>OX493264.1:125777256-130577256 GCA_950370525.1 Bellardia bayeri
AGCATTTAAACGCCACCGAAGTAAAATACTTAAATAATGGCTATATATGAAGCTTTAATCAATGCGCCTACTCACCACCAGAGGCGCTGCAATACTGTACTACTAATAAACAAAAAAACTTTTCTATACTTTCACCACTTATTCTTCTCCTACCTATCCCTTTTTAAATAAAGTAACACAATTAATTAATTGTAGGCATATTAATTGCCTGAGTGTTACTTCTCTTAAAAAAAAAAATGTACTATATTCGTTTAATGTCAAAAATTTGAGATCAAAACTTTCATATAGATTCAAAAGAATTGCGGTCTGGATTCATCGACAAATATATGTTTTACTACGTTTCTTAAACGTAATTTCCGCTTAATTGATTTTCCGAAAATGCATAGCTTTTGGATCAATTAACCAAAAATTCATTTATCTTCATATAGTTTTTATGGGGAAATGTGTATTGCGATTTTTTGTATTAATTAAGCGGGTAAATCAATAAAGCGGGGGTCAATTAAGCGGAAACTACTGTATCGGTTTAACGTGCGACATCGACCATGACCACATGGCTTTCTTCATACCCGGCGAACTAATAGCCCCAAACGCATTAATGTATGACTTGCAAGGAACATACAATACACAAATCTTTGTCCAGTACTGCATGCATCAATTTACAAGGACTTTGCTAAAAAAAAGTCTAATTCAGTCAACCTTTTCTGAGCTATCTAACGAGACTGCATCGTTGACTTTAGCCGACATGCCGCAGACTCTGATCCCTTCAATACGTTACTCAAGGTACTATTTTCAATTCGGTAACAACACCTGGAGATATATTTTGTTGTCTGAAATTTACCTCTAGCACAAACATTAGCAATTTAATCAATAATCAGTTCGCTCTTAAATGATGAGGTCGACCGATTGGTACAAACGATGGGTTGAGAAAGGACTCTAAGATTGCAAGCAAACTAGATGGATGCTTGAGTCCTTCTGTACGTCGACTAGAGCTGTCTAGTGTAAATGCAAACTATGAGATTTTTTCTCCCTTAGGAAAAGGAGTTGGGCGCGTTATGAAGCGGATTAGGCGGTAAAGCACCTTTAAAGCATCTGAAATTGACCGCCGGTCCTGCTTGAGCAAAGATGTTGGGCGACATTTTCTTGTACGACTTAACGGATCTGAAGTTTGGATGTCTTTAACGTGATTATTTGTTGGGAAAATCAGTAGATTGTATTCTTTAGTCACACACATGAGCATATTTCTGATCGCAAACTCTTTGATTTCGGTGATCAGAATTGGACCCTTTTATTGTATAATTTATTTAGGCTAAAAAATAATGACAACAAGATTATAATGGCCATGAACATTTTAACTTAATAGAGCGTAGAGTAGAAAGACGAGAAGGCCATTTGCCGGTGATGATATTTTACACACTACCCTTTTATGTACATAAACTTTACGCTTCGCTATAAAAGTAGAGCTCTAACAAAATGATTTCATTATAATCAAATCTTGTGATTAACTAACTTTAATTTAACTAACAACAAGTTATTTTCCAAATGAAGCCTTAAAATTCCTTATCCTAGAATTAATGAAGATAATAAATAATCTAACAACAATTTTAATCAACCACATGGAAATTTGATTAAGACTTTCCCAGCATTTTCGAAATGAAAATATTTAAAAGACTTTTTATTATTTAAATAAACAGTTTGAAACTCAACCCATAACAATATGTAACAATATAGGAGTATACAATAGGTAGATACTAAATACATTTTGGAATATGTTGTATAATAAAGTTGTTGAAAGTAAACTGTGTTTATGTGAGTTTGTTTGTAAAACTTCAATATTCAATTAAAAACCAAAATGTGCATTTCACCTGAGGCCACAAATTGAGTTGTTATTATTGTTATTATTGTTGCTGTGGTACATCTTGCTATTGTTATTTTTCATTTCTACAACTTGAACTTTTCATTTTGTTCAACCTCATCATCAGCATCATCCACCACCACCACCACCTTCGAACCAGAGTTGTACGAATATTGTTTGTTGAAGAAATCGAAATTCACTTCAATGAACTGTAAAAGAGAAAACCACAACAACTACAGGTTGAAAATATAAGCTTTGACCAAAAATTAAAAAGGAAAAATTTACTCTCTAGAAAAAAAGAAAACAATTTACACAGTTTTCTTTTTTTGTTTCCCGGCGAGTTGTTTACACTAAAGGTACAAGTGCGTTTACTTTGTTTTCTTGTTTAAATTGTATGTATATATGTGTGTTATCAGGATTATTTAATGTGGCTGTCAGGATATTTGGAAAAATGTTATTAATTTTAGCCAACTTTTTCTTTTTAATTAAGCTGTGAGCAAGCAGCAACTGTTTTAAGTCAATTAATCAGAGTGTTAATCCAAAATAAAACAAATTGTTAAAGGTGTATTTGTGCTTCTTAAAATTAGTAGCAACCACTGCCGACTGTCAGTTATTTTGGAAAAATTATAAAACTTTATTGCAGTAGGTTAAAATGTATTGTATATTTTCCAAAAGTTGTTAATTAAAAGTAACATATGGAATCATAAAAACTTAAATGCCATTAAGAACTTTTAAAATATTCTTAACTAAATGAGAATCATATACATATTGCTGTGAGTTAGGAATGAAATATACGTATGACGATGTTCTAAAGGATGAGTTTTTAGCTATTATATTTTTGGCAACACTGGTTTAAACAGCTGACGCACGTTTCGTGTTTTGTTTCACTGTCAAACATCTTCAGTTTGGTCAATAATTTAATCACGAATCGTCTTACAAACGAACAACGCTTACAAATTATTAAATTTTTTTATTAAAATGCGTGCTGATTTTGGAGTGAATATCAGCCAGAAGCATTGCAAGAGCTACCAATGCATCCAGAAAAAGTCACAGTTTACTGCGGTTTATGGGCTGGTGGCATCATTGGACCGTATTTCTTCAAAGATGATGCGAATCGTAACGTAACTGTGAATGGTGAGCGCTACCGTGAGATGATATCCAACTTTTTTTTGTCCAAAATGCAAGAGCTTGACTTGCATGACATGTGGTTTCAACAAGACGGTACTACATGCCACACAGCGCTCGCAACAATGGACTTATTGAGAGCCGAGTTCGGTGAACATTTTATTTCACGTTCGGGACCGGTCAATTGGCCGCCTAGATCGTGCGGTTTAACGCCTTTAGACTATTTTTTGTGGGGCTCATGTCTATACAGACAAGCGCGCTTCAATTGACACATTGGAAGACAACATTGAAGCATTTATTCGTGAGATACCGGCCGAAATGTTGGAAAGAGTATGCCAAAATTGGACTAAGTGGATGGACCATTTGAGGCGCAGTCAGGGTCAAGATTTGCATGAAATAATCTTCAAACATTAAATGATATGGACCGGCCGAAATGTTGGAAAGAGTATGCCAAAATTGGACTAAGTGGATGGACCATTTGAGGCGATTTAAATAAAGATTTCATGCATTTTCTGAATTTTATGTGTTTTTTTTTAAATTTTCCTATAGCTTTTAAAAAGTCATCCGTTATAATAAAGTATTTACTATATATGAGATTAAAAGCTAGTTATTACAAAACTGCTTCTAAGTATTGCAGTTGGTATGTAGTTATCATTACAAATCATGTTAATAAGCAGTTCTTAGTCATTACGATGTTGGGCTGTGATAAAAGTTTCATAAAAACGGTTTAAACTATTGATTCAATTATTTTCTTGTTGATAATAAAATCATAAAAATACATTTTATAACATTTAAAATATTGTTCTTATTATTTTTCTCGAGCAAAGTAACATTTGCCAGTCAAATTTAAACAATTTACAGTTCATCATAAGATCAGCAGTAGTTGATAGTTTTTTTTCACAAACAAAAACTCTGAGACCTTTTGGTTTGTCTGCAGAACACACACTCAGTTTTTGGCGGCAATCGAATCCACAACCCTCTGACTGATAGTTCAGCACACTCTCTCCTAGTCTATCGGGGCACCTCGATAACAGAGTTTAACAGAGTTATTCGATTTAGATTTTTCTTATTCATATAATTTAAAATGAAAAAGCGATTCTTATTATTTATTCCCCCACTGCAACTACTTATAAAATACACATCAAATCTAAAAGCATCAAGTTCTAAAGGTACGTCCACACTTGACAAATATTTACTCAAAAAAGCGTAACCACTTGTTTTGGCACAAATGTTTTTGATGTCGTTTACTTTTACAAGAGTTTTGCAAGATCAAACAGCATCAAATAAAATGAAACTAAATATTTGTATATAAACGAGTTCAAATATATTTTATTTAGTGGTTACGTCTTTTTAGACAAATATTTGCCAAGTGTGACCGTACCTTTAAGGTACACATTCTCTCAATTTTATTTTAAACTTAAGGGATAGTATTTTAATGATTGAGTCCAAAGCCCGTTATTTCATAAAACACCTTTTACATGTTTCTGCATACTCTCCACCAATTTTTAAACTAGTTCATTTGGAATACATTCTTATTGTCGTTGAAACCTCTGCCAAAGCTTGTCCAGATCGGTTGAAGGTAATTGGTATTGTCCCAAAACTCTCTTCACGATTGAACACAAATTCTCAATCAATCGAGAAGTTAAGTTTGCAAAATACGCAGTTGGCCTTCTTTTCTCATTATTCCTTCAAAGCTATGCAGTGGTCTGAAATGCAACCCCATATCATGACGTTCCTCCCACCGTGCTTCGTTGTTCCTTTATTACATGGTTGCTTTGAATTCTCTGGGCTGTTCGGCGCTAGCAGTATTGTTTACGTTCGGATTGAAAACGATTATATTTGGATTCGCCAGACCAAATTCCATGATTCTAGTCATTTACTGTAAAATATTTTGTGCACTCTGGCAAACTTTAACCGTGCCATAACATTTTTTCTTTTTTTTTTATCGACAATGCAAGTTTTATTTTTTTACTGCTGAGATGTAACCAATATTGCGAATGGCTCATCTTGCTGTCCATCAACTAACGAGTTTGTCTATTGTTATAGAAGCATACATTAGTGTCAAACACGTGTTTCCTATAATTTGTGTTATCATGAAACGTTAATAGGTTTTTGCGACCTCTTATTTATGGTTTGGGAACAATAGAACATCTTTTTTTGGTTTCTTATTATCCTTAGTTTAAGCTGTTTAGCGATTTCGTAATGGTTGTTGACAGTTTCTGTATTATTCATTATAATTTATGTTGTTTTGGATAATTTGCAAAAAGTGTTTACTATATTTAATTAAAATAATATCAAACTAATGTTTTTTTTAAGCATAAACAAAGCAAACACATACAAATCTAACGGTATACTTTGATATTTTTATGCAAATATTTCATAAGACACTCTTGTGCAAAATTGAGTACATGCAAGTTTTTCGTACTAATTGTTCATTGTTGAAAAATTATTATTTTCTATTTTGCATTGTAAATTATTTTGTTTAGCATTAAATCTAAAATAAATTTTCTTTATTAGTTTCATGTATTTGTATGAAATAAAAAGTGAACAAGGCACAAACATGTACTAATTTGGGCTCCCACTGTACATACGTATGTATGTACATAGATAATATTACAATTCATAAGTATGTACATCACTTCCGTGCATTTATTAAAACTTTAGTTTATTAGTTTTAATGCCAATTAAATATTCTAGAAATATCAAAGACGTTGCTATTGTTGTCAAATTGAATCATTATCTTAAATATAATAAATAGTTAAATACATTGATTATCTTTTTCATACACATTGTTTTTATATTAAATATAATACACAAAAGAAAAAGAAAACAGCTAACGGATATAAGATGTATTATTTAATGAACATTTAAGCGTGTAATTCATATTTTATTAAACTACATACACAAACAAGTAATGATGGATGTACATATGTTTGTATTACAAGGAAAGCTAAAAATGTTGCGCTTGAATTACACGACTAAGACCCTTTAAAAATCGCAAAATATTTTGTTATTTATTTGTGAATTTTTAACTCGGGTTTTAGCTGCTTATTTTAGCTTGTCGTTATACGATAGCTTCCTCCCTTTCAGCGGAGTTTCTTTATTGTGAGAAACATCGTCGTCATTCTCATCAACCAAGTTATTGTTATCGGAATCATCCATTTATTTATGCATCTCCGTTACTAAACAAGCTTTTACCATAAAACCATAGTTGGGGTCGTTATTGGTTTGCAATGGTGCCAGATTGTGAAATTTTTAGAATACATTTGATTTGCAATTTTTATGAATTTTGGAGATTTCTGATTTCAGCGATTTTTTTTTTTTTTGAGAAATGATGCCTAGATGTTGAGGACAGGTTGTAATTGTTGTCTTTTATTGCCATACCTTGGTGCAAATTTATAAATTCTTCGATAAATGGCCAAATTTGTTTCAGAATATGTGGCAAGGCCGTTTACAGCCATCTAACAATCATGTATGTATGTGTGTAGTTTAATGTTTAAAATAACACAAAAAAAAAAAAAAACACACTAGCATAAAACCGGGTAAATACAGCGGAAAGGAATAGAAACGTCCATCATTATTGTAGCAGCTCATTAGTGAAATTTTGCTGTAACATTTTTGGAGCACACATTTTCATACCCACACACACACACACACACACACAGTTATACAAAACATCACTTTCAGTTATTGTTGCTTTAGTTGTTGTTATTTTATGGATAGAAGGGGCTGTAAACTTAACAATGTTACTAACTTTACATATGTACATATGAGTACGAACTTATTTACATATGAATATGTACAAAACTCGCATTTACATACAGCTGCACATACAACTTAATACGAAGGCAGGCAAACAAAGTTGTTCAATGACTTCTACAAATACTTTAGGTTGGTTAAATTGGCGGCCGCCCGCAGTATAACTCACTTGTATTCAAGCATAGGTCACATTGTGATACTTTGTGGTCGTTATTTTTAAGCCATTCTGTTGCTTAAGGTTTGGATCTTACCCCAATCACCTCTTAATAGACACGTTTTATCCATAATTATTTGTTGCCCATAAATTTCACGAAAGGCTTGTTTCACATTAAAAAAGCGTAACCAATATTTTTTACAATCTTACGAGAGTTTTTTTTACAAACAAACAGAATTAAATAAAATAAAATTTAACTTTTATAGTGATTTTTGCTTAGTAAAATAAGTTTTCGAAATAAAAACAAGAATTAAGAAAACTTTTATTTAATGGTTACATCATTTTCGTCAAATATTTGCCATGTGTGACCGCACCTTCAGTCTAAGAATATGGATATATTTACATTTTGTACGGTGAGAGTAGTTTCCAGAGGATTCGCATGACATAATTTGTGACATAAATCTATGCTACGGTCAAGGTTCAATCATGCAGTTTTTTCTTTTCTTTTCCAGAACGTATAATAAGGTTAAAGTCGTCAGGCACAAAAATCACACAAGTCCTAGTAAATTTATAATTTTGTCTGAGCAGCCATAAAGTTATGAAAATCACATCCTCTGTCAATTTATTAATAAATGATTATTGATTAGAGATGGAATTTTTAGATTACTCTCGTACATAAATGGAGTTATTATTCGTTTAAAATTTGTGTGTATGTTCCTGTTACTGCTGATGATGCTGACGTGGATGATGCGAATGTGTAGGATGATGAAGGTGATGGAGATGAACACACAGCATTAAGTAATGTCAGAAAAGTAACTGATGAAAAATAAATTATTAAAAATCTGCTGGTACGAGTATTGTAACGAGTATTAAATACACATATGTATGTATCTATGTTGTACATATTCCGTGTTATATTCCGTATTATTTTGTTGTTTTAATTATATAAGTTTTACTCGTTTGTTGTTTCATGTAAAGTACATTTATGCAAAAATTTTCATATTTTTTGATGTTTTGTTAAAAACTGTAAAACATACATAACAATAAAACAAAGATTTCATATTAAAAACGCGAAATTTTAATACAAAATATGTTTAAAATTCATTAAAACTAATCAGGTCAGTTTCTAAAATAAATTCTTGGAAATATATAGAAATGTCTATAAATTTGTATGCATATGTAAAATATTGCAATTTTAATTGAAATAATATACAAAACAGTGCAACAATGTCGAGCACAAGTATATGGGTTTTGTATTCATTTTGGCTCCTTTCTCTTTAGAACTTGATAAAAGCTAGAGCAAACTGGAGACCTAGCTGGGGCAAATCGAGTAAAAAGTAGACATATATTATACTAGTTTATAATATTATAAGCCAATCAGTAGTAATCCATTTCTAAGTAATGCGAACGAGTGTAGTATTCGTTACAAAGTATGTTAAATACACGCAGAAATTAAATGTTGTTGTGCATTTGTACCACAACTATTTCAATATTTTTAAACATATTTTTAATATATTTTGTTCACTGTAAATATTTAATTAATTTCTGCAACCATGATATGATTAAGTTATCATCCACATGATTATAGCAATCATATATATGATTATAGCAATTATGTAATGTTTATGGTGATTAGTTTTATGATGAAAGATTCTACCATATTATGTTGTTCTCTATCATAATCAAAGAACAATAATTAATGATAAATGGATTCATCATAAACATGATTGCAACAAATATATACATAGTTACTACAATCATATATATGATTGTAGTAATCATCTGAATCGTAACTTAATTATATTATGGTTACCGCAAACATATAAATAATTACAGGGTTCAAAATCTTGTAAAAATTTTGAAATTGTTGTGGTAAACATGTACAACTATATTTTTTCTCTATGTGTCGTAAAGGATAGAGAATACCAAAATTCTTAACAAAAATATATACCTACTTGATAACTAGTGATCGGATATAGCTAAGTTTTTTCAATCATATTTTGATTTTTAGAATTTTCTTTTTACACCCATTTTAATTATTTAATATGTAATATATTTATACCCTACACCACCATAGTATATTGGATTTGTGCTGATGTTTATAACGCCCAGAAATATTGGTCCAACACTTACCTTAAAGTATACCGATCGACTCAGAATCATTTTCTAAGTCGATTTAACGATGTCCGTCCGTCCGTCTGGCTGGCTGACTGGCTGTCCATGTAAAGCTTGTGCGCAGAGTACAGGTCGCTATTTTGAAGATATTTCGATAAAATTTGGTACATAATATTTTTTCGGCCCAAGGATGAATGGGATTGAAACTGGTGGCAATCTGGCCATTATTTCACCTGGCCTCCATACAAATGTCCTCCCGTAATTGGGGTTTACCGATCATAAATGTTTAAATTATGCAAGTATCCAAACAAATTTCACCACAAATGAGTAGTAAATGGAGCTAAATTACATCTAAATTTCGTGAAGATCGGTCCATAATTAGTCGTAGCTCCCATATAAGGCCCACATCCGAAAATCACTTAAAAGAGCATAACTCTTTTAAAAATGTTGGTACCCAAATAATATTGAACACAAATATGTCCGGTACATATACATATAACATAGTAGAATTTTATGACGATCGGTCCATAATTAGTCGTAGGTCATATATAAGGCCCACTTCCAAAAATCACTTAAAAGAGCATAACTCTTTTAAAAATGTTGGTATCCAAATAATATTGAACACAAATTAGTTTCTTATATACAAATAGGATGACACCTAATTTTATAATGGTCGGTCCATACTTAGTCGAAACTCCCATATAATACCCTCTTCGTAATTCACTTTAACCTCCATAAATCTTTTAAACGTATTTATATCGCGATAAAGTTTAACACACATAATATTTATATTCAAGAAAGTCATGGCACTAAATTTTTGGCTCATCGGTCCCTAATAGGTAGATAATATCTCCCATATAGCGCCCATATCTGAAAAACTGTTTTATTGATATACTGGGTGTAGGGTATTATATGGTCGGGCATGACCGACTATACTTTCTTACTTGTTTTTTTATTTTAATGCAGAAACGGTATTAATAAGATGAAAATTGACACATTCGGCGAATGCTGCACGAAAAACAGCAACATAATTAAAAAAGTTTTTAACTTTTAACATCATTTGCATGTTTTGACGAACTTTGTAATTTGATACAATCGATGCATTCTTTATTTACCAATTAGTGAAGAAACTATTTTGCAAATCACATAATAAAATTATTAAAATTTGTTAGTACGAAGTTGTGGGAAAATACATGGATATTAAAATACATTAATTAAAATTTCATTAAAATAGCAAGTTTTTTTTTTTTTTGGGAAAGAAACTTTTTTCTAAACGGAAAACGGAAACTAAATAGTAATGTGAATAAACCTCACACTATGGATCAAGAATTCATGAATTAAAACATAAGATTGTTTTGGACATTTTGGAGACTTAATTTTTATTTGTTGTGAGCAAACCAGTGTCAGAGGAATTACATATAAATATGTGGCTATTTCCCAAATTAATTGTTGCACATTTCGTCATTAATATACATACATACATACGGTGATTATAAGGGAACAAGTTCGTAATGTTCTTTGATGACATTGAACTATGGATTATCAAATGTAAAATGAAGTAAAATGTCGAGCGTGGATTTTTTTGTAGATCAGCACTATGTAATTTTCGCGCTCCAACTTCATGCATATGCGCTTATTTGGCATATGTAGACATATTTGCTGCTATTAAATCGATAGTCGTATAATGAGAAAGTCGTGACATGCATTCAATCTTTGGATCGACATTCTGTCACGATGTTATACCTATTGGAGCATACACTCAAGGAAAGGAAATTGTTGCCGATTGATCATGGAGAGGATCGTTGATAAACGGACTCTCAATTATGATTGAGACGTGGATGCTTAGGAAAACGACACACCAATTGTAGGACATCTTAACTATTCTAAATCTCACTTGTGAGTTACTTTAGAACTAAAGGTATGGTCACACATGGCAAATATTTACTCAAAAAACCGTAACCACTCGTTGTTTACTCTTAGAAGAGTTTTGCAAGATCAAACAGCATCAAATAAAATGAAACTAAATATTTGTATATAAACGAGTTCAAATATATTTTATTTAGTGGTTACGTCTTTTTCCATGTATGACCGTACCTTTAGTTGTGGATCTTAGTTCGATATACTATACAATAGGATGCACATTGGAGCGTACATGATTTCCCTATAATAACTACTGTAGAAGTTGTTTGGATAATGATGAGATGAGAAGCCGGTGCTATACTTTTTATGAGGAACGTAAAATTCAGGATCTGGTTGGGCTTAAAGATGTGACAGATTAATATACCAGGTCCTTAACTTAGCAGTATTGAGCATTTCTATATGAAACGAGTATTAGAAGACTCCATAGGGGAAAGAGTTTTGTTTCGTGTACTCGAACTTTTTCGGCTATACAAATTCAAAACCAAAGATAAAAATATACCGAAAAAACTTTTAAACAATTTGAAGAAGGAATTTTTGAATAGTAAAAAATATCAGTTCAGCAATGTATAAAACATTTTTTTCATATTTTGAGTGAAAGCTTAATATCTCTAGCATAGCAGCAACCATAGCATGATAAAGTTACGAATCATGATAAAAACAAAACAACTTTGTTAAAAAAATATAAAAATTTATATTAAAATTATTTAAGTTTTTATTTTATTGCAATCGATTATATCGATTCATTTATCAAAATTTTAATCACACTTTGGCAAAATACCTCCTGACTACATACAGTGAAACGTTTAAAACGCAAGGGCTTCTAAAAAATTTTTCTAGGATTTTCAAAAGCCAAATTTGGTAATTTCTGTCGATCAAATTCTTAATAGAGTTCAAAACTTGAACATGTTATGGCTACCGCAGTCATATAAATGATTACAATGGCAAAGTCCTTTTATTTTTCATTATTTTAATTAATTCCCTTTTGTAATTTAAACGCTTGGAAATATGACAAGAATTCAATACCATATATATATGTAAATATGTATTTAGTTTATTTGTAACAATTTTTTTTATTACAGAATTTACTATTTAAGGCCAAAAGGCAATTTTATGCATATTTAGCAGCACGTTTTGTATTAAAAACCAACATCACAAAATCAACCATCAGAAGAATGACAGAAGGGGAAAAAAATTTGAATATAACCATTAACAAACAGTGAAAAGCAAAAGAAAACAAACAGTTTCGGAGATGCTAATTTTTAGAACAATTGTAATAATATTATCCCTACACTACCACATTGTAATCTTGCATAATAACATATTATTTATTTGTAACATATAAACGAGTTGTTTACTTTTATTGCACACTGTACCTCAGCCATATATTTCGTTTATATAAACAAATATGAATATGCACTATTTCAAATTCAAAGGTATTTCATGGACTTCCTTTTTGTTGTTGTTGCTGCTGTTATTCTTTCCTTCTTTTTACAGTCCTTTTTGTGATCTAATGCAATTGCTAACCAACGATTTGTGGTATCCATTTTGATATATGTACATACGAGTATATGTAAATATATTTTATATATCGTATATCATATTTGTAAAGAATATATATAGAATATGAATGTATGTATTTACAAATACATATTCGTATATACATATGACTATGTATACATACAAATATGTTGGGTAACTAATAATAATTCAAGCAACAAAATTTCAATAGAATATAATCACCATGAATATGAATGAATTTATAATATTTTATATACAGTTTTTCAATACAAAATATAAAATAAGAAAAAAACTACTTGCAGAAAATACAGTACAAAATAAAGGAAATAATAGCCTTTTATTATTCCAACAGAATATACCTTTCCTTTAGGCACTTAGAGAAATAAAAGTTAAATATTTCTGAATCGAAATAAAACGTTAAATAACGTTTTATTCCATTCCTTTGTAATATAGTTTATCCCCGTTATTCATAAAAACTTACAACAGGTTTATAACAGGTTTATAAAATAAATTTCCATACAAGATTTGCTTTATAAACCTCTTATAAACCTGTTGTAAGTTTTATGAATAAGGGCATATATGTTTGGAAGAGTAATAGTTTGTTATTTTTTTCAGTGTAATTTGTCTTTTGAACTATTTGACATATTTGATGTTCATTTTTTTTCATTCATTGAGGAAATAGGTAAAATTGCACATTAGGGTGAAACCGTTATACAATATACATATGTACATGAGTTCAGAGCAAATAAAACTACTCTGAAATGTTTTAATCTCTCTAGGCCTGTGACTTTTGAACACAAAGAGATTTTTAGCTATTGTTTACATTTGTTAGAGCTAAACAAAACTTAATACGTCCCTAATAATAACATACATATGTATATACATATAAAATACGACATATCATCTCTATTCGTTATTCACTTGGACTCTGATCGATCAAAGGTTGTCTGATAACAATCGACTACGTGCACCCATCATTAAATAATTGCAACTATTATTACAATTTTAATCCAGGTACTCGTAATAACCATAAATGTTTTATGGAGCAAGAAATTCTAAAAAAAAATTATTAAATGAAAACCTAAATAGAAGATAAAAAAAACTAAAAGAAATCAGTTAATTGTGTATTGTATTGAAGAATCATCTACCTATTGCATCATGTTTGTATGTACATATGTATAATATATTTAATTTAAATTTATAAGTTAAATTTTAAAGCTATTTTATTTTTAAAAATTTTGCACTTTTACATATGTGTGTGAAGTTAAATTTTAAGATTTATAACCCTAGACACAAACCTTTAAAGTTAACAGAGTTCTGTTATAGTGTTAACATTGCACTGTTAGATATATCAGGAATTTTGCATACGCATTAAAAATAATTATTTGGCCATATTTGTGGACAAAATCAACCCGAATAAATGGTATAGATTTAAATAAGTGGATTTTCTAAATTTAAAAATTTAGACTTCTCTGAGGGTTGAGTCCAATTTTCTGGTAATAGTGGCAACGTGACCGGACAAATGCAAATAGGATTTGTAAACAAGATAAGTGGCTATCATAGTCCATAGTCATAATATCTAACAGAGCGAGTTGGAACGATTTATTAAGGTTTTTATAAATTTGATAATTTGGACTTTTCTGAGCAATGAATCCAGTTTTCCGGGAAAAGAGGCAAGGTGGGCGGACAAATGCAAATAGGATATGTAAACAGGATAAGTGGCTATCATAGTCTATAGTCAGAATATCGAAAGAGCGAGTTGGAGCGAGTAAGGTTTCTACTGACTTCTCTAAAGGATGAGTCTATTTTTTTTAGTCATTGAAAACATACAGTGTGTCGCTTATCGCCGCTGTCATAAGACCTTTTCTGACTTATGGATTTTCTGTCTGTGGTAGACACTTTTTCTTAGGCTAGCTTTGTTTTATTAAAACTAAGATCCATTTCTCTGACCAGTCTTCAGATGATTCTAGAGACATTTCCATTTCCAAAAGTCAAGCGTATCATCTTTCAAACTTGAAGCAGCAATTAGTACATATATGGATCGGAATACGAATACAAGATATTTAATTTTTAAACTATATTCTCCGGGGTTATATTATCTCAGACTACACTGAAACGGAAACGGGCTAGGGCTCTGATGTTATTTAGTGTTCTCTAATGAACTTGGCATCTTACTTTCTCTCAGATAGTCAGATACCTGTATCGTGTCCCTGGTGCAAAGTAACCACATCGATGTAGCCGGAAGATGAATCAGATTATTATATCTACAGACGTTGACACGGATATCTAAGTAGACAGCCTTGGGTTAATTAAGACTCTCAATAACGAATGCTGAACGAACGGTTCGTCTCTGGATCGGATTTACAAAGTTGTCAGGTTTAGGGTATAACAGTGGTATTAAAGACCTCCGAGTGTTCTCTATAATTTCGAGCTAGCTTAACAAGCTAACTAAAATAACAATTTATTTTAATAGGAAACCTTCAAATCAATGCTGAGTGTAATTTGTAATTGTAATAGTTTTTTTTTCTTGATCCAAATACGAACCTTACTAAAACTGCTGAGAATATTTATCCAGTATCCTGTCGAAGAACTTTATGAAATGATGATTTTAACATTCATAAATTACACATAATTAGCATAACTGTCATGTCGAAAAAACACAGCCGAGTAAACTTTTTGGTAAGCTTAAGATCAAATAAATATAAAATTGCTTCTACTTGAGAAGTGATGAAAAAATGTGTCACTTAGAAGTACTACAATGTTTTGCTGGAATTCAAACAATCACTTGCGACATTACCTTTAGAACTCAATTCCCTTTGGTGTAGACGGAGTGTATTAAATATCATGAAATATTTCGGCATAATAAACAACAAACCATTTGATGTAGTAATTAAATAAATAAATGCTTAATGTTTAATCTTCCAGAAAATTTGTTTGTTTATACAAATAGGATTTAATATACTTAAATGAAATCTATTTGTATGATGTATTCGTATGTGTATTGTCCAAAGCAATATGTATTTGTTGTGTTTGCATGTGTGGCTCTGTGTGTTACATTTACAGTTTTAGTGGAAACTAATTCTTGTTTAATTTCCGGTTGTTATGATAATACACTTGTTTCCTTTTTTGCCAACCATTTGCAAAAAAAAGTTTGCAAAAACTTTCAATGCATTTCCGTTTGCACATGTGTTTAAGTATTGACTGTACAGAAAAAAATGTCCGTAAAACCGGAAATAGTATTTTGTTTAGAAATACATAGTTTTCAAAACAATAAAGCTGTCATATTTTTAGTGAGATAAAAGTTGTCTTTAAGAGTTTTTCTGTTGGAAAAATTATATTTGAAACATATATATTAACAGAAATACTCAGCAGTTTTGTTCCTGTAAAACAATTAGTGCCATTTTTGAAAGGAGTTAAATCACTTTTTAGATTTTTAGAGTAGAATCTGACAGTATTATTAGCCATAGCATTAATAGTGTTGGACAAATAACAAGAACGGCTTTTTCATTATCAATGTTGCGAAGAAGAAAAACTTTAAAATGAAAAACTTTGTTCATTTTTACTTTTAAACTACTGATGGTCTTATGGTGAATCTATATTGATAAGCTTTCTATGAATCTTTTTAGTGGTCATATTAGTTACCAACATTTTATGTAAAAAGTTAATTTAAACCTGCAAAGCACTGCACTTTATTTAAAAAGTAAATTATTTTAACGCTTCGTAAACACGGAAAAAAGCATGAGTGTAATTGCAATACTGATGAACTGTTTCTAAACAGAGATTTCAAGCAATTGATAGAAAAGCAAACTAAATCCATTTTGGTCATCTGAAGAGCTTAATATTGCTAGTCGCATAATTATAATATATATAGTCCGAGGAAGGTTCCTTTATTCAGCAAACAGTATGTGAAAACTAGTAAGAATATAGTGTATACCCTACAACCAGTATAAAAGTAAAAAATTTTTTTAAAATAATTATACAGTTCAAAGTAATTTTCGAAGGGGGTCTTATATAGGAGCTTTGACTAGTTATGGATCGACCGTTATAGAACTGGGTGTCATTGAACTGGGTGTGTTGAATTTTTTTTAATTTTAAAGCATACCACCATGCTTTTAAAGACATTTATGGTCGTTCAAGTGATTTTCGGAAGTGGATCTTTTATGGGAGCTACGACTAATTTTGGACCGATCGTCATAAAATTCTACCATATTATATGCATATGTACGAAACATATTTGTGTTTAATATTATTTGTATACCAACATTTTTAAGAGAGTTGTGCTTTTTCAAAAGATTATCAGAATTGTGCTTTATGATCAATTATGGATCGCTCTGCACATAATTTGTAGGTGTGATTAGGCTTCATATACAACGTTTTTGTGGTGAAATTTGTCTCGATATGTGCATAAATAAAAAAATTTTGACCGATAAACTCTTATTTCGGGAGGATATTTGTATTTTGGCAGCTGAAATAATGGACTGATTTCAAGCAATTTCAATATCAACCGTCCTTGGGCGGAAAAAATATAATGCTTAAATTTTATGGAAATAGTTAGCTTCAAAATTGCAACCTGTACTTTGCGCTCAAGGTTTACTTGAACAAAACGCCAGTCGGACAGACGGACATCATTAAATCGAAGTGTTTTATGCCGATTGGTATACTAATATTAATGGGCGTTACAAACATCAGCACAAATCCAATATACCCTCTCCACTGTGTTGGTTTGGGGTATCAATATTTCCTGGTTTTCTAAAAAGCTTCTAAACCGTGAAAATTGGAAAATGTCAGCTGATCAGCTGAAACGAAGATAAATTTGTTTGGTTCTTATGACAATACCTTCGTTCGAAGTCCACAAAATTAACTGCACCCCAGGTTCGTTAATTATATATAGTTGATTTTCTTCAGTGGATGTCGGTCGAATTTATTGAATACATGAAACAAAAATTTGTGGATTACGTAAAAATAATGCAAAATCAAATGCTACCGATACTATGCGAATTAATGCAGGACAATGATCCCAAGCACACAGCCAACTTAGTGAAGTGGTCGTCACAATCCTTTTCCATAAACCCTGATAAACACCTATGGGGAATCCCAAACCTAAAATAGCGGTATTTAAAAAGGAATGGAATTGCATATCTCATATCTCATAATAAATCTTAGACCCGTTTTCTCAATGTGTCGACAAACTGCCTGTTACTAAATGTCGACATAAATTTATTAGACTGATAATATGTCCGTTAACAATTTTGGTTTTCTCAATATACCGACAGAAACATTATTTTCATTTGGCAATACCTCTCAAAATGTATGTGAAAATTGGGAACTCTGTCTTCAAGTGACAAGTTGTTGACATAAATCAGCAGTTTGCCAAATGTCAAAAACAGTCGTAATTCAGCTCTGGGTGGAGGAAGAACTCGCGCGTCATTGCCATTATCTTTTAAGGATACTCAGGCCGTCCTTGGTTAATGTTTGGCGTCGTATGACTGTACCGCGTTACATTTTCTCGAAGTTAACCACATGCTATATTTTTTTATGGTTTTAAAATCTATAAGTTTGTCGTGGTGCAGTACCAAACAAAACTCATTTTTGATATTGGTGGAGACCATTAAAACTCAGGAGTAGAGTTGGGGAAGTCCGGTTTCCCTTACGAAGGTATAGATCGGTGGATCTTCCTTGACGAGACTCCTTTGTGCGTAATCCGGATATTGGTGATGGCGTTATGATTTATATCAAGGCCAAGTAAATCCTCCTCGTAAGGAGGTAACCTAAATAAATACAAATACAAATAAAAATTTGAAAAAATAACAAAAAATAAAATCAAAAAAACAAATATTTTAAAAAATAAATAATATCCAAGTCTGCCAGGTAGTTAGGTCTGGCATGATATGAATTTATCTGTACAAGAAACAAAAAATAATCGGCAGATGAGGGCTGGTTAGTTTTGCGACAGAATAGAAGCAATTGAGACATAGAGAAAACCAAATTTCTTTAATCGGCAGTTTTTCGTTGGGAAAAAAGATAAACGCCTAATGAGGAAGTAACCCTTTAAATTGTTAACAATGGATGGAGGCGGAACTAAATATAGGGAAGTGATGGCACATGATCAAAGCGGCCGGTTCTGAAGGCAAATTAAGCAATGTGTATACTGCTCGAAAGGCAAGAACAACTTTTCTCAAAGAACGCTGGTACTCTTAATACTGCTATTAATAATTTTGAAATGTTGTTGCCGTGTGAGCCTTTCTATTATGAATTGTCAAATAATACTGAATAAAAATAAGACAACAGTATGACACCAGTCACGCTGGAACTAACTATTTAAAAAGCAATTGAAAAAAAAACTAAATGAGTTATTCCTGTAGCATGGTGCAACTATACAAGGTGAGTGCAAATCGACATCAAATACAACACAAAGCAGAAACAACAGGCATTTTGTTTGTGTAAAATAATGTACTACTGTCAAAAATACTTGAAAAAGTATTACTTTTGACATAAGTCAATTGTAAACAAAGTCAGTCAGCTGCACTCACCTTGTATAGTTGCACCATGCCCTGTAAATAGCAAAGATTTTTTAAACAAAATATTAAAATCACCTGTTGTTTGTTAATATTACTTTTGCCAATAAAGTTTATTTAAACAGCAACCACAACAACAGTTAAGTGTTATAGTTTTCAGAACAATATTCAATAAATTCTAATTTTTTTTATACAGAATATTTAAAAACCACAACCAAAACAATTATAACCATAAAAATAAAAAAGAAATTAATATAAACAACCACAATGGACTACTATGTAGCAAGGCAAAGCAAAGTAAAAGCATACTTGTACTTTTTTATATGAACACTATAAAATGCCTACATAAATGACCAGCAATTAGGAGACTATTCTCTTACATATTTTGAAACAATACACTCAAATACCACACCAGCAACAGATATAGTAGAAATTTACTACACATTCAGCTAGACCAAGAAGCCAGGCTCGGGTAAGCAACAAACACACAGGCTGTATGTAACAATTTTACAACGATTATATGGAAATTGCCAAATAATAGCACAACATATAAAAAAATAAACGACAACAAAAAAAAAAAAAAAATATACCAAGTACAATAAATGGTCAAGTACATTAAGGCTACAACTACTAGTTGCGCTTTTTTGTGTTATTGTTATTTTTGTTTAAATATATTTCTCTTAAGCCACTAGCAGACTCCATCTACTTCACTTTGGTGACATTAAATACAGTGAACATAACTCCTTACAACTACAATTGGGATTTAATGTGTATAAAAACGGAAATGCGCCATTTTTATTGTATTGTTGAACAGGTTTATTGTTATTGCACAAAATGCCTACTAACGTGCTCCATACAACAGCGCTGTTATTGGAGTAATCGTATGCATTCACATGGTCATATGTATATATCGCTTTTATATCGGGGTTTTCAATAAGAGCGCTACAAAAGTTTTTTTTAAATAAAACAAAAACGGTTTTGGATATCAATGAAATTTTTTACCTGTGAAAGTGTGTTCGATGCCATTGTGTACGGAACACGATTTCTTTTGCATGGCCACCACGGGCATTCATGCAAAATTCCGATACTCCTGCAATTTCACGTTCGATATTCGTACAAAGTTCATCAATCGTCGCTGGCTTGTTGGCATAGTTAGACCATAGACTTGACGTAGCCCCACAGGAAGTAGTCTAACGGCGTCAAATCACACGACCGAGGCGGCCAATCGACTGGACCATTTCGTGAGATAACACGTTCTCCAAACATGATTTCCAAAAAATTCGCTGTGTGGCTTGTGGCGCCGTCCTGTAGGAACCACATGTCCTTCAAGTCCATATCATCCAATTGGGGCCAAAAATATTCTGTTATCATTGAACGGTAGCGATTTCCATTCACAGTAACGTGCCGGTCTTGATCATCACGGAAGAAATACGGCCCAATGACGCCGTCGGCCCAGAAACCGCACCAAACCGTAATTTTTTCGGGATGCAATGATGACTCATGGAGTACGTGTAGGTTGCTGTCTGACCAATAACGCATATTTTGCTTATTGACGCAGCCATTCAGCCAGAAATGAGGCTCATCGCTGAAGATGATTTTTCGATGAAAATCTGAATCATTTTTAAGTTGTTGCTCAGCCCAATTCACGAATATACGACGCTTCTGGTGGTTCTTGCGTCAATTTGATCTCGTAAGGATGTAGGCCAAGATCTTTTCGGAAAATTCGCCACAACGACGTCACAGAGATGGCCAACGCTTGAGAACGACGTGTGAGAGATACATTTGGGCTTTCTTCAACTGAAGCCTCAGCGGCAGCAATATTCTCGACACTACGGACACTTCTTTGTCTCACTGGCACGGGAACATTTTGTACTGTACCTGTGGATTAAAATTTTTCCACTAGACGCTCAATTGTTGCGCTGGTAGGACGATTATGACGACCATAAATTGGACGTAGCGCTCTTAACGTTGAGGCTACTGACTCCGAATTTCGGTAGTAAATTTGAATAATTTCGCCTCGTTGTGGGGTCGTATATCTTTCCATCATGAAATGGCAAACCTTACTGAAGAGAAATGTCAAAAGAGCGGCAAAAAATATGGCGTCGTTTGCCTTCCCTATCGGTCTACTTTTGTAGTGTCCCTGTTGAAAAACGCTTTATTTGTGTAATGACCTCCCCCATCGTGTGGAAAGGTGTATATTGTAGAAATTATTTGTTGGTTAAACGATTTGTGACAGAGTGTTAAAAACCAGGATCAGAAGATGAAAAGTTATTATCTTTTTCACTTCACACGTATCAATTTGCATATTTTTGCAAAGACATAAGTCTTCTGTTCCAAAATATTCTTTGCAAATCTCATTTTGCACAGAATTTGCTCTCTTTGTTAAGACTTTGCGTTCTCCTGCAAGTAATTTTGCATTTAACTATCTTTGCATTTCTTATCACTTTTATCTTTGCATTGCAAAAACAATTCAATCGGACCACCCACCTTATTCTCCTGGTTTAGCTCCCAGTGACTTTATCGTTTTATATTTCCGAACAATTAATTGGGTTTTATATAATTTCTTTTGCAAAAATATAATTTACAGTTTTTGTGGAATGTTTCATTGCATAATTATTGCCGAAACCCTTGCAAATTACTCCTTTCAATATTAACTTTGCACAAGAGAACGTACATGGAACAGAAATTGCAAAGAGAATATACAAATTTTAAAAACTTAGCAAATTACATTTATCACTTAGCAAATTTTACAGTTCTGAGGAACATAAAGTTTTGCAAATTGACGAAAAAGTGCAAAGTGAAAAGTCAATAAGTTGTTTTGTGGAATAGGGCCCAGAACTATGGCCTTGCAAATATATGAAAATCTTAAACAAACACTCAATATCGTAGGTTCATTCTTGCAAGCAATAGACAGGAATATTTTGCTTTTTCATAGTCGTGAGATTTTTGAAAGCATGAAAGCAGTCACATCAGCAAGGATCACAGAGTCTAAATAATTGTTTAGAGTTCCCTATACCATGCCACCATGGAAGAAATTGAAACTTTAATAATCCTTCAAAAGTCAGTAAAACTTATATATTCAATTGTCCTTGATCTCCAGCACGCAAATGTACATACTTAATTTTACCAAACTGCTGGTGTACACAAAGGCAATAATTGTAGCCAGAGCCTGCAAAGGCATTAATATATCAAAATCTCTTCTATAAAAATAAATGCTGTATAGTGTCATTAAATTCGTTTCCAACTCCACAAATAAAATTTGCTTTTAAAATGTGCTTTTTACTAACTACTGTCCTTGCTGGACAATTTAACGCTCGTAACGTGCCACAATTAACCTGTTACCTTTGCAACGCAACAAAAAAGGCTGACTAATTACAGAGTATGCACGTACACCAATCAAAAGCCATCATTACACTCCAAGTTTTATGGATAAAGTTAAAGAGTAGTTAACATTTATATGGAACTTGCAACATTCAAACTTTAATAATCATTTCACTATATACAAATACAAGATTTCAAGAGATACGTTTTTAAAAACCATTATATTCTCAAGAATTAAAACCCTAGTATTATTCCCAGAATATACAGTGTCCTTGGGCTTTTGGCTGGTGTTGGCGATGACATGCAGCAACATAAAGTTGCACAAACATGTAACTCTATTGTACATATGTACATACATATGTAGCTGATTAGAATAGCACGAGTGACATGGATTTGAATGGAATAGAATAAAATGCAATGCTTAGAATAATATGGCAAAGAATGAATGCTATGCATACAATGAATGAGAACAATTCCGTACAAAATTTTTAATGTTGGTCATTTAAAGTCAACCATAAATGAATGTGTTCATTACAATTAAATGTTGCAGACATTAATATGGTGACATTTTAATCGTTTCGCTTGCTTCTATCCGTATTTTAATTTTTTATAATTTTTGTTCTGTTGGTTGGCCAATAATTACACTAATATTTTATAGAGTTATTTAAGTTTTTTTTTTGTGTTTTAGCAGGGATTTATAGTCATTAAAATAATATTTTAGTGCCTAATATAATGGGAATGAGTTAAGTGCTTTTAATAAGGCCAATGTGGTGTATTAAGTGGGTTAGAGAAAGATTTTTAAAATAATTTATTTTAAGTGTTCTTGTATGAAATTAAGTTTGAATACAATTACGGCAAGTTGCAGGGATTCTATTCATTATAAAAAACATTTTGAATATAATTACAGGAAGTTGGAAGGATTCAATTCATTATAAAACACATTTTCCCTACATATTTGGCAATGATTATTTCGGTTAATATTAAAACTACAGCACGATGATTTATCTAAACTTTACAAATGATAAGCATTATATTTTGTCTAACACTATCTAGTTTAGAGTTGTGCCCGGTCGTTCATTTCAGTGACCGGTCATTTTCGTTCATTTATCCAAGACTGATTCGTTCATTCAATTCGTTCAATCGTTCACTTTGAACCCTTATTGAATGTGATTTTCTTCTTGTCTTTTGATAAACAGACTATTGAACGAAAACCGTTCAGTTAAATGACCGGCTCATTCCGTTCAATAAAGTGATCCGTTCATTTTAACCCGTTCGTTCATGAACGACACAGTTCTAATCTAGTTCACTTAGACAGCAAGATCTGTTGCACTTGTTATGTACAAGGGCGGTTTGGAAACTTCTTAGCCTAGAACAGAAAGCGCGGTATTAACAGAAAAAGTTAAGTGTTTTGGAAGGTTCCTTCTGTGCTATGAACACATGTTAAATTTCCTTGCGATCTGGTAACTACTTCATATAGAAACACGTGTTCAAAAAAGAAGCATCCGTGACTTTTCCTACAATGGAAAAACTAGAAATTCGTGGTGTCAATAAATATTTAAATAAAAAAGGTTGATCCGGACAATAAATTCAGAATGATATGGTGTATGTGTTAGGTGAAAGTGCTCCTTCATATACAACAGTAAAAAATTGGATTGCTGAATTTAAACGTGGTCGTACAGGTATTGAGGATGAAACACGTAGTGGACGTCCAAAAACAGCAACAACAACAGAAATTGTAGCCAAAGTGCATGATATGGTATTAAATGATCGACGAATAAATGTGCGTGAAATATCTAATATCATGGGCATCTCAAAAGATTGAGTCCATTTAATTTTGCACGAAGAACTACAGATGAAAAAGATTTCTGCAAGATGGGTGCCGCATTTGTTAACAGTCGAGCAAAAACGCATAAAAATGAAAATTTTTCAAGAGATATGAATCCACCACTATACTTCAGAGACAAAAGTACAATCCAAGCAATGGACTGAAGCTGGAGGAAGTGCCTCAAAGAAGGCAAAAACAATGCAATCGGTTGGTAAGTCCTGGCTAACAACAGAGAAAACAGAAATAATTTTTCATCAAGACAACGCAACAGCGCACAGAGAGTGTTTTAACAATGGCTAAAATCAACGAATTAAAGTTCGAGTTGCTTGACTACCCACCTTATTCTCCTGATTTAGCACCCAGTGACTTTTAGCTGTCCCCAAATCTAAAAACAAATGCAATCGGGTGGTAAGTCCTGGCTAACAACAGAGAAAAATAAATAATTTTTCATCAAGACAACGCAACAGCGCACAGAGAGTGTTTTAACAATGGCTAAAATCAACGAATTAAAGTTCGAGTTGCTTGACTACCCACCTTATTCTCCTGATTTAGCACCCAGTGACTTTTAGCTGTTCCCAAATCTAAAAACAAATTCCTAGCTGGCAAGCGTTTTGCCTCAAATGAAGATGCAATTACAGTTGTATACCACTATTTTGAAGGCCTTGAGGAAAACTATTTCAATCAAGGGATAGAATTGCTAGATTAGCGTTGGACTAAGTGTATTGAAGTTTCAGGAGATTATATTGAAAACTAAAAATGTTTTTGAAAAACTAACTATTCTCTTTCTGTGCGAAGCTAAGAAGTTTGCGAACAGCTCTCGTACCTGATCATTTAGTTTTAAAAATCATAACATCATACATAACTCCTCATAGGTAGGTAGGTATGTTTATCCATCCGTCTTTATTTTATTAAAATCATAATGAGGGCAGCAAATTAAAATATAAACGCTTTAGGGCATTTTAAGTAGAAATAAATGAAAACATACAATTTGCAACCCAATTTAAATATTTCTACAATACTGCTGATATAAATGTGGCACAAACACATTCGGTAGGGCGGAAAAGCAGCAAGTAAAATGAAATTATTATTGTTTATGATAATTTGTTGTTTTTTTTTTATGTGGCAGTTCTTTTGTCGTGATTGTACAACTAAATCCGAAAAAATCTCCCTTCATGCAACCACAAACAAACAAATACATACAAAAAATGACGTAAGAGTGTGTGGCATGGACTTTGCGCGCTTTATTGTATAGAAAGTTGAACTTTGACACATTTTGGCATTTTGGAATGCCAATGTTGCGGTATGTGCTTTTAGAATTTTATCAATTTCACAACAAAAATTTCGTTTTTCTTGTTTTTGTTGGCTTAAGGTGATACATGCTACAGTAAAATACACTCTCATTCTGTTGCGCATACATTTGTACATAGAGCTTTGGCAATGTCGTTTTAATTTATTTTTCTTTTTGCCCTCAGCTTCAACAATGAATACCATGGCACAAATGTTGCAAAGAACAGAATTAGATTAGCCAAACAACTTTAGCTGCAAGCGCTTTAATTTTTCATTAATTTTTTATTTTTTTTTTCACATACATTCATACATTAATTTTGGTATTTTTGTTGGTTTGAAAATGAAATTTTTAATACAACAAATATTAACAACATTTACATTTAAATCAAATAACAACAAACTGGAAAATTATAATAAACAACAATATTTGTTGTCATTAATAAAACTTTATAAGGAAATATGTATTAAACATGAAATTGTGTTATATTTGGGCGATTTTTTTTGTCAAACAAACAGCTAAGAATATTTGAATTAAAAGTTGAGATTTGCTATTATATTTGAATGTGCCATATTTATGGTATCACAGATTTATGGCTACAATTTTTTTTAGAAATATTCTAAACTAAAACAGAACCTTAAAAGCTAAGTAAGTCTGAAAAATAATGCGATATACATTGGCTCACGGCTTGTTTTATGCAGCGCTTTTTTATTTTCAAAGTTTCAAAGAAAATTATCAGAAACTTAAAAATGATATTGGTGTCATTTAAAAAAAGACATGTACGAGTTTACATTTAATCAAATATACATTTTAATATATTAAAAACTTAAATACCAAACACTGATAGTTTTTCACGTCACAGCTTTCTTTATGCAGTCAATTTCTACTGTACCGATAGCTTAATGCAGCGTTGTTGGCATGGTGTAACTAAATAACGTGAGTTCAGTAGCACAGCTGACTGGCTTTGTTTACAACTTACTTATGTCAAAAGTAATACTTTTTCAAGTATTTTTGACAGTAGTACATTATTTTACACAAACAAAATTCCTGTTGTGTCTGTATTGTGTTGTATTTGTTGTCGATTTGCACTCACCTTGTATAAATACACCATGATTGTTGGTTTATCGTTTTTCTTTTTTCCTACTTCTATCAATAATATTTTCTGTTAAATTTTGAGTTCGATTTTGTAACGTCAAATAGTCCAAATGATATAACAATGATACAACGATAGAAATTGATTTCAATTGAATTGGTGAGAATTGATTTGACACCATTTTCAATAAGGCCACTTACAGCAAAAAATAGTAGAAAAATAGTCGAAAAAACTCATTGAGCGCTTTATCCATGAAAATTGGGTCCATAACAAAAGCAGAAAGGCACCAAATAAAATGTACAATGAGTATGATGAGCGGCACATGTTAAGAAAAATAAGGTTAAATTCAAGGCTATCACCTTCACAACTGGCCACTGAAGTTGAAACTGACCTCGATAAATAATGTTGCGTTGCAACTGCTTGTCGCGTATTGCGCGAACATAAGTTTAATGGCCGAGTTGCAAGCAAGCAACCGTTTATAAGCCAGAAAAACAAACTGTGCAGGCTAAATTTTGCCAAAAAACATGTTTGCAAGAAATCTGCATTTTTGAATTCGGTCCTCTTCGCCGATATCTTCGCAAATATTTACTCAAAAATGCGCAACCACTTATTTAAGCACAAATTTGTTTGACGTTGTTTACTCTTACAAAAGTTTTGCAAGATCTAACAGCATCAAATAAAAAAAAAACTAAATATTTGTTGTGTGTTGTCCTAAATAAACGAAGTTTTTTTTAAATAAATAAACGATTTTATATAAATATTTTTAGCGGTTACGTTTTTCGGCAAATATTTGCCAAGTGTGAACGTACCTTAAGTTTAACATATTCAGTTCAGATGACATGTCGTATGTTTGACGGAAAGAATACCTAGTGGCAACAGTTAAGCCTGGTGGCGGCTGTGTCATGGTTTGGGCCTGTATATCAGCTGCTGGTACTGGGAATTTAACATTTGTTGAAACAACCTTAAGCGCCTACAGATTCCATAGGGCAACTTGTTGGAAAGTGCAGAGAACCAGGGTATAAGATCCGAAGTACAATCGAGTATTGTGCAAACGTTTCTCATATATAATTGCCCACATTTAATGACACCGCCACTATACTCGCCAGACCTTAATATTATCGAATATTTGTGGTCAGCTTTAGAAATCAGCATAAGAAAACACAAAATTTCTATTGTCGCATCTATTAAATCTGTTGTAATTTAATAATGTAGATAATAAATCCTATCACAACAAATATTAAATCTTGTAATTGCCGGTTTTAATTTTAAGTTTCAACCCATACTTGCCCCCATAAAATAAGCTGTGACGTGAAAGAAAATGAACATGTTTTGTTGTTTTTTTAGTTTTAATATATGGGGTATTTCAAATGTTTTGAGCACCTGCTGAAACCGACATACTATGGCTCTTATTCCGTTAAGTTTTATGAATTGAAAAACACATTGTACAGGGTTTGGATGACTATACTTGAACGATATGACTTGCAAAGTTTTACGTTGAAAAGTCTTCACCTTATGAATTGGTGGACATCTAAAATTCAAAAAATTAAAAAAACGACTTGAAACTTGCAAGAGTTTTTTCATCCATTCCGTTTTCTTTGTAATAGTTTTTAGCTTTCAGATCCAAACCAATACAAAATATAGTCACTAAACTTGAAAGATATATCCACAAAAAAAAATTTGATTTCGCTGCTGGGTGAAAAGTTGCATGTGGTTGTGAAAGGAAAATTTTCCGAATTTTGAACGTTTTGAAGATTTTACATAAGGTTTTTGCGCCGTTTAATAAAAATAAGTTTTAAGCGCAGAATTAAAAAAACTGCGTAATTTTATAAAGTTTGAGGTAAATCAAGTTGGTGTCAGGGCACCAATAACATATTACGGAGATCACAAACTTAAAAGAAATTAGCGTAAATTTTGTAAAAATGTATCTTTTTTGCGTCTGAAAAGCTGAATTGTCGTTTTAGTTGAGTAGTGTATTGCGTGATGTGAGTAACTTCATAAGGGTACCTTCGAGGCGAAAACGCACTTTAAAATTTTTAAACGTAAAAATTTTATGAACTTTTGAAAATTTTTGCAAAAAAGGACATATTTTTTAAGCTTTTTTTATATCAAAACATGGCATGGAAACATATTTACGTATCTAAATAGATTCTTCTGATAAAGTGCAAAAAAACTAATTTTTTGCAAATCGGGCGCGTGCAGCGGCAGTTTTTTCGAAACACATTTCGCTTTGTGACAACTAAAGGGCTGTATCAATTACGCTGAAGCGTACATCGAATACAAGACTTTACTGAGCTTGATACAAAAATTGAAAACAAAAATTTTATGGAGGAACAAAAATATTGCTAACCTCAAAAACTGTAATTTTTATATTTTTTTTTAATTTTTAACTTAAAACCACAGTAAAAATGATTAACGCGAACGGATTTCATATGCTCAAATATCGGTTTATACACATGCAAATCGACATTGCCGTAAATTTTTGAAGTTGCCCATATTAACATTTACATTTTTGCACGAAATGTTTTTGGTTTGTTAAGGTAAGGTCACATATGGCAAATATTTAATCAAAAAAAAAAAAACGTAACCACTATTATTAGCATAAACTTGTTTGCAAAAACGTTTTTTCTAAGAGCAAATATCTTCAAATAAAATAAAACTAAACTTCTATTGTGATTTTTCCTTAGGAAATAAAGTTTTACAAATAAAAGCAAGCATTATAACAAATTTTATTTAGTGGTTACATCTTTTATGTCAAATATTTGCCATGTATGATCGTACCTGTAGACTATAATTTTTTTTTTAATGACATCAATTTGTTTTTTTCAGATCCTGTTAGTTTTCTTTTTATGGAGCTTTGAAAACAAAAATATGCATTGCATAATATAAGCTGTGAGCCACTGCAGTTGAACTTTTCTAAAAAATGTTTTTTATCTATGAAAAAGTATAAGAAAAATACCGTTGTAGAAGTTAGCCCCAATACCGTTACCGAAATAATATAAATTAGCGTTACCGTCACCGTCACCTTTTAATCGTTTCGGAAAGTTAGCCAATCTTGTAATTAACAATTAAAAAAAAAAACAGCTTTTTAGGAGCCTTTAATAAATCGCTTAATATCTACAGTGTCTTTGCAACACTGTTTACTTTACTTCCAACTATCTTGGGGAAATAAATGTTTGTTGTGAAACCTCAAAGGATTTCTGTCTTGTCGTCTTGAACAAATGTTTACTGACGCTTGCTAATGAAATATTTAGTAACGTTTTATTAAAAACTGAATGGCTAAAACTTAAATACACAGTGGTTTGTTTGCTACTGCTACACTGTAGCTGTTCTGCCTCTCACTCTATTTATGTAAATTTAATAATGTGTTTATTTATTGTTAAAATGATATTTTTTGTTTGAAAACATTAATTTACATTAAATGAAACAGATTTGTATGAGAAATAAACAAGTAAGACAAGAAATTAATTTGTCTGTTAGTGTATGTATGTGTGTGTGTGTGTGTGTGTATCTCTATTTATAAATTTATTAATGTAAGAAACTGGGTGTTTACTAATAACCATGTTTTAATACTCGTACATACAAAAGGCCATAAGGAGCTCTTACATTTATTTCACAGGGCATTCTACTGAATTTGTTTTGTATGTATATGTATGAGAATGGTGAGATTGTTTGTTTGTTTGTTTGTTTAGTATTTCTCTATTTCTATTTCCAATTAGAATTTATGCAATCCACTATAGGTACTATTTTGTTGCTAGCTGTTGTAAGAATATTATGCATATAAGACATTACGAATCATAATGATGATGATACTGATAATGATGTCTAAAGTAATTTGTAATAACCCACAAAACTTAAATTATAACAACAAACTACTGTACACGAGTGAATGCTGTTGTAGGGCTCTACTATTGTATTCTTGAACTTAATAAATTTTGCATATAATACCATGGATACATGTTGCAACATCCTTATTCAGCTGTCGTATGAATGTGTTTCAGTTTATGTATGCGTGTTTGTATGCTCATATTTATTAAAATCTGTGTATAATAGATTTCTAATGCAATTTGGTTGGATGGCGGCCACAAAATCATATTAAAATACATCATCATGATTTTACAATGTTTAGTATTAATAATTTTCCTACCAACAATTACGTATTACTCGTAATGCGATTGATTTCATTCTCAGAATGTGTAACTAAAACATGGCAAGGTTTTACAAGTTTTGAGAAATTTATTCAGTTAACAGTTTTGTAAAGAGATGTAACGCATGACCGAATTTTGAACCTGCTATAGGTAATATAAAATAGAAATTTCTTAGTTTTAGTTAAAAATACGTCTGAAATACAAACACATTTTTTGTAAAATAAGATTTTAGAAGAATAGAAAAAAAAACGGTTTAAGAAAAGAACGGGTCTAGTAAAAATGGATTTAGTTGAATAAGGTTTTAAGTCAATAATGACTTTAGTAAAAACGTTTCTTTTTTAGTAAATATTTGTTACGTTATAAAACGGTTTTAATATAAAACAGTATTTGTATGAAACGAATTTAGTATAACACGGTTTTAGTATAAAAAGGTTTTAATGTAAAGCGGTTTAAGTAAAAAAACGGCTTTAGTATAAAATGATTTTTGTATAAAACGGTTTTAATATAAAAGGATTTTAACATACAACGGTATTTGTATAAAACGAATGTAGTATATGTTCAGCTACTAAATTAAAATGATAACAAACAAGAACGCGACATGAGAACATGACTAGAAGCAAATAAAAAATTAAGCGTTAATCGAGTTCTGTTGACCTTTTTTTTGTTGGATCAGTTTTTATTTTAGTGTAAACTAGTTTTAGTATGATTTTTGTAGAAAACGGTTTTAGTATAAAACGGTTTCAATATAAAATGATTTTAATGTTAGTATAAACTGGTTTTATTTAGTTTGAAAAGGTTTTTGTATAAAATGGTTCCAGTACAAAACAATTTTAGAAAAAAAAAACAGTTTCAGTAAAAAATGCTTTGTATAAAAGGAATTTGATATAAAACGGCTTTAGTATAATAGTTTTAGTATAAAATAATTTTTGTATAAAACGATTTTAGTACAAAACGGTTTTAATATGAAACAGTTTTAATATAAAATGGTTTTAATATAAAGTGGTTTTAGTATAAAACGGTTTTAATATAAAAGGGTTTTAATGTAAAGCGATTTTAGTATCAAATGGTTTTAGTTTGAAAAGGTTTTGGTATAAAATGGTTCCAGTACAAAACATAATATAAGAGGGTTTTAATAGAAAATGGTATTTGTATAAAAGGAATTTGGTATAAAATGATTTTTGTAAAAAACGATTTTAGTACAAAACTGTTTTAATATGAAACAGTTTTAATATAAAATGGTTTTAATATAAAGCGGTTTTAGTATAAAACGGTTTTAATATAAAAGGGTTTTAATGTAAAGCGATGTTAGTATAAAATGGTTTTAGTTTGAAAAGGTTTTGGTATAAAATGGTTCCAGTACAAAACATAATATAAGAGGGTTTTAATAGAAAACGGTATTTGTATAAAAGGAATTTGGTATAAAACGGCTTTAGAATAAAATAGTTTTAGTATAAAATGATTTTTGTATTAAATGATTTTAGTATAAAACGGTTTTAATATGAAACAGTTTTAATATAAAATGATTTTAATATAAAGCGGTTTAAGTATAAAACGTTTAATATAAGAGGGTTTTAATAGAAAACGGTATTTGTATTAAACGAATTTGATATAAAACGGCTTTAGTATAAAATAGTTTTAGTATAAAATTGTTTTTGTATAAAACAATTTTAGTATAAAACGGTTTTAATATACAACAGTTTTAATATAAAACAGTTTTAATATAAAACAGTTTTAATATAAAATAGTTTTAATGTAAAGCGGGTTTAGTATGAAATGGTCTTAGTTTGAAAATATTTTGATTTAAAATGGTTCCAGTACAAAACATTTTTAGTATAAAACGGTTTTAATAGAAAACGGCATTTGTATGAAACGAATTTGGTATAAAACGGCATTAATATAAAATAGTTTTAGTATGATTTTTGATTTTTGTAGAAAACGGTTTTAGTATAAAATGGTTTAATATAAAATGATTTTAATGTTAGTATAAAATGATTTTATTTAGTTTGAAAAGGTTTTGGTATAAAATGGTTCCAGTACAAAAATTAGTTATAGTATACATGGTTATACTGTATAGTATCGTATAGTATAAAAAAAAGTTTAAGGATAAAACGTTTTTAGGTTAAAACGGTTCACGTACGATTTTAGCCACTCTAGTGAGAAAAGTTTATAGTAAATAAAGGCTTCAGTTCATAACGATTGTAATAAAAATGGCTTTAGTTAAAACCGGTTTTAGTAAAAAACAGTTTCATTAAAAAGCGATTTTAGTAATACAACGTTTTGAAAAAAAAAAAATTTTATGAAACTTCGTTTTAAGTCTCACAACTTTTTAAACTACCCCTAGTTTTCAATAAATTACTTATATTAACAATACATTTTGTGTGCAGTATTTGGTAAATTAATATCAATGACTAATAATTGAATTTATATAATTTGTATTAAGGCTCAAACAAATAAAGTAATAAATAAACTATTTAATGAGTTTGAATTTGGCACACAATGAAGACAATTCTCTGGCAACAAAATTAAACTTTGCTAATTTAAAACGAATAACATATTCAAATTCTCCATTAACAACCAAACACTTGACCTATTTGCTGACAACAGGCAATTGTTATTTTAGTTTTCATTAAATAATTTTCCACTTAAGCCCCCAGGCCTTGACATGTCTCTTTTATTTTCAAAATAACATTAACAAAAATTTGATTACAAAAAAAGTCAATTAATTTTCATTAAAAATTTGCTTATTTTTTTGTTACAATGAATATAAAAAAACGCCAAAATAAAAACTTTTTCCTTTTAGAGTTTTCAGACATTCATGTGTTTGTAGAGCTGCTGCGAAACTGTAGCGAAATGTTTTGTGAAAACACATTCTTCAATTTTATTAACTACATTTGCTTTATATTTCAATTTGAAAAAAATTATATCAACAAAAACGAAGCATTTTTTCCCTTAAAAATTTTTAAAAGAAACAAAAAAAAAAAAAAAAATACAAACGTCATGTACATGACAATGTGAAATTACAAGATCTGAAATAATGTTGTTTTAAAAATTTTGTTTTGTTTTCATTGTAGAATAGAATTTTTTCGCAACGAGGGTTGCAAGGGCACTAGTAGAATGGTTTATGATTTGAAATTACTGCAAAGTGAAAATAATAAATGTTATACGAACGATTTTGCCGAGTTTCTATACCAATTTCTTAAAGAATAAGTCTGAAAACCGGGCAGGAGAACATCACTAAGTCACAAATTTATATTGTTGTAAATGGTTTTTTTTCATGATCAAGAACGCGACATTCGTACGCCTACATATATAGGATAAAATATATTTTAAAAATGTTTTTTCTGGTTTTAGTAAAAGATGTGGGTTTTTTTATTTCCAATATTTTAGCAATAAACAAGAGCTAAAAACGCTACAAAAAAATAGAATTTTTTTCGACTGAATGGAGAAAAAAGGAAAAATGATTTTGTAAACTAAAATGGCTTATTGTGCCATACTGATGTATTCAATACTTTTAATATAATTTTCCATTTTTTATAAATGTATGTAAAATAACAAAAAAAATATTTGTTTTACGATAGCGAACGTTTCTTACTAGAGCAAACGTAAAATAAAATGTTTTGTGGATAGGCTATTGGTTTTTTTAGTTAAAGATGTTAAATTTTGGTTTTCAGCAACTTTTTTAGAACAGTCGCATAGTATTGCAGTACACAACAACGCGACATTAAAACATGAGTAGAATTGAAGTTAGTTAATCGGTTTCTGTTGACTTTCTGTTGCCTGAAAAAAATGAATCACTTTTTTTTTGTGTGACAAAATGATATACATACTTACTATAACGAACGTGACACACTTAAAGTCAAAATAAAATTTTTTGTGGATAGGTTGTAACTTTTTTACTTAAAGATATTATATTTTGATTTAAATTAAAATGTTCAGCTACTAAATTAAAATGATAACAAACAAGAACGCGACATGAGAACATAACTAGAAGCAAATAAAAAATTAAGCGTTAATCGAGTTCTGTTGATCTTTTTTTTGTTGGATCAGTTTTTATTATTTTTTTGTGGATAGGCAATGATAACAAACAAGAACGTGACATAAAAGCATGAGCACAATCAAATCAGAAATTTGCTTTGTTCAAGCTTTCTTAAAATCGTTTTTGTTTGTTTGATTATTTCTTATTAGCCAGTGAACCACAGTGAAAATGCTTTACAAGATTCTAGATCACGATAATAGAAAATTCAAAGCAAAGCAAAGCAATTCATATTCGAAATATTGCCAGCAACAATCTTCAGAAAAAAATCCACAAAGGAGATAACAATCTATTAATATTTTCTTTTCTTTTCGGTAGAAAAAAAACTACTGCAAGTTTAGCACTGTGCAGACAATTTTTAACAAAACAAGATTGAAATTGTTATTTTGGGTTTTATATGTTTTTTCTTTCATTGTGCACATTTTTCATTTTGCTACAATTCAACTGCTGAAAATTCCATTAAACTTGGCACAAATAACCGAAGGCGCTAACAGTCGTAGTCGTTTTTTATAATTGAGTTAGAAAAAACAAAAGTTTTTCTTACATTAACTACAAGAATAAATACGACAAGGAAGCTTACCAAAAGTGGGGAATCAAAATGCAAGTGGATGGATGGTCCCTGGCCTTACGCCGCATATGCTGAAGATATTTTACTTACCTTTCATGTTTTCGTTACATAAAAAAGAAGTTCTTGTGTAGTTGTAGTCAGTTGTAAAAGGTATGCAAATTACACGTCGTACTTTAAATAAACAAAAAGAGAGGGATGAATGATTTTACTAAATAAATATGAGAATTGTAGAACGCAACAAGATTTATTATTTATTAACAACAAGTTGTTAAATAATAATTTATTTCCAAACACAACACTCATTACTTACTATTGCAGTTGCCAACAAGGTGCAAAAGGTAATAAATTTTAAAATCTATAAGATACATACTTAAAGTTTATTATTTATGGCTATCTAAAAGTGAAATTTGATGGCAAAGTTTAAAAACATAATAAGAATAAAGCTTATGAAATATTTAACAACCACACGCTGAGAAAAAGTATAGTTGTGCATGTTTACCACAACTATTTCAATATTTTTAAATATATTTTTTTTTTTAAATATTATGTCACTGTAATTATTTATACGATTTGTGGTTAAGTTACCATTTACATGATTAAAGCAATCATATATATGATTATAGCAATTATGTAATGTTTGTGGTGATCTGTTTTATGATGAAAGATTATACCATATTATGTTGTTTTCTATCATAATCAAAGAGCAACAAATTATAATAAATGAATTCATCATAAAAATGATTGCAACAAAAATAACATCTGAATCGTAACTTAAACATATTATGGTCACCGCAATCATATAAATAATTACAGTGACCATAACATTGGTGAAAAACTTGTAAAAATGTTAACATTGTTGTGGTAAACATGTGCAACTATATTTCTTCTCTGTGTGTACATACATATATTAATTGAAGTTTATTATGTAAAGCATTTAAAGCATGGTAATCACTTGAATTTAACACTTTTACACACAAGACTTATTCTTTTAATTACAAATTACCAGCTGAAAGATAAAAGAGAAAAAATGTTTATCTAACGCACATAAAAGAACAAGTAGCTTAATATAAAATATTATTTGCCATTGTCTTGACAAGAGCATTTAACCCCAAGTGTCATCTTACATTAATCAAGATTTAATGCAATTTAAGGTCATTTGTTGAACAGGCCAAGCGCTGCATGAGATGACTCAAGTTTCTTTCTGGTTGCTTGTGCAGCAGCCTCCATTGGCTGTTGAAGCAGCATAAAACAAACGACTATTTCTTGGTCGTAATCAAAAATTAAAAAAAAAAAATGAAAACTAATAGAAATAATAAATGTTTTTCTTTCAAAGAAAATTGTCCCGGCAAAAATGTTTTATATTTAATTTTTATTATTTATATTGCTGTTATTTAAATATCGTGCTGGTTTTTAATCAAAAAACCAGCCAGAGCTTATTGTAAATGACATTTGTTTAAAAATAAAAATTATATAACATTAAAACTAATTTGCCATTTGCATTTAAATATTGTATTTAAGTTACTTGGTTTATTATTTTAAAGTTAAGAAATACTTATTAAAAAGATTGGTTTTTGTTTGGATTTTACTTATGTTTTTCTACGCAATAGTAATCCAAGTAGTAGTTGCCACTCTCAAATCATCAAAACAAACATCAATGAATATATGAATTAGATTTTTTACATTAGTCCTTTTAGTCCTGAATAAAAAAAATCTACATAAATAAACATAAAAAGATTTAAGAAACGTAATAGAAATAAAATATTTTTAAATCTAAAAATATCATATGGCAGCAAGCAAACAGTGGTTGCTTAGCTAAAATTTATAAAGAATTGGACTTTTTATAAACATATCGTAATATATACACTGTGTTGCATTACTATAATTACACTTGATGCTTGCTATTTGTTTTTTTTTTAAATTTGTAACAATTTTTAAAAGTCTGATCTCATTTTATACAAAATTTTGCAGAGCACTTTATTAGTTTAACGGCGAAATTGCAGATTAATATTTTGTTAGTGTCTCATAACTATAATTACATCTTATGATAAACAAAGAAGAATACTAGAAAAACAAAAGTAGAACTGTTATTTATTTCTATTATGCAATTTTTAAGAATTTGCTATAAAATGCCGTGTGTTTCTCAACTCAGTGATTTTGAAAAGTTAAAATTTTAGTTTTTGTAAAAAGTGGCTTAAGTTTACGAACAACAAAAAATAAACAGGTCAAATGCTGTAGTAACAAATTTTGCAAATAATCCGTATTACTATGGTAAAAATAAAATTGGTGGCCCGACAAAAAAGCTTTCTGAAGCGGACAATAGAACAATTATAAACTGTGCCAGCAACACAATGAGGAGACTTGATTAGGTGTGAACTAAATGTATCTAAATCAACAATAGGTGTCCATAAGTATCCATTACTCGGCAAAATTCGCTACAAAAAACTTACAAGCTAACTGTAACATAACTTTGACTTTGTACTTACCAAATTGAATTTTTGCAAAGTGATAACTTGCAAAAACTTTGCACTATTTCTAAAGTCTTTGCGCTCACCTGCGAAGTGAGTGTGCAAAGTGGTCCACAAAGCATTTAATCATCTTTTCATTTCTGTCACTATTCACTTTGCATTGCTAAATAGCTCTTGTTCAAATGAGCTGCAAAGAACAAAATGCAACGTTACATGTGATTAAAGAAACAAATATATGTTAAATTGCTAATTTTAACAACAATAAGGTTAATATCTTTTTTTTTTTATAAATTTATTGTAAATATTTGAAACAGACACTGGAATCTTTTGTTCAGAATGCAAAAATTATTTTCAATTGTTGCGCCATGTTTTTTTGTAGCAAGGCTAACGGTATTTTGATTAGTTTTTTAGTCTATAACCACTATCACTTAAAACAGCATCCGGAAAAGGACTCCGCGTTCCTAAACATGCTTTACACTGTAAAATGTGTAGTCTAGCTCGCATAACATCATCACATTCAACGAGCAATTTCCATGCCGGTCTACATATTTTTCTTCGTGTAATGTAGGCTCATAAATTTTAATGAGTGTGCCATCAACGCAAGGGAATCCAGCCATCATAAATATCTTTTCAGAAGTACCTCTGCCGTCATTGGGCCACTGCATTGTGTTTTTAAATAAAACGTCTATTATAACGACGACAACTCTATGGATGGTCCTGCAAACTATAGATTTTGCAACATCATGTATAAATGCAACTTAATGGTACTGGCAACCAATTCCGAGTCAATGCAAACACAGTAGTAGTTGCCGACAAATCATGACTGCGCTGTGTATTGCGGTCTAATTTTTCTCCAAAATTTATCAAAATTTGCTTTACAAACATAGAATTTACAGTTTTTCTGATACGAAACAATATAATTATTTGCAAAGGTTTTGCAAATTACACTTTTCAATATTAACTTTCCAATTTGAGAATATAAAAATTGCAAACACTTTGCAACTTACACTAATGAATGTCAATTTGTCACTTATCAAATTTTACAATTCTGAGGAACATAAAGTTTTGCAAATTGAGGAAAAATTTAATAAGTAGTTTTGTGGAAAATGGCCCTGAAAACAAGTAAGCCGATAATTATTGTTAATAGTTGCACTATTTAAACATATTGTTACGTTTTTACCTTTTAAAAACGGTGGTTTATTTCCTTGAAATAAACTATATTCCTTTAGTTGCAAAATAAAAGACTCAAGTAGTTTAAAGAAAATATAACGAGTCGTTATTTATTTTCAATGTACACAAAAACAATTCAAATTTTTAATTTTTTAATAACAAACTTAAATTACCGTTTGAGAACACTTTAATGTTTACTCAACGATGAGTAACAATTAACTAAACTCACTTGATTTGCCCTGTTAGTCTATTTATACACCAATCATAATTTGTTGATGGTTCGGAGCTAAGATACTAAAATGTTCATCATGTCTAGAATGTTCTACCAAAAGCATGGTACTCTGTTCATCATTTCGTGCGAAATACTATCAAAAGCCCATATAAAAAAAATTGATGCGAAATAAATGCGAACTAATGCTGCTGAAGTTGTACTCTGTTCTTATTGTGAAAAGTTACGAAATGTTTTTGGCAGCATGTTTTTTCAACAAAAAAATGTATATGGCAACATTTTTTTCCAACTGTGAAATAATGTAAGAGGCACTTATTTCGCACGAAATTGAAAAAAAACAGCCAAAAACATATGGTTTTTGTTTACATAAAAGAAACAATGTTGCATACCTAAGGGCAATAAAAACGACAATTTTCTTCTAAATCGCGGCATTGTGAAAAAATGTTGCAGAAGTAGTACTCTGTTCATTTTGTGAAAAACATGTGAAATGTATCTGGCAACATTATTTTTTCACAGCGAAATAATTAAAGTAGCAATTGTTTCACGTGGAATTTTTATCCAAAAGCTCTTCTGTCGCAACAACAATATCTATTACTTGTTGTTCTGCTGCACAAGCGGCTAGTAATATATGTTTATTCATTTTTATTTAAAGATTTCGATGCAACAGAGATTTTTTAATATTTTAACTTTTATTTATTTTCGATTTAAATTCACAAAAAAGCAAAACATATGTGTTTTGTTTGCATAAGTAAAACAATGTGGCGCACTTTCAATTAAAAAAAACGTCAAATTATGTAAATTCGCGTGATAGGCAACATTGGCTATACGTCAAATTTTCCGTATGAAATAATTAATGTTGCTCAACATTTTGCCCAAATTTGAACAGAGTACTAGGCTTTAAATTTAAATTGAAATAAAATTTCGTAACAATATTATTGCTTGAGGATATTGATAGTCCAGATGGTTTCAACAGCTATTAGAGATGCATACCGAAGGAACCACAACATTTCTAAAAAAGAAATTTCGGAGGTGGTTTTTTGATGGTTCGGTAAGCTTTTTGTGAATACAGTATATTTGATTTCGACCAAAATAACGAATTTTTGTGTTGGTTAATAAAAAAAAGTCCTAATACATTATTAAAGTCTAATTTTTTTCTGATTATTGGCATTTTAAGTTATTTCAATTTCAGTGTATTTATAGATGTTTCATATCTAATTAATTTCTTTAAAAATTTTTAAGAGGTAAAATTAAAAATAAAGATTTTGTTTGTTTCACATACATTGTACATATAGGTTGAATTGTTTCACCTTTTGCTTTTAACTTACAAATTTGTGAAAAGTTTTATGTATTTATAGTTATGCAACACAGTGTATTTTTCTAACTTTTCTATTTAAGCTGTAATCAGCTTATTTTTCCAAATAAACTCTTATTTGCAAAATTGACAATGATTCAAGATTTGAGTAATATTTTCATATAAAAATTGATTTTGGATCAGAAATATGAGTGAGCTTCTGCTTGGCTGGTTGTTTCAAATAAACACTTTTTTTTACAAAGTTATCAGGATTTAAAGATCCGAGTCGAATTTTCGTATAAAAATCTTAGCTTGTTCAGAAATATTACAACGATAAATTTGGCTCTTTTAAATTATTTGCATAATAATCAGCACAAAACCACTGTGTCTGCTTATTAAAATTTAACAAATTTACACATTAGGAGAGTTACATAAAACGTCAACAACAACAACAGCAACGAACACTACAACTTTATTCAACAACTGAATGTTTGTTTTTTAATGAGTTGCAAGTAGAAACAACGTATGAATGAATGAATGAATGAATGAGTGTTAAGAAGTAAAGTACTAGTATGAGTCTGAGTCAGATAAAAATTTGCATAAAACCTTTTAATCATAAATTGAAGTTGTCAAAATTTATTAAAAGCATTTGAATTTTAAACAGCAGCATTTGTTTAGAAACATATAATGAATTCATTGAGACATATTTTTATTCTGTTTTAGTGTTTTTTTGTCATGTGGCAAAATACAAACTCAGGTGAGAATTGAAATTTAAAATAGAATATAAAAAATTAAACTGAAATTATGATAATTAAAGTAACGAGTCGATTTTATTTTTTATGATATTAAAATAGGGGCAGGTTTTCACTTGTAGAGGCCAAGTAGTTACATATGTGTAGGCCTGCTATACGCGGTTCCTCATTAATGTTAAAACTTGATTTTATAGCCATTATTTAATTATTTTACTTCGGTGGCGCTTGAATGCTATACCACCGAAGGAGGGCGCTGTGATAAATATTAGTTATGATGGATAGAAAGAAAACTAATAATTATCAGAAACTGATGTTGTTTGAGTGGCAGCGGCTGGGAATCGAACCCAGGCTACAAATACAGGGTGGGCCAACTTGGACTGACTGATTTGAAATGCTTATAACTTTTGCATTTTTAATTTTTTTTAATTTTTTTTTTTCAGATAATACAGAATTTTATAAAATTTCATAATGTCATCATACTCAGTGGAAGAACGTGTAAAAATTGTTGAATTTTATTATGCTTCCGGACGATGGATAATCTGATTATGAGCGATGAAGCACATTTTCATTTAAATGGATATGTGAATAAACAGAACTGCCGAATTTGGGGTACAGAGAATCCAAGAGCATTGCATCAGCGACAATTGCACCCTGTCAGATGCACTGTTTGGTGTGGAATCATGGCTGATAAAGTTATTGGTCCATATTTCTTCGAAAATGAGCTTAATGAACCACAAACCGTCTCTGGGGTGGTATATCGGACCATGTTGGAAAATTTTTTACGTCCGATGGTTCTCAATAATCGTAACATATGGTTCCAGCAAGATGGAGCTACAGCTCATACCGCAAGAGCCACAATGGCACTTCTGCGAGAACTTCAGTCAGTCAAACTTGGCCCACCCTGTACCAACATATGCTTAATGAACAAATGCGCTAACCAATTAAGCTACAGCAGCCTTATTAAATTCCATTTCGTTTAAAGTTTAAATAAATAGAAACCTATTAAAACGAATACCCATGTCAGTTGTTTCCCCTAATAACCATGCATATTTATGAGCAATTAGCTTAATAAGCTTTTAAAAATCATTGTTTTGTAAATAACTTGGAAAATCATGTGAAATGAAAAATTAGTTGTAATACAAATTGAAAATTGGTCCTTCGCAGTTAAATTTTTTTTTGAATAGCCTTTTTATGTATTAAAAAATGATTTTAAAACCAAAAAGGGTTACTACGAAAACAAAAATACCTGATGAAAAGTCATCATTTGTTGAAGGAAACCGCTTTGAGTTTTATTCCAAAACCAACAAACTCTTACATATAACATTAACCACAAATACATATGCTTAAAAAAATTCCAATTAGCCCAGTAGTTCTGCGAGCCTATTAGAAGGCGACTGCACAATTGATTAAAGGTAGAAAGGTGCATCTTCTTGCTATTTTTCATATAATAAAATACTTGATTTTATCCAGCTAATTACTTACTTAGTGTTACTTTGGCTTGAGTATAAATCTACAAAAAAACAAAAAAAAGATTTCTTTGTCACACAAAGAACTAACGGGTGCTTTAGTATGCAAAATACATATGGCTGTGTGTACTTAGTCTACAGATAAAATCATTTGGGATGATTTGTAAACCCTTGTCAAAATATTTCTATATTTTACTTAACACACACACACACACACACACACTCATGTGCACATGTGAGTTGTTTTCATTTTAGTTGTATTATTGTTGCTACAATAACTACAAAAGTATGCTGAAGAATAAAACGTAATGGGCCGTAATCAGCTTAACTTTTTTGCACATATTCTTTTTCACACATTTTTTTCTGTTGTAATTTTCCACAAAAATTCCTACAACAAATAAAAAATTGTAGAAAAAGTGGCAGTGGCAAGCAGATAAAGGTCTTAATGGCATATGATTATTTCAGCTGGCGAATGGGAGAGCATGTGTTACATTCATTCTACTACCGCTGCTGTTGACGAAACGAAAAAAGAAAACCAAATGGAAAAATAAATTAAAATTACAAATTAAAAAAAGGTTTACGTCTGCTTCTGGCCACTTTTGATTTTTATTAATTTCAGCAAAATGATATTTTATTTTACAGTAACATTTGCATGTATGTATTCGATTTTAAAATACGTTTGTGTAAAAGGAGCAAAAGAGTTGATTGTGATAATGCATAAACCATTTATTGTAACATTATAATTAGAAAAGGTCAGCCATTTTACATTATTACTATTATGATATTCTTTTGTGGCATTCAATTCGTATAAATTTTGTGAAATTTATTTGTATTTTTTTAATGATGCTGTGCTGTAGAATTTGTTTTAACTAAATTGAAAATAAAAAGAAAAAATTGTCTAAAATTACTTTACAATGGTGTTCTTTGAATTGTTGGATTAAATGAACTTAAGCTAAATTAAATTTCTCTAATAATAAATATTAAAAGTTGAAAATTTTTTCATATAGAGAAAAAACAAAAAACTCTAAAATAATTGACAAGGCACTGTGTGAAAAGTTGTCATCCCTTCTCCGGTGTTTCGTAGTTGCAAAAAAAAAAAAAACAGAGAAATGACAACAATAACATATGGCGTTTTCTTTTCTGGCAAAAATGTTACATATATGTTACACTTTTTACCCATTTCCCATATAAAAAAGAAAAAAAGTATAACATTTTTGTCAGAAAAGAAAACGCCAATAAATTGCTGATATTGTCAACCAATGGTAGATGCTGCAATAAAACCAATAACAAATTTGTTATAATAAAAATTTGTAATAATAATAAAGGTACGGTCACACTTGGCAAATATTTGCCGAAAAAGACGTAACCACTAAATAACATATATTTGAACTCGTTTATTTATTTAAAATAACTTCATTTATTTTGGACAAGACACAACAAATATTTAGTTTCATTTTATTTGATGCTGTTTGATCTTGCAACGTCAAACAAATTTGTGCTAAAATAAGTGGTTGCGCATTTCTGAGTAAATATTTGCCAAATGTGACCATACCGTAAGAAGAATACAGAATGAATGTAAGAATGTAATATAATGTAGATTTCATTCTAACTCATAACATGTAAACAGAAATATGATTAATTCTCAAAGCCTATTTCTCAATAATGGTGAGTAGATCTTGGACAACACATATTGCTGGTGACGCGCTTGGCAGGGTAGAAAATGCATTCCAATGTGCCAGTTGTGTAAAAATATTACTTTACAATGGTATTCTTTGAATTATTAATTAAAATGAACTCAAGTCAAATAAAATTTCTTTAATAATAAAAAGGTAATATGTATGTGCATAAAATGTAATAAATTCTAGCTTATTTGGAGACAATAAGGCACATGGACTGAATCGTTTGGATACAGCAAAGGGAACTCGTTGAATAAATGAAATGGACATTACTTATTATTGAAGTGTATGATGAGGTGATTCTTCGTATATACATATTTACATATACTACATATTACCATGATTGTTTGTTTGGCGTCGACTTATGTCTAAAGGGATCTCTGAACCACACTTTTTTGCAAATGAGATTTGCCAAACAGGTACTGTTACTGGTACTCGATATCGTGACATGATATCAGAGTTAATGTCAGACTAGATGTGGTTTCAAGAAGACCGCATGCCATACGGTCGGTGAAACAATTCAATTACTGCATAAGGCAACTTTAGTTTCGTTGCCAAAATTGTCACCCTAGTTTGCATGATTCAACACCATTCATTAGTGTCAAATCACAGATCAGAGGTGGCAAAAAGCTATTAACGGGCACATGCCTCATGATAACACCAATGAAAAGACACAAGCGATTAACACCCCAGGATGCTTCGATAGCAATAGGCAAAATCGTCAGTCGATAGACAGCAAGAAGATCACTTCGCGATATCGGTTATATCACAGCTGTAAAAAAACAAGTAAGAAAGTGTAGTCGCTCAAGCACGACCATCTAATACCCTACACCAAGTATATGTTTAAAATAGTGCTTGCAAATTCTACTACTTTCCATTACTCAATAATATTCAATACTTTTCATTTGGGTACACAATACTACTCGATACTTTTAACGGATTTTTTGAAATTGTAACGCATAGTTTTTATCTGAAAATTGAAATAGTTTCTTTAAAAAATAAAAATAGATCTTCAACTATTATTGGTTTTGTATGTCTTTTATTATTAAAGCAAAAATAAATGTAAAGCTAACTTTTAATTCAACGTTAACAACAACTTAAGAAATAATAGCCAGGTTTTTTTCGGCGGTTGGTTTAATTTTGTAGCTTACACATGGTTGTCTTTTTATACAGTGATGTATTTTTATGCACTATTTTAACCACTCAACTTGCTTAAAAATACAACTCAGAGAGTATCGAGTAACTACTCCAAAGAAAAGGGCAAATACTCGATACTCGATACTCGGTACCCATTACTCAATACTTTGCCAGCACTAGTTTAAAAACTTTTTTTTTTAAGGAGCGATCATCCAAAAATTTAGTGGTATGACTTCTGTGCATAAAAATATTTTTTTTTCGTTAAATTTTATCTCGACATAAACTTTTATAAAAGATTTATGCATCTTAAAGTGATTTTCGGAAGTAGATCTTTAATGTAAACTTTGACAAGTTATGGACTGACTGTTATAGAATAAGGTGTCATGATTTCTGTATATCTGTAAACTTCTTTGTGCAGTAGTTTATTTGTATACCAATATTTTTGAGAGAGTTTTGCTCGTTAAAGTTATTTTCGGAAGTGGGTCTTATATGGGTGCCATGACTAATAATGGACCACACATCATAAAACTGGGCCGAGTGATTTATGGGCATATGAAACATATTCATAGAAAATATTTTCAATCATAAATCAGCCAATTAAGCCAATGATTGAAATATTAAAATAAAATTAAACAATTTTTTAGTTGATAGAATTAAATTTGTCAATCATAACACAAAACTTTAATTGAATCAACTAAAATATTGTTTAATTTTATTTTAATATTTCAATGGCTGATTTATCCCTAAAAATATATTCTGTGTTTATTTGTTAAAGTTTGCTAAATAAACAATGAATAGTTAAATGGCTTTTATTGATTTGAATTCCCACTTTTAAATAACAAAACTTCTTAAACAGTGCAGAGCATGGTGTAATTATACAAGGTGAGTGCAAATCGGCAACAAATACAACACAATACAGAAAAGTATTATTTTTGACATATGTAAGTAAATTGTAAACAAAGTCAGTTAGCTGTACTACCGCACTCACCTTGTATAGTTACATCATGATTACATTGAAATATTAGATTGACAAAAATTATGTGTCATTTCTATATTATATTTTTTTTTCTATATTCATTTAAAAGAATATTTTCGTTCGATTTTAAGGCATCTAAAATAAAGACGATATGTACAGTTCATGAAAAACATCGTTTACAATCAACACATAAACAATTCTTTTTCATCCTCATGAAACCAATAATTCTATTTCTTATTAATTATTTGGTTCCATATCATTACAGATATTTTTAGGTGTTGTGAGGGGCTTTTACACACAGAAAAAAATAAAAATGAGTTTCAATTAAAATATTTGTGGAATCAATTAAAAATTTAATTGAAATCGGACCAGTAAACAAAATGATAGTATCAATTAAAAAAAATCTGAGATTTAATTGAAAATATCAGAAAAAGTAATTGAATCAATTAAAATTTTAATTGAAAATTATTTTAAAATCAATTAAAGGTTTAATTGAAAAAAAATACGATTTTTTTTTCTGTGCATATTTCAATTGCATTCATCATTGCATTCGTTTCGCAATCATTTATTTCTAATAACAAACATTTCTACCTGATTATCCATTTCACTCTTCAATTTTGTGTTTTTTAAAAAATTTAAAAGTGTAAATCATCCTTCTTTCATGGTTTCTTTTGAGGAGCGATGAATATCTTTTTGAGCTTAAATGAAATTGCAACATGGACAGGGATACATACATATCACTGCTTCATCTCTTACTTTAACCGAATTTAAAATGACAACTATTTGTTTTAGGTAAAACAAATTGTTTATCTGTCATCTATTGAGCTTTTAAATCAATTAAAGCTTTTTTTTATAGCAATTGCCAATTCAAAAAACCGTAGATACAATAAATAGTGCTTTCGAGTTTGGTAATCAAAAATTAATTTTAATATTTCTGCGACATATTTTTATAAAATTCAAATTTTTGTTGATGACTTTGTAAATAATTTTTTTAAAATGTGTTTGAACTTTACAATTAGAGATTTAATAAGGAATCTTTCAGTAGATCAGGTCCCGAAAATCGAATCGGGATTGGCATCCCTAGTTTCTACAGATTCACAATGATTGCCAATGGTCATAGCTGATCATCTAATAGCAGAGAAACTCTACTACTTTGTGTCCTTCCAGTGTGTGTATGTGTGCATTTCAGTAAGTCCTTCATCAAAAGCTTATTACTTTTGGCTATTTTACTGGTTGGTAGTAACAGCTAAAACAACAACAAAGAATGCCATAAACAAAGCAAAAAACAACAGCAACAATAACAATAACAGATATACCATCAAAACCACATTAAAATCAACAAAACGGAAAAATACATCAAAGGAGAGGAGGAGAAATGGAGCCGAACAAAAAAAAAAAAAAAAAAAAAAAAAGGAGAACAAACAAAACACATTACAAAAAGAAATGATGCCCAAAGCGTATTAAGTAGAATTCAATTGAATTGAATTTATACCATTGTGTTGCAACTATTGTGGTCGGTTTTTACCCAGTAACAACAGAAGCAACAATAAAAACAATTGTTTTAAATTGTTGTAAGCAGTTCACCTGGAATAACACACAGTTTTGGCTAAATGGAGATGGAAAATGGCGAGCAAGCTGGTGATGATGATGATGGCCCCCTGTTAAAAACTATACTTCCAAACTTCCATATAACCTTTAAAATTTTTGGTTGAAGTAAATCATTCAAATACGAATTGTTACTAAAAGCCAAAGTGTATTTTGCAATATTATATGCAAAGCTGTTATTAGTTACAAAATTGAAAGAGTTTTATTTTCAAAAATGTTCATATTTTTAGGCAGATATAAAGGGATGATTTCTATGTTTCTATTGTTAGCTGGTAATTTTGTGAGTTCAACAAAGAATATTTTGTAAAAAATCATATAATAAATATATTTTTCTATAATCCCCTCTCTATACATTTGATTACAATGAAATAACGGGCGATTTTTTAAAAGCTATAGGAAAGTTTTTCAAAAACAAAGACACATAAAATTCAGAAAAAAGCATGAAATCTTTATTTCAATCGATAGTACGGTTAATGTTTGAAGATTATTTCATGCAAATGTTGACATTGACTGCGCCTCAAATGGTCCATCCCCTTAGTCCAATTTTGGCATACTCTTTCCAACATTTCGGCCGGTCCATATAATTTAATGTTTGAAGATTATTTCATGCAAATGTTGACCTTGACTGCGCCTCAAATGGTCCATCCACTTAGTCCAATTTTGGCATACTCTTTCCAACATTTCGGCCGGTATCTCACGAATAAATGCTTTAATGCTGTCTTCCAATGCGTCAATTGAAGCGGGCTTGTCTGTATAGACATCAGCTTTTACATAGCCCCACAAAAAATAGTCTAAAGGCGTTAAATCGTATGATCTAGGCGGCCAATTGACCGGTCCCGAAGGTGAAATAAAATGTTCACCGAACTCGCCTTTCAATAAGTCCATTGTTGCGAGCATGTGGCACCGTCTTGTTGAAACCACATGTCATGCAAGTCAAGTTCTTGCATTTTGGACAAAAAAAAGTTGGATATCATCTCACGGTAGCGCTCATCATTCACAGTTACGTTACGATTCGCATCATCTTTGAAGAAGTACGGTCCAATAATGCCACCAGCCCATAAACCGCACCAAACTGTGACTTTTCTTGGATGCATCTTGCTCTGGCTGATATTCACTCCAAAATCGACAATTCTGCTTATTTAAATATCCATGAGCCAAAAATGAGCTTCGTGCTTCTCAACAGAGCACGCATTTTGATAATAAAATTCAATAATTTGCAAGCTCCAAAAGATAGTAGCTAAAAAATCACAATTTATTTTAAATTAAATAAATTTGTTTATCACCTATTTGAACTACAAAGCAATATGTATACAGAGAAGGACAGTAAAAGTTAAACATTGTTGATTGATGTTGATCTTAAGAGGTTTTAACTACAAGAGAAAAACCTTATTACATTAATTACATTCTTAATTCAGCATTTATTTTAAACTACGTTTTGATAAAACCATTTAATATTATAATTAGACGGTTATTAAAGAAATCTTTTCACTGTTGAACTCACAGTAAAACATAAGTTTTGCAAAAAAAAAAAAGAACTTTGGCGCCTGAATTTTAACATAAATTGCTAATAATAAGTATTATATTTGTATCGCTCGAACAATATTTACAATAAACTGACTGGTTCCACTAGACGCTATCATGATTTAGACAACTTTGGATAGTTCCATGAGTGATCTAGCTGATACCTTTAAAAAATCTTTAACATAAAGTTTAAAAATTCTTTATATTAAAATTCTACAACACTTTAGTGTCTTTAAAAAATTAAAAAAAAAATCGTTTAATACATAATCATATTTAACTGACATTTACACTGCATTGCATAGCTATAAATACATAAAAATTTTCTAAATATTATAAATTAAAAAACAAATATAATTTAACATAAAAATCTTTATTTTTAATTTTATCATTTGAAAATTTATAAAGAAATTATTTAGTGTTTCAGAACTATAAATACACTGAAAGTGAAATATCTTAAAATGACAGTATCAATGTGTTAGGCCTCCTTTTTTTAATAAACTCAAAAATTCCATCAGTTATACTATTTACCAGATTTATTCTTAAATATTCTTCAGTTATAGATTTCAAAGCATCTAGAACAGCTTCTTTTAGGTGATAAATTTCATATTGTGTGTTTTTTGCTTAATATTTTCAAAATGCTCGCAATAAAATTCAGAGACCATTCAAGTATATTAATTTCTCATCTAGTAAGTTTGCGTAATCACAAAAATTAATTTTGGTGTTTGGAAACGACATATCAAGTCTTTACAAAAATCTTCCCAAACCATTAAAGAACCGCCCAAGAAATTTCTCATTGAGAAAGATCTCTAAGTCTCTTCAATAGACGTTGAAATCATCTGACTCATAAAGATTGAGTTTTTTCTCAGTTTTCCGTCTTCACAAAAATCTCACCAAACCGCCCAAGAATTTTCTTTTTGAGACAGATCCTTAAGTCTCTCCAATAGACGTTGAAATAATTTGAATCATCAAGATTGAACCAAACCGCCCAAGAAATTTCTTTTTGAGAAAGATCCTTAAGTCTCTCTAATAGCCGTTGAAATCATCAAGATCGAATTTTTAGAGCAGCTATTAACAAATATTACCGGTTTAATTGTAAGTTTACTTTAGAAAATTCAAGTCTAGCAGTTTATTGCAGAAGTAATAGCATTGCCACAGACAATACATTTTGTTGAATAATATTTTTAGATTTGGATACATTTACCTCACATGCATTAACAATTTCACCTAGACTCTCTTTCTCTCATTGTTGCTGGCACTGTTTATAATTCTGCGACTGTCTTCCTTCAGAAAGTTTTTTATTCGGGAAGCTACTTTTGTTTTTGCCTTATTAATACCGATTATTTGCAAAATTTTGTTACTACAACAGGTAACCGGTTTATTTTTCTGTCAATAGCTCGAAAACTCAAGTCACATTTTATATAAACTGAGATTTGCCCTTTTTCAAAATCACTAAATTAAGAACCATGCAGCAATTTATAGCAAATTGTTAAAAATTGCATAAAAAGTACAAATAGCAGTTATACTTTTGTTTTTCTAGTATTCTTCTTTGTTTACCATAAGATGTAATTATAGTTATGAAACACTAACAAATTAGTAAGGCAAAATTTCTCTGTTAAATTAATGCAGAAATTTTGTATAAAATGAAATCAGACTCTTAAAAAATGTTACACGTTTTAAAAGTTACTTGTTGTAGCTTTACAATAAAGAGCAAACATCAAGTGTACTTATAGTAAGGCAACATAGTGTGGTTATTTTCAAACTTTAAGCTAAGTTGTGCATTCATTTTAGTTGTAAACTTAGTTTTGTAAAGTTTTATTATACTAGAGCGTATGATTAATATTAATTACAGAGTTTTTACACTAAATCCTTTATAACTTTTTTAACTTTTAAAGTTTTTGAAGAATTGAAAAAGAATTTTTTAAAAAACATAACAGGCTTTAATTTAGTATTACTGCTTCTATATAGAAATGTAGTAGAAATTTAAAATTTTTAACAAAAAACAAAAAAATGTTTTTTTATTCTTATTTTAATCTGATTCTTCTGCAGTAACTCTGAATTTTAACACGATTTTCAATATAATTCAAATCTATTATTCAGCAATGGAAATGCACGGGTTTTACTAACCCTAAACTATTAGCAGTTAACATTTTTTTTATTGCAATATGTTATATAAGAGTTACTTAGCTGGTGAGTGTAGAAAGTCAAGATTCCCATGGCCCTGTATTTCGTTATATCCTCATTGTGCCCTACCTACCGAACAAATATAAAAGTTTTTGATCAGCATTTGTTTTTATTGTGTTGTTGCTGACTGATGTGTAAGTATTTGTAGCCTTGTGTATGTTTATAAAATGTACATCCTAGAGCTAAGTTATTGTTTTCATTCCTTGTTCACAAAGGATCCATTTTTATCATTTTATATCTGAATGCGATTTTTTTACAATATGTACTATTCAACGTTATAAATATTTACAGGCACATATTTTTTGAAAACAATAAAGAAATGAATAAAACTTGTTAAATTATGTTGATTTTATATGAATGTTATTCTGTACATTTTGGGCGTAAGTTAAGAGTAATTTAAGACTGAGTTTTTCCATCATGTCAGATAAATTTCAATCGGAAGTACGTGTATAGAGAATTTTGTATTTAATGAATCCTCGTTAGGTAATATATAGACTGGCGTTAGGTTAAAACGTCCAAGGTCGTAACGCCCATAACCAAAATTGTCAAAGCGCCAAAAAATTTTTGCATTTTGCCATTTGGGCTAAACGACATTGAATTTGGGCGAAATGTTTTTTTTTTCAAATTATAGTCTAGGTCATAACGCCCAAAAGAAAAACTGTCATGAGACCCAAAAAAAGTAAAAAAAAATTTAAATATTCGTCTACAATTTTATTGTACTGTACTATGCGAAGACGGTGTTCTGTATACCATGGATGAGAAAACTCTTCCGCCCGGCCATAGGCCGGCACTACAGGGAATCTGTATTATGCGAAGCCGGTGTTCTGTATGGAGGAGAAAACCCTTCCATCTAATTCGTTTAAATATGTTAAATTTACGACTTTTTTCAAATTCTTCTTAAAAAAATTCCCGTTCGGCTGTATTAATTGCCCCAACACGCCATTCTAAGCCGTTTTGGCGATATAACATAGCATTTGGACATTTTGCTATTATTATTTTTGGGTTTTGGGCAATACAACAAGATTTGGGCGTTATAACAATTTTGGTTTTGGGTTTGGGCGTTACAACCTTGAGCGTTTTGACCTAACGCCATACAGACTGGACATAGTCTACATACATATATATTTATTTAGAAATGATTATATATGTATATAGTTTTTGAGGGCACGTTTGAAGCCTAAATACACACACATTATATGTCAAACTTATTTGAAAAAAACTTCAAATATTTTAATTTAAAAAGAAAAAAAAAATCATTTATTTAAGTCTGTTAAAACTGATAACCCTCTTCCCGCATATTAAAATTAAACAACTTTTAAAAACATACTTGCTTACCTTACAGCAATACATTAATAAACAAACAAATAAACAAAATATTTTAATTAAAACAAATTTTGCTAAAAAAAAAACAGAAAAAGAAAAAGAAACATAAAAATATTAACTTTGTTTGCTGCATTTATGTATGACTTTCTGTATATTCATGCTGGGTTTATAATATTTGACAAAAACTAAAACTTAAAAAAAAAATATTTAAAAGTCAAAGGACATAAAAATCATAGAATTTTCATTAAAAATTTATAAATGACAACAAAATCAAACAAACAAAAGAGTAAAGAAAGAAACTGCTCTAAATAAATGAAACAACAAGAAAAATGAGTTTGTAAATTGCCATAGACACAGGATTTGGTAGGAGTCTTGTGCAAGTAAGAGCACAGTAAGCGCATCAAGTTAAAAGCTAAGGGAAAATAGTGCAGGGGGATTTAAAAAAATAAAGGAAATAACTGAAAGGATGTTTGGGTACTTGGTATTGATGCAATTTAAAGCCGTTAAGTCAAGAATATCCTGTATGTTTTATGTAATCTACACAAAGACATGGAAGAAACATAAGCATACGTATGCACATACATATGTATGTATGTATTACATGTGTAAATACATATTTTATATACATACATATGTATGTACGAGTACATACGAGTATATAATGCACCCGTATTTTAAATATATTTACATGTTACATACTATATTGTTTGTTATTTAAAACAATAACAATGTTTATGCTTGCATATGCATGCATAAATAAATAATAACAATTCTTTGTTTTTATATTTATTATATTTTTTACATTTTCATATGTTTGTATGTATTATTTTAATATAAAAGCACTTACACATGCAATGAAATGCACAGCAGAAAAGTGTGTGAAGCTGCTGAATGAAACCGACTTTTTTCAAGGCATGGGATAAAAATATGTCTTTATTAACTAAATTTTTGATAACTATTTGGTCAAATAAGCTATTATTTAATACTGTTTGCTAAAAAGCTCGTGGTGGACACTAGGTTAGCACATTTGGTATTTGTTGCCAATTAATGCAAATATTTTCTGTTGTTCGTTGTTTTTAAAAGCCTTTATTTTTCAAACCTGTTACATGTCACCCTAAACGATCACGCCACTTTACTTTTTGTTTTATTAATTTCTTGCAATTCGTTGGTTTTATTTCCAGAATACAATTACCCAAAAGAGAAACAAGTAAGAAAGTATTGTCGGTCAAGCCCGACCATATAATACCATACACCAAGTATGCGATTAAAAACAGTTTTCAGCAATAAGAGTGCCTTCTGTGCATATACAAATTATTTGCGTTAAAATTTATCTCAATATCAACAGTTGTAAAGGATATATTTTCAGCAGAGGGTCTTATATGGGAGCTATGACTAACTCTAAATGATAATTTAGCAAAAAAAAAATGCTATTCCCACAAGAGAAATCAAACAAATAATATCCTTTAATCCACAAATTGACCACATTCGTGGGTCTTACTGCCGTTATATGCTGCTCCACAATATTCTATAGGTTTAAAATTGGTTTGAGATTTGGAAATTAAAGTAGCCATTTCAATACATCAATCTTTTACTGCTCCCAACAACACCTCGTAGTGTGTGAGGTGAGTTTTTTTATTTTATTAAAAGCATAATGATCAATTCGTGCATCGATCTTATGTATAGCGCCAACACCATGCCTATAAAACGCTGCCTACCGCCATACATTCGCACCACCGTGCTTTATGGTTTTAGAAGTATACTTCGAGTTGTGCAGCAAGTTATAATGATGCAAGTTAAGTAAATGCTATACTTTGTGTTTTCCATCAGATTTGAATCTACAGAATTTTGATTCATTGCAAAAGATGATATTCATCCATATTGTTAGAAGTAGAAAAAAAAAGAAAAACTACGCTGCACTAAGCTATCGTTACAGTAGAAATTGACTGCATAAAATAAGCTGTGACATGAATAGCGAGCATGTTTTTTTTTAATATATTAAAATGTACATTTTTGCACGATATTTTTTTGTTTGTTAAACTATAGCATTTTTTATTTTAAATTAGACTAATTGCTTTTGTAAGTTGCTGTTAGTTTTCTTTCCATGAAGTTTTAAAAATAAAAAATGCTCTGCATAAAATAAGCTGTGAGTCAGTGTACCTTGAAAACCTAACAAAATATATTTATTATACTTTAACATTCTAAATTATTGTCTAGCTCAAATTGCGTATTAATTGTAATTAACCACAAATACTCGTAGAAAAATAGATTAGAAAAATATTACAATTAGCTCTTGTTACCAAATACCAAATATTGGCCAGAGCTTCAAATGTTTAACTTAAAATGTTCCTTGTTTCAAATACTCAATATTTTTTTTTAATACATTAAATACGAATGTGTGTTTCAGCGTTAAAAATAACTTTGCTTACTACCGGCAACAAGTTCACAAAGGTATTATTTTTGACTTAAATATTCTTCGTTGAAAAATGCAGGTTTCATAACTTGCAAAGAGAGCTAAATGCGCTGCAGCAATGGCTAAGCAACTGGAAAATTACTATAAACGTAGAAAAATAACTTAAATAACATTTACATTTAAGGAAAGAAGAGTGTTCTCCGATATATATATAAATGGCTTACAATTACCGAAATCGAATTGCGTAAAATATTTGGGAATTTGTAGACAACCCACATCAAAAACAAAAAAAAAAATTACTCTAATATGAAAACCAAGAACTGGTTACTTAGGAACAAGTCCCAACTTAGTTTAGAGAACAAAATAAAATTATATAAAGCTATATTAAAGCCTATATGGACCTATGGCATTGAGCTGTGGGGAACAGCCAGTAATTCAAATACTGAGATATTGCAACGCTATCACTCTAAAACCTAATTTCAGGCGCTCCATGGTTTCTGACCAACATTCAAATTCATAGGGATCTGAAAGTACCATTCATTTTAAATGAAATAAACAGATATAAATATACCAAGCAGCCATCAAAACACATTGGCGATTTCCTTATTAGATGAAACGAATGAAATTAGAAGACTGAACAGATTTCACTCCTATAACCTAAACTCCTATATAGAAAATTAAACATAAAGTTAAGCTCTAAGAACACCAATCTTTATATGTATACTTATTTAAACATGTACATTAGAGTGTCTCGCCTTACATGCAAAAAAAAAAAAAAAGTTCGCGGTACACCACCGAATATGAAGTATTGTTGCAAGACAATTTCGAAAAAAATTTTTTTTTTAATTTTTTTTGCCGAAAGTAGGGGTCGATAAAATACGTTTTTTGTTATATCTTCGGTATTTACAGTCCGATCTCAAAGTGTGATATATCGATGTTTTTGTATTGAGAAGATCTATCGATGCTATTATCTTTATTTTACCTCAAATATCCCGTTTTAGTATTTACTCACCAGATCTCAGTTCCTACCACCCAAATATCAGAAAATAAAAGCTCACAAAAAATCATTAAACTTTTGTAAAGGAAGTTTTTCGATAATTCCAACACAACTATTGAAAAAATGAATTTTTGTTTTTTTGCCGAACGTAGGGGTTACCTTTTTAAATTTTTTTTGTCATATCATTGGTATTTTTTTTTTCGAGACACTCTAAATTAAATGTAAATTCGTACAAAATGGTGGTTAAAAATATACTTTGAACTAATACTTGGTTGCGTAGCCTTTATTTTCTATTACCGCTTGCAGTCTGGAGGGCATAGAATCCACAAGGGACATCCCATTCTAAATTTTAAATTTTCTGCCAAATTAGAAGAATTTTTCTTCCTAATTCCCTATCTATAATCTCCCATAGGTTTTCTATGGGTTTTAGATCGGTAGATTGTGACGGCCAATCCAAAACTTGCACATCATGGTCGCTTAGGTAGTGACGAACCAATCGACTAGAGTGCTTCGGTTCATTGTCTTGTTGGAATATGCTGTTTGGGGGCATTTCTTCTAGAAGATGGGGAGCATATTTTCTTCTAGGATCCCAGAGTATTTAAAGACATTCTTAATACCATCGATTTTTACCAGCGGACCAACTCCGTCACGAGAAAACGCACCTACCCATAAATTGCTAAAAATAGAGAATTTCGGTGAAAAACAAAGGTAACTTATCCCACCCAATTAGTGAACCTCTGCCATGTTTTACTGTTGGTAACTGATACCTGGGAGAATATCTGTTCTTAGGTAGTCTTCGAATAAATTTTATCCCATCAGAACCAAAAAGATTAAACTTATTCTCATCACTCCACAGCACTTTTGCCCACTGTTTACTTGACCAATTTTGATACCGCTTTGCAAAATCAAGGCGCTTGATATTATTGGTCTTACTTATTAGCGGTTTCTTTGCGGGACGTCCGGCAAATAAATTGGCATCATTCAAACTGCGGCGAACAGTATGCACTCCAATGGAAATACCCATTTGCACATTAGCAAATTTAGTAACGTCCACAGCTGTCAGGTCTAATCATTTGGTGATCTTCGCGCTGGGTAGATTTTCTTGGGCAACTGTTGCCAGACACTCTTTTCACGCTATTTGTTGTTCGAAATTTAGACGCAATTCGCCACACCATTGATTTGTTTACGCCGAATATTTGCCAATTTCTTGCATGGTTTTACTGCGTTGCATTTTTTTTGCGTTAGCGATATATTTGGTTTGCAACATTACAAAGAATTTATTCTTAAAAGATGGTCACATTATATTTGTGTGTGTTGTGTGCATATAAAATGTAAATCTTTGATTTAAACATTTCAAAAAAAAGAAGTTTAACATAACAACAAGTAAAAGAGGATATTACGAAATGTAAATAACAATATAAATACTTACACATACATAGATACATAAGTAATAAAAACAGTAAGAGTAAAAGGTAAATCCTCACACATTCAACTGCACACTAGTACTTACATCCACACTTGTACTTAAAACATGGGTTGGTGCATAAATACTTACTTGCATATGTAATTATATGATGATGTTATTTTATGCAAGGATAAATGGCTTGAAGGATATTTCAACACAAAATCAGCATACTTGCTACTACTACTACTACTACCTACAGCTTGTACTTGAATTTGCAACAAACAAATACAATAAAAATATTACAAAAAAAAAGAAAACTGAAGAGAAAAGAAAATATTACAACTAACAACATTCGACCTTCTCATATATTCTTGAAAAGAAATAAAAAAAAACACACTTGCTGGAAATTTACAAACAACACCTGGACATAAATAAGGCACATGCAACACATACATTTAACTCAATAAATGCAACATTTGCTTGCGTCTCTCATATATACGTTTTTTATGCTTGTTCCCCATTTTCTTTCTTTAATACTTCAGCTACCAGTATTTATATAAACTTTTAATGCCTTTGATTGTATTCGCATGTAGCATGCTACTTGTTGCAGAGCCAATAGTTCTACAAAATCATAAAATATGCACTATTACGGCGATAGACCAGCACAGGGGAAAGTTCAATTCTTTAGTGGAATGGCAAAAGCTAAAAAAATAAAAAGAAAAATTAAGGTAAAAAAATAAAATATAAACATTAACAAGTGGTGGGATCCATTTTTGTTTGTCATGTTCTAATGTTCGAATCCCTCCTTGTTTACTTAGTTATATTGTTGACAGCTTTAAAAGCTTGCAACGATTACTGGTGTGTGGTAAGTTTTGGTTGCAGTACTTTCACTTGCGCCTGTTCTTAAGTTATGAGTTGGTTCCGAGATCTATTTTTCCAAAAAGTGATTTCTTTTTTAAGATTTTGAAATGTTTGATTAGATTTCACTATTTCTCTTAATATATTTATAAGTATACTGATTAAACTAAAATTGCTCAAACGTCAAATTTTTGTATATACAGTTGGGAGCACAAATGCTTTGTACACTTTTTATTTCATATATACATATAAGAGTAATAAAGAAAATTTGTAACATGTTTTTGTCATTTATTTTAGGCTTAATGCTAAATATTTAAAATAATTTAAAATACAAAATGGAAAATAATAATTTTTGGCAAATAAACAATTATTACAAAAAAAAAATGGCATGTACACAATTTTGCACAATTTTTGTTTTTGAAATATTTTGCACAAAAATATCAAAGTTTAACCCGTGAAATTTGTATATGTTTGCTGTGTTTATGACTTGAAAAACATTAGTTTGATATTAATTTAATTGCATGTGTTAAACACTTTTTGCAAATTATCCAACACAAATCAAATTATAATTAATAATGAAGAAACTATAAGCAGCCCTTGTGGACAATATTCTAAAAATGCCAGAAAGTAGCTATTCTACACAAGTAATAGCTAAACAGCTTAAAGCAAGTTAATCACTTGTCCTAAGAGTCCAGAAAAAGGCGTAAAATTCTTCCCAAACAAATCAGAGGTCACAAAAAACTTTTAAAGAATGCGTGCGCCCATCATATGATCACACAAATAAAAACAGACAGATGAACAGAAAGACGAACCCTTCGCAATATTGTTTACATCCCAGCAGTAAAAAAGTTAAAATCTGGATTGCTGGTAAAAAATTAAATAATAGATGACTGGAAACGTGTAATCTGGTCAGACGAATACAAACTTAATTATTTGCAATCCGAAGGTAAACAAATACTGTTCGCAACGAACAGTCCATAGAGTTCAAAGACACCATGTTAAGGAAACAAGGAAGTGCGATAGGAGGAATGTCAATATATGGGGTTGCTTTATATGGTGGCAGCCCGGACCTCTGCAAAGAATCAAAAGAATAACCAGGAACATGTGCATAAAGCTACTTTTCAGCTGGATAGTGGCCCTGAAACATAATCAAAACACAAGACCATGAAATAATGGCTTATCGAACAGACTTTTCTTTTGATGCAGTGGCCAGCAAAAAGTTCTGAACTCAATCTGATTAAGAATTTGTGGTAAATCGTGAAGACAGTTGAGACAATACCGATGTTAATTGCACTTTTTATGTCAAAGATTTTAGTTTTATTAAATAAATTCAGTGCCATATTAACATTGAAAGGATGAATACAACCACTTCCAGTGTCTAGTAATAAATTGAAGAGTGCATTACAACCATTTTCAATTTAACACTCACGAGGTCAAATACATGTTTTATTTATTACAGATTTTTTAAACCGAATACCTACCCACCCATTTGGGCGGACTTTGGCAGCTGGTTTAGTGCGAATAAGAGAGCACTCCAAATGGATTGTTAAAAAATTGGAGGAGAGTATGCCAAAAAAAGTGATTTACGAATTAACATGCCTTGATACTTTTACATATCTTAATAATTGTTCAAGTTTAAGATTTTTTTTAATAAAATCTTTATATTTTATTTTCGATATTTCACTACTTTGCTCTGTAGCATCTTCAGAAAAAATTTCTTTTTTCAAGCAATTAAAGCTATTGATTAAGTAAATAAAAAAGAAATTACAAGTGCACAAATTACTAACGTGTACTCACTTGTGCTCCCCACTGTACATTTGACACTCCAATTTTTTTCTAAAATAAAGAAATAGAGTCACAAATTCATGTGCCATGGCTTTGATATAACTAAGGATTAAAGCAACTGTTTGATTAAAAGACTTAAGGTACGGTCACACTTGGCAAATATTTGCCGAAAAAGACGTAACCACTAAATAAAATATTTTTGCACACGTTTATTTAGGTCAAGACGCAACAAATATTTAGTTTTATTTTATTTGATGCTGTTTGATCTTGCAAAACTCTTATAAGATTAAATAACGTCAAACAAATTTGAGCTAAAACAAGTGGTTACGCTTTTTTGAACCGCACCTTTACAGAAGTCAGTAATTAAAAAACAGCCTCTGAAACGGGTACATTATCCGCTTAAGGCTCTCAGTGTTTCTGCGCAGATAAGCCAAAACGCTGCGCAGTTCGTGTTTAAAAAAATATATAAGACAAGTTGATTATGAGTTTTGAATTGTTAAAAAGTATTGTCAACGTGAAATTCAGCCACACTACATCAGTTTTTCAAGTGATCATATATTAAGCTTGTTTTTTTTTTTCAAATAAACGTTTACAGAGTTAAAGAGTGGAGTCAAATTTTTATATAAACAATTTTGTTTTGTGAGTGATCAGTTATTGAGAATGCCTTTCTAAATAAACGCTAATTTATTAAAGAAATGAGGCGAATTTTTATATAAAACCAAGTTTTGGTTAGAAATATGAGTGATCTTGTGCTTTAAAATTAGCGCTTATTTACAAAGTTATCAACGTTTAAAGATTTGAGTAGAATTTTCATATAAAAATAAATTTTGGAACACAAAGTGATTTTGTTTGATCTTGCCTGTTAAACTCTTGCCTCATACGACCCTTACTGCCTGTAAGGTGTATATAAGTTTTTTGCATTTTTACTTAAAACAACTCTCAAGTGCATAAATTTAACTAGTTAAACCCTCTGATTGATACTCAGTCACTAAAGGTGCATACTCATCTCTGCCTGCCAGAGAGCATTTCCGTACAATTGTTTATTGTTGGTGTTGTTGTTGGTGTAGCTGTTGCTGTTGTTGGTGGTGCTATTACTATTGCAATAAGTAAACAAAGTCAGTATCAGGATTCAAGTATTTTTTCCTTCATCTCTGATATGGGAATTCATAGAAGTACTTACAAGATAGACGACTATAATAAACTTTTGCACATGCACAAGTACATCAACTGTTTCGTCCTGTTGTACATGCAGTACTATGTATGTATATTGTTTGCTATATGAAATGCAGCGTATAAATTCCCCAGTTTCCGTTTTACTGTAGAGGGATTTTATTTTTGTTTTCACTTTTACGGTTTTTTATAGGAGCTGCTATAGTTGTGGGAGCATTATATAATGGTCCTTCGAACCATATAACTGAAAAAAATAATTGCCCAAATTTATATAATTTATTATTTTAGCTAATTTACAATTTAATACTTACAAAAAATAGTTTTGCTTTTAAATTCTCTTAATAAATTTATGATATACTCGTATATGGTCCTTCGTAGCTAATGTTTTCTTTGTTGTTAAGTAGCGCTTATTTAGTGCGCTTTTTACTTATTGCCTGTATAAATACACTTATTTTTCCAATTGCATTTAAAGTATTTGCAATTTGTTTTTCTTTTATTTGCCGAGTTTCTGGAAGATTTGTTGTGCCAAATGGAAATCTGACATTATCTAAAGTTTGCAAAAGATGAAAGCAGCAGCTAGCGTAAGTAAATGTCACTTACATTTGCATTTCTTTTCAAAAATTTATGATGTTCGTTCGTTCATTTCGTTCTGTTCATGTTTTAGCAGTAGCAGTAATAAATTGTTTAAAAGTAAAAATAAATTTACAATTTTTCGTTTAACGAACCATTAACAGCTTTAGGTGTTTTTACTACTTTTACTTGATACTTACTTGATATTATTTATTTCTTTATTTAGTTACTTCTGTATGTTTTTATTTATTTATTAAATAAAAGTGCAAATAGAATTTTTGCAAATTGCTTCTCAATTAAATTTATTGAAACTTTATTATTATTATTACTTTATGTTTGTAGTCATACATGCGTTAATTTAGACAGCATGACAAAGGCATTTTATCATGATTTTTTCCTTAAAATAATTTAATTAAATTCTTTCAAAATATTTTTACTTTTGTGCTTGACTTTTTTTTTTTTTTTTTTTGTAAAAATCCTTACATTTTGTCCATATAAAAATTGATTGACAACAAAACATTAACCCATTCTACAGAAAATTGTTTACAACGAAGAGAAGGGGGAATGCATATGTTGGGAAAAAATATGAAAGACGGTGGAATAGGTAGTTTAGTTGGCACAGTGATGTTAAAGGTGTTCAAGTTGAAATTACTTAGAAAATGGTCCTTCGAATACTGCCAAGTTCTTACACTTTAATGGTTCGTATGACCGAATACCACTACACTGGTATACCCTCTACCTGAAGTGGATAATTGTCAATTTTCTTAACCACTGTGCAACATCTCTTACACTTTCATTCCACTACAACAGTAGCAAGAGGAAACCTGTGGAGGTTGTTGCTTTACAAATCTATATTTAATACCATTAAATTTACTCTATTATGTTTTTTGTCAATGAAAATGCAAAAAAAAAACTATTGTATAAAGAAATAATGTCAATGTATAAAAGTATTTACTGAAGCCATATAATTTTATAAACACACACTCCTGTACCTACATACAGTGGCTCACAGCTTATTTTATGCAGTGCATTTTTTTTTGCTTTCAAAGCTTCTTAAAAAGAAAACTAACAGGAACTTATACAAGAAATTAGTGTCATGTAAAAGAAAAAATGTCTAACAAACAAAAATAGTATATTGCAAAGATGTAAATTTTAATATATTAAAATTAAAAAAAAAAAACAAAAAAATAAAACAAAACAAAAAAAATGCTCATCACAGCTTATTTTATGCAGACACGTATGGGTTTCAGAATTCAAATTAAAACTGGAAATTACACGATTTAATATTTGGTGTGATAGCATTTATTATATACAACATATTTAAGGGGATTTGGCATAGATGCGACCGGTTTTTGGGTAATACAACTTCGTCAGTAGCGCCTTTGTTAAATCGTTTTTGTTAGAAATTTTTTGTTTTCTTATGGTGATTTCGAAAATTGCCCATAAATTTTCGATAATAAATTTGATTGTGGTGGTGAAATCATCAAATGTATGCAGTATTTATACACCAATACCGCGCTTTGCAGTTGTTTCGTTTTGCATTTTTTTTTCAAAGTTGCGTCACTGCTTATTTTCACTGTGCGTCGTTAGATTTTCGAGGTTGCATTGTTTTGGGTTCGAGTCTTTAATTTTTTTTTTTTGCAACATCATTAGATGCTTAAACGATGAGCCGTACAATAAATGCTTTAATGATCGAAATGGAGTCCTCGCTTTCTATTTGGATTAAAAATCAAGTTGCGCAGAGAATACCATTAAGTAGAATTGTATTTTAGGCAAAATCAAAAAGCCTAAAGTAAAGCATTATGCAACAATAATGCTAGTGGTAGTGAAAGAAAGCCGACGACTAAGTATTTTCTTAACCCTAGAACCTATCTTTGATCTTTACATGGTTTGCTATAAAAAATTTCGTTTCAATTTGCGTCGTGTTTTTTTTGAACGTAACCCCGTCGCAAAGTTAGGTATTGGTGTTTTAGTATTAGCCATGTTTGCACAATACCCGATTTGTGCTTTGGATCGTTGTTCTAGTAAAATCTAAAATCTAATATAATACCCTGGCTTTCCAGCAAATTGTCTTTCAGAATCTTAAGGTACTTAGACTTATCCTTGTTTGTTTTAACAAATGTTAAACTCCCAGTCCATCAGCTGATATACACAGGCCCAAACCAAGACACTGCCACCACCATGCTTCACTATTGTCTATAGGTTTTCATTGTTGAGTTCTTTGGTTTCCGCCAAACATACGACATGCCATCTGAACCGAATATGTTAAACTTCGATTCATCGGTGAATTCTAAAATGCAGATTCTTTGCAAACATGTTCTTTGGTGAAGTTTATGGTTTATTGCGTGCATAATCATGCTAATTGAAAATTTTATTTAGTGCCTTTCTACCTTTGTTATGGACCCGATTTTCATGGATGAAGCGCTTAATGTTTTTTTTTGGACTGTGGTAGCTTTGGTGTTAACCACGTCTGTTATTTTACGCCGTGAGTGGCCATTTTGGAAATGGTTTAAAATTAAAACTCGTTTTATCGTGTTATGCGGACTCATTTGAACTATTTAAAATTTACAATTGACATTACAAAATCGGATTCACAATTCAACAGAAAATATTAATAGAAGTAGAAAAAAAGTAAAACGAAAAACCAACAACGCTGCATTGAGCTATCGGTACAGTACAAATTTACTGCATAAATTAAAATGTGACGTGAAAAACGAATGTACATTTTTGCAATAATTGTTTTTCTTTTCTTTTTTAAGTCCTTATTAGTTTTCTTTTTATGGAGCTTTAAAAAAAAGGCACAACATAAAATAAGCTATAAGCCACTGTATATGCGTATAGCTATAAACATGAGTGTTATTCATTGAAATTTGCTGTTTTTTTTTTTATGGCAACCATTTCTCACAAAACCGCAGGCGTCCTATTGTAAAAACATACAAGTGTGAAAGTGATTGGTGGAGAAAGAAAAGGATGTTACCACATAATCCTGGCAAAGGAGAAATATTTTCATTTTCATTGAATTCGGTTTTCTTTTTTATTTTAATTTTCCACATAATAGACTATAAAAAGGAATTGAAAATGTATAATGAAAAACACCTTTACTTTTATGTTCATATTTATACTTCTGGGGAGTGTAGTACGCCTTACACATATGACATGGTTTGAGTACAATAGCTATGCAAGGAAAATTTACCAATCAAGAATCGATTCATTTGTATTCTGTAGTAACACCTTTGTGTAGCCATACGAATTTTTAAAATTTGTTAAATTTTAGAAAAAAAGGTAATTTTCAAAGTAAACTCTTTGTATAGATTATAGAGAATTAATGGTTTGAGGACAATGTTTGATATTTGGAAATATCAAAAGATCTTAAATCATTGTAGTTTAATTTTGCATTATAATATAATAAAAAATGTGTAGAAATTATAGATAATAATTGTTATAAAGAATATGCGAAACAAGCCTTTGATCTGCTCTTTTTATTACGTTCTTTAGTTTAAGCAATAACTGGGTCATCACCACCATTCCCTTCCACCTAGTAAGCAAACTTTGCAGAATTCTTTCTTTATGTAATTCTCGAGACTGTTTCGAATGTTTGATTGTTTGTAACGATAATTTGTATTTGATGAAATTCTTTTATATATACGAGGTCTGATCAAAAAATTACAGTTATTTTAAATTTTTTCAAAAAGTTTTTATTTATTCATCAATAACTATCTTGACCCCTTCAAAGTAATCCCCCCCCAGATATAATACACTTAAGCCAGCGTTTTTTCCAAACCTCGAAACACTTGTGGAACGCGCTTTTTGGTATCGCCAACAGCTCCTGTTTCGATTTTTCTTTTATCTCCGCAATCGTAGCAAAACGCTTTCCTTTCATCGGTGTCTTCAGTTTTGGGAAGAGGAAAAAGTCAGCGGGGGCCAAGTCCGGTGAATACGGTGGTTGAGGCATAATAATGGTTTTGTTTTTGGCCAAAAATTCACGCACAAGCATCGATGTGCTGAGCTGGTGCGTTATCATGGTGCAAAATCCATGATTGGTTTTTCCACAATTCTGTGCGTTTCTGACGAACTGTTTCGCGCAAACGGCGCATAACTTTAAGGTAGTGTTCCTTATTGACCGTACGACCTTGTGGCAAGAATTCATGATACACCACGCCATTGCAGTCGAAGAAAACAGTGAGCAACACCTTCACATTTGACCGAACTTGACGTGCCTTTTTCGGTTTTGGCTCTTCTGGACGTTTCCATTGGGATGATTGGGCTTTGGTTTCAATGTCATAGCTATACACCTATGATTCGTCACCAGTTATGACCTTTTTGAGGAAATCTGGATCGTCGTTGATGTTGTTTAACAGCTCCTGAGACGTTTTTTTTGCTCAAAATTTAGCAATTTTGGAACAATCTTTGCTGCCGCAAGTTTCATGCCTAAAATATTCGTAAAAATGCTTGGCATGAGCCAAACGATATGCCAACATCATCAGCAACCTCTTTGATAGTGATTCGACGATTATACAAAATCATTTTCTTCACTGCTTCAATGTTTTCGTCGGCTGTTGACGTGCTTGGGTGACCAGGACAAGCATCGTCATTGACATCTTCTCGGCCTTCCTTAAACCGGTTATACCACAATTGAACTTGTGTTCTGTTCATAGTAGACTCGCCAAACATCACAGTCAACATTTCAAATGTCCTTGCGCATTTTATTTCAGTTAATTTTTTACACAAAACTTAATACAGTTTCTTTGAACCATTTTTTCCGAATAGTAAAAAATCGAAGAGTACATCAAAACACGACTAACCTCTTTACCTGTCAAAAATAAACTGACCATCCAAAATGGCTGATATTACCAGCATATATAACAGACATGTGTACCATAACATAACAGAAACTCACGAAATTTGAAAATAACGGTTCTTTTTTAATCAGACCTCGTATATTGGGTGTATAACATTAAAATCCTTGTCAAACTCTATAAGAGTTTGCAAAATCATTTTAAAACGATGGCGAGCAGCAGGCTTCATTCAAAATATCCAGATTATGCGACCAGACATAAGAGCGCAAGTTTTACCACATCAGACTTAAAAAGTTGGTATAATTGTACTTTTTTTTACCACTAATTGAGGGTGAAAAGTACAATAGCAGCCCAATGACTAATTTAGCACTATTGAAAATTATTGTGGAACAGAAATTGAACATATCCTTAAATAATATTAAAAATAGTATTTGTTAGGGAGTTTAAAGAAATTGCAAAACAATTTTACTTCAAATTCTGCAAAGTCTTAAAAGCAAAAGTTGATTTTAATAATGAAATGTTATTATGGTTTAATAAGTTTATGCCAGAAAATGTTGTTTCGGGTAAAATTTCTAGCATTGATTGTACCATTAATATCAAAAATGTTTCCTAATGAGAGTAAAAATATTGAATCTATGAACAATGAGTTTCGAGTGCTGGCAGCTATAGGAATTATTAATTGCCGTATTCATAAAAAATAAAGTAGGTTTGAAGTGTGCTTTTAGAAAAAATTTTCATACAAAATTTTCTTAAAGTATTTTTGAAGTTTACTTTAATTTTTTCTGAATAAGACTGTAAGTTTTAAAAAAACGACAATATATGCACTTTGTGGTCAAAAGTATGAAATATAAACTAAATGAGTTAATGTTTACTGATATTTCAAGAATTGCTAAAGAAATATTATTCATTCCAAATGCATCTGCAATTGTGGAAAATATATTTTCGTCTCAAAATACATATAATAAAACCAAAGATTGGAACAGACTATTGGTTTCGACTGTCTCCAATCTAATCCAAATAAAGAATTTGCTGAAGTCATCTAATTCGTGCTGCTACAATTTAGAAATTAGTAAGAATTTGTTAGCAAGAAGTATGTCATAAATAATACTTTTATATTCACGACTCAATAACTAATAGTCTTTATCGATGGCTTAATATAAAAAAGGCTTATCTTCGATATAAAAAAAAAATTAAATGAGAAATAAAATATGTTGGTTTTTTTTATTAAAAATTGTATTAAAATTTTTGTTGTATCTAAAATTTTACGAATTTTATTAAGTTTTTTCCTTCGTCGGTAAAATAACAAAAAAATTGAGTTAGGTCTTTTTTATATTAAGCCATCGTTATGTACCTACCTTTTGAAATTAAAACATTAATATTAATTGTGAAGTTTTTTTTACACACATACTATATGTATATGCGAGTATGTACAAATGAATTGTTATGAAAGTTTTTAGTTAATTTTTAATAAAAATTATTAAAAAAAAGAAAAGAATTTAGTACAATTGGGCTGAAAACAGTACACTTTTTCTTAAAATTTAGTACAATTTGTGAAATTTTATTTTGCATCCCTGCTTTGATGGATGCAGAATTGTCTGTATTTCTCTGGTATACGCTTCACTTTAGCAGCATATCTTCTATCACTTCCGAAATTGGCTTGATTCTTTCTGGGCCTCAAAGAGTTCTTTTGGCGCGAAATCTATATGTTGTCAGATAAATGGAAAAAGTTCATAACCAGCAATAAATTTGAATAAATTTATATTGTACAAAAGTTTTAAAATAAAATAAAAAAAATTTAAAAAAATTCCGCAATTTTAAGTTGTAAACCTAATTAAAAATTAAAAAAAAAACGGTAGCAAATTATTTAAAAAAAATATATTATTGTATCTCAAAAAGCGCTAAAAATCATTTGTAAAATTAATTATTTGAGTCTCAAATTTTTTTGTTCAAAAACTTTATTCCTGCTGGTTTTTGCCAGCGTTGTTCGTTTGTAAGTCGATTCCTGATTTAATAGTAGACCAAACTGAACATGTTTAATAATAAAACGATAACAGCTGAGTTGCCAGAAAGAAATTTACTAAAAAATCTCCCTAAACCGTTTCTAGCATCACATGATGTATTTGGCTGTACCGGATCTTTTGGCTCTTACGGATCTTACCCTTCAGTATTAGTATTCTAAAAGAAACATTTGAAAATTTATTCGTGATAAAAGCTTTTCTTCTTAAAATTTAATACGTACAGAACTTTGCATTTATTTTTTATGGACCAATTATCTTATACATATGTTAATATAAGAGTGTGTTGCTTCAAATATAACAATCTAAATATAAGGTTCATGAATATGTACAGTGGGAAGCAAAACGGTTCGGATGTTTTGCATTAAGAAAGTAAGGTAATGAAAATCATACAAATATAAGTATATTATCATATATTTTATATATTTTCTAAATGATAAAGCACAAAAACTCACATAAATTGTTTAAAACAAATTAAAAAAAAAAACAAAAAATTCACACAGTACAAGAAAAGAACATTATCACGATATTGCTCTGTGAAAATGTAACAGTATTTGACCCTTTGTTTTTTTTTTTGTTTGTTGCAATCTCGTTATCAAGCTTTTATTGCTCTATTAGTGCATTATTGTTTGACCTGTGAAGTGATTAACTTGTTTTTTTGAAATAAAAAATTAAAAGATCTTGATAAATTTGTTGCAAAATGCATTTGTTTGATCATATTTATTTAAAAAATTAATTTTTTCAATTTTAAAACTAGTTTAACAGTGTGTGGAACGTATTTAACATAGGTATGGGACGTATTTATCTTTACACCCTTAAATAATTATTCATGCCGTAAAAGAGCTAAAAAATTAAACTTAAGTAAACCCACGGTAAATGATATAAAAAACGGCGTAATGTAGCTTGCACTAACAACCAAGGGGGTCGATTTCTGATCAACGTTTGCTACATAATAAGGGCATCAAGACCCCGAAAAATGCTGCAAAAACTATCGATAAGGATGTCAGTTCCTGGACGGTTAGACACGCATTAAATAGAATTGGTTTAGCAGTCAGTGTGAAAGAGAAAATGCCAGCACTTTCCGATAGAAATGTGAAAAACACGCTTTTATGTCTGTAAAACCCACAAAAATTGGACAATAGATGACTGGAAACGGGTTGTTTGAAGTGACGAAACGAAAGTCAACCAATTCCAGTCTGATGAAGAAGAATATACTACTGGCATAGGCCGCACAAGCGCATCCCAAAGCACCATCTTTAATGCAAAACATCCAGACAGTTTTGTTTCCCAGTGTAGGTTTAAGAAGTGGTAGGCACTCTTAGCCACTAAGAGCAGAACCTTTACAACACGAATGTGAGCGGAACTTGTAAACTTTTTGAAAAGCGAAAGCAATTGGAGTTTATGCATTAAAAACAATAAATATTTTGTCCCGGCCAAAGCAGTGGTAGAATCCGAAATGATTATCAAGAAATTGCAAATGAACCAGTTATCTTTTTTTGGATTAAGTTTTTAAATCATCTATGAAATAGATTATAGAATATTATATCATATTTAAAATTGTTACAAAAGTGTTTTTAGCAGTAACTTCTTACAAAATATTAAGAGGTTTCTAAGGAACACTGAACAATTCAATTTGCCATGAAGAATTATTTACAATATGTATATACAAAATTGAACACAAAATTGCCTTTGCAAATATTGCCATCATAATTTTTAATGCTCTTCAAATTCACTCATGCTAAAATATAATGTGACAACATTGAATAACCATGAAAGAGACACGCAGGCAACTCCTACCAAGTTCTTTAAAAAAAAAAAAAAAAAAAAACTTACACTCATAAGGGTTTCCAATGTAATAAACATTATAATAATGTTGTATGTTGGTTGGTAGATTTGACACAATTCACTAAAAGCACCCCTTTACAAAGGAATACAGGAATGTGCCCTTTCTTTTTATTATTTTTCTGTAAAATTAGTTTGCTTTGGAGTGAGTGTTTTCTTAAATGGTTTTGTTGACTTAATAAAAATGAATTTTTATTGCATTCTTTACATTTTCTTTGCAGCTGGAATTATGAAAACATTTATTTTATTTTTAATTTAGTTCTACTTTCATTTTTGCAATTCCTTTGACAATATTTCACGGTAAAGTGAAGGTAATTCAATATTGAGTTTAATTATACATTGTGTGTAAGAAACATAGACAATCCAACAAAAAGGACTTCAGATTTAAAAGATTAATTGCAAGGATATGCTTTGTGAAGCTATTAAGTAAAAGGATAAGTTAATAGATTTTTTTTAAATCATAAATTTTGTGGAATTCTGTGTGTGTTAGATTGAAGTATTTTAAAAGTTGTGTCAAAAGGCGTTTATGTGCCTGATTATTTGAGGTGTTATTACATCTAGATAGAGATACTTAATGAATGCTAAAAATACTGTTTATAGGAGTGTTTATTTCGTTAAGCTGTCTTAAATCAATATACAGTAACTCACAGCTTATTTTATGCAGTGCTTCATAAAAAGAAATCTAACAGGAACTTTTAAAAGAAACTGCTGTCATTTAACAGAATAACTGTCGTATTTATAAAAAATTAAAGTAGACTTCAAGTGTACTTTAAGAAAATTTTGTATAAAAATTTTGTCTTAAAGCACACTTCAAGCCTACTTTACTTTTTATAAATACGGCAGAAAATGTTTTACTAATATGGCAATATAGCATTGATGGTTTTTCTTTTTTTTTCTCTATTTCTATCAATATTTTCTGTTGAATTTTGGGTACGATTTTGTAACGTCAAGTGTCAATTTGAAACTAATTGGTTTCCAAAATGGCCACTAATAGCGAAAAATCGCAGATGATAAGCGACACATTTTAACCCTCCGATGAGTGAGAAGGTCCCTAGGGACCTTTTTGCCTTTTCAAACTGAAATTACTCCTACTTCGGCCACTACAGCCGAATGTAGAATTTAGTTATAAACAATAAAAACAAAAAAAAAATAAAAAAAAAATTTTTTATATGAAAAAAAACATGATTTACAAAAAAGGTCCGTAGGGACCTTTTCACACGGCCGTGAAGTTCAGAATGGTCACTCATCGGAGGGTTAAGAAAAATAAGGACAAATCCAAGGATATTAGCTTAACGACTGGCATCCGAACTTGAAGGTAACCCGGGCTAACAATGTTGTGTTGAAACTTGTCATGTCTTGCGCCAACATGATTTTAATGACCACAAGAAACCATTTATAAACCCAAAAAGCAGACTATGCAGGCTAAATTTCGCCAAAGAACATTTTTGCAAATTGTAATAAGTCAAATATCGTTTTGTGGTGTGTCTGTCAAGTTTGCTTATAAGGCGAGCACGCCGATTTACGATTTATGGCTAAAAAGCCGATGTAATGAGAATGCTTCGAGAAATAAAAATCAGCGTCTAGCTGAGTTCAAGTCTAGTTTCATTCTAGTTTTATTTTCTAATTTCTCTTGCTTTATTTCTATTATTAACTATTTTCTTATTACTATTTTCACACATGTTTTCCATATTCTTTCTACATGTTCTGCTTGGGTGTTCTCGATACTCTGGAATGTTATTGAGTATGCAGTTTTAATTGCATTTTTGTTTGTCAACCCAACTCAAATTTCTTCAAACTCATAAGTGGATTTTTGGGTTATTCTTGTAACCTAAATGCACCATGTAATTTGAATGTGTTTCTGAGTTTGAGTCATACTTCATGGCAAGACGTGTATAAATTACAATACATTACAAAAGAATCTGGATTTTGAAATCCTCTGATGAATCTAAGCTTAACATATTCGGTCGGATGGCTTGTCGTATGTGTGGCAGAAACCAAATACACAGAACTCAATAAAGAAAACCTAATGGCAACAGTGAAGCATACTGGTGGCAGTGCCATGGTTTGGGCCTGTATGTCAGCTGCTGGTACTGGGAATTTAATATTTGTTGAAACAACCTTGGACAAAACTAAGTACCTACAGATTTACAAGAACAACTTATTGGAAAGCGCAGAGAAAGAGAGTAAGATCAGATTTTCGATAACGATCTAAAGTACAAATTGGGAATTGTCCAAACGTGGCTAAGATACAACTGCCCACATTTAATGAGACCGCCACCACAGTCGCCAAATCTTTCATTATATATAATATATATATATATATATTTATTATTGAAAAATGATGGTCAATTTAAGAAATCAGCATTAGGAAGCGCAAAATTTCTAACAAAAACGATTGAAAAAAACTCTGTTGACGGAGTGGTCGAATATTTCGCCGAGTATTACCCAAAAACTGGTCGCATCTATGTCAAATCCCCTTAAATCTGTTATAAGTAAATCGTGTAAATGCAGGTTTTAATTTCAAGAAACCCGTACATGCCTACATAAAATAAGCTGAGACGCGAGAAAAGCTTTTTTTTTTTTTTAGTTTTCATATAATACAATTTTTGCAATTAATTATTTTTGTTTATTAGAGTATATACATATACATTGTTTCTTTTAAATAAAAGTCCTTTTTATGGAGCTTTGAAAACAAATTAAAAAAAAGCACACTGCATGAAATAAGCTGTGAGCCACTGTAGAAAGGGGAGTGGTTGTTGTGATATGGCGACTGATTTTTAAACAATTGCAAGGAAATCAGTGCCAATCTTTCTTTGTTAACACCAAATACATTAATTGTAATAAATTGTTCTCTATTGAATTAATTCAGTTATATTTCTGATAAAGAAACTGATACTTTTTTAAAAATTATCTCTCTGAATTGTTGTTCAAAGTAAGTGTTGCAATTGCTTTGCTACTTTGTTGTTTAATTGATTTATAATCACTTGGAAATACAAAGTAAGTAATTAATAAGTAACATATACACATTTGTCTCATTAAAAACAAATATTATCTTGTCTGCATAAAATAAATTCCTATTGAACTCTTTATAATTCTTAATAAAGAAAACTTAATTAGAAATTTATAGTTCTTAAAAGTTTGTGTAAATATGTTGAAATAAAGCAGCAAAAAAAAAAAAAAAAGATATGGAAATAAAGTCAATTGTATAATTATCCTTTTGAATAAATTGTCAAACACAAATTCACACACTTGTCATAGATAATAAACATTTAAAAATATTTTTTTTTGTTTATTCGCTGAAGCATATGGAATGTTATGGACTCATACATACCTACGTTCCTTAACATCAGTGTTAGGCAAATCCTTTTTAAAGAGCGTTTTTCATCACTCATACAACGTACATTTATCTTTAAATTTCGTTAGAGGAAATATAAATCTCCTATATCAGATCTCATATTGTATTTCTTTACCTGGCCCTGATTTACACTAATACTTACCTTTACATTTGCATTCAAATGTATGTATTCGGTTTTGTATTAATGACTATTGTGCATGTTTAATATGTGCTACTACTACTACTGCCTAAATAGTATATAGTAGTTTGTGTGAATCTCCTTACCTGCATAGAAACACTTACACTTACATACATATCGCTATGCATGTATTTCAATTGCATATACACTGTGTTCCATTACTATAATTACACTTTTTCTGTTTGTAAACTTACAAAGAATTTTTTAAAACGTGTAACATTTTGTAAGTGACTAATTTCATTTTATACAAAATTTGGTAGGCCACTTCATTAATTTAAGAGAGACAAACAGTCCAATCATGAATAAAAATTCCGCGGGAGTTTTTTCTCTTTTCCCTTTTTCCTCTTCAAATTCAATGTTAAAAAAATAAAAAGGGAAAAAACTCCCGCGGATTATTTATTCATGGTTGGGCCGAAGTTGTGCATTAATATTTTGTCAGTGTTTCATAACTATAATTACATTTTATGATAAACAAAGAAAAAGACTAGAAAAACAAAAGTACAACTGGTATTTATTCTTATTATGCAATTTTCAACAATTTGTTATAATATGTCGAGGGGTTAGTGTCTCAGTGATTTAAAAAAAAAATATTTTATATGAAAATAAACCTGTCAGATATTGTATAGGTTAGGTTAGGTTAGAAGGCCGTTGTGAGTTTGTCCCCACACCATCACCCAGAGACCAATACGGTCCATTGTGATGCCTTTCGGAAATGATTTGAGACACTTAGTGCGTTCCAAGAGCGAAACGCCTAAGCCCTCACAGAGCTTCTTCCCCTGTTGCGCAGCCAGGCCATATTCATTACGAATCCTTTGAGATCCCCGAGCTTACAACCCGAGACATCCCCTAATTCGCCTATATATCTACTGCCTAGCCACCTCAACCTGCTAACTTGTAACCTGGGACAAGGGCACAGAATGTGCTCGATCGTCTCCAGTTCCTCTGGGTCCTCGCACAACCCGCACATGTCTGACAAGTCAGATCCCATTATCCTTGTCATTCTACCTATCATACAATGGCCCGTGATAACGCCTATCATGGTTCTTACGCAGACCTTGCTCTCGCCCAGTAACGATTCCGAGTCGGACTTCCTTAGCGCCGGCCATATAGTCCTTGGCACTCGGCAGTCCGTTCGGTTTCCCCAGTCCCTATTTGTCTCGCTTATAACCCATTCTCTGAGGCCTGACCGCCACCTGAAAATCAGGATCCTCCGAATCTGAGCCGAGTCTCGCCAACTCATCAGCCAGTTCATTCACACTGATATTGGAATGACCCGGTACCCAGCACAGTTTCAGCACGTATTCGTCTGAGATTTCTACTAGAGCTCTCCTACAATCATCGACTAACCCGGAGGTCACACAACAACCCCCTACCGCTCTAAAAGCCGCTTGGCTGTCCACATATATAGTGACCTCCAGACCTTTGTCAATGTTGTCTCTTATCAGTTCCATGGCCTTCAAGATCCCTAGAACCTCAGCTTGGAAAACACTACAGTCGTCGGGAAGCCTATATGATCTTCCGATGTTCAGATGTTCAAATTTTGCAAATAATCGGTATTATTAATGTAAAATAAATGTGGCGGCCCTATAAAAATGCTTAATGACAAAAATACTTGCTTGTGCCAGCAACACAATGAAGAGTTTTGGTCAGATTATTAATGAATATGAGGTAAATATGTCCAAATCAGCCATAAGTAGGCTGCTAAAAAATCCCAGACTATTGCTGGATAAAAGCGATTGTCTGTGCCAACGCTATAAATCCGCCATAAAACTACTAGCCTTTAATTCGCTAAAAGGAACTTAAAAACTAACTGAAAACAGATTAGCCAACAATATTTGTTAATAGTTACACAATTTACATATACAGCTATGGACAGAGAAATAGCGCACTTTACTGTTTTAGTAGTATAAAGTGGATGGAATTCTTGATTGCTTTGCCGACGTTTTTCTTACGGGACCAATCAGATTAATTTAAGTTTCATCTGTGAAAATCACTCTTTTCCAGAATTTGATATCCTTATTGCAGTGTAGTTTTACAAAAGACAATCGTACCTACTATTCTTTTTGACAGAAGTGTTTTTTTCCTTTTTACACGACCAGTAAGCAGATTTTAATTGAGGAATCTTCAAACGAGTCTACTATAAACATTTAACTCAAATTCCTTATTTATTTCAGTCATTATTGTTCTCGATGGCTTCAAAGGATGTAGCTTACTTTTTTAACTATTGACTTATCCTCACACAATGTTGCCTATCGCGGTGGCTTCTTACGATCTTTCTTTATATTAAGCAAATTTATATGTGATTGAACACATTTAATGGCATTCCAAACCATCTTTTGTTTTGTAACCTTTTGGTGAAGTTCCCAAATAACCTATTTTTCTCAAATAAGCAGTGCGATCCTCTTCCCATTTTGGTTGCCAAAATAATGGTAATTTTGTTAAATTACATAAAAATTTACCACCGCAATTTTCATCAACTATTTTTGTTTAATTGTGAAATAACTGTGCGCTATTTCATTGTCCAACCATAAACACTTAATTTAGCCAGAAAAATTATCAATAAAATTTTTAATAGAGATTTCATGTTGTAAAATAATTCCTTCAGTAAAAATAATTTAATGAAAATTAAATTTAATGAACTCGAGCCCGACTAAATAAATATCAAAAATATAATAAAATTTGTTAAAAGTTAACAGGACATTTCCAACGATTGTAAAAGCAGAGTGGAGCAAAATAATAGCATAGAATTTCATGTTATTATCATTCTATTTTTCAATGTAATACGTTTGGCACTTCATATAACATTGGTGCGTTGTTTCTCAGTCCATAGCTGTATATCGTCACCTGACATGCCTAAAGACGTAACCCTCAAAAATCCAAAATTCGTTTTTTTATTGAATCTGGAACATAAGACTAAAATAAAATGCTTCTAAAAATTTTAAGCTTCTACGTTCCAATCTAACGATTTTATTCAAGAAATGGAAAAAAAACGTAACATCATTTAAACGTTTTCATAAAACACAAAAGATTTGACCCACATTTTTTTTTACAGAAATAAGTTTGTCGTCTATATACATATATAATATATAAAGACAAGATGTAAAGAAATCGCGATTTTCAATTAAACAGTTTTCATTTTATAACCTTTTATAATGTTTTTTGCTTCTCCTGTAAAATTATGATAATGAGGGTTACGTCTTTGGGCATTTAAGGTGACGATATGTATTTATTTAATGTGAGTTTATCCCATTATCGCCCATATGTTTCAACAGCTATTGAATAGATCTACAGAAAGCAGTACGATGTTTCTTGAAAAATAAATTTCGAAAGCGGCTCTTATATGGTTTAGGGGTTTTTTGTGAAGACTGTGTGCTTGATTTAGCTTTTCCAAACACCATAATTAATTCTTGTGATTACACAAAATTACTAGTTGAGAAATTATTGCCATTTTTAGAAAATAGTAATGAAAAACAATGTATTTTCAACAAGATACAACGCACCTCTATAAGTAAAGATACGGTCACATTTCGCAAATAGTTATTCAAAAAAGCGTAACCACTTGTTTTAGCACAAATTTGTTTGACGTTGTTTACTCTTAAAAAGTTTTGCAAGATCAAACAGCTTCAAATAAATTAAAACTAAATATTTGTTGTGCTTTGGTCTGTATAAGAAAAGTGTTTTTAAATAAATAAAGGAGTTTAAATATATGTTAGTTTTTTGCGGCAAATATTTGCCAAATGTGACCGTACCTTAAGTCGTCAAACTTAGAGATGGTTGTCGTCGAAAAATATTAATGTACTTGAATATCAGATTAAAACCTATTGAGAACATTTGGGAATATTAAGTCGTAGAATTTAAGCTGAAAACCGACAATATGAATGAAAAGCTATTATAGATGCTTGGAGGTCTATATTTTATGATATAAGAATAAATCTGCTGAATAGTATAACTGATCGAATTTTTGAGTTTATTCATAAAAAAGGAGGCCAAACTCATTATTAAGTTCATTTTTTTTTTGGTAATATTGGATTTTAAAATATTTTATTTTCAGTGTATTTATAGTTATGAAACACGTAGTAATTTCTTTATAAATTTTTAAGGGGTAAAATTAAAAATAATGATTTGTTTGTTACAAAATTACAAAATGGTTTATGTGTTTATAGTTATGGAATGCAGTGTACATATACATACGTATGTAATTTTATGCACACTAAGCTCTTAAGTATTATTTGTCATTTTCCAATTTCTAATTTTAATTGAACAAAATAATTAATTGCATTATGTATTCAAGCTTAAATTATCGTTCGATTTCATGCATATACATTCATGTACATTAGGGTGGTTTTTTTTTTATTTAAAAATTCTGAAATTTGGTGAAATGTGTTTTAGATTATTGTGACATCTGCTGTAATAGCAGTAGTGTAACACTGAAACTTTTCTAAATAAAAGCTATATAGTCCATGGAAATTTTTACCCAATATTTGCAGTTTTATCAAAATGTTTATAAAAATAAAAGGTTGTCAAAAAGTTCAAAAGTAAACTCACAATTCCCCTAAAAATGTATAAAAATTCCATAAATGTGATTTTTTTTCAGCTGCATATTTCTACTGGAGATGGTAGAATACTTATGCATGTGCGTGAAGCTTCAAAATCCGATCTATAATTTTATCGATGATATTTGAACACAAAAACACTCCAGAAAAAAATCAGAATCTATAAAAATGTCACAGAAAATTTTAATAAGTAAAAAATAATTTTTTTAAATATGTCAAAGGACTTTTGTCCTTTTTTCACAATTCTTTGAGAGTGGGCGGAAAAGAAGTATTGGAAGCGATTCCTGGTATGGTCTAGATAAATGCCTTATACGTTTAAAGAGTTTTTTTTTTGTTGGAAATTAAAAGGATTTTTTCAAAAAAATCACGTTTGAAATTAAAGGACTATGGTTCACAATTCGCTGCCAATACTTTTTTCCGCCCACTCGCTAAGAATTGTGAAATTGATATAACTTCACACTATTTTGTCATAAAATTTAATCACTCTAAATATCATATTTGAACTGAGAAAAATCAAAATAATAAAAAAAAAACTTTCTAAATTCCTTGAAAATCTGACATTGTCAATGACTGCAAGAGAGCTAAAGATTCCAAAAAGTCTTGTGACTGTGTGCACTCATTCTGTATGACTTTAAACATCTATATATTGCAACAAAAATTGAATATGACTTCTAATAATAATTATATTGGGTGTATAACCTTAAAGTGTTGCATTCATAACTGATGGCGTATCTTTTTCATGAGTTAATATGAAACATTGCTTCGAAACATTAATATGAAACATTGCTTCGATAATGTAGAATTGATTTAATGTGCTGAAGCACACTAGTTGCTCTGTTTGTGTGGTTCAGATGTGGCGAGTTTAACAAGGAAAACAGAATTCGCTCAGGCCAGCCAAAAAAAAAAAAATTGCAAGAATTAAAGGCATTACACCATGAAGATTGTTGTCAAAATCAACAACAGATGGCCAAATCATTGGTAGCTACTCAAGCAACAATTTCAAAACGTTTTGAAAAGCATATTTGGTACCCTATGAACAGAAGCTGATATAACTTAGCATATCCTAAATGGAAATCAGTTTTTCAACGAATCATTACTTGTGATGAAAATTAGAAACATTTTTGAAACCTAAAGCAGAAGAGATGGTATATGAAGCCCGGCGAACCAGCCGACTCGAAACGAAGGATAACTATCCATGGCACTTAGGTAATGCTCTGTATTTTGTGGGACCAAAAGGACTCTAGCTATTATAAACTGCTAAAATCTGGCCAAACCATCACAAGGCGTCTGCAAAAAATGCTCTTGATTCGTTTAAAGCGAGATTTGAGCAAAAAACGTTCAGAATTTAAAAACTATTTAGTAAGAAGTGGTTGGAACTACTAACTCACCCGACTTAAAGTCCCGACCATTCCCCATACTACTACTATTTATTTTGTTCTATTACATTAAAGCAGTTTGGTATTGTAATTCTTGAGAAAAACAAATTTCAACGGTTTGGAATAAGTTCGAGATATTTTGCTTAGCTAATGTGGTGTCTAACATCAAAAACACATACATATTTAAGCTTTTATTGAATATTAATAAATGAGTATCTATCAAATTGTTGTGTGTGAAGATAAATTCGAATTTAACTAGCACAGACAAAAACCACATTTGTTAACATTGATAATGTTACAGTCAACAGACCACTGTTAAGCACTTAACAGTCATATTTACTTGAATTTTAAAAAACTGTAGGTTTTACGATGAAATTCTCTAGAAGAGCTTGGACAAACATCGAGTTGTACACGTATCCCGCTATATAGAAAGAATATACCAAAGTGTCCTAAATGCGACTACATTAGTCGAATTTCCGAAATAATTTTGGAATTTGAATAAAACTAATTTGAAAAAATGTATTTTTGAAAATATTGACTTTAAGGATGAAATTCTGTAGAAAAATTTGGACAAATATGGAATTGCACACGTATCCCACTATATAGAAAGGATAGTCCAAAGGGTCCTAAATGAGACTACATTAGTCGCATTTCAGAAATAATTTTGGAATTTGAATAAAACGAATTTGAAAAAATGTATTTTTGAAAAAATTTACTTTTAGAAAGAAATTCTCTAGAAGAATTTGGACAAATATCGAGTTGCACACGTATGCCACTATATAGAAACGGTATTCTAAAGGGTCCTAAATGAGACTACATTAGTCGAATTTCTGAAATAATTTTCTTTTTTGAAAATATTAACTTTTAGGATGAAATTCTCTAGAAGAATTTGGACAAATATGGAATTTCACACGTATCCCACTATATAGAAAGGGTAGTCCAAAGGGTACTAAATGAGACTACATTAGTCGCATTTCTGAAATAATTTTGGAATTTGAATAAAACGAATTTGAAAAAATGTATTTTTAAAAAAATTAACTTTTAGGATGAAATTCTCTAGAACAAACTAATGTTGTGTCATTTAGAACCCTTTGACTACGTGTGCAACGCGATATTTGTTCAAACTCTTCTAGAGAATTACATTCTAAAAGCTACAGTTGACTGTAACATTATCAATGTTAAGAAATGTGGTTTTTGTCTCTGCTAGTTAAATTTGATATCAATTTGTGATTCAAAGGTTTTTGTGTTTGTTCCATAAAGACTAAAACATTTATGCTAGCGGATTTTATTTAAACAATACTTAAGCCCTATTCTGTGTAGTTTTAGAAATTGTATTAACAACTAACAACCTAAGGCCACGTTTTCACTATGTTTTCACTATGTTTTCACTATGTCATTTGTTGTCAAATTGTCCAAATTGTTGGCAATTGTATGAAAACGGGTTGGCATATGGCGTCATCTACATATTTTTGCAATCATGATTGCCAACAACTTGGACAATTTTCATACAATTGCCACAATTTGGACAATTTGACAACAAAAATGACATAGTGAAAATCAAGCATAAAGAAAATACTTGTGTTTTCTATATAAATAAAATGTAGCTTAAATTTCGAGACACCCTATGTACTACATATATCTAATTGTATGTGTCCAGGAAAAAGTGTATTGTAATATTTAAATAATGTCAGAGTTGTTGTTGAAAAATTATTACTGAATATACATAATAATTATTATTAAGGCCAACATATTTACATATTGCAGTTTTGTTAATAAATAATGCATTTTCTGTACACCAAGGCCTTTATAAACAATTTTATAGCAATTTAAAACTAAAGATTTAAATTTTATTAATAAAATGTTAAAATAATAATTGTAATATTGATAATTGAACTAAACAAATAAATTGTCATAAGAGAAAAAAAAACAGTTTGAAATATAAATGATAAATAATATGGAGCTACTGGAAGCTTTGATGAACTACTTTATCCCCATATCAACAACTTATTAGTTCATTAGTTCTTAACAGCCATTATGATATGCTGTATCAGCTAATTTTATTTAATATAATTTAATAAAATAAACACATTTGTTTCCCAGCGGTAATTTACAAATCTAGCAATTATTTCATACTTAATGGGCTTTGGGGGGAATTTTTTATTTAAATTTTTAACAACAAATAAACAACAATAATTCCACCTAAATAAATTTTGGTTTTTTTTCCAATGCCAATCATAGAACAAGTTATATTCATGAGCCAGCATTCTATTAATTTCCAATTCACTTCACTTGACCCCCAGCCACCACCAACACCGCCACCACTATCTCGTGGCTAACAAAATATTAATTAGTGCCCAACAGGAGCAGAACAGAAAAAAGGAAAAGCTAAAAAAATATAATGGATGTTTTATCAAGGGGAATTGATTTTGTTAATTTAATTATACATTTATTAATTTATGCGTTATTGGCTATTGTTAACGTTGTTGTTGTTGTTGTAGCTGTTGTTGCTGTTGATAACATTATTAATACAATTTGCTTTTTTTTTTGTTGCTGTTATTATGCTGCTTTAAGTTGTAAAGGAGGAAAATATTGGAAAACACTAACAAAATATAATCCACCAATATTTGTGGTTTTAATATGAAGCAAAAAACAGTGAAAGCTTACAAAACAAAGCGGACTGGGAAATTTTGAAAAATTTTCTTGCTATTAGAGATATTTTTATTTGACTTGTGTTCATTTTAATTGATTATCCAAAGAATATCTCTTTAAAGTAGTATTTTTAGACAATTGGCGCATTGAAATGCATTTGCTGCCCTGCCGAGGGCATCATCAGAAAGTTTACTTGCTGTAAAACCCAAATTAAATCATAACATTAGACACTATGAACTTTATCCAGAAGGTCCTTTATATTCAGATTTCACTGTCTGTTTAGGTAGTTGTGAGTCTACATGTTTTTTAGTTAATCAGTCAGAGTCAGAGACGACGACCTTTTAAGGTTTATGATTGTAATAAATTCAATCATCAATTTTCCAATAATCATTATTAGTCCCAGCAAAACCTCAACTCTCCCCAAATTTGCTATCAACTATAAATACACTTAAATAATTCGTATTAAATACTTTTCTTGTTAAGTGATGACGAGAGTGCTTGTTAATTGTAGCAAGAAAAAAAAAGACTGTGGAGAAAAAAAATCACTCAATTAAAGCCAAAATTACTGCTTAAAGTACAAATCTGATTAATTTCTATTGCCAAATAATGCGCTTGAATAATCGGGTTTTTTTCTATAGCTGTAATTAAATATAATATGGGCAATTTCTTTACATCTTTAAGACTCATTTGCAGAGTGTACGAGTACTTGTAAAATTTTGGTAAAATATTTACTTCGTTTGTCAGTATACAAACCCTTATCAAATTAAAATGTATACGAAATAAATGTCAATTACTTGAGGACTATTGTTGGTCAAAGAAACGAAAAAGTTCGAAACTAAGCTGGGTTTTCCATTGAAAATGAAAATTTGTACACACAATTTATATTAAAGCTCTTTATTATGGGAAAATATGAAACAATCAGCAACAACAACAACTTATCAATTTTTCACTTTGCATTTATGCAATTTTACGTCAATTTGCAAAGCTTTATGTATGTCAGAACAATAAAATTTGATAAGTGCTAGGTTGAAATTGATAAGTGTAGTTTGCAAAGTTTTTAAAATTTATTGTATTATTTTTGCAATTTCTATCCCACGTACGTTCCCTTGTGCGAAGTGCAATGTTAATATTGATTAGAGTAATTTGTAAAGATTTTGCAAATTATTATGACGTTTCGTTGCACAAAAATTGCAAATTCTATTTTTGCAAAGTAAATTTTAATAAGTTTGTCAAAAATGTGCAAGGCAAACGATCGCTTTATAAATTCATATTGTTATAACTAGTCATGGAAGTATCGATACTCCGGCCCGTCTTTGTAGATGAGATTCCTACTTTACTTCAAATGTTCAACAATTAACATGCTTTCTTACCAGCAAATACATCAAGAACAATATAAATTACCAAAAAAAAAAAAATCAAGTTAGGCAGGCTCTCGCACAGGAGACTCATTTGTCAAACTGACTGCAGGACAAGCAGCAAACGCAGGATATCAACATTTGATGGGGAAAAACAGCCTGTAAACCGCTACCACAGTCCAGCCCTACTTCTATTGATTGCATACCTTCTAAAGTATTTACCCAATCTAATAACTATTTACACGTCCTCTAAAGCACTACTAGTTGGATCATTCACTCCATGCTATATTACAGTGATGTGTAAAGTAGCCAATGTTTGCCTTACAAATTTGAAAATTGGTGAAATGTCAGTAACTAGTCATTAGAACTCTTAAGCATATTGCGACTTTCGGACAATATAAACTATTGTAAGTTTAATCAGTATCAATTGTATTGTAAATTAACTACTTGGGACTGGTTAAAAGATTTGTCTATGTTTTCAAAAAAGTTTTCAATTGCCATCTCTTATCATTTACATCAGTCGCTAGTTACTATAACAGCATACATTACAAGAGGGGTAAGTAATGGTAGCTAGTTCTACAAACTACCGGCATACATATCCTATAATAATAATTGAAACAAACATACTCTAAAATAAACAGGAAAACTAAAACTTGTGTAAAATTTTACTCTTTCTTTCCATTCATAAAAAGTTTTAGAAGGGGGTTTAAGCATAAAAGGCATTTTTATTATAAACATTTGTGGTTTCTAATTAGATTTTTTGTTTGTTTAAAGGCACAGGATAACAAAGAGTTTATTTAACAGTAATTTATAGTGATATAACTAAAGATACAAATATTGTAGTTGAAAGCCCAAACAAACATTTAATAACTATTTTGCTTTTCTTTACTCAATATGCTATTGAATCATGGAACACATTGTAAAATACATTTGGAATCTATTATACCTTACATTTCTGGCAAAAACTGTTGTTGCCAAAAGATTTCTCATATAATTTTAAGGAAAAATTATGCATTAAAAGTTAATTTATCAATTATTACTGCAGTCAAACCTCGTTATAACGACCCTCACTATAACGAATTCCCGATTTAACTTATTTTTTTAAATCCCCTACAACGTTCCATGAGATATAATACAGAATAAACCTCTCTATTACGAATACATTGGTCAATAGCCTCGTTATAACGAATTTTCATTCACTGCAGAATAACGAAATAGAAAGAATTATTTAACTCTATTTAAGGACTTTTGTCAACTTACAACCTTTTCATAACGATTTCCATCGATTAATCTAAATTATATGAAACAGATACACACAAAATTATTGTGTTTGCAACGACAATGTCTCCAGCAAACCTACATTCGTAGTTGACAGCAGCATGCATTAGACTAACGGCTGAAATATTCGAAGAACAATTTATTTTTGAATTTTAAAACTACAAAATACAGTGTTTCTTCAAATGTGTTTTGATTTATTAGCTGAAATCGTTTCATATAACATGGTAAGCAGATGATGATTAATATACATACAAAATTTTTTATTACCTCGTTATAGCGAATAGAAGTGCAACTTCACCTCGATATAACGAACCTCATTGTAACGAATTATTCGATATAACGTTTTTTTTCTAATCCCCTTAAGATTCGTTATACCAAGGTTGAACTGTATACTAAACTAAATTAAAAATGACATTTAATATAAGACACGTTAATTATTCGTTCATTTTACAGCTATAAATTACTGGGAGTTGAGAGACAAAAACAAGTCTGTTATTACTAAACTACTGCTTAGTAATGCATACGGTATATAGTACTCATTAAAAAGTATGTTATTCAGTAATGAAATGTCATTAACAAGATTTTTCTGATTTCCAAAAATAAAACAAAAATTCCAATTTACATATGACATCACCACAGTACAAATTTCTATTTGCAAAGTTTTCCCCGTGAGTAATAAATTTTGATTGCCTTGTCAATTCCCATCTCAACCACACTGAACACATTTTGATTAATCTATCAATAATCCAATGAGCCATTTAAAACAGCTTATTTCAAATCAAATTTTTCAAAAACCATTACAAATTGGCGAAACTTGTAATTGTATAAATTATAGTAAAATCAGAGACACTTTTTGTTTTGTTTGAAATATATGTACGTGTATGTACGTGTATGTATGTATGTATATATGTATGTATATATGTATGTATGTATATTAGTTGTGTTGATGTTTAATGGCGGAAGGAAGTACGGAAACATCAATGTGTAAAATTTAAATAGAAACCATGAAATTCAGCATCATCATTCTGTCAAGCATCAATTAATAAGGCAGCCAAAAAAGAAAAAAAAAACACTCTACAAAATCGTAGGCACATACACCTTGTGGAAATGAGTTTCAATGAAAATGTACGTTTAATTAATTGAATTCATTTGAATTAAGTAGATGCCACAATTTACCCACCCCCACAATACTAGATACAAAAGTGCGGGATAGGTATTAATATGTAGTCCCAACAATCATAATGATGATGATGATTACTGTAATAATGTTGATGGCATTGATGTGGAGTGGTTTTATCACAAGATAGCTAGATTGAAATAATTTCTATTTGCCAGTACGATTACACGCTGTTAATATGCAAATAATTGTAAATTAAAAGAGAAATGATTGTTGCTCTTACAACAATGTTGAATCGGCGTTTATTTATTACACAATTAAATACTGTTGCTGGCGTATTTAAAGGATTTTTCCAAAGCCATAATCAGTGTAACATTTGTTTAAGCACTTAATACGTTTGCTAAAGGAAACAAATACAGACTTGTGCTTTGTGTGGTAGAAGAAGGTGGATTTTTTACGAGGTGTTATTGGATTTGAAAAAATCGTTTTTAAAACGAAGTTTTATGAAATCCAATATATACCATGAACTAGAATGATGAATAACTATTTAAGAACTAGACCATGAACTGGACCATGATTCTAAACTAGATCATAAACTAAACTAGACTGGAACCAGACCACAAACTAGACTAGATTAGAAATAGACCATAAACTAGACCATGAATTAGACCAAAAACTAGCGTAGCTTAATTGGTTAGCGCATTTGATCATTAAGCATGAGTTGGTATTCGTAGCCCGGGTTCGATTCCCAGCCGCTGCCACTCAAACAACATCAATTTCTGATAATTATTAGTTTTCTTTTATCTATCATAACTAATATTTATCACAGCGCCCTCCTTCGGTGGTATAGCATTCAAACGACATCGAAGTAAAATATTTAAATAAAGGCTATAATATCAAGCTTTAACATTAATGCGCCTACTCACCACCAGAGGCGCTGTAATTCTGTACTAAAAACAAACATAATGCGCAATTTCAGAGTTGTGATATAAAAAGCTTTCTTCTTTGACCACCTTTACTTCTTCAACATTCCCCTTTCCAAAAAAAGTAGCGCAATTATATATAGGCATATTAATTGCCAGAGTGTTATTTCTCTTAAAAACAAAAAACTAGACCATATACTAAACTACACTAGAAATATACCATAATCTAAACTAGAACCATGAACTAAACGAGACTAGTAGTACTCGACCATAAACTAGAACAATGAAAAATATCATAAACTAAACAAGACTGGAAATAGACACTAAACTACACCATGGATTTAGACCATGAACAAGGTGGATTGGAGAAGTCATGGGGCTACTAGATGATAGCGCGTGTCACTAAGTCCACTAAGAAAAATCAACATGAACTAAACTAGCTTAAAACTAGATCATAAATTAGACTATGGACTAGACTATCGATTACCAGATAATAGACTAGACTACGGACTAGACTATGGACTAGCCTATGGAATAGACTAGACTAAATAATGGAGGCCTGTATTATAGACGCTTATAAGAAATCATATGATGTAGGAATGCCTAGGTGGAATCCTGAAATTGCAGAACTTCGAAGAAAATGCCTTAAGGCAAAAGGTCAAGACATGACTCCAACAATCGATGACAAATATAAAATCTCCGAATTACTATCATAAAAACCAAACAAGAGTGTTTCAGGAAACTATGCAAAGAAGTTGATTTGAATCTATGGGCAAGTGCGTATAGATCATTAATGTCACGCTTGAAAGGACAAAAGACTGATCATGTGAAATATCCCCAAGTTCTGGGAAGAATAGTGGAAGTATTTTTTTCAAAAGGCCAGACATACCAAGAGATGACAACACATACCGAAATTAGTATAGAGAAAGTGACAGAGGAAGAAATCTTGCAAATATGCTCAAAGATTGACGACACTAAGGCACCGGGATTAGAAGGAATACCAAACAGAGCTTTGAAAATAGCATGGAAGGAGAAACCACAGGTGTTTGCAAAATATTGCCTCTGAACGGATAAATTCCCTGCAGCATAGAAAACACAGCCGTATATGGCATGATGAAAAGTATCCATTGGAAGAATAGAGGAGGAGCGCAGAAGTTTCTGTGACAAAACATGACATAGGCTTTCTGGAGCAGTGATGCAATATCTTGATAGACACTCCCGCAGGAGGTGGTTTTTCATCGGGTATTTATGCAAAATTTACATTTGCCAAATGAAAAAACAAGTAAGAAAGTATAGTCGGTCAAGCCCGACCATATAATACCCTACACCTAGTATGTATATATAAATATAAAACAGTTTTTCAGAAATGAGCGTGAATATACATATTATATGTGTTAAACTTTATCTCGAAATAAATACTTTTAAAAGATTTATGGAAGTTAAAGTGAATTACGGAGAGGGTCTTATATGGGAGCTACGACTAATTATGGACCGACCATTATAAAATTAGGTGTCATCATTTCTGTATATCATTTGTGTCGAATTTTATTTGATTACCCACATTTTTAAGAAATTTATGCTCTTTAAAGTGATTTTCGGAAGTGGGCCTTATGGACCGATCATAATAAAATTGTACCATAGTATTAGTATACATATGAAATATATTTGTGTTAAATATTATTTGGCTACCAACATTTTTGAGTGAGTTATGCTCTTTAAAGTGATTTTTGGAAATTGGTCTTATATGGGAGCTACGACTAATTATGGACCGATGATCATAAAATTCTACCATGTTATATGTATATGCACGAAACATATTTGTGTGCAATTTTATTCGGATAACAACATTTTTAAGAGAGTTATGCTCTTTTAAGTGATTTTCGGAAGTGGGCCTTATATGGGAGCTACGACTAATTATGGACCGATCTTTACGAAATTTGTAGATGTGCTTTAGCTTCATTTACTACTTATCTGTGGCGAATTTTGTTTGCATACTTGTCTAATTCAAAGATTTAAGACCGGTGAACCCCAATTTCGGGAGGATATTTGTATGGGGGCTAGGTGAAATAATGAACCGATATCCACCAGTTTCAATCCAATCCATTCTTAGGCCGAAAAAATATCACTTTCCAAATTTTATCGAAATATCTTTAAAATTGCGACCTGTACTCTGCGCACAAGCTTTACATGGACAGCCAGCCAGCCAGACGGACGGACGGACGGACATCGTTAAATCGACTCAGAAAGTGATTCTAAGTCGATCGATAGACTTTAAGGTGGGTGTTGGACCAGTATTTCTGGGCGTTACAAACATCAGCACAAATCCAATATACCCTCCCCACTAGGGTGGTGTAGGGTATAATAAACTATAGACTAGATTAATACTCCATTTGCAGAGTAGAATTGATTTCAACCTGCCGACGAAAAACCCTGTCCAAGACTTCACTTTGGCGATTATGTCCAATACAAAAACATGATTATCTACAACAGCTAACAAAAAACAGCACAACTAACTAGCTTCCTAACTGACTTGCCCCCATGGAATCCTTTAAAATGCAGTTTTATTTAACTAACTTTAACTACAGCTGGCTACATTTTAAAGCAATAAGAGACAAGGAGAGGTACAATTAAAACCATGATTATCTTTAACAGCAATGCGATTTTAATTGGCTTTTATGCGAGTTGATAATTTTTGTTATTTTAAGTTTCATTTGTTTTCTTTTTTAGTTCTTAACTTTCTCTGTGTACATATTATTTTATTTGGCAACAGTTGTTAGAAATTACGTTCGTTCTTCCATTGAGTTGCTAAACTGTTGCGTTGCTGCTTTGGTATGGTAAGTACAAGGATGCTAAAGATGAGACGTTAAATAATTCTTTCGTTAAAATTAATTTTTTAACATTTCTTTACACTACTTTGTTATTTTAAGCTTAACAAAGCAGAGAGGAGTTTTAATTATATTTTAACAATGTTAATTACTTTTATATCGCAATAGTTAAATCAGTGAGTAATGAAGGGATACAATTGGTTAAATTATTTGAAAAACAATAGAGTTGTTATTTATTTGCAGTCTTAAGATGATATTTTGAAGTTATTTTTAATTTTTTTAAAAAGGCAGTCAATAAGCAAATATTTTAAGGAAACATGTTTTAATCGAAAATATAATTATTAGCGCAATTCACAATCTTGTGCAAATGGTATTGCATCATTGTATTTGCAAAAAGGTTTAGCACTAGCAAAATACACAGCAAGAGCAAAAATATGCTAAACCTTTTTGCAAATGCAATAATGCAATACCATTTGCACAAGATTGTGAATCGCGACCTTAGAATGACAAAGTTCTAAGTGAATAGAGTATAGTTCATGGCAAATTGAGGTTCAATATTTAAAATGCTAGAACTTTTTTTATTTCTGGTACAAAATAATTTAACCTTTATACAGAGCATTATATTTTCTTTATTTATAAGATGCTTGATTAAAAAATTAGATTTTGATCAGGTACTCCATGTTGCAGCAGTTAAGGTTGTGCAGTTAGAACTTTGGCCTTCTAAAATAGCAATATACATATCAATTATCTGGTTCTAAGGTATGTTAGAACCATATCATTCTGAATAAAAACAAATTTTTTAATGAAAAATTTATTTAGAAGACATAAAATTAGCCTTCAAAGCAATTACAAATCAAAATTGCAAAAAAAAAACCATAACTTCTTGGTATAATAAGAAAATAGTTTTTCTTAAATCTTTTTATACTTATATTATAAAAATCCGAGTCTTGGGGCGCCATAAATTTTAGCCTTAGCTTAAAATCTTTTATTTTTTCTGCAGATAATACTGGTTTTATTGTCACAACTTTTGACCTGCTGATTATAAAAACTGAAGTATTAAGACCATAATACCTTTACCTTTAGAATTGCTGTGAGTACGTTCGGAAAGCCTTGTATTTACGGTTAGCAAAGCTGTTTCCCGATGACAAAGCTTGTACTGAATTTGAGGTAAACTTTGTATAAATCTTAATGTGCTTACTTTTGAAAATGGTACCTCCTAGTAATTAAAAAACTTGAAAGCTGTACTATAGTCCCTGAAATCTGTGGCTTGCAATTGAATAATTTTGTAAGGTTGTTTTCTGTTTACCAGTTTTAATAAACGAATTAATCCAACAGGTTAATATATTTCTGTGCTGCGCATTGCTTTCTCGATACACGAATGCATATGATCTATTTCCTGGATACAGGAATGTCCCGGTACTGAGAACTTTATAAACATTTGATCCAAATCCTTATGGTCTTGTATAAACTCCATCAAACATTAAGACATGTGAGAATTCCTGTTTTGAGGCACACATGAGTCACTCCACAGTGTAAGCTCTGTGAAAACGTTTTCGTCAACCACACAGTCTAGTATCTTACGCAATGCGCTAGCAATATAATTTCCAGCTCTACCAGAGAAGGATTGATTTCATATAGCACAATATACTTGATTAGTAAGTGAGAGTTTATTTGTTAGTTTATAAATATTTAACTTACGTCTATAAAAAAACGAACTTATGTCTGATCTGGGACAGTTAATGACATTTTGCAAATCAAGGCTTAATATCGGAATATTACCTTTTTTATCTGCATCTCTTTCTTTCCGTATTGAATCTTTATTGGCAATATGCATATCGTATTCAGTCATTTGACTTTCAGCTGTAGCCAAATTGTGTTTTTTGCAGTTTGTAAACGCCTCACATAAGTCACATCGGTCACTTTTTGGAACGTGAAAGTCCATATTAAATTCTGTGTTAAACACCCAACGGTATGTTGATTGTTTTGCGGGTTGTATGTCATTCTCTTTACACAAATCTGTATACAAACTATACGTTGAGAAATGAGTCCAAGTAATTTTTCTCTGTATCTTGGCTACAATAATGGGATTTCACGGCCGGAAATGAACTTATGTGATCGATAATCCCTGTTTTTATATCACCACTTAGCAAACTAACTGTTGTTATAACAAGTAAGATTGCTATATTCTGCTATGCCGAATCTTATATACCCTTCACCTTTGCTGTGGATATATTATATTAATACACTTTGTTTGATAGATTCTTTGATGAAATTTTCAGAGGTTGTCTCGGATTTTTGTTCATATCTCCGTTATTTATAGACGGATTTTGCTGATTTTAAATAGTAAACTTCTCGAAAGCATGTCTGACAGAATTATTGAATATTTGGATCCCGAAGATATCTGGGGACTTCAGAAAATTGATTTCAACAGACAGACAGACGGACATGGCTTAAAAGACTCCGCTATCTAGAAGGATCCAGAATATATATACTTTATAGGGTCGGAAAATTATATTGTGGTAATTACGTAAACGTAATGACAAACTTATATATACCCTTCTCATGATGGTGAAGGGTATAAAAACATGCAGTCGCGCAAGAAGAGAGCAAAACAAATGCCGTTATTTGTTATGACAAGGTTCTATCAAACAAATTTGTGTCATTTTAATGTGACAAGGTTCCAAATGTAAAACATAGAACCTTGTTAGGTCTATGATTATAAAAATTCGGTACGATAGAACTTTGTTATTTTTAAAATACTCCCTAAAATACACTTAAACAGCTCAGATTGAGTTTTATTCGATACTTTAGAGGATGTTGAGTGAAACCTTACATATAACACAATTTTGAAAAAAATGCGAGTTAAAACCTTGTCATTCTAAGGTCGCGATATTTAAACTACGAAAATGGTAATAAAGATCTTATTTTTCACATATCAAAATATTGTTTGCTTACAGATTTTATTTATCTAGTTTTTTTTTTAACATTTTTTTGTTTAGTTCATATAAATGTGATGATTTATTTTAAAGTTGTTTTGTTTTCATCATGAAAATAAACTTTTTAATGGACTTAATTTTGATAATTTTTTACCAAAAATAAAGTTTCATTAATTATTTTTCTAAAATGATATGCTGCCATAATATTATTTTCTCTTTTTATATAAAGAGTGTCCCAACTAGAACGCAATTTTTAAATTTGGCGCCATTCGAAGTGTCATTGTTTGCCATTTGAACAATTGTTATTGTTTGCTACATAGTAGAAGGTACGAGGTTAGTAAAAATGGAGCGCTACACGAATGAACAACGCATTCTCATTGTGAATTTGTTTTTACCAAAATGGTGAAAGGTTTGCGGCTACAGTTCGCAAATTGCGAACAAGTTGGGGTCACAATGATGCTCCAAAAGAGTCAACTGTAAAGAGATTAATGGATAAATTTGCCGAAACTGGGTCTGTTAGTGATGTAAAATCAACAACGCGCCTTTGACCAGCTGTACGTGATGATGTCGCTCAAACTCCATCCACCTCAATTCGACACCGAGCTCAGCAAATTGGTGTCTCCAAATCCACTATGCAGCGAATTTTAACAAAAGATTGAAGAAATGAATGTGGCGGGCATGTGGTTACAACAAGACGGCGCTACATGTCATACAGCCAGAGAAACAATTCAATTGCTGCATCAGTCATTTCCCGGTCGTGTTATTTCGCGTTTTGGAGACCAGAATTGGCCGCCTAGATCGTGCGATTTAACACCTTTAGATTTTTTCTTTGGGGTTTTTTGAAGTCGATGGTTTACGCGAATAAGCCGACGACGACTCAAGCCTTAAAAGAGGAAATTGGACGCTGCATTAATGAAATACCGCAGCATTTATGCAAAAAGGTCATTGAAAATTTCATTAAAAGATCGCGTGTGTGCCAGCAAAGCCGCGGCGGCCATCTGCACGATATCTTGTTCTATATATATATATCTGTGTTTTATTTAAAATTTAAAAATTGCGTTCTAGTTGGCACACCCTTTATGTATGTATGTATGTTTATTTATAAACTATAAATGTAAATGATGTTAAAACTAAATAATTGAATAGAAAATATAATGTAACATATTAACATTTACTGGTGTACTGATGTGTTTTAGGTACATTAGGTACATTTAAGGCTACAAGGTTCCATTTACAAATTTTACTTAAAAAACAATTTTGTAAATAATAATTTATATTATTTCATAAAAGTAAACAAATATAAACTTTTAATTATAAACATACCTAAAAAAAGTTGCTGTCCAAATAAAAGTTTTTTTCTTTAATAAATATGAATCCTTAAATATTATGTTTCCTTTTCCGCTCAAAGAGTTTTTCGTTTGTACAAAATAATAAAAAAAAGATTTAACATGTTATTAACTATTGCACAAAAGAATTAAATATATCTTTATTTAAATGCTACTACTTGTCAATTGTAAATTATTATTCCATTCCAATCCTTTGTCATTGTCATTTCATCTCCATATTCATCTACGTTCATTCATTGTTTATTCTGCGTAATAAATACATTGAAATACCGGCAATAAATCTTGTCTAGATACTGTTTCTTTTTATATATTTAATAGGCTTTTGCTGCTTGTTGCTGTTGCAAATCTTTTCAAAACATTTAGATTTATAGATTAGATAAAAGTCTAAACATTTTATGTGTTCATGTATGTATTGGTTTTGTTTAAACTTTTATTTATAAGAAGAAAAGAAAAAAAAGGAAAAGGGATATGATGTTTTTTAGCTCCTTGTAAATACTGCAAATTACACTCAAATATTTTAGCAGTTAAAGATTGTTGTTCAAATTACTTGTATATATTTTTCTATTTCTAATCTATCTGTAAAAGAGTAACGTGACTGATTCATTCATCATCGCAGAGCCCAAACCGCTAAAGCTAGAAACTTGAAATTCGGGTAATGGGTTCATTTTACAACATGTAGATCCACTATGAAGTAATTTTGGGAAATTCGGTCGCTAAGGGGGACAAATGGGACAAAAACGGGTAAAACCAGTACCTCTATATCTCCAAAACAAATAAACTTAGAAATAATATTTTAAATGCGTTCGCCTTTAATCAAAAAAAGAGCCGACAGGTGTCTGGTAGTTTTTTGAAATTCAAAACTCAAGTGACCATATGGGGTAAAAATAGTCCCCGTAGAACGCTCCGTTAACATGTATATCTCCTACATAATTAAACATAGAAATACTATATTAAATGCATCTAGCTCAGATCAATAAAGGCTAGAAATCTTTTTGGTACGTTTTTGAAATTCGAATTCCTATGGCCTAAAAATTGTATTATTTTTTGGTACTTTTTTTTTATCAAAATGTATTTTCTCACTAAAAATACCATGAACTATTATTTTCAAATAGTACGTATTACGGATAATTAATAGGTACTTTTTTTAAAATTATTTTTTTCACGGGTGACAAAAAGGCACAAAAACGGGGTAAAACGTACATTTGATATTATTTATTCAATTTAAAAATAAAAAAACAATATAAAATATTGTTCCATCCACACAAAAAAGAACCCAGAACATGCTATTCACGACTCAAATATAAAGGTCTAAAAAGGGCCAAATTTCAGTACACTTATATTGGTACTTTTTTGAAATTCATTTCTACTATTCTATTCTCGCAAACTATGCATCTGATCATGTTACTATCTTTGGCAAAGTTGTTGTGCATGAGCCCGGGAAGGTTTCTGAGTTGGTATGAACACGCCTATTCTAACGCCCACTTTTTTTAATTAATTACAACGCCTGCCAAGAAGGCCAGACCGCTGGACCGATCTTACTAAAATTAAAATTACTCAAAATGAATTGAATATTTGTGTAATGCCTTTCTTTCAAACGCGAGCAAATGCCATCTAGTATTTTATAAATTTGTGACTGTACCTTAAGTCAAATCAGAAATTTCATACGAATTTTTATATATTTCTTGACTTTTAAAATTTAATACTGTCATAAGATTTAACAGTGCAAGTTTTGATTCGAATTATGAAATTTTTCCAAAATTCAAAATTTAAATTTCTTGCAAGGACGGGAGAGAATGGGCCGTTGAAACTTGCTGGAATTTATAGTTAAGGTCATTTTATATCATTATATGTACTCACAACCCTTAACCGTATGAGTTTTGATACAAAAATTAAAATTTTTGTGAAAGTTTAATTTCATGGGAGGATGAATCTAAATTACATTAAAATTGGAGAAGAATTTGTAGATATTATGCTTTTCTATCATAATCTGTGATCAGAACATTTAACAGTGTGAATTTTGATACAGAAATATAAATCTTTCATTCTATTTGCAATGACGACTGACAATTGCAATGACTAAGTACACAAAACATTGTAGATATTCTACTAAATAGTAAGGAAATCTAGGAAGCTGTACGCAGCATGATAAAAAGTGTCCATAGGAAATTTAGGATAAAAGAGGAAATAATATTCTGTGACAAAATATGACATACTAATAAAGCCTTGCTGGCATTGCGATATAATACTTTGATAGAAAGTTTGGCAGGGTGTATAGATGACAATAGTCAGCTGTTTAAGTTGATAAGAATCCGACGTAATTGGACACTTTTTTTACGGATATCTATGCAAGATTTACACGTCTAATGGCAAAAAAAAAAATATGCTCAACTATAATGTTGGTATTTATAGCCCGGGTTCGATTCCCAGCCGCTGCCACTCAAACAACATCAGTTTCTGATAATTATTAGTTTTCTTTTATCTATCATAACTAATATCTATCACAGCGCCCTCCTTCCTTAAATAGAGGATATAAAGCTTTAACATTAATGCGCCTACTAACCACCTGAGGCGCTGCAATTTTGCACTAAAAACAAACATAATGCGCAATTGCAGAGTTGTGATATAAAAAGCTTTCTTCTTTCACCACCTTTACTTCTTCAACTATAGCCTTTCCAAAGAAAGTAACGCAAATATATATAGGCATATTAATTGCCTGAGTGTTACTTCTATTAAAAAAAAAGAATATACTTTGGCCTCGATTACCGTCCACAACACTAAGTATTTTGTTGTTGTATGTTGTAAAATGCAATTACGATTCACAACACTTATCGGCTTAACCGCATGTAAAATGGATGTTGTGTTGTAGTCGAGACAACTCACAACCTTTAACAGTTGTATTGCCTAAAAAAGACTTGGATGTCTACTTTAAAAAGTAGACTTTAAGAGTAGACCATGCAAAGTATACCTTGATTTCTACTGTTGTACAAGAAGACTTGAACTGTATATAATAGATATGCAAAACAAGATATACGAGTACAAAAGGTCTGTCTTAAGTACTTATGTTAGAAAAGAATCCCTCTACTACTAACTAACAATTTATTTTAGGTGTACCTATACCTATATTGAAAATTCTATTATATATATTTATTTCTTATACTGCTACTTATTGTATTACACATATTTACAATAACATTACAATAAAAGTATCAACCAGATATAAATCATTAAGCTTTACATGATAAAACATTGAAATGTTGAATTTTTACTAAGAGACAGATTACATTAAAAGGTAAATAATAAATACAACAGGTTAAGCTCTGTATACACGATCGTCAGATATTACAACGTTGTCAGATCTAGCAATGTGCTAGCAATGTGCTAGCAATGTACTGACATTGAAAAATTGTTAGCAAAAGGTAAATTGTCAGTTTAGACGACTGTAAGAAAACTAACAATTTCATTGGCACACAATTGTCACACAATGAATTTATCTGTCAACCAAAATTGTAAGTTCACACGGTTAGATTATTGTGTGGCATTGTCAAATTCGTTTTGCAGCGTTGTGAGTGTGTTTAAAATTTTTAAATATTGTCATGGAACAAAAAAGAGCAATTGAAACCATTTTATCTGCATTTCATCAAAAGATATGTCGCTATCCATTTTTTATTTTCTTTAATTTTCTTCCAGTTTTTTCAAAAATTTTATTAATTTAATTCTTTAATTTTCTTCCACTTTTTTCAAAAATTTTATCCATGCACACTTTATGTATATACAGAGTAGCATTTAGAAATAAATTCTACGACAATGCTGCCATTGGCAGATGTATAAACTTTGTGGACATATGACAATGAAAAGTGTTTGACAATTGTCTTAAAACAATGACAGTGACAAAACTGTGTGTTTACACGATTGTTAGATGTCTGACAATATTTTTGTCTTCCAATGTACTGAAAATGCATTTTCTTACAACGTTAGAGGCAAAAATTTTAAGTTTACACGGTTGTTAGACATTTTCTGAACATTTTTCGGACAACGTTGTAATATCTGACGATCGTGTATACATAGCTTTAGAGTGCTGAACCTTATATACCCACCAACAAATCATATCATTAAATATTCTACCGTCATTTCTACTTATTTTAGGTTTATTTTGGATACATTTCATCTCAATTGGGATATTTGCAAGAATTTTATGCATATTCCAGTTATAATCAAGAAACTAAATTTGTCTCTTTCTTTCAGAACTGCGCTTTATTTGCATTTTTGCAGCATGTAACATAAAGCGATTTATTTTAAGATGCAATAAAATAGGTACTAATAGTAGACAGCCCTATAAAACTGATTTCGGTTTTTTGAAACGTCAAAATTTTCTCCCCTGTATAATCTGTGGTTATTCTAGTCAACTTTCACAAAAGCCACTAGTATCAATTTAACATACTTCTTTTACACAGATATAGGTTAATGAGTTTTCTGTAGTAGTTCTTATAAAGGAGCTATGACCTATTATGGGCTCATCATTATAAAATTCTGTACGACGATATGTCAATTTTTTAAATGAATTTGAATTCCATCTTGATAGTGATATTTGATATTTTCGAAGTGGACTTTATATGGGGCTACGGTCAAATATGAATCGATCATCATGGAAGTGGGTATGAATATTTGTATATCTGTATGGACTATTTGTGTCGAATTTAAACTTGATGTTGATACTTAAAAGAGATTAATGCGTATTTAAGTGATTTCCGGAAGTGGACTGTATATAGTGACTACGATCAAATATGAAACGATCAGCATGATATTTTCCACATCATTTATATGTATATGCGAATTATTTTTGTTGAATTTTACTTAATAGTCATTTTTATAAGAGATTTATGCGCATTTAAGTGATTTCCGAAAGTAGACTCTTTATGGGTCTACGGATAAATTTGGGTACGACGATTTTTATATATGTATGGGTTAGTTGTGTTGAGTTTTAATTTTAAGTGATTTCCGGGCAGGCACTTGTATGGGAGCTATGAGAATTTGTGAACCGATATTTACCATTTTCAACACGACTTGTCCTTGTATTATAAAAATAAAGTGTACACAATTTCATAACATTATCTGCATTATATTTGAAGCAAATTTAAAAAATATCTGAAAAATATCTAGGCTGTCTGAAATTTTGGTATATAATTTGGATCCTACTGGACCGATTCTGCCCTGTTTCAATACTAAATATTTCATTGAAACAAAGATCTTTTGGGAAAAAATTCATTGTTCTAAGTTCTTTTTTTTTTCGAAGCTCTATCGTAGATTGTCTTACAAGAACCCAGAATATATATACTTTTTGGTTCTATGACCAATATTCCGCTGCGTTGCAAACGGAATAACAAACTTAATATACACGCCAACTTTTTGATGGTGTTTATAAGGACAAAACTGTTACCATTACCCCATTAAAAGCAAGCACTCATTCATCATTTTTGTATTAAAAGATTTTCGAACAGTGTTGTTAAATAGAATATTTAACTAGATTTAATATATTATATGTATGTTTATTTACATTAAAGTAATTTCTGTAGTTATTTTTACAAGAAGTATATTTTTAATAACATTAAAAGCCTCATATTGATAAAGATTTCACTTGTTTCTTTTATTTTGTGTTGTTGTAACATTTAACTAGATTTTAGGCCTTCGTCCTTAAATGTCCCTTAACTCATACAAATGATTGAAATGTTTTCAGTTTTAGACAAATTTTAAACAAAATGTGTAAAAAAAAAAGACTTGCATGACTTGTTATTATTTTCCTTTGTAGACTTTTAGGCTGACAAATTCTCTTTAACGTTTATGCCCACTTACACCTTGTTGGTTAAATAAAAACACAAACAAAAAGCTGATTTAGTTGATGTAGATGATACTGGCAAAAATGCTTGCTGTCCATTAGGAAAATTAAAAAATAAGTCATTCATACGTTCTCTTTATAAACAAATTAAAATATTCAGTTTATACGCATATAAATTTCAATGGCTTTGGAAAGAAAACCATTTTCGTGATAAATATTAAATAGAGTTTTTAATTAATTTGCCATTACTAAGACTGTTAATTAATGCATCGAAAATTAAATGAAATTCTAATTAAACCTAGAAATATATGCTTGTGTTGCTGTTTGTTTTATTGGGACTGAAACAGACTCATTTTCAATAGAGTATGAAATAATATGATAAGTATTTTTGCACAATTTGAAACTCAACATGTCCCCACTTTCGTGTGTATATTTCTGTTCTATTCTAAACATTTTTATGGCTTATTATTTTGTTCATCATTATTACAATCATAACAATTGCTATTGTTCATAATCAAATAAATTCTTTAATTTAAATTCAATTAAACAATTAATTAAACTTATTTTTTTTTCTTTTCTTACAGTTGAAAGCAAATATAAAACTTAATTTATTTGGATTTCAGGTAATTTAATTATATTTTCCAAATACTTTTCTCCAGCTCCAAACATTTACAAGTCTCAGATGCTTAATAGCCAACTGCATACACAAGTAGTTTCTCTCTCTCTCTCTCTCTATTTACTCTGTACTGTAGTTAATGTGTTTGTAAATTTCTATTTTTCTTTAAAATATTTTCTAATAAGGACATTGATGTTCGGCACCATTACATGTGTCAAATTAGCTAATTTTAAAAAGTTAAGGACAATTGTTCAAAGTGGGATTAATGTATGATGGTGTTATTTGGTTTTGTGGTTGTCATATTCCTTTTGAACTATCAACCTTAAAACAGTCCGACAGTAAATGTCTACTCATATCGATTGTTATCTATTTATGTCTGTGTATGTGCTTGTCAACACACACACACACATACATACAAATGTATTTGTACACTTACTTAACTTAACTACATAAAATGTTATGCAAATAAACTTGTACTGTGTCAAAGAGTGAAAACTGTAGTTTGTAGAGGCAGCTTGTTAAAGACATTTGAACTCCTTAGGAACTAAATAGTATGATATTTTATGGTACCATTTTTACTGTAGAATATTGACTATAATATACTGTATAGTTAGATAGTATAAACTTGGATATGTTACGTATAGAGTAAACTTAGAGCTCTATCGTATACGGTCTATTTTATCCAATAGACCACCAAGTTTATGGATAGGGATGGATAGAGTTTTAAGTTTTCTGTACACAGAGAAGATTCTATTATTTATGCAGTGTACTCCATAAAGTTAATCGAAATATACATCTAGGTCTCTTTTTTTTTTTTTTTGATACGCTGGAGGTGTGTAATCTTCATAGATGTATTCTGCCGTACTGAAAAACATGTACTGTTCAGCTTATTACTAAAGACAACCCCACGGAACTGCCGTCAGGTATTACTTCGCGGGGGTGGCAGCTTACGCTGCGCCGGTTATCGGTATACTAGTGACCTCCTTTCTGTGGACTTACGAGTTTCTTCTGCTTCGCGAAGTTCCAATTTATGCCGCTAACATACGTGTTTATTGCAGCCCAACTTTCCTCCAACTGCAGCATAGCTTTGATTATGTTACCTAGGTACAAAGTTTCTCCCAGGTACGTATGGAGTCTCCTACGTTGTTCTAAAAACCTTTGGGCATGTAAATGTAACATGTTCTGCCGTTTCGTCATCTTCGGGACATTGTGGATATCTGGGGGAATTATCGTGACCGCGACGGTTCAAATAGCTTCTATAGGACCCATGTCCTGCAATGAATTGGGTCAATTTATAATTGGTTTCCCCATGCTTGCGCTTTAACCATACAGTTAATACTTTGGATTAACTGTATATCGACAAACCACTGTTCCCTTTTCAAATGTCGTTGTCAATTTTCAATTCACTATATAACAATTGTACGTGAATCATATATATGTACACCTACAAATGGTATGCACGTCCTTGCAGTGAACTATGTTTGTGCGAGTGGACTGGACGTGTTAAACTCATGCCAGAATAAAATTTAGACATTAAATATCAGTTTGAGATTTAAAAGCTTAAAATACGACAAAATTAAGCCATGTTGTAATTGGGTGCTGAAATTAAATTATTGTATTCTGTTTGATGTGAGAGATGTGCCAAAGTGTGATTGTCACATCACACGTGTCCTCCTAATGCCAAACCTGTCATGTTCACCAGCCAAATGAAACTATAAATACATAGATATTGAAATACAGCACAGTACATTCCTCTTCCCTGGTCTCTGCGACAACATTTATCAACTGGTCAGTGTCATGATGAATTTGTTTGCCCGAACGAGGGGGGCGCACGAATGCAAACAACTGACTGTTGCTGTTCTAAAGTATTTGCAGTTCGTTGTTTGTTTGTATGTATTTGTAAAGTGCATATATCATTTCTTTTTTTTAGGTTGTGCTTTTGTGTTCACTTTTTGTTTGTATTTGGTTAAATGTTCAGTTATTGAGTGTTGCAAATGGATTGGTAAATGCGCGTTAACAATTCACAAAATGTGTCACTTTTCCTTCACACCGTAAACTAAGCAAATGTTTTAGTATTAGTTACAAATTTTGGGTGTGTTTGTTGTTGCAGGAGTATATTCTCCCAGTGGGAAAATGTGTGGTAAAGAAGTCTTCCTAAAGGCCTTATTATGCAGACACAAGAACAACCAGTAGTGCCCTTGTAAAGTAGACCTTGTTTAGGCGTTACTTTTTAAATGGCTGATATAAGACGGACATGTGAGCGGCTATTTAAATGTCTTGCATTAAAAATCGGCCAAATAGAGTCTCATAAAATTATTAAATGGCTACACGCAGAGAAAAAACATGGTAGTGGTAAACATAATCTAAGAGCAACATATTATGAGGAGATTTATAATTGTATTCATTGTATTCAAAACATATATTTAAGTGCCATAAAATATCATATTATGATCAATTATCATCGTAATTTGATATTATAACAACATATTATAACCTAATATAATCATATTATGATAGTACTTAATCATAATATGTTTAATTAATATCAGTTTATTTTAACTTTTTGTTAAATTATGATTTCAAAGGTATCATAATATGAATGCAAAATTATGCAATGGTATCAGTTAAGACATTAGAGCAATTCACAATCTTGTGCAAATGATATTGCATCATTGCATTTGCAAAAAGTATTGGCATATTTTTGCCCTTGCTGTGTATTTTGTTAGTGTAGAGCAAACATTTGCTAAACCTTTTTGCAAATGCAGTGATGCAATACCATTTGCACAAGATTGTGAATTGCGCTATTATTTCTAATGAAGACACAATTATTTTTGTATTTCTTATATGTATTTCATATAATCGCAATTATTTTTACATTTTTTTTTTCAACACAAAACTTACAAGCACTAGTTAATATTTTTGTAAATAGAAATAAATATTTGCGCACTTGCAACGTACATAAAAATATTACATTAATTTGTAGTTATGTTTAGTAGACATTTATTTTGATAAATTAAAAAGATATGTTCACTTTATTTAGGTATTTTACAGTTCTTTGAAAATTGTGTGTTTTATAGTAATGCGAACTGTTTTTTTTTTAAATCATTGAAACATTTAAATCCAAAATAATCTGCTGTCACGCAGACAAACTACCGAACTAATGCAAGAGCATTCTACAAGTGGTAAAAACAAAATATTGTTAAAATTAAACATATTTTGTTTGCATTTTAAACATATTATGAGTACAAATATAGAAACTTATCATTTAATGGTTATTTGTAAGTTTGAATAGTTATCATTCAATAGTTGTGGTAAACATTTTTTAAAAATAATTATGTTTCAATTTTACAATTGCGATAAACATACAAATGTTTATAGTAACCAAAGTATTGTTAAACTCAAATAAAAATAACAATTATTCGTGTAACACAACAATATATTGTTATCAAAAACACAGTGTAGTTATCGTAACCATGTCCAGCCATGTTTTTTTCTCTGCGCGTAGACCTATGGAAATACCTGAAAAAGAAAACCTAGTTAAAGTACTGCTGCAAAGGTCTTTAAAAGGTCTATAAGGCCGCGTTTTCGCTATGTTTACACTATGTCATTTTTGTTGTCAAATTGTCCAAATTGTTGGCAATTGTATGTTTGCAATCAAACATGATTGCATAGATGACGCCATATGACATATGCAATCATGTTTGATTGCAAACAATTTGACAACAAAAATGACATAGTAAAAACCAAGCATAAGGAATAATATTCTTAATAAATTCAGCATTAAAACCCTCGATGTTCAATTTACATCGAAGATTTTTTACTTTCTTTTGGTTTCATAAATCAAAATAATTTGTATTTTTGTAGAATCTAAAGACAAATATTGCCATAATTGAAATACCTTTATAATGAAATTTTTTAGAAGCAGCAGAAAAGTCATTCTGTAACATCTTATTAGCGAAGACAGAGTGGCATGAGTAACTAATCTTAAATCGATAGCTCAATTCCAAAACATGCTAAGTCGAAAAAGTGATTTTAATGGAAAAGCTCCTAAAGTTTATAGGCGATATCTAAAAAACCATATGAGTTAGAACTTTGTTGTTTATAACTATTGATTGGACTAGCCAATCACAACCAAAATTTGACAGAATTTAAGTTGAAAAAATCTGAATTCAAAAACGCAAAAAAATTAAAAACATGCCAAGTCGACATAGCATGGTTTGGAATTGAACTGTCGAAATGTGTAACCATGTCTTCTAAAAGGCCTTCAAATTGAAGCTCTAGATATTTTTCCAGCTTGGTTAAACCATATTGATGTATACATACGTATGTACATATATCTGCGTTTAGTAGTTTGTTTGTTTGTTTATTCGTATAGATTTCAATTCGTTTTTGTGCTGTGTCTCATTGGATTTTGGTCAATAAAAGTTTTGTTTGGTCAATTGCCTGTTGTTTCTTGTCGAGGTGTTTTTTTCTTGTTATTTGGTGATTTGTGTTGTGGAATAGGATTGTCTTGTCTGAGCCTCTTTTATGTCTTTGTCAGCCATTGTGTATTACAGTGTTAGTTAAAGTATGCTTTCGTAGTGCGAGGGTTGTTAAGAAAGATTATTTTTGATTAGAAATTCTTAATGTTTGTCATAATTGGTTTAATTACAATCACTCCAAGATGAAATCTTTCTTTACATTAGTCTTCTAATGGACGATATTTCATCAGGTCTATGTTGGAAAATGTCAAAAATCACACAACACAGATATAAGATATCTGTGTTCGAATCTTTCAATATGAATATGTTACGAATTTTAAATGTGTAAAAATGTCTTCTCAAATGCCTACAAATTGAAACGCTAGATATATTTTTAGCTGGGAAAGCAAAAAATTATACCCCTAAACTTTTGTTTAATTAAAAAAAAAGCACTTAAATCACAACTAAACGAATAAGAGGCCTTATTTAAAACATAAATTTAAAATCCTGTCAGTAAACTGTTTATTTCGCCTCCAACAATTAATAAAACTAGGTCTTGTTTCACACTCTTCCGTTTTAGCTGACCAGTTGTTGTTCAATTCTCTTTTGAACTTGCCATTTCATTCACACACGTCAATTCAATTTTCGTACGCTTTCATGCAAATCGACATGCATGAAAAAAAAAAAAAATAAATGGATATAAGAAAATTGACTATTACCGTCAAGTTTGTACCCCTTCTATTCCCTTTTCCCTTCTCATCCAAAAATACTTGCCTTGACGAGTCATTATTGAAGAGTGTGAAAACGGACCATCACAATGTTGGCCGATCGATATTTGCTTTGAGTAACAACCCTCGTATAGGAACATTTAATAGAAACTATTTCAATTTCTTTTTGTTCCCTATTGATATATGTAGTAGGGTTTTTGCATTGTTGTCTTTTATACTTTTGTTTATCAATCTGTCATTGATTACTGCTCGTAGTGTGGCAGTGTAAAATATTTGACAGTTCTAAATTGAAATGTCTGCTTTGTGCGAATATTTATCTATTGACTTTGTATATGTGATAGGTATTGTTTTCCTGTGAGTGGAACAGAGTGTGTCCTTAATGTTTTGTGTTTATGGTTGTCTATTATCACCCTGCAGTTTTAAAGGTTACAATTAAGAACTACGCTTTAGTTGATACTTAAACATATCTTGATATAGAAGTCCCGATTTTTTTTAGTAAAGTTATGGAAATAGTGTAAATTGTTCTTTCTGCATTAGCATTCACTAGTTCAAATCTACATTCAATGACTGAAAACTTAAGCAAAGGTATTGTTTTAAGAAAAAATTTATGGCTGAGTTTAAGGACTTTTGAGCCAAATGGGTCCAATCTAAATATTTTATAATTAAGATAAAAAAAAAATAAATTGTCAAATTACAGAGTAGACAAAATAAACGTAATTTGTTATAAATGACCTCAAGCAAGCACCATTCACCAGTAATTTCTCTAATAAATGTTAATATATAATTATAGTTTTAGCATATGAATTCACCCATTCACAATAAGATCTTAATTTCGCCAACCCTAAGTATATTTTTTATGGTTAAATCATTGGTCACACGAAACCAGTTCCAAGTACTACAGGGCAGCTTGTATTTGCACAAATGTTTCTGCATGTTTATTTCTAGGTGGTCTAACTGTCAATATGCAAACATTTATTGTCTTTTTGGTGCATTTTTTATTATTATTTCTTTATTTCTTGCTGACAATATTTATCTAATAATTGATTGTTTGATGACGCATTTCTGCGAAGTGTTGAAATGAATTTCATATTTTTGACACAACTTATTAATGTCATTTAAATAATTTATCTAACATTTAAAATTTTTATAAAATAAGAGATTTGCGGTTATTTTGAGTTGTTATAATGAGAAATTTGGTCTTAAAATTCAAAGTACAGTGGCTCACAGCTTATTTTATGCAGTACATTTTCTGGTTTTAAATCTCCATTAAAAGAAAACTAACAGGAACTTAAAAAATAAATTGGTGTTATTTAAGAGAAAAAATGTTAGAGTCTAATAAATAATAATAATATTTTAAAAAATTTTTTTATTCGAAGTTTACTTCTAGTTAAATATAAAATTTATTTGAAATATATTTTTGTATATAATAATATTAAAACTAAAACAAAAAATACTAATTTTTCAGGTCACAGCTTATTTTATGCAGTCAATTTCTATAGTCACGATAGCTCAATGCAGCTTTATTGGTTGTTGGTTTTTCGTTTTTTGTACTTCTATCAATATTTTGTAATATCAAGTGTCAATTTAAAATAGTTCAAATGAACCACCAGAATTGGTTTTAAACCATTTCCAAAATGGCCCCTAACAGCGCCCAATAATGGCTGTAATGGTTAACATTAAAACTGACACAGTCCAAAAACCATTGAGCACTTCAGCCATGAAAATCGGTTCCATAACAAAGACACCAAATAAAATTTTTCATAAACATGATGAGCGACATATTTTAAGAAAAAAGCAAGCAAGTTTATAAACCCGAAAAATAGACCGTGCAGGTTAAATTTCGCCAAAGAACCTGCTTGCAAGGAATCTGCACTTTTGAATGCGGTCATCTTCACCGATGAATCTAAGTTTAAGATATTTGTTCAGATGCCATGTCGTATGTTTGGCGGAAACCGTAAACAGAATTAAACAAAGAAAACCTAAAGGCAACAGTGCAGCATGGTGGTGTAAGTGTCATGTTTGAACCTGTATGTCAGCTGTTGGCACTGGGTTTAAGTATTGGGTTCAGGTATTACCCAAAAACATCCATGCCAACTCGCCTTAAATCTGTTGTAGATAATAAAGTTATCACACTATTTATTAAGTCGTGACTTGCTAGTTTTATTTTTAAATTTTCGAAAACCATATGTGCCAGCATAAAAAAGGCTGTGATATAAAAAAGAGCATTTTTTAATTTTTTACTTTTAATATATTAAAAACTAGCTGACCGCCCCGGCTTTGATCGGTATTTATTATTGATTGGTATTTCATATCATTTCATATTAAAAAAAATGATAAGTAAAAAGGAGGCTTTGGTATCAGTTCTTCAAGTTTCTTCAAAAAATTTCTCTTATTAAGAAAAATAAGAAGTGAAAATGAGGCAGTAAAATTTAGTTCTTTGAGTTTTCATAAAATTGCTTCATACTTAAAAAAATGAGAAGTGAAAAGGAGGCTTTGGTGACAGTTCTTCAGGTTTCTTCAAAAAATGTCTCTTATTAAGAAAAATGAGAAGTGAAAAGGAGGCAATATAAAAACTTTAAATTTCCGTGTTTTACCAGGAATTTTTTAATTTTTTGTACAAACCATCATGAAAATTTTGAATAGAGAAATCAGCCAAATCACATGATGTCATTTAATTTATATATAGGTATATGGATATATGCCCTTATTCATAAAACTTACAACAGGTTTATACGAGGTTTATAAAGCAAATTTTGTATGGAAATTTTTGTAATATTTCAATATAATGATATTATGTTTTTAAATTATTAATGGTTTATAAACTCTTAATAACATATATAATTGTAATTCTAAAGTAATATTTTTTTTAGACAATTGGCACATTGGAATGCATTTTCTGCCCTGCCAGGGGGGTTATCAGCAATGTTTGCTTTCCAAGATATAATTGTAAACATCATCTATTTGACTCACCATTATTGAGAAATAGAATTCGGGAATTAATCATATTTCTGTTGACATGTTATGAGTTAGAACGAAATTTACATACATACATTTTTAGTGGGTGTGTATTCTTATTATTATTATGGAAAGCTCACATAAAAGCAGAACGGTTGCAATTAAACAACAAATTTAAAAAATGTATTGGTTACTTGAGACAAAGTCTGAATTAAGTTTAGAAAATAAGATTCGCCTCTACAAGAGTATTATAAAACCAATATAGACTTATGGCATTAAACGTTGGGGTACAACCAGTAACTCAAATATTTAAATCCTCCAGAGATTTCAGTCAAAAACGTTACGAACGATATTTAACGCACCGTGGCATATTACAAATAACGCATTGCATGCATAGAGATCTTAATATTTTAAAAGCAAAAGAACAGATAAATAAGTACAGCTGTCGATACCTTCAAAGGTTAAGTGATCACATTAACCCATTGGCCATTTCATTGTTAGATAAAAGTGAAGATATTCGAAGATTGAAAAGAGTTCATATTTTAGATCTCGCATTTAGATCATGCATTCTTAAGCATGATGGCCACGTATCAAACTGATTTGACAAACTCAGTTTTTTTTTTGATTGTGTTAGTGCAAAAAATCTCACACGTATATGTTGATGTGAGTTTGACGAAAATCAAAACAATTTAAATTTCACTGCCGCCGCTACTTCAAACTAAATATTACCAATACATAATTATTATTTGTCAAATCCGTTTGATACGTGGCCATCGTGCTTTACTAAATTCTATTTCTCTGTTTCTTTATAATTTTTATTTTTTGTCGTTGCATAAATGTATATATTGTTATATTTTTGACATTTTAAAATTTTTAATGAAAATCAATATGTAAGTGATAGTATTAAATTTTTAGCACATTTCCTTAATATTTTAAGATAGATTGCAAATAAAGAATACATTTATAAAAGAAAAACTTTGTTAGACTATAAATTTTGTTTCTTTTTTCTTTTAAATCACAGCAATTTATTTTTTAAGTTCCTGTTAGTTTTCTTTCTATGGAGCTTTGAAAACAAACAATGTATTGCATAAAATTAGCTGTGAGCCGCTGCATATTTACTTTTAATATAAAGTTTTCTTTATTAAATCATTGTATAAATAATAAATCAATAAAAGAAAGTTGCTACAGTCCTAGTCGCAGCAAAACTCAAGTTATTCCTACATCTTAATCAGTCTAATTTTTTCTGGTTTCTTTTAGGATTTGTGTTTAAAATTGCTGTATTATTTTCGCTTTTCGGACCATGTCGTAGTTTTAAAGAATATATGCACAATTTTCTTCCTATTTAATTTATCATTGTTCAGCACTAGTACAAATATATAGCGACTGATTAAACCGAATAACCGTAGTTTCAGAATTTTGTTTTCAGGTTTTTTTCGAAAAGTTTCTGTAGTGTGACCTCATTTCATATGAACAATGTTTTATGTATTGTTTTTATACCCTACACCACCATAGTGGGGGGGGGGGGGGGGATATATTGGATTTGTGTTGATGTTTGTAACGTCCAAAAATATTGGTCCAACATCCACCTTAAAGTATACCGATCGACTCAGAATCACTTTCTCCGTCGATTTAACGATGTCCGTCCGTCTGGCTGGCTGGCTGTCCATGTAAAGCTTGTGCGCAGAGTACAGGTCGCAATTTTGAAGATATTTCGATAAAATTTGGTACGTGCTATTTTTTCGGCCCAAGGATGGATGGGATTGAAAGTGGTGAAAACCGGTCCATTATTTCACCTAGCCCCCATACAAATGTCCTCCCGAAATTGGGGTTTACCGGTCATATATCTTTGAATTATGCAAGTGTGCAAACAAAATTTACCACAGATGAGTGGTAAATGAAGCCAAATCATATGTACAAATTTCGTGACGATCGGTGCATAATTAGTCGTAGCTTCCATATAAGGTCCACTTCCGAAAATTACTTAAAAGAGCATAACTCTTTTAAAAATGTTGGTATTCAAATAATATTAAACACTAATGTGTTTCGTACATATACATATAATATGGTAGAATGTTATGATGATCGGTCCATAATTAGTCGTAGCTCCCATATAAGGCCCACTTCCCGAAATCACTTAAGGACCATAAATCTCTTCAAAATGTTGTTATCCGAATAAACAAAAATGAGTTTCTTATATACAAATAGGATTACACCTAATTTTATAATATTCAGTTCATAAGTAGTCAAAACTCCCATATAAGACCCTCTTCGTAATTTACTTTAACCTCCATAAATCTTTTAAACGTATTTATATTGAGATAAAGTTTAACACACATAATATTTATATTCACAGACATCATGACACTAAATTTTTGGATGATCGGTACATAATAGGTTATATCTCCCATATAACGCCCATATCTGAAAAACTGTTTTATACATATACTGTGTAGGGTATGATATGGTCGGGCTTGACAGACTATACTTTCTTACTTGTTTTTCATCAAAAGCACTGCCAATGTTCAAATTCCTTTGAAGAAACTTTTCTTTTTTAGAAAATTTGATTTGCCAAATTTCCAAAATTATTAACAATTTTCCTTCAATAAATTGGGGTGTTTAAAATCACAAAAATAAATATTTACCCTTATAACTTGTAAATGTAACCCAGAACAAAAACCTTTGAATAATGTTCAATTTTAATTTAATAATTTCGCAAAGAACATATGAAAAAAAACTTATATGAAACAGGGCACATTAACAATAACAACCTCTATCATTAGACATGAAAATTGTAATATTACAACAATATTAAACAGGGAAATGAACATGAAATGCCAAGAGTGAGGAGGCGGCAGACAGAGCTTAATATATTTTTATTATTATCAACAGTAGAAAATTGTATTGTGAGTGGTTGGTTTCAGGCTTTTTTTTTGCAATACATATGGGCATATTGTATTATAGAATATTAATAAAATAAAAATCATGCAAACTTACATGCATGCATACCTTTATGTTTATGTATGTAAATACTTACGCAAAAATACACACATACATACACACATACATTTGTATTAATGTATGTACATACGTATTACACATTAATACAGCAATAACTAATAAAATAAAATATTATTGTTATTTGGCCCAATACCAGCTTATTACAATTTCCATATTTTTTTTTTTGCTTGCTGAGTTCATTTCTCAATTCTATAAATATTTGTTACTAATGTTGCAAATACTACATTACAACAACAATAACAACTATATACTACTTTAGGGATTTGTAATTGTTATAATGAAAATTAATAATAAATATTCATTCATACGAATAGTATGAATATTAAATGCGGCCCATAAAGTCCAGCAGAGTTAAAGGTAAATTGTAATTTTTAGCCATACCTATACATATGTAAGTATAAATTGGTAAATTACTAAAGGCAAGGTCAGACTATGTAAATATTTGATGATTCATTGTGTTTGACCAAAACCACATAAAATATATAATTAACGTGGTTACACTGTGCACACATTTATATGCCATATTTTTTTTAATCAAACAGCAAAGAAACAATGTCAAACACACGAAGGGGAAAACAAATTGCCTGGTAGTCACATTTATGCCAATATTTTTTCTAATTAAAACAGCAGAAAAAAAACATTAATTTCTTTTTTCCCACAAATAGGACAGTTTACGAAAGTGAAATTTTAAAAAAATATGACATTTCTTAAAATTTATTTAAACGTCAAATATTTTTTGTTTCTAGTTGGAACATAAAATATTTTTTACAGTGCAAACAACAAAACAGGTGATTTTCGTCAAACAAATTTATTTGCCGACAAGTAAACTGTTTCTAATGTAACAAATGTGTGACCACTAAACAATTACATTTTTTATTTGATTTTACAAATCATTTGCTAGACCAAACAATGGTAAATAACAGCTGTTGTAGAATATGCCATCATAAAATCAGTGTTGATATATCATAAAGGGAAAATCGCTAAATAAGAAAAAAAAATCGCAAAAAGATCAACAGATGGAAAACAATATTAATTTTATTATTAAATTATATTAAAAACTAGCTGAACACCCTATGAGGTAAAGCCGTTAATAAGCGTAGTAAAAAAGTAGGTGCAGAAGTTTGCATGGTCACGCTGTGAAAATTTAAGATATATTAACAGGTTCAGCCTCCAATATCTCGCAAACAAAGGGGCGTGTTCTGCCCACTTATCTTTTTGTCGCCTTTGGTCAAAAAATTCCCAAATTATGACGATTTAAAATTTTGGGTTTATGGGCGAGGCCTCGTTGTCCACTGACAACTTTATAGTCAAGAATTTATTAGTTGTGAAATTTTAATGACGATCGGTCCAGTAGTTAAGACTTTATTACAATTTTTAATTTTCCTAAAAAGGGGCATGGTCCCATCCACTTTTCTCCTGGTACGTCTTCCTAATTATGCCAATACCATATGCACCGAATATCACCGACGTACGTCAAAAAATGCTCAAAATATGTCGATTTAAATTTTTGAGTTATACGGTTTGTCCAATCAAAACTTTATATAGCCTATTATTCCTTCCAGATTGTTTCAAGGGTTTGGCCTCCTATTAAGCACAAACGCACACAGTTTTTGATGGTCAATCTGGTTCCGTTGCATAACTTTGGTGCGTTTAAGTTGCGAATAAGAATTACCGGTGACCCAATCTTTAATGTTAGCACATGCGGTGGCATTCCGGGTGGTTCCAATGAATTTAAAAATTCAGTGGGATAATTGACGGCTTCATCCATTTCTGTGTCGAGCGATTTGTATTTGATTAATTTGCCGAGCAGTTTCAATTGAATTTGCTCATTGAGCTTGTTGAAATCATAATTTTTTGGTGCCAAAATTGCACGTTGCCACAGCCAATCCGAAATTTCGTAGAAGATTGTTAGACCTTAGAGTACCTTGTCGACAACGGCTTGAATATTCATTTGCATTTGACAGAAGTTAAACGGAATGTTTGGGTAGACGATCTTGCAACAAATGCACACGCATGTTCGTCGATAGCGTGATTTTCTCGACTCGGTTCCAAAGATATGAAGCTTTCAAGCATGCGTTCAGCTCATCTGCGGGCATTGATCTTGATATTGGATCGTTAATAACATAAGTTTTTTGTAAATATCTTCGGAACTACATAACCGATTTAAGAGTTTGATATCTCGTTTTGAAAACAACGACTTTAAAAAAAATAAAAAAAAGCAAAAAAAAAATATATGTATGTATATGTCATTGGTAATGCAATATAAAAAATGGATTTTTCCACGCCCCACCAGCAGACCGAAAATCAAAAATCAGAAAAACCTGAAAATTTCATCAAAATCGGCCCAGCCGTTTACATACATACATCCTATTTTATATACATATATAGATAAAATAACAAATGTTGACGAAAAGTTCGAAATTTATAATTGCGACATAAAATTAATGAAGTTTTGTCTAAAATGTAATACCAAAAACATTTAAATATTCTACTTTTAATTTACTGACATGTCGAGAAAATATTTTTTTGTTTTTGGACTATTTGATCAACCCAATATTTAATGAAAGTGATTTTTATAAAGTGAACATAGGGCAAAAATATTTGATGTGAATTTTTTGCAGCAGTTTGATCAAATAAAAAGCGCAAAATAAAATTCACTATAAAATAAGAAAATTAAATAAAATTTTAGTAAACATATTGGTTGGTAATTTAATAAATGTGCAATTATATTAAAAACAAGATTTGGTGTAATTTTTTTTAGGTAATTATATAGCAAGTGGTCAGTCACACTAGGCAAATAATTTGTATGTCGGCAAATAATTTTGTTTGACGAATATATATTTTTTTTCATTGTTTGCTATAAATTTTATTTGTGGTAATATTCAAGCAATGAAATATTTGACGAAAAATGTCAAATATTAGCCTAATCTGACCGTACCTCGAATACTCTTTGTTGTTTAATTTTGTTAAGAGAATTTCATTACAATTTTTAATGTTATCGGTAATACGTAAATATTTAGTAGTAGATCGCTAAACATGTAAACGTTTTTAATATTGCAGTAACATTTTTGTTTACTTCAATTGTTTACTGCAATTTGCACTAGATATTGGCGGTGGGTATATAAGATTCATATTAGTGATGCCATTTGTTATCTCAGGCAAGTGAACATTGTCTTATGAACATTTTTTACAATATTTTACAAGACTCATTGTACAAGACAATTTAAAAATTGCTTATACATACTGTAGCTGTATGAAAGATATGTGTGTAAAAATTAAGTAGTAAAGTTTTCATCAAAAAATACTTAAATATTTATGTATGTATGTATGTATGTATGTATGTATGTCTTTTTTTTTTTTTTTAATGGACGTAGTGATAGCGCACTATCATCTAGTGGTCCCACACAGGAACCACCACCCCGGGACCGCTCCCGCATTACTTCGAGGTGGAGTTCGTTTACTGCTAAGCAGTTGTCATCCTTGTCCTAATCCCCCGTCCAACATATATTTGTATGAGATTAGGGGTTCGGCACATGTCTTTGTTGGCATTTAGATTTCTCCATCATTATCTCCTGCATGAAATGGGAGTATTTGCACCAGCTCTCCTTTTTGACTAACATTGAGTTAACCAACTGCTCCATTGTCGTATTCTCAAATATGTCCTGTAATACGTTTCGCCTGTTGTTCCAGAAGTTACATTTTAGGAGTGTATGCTCAACGTTGTCCTCGCATTCATTGCACATTTCGCATATTGCTGTTTGTTTTATATGGAATCTATGTAAATAGCTACCAAAGTTACCATGTCCACTAAAAATCTGGGTCAGATAAAAGTTAAGTTCTCCATGTTTTCGGTTTATCCACGTTTTAACATTGGGAAAAAGAATGTGAGTCCATCTTCCTTTTGTTGATTCATCCCATAGTGTTTGCCACGTTTGAAGTAACCTTTCTCTTGCAGCTTTTTTTATATGGAATTTTTCGCTCATATGGTTATGTGTTATAGACAACCGTTTATCATATATTTCCTTTCTTTCGTTTAATTGTAAGTCAATCGATGGCACACCAGCGAGAACGGACACAGCAGCAGTAGATATTGTGCGGTATGCAGATGTTATTCGTAGTGTACATGTTCTGTGTACTTTTTCTAGTACGTTTTTAAGCTTTTTATTATTTGAGACAGCCGTACTGAACACAGGTGCTGCATATAGTACTTGCGAGTACGCTACTGTAGCTATAAGTCGTCTGGTAGTTTGTCCTGGACCTTTTATATTTGGCATTATTCTAGCTAGTTTCGATGCTGTTGCTAAGGCTTTCTCAGATACCATCCCTATATGTGGCTCAAAAGATAGTCTGCTATCTAAGACTACACCTAGGTATTTCAAAGTCTTACCTATAGTAATCTGGTATCCGTCCACTCTCAATTTTGGGAATACAAAGGATCTTCGTTTGGTCACCAGAATCGCTTCGGTCTTGTTCGCTGCAAGTGTTAAGTTCTTTTTTCTTAGCCATATATTTACTCTTCCTAGACAGTCGTTTGTTACTATTTCTGTCAATGGTGCAGAGGGTTGATCCACAACTAGGGCTACATCATCTGCATATCCAACAAGTTTTGAACCGTCTGGTAAATTCAGTTTTAATAGTTCGTCGTACATTAGATTCCATAGGAAGGGACCCAGTATAGACCCTTGAGGAACGCCGGCTGACACTTCATATTGTTTTACTCCATCTTCTGTTTCATATTCAAGTATCCTATCTTGCAGGTAACTATCAACCATTTTAATTAGATATCCTGAGAAGTTTCGTTCTCGCATTGTTTGACGTATTACATTCCAGTTTGCAGAGTTAAAAGCGTTTTTAATGTCCAGGGTAACAATGGAACAAAATCGCATGTTTTCAAAAGCTATCTTTGCTGTATTCACTACTTCCCTGATAGCACCTATAGTTGATTTGCCTTTCACAAAACCGAACTGCATGTGTGAGAAGCCTCCCTTTACGCTTATTTCTATTTCAAGTCTATTTAGAATTAATTTCTCCAAAAGCTTTCCACAAGTGTCCAGTAGGCACAAGGGTCTGTATGAAGATGGGTTCTCCAAAGGTTTGTTGCCTTTGCGCAGCAATACAAGAAACTGTTTTTTCCATAGCTTTGGAAAGACTCCTTCTTTTAGGCAAATGTTGAATGTATCCGTAAATACATCTGGCCAATGCTCACAGACTAAGGCAATTATTTCATTCGGAATCCCATCCGGCCCTGGTGCCTTTTTTTTCTTCAGAGTACGGCATGTGTCAATTACTTCATTGTGAGAGAAGGTATCGTATTCATTTGCACCTTGTAAAGGGGGTAAGTTGCTCCTGGTTCTTTCCGTTTCGGGGAAAAGTGTAGTCACTATGGTGTATGCCCAATTAGGATTTGTTATTCCTGGTATTTTACATCGGTTTCCTAGTTTTTTCATTATTATCCGATATGGAAGGCCCCATGGATCATTATTTATTTCCTGACATAGTGATTCCCATGCTTTTCTTTTTGAGTTTTTGATTGCTACTCTAACACTTTTCCTAGCTCTTCTATATAGCTCCATTGCAATAAGGTCCCCTTTACTACGTGTAGCTATACGTTTAGTTTTGAGGCATTCTGCTCTTAAACGTGCAATATCTTGATTCCACCAGTAGGCATGTTTTCTAGATCGACCGAGCATTTTAGTTTTGTTCATTCCAACGTTACAGATCTCTGTGAGGATGTCTATAAGCCGTCTAGCAGCGATATCTGCGTTCAAAATGTCGCTAAGTTGTGTTCCGGATTTAATCTCCATAAGCTTTTCTATGGAGTTCTCTTTATTTATCTTTCGTGTATTCCATCTAATTCGTGTCGGGTTCGCTGTTACATTGGTGTATGAGAGGTCTATCTGCATCTGAATATATTGGTGGTCACTTAGTGTTTCGTCTTCTAGGACCTCCCATTGTGGTGTTTTGCATGCTATAGACGGTGATGCAAATGTTATATCTATAATTGAACTTGAGTCTGTTCTCCTGAAAGTTGGAGATCTTCCCCTGTTCAGGACAATCAGACCCAGAGATGCAATCATTTCACTCACAGCTATTCCTCTTTTATCTGTTTTTCCTGAGAGCCATTCAGACGACTTACTATTAAAATCTCCCCCTATCAGTACTGGGGTGTTTCCGGTTTTAATATTTCGTTCAAGTATATCCATTTTGTTCTGGAATTCCGTTATTTCTATACTCGGTGAATAGTAGCAACTATATATTCGTATCCTGTTGGTGTGTATAACTACGAAATGTTCATTGTTTTCTTCAATTTTTTCTATCGTGAGCAATTGGTTACGTATGTACACAGATGCTTTGCCTAGAACATCTTGGTACCAAGCACTGCCCTCAACTCTGGCATATTGTTCACTTATTATTGCAATATCAATCTCTTTTTCCATTATGCTATTTATCATCAGCTGTTGAGCTTCGCGACCTCTTCCTAGATTTATCTGGAGTATCTTAATGTTCATTATTGTGGTTGCATGAACTGCCAGTACCAATATAGTGGTTTACATTCTGTCGGCCAGCCTCTAGACAGATTACACATCGTGGCTCATTTTTACATGTATTAGCCTTATGTCCATCTATACCGCATCTCCTACATGTTTGGCTACGGTCTTTTCCTTGGCAGGACCGAGCAATATGTCCTTGTTGTAAGCACCTGAAACACCGCTTGATAATATTTTTTCGTCTTACTCGACATAATACGAGTCCTACTTTAATTTTACTCCTACTAATTATAGTAGTTGCAACGTTTCCTGGTACCTCTACAAGTGCTTGTCTCGTGCCACCATAGTAATCGCGTATATTACGTACTTTTATTTTCGTACTATCTGTTTCACTAGATACTTGAAGAATAGCATTAATTATCTCACTTTCCTCTGTGGATTCTTCCATGTCCCTTATATCAAGAAGAAATTTATCCACCATTGTTTGAACTTGAACATTGTCCCCGAGGGATCCCTTTATAGCGCCTTCCAGTTTCTTCGCTTGACCTTCTCCTTTTATCATCTCTATTAAGACATTCCCTTCTTTGGTTCTTCGGATCTTCTTTATACCTATGCCAATTTCTTCCGGCTTTATAGTTGTCTTCATTTTCTTCATTATATCAGCATAGCTTGTACCATCCGCCTTGATTGTTATGGTCTCACCTTTATTTCTAGTTACGTCCTTACTATTTCCCTTTTTGGTACTTCGGTTCTTTTTTCTTCCTTCTACTAGGGTCCACTGGATGTCGTTATCTGTATCACAATCTTTATCCTCTATTTGTGATGTGCGAACCTTCTTAGGTGGCTTGGATTTTACTGGTGAGAAGGAGGCTGGTCTCTTCATGCCTTCTTTGGGAGTTTCTTTCTCCGTTTGTGTATCTTTGTTGCATGTCGTTACCTCTGTTTTATCGTGTGGTGTATCCAAAATAACATTCAGAGCGATCGCTTCTCTATACTCTCGAAGCTGCTGATACAAAGCAACAGCCAGAAGAAGATTGTCTCTTACAGTCTTGTGAATGTTCCTAGCATCACAGACTACAGTGTTCATTGCACTCAGTTTATTGCCAAGTTCGACGAACGCCATTTCCTCCTCCCTCTTAAGACGGTCAAGGTGTCTGTCTTCTCCAGTTGCGCTTCTTGCAGTGATTGATTGTGAAACATTATTCCTAGGTGGTGATCTTTGTATCTTCCCACTATTTCGGAAAGGGTTTTCTGCTCCTATGTTGATCATATCTTTGTTATTATTATAGTTGTTGTTGTTATTGTTATTTTTGTTATATTTGGTACTCATATCTTCACTGGGTCCCAACTCAAAACCGTTATTCAAGTTCGATGTATAGTTACGTTATTTGGTCCCATGGTTATCTTTGCAAGCAGGGAGGCCATGCGAGGGTTGACACAACGTCCTTATGAGACACTGTGTTCAGAGCCAGACCCGTATTAATCAGGACAGCGTCAACTGAACCTACACCACCAACTTAATGGCGACGAAACTTAAAGCGTGTTTCGAGACTTGCCGGGTTTTAGCGGGACGGAGGCAGCTGCAGTATTAGCCCAGGAGCTATTTCTGTGGGGTTTCACTCCAACATACTTAAGTCCCGGAATACTACAGTCGTCAGGCCCAGGGTTCATCTTTATCACATTTATGTTTTCCAGTATACCATAATTAAGATCTTACTGGCCTCGATCTTAATGCCCTAGCGGCGGACCGCCTTTCTTAAGGTCTGACGCAGACCGATGTGGATTGGCTGAGTTTATGATTAGGGAAACCACGAAGGCATCACTCTTCTGATTGCACCTCTCCTGAGGGCATCCCTTGTGGTAGGATACCTAATTTAGGGCGGTATCCATTCGCCCTGTCACAGGACTTCACTGGGCATTAGTACCATTTTAGTACGCCCTCCATACCTGCCAAAACTAGGGTCCGCGGGGTCGTTATTCCCGTTATTCTCTCCTGAGAATACCCGTGCGGATTGTATGTATGTATGTATGTATGTATGTATGTATGTATGTGTTTATTATTTTGCCCACAACCAATACAATTTTCAAATCCAAAAACAAAAACAATGAATTCTCTCATAAGAAATCAGCAAATTACGTGCAAATTTTATTAGACCTCAATAAATAAATAATTTTCAATATAAACATTATTTCTCACTCAACACAGAAAAAAATAAAAAGTTAAATTGAATACAATTTATCTTATTGCAAATAAAAATTACTCAAAATGTGTGCGTAATTTGTAAATGTTTTAAGTTTGTGCAACAATTTCTTGCTACACAAGGTGGCAAGTGTAAATTTACAAGGATATGTAGTGTAGTACGTAAATGTGTGCCAAGTAATTGTGATTGCAAATACATTAAAATTTTATTTTGTTTCCTATTAAACATTTATAGATGAGAAAGGAAAAAAAGCTGTAAAATATAAATGAGTACAAACATGTTCAATTTATTGGATAAAGTATGAGGAGCCAGAGTTTGTTGTTGCTCATTATGGTCTATTAAATGCAATTTTATTCGCTCTTTTTATATCAAAATGTGCTCAGAATAAATGAAAGACAGAATGGCTGAAATGTTTAGAAGAGGGTGGAAATGTTTTTATATTAGTTTATGGCAGTTGAGGTGTAATGGCAATAATAATAATAATAATAATGTTTAAACTAATTGGTCATGTACAAGGGATTATAGAAATACAATTAAGTGCTTTTAAATTCCACTAATATTTAATTTTAATATGTAATAAGTTCAAAGACAAATATTTTTAATACAGCAGATGTATGCAGTCAATCATTTAACATTTTTACATTAGCGCAATTCACAATCTTGTGCAAATGGTATTGCATCATTGCATTTGCAAAAATTTTTTCTTTACACTAACAAAATACACAGCAAGAGCAGAAATATGCTAAACCTTTTTGCAAATGCAATGATGCAATACCATTTGCACAAGATTGTGAATTGCGCTATTAAGTAAATTCTCATCTGTCTCATTACACCTTATTTAACTAAAGACAAACATTAACGACTTATTAATTAAATTGTATGTAAGAAAAAAAATGCTGCTTGTTTTTTTTAAACATTTGCTAAGTTTGTTAACATTTGATCCACATTATAAAAAAAAAGTGTTGCAAAAGCTGGTTGTTAAACTTGTTACGTGTTTGTTAACTTTTGCGCTGGGCTATCTTTTTTTTTTTGTCTACAATTGTTAAAAAAACTTTTTTTCAGTTTCTTTTGAGAATTTACATATAAAAAACTGATGTTTTCAAAATGAGAAACAACAGTCAGTTGGTGTGAGAATAGAAAAAGTAGGAATACATCCATGAGCGCTAATTAATGAGCAGTAGTTGAAAATGTAAATGCAATAGTCATTAGTAAATGAAGAAAAACACAACTATTGCAAAAAGTTTGGTGTTGTAGAATGAAATTTTTGAAAAATGACAAAGAAATTTGTAACATTGTTACAATAACTGGTAAATAATGGAGTATGAAAGTTTTTCATTACAATGGTATAATTTACAATTATTCGTCTAGGGTTCCTTTTTCTAAGATTGTTGTAATATCAGTTTTCGATCAAATTCTTAATTAATTACATTATCGTTAGGCCTGTGTAAATCAGGCTCGCTTGACAAATATAAGACTTGCAATGCAGTTTCTTTTCCCAACCGGGGTATACCTAGAGGTCTGCTTCATCTGGCTTTTATCTTCAGTATACGATGGGATCGTTACTGCGATCACTTTTTGACTAAGTTATCTTATTATTTATTATGTTCACAATTCGGATGTGGTTACAAGGACGTGGCGATTGTTTAGTGCTTATGGCGACATAAATTAGATGGTAATTTTTTGGCTAATTTTTCTTACAAATATACCATTTAAAATTTTTCTACATCTGACATCCTATTAGTTTAATTAACATTGTTTAAGTTATGTCGCCACTGTTGACTTAAAGTCAACAAAAAAAAAATACAAGTAACATTGACTGTTGATCTGTTGATTTAAAATCATCTATCGACTTAGCCGATTCTTTTCTTTCATTAGATGCAATTGATTGTGGAGCTGAGTTTGAAATTGAATTAAATAAAATAGATATGGAAATATGTAGATGGAAATGGACCAAGTAAAGATTTTAAAACAAAATTGTTTTATATATCTCAAGAAATGTTCTATTCGATTGCCGGAAAATATAAGACTCTTTAAAGTAAATGGAGAATTTTCAATATTAAAATGTAAAAATCCGTTGACATATGCTAACTTTTTTTCATTGTTACAAAATTCTTTAAAACTTTTTCAAGATCCAAAAATGTCTTTAGACGAATATGAACTTCAATAGTCAAAATGGCTTAAATTAATTGGAAGGATTATTTTAACTTAGAAATGCCAATAAGCTTACTAGACTTTTGGCCTAAAGTTTACAACTACAGCGTTGTAGCGGGAACATTTCATTTTCTCAATATGTTAATCATTCCGACGTGTAAAGGGTGTTTTCAATTATGAATTGTACTAAAACTTGCTTGCGCAATATGAACTGAAATGAAAAATATGAACTTTTGGTTGTCTTACTTAGAAATATTAACTATATGAATGTTAATCAAAAAAAAAAAAATTATAAAGATTTAATGCAATATAATGTACAATGATGAAAATATTACAGATGAAGTGTATGAAAAGGAGGTTTGCGATCTTATAAATATACGTGTGTATACATACTCGTACATACATATGTAGTAGAAATCATATCTATATTGATCTCAATTTTATGTTTATTATTTGTTAAAAAACTGACAAAAAGTAAAAAGAAATTTTATTTGTAATCTTCATAAATGGAAAATAAGGTGTTAATGTTAAAAATTTGACTCTGGCAACATTTTTACGATTTTTTTTTATTTTCTGGCGATTTCTGGTAACTGTTTTGGCGACGAAGGTGAAAAAAATCTGACAACCCTGGTGCTTACAACCAGCGTTACAGATGCCTTGCCACTTTTTGTGTACCTCTCCTAAAATGAACTAAATCTGCCACTTTTTCAAATTTTTTACCCTTTTTTCCCCTTTTTTTTAACAAAAATTTTACTATTTGCTTTAATTTAAGAGTTTTTGGAGCAATATAAAACTGTTTAACATATATATATCAAAAGTACTTGCTTTTACAATGGTTTATTTTACATTATTTCATAATTGGTAGGTAGCACTGCTTACATAACGAAGAGTGGAAAAAATTTTAAATACTCTTCTTATTCTTGTCATACCGTAATGTAGGTAATTTGAAATGTATGTATCTTATTCAGCCCAATCATGAATAAAAAATTCTCTGGAGTTTTTTCCCTTTTCGCATTTTTCTTATACAAATTCAGTGGTATAATTGGAAAAAGGGATCCCTCGGATTTTTGTTTCATGATTAGGCTGATTATCTTAGGCCGCGTTTTTACTATGTCATTTTTGTTGTCAAATTGTCCAAATTATTGGCAATTGTATGAAAACGGGTTGTCATATCATGATTTTCAAGTTGCAATCATGATTCATACATAGTGTATATGTAAACATATGTACATCATATACAACATTTAAATACGAATTTTATTTTTGTTTTGTTTATTTTCCATCTTTTTAAAAGTGGTGCCCAGTGATGCCAACTTTATTTTTGGAAAAATGTTCAATTTTAAAAAAAAATCCTCAAAATCGTCAAGACAAAATATACGTTAAAAAATACCAAAAACTTTTTTTGTTGACTTTTTAAATATTTTTATTTTATTTACATGTAAATAAAGCTATTATTTAATAAAAAAAATAATTAATTTAAGTTTGGTATTATGTGACTTTACTCTGGTACATTTCTGTGTGACATTTTTTAATAAGTCATTTTTAATTGCTATATTAAAACACTGAGAATTATTTAAATTAAGATAATCTTTTGAAAACAATTTTCCTTGTAATGTTGAAGAATCCAAAGCATTTTTGGTTTTTTTTTTGTTTAAATTTACAATATTTAAAGTGCTTTTAACGTTGGCCGACGAATGTGGTAGTGCCATTAAACTCGAAACAAATTGTGTTAAAATTGGGAAGGCCTTTGCATTATTGACTCTCTTGAAATTAAAAACATTTTTCCAAAACACCAATATTTCGAATTCGGTAATTTTCATATTACGTAATTCTCGAACTTCAATATCAAGTTGTTGATATTCTTTTCCATTGAATAAATTTGGAAAAAGTTTGCCCAATTGTAAAATTGAATAATTTTTTTGTTTAAAGCTACGCTTGGTTCAACAAATATATTATACTGACTATATTCAATATTCAAACTAGATTTGTTCTCCTCCACGTAAATGCCAATATACACTTCATCTTTATTTAAAAATTTCAAAATTAACTAAATACTCTTCTACAAAAAAATGTCCAGTACAGATAGTAGTGTACTACACACTCCACCTCTTCAACCGCTTGCCAACAAACTTCGTTTGTCTTCCTTTCAATTTCTACATTGCAAAAGGGGACTTACAAAATTTGAATTTTAGGAAAAACGGTTACCATATGTTTTGCTTTTAAAAATCCTCATTTTTGTTCGAGGGAAAAATGAAAAATCGTCAATCGTCATTTTAATAAATTTGACTTAAAAATCATCAAAGTTGGCAGCGCTGGTGGTGCCCCTTTTTGAGCGACTTATTTTTAAGAAATCCCCTTTTTGTGCGACTTTCTCTAATTTGCCAACGGTAACGCTGCTTGCAACTAATTAAGGAATACAAGCCGGCGAGATAAATGCTTCGGATCTCTGTCGGCTAACGACTTATATTAATAACGATGAGATAAATTCTCCAGCTCTCATCGGCTAATTACGTTTATAATCCGACGAGATAAATGCTTCAGATCATGGTCCGCTAACGACAGATATTAATTATCCAGCTCTCATCGGCTAATTGCGACTATAATCCGACTTCATATGCTTCATATGTCGGTCGACTAACTACTGGTTTCGGCTACGGTATTAATAAGAAGGAAAAGCCAAAGCCAAGTGTGGTTATGCTCTATTACTTAAGGGTAGAGTATAACTAGATCTGTACTTCTATTATCCCTTCCCTTAATGTTTTTACATAAACTGTTTGAGAATTATAGGTTAAAGTGTATAGTGTTGATAAATAACATTTTATACTGTAATTAAACTACGTTATATTTTTGTTTTTGTAACAACGCGGTACAATATGTTTTTGTAGCTACAAGTTACAGACTGAAATTAAATAGATCCATGCAGAATGTTAACTATTGTCTCAAGCAGTATGGTATTTAAAATCGGCAAAATTGTTGTATGTAGTAGAAACATGAGTTATAAGCCACAATGTAATGCGCCATCGAGATACAAAAGCTTAAAAAAATGTGTTCAAATTATAGAGTAGAATTGGTCATGTCTGTATAGGAAAGGCTTTTAAATAAAATATTCAATTTCGTTAAAAAATGACTTGGATATTTATTTATTTAAAATACAAAATGATACTATTTTGATTATTACAATATTTAGTAAAGAAAATATAATTCTACCTCTTCTGCATTTCTTTGGTAGTTATATTTTGCTAAAGAGTTACTCAAATACATGAAATACTGGTTTGAAATTGTTAATTTCCCTGTACCCCAATCCAAGTGATTACTTTTAATAAAGATTTTTCCTGCTTGTTTATAAGCTGCAATAAAAAATCAAAAATTAATTCACTTAAAAGAATTTCGGATTACATTTAAGAAATAGACTAAAAACGTAAGACATTTCAATTACTTTAGTAGGAAAAACGTAAGGAAAAGTAAAACAAACATAACCACTCCCACCACCATAATAAAACTTGCATGTAGTTGTTCTAATTTAAATTTAATCTCATTTATTTATATCTGGCTGAGTATTTCTTTATTTGATTTTTTTTTCTCCTCAAAACTTTATCAATTTAAAATGTTGTCTCAAGATGTGATCTGAAAACAATTTCCTGCTTGCTGCTTGTATGCTTGCAAGCCATTAACTTGTTTTCCACTTGTACGTCTGTCCGTCCTTGCGCCTTGCAAACATTTAGAAGATTGTAAAAAAAAAGCACAAGAAAAATTCGACCACATGTTGATAGTTTTTAACCTACTTGAGCTTTTTGCAAATGTGTTGCACGTACAGGAAAAATGAATGCAACAAGGAATGAACAAATGGATGGGCCAACAACATTTACACTTAAAAAGTTTTCACACCAAAAAAGCGAAAAAAAAAAAAATTTCAAAAACAGTCATGAATGAATGTTTATTTGTTAGTTACAAACTGACGCATTTCGTATTTGCAATCTATAGTCAGACACCACACATAAGCATTTCCCTGCTTAATCGAAAGCATGCAAAGAATTTAGATTTGACTTGCATACAAATTACCAAATGATAGCAGCTACGAGTTATAAAGAATTTAACACAATCTACACGTAACAAAAGTATATAAAAAGTACAGAAAAGGGTCAAGATATACCAATATAAAACAAAAGAAGTTAAGAGTGCAATATTCGGCTGTGCCGAATCTTAAATACCCTCCAACTAAACATAAGAAGAAATACAAAATACCTACTGGTTATAGGAATCGTATATCCTTATTCTGTGTTTTCTATTCAGTCTTAGTGCAAATTTTATGAGCATTTTATATATTGTTTGAAAGACAATTTTACGACCAACATAATTTATGTTAAATAATTTAAAATTTTATCTAATTTTGACCATTTATAATTCATGTAATTACCGATTCTTACCATAATTTACAGAGTTTGTCTGATTTAACAATTTATGAAATTAAAAAACATTTTTCCATATTCACAACAAGTTAAAAAACGCAGTAGATAAAAAAAACATAAGGTTATAAGGTGAGGCTTCTTTGAGTTGAATTTGATCTCAATAAGAGTTGCATGATTGTTTGTTATAGTCGGAAGTGGACTTAATACAGGAACTATTATTGACTGACAGCTTCAAAATCCAATAGCATAATTCGCGTATAGCCGATATTAATATTATTTCTGAAATAATCCATATAAAAGTTGGTTCGATATCGATATTTATTAGACATTTTTATCGGTTAAATTGTTTTTCTGAAATGGTCCTTTTATGCCAGTTATGACAAATCATTGGCCAAACTACTTCAATATTGAAGCAGTGAGTTTTATGCATATGAGGATGAGTAATAATGGTATAATTAAGATTATTAGTATTAAAGTGAATTTCGGAGTGGGGATATAATCAAATATGAACCGATATTCTCAAAATCCAGCAGTTTGATTTTGGCATTTGGATTTGGTATGTAAATGAATGAAATTTTGGATCGGTAGTGAGTCATTTACCGAAGAGGGCGTTATATGGGGAATACGGTCAAATATGGACCGAAATTCACAAAATCCTGTGGAGTGATTTTTGTGTATATTTAAATGATATATATACAGTTTTAAGTCGGTAGCGATATTTATAAGATATATATAGAGATAAATAGCTTTTTCGAATGTAGTCCTTATATGGAAGCTATGACCAATTATGGACCGACCTTCATGAAATTTACAACAACAATTTATTTACCTATAAGGATTATTAAAGTCAAATTTTAACCGTTTACCCTTATTTATATTAGTTTTATAAGTATTTAAGTGAATTTTGGAAGTGGACTTTATATGGAGTCTATGGTCAAACATGGACCGAACTACAACTACAACAGATTTAAGATTTCGTTTTGCATGAAACTTATTCTTGCTGAATTTTGTATTGATATTCCAATTTTATAGGCATTTATGTGTCATTGAGCAATATTTCGGGAATAATTTTGTATGGGGGATATGAGAAATCATAGACCTATTCTTACTATTTTTCTTACCATTTCTTCTTTTATCGTAATAAGAATGTATACAAAATTTCATGGGAAGATCTGCAATATATTTAAAAAAAATTGGAAGAAATATTTTTAAAAATATAAATTTTTTATGGAGGTTGTCTTACATTTTGGTCCATAAATGTGGTTCAACTATACCGATTTTGGTGATTTTCAATATCAAACTGCTTAGGAGAACTATAAACGGTTTTTTGTAAACCTTGTTGATTTCGGTGTTGTACTTTGGACGTGAGAGTGTTTTACAGAGACAGACAGGCAGACAGACGGACAGACAGACATACATACTGACAGACGGACATGGCTCAATGGACTTAGAATATCGTAAGGAGCAATTATATACATACTTTGTTGGGTCTCAGATGAGTATTTCTCAGTGTTACACACGGAATGACAAACTTATATATACCCTCATTCATGGTGGTGGAGGGTATAAAAAGCATACGTGCTGTTTCGTCAGTTGAATCAGATCGAACGGAACGGAACAGGATATAGAGATGCAATAAAAAATATTGTTACTGTTTCGATAAGATAGTGTGTCTGTCTGGTATTGTTACTGTAGTATTTATACTCAATGGAATGTTAGCCATATTTTTTATGATTGTTAGCAATAATGTAATTGTCTTCTAAATAGTTATTATGAATATGAGTTATATTTTTAAATGTTCTATTTAATAATTTTTAAATAGAAAATTGTAAAATTTTATAAGTTCTTGTGGTAGTAACTGTTGTCTCAATTAGCAGTTTAGTTTTATGGTGCCTTAGTTATGATTTGTCTTAACGAGTTCTTATATCCAGTTGCCAGTTTCTTTTACTGACATCTGGTTAAATTTCAATGCAATAAAGTGGCTGTTTGTCAAGCCAACTGAAAGATGATCCATACATAAAGGGCGATTTTTTTAGAAACTTTCTGTTTTTGTAAGCTCAGCTGTTTTCGTGTAACATGTTACTGCTAAGCGTGATCAGTTTGTTCTATAATTTAATCATGAATCGACTTACAAATGAAAGTGCATTTAATTATCGAAAAGTTGTGTTCAGCAACGCAACTTATTTCTGGTTGAATGGATACGTAAACAATCAAAATTGTAATATTTGGTTGAAGAGCAGCCCGAAGCATTGCAAGAACTGCTAATGCATACAGAAAAATGCACTGTTTGTTAGTGGATGCATCATTGGAGCGTACTTTTCAAAGTCCGCTTTCACACTCTTCAATTCTGACTCGTCAAGTATTTTTTGGACAAGAAGGGGAAAGAGAATACAATTGGTATAACTTGACGGTAGTAGTCAATTTTCTTATTTCATTTTGCTTTTTATTTCATGCATGTTGTTTTGCATTAGCAAGTATGAAAATTGCATTGACGTGTGTGAATGAAATGACAAGTTAAATAGAGAATTGAATAAAAACTGGTCAACTAAAACTGAAGAGTGTGTAACAGGAAAAAGATGACGAAGGAACGTAACTGTGAATAGCGATCGCTACCGTGCGATGATTACAATTTTCTTTGCCTAAAATGGAAGAGTTGAACTTGGTTGACATGTGGTTTCAACAAGACGGTGCCAAATGCCACACAGCACTCGAAAAAATGGCCCAATTGATAGGCAAGTTGGGTTAACAGTTTATTTCGCATTTGGGGCCGGTCAATTGAAGGCCTAGATCGTGTGATCTATCATCTATTTTGTGGGGCTATGTTAAGGTTCATATCTAAAGGGACAAGCCCGCACTGGAAGCTGCGATACTGGCTGATATGTTAGAAAGAGTATGCCAAAATGGGACGCATATGCTGACACGTTTAGCATGCAATGGCTTTTCAATATTTGCCCTTAGATTTTCAGAAGTCCAAATTCGGCAATTTATCTTGTTGTTTGTCAAATGAAAATTCAGCGAATCTGCAGCTGGCTTCAATTTATGTATCAATTGCTACTTTAAAGGCTTCAACGCCAAATCCTTAAGCGATATTTTTACTTAACCAAATTCTAAAATGGCGAACCCAAAAGAATGATTATGTAGGCAGAAAATGTAAAGAATTTTATGTATTCATTTGCGATATGCAGCATCAGCGGCAGTGATTTGTAAGAAGAATCTTTGTTATAACTAATATAGTGGTAGAAATTCTGTCATGAATTTCAGATCGTGAATTTGAAGCGCGACAACATTGTCAGATCTTTCTGTTTTTCTTAACACAACTTGAGGATCTCCAAATTCTACCGTGGAAGATATGTAACATATCTTTTGTTTGAATTCTATAAAGTTTACATTTTCATATAGCCTATCCAAATCAAATTACTTCTTTATATTTCTAGATATAATGCTTGCTTAAGAAATACCTGAGTCTCAATTTACACGAAGAAATTTTTATTGAAAAGATTGATACAATTTTTTTCTTGAAATTTCTTCGGTGTTCACACAGCACAATTCTTATTGCTTAAATTGCTCGTATTTTTATTTCAGACTATACACACATTTGCATACACATACATATGAAATACAAATATGAGAGTAACACGAATTGCTAGTACAATCAAGTGTGTACTCGTCTTATCTTCCCCTCACCAAAATGTCTAAAAGGCAATCAGCTCACCTTAAGGAATTGCTTCGTGTAAATTTTTTTTCCGTTTAAAAAATTGTGTATTTTTTCATTCTTTTTGTATGTTTTGGTTTCTACAACAAAAAATATTGAGCAAAAAGTAGTTTTTCTTTAAGAAAAGAAATGTAATACAAATAAAAACATTAATTGGCATCGGTGAATTTTATATAATTGTCGTTAATATTTGGTATTTAAAAGGTATATTCAATATTCAATTATGCATTTATAACGGTAGTAGGATTAAAAGGGATTTTTAAAGATAACGATAGCCTGGAGGTGACTGTAGCCAACCTTGGTAACACAGAGAACACAGAGGCGTCAATTTTGGCGTTTCAAAATAGCTACAATCAGCTAAAAAGGCAGGTATATTAAAAAGAGAAAGAAAATATTTTCTGGTAGTAAATTTGTAATGTGAAAAAGCAAAGCACTGTATACAACAAGAATTTTGTGGACAAAACAAAATAAACAAAACAATTTGAGTTAGAATATTTGAATTGAAAGTTTGTTTATATGTTTGTGATTTTAATAACTAACTAAATTGTATTTTAATAATTGTTATACTTTCTTGGTATGCATTGTGGAGTTTGTGCATTCGTTAGATGATATAAATGCATTTTTTTATGGTTGTATCAAACAATACAAAAATACTCTGTGCCAAAAATTAATTTTATTGCGTCAGAAAAATAGTAACATAAAGAAAACAAAAAGGCAGGTTCCAAAGAAAGAGACAAGAAAAAAACTACACTATCTTTGCTCTTCTGTCACCTCTGTTATACTCTGTGCTTGGTAAGTTGGTATAGATTTTTTAGTTAATATTTATGTCAAATATTTTAAAAAGAAATTTGATTTTCCTTACAGATACTTCATATATATTTTTCTTTAAAGAGAAGTATCACTCAGACAATTATAATTGCGTTACTTTCTTTGAAAAGGGGATATATTGAAGAAGGTGGTGAAAGTAAAAGAAAGCTTTATATCACAACTCTGAAATTGCGCATTATGTTTGTTTTTAGTGCAGCATTGCAGCGCCTCTGGTGGTGAGTAGGCGCATTAATGTTAAATCTTGATTTTATAGCCTTCATTTAATTATTTTACTTCGGTGTCGTTTGAATGCTATACCACCGAAGGAGGGCTTATTTATGATGGGTAGAAAGAAAACTAATAATTATCGAACCCTGCTATAAATACCTACTCATGCTTAATGATCAAATGCGCTAACCAGCACCCTGATTTTTTGGTATTAAAATTTTAATAGTTTCAGAAATATATTGCAAGAGCCATTGTAAGGTATTCAACTAAAATTTCTTTAAATGTATGTGTACTCGTAACATTTGTAAATGTTTGTTATTGAATTAAATTTCCCTATACGATAATAACAACATTCGTAATCTGTAGGGGAATCGAAATAACATTACGATATGCCAAAAAGTTTTGCAGAATTTCAATAAACAGTTTTACTTTAAATTAACCTTAAAGGAAACACTGTTCTTTCATAAGGAACTTTTAAGCAGCCCTTCTCTAAATAGTACATGGTGCCGAACTCCCTAATTTTTATTTATTTTTTTTTTTATTTATTTATCTTTAAATCGATAATTAGTAGCCTCTGAAACCGGTTTATGGGTATTATATAGTAATTACATCATTTATAGGCTTTTGTTAATGATCATTTCAAGCATTTCATGCTTGATGTTTGAATGCTTTCGCAAAATCTACGAATCCATTAATAATTACGTGATCCATGCAAGACCTGGTCGGCAGGTGTAGGTCCGTCGACAATCTTAATCACTTGATTACAACTTTAATTTTATCGATTATTTTCCATTTTTATTATTTAATGATATTTAATCTCTCTTTAATCTATTAGAGCTGTGGAGTAGATAATGGTTCTTCTCATAATTCGGAAAATATTTTATGAAAACCTGATGCTTCATGGACGGATCATTATAGTATTTTTTGATGAAATATTAATTAAGTTTTAAATTTTTTTAGTTCAAAATTATTTTTGATAGTCCCATAATGTTGCTTTTATTAAGTTCACCTTGATACCATGTTTTCTTTTTTTTTTTTTTTATTGAGGTGGTTTTTAGCAAAAATATAAAAACTACTTATAAAATATATGAAGTTTAAAGTGGAAGCACTTTTTATATATCTGCCACCCCCCAATAAATGGAAAATGAAACAGTTGAATAGATGTACTAATTAATTAGACTCTAAGGCATAAATGTACATACATGGGTAACAAAATGTCTAAAATACTTCTAAAACATACAGCCATGAAAACGCAAATAGACTTACATACATAGGTTGTGTATAAGAGAGCCGGCTGAAAATGTCTTAAAAAACCTATTGGTTTACACAATGCTTGAATTTTATACAATTTGCATATGGTTATCCTTTATGTAGTATTTGTTTTCTTTTTGCTTATGAAAAGTGTCAGCAGCTCTTGGAACTAGTGCTGTGTTGGCAAATTCGTTAAACAGAAAACATCGCTACTGCTTACCTATCAAACTATTTTTAGGGCTTCTATGTGACCAAATTGTGACTAATAGTCAACTCAAGTCCACGTCTGTTGGAACTGTTGACATGTTGATTTTACGTGAACTTTTAAGATTGCCTTCTTATAAGCAAAAAAGGCTTTTGAACATTCTAATACAATGACACATGAGTGCATGCATGACCTACATACATATATGTATGTATGTATATGATGAACATGCATTTGATCTATAACTTAAACTATAAAGTCTACAAGAGAGTTTATGCGCATATATGTATGTATGTATCTATGTGCCTTGAGTATTTCTAGCCATTAACATCGCCATTATTGTACATATTCTATCGATGTTGTATGTATGAGTATATTGGAAAATATTTCAATGCAATTGCATTTTGTCGAACATTTCTATACAGTTTCATGTGGCAGGAACTAGTGCTTGGTGTCTAGTATTGAAGTGCTACAAAATAGTAGAATGCGCTACTAATTGAACATGAAATAGTTTTCTATTCGATTGTATTTTGGCTTGTTTAGGCCCGAGGCGCTTTTTCTGTTGCATCCACAGTAATGTGAATTGTGTGTGTGTGTGCCTGAGTGCCTGTTTGTTGCCTGGTTCCTAAATAAATAAAAAACAATAAAGCATACACGTCATGTGTTTATGTATAGAGCATCAGGTGATAGATGACAAAACAAAAGCCTGCTTATCATTATCATCATCAGCAACAACATCATTATGTTGTTATTCAAACCGTCTATCAGTTGGAGGTTTATTTTGTAATAAAGCTTTTGTTTTTCAAATACACACAACAAATGCTGCAAGCAACAAACAAATTTATGCAGACATTCAAGCACATTTATATATTCATCTAAACTAACACTGAAAAAAATTTAAGGCTGCAAATGAAGTTGAAATTCAGTTAGTTCACCAAGCTGCCATACAAATGTTCGGGTTTGACCGACTATATTTTCTTACTTGTTTTTTATAATTCAAAAACTTTAATAAAATTATTAAATTTTCAAACAAATCTTTCCATTTCCCTAGTTTTCTCTCTGTGTAATTCTAGGCAGATATTTTTATGAGCTCAGTATTCTTTGTGCATATATTGATATTGGACTATTTAGATGCAGTTAACAGTATTCAGTGAGTTTAGTAACGTATATGGAAATTTCCATAAAGTTTTTGCTTATGCTGACCATGATGATGGCATTTTTCACAGCTGTTTTGCTATTTGTTATACAATGCTCAACCCCACAAAGTAATGATGTTAGAAATGTTACCATTAGAGAATTCCGAACAGTTACGAATATTAAGCCTTTTAACACTCGTAAATAGAATACGAGTATTTTCTGGCAGTAAACATTGTAACCAAAATTCGAAAAAGTTCAAAGTTTTTTGAAGTTATGTAACATACATATTTAAAATGTTGTGAAGATAAATACGTCCCACATTCATGAGCTATATACGTTCCACACCTATGTTAAATACGTTCCACACACTGTTAAACTAGTTTTAAAATTGAAAAAAAAAAATATTTTTTAAATAAATATGATCAAACAAATGCATTTTATGTATAAAAATTAATCGGAATATATAATTTTCAAAAATTAATGAATAATATGAATTTTAAGGAAAAAAATAGATTTTTCACCAAAAATTTGTGGAAAATATGAAATTTTCAAGTGGATTTTTTGGACATTTAGAAAAGACATGAATCGGGTCCCCGCCACAGTGGAAGTAGCCTAGGACTAGTAGATTCCAAAACTATATCGTATATGTCTGGTATCAGTCCTGGATTGTGGAATCTACTAGTCCTAGGCTACTTCCACTCTGGCGGTGACCCGAAAGGTGACGGAAAGGTGTCGTTAAATTATATGTGTTGAATTTTATTTGGATACCAACATTTTTAAGAGATTTATGGTCGTTAAAGTGATTTTCGGAAGTGGACCTTATATGGGAGCTATAATCAATTATAAACCAATCTACACAAAATTTGTAGATGTGATTCGCTTTTATTTACCACTCATTTGTGGTGAAATTTGTGTGGATACTTGCACAATTCAAACATTTATGAGCGTTAAGATCCTATTTCTGGAGGACATTTGTATGGGGGCCAGGTGAAATGATGAACCGATTTCCACCAGTTTCAATTCCGTTCGTTGTTGGGCCGAAAAAATATCAGGTACCAAATTTTATCGAAATATTTTTAAAATTGCGACCTGTACTCTGAGCTCAAGCTTTACATGGGCAGCCAGACAGCCAGCCAGACAGACGGACAGACTGATATTGATAAATTGACTCAGGAAGCGATTCTAAGTCGATCGGTATACTTTAAGATAGGTGTTGGACCAATATTAATGGGCGTTACCAACTACCCTGACAAACTGACCGGATAATGTTATTAAAAAGTTTTTTTTTTTATTATAAAAACTGGTTGAAAATTTTAAGTATTTTGGCTCTGTACTGCAGCACTCGTACAGTCGGTGTGACTGATTAAATTTTTTAATAGAATAACAAATCACTGAGGGTGCTGTAGCTTAATTGTATCGCGCATTTTGATCATTAAGCATGAAGTTGGTATTTGTAGTCCGGGTTCGATTCCCAGCCGCTGCCACTCAAACAACATCAGTTTCTGTTAATTATTAGGTTTTCTATCCTATCATAACTAATATTTATCACAGTGCCCTTCTTCGGTGGTATAGAATTCAAATGCCACCGAAGTAAAATAATTAAATAAAGGCTATAAAACCAAGCTTTAACATTAGCCTACTCACCACCAGAGGCGCTGCAATTCTGCACTAAAAACAAAAATTATGCGCAATTGCAGAGTTGTGATATAAAAAGCTTTCTGCTGCTTTCACCACCTTTACATCTTCAATTTATACCCTTTCCAAAGAAAGTAACGCAAGTATATAAAGGCATATTAATTGCCTGAGTGTTACTTCTCTTTAAAAACAAAAATTGGCTATTACATACATAGGTAGTGTTTATCTTAATAATGCATTTTTATTAACAAAAATATAAACTTGTACGAAATATTTTCTATAGTTACCACGTTTGAGTAATATTTACTACTTCTTATACCCTACACCACTAAAGTGGGGAGGGTATATAAAGTGCTGAAGTTTATGACGCCCATAAATATTAGTTCAACACCCACCTTAAAGTATACGGATCGACTTAGAATGACTTCATAAGTCGATTTAACGATGTCGGTCCGTCCGTCTGGCTGACTGTCCATGTAAAACTTGTGCGTAGAGTACAGGTCGCAATTTTAAAGATATTGTGACAAAATTTGGTACATGATATTTTTTCGGCCCAATAACGAACGGAATTGAAACTGGTGGAAATCGGTTCATCATTTCACCTGGCCCCCATACAAATGTCCTCCCGAAATAAGGGTTAATCGGTTATAAATGTATGATTTATGTACAAATTTTTTGCAGGTCGGTCCAGAAAAAAAAATGCAAAAAAAATAAGTTTCATATACGAGTATACAGAAATCATGAATTACTCAGCCTTATTATGAGTGTCGTTTTCTTTTTACGACAACGACTGTTTCGTAATAGATTAAAGAAACAAATTTAATTTTATCTTTAATCTATTACGAAAGAGTCGTTGTCGTAAAAACAAAACGACACTCATAATAAGGCTGAATAATTAGTCAAAGACCCCCTTCGAAAAATCACTTTATTATGTATAAATCCTTTAGAAGGGTTAAATCGAGATAATCAGCCTTATTATGAGTGTCGTTTTCTTTTTACGACAACGACTGTTTCGTAATAGATTAAAGAAACAAATTTAATTTTATCTTTAATCTATTACGAGTCGTTGTCGTAAAAAGAAAACGACACTCATTATAAGGCTGAATATTTGACATAAAAAAATATTTATATGCACAGAAATCATACCATTAAATTTCTGGATGATTAGTCCATAAAAGGTCATAGCTGCCATATAGCTGGCCATTTCTGAAAAACTGCTTTTACACATCGACGGGGTGTAGGTTATTATATGGTCGAGTTTGACCGACTACATATACTATCTTACTTGTTTTTCATAAAATCCTTGCATATATGCCTGTTTCCTATTTAAACAATTTAAATTTATTTTTAATTCCAATTTACAGAATTTTTCTAAGAAATTAACAACTCATCGTGTAATTTCCCCTGGGGATTAAACTAAAAAAATAATGTCATGAAAATTTATCACAATCAACAGAGAAAAGTATTTGAAAAATATAATTGAAAGTGGAAACAATTTAGTAAAATTTTACAATTTTCCATTTGTTTGTTTGTCTGTTTTTAAAGCTGTTGTAATTAAATTACTTATAAATGAATTAAACGTTCTGTTTCTGTATTTCTGTTTTTTTAATGGAATTAAATAATGTTTTTTTATTCAAGTGGGAGTTCTTTTTTTTACTAGCAATTTGTAATTAAGTTAATTACAACACGATTTTTTCATCGTCATTACTTCGTGTTTTCTCCTGTTTAACAAATTGTGTTTTTTTAAGTCACTTTGGCTTAAACAAAGTTGTTGAATAGATTTTATTTACAGGTACATATAGACATATGGCCATATATTGCCACTAGTGGTTTAGGTGCTGTGCTTTGCATATCACTACAGAAAGTAATATAATATATGTGTGTATGTATGTATATGTGTAACAATAATTTCAATATATCTTTAGTATACAGATAGTTTTGAAATTTAAAAATAATTTACAAAAGTCTTTATGGCAATATTAGTCCTTGGCCGCTGTTACTATTGCAAAGCAAGGAATTATGTGAAACAATGTTAACACAAGGCAAACATTAAAAAGTTTTTGTGTACGTGGCATAGACATCTCATTGCTGCAACGAAAGCTTAGCATCATGTTGAAAGTTATGTTCAAGCTAAAAAAAATGGTTAAATTCATTACATCTATGAGTTGCGCTTGCACAGTGTAACAATTAATAATGATACAGATTAGATATCTGCAAATATAAGCATTGTCTTTAGTTTTAAAAAATTTTAATTGAAATTATCAGCCATGTCACAGAATTTAATTCCGTTCGGAAGCGTAATTAATTCTGTATTTTGCTTCTAAATTAATAGAACAAGGAACAATTCTTTTCGGAATAAAACCACTTTTAATTTGCTATGTGGAATTGTAATTTTAAGCATTTCTAGGTTTCATTGCGAAAAAAATTTTTATTTTACTTTTTCTATAGAAGCAAAATACGGAATAAATTTCATTTCCGAAGGGAATTCAATTCTGTGACATGGCAGTATATATTAATTATATAAGTTAATATCTCCTATTCGAATTCTTCACCCTTATTCTGTTTGGCGTCGTCGACACAGACGACATCGTTTGTTGTATATCCGTATTCTCGTTGTCAATATTGCCATTTATCGATGACTGTCGTCATTGTTTGGTATTCTGTAACTTGAATTGACGTCGTTGTGGCCTTTCATTTTGTCGATGGTCTTTTTGGTAAGAAGAAACTCCTTTCTTGTTTTCTTCTTCGCTGGAATTCGAATAAAAAAAAATCATTTTATTTTCTAATATACATTGTAAAAAGTTTTTATTAATTCCGAAAGTTTTGTTTGTACCCAAAAAATAAACAAAATGAATCAGCTGACTCAAACATTAGACGACGTGGACACAAGACTGTTAGGGAATACCAAATTTGTATTGATGTCGTTTTAAAGTGACGTTGACTCTAAATTAACGACGATGTCGACGACGCCAAACAGAATAAGGGTGATTATTTTCATTAGAACACAAGAAAAACATATTGGGTGTATAATATAATCTGTTCTGAAGTGAAGCTTAACCCAGAGAGAGAGAGAGAGAGAGCTCTGCAGCAATCAAAACAAATTGTAGTCGGGCGAGACAAGGTCTGGTCCATAAGGTGGGGCAAAACTTCCCTTTCACTTGTTTCTAAATTGTTTTTAACAGGCTTTGCAACATGTGGCCAAGCGTTAAAAATATGGAATATTAGGTTTTCGTGTCTGACTTAATTATCTGGGGGATTTTTCGGCCATTGCTCGCGTTGCTTTCGGTACAGGTTCCCTGTTAAGGTTCGATCAGATGTCAGTAGCTCAGTGTATATAAGTGATGGAAAATGGTTTTTTTGGATTTTGTACCAACTATATAAATAAAATGTACTTTTTAGACCCGGTGCCGTGGACCATTTTTAATATTTGATAAATAATAATAAAACTTAATAAAAATACTTTAACAAAAAATTCCATATATTCACTTATGGCAACATTTTTAACATTGACATTTATGTATAACTAGAATGTCTCAAAATATCGTCCAACTCTAATGGAAATAAAGCTTTGGTATTGAATTGACGATAAAAAGGAATACGGTGGAAGACTTCTACAAAGAATCACAATCTAATCAATTGGAAAATGCTTCGGGATTTGTCTGTATTTATTTAAATGTATAATTAGACTACTTCTGAATCATTAAAAATATTAGTTTCGTGCACAGAAAAAATTATTGCCCGACAAATTTTAATTAAACTTTTAATTGAGTCTTAATTGAATTTTAATTAAACTTTTAATCATATCAATTAAATTTTTAATTGAAAAACAATTTTCAATTAAATAGTATAATATTTTTTTTTTTAATTAAAACTACTTTTAATTAAATTTTTACAAAATATTTTAAATGATACTACAAATTCCTTGATCGGTGCACTTTCAATTAAATGTTTAATTAAATATACGAATATTTTAATTGAAAATCAATTTTAATTTTTTCTGTGTTTAGTATCATTCTTACATACTTCGATTAGAATTTCAAAATTCTTAAATTTTTTTATTTCAAGAATATATTAAAGAAATAGAAGGGTTCACTTCTAACGTTTTTAAAATTCCGATTAACATTAAGCTTTAGTTTCTGAATTCAGATTCAAAAACATTTAATGTGAATTAATATTTCAGAGGTTCCGATTTTTCGATAATTCAACCAGCAATTTATTGTCGTGCTAACAATCATATAGATGCATATATAAAGATCATATGGATATCAGTTCCAAAGTGTTCATGAAATTGAATAAAATCATCTCTTCTACTTGCATTCTTCGAGAATACCAAATGCAACAGTAATTTGAAATTGTACCAAATGACTCGAGGTAGTACCACGGTACCAACTAAGTCTAAAATGTAACAAAAAAAGTACAATTATACCATGTTTGCCAACACTATTGTATATACGACCCTTTGGGCCCTCAAAAACAGAGCATTACCTTAGCGCCACGGATATTTGGCTGTCTATACGGCTGGTGGGTCAGGTTACGCCTGCGATCTTTTACGCTAAGCCCAAATAATTCAGCTCAACAAGATTTGGAACCGTATTGCTCTAAGATCAGTAATCAGTTAATATATCAGATTAAACATTTTAATTCAACAATAATTTCATTGTTTTCCTACACACATGTTCTACTGTCCGCAGAAAAAAACTTTACACATATTACAAAGTTTACGCATACATATGTACGTATGCTTGTATGCATATCTACATACATATATTTCTAGTTTTCTTTGCACATCAGAGTACAATTGTGTTATACAGTTACTGTACAAATATCGCGCAGTATAAACATCAGGTGTTTTCATTTAATTTGTGAAAAATGTTTGTCTTCAAAGAAGAAAAGTAGTTAGTGAAAGAAAAGTGGTTAAAAATCCAAAAAAAAAAACAGGAAATGGAAATATTTACAAAACCAAAAAAATGAAAAGAAGAAAACACAACTTTAATAAACAAATAAGTGGAATTTTTACAAGTCATACAGATTTATGCACTTTTTTCATGAATATTGTACTGTGGCTAATATTAGCTATTCATACATTTACAAATACTTTTTGAAGAATGTTAATCATGATTTTTTTTTTTTTTTGAAGAATATCTAACAATATGAAAACTGTAGAAAGAGAATTTATCTTTTCAGCATTGATTTGCATACAAAGAGTCACTTTTCTTTTAGTTATGTTGAAAAATTTGATTAATATTCGTTTGAAAGAAAAATATTTGTGTGCCATAAACACTGGGTAGCAACTGCATTGTTGCTACTTTGTATATTTAAGTGTCAAATGAATGTAGCAGTATGTGTGTGTTAATGACACCCAGCAGGCCATATTAGTCCGAAAAGAGTCTTTTCTGACACCTTTTTCGGAGCATTAACGCTCTTTATGAGCCCAAAAAAACAATCATAATTGCTCCGAAAACCTTCAGAAAAGAGGGTCATTACATTCGAAAATGGTCCGTCAGAAAGAGCTGTTAGATAATGTCAGAAAAGAGTCTTTAATGACGATTTTTTGGGCTCTGTGTAATCTTGTTTTTATCATTCTTGTGTGGTACAGCTATGTTTTTTTGTGTTCAAAGCACAAATAACAGGACAACAACGCTTTGGTACACACATAATTAGGTGTAATTTCTGAATTTCATACTGCGTGCCGACTCAGGACAGTAACAAGCAAATTTTTCTTTCGCTCCGAAAATGCTCTTTTTTGGACTCTTTTCTGACTCCTTTTTCGAAGCGCTCCTAGAATGGTATGCTGGGTAGCTTGTTTTACTTACTCTAATGTATTTTTTTTCCAATACTGGCACACTCAGAGAAAAGTCATGGTTACGACATGGTAGCTGCAACTATACTAAGCAATCTTAGCAGTCACACATTTTTGCTGCATGATAATGATTTGTGATTAAAAACAATTTCTTTCAATAATAAAGCATTGTTCACATAAAAACCGATGGCATATACGTATGTTTTAATATTTATGCAAGAAATTAATATAATTTTTTAACCACAAATTGCAAATTATTTAATAATATTTAAGAAAAGCTTACATTTATTTTCTTTTAAAAAAGCTCGTGTTTTTGATCCGAATTAGCTGAAATTTAAAATGTAAAATTTACGGCACTTAGATTTTTTTTGTCTGATATCGATTTGCGTGTGTATAAACCGATATTTGAGCATGTGAAATCCGTTCGCGTTAATCATTTTTACTGCGGTTTTAAGTTAAAAATTAAAAAAATATAAAAATTACAGTTTTTGAGGTTAGAAACATTTTTTTTTCCTCCATAAAATTTTAAATCTCTAACATTTTTTCGTGCGTTTTCAATTTAAGTATCAAGCTCAGTAAAGTCTTCTATGCGATGTACGTTTAGTTGTCACAAAGCGAAATGTGTTTGGAAAAAACTCCGCTACACGCGCCCCCGTTGAAAAAAATTCTTTTTTTTTTGCACTTTATCAGTTTAGTCCATCGCGAAGAATCTATTTAGATACCTAAACATGTGCCCATGCCATGTTTTGATATAAAAACTAAAAAAAAATGTTTTTTTTTGAAAAGATTTTCAAAAGTTCATAAAATGTTTGCGTTTAAAAATTTTAAAGTGCGTTTTCGCCTCCGAGGTACCCTTTATGAAGTTACTCGCAGCACGCAATACTCTACCCAACTAAAAAGACAATTCAGATTGTCAAACGCAAAAAAGATACATACATTTATACGAAATTTACGCTAATTTCTTTTAAGTTTGTGATCTCCGTGATACGTTATTGGTGCCCTGACACCAACTTGATGTACCTCAAACTTTATAAAATTACGCAGTTTTTTTAATTCTGCGCTTAAAACTTATTTTTATTAAACGGCGCAAAAACCTTATGTAAAATCTTCAAAAAGTTCAAAATTCGGAAAATTTTCGTTTCACAACCACATGCAACTTTTCACCCAGCAGCGATATCAATTTTTTTTTTTGTGGATATATCCTCCAAGTCTAGTGACTGTATTTTGTATTGGTTTGGATCTGAAAGCTAAAAACTATTACAAAGAAAACGGAATGGATGAAAAAACTCTTGCATGTTTCAAGTCGTTTTTTTAATTATTCGATTTTAGATGACCACCAATTCTTAAGGTGAAGACTTTTCAATGTAAAACTTTGCACGTCATATCCTTCAAGTATAGCCATCCAAAGCCTGTACAACGTTTTTTTTTCAATTCATAAAACTTAAAGGAATAGGAGCCATAGTATGTCGGTTTCAGCAGGTGCTCAAAAAATTTGAAATACCCCATATATGATGATATTCATATCAAAGTATATAATATATAAGACTTCTTCAAAGAATCACAATCTAACTCTATTGGAAAATCCTGCCAGATACAACTAGTGTTCCAGGAATAAAGTTATCAAAGGCTAGAGTAACAATTTTATATTAATGCATTTTTTATATACATATTTCTATTTTATAATTTTTTTTTATTAAACCAAATCCGTAATAGGTTTTTAAAATTAATTCTGAAATTTGGCCAATAAGAATAAAATAGTCTTAAATTTATAAAGTTTTTTGCTTTTACTGTAAAAAAATCTTTTGGATTTTCAGTGATGATATGTAGCCCTTTTCGGCCCTATCTAAACTTGGTAAATTTTTTAAAAAATATTTAGGTTCAAGTAAACAATTCTAAAAACGTAAAGCTGTAAAAAGTTACATTTTTGCATGTTACTTAAATACACACAAAGCTTTTTTACGTTTTACACTTTTTTTATGGTTTATCACACGGTAAATAACGTCACAGTGAGCATTTTTATAAATACATTCAAATTCGAATATTTTCCTTGTTTTATGAATTTCTGTTTTTAATCATAAAAAAAAGTCATTGATTAAAGAATATTGCCCTCCATATTAGTAAATATTTTGCTTCAAAAATATGCTGATTATATAATAATTTTTAGAGTTTTTACGGTAAATGGCATAAAATTAGTTCAGTACACTAAATTATCAATCTTCAAGTTCTAAGCTTTTCACTCATACCAAAACTTATACAAAAAACTCCACAACCGTTGCCGTCTTAAAAAATTTTAACGTTTTTTTTTCATATACTCGTATTGCATGCAAAACGTATGTACTAGCATTTGTTTATTGTCGAGAATAATTGCTTCCTAATGGAATAGCTTTAAAAACAATCACATTATTATAAAGCTGGAATTACAATACAATACAATTTGGCTCAACCATAGTATGATCTTGCTGTAACCATCATATTCTGGTTGAGCTGGAAAATAATATATGGTTGCACACAATAAAATGATTGCTATTATAATATGATCGTTGAATCATAATATGATTAACAAGGATTAATTTACTGTTATAGTAGTATAGTTTATAATCTTCTACACATTATGCTCATATATGAACTATAATAAAATTTGACAGCTTCCATCTACAGCCACATTTTTTCTTTGCGTGCAACAAAGTGCACAGTTGTTTGTTTTTTATTGTCAATGATACAGTTTGATTTTGTTGACAACTATAACTCAAACATTTTAATGTCAAAAAGTAGCTGCTCATGATGCTCTAAAAATTATGACGAAATGTTCACATTACCAACATTATTGTCATGGTCATTCAGCTCATTTTGTTATTTTCCAAAAGTAATATTCAATATAAGAACAATAATAGTAATATTACAGCTTTTAAAATGTAAATGCAAATGTCTTTTGCAAATAGTGAAATCCTTCAAATTGTTTAAATAGTTTTAAATTACTTAAATTTTTAAGATGATGTTTTTTTTAATTTAATTTTTACAATAAAACTCACGCACATGATAAACTCATAATGCAAGTGTGTAAATGTCAGGTTACAATGTGTGTCAATTTATAAACAAATTAAACGTTGACATTCATGCACGATCTCAAACTCAAGAGTTGGGGTCACACATTAAACAAGTAAGGGAGAGTAAGGGTGTGTGTTCCTACGCAAACACACGACTGGCAATATGCATATCTTGCTGCAAACATTCATATGGCTGTGGTGCAAATATTACTGTTATTTAAACCCATTAAGTGTGGTAAATATTTCGTTGTTGTTTTACGTTTTATTTCCTTTGTAAATGTGTGGCAAAAAGACCATAGAACATATCGACAGTTCAATTCCAAACCATGCTAAGTCGACTTAGCATGTTTTTAATTTGTTTGCGTTTTTGACTTTAGATTTTTTCAACTTAAATTCTGTCAAATTTTGGTTGTGATTGGCTAGTCCAATCAATAGTTATAAACAACAAAGTTCTAACTCATATGGTTTTTTAGATATCGCCTGTAAACTTTAGGAGCTTTTCCTGCAAAACTCACTTTTTCGACTTAGCATGTTTAGGAATTGAGCTGTCGATATAAACTGTGATGCTTGGTTTTGTTTTTTATCGGTTTGTTTTTTAGTTCTTGCTACAAGAATATGAGGAGTACAAATAATTTATGTCTTGTTTTGTCATTCAATGTGACATCATTATTTTTGCATTCTTTACAAGTAAATGTGGCAGTGGCTCAGCCAGCATCAGTTTTGGTTTGAGGTGGTTAGAGTAACAGCCACCACTTTCCCTTTGATGGTGGCAATATAACAGACATTAACATATGTATATCTGCTGCATGCTAACACATGTATCTGCGAAGAAATATGTATTTTTGAAATGACGAATGCTGTGTTTGTATTCAAAAGCGAATTTTTCTTTTATTTTAAATGCCATCAAAAAGTGATCACTTTTTTTTAGCTTCTTTCTATGGTAATTTAGCACAAAAAATCATGCAATATTATTTAAATATTTGCTTTTACTGTCAAGCAGTCAGTCAATGTAAAATACTATGTACTGCATTCATATGTTTCTTCTGTGAAATAATAAAACATTAGCAACTTCTGTTGTGTGTCAACTTTTTTCTATGTAATCGTATGATTTAATGGGTGAATACTGGGAAAATCTTGTCACAATGTTATAAAATTATGAGTTTTTAAGTACTTTAGATGACTTTAATACAATTTTTATGTGTTCACATTAAAATGGACTTATTATACCCTCCACCACCGCAAGTGTTGAATAAGGGCATATAAGTTTGTCATTCCGTATGTAGCATTGAGAAAGATTCAACAAAGTATATATTGTATTGATCCTTATAAGTATGTGTAAAACACACTCACGTCCTAAATACTCAATCAAAATTAAAAAGGTTTATAGAAAACGGTTTATAATTCTCCTAAGCAGTTTGGTATTAAAAATTAGCTAAATCGGTTTAGTAGAATTAGAGTTATGAATCAAAATGTAAGGCAACCTGTCAATAACTTTATCTGTTAAACAAACAAACTTTTTTACTTATATGTTTAAATATATTGCAAATAAAGTCCTGAAATTTTATACAAGTTGTTTTACAATAAAAGGACTAACAGTAATGAAAAAATTAAGAATCGGTCCATGATTTCTCATAGCCCCCATACAAATTTCTTTCCGAAATATGGATCAATGATACATAAATGCCTTTAAAATGGCAATATGTTAACAATATTAAACAAAAAATAGTTTTATATAAAAAGAAATCACAAAACAATATTTTGTGTAATTCTGTCCAAATTATGATAAATGGATTCATCATAAACATGTTTGAAGCTAATATTTTAATAGTTACTACAATCATATATATGATTGTAATAATCATGTTGAATCGCAACTTGATCATATTATGGTTACCGCAATCATAAAAATAATTACAGTGACCAATATTATGGTCACTTGAACAACTTTTAAGAATTTTGACATTGTTGTGGTAAACACGTATAACGAACATTTCCGAAAAACAAGTTAACCCCCAAGGAGTGTAATTTTAATCTAGAAATCATATTAATATCGATCATACGGCAATTATACTACTGAATTTTGATGGCATAATTGCCAATAGCTACAGAATAAGGTAAACTTCCGAAAATAATTATAAGAAACATTAACCCTTCGTTGCACTATGTTTTTTTTTCGTTTATTTTGGCATAAACTCTAATTTTAAAGCTATTGAATTGAAATTTGCTTTGTGAACATTTTTTATGCTCCCAAGATGACCTACCATGTTTCATATGATTTGGTGCACTATTTCATATAGCTGCTATATAGCCGATCTGACCGACATGCAACTAGGTTTTACCTTAAAAAAGCGATTATTTTTAAATGGAGCAAATTGTGGCAATAATTTAATTAATAAGTTGCCATTTGCAAGTTTTTGCAGTGGTTTGCTCTTCAAAAATTATAATTATAATAATTATAATAATATATTCCATGAAAATCCATGAAATCCATGAAATATAAATGTTGTGTTCAATCTAATATTATACATAAATAAAACATTGCACAATTGGACAACAACACATAATAATGACCAAATTGGTAGCAGGTAATAATTTTACATACCTCCACTAATATTTTCCATAACAACACTTTTTAATTTTATTCAACTTCAACACTTTTTAATTTTATTCGAACTCAGTTGATGTTTACCGCCAGTTGTACCAAAACAAAGTGATATTTAATCAGCTGACTTTAAAAGCATGCCAGCAAGAAAGGGTTGTCACCCACATTTATATTTAATACTTTTTTTTCTAATATGGGTATCTAGATTAAGGAAATCAGTTAAATTTCAAAATATGAATCCAAAAAAAAAATTTACTTTATGCCAAAAAAACCTACTTTTTACTCACACAGTGTGTTGGGTGAGAAGGTCCCTGGGGAACATTTTCTTTTTCAAACTGAAATTACACCTTGATGGTCCATGGTAAGTAACCCGAACCCCACATATATTCCAAAGAAATTTTATCTAGAATCGTGTAATAAAGGCGATCCGACCAATAGTTTAGTTTGTATTGAGATTCAACGGTGTTTAGTACGGGAACATGTGAAAAGGTGGTCTCAGCGGACCAGAACTGAAATCTCAAGAAATCATTAATAAATGCAATTTCTTTGGGCTTGTTATTATTATTTGAACACATCGCACACGAGTTCTTTGAATTTTAGATAATTTTTGCTTTTTTTTAATAAAAATAAAATTAAATAATTTCATAAAAATTTCATTTCCAGTAAATAATAATAATAAGCAAAACAAAAAATTCCATATAAATAGAAATAGGTCCTTGTGAACCTTGTACTTCGTATAAGAGCAACGGATGACTCATTCATTGGAGGGTTAAAGAACATTATTCAAAATAAATTCAGCCTAAATAAGCCTCAAATACATAGAAATCACGCTACTTGATACTGGATTTTGAAGTTGTCACTGCATAATTGGTACCTTTTCACTATGACACCTTGTAAAACACTATTGATATGAAGTTCAGCTAAAATAAGCCTTTATTTAAACTGCTGAAAATGGAAAAAAGTTGAATCAATTTTTACTTTTATAAATTGTTAAATTACAGGTAAGAATTAGTAATTACATCAAATACAAATGATTAAAATTAGACGACATTTCAAAACATTTGAAATAAATTTTATTACCCGTAAACTTTTCTATCAAACAATATATAAAATACTAATAAAATTTGCTCTTAAAACTGAATGAGAAACGTTGAATAAGGATATTCTAGTGCTAACAACAGTCTTGTATTTTTTGTAATTCTTATAATATTTAAGCGGAGGGTATTTAAGATTCGGCACAGCCGAATATAGCACGCTTGTTTTTAGTTTATTAAAGTGGCAACACAGGTGGAGAAAATTGTTTAGGATTTTGTAAATCAAATGTTATTTGAATAGATCTACATAAAAATATGAATATGACTAGTAAAAGTGACAGTGACGGAATATAAAATAAAACCAAAAAAATTATCTGAATTTTAAAATGTTTCTTACAAAAAATGTTGTATCTTTGCTTTCGATGATTCTTAATTAGACTTTCGGTAGCTTAGTTGTTTTAAGTAAAACCCATGTATGTAAGATTTACCTCACTTTGAATTGTTTTTTAGTTTTCATATCATTTATTATGTCTTCTCAATGCTAATTATAAATTATATCTCTTGTCTATTACTACAAATTTCTCACTTAAACAAAAATTATCTGCAAAAGTTAATTAATGACTTTACCCATCCAACATATGATTAATATTAATCGTATGAGTAATTCTTCTAATGCATATGAGGCGTATGAGTATTATTAATTGTAATTTGCCACAAATAAATACTCTAGCTTATCTATTTTAACAAATTATAATTTGTTTATTATTGTAGTTGGTGGTTTTGTTAAGGCTCATCTTTTCTATTCGACAAAATGAATAGTGTTTTTTTTTTTTTTTTTACATTTGAATACATAAAATATGATTTTTATTCTAGGGATAAGAGTCATTTCCTTCGTCATACATATTCATTTGTGGTGAAATGTGTTCAACACAAATAAATTCACACTTTCCATGAGTCCCAGCGGGGAAATGATGATGTAAAGAGGCCATAATAAAGGCCCTACTTTGCAGACACAAGCATAGCTACATAATGAATTAATTTAAGTTTTACAGGACATGTCATTGATATGAATGCCTTCCATTGTCTGAGAAAGAAAGCCGAATTAAATGTCTGCTAAAGCAAGTCTTATAAGAGCACTATCAGGGATAATATTCGTAATAAATTTAGAATAAAACCTTAAAGGAATGTAAGCTAAGAATTTTTATATGAAGAGACGCTGAATTCCTGCTTCCAGAAGGCATGCTTTTTATACCCTTCACCTTCATGAGTAAGTTTGTCATTCCGTTTATAATTTCCACAATATAATTTTCTGACCCTATAAAGTATGTACATATATTCTGGAGCCTTATAGATAGCGGAGTCTATTAAGCCATGTCCGTCTGTCTGGATGTTAAAATCAATTTTATGAAGTCCCCAGATATCTTCGGGATCCAAATCTTCAATAATTCTGTCAGAAATGCTTCCGAGAAGTATGCTGTTTAAAATCAGCAAAATCCGTGCATAAATAACGGAGATATGGGCAAAATCCGGGAAAACCTCTGAAAATTTCATCAAAAAAATAAGTGTATTAATATTGTTATGAATAATTTCATCAACAGATGGCGTTGATCAAACTAAGTGTTTAAGTGTGTTCTTAAACCGTAATATAAGTGTGTAAAAAGACAGTTTCATTTTTAATTGTGTTTGTGTCATTGTTTAGGATTCTGTAAATTTCTTCAAACTACTTGACGTTTTTATTTTGCAATTTAAAAGAATCCGGTTTATTTAAAGGAAATAAACCGCCGTTTTTTAAAGGTAAAAACGTAACAATATAATATATATATGTATGTATGTATATAATATAATTATGCATCCACAACAAAGGTGAAGGGTATATAAGATTCGGCATAGCCGAATATAGCACTCTAACTTGTTATATATCGAATTCTGATTTCAGGGCATGTCTCTGCAATACAACCTGCATCTTTGTAGGTGATTAGAATGTTCAATAATTCTTAAATTTTTGTCCTTAAAATCTGCTCTCTGTAACATATAGCAGTAGCGTTTTCGTTTATTTTTGTTCACACCAACACAGAAATCATTTCAATGATTCAGGGTAATCGATTACAGGAGCTGGTAGGTCCCTTATTAGCCTCCTAAAATCTAAAGATTCTTTACTGACTTACAATGCAAAATTAAAAGAAATACAAAATTTATAGAAGATTTTGCAATTATAAATGTCGTTTACTCGTGTCATAAAGACATCAAAATAAATTGTTTTATTATAGAATACACTGTATTGCATAATTATAAATACATAGGTCCCAATTACTAAGTATTTTGATGTTGTTTGTTGTAAACTGCGATTACGATTCACAACACTTATCGGCTTAATCGTATGAAATATGCATGTTGTGTTGTAGTCGAGACAGCACCACATTTTAGCGTTATGATCGATAATCGGGCCCATAAAACTTTTCGTAATTTTGTTAAGTTAAAGAAAAAGTAAAACAGTTTAACCCACGTGCATGTGAAGAAAACAAAAACAAATATTATTTAACCAAAAACAAATCGCTATTTTTTATTTTACCTGTTAAAAAAGTATAAAGAAATTACTTAGTGTTTCATAACTATAAATACACTTAAATTAAAATAACTTAAAATTCCAATATTCACAAAAAAATTTAGACTTTAATAATTTGTTAGGGGTTCTTTCTTTTAGGATCAACTCAAAAATTCAATCAGGCCTACTATTCACCTGATTTGTTCTTATATCTTCGAATATATGTAGATCTCCAAGCATCTATAATTAGCTTCCTTTATGTGACATATGTGTTTATATTGGCGGTTTTTAGCATAAATTCGACGGCTTAATATTACCCAATAGGATTCTGATGAACATGAGGGCCACTCAAATAAATTAATATTTTTCGTAGACAACCATCCCTTTGTTTGACGACTTACATGTATAGGTGCGTTGTGTCTTGTTGAAAAATAAATTGATTTTCATTGCTATTTTCTAAAGATGGCAAACATTTCTCATCTTGTAATATTCTGTAATCAAAACTATTAGTCAAGCATACTGTCTATAAAAAAGGCGAAACACTCTAGTGTAGACGGAGATATTACACTAGAGTGTTTCGCCTTCATACAAAAAAAAGTTGTGTCAGTCACTCCCTAGGATTGAAGATAATGTAAAAACAATTCCACAAAAAAATTTAATACAAAAGGTTTATGATCGGACTATAAATAGCGACACAGCGAAAAAAATACTAAAAGGGCGGTATTTGTAGGCGTGGCAAAATAAATAAAAAAAAATATATTCTGGAATTGTTTTTACATTATCTTCAATCCTAGGGGGTGACTGACGCAACTGTTTTTTTTCGAACCACTGTATTGGACACATTTGAATTTAACATCTATTAACAATCTGTGTCGCCGGTAGAGTTTATAGTTCTGCGATTGTCCTCTTCGGAATGATTTTTTTCCAGCCGCCTCTTTTATTTTTTATTAATAATATGGATTACCGAAAACATATGCCACTTTTTATATAAATTGTAATTTTAGCTTTTTTAAAATCACTAAGGTACGAAAAAGGCGACATTTTATATAAAATTGTTAAAAATAGCATAATAAAAATAAATACCAGTTGTACTTTTGTTTTTCTAGTATTCTTCTTTGTTTATCATAAGATGTAATTATAGTTATGAAACACTAACTAAATATTAATGCACAATAACTCTGTTAAATTAATGCAGCGGTCTCCCAAAACATTTTATAAAAAGTAACCATATTTTAAAAAAATTTTACACGTTTTAAAAAACTGTTTGTAAATTTACATCAAATAGGTAACATTAAAGATGGATTCACCCATTTGTTTCGAACAAAATATTAGTTCGGACAAAGTTTTTCACATGCATATTTTCTCTCTTTTAAAAAAAGAGGCATTAAACTTCATATGAAAAAAACTTTGTACGAACAAATATTTTGTTCGCAACAAATGGGTAAATTCAACTTAAGTGTAATTATAGTAATGCAATACGGACACATATTGAAATAATTGCAAAACCATTTATGTTTGATTTTTAAATACTCTAATATTGTAGAAGTAGTGTGAGTAATGTATCTTTTATAATGTGTAAATATGTCTTGCAGAAGGCCTTTACTTTGTAGGCTCTAGCAATTTCCCCGCCTGCGGAATGTCAATTTGTGAGTGTGTATGGCAGCGTTTTTGCTCATTATTGTTATTTCAACTAACTTTTGTCGGTGATTAATACAGTTCTTTTTTTGTTTGCGATTTTTTGTTTGTTTGTTTGTTTTATACCTTAGAGGAAATGCTTTTTTTAACCAATATAAATGTGTTTTTAATTTGTTGTAGCCTGAGGTTTACAAATGATATCTTTGCTATTTGTTGCCAACAATATTCTCCTTTTTTTTTTTGTTTTTGCGTAATTTTTTTTCCAGCATTTGTTGTCAATGCGATTTTTATGGGGCTTCTTTTGTAAAGTTTTTTGTTTTTTTTTTTTTTTTTTGTTGCTTTTAAGCCAGTGTATTTAAGAAAACGAGGAAATTTAAAATAGGTTTATGTGGTTGGTAAATGTGGCTATGAGCTTTAGGAAATGGGTTTTTATTTTGTTATGTTTAGTACTCAATTAATTAGACAGTGGAAATGGGAGCAGCTTAAAAGTTGTGTAAATTGTTTTAATTTTCTTGTGGCAGCATCATATCAATACACTGTGTTAATTGTTGATTCATATGTTAAAGAAGGAACTCAAATATGTTTAAAAATCTATTTTGATACATATAATTACATTTATTTTAAAAGTTATTCAAGTTATTACAACATAAGGAGTGTGAGTAGCTTTCAAAAAATATGGTTTTATATTGTACATTTTATAACTTTTTTCTTTTTAACCCTTTGATTTATATTTAAAATTAAATATGCATGTATATAAAACAAAAACAATGACAAACAAATGTATTTAAACTGAAAATGATTAATACGTTTTATTTATCAAGGCATCCATAAAGTATTTTGAAAACCCAAAATAACACAGTTCTGGAAATGAAACTTGTTGAGGTTTCAAATTTTATTCACAAACCCTCTTCATACTGTACTTGTATTTCTATGGTCAGACAATAAACCAGAAACAAAACAAAAAAAAAAAACAAGTAAGAACCCGACCATATAATACCCTACACCCACTATATGTATAAAACAGGTTTTCAAAAATGGGCGTTATATGGAAGATCCAAAAATTTAGTGTCATGATGTCTGTGAATACAAGTATAGAATTATATGTGTTAAACTTTATCTCGATATAAATACTTTTAAACGATTTATGGAGCTTAAAGTGAATTATTTGTATATATGTGACCCGGCCTATGGAAAGGTGGCTTATGACTCAAAAAATATTTTTCCATTTTTTTTTTGGTTTCGATAGTTTTTGAAACGCTCTTTCACGTGGTGAAAACTAGAAAGTCTTAACTTGCTTAGAAGTGTACTAAAAATGTAGAGAAAGAAGAGCACAAATGAAAGAAAAACAGAATTTTATTGAAAATCCCAGAACCAAGATAAAAAATGGAATTGAAAAATTTAGAAACGGTATCATTTTTTGGCCTTTATTATGACAGCAATCTTGCGTAGTAAATTTATTTACCAATTCCTTTTCTTCGTTATCTGTAATAGACAAGTCCACTGTAAAAATATTTTCAGCCACTTCCATTTGATCTTAAGCTTGAAACATTGAAATGCATTGTTTATCTTTAACAGCTGTGTCTCGCAATTTCTTTTTTGAGTCATAAGCCACCTTTTTTTCATAGGCCAGGTCACATATATGAAATAAATTTGCATTAAATATTATTGGGATGCCAACATTTTTGAGAGAGTTATTTTATTATATTCGTTAAAGTGATTTTCGGATTTGGGCCTTATATGGAAGCTACGAGTAATTATGGACCGATCTGCACGAAATTGATACCACTCATTTGTGATGAGTGATTCTGAGTCGATCGGTATACTTTAAGATGGGTGTTGGACCAATATTTCTGGGGGTTACAAACATCAGCACAAATCCAATATACCCTCCCCACTATGGTGCTGTAGGGTATAAAAAAACAAAAATATAGAAAACAAAGTGAAATATGAAACAGAAAGAACAGAAAAGACTAATGATGCTCATTGGAGCCTGACTCCAATTGTAATTGTATTAATCAGTTGTTTTACAAGGATAATGATGAACATGACTTGTTCACAAAAAAGAGAAAAATTATTAGTATTTTTCCCCTACAAGATTAATTGACAATATTAAGCTGTTTAGTAGAAAAATGACTTGCAATTATGTTGTTAAAGCGTTTTAATTAATTCTCTTTACTTGTTCTTTTTTTATTGCTCTTTTTATCTTGTCTATAATTAAATTACTGTATAATTAAGTAAATAAAATATGCATGTGGTCATGTAAAATGAGTAAAATTTAGACAAAAAATTTAAAGTTTTTTTTTTTTTGGTTATTTTCATTCTGATTTATGGTATTTATATGTATGGTTCAAATATTATAAAAATTATATAATTAATTTATGTAAAATACTTTATTATGCTGACTAAATGGAATATTTAAAGTTTTAATTACACATTTTTTTATATTTAATAATCATACATTAAATATTGCATTTAAAAGAGCTACAAATTAGTACTAAATGTTGATTGTAGCAAATAAAGCAGCCATTAAAATAATGACATCTAATACTTAAACATTATATGAAGTACTGGGCTTTTCTACGATCTAGAACGCGACATTCGTACAGATTTGTAGTGAAATATAAAAAAATAAATAAGAACGTATAGTCGAGCTCGACCGTATAATACCTTACGCCCAGTATATGTATAGGGTGATTCAAGTAGAGATACATTTTTCAATAGCCTTTTTTTTGACAGATCACTTGTGTCATGTTATTTTTGTTGAGTTTTGTTTGCCATGTCATAATGGAAAGACTTACGCCTGAACAACGTTTACAAATCGTTCTACTTTATTACAAATGGAATGTTAATGTTAGAATTGCACAATCGGCTCAATTCTAGCTCAATGGGTATGTAAACAAACAAAATTGCCACATTTGGGACGAAGAGCAATCTGAAGAGGTTAAAGAACTGCTACTTCATCTAGAAAAAACAACGGTGTGGTGTGGTTTGTGAGCTGATGGAATCATCGGTCCAGATTTCTTTAAAAATGATGCCGGTGCGAACGTAACCGTCAATGGAAACCGTTAACGTGCCATGATAACTGACTATTTGATGCCTGAAATTAAAGCTCGTGATATCGGCGACATTTGATTTCAGCAAGACTCCGCCACTTCCCACACATCGCATCAATCAATGGATTTATTGAGAGAACACTTTGGTGAGCACATAATTTCACGTTTTGGGCTGGGCGACGTTAGACTTTTTCCTGTGGGGATATGTAAAGTCTAAAGTTTATGGAGACAAACCCGCTTCGATTCAGGCCTTGGAGGAAAACATCACGCGTGTCATTTACCAGTTACCAGTCGAAATGCTGGAACGAGTCATCGGATGGACCGACCATCTGCGACGTAGCAACGGCCAACATTTGATAGACATAATCTTCAAAAAATAGATGCCAAAGAACGCTCTTTCAAATGATAATAAACATTCCCCATTAAATTTGAAATTTCTGTATTTTTATACACTACACCACCATAGTGGGGAGGGTATATTGGATTTGTGCATATGTTTGTAACGCCTAGAAATATTGATAATTTTTCTTCAATAAAATTTTTAAATAGATTTCATGCTGTAAAATAATTCCTTGAGTAAACATAATTTAATGAAAATTAAATTTAATGAACTCGAGCCCGACTAAATAAATATCAAAAATTTTAAATTAACAGTTCGAATAAAAAATAATAATTGTTATTAAGAATAATTTTATAAAATGTTCCTACTTTATTGTTTTGAAAACTAGCAAATAAAATATCGTTTTTTTTCTTTAATAACATGCAACACGTGTAAAATTTTGCCCATTTATATTTTGTGACTCATTTAACCAGTTATATTTAGCAATGCAAAGTGAGACACAAATGCAAAGATGATCAAATGCTTTGTAGAACACTTAAAACACTTACTTTGCAAGAGAGCGCAAAGACTTTACAAAGAGCGCAATATCTTAACAAAGAGCAAAGTCTCTGCAAAAAATTTCCTTAGTGCAAAATGAGATTTGAAAAGAATATTTTGAAACAGAAACACTTATCTGTTTGCAGAAAAAGCAATTTTATAAGTGCCAGCCAGATCGACGGACAGAAGGACAACGTTACATCGACTAAAAAAGTAAATCTGAGTCAATCGCTCTACTTTAAGGTGGGTGACTTTCAATTCTGGACGTTTCAAACATATCTGTATGGTAGTTAAGGGTATAATAATACATTTAAGTAGCTACTTTAATATATAAAAATTTTTAATTAGTTTAACTAAAGCCAAATAACTAATATAGATATTTCCACGGTACAGATCGCAATATTTCTACGCAATAACCAAGCTAGAAAATTGAACACGTTTTGGAGTTAGTTTAGCTAAGCCGAAAAAGTAAAAGCACATTTTCACAATAAACAACGCAAAATTCGTACAAATTTAGGAAGCAAAAAAATTCATATTTTAATATAAATAGCTTTTTCAACATATTATTAATAAACTTAGGATCCAGAACGCTACAAAAAAAAAATTAAATAGTTTTTAGCTTGGAATAAACTTTTTAATAATTTTCATGGTGCCAAATATGTGGTACAATTTAAATATATTAACAATTTAGTTTCCAGCAATAAGTATAGAATCCAGAACGCGACAAAGCAAAATAGAATTCGTTTTTAACTTTAACATATTTATCGGCTAGACTTGGAATGATTTATGAATCATTCACATAAAATAGTTTATTAATATTAAGGAAAGAGAAAATAAAAAAAAAATATTTCCATTTATACAAGTCCGTTTTTGCGCTGCATACTTAATTCAAATCGGTAAAATCTGTTTTCTGTTAAGAGTAGCAGTATCATTCTTTAACTTACCTTTAACAAGTGACCAAAGTAGTTCAGTTGGCTGAAGCTAACTGAATAAGACAGTTTATAAAACTTCTTAAAACTTTGTCGCGAATATAGCACAATTATAAGGCTTGGTTATGAATTTACACGATAGGATTAAATCCACGTATTCTTCGTGCGGTGTTGTGCGCTAATTGTTGGTGAAACCTAATGTTTGCTTCATAAAAATTCCTGAATTATACTTTTTGCTTTCTTTTTATGCACGATCTGTGTTTAAGGTAATTTTATAGCATAATTTACGGTACTGTTCGGCAGCTTTAGCTTTTTGGCCATTCTGAAACCAGAACAATGTCGCATTTTCAAGAAATTTTTGCTGAATTATTTTTGTATTTTCATTTTATATAAACACACGTTCAGATACATGCTGACTGATTAAATTGTTTGAAAGAATAGCTGTAGCTATTATTAAAAAGAAATCAGTAAAAAACAAATGTTTTTACAAGTTCTTATGAAAAACTTCTGTAGTGTGTCTGGATTTTGTGTGAACAAGTATAATAATATGGCTTTGTATTGATAGATGTTATATTAAAATATTTTCATTTAGTTTATTACAACATTTAGTAGGATTTAGTACGCGACATATTTTCTAGTCATGGAAATATGGATTCTCCAAAATAGATTCGTATTTACTAATTCTCCAGAAACTTTAATTTGAGCTCCTGGCATTAATTTTCTTTAACAACTTCCAATATGACATAACATACCACATTTATAACGCGACATATTTCGCTTAATGTTTGCTTGCTGAAAAAGATTTTTATTACACATAACTTTTTAAACAATATTTGTTTGCTTTTTCGTTTAGCAACTATTTGTTTTAGCCAATATCGATTATTGACCTTTAACTCGTTTTCTCTGCTGATGTAATTGTTCCCAAGCGCCATAATTTTTGCACAGCACTTGTTATTGCAAAAAGCGCACTTACGATAGCGAACGTGACTCAGTTTTCAAAATAAAATATTTTGTGTGGTTATTATAAATATTAACTCTTTTTTAAGTTAAAGTCATTAAATTTTGATTTGCATGGAAATTGTCAGACACTTGATTAGAACAATGATGAATAAAATGTATTATTCGAACTTTGTTTAGCCTCTTGGCAATTTCATTTACTTTCGAAGTGAAAAAATATCAGAAATGTTAGAGAACTTGAAAATATTCTTTAGAATATATTTTAAAAATTTATTCATTTTACAGTTTAACAAAATGTTTTCTTGTTTTTTTTTCTCAAAAACCCAACAAAAAATTTAATTGGCAAATAAAAATTTGATAACAAATTATTAAAAAAAAACCTTACCTTAAAAAAAAAACAAAAATTATTTATTTATAACAGAATTCAAAAACCTTACAAAATAACTAACAAAAGAAATCTAACCATAAAAAAATTTCAAACACGCAAATTCGAAACAATTCTAAAGATTTCTTATTATATGATTTTTATTTGTATATTCCCGCTATATGTTTCTTAACAATGCGTAACAATCAACTACATTTTACTTTATGAATTTTCATTATAAAATAAAACAAGAATAAAAAGAAACTAAAAAACCAACAAAAAAATTTTTTTTTACTAAATAAACAATTTACCGGGTTGCATGCCACACCAAAAAGAAGGGAAATACGTAAAACCAGTATGTGTTTGAAAGTACATACAAGTGAGTTAAGTATGGATAATGTACATACTATATATACATACATACATATCTCTAAAATAATAGTAATAATAATAATAAAAATGAAATAAGAAAAATTATAGACAATAACAACAAACAATACATAAAAATTACAACATTTACAACAAAAGTTCACGTAAAACAAAATATAAAAAAAATACAAAACAATTCAAACATAAACTGGGGCAGACAGACACACTTGAAATAAAAAAATCAAGTACATGCATTCTTATTCACTACACTTAACCAAACATATACATACATATACATACATACATGCATACATTCACAAAATGGCTTTAATAGGTGTACGTATGATGGTGTTTGTGAGGTTTTTGTGTGCGTGTGCATAAATACACTAACTAATAAAAAAGAATAATAATAATAAACAAATAAGAGTTTATATTCGGCTATGCCGAATCTTATATACCCACCACCAAATCACCTATTATGGGGCGAACGTCATTAAATATTGTGCCGTTGGAAATAATCCTCATAAAATTAATCAGCATAAAATTATGTGCGATGATTTATATGTATATGCGAATAATTTGTGTTCAATTTCAACATAATAATTATTTTTATAAGAGATTTATGAGTATATAAGGGAGTTTTCGAAGTGGATTACGATCAAATATGGACCGATCATCATAAAATATATAGACTTTTTGGTTATACGACCATTAGTTCGAAGTGTTACAAACGGAATGACAAACTTAATATACCTAATACCCCATGTTTATAATAAGAACAGTGAGAGCCACAACTTGTTTAAAATTTGGTGTTATACATAGTTAGTAACGTTCCCATTCCTTTCATTCCGTATATTTCTTCAACCTAACCCACAGTACTATAATACTGTCTCAGTATTATTAATCCCGTAGATCATTCATAGTCTCCCTGTGTTGGATTCTTATATAAAAAATATTATCAGCCATATTACAAACATGATGGAAAAATATTTAGTTTTACGAATGTCGCATTCTATGTCATATTTAACATTGTAAAATGAGGGACTAAAATGAAATCTATTGAAGCGCTATATAAAAAGCAATAGGTGATAAATACGTACCTTTTCTGGAAAATGCTTCTACTAAATTTACTCTTATCTTATTGCAAACGTGATGGCAAAATATATCGCGTTATAAATTATACTGAATATTGTACAACAAAATAAAAGCATGCAAACTATAAACAGAAATAATATATCGAAAAACCAATAAATATGTTCAGGACCCTATTCTACGAAGCAACTTATCTACTTTTCACTTTGCACTTGTGCAATTTTTCGTCAATTTGCAAAGCTTTATGTTACTCAGAACTATATAATTTGATAAGGCTGCTGTAGCTTAATTGGTTAGCGCATTTGATCATTAAGCAGGAGTTGGTATTTGAAGCCTGGGTTTGATTCCCAGCCGCTACCACTCAAGCAACATCAGTTTCTGATAATTATTAGTTTTCTATCATAAATAATATTTATCACAACGCCCTCATTCGGTGGTATAGCATTGTAACGCCTCCGAAGTAAAATAATTAAATAAGGCTATAAAATCAAGATTTAAAAATAATGCGCCTACACACCACCAGAGGCGCTGCAATGCTGCACTAAAAACAAACATAATTCGCAATTGCAGAGTTGTGATATAAAAAGCTTTCTTCTTACACCACCTTTACTTCTTCAGCTATCCGCTTTCCATAGAAAGTAACACAATTATATATACGCACATTAATTGTCTGAGTGTTACTTATCTTAAAAAAAAAGTGATAAGTTGAAATCGGTAAATGTAATTTGCAAATTTTTTTGAAATCCTTATATTCTGTTTGCAATTTCTTTTTCATGTACGTTCTCTTGTGCAAAGTTAATATTGAAAAGAGTAATTTGCAAAGATTTTGCAAATAATTATAATATTACGTTTCACATAAACTGTAAATTCTATTTTGAGCGAAGCAAATTTTACTAATTCATATTGTTAAAACTAGTGAAGCTTCTAAAATGTTAAGGAGTGAGTTTTGGGTCAACGATAACGCGACGCGGTTACGAAAATAAATTGCAGGACCCTTCAAAGAGTTGTCGAGGTTGTAATAGATAGGTCCAATGACATCAGTGGTATTGCTGAAAAGTTTTTTATGATATATCACAAACGCCTACACAAAATAAAGAAAAATTTTAATAACCAGGTGTAACTGTATTTGAAACCTGTTTTTTAACAAGTGCGGAAATAACTTTCCGAAAACCGGAAAGTCGGTGTTTTGAAAACTCTAGTGAATTCCCTTATATTTGAGATTGCATAGATTACGCAATCATTAAAATGTATGGGCTTATATTAGACGAGGAGGGAGAGACTACACATTTTACAGGGTAAATGAAAGCGTGTTATGGAATTCGGCTGTAAGCATAGCTGCCAGATTTGACGATTTATCGTCATTTTGAAGATTTTTTGTTTCAAAAACAGCAAAGTAACGATTTGACGATTTTTTCATTGAAAGTGACGATTTTCTGAATTATTAAAATTTTCTGTCATTTGTTTGTTTTATTAATGTTTTCGATATGTATTGTACAAGAGACCTATATAAACTTAAACTTTAATGTTTTCGTTTAAATAAAGATTTCAAAATTTACTATTGAAAATAGTGACTTTTTATTTTGCCGATTTTTTTTTTTGACAATTTTTAAATTCAAAATGACGATTTTTTCTTTTTTATCGGGATTTTAACGATTTTGTCCGAAATGAATGGTTATGAACTGAAAAACTAGTTGATAACACCATTAAGCCGAAATACCGATAACCCTGCACAAAAACACAGCGAATAATTGAAAATAGTTTTTGCTTTTTTAAGGCAAGATTTTCGTGTCTATATTAAATGAAATGTAAACATTAATATGTTCTTAACATTTACAATAATTTTATTTCAAAACTTTTTGTCTTTGAAAACATGTGACCAGCGCTGGCAGAAGTAAGATTTTATCTTATTTTTTTAAATTTTTTAACCGAAAAAAGATTTTAAGATTTTTTCCCCAAAAAAAAAAAAAAATATTTTTTCTTTTGTCTAGACGAAGGTTAGGTTCAATTAAAAAAATCTTCTTTGTTCACATTTGGAAAATTTTAAACTAATCGATCTCAAAAAATCCTTTGAATTTTTGTTGTTTTTTTTTTTGTTACTGTTAAATAAAATATGAATTGTTTTTATTATTTATAATAAAATACTAATTATTTCCAAAAATAAGATTTTTTCCTCAAAAATAAGACTTTTTTTTTTTGGCGAAATTAAGATTTTTTGCTGAAAATATCTGGCAGCCCTGCATGTGACACTGCAAGTTTTTTTTTAATTTTTATTTTGCGGCTCATTTTAACAAGTGGTTTTTAACAATGCAAAGAGAAATGTGATAAGACAGAAATGCAACAAAGAGAGCAAAGTATCTGAAAAAAATGTCCTTAGTGCAAAATAAGATTTGTACAGAAACACTTATCTCTTTTCAAAAAAATGCAATGCAAAGTAAAAAGTTAATAAATTGTTTGTGGAGTGGATCCCAGGTCAAAAATTAGCTTCTGCTTTTAATTTCAAAGGCGTATGAATTACATATATTGGAACGTGGATTTGTTCACATACTTTCTTGGGCCTCAGCTAAACTAATTTGAAAACGAGTTCTATTTTGTTGGCAGCATTCTGGAACCCATGTTAATGGCTTAAATTCGATCGATATATGCAAAGATTTTAATTTTGTATCACTTTGTCACGTTCTTGTCGCTAACACTTACCCATAAGTTTTTGAAAAATATCTATACATTTGGCTGCCACAGTAAATCAAATAAATAATTAAATAAGTAAATGTGTGTGTGCGTGTGCAGCTTGAGTATGAGTTGGGTATTTTGTGAAATATTATAAAAAAATTACACAAGTATCATAAAAATTACAACAATAGCAAAGCAAAACAAAAGCAACAAATAAAAAGGAGAAGGGGCAAATACACAATAAAGGTAGCAAGGATGGCAAGCAAAAAAAGGTGCTTAAGACAAATCGCGGTAATAAACTATAGGCAGCAGTTTTTTTTTCTTATACTTCACTTCACAATAAATAAATAAAAGAAAATACGAAAGCTAAACCGAGCACGCTGCACAAGTAAAAAATCTAAGTATGAGTATTAAAAAAATAAAATAAACCTTAAAAAAATGTTTCATAAACGAGCTGGGTATATTTTTTGATATATTGTGTAAAAGAAAACAAAAAAAAAAAAAGAAAGAAAAACACACAATCACCACTAGAAAACAAATTCTGGTGCTATAGAAAATTCTTTCATTCAAACAATACGAGTATAATGATTTTTATTGTGCTGCTGCTGCTGCTGCTGCTCAACCATAAAGTATAAAAATTACGCACCCTTTTTATTATCCTCCACCCCCTATTACATACATATATGTGGCGTAAGACTGGCTCTTTTAGCTTTAAAATCTGGAGGTCGTGCTAGAAATTTGTTACTGTAGACCATAAAACAGTTAACGAAAACAATGCTTTGTTTAGGAGCACTCCTGATGAGAAAAATACTTATTTTATTAATAATAAATAACTTGCAATAAAGAAATTCTAAAATAGTCTTACGTCGAATGCTTTTCATTTACCTGTTACAGTTTTTATGCCAGCAGCATCAAAAAGGACTCTCTCAGTTAATTCAATTCAATTTAAACAAATACGAGTAGGTTCACTTGTCAGACAATAGAACAGTTTTGGCTATTGTTAATGTGGATGATAGTTATTTATATATGAAATATCAATGACGCATAAGGATAATTATAGACTCGGTTTTATGGGGGTATAAAATTAAAAGTTAAAGCATTGTTCATGTAAAATTCGTTAAACATAATTGTTTTAATATGTTTGTAACAAAAAAAAAAAAAGAGATAGAGTTGGATTTTACTGCTGTGATACTTAGTTTAATACAATTTAATTATACTGTGATATTATTTTTTTTTATATTTTTGCATTTGTTTTGTTTAATTAAATTTATGTTTTTTATATTGTGTTTATGTAAAACAGAATGTATATAAAATATTCTAAATGCAGAACTATTGACGAAAGATTATATATCTAATAAAATATCCCTGATGATGTTGGGAATCTCCAACGAAACGTCGGAAAAATAAATTATGAAATAATCTTTTATTTGCATAGAATACATGACCTTAATAAGCCCGATTTAGAATTTTCTAAACAAATCAATATTAGAGATATGGTTAAATTGACCGCAGGTTAAAGCAATTATATGCGTTTCGAATTGCTGCGATACCAATCCTTTGCTATTAAGAACTAATTCAGGCCAACTTAAACTGCCTAACCGGTTTTTATAACCTCCACCACCAAAGGTGGTAAATGGGGATGTATTACGTTTGTCATTCTGTGTGAAACTTTTTTAATATTCTTCTGAGACCCAACAAAGCATATATTTTCTTGATCCTTATGAAATTCTAAGTCGATTAATGAGGAAAAAATCTTATTTTTGGAAATAAGTAGTATTTTATTATAAATAATAAAAACAATTCATATTTTATTTAACAGTAACAAAAAAAAAAAACAACAAATATTCAAGGAATTTTTTGAGATCGATTAGTTTAAAATTTTCAAATGTGAACAAAGAAGATTTTTTTAATTGAACCTAATCTTCGTCTAGACAAAAGAAAATTTTTTTTTTTTGGGAAAAAATCTTAAAATCTTTTTTCGGTTAAAAAATTTAAAAAAATAAGATAAAATCTTACTTCTGCCAGCGCTGGTCACATGTTTTCAAAGACAAAAAGTTTTGAAATAAAATTATTGTAAATGTTAAGAACATATTATTAACATATTAATATTATGTCCGTCTGTGTAAAACACTCTCACGTCTAAACTATATAACTTAACTAAAAGAGTTTTACAGAAAAATATTTCTTATTTTACTAGTAACTTTGGTATTCAAAATTAGCGAAATCGGTTTAGGTCAACCAGAGTTATGGACCAATATATGAGACAACCTCCATTAAAATTTGATATTTTTGATTCATTTTATTGCAATATTTTGAAATGTGTTGCAGATAATACCATGCAATTTTGTGTACGTTATTTCTATGACAAAAGAAGAAAGTGTGAGGAAAATAGTAAGAATAGGTCAATGATTTCTCATAACCTCCATACAAAAATCTTCCCTAAATATTGCTCAATGATACATAAATTACTATAAAATTGGAATATCAATACAAAATTCAGCAAAAATAAGTTTCATGCAAAAATAATTTTTTTTTTTAGTTCGGTCCATGTTAGACCATAGACCCTATCTAAAGTCCACTTCCAAAATTCACTTAAATACGTATAAAACTGGTATAAATAATGAGAAAAGGTTAAAATTTGACATAAATAATAATTATGGGCAAATAATACTAAATTTTATAGTGGTCGGCATATAATTGGTCATAGCTCCCATACAAGAAACACTTCCGAAAAAGTCATTTATCTTTTTATATATCTCATAAATATCGGTACAGGCTCAAAACTTTGTACAGATCATTTGCATATACATAAAAATCATTCTGCTGGATTTTGAGAATATCGGTCCATATTTGACTATATCCGCCATATAAGGTCCACTTCCGAAATTCACGTTAATACTTATATGTGTCTTAAATATACCGTTATTACGTTGAAATTTGACGTGAGATATCCTCATATGCATAAAATATACTGTTCCAAAATTTAGGAAGATCGGCTCATGATTTGTCATAGCCGCCATATAATTTCCGAAAAGTAATTTAACCCACAAATATGTCTAATAAATATTGATATCGTACCAACTTTTATACAGATCAGAATTTTTAATCCAGAAATTATACTAATATCGATTATACCGCAGTTATGCTACTGGATTTGGTAGCTGGCAGTCAATAATGGGCAATAGCTTCCGAATTAGGTCTACTTCCGAGCACACCAACCAACCATACAACTCTTGTAAATAACGTTATTAAGATGGATTTCAGCCAAATCACATACTATATATACTATATATATACTATATTTAGAAGCTATCAGTCCATAATTGTTCCACTTCTACTATGCCACCCAAAAATCTCTTGTAAATAATGTTATTGAGACCAAATTCAAACAGAAAAGCCTCACTTTATATCTTACCATTTTAATACTCTGTTTATTAAATTACACTCAGGATTATTATGAATATCAGACACACTCTGTAAATTATAGTAAAAATCGATAGTTACATCAATTATAAATGGTCAAAATTAGATAAAATTACAAAATATTTAACACAAATTATGTTGGTCGTAAAATTGTCTTTCGAACAATATATGAAATAATAATAATTGCACTAAGACTGCATAAAAACCACGGAATAAGGATATAAGGATATGGAGGGTATTAAAGATTCGGCACAGCTGAATATTTCACTTTTTGCCTACGTTTGTTATTAGTAGTTCTAATGAAGTAGCTAAACATTTAAATTGAAATCCAAATTTAGTTACTACTTATAATAACCACACTAAACATATAATTTTGATTTTCAAAGTGTGTCGCGTTCGCTATCATACATAAATAAGTAAAACATGTGCAGATAGAACAAATATAGTAAAGTAACAATGAGTTGTTTAGGAAAGAAACAATAACGATTCTATTGCTTTCAAAGTAAAATTTATTTCTAGCCGGTTTAAATTCATTAAATTTGTTAAAATTCTTTAAATTTCAATTTCTTTAAATTAACACAATTGCTATCTACCAGCAGGCTTTTACATACGAGTTCCTCGTTGGCAGTTTAAATATTTCTAAGCATATTTACATTTTACACCTGTCTATACAAATATTCAGCACACACATTACACTGGCTTGAAGAACAAGCTACTTGCTGCCAAAAACTGAAAACTTTTCCCAACCATTATAGCACAAATTTGTTTACAACTAAATTCAGCAAAGCAATACTAACTCTGTGTCTACCAGTTTGTCTACCTACCATCTTGTAATTTATTTTGTTTTTGGTCAAGTACCAACAATGTGGCACAGATGTGTAAACACTGTCATAAAATATTTGTGCAAAGAAGCAAACTTTTCCATTCGTTATGTACTTAGGCAGAAGGAGTACTCACATGTGAGGCATTTGTCTTTGGAGTCTCTAACGGAGTTCTAACGTTTGCCACAGAGAACTTTTATCGAAGAAAATCGCGAACATAAATATTGAACTTAAAGTTGCAGTAACAAAAAATGGCATGAATGTAACTGGTACACTCTAAATGACAAACAAAAGTTGTGCTTAAATGTAGTATTCCTCTTAGCATTGGTCATTTGAGGTTCCTATTTTATTTAAGTGAAACGAACTTTAAATCATCAAGACAATAAAATTCAAAAAATCTTTTTAATTTTTTAAATCATAAACATTAAAAAAATATTTTTTTTTTTTATCAATTTTGTAGTTAAATTATAAGGATTCCTTCCTAACAACTAAATTTAAGGATTTTATATTTATACCCTACACCACCATAGTGGGCAGGGTATATTGGATTTGTGCTGATGTTTGTAACGCTCAGAAATATTGGTCGAACACCCACCTTAAAGTCTACCGATCGACTCAGAATCACCTCCTGAGCTGATTTAACGATGTCCGTCCGTCCGACCGTCTGGCTGGCTGGCTGGTTGTCCATGTAAAGCTTGTGTGCAAAGTACAGCTCGCAATTTTGAAGATATTTCGATAACATTTTGTACGTGATATTTCTTCGGCCCAAGGATGGATGGGATTGAAACAGCTGGAAATCGGTCCATTATTTCACCTGGCCCCCATACAAATGCCCTCCTTTGCTTGAATTATGCAAGTATCCAAATAAATTTCACAAACGAGTGGTAAATGAAGCCAAATTACAACTAAAACTTTTGTACAGATCGGTCCATAATTACTCGTAGATCCCACATAAGGCCCACTTCCGAAAATCGCTTTAAAGAGCATAACTTTCTCAAAAAATGTTGGTATCGAAATAATATTGAACACAAATATGTTTCATATGTCTAAAAATAATACGGTACAATTTTATTATGATCGGTCCATAATTAGTCGTAGCTCCCATATAAGACCCACTTGCGAAATTCATTTTAACGATTATAAATTTCTTAAAAATGTTGGTATCCAAATACAATTTGACACAAATAAGTTTCTTATATACAGAAATAATGACACCATTTATAATGATCGGTCCATAATTAGTCGTAGCTCCCATATAAGACCCTCTACGTAATTCAATTTAACCTCCATAAATCTTTTAAAAGGATTTATATCGAGATAAAATTTAACACATATAATATTTATATTCACAGACATCATGACACTAAACTTTTCTATGAGCGGTCCACAATAGGTTATATCTCCCATATAACGCCCATTTCTGAAAAACTGTTTTATACATATACTGGTTGTAGGGTATTATATGGTCGGGCTTGACCGACTATAATTTCTTACTTGTTATAATAGTAATAGTTTTTTTTTTGGCAAGTATTTTATATATTCTGTTTAATAGTATTTAAAGGAAATTACCCAGCGGGAAGAAGATGCTGTAAAGAGGGCCTTTTTGGCAGTCACAAGGACTTCCAGCCGCATTACCGAATCGTTACAATTTTTCAAGGCGCGTCATTGTTAGTCAAGGTCTGGCCTGTCCGTTACTGGTTAGATGCCTGCTACTTGGAAAGGGGAAAAGGTCTACCAACTGATGCATAATACAAGGCGTAATTAAAGGACTGCTAAATTAATAATTTAATTTAAAATTAAATGAATTTAAAAAATTAAGTAAAGTTCTGCTCCACTTTACACCACAAACTTTTATAAAAGACTAACCCCCTTATTCATAAAAACTTACAACAGGTTTATAAACCTTCATAGACGCCCTCTATATTAATCTTTATTACTCGTATAACAAAGTCAGAAAAATTATGTTTGTTGTTGTAGTGACGATGTAGTGAAATTTCAAAACTCAACAAAATGGAGAAAACACGCACCAAATTTGAAATTTCTTTTTTATTTAAAATGTTTATTGAATTAATTTTACATAAGAAGTACAAAATTTTTGTATTATAAATATAACAATGTCACAGTTCAGTCTTCTAAGAAAAAGAAATAAAACTTAACAAAAATAAACTAAACAAATTTGTTTGTATTCCTTTGTACTAGATATGTAATTATATTTTTTTAATTTCATAAATTATATATAAACTTTTTAAAAAGAGATCAACGATTAATATTAAAAATAAAAGCCTTTTTTAAAATAAACCAGCTAATAAATATAAAATTAGTGTTTAACCACTCAACATTTAACTCACAATGTACTATTCGAAACTAAAGTACTAATTGGTAAAAAAAAGGTTAAGTTCAGTACATATTTGGTACTTTCTTTTTAATTATTTTTCTTTTCTATTTTAAGTACTTTTATTTGAATTTTTTCAATAAAATTTGTTATGGCTTCACTCTAACCCTGGTTGTTCGTCTAGAGTTCAGTAGACCAAACCATCAGACTACACAAGAATTTTTATTTCCATGTTTAAAATGTTAATTTTATTTTCAAAGAAAGATTTTCACCCTATTCACCTTTAGCAATAACCTTCATGTGACGAATCTGATAGTATGTATTCATTTATCATACATTCGTTTTTAAAAAACATTTAATGGGGTCCTTTTTCATCATATAGATTTCATGATAATTTAAAATTATTATTAAAAAACTGCTATTAAAAATTAGTAAAAATAAAGAGTTCATCACATTTTTGGCAAAATTAAGAAGTGCGCCGAAATTAACAAAAAAGCGCACCGCGCACCAACTAAGGAATGTTTTACATAAAAAAGTTAAAAAAAAACACACCAAGTTGACAACTCTGGTGACGATATACAGGACTAATTGCCGAAACATCCGTGTTTGCTTATGAAATCATGATTTATTGACATTCTTTTGAAATGTAATTTTGAATGTGTATGAAATGAGAATGAGAATCAAATCTTTTAGAATGCCTAAACAGTTCTTGTATAAGGCCTGCAAATGAAAGCACTTGCAATTTATCCTGCTGGGAAGCAACAGTTTAAGTACATAAAAAAAAAAAAAAAAAAAAAATACATACTTACATTTGCATACATACAACATTTAGTATTTGTGTGTGGTTACCCCTCAATTCGCTAAATTTGTTAGCCAACCAAAAACCAACACTACTTGCTTAACACCTAACCGCTGGTCCCCTTTAAATATCTTTTCTTCTCTTACTAATTTTTAGAGCTATAGGAAAGACATGTAATAATAATAAGCTTTATTTCATATTCAACAAAAAAAAAAAAAGAAATACGTTGTTTACCCTCATGTGTTGTTTTCCACACATACGATATATTCTGCAATCAAAATCATAATTTACCTTCAATAACATTTGTTTACAATTTACACAAACATTCCGGTTACGAGTTTGCTTATATAGGTACTAAGTTAAAAATATACAGTAATTATGTTTATGTGTGGAAAACCACACACCAGGCTAAGCAAGGTTTATTTCTAAATAAACCTTTAATAAAAACAATATTTTTGTATCAATCAAAGCGACAGCAAATCCAGGCAATTTACTAAAAATCAATCAACACACTTTTTATACCCTACACCACCATAGTGGAAGGGTATATTGGGTTTGTACTGATGTTTGTAGCGCCCAGAAATATTGGTACAACACCCACCTTAAATTATACCGATCGACTCCGAATCACTTTCTAAGTCGATTTAACGATGTCCGTCCTACTGGCTGGCTGGCTGGCTGTCCATGTAACGCTTGTGCGCAGAGTACAAACCGCAATTTTGAAGATATTTTGATAAAATTTGGTAAGTGATATTGTGATGGATGGGATTGAAACTGGCGGAAATCGGTTCATTATTTCACCTGTCCCCCATACAAAAGTCTTCCCGAAATTGGGATTTACTGCTCATAAATGTTTGAATTATGCAAGGAAACAAACAAATTTCATCACAAATAAGTGGTAAATGAAGCCAAATCACATCTACAAATTTTGTGCAGATCGGTCCATAATTAGTCGTAGCTCCCATATAAGGCCCACCTTCGAAAATCATTTTAAAGAGCATAACTCTCTCAAAAATGTTGGTATCTAAATAATATTTAACACCAATATATTTTATTTATATACAAATAATGCGGTAGAATTTTATTGTGATCGGTCTGTAATTAGTCGTAGCTCCCATATAAGGCCCACTTCCGAAAATCACTTTAAAGAGCATAACTCACTCAAAAATGTTGGTATATAAACAGTATTTCACACAAATATATCTTATATGTATACAAACAGTACGATTGAATTTCATTGTGATCGGTCCATAATTAGTCGTAGCTCCCATATAAGGCCCACCTTCGAAAATCACTTTAAAGAGCATAACTCTCTCAAAAATGTTGGTATCCAAATAATATTTAACACAAATATATTTTATTGATATACAAATAATACGGTACAATTTTATTGTGATCGGTCTGTAATTAGTCGTAGCTCCCATATAAGGTCATATATCCCATATAGCGCACATTTCTGAAAAACTGTTTTATGCATATACTGGGTGTAGCGTATTATATGGTCGGGCTTGACTATACTTTCTTACTTGTTTTTTTTTTCAATTTATTAAGAAATTATTTTTGTATGGTGGGTGTCTCATACAAGATTGAAATGAATTAATAAATAAATATCTTCACATTTGACACTTTCAAAACTGCAGGGTATTTTTATTTATTGTATATGTGTGCGTAAACATAGAAAAATAAACATGTCTGAATATCTATAAAATGTTTGTTCTTTTATTTTGAAATATTGTCAGAATTGTTCTTGTTTTCTTGTTATAATTCCTTGTTTTTCTATTTCTTAAATTTTTAATGACTCTTCTGGGAGATAAAGTGAAAAAAACACACAAATCTAAAAAGTCATACACATGCAGTAGAATCCTTTAGCGAATACATACATAAATACATATTCATATGTGTAAGAGTAAATGTTTAGAGAAAATGTGCTTTAGTAAAGACATCATAATTTTTGTTTGTTATTTGTCTTACATTTTCTTTAGGATTTCTCGAGATTTTTTTCTAAACGACCTCGTAGATTTGTTTTCTGTTTTCTTATTTGTTGTTCTTAGGCAACAAAACAGAAAAAAAAGAAACTCTACAGCTCGTTAAAGTTGTACTCAACACAACATCAGCATGTTTTTTCTTGTTAAATTATTTTTTCGGGGGTGGGAAAAAAGAACTGAAATAAAAAATGAAGAGCCAGAACATGTTATTAAGGAAGAGACCAGCGAGAAAGTAAAAGGATAAACAAAGTTACAGCAACCAACTAAGGGTCGAATGCCTAATTGAAATTAATGAGATTTTCAATTTATTTGTTTTGGTTTCTTTCATTTCACTTGGGTTGTTTGTTTGTCACTTTTTTACATTTCATTTGTTACACATTTCTTTTTATCCATATAGACTAAGAATGCAAGATTAAATGTGTGTAAATAGCTTCAAGGAATGGTGGTTGCAATGTCCTTCTGTGTCTATTATCGAAATAGTGGCCACTTTTATAGGCAAATTATTTAAGAGATTAACAACTGGCTCCCAGACCCTTGGGTAAGAAACTTAATACAAATTTACTATTTACTAACAATCATTGTAATTGCTGAAGTTTGTGTTTAGAATAAAATGATTAATCTGCTGGTTATTTGAACACCTTTTTTATTAAATAGATTTTCTATTATACACTTGACTTAATGACATTTCTTGATTACAAAATTGTAAAGAATATTTGTTAATGTAACTAACAACTGTCGTACTTTTAAGTGCATTTAACTCGAGGACAATTTTAGTTATCTATAAGGATATTTTTAATGCAGTTGCACAAACTGATTTTCATCTTAAACAGATCAACTAGATCATGCAAAAGCAATCCACCCATCAGCACGTATCAATGATGAATCATCTTCTCCTCTTTCTTATTCTAAGATATTTTACAGAATATTAATGAATGATACTAAGGAGAACTACTTAATATCATCAGTGACCATGTCCAGTAGTTTGTAAGATAAGAGAAGAATTATATGAAGACCATATCACTCTTACTTTCGTATTATCATATCTAAAAGCATCTCGTCCTATTTATACTTTAGTTTTAGCTTTTAAGTTCAAAGGCTCCCTCTTGTGAGTTTGTCAGCTAAATGAAGATCGATTAGGATCTTAGTATGGAATCTCGCAGCCATCACATTCAAATATAAAAACACCTTTAATTTACTTCAAAACAGTTTAACACTTACCATAGATCCTAATATCAATCTCATATCATCGATAAAATCTTAAGCAAGTCAAGCTCAAATACATAATTGATGTGATCAACACACAACCCTCTATTTACAATGAACTGTACGGAGAAGTATGTTCCACCACATGGCCAGGTCACATGGCCATTAAACTTCCAGTATAGAATGTCTCGAGATCTAATTTAAACATGCCTGGCATTCAAGGATCTAATTGGAAGTTGTTAAAACACCCCTAATCTATTTCAAAATAATAAAGTGCAATAATCAATATTGTCATAGTTTTTTCCCTTCAGAATGTCAAGTGCAGTCACCTGTTTATAGTTTATCCGATTCAATGTACCCATAGTATCGAATCTAATGGCAGAGATGACAACAACTTTTTCCAGTCCATCATGATAAAAATCACATTTTATAGCGTGCTGTGTCTACTGTGTGTATATTTGTAAGCATAAGTTCCGAAGTCTTTTAGATTTTCTAACATTAATTTCAGATTAACACTGCACTAAAAAAGTGGACACAACAGCAATTTCGAAAAGCTAAATGGCTCAATATTCAAAGAAAATTCAGTAGTTTCTACTACTGAAGACAATGGGCATTTAGGGATCCTCACTTAAGCTATGCAAGGTTTGCTTGGGTTCAGTTTGAGAACATTTTCGTTGCTCCAAGGTTAGAGTCGTTCTCATTCTTAGGGAGAGAGTATCCTGTTATTTTCCAGCCATTGCCACGAAGACATCAACCATCTACTCAATATTTTGAAATCTTATAGAAAAGACGCAAGTATGAGCTGTTATGTTGCACAAAAGCAAATGATGGAGTCGCACGATATGACATCTACATAAAAGTTGGTGATACTTCGATTCAGACTTCTATGAAATCCTCATATTAGAGCAGAGGTAACCAAAACTTTCAATAAATGAAATGCGTCTGTATTGGATAAGATAATATTGCCCAGCAAACACAAAACTAAGAATTGCAAATGTAATGAATTTTACTTTTAAAAGCAAAATGAAAAAGATGTTTAAAAAAATTTTTAGCCATAAAATTTTCTCGTTGCATGAAAAATCATTTTGCTGAAATTTGTATGGATACTGATTTTCTATAAATATTTATGTACCATAAAGTCATATTCATGGGGGCTATGAGAAGTCGTTAATCGCTTCTAACCATTTTCAACAGGACTTGCCCCGCTATAATAAAAATAAAGAGTACTCAATTTCATGATATTATTTGCATTATATTTGAAGAAATTTGAAAAAATATCTGAAAAACATCAAGGCTATCTGAAATTTCTGTCTATAACTAACATCTTACTAGACAGATTTTGCCCATTTTCAATATCAAACATTTCGGTGGAACCAAGAATGTTTTGTAAAACGTTTATTTTCTTCTTCAAGAGACAGACAGACGGACGAACATGGCTAAATCATCTTTGAATTCTATAGAGTTTTTGGTTCTACGCCCATTATTTCGATGTGTTACAAACGAAATGAAACTTTATATATAGGGGTTATATTTTTGGTGGTAGGTATTAAAACAATGTTAGTTTCAGAATCGATTTGCTACGTGTTAAGTCCCAATTTATACGAAGCAACTTTTATTGAAAAGATTGATACAATTTTTTCCTTGAAATTTCTTTGGTGTTCATACAGCACAATTCCTTTATCGCTGGTATTTTTATTTGACAGCACACAAACATTTGTATACACATATGTAATACGAATAAGAGAGTAAAACGAATTGCAAGTACCATCAAGTGTGTACTCCTCTTATCTTTCCCTCTCGCCGATGTCTAAAAGGTAATCAGCTTAGCTTAAAGAATTGCTTCGTTTAAATTGGGACTAACATTATCTCAATTGGCCTACATTCCTTCAGCATTATGTACAGTGGTGCATTCATCATCATGCTATCTTCTTAATCTCTTCAAAATTATTAGCTCTCTTAATTTCGGAAACCCTTCTAGTCCAATTTTAACTTATAAAATTAAAAATTTTAAAATTTTTCACACTAATTAAGTGTAATATTTTCCAACTCACACATTCTCCCACCCATAAGCCTGCCTTAACGACCCAGACATGATAAAAATCAATTACATCAATAAAAAAAATAATCAATTTCTCTTCTCAATAATCTTGATGGGAAACTACATAAACTCACGGATACTATTACAATTCCGTAGAGAGCCTTAAGAAAGAAAAGGTGAGACACACGCCACTAAACCCGCTCTTACGAAACCAAAATACTGAATAAATTGTCAATCATTCTAATGGCTTGACTGCTACTAAAGTATTGTGTAGAGGGGGTTTGGAAAATATTAAAAATTGTATTTTATTTTGACATTGACACTAATTTCTGATGCTGTAACACAGATAAAATGCGAAAAGTCTAGGGCGTTTTTAACACAACATTAAACACTTTAGCTGGCAACAGAAAATATCAAAGATCAAGATTTAAAAGGTGTTGCTTTGCAGTGTAAATTATGAAAAGAAAACTAAATGGAGACCTTAGCATAGCATTTCTTTAAATAGAGGAAGCACTTTAAAATGATAAAAAATATTAAATAAAAAGTATATTTATTAACAGACACACTTAGGCTTAAAACCCTCTGTAAGGCTTTTTCTACTTTTCAGCAAAATGTTTTGATTGACTAATGTAATTCCTACCCCTTCTGTTTACAAAAGTAGGATAAAAAAAGTTGTCATTGGCATTACAATTCTTCATATGACAACAAAAGCTAAAGATAAGAAATATTTGAACAAAAAAAAAAAAAAAAAATACCAACAAACAAAACGCTAATATTAAATTGTTCTAAAAATTTTATGACAAAAAAAAAAAACATTTTTGGCTTGACATACTTGAGGCTTAAGTAGCGCTAAAGTACCGCAAATAAATTGAAATTTGTTAGAAAGAAAAATGAAAAAGTTATTTTTTCTAAACACTTTTCGCGTGAACATTTTTCCAAAGAAAAGGGAGTCGCGGTAAAGGATTGCTAAGCAAGTCTGTACTACCAGCAAAGTTGCTGTTGTACAAGCCGTTTACACTCAATCATTTATATGAGAACAAAAAGCATACAAGCGTATAAATGAATGAACGAATGTAAGAAATAGGGAAAAACTCACACTGAAAAGTTGTTAAATATATGCAGATTTTTCATTTCATTCTCTGGTAAGAACAGGAAAATCCTTTCGTTTATTTTTCCTTTCTTTTTTTTGTGCCCATTATTTTATCTTATTCTGTTTTTTTTTTTTTTTTTTTTTGAAAAAATTTTATTCGTAGCTGTGTGATGCTGTTGTTGAAGGATTTAGAAAATATTTTTTTTCAATTTTTTTCTGTTGCGTGTTGAATGGTGCTTGTTACCCGCAATTTGTCTTAAGTGGTTCTGCAGCAACAGTTTTTTCTTGTACTTCTCTGGCAGTGTTTATGTTCGGAATTTTTTTTTCGTGCCAAAGCGGTACCCTTTTTTACACACACACTTTTATGTTATATTTGTGTTTAACCCAGCAAACAAATCGGTGGCAAAGCTATGATAAAGTTAATTTTTTGCCTACCAAAATGTTTAAGGAAATTTGTCGGACTTTGAAAGAGATGTGTATGTGAAATGAAATTTGATGCTGCTTCTACATGCTGGCTGTTTCAGCAGACAAGCCAAATTTTAAATTATTAAATAAAAATAAAATGAATGTAATATATAGAGATAATTTAGGGGAACAATTAATTGAAATTTTGAAGACATTTCAGATCTTACGAATGTGTCATAAAAAGTTTATCATTCTATAAATTCGCAAAATTAACTGCAAATTGTGAACATTTTATTTATTATTTACAGATGATTTTCTTATTATTTTGGCCTGAGTTAATTTTTAATTAATAACTCAAAGAATACCATTGTAAAGTTATATTTTTCTAGACAATTGGCAAACTGGAATGCATTTTTAACCAGCCAAGGGCGTCATCAGCAATTTTCATTGTCCGCGATCAATCTGTAAATCTGTAATTTTATTTATTTATTATTTTCAAGAACAACAGTGTCAGTTCGCTTTAACTTTCCTTTAGTAATAACTAGCCCCATATTTTTCAAATGGGCGAAGCTGTATTTTTCTATTATGACAACCTGATTTCTTTGATAAATTTTGCCAAATCTTTACTAAAGAGTGTTGACGTCCATTAAGAGAAAGAAAATGTTTCTGCAGAGGTTCTCAAGAGGTGACAAAAAGCGGTTCTCTACAGACCGTTTGAGAGCTAAGGCTTTCGAGTTAGTACCTAAAAGAACAACGCGGTTTTAAATTAGTCTACTGTGAAAGATTCTAAATGCACCTGCAAATGGGTAGTTCTAATTCGATCCAAAAATAGATTTAAACATTTCTCTCCTTTTTATAACCTACACCACCATAGCGGGGAGGGTATATTGGATTTGTGCTGATGTTTGTAACGCCCATAAATATTAGTCCAACAGTACTCTTAAAGTATACCGAGCGACTAAGAATATTAGTTAATGTGTCGATTTAACGATATCTGTTCATCCGTCCGTCCGTCTGGCTGGCTGGCTGTCCATGTAAAACTTGTGCGCAGAGTACGAGTCGCAATTTTGAAGATATTGCCAGAAAATTTGGTATTTGTGATATTTTTTTTTTTTGGCCATTAAAAACTAGTTAAAATGATTTCTATGCAAACAAATTTCGCCACAAATAAGTTGCACATTAAGCCTAATCTCATCAACAAATTTTGTGCAGATAGCTTCAATATAAGGCTCGCTGCCTAAAATTACTTTAAAGAGCATAACTCTCTCTTTAAAAAGTGTTGCTATCCAAATCATTTTCAACACAAACCTGTCTTGAAATGATCGGTCCATAATTAGTCGTAGCTCCCATATAAGGCCCACTTCCCAAAATCAGTTTACGTGCATACATCTCTTAGTAATGTGTAATTGAACACAAATAAATTTCATTTGTATAGAAATCATAACAAATAATTTTATAACAGTCGGTCTATAATTAATCAAAGCTGCCATATAAGATCTTTTTCGAAAAACACAATATCTAAAAATCTTTTAAAAGTTTTTATATTGAGATAAAATTTAACACAAACAATATTTATATGCACTGAAGACATGCCACTACATATTTGGATGATCGGTCCATTACAGGTCATAGCTCCCATATAGCGACCATTTCTGTAAAACTGTTTTTACACATACAATGGCTGTAGGATATTATATGGTCGAGCTAGACCGACTACACTTTCTTACTTACTAATTTTGCTGATCTGATTTCAATAAAATTTGGTGGGGTAGGTGGCTGTCCATTTTTAATTATTTTCGCTAAATATCTATAATTTAATACAATTCATGGAAAAGTGTGTAAGTTGTTAAAGAAATAATATGAGTTTGATTTAGACGTCACAAAATGAGCATTTTAGAGTAAAATGTATAGTTTGAATCTAAATAATATGGGTGGGTGTTGCTAAAAATCCAGACCAGGTAGACAAATTTTGGAATTCCTCAAATATCATCAAGATAAATGAGTGAGTTTTTGAGGAAAACTAATCCTTATCAATCAAAAAGAAAATTTAGGCCATTTGGGGTTTCATTTCTGAAAACAATATAAGATCCATTCTTCCTTAATAAATTAAAAGATTTTAATTTATATTTTTATTGACATAATGTTCACCGGGTTTCTTAAAAATTAGAAAAAGGAAAATAAACTACAAAAACACACAGCCTTAAAATGTATGCAAAGTATTTTGCATTTATCATGAGCCGACAACAACTACACTGGCTGGCACTCTACCCCCAAGCCCTTCTCCACGCTAGCAACAAATGAACTGAAGTTAAAGGGTTGAGAAGTTTTTATTGTTGTTGTTTGTTAGACTTTAAATAGGCGTGAGTTTTTTTTTACCCCATATTACTCTTAAGGTGTAGCTGCAGCTACCGGCTTATTGTTATACCCTCCACAAGTGGTAAATGATTGTATATTACCGTTGTCATTCCGTGTGGAACTTTATTTATATACAAATGAGACCCAACAAAGTATATATATTCTTGATCCTTACAAAAGTCTTAGTCGATTGAGCTATGCCCGTCTTTATGTTTGTGTAAATCATTTTAACGTCTAAAATACACAACCTATCCTAACAAAATATCCAGAAAAATAGGTTTTATTTTGTAGGAAAGTCTGATATTGAAAATCAGCAATAACAGTATAGTAGAGCCAGAGTTGTGGACCAAAATTTGAGGAAACCTTCAAAAAAATTTGATATATTTTATTCATTTTTTTGCATTTTGTTTTTAATATATTGAAGATAATTCCAAAAAATTTGATATATTTCATTAATTTTTTTTTGCATTTATGATGAAAGAAGAAACTGTAATAACTATTACTTGTTATTCTTATGGCAAACTAAGCATTGCGAATAAAGAATCATTAGTTAAACCTATGTCATTAACTAACTAAAGACTGTGAATTCGGCCATAAGAAAAATAGTAAAAATCGGTTTATGATTTCTCATAGCCCCCATACAAATATATTCGCGAAATATGGCCCATTGATACATAAGTGCCTATAAAATTTGAATATCAATACAAAATTCAACAGTAATAAGTTTCATGTGAAAATAAATCGCAAAACAAAATTTTGCTTAGTTCGTTCCATGTTTGACCATAGACCCCACTTTCACTTTCAAAATGCACTTAACTACGTATAAAACTGGTTTAAGTATGTTAAACGGTTAAAATTTGACATAAATAATCCATTTAGGTAAATAAATTGTTGTTCTAAATTTTATGGTGGTGAGTCCATAATTGATCATAACTCCCATATAAGGGCCACATCAGAAAAACTCATTAATTTTTATATATACATTATATGTATTTTCTAAATATCGGTACCGACCTTAAACTTTACTCAGATCATTCACATATAGTCAGAAATCATACTGCAGAATTTTGTGAATTTCGGTCCTTATTTGAACATATCCCCCATATAAAGCCCTCTTCCGGAAATCACCACAATACTTATAAATAATGGTACCGATGGTACCATTTTACACAGAGCATTTACATACATACCAAAATCAAACTGCTGAATTTGGAGAATATCGGTCTATATTTGACTATATCATATATAGTCAAAGGTCCACTTCCGAAAATCACTTCAATACTCATATGTATCTTAAATATCCCATTATTATGTTGAAGTTCGACGTGAGATATCCTCATATGCAAAAAATTCTCTTTTATTCGAAATTTAAGAAGATCGGTCCATGATTTGTCTTAGCTGACATAAAAGGATCATTAGCTGACACAAAAAAATGTCTAATAAATATCGATATCGAACCAACCGTACAACTCTTGTAAATAACGTTATTGAGATGAAGTTCAACCAAAATAAGCCTCAACTACATAGAAACCACATAAGTGGATACTGGTTTTAGAAGATATCAGGACATAATTGATCCTCTTCTACTATGCCACCCAAAATATCTTGTAAATAATGGTGTTGAGATCAAATTCAACCAAAAGAACCCTCATCTTAAAATCTGATCTTCCTTTATACTCTGTTTCTTAACTTGTGGTGAATAAGGAAAAATGTTTTTTTTTTTAATTTTATAAAAAAGACAAACTCTGTAAATTATGGTAAGAAATCTCTTGTTAGACTGAATAAAAAACACATAATATCCTTATTATATAATTGTCCTATAAGTCAAAATTTATTCGAAGCAATTCTTTAAACTAAGTTGATTACTTTTTAGACATCGCGTTGAGCGGAAAATAAGACGAGTACACACTTGATTGTACTGGCAATTCTTGTTACTCTCTTATTTGTATTACATACATACACATGTTTATAAAAACGTGTGTAAACTCTCAAATAAAAATACGAGTGATTTAAGCAATTATATTGTGCTGTGTGAACACCGAAGAAATTCAAAGAAAAAATTGTAGCAATCTTTTCAATAAAAATTGCTTCTTGTAAATTGCGACTAACCATGGTTGGTTTTTGTATTTTAGATGGAGGGTATTTAAGATTCGGCACAGACGAATTTAGCACTCGCACTTGTTGTTGTCAACAGCAACTACAGTCTCAACTCTTGTACATCACATCATTATTATTGTAGGCAATTGTGGCCCATTGTGAAATAAAATTGTGTATGAAAAAATGTTAAACAACTTTCTTTTACTTTTTTTTTCTAACTTCTTGTTCAGCTTTTATATTGACAAATTCAGGCGTGATAAGTTTATTTCTTTTTCACTTCACTTTTTTGTGTTTATAATTTTTTAATTTTCCTGGAAAGAAAAGCACCCAAACCGACGAAACTTAAATACATACAACGCTAAAAAGGAAAACAGTAAATACAGTTACTACTAACAAAATAAGGTTAAATAATTGATGCTGACAATCAGCAATGTAAATAAAAAAAAAAAAAATACTAAAAACAATAAAAACAAAAGAAATTGTTTATTAAGAGGCTAGAAAATAACCAGCCCACACAGGGCATTCTTAGCCAAATATATAAAACACACAGAAAATCGTAATAAAAAAGGGTTCTTTCAATTAAATGCGAGAATAAAAAAACTAAAAAAAAAATTGGGTGAAAATTAATGATTAAACATTTGCTCTAATTTCTTAACATTTGTTAAGGCCATAAACAAAGAGAAAAGAAAATATTAGATACTACACAAAAAAACCACAAAATACGTGTAACAGGCAATGAGAGCTGTATGAAGGGCTGGAGGTAGAGATGCCCGTTGTACTGACCTAAAATAAATGAATAGGTGGTTGGACAATAAATGTTGTATTTTTGTTTTAATAACCCAATAATTAATTATTAACTGACTTATGCGTATAAGCAGTTGTTTTGGCTTCAACTATAGAACTTTAAACAATTTCTTATACTCCGCAGCAAATGGCCATAAATAAAGAATGTGTTTTAAATAGCTTTAAAATGTTTTATAAAATTGTTACCCATATGATTATAAAACAGCATTATTTCAGCGTTTTTATATGGTTACTTGGTATTTTATTAAATACATAAAAATCACTTAAACTCTGCCCGAAAACTCATTGTTGGCTGACGGAATTTTTTTTAAAAGATTGTACACATAAACTGCATTGCATAACTATAAATACATAAAATTTTTCTCAATTTTGTAAGTTAAAGGAAAAGTAAAACAGTCCCATACACGTGCATGTGAAGAGAAAAAAAAACGCTTTTAAAAATGTATAAAGCAATTAATAGAGTTTCATAACTATAAATACACTTAAATAAAAATAACTCAAAACCCAATATTCTCAAAAAGTTTTGAATTTAATACCACCAGACTTGAAATCGCTAACACAAACTCACAAATTTACTAAAAAAAAAATTAACTAGAAATAGGATTTTTTCCGATGAGAAAATATTAAGTTTTAATTAATAGTCCAGATGTTTTCAACAACTATTGTAGAGACCTTCGGAAGTAACCATGGTACTTCCTTAAAGGAAATAGGCGTTTGTCTTATAGTTTGGAGAGTTTTTGTGAAGACAGTATGCTTGATTTAACATTTCTAAGCACTAAAATGAATTCTTCAGATTATATAAAATTACCAGATAAAAAATTAGTGCCATTTTTGGGCCATAGTCAAGAAAAACAACTAAGAAAGTATAGTCGGTTAAGCCCGACCATATAATACCCTACACCCAGTATATGTATAAAAAAGTTTTTCAGAAATGTGCGCTATATGGGAGATGTGACGTATTATGGACCGATCAGCCAAAAGTTTAGTGTCATGCTTTCTGTGAATATAAATATTAAGTGTGTTAAACTTTATCTGGATGTAAGTACTTTTAAAAGATTTATGGAGGTGAAAGTTGATTACGTTGAGGGTCTTATATGGGAGTTTCGAATAATTACGGACCGACCATTATAAAATTAGGTGTCATCATTTCTGTATATTATTTGCGTCGAATTTTATTTGATCACCTACATTCTTAAGATCGGTAAAGTGATTTTCGGAAGTGAGCCATTTATGGGAGCTACGACTAATTATGGACCGATCACAATAAAATTGTACCGTATTATTTGTATGCATATGAAATATATTTGCGTTCAATATTATTTGGATGCAAACATTTTTAAGAGAGTTGTACTCTTTAAAGTGATTTTCGGAAGTGGGCCTTATATGGTAGCTACGACTAATTATGGACCGATCTGCACAAAATGTGTAGATGTGATTTGGCTTCATTTACCACTCATTTGTGATAAAATTTGTTTGCTTCCTTGCATAATTCAAACTTTTGTATGGGGGCCAGGTGCAATAATGGACCGATTTCCACCAGTTTCAATCCCATCCGGCCTTGGCCCGAACAAATATCACTTACCAAATTTTATCAAAATATCTTCAAAATTGCGACCTGTACTCTGCGCACAAGCTTTACATGGACAGCCAGCCAGCAAGACGGACGGACGAACGGACGGACATCGTTAAATCGACTCAGAAAGTGATTGTGAATCGATCGGTATAATTTAAGGTGGGTGTTGGACCAATATATGTGGGCGTTACAAACATATGCAAAATCCAATATACCATCCGCACTATGGTGGTGTAGGGTATAACAAGTTGGAGTGCAATATTCGGCTGTGCCGAATCTTAAATACCCTCCACCTAAACGTAATAAGAAATACAAGCTCTGCAGTAGTTTTACAACTAGAATATTCTTCTGTGTTTCCTATTCAGTCTTAGTGCAAATTTTTTAGTATTTTATATAGTGTTTGAAAGACAATATTACCCGTTGGTCGTAATTCACTAATGTGATTTTATTTTATATGTTTTAAAAATGTATCTAATTTTGACCATTTATAATTGATGTAATTACCGACTCCTACTGTAATTTACAGAGTTTGTCTGATTATAATAATCTTGATTTTACAATTTATAAAATTAAACGAACATTTTTTCATATTCACCACAAGTTAAGAAACAGAGTATAAAGGAAGATAAGATTTTAAGATGAGGATTCTTTTGGTTGAATTTGATCTCAATAACATTATTTACAAGATATTTTGGGTGGCATAGTAGAAGAGGATCAATTATGGACTGATATCTTCTAAATGCAGTATTCACTTATGTGGTTTCAACATATTTGAGGCTTATTTTGGTTGAATTTCATCTCAATAACATTATTTACAAAAGTTATGTGGTTGTTTAGTATGCTCGTAAGTGAACTTACTTCGGGAGCTATTGCCAATTATTGACAGACAGCTACAAAATCCAGTAGCCTAATTTCGGTATAACCGATATTAGTATAATTTCTGGATTATAAATTCTGATCTGTATAAAAGTTGGTACGATATCAATATTTATTAGACATATTTGTGAGTTTATTTGTTTTTTGGAAATGGTTCTTATATGGCAGCTATGACAAATTATGGGCCCATCTTCTTAAATTTTGGAACAGTGAGTTTTATGCATATGAGGATATCTCATGTCGAATTTCAATGTAATAACGGTAGATTTAAGATACATATTAGTATTAACGTGAATTTCGAAAATGGACCTTATATGGGGGATATAGTCAAATATGGACCGTTATTCTCAAAATCCAGCAGTTTCATTTTGGCATATACATATGTAACTGATTTGTGTAAAATTATGCATCGGTACCGTGGGCTTTATATGGGGGATACGGTTAAAAATGGACCGAAATTCACAAAATTCTGCAGAATGTTTTTTGTGTATATGTTAATGATCTATACAAAGGTTTGATTCGGTACCGTTATTTATAAGATGTATATATATAAAGGTAAACGTCTTTTTCGGATGTGGTCCTTATATGGGATCTATGACCAATTCCGGGCCGACCACCATAAAATTTAGTACAACAATTTATTTGCCTATAAAGATTATTCATGCCAAAGTTGAATGAATGTACTTACTGTTCTCCAAAACAGAATTCCATAGGAAACATTTGGGAAATTTTAGGCCGTTGAATTTATGCTAAAAATCATAAATATGAAAGCACATATAACTTAAGAGAAGCTGTTGTAAATGCTTGGAGCTCCATATCTGCCTGACTGAACTTTTCAGTTGATGAAAAAGAAGGCCTAATACACTAATAAATTTGAAATATTTTGTGAGTATTGTTATTTTAATTTCAGTGTATTTATAGTTATGAAACACTAATTAATTTCTTTATACATTTTTAAGAGCCAAAATAATATTTGTTTTTTTGTTCTCTTCACATACACGTCGCTTAAGGTGTTTTACGTTTTCTTTAACTTACAAAATTAAGAAAACTTGTATGTGTTTATAGTTATGCAACACAGTGTATAAGTGATCACATATAATTGCCTTTTTTCCTATTTAAACAGCTATTTACGGATTTATAGCCACGGTGGTGTTTTATATGAGAAATAGATTTTTGTAAGAAATAAAGAAATTCAAATGAATTTTGTTTCAATGGAGCGGATTAATCATTTTGCAAAATGTGGATCCTCTTGTGCTTCAAAATCGCTAAGATTTTTTATTGTTACAGCACCACTTCATTTAAACTTTTCTTTGAACTAATATTTTTCAATTGGCTGTAGCTACTACGAACTTGATTTTTAAAATAACTTTCAGTATTATGACCGAATTTTAGATGAACAATGTTTTTAATTAAAATTACATTTCAGTTTTTTTTATAAAAACCTTAATTAAACCAATTACTGTACGTTTCATTATATTTACTTGAACAATTTTAAGCCATCAAGGAACAACTAATGTAATTTCTTTAAAATTTTCTTTTATAGAAGAATGATACATTTGCCATCGACATTAAAACAAATTATAAGAACATTTAAAAGAATGCAGGTAAATTATAAAATAAAAATGTTTATGTTAAATGAAAAAATCTAAACATTTTATAATAAAAGCAAATGCTTTTTAAATAATGAATTTTAGCACGAATAAGTATAATTATATTAGTAACTCCTTTTTGGGGAATCACACATCTTCTTATTGTAATTATTTTGATTTGTGGCAAAATATACTAATGAGTTTGATGTGCTACTTATTTTGTTATGTGTCTTTTTTGTTCGTTTGTATGTATGTACTCGTATTTTCTAATGTACTCGTAAGAATATAGAGTATAGTAAAGTACATACATACATACATATTTGTCATTAATGTCAATAAGAGTTAAAATAAAATCCCTGATTGTGTTAAAATCGTACGTTTATACAGTTTTGGTTGGTTGGCAAATGTGCGTAAGGACGGCTAAATGACAGACTGACTCTACAATCACACATTATTTAAGACACGTACAAGTAAAATTCAATGCAAATCTCCAAAGACCTTTAAGAGAACGTAAGGCAGCAGCAGCAGCAGCAGCAGTATCACAGCATCAAGAAAACAGGAAGGTAAGAAACCGAAACCTCATAAAACATCTGCATAATTACCCACATCCACAGATACATACGAACGTACTTACACATCACACATGCACAAAAACACTTATACAATTACTCAAAAAAAAAACACACACAGTCACAAATTTAGTTAATACACACTTGCACATAAAAATTATGTGCCTGTGTAATGTAATGGTGTATTAGTTATTTGGTACGGACACCTTTTACATTTATTTCACGTTACATAAAAAGTACTATTTATGCAAAAACCTAAAGAAACTGGGATATTGTGGTACTGGGGGTTAGGAGAGTTGGTTTTTTTGTTTGTTTGTTAGGAAAAGAAGCTAATAATAACAATATAAGAAAAATTTCAAATCTTCTTAAAATTTATTGACATGAACATCAGCAATTTTAATGTCTGTCTGTCTGTTTGCTCACCTCCCTTGGTTTACCCGAGCAAGCACAGTGGGGCAGTAAAAAGCTTTTCCGTTTGAGATAAAATTATACATGTTTTTAGAAAAATAGTACTTGAGTTTAACATTCTGTCCCACTGTGGCATGTTAGAGCTTTCATTGTCTTTATGTGTGTGTATGCCAGTCATTAAATTTAACCACTTTAAAGTACTCTAACGCTTCAGTTTACTTTGCCGCCTGCGAAAGCCTTAAATATCCATAAAAACAGGACAATCTTATTTATATGACTTTGAGATTTTGTTATTGTGTTGCCTTCTTTGTTAAGTTTCAGTTTTTAGACAGCAAGTTGCAAGTCCTTAAAGAATTTTATTGAAATGTGTTGTTATGAAATTCATGTGCCATAAACTTATTAACTTTAACACTTTTTTTTTTTTAATTTTAGAAAATGTAATAAAATCTGGAAGCACATACATACATAAATAGATAGAGTTGAATCAGCTAAAATGTTATAATATGTACTGGTATGAGTGTAGATTTTACGAAGTGGAAATTTCATTTTGCGACAAACACTTACAGTCCAATCTGTGAGGAATTGAAACTGAGATTGTAGCTGAAAGTTAGTAGTGAGATATATAAAAGTTCAGAATCTACTATATTCCAAATATATTCTATATACCAAAATATATGTATACAAGTTGTTAAAATATAACCCAAGAGCCAATATTCCGCGATGCAGTAAAAATTATCAGCCGTAAGGCAATAGACAATCAGAATTGATAGAAAATCAGCTTTATAAAAGCAATAGAGGCTTACGTTGCCTCTATGCCGGGAAAACTGAACACGCCCTTAGAGAATTTAGAATTTTTAAATTTAATTCTTAATAGTGCGTTAAAACTCGCTCTGTTAGACAATGCGATTAGGGACGGCATTAGCCACCTACAGTGTTTCCAAACAGTGATGTCAGATGTAGGGAAAATTTCCTACTTGTAGGATATTTTTCTCCAACAATCAGACTGTAGGGAAAAAAGACAGATTTTTTATTTTCGTCCAAATGTAGGGAATTTTTCCTTTGGATGCAAATAAAAATTTAATTTAACTGACTTATGAAAAAAACATTCAAATTATTTTTCAAAATTGGTCAAAATTTTATTAAAAAGGAGGAACTATGTGTTACTTGCAATATTAAATCACCACATGTGACAAAACAAATAGAAAATATTTATGTTGGCCATGAATACGAAGAGTTGCTAAAGACCTTTCCAAAATCAAATTCAAACCAGATTAAGTTTTATATTACCTCACTAGAAGAAATACAGCAGAGACTGCCTTTGAAAAAAGACTGAATTTTTAAAGAAATGAAATTCTTAAGTCCCAAATTAGCCCTTGGTACTGGTAATAAAAAAATTTACAAATTTAAAATGTTATGTGAAAAGTCTAATATTGATATAAATTTTCAAAAGAAGAAATAATTTCTCTCTTAAATTTGGATTTGGAACCATTTTGGTTATATATATTAAAGTCGAAGAAGTTCAATGATAATTTCGTATTCCCTTGCCTCTCAGAATTATCCAAAATTTTACTGAGTCTACCACATGCCAATGCAGATGCTGAGAGGATATTTTCAATTGTTACTGACGTCCGTACAAAAAAGAAAGAAATAAACTGAGTCACGAGGTTTTAAATTCTATATGTATTCTTCGATCTCACTTACAATCAAAAATGTTAAACTGTACAAGCTTCCGTTGTACAGAAAGTCATTTAAAGAACATGCCTTTACAAGAGCTCTACAACTGATTTTTTATATGTTACGTATACAAACATGGGTAGATTTTTATGTTACATTCAGCCTTATTACGAGTGTCGTTTTCTTTTTACGACAACGACTCTGTCGTAATAGATTAAAGATGAAATTAAATTTGTTTCTTTGATCTATTGCGAAACAGTCGTTTTCGTAAAAAGAAAACGACACTCATAATAAGGCTGATTATTTTTTTTTTTTTTGTATTTAACACAAACTACCTGAAATTTTTTTAAAATGTATGTTATTGTTTTTTGTTTAAAGTAAATAAAATTTACTATCTTGAATTATTAATAAAAATATGAGTTTTACTTATAACTAATATAAGGTAGGGAAAATTGTAGGGGGAAAAATTAGTGTTGTAGGGAAATGTGGGGATTTTTTTTTTATCAAAATGTAGGGAACTTTAAAAATTTCATCTGACATCACTGTTTATAAATCCTATTTGCATTTGTCCGCCCGTGGTGCCTCTATTCCCTGAAACAAGACTCATCGCTAAGAGAATTTTAAATTTTAATATTTGGAAAAACTTCTTATTCAAATCTATTAATTTGACATATAATTTAAAGTTTCAAAATTTCAGAAAAAAACGGAACATATTCCAATCTTTCCATTTATCCTGGTTTATTTTGTGCACAAATATGGCCAGATTAACAATTTTAATGCGTATAGCAATTTTTGTATGTGTATAAAGGTGTGGTCACACATGGCAAATATTTACTCAAGAAAGCGTAATCACTTCTTTTAGCACAAATTTGTTTGAAGTTGTTTACTCTTGCAAGAGTTTTGCAAGATCAAACAACATCAAATAAAATAAAACTAAATATCTCTTGTGTCCCAAATAAACGAAGTTTTTTTTAAATAAAACAACAAATACTATATATTTTATTTAAGCTGCTGGTACGAGTTTGTATTTTGCAGTGTGCTTGTCAAATTTTCCACTGCAAAATGCATACACGTCGTGTAAAAGTAAAACAAAAATGTTTCTGCAAATGTCAGCCTGCATTTACGGTGTAACATTTTCAATTAGTACATGTTCTATTTTCATCTGACAAAGCACCTGCCAACCAGCTGTTTTGCAAGTTAATTGTTTATGGCGCCAAATTTATATTTAAAAAAATTTTATTAAACAAAAAAATAAATTTATATAGAGATATTAATGGAAAAAACATATTTACACATTAATTTTTAAATACAACAATTTTTGGCTCCACATGGCACATTTTCTCTTTAATTCTTGCTTAATTTTTTTTATTTTATAAAAGCTACTCGTATTATTGCAGTAATGCTGCAAGTTAAAATTATTTCTTAATCCATTTTTTTAAACTATATTTGCAAGTACACAAAACTCCCGCGAAAATAATCATAACAAAGACAGCTGTTGTGTTCTTTAATAGATGGTGTCAGATGAAACTAAAAACCGAGGTGTAAAAGCAAAAAATATAAACTGCTAATTTCGACAGACATGCACAATTACATATGTATCGTACAACTGACAAGTACACTCCAAAATACATACCGTCTAAAACCAGCATTAGTGGTTACGTCTCTTTCGGCAAATACTTGCAAAGTGTGAACGTACATTAACAGTGTAATGTTAACATTATAACAGAGTTCTGTTAACTTTAAAGGTTTGTGTCTAGGCTTTTAAATTCTTATATTTAACTTTACACACATGATTAGTTTAATCTTTATCAATTAACTCTTTCGATTATTGCTATTGAGCAATTATTGTTTATATAGTACGTAGGAAAATAGAAAATAGGAACTCTCAATATCAAAATTTAAGTGGGCATTACAACTCTGAATTATTAAAATTTTTGTCTTCCAAGATTGTAAGAAAAAGCATTGACAACTTACCTTTTGCTAAAAAATTTTTCAATGTCAGTTCATTGCTAGCACATTGCTAGGTCTGACAACATTGTATGATCTGACAACCGTCTATACAAAGCTTTAGATAATAAAACTATAGGAAACCACTTAATGAATTTTGGCACTATTTCTTCATTGTTTGCTAATAAATGTTGTAATTATAAATGCAACATGACCTTAGAAACAAAGCAAATGAACCATCTGCATGACAAAAAAGTAAGAAATTATAGTCGGTAAAGCCCGACCAGATAATACCATACACCAAGTATGCGAGTAAAAACAGTTTCTAAAATGTGGGAGCGCCCATAGTAGCGTGACTTCTGTGCATATACAAATTATTTGCATTAAATGTTACCTTGATATCAACACTTGCAAGGGATTTATGCATGTAAAAGTGATTTTCTGAAGTGATGGTAGCTATTGTTAATAATGGACAGATGTGCACAACATTTCTAGGTGTGATTAGGCTTCATGTACAACTTATTTGTGGTGAAATTTGTTTGGATATGTGCATAAATCAAACATTTATGACCGATAAACCCTATTTGAAGAGGACATCTGTATGGGGCGTATGTGAAATAATGGACCGATGGCAACCAAAGTCAATTCATACCGACTTTGGGTCAAACAAAGTTCTCACACAAAATCTTATCGAAATACCTTCAAAATTGCGACCTATGCTCTGCGCACAAGGTTTACATGGACAGCCAGCCAGACGGACGGATGGACGGACAGACGGATGTCGTTCAATCGACCCAGAAAGTGATTCTGAAAATTAGGTTGCTGAATTTAAACGTGGTCGTACAAGAATACACGTGAAATAGCCAATATCATGGGCATCTCAAATGAAGAACGCATAAGAATGAAAATTTCTCAAACTTGTTTGGATTGTTTTAAAAAAACAAAATGGATTTTCATAACTGTTGATAGAACATGGATCCACTACTATTCTTCAGAGACAAAACAACAATCCAAGCAATGGACTGAAGCTGGAGGAAGTGACCCCAAGAAAGCAAAAGCAATTCAATCGGCTGGTAAGGTTATGGCAACGGTTTTATGGGACTTCAAAGGTATTTTATTGATTGACTATCTGCAAAAGTGTAAAACAATAAATTCAGAATACTTTTTCATCAAGACAATACACCAGCCCACAAGAGTGTTTTAACAATGGCTAAAATCAACGAATTAAACTACGACTTGCTTGACCAACCACCTTATTCTCCTGATTTAGCTTCCAGTGACTTTTACCTGTTGCCAAATCTAAACAAATTCCTAGCTGACAAGCGTTTAACATCTAAAGAAGCTGCAATTACAGTTGTACACCACTATTTTGAAGGCTTTGAGGAAAACTATTTTAATCAAGGGATATAATTGCTAGATTAGCGTTGGACTAAGTGTATTGAAGTTTCAGGAGATTATATTGAAAACTAAAAATGTTTTTGAAAAACTAACTGTTCTCTTTCTCTGCTAGGCTAAGAAGTTTCCGAACCGCCCTCGTAATTGATTGAAGCGTTTTGAACTATGAATCGCTTGTCATTAATAGATTTTTAAGAAAATTTAAATGTTAAAAAACATTATTAATTTATTCTTATAAAAATGCGTTTTTGTTTTGATTGATCGCATTAACACAATATTTTTATCCAACTGCACTACACATTTATTCCATGCCAATAGTCTCTGGGCAATTGTCAAAGGAAAATTCAAATTACCCCAGTTTAAAGGCAGCTAAATCGCACCAAAACTTTACGAAAGAGTGGTGAGATATAATACAAGGCTGCAAATGTTTCTGCGGGTTTGTAAAGGGTGGTTAAATTGTAAGGGCCGATGTTGAATATGAACCACACGTAAACGCCAAGCTTTTGTCCGAATTTTATTTGACATTTCTCTATTTCAGACTTACTCAATTTGAACCATGGAGAGATACACAATCCAACAACGTGTTAAAGTTATCCAGATTTATTATGAAAATGGGCGTTCAAATCAAAATGCATATCGTGCACTTCGTGATTTTTTTGGTCCATTTGATCGTCCAAATGTGCGTACAATCGCAAAAATCGTGGAAAAATTCGAGCAAACCGGGTCTGTAGAAGACGTGAGAACACCAGTGCATGCTCGTACAGCTCGTACTGCAGAAAATATTGCTGCTGTTCGCGATAGTGTGGCTGAAGAGCCGTCCACCTCAACTCGTCGTCGTGCCCAACAATTGCACCTCTCACGATCGTCGTTGATGAACATTATGCATGAAGACTTGCATTTACACGCTTACAAGGTGCAATTGGCTCAAGGACTAAAGCCTCTTGACCATTCCAAACGTCGTGAATGGGCAGAATGGTGGCAAGAAATGGCAACAGTGGATGATCAATTTTCGAAGAAAATCATCTTCAGTGATGAGGCACATTTTCACCTCAGTGGATTCGTCAATAAACAGAATTGCCGCATTTGGGCGAATGTGAATCCAAGAGTGATTGTCGAAAAACCAATGCACCCACAAAGAGTGACTGTTTGGTGCGGTTTATGGGCTGGCGGCATCATCGGGCCGTATTTTTTTCCCAAAATGAGGCCGGTTAGGCAGTTACTGTGAATGGTGTTCGCTATCGTGAGATGATAACGAACTTTTTATGGCCCGAATTGGAAGATATGGATGTGGACGATATGTGGTTTCAGCAGGACGGTGCCACTTGCCACACAGCTAACGAAACAATGGCTCTTTTGCGCAACAAATTCAATGGCCGTGTTATCTCACGTAATGGCGATGTCAATTGGCCGCCAAGATCATGTGATGTGACACCGCTGGACTCTTGGCTTTGGGGTTATTTGAAAGAAAAGGTGTACGTCGATAAGCCAGCAACAATTCAAGAGCTAAAGGATGAGATAATTCGGCACATTAACGGCATAGAACCTCCATTATGCCTCAGGGTCATAGAAAATTTGGACCATCGGATGGAGGTGTGCCGCCGTGGTCGCGGCGCCCATTTGGCCGATATTTTGTTTCATACATAATTGAGTAATACCAATATATCATAATAAAATAAAATTACAATAATTTCTTAAATAGTTTGTGTTTTATTCAAAATCAACATCGGCCCTTGAAATTTAACCACCCGTTATTTATATTAACAGCTAAAGTTGTAATTGAAATGGTGACAAAGTTTTCGAACCGTCCTCGTACATATCTTAGCAAATTGTCTTGTGTAGACCATTATTTAGAAATAATTTTGTTTACAGTAAAAAGTTGTTCAATGCAGATAATATTCAATGCTTTTTACTCTTTCATATTCATATATTTTTCTAATTTATGACAAAATTTTAGGTCTGTATTTATATACATATACATATGTATAGATATATATGTTTTTTTGTTTGGCAAATAACTTTCATCTTACAAACTTCTTCATTAGCCTAAACTTTTTCTTATGATTTCTTTTAATAGCTCACATACCAAAGTATGTATTTAGTTTATCCTTCTTATTATTTTTTTTTTAATATTTTGTAGCACACTCTTCAAAATATAGCTTGGAGGCTCTGATTTCTATGTCAGATTTAAATTGAAACCAAAAAAAAAATAAAACAAAAATCATAAATATGATTATGAATTATATTTTTCAATTTTACATAAAGTTTTTTGCTTTTTTTTGTATTTTTTGTTAACAATCCATAAGGTTTATGTCTTTCAGTTTGACTGATTAGATTGACAGGTTAACATGGTATTATAAAAGATTTTCTTTGCGAAGCTTTTTTGTTTTGTTAAATTTTATCATATTTTCAATACATATTTTATATGTATTTTATTTGTTAAACTTTTTTTTTTTTTTTGATTTTAAATAAGGATTACAGTCTTGCGAGTATGCATGATGCTTTGATCCTTAACTACGGTGTATTGGACAGGGGAAAATGTGTGCGAGACTTAGGGTTGCTTACACTGTGCATGTGTCACTTGAAGCAAAATTTTCTTGTATGTGCACACATGCAGGTATGTATGTATGTACATACATATGTATGTATGTATAATACTATTATATAAGGTTGGTCCTTTGAGTAGCCAACTGGTTAAATATTCTACCTTTTTTTTTACTTAAAAAAAAAGAAATTGTGAAAATACTTATCAATCGATTACATTTTTTTTAATCTTTTTCTCATACGACTTTTCTTTATGTTGGTTACTAAACCACTGATATGATATGGTTACCTTTGACTTATCTGATACTTGTTTCTGAACGTCTCAGTAACTCAACAAGTATTTTGTTAAATAGATTTTTTACCCATGGATAAATAGCTGCTGCTACTGCTGCTCTCAATGGTCACTACTGGTTGGGGTAAGTCAATGTATAGTGTGGTTTAAATTTAAGTTTAAAAACGTATAGAAAATCTCATTACTCACAAGGTAAATTGACATTTAAATACTTGTACACACATGTGTAAAAGCCAACCTACACTAGTTGAAATATTGAATTTGATCAGATTGCAAATAACTACTTGTTGTGGTTAACAAATACAAAATACATACTTAAAAGACTTTTCTATGTCTTCAAGATAAAAGACAGCAGGAGTTGGTACCTGTTGGTTTTTAAAATTGTACAACTTTTAAAGGACCGGGCAAATATACATACATAGTATTTATATAGATTAATGAGCTGTAAAAAAGCTTAAAATGATAAGCATAATTTTGTGATGATGATAGAAACAGAGAAACAGCCGTATTTATTAGATACTAGCTAAAACCCGGTGTACTTCGCTACCCGTATCGTAATGAAATAAAAAGTTTAGAGTTAAATAAATATAATTATTAAGTTATTAAAATCTACAGTTTTCCTTTTAAATTAATTCTTATTACATTATCTTATTATGATTAACAATATACAAACAAACAAACAAACACACATTTACTTTTATATATAGATAAGGTTTTCAAATGTATACAAATTGTAACATTTACTTAATATTGTTGCTAGTCAGCGCATTGGTGTCCTAAATATTAATATTGATAGCTGATTAGCTTTCCCTATATATAATTTGTTATCATATCTATGGGAGGTGCCACGCCCACTATTGATAGTACGCCCATTCTTCTATCTTATTGTATACCATATATTTGATTTTTTTTTGAAATTATCATCATATGGGAGGTGCCACGCCACCTGTCGCTACTACTCCCATTTTTTCCGCAACTATTTAAACAAACAATGGAATTTATAATGCAAAATTTGAGTACTATAGCTGTTATAGTTTCCGAAGTATTTGATTTTTATACCGTGAAAATTTCAAGCAAATTCAGCAGACACCGGAGCATTTTTACTTGTCGGTTTTAAAAGCAATTCTCACAATATTGGTTTCTATGCTACCCCTGAATATCTGTAGATGAATTTTTAAATAAACAAGCGAATAAAAAAATATAATATGCCAAGATATATTGTGATGAGTTAAGCGAGATGACATTGTCAAGTTATGCCATTGCAGCGCAACCAAAATGTCTTTATTTTAAGGTCACGTTGCATTTATAATTATAAAATTTATTAGTAAAGTAAAAAAAGAATTATGACCCCTATGCATTACAGTGGTTTTCTATAGTTTTATTATCTAATCTTAATATTTGTAAATTGTGATTTAATTTGTTAATTGAAATGAACGAAAAACCACGTACTCAATCAATTTGACCTTTTTTTTATTAAGATTTTGGTAATTATTTAAGCTTTAGGTGTTTTATTTTTTATAAAAAAATTTAATTTTATTTCAATATTTCGCTACGTCTTTAAGTAGTTTTTTTAGGATAAAAATTTTTATAATTTTATATATTTGAAAAAATTTTTGTCATAGAAAAAAAAGGATATGAAAACTTTAACATAACAAAATATTAAAACAATTTGTAACAAGTAGAAAATATTACTAATCTATATATATAAAAATGAAATGGTCCATGTATGTAATGGCATCACGTGAGAACGGCTGGAGCGATTTGGCTGATTTTTTATTCGATTCGAAATTCTCAGGAGATGGTTTGTAAAGAAAAAAAAAATTCAAAAATTGCGGGTAAAACTCGGAAATTTTAAGTTTTTAATATATTGCCTCCTTTTCATTTTATATGCAAATTTATCTTAATAAACGTTTGTTAAATTTAATAATCGTTTTTGAATAAAATGTCTATCTGCCGTATTTATAAAAAAATAAAGCAGGCTTGAAGTGTGCTTTAAGACAAAATTGTCATACAAAATTTTCTTAAAGTACATTTGAAGTCTACTTTAATTTTTTATAAATACGGCAGTATAAATTTTACTGAATCAGTTCCTAAAGCTATGTGCCCACGATAGTCAGATATTACAACGTTGTCCGAAAAATATTTAGAAAATGTCTAACAACAATGTGAACTTAAAATTTTTGCCTTCCAACGTTGTAAGAAAAAGCATTTTTTTGCATTTTAAAATATATTTTAGGATTTTTTTTAAACTGATTTCTTCGTGAACTTTTTGAAGTCTGTTCACACTGATGGTTGATCATAATAACTCTTGTGTTTACCCACCCAGTATATGTATATAACAGTTTTTCAAAAACGAGCGCTATATGGGAGATATTTTACCTATTATGGACCGATCATCCAAAAATGTATTGCCATGACTTCCGTTATAATAAATATTATGTATGTTAAACTTTATCTCGATATAAATACTTTAAAAAGCTTTATGGAAGTTAAAGTGAATTACAAAGAGGGTCTTATATGGTAGTTTCGACTAATTATGGACCGACCATTATAAAATTAGGTGTCATCATTTCTGTATATATGAAACTTATTTGTGTTGAATTTTATTGAGATACCAACATTTTTAAGAAATCTATGGTCGTTAAAGTGATTTTCGAAAGTGGTCCATATATGGGAGCTACAAATAATTATGGACCGATCATAATAAAATTGTATTATTTGTATATATATGAAATATATTTGTGTTCAATATTATTTGGATACCAACAGTTTTAAAAGAGTTATGCTCTTTAAAGTGATTTTCGGAAGTTGGCCTGATATGGAGGCTACAACTAATTATGCACCGCTCTTGACAAAATTTGTAGATGTGATTTAGCTTCATTATTTACACATTTCTTGTGAAATTTGTTTGCATACTTGCATAATTCAAAGATTTATGATCGGTTAACCTCAATTTCGGGAGGACATTTGTATGGGGGCCAGGTGAAATAATGGACCGATTTCCACCAGTTTCAATCTAATCCGTCCTTGGGCCGAAATAGTATTATGTACCAAATTTTATCGAAATAGCTTAAAAATTGCGACCTGTACTCTACGCACAAGCCAGTGCGTAGACAGCCAGCCAGTCAGCCAGCCAAACGGACGGACGGACGGACATCGTTAAATCGACTCAGGAAGAGTGAGTCGATCGGTATACTTTAAGGTGGTTGTTGGACCAATATTTCTGGGCGTTACAGATATCATCACAAATCCAATATACCCTCCCCACTATGGTTGTGTAGGGTATAAAAAGACATGCAAATGCTGCCAATTAACCACTAAAATTAATGTGGACCTGTTATTTTCGGTCCCTGCTACTCACACATTAAATTACCAATTGAAAAGTTTAGAATTTCAAATTTAATAATTTTTTCAAAATTATTTACAAATTTATCACCAGAAATTTAATTTTACAAACATATTTCGAAGAAATAAACGAGAAAGTATTAAAATTAATTTTGTAATTGCCAAACTCGGAAATTCATATAAAAAAGAGTTAAGTAATTTAAAAGCTTAACAGACGAATTTTTAAGGAAGAATTTAAAAAAACGTTTTTTAAATCTGGTTAACGTAACAGATGAAGCCCTTTGTGGCAGTGATATGATTGTTGCACTTTTAAGATAATCAAAGAGATATCAAAAAGTGTTTGGATATTAAGCGGTTAACTGGTGAAATTTGTCTTTAAAAGAAATTAAGAAAGATGTTTGATTTCTCAGCACCTTTAAATTTTTTGATAAAAAAAAAACAAAAATTGATTGCGAAACCTATAAAATAATGAATGTAATTGAAATATGTAAAAGTCCCCCCACTACAGGAATGATATGGATAATGTCAGGAATGAAATGGAATCTAATATTGAAGACAAAATTTAATTATTTGTTTCGGAGGCGATGAAAGGATTTATACATTCGCAATAAAATCACGAAAAATACCGGAATACCGAATTAAAGGATTTGCAAAATCCGTACCATTTGACATCCCTAAAATTTATTAACAATTTGTTGAGAATCTAAGTTTGTTGTTAAAAAGCGTATTTTATTAAAATTATTATATTTTTTTAGAACGAGTTAGACCGCTATTAGCAAACTTAAAACCAGTGATATCGCAAATACTTTTGAATGCCCTTCTGTAGAACAATATTGTGAACATAAAGTATGTACTTCCCTAGAGTATATAAAGGATTTGTAAAGGATTATATCAATGTGTAGATAATGATATCGAATTTTACCAGCAGGATATTCTGATGATTACAATCAATTAAAATGCCTCTAAAATTAATTAAATAATCAGCCATTAGGCATTTTTACTGGAATTAAAGTTAAAAGCAAAAATAATTCAAGACTTGAGTTCAGTGTCATACTCCAACAATTAGATATAAATTCAAATCAAAGTTTTTTGTTTGAAAAATTTGAATTTCTGCAAATATTCAGCCTTATTATGAGTGTCGTTTTCTTTTTACGACAACGACTCTTTCGTAATAGATTAAAGATAAAATAAAGTTTGTTTCTTTAAGCTATTACAAAACAGTCGTTGTCGTAAGGCTGATTGTTTAATTTTGAAATTTATTCATATTAAAATTTAAATGAATTTCCAACAACACAAATAATTGCTAGAAGATTTTTTTTTTTTTGGCGATAAGCGGGTATAAGATTTTCGAAACTCTTTTAATAATAAAATAAAATCTAATAAATAAATAAAAAAAATGTGTTTAACTGCTTTTCGAAGTTTTTTGCAAAATCAAATAAACAGAAATAAAAAAAAACAATTCTTAGCTGCTTTTTAGTTTCCAACTGACGGGTAATATAGTTTTAAGAATTTCTGTGGTTTCTGAAGTTTCTCTAGAATCAAAATCAAAAATGATTGATTACAATTTGAAATAACTTTTGTTTGGAGTTTTGGAGCAGTCTGCAAAAATTTTAAAATTGAATTTTTTATATCTGGACATTAGCAACCAACAGGGCAACAGAAATAATCCATATTTTACACTAATTAAGTCTAGGTTATGAAGCTTCTGGATATACGAGTACATATATTTTCTTTTACTTTAGTTGTACTTGCAACTTTAGCTTAAAAATATACATATATTCTGAATATTTTATATTTGGTATTTCACATGAATTTAACTTGCTAAATAATTTTTTCATTATTTTGAAATATTTATTGAAGAGACTTAAGTAAACTATTTCATAATTTAAATAAAATGTAATATTTTTCTGAAAAACCGTTTATGCTCAAATATCTTGTGGCAGCTAAACATACGGCTTCTTTGCTTGGAAAACAACTCATGCACATTTATTGTATTCCTAACAGCCACCACTGTTAGCAATTGCTCTGTAAAACATACAACTAACATTTGGAACTGTTCGAATAACATAAAGCTTTCTATCATTGCTCCTTATTTCTCCTTTATAACACTTAAACCCAATTTCGACTTGCCAAAACCCCTCAAATTTATGTTATAAAACTGTGCTAAAACTGTTATACTGCTAAAATAATGTTGTAAAGTGCATGTTGTTTGTGTTGTAACAACCCCTATTTGTACCTGTAACCTTTCCGTTAGCACCACCAGTTGCACATTTATTATTCAACAGTTATTTACAGTGTAATTTGTTTTACATTTTAGTCTTATTTTTGTTTTGTTTTGCTTACACTGTTATAATCCCATCTCTGTGGTTTAACATATTTTTAAAAAATGTTTTTTTTTCCTTTTCTTTTGTTCTCATTTTAGGTGATTTACGACATCAATGTCCATAAAAATCTACAGATTATATACAAGGTAATTGAAAATTGTCAATGTTTCTTGTTGTTACAGTGTTTGTTTGTGTATTTATTTAATAGTCGCATTTTAGCATAAAAATGTGATAAAAATTTAAACTAATTAAGTGTAAAATATGCTTGATACAATCACTTTATGGATGAGTGCTACGTGCTACTTTATTTATTTATTTATTTAAATACCTGGACAGCTGTGGGTAGCTTTAATATCTGCAGAGTCTGACTGAAAAGTTGGTATAATTGGTGGCCATAATTGCCTCTTATTGTTTGTCGGATGACGAAATAATATTTAAATTATGTTTATGTTAAAGTATTTAATATGATGTACTTTGAAAAGAGAATTTATTGTGCTAAGAATGATAAAGATATTGATGCAGCTAAGCTAATACTGGCTCATGTTGTTTCATTTGTTTTTGTGGGCATTGTAAATATTAAGGAATCCCACGCTCTTGATGTTCTAGGCATGAGAATCCAGTGTGATGTCCGCTGGACCAAACACATCTTTCAAGTGTCTAAAGAAGCGCTTGGTTTTTTCAAACGGTGCAGAAAATACTTTACTCCATCTGATCTTCTTAAGCTGTGTTCACATTATGTGTATTTGTCATGTGAACTGTCACTTTTTCGCATGTCAAATTTATACATATAGTCTGAACACCATCAAACAATATCATGTATTAATTCTCTGTGTGCCATACATATGACATTTTTGTATTTAGAACGAGTTTTATTTTCGAGTGACAAACCATTTGATATCAGTTGTTTTTATAAGCAAAATTTTGTGGCGGCAAAAATTAGTTGAAATTTTAAGAAATAAAGGATGATTTTTTGGCTATTATCTTTTTGGTAACACTGGTTTAAACAGCTGACGCACATTTCCTGTTTTGTTTCACTGTCAAACATCTTCAGTTTGGTCTATAATTTAATCATGAATCGTCTTACAAACGAACAACGCTTGCAAATCATTGAATTTTATTATCAAAATGCGTGCTCCGTTAAAAAAAGTTCATTGCGCGCTTCTTTGTGTGCAGCTCACAATGGGTACGTAAATAAACAGAATTGTCGATTTTGAAGTGAATATCAGCCAGAAGCATTGCAAGAGCTACCAATGCATCCTGAAAAAGTCACAGTTTGGTGCGGTTTATGGGCTGGTGGCATCTTTGGACCGTACTTCTTCAAAGATGATGCGAATCGTAACGTAACTGTGAATGGTGAGCGCTACCGTTAGATGATATCCAACTTTTTTTTGCCCAAAATGCAAGAGCTTGACTTGCATGACATGTGGTTTCAACAAGGCGGTACCACATGCCACACAACACGCGCAACAATGGACTTATTGAGAGGCAAGTTTGGTGAACATTTTATTTCACGTTCGGGAACGGTCAATTGGCCGCCTATATCGTGCGATTTAACGCCTTTAGACTATTTTTTGTGGGGCTATGTTAAAGCTCATGTCTATACAGACTAGCCCGCTTCAAATGACGCATCGTGAGATACCGGCCGAAATGTTGGAAAGAGTATGCCAAAATTGGACTAAGCGGATGGACCATTTGAGGCGCAGTCAAGGTCAACATTTGCATGAAATAATCTTCAAACATTAAATTATATGGACCGTACTATCGATTCAAATAAATATTTCATGCATTTTTCTGAATTTTATGGGTAGAAAAATTGATATTCCACATGACAAATACAAATAATGTGAACACAGCTTTACTATTAACACCACCTATATCAATCGAAAATGGAATACAACTCTCATGTATGGGCCGGTGCTTCGAAGTCTATTTTGGAGTTACTCAACCGCTTACAGGAGAGGGCGAAGATGCTTGTCGGTGACAGTAGTGTATCCAACTCTATTGATTCTATGGAGCATCGTCGCAATATGGGTTGTGTTTCACTGTTCTATCGATACTATAATGGAATGTGTTGTGCTGAAATCAGGGAACTTGTTCCTCAAACATGCAGTTTATTATGTAATACACGTTCTCAAGTCAGTGGATCGCACAACACACCACAGGGAAAATTCGTTCTTTAGCCGTACTGTCCGTATGTGGAACAAACTACCAGCAGAAGTATTCCCTGCCACTTGCAATATAGGAAAATTCAAGTCAAATGTTCATAAACACTACTCCCTCTATGCTTCCTCCCATAACCTATTTTCCTAGTTCCAGCACAGTGCATTGCATAAGTAGGGGTCATCCCCTGAGTGCTGGTCCAAGAAAAAAAAATGAAAATATAATAAATAAATATGAACAATTTTGTTAATTCTTACTGCAACTACTAATGATCATCATATTTGCTCGGGATATTAACAAATTTTGTATTAGATGTAACTTAAATACGCGGGCTTCATAACTGAAGGCGTAAATTTTATACTTGGTTTTTATGTTTAGTAACTTGTGTTATTTTGAAAAAATGCCGCCAAAGCTTCTGGTGAATGTGTTCCTACGGTTCAATGTGCGAGAGATAGTTTGTGTGCTTCAGAAGTGGTAATTTTAAAACGAAAGACAAAGAAAATTTGAAGACCAATAATTGAAGTTATTACATCATGAAGACTGTTACAGAACTCAATAAGTGCTTTCAAAATCATTGGGAACTCTTTAAGCAGCAAGTTTTAAAACGTTTGAGGGCAGCAGAATACATCAAAAAGCAAACGAAAGACGTTTTTGCAGGTCCGATATGCTGCTTAAACGCTACAAAAGGAAATCATTTTTGCATTAAATCGTTACTAACGATATAAAATTGATCCGTGAAGCCCGACCAGCCAGTCGAATCGACACCAAAGCCATTATGCCAAGGTAATGCTATGCATTTGTTACTATCTACTAAAACGGTACTATCTACTAAGAACAACTGAAATCTGACCAGAACATCACAGAATAACTGTAACGAAAAACTACCAACGACCAGCTGTGACAGCTAAAACTATTTAGAAAAAAGTGGACTAGGAAGGTATCTTCATTGGTTAATGAGAATTATTTCTTGGGTAATGTGCTTTGGTCAGATGAAGAATATATGCATTTGTTTGGTTGTGATGACAGAAACCTTCTTTCCAAGTTCACAAAATGAAGAATTTTACCCTAGTCCTAACCAAAAAATAAAACGTAGAGCATAGAGAAGGTTGTATGGAGTTGGTTTTCTTCATTTGGTATCAGTACAATTTAATTGATATATGGAAAAATTTGTGTTGTTGATTACATAGAAATATTGCAAAATCAAATGCTACCGTATCACAGAGAAGAAATGATGCTACTGTGAGAATCTGGGCTGGACATTGATCCCAAGAATACATCCAACTAGTTAATTTTTGGTTTAAGCAAATCAAACTTGATGTTATGGCCATCAAAATGCCAGGAGCAGGATCTTTAGGAAGTCCTAACAAAGAAAATAGGGGGATATACACCAAAAAACTTATGGGATCTATGAATCATAGAAGCGAACAGGTTTTAAACATAGATGAAGGTTCAACTAAATATTAATATTATGTGAAACATAAAGTCTGCGTTCACACGTTTCAATTTTCGCGGCAAGTATTAGTCAATTTTCTTATTTTCTTTTTTTTCCGCCTTCTTCTACGCAAATTTATTTGCATGTTGATTTGCATGAAAAAGTAGAAACTTGATGGTTAAGAGAACGAAAATTTAAGAAACGCGTGTCTTTTCGTTCACACGCGTGAACGAAATATTAGTCCAACACCACCTTAAAGTATACCGATCGACTCAGAATCACATCTTGGAATCATTGTCTGTTTTTTCTTCTGGCTGGTTGGCTGTTTAACTGGCTGAAATCAATCTAGCCCCCATACAAATGTATTACCGAAATAATGGTTTAGCGGTCATTAATGTTTGGTTATGCACGTATGCAATCAAGTTCAACTGCATATAAGTTACACACGAAGCCAAATCATATCTACAATTTATTTGTGCAGATCGATTTATAATTGACCATAGCTCCCATATAAGGCTCACTTACAAAACTCCCTTTAAAGAACATAACTCTCTTAAAAATTTTGGTATCCAAATAATATTGAACACAAATATGTTTCATATAGAAACAAGTCATTTGGGTATACTTTTATGTTGATCAGTCCATTATTATTCATATCTCCCAAATAAGGCCCACTTCCAAAAACCACTTTCACGACCATAAAACTCTTAAAGATGTTGGTAGCTAAATAAAATTCAACACAAATAAGTTTCATACCGAAATGATGACAACTATTTTTATAACAGCCGGTCCATAATTAGTCAAATACTCCATAAAATATCACTTATGAAAATCACTAACTTGCGTAAATCTTTTAAAAGTGTTTATACCGAGATATTATTTAACAATACAATGCACAGAAGTCATGCCACTAAATTTTTGGATAATCATTCCATAAGAGGTCATGACTTCCAAATAGCACTCATTTCTGCAAACCTGTTGGTGTTGGGTATTATATGGTCGGGCTTGACCGACTATGCTTTCTTACTTATTTCAATAATTATATTAATAAAAATTAATTCTTATTTTGTTCCAACACTGTATATATACTTATATTGTACATTCATGTATAGTAAAACTATCCAAAATTTACTATGTTTACTATGCATAGTAAATTCACTATGTATAGTAAAATCATGGTAAATTCAATATGTATACCAAATATATGGTAAATTAACTATGAATAGAAAATCCATGTTAAATTCACTACGTATAGCAAATTTACTATTTGTAGTAAATTTAAGATAATTTTACAATGAATAGTAAATTCTTATGAAATATTTATTTTTCTGTATGTATGTATATGCAAATTAATCAGCAAATAATTCTGGTTGACTGAGAGTTTGTTAATTTTTTTTTGATATTTGTAAAAGGGCGTGGCAGCTCCCTAGAAAGTAAATAGTTACTTTTGTATAACTATAGAATTGTCAATAGAATAAATATCTTCCAACATTAGTTAGTTACTTTGATGAATGTGTACGCTGTTAAGCTTAAATTTAAGGTTATCAAAAGAATGATAAATTAAATATTTATTATCCAGAAATAAATATAGCGGTTACCAATACTTTGCATGAGTTCTTTTGTTGTACACAGCTGGGAAACAAATTTGTTAGAAATTTTCTTTCGATAGCACACTTTACTATAAATACAAAAACTATTACTTGAGTTTTATTGACAAGCCTTAATTATACAAACTCCGGTCTCGTAAATCTTTTAATATTTACTATAGTCCAACTAAAACCGTTTTTTTTTCAGAGCGAAATCGAACCGAAATTGTTATTGATATTTGGTATTTTTAATACGAGGTCGGTTCGGAAACTTCTTAGCCTAGCACAGAAAGAGAATAGTTAGTTTTACAAAAACATTTTTATTTTTCAATATAATCTCCTGAAATTTCAATACACTTAATCCAACGCTTATCTGGCAATTCTATTCCTTGATTAAAATAGTTTTCCTCAAAGCCTTCAAAATAGTGGTTTACAAATGTAATTGCAGCTTCATTTGATGTTAAACGCTAAGAATTTTTTCAGATTTTGGAACAGGTTAAAGTCAATAGGAGCTAAATCAGAAGAATAAGTTGGTTGGTCAAGCAACTCGTACTTTAATTCGTTGTTAAAACATTCTCTGTGCGCTGGTGCGTTGTCTTAATGAAAAATTATTTTTTTGCGTTGTAAGCCAGGACGTTTTTCTTGAATTTTTACATTTTATTTTTACATTTTGCTGATCCAGAATATTGTAATAGTATTCTGAATTTATTTCTTTACCCTTTTGCAGATAGCTAATTAATAAAAAATCTTTGAAGTCCCATAAAACAATTGCCATAACCTTACCAGCCGATTGCATTGTTTTTGCCTTCTCTTAGGCACTTCCTCCAGCTTCAGTCCATTGCTTGGATTGTACTTTTGTCTCTGAAGTATAGTGGTGGATCCATATCTCATCAACAGTTATAAAATCCATTTTATTTGTTTTAAACGATCCTTGCTCGGCTGTTAACAAATGTGGCATCCATCTTGCAGAAAGCTTTTAAATGGACTCGATCATTTGAGATGGCCATGATATTAGATATTTCAAGCACTTTTATTCGTCGATCATTTAATACCATATCATGTACTTTGGCTACAATTTCTGTTGTGGTTGGTTGGTTTATCATCAATGCTTGTACGACCACGTTTAAATTCAGTAATCCATTTGTTTACTGTTCATTATGGATTTCTTGTGCCGATAAACCTCTTTTATTTAAATATTTATTTTTCTAATTTTTCCATTGTAAAAAAATCGGGGATGTGTCTTTTTCGAACACCTGTTTCTATATGAAGGAGTTGTCAGAAGAAAAGAAATTTGACATGTGTTCATAACACAGATGGACGTTTTCAAAACACTTAACTTTTTCCTGTTTATACCACGATTTCTGTTCTAGGCTAAGAAGTGTCTGAACCGGCCAATTTTTATCCTAAACCGAAACCGAATACACCGTAAATATTGGAATATTTACTTAATTTCCTTTCCTCTTATAAAAATCCACCTGCTCTACACACTTGTTTTTCAGTTTACAATTAGGCGGATATATATATTTCTATTACGTCGATCGGATATTTTCGATACCATCACTTTAGTGAAGAGTGGTGACGTCTAATAAGACGCAGAAAATGTTTCTGCAGGAATTTGTTTTATTAAAATAGAACATGCGTAGTCATAGTCGTATAGGCGTCAAAAAGGTTGCACTGAATATTATAAGTGCAAATTGCCTGCCCATTCATTGACGCTTTACAAAACTTGTTGAATTATAAAAAAAATTTCCATTACTTTTTGAAATTTTTAGCTTTATTGCAATCAATGATTCCAATATCGGATTTTTAAGAAATTTGAGTTTATATTGGTTAGCACTTCTACAAATAAATTCGGACTGATTAAATTTATGGACAAAATAACCATAGTTATGATTAAGTACAAAATCTCTGGTTTGCAAAAAAAACTTCCATAGTAGGGGTTTAAGTGAACCCTATTTTAAGTAGTCTAAGATGTTTTTTTTTTGTGGAGCCCGTCACTAGGTGGAATGAAAACAAATTCTAATTATTGTTTTAGTTGAATGTTTATTTATTTATTAAAAAAATTTATTATAATTAAAATTACAATAAATCTAATGTTTGGTTTTCACTATGTCATTTTTGTTGTCAAATTGTCCAAATTATTGGCAATTGTATGACAACGGGTTGTCATATCATGATTTTCATGATTGCAAACATAGATGACGCCATATGACAACCCGTTTTTAAAAAATTGCCAACAATTTGGACAATTTGACAACAAAAATGTAATAGTGAAAAAGCGGCCTAAGGCTAAAAGCACTATCTATTAAGCTATCGGCTTAATATTTCTTGAATAAGTATGTATATGTTAGTATTTTTGTTAGATACTGATAATAAAATTTAAATTAGGTTATGAAAAGAAATTTTCTTTAAGAATTCAAAGACTTTGGATATGTTATTACTATTTGGAGTTTTTAAAAATTCAACAATGTTAGTAGAAGGCTTAAAAATTGATGCACATAGATTGAAGAGTACTGGGCAGTCCACTAAGATGTGAAAGACAGTTAATGGCGAGGAGCTGCAAAAGGAACATATTGGCTGTGCAGTTTTGTTCAATAAATATTGATGTGTGAGACGAGTATGTGTTAATAGCAGCCTAGTGAAACATTTATTTGGCAAACAATTGGTTGATGTTGGTAAAATAACAGGTTGTTTTGTTGGGTTAAAAGTTTTGTAGTGGTGCTTGTATTCGTTCCATTTACGTTCTAAAGAAATATTAAGTTTTGTGGTGGCACATCTGGGGCCAAATTACCGCATTCGTGATCGAATGAGCTATCGTATCGAAAAATGATTTCGATATCGAAAATTATGATAAAATGTACTAAATTTCTTGCTCGATATCGTATGCCATAATCTCAAATAAGAAAATTACTATCAATTTTACTCGATATCGAATGCGGTAATTTGGCCCCTGGTTACAAATTGTTTTAATTTTGGAATGAATAAGTTTGTGGGATGTAGGTACACATACTTAGCCGCGAGGTCTGCTGCCTCGTTGCCGTCAGTGAACGTGTGACTAGGAACCCATAGTAACTTAACATTTTTTCTCCTTTTTATCATTAGCTGTTGTATTAAAATAATTAATTCATTTTGATTCTTTTGATTTAAAGTGTCATCGAACACTGAGCGACTGTCTGTGCAGATTATATATTTGCCTTGTGAATCATCGCTAAGCTGTAGGGCCTTAATAACTGCAATGGTTTAGGCTTCAAATATAGTCGTATTTTAAGGTAATATTCATTAAATAAGGATTTAAAAACAAATGGATGTGTATTGCTTTTATTGAAGCTTTGAAGCTTTTTTAAAGAATTATTGGAATCTAGATACCATGGAGGTTGAATTTCCAAAGGAGGAGTGTACTCAAATAAATTATATTTTTTTTTTTTTTGAGCGGTTTTAATGATGTTGCATAAGTAGTGTAGACGGATGTTTAAGCATTGTTTTCCTTTTTTTTTAGCTGGTTGATGGGTTTATGAAGAAGCGAAGAGTTGGAGCAGTTGATTTTGTGCCGTAGCAAAAGTCTTTTAGAGTGAGAGCGAAGGGGCTCAAAACCGCAGCATTAAAAATATATTCCACAGTTTTTAGAGTCGTCTGGAAGTCTTGTTGTTGAATCTTATATTGTGTGTTAGCTAAATGTAGGGTGTTTTTTGCCAAGTAAAACTTCTATACTTTTAAAAAATAACATATAAAATGTTTAAATCTATAAATCGCTTTGTCATCAAAACTAAAGTTGCAATTTCTTTTAATAACTTGCCCCAATTTGAGGAACTTCGTTTGTTTGTGGCACCCATTTAAATCTTCCTAACATAAACTAAACTCTGAAACGAGTATAAAAATTATTAATATAGCATTTTTATATTTATTTAACTTTTTTAAAGATTTTCCTTTTAACTGCCTACAGAAGGGCTGTTGAAATAGACACAGCACGTTACATTTTACGTTATGAAATCTTTTACTTTTACTTTCTTTAAAGTAAATGTTCTGGAATCGTTGTTGATGGTTATTGAATGATTGGTTTCGCTGTAACAAAATTAACAAGAAAATAACAGCATAACAACTTTATGTTTTAAATAAATATTAAATAAGGATAAAATTTAATTGCCACAAAATTACATGGGTTCATAAATATATTATGATCTTTAAATTTATGAGAGTTTTGCAAACTATTGTTATTACAGGCCAATTTGTGTTTTGTATGTAATTAAATTGAAGGGAAATTTGTGTAAAGCTTAAAACAATTGACGAAGGACGAAATAAAAAAACGGGTGTAAATCTGTTGCAGTTATTAGATTTGCAGGACTCTGTACATTAAAAACCTTTAAATTTGGCTTATACAGTTAGGGACTTAAGTCTTCATACATCCTAAACACCAGAAAACAAAATTTTTAAATTAAAAATTCCAATTCCATTTTAATTGCTCTTTCAAAGCAATCAATATATTTTCTTTAAAAATAATGGTAAATATAAAAAAAGACCTGAAATAAATGTGTGTGAAGATAAATTCGAATTTGAGTAGCAAAGACAAAAACCATATTTGCTAACATTGATAATGTTACACTCAACAGACCACTGTCAAATTTGAAAAAAATGTATTTTTGGAAAATTTAACTTTTAGGATGAAATTCTCTAGAAGAATTTGGACAAATATCGAGTTGCACACGTATCCTACTATATAGAAAGGGTAGTCCAAAGGGTTCTAAATGAGACTACATTAGTCGAATTTCTGAAATTATTATTATTATTTATTATTTGCGAAAAGTTAACTTTGGTAAATATATATGTATATATATTCGTCCATACTTCGATTGTATTTCGAAAATTACTAGATTTATTCACCCCTATTGTGTAAGGCGTTGGCATAAACGACACCTTGCATTGTCATAGTAAAACGCCAAATTTGTCATACGCCAACGCCTTACACAATAAGGTTGATTATTTCAATATTAGAAAAAATAGAAGGGTTTACTTCTAACGATTTTGAAATCCTGACTAACTACATTTTAAGCTTTAGTTTTTGGATTCAGCCTAAAAATTATTTAATGTGAATTAGTATGTCAGAGGCTTCAATTGCTCGATAATTCAACCAACAATTTCTTGTCGTAATAATTGTCTTTTTTTTATTTATTTATTTATTTATTTGGTCTATAGATTTACAAAATCCTTACAGATGGGGGTAAACCTTATTCAAAAACGATTATTAAATTTAACAAACGTTTATTAAGCAAATTTTTATATGGAAATCTGTCTTAATAAACGTTTGTTAAATTTAATAAGCGTTTTTGAATGAGGGGGTTTTATTTAAAAATAGAATAATATTTCTCTTTGAAACATTAATAGGATGTGATATATCAATAACATTATAATAATCATAAAAATGTTTGCAAATGCGGCGGAACTAATCATTATTAGCATAGACAGATCTGTTATGCGACAGTCTCAGAAGTTGAAAATTGCGTGTTGTTCTAGCTGGAATATTAAAATTTATTTGGCCAAGCAGTAACTGGAAATTTACTTCATCACGAATAAATCCAAGCAGAAATGTAATACCCAGCATTATACAGCGACTTTTTAAAGTTGGAAGCTTTATAAGGTTAAGTCTGTTCTCGTATGGTGACAGCACAAAAGAGTTCCATCCGAGGTGACGTAAACAAAATATCAAAAACTGTTTTTGAACAGATTCGTTGCTGTTAATATGTATACTGTAGCAAGGATCCCAAATGATACAACCATATTCTAGAATGGGGCGAACCAAGGCAGTATATAGCTGTTTGGTAATATATGGGTCAGAAAACTCCTTAGACCAGCGTTTCATGAATCCTAGCACACCGAAAGCTTTATTAACTGTTAGCGCAATATGATCACAGAAGTTTAGTCTGTGCGCTAGCAAAATTCCAAGATTAACAATAGTGTTAACTTCTTCCAGAGTTGTGCTAGTTATATTATAGTTCGAATTAATTTTGTTATTTCTGTAAAACCACATGTGTTTGCATTTTTTAATATTAAGTTCCATTAAATGGATTCTGCACCATTGAGAAAACATGTCTAAATCTTCCTGTAGAAGACGTATATCATTAGAATTTTCCAAGCTCTTAAAAATCTTGACATCATCGGCATACATTAGTACTTTAGAATGGCGGATGACATTGGGAAGATCATTTATAAAAAGTGTAAATAGAACAGGACCAAGGTGACTGCCCCGAGGTACTCCTGAAGTAACTTTAATAACGTTTAAAACAGCTTCCCTATAGATGCATATTTAAAGATTAAATTGATATCAGTTCTAAAATGTTTATGAAATTTCATAAAATCTCTTCGTAACTTAAATGATATATTTCATTTGGAATACCAAAATTTGATGCAACAGTATTTTGAAGTTGTACCAAATGACTCGTGTTAGTAGTACCACGGTACCAATTGTGTCTGTTGAATTACTTTTTAGCAGTTTATCAGTCAAATAAGTTGTTACAAATTAACAAGATCTTGTTATACACGAACACAAACAGGCTCAGCCAAGAAAATTATCAATAAAATTTTAGTAAAATTTCATGTTGTAAAAAACAATTCCTACCTTCAGTAAAAATAATTTAATGAAAATTAAATTTAATGAACTCATGCCCAACTAAATAAATATATCAAAAAGGGAAAATCTTAGTGTGCAATCAGTAAACTTTAGAATGAAACTTTTGCTAGGGTTCGGAGCATTGTAAAAATGAACAAAAACCCTGACTGTGCAGAAAACAAGCCAAGATTAGGACCGCCAAAGAAACTCTCCAGGCGAGATGTCAGTCTTATTTTAAGAATTCCTAGAATTTCAGTGCCAAAACGAAATGAAAATTCTGCAACTATAAAAGTTCTTCCAAGAACTATTCAAATGGCATTACGGAATCAAGGCTATGGCAAGCCGAATACCGTGCAGAAAACCTGGAATTTGCAAACACACATTTAAATAAACACATTGATTTTTGGAAAAAAGTTTTATTTACTGATTATTCGTCTAGTAATTAAAATATAATTAAATATTTTGATTTACAATTTTTTTCTTATACTCTTTAATTGACAGAAATATGAAATTTTGGGCATGTATGAAGACTTAAGTCCCTAACTGTATGAATTGTTTTTAATTATTTTTCAGCTATATTTCCTACAACAATATTAATTAATTCTAAATGTTCTCTACTTATTTATTTATTTTATTAAACTAAATTGTTGTTATTTTATTTTATTTATTTTAACAACTTTATTATAGATGTGAACAAACATGAAACGGAATGCACTTAACAATTTCATTAAAATTTATTTCAATTTTATTATCGTTTGTATTCCTGAATGAACCAACTTGTAGGACTGGATGCATCAATGAGTGAACGAGCATGAATGATTTGGCATGTATTGTAAATAGTCAAACGACGATTCAGTCTATAAGCGCGTGCATGAGAGTCAAATAAGCAAATTGAGCGGAAATTTTTTTAAACAGTATAATATGAGTATGTAGATATTTATGTACATATGTAGGTGGTGCATGTGTATATTTGCTTGAATACCTATAAAAATACGTACGTATGTATGTATGCATGTGTGTACAAGTATTGAAATGGTCCTCCCTTCCAATACAACGAATTCAATGCAATCCCAGTTTAATATTGTTATTTTTTGCTGTTGTTTATTTTTTTTTTTTTTTGAACATAAAACTTTATTAACCAGTCTTCCTAAATGTTGTTTTTATATTTTTAGTTACAAGTTGGTGTAATAGGGGACTAACAGGCCTTAGAAAGGGCCATATAAAAAAGAAATTATTTTTTTTTATTAAGTCGTCTAATTCATAACATGATTTGGATCCGAACTAAATTTCTCATTAATAGTGAGTTACATAGATGATGTGTACTGATAGAATTTAATAGGGTAGAAAATGCAATAAATTTTAAATTTGTTTTTATAATTTTTTTTTTTAAGAAAAGTAACACTCAGGCAATTAATATGCCATATATAATTGCGTTACTTTATTTGGAAAGGGTATACATTGAAGAAGTAAAGGTGATGAAACTAGAAGAAAGCCTTATATTAAAACTCTGCACTTGCGCATTATGTTTGTTTTTAGTGCATCATTGCAGCGCCTCTGGTGGTGAGTAGGCACATTAATGTTAAAGCTTGATTTTATAGCCTTTATTTCATTATTTTACATCGGTGACGTTTGAATGCTATACCACCGAAGGAGAGCGCTGTGATAAATATTAGTTATGATGGAGAGAAAGAAAACTAATAATTATCAGAAACTGATGTTGTTTTGAGTGGCAACGGCTGGGAAAATCGAACCGAGGCCACAAATACCAACTCATGCTTAATGATCAAATGCGCTAACCAATTAAGATCAGTTTGGTCTATAATTTAACAATAAATCGACTTGCAGACGAATAACGTTTGCAGATTACTGAATTGTATTATCGAAAATCATGATTGGTTAAGAAATAAAAATCCATTTTTATCGGAAAAATGTGTTCAGTGACGAAGCTCATTTCTGGTTGCATGGATACGTAAACAAGTTTGGTGTGAATTATGGGCCGGTGGCATCATTAAACCGTACTTTTTCGAATTGGGCCATTGTTTCGAGTGCTGTGTGTCATGGGCACCGTCTTATTGAAAACACATATCAGTCAAGCCAGGCTCTTTCACTTTGGGCAAAAAAAAAAAATTCATTACAAATTACAAATTTTTTTTTTTCACTTTGGGCAAAAAAAAATTCATTACAAATTTTTTTTTTTTTTTGCCCAAAGTGTTTCGAGTGCTGTGTGTCATGTGGCACCGTCTTATTGAAAACACATATCAGTCAAGCCAGGCTCTTTCACTTTGGGCAAAAAAAAATTCATTACAAATTTTTTTTTTCATTACAAATTTTTTTTTTCACTTTGGGCAAAAAAAAAATTCATTACATCATTACAAATTCATTACAAATTTTTTTTTTTGCCCAAAGTGAAAAAGCCTGGCTTGACTGATATGTGTTTTCAATAAGACGGTGCCACATGACACACAGCACTTGAAACAATGGCCCAATTGAAATAGGAGTTCAATAAACAGTTTATTTCACATTTGGGGCATGTCTGAAATCATGCGATTTAATGCCTTTAAACTATTTTATATGAGTCTATGTTAAGGCTCAGGTCTATAGGGACAAGCCCGCAATTGACGCACTGGTAGTTAATATTAAAGAATTTATTCTAGAGTTACTGGCCGATATATTGGAGAGAGAATGCCAAAATTACAAACAGCGTATGAACCCTCAAATGGCTGCCGCGCTTAACATTAACATGAAATCATCTTTAAATATTCTGTCGACTCCAGATAATGTTGCCGGAATTTATGTGAATACGGCAAGATTTGATAAGTCGCATTTGGGGTTTCGAAAACTTCATCTGCCTGTGCTTAGTTCGAATTTTAGGTTAAATACATCATTTGAATATGATTTCTTTGTTTGTCTTGCATGTTTGAACCTGGCTATTCTTGAATGCGAATTTTTCAAGCACTTCCTTACAATTTGTCGCTCTTGTTGGTCTTGCATGTTTGAGCCTGGCTATTCCTGCATGCGATTTTTTCAAGTACTTCCTTACAATTTGTCGCTCTATTTGGAGTTCAGAAAACCTCTTTTTTATCTATGTTTGTCTTACTCCCTAAGGAGGCCTATCAAAGGCCTTTTTCTATTTTTCCTGCTACATTATTATTTGTTTTTTTGGTTTTTTTTTGCAAATACTCCATATTTGTGTAAAATTCCAGCATATTCGACTACAATACTTGTTTTGTTATTTTAATGCAATTCATACATATAAAAAATCCGTTTATTTGTTGATATTTTACACGTGAGTATTTTTTTTTTATACTTAAATCTCTCCAATAAACATTACTTTCAATTTCAGTTTTATTAGTATTTGAAACAGGTAAAAAATAACTGCTAAAATAAATATTTACTTACGTTTGTTAAGGTACTTTTGTGTTGTTTTTCATTTTTTTTTTGCCAATAAAACTAAATTAAAACAATACAAATTGTTGTTTTAATTTGTAGGTAATACTTGGTCAATTTATTTAATTTTCTTTATAGGCATATTGTTTAAAAAGGAGATATAAAATAATGATTTAATAAAAATATTTAATTTTAATTCAATAGTAATAGTTCAAACAAGATTTGAATTTGCTGTCATTTAAGCAGAAAAGTGTTGTATATAATAAAAACAGAAACACTGACAGTTGAATATAATTCAAGCATTATTTGCTTTGAAAATATTGCTGATTAAACTGTAACAGTTACCGCCTGGCCCACGATGTCGAACGATAACGTTCGCTTCGATAAGACTTAAGACACAAACTTTTTATCGTATCTATTTTTTACTCAATCAAGTTTGTGTCTTAAGTCTAATCTAAGCGAACGTTATCGTTCGACATCGTGGGCCTGGGGATTAATGTATGTTTATTTTTATATCCTTCACCTTCATGAGAAGGGCATATATAAGTTTGTCATTCTGTTTGTAATTTCCGCAATATAATTTTCCGACCCTATAAAGTATATATATTCTGGATCCTTATAGATAGCGGAGTCGATTAAGCCATGCCCGCCTGAGTGTTGAAATCAATTTTCCGAAGTCCCTAGATATCATTGTTATCCATATCTTCAATAATTCTCTCAGAAATGCTTTCGAGAAGTTTGCTGTATAAAATCAGCAAAATCGGTTTAGGCCAACCAGAGTTATGGACCAATATGTGAGACAACCTCCATAAAAATTTGATATCTTTTGTCCATTTTATTGCAATATTTTGAAATATACTGCAGATAATATCATGAAATTATGTATACATTGTTTTTATGATAAAAGAAGAAATGGTGCGGAAAATATTAAGAATCGGTCCATGATTTCTCATAGCCCCCATACAAAAATTTTCCCGAAATATTGCTCAATTATACATAAGTGCCTATAATATTGGAATATCAAGACAAAATTCAGCAGAAATAAGTTTTATGCAAAAATAAATCGCAAAACGAATTTTTTTTTAGTTCGGTCCATGTTTGACCATAAACCCCATTTCTAAAATTCACTTAAATACGTATAAAACAGATATAAATATTGTTAAACGGCTAAAATTTGACATGAATAATCTTTATAGGGAAATAAATGTTTTTCTAAATTGTATGGTGGTCGGCCCAGAATTGGTCATAGCTCCCATACAAGGACCACATCTGAAAAAGGCATTTATCCCTATATATATTGTATAAATATCGGTACCGACTCAAAACGTTGTACAGATTATTTACATATATACAAAAATCATCGCACAAAATTTTGTGTATTTCGGTATATTTTTAACCGTATGCCCCATATAAAGCCCTCTTCCGAAAATCACTTTAATACTCATAATTATACTCTTATAAATAAGGGTACCAATCCAAAATTTTACACGGATTATTTACATATATGCCAAAATCAAACTGCTGGATTTTGAGAATAACGGTCCATATTTGACTATAGCACCCATATAAGGCCCATTTCCGAAATTCACGTTAAAACTAATATGTATCTTAAATGTACCGTTATTACGATGAAATATGAAACATGAAAAAAACTGTTTCAAAATTTAAGAAGATCGGCCCATAATTTGTCATAGCTGCCATATAAGAACCATTTCCAAAAAAAAAAAAAAACTAAATTCGGATCAAAAAATATTCTTTTCGGATTTATATATGATATATATCGTTGCAAAGGTATTTTTAATACATTTTATTTAATGTATTACAAATTATCAGACACCCAGTAGTTCCCGAGATATAGGCCTATATATTTTCAACTTTACGGGCCCGCCCCTCGAAAATAGGCGTGACCGCCAACAAATTTTTTTTTGCTGGCATCTCCTCTAAAAGCTCTATTTGATAAAGTTTTTTTTTTTTTTTTTGAGCAGTCACTAAAACCGAATTGTTCCCCTTTTTTATACTCTGTGTGTTAAATTACACTCAAGATTATTATGAACATCAGACAAACTCTGTAAATTATGGTAAGAATTGGTAATTAAATCAATTAAAAATCGTGGAAATTAGACAAAATTTCAAAATATTTATTATAAATTATGTTGGCCGTAAAATTGTCTTTCAAACAATATATAAAATACTAATAAAATTTGCACTAAGACTGAATAGAAAACACAGAATTCTAGTCCTGTAACCAGTATAGTTTTTGTATTTCTGATTACGTTTAGGTGGAGGGTATTTAAGATTCGGCACAGCCGAATATTGCACACTACCTAAAAGGTTGTTCACAACTTTTTAGTATATGAAAAATATTTTTTTTCTAGTTTACTTTATAGTCAATGTCACACTATTTTAAATCCATTTACGGTCATTTTCATCAAAATTAATATGTTATGTTTAACTGAAAAGTTTACTGCCAGTTTATTTTGAGAAATTAAATTGCATACAATAATTTATTGAAATTTAATGCTGTAAGCCCCGCTTCATATCTTAACTACCAATAATCATATAAGCTGTACTAATACCAAATTTGAGTGGTAAATGGCTAAGTCATGCCGTTGAATTTTTAGCCTTAATAGCTGGGGCGAAATATTCCAAATGCAGTTTTATATTGTTAGCATGAAGGTTTGTAGTTTTGTCACCTACTATGCGGTCACATAATGATGACTTTTCACAACCTTATGTTCCAGTTGTAAAGTTTGCCCAGCTGACCAAACATATGTCAGTCTATGATAACAAAAAGCTATTCTTATTTATACTTATTCCTTGTCAAAGTGCATTTCAAAGTTCTTCATCTGCGCCGAGTTTAATTTCTCGGAAATAATTTCCCCACATATAGATGTTATGTACGATTAAATAAAAATCTAAAAAAATCGATCCTTTTATTAGAATTGTCTATTTGTCGCTAATAATTATGTCATGTCCAAAACTATCCAAAAATATAAATCTCATTCATATTATTCATATTTCATTTTGTAAATTATTTTTTCAGTTAAGAGCTAACTGAAGTAATCTTCTATTTTAAATATAACTACAAGTTTTCTGTTAAATTTACAAGTTAAGTTTAAACTGCATTTGGGAAGAGAGATATTAGGCTAACTGAGGGTTAAAGTAATAGTTAAATTATAACTGAAATTGTTGAAAATGGGCGTTAGTTTTTTTTTTTTGTAATTTATTATTGCAACAATTGTTCAATCTAAAGCTCCGGTCACATTTGGCAAATATTTACTCAAAAAGGCGTAACCACTTGTTTTAGCACAAATTTGTTTGACGTTGTTTACTGTTACAAGAGTTTTGCAAGATCAAACGATATAAAATAAAACTAAATATTTGTTGTGTCTTGTCCTAAATAAACGAAGTTTTGTTTTTAAATAAATAAACGAGTTCAAATATATTTTATTTAGTGGTTACGTCTAATATTTGCCAAGTGTGTGACCGTACCTTAAGCTTTATACAATTCTATTTTTTTGTTTGTTTTATACGCATTTCTTAAACTAATCCTATAAAACTATTTATAAAACGGGAAGGAAACAAGTTTTTATAATGATGCAATTCAGTCTGTGTCTGTGCGTCTTTGTTGGCTGTAATCCACTTCCCAAAGGTTCAAATAAAAGCCTTAATTGTTTTTTATTATATACTATAAAACTTTAAATTTTCAATATTAAAATTTACTACTTAACAATCTTAAACCCTCCTTGGACACAAAAGCCTCAGTTTTATTTTAAAATAACATTAAAAATTTTATCAAATTAAATTTAGATCCCAGCAATTGTTTTTGAAATGCTGCCTTTAAAAGGTAAAACTCATACCAGAAAAACTCAAAGAATATTTGTTAAAATGTTGGAAAAAAACAAAACTTTAATATTGTATTTTGAATTTTTTCAAAAAAAGAATGTTTTTGTTTATATTTGTTGCGCCAAGTTTCGAAAACTTTTTCGATTACAGTTTAATATAATTTTAAGTTAAGTTTTCATCATTGTTTGTTGCTGTTGTAGTTCACTCCTGCGTTTTGTAATTTTACTTTACATCTATTTAAGTGAAATTCACCCCATTCTTTTGTTTCTTTAAAAAAATGTTGGTGGCTGGCAATGTTGTTGCCTCAATGTTGAATGTTTAAATGTAGTTGATTGCAATATTTCAATTATAAGACTTCGTTGCTGCTCTTCTTAATGCTGATGATGTTTATTAAAAAAAAAAAAAAACTAAAGATGAATAAAAGAGGATGAGAAAGTAGGAAATTGATATAAATAACTCAAAGTTTACTAATTCATTTTAGAAGCCAACTGCTGTTGTACGTACACCTTTCTACCACTTTATTGCTTACTTTATTTGTTGTTAGATAATGTTGTGAAATATTAAATCTTAAAAACAAAATACCAACAGGACTGTTGAAATGAATGGATGTTCTGATTGTCAGACTGACATACTGCCAGCCAGACTTTCGATTGGCTGTGTGCCTGCATATTTTTGTGCTTTCCTTTTCTTTTATAAAGAATCTTTTTATCTTGTGCTACTACAACTCATGTTGTTTATTTAATTTTTAATATCACATTTTAATAAATGAAGAATTTCTATATGTTTGTTTGGGTCTGTTTGTAAGCTGTTGATGTTATTCTTTCTTCTTCACTTATTTATTCATTCATTCTTTTCCATGTTTTGATATTTATCGCTTAAAATCATAATAAAATTACTTGTATTGTATGTATGCTGACAGAAAAGCTGACAAATATAGCAATTTACTTGAAAGTAGCGTAAACATGAATATATAGTATAGTAGAAATTATTGCACCAACTTGTTTATACAGTAAACAATGTTGCAGTAATATGTCTTTATAGTAAAAATGTTGCATTAACATGTTGATATGGTAAACAATCTTACAGCAACATAGACAATGTAGCAATAACATGTTAATATAGTAAAAAATGTTGCATTAATATGTTGAAATAGTAAACAATGTTGCAGCAACATGTTGACATTGTAAACAATCTTTCGACAACATACAAAATGTTGCAGCAAAGTGTTTCTATAGTGAATGATATAGCAATAACATGTTGATATAGTAAAAAACAATCTTCTATATAAACAATCTTATAGCAAACATATTTTTATAATAAACAATGTTGCAGCAACATGTTTTTATAGTAAACAATCGTACAGCAACATAGACAATGTTGCAGCAAAGTGTTTCTATAGTGAACAACATAACAATAATAGGTTGATATAGCAAAAAATGTTGCATTAACATGTTGAAATAGTAAACAATTTTCTACATAAACAATCTTATAGCAAAAATGTTTCTTTAGTAGGAAATGTTGCTGCAACATGTTTCAATAGTAAACTATCTTACAGCAACAATGTTGCAGCAAAGTGTTTCTATAGTCAACAATATAGCAATAACTTGTTAATATAGTAAAAAATGGTGCATTAACATATTCAAATAGAAAACAATCTTCTATATATACAATCTTATAGCAAACATATTTTTATAGTAGGCAATGTTGCAGCAACATGTTTTAATAGTAAACAATCTTACAGCAATATAGACAATGTTGCAGCAAAGTGTTTCTATAGTGAACAGTGTAACAATAACATGTTAATATAGTAAAAAATTATGCATTCACATGTTGAAATCGTAAACAATGTTGCAGCAACATGTTGACATAATAAACAATCTTTCAACAACATAGACAATGTTGCAGCAAAGTGTTTCTATAGTAAATAATATAGCAATAACATGTTGATATAGTAAAAAATGTTGCATTAATATATTGAAATAGTAAACAATCTTCTATATAAACAAACATGTGTAGCAAACATGTTTCTATAGTAGAGAATATTGCAGCAACATGTTGTTATATTAAACAATCTTACAGAAACATGTTTATATAGCAATCAATCTTTCAGCAACCTGTTTATGTACTAGACAATGTTACAGCAACATGTTGATATAGTAGACAATGTAGAGCAAACTTGTTTATAGAGTATATAATGCAGCCGTAACATGTCTCTATAGTAAACAAACTTATAGCAACATGTTTCTCTAGTAGACAATATTATAGCAGTTTCTATATAAACAATGTTATAGCAAACATATTTCTATAATAAACAATGTTGCAGTAACAAGTCTTTATATATCATGTTGATATAGTTGATATAGTAAACAATGTTGCAGCAACATGTTGATATAATAAACAAAGTAAAATTATTTCTATAGTAAATAATGTTGCAGTAACAAGTCTCTATATATCATTAACATGTTGATATAGTAAACAATGTTGCAGCAACATGTTTATATAATAATGAAAGTAATATTTTTAAAATACATTAAAACAGTTTTGTTTAAAGCACCGCCATTGAAGCAGTAGAAGATTAAACAAAACACGAGTAGTAATGATTTTTCACTCTCTTCTGTAAATAAATAAACATACATACAGATATTCCTAAACATAAGTTCTTGAGAATTTTGAAATTGAAATAAAAAAGGAATATTAAAGCCAGCAAAATATAAGGGCATACACTAACAGCAGCAGTAGCAGCAACAATAATAAAGTACAAAAAAAAAAAACAAAATTATAAACTTTGTCTTTTTATCTTTTTCACCTTTATGTCGATATCATCATTTTACTAACAATTTCTCTGTGTTTTATTTTTTTTTCGTAACATTATGCGCGACAATTCAGCAGTGACAATAATTTCAGTTCTTTTATTATTGAAAAAAAAACATCTTGTGCAAATTTAAACAAAAATTCTATAATTTCGAGAGGGGAGTGATGATTTTTTTTAATTTATGCATTTGTTTTTTTTTCCACATTTTTCTTGTAAAGATATCTTGTAATTTTTTTTTTTTTGTGTTATGCTGTATTTCTATTTTAGAAAATATTGGTGATATTTATGTTACTGCTGCTGATGATGCTGGTGACGCTGTTGATGACAAATGGTGATGTTTGATGTTTTTTTGATGATAACATGTTGACTGTTGCCTCTTCTGGCTGGCTGTTTTTTTTATTTCTCTTTTTTGAATGCTTAAAGCTATTTACCTAATGGTTTTTATTATGAATACCAACATATTTCTGTCATGTTTATGTGAATTTTGTGTGACAAAAAAAGAAAAAAAATATTCAGAAAATACATTAAGTATAAAGTAATTTTAATAACATTTCTATTATTCATATTCATTTCTTAGAACACTCGTAAAAATATTTTTGTTTTTACAATTCGTATTTTATGTTTCTACATAATAATCTAATATCATATAAGAAGGAAAATTGTGTTGTTTGATAGTTAATTTACATTTGTATTTTATTCTAAATATGTAGTATAAATTTCTAGAATTAACTGTGTGTAGGGACAATACAATTTGAAAAATTCTATGTACGAAAATTGTATATTAAAAATATTTATTGAATAATTAAAAGCACACAGCAATTATACTGTAAAGTGCTATTGAATTGGCATCACTGAACTAGTTTTGTACTTCATACATACATATGTATCTAACTTTCTAAACAAAAGTGCTTCCGCTTTTTACACTTTTCTGCCATTACTTTTGCCAATAAGTGTTCTATTATTTTAATCACATTCCGAATAATTATTAATATTTACACCAACTACTACTACATCATCTACACTACTTACAAAATAGCAACCTTTTAAATATCTCTTTGCGAATTGACAACCTGACTGGGTGCTTTTGTTGTCTTTCTTTTATTTCTCTACAAATCTTCTTAAAAAGTCATAAACGTACATTTTCTTCTTTTTATTTGTTACAAAAACCATTTATGTTTTTGATCTTTGTCCCAATGGGGACCATAGCTGAGGTTAAGTTTAAAAAAAAATAGACAAATAAAAACGAAAATATAGAAACAAATAAAACATTAAAAACAATTTCCGAACGTAATCACCTAGAAAAATACTTTTAATCTCTCTTAGGGTTACTACATTAAAATAGTTGGTTTGATGTTTTTGATATTTTTGTAATTTGTAAAAATAGTAGAAACCAAAATTGGACAATGTTACAAACAAGGATTGAAGCCAATTGGACAATAACTATAAGGAAATAAAACTGAAGCTAAAATTAGACACTATATAGAACTTTAATTGAAGCTAAAATTGGATAATGTGAATAACAAGGATTGCTGCTAAAATTGGACAATATAGATAACCACTAAAAAGCTAAAATTGGCCAACATAAATAGCCGCGATTGAATCGAAAATTGGACAATTTCAAAAAAAAAAAAAAACACGAACACGAACCACAATTGAAGATGAAGGATTGAAGCAACAATTGGCCAATTGGACAATATAAAGAACCACGATTGAAGCCAAAATCGGTCAATGTAAAGAACCACTATTGAATTTAAAATTGGCCAACATAAACAGCCGCGGTTGAAGCTAAAATTGGCCAATATGAAGAATCACAATTGAAGCTATAATTGGATAATGTGAATAACAAGGAGTAATGCTAAAATTGGACAATATAGAGAACCACTAAAAAGCTAAAATTGGCCAACATAAATAGCCGCGATTGAATCTAAAATTGGACAATTTCAAAAAAAAAACACGATTAATGCTAAAGAACCACAATTGACGATGAAGGATTGAAGCAACAATTGGCCAATTGGACAATATAAAGAACCACGATTGAAGCCAAAATCGGTCAATGTAAAGAACCACTATTGAATCTAAAATTGGCCAACATAAACAGCCGCGATTGAAGCTAAAATTGACCAATATAAAGAATCACAATTGAAGCTAAAATTGGATAATGTGAGTAACAAGGATTGCTGCTAAAATTGTACAATATAGAGAATTAAAGCTAAAATTGGCCAACTGATGCTAAAATGGTCCAATGTAAAGAACCACAATTGAATCTAAAATTGACCACCATAAATAGCAGCGATTGAATCTAAAATTGGCCAATTTAAAGAAACACGATTGATGCTAAAGAACCACGATTGAATCTAAAATTGGGCAACATAAACAGCCGCGATTGAAGCTAAAATTGACCAATATAAAGAATCACAATTGAAGCTAAAATTGGATAATATGAATAACAAAGATAGATGCTAAAATTGGACAATATAGAGAATTAAAGCTAAAATTTGCCAATTGAACAATACAAAGAAACGCTAAAATGGTCCAATGTAAAGAACCACTATTTTCAAGTTGTCCAACATAAAGAGCTACGACTGAATCTAAAATTGGCCAATTTAAAGAAACACGAATGATGCTAAATTTACACAATATGAAAAAGAAGGATTGAAGCAATAATTGGCCAATTGGACAATATAAAGAACCATGCTTGAATCTAAAATCGGCCAATGTAAAGAACCAGTATTGAATCTAAAATTGGCCACCATAAATAGCCGCGATTGCAGATAAAATTTGCTAATACAAAGAATCACGATCGACGATGTAATGGGCCAATGTAAAGAACCACAATTGAATAAAAAATTGGCCAACATAAAAAGCCGCGATTCTTGCCACACCTGTATTTCTAGTCACAGCCTATATTATTGATATAACTAAACCAACAGTTGCATCATCATCATCATCTGTGAAATCAACAGCCTCATCCTATTTAAGTTCAAAAGTTCTATTTCAAAGTCCCAGTGCGGAGGATATTAACAAATAGCTGATTGTCTCGTCGAAACCTTTAAATTTGCGCAAATATTCCAATCGGGCCAAGACGAAGAAGACTAAAAAGGATTCATGCATCTATTATATACCCATTTTATACCCGGTATTGGTTATGACTATCAGCCAATGAAAATTAAAACTCTGCTAGTGGAACCAGAAGTGTCTCTGACTACTGAGATAATGAATTATTCTGATTATAAAATTTCAAATCCCATTAAACAATATCAACAGCAATTACAATTATTAAACTCTCATAACACTGGCACTAGCCCGAAAACCACCAGTGGCAAAGAGTAAAGTTTTTCGTGTGGTTCGTGATGATTATTATTAAATTCAATGTCGGCTATTTAGATTGCAACTGCCCCATGTTGGACCTAAAAACAATTTAAATCCACAAAATTTGAAATCATTATTTTATTTCGATAAAAATATTATTTATTGCGTTATTTTTGTTTTTTAATAGTCTAAATGTAAATGTAGATTGAAAGATTCAAAAGAGCCGAGATTGAAGCTATAATTTTACTATATAAAGACAAAGGATTAAAGTTTAAATTGGACAATATAAAGAACCACTATGCAGGCTAAAATTGGACATAACAAAGGACAAAAATTTAATCTTTAATTGGATTAAATAAAGAATTGCAATTTAAACTTAAAATTAGACAATTAGGGTGCTGTAGCTTAATTGGTTAGCGCATTTGATCATTAAGCATGAGTTGGTATTTGTAGCCCGGGTTCGATTCCCAGCCGCTAACACTCAAACAATATCACTTTCTGATAATTATTAGTTTTCTTCTATCTATAACTAATATTTATCACAGCGCCTTCCTTCGGTGGTATAGCATTGAAACGCCACCGCATTTAAATAATTAAAGAAAAGCTATAAAATCAAGCTTTAACATTAATGCGCCTACTCACCACCAGGGGCGCTGCAATTCTGCACTAAAAACAAACATAATGCGCAATTGCAGAGTTGTGATATAAAAAGGCTTTCTTCTTTCACCACCTTTACTTCTTCAACTATCACCTTTCCAAAGAGAGTAACGCAATTATATATGGGCATATTAATTGCCTGAGTGTTACTTCTCTTAAAAAAAAAATTGAAATTCTGAAGCAATGTGCTTGATTATTTAATAATTCCAAAATTTTAACTTTACTTTACTTAGGTAACTTTTTATTGCCATCTATAGGGTATTATTAAACTTGCATGTATAACATTTAATTGTTCATGCCTTACTAAGTAATTTTCCGTTCTTTATTTTTTTTTCCTTTATTTCTGCAATTCCTCTAAATACTAGTACTGAGTTGAGCAAACATAAAAAATTCGTATTTGATGCCACCGATGTATGTGTGTATGCATATAAGCATATTTCCCTAAAGACATAAGTGGAAAATCACATCAATATGCAACATCCACTAAAAACTCAGTTAAACTGTTATTTATTTATTCATACATTTTGCAGATGCGACCAGTCGTGCACACACTCACTTAGTCAGTCAGTCAGTCAGTCACTCGTTTACGTTTTCAATCAATCACCTCATGCTTTCCTTCAGTTATTGTTTGGTAAATGTAAACTACATATGTATGTGTATGATTGCTCTTCAATCTCCTCATCATCATCTTTATAACTTTTTCCTATTCATTTCTTTTTAAGTTTCGTTTTTTTTTCTGATCATCTTCAATTGTTAGTTTTGTAAACAAATGTTGAAAACTACATGCTACATGTTTGTAGTACTGCTACTGTTTATCGTTGTGAATGTATTTTGTCATTTAGTTTTTTGTTTTCCAACTTTTAGAGCTGCTTCTTTGATAAGATAACATGACAAACATGAATTGATGTGCTTTAACTACACACAAATACATAGTCAAACTAACCCACACATGTTTAACAATTCATATTTCCCATCCAACCACTCAGCCATCGATTCATTCCACCATCATCCATATGTAAATGTACTTCATAGTGCGTGTGAGTTTTATAGCATCTGACATTTGTCTTCCACTCAGTGTTCGTCAGTTTCATGATGAACTATTTAGGAATTCTCATGCATTTTTACACATTTCTAACCAGAAGGCAGCAACTACCACAAAATACTCTTACTCTCATACATTTGCACATACACACGCACACACATGCAACCACACAAAGCCAGATTTGCTGTTGTGTTAGCAACTTTGCAACCCAGAACCAATACTCCACCTAAGCAATTCATAAATTCAAACAGCAATTGCATTCTAGTTAGTTTTCCATAAAGGAAATGAAGCAATGATGATGTCCTTACAGTTTATTTTTCTCTCTATAAATGTTTGCAATTGAAAAATACTCATAAACACATACACAACTGCTCACAAATTAAGGTATGTGACTAAAGAAAAAACAAAAGGAAAAATATAAATTGATAAAGGTTTATTAAGGATATTCAGTGGGAAATCAAACGTTAATGGAAACTAATAGTTTTCATTATCTATAAAACGTGTTTGTTCTCTTATTTTATATCATCAAATCGTATCTTTCGTTATTCTTTACAATGTAAAATTTTAATAACAATCATCAATCTTTGTATTGTCCAATTTTAGCTGCAATTGTCGAATTTTTAGCCCCAAACACTGAACATTTATAGATTCAGTTGTGGTTATTTATATTGTCCAATATCGTAATATTATAATTCCAAATTTAGTTCTTTCTCAGTTCTTAGTCCTGTATATTGTCAAATTTGAGCTTCTTTCGTAATGTTTACCTTATTTGCCCAATATTAACTTCAATCGTAAATCATTATATGGTCCCATTAAAGCTTCAGTTGTAGTTATTTTATCTCATTTTAGCTTCAATTAGCTTTAAAATTTCGCAAATTTTATCTTCGATTATAATTCTTTATAAAACGTGATCTATTTCAAGCTTCCCTATAAAAAAAAACACAGAAAAATCAAATTTAATGGGGAATATTTATTATCATTTGAAATCTATTTTTTTAATGGTCGCAGATGATCTATCCGTTGAGTTCAATATTCGATGACTCTTTCGAGCATTTCGACTGGTAACTGGCGAATGACACGCGTGATGTTTTCCTCTAAGGCCTGAATCGAAGCGGGTTTGTCCGCATAAACTTTAGACTTTACATATCCCCAAAGGAATGAGTCTAACGTTGTGATATCACACGATCTTGGTGGCCAATCGCCCAGCCCAAAACGTGAAATTATGTGCTCACCAAAGTGTTCTCTCAATAAATCCATTGATTGATGCGATGTGTGGGAAGTGGAGCCGTCTTGCTTAAACCAAATGTCGCCGAGATCACGAACTACAATTTCAGGCATCAAATAGTCGGTTGTCATGGTACGATAACGGTCGCCATTGACGATTACGTGCGCACCGGCATCATTTTTAAAGAAATATGGACCGATGATTCCACCGGTCCTCAAACCACACCACAGTTTGCTGGACATCGCCTATTCGGTCGAATATTATCCAGTAATGAATGCTGGGTCTCAAAATGGCGAATAGTACGCTCAGTAGGCCGATTATATTGACCATAAGTTGAGAAAAGTGCACGAAACACATTCCTCACAGATCATGAATTTTCGTAATAAAGTTGAACGATTTGTACACGTTGTTCAGGCGTAAGTCTTTCAATTATGAAATGCCAAATAATACTAAACAAACAATTTTAGCTTCAATGCATTGAAATGATAGTTATTTTTATTGTCCAATTTCTGCTTTAGTTGTACCTATAGTTATGTTTTTTTTTTAATTTAAATTTAGCTTGAATTGTGGTGCTTAATATTGTCAAATTTGATCTCCAATCGTAGTTACTTATGTTGTCAATTTTTAGCTTTAAAAATAATTCTTTATATTGTCCAATTTAAATAGATATGAGCTTGGATGACAAATTTGAGCTACGAAACTTTTGCAATTTTACCTCCACTTGTAGATCTTTATATAGGCCAAATTTAATTTCAATTGTTTTACTTTATATTGGTCAATTTCAGTTTAAACTGCACACAGAGAAAAAATATAGTTGTACATGTTTACAATAATAATGTCAATATTTTTACAAGTTTTTCAACAACTGTAATTATTTATATGATTGCGGTAACCATAGTATGGTTAAGTTACGATTCAGATGATTACAACAGTCATATATACGATTATACAAGGTGGCGCAAAAGTAAACTTCCGATGTTTTTTGGCTGTAATTGAAAAAAAAATTAAAAACTTTGATTCTTCTTGTGGATTATTTTTATTTGGTCTTTTAATTTTTTTTACATCAAGTCGAGAATATGATGTCATGTAAATGTCTGCCGCCACAGTTGATTGTCATTTGAGCCCTTTTTATTGCATTTTCCATCACTTTTGCCAAAACTTCCGGCGATAGGTCCTCACATTCTTGACGGATATTGTCTTTAAGAGCTGCAAGAGGCTGAGGCTTGGTGACACAAACCCGCGACTTCAAAAAGCTCCACAAAAAGAAGTCTGGAGCGGTCAAATGAGGCGATCTTGCTGGCCAGTGCAAATCGCCAAAACGGGAGATTAGGCTCCCGGGAAATGCATCGTTCAGCATATCGGTTGTGGCAAGTGCAGTGTGTGCCGTTGCACCGTCCTGTTGAAACCACATGTTTTCCAATCCCAATTCATCAAGTTGTGGCAAAAAGAACTCGTTGATCTTATTGCTCTGTAGCGCTCACCATTCAAAAAAGGTCCGATGACTCCTCCAGCGAAAACAGTACACCATACAGTGACTTTGAGCGGGTGTAATGGCTCTTCGTGGGTTACACGCGGATTTCCAATGCCCCAGAAGCGTAAATTTTGCTTATTTACGTACCCGCTAAGATGGAAATGGGCCTCATCACTCATGATTATTTTTGATGAAAAATCATCTTCCTCTTGGTGGTGCAATATTCCGCGTTCTGGAGCAGTGTAGCGTAACATTGTTTATTAACGTGTATTTCGCATGTGTTTACTACACAAATGTCAAAGCAAAATTGACATTAGGGGCCAATCGCAAAATTTATAGCATTTTCTGATAGGAGGATTATTTTTGCGCCACCTTGTATTAAGTATGTTTCATTTCTTCATTTATCATAATTTCATGAATTCATTTATCATAATTTCATGAATTCATTTATCATAATTTGTTGCTCTTTGATTTTGATAAAATCATAAAACTGATCACTATAAACACAACAGAATTCCTATAATCATATATATGATTGCTATAATCATATGAATAGTAACTTAATCATATCATGGTTGCAGAAATTATAGAAATAATTGCAGTAAACATAATATTTAAAAAAAATGTTTAAACATCTTGAAATAGTTGATATAATCATGCACAACAATACTTTTACTCTGTGTGTGAATGTAGTTCTTTATATTGTCAAATATGAGCTTGAATCGTCGTTCTTTATTATTGTCCAATTTTAGCTTTTTGCACTTTTAGTTTCAATCTTAAGGTACGGTCACATTTGGCAAATATTTACTCAAAAAAGCGTTGTTTGACGTTGTTTACTCTTACAAAAAATTTGCAAGATCAAACAGCAGCAAATAAAATAAAACTAAATATTTGTTGTGCTTTGATCAAAATAAGAAAAGTTTTTTTTTGAAATACATAAACGAGTTCAATTACTATATATGTTTTTTTAGTGGTTACGTCTTTTTCGGCAAATATTTGCCAAATGTGACCATACGTTTAGTTTTTTATATTGTCAAATATGAGCCTCCATCTTATTTCTTTGTCAAATTTGAGCTACAAAAGTTGTGTAATTTTACCTTCAATTGTGGCTCTTTATAAAGCCCAATTTTAATTTTAATCGCAATTCCTTATATTTTCCATATTAGCTTCTATCGTGGTTTTGTTTTAGCTTCAGCATTCAAAAGAAAATAATTTAGGATTTCATTATTTTTTTGTTTCTCTAATTGAATGCCCCTAATAATAATTTAATACTCTGTATGTCGTTGGTATTCTCAAGTATATTTATTTCTCAATTTTAAATACAAAACTTCTTAATGTCATTTCGTTGCTGAGTAACAAGCTTTGTACTCGTTAAGACTTACTTATGAAATTTGTAGGAGTTGTAGCACTTACTTTTATATCAAAGTTACAAATTCTTATAAAAACCTTTGCCTGGTCTAAATATTTATTTAAATTATGATGATATTAGTAATAAACACATTAACATTTAAATCCATTATTTGTAATGAATGCTTTTGCTGGGTTATTCTAGTATTTTTCATTTTGCATAAGTTTCCAATAAATAAATAAAATTGATTTGTAACAAATCAATAAAGCAAAGTGAATGGTTACTATAACTTGATAGCAGATATTAAGATTTTATCACATACAATTTTACAATTTCTCTTTTGAATTTGTAGAAAATAAATAAATTTTGTTGCGAAAAATTGTCAGTTTGGGCAGGCGGACAGAAGACAGAAATAAATATCAAACGACAACAAATAATAGAACAAGAAAATACATAGAAAAGGATAATTTAAACTTGATTTAAGGACAGTAGATTTTATTAAAACTGTTTAAAGAGAGCAAAGGAATTGTAAAGTGTTTCAATGTTAACAATTGTGAAAAGAAATAGAAATGAATGTGCTTTTATTTGTGAAATCAATAACTTGAGTAAGGAAACCTTTGGTCAAGTTATTTTCAAACTTTTATATATTCTGTCATTATGCAAATTTTCATGCAGTTTATTAGCAAATATGTCGATTGAATAAAACAATTTTAAATTTCTGTTTCTTTTCCTTTATTTGGAAGACAACTTTTGCCTTATCACCCGTTAACCAAGTTCACCATAAACGATTTTGTTATCCTGACTTTTGTTTTCTTTCTTTACAGGCCATATTATTAGCGAGCAACATATATTTGTATTCTCACGCACACACTGGCAATTAAAAAATATCCTTTAAAATCCTTTATATCTATGTCGGTGTATATGAAAATTTTTTTTTATTATTGCGCATTGTTTGCATTCTTGTGTTTTATAATTAAAAAATTTTATAGCCAACAATTAACTCTCAATGAGAAACACAGTAAAAACACACATTTAAATAAAAAACCTCAAAAAAAAAAAACAAGAATTTACAATATTTATAAAAGTCAGCAGTATTATTATGAATTATCATCTCATAGGTAATGTAAACATAAAAACTTGTACACACGAGTATGTAAAAATATTTATGCAGATGAATGTGTGACTGAATGCCTACTTTATATGATAAATGAGGCTGTTCATGATGATGATGATGACAATGACTTTTTCTTTTTTTTGGTTAAAGTTGATTGTATGCTATTGGATTTTAATTGTATTTAAACATTATTAAAGTAAATATAATTACAGTTGTGTTTGCTACATACAAAAAGTTTCTGTGTTTTTGCGACTCTTATTACAAACATACGAAAATTATATTTTTATATTTAAAAAAAAAACACATATCAAGTAAAGTATGAGTTAAATCATACTGAAATATTTCCTAGTGATACATTACTGAGCAAGGGAAGTTACTAAAATACAGTTCCTCACATAAGTATTGGCACAGTAAAAGTTTTTGACTTTATACCCGCTTCACTGACATTCGAAGCTTTTAACAACTTTTCCAATGAAGTAACTAATACAAATGTATTTAAATCCATATTTATTTATTTAGTTCATTTATATTGTATTTAACGAAAAAATAATATAATTTAAGCGCACAAAAGTATTGGCACATTTAATTTACTTTATCAAGAACATTTTTTTCACATTTTTACCACATTTCATACTTATGCTTAGCTTTCACTATGCCATTTTTGTTGTCAAATTGTCCAATCATGACGCCATATGACAACCCGTTTTCATACAATTGCCAACAATTTGGACAATTTGACAACAAAAATGACATAGTGAAAACCCGGCCTTAGTGGGCAAGCCTTTTTGCTTAATAGCTGCATTCAAACGTTTTGGTTCTTTGTATGCGTCAGATTTGTTGTGGTTTCTTCCCCAATTTTTAGTCACTCTTCCTTCCACGCCTGTTGTAGCTCAGATTTATATGAGATCGGCCGCTTTTTGACCCGTCTGTCCAGTTCCTCCCACAAATGTTCAATCGTATTGAGATCTGGAGACTGTGGTAAGCACGTCATGAACTGAATGTTTGAGGTCATTGTCCTGCTGGAATGTAAACGATGTTGGCAAATTTAAATTTTCGGCGCTGTTTTTGACGTTTTTTTTTTTTTGGAATATTTAAATAAACTAATTTATTCATAATGCCGTCTATAAAAACCAGCTCACCGACTCCCGTAGATGACATGCAGCCCCACACCATGACACCACCTCCACCCTATTTAACTGTGGGACAAAGATTTTGCCGTATTAAAGTTACTCTCATCCGAAAAGAGTACTTGATTCCAAAAAGTAACAGATTTGCTCTTATATCTTGATTAAAGAAACAAGAGGTTTACGTCTAGCAACTCAAGCATTATAATCATATATATTGATCTCGTATTGCCGTATTGTCAAAAGAAGAAAATACGGAAAAAATATTCTAATTTACAATTTTTCTTTAATAAATGCATGAAATTTATATTTAAAAATATTATTAAGATGTGTTGTGTAATAGTTTTATTCTTTTTTCTTTATAAAACCCCGAAAATCTGTTATAAACATAACTTTTATTTTAACACTGGCAGCTCTGTTTATTCATTTGTCATTTCACTTACGGCAAGTGTCAAAAATTTATTTACAAATAAACGCTCTTGCAAGTTGAGCTGTAAGTGTGAAAAATATGATTGTGTTAGTAAAAAACTGTAAGTGTATTAAGTTTTTCGAACTTGCACTTGCATGTGGCAACGGGGGGTAAAGTTCTAGGACGGCCTCTTCGATTAGCATTATTGAAGCTTGACTCTCCTTTAACACGATTATTAACATTTCGAATTGTGAAACGGCTTCTTTCCTACTTTTCACCTATCTCAGCGTATGACTTGCCTTGATTATGTAGGTGCAGTATTATTTTGCGCTGATATACGGTGGTTTCTTTTTGTTTTGAACTCATTTTGGTATTCAGAAATTATTTTTTGAATTTTTTTTTTAACAAAATGTCACTTTAACCGAAATAACGGACATATTATGATTTATGGTAAATAAAAAAAATGTTTGGTTAAACTTGATTGCCAGATCTCTGAAAATTCAGTTATAAACTAAAAGGCTGTCTGAGTGTGGCAATACTTTTGTGCGACAAATTCATGACTTTTTTTTTCTAAATGTGTTATAAAAAATATATTTAGTGTAGTTTGACAAAAAAAAAAAAACTCACTCGTATTAGTTAAATCACTGTAGGAAGTATTTAGTATCTAAAATTTTTTGCCATAACTTATTTGAAATGACAGTAAAATTTCGTTACAACTGAAAACACTTACTGTGATAATACTTATGTAGGGGACTGTATGTTTTTGTCAAATATAAAATTGTATTTTTCTATAAGGACTCGCATACTTCATAATCCAATACTGATTGAATTGTCTCTATATTGTCCAATTTAAGCTTCAATTGCGGTCCTTTATATTGTCCAATTTTATCTTGATTCGCAGTTATTTATATTGTCGAAAGTAATTTTGGCTCATAGTTCTTTATATGGTTCAAATTTAGCCTCAATCGTGGTTCTTTGTATTTGTCAATTTTAGCATCAATCGTGGTTCTTTGTATTGTTCCACTTTAGCTTTAATCATGGTTCTTAAACATGTAAAATAATTGTGGTTCTTTATATTGTCCAACGTTAGCTTCAGTTATTGTTCTTTATATTCTTAGATTTTGACATGAATTGTGATATTTCGTATTGTGCAAATTCACCTTCAACCGTGGTTCTTTGTATTGTTAAATTTTATCTTCAATCATAGTCCAAAGTGAACTTAGATCATAGTTCCTCTTATGGTCCAAATGTAGCTTGAGTCGTGGTTCTTTATATTGTCCAACGCTAGCTTTAGTTATTGTTCTTTATATTTTTAAATTTTAACATCAATCGTGATATTTTATATTGTGAAAATTCACCTTCAATCATGGTTCTTTATATTGTTCAATTTAAGCATCAAACGCGGTTCTTTGTATCGTTCAATTTTATCTTCAATCGCTGTTATTTATATTGTAAAAAGTGAATTTAGCTCATAGTTCTTTATATGGTTTAAATTTAGCTTCAATCGTGGTTCTTTGTATTTGTCAATTTTAGCATTAAACGTGGTTCTTTGTATTGTTCAATTTTATCTTCAATCATAGTCCAAAGTGAACTTAGATCATAGTTCTTCTTATGGTTCAAATTTAGCTTGAATAGTGGTTCTTTATGTTGTTAAATTTTAACATCAGTCTTGCTTTTGTTTGACTTTAGCACCCCAGGGGCTAACATGCCCATTACTTTGACGCTGTTACCATCTTAATGAGAGATATGGCGACATCGGTGTCATGAGCTTGCGCAAGCACGAAACTGGTTAGAGTTTGATTGTTCAACTAGATTATTTTCCAAAATCACGGAATCAGTTAGAAGCCCGGGAAGTGGCCTCTAACTGATAATTGGTTGCAGATCCCTTCGGGGTACACGTGATGGCTGTGATTGATATCAAAAGCGGGAAGAATGGCAGTTTGTTAAAAGACTGATGTTTGTGCAGCAAACCTTTAGCAACCAAATTGTCTCTAGGAGTTGTTGCTGAAACAACAGTGACATTGAAAGTAGTGGTGCTCAGAAATGTACGGAAATTGTGGCTTTCGTGGTAAATTGTGTTAACAATCCGCCTTTGGACGAGGTTAGATATGCGGCATATGGCAAACACAGTAAATTCTGATCTTTGTCCTTGGCAGTAGTACTCGGTCAATGCAGTGTTGCTACTGCTGCTTTTCTATTTTCTAGTAATTGTGTTTGGTTATGCTAATTGACTAAGCTGTGGATGGCAGGAATTATATACATAGCACTTATTTAGCGAGAAATTACTAATTGTATGTTCCTGGCAAGTTCAAACAAGTATGATCTTTGCAAGACATACATTAGTGTGTTCTAGCTGAGATATACAATGCGTTGTTGAGCCAAGTTCACTCTGCGTTTGACGGCGCCGTGAGGTCTAGGCCGAAAAGGTAGGAATCCAAGGTTTGTTTTTTTTTTTTTTTTAAGAGAGTTAACACTCAGGCAATTAATATGTCTATATATTAAATAATTAATTGTGTTACTTTCTTAGGAAAGGGATAGGTAGGAGAAGAATAGGTGGTAAAAGTAGAGAAAAGCTTTTCATATGACAACACGGTAACTGCGCATTATGTTTGTTTTAAGTGCAGTATTGCAGCGCCTCTGGTGGTGAGTAGGCGCGCATTGATCAACGCTTTTATTTAAATATTTTACTTCGGTGGCGTTTAAATGCTATACCACCGAAGGAGGGCGCATTGATAAATATTAGTTATGATGGATAGAAAGAAAACTAATAATTATCAGAAACTGATGTTGTTTTGAATGACAGCGGCTGGGAATCGAACCCAGGCTACAAAGCCCAACTCATGCTTAATGATCGAACGCGCTAATCAATTAAGCTACAGCACCCTTAATTTGAAATTGTTAATTAAACTTCTTACTACAAAATAAAATGGAACAATTTTAATCAAATGCTGAATATGTGTTATAAACACAATTACTACTTACGTTTAACTTGGACGTATCTGTTAAACTTTAATTTAAATCGTGGTTCTTTATATCGTCCAATTTTAGCTGCAGTCATCGTTCTTTCTATTGAACAATTTTCCTATGAACCCAACTGTGAAACGATTAGACCAAGTAAAATCGTTTTATCTCGAGAACTTCGAGAACTTAATGATTCACCTCGGTTGGCTTAAAGGGTCTCAGAACTTCACTTTAACTAAATGGTATAAGAATAAATTTCATTCTGTGTTTCTTTGTAGTCCAATATATTCATGACGTTCGCATATTCATATGTGTTGTATAGTTAGGTATTAACTTTTTCTTGTAGTTTATCGTTGGCCAAATTACTAAATTACATGGAATACAGTTTCCATAATGCCAAATGGAAAAGAAGCTGCAGCAGATTGTTCTCTAATAGTTTATCAGTGGTCTAAATTTATCATCAGCCTCGTAGTGTCAATGTCAAATTTAATTTCGTGCCAAGTTCAGGAACAATTTTGTCACAGAACTGTGGCACTGTTGCATATGATTCAGCATACGTTTAATTCGGACATTGTAGCTTTTAGAAACCATTGAAATTATTTGAATGAATTTAAATTTAATCAGTTCTAGTGATGGAAATTCTCCAAAATAATTTTCATATAAAGTGTAAAAACGAACTTAACTTCTCTGGCCTTTCTTTGATAACAAACATATAACTGACCCCGTGCTTATGTTATACTTGCTGATACTTACGAAATTTAAGCATAATGGTTGACATTTAATGCTTTCACACTCATAAAAAAAGGATACGTTGGTTTTTGAATATACATATACAGTTGTACAATTTGTCATGAGTATTTTTTGTGTTTTTGCGTGGTATTCACACACACACACACACACACACACACATACACACACACACAGAATTTACTTAATTTGTGTGTTTGTTTGTTGTTTTTTTTTTGTTTGTAGATTCTGTAAAAAGTTTATTAAAATGAACATTAATTATATTTGATCAAACACTGACCACTTCGCTCATAATATGACATAAAGTTGAACAGAAAAAACAATCACATTTATAATTTAATGTGAGTATTTTTCATAAACGCTTGTATACTTACTCAAGAGTTCATTAAATATTCATATAATATGTTTTTTTTTTTTTGTTTTAAATAAAACAATATTGTTTTAAATGTATATAATGCAGAAGAACGTTTTAAATAAAATAATTTGTGACGAGGGTTGAATTAACACAAACTGTGACAGTCAGATTATTTGACAGACAGATAGTTATGCAGACGTGGGTAATTTTGCTAAATAGATTCAACTTCTAAAATATTATTTATAAAGTGTTTATCATCAACGCATTTATACAAACTATAGTAGCATAATTGTTATAATATTTATGTAACCAGTAAACGCGATTTAAAAGTTTTCAAACTCAAATTCATACTTACGAGTACACTGCCTGCCATTTGAATAAGGAAACACATTTTGTAGCTCTCTTTTTTTTAAAGAAGAAGTAAAGGTGGTGAAAGTCGAAGAAAGCTTTTTATATTACAACTGTGCAATTGCGCATTATGTTTGTTTTAGTACAGCATTGCAGCGCCTCTGGTGGTGAGTAGGCGCGTTATTTTTTTTAAAGCTTGATTTTATAGCCTTTGTTTAATTATTTTACTTGGGTGGCGTTTCAATGCTATATTACGGAAGGAGGGCGCTGTGATAAATATTAGTTATGATAGATAGAAGAAAACTAATAATTATCAGAAACTGAAACTGTTGTTTGAGTGGCAACGGCTGGGAATCGAACCCGGGCTACAAATACCAACTCATGCTTAATGATCAAATGCGCTAACCAATTAGGCTACAGCACCCACATTTTATTTTAATTATATATACATACAAAAACAATACAAAACCAATACAAAAACCAATTCTTTGATACCATAATAATAAATACAATGACGTGGTCTAACGAATGGTTTAAAGTTGTATAACTATTAGTTAAATGATTTAAATAAGGAGAAATTATTTTTGAGCCACAGACACAGCCAGCCGAGAGGGCGGAGTAATGGTAAGGTACCATATTATTGGTTTTTGAATTCCGCAAAATGACTGTAAGCACTTAGAAAGCATTTCCAAAATTTAACAATTTCTTTGGACCCATACCTTGAACGTACCAACACGACAACGCTCCAAATGATACCGCCAGAGCAGAAAAACAATGGATTAATCAACAAGGTATTCAGCTTTTGGATTGACCCTCATATTCACCAGATCTGAATCCAATGGCAGATGTCTGCGGTGGCTTGCAAGAACAGTTTATGAAGGAGGAAAACTATTTGAGATCATAGAATCCTTAAAGCATGCAATAATGAAAGCATAAAGTTCAATTTCGCTAAATTACTTAAGGTACGGTCACGCTTGGCAAATATTTGCCGAAAAATAAAATATATTTGAACTCGCTTATTTACTTAAAATTGAATGCTAGAAAATAATAACTTTTATTTTTATAAACTAAAATTTAAAAATAAAATATTCTTTATTCAAGTGACACAAGAAAACGTACCACAGAAAGACATGTCTTTAAATAAATTTATAATTTTAGTATAACAAAATACATACGAGTATGTATGTTTATTTTTTATTTCTTCAGGAAACTAAAGCAAAAACTTGGAAATTTGGTTGTGGAAAAAAAATTTTTTTTTCTGAACTTTAGTGGGAAGCACAACTGTTCGGATGTTTTGCATTAAGGATGATGCTTTTGGATGCGCTTATGCCAATAGTAGTTCTTTTCCACCAGACTGGTATCAGTTGACTTTCGTTTCTTCGCCCCAAATAACCCATTTCCAGTCATCTACTGTCCAATTTTTGTGGGTTTTTCCGAAATTAAGGCGTTTTATCACGTTTCTATCGGCTGTTTCTTTTCACACTGGCTACTAAACCAATTCTATTTTATGCTCGTCTAACCGTCCAGGAACTGACTTCCTTATTAATACTTTTTGCATCATTTTTCCTGATCTTGATGTCTTTATTATGTAGCATTTGTTATTGCTAGTATTGTTGGTTTTTAAAAGAAACAAATATTAAATATAATTCAAACTTTTTTTGGCTTTAGCTGAAGATATGCTCATTTACAGACAGCTAATTTTAGTAAAATCTATATTGGAATATACACAGGGCTATAATTTTGTTACATTTGTTTCTGTTTATATTCTAAAGTCGCGTTCTTGAACCTGTATCATTATTAGTAGTGCTTCGCGATCGCTCTAATTAAATCTGTGAAAAATTATTGTAGCACTTTTGAATAAATAAATAATACTAAGCTTTTGTTAAATTTATGTCACAAACGTTTTACTTTAGAGTAAAAAATCATTTTCTAATACTCAGATTATTTAATTAATTAAATGCTGTCGACGTTCGTTGTCGCGTTCTTAACGGCAAACCAAGAAATACGTTTACACAAAAGTCTTAATGTGTATATCTTAATAGGTCAGAAGTTTACACGTTTCAATGTTAATTAGTTTCATTTATTTAAAAACTCTATTAATACATTTTTATTAACCATAATAATAATAAGAAATGCGTCTTTAAAAAATGTAAAGCTACATTGACTTTCAAATATTTGATTTGGTCTTTATAAGAACAATTAACGTCAACCTATAGAATAATAATCGCCTACATTTTATTTCGTTATACTGTTTCCAAATGGGTAAAAAATAATTAAACAAAAAAATTAAGTTATTTTGAATCGTCAGAATTGAACTAATATAAAAAAAAAACATATGTTTTCCCAAGAAGTCACAAATTTAAAATAAAGGGTTGTAGGAATATGAAATCAACAACAAAAAATATAATTAAACCTTTGAGTTCAAAAAAGATGTTTCCATTCAACGTTCAAAAAGTTCGAGATGTGATATCAACTTCCCCAAAAAAGCATTCAATATAGTAAGCGACGAATCAGGGGTCATTGCATAGTTTGTAAATATATTGCCCATATATTTTATATAGAGGAAAAGGTGAACAATGTCAACCAAAAACACCATAATAAATCCCTAAACTCCTTGCTACGCCAGTTGTTTTTGCAGCCCCAAATAAACTCTTTACATTTTACATTAACATAAATATACTAAACATTTTAAATAACTATTAAGTGATAGAAATGAGGTTAGCACACTTCAAATATGCTGGTTTTAAATGTATTTTTCTTTAATAGGTTTATAATTATTAACTGCAAAATGTTAAACAGGCTCCAAGACATTGAAAAACAACCGTAAAGTGGACTCTTTAATTTACAGAGCCTCAGTGGCAGACATCTTGGCGTCTCTTCTAGATCTATAAAAAGAAGACTCAATGAAAATGTAATCTATGATCAGCGTTTCCTGTGAGATGTTGTTTAAATGGCCAGCCCAGTCTCCAGATCGCAATCTATTTAAGAATCTATTAAATGATGCGAAACAACTACATTACGCCATTTTTTTATATCATTTATCGTGCATTTACTTAAATTGAATTTTTCAGCAATTTTACCGCATGAATAATTATTTTGCAACAAATTTATCACACTGTTTTCAATATCAGTTGCCGTTTTTCTCATTTTTAAAGATCTTTTAATTTTTTATTTAAAAATCAAGTTAATCACTTCACAGGTCAAACAATAATGTGAAAATAGAGCAATAAAAATTTGATAACGAGATCAAACATATTTTATTTATTTCTTGTACTTTGCCAAAGTGTCCGAATAGTTAATTTTTTTTTTATTTTTTTTAAGCAATTTATGAGAGTTTGTGCTTTATCAGTTAGAATAAGGTTCAATTAAATAAAAAACAAGTAAAAAAGTATAGTTGGTCAATCCCGACCATATAATACCCTACACCCATTATATCAATAAAATAGTTTTTCAGATATGGGCGCTATATGGGAGATATTACCTATTATGGACCGATCATCCAAAAATTTAGTGCCATGACTTCCGTCAATATATAATTATGTGTGTTAAACTTTATTTCGATATAAACACGTTTAGAAGATTTATGGAGGTTAAAGTGAATTACGAAGCGGGTCTTATATGGGAGTTTTGACTATTTATGAACTGTATATTATAAAATTAGATGTACATAAAATGTACATAAATTTTTGTTAAATTTTATTCGGTTAACAACATTTTTAAGAGGTTTATGTGATTTCGGGAAGTGTGCCTTATATGGGAGCTACGAATAGTTATGGACCGATCATAAAAAAATTGTACCGTATTATTTGTATACATAGAAATATATTTGCGTTCAATATTATTTGGATACCAACATTTTTGAGAGATTTATGCTTTTTAAAGTGATTGTCGGAAGTGGCCCATATATGGGAGCTACGACTAATTATGAACCGATCGTCATAAAATTCTACCATGTTATATGTATATGTACGAAACATATGGAATGGTTATGCTTTTTTAAGTGATTTTCGGAAGTGGGCCTTATATGGGAGCTACAAATATTTATGGACCGATCTGCTCAAAATTTGTAGATCTGATTTGGCGTCATTTACTACTTACTCATTTGTTGTGAGATTTGTTTGCAGACTTGCATAATTTAAAGATTTATGACCGGTAAACCCCAATTTCGGAAGGACAATGGACTTCCACCAGTTTCAATACCATCCGTCCTTGGGCCGAAAAATACCACGTACCAAATTTTATCGAAATATCTTCAAAATTGCGACCTGTACTCTGCACACAAGCTTTACATGGACAGCCAGCCAGCCAGACGGACGGACATCGTTTAATCGACGGAGAAAGTGATTCTGAGTCGATCGGTATACTTTAAGGTGGATGTTGGACCAATATTTTTGGACGTTACAGACATCAACACAAATCCAATATATCCCCCCCCCCCTTCTGGTGGTGTAGGGTATAAAAACAATACATAAAACATTGTTCATATGAAATGGGGCCACACTACATCGACTCAGAAAATGATTATCAGTCTATAGGTATACTTTGAGTTGGGTGTTGGACCAATATTTATGGGCGTTACAAACATCATCACAAATCCAATATACCCTTCCCCCAAATATGTTGTAGGTTATAAAAATACATATACATATATGATTATATACTTACATTTGCATTATTTTCATTACCTTACTTCCTTAATGCAAAACATCCGGACAGTTTTACTTTCTACTGTATACTTAATTAAAATTAAAAAAAAAATGTGCTTCCTTATGCAAGTGGCAGACAGTGTATTTATTTAAATTACAAATTATTTGCCTTTTACGTTAAACGAATATTTCTGATAGCAATAGATAATTGCAACTTTTAATAATATGTATTAATATTTTTTCAAATAATAATTTTGATTTGATTAAGAGCAATATTGCTGCATTTGTACTTGTGGTGTCTTTCAGCAGTTTTAAGAAAAACTAGCTTTTGTAATGAGGCTGGATTTTATATGAACAGCGTGCTTTAATAATATTTAAACTGTTTGCAAAATTTAAATATCTGAGAACTACAAATAAATGTTATTGATTTTCAAGTTACATTTAACTTTTTCTATATAACAGGCTTTCAAACTTTACCTTTCAATCATATTTAAGTAAAATAAAATCCATAGATTTATAAAGTGTTTCAATAAGCGTTTCGGCATAATATTTTGTGCTACAAAACAAAATTGTTTCTCAAAATCCACAAAATACAAACTGGCTCACAATATTATATTATTATTATTAACATTATCACTGGTAGAAGGTTATCATGAGCTGGGCTTGTTACTGCAAAATCGTTTTATTTAATAATTTTTGTTTTTAGCCTGGCATGTTGATTAAAATGTGGCCGTATAAGCGTAAACCTCCAATTATGGGCTGTAAACATTATTAAAAATGCCAATAAACCGTAACCACAGGACCTGCATTAAATTCCAATTTATATACAGACACACATAGTTACATGAATACATATATAGGGTGATTCATTTAGACCTTTTTTTCAATTCTAGTTAAAGGAAACACTTAAAATAAAACTGGATGAAAGAATCTTTATCATTATCATGATCTTGCACAGCCGAATAATTAAAGACATTGTGGCTATGTATGGGCCTTGCTATGATGAATTGTCAAGCAATACTGAATAAAATTAAGATAACAAAAAACAATAGAAAAAAAGGCCTAAATGGAACAGCCTTTGCATGCGTACATCCATGGTTATATATATAAACACACCCAATTGGTTAGTTAAAGTACTAGTAGCTGCTGCCGCTGCTGCCGTTGTTTTTATAATTATTCATTGAAATGGGTGGAGGGTGGAGCAAAACGTTAAAGAGCAGATAGTAAATGCCTTTAAAATTTAATTAATTATTAACGCGCTAACACAGGGCTTTCATTGTTTTCAATATTAATATAAAATTTTGTTTATAAATACATTTACCAACATACATACATACTCGTATGTATGTACATCAGTGTATGTTTATGTTATATGTATGTATATAAGTGTTTGTTTAAAAATAATAAATATTTCATAGTCAAACTACACTAGCGTGTAAAACCGTGTGCATGTTCAATATAAATAATTGAGTTGCTTTATGTTTTTATATTTAATTATATATAATATACATATATATAAATAAAATATATTTGAATTCATTTATTTATTTAAAAAAAAAACTTCATTTATTTAGGACAAGACACCACAAATATTTAGTTTTATTTACTGCTGTTTGAACTTGCACAACTTTTGTAAGAGCAAACAACGTGTGACCGTACCTTTACAATATTTGCGAATAGTATTTTTGCGTATTTTTTGCGAATAGTATTTACAGTAAATGGTAAAATTTTGACAAAAATTTCTTTGGTTATTTATCAAGACAATGTATCCGGTTTTGCACACCACTGTATGTAGAGCTTTATTGTTTGAATTTTTAGTCATAATAATTGTTATAAAATTATTTGAAAGCATAGACACCACCTTAAAATCTAACAAAGTCTATTAGAAACAATAAAATATATATTTTATTAAAGGTTTGTTGTGCTTTGTTTTCACAAAAGCCTAGTTTTTTTCTTGTAAATTTAAATAAATAATTTATAGAATTTATTAAATAATAAATATTTGATAGGCTACAATATAATTTGAATAATACTAGTGCAGGTATGTAGTTGTTATATCTGTAATAAAAATATTTAATAGTCTTGAATATTTAATCAGTGTAATTTTGGCAAAACGGTTGCGTATACTTTATGAATAACTATTTAAAAATGTGTTATTAAGTATACGCTACAGTGGAATATTATGATCAGATATGTATGTGCTTATGTGTTAAATTAGTGTGTACCAAGGTAAACAAATTATTCGATTTTTATTTTGTTCGCATAAAACGTATAAGAGATTTTAACTGGTTAGAATAATTCGCTTACGTATTTAAAATTTGTCGAATTATTCGAATAACTCGATATAAAAAAAAACAAGTTTTCTCCTTCATCAAGTCGTATCTAATGCCAACCTTAGTTATATCACTTTTATAAATTTTAATAAATATGTTCTATATCTATTTCAACGTCATCATCATCAATGTCATCTTACATGTCGATTTATTCAACATATTCAACACCTGATTCACCAGCACTTTAAGTTAGATTAAAATTATCACACGGGTTCAATTAAAAACCAGTGTATATTGAAAACAAAACGGTACATTATGATTTCATTTCTATTATTTATTATGTTTTTTTGTATACATATTATAGATATTTCGCTGTTTTTATGTTTTAGTAATATACTTGTGTTTCCAAAAGCTTCTTACTGTATTTCATATTTGATTCATGCTGCCATATTATACAATTGTTCAATTCACAAGTAATGTTGTAATGTCGTAAAAGTTGTACGTCGTCTGAATTTACAATAGTTGTACAAATATTGTTGGTAATTTTTCTATATAAATATTTTGTACAACACCTATGACATTTTTGCATATGTTTTCGGATGTTGTATGAAAGTTTTAGTCAAAAGTCATTTTTCTTTAAAAAAAAAAAAATAACCAAACGGTAACACCCAAATCAAAAACTGATTGTGAAATTTAAAATTAGAAAATATAATTAAATATGTAATTTAATTACCATCAACTCAATCATATATATTTACTTATTTGACAAAATTAAAACGTAAATTCAACCCAGCTTCGAATCCCAGCCAAGAAAAATTATCAAATAAAAAAAATTTTTTCAAGTTGTACAACAATTCCTACCTTCAGTAAAAATAATTTAATGAAAATTAAATTTAATGAACTTGAGCCTGACTAAAGTAATACCAAAAAATTTTAAAAATTAACAGTTCAACTAAAAATAATAATTGTTCTTCAAATAGCTATGGGCACCAGCTTCTAATGTGTGTATTTCTACTCAAAAGTGTTACACATAAAAATGTCGACGAAAGTGGACAAAAAACATAATAAATAAATGTATTCAAGTTTACAAGACAAAAAATCTTGATATGACTACGAACTGAAGAAAGGGAGACAACATATGAATAGAAATTGAAAAATGATAATTACAGCAAATTTCGAACCACCAGGTAACACTGGTTAAAGGATTTATATTTGTCTGTTGGCTAGCGTGCACCGCAGTTGTGCAGAGGGTTAGAACACAAAGAATTTTGATGAGAGAATGTGGTTGTTATCGAAACATGTAAATTCAACCCAGGTTCGAATCCCAGCCAAGAAAAATTATCAAATAAAAGTTTTTTTCAAGTTGTAAAACAATTCCTACCTTCAGTAAAAATAATTTAATGAACTTGAGCCTGACTAAAGAAATACCAAAAAATTTAAAACGCATTATATTTTTCATGCAATGCAGAAATTGTTTTGTTTTTCTCACTTGTTTTATTAATTTTTAGTATTTTATATTTGACATTCTGAAGACTTTAAAATATAAATATACGATTTTGCTCAAAATTGAAGTTACGATCAGATAGTTGTATCATACAATATACAACATACAACATCACTTGTGAATTGAGCACATACATATATAAATATCTCGGATCTTGGTCGGCTAAAGACTTAATAACTTAATAATTAATAATTAGTTTTTACGTTCTGTTCTGTTATAAGGCAGCTGTTTTGTTTCTGATCAATTAGAAATGTGTATATGCGGTTAGTTTTTACTTTTTCGTTCTGTTCTGTTACGAACAGTTCTATAGAAAATAGAATTCAACGTTAAGTGACAGCTTGAAGTGCGTTTGTATTAGTTTGTTGTCAATCAGAAAATAGAGAATAAAAGGTAATTAATTTTCTGTGTGAAATTTAAAGAATTGAATATTAAAAAAGTTTTTTCCTCAGATTTTAACAATATAATGGATGATGAAAGACTCATTATTTTAGTGGAGGAAAATGACATATTATACAATAAATTCAAATAATTTTACAAGTTGGCAGAAAAAATCGAGCTGTATGGTCACAAATTTCAAGGGAAATGTGTTTACCAGGTATGTACATACATATATACATATGTACATAATTTTGCCTCAGCGTAAAAGCTGCATCTGCCACAAAAAAGTGTAGAAACGATTTCGATGATGATGGAAGAGGCTTATCAGGTGGCACCGCAACCGTATTGTCCAATACTGATTGTCCAAATCGACTTGTGCGAAAAATTCCTAAAAGCAAAAAGTTTTTAATCAAGTTTTATATGTATGTACATTGACATGATGACATTGTATCATAAAAATGTTAATATATTCTTACCTCCATCACTTTGGCTGCCATAATTTCAAACGGTGACAGCTGTAAAAGTATATTTTGCGTCACAAATACCCATTAGAACGACACTAAAAACAGTTTTTATAATTAAAAAACATAGATCCTGAATTCTTAGGACATTTCAAGGCAATGTGCTTCCCGTCGTTTGCTCTAACACAACTTGGAATATTCCACATCTTCTCAAAATTGTTTTGAATATCAACGTATTGTGAAGTGGTGGGTTTTCTTACGTCAAAGGGCGACAGCAAGCACCATAAAACATCACATACCTCCAGTATATTGTTTCTTATTGTAGTTTTTCCTAGTTTGTGACTCCAAGCAATAGATTGGATTGAACTTGCGTGAGCTAAGTATTTATATACATAGATACATAAGTACATTTACAAAATAGTTAACATAAGTATAAAAAACCTATTAACATGAAAATAAATGTAAAGATATTTATGTACTTACAGGAGTGTTATTGATAGGCTCTCCTCAGGAGATATACGCTGATTAGGTTGTCTTAGCGAACTTTTTATCAATGACAGCAAAACTTCATAAACGTCTTTTGTCATACACGTGTATGTAGGAAAAATTGTTCGTCATCCATGTCCTTAATTTTCTTGAATACTTTTTTGATAATATCCTTTGTTAACGGGTCTAGCATACCACCTTCGTTGACGACGCTTCTTCCGCCCCTTTACTGCTTTGTACATTTTGCAAACATTTAAAAAATGTATCCCTACTATAATATCGTGCACATTCGAAAGTTCAGAGTCACAATCATTTATAAAATCCATTTTTTATTTATTTATTTCTTTAAACTTTTGAATTATAAAAAACAGAACTTTTCAAGATTTTTATTTTCACAATTTCTTTACATTTGTTTTGAACACTCCTTTAAGGCAGAACTAGTCTTTACTTTCTGTTCCGAATCAGCTCACTTGATTTTGTTAAATATTAAATATGTAGAAGTCGTTAGTTGTTTTGTTACTTTCCGTGCCGTTGCGGACGAATCTGTTAAAAACAAACATTTGCTAAGTAATTGTAAGTGACAGCACAAAACAGCTGACATCCGCACAACAAAAAAAATTTTGGCGTATTACAAAAATTTTCAATTTCTTTGAATTTAATTAAGTTTTTGTATAAAAGTTATAAAAAATAAATGATGGATGACGAAAAACTCATTACTTTAGTCAATAGTAGTGACATATTGTACAATAAAAAAAAATTTTGATTTGTATTTTTTGATATATTTTCGCGGTATGTGTTGTCTGTTTACCTAAAATAGCTGATACGTTTATACGGAAAAACTAACTACAAAAATTTAACAACAGAACGATACGGAACAGAACAGGAACAGAAGTAAAGACTAATGAAGCCTTTATTTAAAAACAGCTGATTCCTTTCACGTCAAAAGTAATTTAGAAAATATACGCTACAGAAAAGAACGACACTGAACGGCAACAGAACGTAAAAAACTAATGAGGCCTTATGAGTGAAATCCGACGAGATCGGTTGGCAAATTATGATTACAACCCGACGAGATAAATTCTTCGGATCTCGGTCGGCGAACTACGACTACAATATTACGATGTAAGAACCAAGGCCTCGTCTGGTTATACTTTGTTCCTTAAGAAAAGAGTATAACTGAATCGGTACTCCTATTCTTTCTGGGATCATTATTATAATCTTATACATCTTATATTAAAATATACATAGACTGTTTGAGAATTATAACATATAATAGGGAATTATTATTATTATGTGAATTTTAACATAAGAAATGTTTGTTTTTGTAACTACATGTTACAATCGAATTATTCGTTAAAATGGGTATTTTGTAATTCTTCGAAGAATTATTCGTATTTTTCGATTATTCAAACGACCATTATAATTATCCTTTCCCAAATACCCAGTTTTTTATATATATATATGTATGAATATATGCATGTTAATGAAATCATCATGATACACTTACAATAGCGCATGCGACACACCTTGTTAATATTTCGAGTGATTATTAAATGTAGCAACTTGTTTTATTTTAATACACTAAAGCTTGATTCCAAGCAATAACAAATGACGTATTAGCTGTAAGAAGGTGCCAATTAGCACATGAACAAAATCAAAGAAAGCATTTTGTCGTAATCGAACTTTAGTTGGACTTTATTAACATATATGAATCTGAACTGATGTTTTGTGTCTAAGAATTCTAATTTCAAAAATTAATATTTGTAAAGTTTTTCAGGGTAGGTAAAATGCGAACTATAAAATTTAATTTATAACAATTCTTCGAAATCTATTTGCTTTAATATTGAATTAAAAAAATAAAATTCGCAAATCGAAAAGAACAATTCGGTACGAATAGAATCAATTTTAGTATTCTTGGTGCTCTGCAGTTTTCAAAACTTTTGCAATAAATAGTTAATATGTCTCTGCTCTGTTAATTTAAGTGTATGTATATCTTTATAAACATATTTGTTTATATAACATAAAAATTTGCAGGTAAGAGTTCAAAAAATGTTTCAAAATACAATAAATCAGCGATATTCCTATAGACGCTGCTCAATTATCATAATACAGGTACAAATACAAGGAAATAAAACCGGGTAATACATTAACCCTCCGATGAGTGAGAAGATCCCTAGGGACCTTTTTGCCTTTTCAAACTGATATTACTCCTACTTCGGCCACTACAACACCCCCCCCCCCCAAAGTTACTCTGTATTCCAAGAAAAAAAAATCAAGTCGATTGGATCATTACTTTAGGAGTGAGAATAGAACGCGGACGTGTCAATAGGTCCGTCTGGACCTTGTACTGAATTTCACTAATAAATGCATGTTTTTGGTCATCATTATAACTTTTTTATGGTTTCAACACATAATTTACTTGTTCTGAACACAAAGACCTAAACTCAAACACATTAGGGATGATGATAAAAACAAAAAATTCGAAGAAAAATTCGAAGACATGGACTTTATTGCTTTCAAGGAAAGGCGCAATATTCTAATTTTATACTACTAAAGGGTGGTTAAATTGTAAGGGCCGATGTTGAATATGAACCACACCTAAACGTCAAGCTTTTGTCCGAATTTTATTTAACATTTCTCTATTTCAGACTTACTCAATTTGAACCATGGAGAGATACACAATCCAACAACGTGTTAAAGTTATCCAGACTTATTATGATAATGGGCGTGCAAATCAAAATGCATATCGTGCACTTCGTGATTTTTTTGGTCAATTTGATCGTCCAAATGTGCGTACAATCGCAAAAATCGTGGAAAAATTCGAGCAAACCGGGTCTGTAGAAGACGTGAGAACACCAGTGCATGCTCGTACAGCTCGTACTGCAGAAAATATTGCTGCTGTTCGCGATAGTGTGGCTGAAGAGCCGTCCACCTCAACTCGTCGTCGTGCCCAACAATTGCACCTCTCACGCTCGTCGTTGATGAACATTATGCATAAAGACTTGCATTTACACGATTACAAGGTGCAATTGGCTCAAGGACTAAAGCCTCTTGACCATTCCAAACGTCGTGAATGGGCAGAATGGTGGCAAGAAATGGCAACAGTGGATGATCAATTTTCGAAGAAAATCATCTTCAGTGATGAGGCACATTTTCACCTCAGTGGATTAGTCAATAAACAGAATTGCCGCATTTGGGCGAATGCGAATACAAGAGTGATTGTGGAAAAACCAATGCACCCACAAAGAGTGACTGTTTGGTGCGGTTTATGGGCTGGCGGAATCATCGGGCCGTATTTTTTCCAAAATGAGGCCGGTCAGGCAGTTACTGTGAATGGTGTTCGCTATCGTGAGATGATAACGAACTTTTTATGGCCCGAATTGGAAGATATGGATGTGGACGATATGTGGTGTCAGCAGGACGATGCCATTTGCCACACAGCTAACGAAACAATGGCTCTTTTGCGCAACAAATTCAATGGCCGTGTTATCTCACGTAATGGCGATGTCAATTGGCCGCCAAGATCATGTGATTTGACACCGTTGGACTTTTTTCTTTGGGGTTATTTGAAAGAAAAGGTGTACGTCGATAAGCCAGCAACAATTAAAGAGCTAAAGGTTGAGATAATTCGGCACATTAACGGCATAGAACCTCCATTATGCCTCAGGGTCATCGAAAATTTGGACCATCGGATGGAGGTGTGCCGCCGTGGTCGCGGCGCCCATTTGGCCGATATTTTGTTCCATACATAATTGAGTAATACCAATATATCATAATAAAAGAAAATTACAATAATTTCCTAATTAGCTTGTGTTTTATTCAAAATCAACATCGGCCTTGAAATTTAACCACCCGTTAGCAATAAACCAGTTCTGAGAATTTTTTGTTTTTATCATCATCCCTAATGTCTTTGAGTTAAAAAAATTGAAAAAATTATTTTTGTATGTAGAATTTAGTTATAAACAATAAAAACAAAAAAAAAATGTTTTATATGAAAAAAATATGATTTACAAAATAAGTCCGTAGGGACCTTTTCACACGGCCGTGAAGTTCAGAACTGTCACTCATCGGAGGGTTAAACTTTAAAAATCACATAAAACATAAAAGTGTAATTTGAACTTGAAAAAATTATTTTGAAAAGTCATACAACTTAAAGCCTGTCTATCAAAATTTGTGCATGTTAAATCACAAAGAAAAAGAAAAACAAAATAAATATGTATTAAAAATTAAATCCCTGCCGATATTTATTGAATTTAAATGATTTATTTGAAACCCTCTTTATAACGTTGTTGTATTTCATTATTTTTCTTTGGATTTCTTTAAAAAACAAACTTAACAAAAGAATAAAATTGAATGGAAACATTTTAAAATAATTTAAAATTTTTGTTTTATACATATTTGTTCTTTTTTATAAGTATATTGTTGATGTTTTTGTTATGTGTACTCGCACTCATCTTGTCCTTCATTTACTTTGATGTTAAAAATAAACATTTATGAATAAAACATGTTGGCAGGATTGTTTATGTTTGTTGTGTGTGCGTTTGTGCTGATGTGTTTTTGTAAACAATAAAACTTCATACATAAAATATTGTTGTATTTTCTCTTCAATACACAGCATTCAATCACTCAAACGACTCCTTGACCAGGACACACGCCGCTAAAGTCACCACACAACACATTGACTAGCCTCTGAAATCATTGAAGTCATCCATGTATTTTTTTTCTTTATTAATTCTGTTTTAATACCAAAAAAAATTAAAGAAAATATCATAAGTTAACAATCATTTTCAATAGCAATTTAAACGTTATTAACTATATAGGCCAGATTTTTTTTGAATGTTTTTTGTTTGTGTTTTTGTTTGCAGTAAAAGAAGTGTTTGTATCAGGATGTTCTTCTTTTGTATCAAAGTAAAAGTGTATGTATGTATTAGTTTAAGTAGGAAAGTGTGTTTGTAGGCTTATTGAAACCACAAAAAAAAAAGAAAACAAGCAGCACATGTTAGAGTCATGTGTTAGTTGCTATAAGTGATAGTAGCTACACCCTACAGAGAATAAAAGCCATTTGTTTTGTACTCATAGTTATGAACTAGAATTGTGAGCAGTTCTTGGTTGATATATTTATGATATCTAGTCTGTTTGTTGGAACAAAATTTAAATTATTATTATACAAATTTCTAATCATTGGAGTTTTTTGTAAATACACAATTGCTTGAATCTGTTTCGAACACAAAAGAACGTAAATAAATAATGTTTGCAACATAAAGCAAATGTTTCACAATGATTATATTTCATGTACAACTGCATATTATTCGTAGCAATTTGACTGAAATTAAGTGTTAAGTTTTAAACTTTTGAATGTATCCAGGATCCAGTTATTTTATTATAATTTCAATCTCTACCAGTAAGAAGTTGAAAACAAAAAATCATTTGTTTTCAGTAGTTCAAACATAAAATACTCTACAAGAACAATGACAGTCATTTGATGCATCATCTGATGGGTATTGCTGATGGGTTTATACATCAGTAGTTCCCATCATTTTATTAAGGGCAATGTGAAAAACTTGATGTAAACATTCGTGTACATGTGATTCTTTTTCTCTTTCCAACTTGTGAACTTGTTAATCAGCGTTGCCATTGCGTAACATTTTTATTAACAAGGTCTTGTTTCAAAAATCCCCACAATTCCATAATATATAAAATCAAAATATTACCATGAAATTTATTTAAAAAAAGTACAAAAAAACTAAAACTTTTGAAAAGAGTATCTCTATGATCAAATACGTATATAAAAATGCTGCCGAAGCAAAATTAGGTATAAGAGAAAATTTAACAAATATTTATTAAAATTTGGTATGAAAACCCCCACTGTGGCAACGCCGAAAGCAACAATTTAATATAAAATTGCTGCAAGTGTGTTAGTTTATAAGTTTTGTATGTGTTAGTTTCCATCAGCAATTTCTTGTAGGGTAGTTTATGATAATTAAAAAGTGATTTCCTCAAACACTTGTCAATAAAATTTTCACATAAAGTAGTCTTTTTCTAGAAATAAGTGCTGTTAAACGTTTTTTTTTTTTTTGCTTAAATGAAACATTTTTAATTCTCAAAATCCTCAAATTATAATATTGTAAAAAAGAAATTTATGTATAATAATATCCTATTAAATGTTTTTAATTGGCTGAGCTTGCAACTGACTAAATTAAGCGGCCCTGTTAGTCTATTCATACACCAATCATAATTTCTAGATGGTTCAGAGCTAAGTCTAGAATATCCAGTCAGTCGTTAAAACTCAATGATGTTGACATTGGTGCTCAGCTATGTTTATAACACGGTATTATCAATAATGTCTATAAAAAGAAAATTTTACAAATGCAAATGTTGCTAAACAAGTTGTATGTTGATAAACATGCTGTATGTTGTTAAAAATGTTGTATGTTGATACACATGTTGTGTTTGTTTTTATATTATGTTGTATGTTGATAAACATGCTGTATATTGATACCGGCCGTTATATTTAAATTGAATAAAATAAATATATTTCTCTAGCCTGATTTTTGTGCTAACTTGCTATAGTGCCCAAAAGAAGATGAAAACATTGTGAAACTTAAAAATCTTCTTTTCAAAAATTTCTTAATATAAATTTCTAAATTTAAAAATAAGTCTTTTCATTTTATTGAATCGGCTTAAGGTCTCTTTTATTAAAAAGATAAAAACTCTTGTTCGTTTTTAATTTTTATTTTATTTATTTCCAATATTTCGACCAACTGTGTTGATCATCTTCAGGGAAGAAATATAATTTAATGTTTAATACAGTGTTGTCCGATGTTAATGTCTTAAGTTTCTTTCACTGACTGTTAATATTTTATAGAGCAGTAGCAGCTACTATCTCTGAGACCTGGAGGTTGTGAAAAATCTGCCCGTTTTTCTCCATTTTCATTATTTGTTTAGGTTACATATGGTCTGATATATTTTCTATTTTTTTTTTTAGTAAATGTGTGGATTTCTATTTTAGTCCAATAGAGGTTATAGTGGAAGGCCAATGTGCATGAGATGGCAATCAGCTGTTCTTTTTGCCGCTTACACTTTTTGTAGGTACGCAAATGTGAGCGACATATATAAAGCGGAAACTGTTAAAAAAAATGAATTGATTTGTTTTTTAATAAACAAATTCTAAAATAAACTTTTTTTAGTGTGTACATAGTGTAAAAAGAATTAAAAAAAGAATTATTTATAACTATATCACATATTATAGAGAAATCTATGGCAACATCATTTTAAGCGGCAAAGTTAAACAAAATTCTACTTTGCCGAGCGGCCGCTTCTCTTCAAAATTTTTGTATGAATGATTTTGTAAAGAAACAATACTTTTATTTACTGGTAATACTGTTGCCGTCCGCGGCTGCATACCGCTTACATTGGCCTTCCACTATTAAGGTTTATTGAATCTCAGTATTATGGTTTTTTTAGATGTATAGAATTTAAAGCTGACAACACTTTTTTGATTGGCGACCATTTTGACCAAAATCCTTTAAAGAACTTCTTAATTAAAAGTAATTTTAAGTAATCTTATTATTCTTTATAACCATTTAAAATTTTATATCCAATTTAAAATTATTTTTATACCCTTGACCTTCATGAGAAGGGTATATATAGGTTTATCATTCCCTTTGTCATTTCCACAATATAATTATTCGACCCTATAAAGTATATATATTCTGGGTCCTTATAGATAGCGGAGTCTATTAAGCCATGTCTGTCTGTCTGTCTGTCTGTTGAAATCAATTTTCTGAAGTTCCCAGATATCTTCGGGCTCCAAATCTTTAATAATTCTGTCAGACATGCTTTCGAAAAGTTTGCTATTTAAAATCAGCAAAATCCGTCCATAAATAATGCAGATATGAGCAAACAACCGAGACAACCTCTGAAAATTTCATCAAAAAAACTATCAAACAAAGAGTATTAATATAATATATATGTATGTATGTATATAATATAATTATGCATTCACAACAAAGGTGAAGGGTATCTAAGATTCGGCATAGTCGAATATAGCACTCTTACTTGTTTTTTGTTAAATGTGTTTTCGTCATAACATATTTAAAATTTATTTAAAATTGTACTTTATATTGAGAATTTTTCCTCTTGCGAGTATTTGAAAATTTTTAAAAAATTTTATTCGAAGTTTTACTTCAAGTCAAATATACAAATTGTTTGAAAACAATTATACACTACAATTTATTTTTGTATATTTCTGTTATATGTTTCACATAGCTGTATTGTATGATTTTACATTTATGTTTTCCAACGGAAAGCTATGTGAAACGTATAACAGAAATATACAAAAATAAATTGTAGTGTATAATTGTTTTCAAACAATTTGTATATTTGACTTGAAGTAAAACTTCGAATAAAATTTTTTAAAAATTGTACTTTATATTTATATTGCCCATAAGTTATTACGTCAAAACTTATTTAACTCGGCATTATTTATGTTTAGTTTGACATGGCAAATAGAACAGACTATTTTGAAAATCATTGTTCTGTGTTTTTTTTTAGATGTATAGAACTTTGACATAATCCTTTATAAAACAAAATGATTTTTTTTTAAATTAAGTATAAATTTACTTTATTCGAAAGATAATCTTTTGGCAATACAATTTGAATATGACTTCTGGATCAGACATAGTTCAACTTAAAGCTCTATGCATCTAAAAAGACACCCTATACTTAAATTTTAATATTGCCTTCCATTCATCTTGAAATAGAGTCCAGCATCCTATTTTGGAAAGTACCGATGTACGCCTTATTTTCGTGCAGTGGCTAACAGATGTTACCATCGATATATGGTTTAAATAATAGCAATTGCCTACAGTAGCGCAAATAATTCATATACAATGTAGAACTTTATGAAATCAATGTTTGGTCTCTGGCATATTCATAGTTGTGTATACGTTAACATTAGGGTGATTCATATACTTCTGCTACTTTTTAAAGTTGTGTGATACTTAGATCTGGTTGACCTTGAGTGGAAATTTCAAATCTTTCATCATAAATATCCAACTTATAGCAATATATACTTCAGTATTGCACTGAAATGCTTCCAATAATATTGTTAACTGGTCGAATTAATATTTATATTAGGAAATAGCATTTAAAGTCTAGTATGTGTGGCATATGACTCATGTTTTCTGTATTCTTCAGCATCTTCTATTAGTAATATCCATTCGAATATTGGTCGTTTGAATAAACGTATAATTTCTTATGAATAATTATTCGAAGAATTTCAAAATGAACATTTTGCAATATCGCATAATTCGATTAATTTTGTGAAGAATTATCAAATAAATTAAATATATGTATATGTTAATTTATTCCTCCTAAAATGTATATAAATTAAATTATTATGATCAATTCTTTTGATGATGAATTTCAGCAGTTTAAAATTATGTCTAGTAAAAAACAATACGAAAAAAAGTAGACGCAGCAAGAAAAACAAAAACAAATTTGTAATAATGCAAGAGTTGTAAATAATAATAAAGAATACACATATTATAAACGTACGTAAATTTCGTTCTAACTCATAACACGTAAAAAAGAAATATGATGAATTCCCGAATTCTATTTCTCAAAAAACGGCAAGTTAAATAGATGATGTTTACAGATGGATCTGGACAATGAAAATTGCTGATGACGCTCTTGGTAGGGTAGAAAATGCATTTCAGTTTGCCAATTGTTCTAGTACTTTACAATAGTGTTATTTGAAATTCTTTGAAAATTCGAACCATTAGCCTGAAAGAATAAATATGAAATTATATTGAAAATTGTTATTATAAAGATAAGTGACTAATAGCTCCTTATAAATTCTGCGCTTGAAATGTAGTCCATATTTTGATCATTGTATATTGTATGTTGTACATTGTATGTTGTACATTATATGATACAACTATCTGATTTTAAACACAATTTCGTATGTTTATGTTTGCAGGCCTGCAAAATGTCAAAAGTAAAATATTAAAAATCAATAAAACTGGTGAGAAAAACAAAATAATTTGTGCAATGCGTGAAAAATATAAAATAACATTGCAACAATTAAGTGAAATAAGTAAAAACGATTAAACATTTTTCATAAATTAAATACAACAATCTCTATTAACTGAATTATATAATTATATTTTATTGTTTATATTTGTCAAGCAATTTATAATTTGACTATTACCGTTTGGTTATTTTTTGAAACAAAAATGAATAATTTTTGATATAGATACAAATTATGGCAACACTTAAACTTTCATACAACATTAGAAAAACATATGTAAAAATGTCGTGGGTGTTATACAAAATATTTTTATAGAAATTACCAACAACATTTGTACAAGTATTGTAAATTCAGACGACGTACAACTACTACAACCTCATTTGTGAATTTAACAGTTGTATAATATGGTATTAATCAAATTCCAAATACAGTCAGAAGTTCGTAATTACCAAAACATATAAATACATTAAATTCAAATAACTATAATATGCAATGTTGGAAAGAGTATGCTAAAATTGGACTAAGCGGATGGACCATTTGAGGCGCAGTCAAGGTCAACATTTGCATGAAATAATTTTCAAACATTAAATTATATGAAACGTACTATCGATTCAAATAAAGATTTCAGCATTTTTCTGAATTTTATGTGTGTTTTTTTTTTGAAAAACTTTCCTATAGCTTTTTAAAAATACACCCTTTAAAATAATAGTTTAAAAATTAACAGAGTTTTGTGTTTTTGTGGTATGATCTCATGAAAATTGGCCAATTTGGTTGCACCCGTCATGCACTTTAAAGCTCTCTCATGGCTATTTGGTCGTTTCATATAAATTCTTGTAAATAGATAACAATAGTTTATAGAAAAATATTACTCTTTCTAGAAATAATCTAATTGAAAATGTGTTTCTGTCTATTAGTAAAAGACGTTTAAAGTGTCTAAATGTTGCAGCCGTCAGAATAAAATAGCCCTTAAGATTGAACAATTACTTAAAATAAATTATATTTTAATAATTAGTCGTATGGGATTACTATTCTTTACGTTTTAACAATTATTTATTAAATTTTAATAATATATTGCATTATTCCTCTTCCTTCATTTATCCTTTTTATTTACTTACTTTATTATTTATTTATTTACATTTAAAATTATATTTTAATAATATATCGGTTTACTATCCTTTATTACGTTTTATAATTATTTTGAAAGTCATTAATGAAATCATTTATTTTCGAAGAAGCCGAACATAAAGGTGGCTGTATAGATATATATCATCCATTTTTGATGTTTGTTATATGAACTTTTATATTCGAATGTGAAAATCTGATTGAACAACTTCTTAATACTTGATCATGATTGTGCATGCCTTGAGTTGTTTACTTAAATTGTAACGGCTTTTATTACAACAATAACAATAATATTATAAATCTTATTATAGCATATTTTGTTCTATTCATAGAATTGTTTAAATTCTTTTGGCTTAATTGAAGTAAACAACCAGTGGCCTTGCATGAAGAGGGACACAAAAAAATAATATAATATTAATATTAATTAAAAATTAAGTGTATGTATGTATATACAATATACAACTGTTAATTTGTGATTAACAAACTAGACCAACCCATCATTTTGCTTAAAAGTCTGTATGTGTGATCTTTGTGGACATACGCACAACAACATGTTTCATTAATAAATAACTTTTCCTAATCCTAATTCTTATAAACCACCTTACTGCTACATGTACGTTTACATAATATGATATACACACACAAACAGGCACACACACACACACACATACACTTTTATACACGCATACCTAAACACTTAAATGGTCATATAATAATATTATGTTTGTATGCTCTTTTTTCTTCCCGTTACTAGCTGTTTTTATATATAAAAAAAACATGTTTGGTTTTGACCACAAAAGTATTGCCACTTGAATAGGTTTTTAAACCATAATGAAAATACATTTAAAAAAAAAATGACTTACACACACAACCACTAAATAAATTTAATAAAAACATAATGTTTCTTGCACACTTTTCTTAAGAAAAAAATATTAAAGCAAACATTTTTATTTCACTCATAAAAATAAAAACAAAAATATTTTATATTTGCAACAATAAATAATAATTATTAATTTCATTGTGATAAAAATAGGTCAAGTGTAAATTAAAAAGAAATGTAAAAAAACACACACACAGAACGGTTAAACATTTTCCTTGATTTAAATAAACAATAGGAATTTAATAACAAATATTTATGTTTATATGTATGTATGTACATATGTATGTATTCCTTAAAAAAAAAGGAATAAAATTAAATTTATTCTTAAAAGCAGACCAACCCAAAAAACAATTTAAGCACCCACATTATAAAAACAGTTTTTGTTTCTATCTGCTCTTGGAACCCTTATTATACTTCTAGGGAATTATTTTATCTGACTGTCGGTTTTTGTCATTTCAATCAATGAAAACAAAACAAAAATACTTTTAGCAATGTGAAAGTACGAAAAAGGGTTAAGGTGAGAGATTTGCGGTTAACTGTTGAGGGATGTTTGGTTTTTCATTTGGATTTATTTTATTTATTTTCTACTTTGAATTAGTTAAATTAATCAAAAAGACCGCAATTCTTATGGGAAATCAAAATGCCTAAAATTTGCACAACGATGAAACAAAAAACTAAGAATGTAATAAACCCTGAGAATAGTAAAATACAAAAATAAAAACTATATATGTATATATGTATATACAACTCACACTTTAAGCAGAAACATTTCTGTGGCATGCAGGAGAAACTAAATATTTAAATTTATAAAAACTTTAGACTGAACTTCATACTGTGATATACTTATTGGAAGTGAAAACTTAAAAATTATGCCTAAGAAAGCATAAGAAAATAAATATGGCTATTTTCATAATCAAGAATGCGACAATCGTACACCTTGGAAGTTAAAGTTCAACAGCATTTTAATAACTTAATATTTAGTTAATATTTTATTAAGTAAGTTTTGTATTTGCCACTATATTAGCAATTAACTAGAGATCAAGAACGCGACATTAAATAGAACTTGTTGTCGAATGCTTCTTTAAAAGTATATAAATTTGTAAAGCGATTTTGTTGAAAACTGTGCAAATAATTGCATTTGTTTTTTTAACGACCCAAGTCTTGATAGGCAAGTTTTTTCATTGCTCACATAAAATAAGTAATTTCATTTGAAACTTTTAGAGGCCAGTAAAAATCTACCTTACAATGCTCCCAATTAATCATCACAAACAATTCGAGTTATAAATATTCCCACAGCGCTTCACAACGTTTTTTTTTTTTTTTTTTTATATAATCATTTTATGATTATAAATATTTTATTATTTAAAAAAAAAAAGTCGGAAATCGTTGTCACTTATTTTATATAGACACATTTTGTAATGGGATATTTCAACAAAAACATTATTTTCCAACAAAAGCATTAAAATATCTTGAACGTTTCAGTTGAAGCTTTGACAATTATTAGTGGGTGTAAAACTTAAATATGCGGAGTTCATAACAGATGGTGTGTCCTTTTGTCCTTATGAACTTTTATATCACGAGACACAACAATTGATTACTTATGGTGAATGACTTTGACACGGAATACAAAGAAAGAAAAATCGAAACTGCGATACCAAAAATTGCATTTCAGTGTTTCGAAGTCTTCCGAGGATTGGAATAGCGCTGGCATAAGTGAATACACTTATCTGAGGGGGATTACTTTGAAGAGAACAAGATAGTTATTGATGAATAAATAATTACTTTTTGAAAAAAAAAATAACGGTTATTATTTTATTAAGACCTCGAGTTTTGAGTTTTGTATTTGTTATATTCGGAACACAAAAAAAAACAACAAAAAGTAAGAAATGTTTAATAAAAGTGAAGAGCGGAATTTTTTCATCCTAATTTTAACTTTTATTAAAATAAAAAACTTTTTGTTGTTACGGCTTTTTGGTTTCAGAAAAAAAAACGATTCCAAAAGGCCTTAAGTACAATTACTAAAAAACTACTTTTATTTTATAATTTTATTTATTAAACCAAATCCGCAATAGGTTTTTAAGGTTAATTCTGAAATTTGGTTAATAAGAAAGAAAAGTCTTAAATTTATAAAGTTGTGTTTCTCCGGTAAAAAAAACTAAAATGTGTAGTTACGGCCTTTTGTAGTTACGGTGACGATATGTAGAACTAAGTGAATTTCATTTACTTTATTGTAGCCACAGTTAGTACTTTAGCATAAATTTAATGAATTAATTTTGTAATTGTCTTAAGTTCAAATTTCTTTTTAGAAGTAATGTTTCTTATTTAAGTTTACTTATACAGTGGCTCATGGCTTATGTTATGCAGTGAGTTTTTTATGTTTTCAAAGGTCAGAACACAGAAACAGAAACTTAAAATTGAAATTGGTGGCATTTAAAATAGAAATTTTTATAGTCTAAAAAACAAAAAACATTTATTGCAAAAATGTACATTAAAACTAAAAAAATCAAAAAAAAATTTCGTATTTTCACATCACAGCTTATTTTATACAGTCAATTTCTACTGTACCGATAGCTTAATGCAGTGTTAGGCACTACATAAAATAATCTACGAGCCACTGTATACAGAAAAAAATAAAAATGAGTTTCAATTAAAATATTTGTGGAATCAATTAAAAATTTAATTGAAATCGGACCTGTCAACAAAATGATAATATCAATTAAAAAAAAATTTGAGATTTAATTCAAAATATCAGAAAAATCTGAAAAAGTAATTGAATCAATTAAAATTTTAATTGAAAATTATTTTAAAATCAATTAAAGGTTTAATTGAAAAAACCATGATTTTTTTTTCTGTGTAGAACACAATATTTTGCTATTATACAATTGTTTTAGTAACTGCAAGTTTTTGTTGTTGATATTAAAAGCCAATTTAAAACAGTTTCACTAATTTTAGTGTTTTTATGAAAAATGAGACTACGATCATAAGGTTTTTTGATAGGCTTTTAACACTAATTAGGCCCACTATATTTTTGAAGAGGGTAAATATTAAATTGTTTCTATTTTTCTCTTAATAAATAAAATTGCTTATCTTATTACACTCATAAAAAAAGTCATTACCTTTTGGCTGCATGATTAACATATAAATGAAAGCAAACATAAAATTCCATACATCATATTAATAACATGACAATTAATCTTTTCGATTTAATAACATGGCAAACACATTATCCAATTCAAATATTACACAGAAATAAAAAATAATTCAATAAAATTTCAAATATATTATTGGCAATAAATAAATTTTGAGGGCACAAAAAAAAAAAATTTGTATATAAAATGTAATCAACACCAGTTATGAGACACAAAGCACAAACACAAACAGAAAATACACATACATACGCTCAGGAAACTCCTGTTGCACATAAAACTTTTGTAAGAAATTTCCTTTACACGTCATTTAATCTCAATTTAACGAACCAGAAAGACAACAGACTCTAAAATCCCAAAACTGAGGATGGGAATAGGAGAACAAAAATAACAAAAATTATTTAATAAAACAACAATTGCAAAAAGGAATAAAGAAAGCTACACATTATTATATTTATATTCAATCTATAGTCAACCAGATAAACAAAGCAAAGTTTACTTTCTTATAAAATGATTTTAAATCATCAAGGAAAAAATGAGCAATGAAAAGATTATTAAAGCGTAAATTACAGACACTCAGGCATATATACATGCACACACACACACACACACACACACTTGTAGCTTTAGGTTTCATTGTCAGTCAGTCACTGAGCTTGACTAGCAAACTGTTTGTTACTGTTGATTTTTCCCCTCCAGCAAATGAATGACAGCAGCTTAAAGAAAATTTTCCAAGTTGCCACCACCATTAATTGATTACCTACCATTAAAAAACTACTGCTGCTTGCTACTTGCCCCCTTTTCTATGTGTGTTTGATAGAAACTAATGAAAGTTAAGTTTTTGCTTTTTGTGTCAGCTTGTTTAATTCAGTTTTAAATTGCTGTTGTTGTTGTTGCCACTAATATTGCTGTTGATGATGATAGTTTGCCAAAAAAAAAAAAAAAACACACACACACAAACGTAAATTATTTTAAAGGGAAACTTAAAGATTTTAAATTTTATAAGTTTCCTGGCAACAGTGTTGTGCTTATAATTAAGTACATTAAGAGTTTCAATTTGATGTTATAAAGGAAGATAAACTGATAATACTTAATTTAATATGAGACATGAGCAACAAAGAAAACAATAATTGCAACCTCAAGGACACAATATATTTGTCTGCATGATATTTGCAGCTTTTATGAGTCTGATAAGATATATATTAATAATATAGCCCTTGATTCAGAACAATAATGCTGTTAGTTTGTTAGTTAGTCCACCAAAACCCTTTTAGCACTCCCGCAATGTTAAAAATCCTTTAGCTACTGCTGGTCTTGCAGGGCGAATGTGCAGAATACGGGAGCGGTTCGAAAACTTCTTAGCGTAGCACAGAAGAGAATAGTTCGTTTTTCAAAAACCTTTTTATTTTTCAATATAATCTCCTGAAATTTCAATACACTTAGTCCAACGCTTAGCTAGTATTTCTATCCCGTGATTAAAATAGTTTTTCGTCAAGGCCTTCAAAATAGTGGTTTACAACTGTAATTGCAGCTTCATTTGATGTTAAACGCTTGCCAGCTAAGAATATTTTTTTAGATTTGGCAACAGGTAAAAGTCACTGGCAGCTAAATTAAGACAATAAGGCAACTCAACTTCGCTGATTTTAGCCATTGTTAAAACACTCTTGTAGGGTGGTGCATTCTCTTGATAAAGAAGCATTTTTTGCATTGTAAGCCAGGACGCTTTTCTCGAATTTTTACATTTAATTGATCCAAAATGTTGCAATCGTACTCTGAATTTATTGTTTTACCCTTTTTGCAGAGAGTCACTCAATATTGAAGTCCCAAAAAAAACCGTTGCCATAACCTTACCAGCTGATTGCATTGTTTTGGCCTTCTTTGAGGCACTTCCTCCAGCTTCAGTTCATTGCTTGGATTGGTCTTTTGGCTCTGGAGTATAGTGCTGGATCCATGTCTCATCAGCAGTTATAAAACGACGCTTAAAAACCATATTATTTTTCTTAAAACGATCCAAACAATCTTGAAAAATTTTCATTCTTATGCGTTGTTGCTTGACTATTAAGAAATACCGAACACATCTTGCAGAAAGCTTTTTCATCTATAATTCTTCATGCAAAATTAATCCTTTAACACCTAACATCTATAAACGGTCATCAGTTGAGTATAAAAAAAAACCGGGTTTTTCCCCTTTAGCTACTAAGACCGTCTACAGACTGCCTTCCTTGTTTTTTTTCCTGGAGCTTTCCAGGAGTATTTTTTTTCTGAATTGGAACTTAAATTAGTAATTTGCAGATGAAGTACATGCTAGAACAAAAATTTCTTTCTGCAATTTGAACGTATTTTCAATTTCAGGTATTTAAGGGTTAAATGGACTCGATCATTTGTGATGCCCATGATATTAGTTATTGCAAGCGCTTTTATTCGTCAATCATTTAATACCATATCATGTACTTTGGCTACAATTGCTGTTGTTGTTGCTGTTTTTGGACGTCCACTACGTGGTTCATCTTCAATGCCTGTGCGACCACGTTTAAATTCAGCAAACCAATTTTTACTGTTGCATATAAAGGAGCAGTTTCACCGAACACATTCATCATATCATTATGAATTTCTTGGCCTGTCATTAAATATTTAAATATATTTAAATATTATAAATATGTGTTCAAAAAAGACGCATCAGCGATTTTTTTACAATGGAATTTAAAACACCACGAATTTCTAATTTTTCCATTGTAAAAAAAATCGCGGATGCGTCTTTTTTCAACAACTATTTCTATATAAAGTAGTTACCAGAACGCAAAGAAATTTAACATGTTTTCATAGCACAGATGGAAGTTTCCAAAACACTTGACTTTTATCTGTTTATATCGCGCTTTCTGTTATAGACTAAGAAGTTTCTGAATCGCCCTCGTAGTTTCCAAATAATGCTTTAATAACGATGGCCACCATTTAGCATTCAAGCTCCTCATACTTTACATAATTCCAATTTTAACTCAACATTCTTTTAAAACTTGCTCTGACTGTTAAATTTGCCATATTTTATTTATTTTACGACCATGGCATATATCTGAAAATATTGCCTTCGTCATCTTTCAAATGACTGGTATAATATATAATCGTTGCGAATTTTAATATGATTTGTTTTTCTTGACACATTATACTGTAAAGTAAGTATAGTTGGTTCTTTGTTTGTTTGCTTGTTTCCACTTAAACTTTTTGCTCCCAACAAGCGGTAGCACACATTATTACATAAACAATATCAGACACATACACACACATAAAAACCCTGTTACAGAATACTTTAACTGTTATACCCCATTATTGGTTGGTTGTCTGTCGGTTCTTATTATTTCTTTATACCAAAAAAAAACAACAAAAGCATGCTACCAAAGAATGTTCGACAAACTTGTAATTATCATGTAATCATTGTAATTAACAACTTTGATTTAATCTTGTTAAAATGCTACTACGAACTACTTATATTTACGCAAAAGAAGTCTAGTGTGTTTGTATGTATATACGAGTATGTCTAGCAATTAAAAAATATTCAAATTTAGGAATTGTATTCAATGTGTCTGTTTATAGAATTTACTGCAATCATGGTTGTTATTTTTGTTACGCTAATATGGCCGAGATTTATTCAATGTAAATAAAAACCAATTTTTATACCCTACACCACAATAGTGGGGAGGGTATATTGGATTTGTGCTGATGTTTATAACGAACAGAAATATTGGTCCAACACCCACCTCAAAGTATACCGATCGGCTAAGAATCACTTTCTGAGTCGATTTAACGATGTCCGTCCATCCGTCCGTCTGGCTGGCTGGCTGTCCATATAAAGCTTGGCAGAGTATAGGTCGCAATTTTAAAGCTATGTCGATAAAATTTGGTACGTGATATTTTTTCGGCCCAAGGATGTATGGGATTGAAACTGGTGGAAATCTTTCCGTTATTTCATCTGGCCTCCATACAAATGTCCTCCCGAAATAGGGGTTTAACGATCATAAATGTTTGAATTATGTAAGTAGCACAACAAATTTCACTACAAATGATTGGTAAATGAAGCCGAATCACATCTACAAATTTTGTGCAGATCGGTCCATAATTACTCGTAGCTCCCATATAAGGCCCACTTCCGAAAATCACTTTGAAGAGCATAACTCCTTTAAAAATGTTGGTAGCCAAATAATATTGAACACAAATATATTTCATTTGTATACTAATAATACGGTACAATTTTATTATGATCAGTCCATAATTAGTCGCAGCACCCATATAAGGCTCACTTCCGAAAATCACTTAAAAGAGCATAACTCTTTTAAAAATATTGGTATCCCAATAATGTTAAACACAAATATGTTTCGTACATATACATATAATATGGTAGAATTTTATGACAATCGGTCCATAATTAGTCGTAGCTCCCATATAAGGCCCACTTCCGAAAATCACTTAAAAGAGCATAACTCTCTTAAAAATGTTGGTAGCCAAATAATATTTAACACAAATATATTTCATTTGTATACTAATAATACGGTACAAATTTATTATGAACGGTCCATAATTAGTCGTAGCTCCCACTTTCGAAATTTACTTTAACGATTATAAATTTTTTTAAAAAATGTTGGTAATCAAATAAAATTCGACACAAATAAGTTTCTTATATACGGAAATAATGACACCTAATTTTGTAATGGTCGGTCCATAATTAGTCGAAACTGAGTAATTCACTTTAGCTTCCATAAATATTTTAAAAGTATTTATATCGAGATAAGTTTAACACATATAATATTTATATTCGCAGAAATCATTCCACTGTTTTTTGGTCCAAAATAGGTGATATCTCGCAAATAACGCCCATTTCTGAAAAAACTTTTTTATATTTACATATACTAGGTGTAGGGTATTATATGGTCGGGCTTGACCGACTATTCTTTCTTACTTGTTAATTTTAATTTTGTTCCCGACATTTCGTCGATTGTTTGTCGACTTTTTCATGGCATTGTAATATGAAATTTAATCAGATTAAAAAAGTTTTAGATGTGTCCAGCAGCATACAAATATAAATCATAATTTTAATATTAAAAAATCATGTTTTTAAACTAGAAAGTTTTCCCAAAAATATTTTTATTTTTTCCTAAATAGTTTTGAAATTAAATTAAGTTCCAATTAATTGGCTTTATTTGAAAATACACTGTCGAACAAAATAAAGTGCGGTTTTTATACCCTCCACCACCATAAGTGGTGAATGAGGGTATATATGTATAAGTTTGTCATTCCGTGTGAAACTTTGTTAATATTCATCTGAGAACTAACAAAGTATGTAAATTCTTAGTCCTTACGAAATTCCAAGTCGATTGAGTCATGTCCGTCTGTCTGTCTCTGTAAAACAGTCTCACGTCCAAGGAACACAACCGAAATCAACAGGATTTACAAAAAACCGTTTATAGTTCTCCTAAGCAGTTTGGTATTGCAAATCAGCAAAATCGGTATAGTAGAATAAGAGTTATGGATCAAACTGTAAGACAACCTTCATAAAAAATTGATATTTTTAAAAAATTTTCTTCCATTTTTCTTAAATATATTGCAGATATTCCCATGAAATTTTGTATACGTTGTTCTTATGATGAAAGTGTGAGGAAAAAAGTAAGAATCGGTCCATAATTTCTCATAGCCCCCATACAAAAAAAAATCTTCCCGAAATATTGCTCCATGATACATAAATGCCTACAAATTTGGAATATCAATACAAAATGCAGCAGGAATAAGTTTCATGCAAAACGAAATCTTAAAACGAAATTTATTGTAGTTCGGTCCTTATAAAGTCCACTTCCAAAATTCACTTAAATACGTATAAAACTGGTATAAACAATGGTAAAAGGTTAAAATTTGACATAAATAATCCTTATAGGTAAATAAATCATTGGTCCATAGTTGGTCATAGCTCCCATATAAGGACCACATCCGAAAAAGCCATTAATCTCTATATATATCTTATAAATATCGGTACCGACTCAAAACTTTATATATGCATGTATATCATTTAAATAAACACAAAATTCACTCCATAGAATTTTGTGAATTTCGGTCCATATTTGTCCGTATCCCCCATATAACGCCCTCTTCCGAAAATCACTTTAATACTCTAAAATCACTTATAAATAACGGTACCGATCCAAAATTGTATAGGGATAGTTTACATACATGCCAAAATCAAACTTCTGGATTTTGAGAATATCGGTTCATATTTGATTATATCCCCCATATAAGGTCCACTTCCGAAATTCACTTTAATACTAATAATCTTAAATATACAATTATTACTCATCCTCATATGCATAAAACTCACTGCTGCAATATTGAAGTAGTTCGGCCCATGATTTGTCATAACTGGCATAAAGGGACCATTTCAGAAAAACATTTTACCCGATAAAAATGTCTAATAAATATCGATATCGAACCAACTTTTATATGGATTAGAAATTTTATTTCAGAAATAATATTAATATCGGCTATACGCGAATTATGCTATTGGATTTTGAAGCTGTCAGTCAATAATAGTTCCTGAATTAAGTCTACTCCGACTATAACAAACAATCATACAACTCTTGTAAATAATGTTATTGTGATAAAATTCAACTCAAAGAATCGTCATCTTATAATCTTATCTTTTTTTTTATATACTGCGTTTTTTAACTTGTTGTGAATATGGAAAAATGTTTTTTTTTTTTTTTAATTTTATAAATTGTCAAATTACACTCAAGATTATTATAAAAATCAGACAAACTATGTAATGATCAAAATTAAATTAAATTTCAAAACATTTAAAATAAATTATGTTGGTCGTAAAATTTTTTTATATAATATTCTTAAACCACTGTAGTTTTTGTATTTCTTCTTACGTTTAGGTGGAGGGTATTTAAGATTCGGCACAGCGGAATATTGCACTTAACTTGTTTTTAATTAAAATAGGAAAAATAGGAAAAATTGAAAATAAAAATTTAAATTTTTTAAAAATAGACTTTAAGTTTAAACAATTGGTAAAATATTGATAATAATAAAAAAGGTCAAATAAACTATAATAAGAAATATAAATTCTTAATTCAGTTACTATTTTATCTAATAAATATGTACTTCTTTGCAAAGTCTAACCGCTTTTTTATATTTGCAGCTCGTAGAAGAGGCTTTGTCTTAGCGAACGTACTGTTTAGACCGCTTTTGTTAAGTCTTCTTTGACAGTTCGAGTCGAAATATTCAATTCTAGTTCCTCCTTTATATCACTGGCTGTCTTAAATGAATTTCTTTTTGCTACATTTGTAATATGATCATTGTCTAGCTTTGTTGTCTTACATTTTCTGCCACAAAAGTTCTTTAGGCTTTTGTTTGACTTTCTTATTTTATGCAAAGCAATTATTTTTCTGACCGCAGATTCCGATATCTTATACTTAGACACCTTTCATCGGTGTCTTCAGTTTTGGGAAGAGGAAAAAATCAACGGGAGCCAAGTCCGGTAAATACGGTGATTGAAGCATGATACGGTTTTTTTTTGGTCAAAAACTCACGCACGAGCATCGATGTGTGACCTAGTGCGTTATCATGGTGCAAAATCCATAATTGTTTTTTTTACAAATCTGTGCGTTTCTGACAAATTGCTTCGCGCAAACGGCGCATAACTTCAAGGTAGTGTTCCTTATTGGCCGTACGACCTTGTGGCAAGAATTCATGATGCACCGCGCCATTGCAGTCGAAGAAAACAGTGAGCAAACCCTTTACATTTGACCGAACTTGACGTGCTTCTTTTGGTCTTGGCTCTCCTGGACGTCTCCATTGCGATGATTGGGCTTTGGTTTCAATGTGATAGCCATACACCCATGATTCGTCACCAGTTATGGCCTTTTTGAGGAAATCTGGATCGTCGTTGGCGATATTCAACAGCTCCTGAGCGACGTTGTTTTTGCTCAAAATTTAGCAATTTTGAAACAATCTTTGCTGCCGCAAGTTTCATGCCTAAAACACCCGTAAAACTTGCTTGGCATGAGCCCAACGATATGCGAACATCATCAGCAACCTCTCTGATAGTGATTCGACGATTATCCAAAATCATTTTCTTCAATGCTTCAATGTTTTCATCGGTTGTTGACGTGCTCGGGTGACCAGGACGAGCATCGTCATTGACATCTTCTCGGCCTTCCTTAAACCGGTTATACCACAATTGAACTTGTGTTCTGCTCATTGTAGACTCGCCAAACGCCACAGTCAACATTTCAAATGTCCTTGCGCATTTTATTTCATTTAATTTTTTACACAAAACTTAATACAGTTTCTTTGAACCATTTTTTCCGAATAGTAAAAAATCGAGGAGCACACCAAAACACGATTAACCTTTTAGCTGTCAAAAACAAACTGATTACGCAAAATGGCTGATATTATCAACATATATAACAGACATGTGTACCAACATAACAGAAACTCACGAAATTTGAAAATTACGGTTGGAAACCGGCTAGGCAAATTTGCTACAATCTTTAGTGCTTTATTTTAGTTTTTGTAACAATACATTATGATCTATACGATCAAACGCCTTAGTCATATCAAAAAATATCCCTGCAACAGCACTATAATCCTCATCTAGACCCCTACAACTGTAATTTTGCACAGTAATATCAGTTTTTTTAGTTCCACATCCTTTTCGAAAGCCATATTGTAAATCTTTCGGTAGATTTTTTTTCATAAGAAAATTAGAAATTTGGTTCTACGTTCAAAAATTTGATCAATAATGGGCAGTATCGAAAGTGGACGGTATTTATCTACAGTTGATGCTTTATAATCCTTGGGAATAGGAAATACTTTATGTACTTTTAAAATGTCAGGGTAGACTGACGAGACAACAATAGTATTTAAAATTCGAACAAGATTTGGTAAAATACAATTGGAGCAGAAATACAATTTCAGCATTTCGAACCACTGTATGTCATGTTTGTGCATGTAAAATCCACATCTCCATAAGTATAGTGTGCTTTCCGGTCACATCACACAGAAACAAAAATAAGTTTCTGAAGCTAAACTTTTGCCGTTTTGTATCTAATTTTTCAATAATACACTACAATTTTTTTCTGTTCTACTTTTTCTACTTGTTGGCTTTAACTTGACATTTTGCCAATTTCATACATGACCAGAATTTGCAAACCAAAGAAAAGTATTTAAAACAATTTACTAATAAATAAAACAAAAAGTATTTATTTTAAGTATTACAAAAGATAATGTTCTTATTCAGTTTAGTTTAGTTTAGTTTAAATTTCATTTGTTTGTCGTAGAATTGAAATTATTTAATCCTTTTACTAAATCCCTTACAAATTGAAACTTTACAAAGGCAATAGAAATGTGTAGATGTTTGGATTTTGTTGTGGAATTGTATTGTTTTTGTATTCAATTGCTGCTTTCTTTGCCAAGAGATCATTTATGGTTTATAATTGGGCTTACGTTTGTATAGATAAAGGAATATAATTAGAAAATAATGGAGTTTTAAACTGTTTATTGTATTCAATTGTTAATAGTTTTCTTTGTTGTTTGTCTTTGTAAATTCAATTTCAATAGATTTTACAACAAAGTGATTATTTCAAAAGTCCTTGTCCTCAACTTTCGTATTTTTTAAATTCTAAACTAATGTCTCTTCAGAGCTCATTTGCAGCAGGGATAAAATCAAATTAAACCAGAGATGACCACAGCTTAAACTGTGGATGTATTGATGCTTATTAGTATTAGTGAGTTGATAATGCTACCCAGCAAACACAAAGATAAGCATTTGAAACTTATTAACTTTGATAGTTCTTCCAATTGAATTTTTTTATTTTGTAATTTTACTTTGTTATGGTGCACTGGTATCAACCATTGTTTTATTTTTTCCAAATAAATGTTTTTATTTTAATTTAAAATGTCCTTACCATTAAAATTATTCATATCACTATGAAAAGCATCATAATGTCTTTTAATGAGATATTCCCTTTTTTCTTTAAAGCTTTGATAACATATGTTACCAAATGCATTATTTATTATAAAATATTTTTCGCATATCATCATTAGTTTGAAAGGAAACACGTGTGTTTGCTGGACAATTAATGGCTGAAAAAATAAGAAAACAAATATGTAGGCATTGACTTCATGTGCATTCGTCGACTAAATGAAAGAGGGTACGAATACGTGTAAATGTTCTCTGCACAATTGTGCTATGAAACGGTCACCACTGAATTAAACCCTCAACAAATTACAAACTTTTTTATAACAATTAAGTCAGACCCAAATAAAAACAGGATAAAGAAAAAACAATAAACACAAAATAAAACAATGCGTGTCTCTAACGATTTAAATATTTGAATGCCATAAATTACAACTGATTTACAGCAGCAATTTAGTGTTATTTTTTTCTCACTCTCTAATTCAAAGGAATTGTAAGAAGAAATTGTTTAATAATTTAACTTTATATGTTGTTTTATTAAATAGGAAGGTTTAAATAAATGTTAAATAAATAATTGTAACATGAAGTAAAGGACACAAAAGTTTAGTTCTTTTAGTTACTTGTTGTCTTAAAAAAAATAGTATCACACATTTGAAAACATCTTTATTATCAGCCATGTCACAGAGCTTAATTCCGTTCGGAAGTGGAATAATTAATTCCGTATTTTGCATCTCTAGAAAAAGTAAAACGAAAAATTTTTTCGGAATAAAAGTACTTTTAATTATAAGTTATTTAATTATTAATTTAATTTAAAGTGATTTCATTCCGAAAAAATGTTTCCTTATACTTTTTCTAGAGAAGTCAAATACGGAATTAATTCCACTTCCGAACGTAATTCAACTCTGTGACATGGCTGTATTTTCTACTTTTTTGGGACCATCTTAATTTAGAAATTTATATGTAATACATAAAAAAGTTAATTATAGTTTTTACCTTTTACTAATTTATTAAATCATTAAGTATGTATGTATGCGTGTATTTGTAAATTACACATTATTCTGTATTAACTAATTAATCTAACAAATTTATTTTTCGTGTTTTCTGGTCATTTCAATACATACAACTAAGTTTATATGTACAGCAAAGGATATTTAAGCAGATCTGTACATAAAATTTGTAACTTTTAGGACGAAACAACAAAACGAAATTATTGTTCCTGCTTGTATTTTTAAACAGCAAAGAATATTTTTTCAGGAATAAAAAGTTCCCAACAATGGTTGAGGATTTTCTTATCTTTAATTAAAATCATGTTTAGAATTGCCTAAAATTGATCTAATTGTAAAAATTGTTTAAAATATTTTTAATTTTGTCAGTTTGATTAAAATGTTGTTTTACATCATGTTGATATAACATATTATTTCAAGTGTTTAGCATTATTTTGCTATAAAGAATAATAACATTTATCTTCAGATATATGTTGGTAGCAATTTTACTCTATCCAACATATTCCCAGCAATAAATATATTAAGAAGTTTTATTCTTTAGTAGCATATCCTAACGAAACATATTACTAGCAATATAATTGCTTGTAAACATGTTGACAGATACATTATTCTACAACAGACAACAGGTTCGTAGTAACGTTATTCTTTACCAACATGCTAATGTAAACATTATATTACAACAATATATTGCCAGAAACATGTTTCTTTCGTTATTCTCAGGAAACAATTTACCAGAACATTCTTTTTTGGCAACGTGTTTCCAGCGGCATTATTCTTTAGCAGCATGTTGCTACAGCATTATCAAGGAGTAACATGTTACTACAATATTATTTTTAAGTAACATGTTCCCAAACGTTACTCTTAACAAAGTGTTTCTGCAACATTACTCATTGTCAAGATGTTGCTTAAGCGTTATTTCAGTAATTTTTTGCTGCAACAGTTGTCATTAGCAAGATTATTTTTTTTTACCATTAATTAACAAACACTTTTGGCTAATCTGCAGATAACACCCAGAGTCTTTGGCGGGAATATAACCCGCAACCCTCTCACTGATAGTCTGGCACACTAACGGGACACCGATAGACTAGGTATTTTTAGTAACATATTGCTGCAAATTAATTTTTTTGAAGCTTGTTGCTGTAACATTTTTATTTGAAAACATGTATTGCAATATTATTTTTGTTTTTGAAAACATGTTACCGCAACATTATTAATTGAAACATATTGCTGCAACATTATTTCTTTAAAACATGTTGCTTCAACATTATTTTATCGATACATTTTACTGCAACATTTTTATTTGGAAACATGTTGTTGTAATGTTATTTTGTTGAAACATGTTGCTGTGCCATTATTTTTTGGAAACACACTGCAACATTAATATTTTGAAACATGTTGCTGCAACATTATATATTGAGACATATTGCTGCAACATTATTTCTTTTAAACATGTTGTTTCAACATTATTTTATCGATACATTTTACTGCAACATTTTTATTTGGAATCATGTTGTTGCAATTCTATTTTGTTGAAACATGTTGCTGTGCCATAATTTTTTTGAAACACGCTGCAACATTATTATTTTGAAACATGTTGCTGCAACATAATTGTATTTAACCATCTTGCACATAGTCACAGATTTTGAGGCCGTTATCGATTCGATTGGCATTGTTGAGATTTCTTCTTTAATCTGGCTCACAAAAAGTAATCTAGTTGAAATTACATCTGTAATCACGATATTTGGTATAATAAAAGTAAATGTTTTAGGGCTGTGTGTCAAAAGTCTCAAATCATAATATTGAGCGAAAATATAAGGAATTTAAAAAAATTGTTGATATGCCATTTTCATAGTGAATTTTCGAATGAAATACAAGTCATTGTAACAATAACATCGTTCATGTTATTGCAATATAACCCTGTTGGAAAACATAGTTCTTGTTGAAAGACTGGGAAATAAATGTAAACATGGGAGAGAAAAAATTTATGAAACATGATCTTGATTGTTTTATTAATAATGATTTGTTTATTTACTTCATTAACTTTTATGTAGACAATGGTAGACAGGCTAGCGCAAAGGAATTTATTGCGTTGTTACATAAGAAATATTTAACAAAATGAGAAACAAGCTTTTCAAAATATAACAACATGTAACAGGAGTTCTCAAGAATTGTACAATAACAATTTTCAATATTAGATAAGTTTAGTATTTTATAAGTCTTTTATATTATAGGGACTTATAACCAGTCTAATATAAATTAAATATATTGTGTGTGTGTTTGTACAGACAATATTTCTGTTAAATAATAATTATTTATTTCGCAAACATGTTTTTGTATCATCTGCTGTAAAATGTAAATTCTTTTGTTGGCAATTTTATTTTATTTTTATTTTCTTTTGCCTGTAGATGTTTGTATTTTTTTTTGTTTGTTAATAATATTATGAATATGTATTTAAAATGTAATTTAATTACATTTTGGGGAATTAATTTCAATTATCAATAGTTTATTTTTAATCAACATGTTCATTTTACAAACTACAACTGCAAAAACATAACCATTGCAAATAAAAGAATATTAACAAATAATTTAACAATAAATAAATAAACAGCAAACAGACGTGTAAACAAAATTGCACCGAACAGATACATACGAGTATATTATACAATTATAATTATTATAATTTAGCTTATTAGCAACAAATTAACAACACCTACATGTGTTTGTGGCATGTAGTTGTATATAGTTGCATATCGTTTTAAGTAAATATAAATTATTGTTAAATAAATAAAAGATTAAATGCTGCTGTTCATTTAAAATAGACAGCAATGTTTACAGTATTAAAATTATAGCCTATTGTTAGGCGTTAGAAAGAGCTTGCTATTAAATTTTTATAACCTACACCACCATAATGCTGAGGGTATCTCGGATTTGAGCCGATGTTTGTAACGCCCAGAAATATTGGTCCAACACCCAACTTATGCCCTTATTCGTAAAAAAATAAAGTAGGTTTGAAGAGTGCTTTTCGACAAAATTTTCTTAACCCTGCTACTACGTTGAGGGTCTTTTGATGACCCAAGTATTATTTAACATTGCATAACTTGCAAAAAAACGTGTTTGTCCACCACAACGATACACAATCACTCTAACGACGATATATTGCATTGATCCAAAGCCTTAAAAATATTTTTGAAATGTACAAATTTGAATTTTCTCAATAGAAAAAAATGTGGGGTCAAAATATGACCCGAACATAATATGTGTATTTTTTTTCTAACATAGTAGCAGGGTTAAAGTACATTAGAAGTCTATTTAAATTTTTTATAAATAAAGGCATTATTAAAGTACACCGATCGACTCAGAATCACTTTCTGAGTAAATTTAACGATGTTCGTCCGTCCGTCTGGCTGGCTGTCAATATAAAGCTTGTGCGCACAGTACAGGTTGCAATTTTAAAGATATTTCGATAAAATTTGGTACGTTATCGACCCAAGGATGAATTGGATTGAAACTGGTGGAAATCGGTCCATTTTTTCACTTGGCCCCCATACAAATGTCCTACCGAATTTGGGGTTTACTGATCATAAATGTTTGAATTATATAAGTATCCAAACAAATTTCATCACAAATAAGTGGTAAATAAATACAAATTATATCTACGAATTTTGTGCGTATCGGTCCATAATTACTCCCATATAATGCCCAAATCCGAATATCACTTTAAAGAAAATAACTCTCTCAAAATAAATCCATAAATCGTTGAAAAGTATTTACATCGAGATAAAGTTTAACACATATAATATTTATATTCACAAACATCATGACACTAAACTTTTGGATGATCGGTCCATAATAGGTTATATCTCCCATATAACGCCCATTTCTGAAAAACTGTTTTATACATATACTGGGTGTAGGGTATTATATGGTCGGGCTTGACCGACTTTACTTTCTTATTTGTTTTATAGTGTCAATTGGTGTTAATTAGTTTTGCAAGACAATTGCAAAATATTTAGCATTTCATTGATTTGTATAACAACTAAACACTTTGCTAGAAGCTTGTTAATAATATGTTAATTATTGTTAACTAAACAAATTCAAAAAAAAAAAAGATAAAAGCAACTTTATTTTCGTTTTCTAAAAATTATAATTGAAATTTATGTAAATGTTATTGCATTTTTTTTTTTTTTTTTGATAACAAGTTTGTTTGGTTTAAAATTTAACTCATATGTTTAAATTGGTTTTTATTTTAGAAGTGTTTTATGTTTAAGAAATTTATAGAAAATTCCAATTGCATATATTTGTAAGGCATTTTCTCTTGAATATTGATTAAAAACAAATAATTTGTTATTTTTTAAGTTCATTTGTTTATTGTAAATAATTTTTGAAATAAATGAAACAATAAGCAAATAACTACAGCAACAAAAACAATAACAAATTTTGAGGAATTATTTAATATGATTTATTACAAAAATATAAACATAAAACTTATTTACTATTCAGGTGCATTTCGGAAGGAAATTACTACACTTGAAGAAAAATACTGTAGCCCTACAAATATATTTTACTTAGTGGTCACGTTTTTTTCATCAAATATTAAACGTATCTGCCCTGTGGCCCTATCTTTATACAAGGAATTATAGCTCTACAGTTCATTTTATTGTCACACATATTAGAATCGTATGAGTAATATTTAACTCGTTACGAAAATAAATAACAAGTATGCGTAGAGGCAACAAAGTGTAAAACTATGGTCACACATGGCAAATATTTACTTAAAATAGCGTAACCACTTGTTTTAGCGTTTGTTTGTTTGACGTTGTTTACTCTTACAAGAGTTTTGCAAGATCAAACAGCATTAAATAAATAAAACTAAATACTACTTGTGTCTTGTCCTTAATGAAAGAAGTTTTTTAATAAATAAACGAGCTCAAATATATTTTATTTAGGGGTTACGTCTTTTTCGGCAGATATTTTCCAAGTGTGACCGTAGCTTAAGACCAACCAAAAAATAGGCCAAAAATACTTGTTATTATACAGCCGACTATGAACGTAAGTGTTTTTAGCAACATTACAGTTTGTTAATACATCAGTAGTAGAAGCTTGGACAATTGTTACACTACGTTCCATTTAGCTAAGACCACTATTAAGAATTTTGTCAATAAAATAACAACATTTGGGCTGTTGAAAATCCAAGAGCAATTTTTGGAAAATCTTGGTATGAAGATCCGGCCGGTGAATGAATCACGCAGTCGAGAGATAACAATTAGATTTTGATCAATTATTAATAATAAGTCTACATTTCTTTTTAACAGCACATGCTACTGTCCTTAAAGCCTGTGTAGATTACTTTCTGTGGGAATGATAAAGTCTAAACACAGCCAAACGAATCGATTAAATCCTTCGAACTTAAAATTCGTGACATGATTAAGCAAAATGTGATTGTAATTTTTGATAAAAGAATTGGCATTTGTCTTTCCAATACAAAAACTCGGTTCGTACCCACAAAAAATATTTTTGTACGAATTTTTTTTGCTTCGAAAATGTCGAATTTTGTGCCAAAAGGTGTAATATGCGGATCATTTTTCTTTACTTCTTTAATTTGAAAAAAAAATATTTAATTGAAGCACACCGATTGCTCACCGAAGCTTATGGTGAATGAGCTTCATCGATTTTAATGTACGTGTGATGGTTTGTGCGGTTCGGAAGTCGCCATTTTGCCACAAAAGACAAAGATGGCCCTGGTCAGCAATACAAGTTTAAAAACCAAGAATTGGAGGCATTGCCACATCAAGATATGATGAGGAAATAATAAAGATCCAAAATTTCATCAGTGTGAAATACTAATATAGACTGGTAAATCTATTAAAGCACTATTAGCAAAGGTTTGTTCATTACTTGAATATAGGTCGAAGAGGACACTTGAATAATTTAGTAATTTTTATCATGGCAATTAATGTAATTAATAAACAATTTATTAATAAATTAGTAGAGTAATTATATAAATTATTGAAAAATAATAAATTTTCTATTAAGTAAGAATTTATGTTATAAATTGATTTAATTTCTAAATTTTGGTATCGTAATTAATTATTTTTAGATATAAAAAATTATGTAATAATAATTAATATAAAAATGCTTTTTTTGGCAATAAGCTCACTATAAGTTAGTAGACAGGAGCGAAACTATATACAGCTGCCTTGAACTAATTAAGGACATGATACAAACACGTCAGCTTGAAGAAAATAATACCAAAACTTTTATGATAATATTCTTCAAATTTTTTGTAGTTTAGACTATTTAACTCCTACTCCTAGAAAGTAACTGCATATCGTGTCAAATTTATTATTATTTATGAATCTGTAATTCATATTTTTTAATTAAGATTGAAATCAGTCATGCTTTTAATTAGGGCCGTATCACAAATTTAAAAAAAAAAGTTATTATTTAAAAATAAATCAATATTTTGTTGCAAATCTTTTGTTTTCGATAACAACTTGACGTCTATGAGGCATTGAGTTCACCAAATTTTTACACACACATAAATACATACAAAACTTCTTCATACTTTCTGTCCATGCTTCAAATTGGCGCGGCTATACTTTGGATCAGTTTCATTTAACTTTGGCCAGCGAACATATTTTTTTCATCCTACTAATTTTTGTTGCTCCCAAAACTAATACTCTGTTCCAATCTACATCCGTTCAGTGGAGATACTTCTTTGCGAATACGAGTCTCTTCTCTCGGTTACGTTCACACAATAATGGCTTCTTTCGTGAAATTCTTGCAAACTGTGCAACGTTTCGCTATCGATGTTTTACTGTATCTATAGACGGTTTTGCATCTTCTTGGCTAAAGACCGCAATTTTAACCTTATTTGCTGATTTATGCGGACTGTTACGAATTCTTTTTTGCGCGCTACATTTTCTATTTAAGGGTTTCTGCAATATTTCACAGCTTAAAAAACTATTGGTTTTGAAACTTTTAAAGCTGTTGCGATTTCCCGATAAGTGTTTTCATACTGATGCATCTGTACAATAATCTTTCAAGTACAGATATTACAGGATTTGCTTTAATCCATGTTAAGTAAGTATTAAAAACTTTTTATATGGGTAAATTTCAAAAAAAAAAACGTACACAACGAGTTTTTTTGCTTATTTTTAAAGTTTTTTCAATAAGCCTGTAAGAGTGGCCAATTTATGTAGAAACCAAAATTTTTTTATTTTTGTTTAGGTATTCTATGATTTATAACTTGAGCGCCACACACCAAATATGTATAAAAAATTGCTAAAAATTCAAAAATATTTGAAATTCAAGCTTACTACGATGTTCTTTTGTTTCTCAAGATTGACTTTCGATTATAAACACAAAATCACAATTCACCTTGATTTTTAATTTTTTTTTTAAGTGATAAGTGTTTTAAGGAAAAAAAAAACTTAGTGTGACGCTCAAGATATTTTGTGACGATCAAGAGATTTTGTTGCACGTACTTCAGAAATAATGCCAAATCTAAAGTTTAACGAAAAAAAGTTTATTCTTTTACAAAAAGTAAATAAAAAAAAAACAAAAATTTTTCAAAAAAACAAACATTTTCATACAAAACTAAACATGTATGTGCATATTCTTTGATGTCTTTAACAAAAATGGAAAAAAGAAAGTATTTCTTGAAGAAACTTATACACATATGTAAATATTTGATACAAAAGAATAACTTAACTTAATTTAATTTATAAATCTTCATTCGAATTCTTATTCTGAATCTGTATAAACTTCATGAAATGACAAGCGGCTTTGTTTTTTTTCCATTCTCATTCATATTTACCAATTTCGAATTAAGTTTGTGGCAAAAACAGAATCAGTCAGTAACAATAAAAATTAAACTCAAATATACCACAATTATACCTTTCTTTCGACTTTCTTTTATATTCGTCATTACGCGCTTTATCGAGCTTTATTTCTCTCGATATCTCCGTGCTCTTTTTTACTCTTGGAAAGTAAAAAATAAAATCAAAATTAAGCATTTTAAGCTATGAAGCAATATATTTCAAAAGTGATGCTCATGAAATGTTTGCCTATTTTGTTTTTTTTTCGTAGGCAATTTATTTCTCAAATTCACAAATTATAAAAAAATTAGTTGAAACCATGTAAACAATGATTGTCAACTTCAATTTTTTACATTTAATATATTCACTTTTAAAAAAATTAGCGTGACGCTCAAGAAATTTTATCGCGCCATTACCATGGTGTTCACAAAAACTACGCAAATGCACACTTTGTTTTAGTAAAATTTTTTTCGCTTTTTCACTTTTGTAATAATTAAAGTTTGTACTTTCCTTACGTTATTTACTTTATTTAAACTTGAAATTGAAAACTAGTAATATTACTTGATTTATAAAAAAAAGTGACGCTCAATGCAAATTGTGGAGACAATCTTTCTTTGCAACGCCAAATTCGCACTAATTAAATTTTGACGACTATAACAAATCAAAATACAAGAAAGAAACACAATAATTCGAAAACTGTTATTAAATGTTGCATATTTACTTTTTTCTTGATTTTATTTTGTTTACTAAAAATTCTAACGGGAGACACATGCTTTTGTATGGAAGCAGTCAGAGGAGAAACAAAACACCATTCTGAATAAACAAAAAAAAAACAAACATACAAATTTGAGAATTACGTTTTTTTGTTACATATTCCTCGCTGATCACTCTCATATTTTTGTTTTTGTTTTTTTTACCTAAAATAGTAGCGTAAAGTGCTGGGACACAAAAATTGCGTTTTTTTTTTAATTAGAGAAGGATTTGAACTAATATTTATTTAAGTGAAAAGTTTTTATTCAGGCTAGTAGTTCAAGAATTTATATTAAAGAATACTATTGTAACGTATTGGGACAATTGGCAAATTGGAATGCATTTTCTACCCGGCCAAGGGCGTCATCAGCAATCTTCATTGTCCATTATCAATTTGTAAATATCATCTATTAAACTCACCGTTTTTTGAGAAATAGAATATGAGAATTATCATAGATCTTTTTTACGTGTTGTGAGTCAGAACGAAATTTACGTACGTTTACAATGTGTGTGTATTCTTTATATTCTTTATTCTTTTATTTTTTTTTTTTTGAAATTGACCCATATACTGAAAAACACTCTGTGAGCTCTGTAATCTAACTAACCTAAATTTGAAAATTTCTTATTATAGTTTATTTGAGCTTTTTTGTTTTTAATATTTTAGTAATTGTTTAAGCTAAAGCCTTTTTTTAAAAAACTTGAATTTTTATTTTTTTAATTTTAAAATTTAAAAAGACTTTCCCGAAGAAGCTAAACAAAGACGTAGCGAAACATTAAATATAAAAATTTTAATTTTTTTTAAAAAAATGAAGTTTGAACAATTACTAAAATATTAAATTTGAAAATGTTAATAAATTTTTCACTGTTCTTACTTTAGTGCATGAATAATTTATTTCGCATAATTATTATGAAAAATACCACAAAGAAAAAAACAACAATAAAAAATAAAAATGTTAAATTTTAGTATTTCATTTAATAAATATTACCTTGAACATAATGATTTAAATATTGTCCGTAATTAGTTGCACACAGCTGAATATATTTGTCGACTTTATTATATATGCAACAACATTACAGTTTATGTTAATTTCAAGTCCTAAAGATGAATGGCAATGAAAATCTGTGCTGTGCCATGCGACAATTTATGGTGTTCACTGTAATGTTGGTGGATTATTTTTAATCAGAATTGACAGCACTATTTAGAAAGTGTTGACCTACGTTTTCAACAACTGATGTACTTCACATAAAATAGGGCCAGTTTCAAACATTTGCACAGTATTAAGCTATTGTCAAAGGGAAGATAAAACTTGATAGTAAAAAATTTGTATGATTTGGAATAAATTTGTTTTACAAAAGGATCGAAATATTGTCGTCCAACAGTTAATATTTGACCAAAATATAATATAAACACATTTATTGGAACGGATTTTATGTGAACAACGCTTTATTTTTATAACATATTCAGTTATTGAGCTTGAAAATTATACCAATTTACAGATCCCTTAATATCAAAAAAAGGAACAGTATCTAAATATGAAACTGTTTAACTAGTTAAATAATTTTTTCAGTGTATTGCTGGAAAAGAATAATATTTACATATGTGAAAACATAAAGTTAGTAAGTAAGCAAATAAATAATCTTAGAGAATATAATAACTTTTTCCACTTTTTTTATTTAAAAATTATGCATAAATAAAATATGAATTTGTTAATGCCAATCTACAAACATAAGTATATACAAATAAATACATATATATATATACATGTATGAAGTGTGTAAATAAGTGTAATCATAAATGTCTATATACATACTTACGTACATATGTGTATGAAATTATAAACTTTTTAAGTAACTGAATTCATATGTAAACAATTGTGCAATAAAAACAACAACAGAAAAAAAGCAAAATAACAAAGCAAAGAAATAAATAAATGGAAACGGAAGTTCTTAAATGTAACTGCAGTTTGTAATGCTCTGGCTGTAACTAACCATAGTAAATGTAATTGTTTATTTTTAAATAAATTTATGTGTATGTGTGCGTGTTAGTGTGCTGCTGTTTACATTTTAAATAACAAGACATTTTGCAGTTTTAAAGCAACGGACATGTGCTGCTTTTGACTTTTAACTTCCACCTACTCTACACTCTTAAAATAGGAGGTGGAAGTTGTGTAATACCACTATAGCTGCATTTATACATTTTATACACAACCTTGCAAATATAGTTGCAGTGCATTTTAAAACAATTTTGGTTTTATTCTTGTTGCTGTTTGTAAAACGAAAGAACGTCTACTTTTGAGTTTTTAAATGTTTATGTAGATGTTTGTGTGTGTTTTTTGGTGCGGTTGCACTTGAGGTTGAGAAAATCATTTGAAATTCATATATTTCCACTTGCATTTTTACCACTAGTAAATAATTTATTTGTTTTATATGTATTTTTGTTAGTTAATATGCCCTACACCTTATAACTATATTTATCAGGATTAAATTTATTACAAAAATAATATTTTATATAAGCAATAATCAACATTTAATTGTGTATTCTCATATATTGAGCAATACTTTAAAGCAAATATACCCCAAATATTTTTGAATTCTGTCTATCAAAATAACAGAGTTATTGATTTTTGAAAATTAACTGTCGTATTCATAAAAAATAAAGCAGGTTTGAAGTGTGCTTTAAGACAAAATTTCTCAAAAAAAAAATTCTTAAAGTACATTTGAAGCCTACTTTAATTTTTTCTGAATAAGACTGTAAGTAATAAGCAACATTTCCATGGTGCGTATGAGTGATATTTAATTTACGGTTAAATTAATTATCACGTGTACGTTGAGTTGGTTTTAAGATAATAAAGAAGAATGCACACACACATTGTACAAACATAATGTCAGTACATTGCTAGATATGACAACGTTGTAATATCTGACTATCGTGCCCACAAATTTTTTACTTACATTTTCTTTTTTCTTCTGTTTGCCTAAAAAAAAAAGTTATTTCGAATGCTTCTTTGCTTACGAGTAAAAACTCGCAAGTTTGCGCTCGAATGATCATTCGTTATCGATTGCTATAATTGGAAATGTTGATACATTTTATTCGCTATTGAATGAGAGAATCTCAAATGTTCAAAAATTCGAAATTCGTTCAAATGAAAATTTATTCGCATAGCCCCCTATTATGATTCGCCATAAGGAATTGCTCACATAAAGTCGGGTAGCGTTATTGTTTTAATGTGTGGTGATTTATTTAATGATACTAAATAATTAAGAGCGATTGAATAACTTTGAACCATAGAAAGTAAATTTTATTTCCTCTTACATAAATCCGTGTTTTTGTTTTGATAGATTAACAGCCTTATGCAAAAAAAAATTCTTATTTGAGGATTGAAGTTCACGTTAGTTAACAGACACTTTAAGGCTAACACAACTATGTTAAAAATTGGTTGATTGTATGTACATCACTATAATGTTTTGTATGTTTGCATTATACAAATACAAATTGGAACAAGTCGGTGACATTGCTCAAAATTAAAAATTGCATCAAATAGGACTTTTAGAGAAGATAAAAGCAGTATAAAAATTCTTTGTCGGTCACGTTTATTTTCGAGTGGATGGGTCTTTAAAGCTGCAAATATATGAGCCTATATCTCGGAAACTATTCGGTGTCTGATAATTTATGATACTTCAAATTAATGGTATAAAAAATAACTTTCCAACGAAATATACCATGTTTATAAAATATTGACCCACTATGGGTTAAATTCGAGATATATATTTTTTTACCCAAATTTTTTTTTTAATAACTAAAAAATCTTCAAAAAAGTCTATACCTATAAGTGTTATTTTAGATTATTAATATAAATAGCCAAGACATTTAGCTTTAATTTCAGGTAGAATGTGTGTCTGTAGGTATTATAATTACAGATTTATAAGTTCTGAAAAATTAAAAAAAAATAATTATTTTTCTGTAAATTATAATTTCCAAAACTTTAGTATAAATACTTTGACTTTAATATTAATGTCATATATAACTGTGTTTAATTAGTTAAATACAAGATGTTCTCCTCTATGGTATACGAGTACAGAACATCGGCTTCGCATAGTGCAAATTTATTGTAATTTTTATGTTAAAATGTCATCATTTTTCTTTAATATCTATGGATCTATACTACCTACACGGTTTATTATACCTTGAGTTAAAGCTTAATTTCATAACTTTTAAATTTTGTAATTTATAGACATACTCATAAATGTATTTTTCCGATATTTTTAGATTTTTTAAAAAATATCGGATCAATAAATAATTTTCTCGACATTGACCTCTAGATGGTTTATATAAGTAGATTATGTTATTATTGTTGGAAAGGTCTTTAAAATACCTATCAGTTGATATATACATATACATATATCGTCTCAAAAAACAGCTAAACGTATTACAAACTATGGAGCCACGTCCACTGTTTTTTTTTTTATTTTAGTTAAAATTTAAAACTCACTAATACAATTTTAATTATTTTCATTGAATGCTTTCAAAAAAAAATTATTTTTTACAATAAAAAATATAGTCATTTAAAAAATATATCCATGTATCCATTTTTTATGTAAAAATCTACACAAAAATTCACAAAACTTTATGTATTTGTTAAAACAATAAAATATTTTAACTACACTTTATAGTAGGTATGTAGCTGCTTTAAATTATTTGATGTTATCATTGCTTTACCAGACGTATGTTAAGCTAAAACTTGTTTTTGCATGATACTTTAAGGAATTTTTCTTAACAGAGGTTTATCAGCCTGTTTTAAGTTTTTTTTTGCATAAGGCTGTAAATATACAACAAACTTTTTTATTGACATAACTACAGTAACACTCATTAACTTTCCTTTGACAATATCTGAATATTTAGCATTTACTTTAATTTAAGTCTATTTAAACCTATTCGTTCCGAAAAAATATGTGTTCGGGAAAAGTTTTTTTTCATATGAAGTTTGACTGCTCTAGAGAGAGAAAATATTCATATGAAAAAAACTTTGTCCGAACAAATATTTTGTTAGGAACGATTGGGTGAATCCACTTAATGCTGTGGAATTTACAATATTGTTCATTTCAATGATTTGTTCCAATTTACTAGTATTTTAGTACCCTGTGATTGAAAAGGTACTATTTAAATATAAATTTAATAATTTTCAAAAACATTTCGTCTCCTGTCTTTGGCTGTAGTCAACACTTCCCTAAATGAACTGTAGGACACATTTAAATAATTCTTTAATGCATTTGTTATTTATTTACTTTTTTTTTATATACAAATACTTTTTAGTTCTATGTCGGTCTTGAATCTGACAGCAACAAAGGAAAATTATAAAATAATAAAAATGTTAAATTACCAACACTCAAGTACATAAAAAAGCACAAGCATAATATCTAAAATAATTTAAGCATTTTTAAGACAATTTAATATAAAAAATAAGCATTATTTCAAAACTCAACCACTTAATAATTGTTATACTTATTTAAACATGTTTATCACTTGCGTTTTAATTAAAAAAATATGCACTTTAAGTAAGCAATTACACTTAAAATATTTTAGGTTTAATGTCGTTTGTTTTTATGGACCCACATACATATATATATATATATGCACAGATCCATTGGTCCACTGGTGGATTCATGTATGGTGGCAGTTTGGAAACTTCTTAGCCTAGCACAGAAAGTGACTAGTTAGTTTTTCAAAAATATTTTTATTTTTCAATATAATCTCCTGAAACTTTAATACACTTAGTCTAACGCTTATCTAGCAATTCTATCCCTTGACTAAACTAGTTTTCTTCAAGGCCTTCAAAATATTGGTTTACAAATATAACTGCATTTGATGTTAAACGCTTGCCGGCATCACCTTCTGAGTCGCTTTAACGATGTCCGTCCGTCCGTCTGGCCATGTAAGGCCGCGTTTTCATTATGTTTTTACTATGTCATTTTTGTTGTCAAATTTTCCAAATTATTGGACAACGGGTTGTCATATGGCGTCATCTATGTTTGCAATCATGAAAATCATGATATAACAACCCGTTTTCATACAATTGCCAACAATTTGGACAATTTGACAACAAAAATGACTTAGTGGAAACCACCATAAAGCTGGTGCGCATAGTACGGGTCGCAATTTCTAAGATATTTAAATAAAATTTGATATGTGATATTTTTCGCCCAAGGAAGGATGGGATTGAGACTGGTGGAAATCGTTTCATTATTTCACCTGGCCCCCATACAAATGTCCTCCCGAAATGGGGGTTTAACGATCATAAATGTTTGAATTATGCAAGTATCCAAATAAATTTCACTACAAATGATTGGTAAGTGAAGCCGCATCACATCTACAAATTTTGTGCAGATTGGTCCATAATTACTAGTAGCTCCCATATAAGGCCCACTTCCGTAAATCACTTTGAAGAGCATAACTCCTTTAAAAATGTTGGTATGCAAATAATATTGAACGCAAATATATTTCATATGTCTAAAAATAATACGGTGCAATTTTATTATGAGCGATCCATAATTAGTCGTAGCTCCCATATAAGGCCCACTTGCGAAATTTACTTTAACGATCATAAATTTCTTAAAAATGTTGGTATTCAAAAAAAATTTATCACAAATAAGTTTCTTATATACAGAAAAATTGACATCTCATTTTATAATGGTCGGTCCATAATTAGTTGAACCTCCCATATAAGACCAGCTACGTAATGCAATTTAAGCTCCATAAATCTTCTAAGAGTATTTATATCGAGATAAAGTTTAACACAAAATGCACAGAAGTTGTACCACTAAATTTTTCGAAAAACTGTTTTATACATATACTGGGTGTAGGGTATTATATGGTGGGGCTTGACCGACTATACTTTCTTACTTGTTGTTTATTATATTTTCCTTTTTTAAAGCATATCTTCCAGCCACAAAATTCCTTATTATAGAGAAATGACAATCAAATCTATTAAATGCCTTATTAACTTGGCATTTATACAGACATTTGCAAATGTAATTTGTTGTTTACCAAGGGCCTTGTGTCGCTTTTCCTTTCACCAAAAAGCAAATCAGTTTAAAGCATTTTAATTACAATTAAATAAATAATACATAAATATGTCTACTTCATTCATATTTACTTATGTTTACGAATATTAAATAAGTTTTGTTTTTTTGCTTTATAATTTTTAATCAAACACATTTCTTAATAAACTTCCAAATTGCCTAGTTAAACAAAAAATTCTAGATATAAATAATATAAACTACATATTTAATTTTTTATTTATAAAATTGGTTTCTTCTTTGGAGCTTTTTAATAGATTTTTTTTTTGCTTTACACAAAGTCCATTTATTTAAACTTTGTGGTTTGTTTTATGGCATGTTGTATAGTTTGTATAACAATGCATTTGTCACATTTACAATATAATTCAAGTGTTTTTATTTGTTTATTAATTTATTTATTTATTATTGTTGTTATTGTGTTTTTAGTTAGTGTAGTTTTTATATTTATTTATTTACTCTTAAATTTGTAAAATGTGTTTATTGAGCTAAATACTTTTCGAAATATAAACACAACAGCTCTGTGACACACAGTTGAAATTGTATTGCCTGTGTGATATAGCCAATGGTTTAACAATACTACAACAACTTAAAAAACAACAAAATCTTTAATAAATAAAATAATGTAAAAAAAAAATATTTTGCCACAAGTTGTGGCAAACTGCCAATAAAGGAAAAAAAAATCTTGCAAAGAAATATTTATGTATCTTTTGTTTGTATACAATGTCTGTCTGTGTGGGTCTGTCTGTTAAATGTGTAGAAATTGAATTAAAATTTTGTCAGTTTTTCTTCTTTTATATTAGTTTAAAATATTTGTTTTTATATTTATTTCTGTATGTGTTTGTCTTGTATGCTTGTAGGTCTTAGGCATATAAAGCGTGATCCATTTTGAGGTCCCCTACTTTTTTTTAAGAAAAAAAAACCCAGAAAATGAAAATTTATTTTTTTAAGATTAAGTCTATCAGTTCAGTCCAATTTTCGATGACTCGTTCCAGCATTTTGACTGGTAACTGGCGAATGACACGCGTGATGTTTTCCTCTAAGGCCTGAATCGAAGCGGGTTTGTCCGCATAAACTTTAGACTTTACATATCCCCACAAGAAAAATTTTAACGGTATGATATCACACGGCATTCGACAGAGTGCGGCATGGTGCCACATTGCTTTTGATGTCAGTGATAACTTCTCTAGATTTATAACGAGTTTCCTCAGAAATCTTACTATACGAGTTGCTATAGATGCTGGCCAACAGACCGGCCCAAAACGTGAAATTATGAGTTCACCGAAGTGTTCTCTCAATAAATCCATTGATGGATGCGATGTGTGGGAAGTGGCGCCGCACACTGTGGCCGTGTAGTGTATTTAATGGCCATAAATCAAGGAGGTTGCGGAGCTTCATGAAATTTTGCACACATTTATTTTAGATTTTTTAAGAATAGAATAATTATTATTTCATAATCGAACTGTTAATTTTTACTTTTTGATAATTTTAGTTAGGCTCGAGTTCATTAAATTTAATTTGCATTAAATTATTTTTACTGAAGTTAGGAATTACAACTTGAAAAATTTATTATTAAAAATTTTTGATAATTTTTCTTGACTGGGGATCGAACCTGGGTTGTTGAATTTACATATGTTTCGAGAAATCCCACTTTCTCTCATCAGAATTCTTTGCGTTCTACCACCTGCACCACTGCGGTGCCGGTCAGCCAACAGACACACATCAATCCTTTAACTAGTGTTAGTTCTGGTAGTATTTAAGAAGTTTTTAAGAATTTTAATTTTTTTTTTACAAAAATACGCCCACTTTTACGCCCACCTTCCATACAACTTAAATAGAAAATGTGGCATAACTTCCATGATTTTAAATATATCAACTAAATTTTCGTAAAACATTAATATTATAATTGCAGAATGAGCCCCTTAAAATATGAACTTAATCCGTCCACTTTTACGCTCACCTCCCATACAACTACAATACAAAAATTTTGTCAGTTTCACTATATTTCATTTATTAACAACTTTTTCACATCTTCGTGTTAATCTAATTTTTTAAGCTTTAATTTCGTTCTAAATTTAAGTTTTTTTCTATATAGCACACATGAATTGAAATTTTCGTATTTCTAGCTCCCAAATTGGCACCGGCTACGTGTACGAGTAGCAAAGAAAGAAGGAATGCGCAGTTGTTTTTGCACGCGTAAAATAACGCATAACGCATATTTTTTACTGTAATTTTTTGGTGTTTCATTGCTTTTTCGGCGGCGCGCCAAATTGCGCAGGTTTTTTTTGTCTGTTAGCTGAGACTCTCAGCTTTAATTTGGTATAGGACTCCACGTGTCGCACTGCTTCGCACACAACTAAAAGTCTAACGGAAAATCATCACTGTTTATTTTTTTGGCTCAAAATATATTGTCAAAGGAAATTTTTTTTTCAATTTTTTAATTTTTTTTTTTTTAATTTACATAATGCCTAATGTCTATTTTAAGTGAAAAAATACTTATAAGGTACATTCGGTGTATAGTTTATAAGTAACAAGCTTTTGAATATGACATAGAAAACTATCACATTTGAGACTTGTTCACATACTTCAAATTTGCGCTGCTCGGTACAGAAAACCAATGGAGATATTTGCATGAAATTTTCCACAAATGACCTTTAGATAGTTTTTAACCATCTGTTCAAAAATCATCAAAATCGGAGAGCAGGTCCAAATTGATTTATTGCCGCAGTGGGCACAGTCTGCGCCGTCTTGCTGAAACAAAATGTCGCCTAGACCACGAGCTTCAATTTCAGGCTTCAAATAGTCGGATATCACTGCACGTAACCGCGGACGGCTACGTTCGCACTAGCATCATTTTTAAAGAAATATGGACTGATGATTCCACCGGCCCACAAACCACACCACGGCTTGCTGCACATGGTCTATTCGGTCGAATATTATTCAATAACAAATGCTGGGTCGCAAAATGGGTGATGGTGTTGCGAATAGTATGCTCAGTAGTAGGCCGATTATGTTGACCATAAGTTGAGTGAAGTGCACGAAACACACAGAACGTGAATTTTCGTAATAAAGTTGAACGATTTGTAAACGTTTCTTTCCATTATGAAATACAATACTAAACAAAAATATTATCACAGCATGACACGAATCAGACGTGATCCGAAAAAAGTATCTCTACTTGAATCACCCTATAAATGTATGTGTCTGTGGGTATATTTATTGATGTTATAATGAAAATATATTATATGTTTTTGGCGTAACATAACGCTATTTAATATACATATATAAACAATATTTTTTATTTTATTTTTTGGATGATGAACAGCCATTAAAAAGTAACCATATTAGCAAACAGTAATATTTGTACGTTGATCCATAACTCTTTTCCAAATTGACTTTTAAATCTATCAAGATTAACACCTCAATTGTGGGAATTGTGCATGGTTAGTATCAAAATTTAGTTTGAAATTTGTCTGTTATTTGATTTTATTAAAATTCAAATAAATTTTATTAAAATTTAAACTACAAATATAAAAAATCAATTTAAGCATTTCAGATGTTAATTTTTCTTGCAACTATATTCTAATCCATACATCTTTTCGAAAACAGAAAATTCTTCCCTTTCATTTAAAATCTATGTACAGTGGCTCACAGCTTATTTTATGCAGTGCTTTTTTTGTTTTCCAAGCTCCATAGAAAGAAAACTAACAGAATCTTAAAAAAGAACTTGATGTCATTTAAAAGAAAAAATTTTATAGTCTAACAAAAAAACATTAATTGCAAAAATGTACATTTTAAGATATTAAAACTAAAAAACAAAAAACTGCTAGTTTTTTTCACATCCAAGCTTATTTTATGCAGTAAATTTCTACTGTACCGGTAGCGTTGTTGGTTTTTCGTTTTTCTTATTTTCCACTGTTATCAATGTTTTCTGTTGAATTGTGAGTCCGAGCTTTGACGTGAAATGACAATTGAAAATATATCAAATGAATCCGCGTACAACGACAGAATAACGAAAATTGGTTTTAAACCATTTCCAAACTGGCCACTCACAGCAAAAAATAAAATAAAAATGGTTAGCATTAAAGCATCAAACATAATTGAGCGCTTTATCCATTAAAATCGGGTCCATAACAAAGGCAGAAAGGCACCAAATATAATTTTCAATTAACAGGATGAGCGAAACATTTTAAGACAAGCAAGGGCAAATCCAAGGCTATCAGCTTCACAACTGGCCTTCGAAGTTGAAGCTGAACTGGGCAAACAATGTTGCGTTGAAACTGATCGTCATGTCTTGGGCTAATATGAGTGGCAAGCAAGTTTATAAACCGGAAACACAGACTGTGCAGGCTAAATTTCACTAAAGAAAATGTTTGCAAGGAATCTAAATTTTCTGTCATCTCTATTTCAAGACGAATACGAACACATGTTTTGTTCAGAAACTACATGATCATTCAGTATACGTCACACTACAACTTTATACACCAACTGTAGTTGAAGAAACCATTAATACAGCCAACTCTTCAAAGGTAGAATGTAATTATACACAGGTTTTTATAGCTCTTGAACAAATAGATAACCTGTAAAACGTTTATTCTTGTAACACTTGTGGAGTTTAGAATAAAAGAATAGTTCAACTTTTAGGTGTATTTTCACCGCTCCATTTTATATTCTACTAATTTATACTACATGAGACTCAAGAGCTATCATTCATACAGCTGAATGTAACATCATTTTGTGTTATCAACAAAATTCAAAATTTATTTTTTGTTTCCAACAACGACACTGAAATTACACACAACTTCTGAAAAAGAAACAAGGTCATTAAAGCGCTAGCCTGCAAGACTTGGGATACGGATAAGGAAACTTTGCGAGCAAACTTTGGTGCTGCAAGTGAGGACATCCTCGTTAAGTGAAACGGAGTGTAGAAATATTCAACATCAAATAAAAGCACTAATTGTAACATAACTAAATCTAGGATGGAGCCACAATCTTAAAGTCTTCTAATCCTGCATCCAACTTATGAATGTTGCCAGGATCCTTATGATACCTCCATATATTTAACTCTTCTTCACTGCGCCCAGTGAATAGACTTGACTTGTGTTGGCCTAGGCTAGATCTACACAAAACACAGATTATTTATTTATTAAATTCAGAGATTACAAGTCTACAAGTCCTCTTCGCCGTTGAATCTAAATGAAACATATTCAGTTCAGATGTCATATCTTATGTTTGGTGGAAAATCAAACCTAAAGGCAACAGTGAAGCATGGTGGTGTGAGTGTCATGGTTTGGGCCTATATCTCAGCTGCTGGCACTAGGAATTCAACATTTGTCTTGTATATAACCGCCCACATTTGATGGCGACGCCACTACAGTCACCAGATCTTAATGCTATCGAAAATTTATGCTCAGTTTTAGATTTTAAACCGCCTTAAAACTGTTGTAGATAATATGTAAAGATAATTATTATGTTAATAGTTTAAATAAAATGTGGAGATGCAATAGCACCAATGTTAGCTGATACATATATTTAACAAGATGATAAATGAATCAGTGTACCCTGATGCCCTTAAGGTTCAGAAAATTGTTCCGATGCCAAAGCAAATGAATGCTACAACTGTTGAAAGATACAGGCCGATTGCTATTCTGTCCACAATTGACAAAATCTTTGAAAAACTTTTATATGATAAATATGGAGGAGAATAAGCTTTTGTGTGATTTTCATACTGCTGCTGTTTAAAACGTAATAAAATATATCTGTAACAGCTTAGATGAAGAAGGTTCCAGTGGAGTTGCAGGTGTATTTTTTAATTTTACAAAGGCTTTTGATCTTATAGATCATCAGATATTATTGTAAAAATTGTCATTATACGGTGTTAAAGAAAGTGAACTGTTAAAAGCCATTTTTTCGAATAGGAAACAATACGTACAAATAAATAATTCAAAGAGTTTTATTGGTTCTGTGGATTATGGAGTACCGCAGGGAAGTGGGTTGGGACCACTATTATTTTCAATTTATCTGAATGATTTAAAAAAATCTTAATTTAACTGGCCAACTTTTTATGTTTGCGGATGACGTGTGTTTATTTTATCCTTTCAAACATGATTTAGTACTAAAAACTTATATTGCGAGAGATGCAGCCCTAGTTTTTGAGTTTGCATGATTAAATCGTTTAATTATTAATTCTGATAAGACAAAACTGATTCGCTTTAGGCCCAATGTTGGCAGTCTTAGTAATGACTTCAATGTGAATATTGATGGGAAATCATTGACTGAAACACACTCAGTAAAATGTCTAGGAATCACGTTACCCCAGGGGTCTGCATATAAATGATGTCAAAAATAAAGTAGCTCCTGCAATTGAAATTTTATACAAACTTAAAAACAAGTTGAGTGAAAAATCTAAATTGATGAAATTTCAGTTCTTAGTACAGTCACATTTCAGTTATATGGGAATAATCTATGCGTATAACAGAAATAACAACAATTTGAAATCTCTCTAATGTATGCAAAATACAGCATTAAAAATTATATACAATTTACCGATTACTTATCCGACTATTTCGCTGTATAAAGATCTTAGTAAAACAATTTTATCAATTTGTAGGTTGCATGAGTTCCAAGTTTTAATATATGTTTTTAAATGCATTTCATTTTCGCAAAATCAGTCACATTTCAACACAAGTAATGTGTCAAATTTAAGAATTTCAAGCTGCAGATTGGAAAAGTCAAAACAACAAAAGTCAAATTGATTACATTGGCAGTATAAAATATAATAATTTGCCTTCAGATTTGAAATCAATTAATAGAATAACAACGTTTAAATCAGCTTGCAAGGAATTTTCATATAGTAAAATGGAAACGCTTCTGTAATAACTTAAATTCACTAGTAATTTCTCTTCATAGTATTGTATACTTTTTAATTTAATAAATATACTATGAGCCTCAAAAGTGCGTAAACACAACAAATTATTTGATTTTTTTAAGATAATGAAAATCCTAAAATCTATCCATCGATTGAAATTTAAAAGTTTCCTTTTGTTGGATATTTGGTTGAATAATAGATTCGGTTATGAAAAAAAAAAATTAAGTTGAACTATAATGCTTTTTAAAATCATAAAAAAATACAAAAAATTCACTGGTGCTTACACACTTTTGAAGCTTTGTGTATCTTACTTTTATTATTTAATTTTATCCCCGTGGCCCACGATGTAGACCGATAACGTTCGCTTAGATAAGACTTAATACACAAACTTGATTGTGGAATAAACAAACTTGATTGAGTAAAAAATAGATACGATAAAAAGTTTGTGTCTTAAGTCTTATATAAGCGAGCGTTATCGTTCGACATCATGGGCCAGGCGGTATATGTACATTTAACAAATAATATAGTTTGTCAACTTGCCCTAATAATGCTTTTAAGGCGCTTGGGCCATAATTAAAATGAATTAATAAAAAAAGAAAAAAAATAATCGCTATCAAATCTAATATTAATTATTGTAATTGTCAATTTGAATTTCATGTTTTCATGAAACCCATACATGCCCGCATAAAATAAGCTGTGACTGGCTTTAGTATATTACAATAAATTAAGTTCATGTTAATTTTCTTATTATGGAGCTTTAAAAACAAACAAAAAAATACTCTGCATAATATAAGCTGTGAGCCATTGTATATACATTTATTTAAATAATAATAACTGATTAGAGCAAATAATGTCTTCTCAATATTTTATTTCATTTTATTTTTAAATATAACATAAGCGTGGGACACATTTTGTGTGCCAAATTTTATAGCTAAAAGTTTTTCTTTGTCGAGGGGCCACTAAAAACTTGTTTATTTATTGATTATGCTGTTAATTAAGTTGCTGACGACGGTGATGATGCAAATGAGTATAATAAAAAACTTAAACACGAAACTATACGAGTAATTAATAAAATATATACTAATATTATGCTGTAATAATGTCAAACTATTTAACAATGATTAGGGTGGTTGTATTATTTTAAAGGATACAAGTTCTATTGAAAATGTAGAAATATATTTGTAAGAGTTTTGAACAATGGAAAAAGTTAAATCTTTCAAAAAGTACTGTAAATTATGTTATTAAATGTTTTTTTAAAATCAGCAAAATCTGTCCATAAATAACGGAGATATGAGCAAAAATCCGAGACAACCTCTGAAATTTTTATCAAAAAAACTATCAAAAAAAGTGTACTGTGACGAACAACTTTATCAACAGATGGCGTGTTTATCGACATACAACTTGTTTAGCATTTGTAGTAGTTTTGATTTATAAACATTATTGTTATAAACTGTTATAAACATAACAATATGGCAACATTGAGTTTTAACGACTTTGGCTGAATATTCTAGACACGAACATTCTAGACTTGCAGTCACGAACATTCTAGTATCTTAGTTTTGAACCTTCCAGAAATTATAATTGCTGTATAAATAGACTTATTGTGAGTCATTGTTGTGTAAACATCAAAGTGTTCGAAAATATTAATTGTGTTCTTAAACCGTAATATAAGTGTGTGTTCATTTTTAATTGTGTTTGTGTACATTGAAATAAATAAAGACTCGTTATATTTACTTCAAACTACTTGACGCTTTTATTTTGCAATTAAATTAGCCTGAAGGAAACTCCTTAAAAATTATAAAAAGAATCCGGTTTATTTAAAGGAAATACACCAACGTTTTTAAAAGGTAAAAACGTAACAATATAATATATATATATATGTATGTATGTGTGTATATAATATAATTATGCATCCACAACAAAGGTGAAGGGTATATAAGATTCGGCTTAGCCGAATATAGCACTCTAACTTGTTTTCACTTCAATAAATCAATGGCCGCAGTATTATCACTTGTAAAACTAATAGATTTTGTCTACATATGACAGCATTGATTTTCCAGACAAATCGTTCGAAATGGGTGAATTGTGTTGCAAAACACTCTCAGTAAAAAATTTTTGTCCGAAACAAATGGATGAATCCACCTTACGACTTACACCATTTTCTTTCAAACCAATTAAAATCTATACATTTTCGTATTCTATTTTAAATCTGTTAAACGATCTTAAATCTTCTTGTATTTATAATATATAATTATTTCTTAGTACCTCTTATTTTAGAAGAGAAATTAATGGAATTATTATTCATTTAATAAATAATCATGTTTATAGTTTTTTGCAAAATTTTCGTTTTAATTATTTTAAATTTTCAACTAAGCAAATGAGTGGCATGCCCATGATCGACGCCAAAATATTTGTACGTATGTATATTTCAAATCGTTATTCTTTCATTTTCAAATTAAAATACACATCTATAAAATTGTTGATTAACTAAGCAAAAAGATTATGTCTTTTGGCAGCCCCACAAAATTTTGTACAAATTTTAAATATGTTCAAATAGACAAATACTCTCATGTGTAATTGTGTCCAAAAGATGATGCGTACAGCAAGCGTTACGATGTAAAATTTATGATAACATTATGTGCAACAAATTTTCTATTTAATAATCTCAAGCACAAATCTTTTAAAAGATTTTTAAATTCACACAAGTAGAAGACAAATAAAGCTGCAAATGCAAAGGAGAGAGCTAATGGATATTAATTGAAAATGTCAAAATTTAAACAATGTTTTTCCCCTAAAAAATATTACATTGCATTAAAAAATTGCATCTGTTTGGTAATGTGTAGTTTAAATTAAAATTTGTAGCTGTTTTGCAATTATTATTCTTATATGGGAGAAGATTATTTTTCCCTATCTCTTGTAAATTTGAAGCCACAACAATTTCTAACAAAAGACATTTAATTGATAAACATAAATCGCTAAACCGCTTAAAGGAAATAGTATTGAACATAATTAAATAAATAAACTTTAACTACAAAATTTTAACATTTTTTTTATATAAGTAGTAATATAAAACATAATTCAAACAAATAATACAATATCAAAGATTTTGGTTTATAACCTTAAGTCAGGTTATTAAGATCTGCTGATAGATTTGCTCTCTGCTCTAAGAAAAACTAAAAGACAGAAATGCATACAACTTCCACACATAACAAAAAAAATAATCCATATTGTAACGGGTGGTTAAATTTCAAGGGCTGATGTTGATTTTGAATAAAACACAAACTGTTTAGGAAATTATTGTAATTTTATTTTATTATGATATATTGGTATTACTCAATTATGTATGGAACAAAAGATCGGCCAAATGGGCGCCGCGACCAAGGCGGCACACCTCCATCCGATGGTCCAAATTTTCGATGACCCTGAGGCATAATGGAGGTTCTATGCCGTTAATGTGCCGAATTATCTCATCCTTTAGCTCTTGAATTGTTGCTGGCTTATCGACGTACACCTTTTCTTTCAAATAACCCCAAAGAAAAAAGTCCAACTGTGTCAAATCACATGATCTTGGCGGCCAATTGACATCGCCATTACGTGAGATAACACGGCCATTGAATTTGTTGCGCAAAAGAGCCATTGTTTCGTTAGCTGTGTGGCAAGTGGCACCGTCCTGCTGAAACCACATATCGTCCACATCCATATCTTCCAATTCGGGCCATAAAAAGTTCGTTATTATCTCACGATAGCGAACACCATTCACAGTAACTGCCTGACCGGCCTCATTTTGGAAAAAATACGGCCCGATGATGCCGCCAGCCCATAAACCGCACCAAACAGTCACTCTTTGTGGGTGCATTGGTTTTTCGACAATCACTCTTGGATTCTCATTCGCCCAAATGTGGCACTTCTGTTTATTGACGAATCCACTGAGGTGAAAATGTGCCTCATCACTGAAGATGATTTTCTTCGAAAATTGATCATCCACTGTTGCCATTTCTTGCCACCATTCTGCCCATTCACGACGTTTGGAATGGTCAAGAGGCTTTAGTTCTTGAGCCAATTGCACCTTTTAAGTATGTAAATGCAAGTCTTTATGCATAATGTTCATCAACGACGAGCGTGAGAGGTGCAATTGTTGGGCACGACGACGAGTTGAGGTGGACGGCTCTTCAGCCACACTATCGCGAACAGCAGCAATATTTTCTGCAGTACGAGCTGTACGAGCATGCACTGGTGTTCTCACATCTTCTACAGACCCGGTTTGCTCGAATTTTTCCACGATTTTTGCGATTGTACGCACATTTGGACGATCAAATTGACCAAAAAAATCACGAAGTGCACGATATGCATTTTGATTTGAACGCCCATTTTCATAATAAGTCTGGATAACTTTAACACGTTGTTGGATTGTGTATCTCTCCATGGTTCAAATTGAGTAAGTCTGAAATAGAGAAATGTCAAATAAAATTCGGACAAAAGCTTGGCGTTTAGGTGTGGTTCACATTCAACATCGGCCCTTACAATTTAACCACCCTTTACTTAAAAGGCTTAGCTTGCAACATACAAGTAAGTAAGATGTGCTGCCAGGTTTAAATAAAACAACAAAGTTGCCTCTAATAAAATAAACTAAAGCTCTGCGTCTACACAAAAACCATTTGGGTTACAGAAATAGAAAAATAGAAAATTTTAAACTAAAACAAAAGAAAAAAGAAAACTTATGACCAACACATCTATTTCTTCACCATGTTCACATACACCCCATACACACATATAATATACCATGATTACAGTGAATACAGAGAATTCCTAGCAAGAAGTATTAACAAAGCAAACCAAACAAAAAAAAAAAGGAAATACACAAAAAAAACAAAAAAAAATTACACTCTCAAATGCAACAGGCTGTAAAAACATACAATCATGCAGCATGTATTACACATATTACGCTGCACAAACTGCTACATACATACATACATTCATACATATATTTTAAACAATGTGTAGCACAGTGTGATCAGTGCTGTGTGCAAAGGCGCAACAAATGTCGATTACATAATTTTATTGCATGTAATTCTTTCTGTTCCCTTCAGCAAACTCCATTACTCTTCGCCCCCTTAGTTTTTAAATATATTTATACTGCATTCATTGTATGTATTAATGCCTGGCGCAATTGAGTATGTAACGTAAGGATAATTCTGGTGCTTGCTTAAATCCTTTAGTTTATTGTGAAATTGTTTCCCAAGAACTGTCTTTAGTGTGTGCTGCAAAACACACTTGCACACTTCAAATGAACGAGGTATGTTTAGCAAGGAGCTAGACTACGACGAGACTACAGGCAAGACTAGATAATGGAGTAGACTATCGAATAGACTATGGAGTAAACTATGGACTGGGCTATGGACTAGATTTTTGAATATACTATGGACTAGACTATCGTATAGAGTATGGAAAAGATTATGGAATAGACTATGGACTAGACTATGGATTATACTATTGTATAGATTATGGACTAGACTATGGACTGGACTATGAACTTTAATATGGAATAGACTTTAGACTAGACTATGGACTGCACTATGGACTTTATTGTGGACTAGACTATAGACTAAACTATCGAATAGACTATGGAATTGATTATGGACTAGTCTATTGACTAGACCATCATATAGACTATCATGTAGACTATGGACTAGACTATGGATTATACTATTGTATAGATTATAAACTAGACTATGGAATAGATTATGGAATAGACATTAGACTAGACTATGGACTAAACTGTGGATTTTACAATGGACTAGACTATGGACTAAACTATCGAATAGATTATAGAATTGATTATGGACTAGTCTATTGACTAGACCATCATGTAGACTATGGACTAGACTATGGATTATACTATTGTATAGATTATAAACTAGACTATGGAATAGATTATGGAATAGACATTAGACTAGACTATGGACTAAACTGTGGATTTTACAATGGACTAGACTATGGACTAAACTATCGAATAGATTATAGAATTGATTATGGACTAGTCTATTGACTAGACCATCATGTAGACTATGGACTAGACTATGGATTATACTATTGTATAGATTATAAACTAGACTATGGACTGGACTATGGAATTTATTGTGGACTAGACTATAGACTAAACTATCGAATAGACTATGAAATTGATTATGGAATAGTCTATGGACTAGACTATGGATTATACTATTGTATAGATTATGGACTAGATTATGGAATAGATTATGGAATAGACTTTAGAATAGACTATGGACTGGACTATGGACTTTACTATGGATAGATTATGCAATAGACTATGGAATAGATTATGGAATAGACTTTAGACTAGACTATGGACTGGACTATGGATATATTATGGAATAGACTATGGAATAGATTATGGAATAGACTTTAGACTAGACTTTAGACTAGACTATGGACTGGACTATGGACTTTATTGCGGACTAGACTATAGACTAAACTATCGAATAGACTATGGAATTGATTATGGAATAGACTATGGACTAGACTATGGATAATATAGATTACGGACTAGACTATGGAATAGATTATGGAATAGACTTTAGAATACACTATGGACTGGACTATGGACTTTACTATGGGCTAGACTATGGACTCGACTATCGAATAGACTATGGAATAGATTATGTACAAGACTATCGAATAGACCATCATATAGACTATGTATTAGCCTAGGAACTAAAGTATGGACTAGATTTTGGGCTAGACTGTAGACTAGACTATGAATTAGTCTATAGAATTTGATTATCACATCTTATTGTTACAATTTGTGTTCATACTTTAGTGGGTAATTACACACACCACTCTCGCATAATGTTATACTTGTTGCTGCCGTGTGGCATCAATGAAACTTATTCCATTCTCCTAACTCCCTCTAATATCTGTTGCTTCTAACGTACTAGGTTAATATTTATCGTTGTTATTGCTATACATTGTGCTGCTTTTACATATATGCAAACATACTCGTACATACAGACAGCTACAGAAATATTCATTCATATAGATTCTCATAAGTGGGCTTTGTTGTCGCACATGCATAAAATCAAATAACAAATGCTTAAAAACATACCAAACAGTTCAGGAACAATAATCCCAACCATAAATCACTAATAATATGGTTTTATAGCACATGGGAGTTAAAAACGTAAAAGCGAGATGAAGCAAAAATAATTTCTAGAAAAAAAATATATTTGAAAAAAAAAAACAAGAAATTATAGACGACATATAATGAATGGATGGGAAATATGAATAAATATAAGATAAAATTAAACAGAAATACATATTTGCTCTTTAAACTACGAACGCCTTTTAGAAGCCTAAATATAAAAAGAATATAGTTGAAATATATTTATCCTGGGATAATTTATTGTTTTTAAAGCTGCACCTGTTCATCATGATGAGCAATTTAAAAAATGTTTTCTATAAAAGATATGTCTTCGTTGAGGGCTGTTAATGATCTGGAGGTATATTTCAACATTTGCTGTTTAGTAACTTGGAAAACAATCACAATAAAATAACAGATTAATCATATTAATATTGAAGATTAGATATTAAACTAATGAAACTATGAATACCTAAAAACATTAACTTTTAAGTACTAAACAAGTAAAAGTTATTCAGCCTTATTATGAGTGTCGTTTTCTTTTTACGACAACGACTCTTTCGTAATAGATTAAACATAAAATTAAATTTGTTTCTTTAGTCTTTATCACAATAATGATAAAAACAAGATTACACAGAGTCCAAAAAAAAACCTCATAAAAGACTCTTTAATGACATTATCTAAGAGCTCTTTAAGAGCCCAAAAAAACCTCATAAAAGACTCTTTTCTGACATTATCTAAGAGCTCTTTAAGAGCCCAAAAAACCCTCATAAAAGACTCTTTTCTGACATTATCTAAGAGCTCTTTAAGAGCCCAAAAAAACCTCATAAAAGACTCTTTACTGACATTATCTAAGAGCTCTTTAAGAGCCCAAAAAACCTCATAAAAGACTCTTTTCTGACATTATCTAAGAGCTCTTTAAGAGCCCAAAAAAACCTCATAAAAGACTCTTTTCTGACATTATCTAAGAGCTCTTTAAGAGCCCAAAAAAACCTCATAAAAGACTCTTTACTGACATTATCTAAGAGCTCTTTAAGAGCCCAAAAAACCCCTCATAAAAGACTCTTTACTGACATTATCTAAGAGCTCTTTAAGAGCCCAAAAAACCCCTCCTAAAAGACTCTTTTCTGACATTATCTAAGAGCTCTTTCTGATGGACCATTTTCGAATGTAATGACCCTCTTTTCTGAAGGTTTTTGGAGCAATTATGATTGTTTTTTGGGTTCATAAAGAGCGTTAACGCTCCGAAAAAGGTGTCAGAAAAGACTCTTTTCGGACTCATATGGCTTGCTGGGCTCTGACTGCTAGTCTGGCACATTATCGTCTAGTCTATCGGGCGACGGGAGCTATGACCAATAATGGGTCTAGTCTAGTTTATATGGGGGTTATGGTCAAATATGAACCGATTAAAATAAAATACCGCTCTGTGATTTATATCTATGTGACACTAATATTTGCTGAATTTTGTATGGATACTGCTTTTCTAAACGCATTTATGTAACAGAGCCATATTCCCCGAAGACATTTATATGAGGCTATGAGAAATCGGAGACCGATTCTTGGCTTTTTCAATCTCTTTATAATAGAAATTAAGTGTGCAAAATTTAATAATATTATCTGCATTATTGAAGAAATCAGGTTGATTTGAAGAAAGTTGTCTGAAACTTTGGTCTGTAACTCGGAACCTACTGGACCGATTTTGTCCATATTCAATTCTAAACATTTCGGTAAAACAAAGAATGTTTGGGAGAAATTCCTTTGTTATAATTTTGTTTTTTTTTTTTTTTGAGGCTCTATCGTGCCTTCAACTGACGTAAAGACGGACGCACATGGCTAGATGGTTTTAGATTCTTATAAGGAGCCAAAATAGGCTTTTTGGTTCTACGACCATTATTAAGATGTTGTACAATATACTCCACATCTTCCTGGTGATAGTTACATATAAGAAACTTAAGCTTGCTGGCGAAATAATTTGAAAAATTAAAAACTACTGGACCGCATTACAACTTAAAAAGCCGCAAAAACTGTATATATATATTTGTTGCTAGTCCGAAATACAACTTTAATCTAATCTGAAATACATCACAAATTGAAGCTCATTGAAACATCATTCCCTTTGGTATGTTCCAACAACACTAATATATATTTTGTATTTATTTTTATGAAAATAACATTTCCAATACATTTTTATTTGTACATATTTTTATGCTTTTCAGCACTTTGAATAAAAGATTATTATCGAAAGCATAAGTAACGTTTGTATTCAGATCTGAACGGTTTTTAAAAAGAAAAAAAGTTTGTGTAACGAGTATATTTCGCGCTACCAAATTGAAAACTTATCTTGTAATAATTTATTCTCTTTTTTAGCGCAGCTTATCAGTCGAGTTCAGTTAAAGTGTATTGTACCATCATCTCTGTGAATACAGTTCTTGATGGAATGAATGAAACTCATGCATGATTTATTTGTAAAAATGGAAACAACAAAAACTAAAATTGTGCTCATACGTATGGATGTATATATCTGGCCAATTTCAACTTGAGTTAAATTTTGTATGTTTCATGGGAACGACTGAAATACACCGTATCAGAACGCAGTTAAGGAAGATTGTACTGTGTGTCGTAGCCTATGGTCTGGTATATAGTATATTATACAGTGCGTAGTCTAGTCGAAGTCTAGTTGAAATCTAGTTGTTATCTGATTACGACAGAGTGTAATATTAGTCTATTCTACACTCAAGTCATAGTCTATGACTCAGTCGTGTCTTAACAAGTCAATAGTGTATATCATTGCTTGTTCGCTGAAAATATTGTTGATTTAACAGAAAATTTATTTTTCCATCAAACTGAGTTTTTGCTGTCATTCTATTAAATCACATGTTAGCTAGTGACTGTAACTGTGCGCTGACAAATTTGTGGAGTTCTGCGGTTTTCCATATTGTTATTATTGCCTTGATACCTACTTTAAAAAAATTTCAAGGGGATTTAATAAAAAATATAGTATTCTGAGCAAGATACACCCAAATTCAATCTGACGCACATTTACGTGCAACAGCACCTATGTACATACATATGTATATAATAGACAACTGCTAAAAAAAAAATAACTCCATGCACAAGTATTAAATGCACTTGTTGCAAAGTTAAACAATTTCTGTATTTTCTAGTTGCCAAATGTTGCACGAACTAAAGCTTAAAGAAAGTTTGTAGAAAAATATTTAGTCAACAAAAGTATATAGTGAGTGAATTGTGACAAACTTTAAATTCCATTTATCAAATTTTATACTTTTATTTACGAATAAAAATACTAATAAAAGGAAAAAAGCTGAGTTATAGTAAAACACATATACTTTGTTTGGCAAATGAATTTTCTTTTTTCACTAAAACCATATAAGCAAACTAAACAAAGAGCCGAGAGACTTACACACATATTTATATGGAAAATCTGAGGCAGTTTGAAAAGTATTTTAAGAATAGTTTAAGCTAAGATTAGGTTTTGTAAACATTCTTCTAATTCTACAGTACCTCCCTAAGAAGCAAGTTGATTCGTATATTACTACCCTACACCACAATTGACTTTATGCTAGTGTTTGTAGCGCCCATAAATATTGGTCCAACACCCATCTTAAAGTATACCTATCGACTCAGAATCACTTTCTGAATCGATTTAACGATAACCGTCCCTCCGTCCGTCTGGCTGGCTGGCTGTTCATGTAAAGCTTGTGCGCAGAGTACAGGTCGCAATTTTTAAGATGTTTTGATAAAATTTGGCACGTGATATAAGGATGGGTGGGATTGAAACTGGTGGAAATCGGTCCAGTATTTCACCTGGCCCCCATACAAATGTCCTCCCGAAATTGGGGTTTACCGATCATAAATGTTTTAATTATGCAAGTATGCAAACAAATTTCACCACAAATGAGTAATAAATGATGCTAAATCACATCTACAAATTTCCTAAAGATCGGTCCACAATTAGTCGTAGCTCCCATATAAGGCCCACTTCCTTCCGAAAATCACTTATAAGAGCATAACTCTCTTAAAAATGTTGGTATCCAAATAATATTGAACACAAATATTTTTTGTGTATATACATATAATATGGTAGAAGTTTATGGCGATCGGCCCATAACTAGTCGTAGCTCCCATATAAGGCCCACTTCCCGAAATCACTTAAGGACCATAAATCTCTTCAAAATGTTGTTATCCGAATAAAATTTAACAAAAATGAGTTTCTTATGTACAAATAGGATGACACCTAATTTTATACTAGTCAGTTCATAAATAGTCAAAACTCCCATATAAGACCCTCTTCGTAGTTCACTTTGACCTCCATAAATCTTTTAAACGTATTTATATCGAGATAAAGTTTAACACATATAATACTTATATTCACAGACATCATGACACTAAATTTTTGGATGATCGGTCTACAATATAGCGCCCATATCTAAAAAACTGTTTTATAAATATACTGGATGTAGGGTATTAGATGGTCGGGCTGGACCGACTATACTTTCTTACTTGTTTTTGTCTCTAATATGTTATGAAGTAGCAATAAGTCATCAAACACTATTTCAAAAATATTGCTCCATTGCTTTAGTTGCCAAAATTTAACAAGTGCCACATAAGACATGTACCATTAATTTTCAGGTCACTTTACATATACCTCTCGGATAAATAGCTCATGCATAAAGTTATTGGTCAATTAAAAGTTTGACTTAATACGCTTCATTTGACAAACATACACACAGCAACATGCTTTGCTGTATGTGTGTTGGTGTCTCTGTTGTATGTTAACAGACCATGCGGTAAAAATTGTTGGGCTTTACATTGTAGGCCTTCTAAGAGACATGTTTACACATTCTAAAGAATTCGAAAGGATATAGTTGAACTTGTTTACCACCACCATGTCAACAGTTTTACTAGTTTTTTTTTAACAATATTATGGTCACTGCTATTATTTATATGATTACAGCCACCATAATATTTTAAAGTTATAATTTCCATGATTATAGCAATCATATATATGATTGTAGTTATTGTGTATATTTTTTTTAAGAGAAGTAACACTCAGGTAATTAATATGCCCATATATTAATGCGTAACTTTCTTTGGAAAGGTGATGGTTGAAGAAGTAAAGGTGGTGAAAGCAGAAAGCTTTTTTATATCAGAACTGTGCAGTTGCGCATTATGTTTGTTTTAAGTGCAACATTGCAGCGCCTCTGGTGGTGAGTAGGTGCAATATTTTTTTAAAGCTTGATTTTATAGTCTTTATTTAAATGTTTTACTTCGTTGTCGTTTCAATGCTATATCAACGAATAAGGGCGCTGTGATAAATATTAGTTATGATAGATAGAAAAAAACGAATAATTATCAGAAACTGATGTTGTTTTGAGTGGCAACATGCTTAACGATCAAAAGTGCTAACCAATTAAGTTACAGCACCTTCTTTTATTACATATGTATATGTTTGTAGCAATCATGTTTATATTGAATTTCTACATAAGAATATGTTGCTATTTAATTATGATAGAGAACAACATAATATGGTAAAATCTGCCATCAGAAGAAATGAATGTCATATATATATAATTATTTATATGATTGCTATAATCATGTGAATTGAAACTGTAACATGTTATGGCTGCCGCAAACACTTTCCATTTATACTCTTTTTGGCATGAAAGCAGAGTCTTGATTCAGCAGAATTTCAAGTAGGCTTTCTTTTTTGGTCCATGTGTCTGCAAAATAAGGCCTTTTGGAAGGCCTCTTTACTGCATATTTTTCTAGCTGGAATGTTTTTGTGAGTCAATGAAGTTATTTTTTCAAGAATATTTGTTTGATGGTTGCATTTTGTTGGTTGGTTAGTTTTTGTGTTTCGGTTCTATATCATGCAAGACAAATAAGCGTATTAAAAAGTTTTACACTCAGTTTTGCTTGCGTTGTACCGAACTGACCTCCCACAACAGTATTCTTTAGTTAGTTAAAACTCTGACAAACATGCTGATTTAAGCTTCTAATAGGAAAAGTTTAAATATTTAAAAAAAAAATTCTAATAGATTTATAATATTGTATAAATGTGCGTGTGTGTATGTGTGTATAACAGTTTTCCTTTTGTCAAAAAAGATTTCTTTTTCTGTTCTTTTGTTCAATCGGATTAAATAATGAAGCAAAAATTAAAACAAAAGGATTTTAAGGAAATTTCTGGGAAACATTAAAAATACTACGAGTAACAAAAGTAACGGTCAGGGATGTGAGAAAATTTAATGAAATTCTCGAGGTTTTTTTTTTTTTTAAATTTTGGTTTGTTGTGAAAATATGTTTTTGGTAAAACTCTTGAAATGTTTTTATATAGATAAGAGTTTTGAAATATCGTTCTCTTGCCTGCAAAAGGACATATGTAAACCTATATATTATTTGTACTAATGCTGAGCCGACATTTTCAGGTTTAATGATTGTAAATAAACTAAAACTTCTTATATTATAAAACAGTGAAAGTATGGTGTTGTTTAAAACATTACATTCCCCGCCTTATTATGTTCAAGCTTGTGTAAAATGGACCTTAAATTGTTATATTGCTTAATAATATTTACTAGAGAATAACAGTTTAATTTTCTCAGACAATTGCTATCCAGATAAAGTAAATACCTGCTTAATCCTGCAAGTTTCTTTTGGGAAAGCAAATTATAAACTCCTTTGGGTGATTTGATGTTTAAAAATTTTCAGCAAAGCTACTAAGTATTTCTTAATTTAAACAAAAGCTTAATATATGGGTATTTCTACAAACAGTTACTCTTATTTATTATAGGTAAAATTTTCTTTTTCGTGTGTATTTATGGTTGAAATATTTTTTAACAAAAAGAAATTACTGCATAGAAACAGGACAAATAGAGCCTGATTAATGGTTAACTTTTGATTTTATTCTAATTAGAATGCCGCGTTCTGGCACCTAAATTATCGTTTGTTATCATTACTTCACGATTGTTCTAATCAAGTGGCTTTAACCAAACAAAACTTACTGCATTTAACAATCCCATTATACATTTTATTGATGATTTTCAAAGTGTGTCGCGTTCGTTATCGTCATATTATTATAATATCACTAAATATATTTGCAAAAGTATTTCAGAAGAACAAGGTGAGCAACAATCATATATGGCGAACATTAAAGGAGATTAACTAAATTATAAAGAATATTGCGATAACACAGATAAGGAAACAAATTTTAAAATATCCTTTAAGGCAGAAAACGTTGTACGATAGAAAGAAAAAAATGTTTATTTTTTAAATCATCTTTATTTACAGGTTTTTTTTTTATATACTATGTATTTACAATTTTCGAGATTTTATCTAAATATAACAACGAATTATATTTTATGGACTGATGTTGATAATTACTGTCTACTTTATAATTTTATTTAAAGGAAAAATAGGAAAACCTTTATATGATAAGAATATATTTCAAATATAGCTAGAAAATACATATATGTATGTAATATAATTATCAATAGATAATAATTTAATACATATTATATCTTCAAACAAAACTTGGTATAAAGAAGTAAAAATATCTGCAAAATTCGAGACTGCTAAATATGTCGCGTGATAAATCGAACTAAATAATATTGAAATATTGATTATTATTATTAATTTAATTATTATTAGCAAAAAGTCACTTTATTCTGTTTTATTTTAAGAAAAGTAGTTTTAACAAATTATGTTTAAATTTTTCTGAATACTGTCGCAAACGAGTTCTATTCCTTTGTGACGTTCTTAACCAGCAGTTACTGCTGATATATTGAAACAACGAAACAAGTTCGGTAATTTGCGTTCTTGATTATGGAAATGTCTATATTTATTTCTATTGGCACACCCAGCAATAATCCATTGCGATTTATATTTATTATGAAATCATAATAATAATTTAGGAATTCTTATTAAATTGCTTTGTTGGCACCTTTTCTTTGAGAGCTGCACGATAAAGAGCATTAAAAATCAGAATTTAATTAAACAAATTGTTTACTTACTTCATTTTAAATGTTGTTCACTTTTTGAAATATTTTTCATTTCATTGGAATTTCTTTATATAATTTGTTTATGAGTATAAACTTCTTTTTCTTACTTTGTATAATGATGACGTCGACGATGACAATATACAGCCAACATTGGCTATTTAACCTTTGAGAGCTGTTGCTATTTACCATGTTATTTAATTTCACTTGTGCAGGACAAAAAGTAAAAAATAATAAAATTTAATCTTTGAGGTATAAGAAGTTATGTTTGCTTGTAAAAACGTAGTTTCTATGAAAAAAAGTCAGACACCAAAAAAGGCTTGCAAAAGCTTAAAGTTATTATAAAAAATATTTAAAAAAAAAGTTTTCAAAACTTTAATTTGTTTCGACTTTAATAAACTTGTTATCGGTGTTTTTGTTTACCCTCGCATCTGCCCTAATCCTTGACATTTTAACATTTCCTTTAAACCATTCACTTTTTAACATTTACTACAATATAATAGTAATTATATATTTACACATTTTACACTTTAAATAAAGGGGCATTTCAAAAAAAAGCCTTATTTTGCAGACACAAGACCAACTAGCCACATTGCAAAATCATTTCAATTTTACACGTTATTATGTTATTGGTATGCAAAAACTTGCCTACTTGCTACTGTTTACATGTCTGACAAAGATCTACTTAAGAAGGGCCATTTGCTAGTGTACCACCATTGAAGATCAGCCAAGTAATGTATATTGTTTATCTTCTTCTAGAAGGTCTACAAAGAAAAGCCCTAGCAATACCTACATCGGTGGACTTATAATTAAAAACGATTTCCAGCATATATGTGTGTTCATATATTTTTAAAATATAGTTCAACATATAACTTATGACTAGAAATAGTAAAGTAACAAATTATAATTATGTTTAAAATACAACAAAAAAATCGAAAAAAATTAACTTAAACACCAAAAAAAAAACGCAATATCAAATTGGTCACATAATTAGAAACTAAAAAAATATATGCGAAAAACCTTAGTGAGGTTTAACAAAACGGACTTATCTTTTAATATTTTGTTGGATAATACTTGTTTTTAACAACATATGCCAGTTTTTTTTTTTTGTAAACTCTTAATTAAACGCTGGCATGTTTGGAGAGATAAGTTTCTCCAGCTTTGTTGCACCAACTGAAACTATTTTGTGTATTTTTGTCCTTTAGGTCTCTTTTTACAATTGGACTTTCGGCTGGCCAGTCAACAACATCAATATTTTGCTCTAAAAGCCAACACTTCACTAACCGAAGTGAAGTGTGTTTTGGGTCATTATCATCGTGGAAAATTGATTGGATGTGCATATTATCAAAGCAACACGGTTCTATTACATTTTCCGAAATGTATTTATATTGATGCTGAACTCGTGAAATTGAACCCACACCACGTGAAGAAAAGGCACCCCAGACTGTAATAGACCCGCCACTGTCTTTCACTGTTTTAACAGTGTACCTGGGGTCTTAGGTTTTATTTGGAGGACGTCTAACATACGATTTTCCATCAGAACAAGTTAAACTTAGATTCGATATTTTTTTGAGACATGAGGTTCTGACTTCCGTGTAAATATTTTGGCGCTTATTTGCTGTCCAATTTCAGCTTTTATTTCGCGCGAAATTATAAATGTATTTTTGTTACTGGAAATACAAATAACTCTATCTTCTGCTAAAGTGCTCTTTCGTTTCCTAGGTTTCCTAGCTGGGGTTGCAAACTTTCTTCTATTTATACCATACACCGCCATAGTGGGGAGGGTATATTGGATTTGTGCTGATGTTTGTAACGCCCGGAAATATTTGTCCAATACCCATTTTAAAGTATACCGATTGACTCAGAATCACTTCCTGAGTCAATTTAACTATATTCGTCCATTCGTCCGTCTGGCTGGCTGGCTGTCCATGTAAAACTTGTGCACAGAGTACATGTCGCAATTTTGAAGATATTTCGTTAAAATTTGGTACGTGAAATTTTTTCGGCCCAAGAACGGATGGAATTAAAACTGGTGGAAATCAGTCCATTATGATCCACCTGGCCCCCATATAAATGTCCTCCGGAAATTAGGGTTTAAAGATCGTAAATGTTTAAATTATGCAAGTATCCAAACAAATTTCACCAGAAATAAGTGATAAATGAAGTCAAATCAAATTTAAAAATTTTGTGCAGATCTGTCCATAATTACTAGTAGCTCCCATATAAGGCCCACTTCCGAAAATCACTTTAAACACCATAAATCTTTCAAAAATTTTGGTATCCAAATAATACTGAACGCAAATATATTTCATATTAATACAAATAATACGGTACCATTATATTATGATCGGTCCATAACTAGTCGTAGCTGCCATAAAAGGCTCACTTCCGAAAATCACGTTAACGATCATAAATTTCTTAAAAATGTTGGTAATCAAATAAAATTCGACACAAATAACTTTCTTATATACAGAAATAATGACACCTAAGTTTATAATGGTCGGTCCATAATCTTTTAAAAGTATTTACATCGAGATAAAGTTTAACACACATAATATTTATATTCGCAGACATCATGACACTGATATTTTGGATGATCGGTCCACAATAGGTTATATCTCCCATATAACGCCTATTTCTGGGTGTACGGTATTATATGGTCGGGCTTGACCGACTATACTTTCTTACATGTTTTTTTTTCTACAAGTGCCGACATTAAAAGTTTTTTTATTTTGGTAACACTGCAAAATCAATAGTCTCATTTCTAGAGTACCTGACTTGTTTTTGACCATTTTCGAAACTAAACCGTATCAAAATTACTACAAGTTAATCTATTGTTTAACAAATTATACTCACTTTATCACTAATATTTAAATAAGTTTAAAAGTTGAAGAAAAAATGCGCGTTTCTATTGCAAAAAAAACAAAAAACAATTGTGAAAATAATATTTTTACATTTTTTTTTAATTTAACTTAGAACTCAATGTGTTGAGCATCAACAATAATGTTGATTGTTTACTCATTGAATTAAAAACAATTTACAGTGTAGGTCTTTGAAGATGCTACACAGCGATCTTATTATATCAAAGCATCGTTTCTAATTATATGTCCAGCACTGTTTATACTTGTGTTCTCTCAAATATATCCTACTTAAGGATTTCATTTCAATAGAATAAGAGAAAACTTAATGAGCTTATACCAAAAGTACCCTAGAAATTCAACTAATGACGAAGCCACATAAAATTGCATTTGTTTCTTTTGACATCCCAAAACTAACAAAACTACATGTTGCAATCAGCTTAAATTCGTATAAGTTTTTTTTTGTAGTTACTGTGCAACATTTTCAATTTACAGTTTTACAAGAATAATTTTGTAAAAAAAATAAGGATCATGAATTATTAATAGTGCCAGGGACTAACACACACAGCTCAAATAGCATGTCATAAGTCAGTATGAAAGCATTAGGTAAGTACCATGGTGTAACTATACAAGGTGAGTGCAGTAGCCCAGCTTACAATTTACTTATGTCAAAAGTAATACTTTTTCAAGTATTTTTGACAGTAGTAAATTATTTTACACAAACAAAATGCCTGTTGTTTCTGTTTTGTGTTGTATTTGTTGTCGATTTGCACTCACCTTGTATAGTTGCACCATGGTAAGTACATTTTATATAGTTTCATTAAATTTCAAAACAGTTAAGTTATTATTATAAGCTGTTACTTCTTATAACCTTAGTGCTAGCCTCTAATAAAAGCTTACATTTTTCAAGAGTGATTGCACACATTTTAAATTAAAAATTGGCCTATGCTAAGTTCATGCAGCTGGCAGCTGCTGTTTTTCACAACTGACTTTTTCTAATAAGTTTTAACAATTTGCAATAAGCAACATAAATATTGGTAGTAGTTTAAAAATAAAATATTAAGGGATTAATTTTAATATTATTTTTACTTGTAGCAGGATTTGACATTGTAATCCTTGTATACTATTTGCTTGTACATATAAGCTTTGGTTGCAGTTGTGTTGCATTTTCAATTAGTTAGTCACCATGACTTATTAGAATATATGAATATAAATTTATATATATATTCTTTCTTTTTTCATCATGTCGTTTTGTAGATAAAAAGGATTAGCATAATACTATGATGATATTCGGTGTATTTAGAAATATAAGGAATTACCTTAATTAAAAAAACACTTTTTAAACTTTATTAATAATTTATATTATATCTTTTCTTTTTAGCTGCCGAGAAATGGTAAGTGGTGCACAGTTTATAAGGGAATTTCCATGATCAAGAACGTGACATTCGTACATCTTAATGTTTTGATTTTCCAAAAGCAGCTTACTTAAATGGCAGGGGTATTTATTACACTTTTAATGCTGCTTCAAATGTAATTTCGTATATTTATATAAAATACTGTCAGCAGAAAAAGTTGCTGCCTTTTGTGAGTCATAAACAATTTTCAGTAAAATGCTGGCCCAACTAAGCTCTCTGGCATTATACAAGTATCGAACAAATTAGATTGACGTAATAGAAAAATATATGAACCCTAATTACCTTAATTATCACCAGTTTTGACCAATTGCACAATATTGGACTGTTGACAGAGAAAGTTTAAAGCAGAGTGGTCCTGTGTTTCTTGATATTAAAAATATGTTAACGATTTCAAATAAAATATCGTGAAGTTGGATCAAATTATTATGCAACCGTTAAACTAGCGAAATACAAAATATGAATTTTTATACAAGTAAGTTATTTTAGTTTTTCCTTTAAGCTTTTCTTAAGTATTGATCATTGAGTATCAATTAGTGGTTCAAAAATATTCAATATCTTTTTTTTTTTTGGTTCCATAAATATTGAAACATTTATGAGAATTACCTAAAAACTGCTGCAGGTGAAATAATTTTTCTCTTTTTCACATATCGCGAATGTAGTTCATTTAAAATAATTGACACAAGTTTCAATCATCATTAATTGGATTAGGAACGCTAAAAAATAATCCATAAAGCTATAAATTGAAACATAATACCTTTTTTAAAGCGAGTTTTTAAACTAAAATTGTTTAATGTGGTTTTCTACTCATAGTTGTCATGTTGCAATAAATGCATTACTTTACAACTTTGGTTTGATTTAGCACGCTACATATTTTCCCTTCACATTTGTAACACTAATTCAAGTATGTAATTTTAACACAACTTTAACTACTTAAATATATTTTTTATCTGAATTCTTCACTGGCTGCCCAATCTTTGTTTCTTGAGTTTTTCTGCAGCTATTAGTTGTTTTTTTTTTCAATTTGAACAATTCTTAATAATGGCATTTTAGCTACTTTTGTAGATCTCTATATGATATCTGAATATTCTGATAGCGAACGAGACACAATTAGAAAATAAAACTAAAATGTTTGTAGATATTGTTGTATACTGTAACTTTTATTTCGTTAAAGTCATTAAATTTTGGACCACGGCAAAATGATTTTGGTACAAGAACGCGACATTAAAGCTTAAAAAAATTAAATGAAAAGTTTACCGTTAATAAGAACTTTGTTTTTTTATTTTGATTTTTTGTTGAGATATATTTCATAAATGGTTTTAAAAGTAGCTAAAAGTAAAAATAAATATTCTTTATTCTGTCTGAAACTCTGTATATGAGTTAAAGATATATTTTTATGATCCAAATAACTAAATTTTTATATTTTTTTTTTTCAAAATACTACGTTTTGGAGCCTTACTTTTTTGGCTCATTTGAATAGGTTCAACGTTTTTTGTTTAAAAAGAAACCAACAACAAATAATGTTTATGCAACTTTTTTATTTTTAAAGATTTTTTATAAGATTTAATAATTTATTAATTTATTCGATATAACTTCAAAAATACGACTTGGGAGGGAGTTACAAAGTTTTGTATTAACGGTAAGGAAATTTCGGTCCATGATTTTTTTATTCTTTTAATTGAAGCTTCTTTAGTTTCATATTGTCTGTCTGACTCATACACTTTGCAAGAAAGCAATCCCCAAACATTTTCTATAATATTCAGGTCAGGAGAGTATGGTGGCCATTCCAATATTCGAATCCATTATTTTACAACTCTTGCAGTGTGGATCGGGTCATTATCTTGTTGAAATGTCAATGGAATGGGTCCAAGGACTATAGAAAGATGAGGAAACGCCTTTTCAAGAACCGATTTGTAATTATATGCGTTCATTCTAGATGAAAGAAATTGAAGCTCACATCAGTGTTGCCATTTTAGCACTTTCAGTGCTAGATTTAGCATTTTGTTTCTCGAAAATGCATTGAAATTTTTAAAAATTATGCTAAATGCTTTTTAGCACAATTTGCTTGATAATAAAAAAAATTTTTTCTCGAACAAATTTTTACTATTTTACTCCAAAAAATACTTTTAGAGAAATGAAAAATAACTTTTATTAATATTACAACTAAATTTCCCTCGGTGTGGTAAGTAAATGAACACGGAAATTTTTGAATTAATACATGAAATGTAATCTATTAAAACAAGTCAACAATTGTTATGAACAAATTTAGAAATAACTATAATTTGTATTTGTAACATTTGAAATAACAATTGTATTGTTACATGGAAAAAATTTAGCACTTTTTTTTTCTTCTGTAAAACATTTTAGCACCTAGTTTTTCAAGTTTTAGCATATTTTGAAATTAATTTTCTGGCAACACTGGCTCACATGTACCATAGTATGAAATTGCCCCCCACACCATCACACTACCCAGACGGCTCAGATAACGTTCTGCAAATCATGGGAATAATAACCATATAACCATCTGGACCTTCCAAATTGAACTTCTTTTCATCCGAAAAAGCAATACGTTTGTTATAAGACATGTGTTCACGGGGAAACTGCAGTCGTTTTGCTTTACGAGTGGCATTTAGAGGTGGCTTTTTTTTAATTTTTAATATTTTCAAATGCTTGGCACTACGTTTAAAGCGTTTTACAGTAGCTAGACTTGCTGTAACACCCGTTTTTTGCTTAATTTTTGCAGCAGAATTACTGGAAGCTGTTATGATAGCTCTTCTGTCCGCTTTTGTTGTGACTCAATGTGTACGTCCTTTCATGTTTTTTCCGTAATCTAACTGCTTTAATTTTGCCTTTTTCTTCTTCAGTTAAATGCTTTTTGCGTCCCATTTAAATTTGTTTTTATTATTTTGAAATTGCAAATATTGACAACCACTAATAAAATGAGAAATTTAATTTATTGTCAAAGGTAAACTGATTTTATTTTGAATGAACCTAATCAAGTCAACTAGAATATATACATGTGCTTTACAGTTCATTTTTTTTCTAAATTATTATTATACAAAAAGCTTTAAAAAACTGGAGTAGAAATGAAATGAAATGAAATGAAATGTGTGAACCTAATCAAGTGAGCGGCAGTGTATACAAAGACGAAGGGTATTAAATATTTGACACATACTAATATTGCACTGCAACTTTAATGTGTATTTCATATACATACATACTTAGTTATGTATATTTATATGTTCATAAAAAATTAAAAAAGATTATGATGTTTTAGTTTACATGACTATCTATGTATATTGGTTTGCATTACTAATGTACTTATTTAAAGTAACAAAATTTAAAGTAAATTCAAAAAGCTTGTGGTTTATGGGATTCTTTTTACTCTTCATAAACATCTTACATACTCGTATTTAAACAAGTGGGAAAGTATAGTCAGTCAAGACCGATCATATAATGCCCTATATCGAGTATTTTAGCAAAAACGGTTTTTCAGACATAAAAGCTATATGGGAGATATGAGCTATAATGCTACATGAGCATAAAAAAAAATCATGACTCTGTGTATTTACAATATATTTATTAAATAGAAACACTTGTAATAGATTTATGCATGTTCATGTGATTTTCGGAAGGGGGCCTTATATGGGAGCTATGACTAGTTATAGACCGATAGTTATAAAATTAAATGAAATTATCAGTCCAATCATGAATAAAAATTCTGCGGGAGTTTTTCCCCTTTCCCATTTTTTCCTATTAATAAATTTAATGTTATAAAAATAAAAATGAAAAAAACTCCCGCTGAGTTTTTATTCATGATTGGGCTGTAAATTCATATACTATATGAAACTTATTTGTATTGAATTTTATTTGGTTATCAAAATGAACGTTGAAGTGTTTTTTATGTGGGCATTTGACTGATTATCCCAAATCCCAAATAAGTATGTATGACTTGTTTATATATGAAACATATTTGTGTTGAATATTACTTAAATACCAACATGTTTAAGAGATTTATACTTAATAAAGAGATTTTCGGAAGTTGGCCTTGTATGGAAGATCAATTATTAACAGATCTGCATAATTACTTTTAGGTAAGATTTGTTCAAATTAACAATGACAAGAGTTCGTATGGTTCAGTTGCATATGGAGTACCGCAAGGTAGTGTTCTGGGGCCTTTATTGTTTACACTCTATCTAAATAATATAAAAAACCTTGGTCTATCAGGCCAACTTTTTATTTACGCTGACGATATTTGCCTATTTTACCCATACAAACACGACACCGTTGCAAAATCATACATGGAACGTGATGCTGCTCTTATATCCTTATTTACGAAAATAAATAAATTTATATTAATTGCCAATAAAACAAAATTAATTAGATTTAAAGCGTATACTAGCAACGTCAACTTCAGTATTTTTGTTGATGGCAGAGAAATTATGGAAGTTAGCTTTATAAAGTATTTGGGAATATTTTTGCAAAATAATTTGTCTTGGAGTCGATATATACAATATTTGAAATCAAAAACTGCACAAGCTGTTATATTTTTTGTATAAATTTAAAAACAAATTTGATCGTAGTACTAAATTGCTAATATATAACGCCTTAATTCGAAGTCATTTCAGCTACTTGACCATATTGTATGGGTGGAAGAAAAGTACCGAGCTGAAATCACTTCAGCGGATGCAAAATAAAGCCCTCAAAGTAGTAGGGGACCTTTCAAATAGGCACTCAACATTATTATTATATAGTAAAAATTTTAATGCAGTTTTACCAATATATGGTATATAGAAAATGGAGCTTTTACTTTATGTTTTCAAATGTATACATCACATTGATTATCATGCAATTCAATTTTCAAGTTTTCAGCACTCACATAATACAAGAAATAACACAAACTTATCCGTAGCCTGGTGTAGATTAGAAACAACCAAGCAAAGAATTGAATAAATGGGTAGTTTCGAATTTAACAACTTGCCACAATACTTAAAAAATCTTAATAGAATTTCATTATTTGAATCAGCTCTGAAAAATTATTTACTGCAAAATATAAGAAAACTTTTATTATAAACAGTAACTTTTGATCTCAAAATAACTTACTTAACTTATTTATTATTATATTACTATACATAGGTAGGTATTCATTGTTTGCTTAAACTTTTCTTCTTTTTTATTTAAAGTAAATTTAATTTATATAATATTTTTACCAACTCGCCTCTGTAAGGCCTAAAGGGGCGCTGAGGCATCATTATTGTAATATTGTAAATAATAAGAATTTAATTTTTTTTTAAATAAAAAAAATATATATATATTTGTGTTAAAATTTGATTGGTTACTGCTTTCTGGGGTCGTTTATTACGAATTTTAAACAAAATTTTAAGAAAACAAAATGGCTAATTAAGTTTATTTTTCACTGGTTGTTACTTTAAATAGAAACATTATTTCGCTGATCATAAAAAAAATATTTTCAATAATATTTTTTATGGAAAAGCCTAAGGGAACGTTCACACTTGCCAAATATTTACTCAAAAAAGCATAACCACTATTTTTAAGCACAAATTAGTTAGAGGACGTTTAATCTTACAAGTGTTTTGCAAACAGCATCAAATAGAACTAAACTAAATTTCTATGATCATTTGTACGCAGTAAAAAAAGTTTCCTAAATAAATACAAGAATTAAAACACATTTTATTTAGTGGTTACGTTCTTTTCGTCAAATATTTGTCATGTGTGACCGTACCTTAAGTATTTATAAAATAATAATTCCGTTTTTTCTCTGATTAATTTTTTATATATCAATTGGAATATATTTGTTTGAGTGCTGAGCAATAGAAAATCAAAATAGACCGAAAATCGAAGTTTTAACAAAATTTAACAAATTCCTTATTATAAATGGACCTTGCAAAGAAACGTAATAATGACGATCCCCAAATATATGTAAATTTTATGAAAAAGGCCTTGGTTTGGAAAGCATTTCTTCAACTTTGATTTCGAATATTTATAGAAAAGAATATTTAAAAAATCATTTGCTGCCTTTTATTAGACTGTAGCATATAACCAAAAAGAAGAGAAACCTCTTACAATGAGCTGTAGTTAAGTTCTTGCATGCTTTTGTTATTCCGGCTCTGGCTCGTCGGCAAATGGGTGGGGTAATTGAACTTAACATTGGATGTAATTAAGACCACATAGTAATATTTATTTTAATTGCATGCAAATTGAAATAAAAGTATTTAAAGATGAGAGAGGCTAAACAACAACAGCGAAAAGTGAAATATAATTTGAACATTGTAGCTATCCTATTGAAATTCTTTGCATCTATAAGTTATGTTGCATTTAGATGTTAATTAAGCAACCATATCCCTCCCAACCATGATCATCTACAAGAACACTCTTAAATTTATTAGATGATCCCAAATATAATTGCTACCAAGCTCTACTTTGCCTCAAGAATCAAAAGTTTAAGATTTAGAAATTCATGTTTTTATTTTTTTCTTAATTTCAATTGAAAACATATATACTCAATCTTATAATAATTGTTTTTAAATTCTATAAAATAATATCAACCGATAGCTAAGTTATAATTCATTTTATAATACATTCTACAAAAAAGCATTTTCTTAAAATAAAAAAATATATATATTTAAACAATATATTTGCCTAAAAATTAATTTATATAAATATTAGAAAATCAATATATAAGTGTATTCAAGTTTGGTCTTTTCACCCTGTATTTCGTTTTAATAATTGCGAAAATGTGACATAGAAGACACCGAAATTGGGTCAAACTAAGTAGGTTAAGAAGAATATGAAAAAGAGAAGGAATACGAAAATTTATAGACGAACAGAGTTGTAGGTTTAAATTAATTGAAGGGGGGGTATAATCCGAATTACTAACAATTGAACGTAGATAAATTATAATTATTTAATGCATGTGCAATTTAGTTAGTTTTTATAAAAATTACCTTATATTTTATGTTGAATTTATATTTCAATCTTTTTAATTTCTTTTTCTTTAGATTTCTTCATTTTTTCGTTTTGCTGTATATACAATTTATTTTCTATTCTTCACAAAATTTTTACTTTTTCTTTTTCTATGTTTAATTTTTATTCTCACTTCTAATTTTCTTCACACCAATTTTAAACTTTATAATTTGTAAATAATATTTTTCATACATTTAGAATTTTTCACCACTTATTATATTTATATTACTTCCACATTTTAGGTTCTCTTTTTTTTTTTTGTTTTAAATTTATTTTAAAGTTCTTGCTTTACTTATGAAGTTGTGAAAAATACTAATTATGCATCAATATAAAGGTATAAGTTAATAAAATTTGTAACTTACATTTGTCACAGGTTTCTCCATCGATGAATGGCCATTCAGCAATGCTATGCTATATATGTTGAAGGGAGACAAATTATATAGTTTAACTTCGATATGATCGATGAGAGATTTATGTTTTTGTTTCTTCTTCTTCCTATGTTATTTATGTATACAGCAACATGTTTCTAGAGGTCTATCAACATTATCTTGAAAATTTACTAGAAAACTTATACATTTCTAAATTTCAAAAAATAATGTAAAATAATTAGATTTTATTCTAATAGGGTGACCAAATTGAATTTAATTTTTTTTTTTGAATCATATAAAAGTTACTCTATTAACACGATAAAAGTGTTAATTATTCTGGTTGAACGCATTTACCGATGATGTAGGTGCCGACTTTTGGTTCTTCTTTTCTTTTCAGGTGTAGATATGTAAATGCTTTACGTATATTAAATATTGTCTTCCAAAGGATACTTTAGGAAATATTACGACGTAGGTGCAATATGAAGATAAGGGTTTTTAAAACTTCTTTTGATGATCAAGAATTTTCTTTCAAAAGTTTTCAAAGAAAAATTGGAGCCAAATTTTTGGTATTGCGCTCGGACGTTCGGGAGTTGTTAATGGTAAATTAATTATTTGGTGCCAAGTCGAAGTAGATTGGCACCAAAGATGATTTATTAGTATAAATACTCGTATATGCAACCAGTTTATAAAATTTAAGAAACAGTAACGAAATTTCCTTTTCTTTTAAATATAAATTATATTTTATTTTAAAATTATATAATTTTGCACTAATTTAAGCACACTTTGCTTTTCTTATCAATCATTTAGGTATTAGTTTTAGTATAGACTCTTTAAAAACGGGATAATAAATGTAACGTGATCATACGAAATGAGTATTTATATGCTCCGAAAAAGTATTAAGTAAATAGCTTAATTAGAATTGGCGCGAACTACAAGTGTGCAAAAAGTAACTAGTAACTAAACATACGATACTTTGTGTACTTTTTGTCGCAAGTGGTGAAAATATACACGAAACAGTGCGGCAAAAGTACTAAATAGATATATATTCTGTATATAATAAAATTATGTTCTCAAAATGTATATTTGTTGTGCAATGAAATATAATTTTAATAACAAAAAAAATAATACATTTTGTTAGTAATTAGAATAAGAATATAGTTTTGATATATGGTTTAAAAAGAAAGAAATAGACAAATTAAAATGAATTTTTAAAAGGAATTAGGCAGAGTAATTGTGTTTTAACAATTTTGTATTGTGTGAATAGTAAAATAGTACAGAGTTATAATCTCATTTGAAAATTTTGTTTCTTATTGCCAGCACATTGCACAAGACGTTTTCAATCTTCAGTTGTAAGTTGCAAGTTTTGTCCAAATTTGCAATGCTATCGAAGAAATCAGCTGTCCAACTTCTGCCAATTGTTAATATGTAATGGGTTATTGCCAAAGAGGAGTAAAAGCGCAGTGCTACTGTAAATCTTGAAATTAAACAAAGATTTTGGTTTAATGCCAACACATCAAAACACAAGTAATGATTTTTATAAGTGGAAATTCAATTGCTTGTTTTGTAAGATAAATATAAAAACATTTATGCGCTGGGATTTTATTTACATTTACTTCTGCAACAAGTTCTGTGGAACGCTATTGTGATTACAAAAAACTTTTTAATGATTTGGATTGGATTGGCTCTTTCTTTTGTTCTATAAATGAAATCGGTTGAAGAACTGCTGTTGTTTAGGAACATAGAAAATGTGTCGCCAAAATATGAAAATCTTTAAAAAAAAATCAAATCAAATTTGTTACTCAATAAAAATCCACAAATCTTTTTTAGAACTAGTTCCGAAGGTGATAAATTAAAAGAAATATGTATTTTTATTGTAAGTAATTCAGAATAAGGCAATGTTTTTAAATCTAAAAAACGATTTTTGATTAAAATGCTACATTTGTTTAGGCCTCAGATAATAATTCTTTTAGATTATCAGGCATGTGATGGAAATCGAAATCGAAAACGAATTAGTTTTGGAAATACATTTTAATGCATTTATAATCATATATAATCATATACAAGATTCTCTTTAGTAGCCCAATATCAATTTATATTTTATGTGATAAAAGTTTTTCAATACAGAAATATTACGAAAAACTTGACGTCTAAAACTCATTCGTTTTCGTTTTCGACTTCAATCACATGCCTGAATATCGAAAAAAAAAAATTAACAAAAAAAATTTCTTGAAAATAAAATGTTAGCAACTTGTAATAAGTAAGTACCAATTTATACGAAGCAATTCTGTAAGCTAAGCTGATTGCCTTTTACACTTTTAGATGGTTGAAGGGACGATAAGACGGGCACACATTTAATTGTACTAAAAAAATACGAGCAATTTAAGCAATAAAAATTGTGCTGTGTGAACACGAGATTAATTTCAAAAAAAATGTTTGTATCAATATTTTCAATAAGAATTGCTACGTGTAAACCTCAAGTAGATACAAGTTTTCTGCAACTGGGAATGCGACTCAGCAAAACAAAATCACGGATTTTTATAATAGTTAAAAAACATTTTTAGGTATTTAATTATATTTAAATATTAAACAAACAACCAACCCTTTTCCACAATGGCCAATAATACGGACACGTTTAGGCGATAAACGTAACAAACGAAAGTATTAAATATGCATATAAAAATATCATAATGCAAGTTATATTTTCCTAAAAATGCTAAAACTTCTGTTTCTGTTTACTTTTGCTATAATAATGTATTATATCATTCTTTGATTCTAAAGATACAGTCACACTTTGGCAAATATTTGCCGTAAAAGACGTAACCACTAAATGAAATATATTTGAACTCGTTTATTTATTTAAAAAGCTTCGTTTATTTAGTACAATTTGATGCTGTTTAATCTTCCAACACTCTTTTAAGACTAAACACTTTTTTGAGTAAATATTTGCCAAGTGTGACCGCACCTTAAGTAACAACGTATGAAAAAGTATTCAAGACAGTGTCATAAAAATCAAGCTTAATTAGATGTGTATTGTAAAAACCATTAACATATTGTAATAAAATTATTATATTACAATAAAAATGCCAGCATTAATAACACACACAATAAACACACGCTTTTTCTAAAATCATCCAAAGCTACATTTTTTCGACCCGCAACAAAACGTAATAAAATTATTAAAAATAAAGAAGATGTGTGTGCTAAGTCTATGAAAACCACTTATGCCTCATTGAGGTGTTGAGAGATAATATTTAAAGGTTTTATTATCATAAACTCAAACAATATCTATACACACACAGGAAAGCAAGGACTCATAAGTTTATATTGAAATATTTGTTTATATACAGTGCTGGACATAATGTTGGCACGCCTGCTACATATACATAAGGCGTTTTCAAAAGTATGTTTTTCTTTTCTATGTTTACAAATATTAACTGCAATGGTGTGATCAGTATATCCAGTTATTGCATTCTTTTTTAAAAGTTTCTTCTATTTGTGGTTAATGACAATTATTAGGCTATTTGTGCTTTGTTAGTTTTTCGCGTTTAGCTTTTAGGAATTAATAAATAATGAAAACATTTTATAAAACAAAATATTAAAAGTAGCTTAATTGATTAGCGCGTCTGATCATTAAGCAGGAGTTGGTATTTGTGGCCTGGTTTCAATTCCCAGTCACTGCCACTCAAAACAACATCAATTTCTGGTAATTATTAGGTTTTCTATCCAATCATAACTAATATTTATCACAGCGCCCTTCTTCGGTGATTCAAACGCCACCGAAGTAAAATAATTAAATGAAGGCTATAAAATCAAGCTTTAAAATTAATGCGCCTACTCACCACCAGAGGAGCTGCAATACATAACGCAGTTACAGTGTTGTCATATGAAAAGCTTTTCTCTACTTTCATCAACTATTCTTCTTCTACCTATCCCTTTCCAAAGAAAGTAACACAATTAATTAATTAATATATAGGCATATTAATAGCCTGAGTATCACTTCTTTAAAAAAAAAATGGCTACAAAAAAGTGGTGCACAGAGAATCAGCGTAGGGTCATTCACCAGACGACTCTAGAGGGGGCACCACTAGCGAAATTGCAAGTAATTTAATTTGCTCAAGCAAAATGGTCTACAACGCGTTAGGCCATATTGGAACCTATGGTACATATAAAAATGACTCTAAAGCTAAGATCACACCATTGGCAAAGTGAACTAATAATCACCATTTTTTTTTTTGTATCCTAATCGTGTGATTGCACCATGAATTGCTGCATGTGACAATCGTGGTAAACAAAGTTTACAATACGGATCAACATTTTAATTTTTTGCGAACGTTCATTTATTTTCGTCAGTATAAAAGTTTTCGGTTCAATTAAATTTACATTTTCAAATTGTATTTATATGTACTAGGTCCTTCTTTTACTCCTTTTATTTATTTTTTTGTTTGTTTTTTTTTTTAATTTGCATATATAAAACATAAGGAGCGGCCGCTGGATAATGAAAATTATATATTCTTTAAAAATATGTTGATATATCCGTGAAACAAATGAACTAAATTCAAGCAAATCATCAATTTTTGAATTGTCTATATAAGATTGCAGCTGGTTTCGAAAAATGCATATTTTTAAAGAATATATAATTTTCAGCCAGCCCGGTTAATAGGTTTTACTTTTAGATAGGGCTTAGATCTATCACCCAAAAAGATTAGGCTTAGATGAAGCAATTCTTTATAGTCTTCTCGTGGTTGCCTGTTTTCAAGCTGGCCTTTAATAAAAGAAGCAATTCACTATAAGCGAAGCTTTACAGCAACTAATTCCGATTCTGCCAAGACTTGCACAAAGATGGTGCTTTTTTGAGGAAGTTGAAATTTCTCTATAAACCAATTTTTTTGATGGTTTATCCTCGTTTTCCAAAAATTCCGATTTGGTTTTGAGAACTCTGTTTGATGCTTTAGATTTTCCGGAAGGTTGAGATTTGTTTCCAAACAAGCTCTTCATATGGTGCAAGAAGATTACAAAGCAAACAATTTTAAATTTAAACATTTAACCTTAGAAGTGGTATAACTTTGGAACGGTAAGAGCAAATTCAAAAAATTCTGCTTTTTAATTATTTAGAATTAATAGATCTTTCAAACTGCATCCTAATTTTTTTTTTCATTTTCATATAAACGAAATTTAATGAAAAATTATAAATAATTGTAATGTAGGGTACCATAATGAAAAAAATTATTGCCAAAACTTATAAACACTTATAAAAACTAAAGCTTGGGCATTTTTGTTTTAAATTGCTTCCTCCAAAGTAAAGAATATCGTGGTTTTTGGCAAATCTATGAAGGAAACTTAAAACTTAAAAAGCCGATTTTTGACAAAAATACGATTTGTGCGACCTTAAAACCTTTTCCGAAAAATCTGAAAAAAACCTCAAAAATACTTTACGCTATAAGCTTTCAAAGTAGGCTTGTATCAAAAAGAAAAAAATTTTTTGAGACAACCTAATAGCTATTGATAACCATAAAGTTATTATTCGCCAACTTTTATCAATAACACTTTTATATAATGCCACAATTATGTGACTGCAGAATATTTGATTGGCACTAAATTATTGTGCAGAATAAAGTACAACTTTTGTTCAAGATTAACGTGGAGCACCTGCCTTCTGGCTTATCTCCACGGTGCACTTAAACGCAGGACGAACTTGGCTCGTCAACCGCATTGTATGCCCCTGCAAGAACATAGCGAATATGTCTCACAGAGATTCTGCCAGGGAACATACAATTAGCAATTTCTCGATACATGACTGCAAGATCAATGTAAAGATCACCTTGCTTAAGAGATTGGGCTATCCAATCCCTGCCATCCGTAGCTTAGTACAATTAGCATGACCCAGGAAAACAGAAAACAGAGCACAGACGCAGCATTGTATTAGATCATATAAGCCAAGGTCTATGATCTGCTGTGATTGCCATAGGCCGCATCGAACCAAGACCAAAGGCGACCAATACAACTATTGCTACGAAAGTCTTGCTTCCCATACGTCTCTAGAGCACCGAGCCAAGTGTCACCACTACTTTCAACGGCTTTGTTGATTCGGCAACAGCACCTAGGACAATTTGGTTGGCCGAAGTTTGCTTATCCTCGCAAGCTAACATCAGCCATTAAACCAACTGACATTCTGCTCTCTTTGGGTGTCAACCACAGCCACTGCGTGGACACCGAAGTGACCTCAACCAATTATCAGTTAAGGGACAAGCACCCTAATAATAAAACTAGGGATATGTCCCAGGGCAATAACTGCTCCCGCAGTACTAGATGAGACTCATTGCTGCGAGCTTCCTCTGGAAAAACCAAATTCCACTCTATCCAGTTTCGAACCACTGCAAGTTCATGGGACTGGTGACCATATCTACCTCGGCATTGAGTTTGTGTATACTATACTATTTCACGCCGGGGAAAACAATAAAGTACAATAAAAATGCGGGCAAATTGGTGCATTTTGGCAATCGTATTAATAAAAAGAACTATTTTTTAGAATAAGATTGTTTTTTCAAATGGCCAGCCCCAACTGCGGATCTCAATCCAATTGAGAATGAAATGAGGTGGCCATACGAGAGTGTGGAAGGAAATCGAAAAGTCTTGGACCGCAATTTCAAAAGATCTTTACTTAGCTCTGATGAAGAGTATGACCAGAAGATGTGCAGTTGTTATTTAAAAGCAAAGGAAGAAATGAAGTTTTTTCCATTTCTTTCTCTTACTATCTTTATTCAGAGCTAAACTACTGCCCAGAGTTTTTTTTGGCACTTATATTCTGGAAAGAAAGCCATCGAAATGGAAAAAATAAGTAAAACAAAGATGGCATGTAGCAACAGTAAATATTTTCTTTAATTGGCAACATATTCCAAGTGTGCTAACCGCGTGTCCACTACTGTACATTTATAGGAGTAAAAATGCCTTTATATATGTATGTGTGTTTAATATGTATAATATGCTTTGTGTGTTAAAATGTCATAAAACTTTTATATAAATACATACATACATACATATGTTTTTCTGTCTATTTGATGTTTCTCTCTCTACTCGTTATTTTTTGTCGCTTTCTCATCGTAAAAAAAATTATAAAGTTTCTAAACAACGTTTTTATTTCATAAACGAATTTTAGAACAAAAAACCATTTGCATTTAGCCGTAATTTTTATGACTTTGTAATAAGCAAACAAACAGTACCTATGTACATACATATATGTATGTATATATAAAAAATGAAATGAAATAAAACAACAAAATAAAACTATACACAAGTTTTAAACCGCCGAGTTTCATGAAACAATTATTAATTATTTGCTCCAGCCTCTGTTTATAACACCTTTGGTAAAACATTGCTAACACTGCCGACCTTTTTTTATTCCTCTTTCTTGTTAATTTAATTTCTTTTTTCTAAACTCTAATATGCATTCGTAAATACAGTGTTGGAAGAAATAATAAGAACTGCTGCTTTTTTTTCTATGATGCGAAGAAGCAAAACTTTATTTCCAATAATTTTGTTAATTTTTACTGTCAAACTACTGCAGATGATCTTAGATGTTGAGAAGATACATATACCAATAAGAATTTCCAACATCTTAAGTCTTATCGAAGCGAACGTTATCGTTCGACATCGTGATCCAGGCCGTCATATTGAAAACTACATTTAACTTCTGCTTACTTATGGAATCACAGCTCACAGCCATAAAGTAAACCGGGCATAATGTACTTTTTTGCTAGTAGCATTCAAATATTTTGCGGAGTAAAATGTTGGGTTCGCCAGAGTGATCGAAGTTTAGCATACGTTTGACCTACAATAGCATTAATATGATTTGACCAGGTCAACCTAGCATTAAAAACTATCCAAAGATTTTTTGAATGTGACACAATTTCTATAGGTACGTTATTCAGAAATATGTTAAGTTCGCAAATCTGTGCAGAACGTCTCTTTTTGTATTAGCAAGCATTTAGATTTTTTTGGGTTAAGACAAAGCCCATTTGCCGTTGCCCAGCAATGTATTCTTGACAGATCGCTATTCATTTTGGCAACATATTCCGCTAAGTCATTAAGGGAAAATCCGAGAATAATATATCATTGGGTTTTTTCTTAATTTTTACTACAAAAAAGAAAATGCGGCCTAAAAAATCTGACTTGTTTTCCGCAACAACCTCAGTGTTTTGTACATGGCGTAGTTATACAAGGTGAGTGCAAATCGGCATTAAATACAACACAATACAGAAATAATAGACATTTTGTTTGTGTAAAATAAAGTACTACTGCCAAAAACACTTGAAAAAGTATTGCTTTTGACATAAGTAAATTGTAAACAAAGTCAGTCAGCTGTGCTACTGCACTCACCTTGTATAGTTACACCATGATTTTGTATCTATGTTTTTAAAATATTTTTCCTTTGTTATTCTGAAGGTTTGATACCTTCAACATACGACTGCTCAAAATTGTCTTCACAATGAAATAGTTGTATCATACAATGTACAACATACAACATCTCTTGTGAATTGTGAAACAGTGACATATTCAAACTGCATATACCCCGCATAACTAAGCTGAGCTTTAGTTTTTCATATAAAAACAGTTAAAAATCTCCATTTAACAGGAAATTTTTACAGCAAAAGTTAAATACAATATTCCTGTTAACTCTAAACTTTCACAGATTCATATGGCTAACTATGCACTCGTATATAAAATTTTAGTTTTAACCATTATAACTTTTAGTCAATCATATCTTTTTTGTGTAATTTGTTGGGTCAACCCCAATGAACTTTCTCCTTACAGGGTGCTTGTAGGGACAGAAAAAATATTGTTGCAAAAATTAGTATATTTTTACAACCACCTGCTGTTAAAGTTTCAGTTTTTAAGCGGATTAAATACAAAAAAAAAAATGTGGAGGATATATGTAGTATGTATGTTTATGGTACAACACCAGGCAGCATCAAATAAATGTCATTTTATTATTACTATATTCATGAACTTTTTGGAAAATGTGTTAAAAAATTTATAAATAAATGTTAAACAACAACAGGTTTTTATAATTTTTTTTTGTTGCAAAAAACAACTGACAATTTTAAACAGTTTTGCAATAAACTAAAAAAAATATATATTAAATAGAATTAATTAGAATGCTGTATGCGGCTGGCGGAATAATATTGATAACCAATCATACACAAACGTATAGGGGTTTAAAAACGTGCAGTTGACGTTTAGGCTGCTATTTCAAATAGTTTAAAAATACAAACAAAATTCCAACAACAACAATTAAACTAATACCTTTAAATAACTTATATAAATATTACAACAACAAGCTATGCATCAGTTTCAATATTGAATATTTTCCTTAAATACATTCAATTCTGTCCAGCTTACTTCAGATTTTGCTTTAGAAATTTTTTTCTATCGAACAGATTTTGCTGATTTTCATTACCAAACTACTTCGAACAGTAACTAAGAAATCTTGTTTAAACTCATTAATGTTGCTTATAAATTTAACACATGAGCATGTTTTACACACACATTATAGCTAAATCGTTTAATAATACGATCAAGAGCCAGAATATATCCTGCACATAGCTGAATAATTCTATGTGTTGCATATGTAATATCCTTGTTATTTATCATTCTTCAGGACTGTTTGTTGCTAGGTGCAACAAACACAACAAATTGCTAAAACTGTAATAACAACTTTATGTCTATTAGTAGTTTAATTAATAAATTTTTAATTGCAATTAACACAGGAGGACTTTTTTTTAATTATTTTTTTATGGTTTTAAAAAACAACATTAATTTGTTTATTTGTTATACAGCTGAATATTTTATCAAAATTATTGTAATATTTATTTATTTAAAGCAAAAGGAATTATTTTTAAATGTATTTTATGTAATTGAACACATTCCCATCGGCCAGAGAGAAAATTTTTATTATTAATTTATGCAAAAGGCTGTTAACGGCTTAGTTAACAAATAGAATTAAATTTATATTTAATATTTGTTAAAGCATTGTTCACATAAAATCCGGCCACGTTATAAAACCTTATATTTAAGTGATTCGTTTTTAAGCATACATATGTAGATCTCTGATCATTCATGAATCTTACTGATATTTCTGAATTTTCTTTACAATATCTTGGGTCTGATGAACAATTTTATTGTTTAACTAAAATAATAAATTTAATGGAAATCGTTAAAAAAAAAAAATTCTGACCGATATTTTACAAAAATCGAGGCTGGATTGGGCAAAATTTTCAAATTTCAATTTTAAAATGTATATAACTCGAAAACTATAAATGATTAACATTTTCAAAAAATAACATTTTCACATTTTTTTTCTGTTATATTGGTACACATGTCTGTTATATATGTTGGTAATATCAGCCATTTTGAATTGTCAGTTTGTTTTTGACAGATAAAAAGGTTAATCGTGTTTTGATGCAGTCTCCGATTTTTTACTATTCGGAAAAAATGGTTCAAAGAAACTGTATTAAGTTTTGTGTAAAAAATTAAATGAAATTAAATGCGCAAGAACATTTGAAATGTTGACTGTGGCGTTTAGCGAGTCTACTATGAGCAGAACACAAGTTCAATTGTGGTATAACCGGTTTAAGGAAGGGCGAGTTAATGTCAATGACGATGCTCGTTCTGGTCGCCCGAGCACGTCAACCACCGATGAAAATATTGAAGCAGTGAAGAAAATGATTTTGGATAATCGTCGAATCACTATCAGAGAGCTTGCTGGTGATGTTGGCATATCGTTCAGCTCATGCCAAGCAATTCTTACGGATGTTTTAGGCATGAAACGTGCGGCAGCGAAGATTGTTCCAAAATTGCTAAATTTTGAGCAAAAAAAAAACGTCGCATGGACATTGCTCAGGAGCTGTTGAACATCGTCAACGACAATCCAGATTTTCTCAAAAAGGTCGTAACTGGTGACGAATCATGGGTGTATGGCTATCACATTGAAACCAAAGCCCAATCATCGCAATGGAGACGTCCAGGAGAGCCAAGACCGAAAAAAGCACGTCAAGTTCGGTCAAATATGAAGGTTTTGCTCACTGTTTTCTTCACCTGCAATGGCGTGGTGCATCATGAATTCTTGCCACAAGGTCGCACGGCCAATAAGGAACACTACCTTGAAGCAGTTCGTCAGAAACGCACAGAATTGTGGAAAAACCAGTCATGGATTTTGCACCATGCTAACGTACCAGCTCACACATCGATGCTTGTGCGTGAGTTTTTGGCCAAAAACAAAACCGTTATCATGCCTCAGCCACCGTATTCACGGGACTTGGGCCCCGATGAATTTTTCCTCTTCCCAAAACTGAAGACACCGATGAATGGAAAGCGTTTTGCTACGATTGAGCAGATAAAAGAATAATCGAAACAGGAGCTGTTGGCGATACCAAAAAGCGCGTACATGCATTATCTTCAAGGACCTAGCCGAGTACTTTTACAAAATATAATAATCTTAGAAATTAGATGAAAATCAAAATATGTAATTGCATACGTCAGAGGTGCCTTATTTTCATAAACCACAGTTATGCACCTGTAGAATTTGTGAGATCCACCATCAAACTTTGAACACGAATTCTCCTTTGCTAGTCTCATGTATGGGATGGGTTTAACAAAAATATCGATCCTGCATTAATGTGTGAACATACATACATTTTTCCATATAAAAAACAACCTTAAAATTTATAAAATAGGGCAAGGTTTTTCGAGCTTCTGAAGAGTAACTAAAATTTTTTTTGTGTAAAGATTTAGTATCGCTGAAAAGCTTAGGACTTGGGTCTTAATAATTTTGTAAAACAAATTTATTTTATAAATTTTTCATATGTTATTTACATTTAAAGTTAAAAAAATTATAATATGCTGATTTTCCTTAAACAAAAATTTTAAATTTGAATTAGTGTACAATTTTAACGCTTAAAGATATTACAACAAGGTTTAAAACAATTACAGTTAGATGCACATGTCCTTAAGTTCATGGGGTTGTAGTTTTTTCAATTTTTTATTTTCAAATCCTGAAATTCCTAAAACGGAGAAAATGTGTTCTTGCATTCGATTTTTTTTATAAAAGAACCTATTGTGACATTATTTAATGTGTGATAGTGAAACAACATTTCTGTGAATTTAAGTAACATATGGGGCATATGGGGCTATACAAGTATGGAACTTATTAGTAGATCGGTGTTTTGCTTTTTTAGAATGTTTTAATAAAATTTTAATTTTTTTCAAAATTGGATAAGTTTTAATTGGTCTAAGGATATGTTCGTTTAAATGAGTAAAGTTTTATTTTACACGCTTTTAAACTACATGTAGTCCTAAAGAAAATTTGTTTCCATAAAAGAAAAAATAAGGGGGTTTTTTTGGGAAAAAACAAAAAAATATGGAATTTTTTACATCTTCCGACTTTACATGCCTGTAACTTTTTATAGGGAAGATATAACTTGCAGGCAGTTTTCTTAATCATTTAGAAGTTTATTGCAAATATAAGTGATATTTTAGAAATATTTCACGATGTACCAAAATTAAAAAAATATGTATATCTCTTGAACTAAAAGAGATAACATACACATGTAAGCGTATTTTCTGTAGATCTACTTAAGTACTGTTTATATTTTAAATTTCAGTTTAAACGTATCATAAATGGATTATTGACAATTTTTTTAAAAAGCATTAGACTTGAGTTGACTTACTTTAAAGGGTCACTCAGTGCCACCCATTCCGCCTAAGAGGATAAAAAAGACTGTAAATCTATTGGAAAGCACCTCATCTACAACCATGTGTTTCGTTACGATATCTATAATAGCTGTCGAGAAACAGAATTATTTCCAAAATAAAGCGTTTCTAAAATACTGTGCTTTGTTATAAAGTATTTAATTGAGAAATTGAACTCGAACAGCAATCTTGATAAACTGTTAATTACGTCATTATCTAGAGTTGAAATAAATTTTAGCACCTTCATTACGCTTTTCTTAAACTCTTAATAATATTATATCTCTATCTCTTGAACAATGATTTATTAAATGATATTATTAAAAACAACTGCGAAAGAACAAAAATTTATTAAACTAAATTCATTAAGTGTTTAAACAATGAATTTAAACCATAACAATAACTTAATTTGTAGTTGGAAGTAGATTTGTATTAATTTTTTATTTTCAAAAGAGAAGTAACACTCAGGCAATTAATATGCCCATGTATACTTGCGTTACTTTCTTTGGAAAGGGTATACATTGAAGAAGTAAAGGTGGTGAAAGAAGAAAGCCTTTTTATATCACAACTCTGCACTTGCGCATTATGTTTGTTTTTAGTGCAAAAATGCAGCGCCTCTGGTGGTGAGTAGGTGCATTAATGTTAAGGCTTGATTTTATTGCCTTTATATAATTATTTTACTTGGGTGGTGTTTGAATGCTATACCACCGAAGGAGGGCACTGTGATAAATATTAGTTATGATGGATAGAAAGAAAACTAATAATTATCAGAAACTGATGTTGTTTGAGTGGCAGCGGCTGGGAATCGAACACGGGCTACAAATACCAACTCATGCTTAATGATCAAATGCGCTAACCAATTAAGCTACAGTACCCTGGTATTTTTTATTTTAAATAACTTACACAGAAGTAATAACTAAATTTTAAATAGATTAATTAAAAACTTTATAATTTTCTATAACAAATCCTTTAAATAATACACACACAATTAGTTTATGATTTGATCAAACTCAAGCATAAATGGGATACATGACATGTTTTATATGTACATGTTACCCCTGAAGGCGTAAAATCAATTACACACATAGATAAGTACATACATACATACGTACTTAGTATATACAATTTCAATGCTTTCATACACACTTTCAACAGTGTGTGTATTTGTATTTCCTAAACTACTTATAAATTTTAAATTTAAATTGTAGTATTTAAAAAGTATTTTAACAGGTTTATAAACGAGAGCAATTTTTTGGCTTCAAAATTTGGGAAAAGTTTTTTTGAGTACAATTTTAAATTGTTGTTTATTAGAATAAATAAGCCAGAATTACACAAACCATTAGAGTATCCTTAGAGGAAAGAGAACTCACTTGACCGTGCGTAGGTGGTAGGGATAACACTTTGTTCTTATGCTTTATATAATGGGCTTATGTGACTTGATTGTTTTTCCACGCCATTTATATTTATATTCATTTTGACAGGTCTTAAAAGATAATCAAAGAAATAGCAAAAAGTGATTGCATGTTAACCGATGAACTGGTGAAATCTCTCCTTAAAAGAAATCAAAAAAGAAGGTTGATTTACTCAACACTTTTAAATTTTTTGAAAAACCCCAAAATTGAAGAGTGATTTTTATAAAAGATAAATGTTTGTTATTAAAAATTATTTAACAACGTTTATTGCGAAACGAATAAAATAATAAAAAAAAACGAATAATAATGATGTGTATGAAGAAAAATTCGAATTTAACTAGCACAGACAAAAACCACATTTCTTAACATTGATAATGTTACAGTCAACAGACCACTGTTAAGAGCTTAACAGTCATATTTACTTGAATTTTAAAAAATATAGGTTTTACGATGAAATTCTCTAGAAGAATTTGGACAAACATCGAGTTGCACACATATTTTACTTTATAGAGAGGGTAGTTGAAAGGGTTCTAAATAAGACTACATTAGTTGGATTTCTGAAATAATCTTGGATTTTGAATAAAACTATTTTCGAGAATTTCAGCCGAAAAGTTAATAGTTAAAAGTGAAGTAAAGGTTTATGCAACATAAAGTTGCAATTGCAAAAGTACTTAAAATTAAAGTCCCAATTTACACGAAGCAATTCTTTAAGTTTAGCTGATTACATCTGTGACACCGGGGTGAAGGGAAGATAAGACGATTATACACTTGATTGTACTAGTAATTCGTGTTGCTCTCTTATTCGTATTACATGTGTGTATACTGTCAAATAAAAACACGAGCGATTTAAGCAACAAGAATTGTGCTGTATGAACACAGAAGAAATTTAAAAAAAAATTGTATCAATCTTTTCAATAAGAATTGCTTCGTGTTAATTGGAACTAATGAATAATTTTGAATGTGTTTGCTTCTCAAAACATCATTTCATTAAATTGTATTAAGGATTTCCTAAGAATTTAAACTTCATGACCATTCATAATAATTGCACCTTAATAATTATAAACCATTTCTAACTAATTGTCATTCGGCCACTTATATTTAAACACCTCTCTCTGGCTTAGTAATTTTATGCAATTTGCAAAAAAATAAAAAAATAACCATATTTCATGTTAAAGCATTAAATGAAGGATTTGGTATTTTTTTTTTTTTGTTTTAAGTTTGTTTTTCATGTTTTGTTGTTTTGACCACTTTTCCATTTAGAGCAATTAAAAGTCAGTTAATAATTAAACATTGCAAATTGTACGCCAAGTGCTTTTGACAGACTTGACAGTACACTTGGCTACTTACAGTGAGCTAGAAAGAGAGGTAGAGAGCGAGATCTCCCCTTAACAGACAGGGTTACTAAAACAACAGCAAAAACCAACTAACAACAGCATAAGTACAAACATTATTATACAACTACAATCTTATTTGTGTATATACATATGTGCATATGTCAGTGAATGTATGTGCATATGTATGTGAATGTATTTAGAAATCAAACCAGTTTCCTGTAAGCCATATCAGTTAAACAACATCTATAAAATAGATTTCATATATGAATGTTTGTGTAAAATGAACTTATATGTTGCAAGTCTGTTGTGTAGCAACGGTAAATACCCCAGCAGTTCTGCACGAATTAAAACAAAAGTCAATGTATCCATTCTAGACAATAATTTTAGCTAATGTAAAATTCAATCTTATAAATCTTGTAATATAAAAGCGTTTAAATTCTTTTGATTTACAAATTCGTTCTGAAAAAAATATTTGTTCGGACATATGAAAATATTAATGTGAAAAAAAAAAAACTTTGTCCGAGCAAATACTTTGTTCAAAACTGATAATAAAATAAAAATAAAAATTGATTATATCTCTAAAAATCACTATTATTCTTATGGCCGAATTCTCAGTCATTAGTTAACCATTGGTAAACTAAAATACTAACTATTGTTTAACTATTACTTGTTATTCTTGTGGCAAACTAAGCATTGCGAATAAAGAATCATTAGTTAAACCTTCGTCATTAGTTACCTAAAGACTGTGAATTCGGTCATTAGTGATATATCGCATTAACTGTTACTCAACATTGCGATCCACTAGCGATCTGATTCCAGATCACCAGCATTTGCCATTGTCAAAAACTACTGTAACACTGCTTATTACTTTTAGTAGACAATAGTCAATATTTTTTAGTTGGCCAAATCTGGGTCATACTATGTTTCCATGAGGACTTGAATCACCTGCTTCGCTTTCTGAATCATGTTTATGAATCATGCTGTTTACATGACTAATAAACTTGCTACGATTTCACAGTTGTTTTTAATAAACAAACAGAATAAAAAAAAACCTAATTTACAATTTGTGGAAAATGATTTTTTAAATGGACAAAAAAAGTGAGTGGAAATTTGTTAGCTTATTTGAAAAAAAAAACATACATTCGTACGTATTTCCTTTGTTTATAATAATATTAAATTTTTACAGCTAGTGCAGATAAACTTGCGATAAAAATTAGAGAAGAGTGCAATTTTTCGTGCTTCGCAAGTTGTTTCGTTCATGATTGGGGTGTGAAGCATGAATAGAGAGCGAAGCATGTACCGTGGAAACATAGTATCACACGTATTCTTGGTGTTGAATTATTTGGCGCGATCAATGTCGGAGAAACCCCACAATACTGTAAGTTTTTAGCCTTTTTTAATGTCTAGGACACGCGCAGGTCAAAGTTAATAACCACATACATAAGTTATTCTATAACTAGTGGAGATCACAAATACTATAGGTAGTTCGGAAAACTTACCTAAAACTGCTGGAACATTCTACATGATTTTGAGCACCATTTCTTTCCTTATATGTACATAACTATTTCTTTCATTTGTTGCCATGACATGCAATTACAGCAGGTGTCTATTGCATTTGTTGCATACAAAAAGAAACACGAAAGAAATTCAAAATTTAATTTCATACAGCGAATACGATTACAATTTCAATGATATCCATACAGTTAGTAAAAAAAATAATATAATTTAAATAAGCCTGAAGCTTTTTTCTATTAACAAATAAACGTCTACTAACGCTACTAGTAAAGATGATATGAAAGGATTATTTTGTTATAAATAAATGATCGTATATGAAAATTAGGGTATCCATTCGAATAATCGAATAACCTATAATTATTCGAAGAATTTCAAAATGACCAATTTTAAATAACGAATAATTTGATTAATTTTATGAAGAATGATCGAGTGAAACAAATAAATATGTTTATATTAAATTCTCGTTTCTCTATAAAATGTCTCTTATTTGATAATTAAAAACTTCATAATTTAACACTATTCCGTTTTAACAGAACAGTTATTTCTCTAGGGTGTTTCAAGTAGCGATACTTTTAAAGATACCTTTTTTTGACAAATAACGTGTGAGTCGTGTCATGCTGTCATTATATTTTTGTTTAGTATTGTTTGGCATTTCATAATGGAAAGACTTACGCCTCAATAACGTTTACAAATCGTTCAACTTTATTACGAAAATTCACGTTATATAAGGAATGTGTGTTCGTGCACTTCGCTCAACTTATGGTCAACATAATCGGCCTACTACTACTACTACTGCAACACCATCACCCATTTTGATACCCAGCATTCATTATTGAATAATAATTGACCGAATAGACCAAGTGCAGCAAGCTGTGGTGTGGTTTGTGGGCCGGTGGAATCATCGGTCATATGGCAACATATCTGCAAGTAATGGCCGAATTCTCGGTCACTGCTGAACCATTGGTAAACTAAAATACTAACTATTGTTTAACTATTACTTGGTATTCTAATGGCAAACTAAGCATTGCGAATAACGAATCATTAGTTAAGCCTTTGCCATTAGCTAACTAAAGACTGCGAATTTAGCCATAAGCGAAATAGAAGAAATGAACAAATTAATGTCAAAATATTACAAGAATGGTGAAACAAATGTTTCATCATGTGAACAGTCGATGAATTTAGAAGGGAGAATGTCAGCAGAGTCGCGGCAACAAATTGCAGCGTGTAAACCCACTCAAACTGATATTTAATATGACATTAATGATGATAACGTTGACATAGAACACATTTACTAAAATTTAAGTTATATTACTAAAGATGGCTTTAGACTTACTATAGAGATTTTTTTAGAACTTGGCAACACCTTTTTAACTAGCGGCTGTCAAGTGATTTACGTTTAGTTTGGCATTTCAAAATAAATAGACTGACGCAACGCCACTAAATTGTGCAAATTTTTTTTGAAAATCATGGTTCTCTGTTGTTTTCAGATGTATAGAAATTTGAAATGGAATAAAACAAAAAACATTTTTTTAAATTGACATGAAATACACTTTATTAGAAAGATAATCTTCTGGCATTATAATTTAAATATAACTGCTGACATATGACTGGGTCGAATATGGAGGTCAAATTGTTTCAACATTTGTGGCCGTATATCGGCAATAACGCAGCGAATGTTGTCCTCCAAGTGGTTAATTGTTTCGGGCCTGCATATACTAGCGATTTCAAACTTGCTCATTTGACAGCTAAAATTGCCTACAGTTAAAAAGTGTTGGCAACTAAAAGTTCTATACATCTAAAAAGAAATACCCTGTTTATGTAAAAATGTTTAAGTTATTCGATTAACTCGAATTATTTTAAATTTTTGATCGAATTTTTTTATTTATTAGAAAAAAAAATCATTTAATTTGGTTACCCTAATAAATAAGCCTCATTGTTTTATATTTTTTTTGACTAAAGTGCAAGTTAAGTTTGTTAATACCAGATGAGCAGGACTAAAGGAAAAAATCTACTTTTAGTACGAAAAGCCTTATCAGAATTTATCTATTTCTTTGAGCAAAAAAAAAAAAATGTTTACACTGTTTGAATATTGTTCAAGTGCTCTACATATTAAGTAGCTTATTAAATCCACTGGCCACATACTTTTCCCTTTAAATGAAATAAACAGCCAATGCAGTTTTTTTATTTGCATTCAAGTGCACTTTCAATTAAATGTGATTGTCTGCCTGATGGAGAGTGTATGGGTTGAAATAATTGTAAAGATTTCAAGTTAAGATTAACCTTTAATGAAATTTAATCATATTTTGGTTTTGCTTAATTACACTACAATTAAAATTATGCAGAAAATCTTGTAATATAAAACCGGCAAATAATTAATTACACACATACTTGAATTACACAAATACATACGTACATACATAACAGAGTTTATTTACAGACATCATTTCATAAGTATTAATTTACATTAGGGTGGTGTCAATGCAACATACCATTTGCTGATTGATTGATTGAATGATTGATGTACGTTTAAGCGCTAGTGAGTAGTATTAAAGTACACAAGTATTCTGTTTTAAGATTTTACTTATTTTTATCATATTTGGCGGATATACTTAAAATATTTATCAAAAGGCTTAGAAAGTTGGGTTGAATATTGTGAAACGAAATACTTAAAATATTACAAACTGAGTCACTAAAATTTTCCAATTCAACCAATTTCGCTGCTAAAATTTATTAAATGCAATTCAATAGTAATTAAATATCATTATTACTTAATTTTCAATAATTCAGCTATTAATACAAAAAGGTTATAATAAGAAAAAATAAAAATTAAAATAAGTTTGCAAATATGCAGAGTAATTTTTTGATTGTCAAAATCAGAAATGGAATGTCGTCTTGAAGAAAGTAGCATTAATTTTTTAACGTTCTTCTTTGCGGAGTAAACGTGTCAATTTTCAATTTAATAGTTATCCCTGTAACTTTTTAATATTACAGTCTTTTGGTCAGAAAATCACATTTGATGGCAGTCATGGTTGTGCTAACAACTGCACCAGCAGTGATATTGAAGAAGTTACTCCTTTGCCTTAAATGCTTTGACAACGGCAAAATTAAAGACAAAAATTGGTTTATGTTCTTCTATATGCGAAACAACATATCGATGTTCATGTTCATATTTTGCTTTCTTTTTTTTTTATTAATTGGCTGTGCCCATGTTCTGTAACTTTAATGAAAACTTCTCGCATCGAAAAGATGTAAAACAAAATATTCCATCGTTTCTAGAAAAGTGAGAAAAGAATTTGTCCTCATGTCGAAAACAACTCAAAGCCGATGTGAAATTTCAGCGTTTGAAACCGCTTATCACAAATATCGTTGACGGCGAACAAAAGTTAATAAAATTGAAAAATTGTCCAAGACGGCGGCAAAAATACAACCGTCGGCTATATAAAATAACGTTTAGTGCGACTTTAATGTTTTTTTTTATTACAAAATAATTTACATTAAAATAACAATATTTTCGTGGTGTAAAAAGAAAACTTTGTTTTACTAAAACGAAAATTGTTAAAGTGGTACATAAAATATAATGTATAAAATATTGTTACGAAATTGTATTTTAATTTAAATTTAACGGTCGGTATCACAGAGTCCCCGTTTACACAGTCGAACATTTGGAAGAAAAACATTTAGCTTGGTAGAAAATTACGGGTGGGGAAGAGAGAATCAATTTTGTGTTCGGTACTCGGTGAACATGCTTTGTTAGCATTTTCTTTGCTGGAATTTACTACAAATTATTACACAGCACGAATAAGAGAAGTGTCAAAAAAAAAGCAAATAATAATGAAATGTGTCTGACAATATTGTTCGACAGTGTGACCGCGAATGAAAAAACAAAAGAGAATTTCAAATGTTTTTCTTCCAAATGTTCGACTGTGTAAACGGGGACATACAGCATGTTTATCAACATACAACATCTTTATCATCAGATGCCGTTTAGCATTTGTAAAAGTTTTAATTTATAAACATTATTGAGAACACCCTGTTGCAATATGGCATCATATAGTTTTAACGATTCTAGACACGAACATTCTAGACTTGCAGTCATGAACCTTATAGTATCTTAGTTTCGAACGTTCCAGAAATTATGATTGGTGTATAAATAGACTAACAGGACCAATAAAGTTAAAGAGTTTATTGTGAGTCATTGTTGTGTTTTAAAACTGTAACATAAGTATGTAAAAAGGCAGTGTTCATTTTGTTTTTTAAGAGAAATAACACGCAGGCAATTAATATGTCTATGTATTAATTAATTAATTGTGTTACTTTCTTTGGAAAGGGATAAGTACACAGAAAAAAATAAAAATGAGTTACAATTAAAATATTTGTTTAATCAATTAAAAATGTAATTGAAATCGGACCTGTAAACAAAATGATAGTATCAATTAAAAAAAATGTGAGATTTAATTGAAAATATCAGAAAAAGTAATTGAATCAATTAAAATTTTAATTGAAAATTATTTTAAAATCAATTTTTCAATTAAATTTTTAATTGATTCCACAAATATTTTAATTGAAACTCATTTTTATTTTTTTCTGTGTGTACTAACTTACAAACTGACGTAAGAACTGAAACCTGAATACATTGCATAGCAAAGAGAATTCGTTGCATGGGTAATTAAACAACAGCATGGCCTTGTAAATAAACAAAACTGAAGCATTTGATCTTCTAAGAAACAAAAACATCAACAACGTGTCAACTGTTTGAGGCAAATTTGCCATAATTTGTATAGGGTGTTTTCTTTAGATGTATAAAACTTTGAAATTGAATAAAACAAAGATGCTTCTTTTTAAATTGGCATGAAATTTACTTTATTCGAAATATAATCTTTTGAAATTATTATTTAAATATATCTTTTGGTATTTCACCAAAATGGCTGGCTTAATTGTGGTCTAATCTGGAGATTCAATTTTTGATGACATTTTCCAACATTTGTGGCGGTACATTAGCAATAACGCGGCGAATATTGTCCACGAAGTGGTCACTCGTTGCGGGCTTCTCGGCGTAGACTAGCGACTTCACATATCCAAACAGAGAATATTTACGAGGGGTTAAATCGCACAATCTTGGAGGCCAATCCCGAAACGTGAAACTATGTTACCAAGTGTTTCCTTTAATAAATCAATTGTGGCATGAGCTGTGTGAAATGTTGCGACATCTTATTGAAAAGAAATATGATTTTCAAAATAAATTTGCACAATTTGAAAGCGTTGTTCAGGCCACAGTCTATTCATGTTGAAATGCCAAATCAAAAATTTTTAATAATAAATTTTTCAAGTTGTAATTCCTAACTTCAGTAAAAATAATTTAATGAAAATTAAATTTAATGAACTCGAGCCTAACTAAAAATGTATCAAGAACCAAACTAAACATAAATCACTTGACAGCCGACCAAATGGCCGACAGTTAAAAAAGTGTTGTCAACTTAAAGTTATATGCATCTAAAAAAACACCCTATACATACTTCTAGGAAAATTATGCTGGTCAAGCTGTAACTGTAACGCTGAATCAATGAAATTTAGCCATATTAAACAAAAGAGTGCCTATGTACTCGTATGTGCCAGTAAAGGGACATTCTTGATTTTCTTCGTAAGATCAATTATAATGTTGTTGCCCAATCTTCAGCTTTAACAGCTTTAAATCCGTTGGAGAGTAAATTCTTATTGATAAATGCAGTTATAATGGCCTGCACATGCATGTTTATTAAGCAGTATATATGTAATTAGCAAGTATGATTACGACTGCAAACATAAAATGGTTTAAGATTTTCCTCATCATCATACGAGTTTATTATCATGCATACTACATAGTACTTAACAAAACACTGGGAGGATTACAGCATTAGCTCCTTATACAAGTGTCTACAATTATAGGAAAATAGAACAGGCCAAAAGTAGGCAGTGACAGATAAGTATATGAAAATCAAATAAGTATAGAATTAAGATAAGTGGCTGTTTTCTTAAAAGTAATGACTATTTAAAAGCATTGAGAAACCAGTGTTTCTTATTGAGTACATAATGTTGGAAATAAATAAAGTTGCGTGGAAATAAGCTCAAAGCAAAAAGAAATTAAGTTATGTTTCTTAAAAACCTCAAGTACAAAAATGAAGATAATGACGGTTTTTTGCCACAAATGTAAACACAGCCAAATGAGCCGACTGTTAATAGTATTACAAAAATCTTAAATATTTCCACTTGCTTTAAAATATGTAACGTTTAATATTTTACGAAAATTATGTTTTTCAAAACCTTTTAAGTGGTTTAAGCTACTCACAAATTTACGAAAAAAAAAGAAAATATGTCAATCTTCAAATGGCATATGTAATTTGTTTAGTACTTTGTGTTTTTTTTTTTTGTGAAGATATAATCTCAGCACAATATAAAATTAATTGTTAATTACTTTAGGGATTACACAAAGTATCTGCGAATAAATTAATTAATATTTGAGTGATGAGCTTTTTATTTGGCATGTGTTATAAAAGTTACTTTACTTCATTGCTTACATTTGATATTTTACTTTGTTAAAACAGATTTATTTTAGTTATTAAAAAGAAGAAAGCGCATGAACCAGGTAGTATTTTAAATTGATTCATTTAAATTTCATGCAGCTTTACATTCCCAGCAAACATTCAGGTTTGTTTAAAAACTGAGAAAGATTTTAAATCAAACACTCTTTCAAATAGCAAATGTTCTTCTCATTAATTTACATACACCCCTATCGTGAATAAAAATTCCACATAAAATTTGTTCCCTTTTCACATTTTTCCTATTTAAATTCAATGTTAAAAAAATAAAAGGGAACAAATTTCATGTGGAATTTTTATTCACGATAGGAGTGAATATATCGCTAGATTATATAGGGTGATTTAGAACTTATTTTTAGTTTTAAATAAATCCTCCTTCATGCTCTTCAATTCTGCCTCTTCATGGCAAGTATTTTTGGGTGAGCAGGGAAAAGAGTATAAAAGAGGTACAAACTTGACGGTATTAGTCAATTTCCTTATTTCCTTTTGATTTTTTCTGTCATGCCTGTTGATTTGTATGAAAAAGTGCGAAAATTGAATTGACGCATGTGAATGTAATGGCAAACGAGAATTGAAAAAAAAAACTGGTAGAAATACACACACATAACTTTTACATTGCGTAGAGAATCATGCCAGTAAAGGGCCTATTATATAAATATTCAAGCAATAACACAACAATGCAAAGTTAAATACCTCGGAATACACCTCGATCGTCGCCTTACATGAAAATCCCATATATGTAGATGCAAATTTGACTCAAATAATATTTAAATTAATTCGCATTAATTGGCTCATTGGCAGAAACTCTAAACTAAGTTTAGATTGCAAACTCTTGCTTTACAACTCAATCATAAAACCTATATGGTGATATGGAATACAGCTATGGTGAACAGTCTCAGCTTCAAATATAGACAGAATTCAAAGACGCCAAAACAAATTGCAACGAATGATCACCCCTGGTATATAAAACAATTCGAATATTCATAAAAAAACTGAGATTAAAAAAAATGCAGAAAAACACTTAAGAAAGTACACCCAAACCTATTAGCCCGCAACATATTAAATAATAGCGGTTATACTCGACTAAGAAGTAGCGATACAACGGATCTGAGCCTGATAAGACAAAAACGAAAGAATGCCAACTTAAAAAATAAAATAAATCATGGCCAAACAATTTTCGTTCGGCACTGGTTGGACTAATAATTGAAAATTTTGAGATATCAAATTTGAAAAACTTATTGTAAGTTCGTTTTTAATGAAGATACAATAAATAAATAAAAAAAAAAACCTAAAACTGAAGTGTGTGAAACAGGACTTAAACACTGAAAACTAAACTGAATGTCGAAATCTTTATTATTGACCGAAAGGAAAATCAAGGGCATTTACTTTCTATAACCGCCACCAAGAAATATGGTTTGTCACTCCGTTTGTAATACATCAAAAATTGTTAGTAAAACCAAAAAGTCTATATATTCTGGGTCAGATTCTAAGACGATCTAGCCATGTCCGTATGTCTGTTCGTCTGTTGAAGGCACGTAAAGCTTTGAAAAAGAACATTCTAGAACAATGACATTTTTAGTAAACATTTTTTGTTCCACCGACATGTTTGGTATTGAAAATCGGTTCGGTAGGAACCGAGTTATAGATCAAAGTTTTAGACAATCTTGATACTTTTCATATATTCTATTTCATATATGCAGAAAATAGCATATAATACAGATAATATCATGAAATAATAGTGATAGTAGATACATGAAGGCCTGTTTAAAATGCTAAGCATCGGTCCTTTATAGTACATAAATCTTTATAGAAAAGTTTCCTGCTCGAAAAATCTCGAAACGATATTTCGATATCAGTTCATATTTTTACAAAGTCTAATACAAAGTTCAATTCCGAAAATCACAAATCAAGTCGAAAATCCATATACATACATATACATACATACATATAAATCGTCGTGAAGAATAGTTCTCTTATGAGAACTACTTTCGAAAAACTCATTAACCTGCGTACCCATTAACATACATATGTAAAATTAAACTCTTGGCTTTGGTGAAGGTTAGTCCATAATTGGCGATAGCTCCCATATTTGAGAAGTCCACTATTGAGAAATACAATATAAATCGCTTTAGATCGCACGCTGCCAAAATATAAATAAGGGACAGTTCTGAAAGAAAGAAAGCTGGGGTCAAATTACCTCATTCGTGATCGAATGAGCTATCGTATCGAAAAATGATTTCGATATCGAAATTATGATAAAATGTACTAAATTTCTTGCTCGATATCGAATGCCATAATCTCAAATAAGAAAATTACTATCAATTTTACTCGATATCGAATGCGGTAATTTGGCCCCTGATTATCTTTCGTCTCGTAACACCCCGTATATTTTGTGGAATAACTGGAATATGCAAAAGATTCTTGTAAATATTCACCCCTATCGTGAATAAAAATTCCACATGAAATTTGTTCCCTTTTCACATTTTTTCCTATTAAAATTCAATGTTAAAAAAATAAAAGGGAACAAATTTCATGTGGAATTTTTATTCACGATAGGGGTGATTATTATTGAGATGAAATTTAATTAAAATAAACTTCAATGAAATAGAAATAGGTAGAATATTTTATGAGGATAATTATTGGTAAAAATTATGGTGTCTTCTTTTCTGAAATAAAATGTTACACCTTTATTATGTACATTTTTATAAAAATGTGGGGTAAACATTTTAAAGATGTCGCATTTTTAATGGTCAGAATAGAACATAAAATAACAACAGTGTAACACTTTTTTTCATGTACAGCTGTTTTTTTTTTTTTTTTTAAGAAGAAGCAGATAAGATCGCTTGAAATAAGACAATGAATATCTCGCAAAAAGACCAATGGCACCTTCCCGACTAATATGCAAATTCTTCTTAAACTATAAAAATTATATACATAGTAGGAGATATTGTCCTATGAAATTTGACATACATCAACTTCAGAGTATTCATTAATTACGTTCTCTACAAAGCCTTTCACTCGCGGTTGTGGATTTCTTTCAATAATCTTATCAAATATTTCATCATCATTAGATGATGAAGACGAAACCAAAAAGTCATCCCAAATTTTTTCAGCACATAAAAAAGTAGTAATATTTTTCATTTTGTATATTTTGTTTTGTTTCTTAACACAAACAAATGTCAGCTGTTTTATCGTGCGATTCTCCCCCTTTAAAAATACAGAGTGTGAAAGGTGCAACATTTTTTAAATTTATAGTGTGCCATTTATAGAAAAGAACACACTACACTTTAGCAGCGTTGACATTTTTCAGAAAAGAACACAAAAAAATTAAAAAAAGTTGCGAAATGGGAAAAAAGTGTAACATTTTTGCCAGAAAAGAAAACGCAAATTAGTTTCAAGTTTTCATAGATCACACTACGCACAGCCGAATATAAACTTTTACTTATTAGAAATAATTTCATTAAAATTTTGGCCACGACTATGCTGTAGGTGATCCACTCGGAATAATCAAGTTTTGATTCGTCATTTCAGCATTGCTACCGTTAGATCACCAATTACCAATCCTTTCAACATTGCCCGCGAATGACAACTTTTGACTTCACATAACCTCAAAGAAACTATCCTGAGATGGGCAGTTGACTGGTGAGGGCCGCAAAATCTCCCTATATGAGCATACCCAGTGCTAGTAAATTTTTTATAATTTAAAATTATTTTTTTCTTCTAAAGTTAATTTTGGAGGACATTAGAGCACTATAACTTATTTCGATATATAAATAATTGTAAAAATCAAATTTTGTTTATGTTTCATTTTAAATCCAGCTCAAAATTAATTTAAAAATGAAATTCAAATCTCTGTTAACATATTTCAAAAGCTTGACTTTGTGTTAATTGGGTCTTGGCAATCATACATACAAATGAGCGTGTGAGTTCCAAAACTCGTTCGTTCCAACTATTTAAAAAATTAGATCACAATGGATACTGATAGTTCTTTTGCTACTTTACAAGGATAAATATACTGATTGTATCAATTCATATCCTTTCTCATGTTTTTTTATATCCTAAAATTGCAGTTCGTAGCAAAGCTGTTTCGTTCCAATTACCAATCTCGTTACATATTTCGTAGCAAAACTAGTTGGTTCCCTGTTTGAAGTGAGCCAGAGTACCATCGTGCGGTGAAATTCCAAATATTTGTGTGTATTGGATTTGTGCTGATGTTTGTAACGCTCATAAATATTGGTCCAACACCCACCTTAAGGTATACCCTTCGACTCAGAATCACTCCCTGAGTCGATTTAATGATGTCCGTCCGTCCGTGTTTCTGTCCATGTAAAGCTTGTGCGCAAGTTACAGGTCGCAATTTTGAAGATATTTCAATACAATTTGGTACGTGATATTTTTTGAGCCAAAGGACGGATGAGATTGAAACTGGTGGAAATCGGTCCATTATTTCACTTGGGCTCCATACAAATGTCCTCCCGAAATAGGAGTTTAACCATCAGAAATGTTTGAATTATGAAAGTATCCAAACAAATTTCACCACAAATAAGTAATAAATGAAGCTAAAGTACATCAGCAAATTTTGTGAAGAGCGGTCCATAATAAGTCGTAGGTAGCTCCCATATAAGGCCCACTTCCGATAATCACTTTAACGATCATAAATCTCTTAAAAATGTTGTTATCCGAATAAAATTTTACAAAAATAAGTTTCATATGTACAGAAATGATGATACCCAATATTATAATGGTTTAATTAGTCAAAACGTCCATATAAGACCCTCTACGTAATTCACTTTAACCTTCATAAATCTTTTAAAAGTATTTACATCGAGAAAAAGTATAACACACATAATATTTATATTCGCGGAAGTCATGGCACTAAATTTTTTGATGATCGGCCCACAATAGGTTATATCTCCCATATAGCGGCCATTTCTGAAAAACTGTTTTATTTATATACTGGGTGTAGGGCATTATATGGTCGGGCTGACCGACTATACTTTCTTAAATGGTTTTCCTTATATTACTGTAATTATTAGGATTATTACTCGCAATTATTAAGATCATACAACAACCATTAAAATGGCCTGATAACTTTGCAATAGGGAGATTAATTATAGAATGAATTCCTGCGACCCTGAACTATTATTGAGGCGAGAAAATAAAATCAAAGATATTTTTCTAAAACTACTTCCCATAAATATGTTTTATCGCCACATGAAGAGAAAAAAGATGTTGGAGCACTTTTGTTCAATCACTTTGGAGAAAATTGGAGACAAAACAAAACCTTGGAATTCTATGTTTCGACAATGATAATGCTGATCATGACGTGGAAGAAAACAACGAGGAGTAGACTGAGAAGGAGTCTGAAGATGAAGTACTTTCTTTGTCTGTTTAAAAATTCATATTTTCTTAGTTTCTATAAATTAATATAACTTTCTAAATATAGTGAAGCTAAATAATTTATTTTACTAGTGGCTTATTGTAAGTTGCAAAACTCGTTCGTTCCAATATGAAATGTAGCAAAACTTGTTCGTTCCAAACTTCAAAACTTAATTTTTCTTTAGTTAAGGATTATTGATTCAAAATTTTAAGGTTTTAATAAAAAATATCTTAATATTTAAGAATTAGTAGCTTTCAACTTATTTGGCTCATTTACTAAGCTGTAGCAAGTTTTTAGCTTTTTAAAAAAATTTTGTAAACATGGAACGAACGAGTTTTGCTTCTCACCTCCTCAAATGATAAATAAGGACAGACATATACATTAATTAGAATGGCTCCTTTAAAATATATTGCAAAATATTGAAATGTATATTAAGCGGTATAAAATAAAATAGATATCAGAAGCATCACCTTGCTTCAGGGGCAATACTAGTGTACATGTGAATATGTGTACATTGTATTTCCCGGTAACACTAATGTGTCATGTTGCATTAACACTTTAATATATTCCACTTTTCAGAGCAAACAGAATATTTGATCAGTTTATTTCTACGTATGAATGTACGTGTAAATGTAATTTTATGATTTACTCCCCCCAGTAACGTGGCTAATGTTACCGCCAAAGCCACTAGTAGGTTATTTTCAACATATTTTTTTTTTATATTTCAACTGCGCTTCTGTAATTTTGAAAACATATTTGCTGATATTTTATCGTTTTACAGCATGTTTATAGGAATGTATGTAAGTTGACACGTTAAGTAAATATTACGTGTTTTACACTTAAAGAAATTTTAACAAAATTAGACCAAATCAGCAGTTACATGTATTTAAACGTTTCAAGCATTTTAAAGAAAATATAGCAGCCGTAGCTGAGAGTGTACAAGAAGACTGTGGAGAGTCGATTCATCAATGGCGACTGTTATCGTGCGATGATAACCAACTATTTGATGCCTAAAATTGAAGCTCGTGATCTCGGCGACATTTGATTTCAGCAAGACGGCGCCACTTCCCACACATCGCATCAATCAATGGATTTATTGAGAGAACACTTTGGTGAGCACATAATTTCACGTTTTGGGCTGGGCAATTGGCCACCAAGATTGTGTGATATCACAACGTTAGACTTTTTCCTGTGGGGATATCTAAAGTCTGAAGCTTATGCGAACAAACCCGCTTCGATCCAGGCCTTGGAGGAAAACATCACGCGTGTCATTCGCCAGTTACCAGTCGAAATGCACGAAAAAGTTATCAAAAATTGGACTCAACGGTTAGACCATCTGCGACGTAGTAACGGCCAACATTTGATAGACATAATCTTCAAAAAAAAATGCCAAAGAATGGTCTTTCAAATGATAATAATCTTCCCTATTAAATTTGCATCTTCTGTTTTTTTTTTTTCTTTAAAATATTGGGGAACCTCGAAATGGATCACGCTTTACATGTAATTTAGGAGTTGTTGCCACATTTGTTCTAAGTTTGTTGCTTTCAAAATTTGTAATTATTTTCTAATTTGAAAAGACCATCAATAATACTATTATTTAACCTGTGTCATTTGTTTGTACGATCGTTATCCAATATCTGATATAATGTATAACATTACCTAAATTATCATTCATTCTTGATTCATAATCAGTCGTATTCACTTTATTAGCATTTAAAATAATTATGATTCTATTACATTTCAAATATTTCTCAGTATAATTTTCCTTTAAATTTGTCTTTATTTTATTAATGTTGCATTAATTGTCGTCAGTTTAGACTTATCGATTTGCTTTTTATCGTTACTTGTTATAATCTGTATAAGATTCTCTTCTTTTGCTATTATCCTTTTAATGGGAAACTGTTTTTTAAATTTGTAATGCATGTAGAAGAATGTAGAATGCCTGTAGGTCCACGTCAGTTTTTTTACGAACCATTTTCTATTAAATTGAATATCTTATTCTTGCTTTTGTAAATTAATAAGACAATCAAATTTCTTCTTATGTGCATGTTTAATTCGTTCTCCAAATTTTCTACTTAGTTCTGATATTCTAAAAAAGTGTACATTTCTTTATTTTTTTTTTTAATAATTTACAAATTTAGAATCTTACTATATAACTCTATGGCAGACTATTAACATAATATTAAGTATATTTTTAGTAGAGTTTTTTTATAAATTTGTATTTCGACAACGAATTATAAATGTTATTCCTGCCTTACACTATATTATTTTATAGTGAATTATTTTGTACCCATTGATGTTGTGACCCAATTCTCCATTTCTCTTCAATAAATTGTTATTAAACTAACTGCTTGAGAATACTGTAATATAATTAAACCTTTGCTTTTAATAACATGTGGTGTTGACTTTATTTTGACGCTCACTGTATGTGCTAGTATTATAACTGTGAAGCTTTTGGCTTATCTGCAGAAAACACCCAGAGCCTTTGGCGGGAATCGAACCCGCAACCCTTTGACTGATAGTCCGGCACTCTATCACGTAGTCTATCGGGGCACTTAATTAACTTAATTTTAATTTGCATGTCTTTATAACCTTGTAATTAACTCAAGAAACCTCTATTTACATAAATCATCTCACTAACTACCACTACATGTAAACTAAAATATGTTATAATAATAATTTCAGTGTATTAGTTTGATGTAGCATGAAAGTAAAGAAAACCGTGTTAATTCGGCTACATATATGTTTATTAATCTCTGGGAATTTGGGTGTGGGTTAGTAGCTTGTACTTAACTAGCTGAACCCGGTGTGCTTCGCTACCCCCTTTGACATAAAGCCGTTAATAAACGTAGTAAAAAAGTAGATGCAGAAGTGTGCTTGGGCAAAAATATTATCATGTTATAAGTATTCCTGAGTCAAAGCTGCACGCATGAAAATTTAAGATCGATTAACAGGTCCAGCCTCCAATATATCGCAAACAAAGGGGCGTGTTCCGCCCACTTTTCTTTTGGTACATATTTCTATTCATACCAATACATATAAAGCAAATGCAGCCGCCTTTGGTCAAAAAATGCCCAAGATATGACGATTTTAAATTTTGGGTTTATGGGCGAGGCCACGGCTCTTTGTCCACTCACAACTTGATATAGTTAAGAATTTATTATTTCGTAAGAATGTCCTATTGTGAAAATTTGATGACAATCGGTCCAGTAGTTAAGACTTTATGACAATTTTTAATTTTCCTAAAAAGGGGCGCGGTCCCACCCACTTTTCTCCTGGTACGTATTCCTAATTATGCCATTACCATATGTACCAAATTTCACCGATGTACGTCAAAAAATTACCAAAATATGGCGATTAAAATTTTTAGGTGCCACTGCCGTATAGCCTATTATTCCTACCAGAGTCACAGTATGCTGTGAAAATTTCAGTAAGATCGGTCCAAGGGTTTGGCCTCCTATTAAGCACAAACATACAGACAGACAATAATTTTTATATACATATATAGGTTTTCTATATATTTTTTTTCCAAAAATTTAAATATTTGTATCTATGTGCACGCTTATATATACATGTATAAGTATGTTTGAATGTGTTAGTAAGCATGCATGCGTAGTAATTATAACTCAAGCTTGTATATTTAATAGTTGCGTTTAAATCGCAAATAGAATATTTAAACAAGCGACAGACAAACTGCAAAAAATAGCTCATACACTCATTCGCAAGCACGCACTGAAACCTAACAACCCCTTGAAAAGATTCAATGGGGCTGAAAAATGCAGAGGAAACAGAAGGAGCAACAAAGTGTTAGAAATTCACATACATTTTCTTAACTAAGTATTTATGTACAAACAAGTTTTCATTTGGTTTTCAAAAATTATGTTTCTTTTTGTTAATTTCATTTTATTAAATGATTTGTAGAGTACTCGTATGTTGCAATTTTTTGGTTTATTTGATTTCAATTTCAATGTTTCTGTGTCACAGTACCATTTCATTTTAGTATTTATGAGTATCTAATGAAAAGTTTTTCAATTATTATGGCAATTAGATAAATATTTATCAATGATTTGATCATTTGTTTAGTTTAAGTTTAGTTTTCTTACTTGTACCAAAACTCTTTAGTTAACAAGTGCTGAGACAGTGGAGCCAACGTTGCAAAATATTACTGAATACTGGAGCAAATGTTACCAAATATTAGTTATCGAAGCTTCAGAATCTTACACTATACTTTGCATAAATTATTGTTTACATAAAATCTTTAACGAATTATTGATTTGGAACTACAAATTGCTACTAATTTTCTTAAATTTAAGAAAAGCTAAAAGAAAAAAAGAAAAATAATTTCCTCTTATAGAAAACGGCGGTTTTGTTTTAATGGAGCTCATTAACTGTTGCACGACATTTTGCTAAAATCATTTTATTATAAACTATCAAGAACCAAAATAGTATTCCACCATATTTTTATTATACATATTATTATTTATATTACGCAATTGCGAAACTGGGGACAATAAGGGGCCTTCATATATGCTTCTATTATGTTGAATAATGCCAATTGAGGGTGCTGTACCTTAATTGGTTAGCGCATTTGATCATTCAGCATGAGTTTGTACTTGTAGGGTTGCAATTCCCAGCTGCTACCTTTCAAACAATATCAATTTCGGACAATTATTAGTTTTCTTCTATCTATCATAACTAATATTTAAAACAGCGCCCTCGTTTGGTAGTATAGCATTAAAACGCCACCGAAGTAAAATAATTAAATAAAGACTATAAAATCAAGCTTTAACATTAATGCGCCTACTCACCACCAGAGGCGCTGAAATTCTGCACTAACACAATGCGCAATTGCAGAGTTGTGAGCTTTCTTCTTTCACCAACTTTACTTCTTCAACTATCCCCTTTCCAAAGAAAGTAACGCAAGTATATATAGGCATATTAATTGCCTGAGTGCTAATTCTCTTTTAAAACAAAAAATAAATAAAAACAACAAAAAAACTAAATCGAAACAAAACAAATCTAAGAAGTGATAGGGTCTAAATAAAACTCTCTTTTTATGAGACAACAACTATTTTTCTCATTTAATATCATAAATATTAAGAAGAACACGGCATATTTCGAAAACGAAATGCCGATGTCTACTAAATTGAAGTTGAAAATTTAAGTTTAAAATGCCGAAATAGTGTTTGGCAAAGGAAATTTATTGACAATTGTTAAGTTTAAGTATAATAATTCCATAAACACCAAAAGCAAGTTTAAATGCTGAATTAGAGGAAACAATTTCTGAATTTTAACGGGAAAATTCTACAAAACCTTCTCCTATAGTAACAACACGTCGAAATAAATAAATTTAAATAACAAAAATACGGAATTCTTTGACAATAAGTACATGTACTCGTACATATATGATTGATAAATTGGATTCCATACTCAAAATGTTATTTAAAACTTAATAAACTAAATTGTTTTGACATTCTAATTTAAACCGAATTAATAAAATATGCTAAATTCAGATATATATTTATAAAATGTTGAAAGTCTTGTATCACACTCTTCAGTTTTAGCTGACCAGTTTTTGTTCAATTCTCTTTTGAACTTGTCATTTCATTCACACATGTCAATTCAATTCTCGTACTTTTTAATGCAAAACAACATGCATGAAATAAAAAGCAAAAGGAAATAAGAAAATTGACTAGTACCGTCAAGTTTGTACCCCTTTTATTTTTTCCCCTTCTCATACAAAAATACTTGCCTTGACGAGTCAGAATTGCAAAGTGTGAAGGCGTACTAAGATATTATAAAATATTACACAAATTGTGTTTAACATTATATTTTTTGTGATTTCTTATTAAAACAGTACAACAGACTATATAAACTGGGGACAATAAGGGGCCTTTTATATTTATAAACTTGAATTTTTGCGTTTTCGTTTAAATATAAATTTCAAAATACTACTAGAAATAATGACTTTTTATTTTTCCGACTTTTTTTTTTTTGATGATTTTTAAAATTCTAAATGACGATTTTTTTCTTTTTTATCGGGATTTTGACGATTCATCTGGCAGCCCTGGTTGTTAGTATATATTTTGTTTTTTTTACTAAATGTGGAAATAGCAACAGTTTTATTGGTTGTATCTTTAAAGATACAGTGAGCATTTAAGGGTTAATTCAATGAACCTGCACAATACAAGCTTGCGACAAATTCCTGATAGCCAATAAAGGTTAAAACAATTTATATAGTAAATATAAAAGGGCATTAACATACTAAATAAAAAATCCTTTTTTATCTCTTACCTCCCACTGCTTCCAAATAGTTTTGCCTTTTGGTAATTTATGTAGGTATATTCACTCTTTCATCTCACACATACAACAATGCAATAATACCTCTTATAAACTGTGTATAAATTTTCATAAAATTTTTCTTTTGCCGTCCTACGGTTCGCACGAGTAGTTATTTTTTAGCATTGAGAGTTTATTTCAAGGAATAATAATTTGAAAAGGATTTTTTTATTTTATACTTTTTATTTAGTTGGTATTTCCTAAAGCTTTTTCTCCATTGTTTTCTTTTGCTTTTTCTTTAGTATTTCTTTTTCACTTAAGTTTTGTTGTTTTTTTTTTTTTTTTTTTTTTTTTTTTGTTCTTTCCTATTTTATTGTTTGCATAAAAACTTGTAGTTCTTTTGTTGTTCTACACTTAATTACCTGGAGATTCATGGATTTTCATTATAAAATCTTTTTCAATTTAGGCGAGAGAAAGAAATGAACAAATTTAAGCAAATAAAATTATATTTATTATTAAATTATAAGATGTTGTAGAAAAATGTTGGTAATAGTTTAATGAATGGGTTTTAAAAGTGTTAAAATTTGTTTTAATTTAATGAGGTGTCGAATAATGCCAGAAAATTTGGAAATTTTGATTTGGTGTAAAGTTGGTAGATTATTCGATATGTAAACTTTTTAAGACCATGTTGCTGGTATCTGGCATTATCACATCAATGGCTTAGAAGAAATTATTCTTAAGTATTTATAAGTATTTCTAGATTATTCATATCGATGAACTGTGTGACAGGATATACCGCGCTCATACTGCCTTAAAAAAACTAACAAAAACTTAGTAGCACTTATTGTTGCACGAATCAAGTTCGATGTTTTAAGGTTAAATAGTTTGGCCAGCACCATTTATACTCATACTAACATTTTGCCATGAGTGTACCATAGTTGCTGCTTTAAACAAAAGTATAACATACAACTTTGTCTTGCAGTAATATTTTCTTTAATTACTTGCATTTTTCCTAGACATATAATTGATTTTTCTACAAATGTTAAAATAAATGTTTAGTTTTTAATTGCCTAAATATTGTTTAAAACTGCAAAGACTACGAACGCAACTACGCATTTGCGTCATTTACTGATGTCATTAGTTTTTTTTTTATTCGTTTACATGTCTTCTCATGCTTATTACTATTTCATTGTTTTTGTTATTTTCTCCTTAAACAAATTGCTCAACAATTAATGTAATTTTTATTTATTACTTGTTGCCTCTTTTTTTCTGCAATCCAATTTACTACATTACATAGTTTTTGTTATTGCTGCATTCCTATTTTCTATTTAACATTTGTTGCATGCCTCCCTCCTCTTAGGAAACTTGCAACTATTTCCACTGTTTGTATTGCTGTTGTTGCTGTTTAAAAGTTTTTAATTAAAAATCATAATAAATATGATAAATTGTGCAACGTATTACAAAATAAGCAAAAAAAAAAAAAAAATCCAACAACTTAAAGAAGAATAAATTGCAAGAAAACGCACAACAAGGCAAAGCAAGAAATAAGCAAAAAGATGCTGAAGAAAAAGAAAAGATGAAAGTAAGATTTCCTTTAACTGAAGTAGTACGTTGAATCCCATTTCCAACTTGGTTAATTTAAGATGACACTTGTATTAATGGTTTCTAATTGTATGACACAGCAGCACACTTGTGTCTATGTGTTTGTTTTTGTGTGTGCGGCGGTATCTGTGTCTCTTTTCTAGGTTGCTGGCAACAGAAAACAACATCCCACAGTGAAAATAGTGAATGGGATAAAAATGGTTTTCATTTAATTTTTAAATTAGATTTTATATGTAATTTAATTAATTATATTAAAGCTAAGAAAATATTATTATGACCGGGAGAAGAAAAATGGTTAAGGGAAAACAGAAAATAAGTTAAAGTGTTATTTACTTTTTAAAAGACTAAATGCTAGATTAAGTAATAATTGAAAAGATTTGTTAATTGTAAAGCTTTAATTCAGACACAAAACAATTTAGGTTTTTCAAAATCAGGACTTGATTGTTGAGTGTTGTACAACTAAAAATAATAATGCTGTTGTTAATATTCAACATATTTTCATCTAAGACTTGTTTATGTATTTATACGTATGCTGAACAATGGGACCTTAAAATACAAAGAGTAACGTGCACAAACTATCTAACTAACTAAAGCTGTCGAAAGGTACTGTAAATGCCAGTAGGCTGTTATTAGATATCACCGCTCTGTAGCAAAGTTTTGACCCGATTGAGCTCCCTGCCATTCAAATGCTGTGATGTATTAATATCGAAGAACTCAAAACATCATAATAGAAAAAAAAACATATAAAATTAAAATTTGTTCAATTAAACATTATTAGATTGTTTTCAGAGACGACCCTACACTGCCATGAAGTGAAACGGCAATGACATTTGTATATATGAGAATTCCGAAAATCACTTTAACGTCCAAAAATATCTTTAAAATGTTGGGATCTAAACACAAATAAGTTTCATATAACCAAAAGTAATGTCACCTAATTTGTTAACAATCGGTCCACAATTAGTCATAGCTCCCATAACAGAGTCTCACTGCAAAAAAAAATCACATTAACAAGTATTGATTTCAAGTTAGAATTTCGAGCTAGGATGTATGCTAACTACTATATGTCCTTAATTGCAAGTGGTGTAAAGCCCATGCATGCTATAAAATATTACATTTATCACATGCCATTGTTCCCATCGTGCATACAATCATACAGTATCCGGTTTATGTTTACACTAGAATTCTTGTTGAATTTCTATGGGATTTAGGGATGACAATCTCAAAATCCCGATCCCGAAAATACCGGGATTTGACAAATCCAAAATTCAGGAATTTTTCAGGCATAATAAACCCTGAATATGTGTATATGTGTAAACGATCATATTCGCTTTTCCGACATACACAAATACAAAACATCTAAACTTTACATACATGAATTATTCTTTATAATTTTCAATAAGAGAATATAAATAACAGATTCCACAAACAAATCTGTCGAATCAATTATTTTTATAATTATTTCAATTCATTCATTGGAAATTTAATAAAGAACTAATAGTATTTTTACAAATAAGAAAAAAAGAAAATATAGTCGGTCATGCCCGACCATATAATACCCTACACCCACTATATGTATAAAACAATTTTTCAGAAATCTGTTACGTTCTACAAAAACTGTAAATACATCTTTGGAGTGGACCACCAACAGCGTTGTCGCGGCCAGTATTTGAATGAATTTATTTTTTAAAAGTAAAAGCAAATAAGGTTCTACAGTATTGTTTTGCAAACTCAAACTCAAACTTTGCAAACTTTGATGTGATAAATCCCAGCTTCTACCTTTCGATACATGAGTAACCAGAAATACAAGGTGGCGCAAAAGTAAACTTCCGATGTTTTTTGGCTGTAATTGAAAAAAAAAATTAAAAACTTTGATTCTTCTTTTTTTTACATCAAGTCGAGAATATGATGTCATGTAAATGGCCGGCGCCACAGTTGATTGTCATTTGAGCCCTTTTTTTTTGGCATTTTCCATCACTTTGGCCAAAACTTCCGGCGATAGGTCCTCACATTCTTGACGGATATTATCTTTAAGAGCTGCAAGAGTCTGAGGCTTGTTGACATAAACCCGCGACTTCAAAAAACCCCACAAAAATAAGTCTGGAGAGGTCAAATAAGGCGATCTTGCTGGCCAGTGCAAATCGCCAAAACGAGAGATTACGCATCCTTCAGCATATCGGTTGTGGCAAGTGCAGTGTGTGCCGTTGCACCGTCCTGTTGGAACCACATGTTTTCCAATCCCAATTCATCAAGTTGCGGCAAAAAGAACTCGTTGATCATTGCTCTGTAGCGCTCACCATTCACAGCAACCGTTTGGCCCGCGACGTCTTCAAAGAAAAAAGGTCCAATGACTGCTCCAGCGAAAACAGCACACAATACAGTGACTTTGAGGGGGTGTAATGGCTCGTCGTGGGTTACACGCGGATTTTCAGTGCCCCAGAAGCATAAATTTTGCTTATTTACGTACCCGCTAAGCTGGAAATGGGCCTCATCACTCATGATTATTTTTGATAAAAAATCATCTTCCTCTTGGTGGTGATTAGGGATGGCTTGAGCGTATGTTAGACGCGATTGGCGGTCAGCAGCTAACAGCTGATGCACCGTCTGGACTTTGTACGGAAACATCTTCAAATCTTGTACCAAAATTCGCTGTAAAGACCGTCAACCGATACCCATTTGCGTGGCACATCGTTTGGTCGATGTCGACGGCGCTTCCACGACATCCTCGGCTACAGCAGCAATATTCTCTGCAGAACGGCTACTCCGGGGTCTGCCACGCCTGGCAGCATCTCGTGTTGTGCCAGTCTCTTCGAGGCGAACGGCTAAACGTCGCAGTGTTTCACCAGTAGGCGTTGGACGGCCAGGAAATCTGCGACGAAATTCACGTTGTGCCAAAGTCACCGACCAATTATTGATCAAGTAAATAGTCAGCAATATTCCGCGTTCTAGAGCAGTATAGCGTAACTTTGTTTATTAACGTGTATTTCGCATGTGTTTATTACACAAATGTCAAAACAGAACTGACATTAGGGGCCAATCGCAAAATGTATAGTAGTTTCTGATAGGAGGATTACTTTTGCGCCACCTTGTATATAAATGTTTGTAGCTAATTAACAACCAACAATAAAGCATGCATATCGATGGTGGCATGTTGACAACTTATAACTAGAAATTTGTCTTCAAAATGAAATAAGCCTACATAATTTCTTGTAAACATATTGTTAGTTACAGGCTTATAACTTTCGGGCAATAATTAAATTACAGAAAACCAGTTATATCTTAAAGATTTTATTTAAACAAAGTATATATGAATCATTTAGAAAGCATATACATGTATTCATGCGTATAGTCAAAAATTAACCAGGTAATTTGGGCTTTCTTTAAAATTCTAAAGTGCTTAATGTTATTCCCTGTATAATTGCTTACTGCCGTATTTATAAAAAAAAATAAAGTAGACTTCAAATGTACTTTAAGAAAATTATGTATGAAAATTTTGTCTTAAAGCACACTTCAAGCCTACTTTATTTTTTATAAATATGTACATTAGTCTCGTTAGTAAATTAACTTAAGCTCTTAATCAACCACTAATTTTTGCCTCACACAATTATTCCCTTCTTAACTTTATTAACAGCAATACGTTGCACTATGGGTGTGATTGAACTATAAAATAATATTTAAATAAATCTCAACTTGATAACTAAACACAGCTGATTCAATGACTTCCCATAATAGCAGTAATATCACCTTGTAAACTTTGTTTACAAATATTTTTTTTTTTTTTTTATTTAAGTTAATTTTTTATACATATGTAAATATAGCCACTGTGTATGTCTGATATTTACTCTACTTACTATTTATTCATACACTAAGAAACCCCCAAAAATATGCTCTCATATCTATGAAATTATGACTCTGTTTAAGAAACACACAGACAATTTATGAAGTGTTTGTTGTGCTGCCACAACGAATAAAATGGTTTTCTACTCACTTTTTTTTTTTTTTTATAATAAAAAAATCAACAGCAACAGAAAACACATTAAAAGGAAAACCAGAATACACAAACTAATACACTCTCGCAAATTCAAGCAACAGTTTTCCTTTGTCAAAAAGCAACAATAACAACAATAACAGCAACTACAACAAGGAAAACTCATTTAAACATGTGGTACGATGGCAACGTTTTATAGCTGAGTCTCTCTGTGTGTGGTAGAAATAAACTGAAATACAATACAATCACATTTATGAATTTCTTCATTTTTTTTTGTTGCTTTTTAACTAGATTTAAATACTCTCAAACATTGAACAATTGACTACGTCATTCAAAGGTGACTTGCCTTTGTTGGCAATACAATAAAACACACCACATAGTGAGTAGAAAATTGTTTGTATGACACATTATTTGTATTGTTGTTGTTATTTTTATTTCATTTCATTTCATTTTTTTTACTTGTTGGTCAGATTGTGTTGCTTGCTTTTTCATATATACAATAATATAAATGTTTAAAACTGTTGCTCATCGCATGGATGTTGAGGGTCGGTCGTTGTCTTTTTTTATTTTTTTTTTTATTATTTTCATTTTCATTTACACGAATGCGAGTACTTTTGACAGAAACACAAATACAAGCAAAGAAGAGCTGATATTTGGTCCAAAAAGAGCTGATTTCTTTTAGCCTCAATATATTCACCTTTTTCTGGCTAAAGTATTTGGTAGGAAGAAGAAAAAATGACGTACATATTTTGGCATTTTCTTTTACGTTTGTTCTGTTCTGTTGCTCTGTGGCAAAACAGGTAATTAGGAAATTAACACTGTGACAAATCAGGTCCTGAAATTTTTTTTTTTTTTTCTTGACGCATGAAATTGTTTCTATTTCTAGTTATGATGATAAGACATTCCTATGCTTAAAGCATGTGATATGCAGTATATTACATGTTACACTACAGCAGCTTTTTTAAGTAGTTTTCAGAGATTTGTTTATTAAAAGATGATGCCTTATTATGCAGAAAAAATTAATCAGTCGTAATATATGTGTACGAGTGCTGAACAATGAAAAATCATAAGAGCAAAAAATCATACACAAAGTCCTTCAAATTCCACATTGTTGGGTTCAGTGCTTACAAAAAAAAACTAAAGCTTACAAAAAGTGCTGTAAATGCGTTTATAAAATGAAAAAAGCAAATAATAAATACCAGGAACTTACAAATAAATTAATACGTTTAATAAGGCAAAATTCGAGCCTCTCTAAAAATGTACCTGCTTAAAATACAAATAAGTACCGCAAGATGAATGTAATTAATTTTTTAACAAGCACTTGCCTCTGCAACTAGGTCTTCGGTTGACTACCTCCTTTTAGATGGCAATACTCTTCAGTGCAGCTTTTGCTCCGATTATGAAAACTTTACTGTAGAAAAGGATGTTCAGATTTGAACAGCATTTCTATAGAAAAGGATGCTCAGACTAGGACAACTTTTCTCAAGAAAAAGTTCTTGAAAATATGACAAATGTAGAAAAAGTAAGTCAGAAAAAATTGCTACGATTATGAAAACTTTTCTCTAAAAAAAATTTAGAAATTGCTTAGATTATAATAACTTTTCTCTAGGCCGCCCAATTTATTTTCCTGCATTCAAAAGCTATAGTAGATTTGATATGAAAAAAATCAGATCAACATAATAGAAAAATTGTCTCCAGCTTCGGCTACTGTCAAAAAAAAATGTTAAAGCGGAGTTGTACTGCACTTATTAATGATAAAAAATGTCAGCGATTTGAAAGAAGCATGTCATATAGCTGGGCCAAAAATCCAGACATTCCCTGTGTTTCAAAATAATTTAACACAAATAGTCAAACAAAGTGCAATATCTAAAAGTAGTACTGGAGACTCTCCTGGAATGTCCACATTGCTACGTTACATTTATAAAATAATTAAATATATCAGAGCAGAATGGAAAATGGATACTGAATATAGGCTATCTGGCCAATCCCTATAGAATAAGATTAACATTAAAACTTTTCAAAAAGTGCAGAAGCAGTGCTGCATTTGCTATTGAGAATATTTCATGAATCATATCGAAGGAAATACAGAAGAAATATGAAGCTGTTCTAGCTGTCATTAAACACCAAAGTTAATATTACCAGAAGGCAATATTACTACTAAATTCAGACCAATTATGTCAACATTAACTGCATGACCAAGAAATCAATATGTATATAGATGTTTTAAAAATTTGGCGACGGAAATTTCTTTCGCCTCCCAGATCACAATACTGATAATGTGGTAATTGCAATTACGAAATGTAGCAAACAGCTGAAGAAAATTGTTTAAAAAAAACTCCAACTTCTATCTTTACGTATAATCAGCGATACCGGTAAATCTCAAAACGTTTTACAATGCAAGAATAAGACAATTGAGGTATTATAGGTCCCAGGCGCAAACGAAAAGGCGGTCAAATTGCTCAGGATGTGATTATGCATTAATACCATCACAAAATATTTCAAATGTTTAACAACGAGTTTAAAGAATGGGCAACAATTCAACATGTCAAAAAATTATGGAATTGGTGGCTTGAAGAAATGATGTTGAATGGTGTATAGATCTACTGCAATCTCCAGGAGTTATTAAGGGAGATACATTTAGATGTTTTCTTAATTTAAATAAAACACTTCAAATCGAGCTGGATGTCTCAAAATTATTATTGTGACATTTAGTTGTTACAAATAATTTTAGTCAAAAGTTGACAGCGACCATGCTGTACAAGTCCAATTTTCAATTACTTATTCCAGCATTATACTGGGTAACTCGTGACGTAGTTCATCTTTGCAGCAGTTTGAATTATTACTTTTGACATAACATCAAAGAAAAAAACCAGAGCTGCAATATCATAAGTTCTAGGCAGTCAGTTTCTTGGTGCGGATCGCCAAATTGACTGCTCACTAGAGTGGTTTGCTTTTCCTACAAAAAAAAATTGTGTCAGTCACACCCTAGGATTAAAGATAATGTAAAAACAAGTCTAGAAATTCTTTTTTTTTTTTTGCACGCCTACAAATATTGCCTTTTTATAATTTTGTTCACTGTGTCGCTATCATTTTTACTAACACGTCAAATTCTAGACATGACTTTTAAAAATTCGTACAAAAATATGAAGCATTATTGTGGGTACAAACCGAATTTTTAACAAACACTTTAAATCGTTCAAGTTAAACAAGCCACATCGCTCCTACATTACTGTTTTAGACCAAATTATTTGAATAAGGTTACCACCTCGAAAATTAAACGTAGGCAACTGTGATAAAAATTTCCGCTAACTAATTCCGCAATTCTTCTCATCTGTTAGTGATCTATTAACTCATTCGTTTACACTTTTGACAGAGAACGAACCCACGCATTTTAAAAATGCCTTTGGGTGGATGTTGGGTACTCGGGAAGTAGTTACCTAAAGGATCTAGCGAAAAGATCTATGAGACCAATTAGAAATTGTTTTTTTTTTTTTTTTAGTTGTGCAAAATTTGCAAATTTCTTCAGTGTATTTCCTTTTTAAATCAATTTTTCTCACCAGCTTTCATAACACCACGAAACACAACAACAGCAACAAATTACTTTCAACTTACTGTTACTCCTGAAAACGATAGAATGCGCAATCTCTTTGCAAAAAAAAATAAAAAAAAAGCAAAATCCTGCAATACCAAAGACTCTCCCTACAGAATTCACCACTGGTGAACATGGATGGGTTTTTCACCATATGAAAAAGCCAAGAGAAATTTATAACAAAACATACCTAAACGGTACAGTACGGTTTATAGAAGTTGTCATCAAATCATCGAAGGGTTTCAGGTTTATTTATGAAAAAAATTATTAAAAAACCAAAAAAATAATCTAAAATAAAATACCAAAGAGATTTAATAGTAATAATTAAAGTGTTTAAAAAAAAACAGAATAAAGGAATTGATATAACAGTGATATAAATATAGAAAAACAAAACATATAGAGGTGCCGAAAAGTATGCTGCAGTAAATATACAAAATATATTAACACGAATACAAGTATAAAACAAAAGTGTATAAGCAAAAGAATTTAATAGTTAAAGTTTTTTGCTGATTAAATTTCGTTTTTTATAGCCAGACGAAGAAAAAGCCAAAGAGAAAGTGCACAAGAGTGAGAGAGTGCGCTCATTTGTATGGCGTAAAATATATGTATGTGTGCGTGTGTGTGTGTGTGTGTTTGAATTTGTTTAAATGAGTGTATCAAAAGAGAACAAGAGGTAGAGTAGTATTGGTAGTACATGTGTTCATCAACGTGCGTTTAGCATTCAGCATCTGAAATACTGAAAACATTTTAAAGAATAATTTATTTAAATCAAATCTATTAAGTAAAAGAATTTATTAAATAAGCCAATTGCAAGTGATTTTACCAAATGGTGGAGTGTGCAAAATAAGAAATACTTGATACATATATGCTATTCTAAACAAAGAGCGTTCAAGTGTTAATTGTGTTAAAACATTGTTCCGTCTGTCATCTAAATAATGTTTCCGTTAATTAACAGTATGTACAAAAATAAATGACATTTCATTAAAAAGAAACAAAACACACTAACAGTACTAACAACAACGTTGTTACTTTGCATTCGTATGTATTTAAGTAAGTAAGTAAGTAAGTAAATAAGTCTGTGTATATGTAGTATATGCCAGCATATTGTTTCAAGGATTTGGTGTATATGAAGGAAATACCCGCCGTTTCATGAGTATTCTGTCATACAATACTCAAGATTTCATTTATTCAGTTCAAACACAGAAATAAAATAAAAAAAACAAACTAAAAACAGCCAACCAACTGAAACATTATTAAGACTATAACTACTACGTTGACGATATTACACAGTACCTCAGTTAAACTTGTCAGCCCTGTAACCCCATACAGAACAGCAACGTCAACAACCTGCAAAACAACCCCACCACTATCCAAAAGAAGAAAAAAACCTGCTTAAAAAAGTGTCTTAACACACAATAATACTTCCATAGTAATATATACACACACTACACTAACACACACATAAAAGCACGCAACACCTGAGTCCTTTGGCCAGTGCGTAACTAAAACAAAGTGTATATGTTGTGAATTAGTGTTGTATTAAATCCACCTTCACCTCTGCTACGTATGTAAAATACAAAAACAAACAAACCAACAAACAAATAAAAAATATTATTCTTACCGAGTGCTAATGTGTATATCAATGTGTTCGTCCTTTGTTTGGAAGATTGAAGCATCTCATCTACCACACCACACGTGTTTGAATGTTTGAATTAGTTAGAAGAAAAAAGCACCTCAAAAACAATTCAGTGACGTGTAAAAAGTGACTCTTCACACAAATCATATTTCAAATTACAGCATTTCTGCTTAATTTACACCAGGTATGTGTTTCTATTATATTCTACTCTTTCGTTTCGTTTCTTTTGTTTTTTTTTTCTTGCTGTATTTTAACAATTTCCTTTTCATTTTTTTCCACTGTACTTTTAACTGTCCTATATTATGTATACATATATATGTACATATGTATGTATAGGTACATGCTTACAATGTGCTACAATATCGTCTTTACTTTTGTGTAATCGTTTACTTAATAAACACGAAAATCTAACTAAACATCATTTAACGTTTTTTTTTTTTAAGTTATAAACTTATGTTGCAGTAAGAGTTACAGTAAGAGGTAAAAAATTAAGGTACAAATAAAGTTTTTGCACATTCTTTTACATAGGGTTAGTATACATCAAAGTTACAGTGTATATCATTATTATAGTTCTATCTACTAACCTGTTGAATGGATAAGAGAATCAGCATAACAAATTGCGCTTCAAGACTTATTGAAGAATCGTATGATGGCATTTATTTAGTTGATTTTTGCAGTAAACCTATAAAAATTTGAAGACGAAAACTTAATATTTTTAGTATATTTGCCGCTGTCGGTTTTAGGTTCTAATGCAACGGAATAAAATTTTCAACTAAAAAAACACCAGTAACATCACGCAATCTTTTCAATATTTTGCATGTAAACAAACAAAAGACATAATTCCCAGTTCTAAATTAAACTTCTCTTCGAAGTAATATATTTTTTCATATACATAGTTTTAGAAATTTACACTAATTCTTGATCTAAAATATAAAAACATTGTTATGGCCACTGCAATATCTAAACAGGTAAAATAATCTGGCTAGTTTTAAAGTTTCCATTCTTCTTTCTCTGTCGCTCAAAAGATAATATACTGTGAGCGTCAAAATAACGTTAACATCACATATTATTAAAAAAAAAAAAAAACTTAATCATTTAAATATAAATAATATTATATTAGAAAATTTTATTTCATTTTTATATACATACTAGCTAAAGCCGGTGTGCTTCGCCCTCTATTTATATATTTACAAACATTTATTTATTTAATTTTAATGTATTTACTGCAATGCTTTGGGTTTAGTTTTCCCATTGTGAACATACACATATACACAAGATATTAACCTTGAGCTTTGTTAACAGTCATCGCAAACGCTAACCGAACAGGAAAAATTATTTAAAATCGAATGGTAAATATGTTGCTAGCATTGGAATGCGTGGCAAAAGTACATCTGTACCTTTATATTTTCCTGTTATAATGCTCGCTTCTACTAAATTATTTCTCTGTTTTTTTACTGCAAGTCGAGTGCCATTGCAAAGCCGTGGTGATCGATATTATGCAGTAAAATAATTGTCACTCCAATTTTAAGTTGTAGCACATGTGATGGAAAGCCTGGCACATCGAGTGAATTTAAGAACTCGACAGGGTAATTAACGACCTTACGGGTTGATTGATTGATTTGATGCACTTCAAAGTGATATCCATCTTCTCCATGTGGAAAAATAATAGGATACTGAAGCGATGCATTTCAGTGGGTGAGGCCATGCCCCTTTGTTCACTTACATAGTCAAGAATTTATTATTTCGTAAGAATATCCTATTGTGAAAATTTAATGACGATCGGTCCCGTAGTTAAGACTATATTACGATTTTTAATTTTCCTAAAAAGTGGCGTGGTTCCACCCACTTTTCTTCTGGTACGTATTCCTAATTATGCCAATACCATATGTACCACATATCATTGACGTAGGTCAAAAAATGCCCAAAATATGGCGATTTAAATTGCTATAGTAAGAATAGTAAACGCAACATATTGTGCTCTGAAAATGTCTCAAAATGTTAGTCACAATTTAAACGAAGCAATTCTTTAAGCTAAGTTAACCTAAATAAAAGGTAAGCTAAGCTTGTACTAGTAATTTGTGAGTAAAACTTATACGTATTACATATACGAGTATGTATACAAATCTGTGTATACTCCCAAATAAAAATACGACCAATTTAAGCCATAAGAATTATGCTGTGTTAACATCAAAGAAATTTCAAGGAAAAAATTTTATCAATCTCTTCAATAAGAATTGCTTCGTGTAAATCGGGACTTCGGAAAAAGCTGTAAGTGCGAGTATGATTAGAAGATCTTTGATTCAAAATAAATCACATGGTAGAGACATTTATATCAAAGAACAGCCCTTTTATGGCCGATGTAAATATTAAGGAATCAGACGCTCTGGACGTTGTAGGCTTTGAGAATCCAGTGGTATGTCCGCTGCACATTTTTCAAGTGTCAAGAGAAGCGTTCAAGTGCCTTGGGAACTACATCAAAAAGCTACAAACCCACCCGAATCCGCTTGCTAGAATTCTAGCTGAGAGCCAGATGGAGTCGAGGCTTCGTAGAGGACGCTTTACGGCTGACGTACTGGCCTTCCTGTCGGAAAAATGGTGTCGTACTATACATCGTTTTGGCGAAAGTAAAGTGGTGGCTCTAGATATTTCTAAGGCGTTCGACAGAGTCTGGCATGGTGCTCTCTTATCGAAACTCATTGCTTTTGGTGTCGGTGATAACTTCTCTCGATTTATATCAAGTTTCCTCAGAAATCTCACTATACGAGTTGTTATAAATGGGATCTCATCAGACGAGTTCAAGATTCATTCAGGGGTACCGCAAGGCTCCGTTCTTTCTCCCACTTTATTTCTCATCTTTATAAATGACCTTGTTTGTCAAACTTCAAACCCTATCTACTCTTATGCAGATGATAGCAACATTTGCCATTCATACTCATTTAACCATAGACCAAACCCTTTGGAGATTGGGGAAATGAGACAAATTATGAATGATACGCTGAACCGAGATCTTGAAACAATCTTGGAATGGGGTTGTGCGAATAGAGTCGATTTTAACGCACGTAAGACTCAGTGTTGTTTATTAACGCACAAACGCAAAACAGATCATGTTGCTTCATCTGTTTTTATGGGCGGTGTAAATATTAAGGAATCAGACGCTCTTGACGTTCTAGGCATGAGAATCCAGTGTGATGTCCGCTGGACCAAACACATTTTTCAAGTGTCTAAAGAAGCGCTTGGTTTTTTCAAACGGTGCAGAAAATACTTTACTCCATCTGATCTTCTTACTATTTACATCACCTATATTTGACCGAAAATGGAATACAACTCTCATGTATGGGCCGGTGCTTCGAAGTCTATTTTGGAGTTACTCGACCGCGTACAGGAGAGGGCGAAGATGCTTATCGGATTCATTGGAGCATTGTCGCAATGTGGGTTGTGTTTCACTGTTCTATTGATACTATAATGGAATGTGTTCTACTGAAATTAGGGAACTTGTTCCTGAAATACGTAGCTTTTTACGTCATACACGATTTTGAGTCAGGGCCCATCCATCGCACAACACATTACAGGAAAAATTCGTTATTTAGCCGTACTGTCCGTATGTGGAATAAACTACTAGCAAAAGTGGCAGGGAACACTTGCAATATGGGAAAATTGAAGTCAAATGTTCATGAACACTACTCCCTCTATCCTCCCTCCCATAACCTATTTTCCTAGTTCCAACACAATGGTCTAAGCAAAAAAAACAAACATTTGAATTTCGAAAAAATATGTATAAACGAGCCTCAAATTTTTTGGAATTATATTCTTTTCGCCGTTTGGAATAAGTATGAGATATTTGGAGTCAAAAAATCCCCCGAAAATATGGTGACCAAAAACAAAGGATTTACCTATAAATATGTTACCAAGACGATAGAACATGGCGACGGCTCAGTAATGTCTGGGGCTGTATGGGGCGGCATCAGGAGTCGATCATCTTACATTTATAGAATCTATATTGAAGAAGAGAGATTATCTCGATATTTAAAAAAACAATGTGGCCCCTACTGTAGATAAATTATAACTAGCGCACAACTGGATTTTTCAATGACCCTAAGCATACCTATATAATTGTGAAAGAGCGGTTGCTCAATCGTCCAAAAACTTTAGATCATCCTTCGTAACCAGTCCCCAGACCACAATCCCATAAATTACCATTTTGCACATTTACCAGTTGTTTGGAAAAAAAATAGGCAAAGAAATATTTATTGCAAGGATAACCGAAAGACAATAATACAGGCTGAATAGAACAAAATTTCGCCTGATTTCACTAAAAAAAATACGTTGATTCTCTGTTTAGAAGGTTTTCAGCTGTGATAAAGGTAAAAGCATCTGTTTAACTTCAGTTTATTGACTCGAAAAATCTGGCACTATTTCGTAAAAATTTGATTATTTTTCTAGTTTTTGTTAATGAGTCATGGTAAGATGATATGGGAATTGTGGTAAATTGTGGCATATTGTATGGACTTTGAGATTCATATGGTTGTTATTATTGTAAATACTACATAGAGCTTTCGTTATTTTGTTAATAACTAGTCTTGATTGTTTTCTGTACATATTTTCAATGTTATATGAAACTGGCTTTTGTATATCCGCCTAATGAAATTTCTGTATTCTATAAAACGATCAAGTTTTACGATCAAGTTATAAAGAAGGAGTTTACAATCTAAAACAAGCCTAGAGTTTCTGCCAATGAGCCGATTTATTTTGATAGTTTCCATTTCATTTAAGTCAGTTTTGCATCTACAGTCGATACAGAAAGTGAGTGCTCACATTACATTATTTAAGATGATCGTTCTGGTAATTAAAATTCTTTGTGATTTTAATTTAAATTACGAGTACATATATTCACCATGACTGTGGTACTCTGATTTAAACCACTAAATTATAGTAACACAAAAAGCAAATGTAGTACTTAATTTTTAGTTAAAAAAAGTAAGTGCTCATCACAATAAATTTTAAATGCCAGAGAAGCTGTAGCAAAAAATATCAAATCATTTCATTAAGGGTAGTTCCCAAAATAGCTAAGAAATTAAAAAAGTTTAAAAATGTCACCCAAGCGAAAACGAACCACGGAATCAGAACGCAAAATAATAATGAATTTGCGAAAATTGAACAAATGGTTTTTTTAAAATTGATAAAGTAATCAAAAGACCTGAACTGTTGAAAAATAATGGGTGGTTAAATTGTAAGGGCCGATGTTGAATGTGAACCACACCTAAACGCCAAGCTTTTTTCCGAATTTTATTTGACATTTCTCTATTTTAGACTTACTCAATTTGAATAATGGAGAGATACATAATCCAACAACGTGTTAAAGTTATCCAGACTTATTATGAAAATGGGCGTTCAAATCAAAATGCATATCGTGCACTTCGTGATTTTTTTGGTCAATTTGATCGTCCAAATGTGCGTACAATCGCAAAAATCGTGGAAAAATTCGAGCAAACCGGTTCTGTAGAAGATGTGAGAATACCAGTGCATGCTCGTACAGCTCGTACTGCAGAAAATATTGCTGCTGTTCGCGATAGTGTGGCTGAAGAGCCGTCCACCTCAACTCGTCGTCGTGCCCAACAATTGCACCTCTCACGCTCGTCGTTGATGAACATTATGCATAAAGACTTGCATTACCACGCTTACAAGGTGCAATTGGCTCAAGAACTAAAGCCACTTGACCATTCCAAACGTCGTGAATGGGCAGAATGGTGGAAGAAATGGCAACAGTGGATGATCAATTTTCGAAGAAAATCATCTTCAGTGATGAGGCACATTTTCACCTCAGTGGATTCGTCAATAAACAGAATTGCCGCATTTGGGCGAATGAGAATCCAAGAGTGATTGTCGAAAAACCAATGCACCCACAAAGAGTGACTGTTTGGTGCGGTTTATGGGCTGGCGGCATCATCGGGCCGTATTTTTTCCAAAATGAGGCCGGTCAGGCAGTTATGGCAGAATGGTGTTCGCTATCATGAGATGATAACGAACTTTTTATGTCCCGAGTTGGAAGATATGGATGTGGACGATATGTGGTTTCAGCAGGACGGTGCCACATGCCACACAGCTAACGAAACAATGGCTCTTTTGCGCAACAAATTCAATGGCCGTGTTATCTCACGTAATGGCGATGTCAATTGGCCGCCAAGATCATGTGATTTGACACCGTTGGACTTTTTTCTTTGCGGTTATTTGAAAGAAAAGGTGTACGTCGATAAGCCAGCAATAATTCAAGAGCTAAAGGATGAGATAATTCGGCACATTAACGGCATAGAACCTCCATTATGCCTCAGGGTCATCGAAAATTTGTACCATCGGATGGAGGTGTGCCGCCGTGGTCGCGGCGCCCATTTGGCCGATATTTTGTTTCATACATAATTGAGTAATACCAATATATCATAATAAAATAAAATTACAATAATTTCCTAAATAGTTTGTGTTTTATTCAAAATCTACATCGGCCCTTGAAATATAACCACCCGTTAAAATAAAACAAAAAATATTGCAAATCAGCCAAGGTGCGGACGCCCTCAGGTCCGATGGAAGATGTAGAGTGTTGAGAAAGCCAAATGAGTTTGAAGAAAAAAATTTTGTTTACAACTTTTAAACATTGGGGTGGTTCAGTTTTAGTGTGGGGATATATGAGTTCTTTTGGAGTTGGAAATTTACATATAATCGATGGCATAATAAATCACAGGAAGTATATTGGCATTTAAGAAACTCACCTCCATAATATGTATTTCAGAATACTTTATATTTACACAAGAGAACGACCTCAAACACACGGCTCATAATATTGAGTTATGGCTATATTAGAATACTATAAAATGGCTGAAAGCTTCCCCAATAACCCAATATTAATCCTATTGAAAAATTGTGGGATCACTTAGACAGAAAACCTAGAGAGAGAAAGAGAGAGTGAGAGAAATAAGGAATAGGATTGACCTAACAATAGCTTTACAGGAAGAGTGGAATAAAATTCCACTGTTGGTGATGCAAAACTTAGTGGATTCTATTCCCAGAACACTAGAAGCCATAAGAACAAGTGCTCCCATACAAAATACTGAAATATTTGCTCTACACGATATTTATTGCAAAAACGTTCGAAATGAGCACTCACTTTTTAAAGTTAAAAACTAAACTATTTTTACTTATGCGTTGTGATTTTGAATTAATTAATATTTTCATTTATGTTTAGCCTAAAATATAAACTTTTTATTGTTTATTTTTCCTTTTTTATTAAGATTTTGGTAATTATTATTATTTTTTTTTTTAAATTTATAAAATTATAATAAATTTTATCCTGAAGAAGCTACTCAAAGAGTAGCGAAATATTGAAATAAAAATTTAAATATTTTATAAAAAGACCTAAAGCTTTAATATGTAATTAATAAAATCTAAAATATGAACTTTTGAATTTAATTTATGATGAGCACTCACTTTTTGAATCAACTGTATATGGGGTTTCGTTCTAAAGCGATGATCGAATTGTTGTGTTATGGCTGGGTTATTGATATAAATAAAAGAGCATAATGCTCTCTGCACTGTAAAGGTTGTGTGTGTGCTTTTCTGCTTATTAATTTGAATGTTTTATTTTTTTTTTTTTCTAAAATGGAAGTGTCATAAGGAATTATTAAATGATATGTCAAAAGATGTGAGTGCTTATTTCAAAGTGTCAAAACCTCCATAGACTCTATCTGCTAATACGTCATTGTTAACGCCAAAAACCCTAATTCTGCTTTGGCCTTAATATTAGTGATGAGCAAAGTTTGCAGAAATCTTTTTATCTTTTTTCCTCATAATGCCTAAACGGTCCGTCAAACAGGTCAAAATGACCAAAATGTGGTTTCCGGTATGTTAAAAGACAAAATACGCTCACATATTTTGTTTACCGGCTCCGAGAATAATTTAATTTTCCATCCAGATTCCGAAAATAAGCTGTCCACATAAACTTTTGGTCCTTCGCACCGGTATGACATTGGGAATTATGATACACCCAATTTGACTGTTCACAGTCATATGTATTGTGATTCATAATCGGTAGGTAAAGTTTTTTTCACAATTACTTAAATTAAATATTTAAAAAAAAAAACTTTATTTATTTAGAAAGATTTTGATAATTCAAAATATGATTTTCAATGAAAAAGTTATAGCAAGTGTGTGTATCTGATATTGTTAATATAGTAATTTATGATTAACCATACTTATATTTCTAATATATACTGTAAAGACTTATCTATATAATTTAATACTTTGAAAAGTCCTTCCAATGTCATTAGGTATTTTAGAACTCTTCTAATATATAATTAATCATTTCACAACATACACTCCTGTATGTATCTATGTGTGTGTTGGCACCTTCATAAAAGTTAATGGAAATATGGACATTGTGGTATGTTAACTTAATACTTTTACTCTCAGTTAGAATCATTGACTGGCACATTTTATTCGTTTCAAATCATTTGTTGTTTCCAAATGATTTAGTTTTAAGTTAGCAAAACTAAAAACACAAACCCACTGATGTCTACAAAACCTTACTCAAAATAAGAAAGCTACAATACAAAATTTTACACAACACAAATGTGCCTGTCATTTTTAAAGTCATCCTTTTTCGTAGTTTCTATTTAATATTCGTTCAAACTACGAGGACGTACGGAATAAAGTGCACATGTCCCTTTTGCAAACATTCAAAGCTTCTCAAAGTGGTGGGAGGTAGTAGGGACAGAGCAAGGCAGAATTATTAGTGTTTTTCGTTTTATAACTGTGTGTAGTAAATCTTAGCATTGGCACTTGTGGCATCAACTGTAAGTGAGTTTGACTGAGATGACAATGTTGAATATTATGTGAACAATAAGGATGATTATTGTGATGCTGATAGTGATGCTAAGGACGTTGAGTTTAACAATAATATAGTTCGATAATGATTTTTTCTACCATCACTTTGTTAGTCGCTTTTATACTACAACAGGGAATTTTACAAAAAACATTAGTTTTCATGTGTGTTTGATATTACTATTGTCTTTTTCTGCATTTTACATCATTGCAAGTTGATTGTCTTTGAAGTGGATAACTAGTTATTCAGTTAATGTTTGCTTACCCTAGACTGAATTTGGAGTAATGTAGAGAACTAATGTATTAGATTTCTATAATCCTCTTAATATGCTTTTAATATAAGTATTCTTTGAAACAAATGTAAAAAATCTGAAAAACTTAAACCTAATAGAAAATTTTAGATATATACTGGTTGTGAAATGTATTTAACTAATAATATGAATAAACGCAAATGATTCAGGCATTTGATACATTAGAAGAACCTTCAAAATATTCTTAAATCGTTTAAGATATTAAATACCTTATTAAAACAACAACTTAAATACCTTATTAATACCTTATTATTATGCACTTTACATAATTCCACATTTTCATTCAGTTTATTATATTATATAAATATTTTCTCCTAAACTCATATTCTTGAAAAATCGCTTAAAATACTTTCCCAATAATCGGTTTTCAATACTATAATACATTCAATAATAAATTTTTTAAAATACAAACAAAATTAATGAACATGTCCCACAAACCAAACATTCCATCAGAAAAGGCAACAGTAACCTTTTACCTAAACTTTTATTTAAACTACATTTCAACTTCCTCTAATTCCTTTGCATATAACTAGTACAAGTATTAGTAGAAAATTATTCACCAAGTGTTTATAAATACCCATTACAACAGCTAAATTAAACAAAAAAGCATTACATTACATTACAGCCAACAACAATAATTCTCACGAGTAATAAAATTTCACCTTGAGTTTCTTTCATTCAACAAAAACAATTTCCATATACTCTAAACAGAAATCCACCTCAAACATGCATCTCTTACAGCCTGCAAATCAAATTTGTTTATAATGTAGATTTATTTTGACCAAAAAAAAAAACCAAAAATAAGTTTGTACAAGTAACTCCCACTTGGTTTTGTGGAGCTGGGAAAAAAATTTAAATATTTTAATGTGTTTTGGCTGCTCGTGTTGCCGTTGTTGCTCTAGTTTTATGGCAAAATAATTTGACATAAAACTAGGAAACACCATCAGACCAAATGAAAAGAAAGCAAAACTGTAAATGTATATTTAGTTGGTTATTATTAAAACTACAGAAATATTGATTTTTAAGTTAAAGGGCATTTGCAATAACAACAACAACAACAACAAAAATAATAATAATAGTAATAATCACAGCAACAAGACCGACAACTAAACAAGCCACAAGAAAAACATGTTGCATTTAATTAAAATGTGTCACACAAATATAATAAATAGTAGAAAAGAAAAAATTATTTATATAGAGCATGATACAGTCAAACCTCGATATAACGACCCTCACTATAACGAATTCCTTGGTCTCCAGCAAACCTACATTCGAAGTCGACTACGAAATACGGTGCTTTCCTTAAAATGTTTGTTTTGATTTATTAACGGAAATCGTTCGCTATAACATGGTAAGCAGATGATGATTAATATACATACAAAATTTCTTATTACCTCGTTATAACGAATAAAAGTGCAACTTCACCACGATATAAAGAACCTCATTGTAACGAATTATTCGATATAACGTTTTTTTCTAATCCCCTTAAGATTCGTTATATCAAGGTTGAACTGTATATAGGAATACTCAAACTTTTCTTCTGGGTAAAAATGCAAGCAAGTGTTGTTTGTTGTAATACATTTTGTAGGGAATCAATGACTTGATGCGTATGATTGATATTTTTATTACAACATACAAATATATCATACGTTGTGAGTTCCCCTTAGAATTCATACTCGAATATGTAAGCTATAGTAATTCTACAGCATACTTTTGGGCTCACTGATTAGGAACTGCTGCTGTACTTGGCGGCAGATTGTATTACTATTGATATTTTTTAAAATGCTGGCCCGATTGAAAAACATTGTATAAGTAAATTATAGAGAAGAACTTACAATTTTAGAAAATAAAATGTATAATCATCTGATTGTATTACAAGGTTAACTATAGTATTTCAAAGCGGAATTGATGGAATTAATGGAAATGAAACACGTTATATGGTAATAGATTAAGATCAGAGAGGATTGGATATTGTCATATAGAACGAATTGAAATTTAAGCACCCGTTTTACTGATAGCAGACATAATGGTTACAAACTGTTGATGCTGATACTGAAATAGCATTACAAGATAAAATTTTACATACAAAATATAAAATTATTATAGACTTTTGAGAATAAAGAAAAAGTATGTTTATTTTATGGTTTACTAAAAACAAAAAACATTTAAATGTAGCAAAATAATGTAATGAGGAGAAGGGAACTGCTTTGACCTACTAAACTATGCTATATGTACAGGCAAATAAGAAAGAGAGAACGAACCAACAATGAGATTTCAACGGATGTTCAATAATATTTAAAAGTATTCAAACAAAAGGCTAGTAAAGCATATACAAATACATATATTATCATGTTATTCAGCGGACAAATTCCAAAAACACAAAATGAAATTTGACTTACAATAATCCGATATAAAGAAATCCGATGGTCCTACTTTACCTGATCACCAAAACCAGAATACACGACCAGAAAATGTTTGCAAAGTTGTATGACATGTGCCATCATTTCATCAGCTACATCAATAACTTCCAATTTAGGCAGATATTACTCTGTTATTCTACGAACACCCGTAACAGTCACAACCTGAACAACCTCATTTTCGAAGAAGTCTGTTCCAATAATGAATACAGCACAAAAACCTAACCAAACAATAAATGCATTTATTTTGTGACAATAAAATGTGTGATCACTCAACACACTCTTCTTACTTACTTACTCATTGAAAAATCAGGAACCACTGTTAATATTCAATAAATAATCCATTCAACAAACTTTTTTTTTTCTTAAGCCATGACCGTAATTGAGTTCCCTAGACTTTAATAATCTTTGTAATCGCCAAACTTTTATTATTTTTAAACAATAAAAAAGTTATTTACGCTATTTTTGTGCTATTTATGACAGCTAGGGTACTGTAGCTTAATTGGTTAGCGCATTTGATCATTAAGCATGAGTTGGTAAAACAATTAAATTATAAAATTAAGCTGTAACATTAATGCGACTACTCACCACCAGAGGCGCTGCAATTATGCACTAAAAACAAACATAATGCTCAATTGCAGAGTTGTGATATAAAAAGCTTTCTGCTACTTTCACCACCTTTACATCTTCAATTTATACCCTTTTCAAAGAACGTAACGCAAGTATATATAGGCATACTAATTGCCTGAGCGTTACTTCTCTTAAAAAAAACAGCCGATATAGCAATATCATCACTTGTATTGACTGAAATAGTTTTAAAATAGTATCCACATTTAGTATAAGCACATCAAATATTAAATTGAAGTAAAAATTTAGCTCACAAATAAGCCCCATGTGAAACCTATATTAGATATTCTCTGCTAGGCTGACAGTTTACAAACCGAACTGCAAACCTATTCGAACTAAAGTTATAACCTGTTGAATCTGAACTGAAAAATTTGTCTAGTATAAAATCAGCAATATACTGTTGTATAGTTAGAGAAACACTGTTTCAATATAATGTTGGCAAATGCGTTCCTTTTTCAGGTTTTCTTGTTGTATTTTTGTTTGTATAACAAATATTTTACATTTCTCTAGCTTACAGAAACAATAAAGAGAATGACGATATAACAACAGCGACAAAGTACCATAAATCCTTCACTATGTAAAAAGACCGCATTACTTGTCGGTGGTTGTTGCTCAAGTAGTCGTAGCTGCTGTTGTTTCGAAATAACACCAAATCACTTTAAACAGCAGATAAAGTTATGGAGGAAACTAACTAGGAAATTCGTTTCAATACAGCAGGAAAGGCAAAGTCAGCAGCAAAACAAATACTTTAAGCTCCCTTTAGACGGTATGTATTTTGCAGTGTGCTTGTCAAATTTTCCACTGCATACACGTCGTATAAAAGCAAAACAAAAATGTGTCTGCAAATGTCAGCCTGCATTTACGGTGTAAAATTTTCAATTACCACATGTTCTATTTTCATCTGACAAAGCACCTGCAACCAGCTGTTTTGCAAGTCAATTGTTTGTGGCGCCAAGAACATAGTGTTTGTGTTTCAGCAAATTTATATTTAAAAATCATTGTTTTAAACAAAACAATAAATTTTTATTGAAATATGTATTTAAAAACGTATTTATACATATTAATTTTTATTTAACTTAAATACAACAATTTTTGGCTCCACATGGCACATTTGCTCTTAATTATTGCTTAATTTTTTTTATTTTATAGAAGCTACTCGTATTATTGCAATAATGCTGCAAGTTAAAATTATTACATTTCTTAAACCATTTTTATAACCTACACCACAATAGTGGGGTCCAACACCCACCTTAAAGTATACCGATGGGCTTAGAATCACTTTCTGAGTCGATTTAACGATGCCTGTCCGTCCGTCTGGCTGTCCATGTAAAGCTTGTGCGCAGAGTACAGGTCGCAATTTTGAAAATATTTCGATAAAATTTGGTATGTAATATTTTTTCGGCCCACGGATAGATAGGATTGAAACTGGTGAAAATCGGTCCATTATTTGACCTGGCCCCTATACAATGTCCTCTCGAAATAGGAGTCTACCAGTCATAAATGTTCGATTTATGCAAGTAGCCAAACAAATTTCATCACAAATGAGTGGTAAGTGAAGCCAAATCGCATCTACAAATTTTGTGCAGATCGGTCCATAATTAGTCGTAGCTCGCATATAACTCTCACTTCCGAAAATCACTTTAACGATCATAAATTTCTTAAAAATGTTGGTAATCAAATAAAATTCGAACAAATAACATTCTTATATAAAGAAATAATGACACCTAATTTTATAATGGTCGGTCCATAATTAGTCGAAACTCTCACTCCATAATGCAATTTAATCTACATAAATCTTTTAAAAGTATTTATATAGAGATAAAGTTTAACATATAATATATATATTCGCAGACATCATGACACTAAATTTTTGGATGACCGGTCCACAATAGGTTATATAACTCCCATATAACGCCCATTTCTGAAAAACTGTTTTATATTTACATATACTAGGTGTAGGGTATTATATAGTCGGGCTTGACCGACTATACTTTCTTACTTGTTGTAAACTATATTTGCAAGTACACAAAACTCCTGCGAAAATAATCATAACAAAGACAGCTGTTGTGTTTTTTGATAGATTATGTCAGATGCAACTAAAAACCGAGGTGTGAAAGCAAAAATTATAAACAAACATGCACAATTACGTATGTATCGTACAACTGACAAGTACACTACAAAATACATAACGTCTAAAACCAGCATTAGCAAAGTGAAACTAAAGTGTCAATGTATTTATATACGAGTAAGAAAGTATATAAATGCAATGTAAATGTGTGAGCTGTGTGATAATATAAATTTTCACCAAAACTTTGCCAACATTATTGTTGTTATTGTTATTGTTGCTATTGAAGTTGTAGTTGTAGTTATTTTATTTATTTGTCGGCTTTGACAAAATAAAACTTTATATCATCAATTTAATTGCAAGTGCTTGCTGGAAACATGCATACCGTTGATGTACTACTACATACTCAGCTTACACTTTGGTTTCATTTTATTTTGTTTGTGGTATTGTAAACAAAATATTTTCATTGCAATATTCACCCCAAAAACTAAAAACAATACAATTAAATTACAAACGAAACAACTACAAAAACAAAACTGCCACAACCCAAACTGTTTTAACTATATATGTATTGGAACAGTTGGAAAATGCCAGAAAAATCAAATCAAAACAAACAAAAACAACTTAAAAGTGTTGAAATACAAGAAAAACATTCTGAGAATAAATGTTGAAATTGAATTCCATCAATGCCAGTATTTTTCGTATTTTTTTTTTTTGTTTCAACAAGCAGCTAATTTCCGTAATAAAAACACACAAAAAACAGCGTGCATATTTTGGCGCTTAGGTTTTTTTTTCTTTGACTAAACCTCCAACGTTTTGCCACTCTCCGGTGACCACAGTACGAAATGGGACACTTTTTGTGTGTCTATGTGATGGAAATAATTGAGGCCAAAGAAAAAGAGTTACAGTGGTAATGAGTAAGGGCTGTGTAGTAGTTACATGAAATATAATGAAGTGTTTAAACAAAAAATTAACAAATACTTAAATTTGTAGTTTTGTATTTTCTATATTTATTATTATTTATAAAAATATTGCAACAGCTTGAGACCAAAATTTTCTGACAATATCCTAATGATCTTCCCACTGTTCTTTTAATGCTGATGTAATAGTTTTATATCTACAAAAATCATGAACAAACAGAAACGCCATCATAGTTTTCGCCAAAAACCACAATAGATCTATCATTTTAGTTTCTCTTTCTATCATCTTTTTTCTCACACAAAAATCAAAACAGCTGTTGTGGAAAAAATAGAAAGAAATCAAAACATATTCTTTTGTATGTGTTAAAATTTACAACAAAAAACATAATTTTTTGCTCCTTTATATGGCTGTCATTTATCTTCTTTTATAAACGGGTTACATCCGTTTTATTTTAAACAACAATTAAACTAGCACTCTTACAAAAATACACATACATACATACATATGTATGTATTTACTTATACAATATTATGGGTAATAGGTTGGCTCCATGTTGCATGAAGCGAACTAATAGTTAGTATTTAAAAAAATATTGGTTAATTGTTTATACTTACATACGTATTTATATATTTGACATAACATGTGATTAAACATAACATGACACGTGACGTGATGTGACATATTACATGATATCAATTCGCATTGTCATGTAATGTGGTTTTTGTTAGAAATTTTGTGCTTCCTTATGATAGTTTTTAAAATTAACCATAAATTTCTATAACATTAAGGCCTGGCGATTGTTGTGGCGGTATGATCAAATGTTTGCAGTTTTATAGTTATTAGCCAAGTCTGCACAATACCCGATTTGTGCATTGGATCGTTATCCTGGTAAAATCGAATATCTGATCTTATACCTAGATTCTACACGCTTTTCAAGAAGTTGTCTTTCAGAACCTGAAGGCTCTTAATTGTACATGGTTGTTTGTTTAACTGGGAAATTACCAGCAACTGACATATAGGCCCAAACCATGATACTGTCACAAACATGCTTCACTGTTGCCTTTAGTTTTTCTTTTTGCCAAACAAACGACATGCCATCTGAACCGAATATGTTAAATTTAGATTAATATTCTAAAGTACAGATTCCTTGAAAACATGTTCTTTGGCGAAATTTACTTGGCACTGTCTGTTTTTCGGGTTTATAAATGGTTTCTGAAACGTAAAACTCGGCCAGTAAAATCCTGTTGTCGCAAGACATGACGAACAGTTTCTATGCAGCATTGTTTACACAGGGCAGCTTTTATTTTTCTTAAAATGTGTCGCTCATCACGCTCATTGACAATTTATTTAGTGCCTTTCTGTCTTTTATGAACCCGTTGTTCATGGATGTAGCGCTCAATGATTTTTTGGAATTTGAAAGCTTTAATGTTAACTATTTCTGCTATTTTTCGCCGTGATGGGCCATTTTGGAAATGGTTTCAAACCAATTCTCGTTGTTCTACACCATGGTGCAACTATACAAGGTGAGTGCAAATCGACAACAGAAACAACAGGCATTTTGTTTTTGTAAAATAATGTACTACTGCCAAAAATACTTGAAAAAGTATTGCTTTTGACATAAGTAAATTGTAAACAAAGTCAGTCAGCTGGGCTACTGCACTCACCTTGTATAGTTGCACCATGTTCTACACGAACTCATTTAAACTATTTAAAATTGACTTTAACACAAAATATTGACAGAAGTAGAAAAAAAAACAAAACGAAAAACCAACAAAGCTGCATTGAACTATCGGTGCAGTGGAAATTGACTGCATAAAATAAGCTGTGACGTAAACTAACGAGTATTGTTTTAGTTTAAATAGTACTTTCGTTTGCTCGGCTATAGAATTTTTTCTTTTAAATGACAACAATTTCTTAATTAAGTTCCTGTTAGCTTTCTTTTTATGAAATTTTGAAAACAAACAAAAATGAACTGCACAAAATAAGCTGTGAGCCACTATGTGTATGTATTTGGTAGCAATGCAATAAGTTGGTTGGCAAGCAATTTATAGTTGTCACCTCTAATTGTATGACTCTTCAGCACTCTTGTACGTTGAACCGATTTTGTTCCTATAATAACTGGGAGCTATGTAAATTAAGCCAACAGCTGTAATTTATTGGTATCAAAGAAATTTGGTAGACGTAGGCACAGCTTTAGGCTATTCTCAAAGAAATGTTAAAGCGAAAGTGTAGTAATTTCCGATAATATAAAATTGTTAGCGATTTAGAATAAATATCGAAATATTGGAACCTGTTAATGTACAAAATATGGATTTTTTAAGAGGAAATTAGTTTTGTTTTTTTTTTGTTAGCTTTTCTTAAATATAAATAAATTTGTATTGATTTTTATAGTTCAAAAATATTAAATTGTCTTTTTGATACATAAATATTAAAACATTTATAAGACCGGTTATAGGGAACCATTAATATATGTATAATATACGTATGCTTTGAAAAGTTAGGACCTGTACTAAGATCCCAACTAGCAACAACCAACCATAAAACAAACATTTAAAATAAATGTCAAGCCTTAAACAGCTGCAACCTACTCCAAAACTTTGTAGTGTATTTTTTAACAACTTAAATGATTCAAGTCAATACCTATAATACAATAAAAATCAAAGAGCGCCCGGAGAGTTAGGAATAGTTATTTATGTATATAAATATTACAAAAGAGAGCAGCGCCTTAATATACCATAGAGAGTAACTGTCTTGTGTTACGACAACAACAACAACAGCAAGCTTAAAAAAACAGCTTGTTGCTTTTACTCTCGTTCTCTCTCTCTCCTTTAAACACAATAACTGTTAAAAAGGCTCGATATTTATTTTTTCTTAATAAAAAGCAGAACAAACATAAAACGACAACAACTACTTAAGTAGAGGCGCCAAACTGTTGATAGTTTTTTATTTTTGTTTAATAGACACAGCAATGATGAGACAATTTATGGAATATCTGCCAAAAGCAGATATTGTGTATAATATTTATTGGAAAGTTGAAGTGTGGAAATAACATATAAGAAATTTACTCGTATAAACGGCAGTACAGAATGTTATTGGATTTAGAACGAGAAATTGTAAATAGTTAGTAGACCAATGCTAGGTTTAAGGAGAACACATTCTTTCTCTGTTTGTGTTTCTGAATTATATTTCTTTGATATTTGCATTGTTAACATGTTTGTCCTTTGGTGGCTATGAGAACGACCACAGTTCTTTATTCATTACACTGTACACCATTTTTCCGGTGATTGATTCAGTACTCAATTCTGATGATTGTTTATGACAGTAGCCCCAAAACAGAAGAACTTCTGCATCATTAGTTTGGTCATGTTTCATCAAATAATAATTTAAAAACTAATTTGAAGTTAGTAAGTGTCGTATAGGGAATTTGTCATGTTTTAGATTTTTTTGTTTGTCATAACTCGAGAACCACTAGTCCGAATAAGCTGAAATAAATTTAAAAACAAATTTTGAATTACAATTCCTTTAATTTGTTCATACAACCTTTCGCTACATAAGCAACAGTTTTGCAGTTATAAATAAATGTATGAAGAAAAAAACTATTTTTTGCCTAAAAAATTTAATTTTTTTATTTTTAATTCATAAAAAATCCAAAACGGTAAAGAAAAGTGTCAAGTCCTATTACTTTCACGTAAAGTCGCATAACCTATGAATAAAATGAGACATAAATCATTAAAATCTATGAACGCGTTTCGCTTTTATTCACAATTAAGTAAAGGTATGAATTTCAAAAATTTGCTCGAGATATGCACAAAATTCTTTTAAAAACCGGAGAAAAATTAACTTGTACATTTTGTGCATATCTCGAGCAAATTTTTGAAATTAACCAAACGAATGATGCAGAAGTTCTTCTTTTTGGGGCTACTTTTATAAACAATTATCAGAATTAAGTCCTGAAATCATGTGTTGTACTGTGTTATTTAGCCTTGTTATTTAATTCACAAATTATTTTATTGTTCAATAACAATTTTAATAAGCAAGTTTCGTTTATGTGTTACAAAGGCAATAACAACAGGATTACACTGTCCTTTCTATGGTAGTGAATCAGTATGATGAACATGAAATAACTTTATACAACTACAGAGGCAATTGTCCTCAACAGCTGGTGGTAGGGTCTGCATAAGGTATAAAATTCACAAGGATATCCATGTACTATGTACTAGTCGTCAATAACAATAAAAGGCAAAAGCGTTGACGACAACAACAACAACAACAACAACAACAGCAACGACAACAAAGGCAAAAAAAGACAGCATTAAGACGCAACAGGATACAAATGACAAAAGAAAATTACAATATACACACATACTCATACTCATAAACAAGAAATAGGCCCGCATTTTCGCTTTGCTAACCAACGAGAAGAATACGTAACACAGAGGCCTTACTAAAGGCCTTACTATGCAGACACAAGGATTTAAGCAGCGCATCGTTAGTAGTCAAGACCTTACCTACCCTCTACTTTTAACATGACTGATGGAAAACCTACTTAAGAATGTCTTCCGTTGATGAACTGTTAGGAGACCAATGTTTACATTCCTATTAAATTGCTTGCAATTGCAGTATATAATTGCAGGACTGCTTATTCAAGTCTGTTATGAGTTGTATTAGGGAAAATATTTTACTTTACGTGCACTTTGCAGTGCAAAATTTTATAAAATAGTTAATTTATAAAAGATTTAGTTTGTTCTAGTTTCTAGCAACGGTTTTGTTTATTAATTTTTTATACTTGTGTTATAAAGAGAACAAAATAAATTGTATCAATCTCAATTGTTGATCTGGTAGAACGATTATGACGACCATAAATTGGACGTAGCGCTCTTAACTTTGAGGCCACTGACTCCGAATTTCGGTAGTAAATTTTAATAATTTCGACTCGTTGTTGATTCGTATATCTTTCCATCAAAAAATGGCAAACCTTACTGAAGAGAAATGCCAAAAGAGCACCAAAAAATATGGCTTCATTTGCTGTCCCTATATATCTACTTTTGTAGCATCCCTGTTGAAAAACGCTTTATTATTGTAGAATATAGACATTTGTTAGAAATACTTCATTTTTAAATAACGAAATTTTTTAAAAGAAAAAACAAAGTCCTTTCGTAATATCTTCTGTGAGCAGACAGTGTGGAGTTAGTATCGAATGTTTTAGAATGCAAAAAAAAAAATACCTTCTAGAAGGCCTACAAAAGTAAAGCCCCAATAATTTATGCCGCTGGGTAAGAATGTGTGTAGTTGTAAATTTATTTCGAATATGTGTGAAAGTGAGTGAGTGTTAATAGTTTTACATTGAATAAATGTCACTGACTGTGTGAATGTAGACGTGTAAGTGTTTGTGTATGTACAGAATGGTGCCATTTTGCTCTCCCGTCTATGACAATGATGTTGATAATGTCTTTTTGTAGTCTTACTGCACCATTTTTAATTGAAATCTAGAACATCATAGAATCTTTAAATTGAGAAATTGAAATTTTGAATATCAATTTTATTCAATGTGAAATTGAGAAAACTCCAAGTAAAATTTAAAAATTTCTGAATTTAATTGGGAATTTCAATTTTACAGCCTGTTTATGTTACACGTTTAAAGTTAGACGAAACTGGACGAAACGTCAACGATAACGTAACAATTTTCGTTTATATAACGCGCTTTCTATTGTTCGTCTTCATTTGCGTTATGGACGTATAAATTAACAAAGTGTCAAATCACAGTATTGCCTGTATGTAAATATATTTGTTTTGTTTTGCGGCTGGGTGATATTAAATTTATCAAGTTATAAAAGCCTCTGCTCTCTTTTACATTGGGGAAGTAACCATTGCTACTGTAGCTCACAGCTTATATTATACAGTGCATTTTCTAAAAAATTGGTATAATTTAAAAGAAAAAAATTATAGTCTAACAAACGAAAAACATTTATTAGAAAAATGTAAAATGTATTTTAATATTTAAAAACTAAAAAAAAATAAAAAATGTTAGTCGTTTGATGTCACAGCTTATTTTATGCAGTCAATTTCTACTGTACCGATAGCTCAATGCAGCGGTGTTGGTTGAATTGTGAGTCCGATTGTGTAACGTCAAGTGTCAATTTAAAATAGTAAATGAGAATTAGTTGTAAACCAATTCCAAATTGGCCACTCACGACGAATAATAGCAGACATGGTCAACATTAAAGCTGCCACAGTTCAAAATAAAACACTTCGTCCATGAAAATTAAGTCCATAACAAAGACAGAAAGGCAGCAAATAAAATTTTCCATAAGCATGATTAGCGACACATTTTAAGAAAAAATAAAGGCAAATCTAAGGTAATCAGCTTCACAACTGCCCTATGAAGTTGAAGCTGACCTGGGCAAATAATGTTGCTTTCAAACTGTTCATCGTGTCTTGCACCAACATGACTGTACTGGCCGAGTTGCACACAAGAAACCGTTTAAAAACCAGAAAAACAAACGGTGCAGGCTAAGAACAAAAAACAATCTTTGCAAGGAATCCGCATTTGGAATGCGGTCTGCTTCTCCAATGAATCTAAGTTTAATATATTCAGTTCTGATGCCATGTCGTATGTTTGGCGGAATCCATAAACGGAACTCAACAAAGAAAACCTAAACGCAACAGTGAAGCATGGACAAGTTTAAGTATCTTCAGATTCTGAAGGACAACATGTTGGAAAGTGCATAAAACCTGGGTATAAGATAAGATTTAAAATTTTTCCAGTGTAATGATCCAAAGCACAAATCGGGTAATGTGTAAACGTGGCTAATATATAACTTCAAACACTTCATGACACCACCACTACAGTCGCCAGACCTTAATGTTATCAATAATTCGTGGTGAGTTTTAGAAATCAGCATAAGGAAATATTAAATTTCTAACAAAAACGATCAAAAAAGCGCTACTGACGGAATTATTCCTATATTTTGTTCCATTTATGAAAAACCGCCCTAAATCTGTTGTAAATAATAACTGCTATCACATTAAATATTAAATCTTGTTTATTGCCAGTTTTGATTTCTAGTTTTCGAAATACATGCCTGTATAAAATAAGCTGTGAATTGAAAAAACGATTTTATTTTTTGTTTTTTAATTTATATATAATAAAATGTACATTTTTGCAATAAATTATTTTTGTTTGTTAGACTGTAACATTTTTTATTTTAAATGATACCAATTTCTTTTTTAAGTTTTTGTATTTTTTTTTAATGCATTTTATAAAATAAGCTGTGAGCCACTGTAATTTTTATTTTATATTTTGTCAATTTAAATTTAAAATTCTTAATTTCATATGGAAATTTCTTAATTTCAATTAAAAATGGTGTAGTTCTGGTTATTGCTGTATGAAAATATGTGTTTCGTAGAACTTCCCTGTAGCTCATGGAACTACATGCTTCCAACCCACCAACCCATGGGAAAAATCTGACCGTCTACTTAAACACTGACTAGTTATAAATAATGCTTACTATACGAGTAATTGATAATAATGTTTACTTTCTGAATAAGAAATGACCGCTAAAGAAGGCATGATATATTATTTTTGAACAAATATTTTTGACAAATATATTAGCCATCAGGGGTTAATACAAATTATTAAATAGAAATAAAAATTGCTTGTGATTTAAACTGCTGATATAACAACAAACAAAAAAAAAGAGTATAAGATATTTTTCTAATCGATGTTCCAGGTTCTCTTTGTACCAACCACTAGTACCACTATACCAACTTTTTAGAACTACTTCTGTAGCATTTTGTACAAAGTGCAGTAACCGTCTACAAATTCTAACCTCTGAGGTAACGATTTTAAAATGGACATGAACACCAATTCCGAAATGTTTTCTAATGACGGACTGTCTTATACCGGCACTATTTTCAGGTGAAAATACAGCAACAAAAACAATTTAGTAAACTTCATATCGAGACGTCGACCATTGATATCTATATAAATGGTCTTGTGGTAATTAAAGTTCTCATTTAGCATTTGGAAATTTTTTAGCACTTGGACATCATTATTAAGTTTCTTGACAAAGAATACATAAAGATCTCAGTGACTACTGAGTAATGAATGAATTATCTGCATGAAATTTTCACTTCAGGATACATTGATAAGATAGTTTGGAGCAGAAACCTAAAATAACTCGTCCCATACAATCAAAATACAAAATAGTAATTTAATTTGTTTTAAAAAATAATGCTTGGTTTTAACTATGTCATTTTTGTTGTCATATCATGATTTTCATGATTGCAATAATGATCCTGAACATAGATGACGCCATATGACAACCCGTTTTCATACAATTGCCAACAATTTAGGCACTTTGACAACAAAAATGACATATTGAAAACATAGTGAAAACGCGGCCTAAGTCTTTCAAAATAACTGTTACAAAATAATTTTTCTTTACATGGTTTGGTATGACCTTTCAGTTTTTTAATGCCTTGGCGAGAGACAAACTATTTCATTTATGATTGTTCAGAATAACCATTCTTTTTAATTTACGATTTATAAAATTTAAAATTTTTTGCAAAATTGTGGATTTTGTTTTGGTTTTTGAGTTTTTTGCAAAATTTTCGTTTGTTTTAATTATGATTTAATTATTTTCTTTTAAAATTTAAGATTTTTTCTAAACTTTTTCAGACTCTACTGTTTTTCTTAATGAAAACTGGTTGAACTTTCATTAATAACTCAAAGAATACCATTGTAAAGTTATATTTTTCTAGACAATTGGCACACTGGAATGCATTTGCTACCCTGCCAAGGGCGTCATCAGCAATGTTTATTGTCTACTTGTCTACTTGTAAACATCATCTATTTAACTCACCATTATTGAGAAATAGAGAAATATTTCTCTATTATTTTGTAGAGAAATATTTCTCAGATATAGAGAAAATTACCGCATGACGTCAGAAGTTATTTTCCCTTATAATCAATATGTAAAAATTAACTTTTGTTAACAATATTTAAAAATAAAATAAATTTTCGTAATTTATTTGCTTCAAAATAAAAATTTAATTATTGATTTCATATATACAAATTAAAATGTATTACAAAAACGTTTACTTATATTTTTGTTTGTTTTTTTTTCAATATTTTCTTTTGGAATACAGAAAAAACCCATGTTTGTTTTTTTTATATTTTCACAATTAAAACCGACACACTTCATTGTAAAACTTTTATTAATATTCAAATTTATATAAAAGTTAAGTTAACATAAAAATATGTTTGACTTGTGACGTCACAAGAAATAATTTTGCTCACAGTTTTTGTAAAATAAAGCGGACCTGCGCTATGCGTAATAATAATCTTTATTATTTGATTTATGATCTCACTCATCTTGATTATTTCCGTTATTTTCTTTTCTGTTTCTCTCAGCCACTAATCTAAAATATTCTCTTATAAATAACTCTCTCCTTGATATAACACAAACAACAAATTTCAAATTAACCTTTAAAGATAAAGAGGACCTGTTATTTTCGGTCTCTGGTTTGCACAAATTTGGCTGATTTTGTAGATTTTTCCCTGTTAAATTTATTCCATTAATAGGCGCACATGACATTAAATCTTATGGTGTTAATTCACACGCTCTAGGGTCCAACATTCATCACCGTAATAATTTGTTTTACGGCGGTATGGCATGTGGCATTCTGTTATAGAAACCATATTTTTAGCATTTAACGTTTAGCAGAAAGAAGTGTTATCATGTTGCAATAACGGGCACTAGTAAGAGTTACTTTTCAACCAGCCTATTTGCGAAGAAGTAAGGTGTATGGGGAAGGAGCAATGATGCCTTCAGTTAAAAATTTGCACCAAATAGATGAAACGTTGAAAATTTTCCTTTTTTTGAATAATCACGTGAGTAATTCCTTAATCCCAAATGCTGCTATTTTAATAATTAACAAAGCCATCAAACTGGAAATGAGCTACATCGCTCATGCTTCATTTCTGCTAAGCCTATACCAAAGCAAAGTATCATAGTTATATTAACATGTATGCCTCTGTAAGATAAGCGATATAGCTAGTGAAAGTTAGACACTTGTTAATTTTAAACCTGCAGGGTTATGGTTGCTATCAGTATATGTATATGCATGTGTATATATTTGGCAAAATTTGTATTCTATGGCATGAGTTAGAAGAAAATATAATTTGCTTTGATTAAATATTCCATGCATTTCATACAACATTTTTCCTCTTACTATCCGTATACAACTTGTATTTTAATTTTGTTTCCCCATAAACTTTAGACAAACGTTTTTAGTACTGGGCCATTGATAGTCGCATATTCGCCTTTGGGTGTCTATATCGATTTCAGCTCTAAATTATTATTAAAATTGTATTACTCGTAGTTGTTGCTGTTGCTGTTGTTTTGTATTTTAAATGAATTGTTTTTGCTACATCATATGTTGAGACAAACGCCGCATGTTGTTGTTTCCACACACACAATAGAAATTCTCTCGATAAAGTTGAGTAAAAGAAAAATGTTTAATTAATTTTTGATTTTATGTTTGTGCGTCCCTGTGTGTATGTTTCTGTTTATTTCAAAGACATTTTGATTTAATTACAACCTACACCACCATAGTGGGGATGGTATATTGGATGATTGTAACGCCCACAAATATTGGTCCAACACCCACCTTAAAGTATACCGATCGTCTGTCCGTCCGTCCGTCCGTGTGGCTGGCTGGCTGTCCATGTAAAGCTTGTACGCAGAGTACCGGTCGCAATTTTGAAGATATTTCGATAAAATTTGGTACGTGATATTTTTTGTTTCAGGGACGGATGAAATTGATACTGGTTGAAATCGGTGCATTATTTCTCCTGACCACCATACAAATATCCTCCTGAAATTGGGGTTTACCAATCATAAATGTTTGAATTATGCAAGTATCCAAACTAATTTAATCAAAAATGAGTGATAAATGAAGCCAAATCAGATCTAAAAATTTTGTGCAGATCGGTCCATAATTTATCATAGCTACCATATATAAGGCCCACTTCCGAAAATCACTTTAAAGAGCATAACTGTCCCAAACATTTTGGTATCCAAATAATACTAAACGCAAATATATTTCATTTGTATACTAATAATACGGTACAATTTTATTATGATCGGTCCATAATTAGTCGTAGCTCCCATCATACGATCATAAATTTCTTAAAAATGTTGGTATCCAAATAAAATTCCACACAAATAAGTTTCATATATACAGAAATGATGACACCTAATTTTATAATGGTCGGCCTATAATTAGTCGAAAACCTTTTTTCAAAATTCAAGTAAATATGACTGTTAAGTGCTTAACAGTGGTCTGCTGACAATGTTAGGAAATGTGGTTTTTGTCTGTGCTAGTTAAATCGAATTTATTTTCACACACATTAATATTCCATTATAACAACGCTCAGACACATGCTCAAATACCTGTTAAAACCATTTAGAAAGAAATGGTTGGATGTTTTGTCTCATCCGCCTAATATCGATGCAGAATGCTCAGCCAGAGATTCGCTTGACTTTATAAGAGAGTATACGAAATTGGCGTGATACGTTCTTGGCCTTAAACTTTAGAATTCTGATTCTCTAAGACCGATTTTCCTTTTTTTTAAATACCAAACATTTCGGTTAAACAAATTAAAAATATAAAATATTTGAGGAATATTTTATCAACCTGAGTCCTTTTCTCGAGACACTGTTTTGCCTAGATTGCCTTATAATTGTACAAGGGCCTAAAATAGTTATACATTTTGTTTCTAAAACTAATTCTTCAATGTATTACAAACGGTATGACAAACTTAACATAGCCCCCATCTTTTTTTGGTTGTATAGTTTAGGGACAACAACCTCTTAAATATGCACATATTTTTAAACACACAATTTCTTTATCTCTTTTCAAACTTCTCTATTGCCTGTGGTCTTCTCTATAAATTTAAGCAATTCTTATGCGTTTTAACAGCTAAATTATCTACAATCCTGCAACTATTCCTTTCGGTTCTATCCATTTCTTCTGCTTCTGATTCTTTGAACTAAAGCTGTAATCAATTGTAATTGAAATTCTATTTTGACAAATACAAAAATCAGTCGGATTTCTATGTTAATTTTATTCCTAACAGGTTGACAAGATTCCAACTGAAACGCAATAAACTTGAATTGTTGTTTCTTACTGTAAAACAAAATTAAAATTAAAATTAAAATTTTGTTTTAATTAAAAGGTGTCAATTTAAAAGGCCAAGCTATAAAACAACACACCCACCAATTGATACAACGAAATTATATATACACACACACACACACACACACATACATTCAGGCAAGCATTATATAATTGTGTGTGTGTTACGGTGTGTATAATTGTACCTGTATGGGTTAGTTAACAGGAAATATGGCGCTGCTATATGATTCTTGATGTTCACTCTATAATTACAAGAGAATGCCATAATTATTCACCCAGCATCGGAATGACCAAAAGGCACCACACAGCTGCATGTATCCACTGCATAGATGGGTGAAAAGAAACGAACAAAAAACTGGCAGAATCAGTTGGTTGCCTTTTATAATTAATATGAGTTAATCAAAGTATCACCTACCAGCCAACGTAGCAACCAACCAACCGAACGACCGACCTACCAAGTCTATGTTTATGTGACATCATCAACCTACAAACGACAAACCATTCAAGCAGCCAGATTTCATTGTGCTGTGTGTCCTAACAGTCTATGGTAGCACTGGTCCAACATATCACAATAGCTGCAGCGTCAACATCGGCATTGGTCTCATCATTATATAATACCATTTTGTTATTTTGTTGATGTGTTGTTGTAAATTGTAAAACAATCGTTTAATTACACACACGTATACTTACACAACACATTCCAGTCTATATACATACGTCTGAATGCAGGCGAGAGTCCTGTCCGGCAAAAAAAAAAAAAAATTCATCAAAATATTTTGTATGACAATTTTTTTATTCGTACGATGTAGTTAAACGCCGCCAACGAAGGTGAATAATGATAAAGAAAAATATTTAAATTTATTTACGCAAGCAAACAAAAGAAATAAACAAAATTTATAATTTCTCATAATTTCGATAAGGTAAGTGAACTTGTATTATTATTAGTTTTAAATCCACCCATTCCATTCTTAACACATCGAAATATTGTTTGTGGAAATAAAAAGTATATAAGTCAATTTTGGGTTTTAATAAAATTTAAATAAGATCAAGGCTTTTTGTCCGTCTGTTCTGGAAACGATAGAGCCTCGGGAGAAGCTCTTTACAACAAGAAATTGGCTTTAAATATTCTTTGTTTAACCCTTAAGAGAACACCAGGGCTTGGCCAGGCATTTTTGAAAATTTTTATAGTTTTTTGCTTAGATATCTCAGGCGGAGACCCTTAGCTTTTTATGAATTCCTCAATGAAGGTGTTTTGTACAAAAAAAACTGAAAGTTTTTATCTGTAGGCGTGGTAACTACTCTCAATATGTTTGGGACACCAGGGGGCTAATTCTCGCATTCGTATGCGAATAAATTTTCATTCGAACGTTCGAATTTTTTAACATGTGGGATTCCCTCATTCGATAGCGAATAAAATGTATCGAAATTTCTAATGATGGCATTCGATAACGAATGATCATTCGAACGCAACCTATCGAGTTTTTACTCGTAAGCAAAGAAGCATTCGAAATAACGTTTTTTTTTTAGCAAACAGAAGAAAAAAAAGGAAAATGTTAGTAAAAAATTTGTTACTTACTTTAAAAAATATTATAATATTAATAATTTTATTACTTTTAGGTCAAAAATTAATTTTACCTATGCTTGCTTTGTGAGCCTAAAACGTCTTTTAAGTCTAGAAAAACACATACATACATTAATACATATGTACGCATATATGTACATATGTATGTATGTACTTATTTATATGTACTTACTCATTGTTTGTCAATCTCAAGGGGTCGGAGGTGTTTCTTATTTGTTTCCTTATGTCATTAATGTTTTCAATCTCGTCAGAATCAAAAGACGATGAGTAAAAAAACATAACTGGATCCATTTTTAATTTAAAATAATTTCTTTAAAAAATTTTGCTTTTACGTGAGTTATTTTTTTCAGAACCATATGTTTTTTGTTTACATTTTCTTTTATTTTATTCAGTGTTGTAATACATACTTATTCAGGTTTTTTACAACACTAAAAAAATTAATCGATTCGATTCGTATCGAGTAACATCATTAGAAAATGTTGCACTGTCGAAATAAATTTCGATTCGAAAATAATTTCGATCACGACTGCCAGAATTAGCCCCCAGGGCCCAGCCAGGCTCTATATCTACTATAATGTAGAGAATGCAGAAAATAAAATCAAAAGAGAAAGAGATTAAAACAGTTTATAACTGTATATTTTGTATCATGTACAGTGTTGCCGTTTTGGTTATTTTTAACCAAAAATGGTTATTTTTTTTCTTCGATGTGGAGATGTGAACTTTTTGTTCATTTTGGTAACTTTATAGGAAATCAAAAATATAAATGTTTTGTTGTCTATTTAATTTGATAAATTTGCTTATTTTTTTTTTTTGCTTTTTAATATTATTTAAAAATAAACGTTGTTATAAACACGATTTTTACGTTGCTTGGATAACACTATTTAATTTTGCGAAAGTATGTATGTAGGTACTTAATAATCAACTCTGAGTTACCAAAACATGCATTTCTGTTTTGATTGGCGGCATTCTATAAATGTGAAAATTTCTTTGAATTGTCAAACACGAAAAAAAACGCGCATTAAATTATTTTAAACAAATGCGCAATGAATTTTTGAATCTATTTAAATTCAATAATATTTTTTAATTTTGGTTTAGGTTTTTATGGAACAAGATAAAACCGAAGAATTATCATCTGAAAAATAAAAGGTCAAAAAACAAACTAAAAATTTATAAAAAATTATAAAAAAAAAATGTTGGTTTTTTTTCTCATTGGGTAACTTTTTGGTTACAAAATTTTTTTGGTAGTGGCAACACTGACATTTATAAAAAGCAAAATCTATGTGCTTGTACGTTTCAGATATTAGTTATTTATGTAGTATAGTGTTGGCAGTTAACAAGTGTATTATATGGGTAATAAAGTAGACAAAGTTTTTGAAACAGTTTAAAAATCTGGCCCTATCTACTATGGCAGATTGGCAGCGGCAATTGCCAATGATATAGAAACCGAAATTCAGAATGATATTGGGAACGAGTTAAAAGTTGATAATGAAATTGAAGATTTTTAAGTTAATTTCATGCAAAATATAAGAAGTTCCAGCTAGACGCTGGGGTTCGCTTATGTGATGTCTGCTTAAGGGTTAAACGAAATGTTTTGCATTGAATTATATTTTTTCTCGTTGTGGTATAATTATCTCAAATAAAAATTTTTCGTTTGAGTTGGTTTCGTAACTTATCACTACTCCAATATAAAATATTCAATAGCGGACGCTATAAAATATTTACTGTGGCTATTATAAGCAGTAAGTCACTAAATTTTAATTAAAATATTTCAAATCAAGAACTCGTCAGATTTCGTACAAACTACGAACTACAACATATATAAGTACTAGAACGCGACAATAACCAAATTAAACATTCTGTTGAAATATAAGAAAAACATATTGTTGTCGAAAATCTAAAAGTACGTAGATATCATAAAAAAAAAAATTAAAATCGAGTTTTTAATAGATTATTATTCATTAGGTTATCTTACGTGTCTCTAACAATTTTTAAATTTTTGCAACCCATAACAACGCTTTTATATCCAGAATTCAAAATTACGTAACAACATGTGCATTATTTTCTAAAATCAAATAAACGCATTATCAATCTTGGAGTAAGACATGAAAATAAAGTATTTGAATTTTTGAAATAACAAAGCAAACATTATCGTTACTCATGAATCTGACAAGTTTGTCTAGGATGAAACTGCAGAAAATCTTGTTGTCGACTTTCATCACTATTCTTATAAAACATTTAATTTATATTCATTTAACTATATATTCAGACGGATGCTTTCACCACAATCGCAATGTATTGTTATCCAAGCTTTGAGGTCCTTTAGTGTTTAAAAAAACATCGCTATTGAACATAAATCTTTAATAGTAGGGTACTCATTATGATTATGAACCTGTTCCAAAACAATACTCATCAATTAAAAACAGGTATACATTATAAAATAAATACCTATAACTTTAAACAATTATTTAAAAATTTAGGGGAAAAATGGAGATCCTACGGTTAAAATGATCCGTGTTTTAGCTTATGATCCATTGGGAAAAATTTATTGTAAATCATATATAAAAGATGAGTATAAGGTTCTGCCCCAACGAGCAGACAAAAAGTACAAATTCACCCATATTGCATCCTGAAAGAACAAAAATGTCTAAAAAGAAATGGCAGCAGCAACAGGACTAATTGTATACTAATTTTTTATGAAGTTGAGTATCGTACACATTGTGTTTTGTATTATTAATATTTAACCGAATTCTAGGTCATTAGTTAACCATTGGTAAACTAAAATACTAACTATTGTTTAACTATTACTTGTTATTCTTATGGCAAACTAAGCATTGCAAATAAAGAATCATTAGTTAAACCTTTGTCATTAGCTAACTAAAGACTGTGAATTCGGCCATTATTGTCTGTATTTATTTTAACGAAACTTCATACCACTTATCAAAAGTTAATAATTATAATTTTATATTTTTCACTTTTGCTAAAAAAAAAATATTAATGAATACAAAAGAACTTAACAAATATAACTGAAAGAACTTAATTCCATGTTCCATCAATTGTTTCTATACCTGAAGTATTTTTTTGTTTATAACATTTTTTGCTTCTCGTGCAAAAATTGAAAAAAGTGATGTTACGTACTTTTGGATTTTAGACGATGATATATAGTTTAATAAAACAGTTTGCGACGTAGTTTAAAATTAATTTCAAATGTACTACAATAAGAGTTTGTAAATCTTTTTGAAATTAAGGAAATTTCAAATTTTTAGTAATACAAAATTTGTAATAACATTAAAAAAGTATATAAATTTCATTCTAACTCATAACATGTAAAAAGAAATATGATTAATTGCCGAAATCTGTTTCTCAATAATGGCGCGTTAAATAGCAGATATTTACAAGTAGATTTTGGACAACAAACATTGCCGATGACGCCCCTGACAGGGCAGTAAATGCATTCCAATGTGCCAATTGTCTAAAACTATTACTTTACAATTGCATTCTTAGAATTATTTAAATAATAAACTCAAGTCAATATAAAATTGTCTCCAATAGGAAATATTTCCTGTATTTTTTTGTATACTTACTTAAGTTAATTTAAAAAAAAAATCACCAAATATACGCTGTCTTGCATAACTATAAATACATAAAACTTATTTCACTTTTTAAGTAAAAGAGTTTAAGTAAAAGAGTTCAACCTACATTAAAGGTGAAATGAATAAAAAAAAAACAAATATTATTTAACAAAAAAAAACATTACTTTTTATTGAAATACGTTTAAATTGCACAAATAAATTTTTGTTTTAGCATGTATTCCTGCAATTCAGAAAAAAAATACTCCTGGAGAGCTCCAGGACAAACGGAAAACAATTATTTTCAAAAATAAATCAAATATGATGGTTACATGAAAGAATATCAGTTTTATTTAAAAGTTTTCGAATTACGAATAAAATGAAATACATTATGTATCCATATGGTATCCTGTGAAGTAGTTCTTTGTCTTTGGGAAACATAGGTGGACATTGTATTTGGTATAAAATGTTTGTGTATCTGATTTTTTGGAAAGGTTACATGATTTTTTTGAACCCTGTTAAAGAAAATGATTGTTCTTGTCGGGTCAATGGCTGTGGCCGCGGGCGGCAATCTTTTTGCCGCTTATATTTTTTGTAGGTAGGCAAATGTGCGCGGCATATTTAAAGCGGCAAATGTCAAAAAATTAAATTAATTTGTTTTTTACATAAATAAATTCTTAAATAAACGCTTTTTTTTAGTGTGTACATGGTGTAAAAAGTATGAAAAAATGTATATTTTTAACTTAAGCCTAGTACTCTGTTCAAAATTTCAAGTGGAATGCTGTCAAAATACATGTTAAAAAAAATCACATGAAATTTCCATGAAAAAATGTTGCAGAAGTAGTACGTACTCTGTTCGTTTGTGAAAAACATATGAAATGTATCGGGCAACATTATTTTTTCACAGCAAAATAATTAAAGTAGTAATTGTTTCACGTGGAATTTTCATCCAAATGCTCTTCTGTCGCAACAACAATATCTATTACTTGTTGTGCTGCTGCACAAGCGGCCAGTAATATTTGTTTATTCATTCTTATTTAACGATTTCGATTCAACGCAGATTTTTCAACTTTTATTTAGTTTCGATTTAAATTCACAAAAAAAGCAAAACATATGTGTTTTGTTTACAAAAAGTACATTAGCCGCACGTCATATTTTCCGTATGAAATAATTAATGTTGCTCAACATGTTTCCCAAATTTGAACAGAGTACTAGAACTCATATGTCACATCTTATACATATACATGTATCTGGCAACATCGTTGTAAGCGGCAAAGTTGTACAGAATTCTACTTTGCCGTGCTGCCGCTTCTCATAGCATTGCCAGATTATGTAAATTGCGATACTTTAAAATTGTTGTATGAATAATTTTGTAAAGAAACAAAACTTTTATTCACTTGTAATACTATTGCCGCCGCCGCTTACATTGGCCTTCCACTATTATTAATTGCAATTCAATTTGTACCGTTATATGGAGAATTTTATGCTCATTTAATATCTTTACGTTGCAACAGCGCGGAGTAAACCGATTTTTTTATAATACTCAAATTACTGATGATCGTCTATAGACGTCTATAAGCGTTAAAGGGTTATGCCATTATTCATAAAAAATTAAAGTAGACTTCAAATGTACTTTAAGAAAATTTTGTATGAACATTTTGTCTAAAAGCACACTTCAAACCTACTTTATTTTTTATGAATACGGCAGTTAATGTTTATTTTTCTGTGGCTTACTATTTTTCTTCGTCAATTTTGATAGCTTTTCACGGACTGTTCGTAGCTGCATCATCTTCTTGTATTTTTTATAATCCTTTTTAGTATTTTGCACTTTTGCACATACTTTACCCATTAACAATATATTAATAAGAAATTATATATATTATTATATTATATAGCAAACGCGACACAATTTGAAAATCCAAATAAAATGTATACTTAGATAGATTATTGAATAAAGTTTGGCTAAAAATAAACGTTTTAAAAATGCCTGAATCTTAATAATTCTAAAATAAACAACTAGATAATTTTTGTACTATTAGTGCTCAATCTAACCAGTTTTCATATAAATCCTAAGTAAAACTTTTTATTCAAAACACGCACTTAAATTAAATATTTATTTTAACATAAAAACTATTTAATGTGCTTAAATACATTTACAGCAATACATATATGTTTTCACATTTAGTTATTAAAAGTATATACATATGTATATACGAGTATATACAAATTTATATATATATGTAATACATGCAATATTTATTTAGTTTAAAAAAGTGAAACAAAATAAACCTCATTTTATAAATTCATCAAATAGAAAAATGGTTTATTTTGTGGATTCCTTAAATTGAAACTCATTAAATAAGTAAACAAGGAAATGATTAAAAGTTTTTTTATTTGTTTATTGTTGATATAGTTGTTGGTTCACAACTATGTAAACCGCACACCCACACACAGATACATAAAACAAAGAGCTACAAAACAAATAATTATTGTAACATTTGTATGTAACACATAGATACTAACATACATACATAACTACTATTTGTTTGTACATACATATGTAATTGTTGTAGTTTCGATGTTTTGGTTAAAATAAAAAACAACCAAGAAACTAAAATTAGTCATCATTAATACTTAAATATGGGCATTTCCACAGCTTTTGGTATTAATAGAATATTTAAAAAAAAAAACAAGAAACTAAATGTAAATTAATGCATTCATCCTTAACTATTTAAATATGTATAATTATTTATACGGGAAATGAATTTGATAGTTTATATTTGGCACTATGTTTAGTGCAAAACGTAGGTTTTCTGTTTCCAATAGACATTGGATCGCGAACGTGACACAAATAGAATTCATTTCGTCGTACATCCCGAATTGTAACATAATTTTTTAAAGAATAATTATTAATTTCATAATCGAACTGTTAATTTTTACTTCTTGATAAATTTTAGTTAGGCTCGAGTTCATTAAATTTAATTTTCATTAAATTATTTTTACTGAAGTTAGGAATTACAACTTGAAAAATTTATTATTAAAAATTTTTGATAATTTTTCTTGACTAGGATTCGAACCTGGGTTATTGAATTTACATATGTTTCGAGAAATCCCACTTTCTCTCATCAGAATTCTTTGCGTTCTACCACCTACACCACTGCGGTGCCGGTCAGCCAACAGACAAACATCAATCCTTTAACCAGTGTTAGTTCTGGTAGTTCGAAGTTTTTGCTGTAATTATCATTTGTTTGTTAATTTCTATTCATAGTTGTTTTTTTCCCTTTTCTTCAGTTTTTTCGTATTCATGTCAAGACTTCGTCTCGAAAACTTGAATACATTTGTTTTTGTTTATTATGTTTTTGTCCACTTTCGTACAACATGTAAACATTATGGCTTGTGCCCTAGCTATTTTTATAGAATAATTATTAATTTCATAATCGAACTGTTAATTTTTACTTCTTGATAAATTTTAGTTAGGCTCGAGTTCATTAAATTTAATTTTCATTAAATTATTTTTAATAATAAATTTTTCAAGTTGTAATTCCTAACTTCAGTAAAAATAATTTAATGAAAATTAAATTTAATGAACTCGAGCCTAACTAAAATTTATCAAGAAGTATAATTTTTTAAAGCGATTTTCTTTTAATTCAGCTTTAAGACTACTGTTTTTCTTAATGAAAAATTGTTGAACTTTATATTTAATATTAGAGAAAATTTTTATTATTTCGGCTTGAATTCATTTTAATTAATACTTCAAAGAATACCATTGTAAAGTTGTATTTTTTGGACAACTGGCACATTGGAAACCATTTTCTACCCTGCCAAGGCCTTCATCAGCAATGTTAATTGTAAACATCATCTATTTAACTCACCATTATTGAGAAATAGAATTCGGGAATTAAGTATATTTCTTATTACGTGTTATGAAATAACACTCCTTTTGCCAAGTAATGTGTTTAAATTCTTATTTAAAGTCGGTGATGTCAAAATCTAAAATTGTAAAAAAATCTATGGAAATGCCCATATAAGAAAAACTGAGATAGTTCAATAAAGCAGGTTTTAAAGAAGTTTGAAACGAATTTCAGTTGTAGTACATGAAGTGTTTGAAAATGTTTTACAAGTAGAGTAACTCAATGTTTAAGAAAGTTGGCAGATGTCAGCAAATTTTATATAAGTCTAAAGAAGAATAAGTCAACAACTAAATAACAATTTTATTTATGTAATTATTTCTTTAATTTAGTAAAGGTACAAATACAGAACTGCTTAAATAAAAGGTTAAATTGCAGTTTAAAGTTTAACTAAAATCAGAAAAAATATTTATTTACACAACTAACTGGACACAGACACACACAAACGGAAACGGAAATGATTTGTTAAGTTTTACACAAAAAGATTAAAATGCGGTTTTGGAAGTTGTTTTATAACAAAAGCGTATTTACTACAAATACAAAATGCTTAAAATTAAATACACAACACAAATACCTAGAAACATATTTACAAATACATGAAAAGCACCTTTTTGTCATGTATATACACTTGTACAATATACACCTATACATACCCGTGTAAATAAGTTTCTGTGAGTCATTTGTCAAGCGGTATGGCACCAAAATCCTACCAAACTAAAGCAAACATCAAAATCATTAAATATTTAATGGCTTCATTAAATGTGGAATATTTAAATGTTGCTGTTGCGGATCATTTTCAAACAAATTTACTCTGAAAAAAAAAACTTTTTTAATTCCACATTATAAATAATTAAAATCCATTTAAGGTTTATTTGTCCAAACTAATCGAATACAATTTGATTAAATATTGTATTTATTTTTGTATTATTTTTCACCATTCGGCATAAAATTTTGTTAAAGCAAATACAAGTATTAGTAAAATGTAACATAATTAAAATAGAATTTATTCCGAATTAAATATTTATTTCATTTAAATGTACAATAGTATATTAAGGTAGTTTTATTTGTATGAAATTTGTTTGCGAATTATGAGCAGTAGCACTTTATATAATAGTCAACTTGAACAAATTATATTAATTTAAACCCTGCAAGGCCAACTACTCATATGATAAATATAAAGGTCCCTTTAACAACCAGTTTCAAAACTATGTTTACAAAACTTAATACTAAACTAGAAATTATTATTATAAAATATTGAATTTTAAATTCATTTTAAACAATATATTTTAAGTAATTTCCGTTTTTCGTTAAGAGTAATCGTGCTGAAAGTCTATTTTAGAGATAACTTCAGCTTAAACATAACGTTAGTCAAACTTGGGACACAAGTAGAAAAATATTGTTTTGTAATTTTAAAATTTTGTTTTCCTTCGGTTTTTACAACCTTTAAGATTACGAACGCGACATACGAGAACGGTTCAGAAACTTCTAAGCTTAGCTCAGTAACAGAATAGTTAGTTTTTCTAACATATATTTTTATTTTGCAATATAATCTCCTGAAACTGCAATACACTTAGTCCAACACTTATCTAGCATTTCTATCCCTTGATTAAAATAGTCTTCCTCAAGGCCTTCATAATAGTGGTTTACAAATGTAATTGTATCTTCATTTGAGGTCAAGCGCTTTCCAGCTAGGATTGTTTTTAGATTTGGGAACAGGTAAAAGTCACAGAATAATACCTTTGAAGTCCCAAAAAAAAAACCGTTGTCATAACCTTACTTGTTGGCAAAAATTCCCCGCTGACTTATTAAATATAGTTGGTCTCTCTTTATAATCCATAATTTTAGTATGAATATTAGGGTTGTTATTTTTAGTTTTCCAAGTATGTGTGGCGGTTTGATACTACATTTGCTAACAAACTGTACAGTTTAAAATTTCTTTTCGATCTGCCATCTCCTTCTTATAGAAACAGGTGTTGAAAAAAGACGCATCCACGATTTTATTATAATGAAAAAATTAGAAATTCGTACTGTCATTAAATATTTAAATAAAAATGTTTATCGGGACTAGAAATTCATGATGATATGGCGAATATGTTAGCTGAAAGTGCTCCTTCATATGCAACAGTAAAAAATTGGGTTGCTGAATTTAAACATGATCGTACAAGCATTGAGAATGAACGTACAAAACCGCAACAACAACAGAAATTGTAGCCAAAGTGCATAATATGGTATTAAATGATCGTCGAATAAAAGTGCTTGAAATAACAAATATTATGGGCATCTCAAATGATCGAGTCCCTCTAATTTTTCATGAAGAACTACAACTGAAAAAGCTTTCTGCAAGATGGGTGCAGCATTTGTTAACAGTCGACCAAATGAAAATTTCTCAAGCTTGTCTGAATAGTTTTAAGAATTAAAATGTCTCAAGCTTGTCTGAATAGTTTTAAGAATAATAAAATCTATTTTAAGCGTCGTGAATGAGACATGGATCCACCACTATACTCCAGAGACAAAAGTACTCTCCAAGCCATGAACTTAAGATGGAGGAAGTGCCTCAAAAAAAGCAAAAGCAATTGAATCGGCTGGTAAGGTTATATCATCAATATAACGCACCAGCGCACAAGAGTGTTTTAACAATGCCTAAAATCAACGAATTAAAGTACGAGTTGCCTGATTATTCTTACCTTATTCTCCTGAGTTAGCTTCTAGTGACTTTTGCCTGTTGCCAAATCTAAAAAAACAATCCTAGCTGGCAAGCGTTTAACCTCAAATAAAGATGCAATTACAGTTGTAAACCACTATTTTGAAGGCCTTGAGTAAAACTATTTTAATCAAGGCATAAAATTGCTAGATAAGCGTTGGACTAAGTGTATTGCAGTTTCAGGAGATTATACTGAAAAATTCTATTTCTGAGCTAGGCTTAGAAGTTTCTGAACCGCCCTCGTAATTGATTGAAGCGTATTGAACTATGGACTCGATTTTCATTAATACATTTTTAAGAAAATTTAAATGTTAAAAAACATTATTAGTTTATAAGAATAAAATGCGTTTTTATCCAACTGCACTACATATTTATTCCATGCCAATAGTCTCTGGGCAATTGTCAAAGGAAAATTAAAATTATTACGTTTTAAAGGCAGCTAAATCGCACAAAAACTTTACTAAAGAGTGTTGACGTATAATACAAGGCTTCAAATGTTTATGGGGGCTTGTATTTATATTAACAGCTGAAGTTGTAATTGAAATGGTGACGAACAACAGACAACAACTGCATATTGCCATTTGAAAAAAATTTATCTTCTTGTATCACTGCAACAAAAAATGTTGATCCGGGCAATTGTTGAGTTGTTTAAAAATTTCAAAAACTTTTTTCTTTCTCCCTGATTATTGAAACTGACTACTGACTGAGGGATTATCACATTTTACAGACATTTTTAAAATAACTTAGCTGTTGCTATTAATCTTAATAACGCCTTGCCAGCAATATTATTTTTAAAACACAATTAGCTGATTTAATTACTGCAAGACATTTTATTCGACTTAAGTCACAAAGCTCTTCACTTACTTAATATCCCGTTTAACTTTTAGTGCGTTGGTCTCATTATTTTACTGTATCATTTCAACATTTTAAACAAACACAGCTTAAATATTTCATAGATTTTCCAAATAATGCTAAAGTGGAAACAACAACCGAAATTGTTATTTAAAATAATATTTTCTGGTTTATGGTGTGGCAGGTAAAAAGCCAATTTGTTGCTCTCGTTGTTTGTTATGCCAACATTTTGTGGTTGAGGATTTACAAATTAGAAGGATAAACTACAATATTTGCCAAATGAAACACATAGAAGCACAAACTCAGAAGCACTCCCATGCATATATTATAATAACAACAACAACAGCAACAACAACAATATTTGTTATTTTAATAAAGTAATTAATACAGTTTATTATGTTGCTATTTATAATAAACATTATGGCAGCAACAATACCAGATATACACAAAATAAATGCATGCAAATTAAATAAATTAAATACCAAGGTCGAGAAACGACTTTTGAGCAAGTAGGACTCGCAAACGGTGTGTGTTAATTTGTAGAGAAATAAGAAAATAGCTAAAAAAAAAAACAACAAACAATTTTGTGTAGTTTTTGTTGTAATTTTTTTCTCCAGTTTTTTTTTTTAACAAGGAAGAAAAAGACCAATCAACAACTAATAAAATAAAAAACAGCAAAATAAAAGATATTGGCTTTCAGATGTCAGAACCTCCGGACCGTGGTGGACAATTAACTCCACATTTTACAAAACAAAACACCAACAATTATTTCTACTGGTGAAAAGTTTTTAATAATGAAACGTGTAATCTATTCCCACGACTTGCGTGGACTAGACGAATTCGAAATTCTGTTTGAGTTAGAAAAACAATATGTTAAATATGTAAATAAAATAAAAAATGTTGATGGCACCCTAAAAGAAACTGGCCTCATCGTAATTACCTTTGCCTCTACCAGCATTCCTGACGACTTAGCAATTAGTTACGAAAAAGTCAAGGTATGCCCCTATATTCCTCTTCCATTAAAGTGCAAATCATGTCCTCAGTTCGGTCATGCCCCTAAAATATTAAAAAGCTTGCCCAAACTGCTCCAACGCTTTTCATACGAACGAATCTAAAATGGAAAAATGCCAACTCATACCTTCTTGTATTAATTGCAGAATTACCAATATTAAAAATTTGACAGAAGCTGTCCAATTTTTCTTAAAGAAAAACAAATTCAAGCAATTTCTACACTCGAAAAAGCAGGTAAGAAAAAGGCTGCCGTTGTACACAAACAACGTCATAACCAACAAGACAGCTTATATTCTACAATAGCAAAAAATATTACCTACGATAAACCCTCCACATGCCACCTCCATCAATCAGTCCACGCCTTATAAAAGACTATTCAGACTTCTACAGCGATAGCAATTCTGTGTCTGTAATGAAAACCGATCAACAAAGTAATTCATCCCAAATAATTAATGCAAACAACAACAATCCAATAATTTTACCAAAGAACTCATCAAAACAAGTAAAAAAGTATAGTCGGTCAAGCCCGACCATATAATACCCTACACCCAGTATATGTATAAAAAGTTTTACAGAAATAGGCGCTATATGGGAGATATGACCTTTTATGGGCCAATCATCCAAAAATTTAGTGTCATGATGTCTGTGAATATAAATATTATGTATGTTATACTTTATTTCGATGTAAATACTTTTCAAAGATTTATGGAGGTTAAAGTAAATTACGGTCTTTTATATAGAAGTTTCGACTAATTATAGACCGACCATTATAAAATCAGGTGTCATCATTTCTGTAATCAAGTATCGTAATATTAAAAACTGACACCCTAAGGGTAGTCGTTTTAATTATTAATAAAAGATATAAATGAAACGATAATATAGACAATTTAATAGCCTCCTTAACACAACGACTCAACATATTAATATGTTTGTCTAATACCAAAGCTCTTCTATTTTCTAAAATAAACTACGGTCGTACACTTTATGGGTCTGCCCTTAGATCCCAACTTAAGAAAATAGACGCTATAATTAACTCTGCTGTTAGAATATCCTTAGTTGCTTTCCGCACAACACCAACCGCCAATATGTTGTTTGAAGCTAACATTAAGTCCTTATATACACAAAAGGATATTCTAACTACGAAACTGTTTAGAAATTTGTTATATAACTCCGACACACCACTATTCCAAATCGGTCAAAAAATTACGAAATCCAAAAGTACCCTCAGCTTTTTATAGGGCAATCAAAAATTGCAACCTGTTTGACATTCCCCTACGTATCCCACACAACAAGGCAAAACAACTCCCACCTTGGTCTTTAGTTACAAGATCTATAGATGCATCCTTGGATAAATTAAGCGACGTTCAATTTTTATATACTGATGGATCGAAAAGTGATTGTTCAGTCACGTGTAGTGTAGTGTTACAACAGATAACAGTATTATACGTATTTTCTATCTACCACCCCACAGTTCAATATTTTCCGCGGAATTGATTGCTATTCATGAAGCAATAACATACGTGAAAAGCAAACAAGAAAAATTTGCAATATGCTCAGACTCCCTATCTTCAATTCAATATGGGTGCCCCGATAGACTAGGCGATAGTGTGCCGGACTATCAGTCAGAGGGTTGCGGGTTCGATTCCCGCCAAAGACTCTGGGTGTTACAAAAAAAAAAAGCAATACAGAATGTTTTAAATAATGAATATTACATTTTCAATATTAGGAACATTCTGGCTGCAAAATGTCCAAATGTTTCGTTGATTTGGCTACCTGGTCACAGTGGAATAATAGGTAATGAATATGCAGATCACGCTGCCCGGAACGCCACAAAATACCCATTACACTCAACACAAAACTTTAATCGTAAAGACATACAATCATTAATTGAAAGCAAATACTTCCAAACGGAGCAGGACTTAATGTTTGAATTAACATCAACCTGGTACAGAAATATCAGTAGTTTAGACTGCACAAAATTTGTACGTATTCGGCTAGGATACACCAGAGTCACACACAGTTATCTACATATTTAATGCAATATTTTATATCCCACAAATCCTTCCCATTTCCTTTGTGTTTGTCCAAAAACTAAAAACAGCCGTACATTAACATTTAATAATTCAGATCCACTATATCCACTATACCACGCTTCCATTGACAAATTCCTTAAAATCTCCAATCTTTATATTGAAATATAGTTGAAGAATGCATATTTTTTCCATATATATATAAATAATTGTTAAATTAACTATAATATTTTTTATAATATTTTGCACTATAAAAAGCTGAAGGCCTTCATAGATGGACGCTATTGCTCATAATAATGTTAGTTTATAATTTGTAATTAAAAGTTAAAATGTTGTATTTAAACCCTTACAGCTTTTTGCTATGTATGTCTGTTTGTCTGTGCTTTTGTTTGTTTGAGTTTAACTGTCGGTTTATTAAAATTATCTTTGCTTACTCAAGTATCTGTTTTTCCGGTTAAGCACATTTCCAATCAATGTTTGTAAGGCTGGTTGTGTGTGTTTAATTTCGTATACATATGTTAATGTTAATTAACATTGATGCATTTTCATATTTAATTATTTAAATACCGAACAAATAATTTTATCCTTGAAATAATTGTTTACATCTACAAGCGCAATATATACACATGTCGACATTATACTTCTACTTCTGTGTAAGTAACCCAGCTGTTTTACAAGTTGGAAATGTATTTCTTGTACACAGTAAGGCATTTTCAATAATGCCTGATAGCTTCGATCATTTGATACTCTTTGTAGTTTAAAGGGATTGGTTATTTCATGTAACCCAAGTAATCTAGAATGAAGACAATTGTCCCTATAGAAACAAGTTTGTAGTCACTTTTGGTTTTCATCTACAATTTGGCATTAACGGTAGCCAAACCTATTATAAATTTACAATAGCACAATTCACAATCTTGTGCAAATGGTATTGCATCATTGCATTTGGAAAAACATTTAGTATATTTTTGCTCTACACTAACAAAATACACTGCAAAAGCAAAAATATGCTAAATCTTTTTGCAAATGCAATGCTGCACAAGATTGTGAATTTCGCTAATGTTTAAATTGAATTATTTTTTTTAACTGAAAAAGCTGTTTTCTGTTGTAGGCTTTAATTTTGAAATATTTATGTACATTCCTTCGGTTTTTACAACCACTAGTATGATTAAGAACGCGACACGTTTTCCCATCACTTTGCAATAAGAATTAGTTTAATTAATTTAAATTTTTGAATTTAATTTCAATATTTGAAGAGCATATCAAACTTAATATAATAGTGAAATTCTGAAAATTTAAGTCAAATTTTTACCATTATCGCATCGGCTCTGAAGTTTGTAAATATATTTTCAGGCAAACAATTTTGTTCCATGTTTCCAAAAATCTATAGAAGTCAATTGTCACAAGGTGTCCATTTGTAATCTGAAATGAAGTTTCTCTATACTTTAGCGATAAGCCATTTTACGCAGTGCAAAATATGTATGTATGTATATAATGCTTATTGTGTTCATTGCTAGAACAATCTGTTTTAAAATTAATATTGCAAATTAAAATTATGCTATTATTTTAATAAATCATATTTTCATATTGGACTGTCTCTTACTTATTCGGGACAGTCACACATTTAGTGGTTTGGTCTACGAATACATGGTTGCCCGTTACGTTCAAGCATTCAAGAATCTTTTGAGTCCTTTTTAAAGAGGACCACATCACTCAGTGAGATAGTCTGTATCCTATGAAGTCACACCATCTGATAACTGATTTCTCTGCTAGATTGTTAATATATGAGTATTGCAATATTTGCTTAGAGTTGTGAAGAGAAGATGAAACACAGTTTCTTCCCTCTCTCGATCGTGACAACTGCCGCAGTAATTAATGAAATGAAGTCCGAGTCTGCACCGCTATAATTTTCGAGATACCCTTACATTTCCAATTCAGGAGCTGCGTTCTGCGTTTTTCAGTACTGCTGGGTATTAAATCAAGAAAATAAAATTTAAATGTATATTGCTTTAACACATACATATATTAATTGCAACTGCTTCCTGCAATGATTACTTTCCAGCAAAAATTTTCATTAACAAGTAATGGAATAAAATGCTAATTACTACTATTTACTAGATACTCATGCAGATTATTATTTTATAAATAAAACTTTCAAAAATATATCGATAAATATAACAGTTGTTGCTATAACAGCTAATGAGCAAAATATTATTAAATAAATGACTATCATACTGATTCTGTTTAATGACTTGTTACAATATCTTCTCTCTTACGAAAAGTTTAAAATCTATAAGAAAACTCAAAATATTGTGCTATATTTACTAGATTAGTCCACCTATTACTATTTCCAGAATTTGTGTATTTCTCTTTGCATTTATTGTTTAGTTCTTTCCAGTTTGGTTTTGTTGCTCCTTATCTAGGCCCCATTTCACAAACAATTTATAAACTTTACACTTCGCACTTATCAAATTCACAATATTCTTTGCAAATCTCATTTTGCACTAAGATAATTTTTGCAGAGTCTTTTCACTGTTTGTTAAATATTTGCGCTCTCCCGAAAAGTGACACACAGCATTTAATCATCTTTGCATTTCTGTCTCATCACTTTTCTCTTTGCATTGCTAAATAAAACTTGTTAATTTGAAACGCAAAATAAAAATAAAAAAGCATGCAGTGTTACATGTTATTAAAGAAAAAAACAAAAAATATTTTTTTGCTACTTTTCAAAACAATAAATTAAGAACTTTTTATAAAATTATTCTAAATATTTAGAATATATTAAAGTTTACATTTCATTTAACTTAGACACGGAAATCTTGCTTTAAAAATGCCAAAACTATTTCCAATTTTGTGCCGTTTTTTTATGACAACGATTGAAAGTCACTTTAGCAGGGTTATCGGAATTTCGACGTAAAGATGGTATCAACTAGTTTTTCAGTTCCTAACCGCTATCACCCAAAACAAACACATGGACTCTATCCATTGCTAAATCTTACAGCCAAATGCCGTAACACGCTTGTATTTATACTGTAAAATATGTGGGTTTCCATACCGGTCCATATGTTGTTTCTCGTGTAATGTAAGCGCATCAAATTTCATGATTGTGCCATATCCATCATAAAATATTTTTCAGCCATCCATTGACGTCATCAGGCTTTAAAAAATAGAATTTACAGTGTGTGTGGAATGAAACAGCATAACTGTTTGCAAATCTGTGCAAATTACTATTTTCAATATTAACTTTGCACTTTGCACAAGAGAACGTACATTGAAAAGAAATTGCAAAGAAATTGTTTATTAATTTTAACTTTTATAATTCTGAAAAACAAAGTTTTGCAAATTAACGAAAAATTGCATAAGTGCAAAATGAAAAGTTGATAATTTGTTTTGTGGAATAGGGTGCTGGTTTCAAACTGGCATCTCGTTTATGTTCCTTCATAAATCTGAATTAGAATATTCGACAATTTATACACACGTACATACTTGTTTATTTGCATTTGGCTGGAGCTGATTACCAAAAACTGACAATTGCCAAAGAAGAACTAATGACAAAGAAACCAAAAACATTTATGAGTAAAAAGATTCAAAAATGTATAGAATGGAACACTGCCTTTAACATTTCAGATAACCAAACACATCGAGTTTTATAATTTTCCCTGGCGTAAACGTATCTTAGCTATACCAACAAAGTTTAAGCGAGGTTATTGACTATTCCTATGGACAAGTTTCGAATTCGATGCAACCCATAAAAAAAGTATATTAGTTTTCCGAAAAATAGTAAAGTATATGGCTACATTTTTACAAAATGTGCTAAAATGTGATAAATTTTAATTGCAATATATTAATGATGATTGCTTTAATTAAAAAAAGTAAATTTAAACAATACTACTTTTTCGAAAAAGTTTTAAAATTATTAATTTTTATTATTGTGCCTCTCATTGCGAAAGAAAACTCGTTCGTATTTGAAAATGTTTACTTTCGAATCAAAATACTCAATAATCCCGCAGGAGTTATAAATTCATTATTTACTAACACAATTAAGTATATTTTTAAACTAAATGTCGCTGATAACGTTCTCCCACGTCGCGTTCGTGACTGTCTCAATTTGTGGCATTTTTGATTATCTTGTCTATATCTAAGTAAATTTATAAGCTTAATTGCACAATCGTAATGAAGGCCATTTGACAATCTAAAGAAAAAACTCTGTTTTAATTTAATTCTTTTATATTAGCAATTATACTATGTACATATGTATGTATATGTATTTCTATAGGGTATATTCAATCATAGTAATTGTTAAATGAAATTAACCACATAAATAATGGCTCTCCTAATTTCACAGGTACTAATTACCAATTAACAATTACCACTTTCTCTCTTAATCAACCAGTCAATCACTCACTTACTCACCGCTCATTCCTGCACCAAAAAAATAACAACAACCTGAAATTTGATATTAGAATCAAAAATTTGAATTACAAACACAGAAACGAAAAAAAAAACAAACAAACTACAAAAAAAAAATTATATATGTATAAAGCAAAACTGAAACGCCTTTTAGTAACTGAAAATAATTAGGTCTCCAATATCCGCAAGCCAATAATGGGCCTTTTGACAGAAAAGTAAAGCCCAACAGAACTTCAACGCCATCCAGCCCCTTTTACAGCTAAGCACAAAAAAACTAACTAACGCGTAACTGAAAAATAAACACATTTTACCAATTAGTTAAAACATCGATGATGATGGTTCGATGTTAAAGTTCATGTTCATGTACAAGACTCTTTAATTCATTCGCTGCCATATACAAAATGAGTGTATGTATGTATGTATGTATGTAGCTGTGTGTGTTTGTGTGCGAGGAAATATTAGCCGGCCTTTATAGACCTCAAATTACTTAAATAGTGTAGTAACTGTATATTTGTGTTTAAGTGCAAGTGCTTTATTTTCGTTCAAAAACTAATTTGTATTGTTTAACTACAAATTGAGTGTGTATATTTTTCTGCTGTGTTTTTTTTTTAAGTTCTAACAAGTTTATTACATAAATGTACATGTATTTTTTCTGTTTGGTTGTACAAATATTTTCCTGCTTCTGAATACAAAAAGAGTTAAAAATCAAAGCATTTGCTGGTTGTATGGCTGTATTAAAAACCAAATTTAATTAAAAATATAAAATAAATAATTAATCAACAGTTCAATTTAATTATGAATTCTATAAGCAATTGTTTTAATAGACTGACAATCAAATAGTTGGTACCTACGAGTATACAAAGAATGGAGTAAATAAATATATTTGCGGCAAGTACGACATACTAGAAAGCAAAATCTAGATCTTTTCGAAAATGATCGCAATACTGAATAGAAATCAAATGGCAGGTCTGTCCATAGTTACGCATAATATACGAGGTCTGATGAAAAAATAACCGTTATTTTAAATTTTTTCAAAAATTATTGATTTATTCATCAATAACTATCTTGTCCCCTTCAAAGTAATTCCCCTCAGATATAATACACTTATGCCAGCGTTTTTTCCAATCCTCGAAACACTTCTGAAACGCGCTCTTTGCTATCGCCAACAGCTCCTGTTTCGATTATTCTTTTATCTCTTTAATCATAGCAAAGCGCTTTCGTTTCATTGGTGTCTTCAGTTTTGGGAAGAGGAAAAAGTCAGCGGGGCCCAAGTCCCGTGAATACGGTGGCTGAGGCATGATAACGGTTTTGTTTTTGGCCAAAAACTAACGCACAAGCATCGATGTGTGAGCTGATGCGTTAGCATGGTGCAAAATCCAAGACTGGTTTTTCCACAATTCTGTGCGTTTCTGACGAATTGCTTCGCGCAAACGGCGCATAACTTCAAGGTAGTGTTCCTTATTGACCGTGCGACCTTGTGGCAAGACTGCCATTGCAGTCGAAGAAAACAGTGAGCAAAACCTTTACATTTGACCGAACTTGACGTGCCTTTTTCGGTTTTGGCTCTTCTGGACGTTTCCATTGAGATGATTGGGCTTTGGTTTCAATGTCATAGCCATACACCCATGATTCGTCACCAATTATGACCTTTTTGGGAAAATATCTGTTGACGATGTTCAACAGCTCCTGAGAAATGTCCATGCGACGTTGTTTTTGCTCAAGCTTTAGCAATTTTGGAACAATCTTCGCTGCTGCATGTATCATGCCTAAAACATCCATAAAAATTGCTTAACATGAACCGAACGATACGCCAACATCATCAGCAACCTCTCTGATAGTGATTCGACGATTATCCAAAATTATTTTCTTTACTGCTTTAATGTTTTCATCGGTTGTTGACGTGCTCGGGTGACCAGGATGACAATCGTCATTGACTCGGCCTTCCTTAAACAGTTTATACCACAATTGAACTTGTGCTCTGCTCATAGTAGACTCGCCAAGCGCCACAGTCAACATTTCAAATATTCTTGCGCGTTTAATTTCATTTTTTACACAAAACTTAATATAGTTTCTTTGATGCATTTTTTCGAATAGTAAAAAATCGAAGAGCACACCAAACCACGATTAACCTTTTTAGCTGTCAAAAACAAACTAACAATCCAAAATGGCTGATATTACCAACATATATGACAGACATGTGTACCAACATAACAGAAAAAAATTCGAAAATCGAACATACGTAACTCACGAAATTTTAAAATAACGGTTATTTTTTGATCAGACCTGGTATACTGTTTGACCAATCATATTTTAGATGAAATACGGTGCAGTAAATTTGCCAGTCCAAAATCCGCTCCAAAAAGTGACACATTGTAGATGAATTTGTGGATCATCAGGCGTGAAATATTTGAATAAAATGTCTAACTGAATCACCATTTATTTATATATTTATATTCTTATACCCACCACCAAAAACATGGGGGATATATTGCGTTTGTCACTCCGTTTGTCACACATCGAAATAATGGTCGTAGAACCAAAATGAAAATGTATGCTGGGTCCTTATTAGATTCTAAGATGATTTAGCCATGTCCGTCCATCTGTTGTTGGCACGATAGAGCTACGAAAAAAAGACATATAACAATGAAATTTTTACCGAACATTCTTTGATCCAGCGCAATGTATGGTATTGCAAATGAGCAAAATCGGTCCAGTAGAATCTGAGTTATAGATGAGATAATATCATGAAATTTTCCACACTTTATTTTCATTGCAGAAGGACAAGAGCTGTTGAAAATGGTAGGAATCGGTCCACGATTTTTCATAGCCCCCATACCAATATCTTACCGGAATATGGTTTTATGGTACATAAATGCGGGTGCTCCGATAGACTAGGCGATAGTGTGCCAGACTATCAATCAGAGGGTTGCGGATTCGATTCCCGCCAAAGACTCTGGGTATTTTCTGCAGATAAGTCAAAAAGCTTCGTAGTTTTGGGTTTGTATTTGTTAATTAAAATGTCGATAAAAAAAGCCGTATCTAAACAAAATTCTGCAATAATAGCCGCATAGAAAGACCACTTCCGAAATTCACTTAAATGAACATAAATCTTTTGTAAAAATGATTATGAAGTTGAAATTCGACAATTTCATGATTATCGGTCCATATTTAACCGTAGTCGCCATATAAAGTCCAGTTCCAGAAATCACTTAAATGCGCATAAATCTCTTATAAATCTCCATAATAGGTGATTTGGTGGTGGGTATATAAGATTCGGCACAGCCGAATATAAACTCTTACTTGTTTTAGTTTATATTTCAAACACTACAGAATTCATTAAATATTTAAACTGTTATTTACTAATAAAAATTTAAACCTAAATTTATGTAATTTATCCTTATTTACTTCCAGACAAACTCCTTCGTTACATATTAAGGTAAGTTAATTTCAAACATTATACCATTTTTTTTAAATTCTAGTTAAATTTCCAAATATATTCAATTCTATTTTTTTTCTCAAAAATCAACAGGCATGTTCTTTTTTTGTTTTGCATGAATAAAACAGTATTTTCTCAAACACAAAATATTCTGAAAACGTTATTAATTACTTATGTAAATATATTTTTGACAAACAAAAATATTGACAAAACGTTGAAAAGTTTATAAATTCACTAATACTCATACACATTTTCATTTATACACATGAGAATAAACGTTAAAGGCTTTTCTCCGTATTTTATGCACAAAAGAAAAACTGGAAAATTAAGATGAAAAACAATTTTTACATTCATAAACTATTTATCAAAAACAAAAGAGTTGTTGCTGTGTTAAGAGGGGAGTTTGAGCAAGAGAGCGATAGATAGAGAGAGAGTGAGAGAGAGTGAGAGAGAGTGAGGAAGAGAAGATAATAAAGAAACTGAAAAACTAACTTTTCTTAAATAATTTTACATAAACAATGATGGCCTACAGCATAAAATATTTGTTAAAATCAACCGACCATCCAGTACAACCATAAATGTTCATGCAGAAAACAACACTTTACGTAAAGTTTACATACATATGTATATGTAGATTAGACGGCATCAAAATCAGCGTTGTCAACTTTGAAATTTCAAAACTCACCAAGTTAAGAATTTCGTTCTTGTTTCAAATATTTATTGAATTAATTTGAAAACATATTAATTAAAAACATAAATTCTATAAAAAACTTTTTATCAAGGATTATTGCTAAAAGTAATAATAGTAAAAGCCTTTTTTTAAATAAAGATATAATAAGCATATAACCACTCAAAATTTACCTTACAATATGATATTCGGAACTAAAGTACTAATTGGTAAAAAAGCTAATTTCAGTACATATTTGGTACTTTTTTTGTTATATATTTTTGATTTCTAGTTAAAGTACTTCTATATGATTTTTTTCAATAAAATTTGTTAGGATTCCACTGGTATCTAACCCTAGTTGTTCGTCTACAGTTCAGTACACGAAACAATCAGGCTATACAAGAATTTTTATTTACATGTTTAAAATGTTAATTTGATTTTCAAAGAAAGATTTTTGAAGAATTTGATTTCATTTAACATACATTCGTATTTAAAATACATTTTTGCATCGTATAGATTTCATGAGTTATGAATTATTAAAAAACTGCAATAAAAAATTAGTAAAAATAATCACATTTTCGAAAAAATTAAAAAACTCACCGAAATACACAAACAAAAATTTTAGTGTTGAATGAAATGGTACTCAAACAGGTGTATTTTATTGTAGAAAGATTTTTTCTCATACTGAAACAAAAAGTTGTTTAGAATTTGCTTTGGTAACACGAAAAATTAAAAAGCGCACCAACATTTTAAAAAAAGCGCACCTCGCACCAACTAAAGTATTTTTCGCACCAAAAATTTAAAAAAGCACCAAAAATGGTGCGAAACGCACCAAGTTGACAACGCTGATCAAAATGTTATGGAGGTATAAAGAAAAGAATCGGTTGTAAAATATTATTACCGGAGACCATCAGAATAAAATCTGTACTTGTATACTTGTTGTTTGCATTGTAATGGTTACAATGGCATTACTGCCGTATTTATAAACAAGTAAGAAAGTATAGTCTAGTATAGTATAGAATATGTATAAAATAGTTTTTCAGAAATGTGCGCTATGACTTATTATGGACCGATCATCCAAAAATTTAGTGTCATGATTTTTGTGAATATATATATTGTGTATGTTAAACTTTATCTCGATATAAATACTTTTAAACGATTACGGTTGATTACGGGGAGGGTCTTATATGGGAGTTTCGACTAATTACGGCCCGACCATTATGAAATTAGATGTCATCATTTCTGTATATATGAAACTTATTTGTGTGGAATTTTATTTGGACACCAACATTTTTAAGAAATTTATGATCGTTAAAGTGATTTTAGAAAGTGGGCCTTATATGGGAGCTACGACGAATTATGAACCGATCACAATAAAATTGTACCGTATTGTTGGTATACATATAGGATACATTTGTGTTAAATATTATTTGGATATCAACATTTTTGAGTGAGTTACGCTCTTTAAAGTGATTTTCGGAAGTGGGCTTTATATGGGAGCTACGACGAATTATGAACCGATCACAATAAAATTGTACCGTATTGTTGGTATACATATAGGATACATTTGTGTTAAATATTATTTGGATATCAACATTTTTGAGTGAGTTACGCTCTTTAAAGTGATTTTCGGAAGTGGGCCTAATTATGGACCGATCTGCACAAAATTTGTATATGTGATTTGGCTTCATTTACCACTCATTTGTGATGAAATTTGTTTGGTTCCTTTCAAAATTCAAACATTTATGATCGGTAAAACCCAATTTCGGGAGGACTTTTGTATGGGGGGCCAGGTGAAATAATGGACCGATTGTCACCAGTTTCAATCCCATCCGTCCTTGGGACGAAAAAATATCACGTACCTAATTTTATCCAAATATCTTTAAATGGCTACCTGAACTCTGCGCACAAGCTTTACATGGCCAGCCAGCCAGCCAGCCAGACGGACTGACGGACGGACATCGTTAAATCGACTCAGAACGTGATTCTAAGTCGATCGGTGGCTGTTGGACCAATATTTATGGGCGGTACAACATCAGCACCATGGTTGTATAGGGTACAACTAGTAATAATTTTGTAAATACAGAATTAGGCAATTATTTAGGGAACGGAATGACACATGACACATAGATTTACTAGTGGAGGTTATGGAGGTTAGAGATTTAATAGTGTTTCATCGAAGCCAAAACTGCAAAACATACTGGTCGACCACGCTCTCTAACTAATAATGAGTTGAGCAAAATAGTCAGAGAGGTCAAGAAAGCTCCAAAATTCTAACGTAGTCAAAATAGCTGAAGACATTTCCAAGACACGCGGTGCTCCAGTAAACGAATCGACAATTAGAAGACGGCTGAATGACCATGTTTCGTAGAACAGGGCATAGAAAAAAAGCGTATATTTCTCCTGTAAACCGTACTAAACATAAACATTTTGCAAAAGCTAACTTAACGTCTCCGCAATCTTTGAGATTTTTGTGTCAAAATCAAGAGGAATGGTCTAGAGAAGAAGAAATAGTGAGCTGCTTCCACAGAACCTTAGAACTTAATGCTACAGTAAAACATGGCGATAGGTCTTTGATGGTTTGGGGTTGTATGTCAGCTGCAGCACCAGGTAATCTTTTATTCATTGAAAGTAGCCGAGACTACTTACAAATTTTAAAAGGCAATTTGAAAGTAAGTGCTGAAAATTTAGGTCTTAAAACGCCACCAAGACAACCGAAAAGACACCGCCAGAATTGTCCAGGAGTGACCTGAGCAATTGAATTCACCAACGCAATCTCCAGACCTTAACCTGTGGGAAATTTTAGACAGCAACATCAGAAAAAGAAGCATTTCATCCAAAGACGAACTCTGAACAGCTTTAGGACAAGATTACTAGAGATGTAACAGAACATCTTGTAAGTTCCATGAAAAGGCAACTAATGGCTGTAATTAAACTGGATTTTGGTATTAGAGAATATGGTATCTTTCAACTGTATACTAATTTCCATGATATCAATTTTAATTTTAAAATTTTTTTAAAATAAGAAAACAATTAAATTTTAAATTGATTCAAGCTTATATATTTTTTATTATAATAAAAATATTTTGCTTCATAGATGAAAAAGCTTGACTCGATGCTACTCTTTCCTTAAATATTTGTATTTCCTTCTCAAACATTTGGAGCAGGTTAATGTACATATGTATATCGGTGATGGAAATTGAATAAAATATCCACTGACTTATAGTAGAAAATGTTTATGTATATGTACTTGCACAACTACTAGGAAAAAACAGACATGCATATTGATTGATTATGTGTGTAAAGTTATGCATTATAATACACTTATAGAACATCCATACACTCCAAGGTATTTGCTTAGAATTACTAGTATTTTAGCTAATGTAATTAAATCACTTAACTAAAGGTCACAAAGCGAAAAGAACAATAAATGGTGATCACGCTTTATTTCCAAAAATCGACCGCTAATAAACAAGACGTTCTAAAGACAAATGGGCCATAAACTGTGATCACTCATATATCGCAGCTAAAATCGATTTATATAGGAAATTCATTCGGCTTCACATTATATGCTTCTAAATGAGTCTTTCTGTTCGCTGAAATTGCCGATTGATTAGCTCCCAATGATTTCGCAAACTCTTGTTGAGTTTACCGACAATTTTCATTGTGTAATGCCTTCAATTCTTAGTCAACAATCTTTTTCTGCTGGACTGGGCGATCTTTGTCTGACTGAACTTCTGAACAGCACAAACCATCCGATGAAACACATTAACCATAATCATCGGTGAACAATCGGTGTGCTTCAGCGGCACTTTTTTCAAAGCAAAACTTTCCGCATATGAAGCTTCGTTGGCACAAAATTTGACAAAAAAAATTTTATTTACACCATAATGATCAATAACTAATTGAGAATAAATGGCAATATATTCATTAAAATTACATACATACATATAAGTTACTAAAGGCTAAAACAGCATTAAAAAAACGCCATCTGTTATTAATACCGCATTTAAAGTTATATAACCGAACCTGAGTGAGCACATTGATAGAGACAAAACTAAACGATGTGTTGTATGCAAAGTTCACCCTCTAATCCCGAACAAACACTTAACACTTCTTATCTAACTTTTACCTATTTCAGTTTTGTCCTTATTATACCCTATACCGTCATAGTAGAAGATGTATTGCAGTGTCTCAAATATAAATCTATCACCCATTTGTATGTAAACATATTGACTCAGAATCGCTTTTTAATTTTTCCTTGAAATTGTTTCGGTATTCACACAGCACAATTCTTATTGCTTACTGCACTCGTATTTTTATTTGAAAGTATGCACACATACATACATACATACATACATACATACATACATACATATGTAATATGAATAAGAGAGTAACAAGAATTGCTAGTACAATCAAGACGAGTACACAGTCTTATCTTCCCCCCCACCACGATGTCTAAAAGATAATCAGCTTAGTTTAAAGAATTGCTTCGTGTAAATTGGAGCATATTTAATCCATTTTAATATCCTTACCAAATAACTCACAGTATGCATTCTCTTACAGTAAATATTGTGCATGCATGTATAGGTATGTTATAACGAAATATATACATGCATACATATATGACTGCATTGTTTTGTATGTGCATGTTTATGTATATTTATGTATTTGATACTTTAGCTTCAGGATGACTCCGGTTTGCCCCCAACATACAATCTTCTCCTGCTGCTGCAACCACATCTCCTGTTTTAACGTTCATTTGTGCGTTGATCTGGAAATATTCTCAAATATTAATTTGCATATCGATTATAAACACCACGTTTATATTTATGAACACGTGACTTAGTTCCCTGTACAAACTCATGCATGTTCGGGTATTTGGAAGCACAAAAAAATATGTTTAAATTTTTTGTGAGAGAGAAATTTTTTTTATTATTTTATTATAACAAACATTTCATATGCACAGCCGAAGGCTGTCGCTTATGTGAGATACTCATGCAAAAAAGGAAGAATCGAATTTAAAAACCACTTGACTTTATATTGTATGTATGTATGTATGTATATTCATTTAATATTTTTTATGTTTAAGTAAACGTGTATTTCAGACATGACAATATCTAATATTCAAAGTAGTTTATTTGTTCATTTTTTTTTTTGTAAAATTATGAAAACACTTTAGTTTGAACTAATGCATTTGATTTAACATTACTAAATTGCTTAAAAATTAATCAGCCGAATCATGAATAAAAATTCCGAATGAGTTTTTTCCCTTTTCCCATTTTTTCTATTCAAATTCAATATAAAAGGGAAAAAACTCCCGAGGATTTTTTATTCATGATAGGGCCGAATATGAATCTGAGTAGCAGCTTAAATGAAATAATTTTCTAATATAGGGATTCACATTAAGATTTTCGTACTTGTAATATTATATTCCTTAAACCTGAATATGAAGAATAATTAAAAGTGAAGGATTGCATGAAGAATCTAATAAGCACTTCAAGGTCTTTGCAGGTTTCTAAATCCTGATCGAAATTGCTTCTGACCTATCCCAGCTTTTTGCTTTAAATCATCTCTGTATCTGCCGTGATCAATATCAATTAGGATAGTAATGCTGCATTCTGCTACCCAAAATTTATGGAGTCTTTATGAATGTAGCTTAAAGTTGCCGTATACAATGTTTGATCTAATGGATCATATGCATAACTTAATAAATTTGTTTTCCTAATATACCTGAAGGGCCTTCCTGGCATGCCTCAGGAAAAACTCCAAAAAACTTTCCAGAAGAAACTGCTTTTTCTATGGGTAATGAATTTTGAAGTCATTACTGTCATATTCAGAGTAACTTCCATGCAGAAAGTGACAGTCCTTAATACAGAATTTAATATTTTTATCTAAAGTAATAACACTAGGTTATACATTGCAGTTAGTACAAGAGCTTGTCAAAAGTTGCTCTGCAAATTTTTAGGTGTTTCAGGTTACGTTACAGATCTCCTCCGGGATCACAGATAGTTCAGAGATATGACACGTTTAGTATGTACGTATCTAAACTACAAGAACGTCCACAAATTGTCGAAGACCTTCTACAAGTCTAACGCTACCAAAACCTTATTTTAACGAGGCATCTGTTGATCTGATGGAGTGACAAGTATTGTGAAGGTTGTGTGCTTTTTACATTCACAGGCTTCCTACATTGTCTTGTCTCCTAATCGCACCGTGAGGAACTAATCAATTTTCAAGATTTTGGGCATAATCGAGCATCTAACTGAATTGTTAAAATTCAACTTCTTGCTACACAGAAAAAAATAAAAATGAGTTTCAATTAAAATATTTGTGGAATCAATTAAAAATTTAATTGAAATCGGACCTGTAAACAAAATGATAGTATCAATTAAAAAAAAATGTGAGATTTAATTGAAAATATCATAAAAAGTAATTGAATCAATTAAAATTTTAATTGAAATTTAATTTAAAATCAATTAAAGGTTTAATTGAAAAGGAAACATGATTTTTTTTCTGTGTAGCAAATGCATAGAAACATTACCATGGATATACAGCCGGAGCCAAAAGTTTTGGTAGGTCTGGCTGCGTTATTGCTTTCCGCAAAAGTGTAAGACTGACGAGAATCCGAGACTGGAAGGTTATAAAGTTTTTGAATAATACTTCGTTTAGTCTGTCTCTCTCAATAAAAAATTTGCAAAACACACTAAAGTATTGATCGGGGTCGAATATGGTGTTCCTAACTTTGTCATCCTCTTTGTTGCGTAGAAGAAACATCGAACTGCTAAACTCAAGTTGAAATTAATCTGCTGATGTTGCAATGCAGCTGAATGACTCTTTGGTTTTTACTTTCAATGTCAACATCATCATCTGCGAGCCAAGGTGCTTTTGCTGGGAAGTGCAGCCGCTCTACGAATGATCGATTAACAGAAGTGTAGCAAACGTATACTGCGTTAACAGTAACAACGAAAAGAGTTGAAACGAATAGAAATCAAGAAAATATATACTGGGAATCTTTACTGTTAGCCGGTCATATTTAATAAAAATTAAGACACAATTTACACGAAGCAATTCTGTAAGCTTAGCTGATTTACGTTATAGACAAAGGGGTGAGGGGAAAATAGAACGAGTACACTCTTGATTATACTAGCAATTCTTGTTTCTCTATTATTTGTCCAACATATGTGTATACAAATGCGTCTATCTCTCAAATAAAAATACGATTATATTGTGCAAAGAAATTTCAAGGAATTATATTGTATCAATATTTGCAACAAAAATTGCTACGTGTAAATTGTGACTAAGTAAGAAAAAAAATGAAGTTCAATGGAAACGCAGGACAGAATTTCCAACTAATATTTTTTTTCCAGCACTCAGGGGACGACCCCTACTTATGCAATGCATTGTGTTGGAACTAGGAGAATAGGTTATGGGAGGGAGGATAGAGGGAGTAGTGTTTGTGAACATTTGACTTGAATTGGATAAATAACATTGTGGTTATCTAACATTTTGTATCAATTGCAGCAACATTGTATGCTGATGGCCTAAAATATTTACACATTTTTCATTGTAATTTAAATATATTTTTAAAACTTGAATGATTACTTTGATATTTTTAAATAAATTTTTCATAAAAATTTAGTACAAATACTATGTCATCTAAAATCAACAAAAAATCAAAATAAAAATTTAGCAACAATGAAAAAAATTTAATTTAATACAATAAAACACAGCATTTTTTACACATACTGCATTTATTTATTCATACCCAACAAATCTACTAAAATACACAGCAGCAAAGCCAATTGGCGAGAAAAATTAAACTCATGCACAGGTCTATACATAGTTTTATTTTTTCGACAACATCTTTATTGAAATTGAAACAAAACCAAAAGAAAAAAAAACGCATATAAACTTTACATATGAAATGGAGGTACAGACTATAACAATGTAACACAAAATGCATAAACTAACTAAACAAATTGTTTAACAAAGAAATAAATAATTGAATATAAACAATAATAATAATAATAATATTCAATGCAAGTAGCCAGTCGTAACTAGAGAAAAATAATAAAATTTATTTGAATCAGAATCATCAGAAATCTGTTTTTGTTTTCTTAAAATTTACAAACAACAATTGCTTTTCGAAAAGCAATACCCTGCAAAAATCTGTGGAGTACGTTGTCCATTGTAGCGAAAATGTAGTGACTACATCATGGTCCTATGTAATGCACTCATGGACCATTTCATTTTCAAAGCAAAATTTCTTGTTACACAACAATTATTCGTAGTCATTGTTGTAAAACATTTGAAGTAGTTACAAGTGGTAGTTCTTCTACTAGTCCCATGTTATGCAAAGCTGGATTTTATAGTTTTTTTCATACAAACGGATTATGTTTGGAGTACTCCTGGTCCTTTGTGTAGTAGTCCATACAGGCGTGTATGGTCTACTCGCGTTTTTTTGCAGGGTAATAACGAAAACTAAATATATACACATACATAGGTAATAATAATTCTAATTTACAATGAAATTTATGTTTGTGCATTGTAAATTTAAAACAAAACTAAACCACTTGAATAGCTATGACTAATATAATGAATGAATATCTTATCTAATTAACTTTGCTAATTAGAAAGGTCAGTACAGCAACACAACAGGCAGAACTGCAAGTCAAGTTTGTAGCAACTAAAGTATTCAAATACTCAAACCGGTTAAACTGCTTTTTTATATTTGAAAAAATATCGGTTTGGAATATTCTATATTTTCGAATTATTCGACAAACAAGTTTTTTTTTGAATCGGTTAACCGGTTTTTATAATTAAGAACTTTTTAAAATTGTTTAAAAAAAATATACAAATTTTAATACATAATATTTTTTTAGTCCCAATTTACACGAAGCAATTCTTTAACCTAAGCTGATGATTACCTTTTAGACATCGGGGTGAGGGGAAGGAAGATAAGACAAGTACACACTTGATTGTTGTAGCAATTCCTGTTACTCTCATATTAGTATTGCATATGTATGTGTATACAAATGTGTGTATACTCTCAAATATAAATACGAGCGATACGAATTGCGCTGTCTGTACACTGAAGAAATTTTAAGGAAAAATTGTATCGATATTTTCAATAAAAATAACCTTGCGTAAATCGGGAATTATTTTTGTATCGAATATCTCACACTGATTAAAATATATTGTACGAACTTATAAATATATAGGGTGATTCAAATATAAATACGAGCGATACGAATTGCGCTGTCTGTACACTGAAGAAATTTTAAGGAAAAATTGTATCGATATTTTCAATAAAAATAACCTTGCGTAAATCGGGAATTATTTTTGTATCGAATATCTCACACTGATTAAAATATATTGTACGAACTTATAAATATATAGGGTGATTCAAATATAAATACGAGCGATACGAATTGCGCTGTGTGTACACCGAAGAAATTTTAAGGAAAAATTGTATCGATATTATCAATAAAAATAACCTTGCGTAAATCGGGAATTATTTTTGTATCGAAAATCTCACACTGAATAAAATATATTGTACGAACTTATAAATATTTGGGTGATTCATGTAGAAATACTTTTTGCAAAAGCCTTTTTTTGACAGATCACGTGTGAGTCGTGTCAAACTGTCATGTTATTTTTGTTTAGTATTGTTTGGCATTTCATAATGGAAAGACTTCGCTAGGAACAACGTTTGCAAATCTGTCAACTTTATTGCGAAAATTCACGTTCTGTGAGGAATGCATTTTGTTTACCTTGCTCAACTTATGGTCAACATAATCGGCCTACTACTGAGCGTACTATTTGCAACACCATCACCCATTTTGAGACACAGCATTCATTATTGGATAATATTCTAGCGAATAGTCCACGTCCAGCCGGTGGAATCATCGGCCCCTATTTCCTTAAAAATGATGCCGATGCGAGCGTAACCGTCAATGGCGACCGTTGTCGTGCCATGATAACCGACTATTTGATGCCTGAAATTGTAGTTCGTGATCTCGGCGATATTTGGTTTCAACAAGACGGCGCCACTTCCCACACATCGCATCAATCAATGGATTTATTGAGAGAACACTTCAGTGAACACATAATTTCATGTTTTGGGCCGGTCGATTGGCCACCAAGATCGTGTGATATCACACCGTTAGAGTTTTTCTTGTGGGGATCGATTCAGGCCTTAGAGGAAAACATCACGCGTGTCATTCGCCAGTTAGCAGTCGAATTGCTCGAACGAGTCATCGAAAATTGGATTCAACAGATAGACCATGTGCGACGTAGCAACGGCCAACATTTGATAGACATAATTTTTAAAAAAATATGTAAATGTCAAAGAATGTTCTTTCAATTGATAATAAACATTCCCCATTATATTTTAATTTTCTGGGCTTTTTCTTTAAAAGCCCCACGCTTTATAATTGAACAAAGCTAGTTTGTAAAAAAAAGGTTTTCGGATCTAAGACCCATTAAAATTTATAATGACATCTTAGAAATCATTTGGGATCTCCAAAAAGTCTTCATTTTGGGAATACAACTGTTGGCGATGTTATGTTATTGTTCGAACAACACTTTCAGCTGTAATTTTTACACATAAAGGAAAGAACATGAACATTGACACGTTCTCTCCACACAGAATAACATGAACAGCAATTGTTATGTTCAAAAATATTCAAACGCTTCATTGTTATATAAATATTAAAACATTTATTGCTTATCTGGTTTATTTGATACAATTTCTGAAATAGGATTGAATGAGATTTCGAGCAGAAAAACCTACTAACTGGCCTACTGACCCACAGAAGATTGCGGATGTTATTGATTTAAAAGTGATAAAAGAATTAGAATTATGATCCCATAATTATTACTATATGGCGCCCCCGAGAAATTGTATCCCCAACTGGTAATTTACCGCTGACAGGCACAAGTATAAATTGGCTTAATTAAAGAAAATACCTCTGTACACATGGTTCTGAAAACATACCGCTAGGAACACCAGAGAATATCGATTACTCTCTTATCGATTTGTATAATCATTTTAAACTGACTGCTCAACTTTCTATCCAAAACCCCAGGACTAATCAAATATAATGATGTCGAACGGGTCTTAAATGAAAAAAAGAAGAGTTCGAAGAGAGTGACAATTGCACAGCTTCCCTCAACTCAAATCGAAGCTAAAAGATTGCATAAAAAGACTCAAGAGAGCTCCTGGAATGTCGGAATAAATAATTAGAAAATCTGGATGCAACACCGCAATTGAAGCTATTCAAAAAGTTGTAACCGATTTTAATTAAAAAAATTGTAGTCCGAATCATTAATTTGAATTTACAAGACCTAAGGAAACCATTTAAAGAAAAAACTATTGTTCTGCTCTTTTTATCGACATTTCCCAAGCGTTTGATAAAGTGTGGCATGATGGTGTAATACACGTAAACTATTGGAAAACTACTTAACTGGTCGAACACTTAAGCTTAAAGAAGGAGACTTTTTAAGTTTCGCACAACCTATTGAAGCTGGAGTAACCCAAGGAAGTATCATGGAACTCTTCTTGTACTTGATATGCCAACAAACAACAACAAAGCCAAGTTAAATATCTCGGTATACAGAAAGGAAGAATGCCAACTTAATACATACAATATAAACAATAGCAGATAAACAATTTTTGCCCGGCACCGGCTGGACTAAATAATTAAAAATTATTACATATAAAATTTTAAATACTAATTGTTAGTTCGCTTTTAATGACGATAAATAGAAGTAAACACAAAAATATGTAAATAATTTCATACAAAAATATCTTTGTAAATATCCATTTCTTATCATGCATTCTATTATTATCACCACCACTGTTAATAACTGAAATTGCATGTGTAACTCCTGTATTTATTCTCATACGTAAATGCGTTTTATTTATTAATAAAGTTTTCTTGCACTTTTTTTCTTTCTGGCATAAATATTTTCTGCACTATTTTCTTTTAATATCAAATAGAGTGTGTTAATTATACCCTACACCACTATAGTGGGGAGAGTATATTGGGTTTGTACTGATGTTTGGTCCAACACCCACCTTAAAGTCTACCGATCGGCTTAGAATCACTTTCTGAATCGATTTAACGATATCCCTCTGTCCGTCCGTCCGTCTGGCTGTCCATGTAAAGTTTGTGCGCAGAGTATAGATCACAATTTCGAAGATAAAATTTGGTATGTGATATTTTTTGCGGCCCAAGGACGGATGGGATTGAAACTGGTAGAAATTGGTCCATTATTTCACCTGGCCCCTTTACAATGTCCTCCCGAAATAGGAGTTTACCAGTCATAAATGTTTGATTTATGCAAGTAGCCAAACAAATTTCATCACAAATGAGTGGTGAATGAAGCCAAATCGCATCTACAAATTTTGTGCAAATCGGTCCATAATCAGTCGTAGCTCCCATCTAAGGCCCACTTCCGAAAATCACTTTAACGTCTATAAATCTCTTCAAAATGTTGTTATCCGAATAAAATTTAATAAAAATAAGTTTTATATGTACAGAAATGATGACACCTAATTTTATAATGGTTGGTCCATAATTAGTCAAAACTCCCATATAAGATCCTCTCCGTAATTCACTTTAAGCTCCATAAATCGTTTGAAAGTATTTATATCGAGATAAAGTTTAACACATTTAATATTTATATTCACAGACATCATGACACTAAATTTTTGGATGATCGGTCCACAATAGGTTATATAACTCCCATATAAGGCCCATTTCTGAAAAAACTGTGTGTAGGGTATTATATGGTCGGGCTTGACCGACTATACTTTCTTTCTTACTTGTTTTTATTCGTTTTCATGTGTGTTGTTGAACATGTGTATTTTTCTTTTAATGAGTAGTGGAATACACCACCTACACACGCAGTTTGATTATGAAATACAAATACAACAATTATTTTTCATTTAATTTTGATTTATGAATTCAAGGAATTTCCCCTGCATTCTGACTCTTTAATTTTGACGTACGTTGCAATCTTATAGATTCGTGCACAGAAAAAATATCCTCATTTTCCCCTTTATTATCTATTATTTGCTAAATATTGCAATGCAGATGTTAAAATTATAATTGTGCTGCTTGAAATTTATGTTCGAAGGTGAGAATTCTTAAATAGAAAATTTAATTAAAGCGCTAGTATAGTTTTTTTTTTATATTAAACTTTTATTCATAGAACATTTATTCAGTATGAGACCAACTACTTGTATTGTTAGACTATAAAACCTGAGAAAGCTGGACTGAAATTTTTCTGTTATACATTTAGTTTTCATACAGTTTGACTTGTGAAATTATTTTATATATTCTATCATAATACAAACCAATATATTTTAAAATTTATAGATTTTAGAAATTTTTTAAGAGAGGTTCGGTTGTTTTCAGATAAAGGCCCCGTATAAATTTTGGCCGGTCATAAATAAATAAAACTAGAAAAGTTATAAATGTAACGTAACTGAAACGTCTGAACCTGATCAATATACATACATATGTACATATAATTGCCTTACGTGTTTACTTGAAGTAATAGGCTCAAAAGCTCAAAATTGTTACACATTTTTGACACCGCGTCTTGACGAGAAATCGTTTCGTCTGTGTGCGGAAAACGATGTTCATAACGTTCTTTGAGTGGGTTCACAGCTGCGACTTTTTCTGCTGCGACATTTCTCCTGCGAATCGAGTTTATAGTGTAGTAAACATATTCGCCTTTAAAGCCCCTAGACCACAAAATAAAACCTGCTGTATGCAAAAATAGATTATTACACATATTTTTTCATAAATATCGAAAACTAAAAACTAAGTCCTATATGGCAACACATATGCGAATGAACAAAATAGGGAAAATGAAAAATTGAATGTCAAAATGTTGCAAGAATGGTGCAACAAATGTTTCATAATGTGAACAGACGATGAATTTAGAAGGGACACCAAAAGAGAACGTTAGCAGAGTCGCAGCGCGTGAACCTACTCTTTGAAATTTAAAAAAAAAAATGTCTTTCTGTTTTCACCCCATGTCCTGACAAGTCATCGTTTTGTACGTTGTCAGAATTACGCACAAATTTGTTCGTGTTCTTCTGCGTGGGGAAGACGTACTATCAAGGTTCAAATGCATACTTTTCTTCTTAATTTTCTAAAATGGTGATACATGTTTTTGTAAAAAAAAATTATATTCGATGGCATAGTTGCGCGAACAAATGTTCTGACAATGTTGTTTGAACAATACATCGAAAGACAAATTCAAGTGTGGGTAAGAAATTTTTCGCTAAATGAACAAATTGATGCCAAGACCGCGGGTCATTTAATGTACATATGTCAGCTGTTGACAACTCTTTTTATATTACTAGTTGATAATATCATTATTTTTAAGATTTATAAAGGGAACTAGCAAAAGCTATACTGCGATGTCTTAAAAGGAAATATGACAACAGCTCATGTTGTTCAAAACCATGGTTTTCAATGCTTTACAGCATATAAAGACAAAATATGACACTGTAGCTAACGTTCCCCAGCGCAAAAGGCCCAGAAAAACATCAGCCCACAACGACCGCATGATAAAGTGAATCTCTAAAGCTGATCCAAAAAAACATCCACTGACATTCAACTCGAAATTCAAGAAAGTTAAATGAGACATTATCTAAGCGAGTACATATAATGAAAATGAAATGAAGCACATAATAACATATAGCCGACCAATTCCAATTAGATCTGACAAATTCTAAATTTTTTCTTTGAACTTTAGTTAGAAGAGGTTTATCTTGTTGTCCGAAAAATGTTCAGAAAATATCTAACAACCGTGTGAACTAAAAAATTGTTGTCTTCCAACGTTGTATGAAAAAGCATATTCAGTACATTGCAAGCCAAAAATATTGTCAGACATCTAACAATCGTGTGAACCCTTGTTTGTCATTGTAAGGTTGTTTTAAGACAATTGTCAAACACTTTTAATTGTTTATGCATCTGGCAATGGCGGCATTGTCAGAGAAAATATTTACAAATGCAACTCTGTATATATATATGTAGATAAATAAATAAGCAAACAAAAGTGTGCATTAATAAGATTTTGAAAAAAGTGCAAGAAAATTAAGGAAAATAAAAAATGAATAGCGACATACATAGCTATTGATGAATCCTGTTTCATAGAGTGCAACTATTGAATTTTCCCATATTTTAACAAGAGATCGCAGATTCCATACAGTTAAATATGTATAAACAATTGCAAAATAAAATGGGCAAACCTGCGGAAATCATCCCATTGGAATTTTACGGCGTTTTTTGTTATTTTGTCTTCATCCCTGCTACTTTCTAGGACATTAGCAAATAAAATTGTTTCAATTACTTCCAAGACAATACATAAAATTTTTAAGCACATATACAATGACTTACACTCACAACGAATTTGACAAACTTTGCCACACAACAATCTGACAACCGGGTAAACTGACAATTTCAGTTGACAGATAAATTCATTGTGTGACAATTATGTGCCAATGATATTGTCAGTCTTTTTAACAAAATAAATAAAACAATTCCATGAAAAATTAAAAAAAAAAAACTACAAAAATTAACAGGAATTTAAAAATGCAAAATACTTTTGACCTAACCTTCAAATTATGATGCAAATTACTAAAATGTAACAGTAACTAAAAAAAATTAATATTTTTTAGTTTTTTTGGGGTTTCTATTCTTCATAATATCTATAATAGTGAGCCAGTAGCACAGCTGACTGACTTTGTTTACAATTTACTTATGCCAAAAGTAATACTTTGTCAAATGTTTTTGACAGTAGTACATTATTTTACACAAACAAAATGCCTGCTGTTTCTATATTGTGTTGTATTTGTTTCCGATTTGCACTCACATTGTAAAATTACACCATGATATCTATTATTAATTGCAGAAACAATAATTTTTTTACTTGATTTTTACAATTTTTTTTAGATATGAACGAAAAACAAATTTCTCTTAAAAATGTGTGGGCCAAATAGTTTTGCAATACACTGTATTAAGTTTGCATTGAAAATTTTTATCTCTATTCAAGTTTTTAAATTATAAAATCAATAAAAACCAATTAAATTATAAAATAGCCAGTTAAGCTTGTATTAATTAATATTTAATTTCATTGAAAAAAAACACATGAAATCACGGTTTATCACAAATGCTATATCTAACGAAATAAATCTATATTGCCAATAATGGCTTTAAGCAGGCAGAAACCTGGCAACCATTAGCACATCATACTTAAACAGCGTTGTCAACTTTGAAATTCCAAAACGTACCAAAAGGGAGAAATAACGCGCCATATAAAAAAACATACTAACCCGGCATTTACACATGCAAGTGCAAGTTCAAAAAAGTCAATATATTCACACTTTTTTACTAATACACTCACATTTTTTCAATTGCAGAGCTACTCGAGTTTTTCGAATAAGTTTTCGTATATAATACGTACACAGCACTAGCATGCAAGTACTTGCATGTGTAAAGGCAGGGTAAGTTAAAAATTTCTTTTTTGTTTAAAATGTTTATGGAATTAATTTTACATTTTCTTTAATTTCAATAATTCTATATAATAGTAAAATTAATAATAGCCTTGTTTAAATAAACGAATATGCATTTAGCCACTCAAAATTTAACTCACAATATGCTATTCTGAACTGAATTACTAATTGGTAATAAGAGCTAATTTCAGTGTATATTTGGTACATTTTTTAATTACATATTTCTGTTTTCTACGTATTTCAAGTACCTATTTCTATTTGAATTTTTTCAATTAAATTTGTTAGAGCTCAACTGGTTAGAGCAACCCTGGTTGTTTGTCTATAGTTCAGTTGGCCCAACCATCAGGCTACACAAGAATTTTTATTTCCATGTTTAAAATGTTAATTTTATTTTCAAGGAAAGATTTTCATCCTATTCACCTTTAGCAATAACCTTCATGTGTCGAATTAGATTGTATGTATTCATTTATCATACATTCGTATATAAAATACATTTAATGGGGCCATTTTTCATCGTATAGATTTCATGATATAAAATTATTATTTAAAAACTGCAATTAAAAATTAGTAGAAATAAAGATTTCATCATATTTTACGAAAAATTAAAAAAACGCACCGAAATTAACAAAAAATTTTAAAAAGCACCAAGTTGACAACGCTGTACATAAATTACGATATCAGATAAAGAGTCTGTCAAAAAAAAGTCTACACAGCCAAACAATGAATGGCAATGCTAGCAATACAGAATGATCGTGTTTGTCGCACAAAAAATTCTACAATTTTTATCTACTCTTCGTTTTTCTCATGATAATTGTTGTTGGTTTTTTTCTTTTGCTTTTCAACAATTTCTGCCATTACGCTCTCATACTCTCAGTCGCGCTCTTCAAGTATGTTTGTGTTTGTTGTTGTAATTTATTGTGTGTAGTTTTTATTCGTCTTATTTTTTTTTGATTTGGTTTTTGTTGTTTGTTATCCAATTTACAGTTTCGTTTTTTCTTGTGTCAGTTTTTACACAGAAATCGTCGTGTGAACTACACAGTGGAATTAAGCAAATAAATAAAACAATCCAAAAAGAATTGTTTTCTTAAAAGAAACAGCAAATTAATAAAAACAAACAACAAAATTAATATGTGTGTTTATTTAAGCTTAAATATTATGATTATTTATTAGTAAAACTAAAGAATTAAATTGTCTCCAGAGTTTTTCAAATATAAATAACAAGTGGTTAAAAAACAAAATCTGCAAAAAAAAAAACAAATCTAAAATTAAAAGCCAGTGAAAGAATAAGAAGCTAAAAAGCAAATGTAGTGTAAAGAAAACGAAAGTGTTTGATTTTGAAATCCAAAAAACAAAAGCTCTAAAATAAAACCGCGTGCAAAAGACAGCCAAACAAAAATAAGCTAATTAATGGGTTACTCCCTGCAAATAATTGCTGGATGATAAAATGCGCTAATTTTTATAAATTAAAACTAAAATCTACTGTTGTGAAGAAAACAATAAATAAATTTTTGTAAAAAAAAAGCATTTAAATCTAATTTTCAATGTGTTTTCTTTCTTTCGTTAAAATTTTTGAAATTTGAGCACAAAAGTTTATTTATCGTTTTGTTAATTTGTTTGTTTTTGATCGTTCGTAAATTTATTTTCGGTGTCTAATTGCAAGATTTTCGCTATTTGTTTTAATAATTTCTGCATTTTGTTTATTTTGTGTAAATTAATACATTTTATTTAAACAAAAATATATTCCATTAAACATTGTTTTCCGGCAAGCAACCAACTAAAACCAACCCCTTTTTTTTATTGGAAATCTTAAAATACCATCACGTCATGTCGTCAACAACGTGTGTCTGTCATCTTGATAAGTTTAATCAAGTTTTCTTTTGCGACTTCCTTGTGTGCTTTAACTTTACTTCTTTTTCCATTCCTTCTCTTTGGCCAGATCATCATTGTTAAAATATCCTCCCGGTTTTCTTAGTTAAGGCCTTTGTAGCATATCTGTAAAAAAAACACAATAAAACAAAACCATTTATTTCTGCAAATTTTGTTCCTGTTGAACCGAACCAAAAAAAGAGAAAAAAAAGGCTTCCACATAATTTAACCCTTAGCGAAGCTTAAGTATCTTTAGTGTCTTGTTTAAAAATTAATATAAAATTTCATTTTAATTTCAGTGCGTATTTCTCTAATACTCGTAACTAAAAATAAAATCTTGCCCTTTTTTAATGTGTGTATATTTTTTTTTATCAAAAAAAAAAAAACGTGCTTTAAAATCGTTAAATCTTTTTGTTAAAGAAAATTAAACGTTTTACTAAAAAATTCAAAAAAGTGCCTACATTTATTAAAAAAAAAAATTAAGAAAAAAAAACAATTGAAACAAACAACCAAACAATCAAAGTGTTTTATGAAAAACCCCTAAATACCTACAAGTAGCAAAACAGTTTTAAACATCTTTTGGTTCCTATTTCTCAACGTCTACAAACTGTAAGTTTTATTTAAATATTATTTTTTCTTAATAATTTTTAATTATTTATGACACAACTACATTTATTTATTATGATTAAAAAATCATAAATCATTGCCTGTTTAATTTATTTAAAAATTTTATTGTTGTCTGTCACTTTATTGTCTTGTTAGCTTTAAAAAAATCTTACTTAATCCCCTAATTAATCATAAATATACCTATTTAATTGTCTTTAATTTTGATATATCATCAACATAAGTTTGGTGTTCTTTCAGCTTTTCATAAAAATAGTGGGTGAATTAAATAAAAGGGTCAGTCTAACAAGGATTTCGAAAATTCCAAATTTTTTCCTTGCTTCCACAATTTGTTACAACTTGATCTATATTTGAACTTTAAGAATTCCAGGAAAAACTAAATTATTAGAATAATTTGATAAATGTCAGTCATTATTTTATACTGCTTATTAGTTTATAAAAGTAAACTAACTTTTAATAATTATTTTGTAGGCAACATGTACATTGGTGGATATGAGGTTAGCACACTTGGTAACTGTTCTCAATTTAAACAAATATTTTCTGTTGTTTGTTATTTTTTAAATCCGTATATTTTTCAAACCTGTTAGATGATCACGCCACTCCACTTTTTATTTTATTTTATTTTATTAATTTTTTGCATTTCGGTGAATTTCTTTCCAGCGTACAACTACATAAAAAACTCTGGACAGTAATTTAGCACTAAATAATTATAAAATTTACAGAGAAACAAAAAAACTTTATTTAAATCCTAATATTTACAAGAATATCCTTTGTTATCCTGCATATCTTTAGGGCGCACACTCCATCAGAGTCATACAGCGTGCTATTGGAATATCTTATCAAGCATTTTGGATTACATTCCACAAATTTACTTTTACGTTCTAAATTATTGTCCAGCTCAAACTGCCTCTTAATTGCAGTTAACCTCAAATAGAAGAAAGTATTAAGAAAATAGGTACTAAAAATGCAACACACTGTTCACACCATAGGGTACACCACATGTTGTGTGAACACAAATTGCAGTTAATACCTAATTATAATTAAAAACAGTTTAAAAACACTCTATCATCGGGGTTAATGGTGATTTTTAGAAAAATTTAAAAATCCCAAATATAGAATAAAATTTACGGACACTGAACCGAAACTTAAGGTAGAATTAGCCGAACGTCCCTGTAACGTACCGAACCGTAGCGTACCGTAAGCACGTTTGTGTGCTTATAAAACATTTAAAAACGTGCCGTACCTCAAACCAAAAACATTCCATTTTATTTGCACTATTGGTATATATGTATATGCAGATGTGTATTATATAAATCGTGTTGCTCAATGTCCACAAAAATTATTATTAGAAAAAAGTACCAACAAATAGGGCGAATTTACCCCAATACAATTTAAAATACATCACTGCTGTAAAAATGTCACGTAAAAACGTTAGTGATATTCTATTTTATACAGGTTGAGACATTCCGTCAACGTGATATTAATATTCGGTAATTATTTGCATTGATTTCAAATAACAAACTGGGATCAGCTGTTTCGTTACGGTACAGTACGGGACGTGAACGTTCGGTGAATTCTAGCCTTACATTCTGCTAAACATTTAGTATTCGGTATAACTCAAAACATTTCAACTGTACTGATAATTTTCTAATATTTAAAATTTAGAAGATGTTTCAGGACATTTTTTTGCGCTCTCAGATAACCCCATATTAAAAAGTCTAGAGGATTTATAAAAAGCATATGCCATGCCTTATCGTTCAGTGCGAACAAAAGAAATAAAATATCATTGATCTGTAGCATTCGCCGTCGAATGTATTTGGTTTGGAAAATATACATATTGCAAAATTTAAACTCTTCCTTTTCAAATTATCAAAATTTGTTTTTATTTTTTAAGTGTTCTCTGCTGATATGAATAGAAAAACGAAATTAAAAAACAAATTTAGAAAACATAAAAAAACTTTTGCATAAATTTTGAGTTTGTCTTAGAAAAGTATGTATGTATGTACTTGAATTTTTAATAATAATATTCCTCCACATGTTTATATGCATAAGTTTGTCAATTGCGCTATTTTTATCTCCACCTATGTTATTTGCTATGGCTCCTCCATTGTTTGCGTAAAATGCTATTTTAGCACTTGAAATTAAATCTTTAAATTTTTATTCATTTAATGTAGTTGTGTCATTTTATTAACTTATTTCAATGTCTTAAATTTTATTATCCTTTTGTAAGAAAAAAAAAATACAAAACTACGCTTTAACGACTATTTTTTATATGAATGTAAATTTATTTAATACCTACATTAATCCTTTTATTTATTTATTTTCACTTAATTTTTTACGAATAATTTTTGTAGCATGTTTTCGTCTGTGTTTTTTTTTTATTATATTGTATTTTTTTATTTAAACTGGTAATTTACATGTTTCATTTTCTTTACCAATAATTTGTTCACGGTCTTTTTTCAAACTGGTTTAGAGCAATACGTTGTTTTTTTATGTATATTTTGTAATTTTTTCATCTTTTCTTCAGACTTGTTTACGTCCTTTTTGTTATAGTATTTTTTTTTTTTTGATTTTCAACTCGTATTTGTATTTATTTTATTAAGACAGTTTTTAAAAGAAAGAAAGAAAGAAAATACAGCAAGATAAACATAAAACTCAACAGGTGTCCTTGTAAATATGAATCCTCTTCTCTTTATCTCAGCTATTTTCATTAGAAACTCTTTTTTTTTTTACTTATTTTTTTGTTTTGTTTTGTTCTGTATGTATGTATATTGTGCTATGTAGACAATAACTAACACTTAGAGGGTGAGTTTGGACTTGTAAGTGCAGCCATGTTCCAATCTGAAATGTCATAAACAGTGCTGCCAATTTATAGTGATTTCATTAAAATTAATTGATTTTTCTTTAATATTCCCTTTAACTGCAAGTAAATTGTAATTAATTTAAAGAGAATTTAAAGAATTCTTTGACATGTGTTTTCAAAACTATAAATATACTGACAAGTAGTTTTTACGCCAAATTAAAACCGCAATTCCTATTTTCCTTAATATATATAAAGCAGAAAGCCATGTGTTGCGTCATAAAGTTTTAAATAAAATGTCAAAGTTCTAACAGGTCGTAAATACTTAGTTTCGGCTAGATACCAACTAACCTCCCAATTGGAAACTTCTTTCTTCTTGTTGGTAAGAAATCTTATTGTCCAAATGATTTAATAAATAATATAATAAATATTCCTCTTATTTTTATTTGATTTCTTTTCTTTCCATATTTATTTGTTGAATTATTTTGGGTAACAAAATCTAAGCAATTATGTTTCGGCTCAGAGAGTTTGATAATAATTTTGAATTGTCCAAGCAATTCCATTCTTTAAGAGCTTTCAGCTAAACCAGTACTACAAATAATCTTTACATTTAGATTTAGTTACTTATAGTTAGTGTGTTACTTCTGGACATATGTTTCCTTATTCTTTAGGGTGCTGTTGTGTGATTCATTAGCGCGTTTGATCATTAAGCATTAGTTGATATTCGTGACCTGGGTTCGATTCCCAGCCGCTGCCACTCAAACAACATTCGTTTCTTTTAATTATTAGGTTTTCTATCCTATCATAACTAATATTTATCACAGCGCCCTCCCTCGGTGTTACAGCATTGAAACGCTACCGAAGTAAAATAATCAAATAATGGCTATCAATCAAGCTTTGATCAATACGCCTACTCACCACCAGAGGCGCTGCAATACTGTACTTCTATTAAACATAACACGCAATTACAGTGTTGTCATATGAAAAACTTTTCTCTCGTTTCACCACCTATTCCTCTCCTACCTATCCGCTTTCCAAAAAAATTAACAAGATTAATTTATTAATATATAGACATATTAATTGCCTGAGTGTTAGTTCTCTAAAAAAAAAAATCGTAGGTTTTTGGAATCTTTGTATTTGATGGAGTTCGAGCATATTCTGTTAATTTCATATTACTTGTGTACCATGGTGCTTCTGTTATGGAACTAAGGATTTAGCTAACTGTTCCCCATATTTGGATTCCGGAAGATTTCAATAAGATATTGATTGCTCGTTCAAACTAGAAATGAATTACCTTCTTAGCTTCTATGTCATGACGCCCAGTAAGATATACATATGCTTAAAAGATTTGTTTTCTTTAGAAAACTTATTGTTGGTGCAACGTTACAAGGCGATGATGTTCAAGATACCCTTGTCATCCATAGGGGAACACCACGTGGTTCTGCTGTCAATTCGCCAGAAAATACGAACATGGCCCAAGTGTTTCTTGTTTGTAGACCGGAATCCCAAATAACAAAACAACCAATCCGGTTGTCGAACTAAGTGGGAAATGTTTGGGTGTCAGAAATAGGAGAGGATCAATGACAATGACAGTACGGTACGTGGATGTTCGGCTGATTCTATCTTTAAATTCTGCTAAAATTTGACCGTTTTTTGATATTGAATCAATTCACATTACAATCGCGAGCGATAGCTTTACTTCCTAATTGTTAATGCATGTTTATCTATTGTGGCACGTAGCGCAGTCCTAGTCAAACCATGTCGTCGATGATCTTGTGCGTTTCATTCAAAACAAACTAAATTGGTTATTACTAATCTGTAGCCCTAGCTGTCGATGGTGATGAACTCGGGTCGTTTTTGTAGAAGGGCCTACCAATATTGCTGCCGGACCAAAATCCGTAATAATCAGTACTTAAATCAGTACATAAATCCCCACCAGGTGAACTTGAATATATTGAGTTTTCTCATAAGAACATTGGCACAATCCTGTAACTGGCCACGATGGTTTGCCATCAGTGATTGAATCGATTTGGCAGACAACATGAATGCCACAGACTGTCAACATCGGCCAGTTCGCTCTTATTGATAATTTGTTTGCTTATTTCTTTTATTTAACAATTTTGTTTTCTATAAATTCAGCAGGCGAACACTCTTCTTAGTTGAGTTTTTCGAGAAGAAGTCGTTCAACAACGAAAGCAGAAATATGCATTTTAGGTTTCAGGGCGAATTTGAAACTTTGGTTGATCGTGATCCGAAACCATTAAAGATGTGAAGTTATCGGGATATTTGTCTAATATGATGCTATTTAATAAATTGCTACTGTCTTTGTTTTTATTAACAATTAATTCTAAAGTGTTTTTGAAATAAAAATTTAAAAAGTCTTCAAAACACAGTCTAATTGCAAAACCTTTGAAGTTTTCTTGTATTGCACTTTATTATTACTTCATTTTTAATTATTTCATAAATTTTACTACATCTTCTGCGTGGTGGTAAATCTTAACCTTAGATTTGCTTAGAAATATTTTCATAAAATTATTATTATTTGCGTAAGATCTAAATATTTACAGAAACTAAACAAAATAACAACAACAAAACTACTTATTTGAGTAGAGTGTTTATGCAAAGCCCCCAGCTAAAAACTTATCATTAAACACGGAACACAGCAGGCGTCGTTAGTTATTAGAAATTGGGGGATTACATTTTTGTTTATATACCATACATAACTCTTATTAAATTTTTTTCACTTTAATTGCGTACCTCTCTGCTAAACGCTGCAGTAAAAAAAAACTAAGTATTAAATTTACTTAATGAGATCTTTTTTAATGACATTTGTACTAGCGATGGTACCCCCAAACTAAATACAAATTATGAAAAACTGATAAGATACGCAGCTACGCAGACTGTTACATATCTCGAACATTACTTTCAATTACGCTCGCTTGTAGTGTATGAGTACAATGTATTAAATTTGTCTATTTACTATTGCAAAGTATTTTTTTCTTTAACTTCTTGTTTTTTCTATGGTTAATGAGGGTGTTAGTAGGCTGGTTATAACGTATGTAACAGCTGGTATTAGTCACCTGTCCCTTAACACTTTGAAAAGTTAAGCTTTTTTTTTTTTTGCTGATAAATTGTGTATTTTGGGAAACATGCATGATAATGAACTGACTAAAATTTCACAATGGGATTTTAAGTGAATAATAGAATAGAAGCTTAGGTTTTTTTTTTTAAACAAAATCCTTATAATAGCGTGTATGTATATCTAATATATAGAATTAATTTCAATGTTATATTGTAGCCAAAATGCTGTAATTTTTTAATTGCAGTTTAAAATTATCTAAATTTTGTAACTCCAAATAAATACTTATCATGGATTCGTAAGATACCTGTTAAGAGGGTAATAATATGGTGAACGATTCGTTGAGAAATTCGGTTACATTTCTAGCAAAAATCCATGATTTCTCTTCGTGTCGCTCTACCGCTGGTTTTATATCATCATAGTGGAACGTTACAACGCGATGACGTTCAAGCTACCATTGACATTATCTAGGTAATACCACCTGCTTCTGGTGTCAATTCGCCAGATAATTCGAACTTGCCCACAAGTCTTTCTTGCTTGCAGACCTGTATCAATTGATTGCCGAAGTATGTGGTAAATGTTTGTGTGTCAGCAATACAAGAGCATAAATGCCAGGATAAACAAGGCCAGTATTCGATAGTCTCAGTCTCGCTTAAAAATTTTTAAAGATATTTTTGATCTCGAAAGCAAAATCCTCATGTTTTGTAGTTAAATAAGAAAAAAAACCCAGTAAAAATTGATTTTAAGGTTTAAAAATTGAAGTATCGTTTTGACCTCAAGTTCACATAAGGTTTAATTAAATTAAATTCGCTTAAATACCAATACAAAATCTATACAAACATATAAAGCATTTCAGAAACTTTCATTAAAAATAATAAATATTTTCAAGTTTGAACTTTGACCTCTACAGCAAAAGTATCCCATAATCTTTAATGAAACGTTTTCAATGGTGAATATGCAATAATTAGTATTTAAAACTATTTTAATATGTACTTACGAAATAAATAAAGGATCATTCAAAGAGTTAGATTTGAACTCTTCATTAACAACTTTTTAATTTTATTTTTTGTTTGTTTAAATATGCCATTATTTCATTGAGAAGTGTTTCAAAATTTAAGAAAACAAAGACTTGTTTGCTTTCTATGGCCTTTATGGTTTAATTTCAATTATTTCGCTAAAACATTTCTAAAGTTTTCACGAAAAATAACTAAAATTTTGATAATTAACCTGTGACCTCAATCATCATAAATGAAAATTGAAACAATGATGAACACGTTAAATACGAGTTTATCAGCCCAATCATGAATAAAAACTCCGCGTTAGTTTTTTCCCTTTTTATTTTTTTAACATTGAATTTGAATAGGAAAAATGGGAAAAGGGGAAAAAAACTCCCACGGAATTTTTATTCATGATTGGGCTGTATATGTTTAATATGCCATAATTCTAATTGTACTAAAAAAATCACAAGGCCAAATGTCTTAAAAATCATGTTTTGCAATAATTTTAACTGTTTATTGTACTTAACCTCTAAAAAGCTTGAGGCCATTTTGGACCCAATCGTTAAAGGGTTATTTTGACCTACAATGCGGCAAAATTAATATTTTTATTTAAAAAATAAAAAAAATATCAAAAGCTTTATAAAAAAATAATTAATAATTTTAATTGCTATTTCGCATTAAATCAGTGGTCGGCTCTAAAAAAACATGTCTCATTAGTAGATGTATTATAATGTAAAACGAAACGAAGTTTTTGATTCTGTTTTTATGATTTTGACAGGCTTGGCTAATATTTGTAGTCTGTACATCTAAATGTCTGGTTGTTATGAGTGCCAATCACTGCTTTAGATGAATATTTGTACCTTTGAAATCCCAATATATAGTGGTGATACTGGCGCGAGAAAGTATGTGGATATATAAAAATAGTGTTGTACTATAACAGTGCCACAGAACATGATACATAACACAGAAAAAATTGTTGCCCGACAAATTTTAATTAAACTTTTAATTGAGTGTTAATTGATTTTTAATTAAACTTTTAATCATATCAATTAAATTTTTAATTAAAAAACAATTTTCAATTAAATAATATAATGTTTTTTTTAATTAAAACTACTTTTAAATAAATTTCTACAAAATATTTTAATTGATACTTGATAATTCCTTCATCGGTCGACTTTCAATTAAATGTTTAATTAAATATACGAATATTTTAATTGAAAATCAATTTTAATTTTTTCTGTGTAAGCATGCTGTTATATTTTAATTTAACGAATTTCAGCCACCTTCTTGTTCTGTTCATCTACATAGTTAATTGAGTTCAGCCCCTTGTGTGTGCTCACCATTTTATATCAAGTTTTATCTAAATCTGTGAAATAAGTACAAACAATTTTAAGCATTTTTAACGATTCTTGCGTTGTTAAACGCTTTAATGGTGCAAATAAATATATGAACTAAAACAAGTCAAAATTGTGTTGTGGTCTGAAACATTATTATTATTTTACGCCATAACAGCTCTACTACCTCCTAGTAGGGCATCTCAACTTACCACTTTACCATGTGCTTCATTCTTTTTTTTTTATTTATTTTAATTTCTTTATCTTTGCACGTTTTCTTGTTTTTTTTTCTTATCATAGAAAAAAACTAAAACAAACCCTGCTTTGTTTAGATAATAAAATAAAAGACATATGTACATAATAAATATATTTTATTGTTAATGATTTTGTTAGTTTTCTAGTGTTTTATTATTGAAATAAAACTTTTATTGGATTTCAATAATGACAATAAATCTCTTTTAAACGATTTAAAACAAATCAATAAAAATACTCTGCGATCATTTTAGTTTGATAATTTAATTCTTTGAAATATTCACAAGCTCACAGTAGTGATTAATCAAGCTGAAATTTAACATTTACTTGTTAACGAAAACATCGATCAAATGGATAAGATTTATTTATATATTAATATATTTAGATTTAAGCCTAGTACTCTGTTCAAAATTTCAAGTGGAATGCTGTCAAAATACATGTTAAAAAAATTCACATGAAATTTTCATGAAAAAATGTTGCAGAAGTAGTACTCTGTTCATTTTGTGCAAAACATATGAAATGTATCTGGCAACATTATTTTTTCACAGCGAAATAATTAAAGTAGCAATTGTTCCACGTGGAATTTTCATCCAAAAGCTCTTCTGTCGCAACAACAATATCTATTACTTGTTGTGCTGCTGCACAAGCGGCCAGTAATATTCGTTTATTCATTTTTATTTAACTATTTCGGTTCAACACAGATTTTTAAATATTTTAACTTTATTTATTTTTGATTTAAATTCACAAAAAAGCAAAACATATGCATGTGTTTTGTTTACATAAGTAAAACAATGTGGCGTACTTTCAATAAAAAAAACGTCATATTATGTAAATTCGCGTGATAGGCAACATTGGCTGCACGTCAAATTTTCCGTATGAAATAATTAATGTTGCTCAACATTTTTCCCAAATTTGAACAGAGTACTAGGCTTTATATAAAAATATTTTCTACAAAATAATAAAATTACTAAAACTGGGAATGAGCTGAAATAAGTGAAACTTGTTTACTGTTCGAGATATTAAGGGTCAGAGGTTAGAAATCTTAATTATAGCTATATGAAGTAGTAATTAACAAGTTTTTGGACAAGGATCTCTGCTAAAGTAGCATGTTCGTTACTTTCTTTTAATCCAAATTTTTACCCTTATTTGGCAAATCTTAAAGTTTTCAAATGAAAGCTAAATTTGTGTATTGATTTTTTTTAGCAGTCTAACCCTAATGTTGTAAAACACAACGCCAAAATTGTCTAAGCGTTGCGTTAAATTAAATTTTGTAAATCGCGGCGTTCAAACAAGTGATTGTTTGCATTGTAACTGATTCTTACATTGTTGTTAACACAACTGTTTAAAATTCTGTATTTTGTAAAACGCAACGCTGAATTTTTTATCACTTGCGTTGTCAAATTTAACGCCTCCATTTTTTTGGCGTTAGTTTTAAAGTTGAATTAAAATAGTATTCAAAAACAAAATTATTCAATTAATTTAATATTGTACCTATAGGAAATTTATTAAATATATACAAATACAAATAGCTGTCACACTATGATGTTCCTTTAGAAAGATACCCATCTCATGTAATATATGTATATGAAAACGTTTTCTTGTTCCTACGAAAGTTCATCTGAAATCTTTAAAGAGTAAATTAAAAATATTGTAAATCTCCGCAGTGTTATTTTACTTACACATTATTCTTTAAATTCATGATGCTGATAGTAGAGTGTAAGTGGGTGTTTTTCAATAGGACGCCTGAAGAATCTTCTTCATCCGATGAAGAAGACATATCCCTACGTGCGAAATATTTTTTAAAACCACTTGCTGTCTTTGTATTAATAGTTATTTGCTTTAAAAGCTTTTTTCTTCACAATTTGAAATATTTTCTTGATAAATAACCAAACAAAATTATTGAACAGCTGATAGGTTTGTAACCTTGCCAATGCAAAATAAGTGTAGCTTTATGTAAATTTTTATTTTAAATTTCAGTATAAACATTTACAATGGCAATATTAGCCATCCAATGATTTCACAGTATTGTAACAACGTAATATTTCTGCGCTCGGTAAACGCAATGACGCAGTAATTTATGTAGGTATGTATATAATTTCATATTTTTTGTGATGCGTGGAACGCAAGTAATTTACAAAATTAGGGCCTAAGTCTGTTGTAATACAAATCAAATTTACCCCTTTTCCATCACCATGTGGAAACAGTCATCTTTGCAAATCCCCCTTATATTGAAAACCATTACAATAAATTAACACCAAAAATGTCTCCTGACACAAATCTATATACGGCTTGACAAGTTGTGTGAATTAAATTAAAACATCAACAAGTCATTGAACTAATTTCCAGTTTCTTAAATTATATTTTATTGTTTTTAACGTTTAGAATACCGACATAAAATTTTTATTTCATTTAATTAATTTTGTTGTTTTTAGGCAAAAAACAAGTATTTGCATGATGTTGTTAAACATTTATATTTTACAAAAATTCTCCATAAACTTGTAATTAAAGTGTTATTTTCCACTTTTGTTTTTTTTTTTTTATTTTTTTTTATTTTGTAAAGTCACACACAAAAACAGATTTCTGTTTTTATTTTGCTGTTTCAGAACTCAATTTTTACGATCTTCTGTAAATCTCGTGTAATTGTTTTGAAATGATTTCCAAAAATGGTGGCAAAATTATTCTGTTTTTTTTAGGGGTAAAACAAAAAGTGTTCAACAAAATACAGACATAAAAACCATGCGAATAAACCCAGCATACCATTCTAGGAGCGCTCCGAAAAAGGTGTCAGAAAAGAGTCTAACAAAAGAGCATTTTCGGTGCGCTCCGAAAAAAGGAGTCAGAAAAGAGTCTAACAAAAGAATATTTTCGGAAATTCCACTTAATTATGTGTGTTGTTGTACCACACAAGAATGATAGAAACAAGATTACACAGAGCCCAAAAAACCCTCATAAAAGACTCTTTTCTGACATTATCTAAGAGCTCTTTCTGACGGACCATTTTCGAATGTAATGACCCTCTTTTCTGAAGATTTTCAGAGCAATTATGATTGTTTTGTTGGGCTCATAAAGAGCGTTAACGCTCCGAAAAAGGTGTCAGAAAATACTCTTTTCGGACTCATATGGCTTGCTGGGACGTGTTTTCTTCGTGTTATGTATGTGTGTGTGTGATTTTCAAGTTATTTTATTTTAATTTAAGCTTTGTTTTCGTTTTTTTAAGAACTAAATTTAACATTCATCTTCCAGTTAAGTTGTTGTTACTCATCATTTCATTTGAAATTTGTACACAATAACAAAACACACACATAATAAAAGCAAAAGTTCTTCTATGGCTTGTCTTTTCTTCTTAATTTATGGTTTTAAATTTCTGTTTAGAGTTTGCGATTTGCTGGAGAAGGGGTTTGTTATTTGGGATTTATTGTTCTAAAATTGTAGTCTATATTGTAGGTATATTAGTGTTTGATAGATTCTGTTGTGCTCGTTTGTTTATTTAAAAAAAATTCATTTATTTAGGACAAGACACAACAAATATTTAGTTTTATTTTATTTGATGCTGTTTAATCTTGCAAAACCCTTGTAAGAGTAAACAACGTCAGACAAAGGTGCCTATTATGAGCAAAATTCGGTTTTCGACTGTGGTCGAAAATGCTTATCGGACGAATTTTCATTTGATATTATGGTGCACATTCGATGAAAAAACGCTATTGTGAAAATCACGCTTTTTAGGTTATTCACAATGGTACATTTCTATCAGCTGGCGCTGTATTTGTTAAAAAATTCGTAAAAAAAATAAATTAAATTTGAAATGACCACCACGGAATTATGGTTTAATGATTCGTCTGATGAATAGAATTAAGCTTCTGTGTAATGCCCTTACAGTTTTTCTCTGCCTGAACTTTAGAGCAATTACATTTTGCCAACAGTGGATCTTCTTTCATTAGAGAAACGAGCTTCTCCAATTGCTGTTATCTACTTACGACCTTAGACCTGCAGAATATTAACAAAAGTAATTTACAAATAGTATTTGGTTGACCAAAAGCAAAAAAAAAAAACAAATATGTACTTACATTTTTAATAAATTTTGCACAGTTTTATACAGCGTCGACAGCAAATTTGTGTTCGATAAAAAAAAATCGTTAAACAACGAAATTTTCGACAGCGATTCCAACTCATAATACAAATTTTACATTCGATAGTCGATTTTCGACAGCCAGCGAATATCGATTGTCGAATGCAGCTCATAATAGGGGCTAAAATTTGTGCTAAAATAATTGGTTACGCTTTTTTGAGTAAATATTTGCCAAGTGTGATAACTTAGAGAATTGATATTCATTGTTTTGTCGGCACAAACAAAACATGCCATCTTAGTAAATGTGTTATAATGTTGCATAAAACGAAATTTTCGTTTGTTTCCTTTAGATAAATTTAACGATTTTCACTTAAGTCGTTGCATTCGGCCCCTGGTGGCTATCAGTGCCAACCACTGAGGTAAACAAATCCCATGGCTTAATTATTTTCGTGGAAATGGAAAATTCCGCTCTTTAAGTAGTTTATAAACTTTATAAATATATTGCTGGTTTGAATTCTATGTTAATTTTTATTTGTGCTCCATACAACAACTAAAACAAACGATTATATAACAATTTTACGATCTCTTGAGAATGGTGAGTTTCACCTGATGCAGCTTAATTGTTGGTTTGGCGACCAGATGTAAAAGCACAATCCAGGTAATGAAATTGCTTTAAATGGTGAATTCCATGCTACTGATAGTTTGATATCTATGTCTGTATATTAAAAAAGAAAGAAAGACGGCATAACTTAATCCTCTTAAATCATTCGGAGATAAGATAAATCGGAGATAAATCAAACTGAAGGTATTTTCAATGCGGATGAAATGAAAAAAAACTTTGAAAAAAACTACAAAAGGTAGACAAATATGAACAATGTCACATCTTCTTAATTAAGTGTTAATTCAGAAATAAATCACGATATAAAGAATTGTTCGATTTAACAAATGGACTTGAAATCAATTCACAATTTGCCTGTATTTTGAAAATAATGAGAGTTTGTCGACAGTCATTTCGTCAGTTCGAACAAAATCATTCAACGCAATAAACCGACATTTCACATTAATAGTTTTGTATTAAATGCATTCACAACGAGTCACAATTTGATACTGATTTTTGGCTAGAGAGGCATCACAAAGCCATAATTCTTAAATATTTAAGTTGGTAAAGCAGTGACTGTTACTGGTGTTCTTTCTGTCTTAAATTGAATGATAACTAATGTGAAGACATATACTCGTAGTGGTACATGGCAGATGTCCCATGAAACAATTCAATTACAACATAAGACATTTGTTGGTCATGTACTCTCTCGTTTTGGCGATTAGAATTGGCTTCCTATATCGTTAGATTTAATACCATTGTTTTGCATTTTATGGTATTAAGCCTACACCCAACCGTGTATTGAGGCAAATATTCACGCTGCATCAAGGCAATGCAGCGATATTTATGCCAAATAGTGCTAGCAAGGTAATTGGTTGATATATAGTTTCCTGCACAAACGTTCTTTATGATACAATCACAATCACAATGAATAAAAATTCCACATGAAATTTGTTCCCTTTTATTTTTTTAACATTGAATTTTAATAGGAAAAATATGAAAAGGGAACAAATTTCATGTGGAATTGTTATTCACGATAGGGGTGAATAAAAAAAAAATAACAACCTATTGAACAAATTTTGTATTTTCTATTGAATTGAAATCTGATCAAAATTTTAAAACACAATTGTAACTAGTAAAAACTAGTTCAGATCTCTTTCTTTCAAGCTTCAAAAGTAGTGTCATTACTTGTTTCCCAATTAATGAAATGTCTTGAATTTCTAGAATAAATACAAAACAAATTGGGATTTGTACAGACCTATCTTCATGAGATCAGGGGCCTTATAATCCACATGGCTTTACAGGAGGTTAAATGTATTTATTTACTTCATTATTTTAACTTTCCCTTAAAAAAGATTTTTCGAAACAGCCCCAATCCCTTGCAAAGCCCTGTCCGAAAGACTAACCCTTGTCACAACACATTAAAACTTGTTGAATTTTTAAGTTTTGCCAGAGACACAAAACAAACAACAACAGCCAACAAAGCGGAGAAGCAAACGAACAAAAACCTAAACGTGGTTCAATGGTTGTATGGTCCGATGGTTACCATCAGGCCTGGGGTACTTTACGATGTTACGTTTAATGTTTCCTTTATTTTATAATTTTTTTTTTTTTAGATTTGCGATTCTACAGACTTAAGTTGACGATGACAAAAAACGAAAAATAAAAGTTATCAAGTTGAACGGCCGGTTTGAAAATTTTAACACGTTTGACCTTGAATTTCGAATGTTTGTTTGGCTGTAGTGTAGTGCTGTGATGTGTAGAGTTGTATTTTTTTTTTATATTTAAAAATTCAACTTTATTTTTATGGTATTGTGTGTATTCGGTTTCACTCTCTTTAACAAAAAATAACACATTATGAACGCCGAGCAAGCGACTGACTATGAATGACGATCGATGATGGTGACTCTGAATCCTCAACTGACTGACTGACTGGTAGCTTACGGACGGCCGGCCGCCAGCAACACTGCTGGCATGATCAGGCTGATGATAGCGTTTGTGATGTTTAAACATTTTGTGTGTGTTTTTTTAAGTTTTTTTTTTTATAACTCAGGCATTTATATATTTAGTCCATTCAGTCAGTCAGTCAGCCAGCCAGTCACTCACTCAAACCCATTGTTTTTTGTTGTTATTATTTTGTATAAATTTAAGTTGAGTTTCTAAAGTACAGCTTATTTTATACATATGTACATACATACATACATATATAAAATTTATACAAAATGAGGGATCCCATTCAACCGTTCCATTCTTCCTCCATTGCTTGGCATCAGTAGAATCTTCTTTTAGGTCTTGCAAATGCTGTTTCGTTGCCTCCTAATGGTTTTGTTATTTGATGTTCTTCTGCTGCCATATTTCATTTGACAGTTGATTTTAAATTTATTCGTTTTTTTATGGCTTTTTATTATACATATTATTCTTACTTATATAATTTATTTTTCGTTTTGATATCTTTCATTTACAATCATTTCTATGGTTTATGCAATTTTGTTGTATGTATGCATCTCTATGGATTTTCCTTAGTCTTGTATGTTTTTTTGGTTATTGTTAAAAAATTAAAATTAATGTCAATCTGTTAGTTTTTTTAGTTTGTTTTTTTTTCAACTTTTTGGGGCATCATCATTATTATCGTGAACGGAAATGGTTTTTATGCTAGTCTGCAATTTTGTGTTTTAATTTTTCTTTTATATTGTATAATTTTACAACATTGACAATGTGTTTAGTAAAGAAACATCAGCTAATGTTTTTGAAAACTGTTTCATCATTAGTCGATAATTATTGTTTTTTTTTTTTTTTTTGGAAAATAACAATTTAATTACAAACTCTTTAAAATGGGGTTTCATTTCCTATAGTCCTTTATAAATCGTGTTTCGTGTCTCCTAGCCTAATCAAATCGAGAACTGAATATTTCAAACGTATTAATTGCTTTAGAAAATACATACATAGGTATGTATAATTTAAACATTTCACTAAATTTTCTATAATTATTTTTTAAATAAAAAAAAAAAAAAAATAGAACTGCTGTCTTCAGATGAAATTTTCCAAGACTATTTTGCATTATTGTGAATGATTTTTATTGCTAACATGACATATTGTGGACTAATTTAATATGTATGTCACATTGCTAGTTCCATTACGAAACAATCTCTTTTGTATGCAAATTTATCCCATATGGTCCATAATCTCAAAGCTGGGGTTTGAAAACGGAAAACTGTTTTGCAAGCCTTCATATATTTCTTATTTATCCTTCAAATATTTTACCAACTACCAAATACCATAAAGTGAAACAAGCAGCTGTTTTTCAAACAAAACTGTGCCTGTCATTTTTTTTTTTGGCAAATAATAGCTGTCACGTAAGAAAATTAATTCGTTCTTAAGAAAAAATTTGTTTGAACAATTTCTTTTATATGAATTTTGACGTCTTTCTTTTTGAGAGAGAGAAAATATTTTTTCCGAACTTGAATTGGTTTAATTTTATATTTTGTCTGGACAAAAATGAATTGAGTTGCCAATAGGTTGCATTTTTTCATACAAATAACAATGCCTTATGTATTTATGTACATGGCCATCAGCAAAAGCAACTTTCTTTTTTCATTCATTTAAAATAATTCAATATTTGTATTTTGACACTTAAAACCCAAAGCAAAATAAATCAATGACCGCACTTGTAAAACTAATAGATTTTGTTTACATATGGCAGCTTTGATTTTTCAGAAAAATCTTCCGAAATGGGTGAATTGTGCTGCAAAAAACTCTCAGTAAAAAAATTTTTGTTAAAAACAAATGGGTGAATCCACCTTTACTCGTCAATTTACAGAGAAAGTGTCTGTGTAAAATTTTTGTGAAAAAGGTTCCCGCTGTCAACTGTCAAATATACTCACAAATAAAAACGCGGCGAGATGTAATTTTAAAAATAAAAAATATTGAAATTGCAATGGATAATAATAACAGATTACTCTATATTTTATACATTGATTCCGCACGGAAAGGAAAATTAAGTGGAAAGAAATATCGATCGATATATAAAATGTAATTATTCTGTGTAGAGATGATACCGCATAAAGGAAAACAACCGCAGCAACGGAAAGAATAATTTCAAATTATGCTTCCGCACAAAAAATTTCTTTCCGCAATCGTGGAACGGCATGAATAATTCGACCCTATATGTCATGTACCACTTTAACAATTTTCTTTCAGCAAACCACCTATTTTTATATTATCGCAAATTATTTTGTAAACAACATCATTAAAGTCGCACTTTACAATATTTTGTATAGCCGACGGTTGTATTTTTGCCGCCGTCGTTGAAAAGGTTTCAATTTTAGTGGGTAAGGATATACATATGCATGTGATCAGCGATTTCAAATACTGAAATTTCACATCGGTTTTGCGTTGTATATCATGACATTTCTAACGTAACGACACATGAGTTTCCACATGAGTTACAAGACACATTTTTTTTCTCCTAGAAACGATGGAATATTTTGTTTCACATATTTGCAATATAAGAAGTTTTCACTAAAGTTACAGAAATGGGCACAGATGACGTATCTTTTGAACCCGGTTTTTTGTCTTTAGCACTTTATATGCCATTTTGAAGGGTATAAATAATGTGTAAACAACAAATAATTTTTTGCTTCGAAGTTACATACATATGTACATATATAAGGGAAGTTTTGCTTTACTTCTTTAATTGTTCATCGAAGTTTATTGTGAATGTGTTCCATCGGTTTTAACATGCGAGAGCTGTTTGGCATGGAAGACAAAAATTTCCCAGGCCAGCCAAATGAGTTTGAAGAGCAAGAGGCATTATTCTATGAATTATCTTGTCAAAATCAACAAAACCTTGCAAAATCACAAAAAGTAGCATACATCCAAAAGCAAGAAAAATTGGGTACTTATAAAGTGAAGCCAAGAGACCTTCAAATAAGATTGCTTATCCGAAATTCTACTTAAATGCTATAAAAGGAAATCATTTTTCACCGAAGCGTAAGAATCGACACCAAATCGGAATATCCATGGGTTTAAGGTAATGCTCTGTATTTGGTGGTAGCAAAAGGGTCCTATATATTATGAACTGCTGATATCTAGCCATATCGTCACATGGAAACTACACTTAATGTAACTCATTCTTTTAAACTAGCATTGAGCACAATAACGTTCGGTCATATATTAAATATTAAACATTATTTATAAAGTAGTGATTTTGCAGCTTTGCCTCATCCGCATTAAAGGTCTGGACTACAATAACGTTCGGTCATATATTAAATATTAAACATTATTTATAAAGTAGTGATTTTGCAGCTTTGCCTCATCCGCATTAAAGGTCTGGACTACCTTTCCCTGTCCGAATACTATTTATTGCTATCAATGCAGAACCACCCACTATAAGATACGCTACACTTCAGAACAGGCCACCAGAAATTTACTTTATTCGTTCTTGTTCTTAAAAGATGAGCCGTTCTTTAGGCGAGGAATCCATATGTTGCCTGAAAGAAGGAAAAAGGTCATAGCTAACAATGGCTAAGACATTGAATAAATTAATATTATACAAATATTTAAAAATAAAAGCCAAAATTAAGAAAAAATTCTGCATATCAATACCTTGTTTAGATGCAATAATCTACAACTTTAAAGCTTAAAAATTAATGCAGATTTTAAAATCGTTATTGAAGCAAAGATTATAAATGTTATGCATTTTGTACAAATGATAGCAAATTCAAGTAATGTATGAACCGACACTAAACTGGTCCCGTCCTTGATTCCTTCTTCCCTACGTAGGAATGTGTAAATTTGCACCTTTAAGGTCAGATCACAAAATTTACTGTTCATAGTTTTTATTTTTTAACTCAACTGGTCAAGTATAGTGACATACATATGTAGCATATTTTAGGTTTTTCATATCTAGAGACCTCCACGTTTAAAACAATTACCATAATATAATGTACACATAGAAAAATAATATAGTTTTACATGTTTACAACAACAATGTCAAAATTATACAAGTTTTTTAACAATGTTATGGTTACTATAATTATTTTTATGATTGCGATAACCGTAATATGATGAGTTTAAGTAAATATGTATTGTATGTAACAATTGTAGTAACTATGTATATACGAGTATTTGTTGCAATCATGTTTATAATGAATTTATTTATCATAATTTGTTACTATGTATTTGATTATGATAGAGAACAACATAATATGGTATAATTTTTCATCATAAAACTGATGACCATAAACATTACATAATTGCTATAATCATATATATAATTGCTATAATCATTGGAATGGTAACTCAACCACATCATGGTTGCAGAAATCATATAATTAATTACAGTAACCATAATATTTTAAAATGTTGAAATAGTTGTGGTAAATATACACAACTATATTTTTTCGCTGCGTGTATATTCAAATAAAATTAAAAAAAAAAACTAACAATTAATTATTATTTAAATTTTTAACAATTCCTTAGAAACATTTGAAAATAATGAATTTACATTTTTACGTTTCTAAGAAATATTGCTAAAATTACTGTGGTGTCTTCAAGAGTGTAAGAGTGAGGTGGTAGCAGCTCTAAAACACCTCTAATAAGGCTTTCACTTTACACTAGTTTTAATTATTTTCCTTTCCTACAGTCTTATCTCTAAACCTAAGACAACAGCAACGTGTAACCACAAATGTGTACCTCAAAAGGAAGTACCGATATAATCTACCTCATAGACTCTCATACTGTATACAATTATATTTTTTTTTATTTTTTTCCATTGAAATCCATTAATTTTAATAATTTTTGTTTCAATGAAATCTTACCAACAAAAAAACTTTAACTTTAAGTTAATTATCGTCTTTATGAAAAAAAATACAAAAAATTAAAAAACTGAAGAATATTCAATACTTTATTTATATAAGAAACTGACGGGATGTCGGACGTAATGTCTAACTGACAGGCATATAAATACACATCTAAATACAAGACAACAAACGAAAGAGCATAATACAAAAAAGTGCGTTATAAAAGACCTTGAATTGCGTGTAAATAAATATACATACTCGTATATGTATGTATGTACTCGTATGTATATGACTGGGGTTGTTTGAATACGAGGGCTGTGAGTATTAAAATGCGTATAAAATTCAAAGTCGTTATAAGTTAAAGCGTGATTAATGAGTTTTTTCCGAAACTGTTAAGAAAAACGAAAATATTAGCTCAGATGTTTTGTGGGTTACTGGCTGTTTTCTGTTTTCCATTTTTTTTTATTTGTTGCTGGAGTTGCTGTTAAAGGTTTTGGTTCACAAATTTGTTTGTATGTCGAACAAAGGTTGTAGCTGTTTTTTTTAACACAATATGTACCTTGTATATTAGTGTATGTTGTTGGTTTATAAGTTGATTTCTTTTCATTGTTCAATTAACATTTAGTTGGTTTTTTGGTTGCTTTTGCCTGTTATGTTTTTGTTAAGCTTGACTTAATTGTATTATTTTGATTTTCCAGAAAAAAAGATTTTTGTTAATTTGTAGTTTCTATATAACGGGTGGTTAAATTTCAAGGGCCGATGTTGATTTTGAATAAAACACAAACTATTTAGGAAATTATTGTAATTTTATTTTATTATGATATATTGGTATTACTCAATTATGTATGGAATATCGGCCAAATGGGCGCCGCGACCACGGCGGCACACGTCCATCCGATGGTCCAAATTTTCGATGACCCTGAGGCATAATGGAGGTTCTATGCCGTTAATGTGCCGAATTATCTCATCCTTTAGCTCTTGAATTGTTGCTGGCTTATCGACGTACACCTTTTCTTTCAAATAACCCCAAAGAAAAAAGTCAAATCACATGATCTTGGCGGCCAATTGACATCGCCATTACGTGAGATAACACGGCCATTGAATTTGTTGCGCAAAAGAGCCATTGTTTCGTTAGCTGTGTGGCAAGTGGCACCGTCCTGCTGAAACCACATATCGTCCACATCCATATCTTCCAATTCGGGCCATAAAAAGTTCGTTACCATCTCACGATAGCGAACACCATTCACAGTAACTGCCTGACCGGCCTCATTTTGGAAAAAATACGGCCCGATGATGCCGCCAGCCCATAAACCGCACCAAACAATCACTCTTTGTGGTTGCATTGGTTTTTCGACAATCACTCTTGGATTCTCATTCGCCCAAATGCGGCAATTCTGTTTATTGACGAATCCACTGAGGTGAAAATGTGCCTCATCACTGAAGATGATTTTTTTCGAAAATTGATCATCCACTGTTGCCATTTCTTGCCACCATTCTGCCCATTCACGACGTTTGGAATGGTCAAGAGGCTTTAGTTCTTGAGCCAATTGCACCTTGTAAGCGTGTAAATGCAAGTCTTTATGCATAATGTTCATCAACGACGAGCGTGAGAGGTGCAATTGTTGGGCACGACGACGAGTTGAGGTGGACGGCTCTTCAGCCACACTATCGCGAACAGCAGCAATATTTTCTGCAGTACGAGCTGTACGAGCATGCACTGGTGTTCACATCTTCTACAGACCCGCTCGAATTTTTCCAGGATTTTTGCGATTGTACGCACATTTGGACGATCAAATTGACGAAAAAAATCACGAAGTGCACGATATGCATTTTGATTTGAACGCCCATTTTCATAATATGTCTGGAACACGTTGTTGGATTGTGTATCTCTCCATGGTTCAAATTGAGTAAGTCTGAAATAGAGAAATGTCAAATAAAACGTGGTTCACATTCAACATCGGCCCTTACAATTTAACCACCCTTTATGTATGTAGTGTGGTGCTATAGTTTAATTTACTTGAAAAAGTAGGCCTGTTTTATTGTTTACACATGTATGTAGGCATAATGGCGACCTCCTTTCAGACCATTTAAATCTTGACATAAGGTTTTATGAAATTTGCTCGCATTGCAAATTCTTGAAATTAATTAAATTCTCTTTCGGAGATGCAAATATCTTCAGTTAGTGTATTTGCATTAATTCTAGCAGATGACTATAGACATTTGTAATCCTCTATATTTCGTAACTTTAAACTGTCAGATATCACTTAATGAAAATGGGGTATTATAACACTTATTAAATCAACTGCAAACATGGCTGCAAATTCAAATCTAGAGTGTATTTGGGAACACCCTATTGCTAGAAATCTGTCCATTATCTCTACTAGTCCCCATACAAATATGTGAATAATTATTTTGCCCTGCTGTCGTCAAAATAATCATTCACATATAAATATGTTTATTTTATTTTTGACATACTGTAGTCGGTAGCCTGCTGTGGCGAATGTGTTTAATACTTAAGTCATATCTGCCTTTTCCGAAACTCAGTTTAACATGCAAAAATCATTTACAAATATTTGTATAAAAATAAAATGTAACAAAAATAGTTTTTGTATGAACAGAAGTCGTACTACTAAATTATATGGTGATCAGTCCATAATAGGTCATAGCTACAGTTTCCGTACATTTCCTGAGCACCGAGCGAAGTGTCACCACAATTTTCAATGGCGCTATTGTTATTCCGCAACAGTACCTAGGACAATTTGGTGCATCGAAATTTGCTGCTCAAACAAACATTAGACTCTTAACCAACTGCCCTTCTTCCCGGTTTTGGGTTGACACCCAACACAGTCACTATGTGAACCCCGTTGGTACCTCAACGAATTATCAGTTAGTGTACCTGCATCCCAATAGTTAAATTAGGAACAAGTCTCCGGGCTTTTAACTGATTCCCTAGTACTAGATAGAGACTCTGGTCAATCAATTAGACTATCCACTTTCGAACCCGTGCAAGCTAATGGCACCGGTGTCGCCATATATCTTACTAAGATTTAAACTGCGTCAAGGCGATGGACATATTTCAACTGGGGATACGTACATATAACTGCACAGTGGAACAGAATCGAAATTGTTTGGAAATAAATCTAGCATTTCTAAACGGCTAGTCCCATCCAGATAAAATTTTACTTGGGCTAAGCCGAGGAATATTCTAGTTTATGTTTTGAAGATTTAGCCCATTAACCTTTCGAGAATGGAGCTGTGAATGCTAAAAATAGGTCACAATTGACATGTAGGTTGTTTGAGTGTGTCTAATTGTTTCTATAATTTTTATATTTTCTAAAAGTTCTTGGGCAGATTTTTAATAAACCTGATTGCATGTTATATTTATCCCTTATGGTTATCAAATTATATGCTAATATAAAATTGTATCTTGAACGGACCGGCCGTTTAGAAATGTCAGATTTATTTAAAAAAAATTTTTTTTTTTTCAATTCTGACCCACTGTTCTTTGTGTTTTAGGCTTTTGTCACAATTTGCCTATGGCGCAGCAGTCTCAAATAAAACTACCTATATTTTCCATACCGCCTTAATTTTTTAATTGATTAATTTGCCAACAAGCAAACATTTTTGAATAGATTTTTCACATAAATTATTCGATTCGTTTTGATTTTCAGGTCAAAATTGTTTCATTAAAGTTGTGTCACATCGTACATTCATTCATACTTGTGTTATTGAGCACTTTTTGCACAAAGTTGCTGTTGTTGTTGCTGTTGTTGCAAATATATTACATACTTTTTTTTGTGTGTGACTATTTGTTTGCTATGATTTTATTTCTATTGTTGTTGTTGATATTTCAATTAACACCATATTTGTAACTGAAGATCTCTAAACAGTTTTTATATATTTATGACTTACTATTGAAAAATAAACAATAAACAAAAAACACATGCCTCGTCTTTAAAAAACAGACACACATTAACATTCCCATTCTCACAAGTATTGTACACTCTCATATCATATCTAAACAAATGCAGGCAAAAACGCCTATTTACAATAACACTTCTTTCTGTAAACGCAGACGTATAAATTTAGCTTTTTGCAAATATTACACAAACATAACCACCAGCCTAGATACTTATTATATATATATTTTTTTGAAAACCCAACAATATTAAACCAAAGATATTCTATTTTACTAAAATTTCGAATAAAATTTAACTACTGACAATAATATGAACATAAAAAGAAATAACTTTATACAGGAAAAAACTGCTGACATTTTAAAAAATATATATATGTATGTATGTATATGTACGAGTATATCGATGGCTTAATATAAAAAAGGTCTAACTCAATATTGTTAAAAAAAAATCAATAAAAAAGACTTGCTTCTTCGATACCTTCATTAAAACAAAAATAAAAAAAATAAATTAGAAATAAAATGTGTTGCTTTTTTTTTATTAAAATTTGTATTAAAATATTTGTTGTATCTAAACTTTTACGGATTTTATTAAGTTTTTTCCATCGTCTGTAAAGTAGCAAAAAATCGAATTAGGCCTTTTTTATATTAAGTCATCGATATGCATGTATTTCTCTTGATACCTTCATAACACAATAAATAAAATAACAATGTATTTATTCATTTATTTATTTATTTTAAATATTATTAATTCTTTGTTATTTGTTTGTTTATATTCACGTAAAAATGTCGAACAATACATACAAAAAAATCTGAAAAATAAAAAGTGTTCTTCAAAATATAGTACATACACCTAATTCTGTTTTTACACTGTCTTTTTTTAAACGGTTTGAAAATAAAGAAATTTTAATTTTTTTACACGATCGTATTTAATTTAGCACGATTCAAAATCTTTTGGGCTAAAAATTTTTCAAGTGAGTGAAGATAAATATGCCGAGTTAAATATGTTTCGACGTAAAACTTTACGTTATTAAATATTTCTAAATATGTTTCGGCATAACACTTTACATTACTATATATTTACAAATACGTTTTTATTATTTGTGACATATTTGACAATTTAGGACATATTCACAAATATGTTTTGTTATTTGTGACAATATTAAATGTATCCATGCATCTATGTTCATATACATACATATGTTAAAATGCTTTTAACAACATTTTTAAAAGTAGCTTCTGGACAAACTAATATAGATGACAGGATGAGACATACCTTATTTTAAAGGGAATTAATCAGGCTTTTATCCGATTAATAGCTCATTTACCAAAATTTCGTCTGACTATTTTTAATTTTTTATTGAAAGTTGAAATTTTTTACTACTGCTCCTTGCAAGGATTTTTGGAATTTGTGGACAAACTAAGATAGATGCCAGGATGAGACATACCTTATTTTAAAGGGAATTAATCAGGCTTTTATCCGATTAATAGCTCATTTACCAAAATTTCGTCTGACTATTTTTAATTTTTTATTGAAAGTTGAAATTTTTTACTACTGCTCCTTGAAAGGATTTTTGGAATTTGTGGACAAACTAAGATAGATGCCAGGATGAGACATACCTTATTTTAAAGGGAATTAATCAGGCTTTTATCCGATTAATAGCTCATTTACCAAAATTTCGTCTGACTATTTTTAATTTTTTATTGAAAGTTGAAATTTTTTACTACTGCTCCTTGAAAGGATTTTTGGAATTTGTGGACAAACTAAGATAGATGCCAGGATGAGACATACCTTATTTTAAAGGGAATTAATCAGGCTTTTATCCGATTAATAGCTCATTTACCAAAATTTCGTCTGACTATTTTTAATTTTTTATTGAAAGTTGAAATTTTTTACTACTGCTCCTTGAAAGGATTTTTGGAATTTGTGGACAAACTAAGATAGATGCTAGGATGAGACATACCTTATTTTAAAGGGAATTAATCAGGCTTTTATCCGATTAATAGCTCATTTACCAAAATTTCGTCTGACTATTTTTAATTTTTTATTGAAAGTTGAAATTTTTTACTACTGCTCCTTGAAAGGATTTTTGGAATTTGTGGACAAACTAAGATAGATGCCAGGATGAGACATACCTTATTTTAAAGGGAATTAATCAGGCTTTTATCCGATTAATAGCTCATTTACCAAAATTTCGTCTGACTATTTTTAATTTTTTATTGAAAGTTGAAATTTTTTACTACTGCTCCTTGAAAGGATTTTTGGAATTTGTGGACAAACTAAGATAGATGCTAGGATGAGACATACCTTATTTTAAAGGGAATTAATCAGGCTTTTATCCGATTAATAGCTCATTTACCAAAATTTCGTCTGACTATTTTTAATTTTTTTATTGAAAGTTGAAATTTTTTACTACTGCTCCTTGAAAGGATTTTTGGAATTTGTGGACAAACTACGATAGATGCCAGGATGAGACATACCTTATTTTAAAGGGAATTAATCAGGCTTTTATCCGATTAATAGCTCATTTACCAAAATTTCGTCTGACTATTTTTAATTTTTTATTGAAAGTTAAAATTTTTTACTACTGCTCCTTGAAAGGATTTTTGGAATTTGTGGACAAACTAAGATAGATGCCAGGATGAGACATACCTTATTTTAAAGGGAATTAATCAGGCTTTTATCCGATTAATAGCTCATTTACCAAAATTTCGTCTGACTATTTTTAATTTTTTATTGAAAGTTGAAATTTTTTACTACTGCTCCTTGAAAGGATTTTTGGAATTTGTGGACAAACTAAGATAGATGCCAGGATGAGACATACCTTATTTTAAAGGGAATTAATCAGGCTTTTATCCGATTAATAGCTCATTTACCAAAATTTCGTCTGACTATTTTTAATTTTTTATTGAAAGTTGAAATTTTTTACTACTGCTCCTTGCAAGGATTTTTGGAATTTCTCACTTTTATTTTAAAGGGAATTAATCAGGCTTTTATCCGATTAATAGCTCATTTACCAAAATTTCGTCTGACTATTTTTAATTTTTTATTGAAAGTTGAAATTTTTTACTACTGCTCCTTGCAAGGATTTTTGGAATTTGTGGACAAACTAAGATAGATGCCAGGATGAGACATACCTTATTTTAAAGGGAATTAATCAGGCTTTTATCCGATTAATAGCTCATTTACCAAAATTTCGTCTGACTATTTTTAATTTTTTATTGAAAGTTGAAATTTTTTACTACTGCTCCTTGAAAGGATTTTTGGAATTTGTGGACAAACTAAGATAGATGCCAGGATGAGACATACCTTATTTTAAAGGGAATTAATCAGGCTTTTATCCGATTAATAGCTCATTTACCAAAATTTCGTCTGACTATTTTTAATTTTTTATTGAAAGTTGAAATTTTTTAAAATAAGGTATGTCTCATCCTGGCATCTATCGTAGTTTGTCCACAAATTCCAAAAATCCTTTCAAGGAGCAGTAGTAAAAAATTTCAACTTTCAATAAAAAAATTAAAAATAGTCAGACGAAATTTTGGTAAATGAGCTATTAATCGGATAAAAGCCTGATTAATTCCCTTTAAAATAAGGTATGTCTCATCCTGGCATCTATCTTAGTTTGTCCACAAATTCCAAAAATCCTTGCAAGGAGCAGTAGTAAAAAATTTCAACTTTCAATAAAAAATTAAAAATAGTCAGACGAAATTTTGGTAAATGAGCTATTAATCGGATAAAAGCCTGATTAATTCCCTTTAAAATAAGGTATGTCTCATCCTGGCATCTATCTTAGTTTGTCCACAAATTCCAAAAATCCTTTCAAGGAGCAGTAGTAAAAAATTTCAACTTTCAATAAAAAATTAAAAATAGTCAGACGAAATTTTGGTAAATGAGCTATTAATCGGATAAAAGCCTGATTAATTCCCTTTAAAATAAGGTATGTCTCATCCTGGCATCTATCTTAGTTTGTCCACAAATTCCAAAAATCCTTTCAAGGAGCAGTAGTAAAAAATTTCAACTTTCAATAAAAAATTAAAAATAGTCAGACGAAATTTTGGTAAATGAGCTATTAATCGGATAAAAGCCTGATTAATTCCCTTTAAAATAAGGTATGTCTCATCCTGGCATCTATCTTAGTTTGTCCACAAATTCCAAAAATCCTTTCAAGGAGCAGTAGTAAAAAATTTCAACTTTCAATAAAAAATTAAAAATAGTCAGACGAAATTTTGGTAAATGAGCTATTAATCGGATAAAAGCCTGATTAATTCCCTTTAAAATAAGGTATGTCTCATCCTGGCATCTATCTTAGTTTGTCCACAAATTCCAAAAATCCTTTCAAGGAGCAGTAGTAAAAAATTTCAACTTTCAATAAAAAATTAAAAATAGTCAGACGAAATTTTGGTAAATGAGCTATTAATCGGATAAAAGCCTGATTAATTCCCTTTAAAATAAAAGTGAGAAATTCCAAAAATCCTTGCAAGGAGCAGTAGTAAAAAATTTCAACTTTCAATAAAAAATTAAAAATAGTCAGACGAAATTTTCGTAAATGAGCTATTAATCGGATAAAAGCCTGATTAATTCCCTTTAAAATAAGGTATGTCTCATCCTGGCATCTATCTTAGTTTGTCCACAAATTCCAAAAATCCTTTCAAGGAGCAGTAGTAAAAAATTTTAACTTTCAATAAAAAATTAAAAATAGTCAGACGAAATTTTGGTAAATGAGCTATTAATCGGATAAAAGCCTGATTAATTCCCTTTAAAATAAGGTATGTCTCATCCTGGCATCTATCGTAGTTTGTCCACAAATTCCAAAAATCCTTTCAAGGAGCAGTAGTAAAAAATTTCAACTTTCAATAAAAAATTAAAAATAGTCAGACGAAATTTTGGTAAATGAGCTATTAATCGGATAAAAGCCTGATTAATTCCCTTTAAAATAAGGTATGTCTCATCCTGTCATCTATATTAGTTTGTCCAGAAGCTACTTTTAAAAATGTTGTTAAAAGCATTTTAACATATGTATGTATATGAACATAGATGCATGGATACATTTAATATTGTCACAAATAACAAAACATATTTGTGAATATGTCCTAAATTGTCAAATATGTCACAAATAATAAAAACGTATTTGTAAATATATAGTAATGTAAAGTGTTATGCCGAAACATATTTAGAAATATTTAATAACGTAAAGTTTTACGTCGAAACATATTTAACTCGGCATATTTATCTTCACTCACTTAAATTTTTCTTGGTTAAATTTTATTTTTGCGAAACATGTACATATGTATGTATGTTCATATCACAAATATTCCACTATATTTGTCATTTCGGATACAAAAAAATCTACTGGTCAGAGCAATTGTAAATAGCACAAATTTAGGTGAATTCCCTTTTAGTGCATACAATCAAATGAACTTTTCATACATTTTTTTACATTACATTAAAGCTTAGATAGCGTACATACATATGCATCTTTTATTTTAACTATGCTTGTGTAAAAACACACTGTATACATACATAGATATGTATGTATGTACGTGTAGGTGATTTAATATTAAAAACCTGACTAATTGTTCTTAAAAAAACCTTGTTTTTCACTAATTTCAAAAGGTTTTAGAGATAAGAAACCAATCGCCTATTTTGCATACGATCAATGTCTTTTTTTACACGGTTTATTTTACGCGGGGTTTCCTGGAGCCAATTAAAATATAATTAGGTGTATTTATAGGGGGCGAATGGGATATTTTGTTTGGCTTATCGTGAGTGTATGTAGTTTTTTTTTATTGAAAATAGACAGCCGTTTTTAATTGCAAGTAACGAGGCCTGTTTATTGGAGGATTTTAAGAGTTATTATTGCATTTATATTTTTAGTGGAATTTTTTAAAAGTTTTATTACCTTTAAAATCCGGTCGCATAAATTCGGTTTTCCTTTGTTTCACTGCAACATGAAATGTTGATTTCGGTTAATTTTTACTTATGTTTCAGTATTCAAAATAAGCCCCTGAATTTTGTTCAAACTTTATGATTGTTTTTTATGTGCTTTATATTAAAGTACGGTCAAACATGGCAAATATTTGACGAAAAAGAACCACTAAATAAAAATTTTATTTAAGTCTCTTAAGTTTGCTTTTACAAAACACTTGTAAGATTAAACGTCGTCTAACTAATTAGTGGTTACGCTTTTTTGATTCAATATTTGACCGTACCCTTAGAGAATGCGTGCAGTTTTACGGCAGTTACGATTTGAATGTTAAACTGACACATATATTTTGAAAACCAGCAACGTCACGTATTCTTCTTGCGGCCTCTCTAAACCAGCCATCGGCACAATAATATGTATGTACTTTATTTTGCGATTATATTGAATTCTACGCTCTCTACTCATTTAACATTGATTTTGTTATTGTAATCAAGAAACAAGCATGTAGATTTGCGAGACTGACTTGTTTTATTTACTTTTGTACGTGTGACAGATTAACATCCGGGTATCTACATTAGTTTAGAGCACTATAATAAGTTTAGAACACTCTAAACTGGTGTAGACACCGGATGTTGCTTTATTGAACCTAGTATTTTCTTTCTTAGATAGTGGTTTCTTTTAATAAAATGTTTGCTTTCTTTTTGTTTATGATATGTGTTTAAATTTTGTTTGTATCCATTTATAACATAATTTACAGTACTTTTTTTACTTTTTTATCGAAACACGATGTTTTCCTATATTTTTATTTACTTGCTGCACAGTGTAGCACTCATGCAAATATTTTCCTACAGATTAATTTGTTGCACAGAAAGACGGTAGCTAAGTTAAATAAGACTCTAGTGTGAAGGGATCTTATGCTTTAGCTCGTACAAATGTACCATTTAAGAGAAGCAATTACCTTTTACCTTTTATTAAAAGAACCTTTTAAGAAAAGTACCTTTAAGAAAACTACCTTTTAAGCAAAGTACAAATTAAGAAAAATACTTTTTAAGAAAACTGCTTTTTTAAGAAAAGTACTTTTTTTGAAAAGTATCTTTTAAGAGAAGTGCTTTTGTAAGAAAAGTACTTGCAAGAAAAGTAACTTTTAAGAAAAGTACCGGTTATGAAAAGTACCATTTAAGAAAAGTACTTTTTAAAAAAAAGTACCTCTTATGAAACGTATTTTTTAAGTAAAGTAACTTTTAAGAAAAGTACATTTAAAAAATGTGTTGCGGACTAGTAGATTTAAAAAAGTAACGTTGAAGAAAAATACTTTTTAATATACAAACATTTTATAAATTAACAGATTTTAAAAGAAGTTTCTTTAGGACATTAAGCTTTTAAGAATGGAGCATTTTATGAAAGAAAAGTACATTTCGTACATGAAAAAGTACTTAGCTTTGAGGACAAATACTATTTAATAACAAAATGACTCTCCTTTAATAAGAAGTACATTTTAAAAAAAGTATCTAAATCACACTTTTAAACAAGATCACCGACATTGTTATTTAGATTGTTATTTAATTATCAGCGCGTTGAATTTTATTTGTAGGCGTTTCTCTGAAATACAATGCAATGGATCTGCTTTTTATATCTACGTTTGCATGTTTTCTTACAATTCACAAAATTTATATTTCTTAGTATAATACAATAAATTAAATACTAAACTATAATATTTCAAAAACATTTGTTTTGACAGAAACTACAAACTAAGTTATTTATTAAAATAAAACAAACAAATATTTAGATTTTAACCTTTTAAAATATTTATGTATGTAAACTATTTGTATATATGATATGCACTATATAAACTTTATTTATTAGATTTAATTTATTGTAATAATTTAACTTATTTATTATCAAAAGCTTTTCAAATTTCAACCAAAAAACAATCCTAAAAATAATTCCTTTATCAAAAAAATTGAGAAAAAAATAAACAGATTGAAATCTTTTTTATGCGCTTGTTGTTATGTGAATTTTCTTTTCTCTACCTTAAAAGCTGTATTTATATTTTCCTAATGGTTCTTCAAAATTTCTTTTGTGTGTGTGTGTGTTTATTCTACGATTCTTTCAATAAAATTTATTTATTAAGCAACATAAATTTTCCAATTTAAATCGTAAAGAAAGGAAAATAAAATGTTTAGCAAAATCGAATTATTAGCAGACATACATACATACATATATTTTAATAAATATTTATTTGCTGTCACCAACACCCAACACCAACCAATCTACCAACACCACGGCACTGCTATTACCATTTCTGCTAAACAAACATCTCAGACCAAAACACTCCTACACAAAACATACACAAAAACATAAATAATTTTTTGTCTTTTCGATTTTAACAAAAATTCTATCTAGTTTTTTCTATATATTTTATTGTTTTTTTTTTGATAAAAATTCTCAAATCTCAAATATTTTCTAATAACAATAATATTAAAAAGAACGGTATAGCTGTAATTTTATCTAATATTTATAAATATTCATTTAAATACAAATATTTTCAGCTAAATTTCTATCGCTAACACACGTTTTTTTTTAACTTAAATATGTTCTTAATAAATTTATTACTTTGTCTATATTTGTTTGTTTTTTGTTCTCTTTCTTCTGAATCTTCTTTAACTGTTTTGTGTATATAAATAAAATATTAATTTAATAATAGTATGTATAGATTTGTTTATCTTAACTAAATGAGAATTATTACTCTGGTGCCTTGGCATTAAAATCCATAAAACACAAAATTGTTACATTCTGTTAGTATGTGTTATTTTTTTTTATAAATATTATAAATACAATTATATATAATATTTCTGTTATTTGACTTTCTTTAAATACATACTACTCTTTCATTATCCTTGTCATTATAAACTTCTCTGGGTCTTTTACTACCACTTTGCTGTCTTCAACTCTGTCAAATATTTAATTTATTCACTTGATCTCTTGAAAGCGAAATTTAAACAAGATTGTTTAAAGGAATTCTAAGTCAGCGAATTTCAAAGGAGAATCAAAATAGAACTGATTTATACACTTCTTTATGTACTTTTTTCGATAAAGTCTACTTTAATGAAAATGTATCTTAAAGTTTAAAACAAATATCTGTCCATGTGTTGAAATATGTTTTCGGAAGTATCATTTTATATACATATTCTAATAATAAAAAATACATGATAGATTCATGCATTTTAATGTCATCGAATAATATATTCCTTTAATTTTGATTCAACACTTTTTACCGCTTCAAACTATTCCATTCAATACCAATAATTTATGAACGGAGAACATCGAGATCGTTAGAATTTTATAAGGTCTGAAAAAATTATGTTTTTACGACCAATATTTAGATGTATTACAATTAAAATGACAAGTAAAAGTAAATTTTTTAAAAAAGTAAATTTTTTAAAAAAGTAAATTTTTTAAAAAAGTAAATTTTTTAAAAAAGTAAATTTTTTAAAAAAGTAAATTTTTTAAAAAAGTAAATTTTTTAAAAAAGTAAATTTTTTAAAAAAGTAAATTTTGTAAAAAAGTAAATTTTTTAAAAAAGTAAATTTTTTAAAAAAGTAAATTTTTTAAAAAAGTAAATTTTTTAAAAAAGTAAATTTTTTAAAAAAGTAAATTTTTTAAAAAAGCAAATTTTTTAAAAAAGTAAAATTTTTGAAAAAGTGAATTTTTTCAAAAAATACCTTTTTAAAATACTATGTGGGTCATTTTTAAAAAAGTATCTTTTTAAAAATAGTAAATTTAAAAAAAGTACCTTTTTAAGTACTTTTAGTACCTTTTTAAGTACTTTTAGTACCTTTTTAAGTACTTTTAGTACCTTTTTAAGTACTTTTAGTACCTTTTTAAGTACTTTTAGTACCTTTTTAAGTACATTTTAAAAAAAGTACATTTGTGAGTACTTTTTTTAAAAAGTACTTTCTTAAAAAAATTCCTTTTTAAAAAAAGTACATTTTTGAAAAAAGTTTTTTTTTTTTTTTTTTGAAATAAGTACCTTTTCGAAAAAGTAAATTTTTTACTACCTTTTTAAAAAATGTACCTTTTGAAAAAAATAGCTTTTAAAAAAAAGGTAAAGTTAATATAATATATTTAATAAATCCCTTTTTAAAAACTCCAACTTGTGAAACTTTTTGATTTTATAAACTGTAATAAAAAAGTTTTTTAAATAATATTTTTATTTTCGATACTTTTAAGGTATCTAACCATTTGTTTTTCAAATCTCACTCCTGTTTCTCAATTCAAACGCTAGTTTCCATTTCCCAAAAGAACACAAACACACATTTAAACACACTATTTTTCCACCACTTATTCTTCTTGTTCTACTTCACTGTGTCTACTATTATTTTTCTACTATCTCTTACTTCTTCTCTTCTGTCTGTCACTTTCACTACTTTTGTTTCCCACAAGAATAATGTTTTGTTGTTAAACAAATTTCTAACCGAAAATTTCTAAAAAAAAACCGAAAATTATATCGAAAGTTTTTTCTTTTTCGATTATTTACAGGCCAGTAAGAGAAGTTCATTCACAAAAACAACAACGCGCGCCTTTTTATACCAAAAAAAAAAAAAAAGGTTTTTTAAACAAATAAAAATATTTTGCATTAAAATAAGCGTCCATAAAATTATTAAATAATACATAATATATTGCAAAAAAATAACAAAAACTCCAACAACAATATACTGTAAGCAACAATTAAGAACAATCAACACCCACTTATTCACGATAAAAATAAAATCAAATAACAAAAAATAAATTTATAAAAATAAAAAAAAAAAAGAAATGCTTTGCAAAATAAAAAAGTACCACAACACACAGATAAAATAACAATATGTAATGCTATTTTAAATAGCGCATAATTGCAAAGCAAAGAAATAAAAAAGATTTATTTTCAACAGACTAAATCATCTCTCTATCTAGCTGGCGCTGCTGTTGCCCTCTAAGACTGTTTGAAACGATTGTTTGTCAAACAAAACTGAAACAAGCAAACAAACATTGATATTTCAATAAATTTTATATAATTTCTTTTTTGAAAGTAGTTGCTTGCACACACTGACATACAACTATAAATTTCTCTAGGCTTTGGTCCTAAGCGATCATAAACTGGACTTAAGCTAGATTTACACGATTGAAATTTTCTTCAAAATGCTTCAAACACGTGTAAACAGCAAAATTTCTTCAAAATTTATTTATTTAATAACTATTAACAATTGTTAAACAAAGCATTTTGAAGAGCAATTTTGAAGATAATTTCAATCGTGTAAATCTAGCTTTATACTCCCTTCACTTTAATGCCCAGCCATAACAACAATAAGCAAATATTCTTTCTAAGGTTTTCATGCCAGCCAGCCATACCAGCCAACCGAACGGGATGTCAGTCTGATATTAAAACTTAGTTTTTTCGTGTTTCCAACAAATTCAAAATAATTTAACAAAATTATTGAAAAATAATTGATTGATGTCAACAACATCATAAATAATTTTCATGTGTGTGTGTGTGTGTGCATGTGTATCTGTTTCAGAGTGTTTGGTCTGTCTAAACGCGCTCTTTTAAATTTTTTCCATGAATAGCTTAAATTAATTTTAATGAGTGAGTGTTTGAGGTTGATATTGTTGTGCTGTGTTGTGATTTTGTTTAAAATCTGTAGTTGAAGTGATTGTTTTTTTGTTGCTTTTTTTTTATCACACTAAAAAACAACTACAAAAAAAAGTATATTGTTTTTTAGTCGCGCCGGTTTTTTTTTTGTTTATTGAAATAATCGTCATTTTTATACTCGTTTCAATCAGTCACACAGCGAATAAAAAAAAATCTATAAATTGTGCTTGATTATTACACACACGTGAATTTGCATACAAATCTATAAATATAGAAAACATCTACAAATAAATAACTACAAATAAATCAAACTAAACCAAAATACAAATCCCAATTTAGAACATAAAACTCAAATTTTAAGTGGCAGTGATTTGGAGTCTACATCAAATGTACGGTTCTGTTAATTAGTCGGGTGAGTAAATAATAAACAAAACCTAAACTGTTGACATATAAACAGCTATTAATAAATATTAAAAATGATTTACTGGATTTTTTATAGCTACTGCTTCCTTATTGTCTAGCTTATAATTTTTGCTATAAATGTTAGAAATTCTAATAGTCTTTAGCGTATTTCGGATTTTCACAAAGTAAATCCTTTATATTGTTATAATTTTTTATGTGTTTCAGATAAGTTATTTAAAATGTCAGCTTAATTCTCTTAAATCTTATTTCAGCATTACAATATGTCAGGCATCAATTCCCAAAAAACAAATTCTTTGAATACAGCTCATTCAATTTGCAATGAAGCAAATCTCATAATGGAGATTTTTTTTTTATTTACAATATTACAATAATGATGCCTCAGCGCCCCTTTCGGCCTTATAGAGGCGAGTTGGTAAAAATATTATATAAATTAAATTTACTTTAAATAAAAATAAAAAAGAAGAAAAGTTTAAGCAAACAATGAATACCTACCTATGTATAGTAATATAATAATAAATAAGTTAAGTAAGTTATTTTGAGATCAAAAGTTACTGTTTATAATAAAAGTTTTCTTGCATTTTGCAGTAAATAATTTTTAAGAGCTGATTCAAATAATGAAATTCTATTAAGATTTTTTAAGTATTGTGGCAAGTTGTTAAATTCGAAACTACCCATTTATTCAATTCTTTGCTTGGTTGTTTCTAATCTACACCAGGCTACTACGGATAAGTTTGTGTTATTTCTTGTATTATGTGAGTGCTGAAAACTTGAAAATTGAATTGCATGATAATCAATGTGATGTATACATTTGAAAACATAAAGTAAAAGCTCCATTTTCTATATACCATATATTGGTAAAACTGCATCAAAATTTTTACTATATAATAATAATGTTGAGTGCCTAATTGAAAGGTCCCCTACTACTTTGAGGGCTTTATTTTGCATCCGCTGAAGTGATTTCAGCTCGGTACTTTTCTTCCACCCATACAATATGGTCAAGTAGCTGAAATGACTTCGAATTAAGGCGTTATATATTAGCAATTTAGTACTACGATCAAATTTGTTTTTAAATTTATACAAAAAATATAACAGCTTGTGCAGTTTTTGATTTCAAATATTGTATATATCGACTCCAAGACAAATTATTTTGCAAACATATTCCCAAATACTTTATAAAGCTAACTTCCATAATTTCTCTGCCATCAACAAAAATACTGAAGTTGACGTTGCTAGTATACGGTTTAAATCTAATTAATTTTGTTTTATTGGCATTTAATATAAGTTTATTTATTTTCGTAAATTCGGATATAAGAGCAGCATCATGTTCCATGTATGCTTTTGCAACGGTGTCGTGTTTGTATGGGTAAAATAGAAAACTTCTCGAAAGCATGTCTGACAGAATTATTGAAGATTTGGATCCCGAAGATATCTGGGGACTTCAGAAAATTGATTTCAACAGACAGACGGATGGACATGGCTTAATAGACTCCGCTATCTATAAGAATCCAGAATATATATATATACTTTATAGGGTCGGAAAATTATATTGTGGAAATTACACACGGAATGACAAACTTATATATACCCTTCTCATGATGGCGAAGGCTATAAAAACTATTTCTAAAACGAGTCCTAAAAAGCTATACTAGCTCTGTAAAGTTGCTGTAGAACAAAAATCAATAGATTAAAAAACCTGTTTCACTAACATACAAAAGAAAGGTTTTTTCAGAACTAGTTCTGAAATATCCAACTCACGCCAACTGTCTAAGAAAAAATGTTTGATCTTGTTCCAAAATAAGTAGTTCTAGAGTATCATAAGAACCATTTTAGATTATTTAAAAGCTGCTTTATATGTAACTAGTTTAGATGGTGAAAACAACTTATCAACTTTTCACTTTGCACTTATGGAATTTTTAATAAATTTGCAAAACTTTACGTTCCTCCGAACTATAAAATTTGATAAATTGAAATTGTGTAATTTGAATAGTGTAATTTGTAATGTTTTAATATTCTCTTTGCAATTTCTGTTCCACGTACATTCTTTTGTGCAAAGTGAAAAGTTAATATTAATAGGTGTAATTTGACTAAATTAAATTAATTAGACTAAATTCTATTTTTGCAAAACAAATGTTGATAAGTTTGTCAAAAATTTGCAAAGTGTGAACGATCGCTTTACAAATTCATATTGCTGCAGCTAGTGAATATATCAAAATGTTAAGACGTTAGTTTTTGTAATGTAAGAATTATTTTTTAGGGATTACCTACAAAACTTTAATTTTAAAGAGTGCTTTCGTTAAAATCATTTTAAAGTTGATTTCAATTTAAATATAATGGGTCGAATTATTCATTTTGTTCCGCGATTGCATAAACAAAATTTTTTTTTGCGGAAGCATAATTAGAAATTATTCATTCCGTTACTGCGGTATTTTTTCTTTTTGTGGTATCACCTATACTCTCTATACCTCTTGCGGCATGTCGCAGGAATTAATAATTACATTTTACATAACGATCGATATTTCTTTCCCTTAGTTTTCCTTTCTATGAGGAAATAATAATTCCACCCAGTATGTAAATATATAGAATTCATAAATTTCTTTGCAAAGTTTTTATAATTTCTTTGCTAAAATTAGCTTAAAATAAACTGAAATTTGCAAAGAATATTTTGAAAAATAATAAAATTTGATAAGTGCAAAGTGTGTTGATAAGTTGTTTGTGGAATGGGGCGCAGAACTCTTTGGTCTTGATTTATGTATACCAGAACCGTTCCAAATAACGTGCTCTAACTCCGCCGGCTACTTGCTAAAAGCCTAAGCCGCGTGTGAAATTATTGTATTTTGCACTACAATAGTTAGTTGGTATTATGTAAAACTAAAATAAATGTAAATTTTTGTCCCAATATTGAACACATTTAAAATAAACTTAAACAATTATTAACAGACAAGCAAATAATCTTATTCTAAACATATTGTACTAAAAATACTTTACTATTTAGGGGGGTTTCAAAATGTTTCTAAAGAAAATCATACATACACCTTCAACTAATTTCAGCCTTTACAACAGCCCACAACAACCAAAAAAAAAACTATGAAGTCATAATTTGTTAAAACAAAAAATTTTTGTGAAACCTGCCTCTTCTAATTAAAAATAAAATCTTATATGTAGTGTTAAGTACTTAAGTAGTTTAAGAAAAACTATATAATTATTCTAAGTAATAAATTGCCACTGATTGGTATCTTTAAATACTGCAGCAGCAACAACAAAAACAATAAACCGCAGCATGCAACAAGTCATTCGAGTCAAAAGTGAATTGGAAATTTAAAGTGTGCATTTGAGTATTTTACACATTCATGAGATGCATTTAATTTTTAACAGCCAACCCCGTCAGTTAGTCAGTCATAACGTTTGGCCGGCCGACCGTCATACAGTCACTCACTCAGTCAGTCTATTATCCATTAAAATCAATTGATGTTAATATTGTTGAATTTAAAATACAGTGTAATATTTAAAAAAAAAATACTTTAAGCAACAAAAAAATTAAAATCAAGTATAAAATTAGGGATGCCAATCCCGAAATCCCGAATGACGGGATTTGTTTTAAAAAATCCCGGGATTTTTCAGCATTAATAAATCCCGCAAAGAATTAGTTTTTATTATTAATAAACCAATTTGTTTTAATAAGAAACAAGATTTCCGAATCCCGGAATTTAAAGATCCAGTTCCGTTTGGCATCCCTATATAATATATATGTAGTATAATAATACCTCCCCTCTACTTTCAGTTATTTTTATATTTTTTTTTTTCAGATGCTTTAAGATTTCAAAATATTTTCTTGCACAAAACGAAAAAAAAACCGATTTTGTTTGTTTAAATATGAAAATTATAGCAAACATATGGCACGATATTTCAGTTTGCCGTCAATATATACTATTTTTTTTTTTCCCTTTTATACATTATTAAATACAAAATTTTTACTAAACCTCGTACGTTAAATGTGATGAGTATGGTCATGTTTGGCTGGCATGTTCCACTGCTACTAGATATTCTTAATATTGTATTTAACAACAGTATTTTACTCTTCTCTCGAGAATATAACGTTTGGTGTGTGCAACATTTAGCAAAATTCAAACAAACATGCATGCATCCACAGTTTGGTTGCATTACTTGCCACAAATATGCAACATCGTTACTAAGTATTTAAAGGTCATTAAATTAATGCTGTTTTGTTTAAGTGTTTCCAAAAAAATAAACTTATAAAAATGATTTTCCATTACACACCCAAGAGAGAAATAAAAAAATTTGAAATATAATTGACACTATTTTTAAAAAATTTGTTGGAATAAATATAGCAATGAATTTTAATTAAGAGCACAAAACACACAAGATATCTGTAAAATGTCAACTACATATTTGTGTAGAAGTAGACCACTGTGGTGATTGTCCAATAAAATATAAATATTGTGTAGGTGATTTATTGGGATATAAAGGCTGGGCAATGTTGATGTATAAATCCTAGTTAAAAGCGTGTAACTCTTGTCATGCTGATACTTCGGTAGTGTCATGAAAGGTACCTCCAAGACCTGTTGTTTTCAGCCGACTTTGCCGACTTTCTTATGTGCATTTAAAGATTGGCAGCATTTATTGCAAATATTCTGAAAACTCAAGCGATATAAAAGTCCTGAAAATGGGAACAGTCTTCAGTGGTGTTAGAGGGGTTTGATACGTTGCAATGTTCTGCTCATTATTTAGTTATTCCTGCTGAATTTAACGTTTAGCATACTTCCGTATAAAGATTATTAAAGATGTGTATTTTCATTCTTTAATTATTTCAGACCGACAGTCAAGCTAAAAAAAATTGGCCTGCTGCGACAGCACTCCAATCGTGTTTTGCACTGAATATCTCTTGCTTGGGGAGAGTAACGTGTCATTGGTGACTTTAAACTAAATGGTCTGCCAAACAATTTGTAAATGTGATTTGAAAAGTCACATCTTCAACTACGACTTCCAATATTTCCATCAAAGAATGCCTGTGGTTGTTGTTGTAACAGCAGTTATTGCTAAGTTGACAGCACTTGAGTCATTCTGGTGCGTAGAAACGTTTATCGTGGGAATGCTTGTATTAGAGTTTACTGCCTGCCTTTGGATGTCAGCACTCTTCACTAGAGTTTTGTCCAGATTTAGCTCCCAGTTATTATAGGCATTTAAAAGCTGCAATGTTTTGGTATCCAAGAAATTAGTTCGTCTTAATAGAAGAATATTTTAAATTCTTTTTGGAAGGCATGTTGACCAAAATGTTGTGCAACAGTTAAGGCGATCCATCGAATTTTTATAAAATTAAATAAAATTAAATGTTTCTTCTTTTAATATTTTTTTTTATACTTAATTATTGCGTATTAATTTGTGGTTCAAAATTATTTAATCGCTTTTTTGTTACATTGTAAATATTAAAACATTTATGTATGTGAACAATGTTTTATACATCGTCCATGTTTCTATTTCAAGATTTGATGTGTAACACCATATATTATTAGTATTTAGGGTAGTCAATGGTGGGCTTCATTTATTTAGGAGGGGCTCTCCAAAAATGTCTAAAGCATGGTACTCTGTTCATCATTTCGTGCGAAATACTATCAAAAGCCCATATAAAAAAAATTGATGCGAAATAAATGCGAAGTTGTACTCTGTTCTTATTGTGAAAAGTTACGAAATGTTTCTGGCAGCATGTTTTTTCAACAAAAAAATGTATATGGCAACATTTTTTTCCAACTGTGGAATAATGTAAGCGGCACTTATTTCGCATGAACACATATGGTTTTTGTTTACATAAAAGAAACAATGTTGCATACCTAAGGGCAATAAAAACGACAATTTTCTTCTAAATCGCGGCATTGTCACCACTTGTTAATTGTCAAAATTTTCAAACGAAATAATTAATGTTGCTCAACAAATTTCGCAAATCTGAACAGAGTACCATGCCTAAGAAAAGTCTCAGTATGGACCAGGTGTTGATCAATATAAAGTTATTTATCATTAGGAAAGCACTTACTGCCATTACATCTATCAAAGCTCTTTTGGTTGTTTTGTCTCGCTGACATACCTCGATGGGCGATGCACGGATTTCTCACGATAATAAGACAGAATAAATCACCGGAATAATAAGATATTGTTAAAAACTATATAGGTGTCTATTATGGTCGAAAATGCTTATCAACCGAATTTTCATTTGGTATTATGGTGCACATTCGATGAAAAAACGCTATTGTGAGAATAACGATTTTTGGGTTATTCACAATAGTACATTTCAATCAGCTGGCGCCATATTTGTTTACAAATTCGTAAAGAAAAATAAATTCAATTTGAAATGACCACCACGGAATTATGATTTAATGATTCGTCTGATGAATATAATTAAGCTTCTGTGTAATGCCCTCTCATTTTTTGACTGCCTGAACTTTAAAGCAAATACCCTTTGCCAACAGTGGATCTTCTTCCATTACAGAAACGAACTTCTCCAATTGCTGTTTTCTACTTACGACCTTAGACCTGCAGGATATTAACAAAAGTAATTTACAAATAGTATTTGGTTGACCAAAAGCAAAAAAAAAACAAATACTTACATTTGTAATAAATTTTGCACAGTTTTATACAGCGTCGACAGCAAATTTATGTTCGATAAAATAATCGTTGAACAACGAAATTTTCGACAGCGATGCCAATTTTACATTCGATAGTCAAAATCCAGCGAATATCGATTGTCGAATGCAGCTCAATAGGGGACATAAATTATCAAACGGTTGAGCTGATCTTCAAATTCAATTCATTTACAAATTGACATAAAACACACATGTTTATTTTCATTAGTAAATTTAAATGTTGCCAATTTATTTTATGTACTCTTCGTATTTATAAACTACAACATTATTATCAATTTTTGCACAACAAAAACAAATGTTCTAAAACAATTACATAATTACACTCTACACTAAATGTGAAATTCCTTTTGTTACTGAAAAAAAAACATCAGGAAAATAACGCAAAAAACTCTAACTTATCAGTGAGCAAATCCAGCAAAAAATCCAGCAAGTTGCTACATATTTATATCTACAAACATTTAAAACGTTTAAATGCAACTGCTACTGACACTGTGGTTTATAAATGTGTGTATCTTTTTAGCACCAGTATTGTTTTATAACTGTTTTAATTTGAGCTGTGCAACTTTTTGTCGTATGCCACTCGAGAAAGACAAAGTTTTAATAAAAAAGTGGCAGAAAATAACAAAAAAACACGAAATGAAATAAAACTGTTTGGTATTAAAACCGCATGGGATATCAATACATTACTGCTGCCACAACTACATGAGTTACTAATTATGTTTAGGGATAAGAAATATATACATATAATATGCTGACGAATTTCTCTATTTGGGCCCTGATTTGTCATTTATACGGCAAACTCAATTGCATAAGAGATTAATAAAGTTAATGTCTCCTAAATTTATTATGTTTTAAACTAACTTTGACACTAGTGGAGGAGTATGTGCTTCTCAATAAAAATAAATATTTCGTCATCAGGAGTTTACCATCATAAATATTTGTTTTGTTGTTTTTTCCTTTGATATGAGTTGTAACCCTCGTATTTGCTGCAGTGGAATTATATCTATATTTTTCATGAAAAACTAAAATTTTTCGAATCTTTTTTTTGAGGTTTTGTGGAAAAACACATAAAAAACAAGTTGGAGTGCAATATTCGGCTGTGCCGAATCTTTAACACCCTCCACCTAAACGTAATAAGAAATAAAAAAAAAACTACACTGGTTATAGGACCAGAATATCCTTATTCTTATAATTTTCTATTCAGTCTTAGTGCAAAATTTATTATGATTTTATATATTGTTTGAAAAACAATTTTACGACCAACATAATTTCCTTTATATGTGTTTATAACCAATTATGGGCCGACCACCAAAAAATTTAGTATAACAATTTATTTTTGCCTATAAGGATTATTTTGGATTGATATTTTAATTTTATAGGCATTTATTTTTAATTGAGCAATATTTCGGGAAGATTTTTGTATGGGGGCTATGAGAAATCATGGACCGATTCTTACTATTTTCCTCACACTTTCTTCTTTTATCATAAAAATAACGTACACAAAATTTCATAGTATTATCTGAAATATATTTCAAAATACAGTTCAACCTTGGTATAACGAATCTTAAGGGGATTAGAAAAAAACGTTATATCGAATAATTCGTTATATCGAGGTGAAGTTGCACTTCTATTCGTTATAACGAGGTAATAAAAAATTTTGTATGTATATTAATCATCATCTGCTCACCATGTTATAGCGAACGATTTCCGCTAATAAATCAAAACACATTTGAAGGAAAACACTGCATTTTGTAGTTTTAACATTCAATAATATTATTGCAACAAGCGTACAAGCTCTTGGCAACAATAAATTTTTCTACGAATGTAGGTTTGCTGGAGACGTTATGAAAACGTTGTAAGTTGACAAAATTCGTTAAATAGAGGTAAATAATTCTTTCTATTTCGTTAGTTTGCAGTGAATGAAAATTCGTTATAACGAGGCTATTGACAAATGTATTCGTAATAAAGAGGTATATTTTGTATTAAATCTTATGGAGCGTTGTAGGGGATTTCAAAAAATTCGTAAAATCAAGGAATTCGTTATAGTGAGAGTCGTTATATCGAGGTTTGACTGTATTGCAATGAACTGAATAAAAAATATAAAATTTTTATGGAGGTTGTCTCACATTTTGGTCCATAACTCTGGTTGACCTAAACCGATTATGCTGATTTTGAATATCAAAGTTATCTGCAAAATAAGAAATCCTTTTTGGAAATTTCTTTTACTTAAGTTGTGCAGTTTGTACGTGTTTTACACAGCCGGACAGACAGGCGGAAATGGCTCAATCGATTTAGAATTTCATAAGGATGTACATATGTATATACTTTGTTGGGTCTCAGGTGAATATTAAAAAAGTTTCACACGGAATGACAAACGTAATATACCCTCATTCACCACTCATGGTGGTGCAGGGTATAAAAATTGTAGCTGATCTATCATAATTAATTGTTGTAGAATTTGTTTTCATTTTAGCGTTTTATTTTAAAAGACATATTCTAGCATAGTGCTACTTTAATTTTAATAATTCTAAATGTTCAGACAAAATTGTAACATATTTTTGTTATTACAAATAGACTTCCTACAATTGTTTAGTCAAGTCTTTTAGATTTTAAGAGTATGAGTGACAGAATAAATTGAATTTAAAGTGTTTGTCAAAAAAAAAAGCGATTTAGAAAGAATAGAGCTCTGGGGAAATCTATAGTTCAATATAAAATTCTCAAAACAATCAACGCTTATATTACACGTTCTTTAGAAAACTTGCAACAAAACAAGACAATTTACTAAAAACGAAGTACGTTTTATTAAATATGTTTAGATAGACAATTTTGGGACAACAAAACTCGTCGCTTACAAGTTTAATTTGTTAGAAGGCATTACAAACAATTTGTTGGTTTATTTTTGTTCTTAAAAATTTATTTAAAATGAATTTAAATTTCAGATTAATCGAATATTTTTAAGCAAATACTATTTAAATCAATCTGATCCATAATACGCTGTTTTATGTTTATTGTGTTTGTACGAATGATTATTAAAAACCGAACGATGCTGGCCGATATTAGGCCTAATCCGAAACAAACACAAGGTGCCCGAAACCCTAAAATTGCAAGAAGAGTTTGCCAAATACGCAGAAAGTCTTCTTTTCTCATTATTCCTCCGATTCTTTGCAGTAGGATGAGGTATAAAAAAGTAAAGCCACCACATATCATGACGTTCCTCCCACCTTGCTTCATTGTTTGCTTAACATAGTGTCTTTGAATTCTATAGGCTGTTCGGCGCCAGCAATATTTTTTTTATCTTCGGATGGAAAATTTTTAAATTTGGATTCTTCTGACCAGATTATACGTTTCCAGTCATCTACTGTTCAATTTCTGTGCTCTCGGGCAAACTTACAAGCCGTGGTTAACATTGTTTAATGACAATGCAGGCTTTCGTTTCTTTTACTGCTGAGATGTAGTCAATATCGCAAAGGGCTCGTCTTGTTTTCCATCGGCTAATAGGTTTGCCTATTACTATAGAAGCATCTTTAGGTGTTAAACACTTGTCATTTGTGTTATCATGAGCATACGCCTTTTTTGAACTCATATGACCACTGATTGACTTACCTAAAGCAGTTTAGCTATTACTAGTAAAGCTACTTTTTGTTGTTGCTAGAATTCAATGGCCCTTGACAGTTTCTTCAGTATTTATTATAATTTAATTTGTGTTGGATAATTTGCAAAAAGTGTTTAGCAAAGCCAATTAAGTTAATATCAAAATAATGTTTCTGTTTTTCGTTAAACTTTGATATTTTTGTTTTTTTTTTTTTTATATTTGCCGAAATAATATTTTTCATTTAGTATTGTAAATTATTTTGTTTGGCAGTAAACCTAAAATAAACAAAGAAAAAAAAAACTGTTTTAAATTTTCTTTATTAAAAAGTGCACAATGTACAAACATGTTGCATGTGTGCTCCCCACTGTATACATTCAGATTAATCAAATAATTTTGATAGGTTTATTTGGAAGTTATGCGAAGCTATATTCTGCATATATTTTATAATATAATATAATTAATTTCTGAAGCTTTATTGATTTTTAAATTCATTTTCAAATTGTGGGAAAAATCCTCTTCTACTTAAATTTCTAATACGTAACTCACTTGACTATAGTAATACCAACCCTATATATATATATATGCATCTATAGTTTGGTCTGTAGCTTTGCAGCTGGGTTGTAACAACTTTGTTGTAACGACAAGTTATAAAAATATGTTTTCAATTTTATTTTTCACTGTGTCCTTAAATAGTACATGTACTTTTTTATGATGGTTTTCGTGGTTTTCGATTTATGAAAAATTAACTTCCAGTGTGCAATTCTTACTATTTTTGTTTTTGCATACACAGTTGTTTTTTTTTTTTTTTTTTTTGCCATTTGAGTCAAGTAGTTGTGTAATATTACTCAACTATATCAAGTTTGTGATTATTGCGAAACTATGAACGAAAATTAAATTTCCACCATATCTATTTGAAAAATGCATACCAAAACACAACTGCACTGTAAATATACTATACTGTGCAATAGTAAAAATGTCAAACTACAGTTATGGAATTGTAGCAAATGAGTTGAATAAGTGTCAAGGTTTCACATTGCACTCACTCGCTCTTTAGCTACATACTCGTATACGAGGTCGGATCAAAAAATAACCCTTATTTTAAGTTTTTTCAAAAAGTATTTATTTATTCATCAATAACTATCTTGTCCCCTTCAAATATAATACACTTCTGAAACGCGCTTTTTGCTATCGCCAACAGCTCATGTTTCGATTTTTCTTGTATCATATCAATCGTAGCAGAACGCTTTCCTTTCATCGGTGTCTTCAGTTTTGGGAAGAGGAAAAATTAAGTGGGGGCCAAGTCAGGTGAATACGGTGATTGAGGCATGATAACGGTTTTGTTTTTGGCCAAAAACTCACGCACAAGCATCGATGTGTGAGCTGGTGAGTTATCATGGTGCAAAATCCATGATTGGTTTTTCCACAATTCTGTGCGTTTCTGACGAATTACTTCGCGAAAACGGCGCATAACTTTAAGGTAGTGTTCCTTATTGACCGTACAACCTTGTAGCAAGAATTCATGATGCACCACGCCATTGCAGTCGAAGAAAACAGTGAGCAAAACCTTTACATTTGACCGAACTTGACGTGCTTTTTTCGGTCTTGGCTCTTCTGGATGTTTCCATTGGGATGATTGGGCTTTGTTTTTAATGTCATAGCCATACACCCATGATTCGTCACCAGTTATGACCATTTTAAGGAAATTTGAATTGTCGTGGACGACAGTTCCTGAGCGATGTCCATGCGACGTTGTTTTTGCTCAAAATTGAGCAATTTTGGAACAATCTTCGCTGCCGCACGTTTCATGCCTAAAACATCCGTAAAAATTGCTTAACATGAACCGAACGATACGCCAACATCATCAGCAACCTCTCTGATAGTGATTCGACGATTATCCAAAATCATTTTCTTCACTGTTTCAATGTTTTCATCGGTGGTTGACGTGCTCGGGCGACCAGAACGAGCATCGTCATTGACAATTGAACTTGTGTTCTGTTCATAGTAGACTCGCCAATCGCCACAGTCAACATTTCAAATCTTCTTGCACATTTAATTTAATTTTTGACACAAAACTTAATAGAGTTTCTTTGATCCATTTTTTCGAATAGTAAAAAATCGAAGAGCACACCAAAGCACGACTAACCTTTTTATCTGTCAAAAACAAACCAACAATCCAAAATGGCTGATATTACCAACATATATGACAGACATGTGTACCAACAGAAACTCACGAAATTTGAAAATTACGGTTATTTTTTGATCAGACCTCGTGTATCTCTCTGTTTATTGTTGTTAATAAAATATATTAAGTAGTAGTATACCTATATAAATATAATATACACTGCAGTAATCAAATCATATTAAATAATAAATTCGTATATTGGACTGGTAGAGGATATTGTATTCAATTTATCAAACAATTTTTTTGTTTACTATAAATGGCAATTTATTTTTTTAAATAAAAAAAAACTTGTGTTTTTTTTTTTGGTTACATCTTTTCACCTGTTGCTTTTGCTGGGTTTTGTTAGCTTGAGATTGAAGGTGGGAAATATCTATTTTGGCTCTTAATTCATTTTTTTTATTTTCAACATTTGATGCTGCCTCACCGTGTGAGTGAACGAACTGTCTGCATTGGCAGGCCTTGCGATTCAATTATTGTTAATCAGAAAATAATTGTTTTAGACTTAAATGTGTATGCCGCTGCAATTATTGCAGTGAAAGTAAAAATTCAAGTGTTTTTCTCATTAGTACTTCAATAATAATAAAATATTTTTTTAAAATTTTGTTTCATTATTTCAGTATTTGTAAGCTTTTCATGAAACTGCTAACATTTTAGAATATATTGTATGTACATATATGTTTTTGTTTATGATTTCATCTTAAAAATATGGCGTTTAACAGGCCATTTTAAGACACAAGAATTACTTACATATACATATGTACATATATCGATGGCTTAATATAAAAAAGGCCTAACTCAATTTTGTTTCAAAAAAAAAAAAAATTCAATGAAATTCGATACATTCATTAAAACAAAAATAAAAAAAATTAAATCAGAAATAAAATGTGTTGCTTTTTATTTTTTTTTTATTCAAATTTGTATTAAAATATTTGTTGTATCTAAAATTTTACGGATTTTATTAAGTTTTTTCCTTCGCCTGTAAAGTAACAAAAAATCGAGTTAGGCCTTTTTTATATTAAGCCATCGATATACATACATACATACATTAACCAAACATAATAATTCGATGCGATTTTATTTTAAGATTTCTTAAAAGTAGTTTTACAAAAAGGGGGTCTTACTGGCAATGGCCTCCTTTTCATAAAACGCAACGCATACCAACAATACTGTGATGCACTTTTAAGCAGTTTTTATGGCCTTTTATGACAAAACAAAAATAACTCATGTGAATGAAATATGTCTTGCGTTAAAATAAACCAAAAACCATAGAACACATGTTCATTTGCAATCAAATCGTATTGTAAATAAAACAAAAAACAAAAAAAAACAAGAACATTTTAATCCTAAAAAGGAAATGACAACAGAAATCTACGCATTCAATACTTACCTACTTCATTCACAGAACGTTCATATTCTCAGGCTGGCTTCTCTTGGGCAGTTCAAGTGTAAATACATTTTATTAGCTGTATCAGTTGTTGTCATGTGTCACTATCGTCGTCATCTATCAATATAACAAGCAACAAATTTGGTGCATGCTGTTTGTTGTTTATCAGTTAAATGACACAATTGTCATAATGACAAACATAGAGAAATTTAAAACATAAATTTATATACATACATTATACATATACTGTGATCTATAAATACCACATGTGTTTATCTTCTGTGAAGTTAATTACAGTCATGGAAATGTTTAAAGCACATGTTTCACAAAGATACATACATATGGACATACGTGACAAAAATGCTTAAACATAAAAAATGGCATAATTTTAGTAAACAAATTTACAGTTTTGTTAACATGTATAGTATCTATATCAGAGATGGGCATAATGCACTATGATTTTAGTGCACTAACAATTTTACTACCAATATTTACTTAGTGGTAGTAAAAAAATTGTACTACCACTAAACGGTAGTACAATTGCACTACCACTAACAATTTAGTGGTATTTAAAAAAGAACTAGAAAAACTAAATTTTAGTGGTATTTAAAAAAGAATTGCACTACTATTAAAATTAGTGGTATTGCACTACCACTAACCATTTAGTGGTGTGAAATTTTAATATCACTACCACTAATTATTTGATTTTTAGTGCACTAAAAATATAGTGCAATATGCCCATCTCTGATCTATATAAAAAATTTGTGGCCTTTAGAATTTTCGATATACATACTCGTATTTCTTTAATCCCATATTTGATTCCCCGGAGTTTTTCATTATACCCTACAACACCATAGTGGAGAGGGTATATTGGATTTGTGCTGATGTTTGTAACGCCCAGAAATATTGGTCCAACAACCACCTTAAATTATACCGATCGACTCAGAATCACTTGTTGAGTCGATTTAAAGATGTCCGTCCTTCTGCCTGGCTGGCTGGCTGTCCATGTAAAGCTTGTGCGCAGAGTACAGGTCACAATTTTGGTGATATTTTGATAAAATTTGCTACGTGAAGCAAAATCCATCCAAGGATGGATAGGATTGAAACTGATGGAAATCGGTCCATTATTTCACCTGGCCCCCATAGAAATGTCCCCCCGAAATTGGGATTTACCGATCATAAATCTTTCAATTATGCAAGTATCCAAACAAATTTCACCACTAACGAGTGGTAAATAAAGGCAAATCACATCTACAAATATTGTGCAGATTGGTCCATAATTGATCATAGCTCCCATATAAGGCCCACTCCCGAAAATTACTTAAAAGAGCATAACTCGCTAAAAAATGTTGGTATCTACATAATATTGAACGCAAATATAATTCATATACAAATCATTAATTTATATACATACTTTTATATAATTGAATGAATGACCTTGCTGGATTAGTTACTAAGCTATAATGCGGATTGATTTGGTCTCTGAACAGCTAAAAAAAATATATACTCACAGTGGGGAACACAAAAGTGTATATGTTTGTGCCTTGTGCCCTTCTTATTGCATAAAAATGAAACTAATAAAGAAAATTTAAAAATGTTTTCTGTTATTTATTTTAGGTTTAATGCTAAACAAAATAATTTACAATGCAAAATGGAAAATAATAATTTTCGGCAAGTAAACAATAAATAAAGCAGAAACTAATGAAGACACTGTCAAGAGCCATTGAGGACAATATTTTAGCTAACTGTTCTACGTGAGTAATATTTTAAATTAACTCAGTCAGTGGTCATATAAGTCCCAAAAAGGCGTTCTATTGTTCCCAAACCACAAATCAGAGGTAGCAAAAAGCTATTAATGTAGGCGAACGTCTTATGATAACACAAATGAAAGACGGCAAGTGTTTAACACTTAAAGATGCTTCTATAGTATTAGGTAACTACTGGTTACATCTCAGCAGTAAAAAAAACACTATAAAAAATGTTAAGGCACAGTTAAAGTTTGCCAGAGCTTACAGAAATTGGACAGCAGATGACTGGAAACATGTAATCTGGTCAGGCGAATCCAAATTTAATCGTACAATTCGACTTTAAACAATAGTGTTGGCAACCAGAGAATTCTACGATACCATGTAAAACAAACCATGAAGCATAACTTTCCTTATGATATGGAATTGCTTTACATGGTGGCACCTCGCAACACTGCAAAGGCTAAATTGAATAATGAGGAAAGAAGACTATATGCGTATTTGTCAAACTTATCTTGCCAATTTTGTAGAATTTATTTGTCAGCTGTATGGTGACACAAAATTTTGACCCCAATCCGATTCAGAATTTGTGGTCAATCGTGAAGAGAATATTGGTACAATACCGGGCGTATTCGAAATGAATTAACAGAGAAATTGTTGGAGAGTGTGTTATAACCTATAACAAGTGTTTTTTGGAATAACAGGCCTTCAATCCCTGATGCTTTTATATGGTGCAAAATTGAGTACAAGCGAGTTGTTTTTGTTTTGCTTGTTTTGTTTCTTTTTTTTTAAACCTGATGCTTTTAGTTTTGATATATAAATTATATTGTTTTATATTAAACATTAAAAAAAAATCCCAACAAATTTTAGGACTCCATTTATACAAATTATTCTGATCTCATGAAACTTTAGACATTTTAAAATTGTAATTAATGATTTTCGATCCTTGACTCCTAACAACTGCCATTTTATTAATCACCACAGCAGCTCACTAAATAAACATAAAAAAAGTAACCAGAACTAGGAGAAATTTTATATTTTCAAAAATTTATAAAAAAAAAACATGAAATGAATGACAGTCCTTTGTTTTCAATTTAAATTGTGATTAAAAAATTTAATGAATTTTATTTTGCCTACAACTTAATTCATATCACATTAAGTTGTCATTTAGTTGATAAATCTTATTAAAAGATTTTCTGTGTAAAAAACACAAGAATATAAAAACAGTTTTTAGTTTTTATAAAATTAAAAATCTGAATCTGTAAAATAAAATCTAGACAAAATTAAATGTAGATGTCTTGTCTTTATTATATTTTCTTGTCTGGCTTTTTTGTTTTTGGTTAAATTTCAATTTAAATTAATTAAAATGCAATATTGCAACGTAACGTATGAACAAAAAAAAAAAAAAAAAAAAAAAAACGCCAACGCATACAGAGCATAAATTTAATTTTCTAGTATGTTGCATGCATCTATCTTTCTACATATGTGAGTATGTTGTTGTATAAGTATAACAACAGCGTGTATTTTGTATGTGGCACGAGTATGTATGATGTTTGCTAAAGATGAACAGAATGTATGAATTTGCAGTGTGTATATTTCCTTGTGTGTATTTAAACCATGAAGAGTTTATTGTTTATAACTAAATTTCTGTTGTCTAAGTTGTCTTTTTATATAGAACACTGCCTTAGTTGTGGCAACAACAATAACGAAATAATAATAATAATATTCTGACATGCCCCACGTTACACGCCATTGTGTAAAATAAATAACTTGAATAGCAAAACATTGCTGGCAACCTGTTGCACTTACAAACACAAAAGATACGCTTAAAATGTTTTATAAATACAATTTTACTTCTTAGTAAATCTGCCTCAAGTGCTGTGGCATATACATATATATATATATACATATAAATACAAAAGGATAATCTCTATCTCTTTGGTTTTAAACACATTTTATTTATATTTATAAGATTCTTTATTTTTCTGTCAATATTTTATAAATTTATATATTTTTATTTATAATTTTTTTAAAATGCCTTTAAAAATGTTGAGAATTTGCACTTTATGCCCTTTTTGTGCCGTTTACAAAAGAACTGCAAAACAAAAACAAAAAGATGCGACAAATTTTTCAAGTTTTCATTTTATTTTTTGTTGATCTTAAAGAATTTCTTTGCTGTTACATTGGAATTTAGTTGTAACACATTTTTTTCTGTGTTCTTTTCTTCTCTGTTGTTTTCTTTTGTGACTGGTGCTGGTTTCTGTGTGCCTTCCTGTTGTAGGTTTTTTTGTTTCTTTGTTTTCGAAAAGGAATTTTTCACTTTACAAAAAAAAAATACTTAACATTTTTCACAATTGACAAAAATTATACTCTTGACTTGCATAGTTTGGTATGTTGCAAACAATAGCAGAATGCTGCAAAATTATTGCAAATAGGTATGTTTATTTTCTTACAAAGCCTATAACCTCTTGATATCATTATTTTTGTTAAACGTCTATTTGAATTGCAAGTTGGTTAGGAAAAGTTAAAATGTAGGCAAAGTTGAGATACTGGTGATTAGTCCGCTTTCACGCTTTTCAATTCTCACTCGTCAAGGCAAGTATTTTTGGATGAGAAGGGAAAAGAGGCACAAACTTGACGTTACTAGTTAATTTTCTTATTTCCTTTTGTTTTTTTCTTTCATGCAAGTTGATTTGCGTGAAAATGTACGACAATTGAATTGACGCGTGTAATTGAAATGGCAAGCTCAGAAGAGAACTGAACAAAAACTGGTCAGCTAAAACTGAAGAGTGTGAACCAAGACTTAAGCTAGATTTACGCGATTGAAGAAAATTTTAATCGTGTAAATCTAGCTTTATTTACATAAATACCCCTACAGTGGCTAATATCTTATTTTATGCAGTGCATTTTTTTTGTTTTCGAATCTCCATTAAAAGAAATCTAAGAGGAACTTAAAAAAGAATTTGGTGTCATTTAAAATAAAAAAAAAATGTTTAAGTCTAACAAACAAATACACCGTTATTACAAAAATCTAAATTTTAATATATTAAAAATATATTATTTGCTCCCAGCTTCGGCCATTTGCCGGCCATTTGCTTTTCTCAAAGGAAAGGTAAGAAAGTTGAAGTATGGTTCCAGAAAATAAAAGTGTTGTCTAGAAGTATCTCTCAAATATGGTCCAATTCTGGTCACCGAAACGAGAGAGTACACGACCTCCACATATTGTTACTCTGTTATCATGTGTCGGTATAGAGTATCAGTAACAGTCACTGGGATCAGGAGGTTATTTTGGATTTGTGCTGAAATATTGGTCCATCACCCACCTTAAAGTCTACCGATCGACTCAGAATCACTTTTTGAGTCGATTTAACAATGCCTGTCCGTCCGTCCGTCTGGCTGGCTGTCCATATAAAGCTTGTGCGCAGAGTACGGGTCGCAATTTAGAAGATATTTCGATATAATTTGGTACGTGATTTTTTTTCGACCCAAGGACGAATGGGATGGAAATCGGTCCATTATTTCACCTGGCCCCCATACAAATGTCCCCCGAAATTGGGGTTTATCGATCATAAATGTTTGAATTATGCAAATATCCAAACATATTTCACCACAAATGAGTAGTAAATGGAGCTCAATTACATCTAAAAATTTTGTGAAGATCGGTCCATAATTAGTCATAGCTCCTATATAAGGCCCACTTCCGAAAATCACTTAAAAGAGTATAACTTTCTTAAAAATGTTGGTATCCAAATAATATTGAACACATTTGTCTGGTACATATACATACATATAACATAGTAGAATTTTATGGCGATCGGTCCATAATTAGTCGTAGGTCCCATATAAGTCCCACTTCCGAAAATCACTTGAAGAGCATAACTCTATTAAAAAGGTTGTTATCCGAAAAAAATTTAACAAAAATGAGTTTCATATTTAGTTCGTTTATTTGACCTTTTTTTTAATATTTAATAGTTTCTTTTTACAAGCAATAAGGTCACTATATAAATAAATTAAATATTTTTATATAAAATTCAAGTGACCTTATTGCTTGTAAAAAGAAACTATTAAAAATGAGTTTCTTATGTACAAATAGGATGACACCTAATTTTATAATGGTCGGTCCATAATTAGTCGAAACTCCCATATAAGACCCTCTTCGTAATTTACTTTAACCTCCATAAATCTTTTAAACGTATTTATATCGAGATAAGGTTTAACACACATAATATTTGTATTCACGGAAGTCATGGCACTAAATTTTTGGATCATCGGTCCCTAATAGGTAGATAATATCTCTCATATAGCGCCTATATCTGAAAAACTGTTTTATTGATATACTGGGTGTAGGGTATTATGTGGTCGGGCTTGACCGACTATACTTTCTTACTTGTTACAGTTACTTTAAAATTAGCAAAAAACTGAAATAGTCAAAAGCGGGATTTTAGTTTAAAAAGCCGGTTATAAAATCTAGGCGGGAGCTTTCAAAAACGGGCATAATCCAGCCAAAAGCGGTATGTATGGTCACGTTATGTATATTACATGTCATTTATAGATACACTAAATTATATTGTATCAAATAAAAAATAGGCATGATTTTATTTAAATTAATAATAAATCTACAAGAAACCATTAAACCTTAAATTTATCTCTAACACATCTATTAGAATCCCAATAAATGCCTTATTACACTGAAAAACTGAAAATCTTTTTGTTTATTGGCAGAAATTAAAAATTAATTTACAAAAAAAAACAAAAAACTAGCGTTACTAAACTTGTATGAGAAGAAACAACAACAACAAATAAGTTTAGGCGGTTTTCATAAATCATTTTGAATTGTATTGAACGAAGGTGGTTTTCAGTTGCAACTTGCAACTGTTTATTTATCCACTAAATGGTGTTTTAGTTGTTTAATTTTCCTGAAATATTTTGTCTCTTATACAATGAATAAGTTTATTTCTTTAGATACTTTTGGGTGTTGACAAAATTTATTTTGATCATAATTTTGTGTTTTCTTGTTGCTGCTGTTGTTGTTCTATTTGGCGCAGTGCATTTTGCGAAGAAAACTGAATATCTTGCAGCCAAAAATCGCACTCTTTCGCTTACACCCAATTGCAAGCATATTGTGATACTGTTAAGAACACCCACAATAAGGAACCGACAACATTAAACCACTGAAATTGTGTTTTTTTTCTGGCTGCCTTGTTGTTTAGTTTTACTTAGAAAATAAGTGGGTATATTTGAAGAATATTTTTTTGTGGTTTTTCTTGTTAAAAATTGTATTACACATGAAAATTGAGTAGTTTAAGAAAAATAATTTCGCTTTTTGTGAAAATAATTTTCATTTTATAGCGCAATAGTGGAATCTGTCTGCTTTTGTTTATTTGTAAGTTTTTTGTTTGTTTTGAAATCAGATCTTTTTAAGAATGTTTTGTATATGGAAAGTACTTATTTTAATTTCATACGATGTTTAAAGCTTTGTTGAATGATTTTTTTAATGTTTGTGTAACAAAAACGCATGTAATCCTTCTCATTTATTTATTAATTTAAAAATTCGATTCAACTGTAATGCATAGTTTTTCCAAATCCAAAAAAAAGTTGACCTAATTTCTTTAATAACATTCCATAACTTTTGAATAATGACGTAGAGTTAAATCGTTGAATCGCCAGCAGACGTTTCTGCAGACATACCTTTAAATGAATATCCGAAATCATAGAAGACAGCTAGGTTCTGTAGTGTGACCGGATTTTATGTGAACTTGTAATCTTTGTTTTTGCCTTTTATGATCCGCTTTTGCTGAGTTCCATTAGCGTTGATCTGATATATTGATGTACCTTTGTATCTACATGATATCTGGTACAAGTTGATTTTCAAGCAAGACTATCAGACATGCCACTTAATTCGATCGGAATGGTTTCAATTCCGTCTTTGCAAATCGATCGCTTTTACTTTGCGTTCTCCGATCGATTTTGTTTAATCCCAAAAAAAAAATTTTTAATCTCTGTTTTTTATTAACCAAAACAATAAAAAGTATAACAAAAGCGAACACAAAGAGCGTTAACAAAGAAATTTTAAATAAAAGTGAACAAAATTTTTTAAAAATGTCTGGAATTTCAATTGTTGCTGAACAAAGACACCAAAACGCAGTTAAAAAGCTACGAAGAAAAAATTCAAGGGATGCATCTGATCCTATGGCATATTCCAGTGCTGTGTATATATTTTTAATTTTTGTTAATTTTTGACAAAAGCTTTCTTGTTGCTGACACCAACTTTGAAATTTTAAACAATCAATGAGATAATTAAAAAAAAAACAATGAAATAATAAAATTAATTATTTAATTGTCATTATTAATTAATAGTATGAGGTTTTTCAGTATAAAATCATAAAAAATAACAATTCCACTTTAGAAATCTAAAATGTTTTCATTCCGAAAAAGAAATCGTTTTTTGTTTTCTAAAGACTCAATTTACGGAATCAAAACCACTTTTGATCGGAATTGAGTTCTGTGACATGTCTGTATATCAACTTTTGTTTCTATAAATCTATAAATATTGTAGAATTTGCAAACGAAATAACAAAGTTTTCAATAGTGGTGAAGGATGAAGGTTTCACGGAAGAGTATTTATATACATGCAAGCAATTATTTAAAGTTTTTAAGCTACCATTTTGATCATATCAGTTTAAAGCCAGATATTAAAGCAATAACACCAGATCTAACCTGTGTCACTAATGGCCGCATTCACAGTCATTAGTTAACCATTGGTAAACTAAAATACTAACTATTGTTTAACTATTACTTGGTATTCTTATGGCAAACTAAGCATTGCGAATAAAGAATCATTAGTTAAGCCTTTGTTATTAGCTAAAGACTGTGAATTCGGCCATAAGTCATAGTTATCTTTATACATAATGAGACTGACAGCTGCGGAAAGACTATTAATGCAAGTTCTTCTGAGAAGACGCCGTTGCTCCAATTACTTCGAAAGTTGTAATCAATGTTTGTGTAAAGTATAATTAGAAAATTTCCTTTTTCTCTAAAAGGAAGCTATCAAATTTAAGATTCTTCAATGGACATTTCATCTAGATTGTCGTGTCTCATGTTTGAGGGATATAAATGTTAAGTCAATGACATCTAGTTTACACGTAGTAATTTTTGTTGAAAATATTGATACAATTGTTTCCTTGAAATATCTTCGGTGAGAGTATACACATATGTAATACGAATAAGAGAGTAAAACGAATTGCAAGTACACTCAAGTGTATACTCGTCTTATCTTCCCCTCACCCCAATGTCTGAAAGGTAATCAGCTAAGCTTAAAGAATTGCTTCGTGTGAATTGAGACTTACATTTCATTATGGAGAAAAACTTTACTTTGAAACAAAAACAGCAATGTTCGTTGAGGTTGGTTGTTTTTATCAACAAATTTACAAACTTTTCAAAAACATCTTGAGCAAAGTTTTAAAGAATAAATTCTTTAAGGTCTCTTTCCTTTTTGCCATGTGGTCATTATGATGTGCGGTCTGCCAGTTTGCGGGATTATTAACTTTTTTTTTTTTGACTATTTTCTTTTCTATTTTTTTTGAAGGCCTGTAAAGTTTATTCATTCAATAGTTTGTAACACTTTATATATTGTAGTAGTTTAAGAAATAATAACTATTCTTTAAGCAGGCATATCCTAATTGCTAAAGATACGGTCACATTTGGCTAATATTTACTTAAAAAAGCGTAACCACTTGTTTTATTACAAATTTGTTTGACGTTGTTTACTCTTACAAGAGTTGTGCAAGATCAAACAGCATCAAATAAATTATAACTGAATAAGAAATTTTTTTTTTAATAAATAAATGAGTTGTTATTAGTGGTTACGTCTTTTCGGCAAATATTTGCCAAGTGTTACCCTATCTTAAGTTCTGCTTAATATACTTCGTAATCAATGCTAGTACATTTGACATTACTTGTAAGTAGTTATGTAAGGAAATTCTTAAGACGTGATATATATTATTTATTTCTTCGTTAACTGCTTGATTATTTTCGATTCTAAATTCAAAGTTATTTAATACCTTTAAATACAAGTATTTCTTATCAATTACATTAGTATTACAGTGCACTCGGGAAAACGTCAACTAATTAAAACCGCGGGTGGTGAAGTTTAACAAATTGTTGACGTTTACGAATGTAAAATTTTTAAATAAAAAACATATCGATAATGTGCTTTTAAACGTTTTTATTGATTAAACAACTAAAATCAAACATAAACAATTTCAAAAAGGAAACAAAAAAGGCATTTAACCTGACTAGAACCATAGAAGACAACTAGAACCAAAAGAATACATTTTAAATAAGATAATATTTTTATATCACATGCATTTAAAACAAATCTGTTATTTTTTTCTGCTGTTTTTTTCTTTCCAACACTTGGAAGAGAGCCTTCTCTCTATTTATTTCATAAAATTTTAGAGTTGGTAATGTAAAAAAGGGTTGACGTTTTGGGATGTTGACGTAAACAAGCGTTGACGTTTTCCCGAGTGCACTGTATTTATATTTTTAAAAGCGCATGGTAAATTGCGTCCTAAAATGCTGATAGATAAGTACTGAATAGTTATTAGCATTTTTACCAATTACTTCAGAATGAGAGACTTAGCTGGGTAGCAAAAAGAAAAATGAATACTAATTTCAATAGACTTCTTCTCAAGCGGTACATTACATTTTAAGTCTATTAAGTAATGACTTCTATATAATTAGTTTGGTAATCAACCTACAGAGTTGGTTTAATCACATCGCTGCTACTATACAGAGATGTAATATGGGCAACATCCCCTACTAAGCATTTTTCTTATCAGTCACTTTTTTCCAATTTTTTTTTTGTAAATCTTGAATAGGGATCTTTAGTTCGTCCACACCCTTTCAATTGCTGGTTTTTGTTTTCCTTAATATCATTTTTTTTCATAATATTATTGTATACAATTGCACGAGTTAAACAGTGTTTGTTTTCGATCTTTGGGCAAAATGCCAAAAACAACCAACCATATTAAATGGGCCTAAAATGACAGCGATATGGTCAACAACAACAAAACGACTACAACTTTGGTAGCAAAAACAAAGAAATGTTCTCTATCGTTGCACATTGTAGGAGCAACAACAGCCACAATAACACCAGCAAAATTTAAAAAAACAAAAACAAAAAACTATAAAGATGATTGCAACGTACATATGCATGTATGTATGTATGTACTCGTACTCGTATCGGAGTCATACTAAGGGAAAAAACTGTCAGAATAATGTCATTGTACTTAGCAGCAGTGGTGGCAGTGTTTGTTGGTTTCTCTACTCGTAGTTGTAGTAAAAATATTGCTGTCGTAGTTGGTTTTAGCTGTAAAACATTTTAATCATAAACAATAATAATTGTGTGTGCGTCAAATACTTACCACTACCAATGTAACGTTTAGTTACACTGACTGCAGTGTCAATAGAATGAAGAATATGCCTAAAAGTGCTGTGCTGGGCTGGCTGGGCTGGGTGGCGGCGGTTGGTTGTTGATTTAATTGCAAGATGTGCAAGTTTCTTAATGTAAATATTATTGAAAATTATTATTGTTATTAACAATATCATTATTGACAATTTACAAACCTATACATAACTATTGTATGTAATATATGTATATGTTCATAGTTAATTGGTGGTGATTGGGTTTGAGTGTTTACACTGGCAGTAAAATTTTTCTTGTTTTTCAGTTTACAAATGGGTTTTTAAACATTGTATCGTTTATCATGAAATTCAAAAAGAAAACAAGTAAAAAAAAGTAATAACCTACACCCAGTATATGTATAAAAGAGTTTTCCAGAAATTAGCGCTATATGGGAGATATGACCTAATATGGACCGATCATCCGCAAAATTACTGGCATGACTTCTGTGCACATAAGTAAATATTATGTGTGTTAAACTTGTATCTAGATGTAAAAACTTTTAAAGGATTTATGGAGCTTGAAGTGAGCTACGTAAGGGGTCTTATATTAGAGTTTCGACTAATTATGGACCGACCGTTATAAAATTAGATGTCATCATTCCTGTATATATGAAACATATTTTTGTTAAATTTTATTTGGATACCAACATTTTTTAGAGAGTTATGCTTTTTAAACTGATTTTCTTAAGCGGGCCTTATATGGGAGCTACGACTAATTATGGACCGATCTGCACAACATTTGCAGATGTGATTTGGCTTCATTTACCACTCATTTGTGGTGAAATTTTTTTTGGCTACTTGCATAAATCAAGCATTTTTTTTCCAAGTTCGTTTATTTATTTACTACTTATAATATGCTTACACTACAATAAACAATAGTATACATATTTGCCTATTTACTTAAATACATTGTCCCGATAACGGGCACAAATCTAGTTTTTATTTTAAAATAAACTATATTCAAGTCGTGCTAAACGAGAGATTATCAGCCATGTCACAGAATTTAATTCCGTTCGGAAGTAGAATTGATTCCGTATTTTGCTTCTATAGAAAAAGTAAAACGAAGAATTTTTTTCGGAATGAAACCTTGAAATTCTTAAAATTACAATTCCACATAGCAAATTAAAAGTGGTTTCATTCCGAAAAAATTTTTGGTTTTACCTTTTCTATAAAAGCAAAAAAACAGAATCAATTCCACTTCCGAACGGAATTAAATTCTGTGACATGGCTGTATATTAATTTGTAATGAAAAATATTAATATAAAAAACATTACAAATTAAAATTGATTTTCAATTAAAATATTCATATATTTAATTAAACATTTAATTGAAAGTGGGCCGATGAAGGAATTTGTAGTATTAATTAAAATTTAAATTTAATTAAAAGTAGTTTTAATTAAAAAAAATATTATATTATTTAATTGAAAATTGTTTTTCAATTAAAAATTTAATTGATATGATTAAAAGTTTAATTAAAAATCAATTAAGACTCAATTAAAAGTTTAATTAAAATTTGTTGGACAATAATTTTTTCGGTGTCTATGATGTTAATATAAAAAGTTATAGTCTAGGCTTAAAAATAATATAAAAAACAAAAAAATTTAGTAATCTATTCATCCAACCACCAGAATTTTCTGGTGTTTTTGTTTTGAAGTTCTCTATTACTTAAACTTCTATCATATCTATTTGAATTATACAAAAAATTAGAATTGATAGCCTTATCATTAGCCCGTCTAAATTTGTGATAAAATATTGGAACATTATTTTCATCTTGGATAATATTTAATGTATCTAGGTACAAGAATGACTCTGGTGGACCTATTTTGTTAGGACATTTGTGAAATAATAGACCGATTTCAACCAAATTCAATCCCAACCGTCAATAAAATATCATGTACCAAGCTTTACATGCGCAGCCAGCCAGCCAGCCAGCCAGAGGGACAGACAGACGGAGATGGTTATGGTATACTCTAAGGTGGATATTGGACTAATATTTATGGGCGTGACAAACATCAGTACAAATCCATTATACCAATACCTCGCTTTGCATCGTTTCGTTTGCCTTTTTTTTTCGAAGTTGCGTCGCTGCTTAATTAGTACTAATTTCCAATGTGCGTCGTTTGATTTTCGAGATTGCGTTGTTTTGGGTTGGAGTCTTTAATTTTTTTTTTTTTTTAATTTTTGCAAAATCTGCAACATCATTAAATGTTAAAACGATGGCTCGTACAGGAAGTGTTTTGATGATCAAAATAGAATTCCTGCTTTCTATTTGGATTGAAAATCAATTTGCATAGAGAATACCATTAAGTAAAATTTCAGACAAAAGCAAAAAGCTTATTTGATCACATAACAAGTAAAACATTATCCAACGATAATGCTAGCGGTAGTTATACAGACAATTGCTATAAGAAACTTAATTTTACGTTGAAAAAAAGCTGTTCAGCAAACATCGGACCAATTTTTGTGAAAAAAAAAGCCGACGACTTAGTATTTTCGTAACCCTAGAAACGATCTTTGATCTTTACATGGTTTGTTATAAAAAATCTTAATTCACTTTGCGTCGTGTTTTTTTTTTTTTTTTGGAACATAACTCCGACGCAAAGTGAGGTATTGGTATAACTATGGAGGTGTAGGGTATAATCATTGAATATGCCATTAATTACAATATTAATTAAGGTACTTAGAAGTTGACAGCTTAAAAGAAACACTGAACTTACTTTTAATATGTTAAAGTAATATTTGCTTAAAATATTTTTGTTTTATATTTGTTGTTATACATGTTTTTTTTATGTGACACATTTTATAGGGTAAGGTTAGTATTTTAACCACCTAACCATAAAAGTGTCTCTTGAAAAATATCACAAATAATATTGGTCAGTGTTAACGCGACTACAAAAACCACAGAAAATTAAACGTGCAATGTCACTTATGGCCGAATTCTCGGTCATTAGTTAACCATTAGTTAACTAAAATACTAACTATTGTTTAACTATTACTTGCTATTCTTATGGCCAACTAAGCATTGCAAATAAAGAATCATTAGTTAAGCCTTTGCCATTAGCTAACTAAAGCCATTAGTATTAACAAATTCATAGATTTTTCGAAAAAAAAAAATCTTTGAATTGAATAAAAAAGTGAAAAACAAGATACGAAAATACCTAAACTTTTTACACCTCTGCCTCCTCTTTAAGCACCGACCCATACCTTTAAAGACGCCTTAAATAAATAATGAATGAGATTTTTTCTATTGAAAATCTTATAAATATCTTTGATAAGTTTATTATACAATTTGTTTTAGCTGCCATTAATAGGAATATACATAATTATAATTTTATCTCAATATACAATTTAAAATTAACAATTAACTCGTAAGATTTATTTGCATTTAATTTATATTTATTTATAAAACTATACAAAGCAATTTAGTTATATTTCACTTTATTCATTGCTTTTTAATTATTTTTCTTCTAGTTTTAATTGGGGTTTCTTTTTACATAGAAATAATAAATCTTAAAAATGTTTACTTTAATCGAAAAATTTATTGAATTAGGATTATTCAGTATGTGTAAAATAATATCAGTTCGTAATTAATTCAATTGTTGCATACATTTATATTTTTTGTATAAATTTGTTAAATTTAGACAAATATTTTGATTTTAAAATGTTTAATGGTTTCTTAAATTTTTTCTATTTCGTTTTAGGTAAGTTTGTTGAATCAGTTATGAACGGCAGTGTAAGTGTTAAAGGTTTTATTTTTTACATAGATTTATTAGTTAAATTTGTTTGTAACTAATAAAAATATAAATATTTATACAAAATACAGTGCAACAACAAATGAATAGAAAATAAATTACAGCAACATATCAATCGAAATTACGTTTATAAGAATAATGTTTTTTTTTTATTGGCAAATGTATTTCAGCAACATGCTTGTGTAAAAAATATGTCACTAAACATGTTTCAGCAACTTGTTTATAGAAAATTATTTTCCGCAACATGTTTATGGAAAAGTATGTTCCCGCTCCATGTTTATGTGAAAGTATGTTTTAGCAGCATGTTTACAAAAACATAAATATGTTTCTAATACATTTTTACAGAGAATATGTTGCTGCAACATGTTTGCAAAAAAACATGTTTCAGCATATTTATGTAGAAAAGTATTTCAGCAACATGTTTGTGGGGAAATATATATTAGCAGCATTGTAAAAAAAAAATATGTTTCTGCAACATGTTCAGAAAAAATATGTTGCTGCAGCATGTTAAAAAAAAATATGTTATTTATAGATAATGTGTTGCTGTAGCTTAAAAAAGCAACGTTGAAAGCACGTAAAAATGTTCCTAAGTAATTTTACATACGATACAGAATGTATTTTTTTTATGCTAAGCTATTTTTTCAGTTACGATTTCAGGAATATCTTGTTGAAATACAAGTCGATATTTTAACCGTACGAGGCATCCCCAACTTTTTCTACGAGAACACACATTTCGGATACGTTTGTACCTACTAGTCTACTAGTTTGTACTGATGTTTAAATGGTCAAATTTCATTATTTTTTTAAATGCATATATAAATATTTTACAAATGTTTTAGTTTTTGTTTCGTGCAAGTATTCTACCTGGTTCAGATATAGAGATACATATAGGCAAAAAAGGTCATGGGCATGGGATAGCCCAATGTTGCAAGTGAATACATTCAGACCCGGGCGTGTGTTCAAGGCTACAAAAAACGTTTTAAATTTGTTCGAAAATATAATTTGAACGATGATTATTTTTTACTGATGTAATATACATATTTCCACTGCACAAATATTTAATAGCGCCCTAAAAGTTCTTTTGTTCATTTTCATAATTCTTAATTTCTTTTTATTTACTTATGTTGGGTGATGAATAATTTATTAAACACTAAATTATCCTAAATGCCATAAAACAATTTAAAATTTACAATCAACACTGGCACAACATCATACAAAAGAGGAAAGAGGTATCATCATAACTTTTAAATTGGTTCCTCCTTTTAAGCTTTATTATGCATAGCCAAATATTACAAAGTTGTAAATGATTTCTAAGTAATAATTGTCGTTCTTTACATTGTTGAGGTATAATATTTTTACGTTTTTACCTTCTATAAACGGTAGTTTATTTCTTTTAAATAAACCGGATTCCTTTTAATTGCAAAATAGAAACGTCAAGTAGTTCAAAGAAAATATAACGATTAATACTATTTTACACTTCCGCATCATTTTTTGGTGCTTTTTTAAATTTTTTGTGCGAAAAAGTCCTTCGGTGCGTTTTTTAATTTTTCCGAAAATGTGATTAAATCTTTATTTTTTTACTAATTTCTAACTGCAGTTTTTAATAATTCATTCAGGTATGTGATGGCAAGCGATCGGTTTTCAAATAAAATCGAAAATAAAAAACGCACGTTTCATTGTAAGATGTGATCAAAATCGAACGGTTTTATTTTTCATTTTTGTTTCTTTTCAAATTGTTTCAATTAAATAACTTTTGTTAAAAAATTAAAGTTGTTTTTAAGTAGAAAAAAAATTAATTTTAACACCGTCTTTTTTATTAATAAATAATTCGAATCGCGTTGAAAAGATGCAACTAAAAAGATTTAGGGATGCTTCAGACCGATTGAAAAAAGGAAACTATGTGCAAAGAATGTTTTCGTATATATTTGGATTCGGTTTATATTTGGATTCTCCAAAAGATCGAACCACATGTAAAAACCAAATCGATACCTTTGGCCATAGAGTTTGCAACCAGGCTAAGAATCCTTGCAGAAGGCAGCTTTCAAAGGTCAGTTGGAAATGACAGTTGTGGGTGTTTTTACACAAAAGTTACAATGAACTCTTCCTGAGAAGTATTTGTATACTTTCCCCTTGAATATTTTTTTATTTCAGATTATTTAAATATATGTAATTATGTACATATTTTGAAGTGTTTACTTACATTTTCATTTAAATATTTTCCAAATATTAGAAATTTGAGCTTAAATTTCCATTTTTGTTAAACATACAAAATTGACTTCTCGGTTTAAAAACATTTTAAACAGTCAATTTTCGTTTTTCAACACATTCTTTTCAGCTTACATGTTGATAGAAACAAATGGAACATGAAACCGAATTTGTTTTTAAAAAGAAACCGAATTAAAAACAAAACGAAAGATATTAAATAAAAATTCTTGTATAAATGGTTTGGTATACTGAAATGTAGACGAACAACCAGGGTTGAAATTCCCAATGGAGCCCTAGAAAATGTTATTGAACAAATTCAAATAGAAGTATGTACGTACTTAAAATAGAAAACAAAATAATTTAAAAAAGTACCAAATATGTACTGAAATTAGCCCTTTTTTTTTTGCCAATTTTTCTTCTTCATTGTGGTGCGTTTTGAAATTTCAAAGTAGAAAACGCTGACTTCAACACACCTACAGTTTGATAACGCCTTGATGTTCACTTCACGATGACTCACAATAACTAACTTTGAGTGACCCTGTTTGTTGTATTCATACAATAGCGCCATCTTCTAGTAATTTCCGGCGGCATCTAGAGCAGACAATCGAATGTTTGTTTTCTATGGCCGTTAAAACTTAATATTGACATACTGCATGTTATCAAAAATGTTTCTAAATAGAAACTTCTACTAATGCAAATGTTGCTCTACTTATGCAAATAATGTTGATGATATTGATACCAGCCGTTAAATTTAAATAAAAATACAATTCCAAAACAATATATACAAAAGTCTTAACATCAATAAACATTAACATATGATAGAAATGATTTGCTGTGTGATAGGTTTTAAAATAAATAAAATTTGATAAAAAGCTTAAAAGATTACACTTAAATACCAAATAGATCATAGATCTAATGCTGTTAGTAATCATAAAATGTTTTTTCCCTCATAGAGCGTGGAGCAGATTTTGAAAATTATTTTAAAAACATACATGTAGGTATATATATATTTATGTGTGTACATATGTATGTATGTAGTTATTGTTGTTGTTGATGTTATTTTTAGCATGACAGCTACAGTACCCTATTGGCGGCCCTATGATGGTGGTTTTGACAAAATTGTGTAAAGTTTTATAGACATAAAATTCGTCAACACTTTGTAAATTTTGTGCGAACCAACCAACACAAGGGAAATTTATTTGGTTTCTTATTTTAGCTTTAATAAATAAATAAATAAATCTATGATTCTATGGTGTTTTTTTTTCAATATTGTTCCAATAATAACAAACATAAAGCACAACTTGCTACTAGACACGAGATACTTTCTCCATCTTCCTTTTCAATCACAAGCACACAGTAAAACTATAAACAAAAACAAGTTAGAGTGCTATATTCAACTGTGCCGAATCATTAATACCCTCCACCTAAACGTAATAAGAAATATAAAAACTACACTGGTTATAGGACTATAATATCGTTATTATGTGTTTTCTATTCAGTCTTAAGCCTAGTACTCTGTTCAAAATTTCAAGTGGAATGCTGTCAAAATACATGTTAAAAAAATTCACATGAAATTTTCATGAAAAAATGTTGCAGAAGTAGTACTCTGTTCATTTTGTGAAAAACATATGAAATGTATCGGGCAACATTATTTTTTCACAGCGAAATAATTAAAGTAGCAATTGTTCCACGTGGAATTTTCATCCAAAAGCTCTTCTGTCGCAACAACAATATCTATTACTTGTTGTGCTGCTGCACAATCGGCCAGTAATATTTGTTTTCGATTTCGATTCAACACCGATTTTTAAATATTTTAACTTTTATTTATTTTTGATTTAAATTCACAAAAAAGCAAAACATATGTGTTTTGTTTACACAAGTAAAACAATGTGGCGTACTTTCAATAAAAAAAAACGTCAAATTATGTAAATTCGCGTGATAGGCAACATTGTCTACACGTCAAATTTTCCGTATGAAATAATTAATGTTGCTCAACATTTTTCCCAAATTTGAACAGAGTACTAGGCTTTAAGCAGGATAGATTTAAGATAAGAACGATAACTACTAATGTAAATTTTGATTTTGGCATATATGAAAATGATACGAGTAAAATTTTGGATCGGTACCGTTATTTATAAGTGATTTTAGAGTATTGAAGTCATTTTCGGAAGAGGGCGTTATATGGGGGATACGGACAAATATGGACCGAAATTCACAAAATTCTATGGAGTGATTTTTGTGTTTATTTAAATGATATATATACAGTTTTAAGTCGGTAGCGATATTTATAAGATATACAGTAATTTTCGTTTATAACGAACCCGTTTAATATGAACTTTCGCCTAAAATGAACCAATTTCAAAAGTACGCGTTTTATTTCTAAAAAACCATGCAATTTTTTTCGCTTATTTCGAACCCGTTTAAAGCGAACTTTCGGTTACAATGAACTTTATTTGCACGTAAAACTTGTTTATTTTTCGGTTAAATCGAACCAAAGTATGGTGCTATGCACTGGCACCACTAACACGCGGTGTTTTTTCTATGTTCTCGATTCAGGGAATTTCCCTAAGTTTAATGTTGAAAATTGCAAAGTTACAAGATGGACGTAGTACCAAATGAAAAACAAAGAAAATGTTTTACTTTAAAAGAGAAATATTAAATAATAAAACGCTTACAACAAGGTGTAAAACAACAGCAAATATGCCAAGAATTGGGCCTCAGCAAGTCAACAATTGCTACAATTTGGAAAAATAAGGACCTAACTAATAACTCCTCAAAATGGTTTACTCAGAAAAGACACAGGCGAGAGCACAAGAATTTGGAGAAAAACTTAACTACTCCGAATTTAAGTGCAGCGAAAGTTGGATTGTTCGATTTAAAAGACGCCATAACATCAGTAGCGGAAAAATAGTTGGAGAGGCGGCTGAAGTCAATGTTGATGTGGTCAATGATTGGTAATAAGGAAACTAAAATGACTGATTTTTTTAAAAACTAATTTTTTGTATTAAAATATCCTAATATCTAAATGGTTTTTTTTCAAGTCTTCATTTAAAGCGAACTTCGTTTAAAACGAACCATTTTGCCCAGTCCCTTCAAGTTTGCTATAAGCGAAAAGTACTGTATATATAAAGATAAATGTCTTTTTCGGATGTGGTCCTTATATGGGAGCTATGACTAATTATGGACCGACCACTATAAAATTTATTTACCTATATAGATTATTTGTGTCGAACTAAAAAAAAATTCGTTTTGCAATTTCCTTTTGCATGAAACTTATTCCTGCTGAATTTTGTATTGATATTCCAATTTAATAGGCATTTATGCATATTTGGGGAAGATTTTTGTATGGGGGCTATGAGAATTCATGAACCGATTCTCACTATTTTCCTCAAGCTTTTTTCTTTTATCATAAAAATAACGTATATAAAATTGCATGGTATTATCTGCAATATATTTAAAAATATTACAATAAAATCGAAAAAAAATATCAAATTTTAATGGAGGCTGTCTCACAATTTGGTCCGTAACTCTGGTCCTGCTTCACCGATTTTGTTGATTTTCAATACCAAACTGCCTAAGAAAATACAAAACAGATTTCTGGAAATTCTGTGAAATTACGTGAGAGTGTTTTACACGGACAGACAGACGGATATGGCTCAATCGACTTGGAATTTCATAAGGATCAAGAAAATATATACATACTTTGTGTGGTCTCAGGTGGATATTAACAAAGTTTCACATGGAATGACAAACGTAATAAACATGCCCTCATTCACCACTCTTGGTGGTGGAGGGTATAACAAAAGAATACAACAAAATTATTCTAAATGAAAAAAGTAATGTGTATATGTGTATGTATATGAGTCAATGTATAAGAGTCATTTGGTCTCGTGGGGTGGGAGGGGGGAGGGGGGAGGGGGGAGGTTCCGTGAGTGTCATGAGCTAAAAACTTGTAAGAAAAAGAGGCAAATGACAACAGAAATCACAATGACATTTGGGGATACAAAACGTGTATGCTTTATTGTTATTAATACTATTATTATTTATTATGCCATATTTCTTTCATTTGTTTTTTCATACTTCTTTGTCTACGTCTATCACTTCTACTCATTCTTGTGTTTGTTAAATTTAGCTGCGTTGTAGAAAATTTGGTGTAAGAAAAAAAATTATAAACAATTTTAGCATAATTCTTACTCTTATTCTCTTGTTGTTATTGTTTTTTGTTGTTGCTTCTTTCTTGAATTTGTATTCTTAGTCTGTTGTTTACGACAAACAGTAGGGACGGACGGACGGACAGACAGACTTATGGACAGGCAAGCAGAGTTGTTTTATTTTTATCGTGACGACCACTTGTTGTTTTGTCTTCTGACGGACGTGTAGTGTTTTTATTTTATTTTTATTTACGAGTATTTATTTGCGAAGTACATCCATCCATCCACTTTATATTAGTCTATTAAATTGAGTGTTTAGGATTTCTTTGTAGTTGTAGCGATTTTATTTGCTGAAATTGATTTTTTTTTAAATACACCAATACCTCGCTTTGCGTCGTTTCGTTTGCGTTTTTTTTTTTCGAAGTTGTGTCACTGCTTAATTAATTGAAAATACCATTATGTAAAATGTTAGGTATTTCAGGCAAAAGCAAAAAGCTTATTTGATGACAAAAATATTAAAGCATTGTCCAACGGTAATGCTAGAGGTAGTAATACAGACAATTGCTACAAGAAAATTAGTTTTTTGCTGATAAAAAGCTGTACAGCAAACATTGGACTAATTTTTTGTGAAAGTCAACGACTTTCTAGAACCTATCTTCAATGGTTTGCTATATAATTTTATTCTATGTATTTAAAAAAAATGTTATCATTCCAAAATGTTATTATTCAAAATGTTAAAATTATTTACTGTTCAACGTTATTATTGAAAATTTAAAATTATTTTTCTGTAAAACATATTTTGCAATTTTGTCAACCCCTTTCGAACTTATATCAAAATATTTACACATAGAAAATTTGTTATTTTTTAAATATACTCCTGAAGAAGATTTCCAAAGGAAATCGAAATATCGAGTTTATTATAAATAAAAAATAAAAAATCTTTTATAAAAAACCAAAAAGTGACCTCAAGCTTACAAATTATTTAATATGGTTTGCTATAGAAAATCTTAATTTACTTTGCGTCGTGTTTGTTTGGAACGTAAAGTGAGGTATTGGTGTAATTTCTTTAGTATAATGTTGTGATTTTTTGTTATTTATTTTAGTAATTTCAACAAATAAACGTTTTTTTGCCCCCCAGAGTTAGTTACTTTCTTTTTTATGTTTGTAGATCTTTTTTTATGAGCAGCTTTAGTTTTTGTCCCTAGTATCTAGTAACTGGTGGATAACTAGAGCTAATGCCACTTTTATCTGTTCATCACATTTTTAAAGTCCTAGAAGACTTTTTATACATTCTATTACACAAGCGCTTGCAATAGATTGGTGTAATGTCACATTTTGTACAACAATTTGAAAATTTGCTTTAGTTTTGCATTTGTATATCTTTGAATCTAATTGAGATGCTGACATGAAATTACTTTATCTAAATAAAACAATTAACTCCAGCAAAAATAGTGGACAAATTGTTCCCAATATTTGGAAATTTATTGCAAGTTTTCGAAAAATCCTGTTTTTTTTTATAGATTCAGCAAATCTACGTGATATAATAAAGATATTTTTGAGGCCAGTAGACTCATATGAAAAGCTTCTGCTTTTTTTTGAACAATGCTTTAGGCGTATTACTAAATACACAATGGGTTTAAATTTGAAATTTAATTATTAATACACTTTATTTTTTTTTATTTTTAAAATTTCTAATTCCAAAATTATGAATAATAAACTAAAGTTTGTTTATTTATGGAAATTACTATTTGTTATTAATTAAATAAATAACAAATGGTTAGCAAATGTTTTGTGAATAAAAATAAACAAACAATATACTCTTATTTGTTTCTAAATAAATCCAATACACAATAAGGGTCCTCATGATATTGTTTAAAAGTCTTGCAAAGTGTATAAACTGTGAATTTTCAAAAATTACATGAAAAGTTATTTACACATATGTACTTCGTAAATTTTGGCTCGTAAACTTGCATTGTTTAATTGCGAAACTATTCTTCAGCTGCAAGAACATAAGTGAAATCTTGCAAAATCTTTTCTTTCTCATAAAATAATCTGAGTAATTAAGTCTTTTGGTTTTTTTTTTTTGTTTTTTTTTTTTTAGGAATTTTTCAAAATAAATCAGGGGTGTCATAGAAACCAATATTGTCAGAATTGGTTTTAAAACCGACCAGAAAAAAATGCTTTGGTGTCATAGAAAACAATGTTATTGGTTTTATGTTCGAACTAGAATTATTGTCGGTTTTAGGTGTCACAGAAACCAATGTTATCGGTTTTTTATTGGAAATAAACCAAGCAGCTAACAGATGTCAGTTTTAATTTTTGCGCGCTTTTTTTTTATTTTTTTGCAGCTATTTTAGTTTTTATTTTTTTTGCAGCGGGATATTTTTTAGACATGTCAGTAAATTAATTTATTATTTGCTTTATAAAAATATTTTTTTTTTTGCATATTTGATATCAATTATTTTCACAAAAAATACTTTTACTGATATTTTAATGAAAAACTGTAATATTTTGTCAATTTTCTGCAAAAAAAGTAAAATTCAAAATAATAAAAATGTAAACAACAGCTGTTTCTATATTGGTTTTATTTACATTCGAAATTAACAAAACCAACTTGGTTTCGTGACACCAAATGAAACCAATATTGGTTTTAAAATCGACAATTAGCAAAACCAATATTGGTTTCTATGACACCCCTGAATATCTTTTTTTAAACAAAAATTTTAAGTTAATTTTATTTATTCTTGTTAGATTGCACAAAACTTAAAAAGCGGCTTCATTAAACATTAAACAAGTTTCATTCATTAAACAGTAAACAAGTTTGCGGCAATGTCATGAATACCCTTATTATTTATATTTGTCAAATAAATCTTTTTGCTTTTTTTGTATGAACAAAAATATGCTGTCGCTGCTTATTGCTGCTGCCAATGATGATTCTCCATTGTCTCCTTGTCTACTAAAGTAAGAAGCTGTTTTTTTTTTAAATTGCTTAAAACAGGTGGTTTTTTGTTTTACTCAAGCAAAAAAATATGTGTTTGCTTGTTTGTGTTTAATTGTTGTAGACTCTAATCTAAACGCTGTTGTTGTTGGTGTTAAAACACCTTTTGTCGTTTTGCCAATTTGCAAAAAATGTTCCTTCAACTCGACATTGATTTCACTTGTTAATCAGTCAGTCGACACTTAAATATATTTTTAGAAGCTGTAAGAGCAAACAAATTAAATACATTTGTTAAGATTTTTTTTTTGTTAAATAAATAGAAAAGTGCAATTAACAACAAGTATCAGCAAGTGTATTTTGCCTGAATGACTAACAACTAGTTAGCAGTAGTACGAGTATTTTTCTTTTTTTCGTTGATTTATTGTCGGGGTTCCTGTGTGATTGCGGTCTATTAGTATTTTGAATATCTTAAATGTTTTAACAAGTTGTTGTTGTCGTGTTTTTTGTACTTTGCCTGTGCGTTACCCAATGCAAGTGATTGATTGTTGTTAACATTAAATGGGATGGGAGGAGATTGCGATTAAATATGTGCTTAATTGACACTAAAGGTTTCCTATTTCTATTGGCAATATATCAGTATATGTCATTATATGTATGTATATAGTTTAAATGTGATACATTCTCTAAGAGTTATAAACTGCCTTTGTCATCTCCCTAAGCTTTTTGGAAGATCTACAACAAGTTTATTAAAACCTGACTTGATCTTAACAAAATTACTGCGTAGCTCAAGATAAGGAAAATATTGAACTAGATCAAGCTTAAACGTGTTCCAGAATCAACATATCACATTTAAAACAGAAGCTTTTTTGTAAACCTGGTGGCACAACTCCGAGTCCTTCTGACACTGACCTCGCTTAAAAATTCAACAAAAGTGTTAATATTATAAGCCTACAAACTGTTTCGACACTATGTTGCCTATTATGGCAAAATTCGATTTTCGACTGTGGTCGAAAATGCTTATCTACCGAATTTTCATTTGGTATTATGGTGCACATTCGATGAAAATCACGCTTTTTGGGTTATTCACAATGGTACATTTCTATCAGCTGGCGCTGTATTTGTTAACAAATTCGTAAAAAAAAATAAATTAAATTTGAAATGACCACCACGGAATTATGGTTCGTCTGATGAATATAATTAAGCTTCTGTGTAATGCCCTCTCATTTTTTGACTGCCTGAACTTTAAAGCAAATACCTTTTGCCAACAGTGGATCTTCTTCCATTAGAGAAACGTGCTTCTCCAATTGTTGTTTTCTACTTACGACCTTAGACCTGCAGGATATTAACAAAAGTAATTTACAAGTAGTATTTGGTTGACCAAAAGCAAAAAAAAAAGCAAATACTTACATTTTTAATAAATTTTGCACAGTTTTATACAGCGTCGACAGCAAATTTGTGTTCCATTAACAAAAAAATCGTTAAACAACGCAATTTTCGACACCAATGCTTAGCTGCAATCTCATGCTACCGGCAACAATTTTCGAAACAATGCTACCAGAGTAGCAGTCGATTGTGGTCTAATATTATTTAAAATTAAATCAACTTAGTTATGATTTAAATGAAAGCATTCTTTAAAATAAATTTTTTGTAGTCCCGAAAAATTAATTCAGTCTCTATAATTTCTTGTTAAACCCCGTTTTGACTATCGCCGAACAAACACTCTTAACATTTTGAGAGTTTCGCTAGTTATATTAACATGAATTTGTAAATTGATCGTTCACTTTGCAAGTGTTTGACAAACTTATCAAAATTTGCTTTGCAAAAATATAATTTACAGGTTTTCTGAAACGAAACAGCATAACTATTTGCAAAGTTTTCGAATTACTCTTTTCAATATTACCTTTGCAGACGAGAACGTACTAGAAAAAAGTTATATGTTTTTGAAACTTCCATCTGTGCTATGAACACATGTTAAATTTCTTTTCGATCTTGCAAAGCCTTTATTATTTTTTTTCAATGCAAAATTTAGAAATTCTTGGAGTCATTTAATATTTAAATAAAAAAGGTTTATCGGGACAAGGAATTCATAATGACATGGTGAATGGGTTAGGTGAAAGTGCTCCTTCATATGCAACAGTAAAAAATTGGATTGCTGAATTTAAACGTGGTCGTACAAGCATTGAGAATGAACGTACAAAACCGCAACAACAACAGAAATTGTAGCCAAAGTGCATGATCTGGTTTTAAATGATCGACGAATAAAAGTGCTTGAAATAACTTATATTATGGGCATTTCAAATGATCCAGTCTATTTAATTTTGCATGAAGAACTACAGATGAAAAAGTTTTCTGCAAGATGGGCGCAGCATTTGCTAACAGTCGACCAAAAACGCATAAGAATGAAAATCTCAAGCTCTAAACCACCATTTTGAAGGCCTTGAGGAAATCGAGTTTAATCAAGGGATATAATTGCTAGATAAGCGTTGTACTAAGTGTATTGAAGTTCAGATTATATTAAGAAATAAAAAGGTTTTTGAAAAACTCACTATTCTCTTTCGGTGGTAGGCTAAGAACTTTCCGAACCGCCCTCGTACGTGGAACAGAATTGCAGAACATAAAAATTGCAAACTTTGCAAATTACACATATCAATTTTAACTTAACATTTATCAAATTTTATAGTTCTGAGAAACATAAAGTTTTGCAAATTGACGAAAAATTTCATAAGTGCAAATTGAAAAGTTGATAAGTTGTAACATGGAGTTACATATCCAAACCGGAGTGAAATGCAGAATGATCTTGCAAATTAACTGGCACGCCTTCTTTACGTAAAAGTTTTAACAAAATTCAACAACTGCCTTATTATGGATGATGATGTAAAAAAGGGCCTGCAACTGCTACCAGGATTAATATTTTATGTTGCTGCCTCAAAAAATGGCAATGGTTTGGCAAGCAATATACAGTTGTGGTTTGAAGTGCAGCCCTTGTGTCATCTCTTCAACTGTGACGTCTCCACTCTTTAGTTAAGCTCTCCATCACTATTGAAATGCTATAGGTACAATGGATTGATATCAAAGAAATCAGGGGTCTAAGCGCCACATACGATATCGAGCAAAATGTAGCGAAATTGTTTATGTTGACATTATGACATAAAAAGTAGCGTAAGATGATGGCATTCCATATTTAATAATCAATTTGACATGTCTTTCGATAGGTCAATGGCTATCATATGCAAAATAATTTAGTTTTTCTACCGTCAAAAATTTTGGTTTGTAACGTTTCTGCATTTTATTTTTATTTGTTTCTCCATAGGCAGACTTTAATGTAACCCAATGGATTTCTGAATCAAGTCATCGACCATTGTTCAAGCGGTTATCCTGAGTCTCCCTTAGTTTTAGATTTATTTAGCTTATGTAAATAGGTACGGTAAAATAATTAAGTTTGCCTTAGCTAAGCCTTTTAAAAATTGTTCCGATTGTAAAGGTGGATTCACCCATTTGTTCTTAACAACATTTTTTTCCGGAGGAAAATTATTTTACTGAGAGTTTTTTTGCAGCACGATTCACCCATTTCGAACGATTTTTCTGAAAAATCAAAGCTGCCATATGTAAACAAAATCTATTAGTTTTTCAAGTGCGGCAATTGATTTATTTTGCTTTGGGTTTGAAGTGTCAAAATATAAATATAAATATAATATAAATATTAAATTAAATTCAAAATCAGAGATATAAATTCAAAATGAATGAAAAAAGAAAGTTACTTTTGCTGATGGCCATTGTTATTTGTATGAAAAAAATCCAACCTACTGGCAACTCAATTCATTTTTGTCCAGAAAAAATATAAAATTAAACCAATTCAAGTTCGTAAAAAAGATTTTCTCTCTCTCTAAAATAGAGACGTCAAACTTCCTATAAAAAAAAAATTTTTTGTTAGGAACGAATGGGTGAATCCACCTTAAAGCTCTTCTAGCATGGAATGCCTCCACACAACTGAGTCATAAGCTGCTCCACCATATATCGAAATAATCCTCAACATTTTATGTTTGTAATAATATAGATAAGGATAAACACAACAGATATGAAGGGTTCCTATTTAACACACAGTCGGGTCTCGATTAGCCGTGATGGTCGGGACCAGAAGCATTACGAATAATCGATTTTCACGGTTAATTGAATAACAATTTTACTACTAAAGAGAATCTGAAAACAAAAATTTTAAAAATTAGATTATAAATGCATTAAAATGTATTTCCAAAACTTATTCGTTTTAGATTTCGATTTCCATCACATATGACTGATTCAAAAAACAATAATTCTTTTTAATTATTATTTTTTAATTATTATTTTTTAATTATTATTAATTATTTTAACTTTATCTTCAATATTTAAAACGTTTCTTTGTCTTTTTACCACTGGTAACGATGCCATACTAAATATATTTAGATCCCAAATTTCAAAATTACTCCTAATCACTTTTAAATGCTTCGGAGTCATCGTATGAAAACAAGGGAATTCCGTTTACATGTTTATTATATTGTATGTATGAATTTAAAGTTAATAAAAAAATTCACGGATAATAGAGGTAATCACGGTTAATCGAAGCAAACCATTTGAAAAAATTGCAAACAAAAAACAATAGACTGATATTTTTCCATCACGGTTAATCGGGGTTACCGGTTGGACTTCGTTTTTTTAGTTAAAATTTATTTTTGTCTGCCCGCAAAATCTTTCCAGTCAATAAATAAAAAAACATACATATGTTAAAAATTTATATTTATAAATCTATTGCAGTTTCTTAAAAAATACGTTTCGATACATATTGAATGCAGTAATGAGCTGAAACGACTCGTATTTTAAAATTATTCGATGCCACGATTTGGCCCATGGTCCTTCAGTTTCCTATGGCCAACAATGTGAACAATAATGCTCTATTGTCGACAGAAATTTAAAGCGTAGTGAGTGGCATTGTAGTTCTTGAAAATAAAACTTTTAGACTGATATGTTATGGAACACAGTTAATGTAATATAACAAAACAAGAGTACAGATTTTTTTTAACAAGAAATTAATTTTAATTTCTTTTTAAATATTAATCAATGAAAATTAATTTATGGTGCAAAAGGATTCAAACGCCTTTTGTGTTACATATTAAAACACTTATGCAATCGGTTTTTATATGAACAATGCTTTTGATTAAATATTGAAGAGATTTTTTGGGCGGGTATTTGTTTACCGACTCTATGTGTATAACATTGTTCCTGCAGTAAACAGTTGCAGCAAAATTTTGCACCCTAATCCTTAAAGGGTTAATTATTCGGCATACATTGTAAATATTTATGTTCGATATTGTATAAAAACAGCAAATTCTTGTGAATTTTATGAGGTGAATTTTATAACTCTCTCGTGGATATATGTGCCAATATAAGCGATATATACTCGTATAATATATACGAGTATAATATAATATATACGAGTATATTGTACATTTAGTTCTATATCGTGTGCACATTATTTTTCGCCATCTTTTCTTAATTTTTATTGTGTTTAGTTTTTAGTGCGCTGCTTTCAATTTTATACGATAATAGTTGCTGTAGCTGTTTTTCACATACATTCTTGTTGTTTCTATCCTGTTGTTGTTGCTGTTGCTGTTTATTTGCAACATCTGGTACACGTAATAATTTATGACTTCCACTGTAGCCGGCGATAGTATTGAAACCAAAATAAACAACAACAGCACAATTAGCAGCAGAGCTACAGTAAAAATCAAATTTGTATTGTGATTTTGTTTTTTGGACTTTAAAAAAAAAGCACATGGCCTGATTTTTATTTAATTATTTTTTTTTGTTGTTTATTTGTGTTTTTCGCCGTTGTGTTGCGCACTAAATAAAAATGTTTAATTTAACGATCTGCCGCCAACGTTTTATAAGTTAACTTTCGAGGCTGAGGCTCGATTGTCCGGCCGGCCATTAAATTGTTTTGTTAATAATATTTCACATCTATTTTTTTTTTAATATGATACTTTATATTAAACTAAACTTTTTTTCTGTTTTTTTTTTTATATCTTTACAGGTAAGTTCTCATTACGAGGAAAAAGAAAACGTAAGTGTTATGTTTTATTTATTAATTTGTATTTTTCATAATGAAAATGAGAAAATTTCTTATTATTTAGTTTTTATTTTATTTTATGTTATTTTGTAAGTAGAGAGCTATTCTTAGTGATATTGCTAATTTTAGTATAATAAATTTAACATTTTAGCGATATGTATATAGAATCATATGCCATGTATCAAATATCTTGTTGACAGTTTGTTCGTGGATGCTTATATACAGAGGTTCTATTTTAGAACATGCAACATTATGTCAACCAAATCAAAAATTGTCATAAAATTCTCATTAGCTTTTATGATTTATACTGAGAATTATCTTAAGCTCCCTTTAGACGGTATGTATTTTGCAGTGTGCTTGTCAAATTTTCCACTGCATACACGTCGTTTAAAAGCAAACGAAAATGTTTCTGCAAATGTCAGCCTGCATTTACAGTGTAACATTTTCAATTAGCACATGTTCTATTTTCATCTGACAAAGCACCTGCAACCAGCTGTTTTGCAAGTCAATTGTTTATGGCGCCAAGAACATAGTGTTTGTGTTTCAGCAAATTTATATTTAAAAATCATTATTTTCAACAAAACAATAAATTTGTATTGAAATATGTATTTTAAAAAAAAAAAACGTATTTATACATATTAATTTTTATTTAACTTAAATACAACAATTTTTGGCTCCACATGGCACATTTGCTCTTTAATTATTGCTTAATTTTTTTTTATTTTATAGAAGCTATTATTGCATTAATGCTGCAAGTTAAAATTTTTCCATTTCTTAAACAATTTTTTTAAACTATATTTGCAAGTACACAAAACTGCCGCGAAAATAATCAGAACAAAGACAGCTGTTGTGTCCTTTGATAGATTATGTCAGATGAAACTAAAAACCGAGGCGTGAAAACAAAAATTATAATAAATTTTGACAGACATGTACAATTACATATGTATTGTACAACTTGCAAGTACACTGCAAAATACATTACGTCTAAAACCAGCTTTAGACATATTCCATGAGGTCTAATTTTTTTATTTTTTTTTATTGTATAATTTAATTGTATATAATTAGTTGTAAAGAGTTCAAGATTAATATCTTTTTCTACTTAATTATAATTATTATATACATATAACATGACAATATTATATAGGATGTAAAAATTTAGCAAAAACCTATTTGAACCTATTTTTTTTATAAGGTCTAATTGTTTTAATTATACAAGGGTTAATCTAACCTTTAAATTAAAATCAAAAAATATTTAAAATTTTGTAACAAATAAAAAAAAAATTAATCGAATAATTATAAACGAATAATCGGTATAATTTTGGAATTAATGCTCAAAATTTGCTTTACATCACCATCTCAATGAAAATTATTATGAAATGAAATTTTTTTTAGTAAAAAATAGTCGAATAATTCTAAACGATTAATTGGTCAAATAATAACTGCTCTGTTGAAAAAACTTCTTTTAATTAAATACATATGAAGACTTTAGTATAAAATTTAATTTTTTGTAACGTATAAAAAAATTAATCGAATAATTATGAAGTTTATGCTGCAACATTTGTTTAATGTAACCATGGTAATGAAAATTATTGAGTAGTGCAATAATAGCAAATAAATTGTTATTCGAATAATACTAAACGATTAATCGGTCAAATAATAACTGCTCTGTTGAAAAAATTAAATACATATGAAGACTTTAGTATAAAATTTAATTTTTGTAACTCATAAAAAAATGTATCGAATAATTATAATCGAATAATTATAATACATAAATAAAATTTGTTTTATGTAACCATGGAAATGAAAATTATTGAGTTTGGTAGTAAATAAATTATTATTCGAATAGTTATAAACGAATAATCGGTCAAATAAAAATAGCTTTGCTATAAAATCTTCTTGTATTCATTAGAATACGAATATTTTGTTACAAAATGTTTACCTTTGGAATGAATAAAAAAATTATTCGAATAATTCTAAATGAATAATCGGTCCAATAAAAACTGATTTTTTACAACAATTTCTTTTAATCAGAAACATAGGAAAACTTTGGTATAAAATTTAATTTTTGTAACGAATAAAATAATTAATCGGATAACTACGAAAGAATAATGGGTAAATTTTCGGCTTTGATGATACAAAATTTGTTTTTAAATTATTAAGTAATGCAAGATTTTTGAATTAAATAAATTATGAATCAAATAGTCGGTCAAATAAAAACAGTTTGCATATAAAAACTTTTGTTATTCGTTTTTAAAATCAAATTTTGTACCAAAATTGTCTTATTCTGCTGAATACAAGAAATTTTGGTACAAAACTTGATTTTTCAAAATAATAAAATTTTAATCGTATAATTATGAACGAAGAACCGTTAAAATTTCGGCATTATAACTACAAAATTTAGTTGTGTATTCCATATTATTGAAAAATTGTTAAATAATTGAACATTTTTTAAATTTTTTAAATTTTTTAAATAGGACAAGTTAATCCCAGTTATTCTTCTCTCTTAACACTATTATTTGCTTTCAATTTTGGTATTGGTATATTTTAATTATTAAATTCCAATCTGTGCCTTGAATATTTATCAACAATTGGGTTAAAAATTGTGTCAAATATTCTTTGGAATTTCTTAACAAATTCATATCAATACAATACCTTGCCACCAATGTTGCTGTAAGTCATTAACTGATGATTACTGTCGGGTTGGGAAAAACCCATGTTCGAGTATGCCAGTAAATACTCATACGATCGAAATTTTAATTAAGTTTCCGTTAGCAGTGTCTGAGTTGAGTGTAAAGTGGCACATCAGTATTTTTACACTAATTATCTGACGCATTTATGCGGACGTAAAATAAACACCTGCAATTTCAAAGATCTTTTACAAAACATTAAAAAAAATAAAAATAATAAACTTTTAGCTTTGTTTGCTTTTTACGCACACATAAAATTACCGATTTTAATACCAGATCTAAATACAATTTGAACATTTATTTAATATATTGAAGATCAAAGTGAAAATAAAATTTGTTTGAAAGCAAAAAAATAAAATGGAAGAAAAAGTTTTTCTAAATCAAAACAATTTTATAAAATTAACAATCTGTGAACAAAAAAATAGCCAGCAACAACCAAACTAACAGATTTTTTGTAACGAAAATTATACACTTTAATTTAATTTCTTCTTGAAGCACAGGAAAAATAATTGTAATTAAAGAAAACATGTCACGCGATCATGTTCAACAAAATGTTGCATTACAAAAAATAAAAGCAGCTATGGCAAGAGGATAAAAAATATGAAGATATTTAACATTAAAATGAATTTCCCTTGATTTTTTAAAATTTAATTTTTTGTTTTATGGAATACAAGTGTTTATTACAGTGGAACAGAATCCAAATAAATCTGACAAACGGCTAAACGTAGCCAAGCACTGACTTGCAATTTCTTTAAACGCTTGCATTTATCTCAATACGGACCAGGCGTTTAGAAACTTTCGATTTATTTCCCATAAAATTTCTCCCTTTCCCACTGTACCTTGTAAAGATTTAATTTTGTTGGCAATTAATTCATGTTGAAAATTTAACTAAACAAACTAAACTTTCAATTTTATTTGCGATTGGCCGTAAACAAGGAAGCTGTAGAACGGAAAATCACTACACAATATAAACTGAGTGTTAGTAAAATGTTTAGACAATTTAGTTTCTTAAAAAAAAATCTTCCTTTTACAAACTTTTTTTCCACATTTTTGCAAAGAGTGTGTAACACTTTTAAGTTAAGTTAATAATGTTTATTTTAAATGATTTCAATTAGATTTCTGATTATGTATTTTGATTTTTAACAAGCCACTATTTGAACAAAATTATTTTCTTTTTTCATTTCATTCTACCTTAAACGCATGAATTATTTTTTTGGCACTAGTTGTTGTGAATCTGAATCGAAATGATAATAAATGCCTTAAAACACGGCACATCATTCATTAAAATTTCGCCAAAAAGCAGCCAAACGTACAGAAATTATTAAGCAAGAAAGTTGGATATATTTTTTTTCGTTTTTTTTTTGGTTTAATTTTTTTTTGTCATCATGACATTTTGTAAATTAACACACGCCAAATATTTAAATTTATGAGCTTAAAAATAAAAAATATGTATGTATGTATGGGCAGAGAAAAACTTAAAGAATTGCTTGCCTAATTGAAATTTTGAAATGGCTGAAAGATGACTGGCTTAATTTCCAGCTGAACTAAAAGAATTTTTATTCGTACAAATATTTGCAGCTGCAAATATAACGAGGGTTGTTTGATATATTTATAACTGAATGGTGCAACTAAAGCGTTTGTAAAAAATCATGTTATATTAGAATCGCTTAATGCAGTGGTCCACACCTAGAAAATACTTGCATGCAATATGGTTTATATATTCTCCACCTACAATACCTGGCATTTTTTGTCCCTGCTATTTTACAACTGTCATCAGTCAGTATAAGGAAGAACTGCATAGGCTAAGACTTACATCCTCTCAAACTAGAAGGATTTAAGTAGAGATGTCCTAGAAATTTCTATGATATTCAGTGATGGGCGGACCAAAGGATTTGCTTTATATATCATAGATGCAATATCTGTCGCAATATCTTTAGAAACCTGGCAATGAAAACATGCAAGGATTCCTGCAGATGCAATTATTAATGCAGTATAGGTACTACTCTTGAAAAAGAACCGGAAGGATATTTGGAGGCTGCTGCAATCTTAATGGATGCACGATCGGCATTCATGGAAGCATACTTATTGTTGTCATGGATCGCAGAAAAACGGAAAGATTTTCTCACAATTTTTTCGTTAACATATGTATGTATATTGAAGGCAATGCTGGATGTAATACTCCTTTCCTCCTGTCCTGACCAACGATTTCATTGAGTGAATTCATATACGATTTCATTGAAAATGAATTCATATCGATGCTACTTGATTGCGAATTACAACAGTTAATAAACATGTAGGTTTCCTAGCAAGAAAAAATTGAACTGCGTATCTAATCCTTAAAACGACTATAGATTCCGAAACCTAATCACATTAGCTAATAATAATTATAATCCTCTTTTATACATTTGTACAATTGTTTGTTAATAAATTTTGTTTTAAATATATTTGTCTTTATAATTTTTTTTTCATTAAATAAATATTGAGTTTTATAATTAAGTAAAACGCCTACGCTATAGCTGATTTATCTATGTAGGCGTAATATTTTAAGTGTCACTTCCAGATTAAATCATTAACTTCCATTATCTCATAATTTTGAATGAGAGATTTTGAAGCAAAATAAAATACATTATGTCTTTTGGAAATATCCGATTTTGAGTTCGCCTCAAATATTAATTAAACAATTTAATAAGAATCAACTGAATATATAAATATAAAAAAAAATTAATAAAATTAAATCAAATTGGCTTAAATCCAAAATAACAATAGATTTATTATTATTATAGAAATGTAGTGCAATAGGCAAACCGACCGACACATAACGGCGAAGAAGGCAAAAAAAAAAATACTTTTTAAGCAAACAATAAATTATATATTTTTTTAAATTAATAAATTTGAAATACACCAGGGAATATAAGTATAAGCTCAGTTAAACATTTGAAATATGATAGATTTGGCAGTGCTATCAAACATGGTTACTGAATCTAAACATATTATTGAGTTTTAAATTCAAATATTCAAGTTTTAAGCTTTTATTTTGTGTTGCCTCTTTAAATCCAATAAAATAAAAAATTATTGTATTTTTTTACAAATTAGACCAATATATTTCAAACATCTTCTGTTCATCTTCAGGATCTATACAATTTTAAATACAATAATAAATATACTTAAGCTTAATAATATAATTTGATCCAGCAATACAAAATATTAATCAATAATTCAAGTTTTAATTCAATTAAAAAAAAATAGTTTGACTTTTTTCACAATTTGTTAACAAATTTTCAAATCATTCTCCAACCAAAAAATGCTGGATCGGCGCTGTTTCAAAGTCACAAATACAAATTTATTTTGTAGCACGATCAAGTAATAACTAATATATTCCAGCTTAATTTATCCAACGGAAAAACGAATACCTTAAGTTTACAGACCAGATTCTCTGTCAAAAATCAACTGCTTTAGCAGACTATCGGACCAACTGTCCTACCGTAGAGTTTTGAAATCTAACTATCTAATCTAAAATACGCTCGAAACGTTAAATGAAGAATTTTTCTACAAGAACTTTATTTTTCTAAACAAAATAAAACACAGAATTTATATGAAAATCTTTCGTGTATAATATTGGAAAAATTAATGTTAGACAATTATAAGTTGACAATTATATTCACCAAACCCACCAAAAAGTCTTAGAATTAATTTTAAAGGAGATCCAAATAATGTTGCTCAAACTCATAGACACTTAATTTATAAAAACGGAAAAGGAAACTAAATTATTTTTTCATATTTTTGTTTTTTGTAATATTTAAAATTTTTTTCATTCTGACAATTCTGTTATATTGAAAAATATTTTTAATAAAATATAAATAATTATAAATTTTTGAATAAATTCTATTTCCCTGAAGATGCTACACATTGTTGCAGCAAAATATTGGAATAAATAAAAAATAAATAAAAATAAATTTGACCTTAAGCTCAAAGAAAATAATTTTTAATAAACATATAAAGGTCGAACAATTAGTTAAATAATACTTTACGTTTAAACTTACAACCTGTTATTTACCTTCTAAAACCTTCCAAACCAAAAAGCTTTCCCAGGCTTCTTAGCAAGTACTCTAGGATTTGTAAAAGCTCAAAAGAGGCTTTTTGACGTTAAAAAATACCTTCCAATATTTTGCTGTAGGAAAGCAAAGTTCTTGTTGAAAAACCCTTCATTTGTAAATTAGTACCAATCTGTGTTTCGAATGTATTCAATGGCTTTTTTGTTACAAACATATTTAAACAGTTATGCGATCGAATTTTATGTGAACAATGTGAAAAATTTAGCCCATGGTGTTTTCGAAACATTAGATTTTATTAATTTAAATATATGCTCTATTTCCCAAAGTTGAGCTCTTGTATATCTTATATCTTGTTATTAGTGGACCACATATTTATATGACAAATATCTTTCATATAAAGTGCAGTTCTGCGGCCATAGTGCACGGATTACAAACTGGTATTTCATATTAAAGTCATTTGATTTAAAGTTTAGTTAAAATAGTTCAAATTATTCTTTTAACCTTATATCTATTTCACCCACTATAAATATATACAACAATAAGTCCACAAAAACTGCAACAACATTGACTACAATCTAAAAAGATAAATTGGTCATTTTGCAAGATCTCAGTGAAAAAGAATAAATAAAAAAAGCTGAAAATAATCAACATGTCATACGGAAATGCATACATAAACAAACATACGAATAAACACATGTTAATGACACACACAAACGCAAATCATGCATATGTAAATACATACTTGCAACACTTGAACATAAAAGTAAAAAAAAAAAAAATAAAGAAAAAACGACAAAAAACGTCTAATATTGTAATGAATTTGAAATAGAGACTATGACGAGTATAATATAGATGACGCACAGTGAGCTACCCCATGCAAGTTAGCCGGGAAAAATTATTTTTAAATTTAAAATAGATGGATTTGGTGTAAAATGGGTCCATGAAAAATTTTGACAGGATCAAGGACCGATAAGACCTCCCGAGGGGTTCTTGGGAGCCTTAGAGCCTATTTTAAGGGGCCAATGAGGTAAGAATTACTTCTTTACTTTATTTTTCGATATTTTTCTAATGAACTATGATGTTATAGATGATTCGCCGAATGGAGGTGATAGTACAGGGCTAGAACACAAAATACTGAGAGGGAGGAGGAGGTCAAGAACGCAAAAAAGCAACAAAATAAATGAGCCGAAATTGAAAATTTTATTAACTTTTGTAACACAATAGAAAAAACAGAATTGAAAAAACTTGTTTAAATTCTTATTATTCAATTTCAACAAAAAATAAGGACTTAAAATTAAAATAGGACTGCTCATTCAATTTCATAATAAATGTCATTTATGAGTTAAACCAAACTTCTACTCTACTATTCATCATTATCAGATTTGCTAAACTTTTCTGTTTCTTCAGTTTCACTTCTCCTGCAAGCTCTAAACGTAAATCTTTATGGGCATCAAAACTAGGCTCAACTAAAAACCTTATGACTTCCGGTGGGAGCGATGAAAAGTTTTTGAAGGGTTTTTGTCGATAAGAATTGATCAGAGGATCTGACGTTATCAACAACATGTTAAGCAAATCTCTGTTTGTATTGATTCTTGAAGATATGTGCGTGAGCGCCAACCTATATCGCCTACAATCCTTGTTGCGAGCTTCCTGAGCTTCTTCAGATAACTGACCGATGGGCACAATAATAATTGTATGCAATAATTACATTGATGCGAAGTTGTGCGAAGTATAAATCATTCAAGATCTAAGAGAATATAATGTAGTGTGAAGTTTAAAGTTTCTGTCTCTTCATGTCACCAATGAGATGGTCCAAATATTATCAAATATTATGCTAATTTTCATCGAGAAACCCCCTAATTTGAGACAATTTTATAGGCCATTCTCTAAATATATGATAATTGTTCTTATTTTTATTAAAACGAGCATATCTTTTTAAGCAAAATATGTTCCACCCAAAATTCTAGAGCAGCGTTTGTACTAAAAATGAGAATAATTTGAATAAGATGTCTTTAATGAGCATACAATTGAAAAAAATAGTTTTTGAAACTTTATCTTTGACCTACAAAATTATGGCTATTAGACGGTTCAAAACACCCCATTTTTTTTATATAATTGGACAATTCTTATTATGTCTGAATCATTAAAACACAAAAAATAGATTTTAATTTTTTACCGGCTAGACCCTGCAGATAGCTCACTGTGCGACGTCTCAGATGCCTCGTCGACTTTGCATGAAATGTGACCAATTTATAAATTTATACAAACAAACCAGCCAAACCAACCAACACAATTCAACTTATTAAAATGACAATTTATACACACACACAAATGCACACACACTTACTTAGCATAAGATTCTTACAGCAGATACTCAAGACACAACACACAGATATCTACTTTTAACACATATTTAATATTTACTCGAACATGCAAATACAGATTTATGATATGAAAATGATGAAGATCATCATCCATGATGAGGAGATGATACGATATAGCAAACATACAATATTTATACAAACAACCATCATCATCATCATCTTGATGCACTCTCAAAATAGCAGTTGTAGTAGTAGCAGCAGCAATAATATTGTATCTCTGTGTGTCTTTGTTGAAATTTTGTGAATGAAAAATTCATAAACCTCAGCTGAGGAGTGTGATGTTGGGGACACATTTCTAGTTTTATAGTTCTATTTCTTGATTGGCAGGGTGGATAGAAGTAATGAATTTTGAACAAAATTCACATCCACCTCTTTTAAATATACGATACATTTATCTACATATACTACAACATACAAATGTACATATTTATATGTTTCTACGACCACTAATGAGGTAAAGGTAAATTAGGCGAACACAAGCAAAGGAAAATTTTTAACACACCATTTCATCTTGATTAATGTCAGGAAAAATTAATATAAAATATGAATCGTTTGGTGGTGATAAAAACTATATCTTATGAATTAATTTTTGTTTGTTGTTATTGCTGTGTTTGTAAATATTGTTGTAGGTGTTAAAATTGTGTATAATGTGTTAAATTTCATTGAAGGATCTTCACATAAAAACCTAGGCAAATTATTGTAAATTTCTTTCGTTTTTTTTTTGCACTTAAATAAAACAATTTACGGTTAAATTTTCTATTTCATTGATAAAGTCGAAAAATGTTATGCCTGCATATATAGTATACGAGTATGTCTGCAGGCGTGATTAGACCTATTTTTCGTGGGTGTGATGAATCTATGGCAAACCATACAATTGCCAACAATTTGGACAATATGACAACAAAAATGACAGTGAAAACCAAGCATAAGTGATTGCGGTATGGTAAGCACTTCGTACCAGCTACCAGACAGCAATTCTAACATAGCGATATTTTTTACTATTCCTTGTATTAATGGTCTTAGCTTTATTTGTAGCCTCAGCTATCTGAAGTTTGTCTAAAATATAGTAATCTGTTCACTTTGGATTACTACATTTAATTACTTTTTAAATAAAGTTAAAAATGATTCATTCAATATTCAAATCTTCAGATTCATCGATGAGTCCTAAAAATGTTAAACTAATAAATCTTGAAAGGGGACAGCAGTATGACAGGAATCAGAAGGGTTTCGTTTATGAAACTAAAGAGGGAATTTTAAAATCTACATGTAATTCAAATTATTCTGATTTATTATAAACTATAAATATAGTTGTGATATTTTTTGATCACACAATCACTCAAAGTCATGAGATATTACCAACAAAGACGATTGCTCCTCAACACTGTAACGAAACCAATTGTTGTAATAAAATAAATTACATACAGTTCTAATTTTTGCTAGAATGTTCAGCAAATTATAAATATTTGTACTAATTTCCGTATTTAAAGCCCAAACTTTATTTATTTTGTTCAACAACTCAACACACACACTAATGTGTAAATAAATTATTATCATACAAAATATTTTCATATTGCATGATAAAAATGATTATTATTATCATAATGATGATTGACTGATTTCTCTTACTCTCTAAATACAAATTAAGCATTTTCGTACAAACTTGTACATGTAAGCTCTTTTTTTTTAAAACTATTATTAATTCAATTGTGTGAATTATTAGACTATGGAAAAATAACACCCGCAACATAATCATACAACTCATTGTTAAACTTGCCATAATATGTGAGTGTGGGGCATCAAAGATGATTAAGATTTTTAAATTGATCTATAAACACACTTAGTCAATGATCAGCGGCATCAGCAGCAGCTTCATTGTTTAAAAATTAAAATGGAAAATATAAAACCTGCTGTATGTAAAGGGTGTTTTTTTTTCTTTAGATGTAATTGCTGTATTCATTCAGAAAAACTGACTATTTTCTGGGCTGGTGGAGTAATTGGTCGACACTTCTTTAAAAACGAAGCTGGCCAGAACGTTACAGTCAATGGTGACCGCTTTAGAGCCATGATTACTGACTTTTTCGTTCATCAATTGAACAATCATGATGCGCAGGAGCTGTGGTTTCAACAAGATGGCGCAATATGTCATATATTATTGAAGAAAACGTTTGGTAACCGCATAGTTTCACGTTTCGGACTCATGAATTGTCGACCAAGATTAGGTACAATTTAACGCCGCTTGACTATTTTCTGTGGATATATGAAAAGTCGCTAGTCTACGCCAATAAGCCCGAAACGAATGAACACTTGGAGGACCACATATGTGAAAAGGTCTTTGGAAATTCGATATCCAGATTAAACCAAGTCCGAGCCAGTCATATACTATAAGTCATATTTAAATTCCAATGCCAAAAGATTATCTTTCGAACAAAGTAAATTTCATGGAAATTTAAAAAATCATCTTCGTTTTGTTCTCTTTCAAAGTTCTATACATCTAAAGAAACACCCTTTATCTACTGATGCACTTGGGTTATGATCATTAGTTTAGAATTTGCAGAAGCCAGTTTTTGTTTGGCATTGCGCTTAGGGTATCTGTTTTAATAATGACAATGAATATTTTAATTTATACAAAAGTGTGTTTGGTTGACGAGTTACTGTCATCATTGCAGTTTGAGCTTTTTAAAGCTATTAGTTGTTAGTTTAATACGTTTCAATTATTAATATTCCATGGAAATATTTTCATTACATTTTTCCACATTGCTTTTTCTTTTCTAACAACTCATTGATCGTTATTTAAGAAATTAGGTTTAGGTAATAGAAAAATATATAAACGCACCTAATTCTTGCTAGATTCGGCCAAATCAACAATATTGGGAAAGTTAGAGTGCAGAATGTATGTGGTTCTTGACACCAATGATTTGCCGTGTCGAAATTTTTAAAACAAAAATACGGATTAAGAAGAGAAAAATAATTTTAGTGTCTTTTCTTTAGGCTTTCTTAATTTGTGGTTCAAAGTATTAAAAGGCTTTTTGGTTATATTAATATTAAAAAAAAAAAAAGTTGCCAGAGACAACGGATTTCATATGAACAATACGTTATTATGTGTGTTATATACATAAACTTGTCCAATTAAAAAAGATTAGTAAACAAAATTGTTTAGTTTTGAAAAGGACAAGAACACACAACACTATCCTACTAATTATAACTAAAATCCACCTACGAACATATTTTCTAATTTAACTTATGCCAGACAAATTGAGAAAATACTTTTTTTCTATTTTATTATCTGTTTTGATTTGTTTATCTAAATATTGACTTATGTGTAAGACATAAAATTAAACATAAAATAAAAACATAAAAATATTATTTTATTTGTTCGTTGGTTTGTCTTTTTGTTTGCTTGTATTTTTACCTTTTTCTAAATATATCTACATTAAACATTTGTAGTAAATAAAATTTTTTTCTTTTGATTTTTACAATTTCTACTCTATTTGTATTTGTCTGTAATTTGCATACACGTGTTGTGTTACCTTGTAATTAAAGTAGGTTAATTGTTAAGTAACTGTAATGGCAACGATACTACATACTCATGAATTTGTGATGAAAATGGTGATTTTTTTTTTAGCTATAATCGTTTTGGCAACACTGGTTTAAACAGCTGACACACGTTTCGTGTTTTGTTTCACTGTCAAACATCTGCAGTTTGGTCTATAATTTAACCATGAATCGTCTTGCAAACGAACCACGCTTGCAAATTATTGAATTTTATTATCAAAATGCGTGCTCTGTTAAGAAAGTTCATCGCGCACCTTTTTACCGAAAAATTGTGTTCAGCGACGCAGCTCATTTTTGGTTCAATGGGTACGTAATTAAGCCGAATTGTCGATTTTGGAGTGAACATCAGCCAGAAGCACTGCAAGAGCTACCAAGAATATGTGATATATGAATTCTTTTAATACTTTTTACACCATGAACACACCAAAGAAAACGTTTATTTAACAATTTATGTAAAAAAACAAATCAATTTAATTTTTTGACATTTGCCTACCTACAAAAAGTATAAACGGCAAAAAGAACAGCTGATTGCCGACCGCGGCCGCATGCCGCTTACATTGGCCTTCCACTATAAAACAAAAGAAATTTGAATTATCATCAACTTAGTTATTAATCCAACTTATTGACGAGTCATCCAAGTAAACGTTTATTTACAAAGTATCAGATACAAATATTTAAGTCGAATTTTCATTCAAAAACTGTGTGTGTAGCTATGTTTATAACATAGTTTTTGTTGCAATTTTAAAAAATGTCGGTCTTTTGGAGCATGAGCTATGTTATGTTCTTGTTGTCTACACAAGACTATTTCATGTCATGGAAGAAGTGGGCATTTTTTTTTTATATCGCATCCATTTATGGTATTCAACAACCGACACTTACTTTCAACAAAATGTTGATGATTTTTAAATATTGAACATACGAGGGCGGTTCGGAAACTTCTTAGCCTAGAACAGAAAGCGCGATATAAACAGAAAAAAGTTATTTGCTTTGGAAACTTCCATCTTTGCTATGGACACACGTTAAATTTCTTTTCGGTCTGGCAGTTCCTCCAATGCAAAAATCAGAACTTCGTGGTATATTTAAATAAAAAAGGTTTATCGGGACAAGAAACTCATAATTAGGTGAAAGTGCTCCTTCATATGCAACAGTAAAAAATTGGATTGCTGAATCTAAATGTGGTCGTACAAGCATTGAGGATGAACCACGTAGTGGACGTCCATTAACAGCATCAACAACAGAAATTGTAGCCAAAGTGCATGATAGACGAATAAAAGTGCTTGAAATAGCTAATGTCATGGGCATCTCAAATGATCGATTCGATTGAATTTTGCATTAAGAACTACTATTTTCTAGAGACAAAACAACAATTCAAGCAATGAACTGAAGCTGAAGGAAGTGTCCCAAAGAAGTCAAAAACAATTCATCGGCAGGTAAGGTTATGTCTTTTTGGGACTTCAAAGGTATTTTATTGATTGACTGTCTGCATAAGAATAAAACAATAAATTCAGATTACTGTTGCAACATTTTGCATCAATTAAATGTAAAAATTCGAGAAAAAGGCAGGTCTTATAACAAAAAAATAATTTTTCATCAAGACAACGCACCAGAGTCTTTTAACAATGGTAAAATCAACGAGTTGCTTGACCAACCACTTTATTCTCCTTATTTAGCTTCCAGTGACTTTTACCTGTTGCCAAATCTAAACAAATTCCTAGCTGGCATGCGTTTTACCTCAAATGAAGATGCAATTACAGTTGTAAACCACTATTTTGAAGGTCTTGACGAAAATTATTTCAATCAAGGGATAGAATTGCTGGATAAGCTTTGAACTACGTGTAGTGTAGTTTCAGGAGATGATATTGAAAAATTAAAATGTTTTTGAAAAACTAACTATTCTCTTTCTGTGCTAGGCTAAGAAGTTTCCGAACCGCCCTCGTATGTATTTGTATATCAAATACTTCATAAATGTATTTGCATTTAAAAATGCAACTAATTACCGCATTGTTTTAAATTTAAGAATTTATGAACTAAAGCGAAAATTTTAACCATAAATATACATATGGTTAAAATTTACTTTTTAGTTCTTAAAATTAAAGCAATGTGGTAATTAGGTGCATTTTTAAAAGCAAAAATATTTATTTTATTATATGTATGTATTTCGTATTATTATTTATACACGAAAAATTATTATTTCTTAAACCTCATTTATACCTACTTTTCAATTAATCCTCCCTAATATACTATATTTACCAGAATGTAGAATGTCTGTCCATGTGTGTCAGCACTTCAAAGATTGCTCAATTAATTATTTAATTTAATATCAAGCTTTATTTTGGCTTCTAAAAACATAAAACAAAAATAATCTTAATAAAAAGAAAAATCTCTGAAACTCTTAAAACAGCCTTGAAAACCTGTGCAAATCCTATAAATTACACACATACTACCCATACATACTGTAAAACAAAATATATACATACATACTTATAATTTGCTTGTTCTATATTCTAGATCCTTTTTTCTTATAATTGCCAACGACTGGCAGTTTTCATTTCAAAAACATTTACAAACACATGTCAAACGTACGTTGTTACTTTCTTTCTAACAGGATTAATTTACTTTTCAGCAAAGGACCTTTTGCTATTTGTAGTTGTAGTGGTTGTTACTAATAGTCTGTGGGGGATTTATCTCTATAATCTGCTGTGTGTGTGTGTTAGAATGTGTGGAAATTGCAACAACCGTTTGTGCTTGTTGCTGCTCTTCGGGTTTTCTAATATGCTCCTTTTGATCCTTAAGTCTTAAGCTTTTAAGTGCATGCGATTATGTTGTTGACATGCGTACCCTTAAGCGTTTATTGTTATTCTAGTAAAAGTAGTTGTTGCTACTACTGCTGCTGCTGCTTGCTTGTTTGTTATTTATTTCGTCTGGCCGCCTGTGTATGTCGGTCATCGCTGGTTAATCTGTTTGGTTTGCCTTCTTCATCATTACTACTGATATTATATGTGTTTGTTCAGTTCATATTTGCTTTTAATCTATGATTTAAATATTTTATAAATATAAATCATTTTTTATCCTTTTAAATTTGGGCGCTTGGGTTGGCTTGGGTAATGCCTTGTAGGTTAATTGAGTTGTTGTATCTTTTTCTCTTTTTTTTTTAATATAAACTTATTTTTACTATAAGAATAAATGTATGTAAATCTTCAAAAGTAGCATCAAGTTGACTTCGATCTATGATGGCCACTTGTGACTGTTGTCCTGTGTCAGCAGATTGCTTTATATATAAAAACTATTTTACAATAAAAATAATTGTTTCTTGTTAGCGATCGCAAATTGAGCTAATTTTTTTTTAAATAAACGCTTATTTACAAAGTAATAAACAATCAAGAGATTGATTTATTTTTTTATAATCAGAATTTTTGCTTCTTTATCCTACTAAACACTTATTTAAAAAGTTATCAACGATTAAACATTTGAGTCGAATTTTCTTAGAAAAATTTTGTTTTATAAGAAATACGTGTGATCACTAATTTTTACAAATTCACGCTTATTTAGAAAGTTATTACCGATTCAAAATTGCCAGAATTTTTCACTTAAAATTAATTTTAAGTCAGATTTATAAGTTATTACAAATTGAGCTTAATAATTGAAAAAAAAATACTAAGGAGTGATTTTTTAAGAGCTTCGGATTTGATTTAAAAACACATCATATTCATAAAAATGTATGAAATCTTTATTTGACTAGAAAGAACGACTTTTATAATTCAGTGTTTAAATATGATTTAATTTACATGTTGACCGCGGCCTCAAATGGTTCTAACGCTGAGTCCAATTTTGGCATAATCTCCAACGTATCGGCCATTATCACACAAATAAATTCTGCAATATTAGCTCCACAAAAAATAGTCTAATGGCGTTAAATCGCACGATCTAGGCGACCAATTGACCGGCCCCAAACATAAAATAAACTGATCGCCGAACTCGCTTCTCAATTGGGCCATTGTTTGGCGTGCTGTTTTGGGCAAAAAAAAATTGTAATCATCGCGCAGCCATTCAATATAACGTCATCTTTGAAAAAGTATTGTTCAGTAATGCCACCGGCCCATAATCCACACCAAACAGTGCATTTTTCGGAATGGTTTGGCAGTTATTACAATGCTTCTGGCGGCTCTTCACAACAAGTACAACAATTTTGCTTGTTTACGTATCCATTCAATTAGAAATGGGCTGAGTCCCTGAACACAAGTATGCCAACTCGCCTCAAAAATGTGGTTAAGACGCTGAGGCAATCATACATTGTTAATATTTCTTGAATAAATAAACATTCTTCAAATTAAAAAAAAAAGTCACTGAAGTGCACGAGCTTGTTTGTAAGTGGATTGATGGTTATATTATAGAACAAACTGAACATGTTTAACAACAAGATGTTACACATAAGCAACTGAGCTGCCAAAAATAAAGTTGCTTAAAAATTACCCTTTAGTTAAAAATAAACAACGAGACGAATTTCCTACAAACATAGATTTTTGTTTAGAAACACGAGTGATCAGAAATTGAGCTTATTTTGCTAAAAACTTTTACAAATTAACAACGATTCAGAACTTTGAAATTTTTACAAAATCAATGGTTCTTTGTTTTTCTTTTATAAAGTTATCAACAATTAAAGATTTGAGTTGAATTTACATATAAAAATATGTTTTCGAATAGAAATATTTGTGATCACAAGTTAAGATTCTTTTGCCAAATAAATGCTTATTTAAAAACTGATCACCCATTCATGTTTGTAGTAACATTATCGTGAAAAAAATCGATTTACAATCTGAAATATGTGTAACCACGAATTTAGCTTATTTTTCGAAATAAAAATTTATAAATTTGTCAAAAATTAAAGATTTGGTTTGCATTTTCATGCAAGACTCGTATTTAATTAAAAATAGGAGTAACCAATAATTCAGTTTAGTTTTTCAAAATAAAGCTCAGTCCCAATTTACAAGAAGCAAATTTTATTAAAAAAATTTATACAATTTTTTTCTTGAAATTTCTTCGCTGTTCACACAGCACAGTTCTTAATGCTAAAACTCTCGTATTTTTATACACATATGTAAGTGTATAATACGAATAAGGGAGTAACAGCAATTGCTAGTACAATCAAGTGTCTACTCGTCTTATCTTCCCCTCACCCCGAAGTCCATAAAGTAATCAGTTTAACTTAAAGAATTGCTTCATGTAAACTGGGGCTGGCCTATTTAAAAAATTAATTTTATAAAGGCACGGTACGGATAAATAACATCAATAAAGATTTCCTATAAGAGTTTATTAAAATGTTGGGATTATTAGGGGATTATCCAAAAGCAAATTTATTTAGAAAATTATATTTAATATTAGTTATGGTCCTTCCAACCACATGCATACATATGTATATACCTGAAGGTACGGTCACACTTGGCAAATATTTGCCGAAAAAAAACGTAACAATTTAACATCTTTTTAAATCTTGCATAACTCTTTTAAGAGTAAACAACAACGTCAAACAAATTTGTGCTAAAACAAGTGGTTACGATTTTTTGAGTAAATATTTGCTAAATGTGACCAACCGTATCTGAAGCATATGATTAATTTTTACTCAAAGATTCAAGAATTTAAATTTGGAAATTATTGCCCAATTATTTGTTGTAATGTTTTTCTACTACAAGCACCCAATTCCAGTTAGTCACAAGAAAATACTTGCAATGTTTAATGTGTGATTTGAACAAATATTGTGTTCCATTGATTTTTATTGTTGCTTTTATTTAATTTGTGGTTGTAGTTGCCTTTGTTGCTGTAGTGCAATAATAATATTTGTTGCTATTCGATTTTCTTGTTTATTTACTAAAGTAGGTACCTATACATATGTAATTTGATGTAACATGGCACTGTGAATGTCAAAACAAAACGTATGAATACAATCCAATCCAACCATGTTGTTGCTGCTACTGATAATCATCATCAGCATTGATTTTACCGGCCGGCAGCTTAACAATTCAAATATACGGCAGCAGCTGGTATCTTGTCTGACAAGTTTTATTTTATATATTTTTTTTGTTTTAAACGAATTCTCACAAAAAATGTTTACGAGTATTTGTTGTTATTGTTTACAGTCGTCCAACACATGTAATTGTAGATATATACAACAACAACGTAGTTAACTTTTAAGTTATTTTGAGGTTTATTCTTTATTGTTGATTTTCTTTATTTTAAGTAACTGATGTTGTTGTTACTCGTAATTTGTTTGCATGCTTTTTTTGTATAGTACATATATAGTTTTTGTTGTTGTTATATCTTTATTTAAGTTTTTGTGTGTTTTGTGTTAAATTCGTTTTTTTTTGCGCATGATCTCATCGAATGACAGCAGAAAACAGAAAAATAAAAAATGTTTAAAAATGAGAGTCTTTTTAATAAAGGGGAGAGTTTGCTCTTCTCTTGATCGTATATTTCTGTTGGATCTCTTTGTTATCTCGTGGTCTCCAAAGTTAAATACAACTAAATCAGTGATGGAAAAATGAAAAATTGAAATGGTACTGACCGTCAACAAAACGAGTACTTTTTTCAACGTTTTGGTACTTTTTAGGAAACATATATTTTTATTAAAAAATAAAATTAAAAAATCCATTTAAAAACAATTCAAAAATAAAATTAATTCAGCAAACAAATTTAATAATAAGCGTTCTACCAGCAATAACATTTTCAGGCGTAAAGTCGTTAATCATAATTAAAGTTTTATTTTCAAAATTAAATTTCTTTGGAAGTACGTCGCAAAATTTTATATAAAAAGACTGTCGATACTTTGACTCTTTTAACAATATCTTTATCTACCATTTTTGTTTCTATAAATACATATATCTAAAGCAGCTCCGCAAAAAACTTCATCTAAATGGTTCTCATCCAAATTTAAACTTAACAATTGCGTATTATCTAAAACATCCTTTTTTATGTTGCTTGAACAACATCAACAACTTTTGCAAACAAACGCACACTAACAACAACATGAATAACGAATTTGTGTTCTTGTTTTAAAGCTAATGTTGTCGATGATTATAAAAATAGTAACGCTGGATTTCTAAACAGAGATCTAAGCAAAACAAACAAAGAGTACTAAATATGATGTGGGGGTACTGTGGTATTTTTGTTGTGAAAAAGTACTGAAAATAGTACAATAGTATTGAATTTTCCATCACTGAACTAAATTGTTTTTGGTGCGGTGGGAGGTAATATTTCAATGATCATTATTATAATTACGATCAGTTTAAATTCATATCGGGGGAGTACTTAAATGTGTTCAAGCAAAATTTTTGATAAACAAAAAAATATTAAATAAAGTAGGTGAATTGAAGATGAAATAAACTTACTGTTATTGATGTAATATATATATGTACATATGTATGTAATAGGTACCTATATTAAATTAAAGGATTTGTGTTTAGCTTAAAAAAAATTAATAATACTAGGGCCGTTCGGTTTATCGAGACAAGAAATTCATAATCGCCCCTATCGTGAATAAAAAGTCCACATGAAATTTGTTCCCTTTTCTTTTTTTAACATTGAATTTTAATAGGAAAATATGAAAAGTGAATAAATTTCATGTGGAATTTTTATTCACGATACGGGTGAATGTGTTAGGTGAAAGTGCTCCTTCATTTGCAACAGTAAAATATTGGATTGCTGGATTTAAACGTGGTCGCTTGAGGATGAACCACGTAGTGGACGTCCAAAAACCGCAACAACAACAGAAATTGTAGCCAAAGTGCGTGATCTGGTATTAAATGATCGACAAATAAAAGTGCGTGATATAGGTAATATTAAGGGCATCTCAAATGATCGAGTTGATTGAATTTTGCATAAAGAACTACAGATTAAAAAGCTTTCTGCAAGATGGATGCAGCATTTGGATCGTTTTTAAAAAAAAAAAAAATGGATTTTAAGCGTCGTTTCATATCTGTTGATGAGACATGGAACCACCACTATACTCCAGAGAAAAAAGCCGGAGGAAGTGCCCCAAAGAAGGCAAACACAATTCAATCGGATGGTAAGGTTATGGCAAAGGGGTTTTGGAACTTAAAAGGTATTTTATTGATTGACTATCTCCCAAACCAAAAAATTCCTAGCATGCAAGCGTTTTACCTCAAATAAAGATGCAATTACAGTTGTTAACCATATTTTGAAGGCTTTAATGAACACTATTTTAATCAAAGGATAGAATTGCTAGATAAGCGTTGGACTACGTGTATTGAAGTTTCAGGAGATTATGTTGAAAAATAAAAATGTTTTTGAAAACCGAGTATTCTCTTTCTGTGCTAGACTACGAAGTTTCCGAACCGCCCTCGTAATTCAAAATTATCTGCAATTTACAATTTTCCTATTGCGTAGATATTATTTAAACCTGCTTCAACAGCAGACCCAGAAGTTGTGGATAATTTTTACAAGGAAACAATGCAAAATTTCGGTTTTCAGTAGAAAATCCAAATTGTTTATGTGTGTGTGTTTTGTCTGTGTGGGGAAAACGTTTCGATGTTTATGTTTATAATTTTCTCTGTTTGTTTTTGATGGCAAACATACTAGTTGTGCAAAAAAATGTTCTGACAATGTTGGTTGAACAGAAACATCATACCGATAAGAGTTATCCACAGGAGACAAATTTATGTATACAGGTATATGCTGACAAGAAATTGTTCGCTGGGTGAACAAATTGGTAGCTGGCAAGAGGTGAGTTAATGTCATTTAACTAATTTCATAAATTTGCTTTTATTACACTTTTAACTAAAAAATATTTGTCCTCCAAACAAAGACATTCAATTAATATTTTTATCACATAAAAAATTCGCTGGCATTTTGAAAAAGAAATTGTCTCACTCTTTATACCTCAATACAAGTTCCCTAATTTTTCAATTTAATTTAAATTTGAACTGTCATTATACTTAACGATGATTTATTTGTCCTTTTTTTTGTATCTGCTTTCAATTTTATCACAATTGTTTTTAAATAAATATTATTTGTTTTGTTGTGTCATTAAAACAAAAGGCATTTTGTTGACTCTAGATTTATAAAAATTTTTGTGAATGTTGTGTTTTCAAAACGCACTTAAAACCGGCTTTGAATTTAATTTGTGCTTAACTTTGCCATAAAAAAAATATTTATTCAATTGAAAAAAGTGCGTCATTCAAACTTTTGGCAATTTATTAAAATGTTTATTTAAAAAATGGAGTGTAATTGTTAATTTGAAGATGAATTGTATGGTAAACTTTTAACCAAGGTTTTTTTTATGGGGGTTTTTGGCAGGTGTTAGTTGTAGGGGTGTTCACCCAAAATAAACACACATGATTAATTATTTATATTTCGGTTCACACGATTCAGATTTCAGTTCGATTTTCATTCATTAAAATCGTCTAAGAGTGACCAGAAATTTAGATAATTTTTTCAAATAAACTCTTAGTTACAAAGCCATTAACAATTAACGATTTCAGTCATTTTTTATGCAGGCATCTTTAGTTAAAAATATGTTTGATCTCAAATTGAGCTAAAGATCAATTTTTGTGAGACATCGCAAATTGTGCTTGTTTTTCCATATAAAGGTTTATTTACAAAGTTATTCAACGATTAAAGATTTTATTAAAATCTATATATATAAAAATGGTGTAAAAAATGTATAGTTATTCATAAAATGAGAACGGCTGGGCCGATTTCTGTAAAATTTTTTGTCAGTTGTTCGTATTTTCGAGGAGAAGGTTTTTACGGAAGACATTTTTGGGAAATCCCTCCGGAAAAATCGGAAAATTGGAAATTGATTTTTTTGTACGAACTTTTGTGTGAAATTATTCCTGAAGGCTTAAAATTGGCAAATTTCGCCGTGTCCGCTAGTTTTATATATAAATCGTTTTTATGCCAGAAATATGTATAAGTAATCACAAGTTGAGATTATTTTTCCTAATTAACTCTTATTTACAAAGCTATTCAACGATTCTAAATTATGTTGAATTTTTATATACGATGGCGGTTCGGAAAGTTCTTAGCCTAGCAGAGAAAAAGAATAGTTAGTTTTTCAAAAACCTTTTTATTTCTTAATATAATCTCAACTTCAATACAGTTAGTCCAACGCTTATCTAGCAATTCTATGCCTTCGCCTTAAAAATAGTGGTTTAGAATTGTAATTGTATCTTCATTTGAGGTAAAACGCTTGTCAGCTAGGATTTTTTTTTAGATTTAGGAACAGGTAAAAGTCACTGGGAGCTAAATCAGGAGAATAAGGTGAGTGGTCAAGCAACTCGTACTTCAATTCGTTGATTTTACAATTGTTAAAACACTCTGGTGCGTTGTCTTGATGAAAAATTATTTTTTTTGTGTTATACGGCAGAACGTTTTTGTCGAATTTTTACAATTAATTGATCCAAAATGTTGCAATAGTACTCTGAAGTTATTGTTTTATCCTTTTGCAGATAGTCAATCAATAAAATACCTTTGAAGTCCCAAAAAACCGTTGCCATAACCTTACCAGCCGATGAATTGTTTTTGACTTCTTTGGGACACTTCCTCCATCTTCAGTCCATTGCTTGGATTGTTCTTTTGTATCTGGAGTATAGTGGTGGATCCATGTCTCATGCTTGCAGAAAGCTTTTTCATCTGTAGTTCTTCATGCAAAATTAAATCGACGCGATCATTTGAGATGCCCATGACATTAGCTATTTCACGCCCTTTTATTCGTCGATCATTTAATATCAGATCATGTGCTTTGGCTAAAATTTCTGTTGTTGCTGCCGTTTTTGGACGTCCACTACGTGGTTCAGCCTCAATGCTTGTACGACCACGTTTAAATTCAGCAATCCAATTTTTTACTTTTGTATATCTAGGAGCACTTTCACCTAACACACTCACCATAGCATTATGTATTTCTTGTCTCGATAAACTTTTTTTATTTAATTATTTAATGACACCAAAACTTTCTAAATTTTCCATTGAAAAAAAAATATGAAGGATTTGCCAATCGAAAAGAAATTGAACATGTGTTAATAGCGCGTTTTCTGTTCTAGGATAAGAAGTTTCCGAACTGCCCTCGTTATAATCGTATTTAATCGGACTCAAATTGAGTTAAAATTCAATTAAATCGAATCTCAGTTACTGGAACTGTATGACATGTCATTTAGTCAGAAGGAGCTCTGTTATCATGTTGCTTTATCAGCTTAATTTTCGATGAAGTACACCAAACAGATGCATGATGCTATTGATGGTTTTTTTTTAGTACATCCCAAAAGCTGTAATTTTGACAATCGTTTTAGTTACACCAAACGTCAGCTATTAAACACATTTTTGTTTAGTTTGGCAAATTACTGTGAATATCCCTACTGTTCTTTTACTTCTTAGCTTAGAACACTTACTGATTGACGCAGTTTGAACGTGTCATAAGAATATAAATAAACTAAATTCAAGTAAATACATACATACATATATTGATATTTCTCTTTACTTACATAAATTCGCACACAATAACTCCATTTCTAAAAGCAGTCAAACAATATTCTCAAGTTCATTAACCGTTTTATATGTTTTGTATTTAAATTAAAAAAGAAAAAAAAAAAAAAAAAACAATAGAAAGAAAAACTAAGTTCAATTACCCAGTATGCAACACAGTTGCCAGTGCCACACCTCTGCTGAGAGAGCAGAACATTGCATGTGTAAAGTGTCTAGTTTTTTTTTTTTTTTTTGTTATTGTAGTTGGCGTACCTAGTGTGTTTTTTATTTGCAAAACACATGTTGTAGTTGTAGCTTTTTCTAATAATATTTTAGTTGCTGTTGATTCCACTTATTTTTGAATACAATACAGTTTTGATTGTTAAAATCGTTTAGTGATGTGTAAAATGTGTGTGGGTTGAGAGATAACAGGAGAAATAGTTTTTTTTTTCAAAATGTAGTCAGGTAGAAAAACTAACAGGGTTAGGGTGTCTAGAAAATTTGTAAGCTCTAGCTAACACTGTCATTTATTAGTGACATATTTTTTTAAGTGAAAAGATTTACAAAATTATACATTGTTATAATTTTACAAACACTTTGTATGGAAGCCAGCTTTTACGAGCCATAAGTGCATACATACATATATTCTTGGTCATTGCCGCCATTAAAACTAGCAACCATCAAAACTCATAGCAGCAACAATAATATTTCTTTATTTCAACAGCATGTGTTGCACATTTTTTATTATTATTTTTCGTTTTTTATACCCTACACCACCACAGTGGGATTTGTGCTGATGTTTGTAACGCCCAGAAATATTGGTCTAACACCCACCTTAAAGTAATCCGATCGACTCAGAATCACTTTCTGAGTTCAATTAGTTTCAAAATAGTTTCATATATACAGAAAAGATGACACCTAATTTTATAATGGCCAGTCCATAATTAGTCGAAACTCCCATAAAAACCCTCTCCATAATTTACTTTAACCTCCATAAATCTTTTAAAAGTATTTACATGTATAACACATATAATACTCATGATGTCTGTGAAATCATGACCCAAAATTTTTGGATGATCGGTCCACAATAGTTTATATCACTCATATAACACCCATTTCTGAAAAACTGTTTTATACATATACTGGGTATAGGGTATTATACTTTCTTACTTGTTTTTTGGTAGAAAATGTAGCAGTAAATAGTATTGCACAAATTTTGAAACTGTCGCACTTTGCTGCTTCATGAATAATTCACAGAAAAGTTGATATTCACAAATCTCATTGACAAGAAGCAACATTTATTATGTCACAGTGCATTAATGTATATTCATGTAGCCTCACTTCGTTTGTAATGTTGCACCGGGACCCCCTCAATGTATATATGTATATGTACATAGCTAATGTACATACATATATGAAATTGTAACTAGTTTGTGATTCTTCAACTTGTTTTCCTTTCTCTCTGCTATATTTATTCATTATTTTCATTGATATGTTTTATTTTTTTTTTTTTTGGCAATTTATCACTACTCAAAAATCATGACTCGTAAAATTCATTCATCTTCATCATTTGCCATCAAGAAATAAAAACCAATGCAACCGCAATAAAAACGCAGCAGCAACAAAACACATTTTTAGAGTCGCCATCATCAGCAGCAGCATCCCATCGTCAACATTATCAACAATTTTAGCACATACCTCTAACTAATGACCTTTTGCAATGTTAGAGAAAAATAGGTGTACTGGAGTATTTGCAGAATCTGTGTAATGTGAGCCAGCCATTAATCCATTCCACATACACATGAGATATTAAATTACCAAATTCTATCATTAAAATTTATATGATAATTTTCATATATAAACACTTTTTTTATAGAATTATAAAAATTATCAAATTCTTAAAAATTGTTTTTATTAGGAATTTCCAGCGTAAATCACTCAAACAAACACAAACATATTATCTTTCTTAAACTAAGTTTTCAACTATATTTAAATAAATTGCTTACATCTTCATCTCTTGCGAAAATTTAGTTTACATTAAACAAAATTCCATTAGTAACACCCTTCCTTTTACCGCACACTCACTCCCTAGTCATTTTGAGGTTTAAATAAACTTTGCCAAGAAACGAAAAGAAACAAATTAAAATTTTTCCAAGGTCCCTAAAAACAAGTTTTGATGAATGTTATAATAGTTGAATCTTAACTACCCTTCAGTTTATATAACTAAGCGACAAATTAATATACAAAATATTTTGAAAACAAATATCTAAATTAATAAAAGAAAAAAAGCTTTTTTGAAAGCTTTTTCAGAGAGCTTTTTATTTTCTTTTGTAAAATATACTTTTGAATTTTAGAAAACTGGAAAAGCGTTTTTTAAAGAGCTTTTCTTTTGTGAAATATGCTTTTGAGCTTTAAAAAAGTGGAAAATCGTTTTTAAGAGCTTTTTATTTTATTTTGCGAAATATGCTTAAAGCTTTAAAAAAACTGGAAAATCGTTTTTTTTTTTTTTTTTTTTTAACCTTTTGAGCTTTAAAACAAGTAAGAGTGATATATTCGATATGCCGAAGATGCCGAATCTTATATACCCTTCACCTTAGTTGTGGATGCTTAATTATATACATACATACATACATATATATATTATATTGTTACGTTTTTACCTTTTAAAAACGGTGGTTTATTTCCTTTAAATAAACCGGATTCTTTTTAATTGCAAAATAAAAGCGTCAAGTAGTTTGAAGGAAATATAATGAATCTTTATTTATTTAAATCTTTATTTATTTAAATGTACACAAACACAATTAAAAATGAACACACTGTCTTTTTACACACTTATATTATGGTTTAAGAACACACTTAAAGTTTTCGAATACTTTGATATTAAACACGCCTCTGTTGATGAATTTGTTAGTTTTTTTCATGAATTTTTCAGAGGTTGTCTCGGATTTTTGCTCATATCTCCGTTATTTATGAACGGATTTTGCTGATTTTAAATAGCAAACTTCTCGAAAGCATGTCTGACAGAATTATTGAGGATTTGGATCCTGAAGATATCTGGGGACTTCAGAAAATTGATTTCAACAGACAGACAAATATGGCTTAATAGACTCCGCTATCTATAAGGATCCAGAATATATCTACTTTATAGGGTCAGAAAATTATATTGTGGAAATTACAAACGGAATGAAGGTGAATATTTTTGTTTTTACTTTCTTTCTGAAAATGGTTTTTCCACTACAGCCGTTTTTTGAAATAAAAGAAGAATAGATTTCGTATTAAAGGAGTCTTCATATTGTGGAATACAAAACTTCGAATTGTTCGTTAAATCGTTTGCCTCTATAATTCCTGCGTTTTCTGTTTAGAATAACCATTGAATTGTTAATCATCAAATCGTAACCGTTTCGTTTTCTTTACTAAATATGTAGTAACATTTTAAAGGAGTATCAGATTCTAGTTTTTGTAAAATTTAATTGGAATTATGTTCTCTTTTATGTTTTTTGAATCGTTTAACATTTGAAGAACTCATTAAACGGGGAAACCCCGCAATATTTATCGAATCGCTATACATACATTAAAATAAGAAAAATTTACTGAATTGTTTTTTAAATACATGAATAAAATTTCTCATCAGAATTCTATTCAATTCTTTTAACAATGAGAAACTTGTTGAATAGTTTTCTATTAATAGAATACCATGTTATAATTATCGCCCATTGCTTTTTAAAACAGTGGTCGGCACAAACATAATCATAATCGGACACCTAAGTGAATGTATTGTACTGTTGCATAGAATAATTTTCTGATTCTGTTTTTTTTTTTTTGCTCAAACTTACATTTGTTTTCCTTTCCTTTACTACTTCATTATGATTTGCCTATGGTGGTTATGAGTGCCGACCACTGCTTTAAAAATAAAACGGCGAAATGTTTTGTACTCAAAAAGAAATTAGAAAATTGTAAAAATTTTATTTATTTTAGTGTTGGTATGTTCAACATTGGCCGTAACTCCGTAACTGTAACTTTCTGTAACCCGACATCTGAATTGTAATTTTAAAAACAACAAATTGTCTTATTCGATTTTATTGTACATCAGAGAGCCGCCCCGGCGGAAAATATTATAGGTGCTCAATCATCTATATATGAACAATTCCAATGCTGGGGTAGAAATGGCGAAACTGGTGCCATTTGCTGCACGGAGCTCGAAACTGGAAAGAGTTGATTGTATCACTCCATGAAACTCGATGCCGACTAGAGACTTATCTAGCACCATGTGATCACTTAGAAAGCCGGGGATTCGTCCCTTAACTGATAATTGGTTGAAAGTCCTTTAATGGGAACTAGACTGTTGCAAAAGTACAAAAAACAAATACATAAATACATTTACTTTTTTTCGTTTACTTTGTACTAAATAAATACAATAAGTGTTACAAATAAAAAAAAGACCGTGTTTGTAGAGGCAGTTCTTAAACTACTTATTGAAATACTCGAGTATTTTGCAAGTTTTATTTTATTTGTATGAAATTGGAAAAATATTTTAGGAGAAGAAAAAGACTAAAAACAAAAAGCATATCGTTAGTTGAAATGCAAAATATGTAATGTTGCATACTAAAATAGAATATTTTTATTAATTAAAATGTCTTTGTATTTTTATCGGAAATAATAAAAACTGCAACGTTTTCATAGACATTTTTGTACTAAGCATTTTTGGCTTAAGTTATGCATTTTTTTTTTAAATATTAGTTACGTTTTTTGGAATTTCAACTAACGATATGCGTGTTAAAAATAAAAAAAATATAAAAATGAAAAATCAAATTTTATTAAAACACAATAAAAATCTGATCATAATTTAATTGTGTCAACAATACTACATTAAAACTACAAAAGTTACCAAAATAGACAAAATATAAATAACGGTTAAACATAGTAATATGTAGTTTTTACTTTAATATTAAATAATCATCAGCAAAAAAGACAAATTAAACCACCATAACCATTGCTTGCATTTGGTTCTTTCACTGACTTAAGAAACTTAAGTTGCCTAAGCTATGGATGCCAGGGATTAGATAGCCCGAACTCTCTAACAAGATGTTTGTACAGTGACCTGTGCAATTGCTGTATGATAAGTTGTGAATTGTGTGTCTTGGAAGGCAATGCAATGCATGTGGTCGACGATACTGCATGTAAAACTCTGTACATCAGAGAGCTTTACTGAATAAGAGATTGTATAAATGAAGCCACTAAGCACATCTCTGCACTTGTACTTCAGATGGTGTGTAAGTGACTTAAAATGTACAGATGAAATTTCACAGATTAAGCATGTTGAATTGCTCATATCTCTGTGAATTATGCAGTACATAGCGCTAGAAAAAATTAAAATGCCTCTAAAATTTTCTATACAAGATCTCTAGCAACTTCTTGGTGTTACAAACATCTAGTTAAACTTATAGCACCTATAATAAGAAGGGAATAAAATCGTAAATGAAGTAATAAATTACAGCAACAGGGTATATAGTTTTAAAGTATCGCGTGTCATATTTACGTTTGATGCGTCATGCAACACCATAAATAGTTGAGTTGCCACAAGTTGAGTTGTTTATATAACCATTTACAGCCACAAATACTACTGCATGTATTTATGTACGTATGTATGTACAATATACATATGTACATATGATATAATATCTGTATGTTTGGCTATGAATTTCTTTCTTTCGTCACCCATAAATAAAATTGTAAAACCAAATGGTTGTGTTGCTTTCTCGCAACAAATATTTCTATCTTCTTCCTCTGGATATGTAAGAGCATTTTTTTTTATTTCTGCTCTATTAAATAGTGACAACAAATTTTATTGTTGTTTCCATCGGAGATGCTGCTATTTTGGTTGCTGACATTGTTGCTGCCGTTGCCGTTTCGAATCAACTTCCTTTTGTGGTGTCATCGTCTGTGTCATTATTGTCAGAAAGCGAAAGAGAGGAGACTGAGACTGAGCTTTTCTTGTAGTACTTACTTACTTATGTATATATGTACTCCTTCCTACTTTTAAATATTTTGGTTGGTTGTGTATTCAACCCTCGTTTCTGGGGCATGATACGAGTCTTATGAGTGTTGTTTGCGTTTATTTGTGTAACCACATCAACGTTGTGTTGTCAGCATAAATATAAATGATGGTAAGAAGAGCCAAAGCAACAGTAAGAAGGTTGTAGGGCAGTCATGGCCTGAGTCAATTTCCTCTCGTTTTCATTTATTTGTCTTAACGTTTGTCTGTTCTGCTTCGTCCGTCCCTCCGTCCTCGAGTCTGCTTGTCTGTCTGTCTATCTAGCTGTTTGTTGTGTCTTTTCTGTGGCAGGTATTATGGCTGCCAGTGCAAGTGTGTATTCATGTAATGCAACTTTGCTTTGTAGTTATTGTTATGGCTGTTGTCAGTTCTTGTTTTCTTTAAAGCTTGTTGCTGTTGTTGTCGGTATTCATCGTCATCTTGTGTTGCCTCTACGAAACGCGCATTCATTTTCATGTCTTTCTTTTTGTTTTTCATTTTGATTCTACGTAATTTATGGTTTATTTGTGTTGTTGTTTTTGCTGTGTTGTTGCTGGTTGTGTGGCATGTATGTGTGGGCGCCATTTTGGATGTCAGTTGCAATATTCGGTGCATATTTTTTCTGTTTAAACAGTGTAATCGCATCGTGGTATTTCAATGCCATTGTTGCGTACTTCCTTCACGTACCTCATCAGCGTTGTGGCAACTTGTTGTTAATGGTATTTTTAGTCGTAGTATTTGTGCATTTATTTAGAAAATTATGTGTGTTTGAGAGTGTGAGAGTGTATGAGCTTTTCGTCCTTGTCGACTGACTGCTTATACAGATGTGTATTGTACAATTGTTAGCGGATTGGTTTCATAGTAACTGCCATACTTAGTTGCATTTAACTATTATTGTTGCTGCTGTGCTGTTGTTGCAAAACCAAGTTCACGATTTTCCTTTTCATTGTAGATGGTTGGTAAATTTGAATAATAATGATGGGGTTTGTTGAATTTATGGTACTATTTTTGTTTATAATGCTTTAGTAGTGATGAAGAATTATGCAACGTGATTTGCTAAATGTGAGATGATACACAAAATGTTTTAGTTTTGTTCTTTATTGGGGCTATATTGAAAGCAGGGGTTGCAGAGTTTCCGTTAGTAAATTCTTATCATTTGTTTCAAACTATGCTAAAGCATTATTCACATAAAATTCGGCTGCACTACAGAATATTAAAATATTTAAGTGACAGCAATTTCTTGATTCTATCAACAAATTTTACCAGTGGTAATTAAGCATGATCCATTTCGAGGTTCCCTACTTTAAAAAACAAAAAAACAGAAAATTCAAATTTAATGGGGAATGTTTACCATCATTTGAAAGAACATTCTTTGGCATTTATTTTTTGAAGATTATGTCTAGCAAATGTTGGCCTTTGCTACGTCGCATATAGGAAAAAGTCTAACGGTGTGATATCACACGATTTTTTTGACCAATCGACCGGCCCAAAACGTGAAATTATGTGCTCACTGAAGTGTTCTCTCAATAAATTCATTGATGGATGCGATATGTGGGAAGTGGCGCCATCTTGCTGAAACCAAATTTCGCCGAGATCACGAGCTTCAATTTCAGGCATCAAATATGTAGTCGGTTATCACGGAGCACAATAACGGTCGCCATTGACGGTTACGTTCGCACTGGCATCATTTTTAAAGGAATATGTACCGATGATTCCACCGGCTCACAAACCACGTGGGACCTGGTCTATTCGTTCGAATAATGAATGCTGGGTCTCAAAATGAGTGATAGTCTTGCGAATAGTACGCTCAGTAGAAGGTTGATTATGTTGACCATAAGTTTAGCAAAGTGCACGAAATGCATTTCTCACAGAACGTGAATTTTCGTAATAAAGTTGACAGATTTGCAAACGTTGCTCAGTCGCAAGTCTTTTCATTATGAAATGCCAAACAATACTAAACAAAAATAACATGACTGCATGACACGACTCACACGTGATCTGTCAAAAAAGGCTATTGAAAAAAGTATCTCTACTGGAATCACCCTTTAATTTGTACGAGTGCTATGTACTGGATTGTTGTGATATTTCTGTAGCATATACAAACTCCCATTTTATGTTAAACTAATTGATAGAAAAAAAAAGAATTATTTTTTTTTAATTTTATATTTGTTGAACTCTTTAATAAAAATTTAATTTTTATTAATAGTTTGTTTTATATTTTTCTTTTAGGTGGCGACCATGATGTCGTGTCCCTTGTCTATCCAATTGCCCATATTACAAACACTACACAGCGAGCAAGCGTTTTCGCCTATTCATATTGGAGTTAAGGTAAGTTTGTGTACCTCTTTCATTCAGCCTTTTATTAAAAAACTTTCGTTTTTATCTAAATTTTCTTTTGCCATAAACTTTGTTGCCACCACCTCTATAGTTGTTAATTATGATTGGATTTGCTTTAATACTGTTGCTCCTTTTTTAATATTTTCTTTTTTTAAACCTTGCTAATACATGTAAACGTTGTGTGGCTCTGCTCAGCAGGTGGTTATTGTTTTAAAACATTTTCCGGTAATTTAATATTGAAAAAAAAGTATGATTTTTTTCTATCTGCTAAACTTGTACCATTTCTTATTAAATTCTCTTCTCAGTTTTTCTTTTACACTCATAAATCATGTAACCAAAATAGCTGGCATGAAAAGGTTATCAAAGCAGGGATTATAGGAAATTTATGAAAAAGAACTACAGCGTTTTTGCGCTGTGAAATGTGTTTAATGTTAAACCTAAACCTTTCGTTGAAGAAAGAGTCCAAAAAGATTTAAAGGTCAATTAAAAATCCCTAAAAAATGCTTGTAAGCTAACTTTGATTAATATTTGTTTAGGGATGAGATTAGCCAAATGAAATTTGTTAATATTAAAATGTTTATAGTATCTATAAAGTATTTTATATAATTAGAAAAAACGTTTAGTTAATATAGAAAATTTAGACATTTTTTAATCTTCGCTTACTCATATTTAGCTTAAACCTGTTAAATTTAAATCCGTTCAAATATGGGTTATTTGTTTTTTATTTCTCTTACTATGTCTATGTGATAAATTTTCTTATGTTGACTTTATCGGTTGATTTTATAACATAATGCAATTTAATCTATCCTTAAGCAAGTTTAGTTAAACCCTTTTAAATTAATAATTGCTTTAATAAGAGTTAGTTTATACATTATTTGATGCAAAATTTTGCTAAGATGACCTGCGCATAATAATCTGTTTTAATTTCAGTTTAGGTTATTGTGGCTTTATTGACTAACTTTGGTTTTATTTATCGAATGCTAAATCAAGTTTACTTAAACTCTGTTGTATTGAACAACTATTATAATTTGAGATTATTAATTTTGCAAGTTATTCGTTCGCAACTTAGGTTTAGCTAAACGATTTGTGCACATAGTTCTTAGTCTATTGTTAATTTCAAATTGATTAAATAAACATCTGTTTATATTTAATTTAGTTTTTTATTTTTGAATATATTTGATATGTTGTATTTCTGAATGGTTTCTCACTCTCAATTTAAATTAATCTCCTTAACATTAAGATTAGTTAAACTCAGGTTTAATTGCTTAGTTGTTTAAGTTTAGTTTTTTAAGTTAGCTGTTTTAGTTTAGTTTTTGGTACGGTACGATTTTTGTCATATATTTGCTTACGTTTGGTTTCTATTATTACTCTTGAATCTAATTAACCTGAATCTTTATTGACTCTAGTTTAGTTAAACTTGATAAATGAAAAGTTTGTTAAATTTGCGTTCATTTATTGCTTTTCTGGTATATTGATTACAAGGTCTTTATATGGGGATCCTTACTCATAATGCATGTTACACAGCTTTATATAAAGTTTAGTTAAACTAGGGTTACGTTGTTTAACTGTTATTTATGAGTTTAATCTATTGTTTTTGCGATTTACTTGATTACGTAGATAAAATCTAGATAATCTGTTCCAATTCGAATGTCTATATATTTTGTGTTATTCATGATTTTGTAGTCTTTATACATACATTCTTCAACATATGTAATTGGCAAAAAACTGCATTATATCAAGTTTAGTTAAACCTGTGTGTAATTGTTAATCTGTTCTAATTTGAGTTTATGTATTGGTTTTGCCTTATTATCAGGCATGTCACAAAATTCGATCGGAATGGTTTCAATTCCGTATTTGCAAATCGATCGTTTTTACTTTGCGTTCTTTAGATTCCGATCGATTTTGTTTATTCCCAAAAAAAAATTTTAATTCTCGGTTTTTAACTTAAAACGTTGTGGAACCAAAACGAAAAACATATGATTTTTGTAATAAAAAGTATAACAAATGCGAACAGAAAGAGCGCTAACAAAGAAATTTTAAATAAAAGTGAACAAAATTTTTCAAAAATGCCCGGAATTTAAATTGTTGCTGTTTTAAATGAACAACGATATCAAAACGCAGTTGAAAAGCTACGAAGGAGAAATTTAAGGGATGCATCTGAAAACGACAAAAGTTTTCTTTTTGCTGACACCAACTTTGAAATTTTCAACATTTTATTTAAATATCAATGAGATAATTAAAACGACAATGAAATAAAAAAAAATTAATTATTTAATTGTTATTATAAATTAGTAGTATGAGTTTTTTTCCGTATAAAATCATAAAAAATAACAATTCCACTTTAGATATCTAAAGAGGTTTCATTCTGAAAAATAATTCGTTTTTCGTTTTCAAAGACTCAATTTACGGAATCAAAACCACTTTCGATCGGAATTGAGTTCTGTGACATGGCTGCATATTTGCGTTTATGTGATAGCCATCCATTATAAAACATAAATATCCTTTATCTTCTATGACTTACTATGTTTAGTTACACTTTATGTTTAGAAATTAAAAATCTGTTATAATTTCCATTTTTTTGTTTTAATATATTTTTTTGCCATTTTCATTAATGTCGTATTTTGACATTAATCTTCCATAACTCAAGTTTAGTTAAACTTAGTTAAATTGAGTTTAGTAAACCTTGATATAACAGCTTTTAAGTTTTTTTCATTCTAAATTTTGTTTCTACTTTTTTTTTTATTGTAAACAAGCGGACCCGGCGAACTTCGCCTCGCCCCAATTTTAAGCCTTCAGAAAAACTTTAGAGTAATAATATAATACAACAGGAATAATTTCACACAAAATTTCGTACAAAAAAATCAATATTGAGCAATTCCATATGAAAGCGATCACCTTTTGGACGACCCCCCTCCGATTTTAAAATAAATAGTCTCAATCGATTGCCCAGCAAAAAATAATGTACCTACATATTTTTTTTTATAGTGACTGGTTTAGTGGTGGTGTACACCACTGTCATTGACAAAATTGAAGAATTCTTCATAAGGGACCTCATTGAAAGTTGTTTAAAAAAAAACTACTAAAGCGATCGCAACGAGTGATAGCTCGTTGGAAAGGTATTGAATCAGGCTTTAATTGAAAAATAGAATTTTGCTAATTTTTCTTAGAAATTTACCTTTAAATTTTCCCATGAAAATTAAATTTTCCGATTTTCCACAGAAGCTCCTAAATTTTCCGGCTAATTTTTTTTTTTTTTGGATTCCTCATAATTTTTGCTTTAAGAATCAGCAATAAAAAAATTGGCCCCGACTCCTTGTTTGGACAGGAGAAGAGCATTGAAGAGACCACCTTGTTAAAAATACATTTTAAAAATTATTTTACAGTTAAAAATACATTTATGAAGTAAAAATCTTTCTTATTTTGCTGCTTATACTTAATTACAATATTTATTAAAAATTTCAATTGTCTTGGCATCATTATAAAATTAAAGTAACTTTAAATTTAGCACGTCGGCAGACGAAGAGTACGCTGCTTGTGTACTTTTTCTACATCTTCACGTGTGATAACATAGTCACGTGTACCTGGGCAGGCGCGGCTGTTGTCATCATTGCAGTAAAAATCTTGAACCAATTTCACCGTTGCTTCGCTGAGGGTCCTTGAGCCAAATTTCTTGGTGGGAGTCGCCAATATGCCCTTCTGTCGAACTAATTCTTTGCTTCTTCTCGCGATGTAAAAAGATGTTTGAAACTGTTCAGAAATCTTGCGTATAGACCATGATTGAGGCAGCACAGATAAAATGAGATATTTCTCCGGAAAAGTGGTCGTACATTATTTACATTTATTTTAAAATCGGAGAGGGGTCGTCCAAAAATTTGCCAATTTTGATCGTTTTCATATGGAATTGCTCTATTTCAATTTTCCGACTTTTGCGGAGACATTTTCCAATTTTCCGTATTTCGCGTTTTCCGCATATCCCCTGATTTACACCAAAAACTTTCTATTTTTCCATTAAGGAATAATCTCATACAAAATTTCGTACAAAAAATCAATTTTCGATTTTTCCAATTTATCGCATTTCGCAATTTTCCATGTTTTACACCAAGAAATTTCTTTTTTTTTGATTTGGAAGACCATTAAGGAATAATTTCACACAAAATTTAATACAAAAACTCGATTTTCGATTTTTCCAATTTTCCGACTTTTCCGGAGGGAGTTTGCAAAAATGTCTTCCGTAAAAACCTTCTCCTCGAAAATATAAACAACTGACAACACAGAAAAAAATAAAAGTGAGTTTCAATTAAAACATTTGTGGAATCAATTAAAAATTTAATTGAAATCGGACCTGTAAACAAAATGATAGTATCAATTAAAAAAAAATGTGAAATTTAATTGAAAATATCAGAAAAAGTAATTGAATCAATTAAAATTTTAATTGAAAATTATTTTAAAATCAATTAAAGGTTTAATTGAAAAAAAAAAACATGATCTTTTTTTCTGTGAAACAATTTTATAGAAATCTGCCCAGCCGTTCTCATTTTATGAATTACTATACATTTTTTATACCATTTTTATATACACACAGCTTCAAAAGTGTGTAAACACCAGTGAATTTTTTGATTTTTTTAAGATTATGTAAAGTATTATAGTTCAACTTAAATTTTTTTTTTCATAACTAAATCTATTATTCAACCAAATATCCAACAAAACGAAACTTTTAAATTTCAATAGATGGATAGATTTTAGGATTTTCATTATCTTAAAAAAATCAAATAATTTGTTGTGTTTACTCACTTTTAAGGCTCATAGTATATAAATTTATAATATACCTACACAAGAATGAGCAGCGCAAAGTCATGATTTAGATTTCGAACTGACAGTTGAATTTTAAAAGTAGTGTGTTTTTACAATTTGTCTTGGAGTTAACAATTTTATAAAAATGTAAAACATTTACTGAGTTTAATATATTTAAAACGAGCTAATAGTTTAGCAAGTTTTAATATCAAAACTATAATATAACAACTTAATTGATTGCTTTTACTGCAAACGGTTTTTCAATTTAAATTAACTTTTAATTATGTTAGATTCATTTGTAAATATGTAATTTATTAATTGCCATTAAACCCCCCCAACATACAGTGCAAATAAAAACAATAAATTTTTTTAATTCCTTTGAAATCACCAAAACATGTACATAAAATAATTTTTACGAACAGTAACACCGCATAAACAAAGTGTTTAATGAATGACATAAATTTAATACACAATGACAATAATAGCGGTGAGTGTTCATGCTCACGTGTTGCTGGTGTAATGAATAAAATTTTAATTATTCATTATAATTGTAATTTTACCGATATTTTTAATTACTCTCTACGCTCTGCACAAACGAGAGAGTTTATTAATTCATGAATGAATAAAACAACTGAACGAACTATAATTAGTGCCATAAAAATAGGGTATGTATTGGAGAATTGTTGGTCTGAACACATTGTTGGCTTATATTAGAGCCGTAAATGTCATTAACAATTAGTATAGCAATTTGCTAATAATGGCATTAATGTGTGAATTAATAAAATGCAGCTTTCAAATCACTATAAATACATATTTATGTATTACTTTGTTAAAAGACTTTTTAGGGAGGTTAGTGATGTCGACGTATAGACACATCTATTAATGTCTGTAGTTATTTGCTTTTTGAAAACATTAAATATTTATTTGCGACATATGTACAAACAAACAACTTTTGGCTAAACTAACAATGTCGCAAAAAGGCTTTTCTTTTAAAATCTGCATAAGTTTTATTTAGGTACTTCAAGTTTAAGTAGCGCAAAAATGTATTTCCACAAAAGAAATTGTCAAGTTAAATTTTTTTTTTTTTTTGCCTTTTAGTTGCTCTTATCACATTTGTTTATTTTTATAAGTTGGCGGTTGCTTTCTCTAGAATGTTTTGGTTGGCAATTGATAAATAATTCTTTTTAGCTGTTTAATTTAGTTAAAGGTGCTGAAAGTGAAAGTTAAGCCATGGAAAATAGTTCCTAAATAAATTGTATGGCAATTTTGTTGCACTTAGTTTTAACTAAGCAAAACTGAAGCAAAGAAATTTAAAATTTTAAAAGACATTGAATCCAATATGAACATCAAGTCTTGATAAACTCTGTTCTAATTTAAGTTTATGTATGGAGTTTGTTTTGTGGTACTTATTTATTCCTAAACATTATTATGTATTAATATTCTTCACATCAAGTTTAGTTAAACTCTGGCTTAATTGATAATCTTGTTTTTTAGATTCATTTATTGTTTTTTTTTTTTGTGATATATTGGATTACGTAGTAATTTCATACTAACATTAAACCGCTGTATTGACGTTTAGTTAAGGTCTGTTTAAAATTGAAATTAAGAGTTTCTTCTAATGTGAGTTTATTTTAGCTTATTAATTGCAATAAGTGTCTGCTATGTCGATTTTTAGGCATTATTACCATTAATCTGGCGTTTAGTTAATCTATGTTTAACTGGAAATCTGCCCAAATTCGAGTTTATGCATTGCTTTTGTTATATATCCTATATATTGGCTTTTTATGTGTATGCTTAAACATTATTAACATTAATCTGGCGTAATTTTTTTTAACTGAAAATCATGCCTAACTTGAGTTTTTTTTTTCTTTTGTAATATATGTATATCTTTTCTTTTTCATTCTATGTCGATTCGTAATCACTAATCTGCCCATGGTCAGGTTTAGTTAAACTCTGATAAATATGTATATTTATTTATTTCATAAAATAATTGATAAAATTGTAGTTGTATGTAAATTTTTGAGCATTTAAATGAATCTGCTTTGCGTCATGTTTAGTTAAAATCGGTTAAATTGATAATCACTATTATTTTAAGTTTAAATATTATTTTTTTTTATATAATTGATTAAGTTGTCTTTCTATGTCGATTTTTGAGCTTTATTAATATTAATCTTGCGTAGTTTACGTTTAGTTAAACTACGTTTATTTGGGAGTCATGTATACTTTAAATTTATTTATTGCTTTTGCAATATATTTGATTAGTCTGTAGACTTTCAACCATTATTCAAATGAATTAGTCGTGACCCCAGTTTACTTAAACTACGTTTATTTAGGAATCATGTATAATTAAAATTTTTTCATTGCTTTTGCAATATATTTGATTAGTCTGTAGATTTTTAACCATTAATAAAATGAATTAGTCGTGACTCCAGTTTAGTTAAATTTGTTTGATTGGAAATCGCTTCTAATTACAGTTTATTTAGTGTTTTCTAATTAACTTGTTTATCTTCATCCATTTTTTTAACATAATTAACCTTAATCTATTCTTAAGAAAGTTAGGTTTAGTAAATCGTAGTTTATTCTAGTTGCATTATTAAGTTTGTTTTGTTGTAAGATATGATAAGGTAAGGCTACTCAAAAATGTTTTCCATATGCTAAATTTAGGATCTTTTTCAGTTTGCGATATTATGATCATGGTATCATTCATATTCACTTAATTTGTCTTAAAATTTACGGTAATAATTTAGTATTCGCTTATGGACGATTAGAATACATAAATTAAATATGTAATATTTAAATTTTATTTAAATAAAACATATCTATACCTATGTTTTTATTTATTTATTTTTAAACGAATAAAGCAAATAAATACAATTTGTTTAAACACCTGTTTCGTTCCTACAAAAATTTGAAACGATCACCAAACTACTCCCATTTGTTGACAGCCCAAAAGTATGCTACCACTGATTCTTAAACATGTCTCAAATAGCAGAACACCATAGAACACATTAATTGTTTACTTCGTTTTTACTGCTGTAAGTTTGTCTTTTCGCATTGTAATTGCTAATAATACTTGAAACTATTTGTTTTAAAATAAAGTCAAAATCACTTAAACACTAAAAACAATGAAGAGGTTTTAACAACAGGAACAATGTAAAGAGAGGGCGAGTGGAAAAAAACTCAAGCACATTTGCATTAAACAGCAAGAGCTAAGTAAAATAGCAAAGCAAAAAAGCAACAGTCTAATCAAATACATAAACAATAACAAGAACTCGCATACACTTCTATTCGTACACTTAAATACACAAATACACATATGCTTACACGCTCCTTCATGTAAATGTATGTATGTGTGTTTTGCATACACAAATATTTAAATAAGTCAAAATAACAAAAAGCTTAGTCAACCTTACACGCATACATTAAGTAAAGTACACATGCATATACATTAACACACACACACACACACATGCAAAAAAACAATAGATCCCAACAGGGATGGATAATTAAGCTGCTGAGGGTTAAATTTTTAAATACAGATTTAAACCGCAATACAGCTTTGCCTTGTCAAAAGCCTGCTTTAAATTCAATTTTTACTTCGATTCTGTCCTAATGTGCAATTTTTCTCCAATTTCTCCATTGCCACGTCACAGACGATAAAAAGTTATTTGTAGCTTTTAAAGGGTGATTTTTTAGCTATTATCTTTTTGGGCTACACTGGTTTAAACAGTTGACGCACGTTTCGTGTTTTGTTTCACTGTCAAACATCTGCAGTTTAGTCTATAATTTAACCATGAATCGTCTTACAAACGAACAACGCTTGCAAATTATTGAATTTTATTATGAAAATTCATGTTCGGTGCAGAAAGTGCATTTTGTCGGAAAATTGTGTTCACCGACGAAGCTCATTTTTGGCTCAATGGGTACGTAATTAAGCAGAATTGTCTATTTTGAAGTGAATATCAGCCAGAAGCATTGGAAGAGCTACCAATGCAGCCAGAAAAAGTCACAGTTTGGTGCGGTTTATGGGCTGGACCCATACTTCTTCAAAGATGATGCCAATCGTAACGTAACTGTGAATGGTGAGCGCTACCGTGAGATGATATCCAACTTTTTTTTGCCCAAAATGCAAGACATGTGGTTTTCACAAGACGGTGCCACATGCCACACAGCATGCGCAACAATGGACTTATTTAGAGGCGAGTTCGGTGAACATTTTATTTCACATACGGGACCGGTCAATTGGCCGCCTAGATCGTGCGATTTAACGACTTTAGTCTATTTTTTGTGGGGCTATGTTAAAGCTCATGTCATTCAATTGACGCATTGGCAGACAACATTGAAGCATTTATTCGTGAGATACCGACCGAAATGTTGAATAGAGTATGCCAAAATTGGACTAAGCGGATGGACTATTTGAGGCGCAGTCAAAGTCAACATTTGCATAAAATAATCTTCAAACAATTAATTATATGGACCGTACTATCGATATAAATAAAGACTTCATGCATTTTTCTGAATTCTATATGTTATTTTTTTCAAAAACTTTCCTATAGATTTTAAAAAATCACCCGTTATTAAACCATTTTTCTTTCTTTTTTTCATTTCAATAACCCAATTTTCCATTCCTGAAACCCAGACCTCGCGCATAGACAAATAAATACTTGTGTTTAAAAGTTGAGCATACACTGATCCAAATAAACTCATACATGTTATTATGTGTCACATACATACCCAGCTTTTGATTACACACTCGCACGATTTGCATATGTATTTGAGTGTTCAAATTGTGTGCGTGTTTTTCTGGTGCTGTTTACTTTGCACTTACTTTCGCCTCGGCTTACATTTAACACTAAAGTTTTCAAAGATTAAAAAGTTGTACTTTTTCCATTTATTATTTTCATTTAGTTACAATTGATTTTTCTAAACTTTAACAATTACAAAATAACAATTTTCACACAACAGCTGGTACTTTTCGTTTTCGTTATTCATCTTTGTCATATACATACTCCATTCTAAGAAGGAGGATGTATGCTCCAGTTATTTGTCCAATTTGCATTATTAAATTTTCGTTGCTTTTTTATTGCTAGCAACATTGTTTTTGCCCCTGTTTACAAGATTTATAAGAGTTTGTAGGTTTCAAAATAATTTTTTCTCATATCTCCTACTGGGCGAAGGTTGGGCAGAAAGCAACGAAAAAATCTGTTACTTTTTCCTGTGTCCTGTCCTGTCCTGTCTGTCTGTGTGTGTCCGGTTGTTGTAAAAGAAATCAAGATGTAATCATTAAATCTAAAATGAACATCTGCTTAGTGCTAGATAGAGATAGAGAGTGTGCGTCTGTGTTTTCCTGTGTGTATGCGTAAGACTTTGTTGGGTCATCAATGTCAATATCACTGGGGAGTGCAGAGGTTGCCCATTTCTTCATTCAGGACACTATCTAGCTGTAAAAAATTGTCTGCTTGGTCAAGCAAAATATTTCAACAGTAAGTTAACATTATTTACGCAGATTTTCGTAGAAATTCATGGCACCTGATTTTGCAGCATTACGCTGGGTTATCTACATTACCGAATAAGGGTAGCTTAAGTTCAAGGATAAAGTTGATTTAAAATAACAAAATTTTAATTCTAACTACACCAGCGATTAAGTTGTACTCAGGATTAAACTCAGTTTATCTATCATTCTATCAATTTTAATCTGTGGTTTACAAAACATGGATTTGTTATACCTGATTATACTAAACTTAATAATACTGTATTTAATTATGTTTGTTGCCCCTTTTTTAAATTACAATTGGTAAACTTGATTTAATCAAATTCATAGTTAGACAAAGTTTAAGTTATAATATAACGGATAATAAACATGACATTACACGACTCGAAGTAGTAATTTAGCCGGTATATAGCAATCATTGAAAAGTAAGTAATTGAGTAATTTAAAGTCATTAACAAGTTTTTGTTGCTTAAAATTATATCTCATATTTATTAGGATGATTTTAATACTCAGATCAACACTTTAAAATTTAAACTCTTTTGTAGTGCGCCTTCAAAACTTAAGTGCCCTGCTATACTCCCAAAACTAATATTTCTTGTTGAGTGTCCTTTCTGTTTAATGCTCAAGCTAAATAGAATTTTCTGAAAATTGTTTTTACCTTGTCCATAAGATAAAGCATAAAATGTCTGTAATAATAAAAAAACAATTCTCACAGACCATGCATTCAATCATCTTCTACTTGCCCTGCAAACAAAAATAAGTTTTTCATCTTCGGTTGAATTCTGAATTCTTTTTCTTTTGCGTTTCCTTTGGATTTATTGAGCAAATTCTTAGTTTTTTTCTAATACTTACTGGTGTATTACACCATAAAGGGATTTGTTTTACACACATTTCCTGACTGGAATGACATCTTGGATTTGAAAAGTCATATGGTGAATTTAGTTTTTGTAAGTTGTTTTTTTTGTGTATCTTTTTTACTTTTAGCTTTCTTTCACCGGTTATTTGGCTTGGGTTTGGAGCGTGTGTATGTGAGTTTGTTTGTTTCTACGAAAAAAAAGGTCATCCATCTTAAATGAAAGGTTATGGACGGTGGTTATTTATTTAGTACGTACATATGAATGTAGCAGTAGTTTTTTTTTTTTTTTGTCAAATGTTTTATTAATGCTGCCATGCATAATAAAATAATGGAATTTATTCAATTCTCTTAGCATTCGATGCAGAAAATTAAACGGTAGGGAGTGGAGAACAGTGGTGGTCATTCATTGGGTCATTTGGACATCAGGTTGCTTGTTTGATTCTTATCTGTATGTCGGTCCGTCCGTCCTAGTGTCCATCCATTGCTGCCATTTATTGTTGTTTTATGTTGTTAAATTGTTGTGTGATTACGTGTAAATCCTTCCGTTACTTAAATAATGACGAAATGCGTTTGATAAAAAGCAACACAACTTCGTAAATAATCAATGTTTTCCCTGAGGAAAAATTAAATGATAAAAATCTTGTTTTTATTAGAGAAAGCAAGAAATGCTATCATCTAATTAGAACGATAAAGCTGAAAAGTTTTGTGAAAAAGATTTAAAGCAATATTAGGTAAATTTAATAAATGCATTGCGCAGATTGTGTGAATGTTATAAAAATGTTTGTTTAAGGTGCTGTTAGGTTTTGTACATGTGTATTTCACTAGCGAAATTATATCCATCTGGTATGTTCTTTACAATTTGTAGTTTCATTTCATTTGTAGCTTCTATAGAATAATAGATTATTATATGTGGGGCTGTCTATATAACGATGCCTGTCTCTTTGTTTGTTAATTGAAATACGTTTTCGGAAGACCGCAGTTATCCAATGGGACAACATCCTATAATATCAAACATATCAGTCCATAAATTGCTTTGCTTTGTACATCCCCATTACAAGTTATTATATTATTAACTATACTATGATTATCTTGCAGCCATGCTATAAACAATGTCTTCATCTAATTGTTATGATCCATCATTTTATTTTTTTATTTATGTCATCATATGATTGCACTGTTTGAACTTCACCATTATTTAATCATACCACCTATTTTATTTTTACACAATTATCAGCTATACTGTATTTACACATTTGAAATGGAACCATAATTTGGTAGGACACTATAGTGTTAAATTATGTTATGATTGAGTTCAACTATAGTATTATTCCAGCTCAATCATGATACAATTATATTTATATTATGATTATACATATATAAATAAATTATAATTAAATTATATAAAAATTGTTCTGTGTGATTATATTATGATATTTTATAATGTTATACATATACTTCCATGTCACAGAATTTCATTCCGTTCGGAAGTGGAATTAATTCCGTATTTTGCTTCTATAGAAAAAGTAAAACGAACACTTTTTTCGGAATGAAACATCGCAAATTAAAAGTGGTTTCATTCCGAAAACTTTTTTCGTTTTGCTTTTTCTGTCGAAGCAAAAAAGGGACTAAATTCCACTTTCAACCGGAATTAAATTCTGTGACATGGCTGATAATTTAATAGCAACCTTATAATACAATCATAACATTTCACTGTGGTGGCCATATAATCAGAAATGATTCTTTGTAGCTTCTTTAACGACCTACACTGTAAATTATTTTTAGCGTTATTCCATGAGTAAACAATCAACATTGTTGTTGATGCACAACACGTTGAGTTAAATTAAAAAAATATAAAAATATTATTTTGACAATTGTTGTAAATAGAAAAACGACAATTTTTTTCTTTTAAACTTTTCTAAATACTTGTGACAAAGTAAGTATAATTTGTTAACCAATAGATTAACTTGTAACAATTTTGATACGGTTCAGTGCTGCCAACTTTTTTTTGGAGAAATCGTCAATTTAAAAAAAAAAATCGTCAAGACAAAAATACGTTAAAAATACCAAAATATTTTGATTTGATTTACATGTAAATAAAGTTATTATTTAATAAAAAAAAAAATAATTCATTTAATTTTGGTATTATGTGACTTTACCCTGGCACATTTTTGTGTGACATTTTTTTAATAAGTAATTTTTAATGGAGTTTAATCCTTCTAAAAGTTTATCGCCAAAATCAAAACGTTTTAAAATTTGTGAAACCAATTCACTATAAAATTGGCCGTAGAATTCAACAAATATATTATTTATTATATTGACTATATTCAATATTCAAACTAGATTGGTTCTCCTCCACGTAAATGCCAAGATACACTTCATCCTTATTTAAAAATATGTCGTCGTTATTTAAACTTTGAATTTCAAAATTAACCAAAACTCTTCTACAAAAAAATGTCTAGTACAGATAGTTGTGTACTACACACTCTACCTCTTCAACTTCGTCTGTCTGCCTTTCAATTTCTACATTGCAAAAGGGGACTTACAAAATTTGAATTTTAGGAAGAAAGGTTACCATATGTTTTGCTTTTAAAAAGTCGTCATTTTTGTTCGCGGGAAAAATGAAAAATCGTCAATCGTCATTTTAGTAAATTTGGCTTAAAAAAAATGACGATAAATCGTCAAAGTTGGCAGTGCTGATACGGTTTAGTTTCGAAAATGGACAAAAACACATTGTCCAAAAATGAGATGGTTAATTGCTATCCAACAAAATATTAAAGGATAAGTTCGTTTTGTTAAACCTCACCAAGGTTTTTTTGCATAATTTTTTTTAGTTTCTAATTATGTGACCAATTTGATATGGCGTTTTTAAATTAATTTAATTTTCCTTAAAATAGTATTGATGCTGTGATTTTTTTTTTATTTTAAACTTAATAATAATTTGTTACTTTACTATTTCTAGTTATTAGTTATAATATGTTGAAATAAATTTTTAAAATATATGAACAAATATACATATATACTGAAAAGTCGTTTCTAATTATAAGTTCATCACTGTATTTACAACCACAGCCATATACATATACATATTCTTAACATTTATGTTGAAGGTTATATAAAATCCTTATAATTGATTTGAAATGAATAATTAAGTAATAGGTAAAAATTCACTTTTTACAGAAGAATTATTGGCTTGTGCATAAGATGCCAAATTTAAAGTCAATAGCCTTTAATACTAACTAACTAACTATATCAATTACCAAATAACTTCTTGAAAGTTAAAATGTAAAATATTAAAATTATATAAACATCAATATTATTAACGAAAATTTAACCTGTATTGTTTTTCTAAAATCAACAAAATTTTAAACCAATTTACGCAGAGTTGGTGCGATGTCAGTTTAAATATTCCGCACGTACACAATTTATTTGCCTTTAAAACTAACTCTCTTGTCATCTGTCATCTTTTGTTAATATTCTTATAATATATCTTCACTCCCCAGCTCTATTAAACAAAACTGATTTACTCAAATGAATTCCATTTAAAGCATTTACCACAGATTAACATGATATTAATTTATACCAACGCAGAATTGAAATTTCACAAATTGTTTAAAGTTAATTAAAATTTCATTTTGATTTGTTGGTTGCAAAAAAAAAAAATACGTATGTGAGTGTGTGTGAGATGTCTCTCAAATAGATTTAAATGTCATTTAAATAACACCACTACCATCAGCTTTATTTTCAGTTTCCTAAGCATTTTTCTACCCTTGTCTTATTAATTTATGCTACTTGCCGACTGCCTCCTTCTGCTATTCTAAATACTGGAGTGTTAACGAAAGGAAGCACATAAAAAAAAAACAAAGATGGAAATCTATTAACAAGCACATGAAAAATCATCTAAGGAGTCTTAAGATTACATGCATATTTAAAACTGTAACCCTCCTCCCATTCAAACTTTGCAACAGTTTGTGTGGTTGGGATTTTTTTTTCGCAGTATATTTTGTATTTTATTTTTCTTTTTAGATTTGTTTGCCAATTGTATATTTTTTCAGTACAAGTGAAAGAGTAGGGGAGTTTGCCCTTTTTTGTTTTGCCTAAATTAACTTGTTTGCGAAATTTTTTATTCATTGTAATACTTGTGCTATTTTTAGCTGCTACTGTTGAAGGATCAGAGTTTAAAAAGGATGTTTTCTTTAAATTGGGCAGTTTTTCCAAAGGTTCATGACTCATATAGACTTTCTACATCTACATGAGTTTAGCTTGCTATCTGTAGTAGGGCGCTTAAGACCCAGCCAAGAGTTCATTCCTTTAAATTCCTTTTCTGCGGCTGAGTACCTTCCTCTTAACTTTATTTCTATGTTTTTTTGTTTTTGCTCAATTTACATTTTGGTATTTTGCCATTTATTTTAGTTTTTTCTATAGGTTTTTTTTATCATGCTCTCTCCCTCAACAGCCAACAAACAATTCAATCAGTTTTCAACAAAACAATACATAGACAAGGTAAAAGGTAAAACCATGAGCTAAAAAGCAAAAACCTTTTTGTAAAAATATAAATATGTATGATTTATTCCAAGCAGGAAAAAAGGTAGACATAAAAAATGTAACAACAATTTGTTGAATGAGTGTTTTGCGTATAAATAATTGCTATTAAATTAGATAAATTCGTAAATATTAACTTAGACAAATTGAAAATGGGTGTTTAATTTAATATTTTCATACAAACAAAAATAAGCATACCGAACTCTGATAAATGAAAATTTTAAATCAGGGTTTAGCTAAAAACAAATAAAACACCCCGAACAAATGCAATTAAAGGTAATAAATTATTTAAAAAGAAATATTTCACTTAAGCATGTGAGTACATACATAAGTATTTGTTTACTTACACACACACTTACAATTTTCCTTGTTGGTTTTTTGCTTGTGTGCGAGTGTTGATTATCTCTTTTCGCTGCTGACATTTTATATATGTATAAATAAATTTAAATAATGTTTGTTATTGTTGCTTTTTGATTTTATTTTTACATTTATGGCTGCCTAAAAGTATGTCATATTATTTTTATATTTTTCATTTTCTTCATAAAAAAAACTTTTGCCATAAAAAAGTTTATAGCATGTTTTTTCCTTTCATACTCTACTCGTCGTAACCGAAACGTAAAAACATGTTTGTGTAACAAAAAATAAAAGAAAACTTGTTCCTTTTTCTTTTAGTTCTTTATGTCTTTATTATTTTGCCTTTGTTGTTGTTATTGTTTTGCTTTTATTTAAACTTTTAAGTAGCTTCATTATTATATTAACTTGTTGTTAGTTTTTTGTGTTGTGTTCTTGTTTTACTTGTTGGTTTGTCCTACTAGTATATTCAACATGTTGCATGTGGCATATGCTAGTAGTGTATATATAATGACATGTAACAAAAACGTCATTACCCAAAAAAATGCAGTTTAGAGTAAAATGACTATGAATGCCTTTTAATTATTCGTTAAATATCGGCTTAATAGATTCCGAATGAATATTCGGTATCGGATTAGGCTTTCCGCCAAAGACGTAACCACTAAATAAAATATATTTGATTTTTTTTTTATTATTTAGGACGGGACACAACAAATATTTAGTTTTATTTTATTTAATGCTGTTTGATCTTGCAAAACTCTTGTAAGAGTAAACAACGTCAGACAAATTTGTGCTAAAACAAGTGGTCACGCTTTTTTGAGTAAATATTTGCCAAGTGTGACCGTATCTTAAGAATCAGCCAAAACCGCTAAGACCGAAATTTTTTAAACAAAACACAAATATGGAAACTTGTTATGAATAAATTTATTTCCCTCAAAAACATTTATGCTACAATGTATAAATATTTTTTATTTGGGGAAAACCTGACTAACTTTGAAATAGAATATTAAAGCATTGAACTATTGGAATAATAATTTACAGAGCTGTTTATATTTTCATCATTGTGAAGCATCTTCAGGAGTATAGTTCGAGAATTAGTGATTTTGAGTTGTGACGTTCTTGCTTTAAATGCACGAAATGGGTTTGCGTATAGACGAGTGTATTTGTGTATAAATTGTTGCAGTAAAGACAACATTGTTGGCAACTATCTTTAGTTTTGTAGAGCATTTTTATGCTTTGATTTGGTTCATCATGCTACATAGTTGAGCATAATGCAACTTGTAGCTTTAGGAAACATTACTTTTTGCTGGGAGGGAAGGGTAGCCAATAAGAATATTACTGTAAATTTAATAAATTAATTATATTGTTTTCTTAAGGTACGGTCACATTTGGCAAATATTTATTCAAAAAACGTAACCATTTGTTTTAGCACAAATTTGTTTGAAGTTATTACTCTTACAAGAGTTTTGCAAGATCAAACAGAATCAAATAAATTGAAACTAAATATTTATTATGCTTTGGCCTAAATAAGAAAAGTTTTTTTAAATAAATAAACTAGTTTAAATATATGTTATTTAGTGGTTACGCTTTTTTGAGTAAATATTTGCCAAATGTGACCGTACCTTTAGATATCAAACTATAAGTTTTTATATGGTTGGAATCTTTTTAAACGAATTTAACGTTAATTCAGAGTTCCTGCAATACTTCGTTTTTCTACTGCAACTCTTTTCTAAATGACCTGTTACGTTTAACTTCCAAACTTATCTATTCTTTTGTATATGACAGCTATATTTGCCTTAAGTGTTTCATATATGTAAATATTATATTAGGATACATTGACAGTCTCTTAATGGGGTGGTGCAAATTGAGACGACTAAGACAGATCATGTTGTTGTAAGAGGTGTGATATCGTTGAAAGTTATAATAATTTGTGGGCAATGTAGCGGCAACAATTCACGTTAATTGTTGAGAATAGTATGCCAGAGTTGAAAGTGTTTGCTTGGGTAGTAGCAGCTCACTATCTCACTATCTGAAGAAAGTTTATTAAATCTCTAGGCGATAATGGCCTCCGTCACCAACAATTGAAACAATGTGCTCTGAAAGTTTCACAGGGAGGGTCAATTAACTACAAATACGATGACTTCCTGGAGATTGAGGAAACAATCTCGAAAATTTAATGATCGGGGTGGGGTAACATGCCAGTAGGAACTATCAGGTCAGCATTATATTGTTTGACTGACAGCATCATGGTCTCATGTAGGTGATACAGATTAGTCATCATTGCACATCCTATTGCAATTTGGAGAGTATGACCTTGGGTCGTCTGAGAGTCACAGAGAAGAGAGTTGCATACTGGGCAGCGTTGTCAACTTTGAAAATTGAAATTTATAAAAAAACGCACCAAGTTTAGAATTTCTTTTTTGTTTAAATTGATTATGGAATTAATTTTACATTTTTATAATATCATAAATTCTATATAAAACTTTTTAAGAAGGTATAAACGATTAATAGTAAAATTAATAATCTTAAAAGCATTTTTTTAAATAAACGAGTTAATAAAGATAAAATAAGCATTTAACCATCCAAAATTTAACTCACAATATGCTATTCGGACCTAAAGTACTAATTGGTAAAAAAAGGCTAATTTCAGTACTTATTTGGTACTTTTCTTTAATTATTTTTGTTTTCTATTTTAAGTACTTCTATTTGAATTTTTTCAATAAAATTTCTTAGGGCTCCACTGGGACTAAAGTTGGTTCTTCGTCTAGAGGTCAGTAGACCAAACCATCAGGCTACACAAGAATTCTTATTTCCATGTTCAAAGTGTTAATTTTATTTTTAAACAAAGATTGTCACCCTATTCACCTTTAGCAATAACCTTCATGGGACGCATTTGATTGAATACTCGTATATGTATTCACTTATCATACATTCGTATTTAGAATGTATGATAAAGAATTACATATTAAAAAAAAACTGCAATTAAAAATTAGTAAAAATAGAAATTTCATAACATTTTCGGAAAAATTAAAAAACGCACCGCAATTAAAAAAAGCGCACCTACTAAGAAATTTTTCGCACAAAAATTTAAAAAAGCACCAAAAATGGTGCGAAACGCACCAAGTTGACAACGCTGATACTGGGCAGCGTTTTTAAGAAAAGAACCAATTGCCTTATTGTCTTTGCCCAATATTGGGCAAATACAAAATTAATTTTGTAATTTCCTTTCTGATTATGTAGGTGAAACCCCTAGGTTTCGCGGGTTTTGTAATGTATGAATATGTTATATTCTCAATTCCTTAGTGCACTTAGTGAAAAGTGACACTGTAGAATTTTAAGTTGTTAACTAAAATTTACGACGTTTTGTGATGGTGGACAGGACCTTAGTCAAGCCTCAGCGATTTGGGTATTCATCAAGTTCAAAGTCATAGTTTTTTTTATGGAAATTCATAAAGCCACGTTGCTGTGAGGTGAGCCAGAATTGTTTTTTCAGTGTTGGCAACAGTAGTGATTTCAGCTGATATAATATAAATCGCACAGTCAGCTTTCTTATTAGTACCAGATTTTAATAGGTTTCAGAATAGAAATTATTCGTATGTCTTGTCAGATAGCAGCAATTTGCGCAGCAAATGATCTTGGAAATGTAGTATGAGGTGTTAGCCAACCGGAACAAAAGCCTTACCTGGTTTAGGGTTTGATGTAATGTTTTAACTTTAACGGGAGTTAAGGAATACGGCTTAGAATCTCGTGAAGGAATCTTTGTTTTTCGAATTGTAGCTTTTTATTAGTTCTGTGAGTTCAGTTCTGTTGGCAGTTTTTAAATGTAATGCTGATAATTACAATAATAATCCTCATATGGTGTTAATAAGGTACATGACGTTAATTCGTTTCAATTTATTTACTTTAACAAAAACGAAAAACTCTAAACTTAAGAAGCATGTCAAATTATTTGAGTACGAAAATGTTTGTATTAAATATGAAAAAAAAACCAACACAAGTTTTCTCAATATAAATAATGCATTTAATCACAACTACCAATACAGACGAGTACAAGCGAATAAACACCACCAACAGCAATCACACCATCACTTACTAACGTGGCTGACTGCATTTATGTGTTAAGAATTAAACCGGCTTTTTTCATGATCAAAGAAATTGGATTTTGCCAAACGAGACGACTAAACCTGAAGCAAAAAAAAAAAAAAAAAAACACAACTAACTAACCAAGTAACTAACTACATATGTATGTATAACTCTACACTCTAATGTGCATAAAACGAATGAGTATATTGACCCTAATAATTAAATAAGACGTTCTCTCTTGTCTGCCGGTTTTTTCTTATTTTTTTTTTGTTTTTTTTTTTTTTATTAAATATTTTAGTTTATTATTTATTTTCTTTTTTGCGGTAGACTGGCTTACAGTTGCAATAATTGGCAGAAGTAAAAAAATATGTATAAAAAAAATGCAACAAAACACATGCAACAAATATTTCCAGCTTGACTCAAATCTTGACTTTAACATTTGATGACAAGCCTGGCAGACATAATAAGGAATACAAATTTTTGAAAACTAAAATATTTTCTTTTCACAAAATTCATAAAATAATGTCTGCCTGTCTATATGACATAATTGTGGGAAACCTAAGAGAGAACTATGCAACTTTTGCCAATAATTATAATAATTATTTAATAACTTTTTTTTTCTTTAAGGTCTTTTTATGGCCATTTTTACAGCCACGATTTTAAAGCAAACCAAAACTAAAAACACAATGTACATGGCTGCTCAAAGCATCTCCCGTCCACAAGAATCTTTTGTTTAACAAAAACCAAAAACTATGAAAAAAGAAGAAAAAAAAACGTAAACTGCTTCAAAAACAACTTTTATATAGCTGCTCGTCGTCTACATGATTATTTAAGTATCATGGCTGGCCGTGTTGTTGGTCAGGGATACATACTTGCAGCAACTAAATGTTGCATTGCATTGCCATTGCAATTTTCTTTTGCAACGAAAAAAAAAAAAACGAGATTTATTTTGTACTTGATGAATTTTGTTTCTGTTGCTGTGTTTTTATGCTAAAAAGCTGGCTTGAAACAAAAAAAAAAAAAAAAAATGGCGTGCTGAATTCCAATGTAAAAAAAAAACATTTGCAGACACGTAAGAGGCAAAAAATATAGAAGACACAGAGAACAAGTTCAAGATTATCAAACATGAAATTGTCATTTATTTATTTATCACTTAAAATTCCAATAGAAATATTATTACGCGAAGCATTATTATTCCCAAGAAATATGGGAATAAATAAATATAAACTTGTACAGAAATACATACATACATATGTAGGTATTTGTCATTAACGGATTTAGATTGTAAAGTATCTAGCGAAATTGTGTTGCTTGGTGATAAGAATTAGTCTAAATAATTTGTTTGAATAAAAATATTTAGAACTTTTAAATTTTTGTCTTGTTAATCGAGTCCTACTCAATTAGTATGCGGTTTTGCAAGTTAGTTTTACTTTGCTATCTTAGCTCATTTTAGTCCATTCTCGGAAATTAAGACAAATGAAAAACTAATAAATACAAAACTTGAAAACTACTGTTGCTAAGCTTTAATTAATTTCCCTACAAACAAAAGCTTTCCATTTATAATTGGTCTATTGTGCTACAATTTTAATCTATTTCATTGGAAAGAATTTCTAACTTTATCAGGTGTTAATTAACATTCACTTTTAGTCGTGTATACAATTAAAAATAAACGAAATTTTTTCAATAGAAATAAATTTTTTGAAATTGCGCACATAGTGAACAGTGGTCACCCGAAAAAGAAATGTTTTAACTTTTGTGAAAATGTCGATTTTGCTCACTACCTGGTGGAATTGAGTGCCAACCGCTGCTATATATATATATCTTAAGAAAATGTAAATTCCTGAGCTCAAAATCGATATTATCAAGCTCTTGAATTTTTGAAATAAAATAAGGAAATGCCTGTTTTTTATTTTTCAACTCATTTACATTTACAAGCTTCACGAAAGACTTAAACAAAGTCTATCACAATTCAACTTTACATTTTTCTTTTAATAAAAATCTGTTTTAATTTTTTCTAACATTCCTTTCAATTAAAAGCTTCGTTCATGCCAAAAGTGTTATATCTGTAACACAGAACTTGAAAGCTTTTTATAACATTACTTCGCTTTAACAAATTCTTTCCACAAAGCTTTTCGAACTTTGCGGCTTTGATGTTATACTAGTAAATGTGTTTTTTCTCCTCTAAATAGACAGGCATTTGCTCTTAGAATGTTAACTAAAATACTAGTTGCTTGAGGAAAACTGTGTTTCTAGGATTTCAAATGTTTAGTACGTAGTATAATTCAAATAATTACGTAACAGCGTAAAGATGGCAGCATTAACAGAGCTAAATTATCCTAAATGTTTTTAACAAAATGTTATGAGCAACTATAAAGAATCAATAGGGCAATTCACAATCTTGTGCAAAAGGTATTGCATTTGCAGAATTTGCTTATTTTTGCTCTACACCAACAGAATACACAGCAAGAACAAAAACTATTTTAAACCTTTTTTACAAATGCAATGATGCAATACCATTTGCACAAGACTGTGAATTGCTCTAATATAATTCTAAACTTACGGTACCCAGCTCTGTCAACTTGGTGCGTTTCGTACTATTCTATCCATTTTTGCTAATTTTTAATTGCAGTTGTTTAATAATTCATTATCATGAAATCTATACAATGAAAAAGGACCTCATTAAAAGCAATTTAAATACGAATGTATGATAAATGAATACATATGCGAGTATTCAATCAAATTCGTCACATGAAGGTTATTGCTAAAGTTGAATAGGGTGACAATCTTTGTTTAAAAATTAAATTAACACTTTGAACATGGAAATAAAAATTCTTGATTATCCTGATGGTTTAGTCTACTGAACTGTAGACGAAGAACCAGGGTTATGGGACTATATGGAGCCCTAAAAATTTTATTGAAAAAAATTCAAATAGAAGTGCTTAAAACAGAAAACAAAAATAATTCAAAAAAAGTACCTAATAAGTACTAAAATTAACCTTTTTTTTTTTTACCAATTTGTACTTTAGGTCCGAATAGCATATTGTGAGTTAAATTTTGAGTGGTTAAATGCTCATTTTATCTTTATTAACTCGTTTATTAAAAAAAAGGCTTTTACCATTATTAATTTTACTCTTAATCGTTGATCTCTTTTTAAAAAGTTTTACATAGAATTTATGAAATTATAAAAATGTAAAATTAATTCCATAAACAATTTAAACAAAAAAGAAATTCTAAACTTGGTGCGTTTTTTTTATAAATAGCGCGTTCTTTTCTCCATTTTGAAATTTCAAAGTTGACAACGCTGACGACGGTCACATATGGCAAATATTTACTCAAGAAAAAAAAAACGTAACCACTATTTTCAGCACAAATTAGCTTGGTGATGTTTAACCTTAAAAATGTTCTGTAAAAGCAAACATCCTCAAATAAAAATAAACTTTTATTGTGATTTGTGCGAAGGAAAAACAGTTTTCCAAATAAACACAAGAATTAAAATAAATTTAATTTAGTGGTTACGTCTGTATAGAGGAGACGTTTTTTCAGTGTTTCAGCAGTTCCTTGTGTTCGTATTTCGCAAACTGTTCCAAGTCCGTATAGAATTATACAAATCAGTTATTTACGCAGTGTTCTCTGTATATTAATAGAATAGTCACTATATTAGCATTACAACCAATTACTTGGTAATGAATATTTTCACGTGAATAACATTTTAAAATGTTGATTGTTAATTAATAACCATAAATTGTTGCCACTTGCTTACTTGATACAATCCCAGCATATCCCTTTTTCTAACGATTCGCATGATTGCAATTTCATGAGTCATAGCATTGTAAATAATCGTTAAAATAGCTTTATTTATTTTTAAATATTCAGCTAATAAACAAATTCCTAGTAGCAAAATACATACAAAGACAATCACAATTTGACTCCTTTAACTGTGAGACAAAACAAACAAATATGTATGTACGTATTGTTGGATGCAACAACAGGATTTAAGGTGCAAATTATTTAAGCCATTGAATTGTTGTTTATTGGCGAGAATGTGTTGATAATGTTGGTAATGATGATAATGAAGTTACATTTTACAACCAGCAACAAGGAATAAATGCTCTCTTTTTTCTCTTTTGCAGTCCATGAAGAATTTACTCATTGCTCTAGCAATAGTCGTTAACAAAACGAGTTTTATTTGTAACCATTAGGAGTGAGAAGGAATAAATACCAACCAAAACTGTAATTCCAACGATAGCAGTAAGCTATGTAAAAAAAGCCAAAGTCTAGAGTTATTTAGTTATTGGTAACTATTTGCACTATTTGCATTATTGGCTAAAGGATTTATAAAGGAATGAAGTCATTAATATAAAGTAGGTTCGCGTTCGCATGATCGAATATGATTATATGTAGACTTTAGACTGAACTACTTCTACGTAATGCAGACGGTATGCAGCAGTAATTACAAAGTAGCTCAATCAATAATGTCATGTCTGCTATAGTTCTAACTGAATTACTTCTTCTTTAAATACTTTTTTTTTTTAAATCTCTGAATACCTTTTTATTTCTGCATTATGTATATATATTTTTAAAATTTTTATTTTTCTCAATGCACTAAAAATACAACGATAATGAAATTTTATTGTAAAAATATGCAGTGAATGAAAATGGTTGGTTGGTTGTTTGGCCGAAGGATGATGATGTTGTTGGTAAAATAAATAAAGTATATGAGTCTGAATGTTGAAAAAAATGAGTAGAATAACAAAGTTATTTGCCAGTATGCCTACACTGCCCTCTCCACATTAATGATGACGATGTGGTTCTGGTCTTGGTAGTAACATAACAATGTAATTTATTCAATTTGCAAAAAACGAAAAAAATTATTATTGAAATATTTTACCTGATTACAGCAATGTTGCTGGCATTACAGTGTTTTTTTTTTGTTCTTAATATCCTTAACATTATTTGCCTACAATTGTAAAATTGTTTGCTTTACATTAAAGGTGGAAATAGTATTTCTTTAAACCTTATTGCTACAGATGGTTGCAATGTTGCATTGCATTATTTTGTTGCCACAATTTGTTTCCATCTTATTTTTGTTTTTTTTTTTTTCATTTAATACTGGTTGCATTTCATTGCATTGATATTTAAAGCTTTCGAAATGGGTTGTTGTACATAAACGGCCGCTACGTGTGCTGAATTAATTAAAAGAAATAGTTTCTATTTTATTTCATCTGCTCTAGATGCTGATCCATTTCTATTTGCTTTTTATTATTCAGTTTAGTGGCCAGGAATTTTAAAAATGTTGGTTCTTTACTAAACAGGCTTCAGATGGATTTCTAACGTTTATTTATGTGGCTAGGTTTATCTTATTATAGTATTTAATAAGATCTGTTTGCATTCGTTTTTTTTTTTGTTTTGGTTTTTGTTCTATCTCCTTTGCCCAGTTTGCAAATGGTATGAGGAAGATCTAAGATGTTTTAGGATCCTTCATTCAACTCTAAGAGGAATAATACTAAATGGTATTCTCCTTTCTGTGTGCTGTTTTCATACGAAAAATCCTAAAACATTGTGTAAGTCATGGTTAACCAAGACTACATTTTGCTGAATCAATTCCGATTTGTGGTAATTTTTGTTTCTCTCAAGGTATTTTCTCATACAACGTGCGAACACTACAGTTAAATTTTCGTGGTGCCTGATAGTTCATTGATTACAGTTGATTCCATGAAGATCAATTTATTTAATCGCCAATACAGGACAGTGGCTTAAGAACTCTCTCAACAACACTCTGCTTCTAATTGTCACAGACGAAGACTACGTCCACTTATCACTAACATCAGCATATATACGATTCTTAGTTATTGAAAGTAATATGTTAATTATCCATATGTTGTGATGTGTTCAAAGTGACCGCATGCCATATTATATTTCGTCCTGTTAATCGTAAAATGTTTTCTGGGTGCAAATTTATTTTCTCTGGCATTATTTTGTTTGCACATAAAACTGGGACTGAAATGAGCCTTATATTAAATAGCTCAGCCAGCTCGATAAGACTTGAAAGAAAACAAAATATCTATTACGAGGATGCCTCAATGTCGTAAAACCATACTGCTTCTACTAATTTTACTCCATAAATCTATGCACCAAGTGTAGTAGAGTTGGCTGTGCAGTTGAATATGTGAGAAGTTATTTAGGACTCTGACCAGGAGCTGGTCATACATTGGAGACGACTCCTTGATGACTTCAGTTGTTACAGATATAATTTTGTGTTATGCAATAGGTTCTTCCAAGTGTTTTTAAGAACATTAAACGTATACGATCTCTACTCTAATAGATACTGCACATACCTTTAGGTTTATGTTCTTCTCGTATACTGAAAGTCTTCCCTTACATGTCTAGCTCGTAGTTGGAATGTCTCTGCCATTAACGTCCTCAGAGGATGTTGGATAATTCATAAAACCTTCGTTACCTTGATTTGATGGCGTTCCTTGGTAATTGATTAAGGAGCTGGAGCTGTCAAATGTCCAGGAGGCTTGGCAAATAATTACTTAAAAAAGCGTAATTACTTGTTTTAGCACAAATTTGTTTGACGTTGTTTACTCATACAAGAGTTTAGAAGTTTAAACAATATCAAATAAAACAAGTAAGAAAGTATAGTCGGTCAAGCCTGACCATATAATACCCTACACCCAGTATATAAATAAAATAGTTTTTCAAAAATGTGAGATATGACTTATTATACACCGATCATCCAAAAATTTAGTGTCATGATTTTTGTGAATATAAATATTGTGTATGTTAAACTTTATCTCGATATAAATACTTTTAAACGATTTATGGAGGTTAAAGTTGATTACGGGGAGAGTCTTATATGGGAGTTTCGACTAATTACGGCCTGAGCATTTATAAAATTAGGTGCCAACATTTCTGTATATTATTTGTGTCGATTTTTATTTGATTACCAACATTCTTAAGAAATTTATGATCGTTAAAGTGATTTTCGGAAGTGGGACTTATATGGAAGCTACGACTAATTATGGACCGATTGTCATAAAATTGTACCGTATTATTAGTATACAAATGAAATATATTTGTGTTCAATATTATTTGGATACCAAAATTTTAAAGGAGTTATGCTCTTCAAAGTGATTTACGGAAGTGGGCCTTATATGGGAGCTACGAGTAATTATGGACTGATCTGCACAAAATTTGTAGATGTGATTTGGCGCCATTTACCCCAATTTCGGGAGGACTTTAGTATAGGGGCCAGGTGAAATAATGGACCGATTTCCACCAGTTTCAATCCCATCCGTCCTTGGGCCGAAAAAATATCACTTACCAAATTTTAACAAAATATCTTCAAAATTGCGACCTGTACTCTGCGCACAAGCTTTACATGGACAGCCAGCCAGACGGACGGACGGACATCGTTAAATCGACTCAGAAAGTGATACTGAGCCGATCGGTATACTTTAAGGTGGGTTGGATCAATATTTCTGGCCGTTACAAACATACGCACAAATCCAATATACCCTCCCCACTATGGTGGTGTTGGGTATAATAATACTAAATAAGACTAAATATTTTTTGTGTCTTGTCCTAAATTAACGAAATCAATGATATTTTATTTAGTGGTTACGTCTTTTTCGGCTAGTGACTAGTGACCGAAGCTAGTTTTTTTTTCTTTAATAAATAACTGAGTTCCAAAAAATATTTTATTTAGTGGTTACGTCTTTTTCGGTAAGTGTTTGCCAAATGTTGACCCTACCTTTAGTAAAGAATGTTGCATGTCATTTTTTGCAACATTTATAGTGAATATTTCAAAAATTCTTGGAATGAAGAATTAAGAAATCCTTCAACAAATTTTTTTTTTTGCTACAATGATACAAAACAATTACATATTCAATTTAAATATAAAAAAGAGATCACAGTCAACATGTGACATTTAAATACAATGCGGATGTTTTTCAACGCCAGTTTTAAAACAAATCTCATAATAACCTTAAATTCTTTATTACACGTTTACTGGGTTTAAAGCTTCCGTTAACACATTTAGACATACTAAATACAACCCATGTCCATATGTTTAACTATAACACTTTAATTTGATAACATTTCCTTAAGGAAGTTTTTATTACTAAATGGTTTTTAATAACTTTGTTGCGACTCTACTAAATTGTTTATTGGGACATCAGTTGGTTTATTTATTACAGTCGTAGTCTCAGTATTGGTTGAGAAGAGCCTGTTGCTAAAACATTATTGAACGTTTTTAAATGTACGACAAGTATCTCTTTCTTTTATAAATATATTTTCTCTTTTGTGTGTGTGTTCCACCACAAAGTGGTCTTGAGGCATATTGTGTGGTTTAATAGAACGCTATGAAAAAATATTTATGCAGGAGACAGAGATGCTGCTGTTGCCTGGCTGCCTGATACTTGGCTGCAATTATTTCTTATTAAAGAAGGCTGCCAAACTTGTTTTGTTGCTGTTGAATTTCAAGTTCGAGTCTTGGAATTTTTGTTGTTTATAGAGGAACATTTCGCGTTTTAAATGTGTGGCACTCGTTCGCTTTTAGTATTATTTTATTTTATATGTACGAGTAGTACGTACACCATTTTAAATCATTTTTAAAACTCCTTGCGAAATATTTCGTCTTTTAAACAGTTTTTTTTTTGTTGGGCAGCAGTATTAAATAGTATAAACTTGAATGTACTAGAAGTATCCTTTTTGGTGGATTTACTGGTTTGTGGCAAACACATTTCAGCTAAAGATTTTAGTCTCAAAAGAAGAATAAAGAAAAAACTAAGCAAGTGTAAGGCAGCCAGTATAAGTAACTAAATAAATGTTGATTCTTAGTCGGGCTTTTTTGTAATGGCATGTTGCAGCACTTTGTTGTTGTTGTTGGTTGTTTGAGTGTAATAAACTTTCATGTCTGGCTAAACAAGTTCATGGTCAAGCCTAGCTAGCTAGCTAGCTATTCAATGCTAATGTTGTTGTTGTTGCTGTTGTTGTTGTCTACTCCGCTGTGGGGTGTACTTCTAGGCTGCAGAAGAACTAAAATTATCTGTGTGCTGTTGCATAGACAAAAGATGCGCTTTCAAGATTATAAATACAAATGCATTTGTAATATTTGCTGCATGCACTCATACATCATGCCGGTGTTAAATCTGCAGACTTGCAGCACGCAAACATTTGCATTTTTAATTTTTTGTTTTCCTCTTTTATTTCTGTTTTTTTTTCTCAAAACATTTCTAATTCTCAGGAATGTTACTGTTTACTGCTTCGAATTAAACTGCATGTTTTCTATATATTTTTTTCAAGTTGGTTCTACTGATTTATCCATTAAGGTTATGCTTGGTTGCTGTTAAAAATGGTAAAATTATGTTAGAAATAGAAAAAATGGTGGTGTTGCTACTTTTAATTACACTTTTAGTATCTGGGAAGGAAGGAAGGCAAGCAGGCAGTCAGCCAGGCAGGCTAATGCATGTGATTTAAGTATTAATTCCAGCTATGTAACTAATGCTTATTTCTTTATACTTACTTAAGCTGTGTTCACATTATGTGTATTTGTCATGTGGACTGTCACTTTTTCGCATGTCAAATTTGTACATATAGTCTGAACACCTTCAAACAATATCATGTGTTATTTCTCTGTGTGCCATACATATGACATTTTTGTATTTAGAACGAGTTCTATTTTCAAGTGACAAACCATCTGACATCAGCTGTTTTTTATTATAACCAAAATTTTGTGGCGGCAAAACTTAATTGAAATTTTAATAAATATAATTTATACCTAATAGTAAAACAAAAATACAAAAAAAAAACTACACAAATTTATTATTGAAAATGGAGGGACAACTTGAAAAGGAGGTAACAGAAGTTAGTACATATGTATGTGACATAACCAACATATGAACATGTAATTTATAAACCGTATGTAAAACTCAAATTTTGACATACACATGAAATCACATATGGGTAGAAAAGTGACATTCCACATGACAAATACATATAATGTGAACACAGCTTTAGGTCTCCTACTGAAAGAGGAAGAAGTTTTTGTTCGGTGGCAAATTAACTTTTTATTTAAAATAACTTAATGTTATACAATTGTGTGCAAAGATTTTTTATATACATTTTTAGCTAGGAATGTTCTCTTTGTATAGGCTACATGGAAATTACTCATGTGTTGAATTTTCTGCTCGCATCTTGTAAGAATTTAAGTTTTTTTTTTCTGTAGTGTAGTTCACTTCGTTGTAATTGAAAAAAACTAATAATATAAAATCCTAGACTAACATTTAGTTTTTGCACATGATTGAGAGTAATAAGGTTTAAATACGAGGGTGAATATCATTTTCCGAATTATTTAGTTTTTAGCTTTCTTTGCCAAACTCAGCGTGCCCAGGTTTGTATCAAATGTTTGTTTTCTTTGACTATAAGATACGAACTTTTTGATTGATCGATTTCCCAATGTATTGACGAAGCTGCCGCAAAGTGCTATTAACAGCAAATTCTGTTAAGAATTGTTATCGAGAAAATGAATTAAATTCGTTTAATATTTCAAAAACTTCAGCACAATATTAAAACAACACATCTTCGTTAGTAATAAAAAATCGGATCGAATTTAATTACGTTATCTAGTACATTTTATTAATATTTCGTTATCGGATTTATTTTTTGATATGCAAGATCATTCGTTCATGAATGTGGTGATTCTGATCCTGGTTTTGTACAATATACGAGTAGATGTAGTTATATAGGAAGAGTTAAATTGAATAATCTAAAAGTACAGAATTTGTGTAACAGTAGTACACAACTTGCGTTAATTTAACATCTTATATTAAATTATATATTGCGTAAAGTTACAGATTTTGTTGCACATTTTGTGTGAAAAATACACTTTTGTATACAATTTGCCGAAAATTATATATATTATGTTAAATTGTGGATGTTACTTACTTCGTGTAAAATTACATATTCTGAGTAATATTACACATATTTTGTACTATTACACGCATTATGTAAAATTGAAAAATTTGTATAAATTTCTAATTATGCATATTGTACGATTTTGTCGTGTAAAATTTCAAACTATTATAAAATTTCACAGTTTTGGTACAAAATTTTACATTATAAGGGATATTTCACATTTTGAGTAAAACTTTAGGTTTCGTGTAAAATTTAACATTTTGTGTAAAACAACGCATATTGTGTAAGTTTACATATTTTGTATTTAATTATGCATTTTGTGTAAAATTACACATTAAATAAAATTTCACATTTGGGTAAAATTTCACATTACACATTTTGTGTAAATTCACATTTTTTGAAATTTTGCATACTGTAAAAAATTTCCATATTTTGTGTAAAATTTTAGGTTTCGTGTAAAAATTCCATTTTGTGTAAAATTACTCATTTTGTGTAAATTGATATTTTTGAGTAAAATTTCACATATTTTGTAAAATTTCGTTTGTCATTATGCATTCTGTTCAAAATTAAACATTTTTTGTAACCTTACTAGTTCTATGTAAAATTATGCATTCTGTGTAAATTTTCACATTTTGTGTAAAATTACACATTTTTTGTAATTTTACATATTTTTTTAAAATTATACATTTTCACATTTTGTGTAAAATTACACATTTTGTGTAATTTTACATATTTTGTTAAAATTATACATTTTTACATTTTGTGTAAAATTACACATTTTGTGTAATTTTACATATTTTGTTAAAATTATACGTTTTCACATTTTGTGTAATTTTACATATTTTGTGTAATTTTACATATTTTGTTAAAATTATAGATTTTGTATAAAATTTCGTTTGTAATTATGAATACGGTGTAAAATTACACATTTTGTGTAAATTGATTTTTTCTGTGTTAAATTATACATTTTGAGTAAAATCTCACATATTGTGTAAAATTTCTTTTGTAATTACACATTTTATGTAACCTTACTATTTTATGTAAAATTATGCATTCTGTGTAAATTTTCACATTTTTTGTAAAATTACGCATTTTGTGTAATTTTACATATTTTGTTAAAATTGTACATTTTGTATAAAATTTCGTTTGTAATTATGAATACGGTGTAAAATTACACATTTTGTGTGAAGTTGAATATTTTGAAAAATGTTCACACTTTGTGTAAAGTTACGAGTTTTGTGTAAATTTATGTATCTGTGTAAAATATCATATTTTAAGTGTTATAAACTCTGGGTTAAGTTAACAGCATTGTTTAAAATCTCAAGACAATTTTTTTAGATCACAAAATTAGAAAAACTTGTACAGTTTATTTCTATAAAATCCTGGAAACTGAATGAGTGTGTAAGGAGAAAACTACACAAAACCTAAGGTTGCATTTGAGTGTGCAATCGTTGCAAATAGATGCCTTGACTTTCATACTGATTTACATTTACGTTGTGTCTTTTCTTCTTATTTTCCTAAAGATTTCTTTCTATTAGAATTATTTCTACTGTTCTTACTCTTAAAAATCCTGAAGCATCGAAGCATTACCAATTTACTAGCTAAACCATCCGCAAAAAATAAACCTTGCAGCTTTAGCAGCAATAAGGCAACATGCAACTACCCAACCAACCAATCAACTTAAATAAAACAACACTATCTGTGTGTCTGTTCGTTGGTCCGTCTGCTTATGAATTTCTTTCTCTTTATAACATATAAAGTAGAAGTATGTGTGCTAAGAAGACAAACCGCATTAAAAACGTTTTGTTGTTGTTTTATTTATCTAGATTTCCGTCTGTCCTTTTTATTTTTTATTTTTTAAATTTTATTACTGTCTGCAGATTGTTGCATGCTACTTTGCAGTTTAGCTTATTATTTTCTTCATTTTACAATTTTTTTTCTTCAAATTTTTTTAAGCCACCAAAAAGTTACTTTTGCCTTGTGGCCAAATAGTTGTATTTAAGATTTTTTTTTTTTTTTGGAATAAATATTTTATTTAGTACTTTTTGGAGAGAAGAATATGGTATATTGACTGTAAACTACATGTTTCATTAACTGTGGTGTCGGTGGCAAACATACCTTGCAACTTGTTTGCAACACTGAGAGGTATTCATACCAGAACCAATTATTATATATCTGGTCTTTATGACATTCAAAGTCGATTTAGCCATATTAGTTTGTATGTATGTGTAAAACACGCTCACGTCCAATATACACAACCAATGTTAGTGAAATTCAAACAGAAATTTGTATAATTGTTCCAAAAAGTTTCATATTGAACATCAGCAAAATTACTTCTGTAAATAAACAAAGATAATGAACTGATATAGTGGAGAATCTGCCACAAATTTGAGCCAAGTTATCATTCTAACTTGTTTCTTAATAAAATCTGTTATCTAAATATCGAGTAATATTTTCGTAGTGTTATTATTCCTGTTTATTGTTTTGCAATTCTTTGTTGGGATTTTTGTTAGATTTATTTAGACTTAAATATTTTTGTATTGTTGTAGTTTGAATTTCTTGTCAAACTACCTTTTTTTTTTTTTTGGCACATGTGGTAGTTTGAAGTTATTTTTTCTTGTTTGGGTGACACAGATGAACTGGCTCGATCGGTATAAGCTTAAAATATCTCAGATACTAAATCTAATGTGCTATTATCAACCACTATTCAAAGATACTGAAAAACATGCAAGGTTTCTCTTAAATATCATTTCATTTTGAGGATAGTAGCGGCGACAGTTGGATGCTAGCGACTGATTTGGTTGTTGATTGCATAAAACTAATATTAGGTATATATGCTTCGCGAATGTAAAATTATAACCATAGACAACTAATTCTCAGAAAGTCAGTGGATTAAGAAGAATAATGTTTGAAACAATGATATTTTTGTCACTACCTTTTAAATGTTGCCGTTAAAATTCGGATTAATATTTGACTAAATAATTAAATTGGCAACATAATCTATTGACACAAAAAATCTGTCGGTTGCCGGGAACTAGGCTCTGTGATCTTATTAGATGTTGACTGCCATAGGTTGGATCTTGATCTCAAGTATTAGACGTATCTGTGGTTTCGTCGAAACAAAGTTATATGTATATATTTTACTTAATGGCTTTCTTGCTCTTACGTAGAAAGGGACTCAGAATGTATGTTTCCATAACAATAGTTGTTAATTCTATTAAAAATATGGCAAGAGCTTGTTTTTCATTCCTTGAAAAAAAAAAAAACAAAATTTTTCTTCGAATTTGTCTTTAAAATATATTTTCAATTCGTTTTCTCTGCCACTTAATGCAGAAATATCTTTAGTTTACGTTATTTCTTTTTTAAATTTATTTTATATAATTCTGCATTGTATTTTTGTGAATTTATTGGTCGTGGACTTGCACTTGAAACTAGTATTGCCAAACTGTATGTGGCAACGAGCAAATAATTCAGACACCAACCAACAAAACTAGTTATTTAAACCAATACACTCAAACATATAACACAACTCTAACATATACATACTTGTATTTAATATACATACATTCATACATACACACATACATATGTATTTCTTTTTTAGCATTATGGCCAACAAAACTTGTTGCAATAAAAATTGTACATCACAGACAATCTCTACTCGGCACACAGTTGCAACACACACACATATTACTTGTTCTCTTGTACATGCAACTAAAGAAATTCTTAGTTTTGTTTTTGTAATTCCATCAACTATAGACTAGAAACATTCTTCATGCGATGTGACGATGTCTGACTGACTGAGCGAGTGACTGACTGCCGGTTCGGTAGCTTGCCTGCCTGGCTGCATTTGCTGTAACTGCATTGAGCAGCTTAAATTATTTTTACTACATACAACATGCAACAAACATAATGTCTTGGCTGGTTGGTTGGTTGAATGTAGCGACAGCAACAACAACAACAACAGCAGCAGCAGTAGTAGAATTGTGCAACAACTAAACTGCTTTTAAATGATTTGCAATGAATTTGTTGGTTACTGGTTGTATTTGTGTTGTTGGTATTTTTGTTTGGTGCTGTACTTTTTGTTGCTCCTGCCTGCTGATTACGATGCCTTTTTCTTCTTCCACTACCACCACTTCTTGAACGGCGTCATCGTCATTTCTTTGCCAACCATAAACCATTTATTATAAACTATTTCTTCTACTTGTTGTTATTTGCTGTAGTTGTTGCCCATTTTGTGCATTATTTTGTTGCTGTATTTAATTTATTTAGTGTGTTTTTTGTGCAACTTTTTGCAGTTGTTTCTTGTTATTTTGTGGTAATGAATTTCAATTTTTTGGTTTGTTAAAAGGAATTTTATTGCTTCTCTCTAATAAAGCTTTTTAAGTCAATTATCTTGGGAATTGTTTAATTTTTCTTTTTGTTTTTTTTATAATTTATTTTTAATAGTCTGTAACAACCTACTAAATCTTTTTTCTTTTTTTGTTTCTTTGCAGGTAAAAGATTTGTGCATTTTTTTTTTTAGAAATTTCAAAGAATGTTGTTAAAGCTGTTTTCTTTTGCACGTTGCAATAGATAATGCTGGCAATTAAATAAGAAGTTGTAAGTAGTTAACAAAAATGTGTTTAAATTTGATTTGATTTTTGGGCAGCAATTGGGTTAAGCAGAAAATATAATAAACCAAATAATTTCTAACTTGACAAACAGTAATCCTAAACAAATTAGAACATCCATACATTCCAACTGATGAATTTGTTTGTTAGGATAACAATAGTTATGTTTAAAAAATCACTGGAAAAATCAGGTTTTTTTTTAAAAAGGTTCTGTAATGTGGTCGGATTTTAAATAAACAAATTTTGCTTTATAGCAAATTAGAATTCATCAGTTTATGTATGTACAAGTTAGGAACTCTATAAAGTTTTCAAAATCAATGGTAGTAAGTAGTCTTTGGCTTGGATCTGCCTAACATATCTCCGATGCAGTCTCAGTAGCAATTCCACTGGGGACTATCAAAGATATCATCTTCAGACATTTTCTTACAAAGAAGTATAGATGGCGTAATTTATACACATGCAGGGTAGCCAAGTTGATGTGGCCATCTTTTAACGAGAAACGTACTATGCAACTGATAACCCGGAATAGAAAGGATATATCAAGGTTGCTGGCAGTATTACCGGGACACTGGACGTTAGGCAAGCACGTTAACCGCCTGGGACTCCCTTTTAACGACCATTGTCGTAGTTGCAAGGATAGGCAAAAGGGGGAAACGATTTTCCACCTTCTCTGCGAATGCCCAGCCCTGAGTGTCAAAATACATAAATTCATTGAACAACCTTGGTGAGGTAGCCGGGTCAAAACTCAATAACCTACTGAGATATCTCACAGCTACAGGTTGGGTCTAGCAAGCACGACTTTTTGTACACATTTTAGTTACATTATGATGTAAACGACATTAAATCTGACGAGTGGTGTGGTCTTATTAAAACGGGCTCCCTGCGACTCTACTTAAGTGTTCGTACGTAGTGAACTACCACGTAAACCAACAACCAGCAAAGTAGTCTTTGGCACTTTATAGCTCACCTTGTTTTCTAATAAGATGATCACGTTAAACTTTTTTTAAAGTTTATTATATCTGCCACCATTTCGCAATTGGACAAGATACAGATAGAAGTTACAAGTGTGTTACCTTAATTTTTACTCAGTTCTCTACTTCATTGGTCGCATTAGTTGCTATGCCATTAAACTGCAAACTACTGGTATTTGTTAGCGCTGATTTTAAATATTTATTTGTACCTTGCTATGCTAAATAAAAGAATAACTATCAATATGTATACTACTGGTCGGGCCATTGCTTGCGATGTATACTTTATCATGACTTTCTCATGTATTTCTACATATTCTGGTGTTGAATTCAGAATTTTAAGACTTTCTTACGTTAGCTTCCTTACCAAGAAATACTGTTTTGGGCTAGTGTCTCCATATGTCAGATGCATTCATGATGGTGAATATGTCCATATTACAGCATCTCTGTTTGATGGTCTTTCCGCTGATATAACATTTTGAGATCATTTTATGTTAGATCGATAATCCTTTTCACAGAAAAAACTAGTTAGTACTTATCTGTCAAAAGGAGGAATCTTTATTGAGATTTGGGCTCCTGCTTATAATTTCGGTACGGTAAGGCTGCTTTAATAGCATTTTCATGTCTGCGACCGACATAAACGTAATTTGTATACGATTCTACCATTAAAGCTGATGTTATTGTCTTAAGCTCTGAAATGGCGGCTTTAAATTTGTAGACAATAGAAATTCTTATAATTTTGCTGGAGCCACCAACAATAGTAGGTTTCATAGTTTTATAAAGAAATTATGTTTGTCTACTAAACAGTGTTTAGTAGAACGCATTATAAAAACTCTAATGCCACTATTTTTTACAACTAAGTGTAATTATAAATGACAAAAATTGCTAGAGTCCGACCGAAATCGGGGTTTCAGGCCGAAACTGAACCAAACGAAACTAATCTTTACCTAAAATAGTGGAGGTCAATATGCTAAGTTAATTGTTAAATTTAAAAAGATTTGCCTAGTGTGTTTGAAAATAGATTGCAAATAAAAGAAATATGAAAAATAATCTAAATTTCTGTAATAACATTTGATTTTAACAGATCTCTGATATTTAGATAAGTAACGGTCGTTAGTGCCTTTGGATTAACATAGAAAAGTAAAGATGCTTAAAATTTCAATATTTTCTTCTATGTAGCTATTTGTTATATTTTTCAAATATGTTACAAAAGCTTTTTTCATTTAAAGCAAATTAGCTTTAATGTTGACCTAAAGAGAATATCAACATGTATTTAGCATTACAAATATATCTACATATAACACTTATAAAATAGCCATCACCCCAATTCGAAATTAAAAGAGAAATTCTAAAATCATTTGTGGCACAACATCCACAAATAAACAAACAACTCCCCCTTAAAATGATGAATATGCGCTTTAAGAAACTTTCGGAAAAGCACGACGACTGCGACTGTTGCAGCCAATATTCACATGTGACACGGAAACACAAAGTGGGGTGGTTTTTTTGTATTTGTGAGAACAGCAAAAAAACAAAACAAAGATAAAAAGCAAAAGAAAAAGCGCAACAACTTGTGTACATATTTTACCTGTGCATTCCGAATTGAGTTCGGCGTCAACGTCGTTGGTAACGACTATTACGTCGTCATCATCAAAAGTCGTTTTTGTAATGAAAACCACCCCCGCTCATGCATTCATATACACGTTGAGTATTTCACTCTCTGCTTGCGTTGGTGTGTGAAAATAATGAAAATAAAACACAATAACTCGAACTCAAAGCAGGTGTAATAGTTGTTGTTTCCTCTACAGTCTTGTTTTTATTTTTATATACATATGTGTGTATGCATATTTTTCTTCTATTCTATAGATTTTGTTTGTGTGAAATACATAGTTTTTGTTTCCTTTTTTTTTTTTGTTTGTTTTGTTTTTGTTTTGCTTGTTGGGAAATTCCCAAATATTGTTATCGCATTCTTACAGGATGTTTCTATCCTTGTTACTTACCCAGCGAAAAGATCCAGCAACAAATGTATGTTACTGGTGAATTTGTGTGGCTGTCTGTTTGCACGAGTGCAAAAAATATAAAAAATAAAAAACAACAAGACTTTTTGCCGTGTATAAAAAGCAACAAAAATGGTATTGAGAACAAAAATAAAATAAAAACACAAACATATGAGAAAATAACGGTAAAAAAATGATGGCATTAGGAGAAGTTAACCCTGTTGTTGTTGTGTTGTTGTAGGTGAGTTATTTATGGGGTTGTGGTTGGGGTAGAAAATGAGTGTTGATTGTAGAGTGTTTTGAGTTTGGGGAGAGCATGGGCGATATGTTAAACCAAACATTTAAACGAAGGTGTAATGTCTATGCACATACATATGTGTGTGTGTGTGTGTGTTTTTTTTTATTGTTGTTGTTGCTGTTGATTCATGATGATGACGACGATAATGATTTGAAATGGGTCAAAAGGTAGTGGACTTTGTATGTATGTTAGTAAGTGAATGTGTGCATGCAAAACATACAAATCTAAATCAGGGCGCGAAGGGGGTGGCTCATGTATTAACGCGAACCTGAGTGTTTGAGTAGTTAAAACATTTTGTTCCGGGGGGAGGGGGGGTCTGTTTTCTATTCTAAGGGCAGAGGTATTTTACCTTATATGCGTTTTTATTTGTGTTCGTTTGCTTGTGATGCCATTTACTTGTTAGATGTTGTAACTGCAGCAAAGTCAGTCAGAGTTCTGTTCGTTCGTAAGAGCTGCGTATTTTAGGTTAAAAATATTGTTTTGCGTTTGCTTCTTTAAGTTAACTTGACTGTGTTTTTTAAGGAGAATTTTACTTCTAGTATGAGTTTGAACTGATTGTGATGTTATTTGTATAGGCATAAAATCATTTATTTAACTTGGGATCATATTTAAAGGGTGGCCGGGTTTAAAGGTGTTTTGCTATTTAACAATTATATGTTTTGTGTTTTTAATCTCTTGCTTATTTAAGGGGTGATTGATTAGTTTTATGTATCTTCTTCGTTTTTGGAGGGTGCATGGCAAATATTTGATATTTATTATTGTTATCTAGTGTTTCTCTTATCTCAGTGGTGTTGTGATTGCTTCTTTTTTTGGTAAATTGAAATGGTTTTTAACTTTTTCTAATAAACTTTATCTTTAATGAGATTGTCCAAAAACCATTCTATATGATTCACCTTTTTAGACATTTACGGTTTGCAAAAAAGCTATATGCAGCCAATTATTCTATTTTAAACTAATTTTACACGATCCAATGTGAAAATGCAAATTTTATATGAAATTTACGATTGTAGTCAAATACATTATTTATTCACAAAATACCTATATAAATATACCCCAAATGTGTAAATTTTACAAAACTTTTCATTTACATTTAAAAAAAAAATTATATTTTTTCACAATTTTAAACTTATTTCACATAATGCATATTTTCCCGTCAAATACGTAAAATTTTTAATTTTACACAAAAAGTTTAATTGCTTCTTTTGCATATTTTATTACATTATTAGTCAGCCCATTGTGATACCTTTAGAAATGTTGATGTACAATTCATGTGACTTATGTTTGAGTGATAAAAATCACTCATCGTAATCCGGAAGATGTGGTGAACTCACTCATTCATCGATCATATTTGATACTTGTTGCGCATTTGTTAGACATTTCCTAGCCTTGGCCCAGGTGATAAATAAAATCGGAGTACATTTTCATCGTATTACTTGGCGTTGAAAGCCTTGATTGATGCCAGGCTCAATATTTAATTCTTTTTGTCGACAGAGTTTTAGAGTCATCATTATCTTTTAGTTTGGTTTTGTAGTTTTTGTTTCACCTGCAGAAAACAGTGAGTTTTGCATTAGACTCTTATCAGTATATTTCCATCGGCGATTAAAATCCACAATTGCCTTAAGCTCTTTGACAGCTTTTGGAAATTCCAGAATTTTATCATCCAACCATTGCGATCTGAATTTTGGGAATTTATATGTTCTGATATATAGCTCCAATTCCTTCTATGGCCGCATGAAACCGAGACTGTTTGGCCCATAATAGTAGCATAGTTCCATTAAGTTCATGGTGGTTTTCCAATTAGTCTCTGCTGACAATATATTCATATGGTTGAAAGCACCTTTTATATCCAAAATGAATGATAAAAAACTTATTTTGAGCTTATGGAATTCATCAGGATTAAAAATATTTCTAACTTGGGCATCATTCAGTATTCCCAGAGTTTCTATAAAAACTATGACGATAATTGATGGGACTATACTAGGGTCTCCAATTTCCCGTATAATCCTTTGCTTTATTATGATTTATATTTCGTGCTTTTCGGATACACAGAACACTGTAACCTCCTAATACTCAATGCGGAACTTACTTAATTGCAAAATTTAAAAAATTTCATATCGACCGATCTTTTATAAGAACTCTTGAAAAACTGTTATACATATGAAACTAATTTCTTACTCTACACTCCTATATTCTTTAGCTAAATATTTTATGTTCTGTTTTAACACATTTAAACAAAAAATCATCGCCTTAAATAAACAACCTGTATGAATTCTCACCAAAATTGTTAACACAAGTCCTTTTGCACAAATACTCTCTTTTGCATAAAAGCATTTCAAAAAAGAGAACTAAATAATATAAAATCTCCTTTTCAGTTTGCTCTTTCATTTGCTATTGCATTCCAATTGGAGTGGAATTTGTGCGTAATAGATTTTGTGTTTGTTGCACAAAAAGAAAGAGAAAGAAAAGTTGGTTTGTAACTCTTTACCCTTATTTGTTGTAATACAAATTGTGGTCAAAATTCATGGCATGTGTGTGAGAGAGTGTGTAACAACATCAACAGGCAAAAAGCAACCTGCTGCTTTTTGCTTTTGTTTTTTTTTTTATTAATATTTTTCCTGTTGGTTATTTTTTGTGTTCGTTTTCGTTTTGATACGATGTAGATTCAAGCGAGGAGCAAAAGAAAAACCGAAATACACGACAGAGAATGACGACGAAAGCGATGGTGGTGATGATTGTGGAAACGAAAGACAATTTAACGAAATTCAACAGTGTTTTTTCCTTCTCGACATGTTGGTGATTATGATGATGTTGTTGATAATAATGAAGGTGGGTTTGACGTTGTTGTACGCTGCCCACGTCAACGTATTTGATTTACAGATTTTTGATTTTGTTTCGTTTTCAAGTGAATTGAGTGAGTGTCGTCGGCATTGGTCGTGTGCTGTATCGGGTTTTAAAATGTTTTGATGATTGTTTTGTGTTGTATTTCTCTGTTTTTGTTTGTTGTTGTCTTTGCTGTTGTGGTTGTTGTTTTTTCCATTTGCTGTGTATGTTTCTGCCTGAAACTCCGAATAAATTTGTAGGTATATTACCTTAGTATCCCAAACGTTCTTACTTCAGTCTTCGTACAGTCTTTGCTTTAACCCGTTCCAAATTCTGTCCGCCGTTTGCTCTATATTATACAATAACAACAACAACAACAAACTAAAATAATAAAATTCATACCTATAACAAATACAAACAAATATCACAGATAAAATTTTAAATAAATAAAAATCCAAATAACAACAACTAAATTCTCCATTTAAAAATAAAAACAACAACTACAATTAAATAAAAATCTCAAATAAAATTTTATTTTGTTTTGTTTTCTTTTCAAACGAGAATTGTTGATTTAATAGCAGCAAACACAAATTTTTAAATACTCTCTTTTCAAAATAACAATATCAAACTACATTATCGAAATTAACAGCAGCAACAATTATCATTATCTTCAACATCATAATCATCATTTGTTACTATTACCACTCTCTGCACACACACAACAATCGCAGCAGCAACATTAGCAGAGGAAGCAGCATATTTAAGCTCTTTTTTGCTTTTTGCGCGTGTTTGTATGTTCGTTTCATTTGGTATTTGTGCCTGTGTGTACGTGTTGTATGTTTCTGTTTCCCTGCAACTCTACTCTACTCTACAACACTCTCTACTAACTGCTCGGTGAATATTCAAACAAAAAAAAAAAATAACGAAAAAAAAGCAACAACACAAAAGTACCACCATCGTTTTTCAATAACGTTGAAAAATCAAAGTTGAGCTTAGAGGTTCAATTCGTAAACGTCAGTAATACCAGCAACATCGTTCTTAAACGTTGTACGTTGTTCTTCATTCACAATACACACGTTCGTTTGTTGTTTAAACGCTTTAAATGCAATAGTTAACGTTGGTCTCTCACGCAATAACAACCATCACTCTACGTACTATAAAATCACAAAAAATTATTAAATACAAAAAATATACACATCTTTTTGAAAAGAATTTAAATAAATAACTAAATAAAATCATTTTAATAATCATACAATTTTAACAAAATATTGAAATTTGTTTAAAATATTAACATAATTAATTTTAAACACGTAAAACCGCGAATTTTAAACTTTAAACAGAACTTCTTACTAGTGCTAAAAATAAACAAAGTGTTGTAATTTGAAAACCAAAATCTTTAAAAATCAAAAACTCAAACCAAGTTTTCTATATATTTCCAAGCTAACATTTATAAACCTCGTGAGTTTCTCTAACTTTAAACTTTTTTTTTTTTTTAACAATTACCTATAAGATTTCATTTATGTATTTCTTTCATTATTTTTGTTAAACAAAAAAAAAAAAAAAAAGAAAAAAACTTTTTTCTTCTTTTTTGTTGTTGTAACTTGTTTATATTCCCTCTTGTTGTTGGGAGTTCTTCATAATTATAGACCTTTTTTCGCTAACATCTTTAAACCTGCTATAATTATTTCCAAAATCCGCAGCAGAATTATTTGTATTTTCTTCTTTTTTTGCAGCAACAGCAACAGCAACGACAACATCAAGCAAAAAGTTGTATGTAAAAACAGACTAAGCTTGAGTTAGTGTTCGTTTTTGCTTTTTTCATTCTGAAAAATACTTTTTTTTTTTTTTTTCAAAAATAAAAGTCATTTAACAAAAACGTGCGATTTCAAACTACACCCAGATACACACACAATGCTTAAAACACACAGAGAACATGAAAAAAAAGCAAAAGTTCGTTGATACCTTTACACCATTTCCAAGTAGGCTTACTATATTGAGGACATTCAAGAACTTTCCTTTAAAATGAATGTTTGAAATTAAAAAATGAAAATTAATTAAAACAAATTCTTTAATTTCCTTTCTATAAATTGTACTAAAGCAGTTTTTCAATCTTCTCGAGTTTATTTATAAAATCTTTAAAAATATTTAATTTCTTTAAAAGAAATAGAAAGAAAACTGCTAGTAATCTTTCAAAAAAGTTATTTTTGAATCCGATATTTAAGTAAAACTTAAACTTCTTACCCCCTTATTCATAAAAACTTACAACAGGTTTATAAAGCAAATTTTATGAATAAGGGCATTAGTCTTTAAAAAGTACTTGCAAACAATTCCGTTGGAAATATATTGATACATTTTTAAAAATTATTGCACTTCCAAATGTCCATATTGTTTGTATGAGATGTAATTACAAAAGTTCCTTACAAAATTAGTCGTATAAACATTTGATTTTTTTTTTAATTTATTACATTTGACTTTTTAAAACAGACAAGAAATTATTTCACAAGTTGTGTTGAAAAAAGAAATCATCTAATTGTTATAAAATAAAAATTTATATTTTTTACTCGGAAAATCAGACAATTTGAGTTCGAATTCATGAACGAAGTCATTCTTTTGAACTTGCTGAAATTGTAGAACAACCATAGTTACAGTTATAAAACTAACAGTGGCATAACAACAACTGTAGGGATTGTTATACTTCTGCTTCTAGAAAATATTTGAAATTCAAGAGATATGAAGTCTCCTGAGCCTCTTAAGTAATTTTTTTTTTTTTACTTAATAATTGCAATAATTTAGTTTAAACATCAATCATGCCTTATTTTACAAAATTTATATACCGGCAAAGTTTTATTTTTATAAAACTTGAAACAGGTTTGAACAAAACATTTTGTATCCAAAAAAAAAATGCTATTTGAATTTTATTCTTTAGCTTTAAAAGTTAAATTTATCAAAGTTTAAGTTTTTATTAACAATTCTTCAAGCAGAAATAACATTTGCATAAAATGCAAAAAAAAAAAAAAAAACATAAAACTTGTTAAATAAATGAAATCTTGAAATTTTTTTTCCATAACTCAAACCAGTATTTCTTCTGGCAAACAAATTATATTAACTCGCAATTCTAGGTTTTTATCATAAAATTTTGAATTTTCAAAGTTCAATTTAAAAATTCTAATTTTATATTGTAGAATTTCTAATTCTTAATAATGAAAACCTTCACTTTTAAAATAAATTAAAATTAAAACATTTTAACATTTGTAGAGATGAAAAGAAAGCATAAATATTACACATTCTTATTTATTAATTTAAATAATAGTAGAAAAAATTATTTATTTTCAATTCGCAAGTTATTAAAAAAAAAATATATTCGTTTTAATTAAACAAATTTCAATCGCGAATTTTAAATTGTTCTAACTGATAAAACAGGGTGCTTACCATAAGCAAACGTTAAGTTAAAACCAAAAGATGACAGAAACAAAGTAAAGGTTTTGTAAAGTGCTCTTTAAACTTTAAAATTTATTTATATTTATGAAAAACTTAAAAATTGTTTTCTTAATAATAATTCGTGAAGTAAATAAAATTCTTTTATACGAAAATTTAGTTTTCGTAGAAGTCTAAAATTTTAATTATTTATTGGAAACTTTTAAAATATCTAATGTCTATGTCTAACAGATAATAAAAAAATTGAGTTTAATTTCTCTTGTGGCAACAGAAAATTTGTTTAAGAATATTAATATGTAATGAAAACTAAAGAATTATTTAATTTACTTAAACAATTGCCTTAATTACTTATACAATTGTATTCTTTGAATTATTGCATTTAGAATGAACTCAAGCTAGAATAAAAATTCTCTGATATTAATAAAGAATTATTATAAAACTAATTGCTAAATTTCTAATATTTATTATTGTGAAACTTTTAATTCGGGAATTCAATTTTAAAACTCATTTTCACACAGAACTTAGTTTTTTGTTTTAAAACATTGAAAAACATTTTAATATTTAAATCTCTTAGCATTGAACTAATAGGTGGAAGAGACTTTACAACTGTTTATATATAAAATGTAAAAAACTGATCTTAGAAGAATTCTAAAGTAAACTTTTATAATTTGAGAATATGAATAACCCTGAATTTAAGCTAGAAGCGAAACATTAAACAAATCAAATAATCATGAAGAAAACCTGTTAAAATTCGTGTTTCATTGAATGAATGAAAATGAAACAAATGTTGTAGTTCAGCTACTGGAAATGGTGTTTAATACAAGTCGAGTTTAGAGAGACTTTTTTGCCTCTACATTCAGTATTTCTACAATTTAGCAGCTAATATGGAAAGAAAGAAAAATAGCAGTCATTGAAGAAGAAAAAAATACCAAACAACCGGCAAAATAGAAATTACACAAAAAAATAATAAGACCTCAACCCCAGAATGAAACACGTTTATATTGTTAACGAAATTGGTAACAAAACGAAATTCAACAATAAATTCCACAGAAAAAGAGAATTAGGAAACAAACAACAACAAACAAGAGCGAAGCTACACAAGTTGGCAATCTTTTTAAGCAATTTCAAATAAATAAAAAACAAAAACAAAAAACTCTTAAGAGACTTTGCTGAATTACTTTATCTTTTTTTTATACTCAATGATTTGAAAAAAAAAAAACACATTCTTATAAGCCTAACAAACAAACCTAAGACATACAAAAATAAACCACAAAAGAAAAAGGCCAAGAATTGAAAAGAACGAAAGAATAAACTAAAAAGTCATCACCACCAGCATGCCGATGATGTTGGTTATTATTACCTTAATGGTCTAAACTACCTAAGTATAGACAAGAAAACATACTCGTACTTAAATCAAATAGTTAGAAGTAACAAAAAATATTTATACTTACGAGTATACATATGTATGTGTATATAAATACAATAACTAACAATAATAGTAGGCCTAAATGTTTAAACAAACTCAATTGTGGTAACACAAGTATTCCAATACATACTTCTTTCTGCTACTTGTTGTACTCTTCTCATATTTTTCCTCTTCTATTCTTAACACTAAATACTTTCATATTTATATACAATGCTTCAGTTCTGAGACTAACTCAAAGAATCTACAAAAAGAACAAAATAAATGAAAAAAAAAATTTTATAACTAAAATGTGTAGTGTTTAAGTGGTTTTTTAGAAAGATATAACAATAACAACAAAAAAGAAGTAATTCCTCAAAGTCATTAAAACAAGTAACACGTCCTACAAAAAAGAAAAAAAAATATATATACAAGAAAGAAGAAAAAAGAGTTAAAAATTTTTGAAAGAAATATTTAATTAAAACCAAAAAATAATAATATTAAATTTATATTTTTCTTTAATTCTAGTGTTTAATTCAATAATTAGTTCTTCAAACCTAAAGAACTCAAAACCTTAAAAAAAATTAAATCAAAATATCAATCAAAATAGTGCTTAAATAATAATAAAATCAATAAAAACCCAGTGCAATATTTTTAAAAATTAAAATATTTTTGAAAAAATTAAAAGTTGAAAACCTATGTAGCAGTCATCTAATCAAAAACACCCTTTGAGCGCCAAAAATAATCTGCAAAAAAAAAAAAAAATAGAAAAGTTTGAAAATCTCGAGCCAACAAAAGAAAAAATAAAAATATTTTAAAACTCTCTTACTTACTTTTCAACACAAAACTTTTTGACTACACTAATTGGTAATGTTTACACAAATTTACATTTTACTTTTTATTTATTATTTATTTACTTTACAAAAGTTTTAGTTTAAGTTTTAATTATTTTGTTGTTTTTTTTTTATATTAATTTTGGTTCTCAGGAAGTTTTTTTAGTTGTAAAACCAGCTCTTAAACAAAATAGTTTAAATCTTTTTCAATTTGAAATCGTACTTAAGAAGACCAGAATAAAAAAGACATTTTGAATCCTTTTTTTGCTTAGCAACAAAACACTAAAAATGTTTTAAAATGGCATAATTTTCAAACCCTATTGCAATTATTGCAAATTATTAGCGCAATTCACAATCTTGTGCAAATGGTCTTGCATCATTGTATTTGCAAAATATTTTTGCTTTACACTAACAAAATATGTATACAGAAATGCACATGCTACTGTTTACTTGCAATGATGCAATACCATTTGCATAAGATTGTGAATTGTGTTATTAAGTTTATCTTAACAGACTTGTGTAAAAGCAAACGACTTTTAAAAACAGCGCAATAGCGCAATTCACAATCTTGTGCAAATGGTATTGCATCATTGCATTTGCAAAAAGGTTTAGCATAGATATTTTTGCTCTACAATAACAAAATACACAGCAATGCACATGCTAGACTTAAATTTATATTTTCCGTTGCGTCATCATTACTTTCCGTATCTAGAAAATGTTGGTGTTAAATAAAGTAACATATGTTTGTATACCTTCTTTTAATATAAATTCTTTAGCAGCATTTTCTATAAAAAAGTTCACCAACTATTTCTTAAAGCTTTTATTGGACATATTTTTTAATTCTTTTTGCGAATTTGTTTGATTGATAAAATCAGCTGTTAATTTTGTATCTTGCAATAAGTAGTGCAAACCAAATTAAAAAGATTATTCGCAGTAGATAGCATATATTTGCAATTTCATATATTTGCAATCTCAAATGCACAAGATTGTGAATTGCGCTAAAATATTCCAAAAACATAATTATATAAATATTAGTTCTATGATTAGTTATTATGTATATTTAAATAATCTTAAAAATCAAACAGATCAAAGCTTTATAAATTTATTTGCTGGGGCAATAAATTCCTGTATTGTTGTCTTTACAAATTCATAGTTGTGACAATCAGTTAATTCCTAACAATCACGCATTTTACCAGCACAGTTTTGTGCTTACGTAATTTTTGTTAAAATAACTTAATAGTTTGTTCTCTTTAATAAAACAAATAAAGTTTAGTAAAATAAAACTCTGAAACCAGAGACCAAAAATTTGCACAAAATTTTAATTTTTTCAAATGATAAATTAAAAAAAAAAATATTCAAAATTCATTAAGTTCACAATTGGGATTTAAAAAAATTTTTGTATAATATGTAAAAAGGAGAGAAAGAATATGAATAATTATTACAATCAACCATAATAAAAACAATAAAAAAAAAACAGAAAGGTCATACCAAACCATGTAAAGTAAAATAATTTGCAGTGATTTATTTTTTAAAATCACTATTTTGTGTTTTGATCATGTTTATGGACTTAAAACACTATAATATTGTGTTTTATAAAGAAAATTTGTTACGAATTTTTAAATATTAACCAACTTTATTTTACTGAATTATTAGGTTTGATATGCCAGCATTTCAGTAAACCAAGTGTTTCAAAAACTAATAACACTTATAAAACGAAAAATCTTTAAAGTGATGTTCTGCAAATCTTTCACACGTTTACCATTTAAAGCAAATAGTTTTGTTGTGTCAACCAAACTTATACCTATTTTAGTAGTTTATTTGTGCCTACTATTCTTTATAGAAACCAGCAACATTTCATATTGATTGTATTTAAACTGGATCCTGTTGCTTTTATAAAACAATTCAATAGTTACAATTAAATGGAAAATAGTGAACTTTCAAAAATTGTTTCAGTTCCAAAAACGTTTCGTGTCATGAATGAAATTAAATCCTTAAGTCAACATTTTTGCTTTTAGGGTTTTAGGTATATTTTATTTTGATATTTAGATTTAGAATGTAACCCGAAAAAGTTTCCGATTTAACGGTCTTTTTTTTTTGTTGAACAAATCTTCTGGTCCTTCGCTGGTTATTTTCAGTTATTTTTCTTTCTATTTTGAAAACTTTTTGTGCTGAAAACAATTTGTTAAATTTTTTAGATTTTATATTTAGCTTATGATTAAACCTAATTTTAAAATTTCAAAAACAGTAAGTGACAAAAATATAGAGAATTTTGATTAGTAATTAATAAAATTTGTTTTAATCTTTAGCTACAGCTTAATATCTATGTTTGCTTGAAAAGATAGTTTAAAAACGGGGACACATTTTGCTAAATATTTTTAAATACTTTATATTAACAAATCTTATGATTTTTTGTTTATGTTCTTTTCTGCTCAAGTTTAAATGAATTAAGTTCCTAATATATTAATCAAATCAGTTTAAAAGCCAGCTAGTAGTTAAATACTTCTAAGTAATGCAAATGCTATATACCAGTCATTACAAAGTATGTTTATGGCATTAGAATTGAGATGTTTGTCACTTACGGTTTTTTCATTTGTTTGTTTGTTTTTCTTTTGCTTTAATTTATTTCTTTACTAACAACAAATTAATACTAACTGTTTTTCTTTCCCCTAAATTGAATAATATGTAGTAATAAACAACAGCTACTAAGAACAACAGCAACTGTTAATAAAAAATTGTGGTATCCTTTCTTTAAATCCTTAACAACAAAGTCCTTAAAAACTACACTCATTAATACTACAAACAAATTTAAAGAAAAATAAATTATTTGACAAATTGTTGCTAGAAACCTTTAATAACAGCAATAACTACAAATTAACAGTATTAATTTTTTACATATCAAAAGAGAATAGAAACAAAATGAAGAGAGAATTTTAAAGAAAAGGAGCTTAGAATTTAAAATTAAACTATTAAACTGTATTTAAAAAATTTATATTATTGAAAAATAAAAACATATTTTAATTAAAAAAAAAAAGTAAATTGTAAATTTTAAATATATAAAAAGAAATAAAAATTTAACTGTAAATGAAAATTATCAAATAAAAACAAGGTTGTTTTTGACCCCCTCTCCTCAAAAAAAAAAAAATTGTAAGAAATTTAAAACTGTAAAATTCAAAACAAATCAATTAGCAATTCGTATGGTTGTTTTATAATTAATAATTAATAAAATTAATAATAGAGAAACCCCTCTTAAAATACAAATCCAAATAACATTTTTTTTAGCAATCAAAAGGGGATTGAATTTAACACACAAAACAAATTTATATCCTCAAACCCAAGTCAATTGTATAAACAAATAAACAGAATTAGCAAGAAAAATATTAACGTATTTACATAATCTGGTACAAAACCAAAACCACTTTTGTGAAATATTTCTGGTAGTAGATATTATTAACTTATATTAAATAATAATAATAATAATAATTATTATACATTTAAGTTAAATAAGATTTTATTCAAACCAGTTAGTGGGATTTTGGCAATATTTTTTTGCCTAAAATCCTAAATTGTATTAAAACATAAAAAAAAACTAACTCAAGAAAGCGCGTTTTGACAATCATTCAAAGTAAATAGCGTATAAATATTAGCAGTATATAAATATATATGTAAACAAAAACAAATTGTATTAAAATATTTTAAAGAATATTCTCACTATTTCTACTAAACTACTGTGTGATTTCCCATTTAACACTACTGCTACTAAACGACAATCTTTTATGATCTTCAACAAATATTAAAATAATCTTCAAAAAAAAAAAAAAAAAAAAACAAGCTATTTTCTAAACCCCCTCAAAAACTGTGTGATCTTTTTATAACAAGCCATAACTCTGACAATCTCTCTACAAATTTTACTACTTAAACAGTTTATATATTTTATAAAAATATAATAATCTTGAATTCTAAACATATTTAAACATAATCAAATTTTAACTTAAAATATACTAAGAATACAATCAAAAAACCCTTATATACTTAAACTTAAAACTATTGCACAAATTTATATTTATATATCTATAGTTACTTAAACTCAAACCAATAAATATTCTTATTGACAATCTTATTCAATCATCTATATTTACTCTTTATAGGCATAAAATCCAACTTAAACTTAAAGTGTTTCAATACGTTTTACTCCAATTTTTAATCTCTTAGCAAATAATCAGCTCTAAACAATCTATAGAATTTACATTACATTACATTATTACATACATTCAAATAAGTATTTATAACTATTAAAGATCTAATCAAACAATCAATCAAAGTGTATAATATTAAACAATCAAGGCAACAATTTGTTTAATTAAAATAATTGCGAAAACATAACAAAACATAAATACAATCAATTGGTCAACTTTTTAAAGCCAAACAAAACCACCCACACTCAAACACATTTCACCACAAAAATTTCTTTTTATTCCCCAACCTTCTTGATATTTTCCCTTTTAACGACAATTACTTCCCTCCTTAAATATCGCAATATTTTCGTCATAAAAAACAACTGCAACATCCAATACATAAACAATCCATAAATTAAAACAATTCCTATATAATTGTTATTTAAAAATTAAATTAATTTTGCCAAACAAAAACAAAAAAAAAAAAAACGTATAATAAAAACAAATATTTTGTGTCAGTGCTGTTAAACGTTTAAAATATTCAAAAAAAAAAAAAAGAAGAAACTAAAGAAATTTCAACATATATTTTTTTTTGCAAGTTACAACAACAAACTACAGCAACTAAAGTCAACTTCAGCTTCATCCAAAAAAAAAAAAGAAAAGAGTTTAAACTATATTTAAAATGGTAAGAAGAAGTTTCTCTAGGTCTTCAGAAATCATAAAATCTCTATTTTCAAATATTATTTTGCAATTTTGGGTTTGGAAATGAAAATAAAAAAAACTGTACAAATAAAAGAATTTTCTTTTTTAGCTTTATGGAAATGTATTTGAAACATTTTTCAAAACTGTCTTTGTTATAAGTTTTTGTCTTTAATATGTCATTAAAGAAACCTACTAAATCACTTGATTTTAAAAAAAATATTATTTTTGCAAACATTTTAGATGTTTTAGAAGTTTGATCGATTTTAACAGAAAACTACTTCTATATGTCATCATACTATAATACAGGCATTACTTCATTAGTTCTAAGTAATGCAGTAGCCATCACAAAGCCAATGCCATATTATTATCCATGTGGTCCATGCTAATATTTTGAGTTGGTTTAATTGATGATAAATAAATCTTTCAAAACTTGTCAACTATGTTGTTTGACTAACTAACATGATAATAATGACATGAGTCAAATAATTTACAAATTATAGAAATAATTAATTATGATGATCTTCGTGATTTGTCACTTAAGCAATATTATTTAAGGTTTTTCCAACCAAAGAGAAATTCTGATTAGATTTTTTTTTTCTTTTTTTTTTTCAATAAATGTTTTAAATACATTATTATAAGCTAAATTTACCATTTTATTTGAAATCAAAATTAAAAATAGAATTTTAAAAATTCTGCATTTGTTTTATAAAATATATAACTATGTAACTCTTTAATAATATATATATATATATAAACAATCCCATCAATGAAAGCTGATATTTTTCACTTTTGGTTTTCTTTTGAAATAAGTTTATGAAAATTTAACCACTTCTATTTAGTAGACGAAGAAAAAACTACTGCTGTTATTCAACTTATTTAAATACTAACCATTTTGTTTCCTTTAAAGTTTTATTGTTAAAAAAGCTAACTCCACTAACTGTCTCTACTTAAAATGCTATGGTCTGGCTAAATATACAAATCTGCTCTACTCTACTCTACTACACTTTACTTCTATATTTTAATGACTTCACTTCAGCTCTTATAAAATATTAATACTTTTAACATAAAATAAAAATTTTCACTCACTTTGTAGTATATTTCTTTCACTGGTTCTATTATACTCTCTTTTCTAAACTATTTAATACTAATACTAATTAGTTAATGACAATTTTGTTACTTTTCATAATAAGAAAAATTGTTTTACTTTTATGCTTTTTTAAGAATTTTTTATTTATTTGTTGCTAAAAATATTATCTCAACTCAGCACTTTTAGGTCTTTTAAAATACACTATTTTTTCACAGATAATTATGAAGAAATTTTATTAAGATTTATTTTTAGTTTGTTGTTTTTTTTTCAAAATTGTTTTCATTAAATTCTTGTGTTTGTTACTATATAAACATAATCACTACATTTTTAAGAAAAATAATTGATATTTATTTAAAAATATATACACTACTAAACAATTTTGTAAAAACCAACCACAAACAGCAAATGCAGTTGTTACAAGCAGCACCAACACCTGCGCATCCTCATCATTTGCATATGACGCCTCAAACGTATACAACGACCACGTATCCAGCAACCGCTGCAGCTGCAGCAGCTGCTGCCACTATGCTGCATCAACAGCAGCAGCAACAACAACAGCAACAGCAGCATCAATTTCAGATGCAACAATTCTATGTCCAACAGCAGCAGCAGCAACAGGCTGCTGTGGCTCAACAACAGCAGCAACAGCAACAACAACAGCAGCAACAATTACAAATGCTGCAAACCTATATGCAAATGCAAGTGACCAATGCCACCTCACCCACCACGCCCACCAAATACAATTCGAATTTATTGGGTCAGGCGTCTCAGCAGCAACAGCCGGCCACGGCCGCTTTCTTTTCCACGACCGCAGCTACACCCTTGACGATTATACCCACCTGCAATGGCTCGGCAGCGGTGGCAGCTGCTATGTTTGCAGCAAATATGGCTGGTACGACTTCATCATCGTCGTCAACAACTACTCCATCCAATAATGTAAATAATAACATTAGTCTATCTGCAACTAGTTCTTCTCCAGCAGCAACTGCAGCGACTGGCGGGGCCTTCCTAAATGCTCTGGCTACAACAAACGCTTTTACGTCTATCAACACAAATGGCCACCATGCTTTGAACAACTCTGGGCCGGGTATCTTGGGTGGCGCTCCCAATGGCTTGCTACAAACCAACGACTTTAGCCACCATTACCACTTCACTAAAACACCCAATGTAGTGTCAAATAAAGTTGGTGCCGGTTATGTTGGTATGCGTCCAGGTGCTGGTTTGCTAGGAAGTGCTCCTGGCTGTCCGACCATCGAGTTGGCCAATAAGACTTCGAAATTATTATTGGCGACCTCACCAGTGGCCAGCCACAGCCAGACCACTTCTTTGGCTTCGAACTGCTCCAGCTCAAGTCGTTGCAGTTCTGCTTCTTCTGATTGTTCTATGCCATCGCCATCTTCATTACACCTATCTTCTCCTAAAAAGGTTTGTGTCTACTTTTCGCCTAGAGCAACAAAACAAAAATAAAAAAAAAACATAATTCAAAACTCAACCTTAAAAAAATGATAATCCTAATTCCTAACCTTAAAATTCCTAAAATCCTGAAGATCCTGCGGTAAATGTCAGATAAAAGAAAGAACTTAATTTCTTGTTTTATCTATCATTCATGGCTTTGAATGTATGTTGTTCTCTTTAACTCTCTGTAGCAAATTTCCTCTACTTTACAACACACACACTCTCTCTCTTTCTCTCTCTCTCTCTATGTCTGTGTGTCTAACTGTAAATAAGCAAAAGTAGTTGATCTATTTAGTTATCTCTGTATAATATCTGTGTGTGATTTGTTTCGGTTTTGTTTTAAAAGTAGTTAATTAGTTTAATAAATAAATATCCTTTTTAATGTCGTGAATTTGAAACAATTCAATTTGGAACAACCTGTTTTCCTTAAGTTTTTTTTAAGTCTTGTTCTTTTAATTTTTATTATGATTAAATTTAATTATTTCATTAAGAATACCAGGATTATTTAATTATTTACAACAAAATTGTTATTATAGGCATTTTTTTTTGCTCTAAATACATTTAATGTCAATTCAGTAATAATAACAGGCATTAAGAAGAATTATTTGCTAACATAAATAATAATATTGACCACAATTACCACTTTACCGACAAAAGGGAATTGGAAAGACACTTGAGCAACCCTATCCTATTAAACAAATACCATCATAATAGTTTTTTATTACAACCTTTAATAGTTAATCAATTGTTTTTAAATTCTCCCCAATGCAAATGTAATCATTACAAACATGTGACTGTATTCCCTCACCAAGGTGATTTTGCAACTTTGTAAGTGAATTGCGAAAAAACCACTGCAATTGTAGTAAACGCCACATTTAGCCAGGCTCCCCAGAAATAAATTGCGTGTGTATCTAGAATCCTTTATCTATAGTTTCATATTGTTTTCTGTGCGGTTTCTCCTATAATAGTAGCAACCACTATACTTATATTTAATTAAGTAGGCGCCTATAAAATATTAAACCCGATTTTCCTTCCTCCTCTCTCTCTCTCTCTGTATCGCCCTCTTGTATTTTAAACATACAAGTCTGTGCTTTTATATTTCCATCACACTATACCACCTTTGCAGCCAGCTAACTTTATGCATATTTATTAGCTTTTTGTCGTATAGGGTCTAAATATGTCATGCCAACGCGCTTTTAAATTTAAAATAAGTGCTTATCACTATTTCAGTTGTTGTTGTTTCTGTTTCTATTGCCCCTCTTGCATTGCTGCATTCCCGTAATGTGTTGTGTTGTTTGTGATGGCTTTGAACGATAATGGCATGCTACACTGTTGACCAGGTGAATTGTTTTAAAGAGGTGTTGAAATGCAAAGAAGTTTCTTAGCGCTTATGCAGTAAATTTGTCACAAATTGTTAAGTGATTTATTGTTTTTCGGCTGCTTCTGATGTATATTAAGTACTTTAGTGTTAAATAGTAAGTTTATTAATTTATGTTGTCCTTCGAAGCAAACAGAATTTCAAATAATTTTGATGTTAAATGTTTGAATGGTTTACAGTTTGCTTTGGAAGTCTTAAATGTGTAATTGCTCTTCTCGTTTTCGCGGTTTTGGTGGTGTTACATTTTGTTTTGTCTTGCTATAATTATATTTGTGGACGAAATTAAGTTCTTTACGAGAATAAATATAAAAATTAGGATTTTAAATTCGTAGAGAATGTTTTTTGAATTAAGCAGTATAAATAATATCAGATAATTATTATGGTCCTACGAACCAAATATCAATTCTGATTATATACGATTAAAGTTTGTAATATTAAAATCTTACTTTTTTATCCTGCAGAAATTTGTTCAATCCTATTTTAAAATGCTAACTAAATATAATTCATGATTTGCAATATTGAGAAATCTGATTATGTTATAGTTGCAATATGTCGAAAAAAATGCTGCATGTAGCATTCCAGATATACTACATAAAATTGCAGTTGGCACATTTTAAGAATGAAAAATTCCTTTTTTTGGGTTATTGTATTTGAATTGTTTTATCGATTTATTTATTTAAAAACTTTGAAATTTAGAAATTTTACTTTCATCAATTGTTATGGTCCTTCGAATTACCAATATAATTTATCGTTTATCGACGTTGAATCGGTCTACTCATTGTGGGAGTAGTTACGATTTTACTTGAGACAATTATTTTAGTCTTCATCATGTCAAGCAGCGTTAAATTTTACCCAAAAGTTTCTTTTCAATCCATGAAAGTTTGTAGGAAATAAAATCGATTTCAAGTAGTTGTACTGTTGTGGACTTTTCATCAATATGTTAAATTTAAAATATGTTAAATAAAAAAATTAAATTTGAAATATTCCCAAAATTTATTATTAATTATAAAATTGTCTTTATCGCTCGTCAAGCCAAGTTTTCAAAACGGAATTAAAAGATTCCACTTGAATGCTTACAGGCAGCAGGCAATCACGTAAACCAACCAAGACAGTTGATTAGCCAATTGCAACTTTATAGAAATGGTGTTTTTCTAACAACAGGATATACCACAGACCCGCATATAATTGCATATAATTATTTTGTAGTTTTTTATTATAAAAACCGGTGGAAAAATTCGCTCTAACTACCGACAACCACCTCAACCAGTTATGTCCACAACAGCCAGTCAGTCAGCAGTCAGTCAGCCACTTAGATACTCATTGAGAGTGGGTTTATTTTTATATACATTTGTTGTATTACACTTTATCCTTTTAATGTATTTATATGCACCTTTTTATATCGATTAGTGTTAATGTATTATTGCATATTTTTTTAAATAATTTTGTATATGTATTTCATTTCAGTTTTGTTAGTTTATGTGTATAAATGGAATTAAAAAAATACGGGATAAAAAAAAATTCATTGCATTTTCAACGTTCATTAGAGCAGCTTACATGCAGACATACATATACATGGTAAATGCTTAATATTGACAAACATACATACTAGTACATAACTAAAAACATAATTTTATTGAAAAAAAAGGTCCTCTTGCAAATTGTTGGGGTATATTAAATAATTGAACAAGCACGTTAAGTGCAGTTATAAGCTGTTAAAGCATGTTTGTCTGTCTGTCTGTCTTGCTGACTACTCCACTCACTTAAAATAGAAATGGTCAATTTATGTGTCTTAATCGACACCATTGGCATTAGATTGTAAGAAAAAAGGTTCTAAGGAAAACTGTGGCGTTAGAAAATGATTTTCTTTTTTACAACAATTGTTGTAGCATTAACTTGTCTTTTTTTTCCTTGAACCCGCCACCACTACTTTCTATTACTGGGGTTGTGTTCAATTTAAACAATTTATAAAATGAGTTTATTTCCTGGGGATTGGTTTTATTATTACATTTTTATTATTATTAGTTTTATTATTTTATGTTTTTTTTTTTTCTGTTATAGTGTGACTTTATGGTGTGAGAATAAATGTTATTTTATATAATTTATTCTATATTACTATTATTTATTTTATGTTGTTGTTGTTTTATTTAAGCTTCTAAAAGGATTAAGTGATTTTTGCACATGAAATTATTGTGAATATTATTTCTATAAATAGTGTATTTTTTTTCCAAAAATTTTATTTTTGTTTAGAAGTATTATTAATTTTTATATGTATGTGAATAAGTGAATTATTGCAAAAATCTAATTATAAATTAAATAAAGATCATGTTTATAGAATTATTGCTGAATTAATTTATAAAATTAATGAGTGGTTAAATGTTTTGATATTTTACTGCTAGCAACACGTTGTGTCCATTTTAAATGCTTGGTGAAACCTCTTAAAATATCCACTACTTTTCCAAATCTTTTATCAATATATCAGATATATATTCCAGATTTTTGTTAGTGAAAATTAACAACATGGGTTCCTCACTGGCTGAGATATGACCAGAAAACTAACTGGCTAACTCGATGTTTTTAAATATACATTTTTATATCTTGGACTACTGGTCATAGGTTTATAGGTCTTTTCTTCAGAAACTTAATTTTTCTTGATTTTGACTTAATAACGAAATTTAACAAATTTTTCCAGCTGAAACCGAATCTTTTATATATATTTGGGCACCGTTTTTACAGTATGCTTAGTAGGGATGCCAATCCCAAAATCCCGCTTCTGAAAATCTCGGGATTTGATAAATCCCGCATACCGGGATTTTTTAAAACAAATAAATATAAAATCCCGAAAGCTAGTACACTAGAGCCCCGACTTGCAAAAAGCAAACAATTTTGTATTTTTGATAAAAAAAAAACTTGTTTTTGAATGAATTCATTTTTATTTATTTAATTTACTTCAGCAAATGGTTATAATTATTATTAAGAAATAACAAAACAAGAAATCAAGAGGAAACAATAAAAATTAAATTCATTTACATAAGTATGTATGTATGTCTATTCACAAAAGGTAGATGCATTAAAAAAATTAATATATATAATATAAATATATAAATAAAAAAACAACACTTGTATTTACATATATCTATTTGATTGGATACTGTTTTAACAAAATCTCCTTCTGTGTTTCCGCCCCTGAGATGTGTTAGGCGATCCTTCGCGGCTTTATATCCAAGCCATGCTTTCTCATTTTTTTTTTTTTTTTTGACAAGTTAGTTCTTGATGGTAAACGTTTCCAAAAATTATCTGAATCTGCTTAGATTGGAATGGTATGACAATTTCAGCTATTTAATTGATTTATTTTACCAGTGTCTCTGTTGCAAATTGTTCTTACTGTTGTAGGTGCTAATCTAAGAGTGCCCAATTTTAATTCCAAACTTCTTACCATAACCGGACAGTTGTTCTTAGCAACACTTACATATATAACAAAGAGAAGGGAATACCCCTTATTTCACGCAATTTGAAAACTTCTTAATGTACAGGTCGGCCCGCCGGTATTGTGCTCAATACTACACTACAAATGCTAAAAATAGTAATCCACAATGCTGCAGTAAAAAATTTAACCGTTCTTATTAGTAGCGACGCAAATTGAAATCAAAACGACGCAAATCGAACCGACGCAAATCGGGGCTCTAGTGTATTTTTTTTTACAACGTCATCAACAAAAATTTAAAATTTTTAAAAGTATATCGAAGAAATAAAGGTGAAAAAATTAAAATTAATTTTAAATTTGATCTTTCTACGGTTTCTGGATTTGGAAATTCCTATATTAAAGCTTCTTTAAATTCTTTAAAAGCTCAACAGATAACGAATGATGAAGCCCTTTGTAGCGATATGAATGTCTGCTGATGTTGCACTTTTATTAAGGCACACAGAGATATCAAAAAGTGATTGCAGATTAAGCGAGATTAGAACAAAGAATGTTTTACCTAAAATTTTTAAGAAAAATCAAGAGTGAATTTTTTAAACAGATAGAAATTTTTGTTATTAGAATTGCATTAAACACGTTAATTCGAAACAAATGAAATAATGAATACAATTGAAATAGTATGTAAAAGTATGGGGAACAACACCTAATAATGTCTGTTATGACATGAAATCAAATATTGAATAAGAAATATAATTATTTGTTTCGGTGGGTAAAAAAGAATTGTTTATGCCTCAGCATACTACTATTTGTCCATAATTTTGCCAGTTTTGACCGTTAATTGTGAACGATGTTTTTCATTAGCTTAATATACATATAGTAGTAACAAAATTAAATCAATATGCTTTTTACTTTAGATTTATTGATATTACTAAAAAGTTTTTGTTAAGATCGAACGATAGAATATTACTATTGCTTTTAAATTAATATAGAAATTAAAAGCGAAATGTCGTAGTACTTTTGTAAAACTAACATTTCAATATAATGATATTATGTTTTTAAATTATTAATGGTTTATAAACTCTTAATAATATATATATATAATTTAAATTAATATTTCAAAGAATACCATTCTAAAGTAATATTTTTAGACAATTGGCACATTGGAATGCATTTTCTGCCCTGCCAAGAGCGTCATCAGCAATGTTTATTGCCCAAGGTCTACTTGTAAACATCATCTATTTAACTCGCCATTATTGAGAAATAGACTTCGGGAATTAATCATATTTTTTATTGCATGTTATGAGTTAGAACGAAATTTACATATCGCACCCTAAATACAAAAGCGTCACAACTCAAAAAATAGACATAACTTTATTTTTCCAGTTAAAGAAGATAGTGATGTGAAAGAAATTGTTGCAGTAGATAGAGATGTGTACTCTGAATTAATTTATGGAAAAAAGTCAGTTTTGGAAAATTTTGAGTTGTGACCCTTTTGTATTTAGTGTGCGATATGTACGTTTACAATGTTATTATTATTACAATTATTATTATTATTACAAATTGTATTATTACGAATTTGTTGTAGTTTTTATTGCTGCGTCTACTGTTGACAACTTTTTACACCCTGAATATCAAAAGTTCAACAATTTTTCATTAAGAAAAAATAGGAAACCTTAAAAGTTAATAATAAATTAAAAAATTATAACTATGACGACAAAAAATATCTTTAAAAAAAAAAATTATTTTATTTATCAGAAGTTACTTTTTTGAAATAAACAGTTTTTATTATTAATAAACGAATTGATTTTAATATGAAGCAAAAAGCCCGCAAAATCCCGGGATTTACATTTATAAACTCGCGAATCCCGAGATATAAAAAACCAGCAGTGATGTCAGATGAAATGTTGAAAGTTCCCTACGTTTTGATAAAAAAAAATCCCCACATTTCCCTACAACTCAAAATTTATTAATAATTCAAGATAGTAAATTTTATTTACTTTAAACAAAAAACAATAACATACATTTTAAAAAAATTTCAGGTAGTTTGAGTTAAATAAAAAAAAAAAACAATAATATAACATAAAAATCTACACATGTTTGTATACGTAACATGTAAAAAATCAGTTGTAGAGCTCTTGTAAATTCATGTTCTTTAAATGACTTTCTGTACAACGGAAGCTTGTTCAGTTTAACATTTTTGATTGTAAGTGAGATCGAAGAATACATATTTAAAACCTCGTGACTCAGTTTATTTCTTTTTTTGTACGGACGTCAGTAACAATTGAGAATATCCTCTCAGCATCTGCATTGGCATGTGGTAAACTCAGTAGAATTTTGGCTAATTTGGAGAGGCAAGGGAATACGAAATTATCATTGAAATTCTTCGACTTTGGTATATATAACCAAAATGGTTCCAAATCCATATTTGAAAGAGAATTTATTTCTTCTCTTGAAAAATTATATTCTAGGGTTAGCCATTCTTGAGTACGAAGATTGGCATCAATATTAAATTTTTCACATAACATTTTAAATTTGTAAATTTTTTTATTTCCAGTACCAAGGGCTAATTTGGGATTTAAGAATTCCATTTCTTTAAAAATTGGGTACTTGATACTCAATACTCAATAACAAAGTAGCCTGATTGTGATTATTGAAGCGATATGCTTTTATACCACAGATGTTTTTTCAAAAGTCAGTTAAATTAAATTTTTATTTACATGCAAAGGAAAAATTCCCTACATTTGGACGAAAATAAAAAATCTGTCTTTTTTTCCCTACAGTCTGATTTACGGAGAAAAATTCCCTACAAGTAGGGAATTTTCCCTACATCTGACATCACTGAAAACCAGTTCCGTTTGGCATCCTTAATGCTGCGATATTTTGAAATGATATACAAGTTGCTATATTCTATTATTTATTTGAATTCAATTTATATATTTTTTTCTTAAAACTTGAGGTTAATAGTTTCGTTTGTTTTTAATTATTTTATGACAATAATAAGACAAAATTCAAACTATTAACATATGTTTGGTGTAGTAAAATGTAATATACTCTTCTTCGAAGGAAACTCAAGGTTAATAGTTTAATTTGTTGCTCATTATTTCACACCTAATTCTATTTTTACACAGTTTTGATTTAACACGGTTTGAAATTCCAGAAATTTTTAATTTTTTTTGCACGATATTATTCTAATTAGAAGGATTCAAATTCGTTAGGGCTTACATTTTTTGTTGGTTAAATTAAATTTTAGCGAAATATGTTGATATCAGAAATTTAGGGGAATTCCCTTTTTGTGCATACAAGCAAATTTACTGGTCAGATCAATTGTCAATAGCAAACAATTAAATAAACTTGTCATGCATACATTTCTTTACATTACTTTTAAGCTTACTCGTAGAGTGCTTGTGTAAAAACACATTGTACATGCGGTTTAATATTAGTTGTTGTTAAAAATCTTTGTTTTTCACTTATTTTTAATACATTTTAGCAATAAGGAACCAATCACCTATTTTTTTTGCATACGATGAATGCATTTTTTACACGGTTTTTGTTTGAACGGAGTTTCCTGGAACCAATTACCGTGTAAAAACAAAATTAGGTGTATTTACTTTTATTTAAACATCTGCACATTAAATCCTATATTGTTCTTGCTTTCGAAGGACCTAAACTGATATGTATTTTTGTATTCCCGGGATTTTATATTCAATAATAAGTCAAATCAAAAGGGATAAATGAAAGAGTTGAAACAATATCATAGGTCAAACATGGTTACAAATTCAGAAATTAGATGTTGCCAATATAATAAAGACAGGTAGGATATTTCGCACATGTTCTACTAAAAGAGATTGTTATAGTTTTTGCTTGAGTAGTTTCCTTTACCTTTCCTTTATGTTTTTTAAACCTGCAACATACACCTGCATATTACTTACGTCTGTATGCTGATTGAAATTCTTCAAACAGTTTTTATAACAAATATTTGTTCAATGAAAAATTCTATTGTTTTATGAACAAAAATTGTTCATGTATTTTTTAGTGCAATAAAAAAAAATTTGTAACAAATAACAGCAACGAGAGAAAAACAAAATATTTATGTTATTGGTTTTTAATCCTTTTGCTAAATGTAGTAAAACTGTACTAACAACAACGAACAAATATTGTTAGTTTAGGTTTAATTGAATATTTTATTATTTTTATTTTTTTTAACAATATTTTAAAAAATGTAAATTCATAACATCCAACAAATAAATAGTTAAGCTAGAGAGAAAAGATTTAAATGAAATTCAAAACATACTTTTGTTGTTGTACGTACATCTACATACATACATATATTACAAGTTTGTAGGAGTGAGTAATTTAAAGCCTGCTAATCCTTAACATTTGTTTTACAATTCTTTATTTTGTTTGTTGCATAAAACAAGCAACAGCAACAATAATAAAGCAAAACTATAAAAAACAAATATAATAATAAAACATAATTGCTAAAAACTATGAAAAAGTGAAAAACTACAACAAAATGTACAGAAAACACCTCAGCATTGAGCAACAGCCCAGCAACGAAGAGTAAGAGCGTTAAGTTTCCAGCAAAACTTTGCTGTAGTTTTGTGCTAAACACTTTGTTGTTGCTGTCTTATAAAAGTAATTTAAATTTTCTGCGTCTCTAGCAGTGCTCTAATATTATAACTTCCTTAGTTAGTTTGGCCAACATTTTGAAAAAAAGTCCTTTACACAGTTACTGTTACTCATACTTACCAACATTCTCTCCCTCTCTATCTCTCTCTCTCTCTCTCTGTTCAGGCTGTGCAAGCAACAAAACAATCTACAAGTTAAATTTAGTTTTATCCTTTATAGCCTTTTCTTATATAATTTTATAACTTTTTAATTCGTTATTATTATTGTTTTTATTTCTGTTTTCAATTCACTTTAGCCAAGGAAACTACTTTCCATGGTGACAATGTTTTTATTTCCGTTTCCTTATCAAGTTTTGTACTTTGTGCCAGTAAAAATTTTGTTATTCTGCAGATTTTGTTCCCTTCCTTAATATTGATTTTGGCCTGCAACTAAAAAAAAAAAAAATTGAAACACGTGATTTCTTTGACAGTCATTGTTGGAAAGATTTGAGGGGTTTTGTGATGTTTCTAAAAATTTAATACATTTAATAATAAGGACTTTTTTTAGCCTAGCTGTCTGTCTGTCTGTATGTCATGTCACTTTTTTCATACTTATAATCTTTTCATCAATACTTCTGTGTCGTGATATCATCACCCTTTCTTTTTATTATTTTTTTTGTAACCAATCGAATATCATTTTTATTTGTATGTTTTACTAATAATAAACCTAGAATGGAATATTTACCCCTCCTGATTTTGATTTTTTTTATTATTGCTAGCATTTTCCATATTTCGGCATATGTCCCTTGGGTTATATTATCTAATCGCTGGAATTGTATTATTTTTCCCTTTCTCTTGAAATATGAATTTATGTTATTTTTTTCATACTAAGTCTACTGTCACTCCACTGAGAAGTTGTTTGAGCGTGGTGGTTGAAACAGACAAAAAATTTACTGTCATTTTGGTCAATAAATTTTTTTTATACTCTTTTAACGATAAACATATAAAAATATTTCTAATACAATTGTTGCTTAATGAGTCTACTTAGTTATAAAATGTTTTATTGGTGTATTATGTTTTTGTTAGATTTATTTTATGGTCAGGATTTAAACAGGCAACAAGTTCTTAGATTAGTTTAAATTAAATTAAATATTTATCACATGATATGAGAAAATTTCGTAGAAATTGTATTGATTGAAAAATGTCTTGATTAAAATTCTTACAACGTACTGAAGAATACAACTTTCTCTTACTACAAACCTGTTCGAAGGACATTTCAGTTCCCTAGTTACTTTAAATTTAAAATAATAGTTCTTAATATATAAGAGTTTGGTTCGAAGGACCATTACTTTTAATAACTGAATTCAAAGGACCATGGAACTAAAATTATAAGAGAAGATTTTTCATATATTAAAAAGACAGCAATTCGGACGGCCTGTCGACCACAAATGGTTTTTACATTTCCTTGATTTCATTACAGCTCATAACAGCGACAGCAAATAAGAGATGATCTTTTAATTAATCATTAGAATTAATTTTCTGTCTCTTCTATAGGTGATTGTGAAGCAAAAAACATTGACTGTTAGATAAATATAGCAATTATTTTCCAATATCGGTCTGATATATTTGGCATAAAAACATGTTCTCTGGAAGTACCATAAAATCGGGAAATGTATGAAACAAATTAAATGAGCGATATTGAAATTGTTAATAATAAGTTAAACATTTGAATGTACCTTGAAGTGCATCAATTTTTATTTACCATTATCCTTTTAAATGTTTTAATGTACGGTCACATTTGGCAAATATTTACTCAAAAAAGCGTAACCACTTGTTTTATCACAAATTTGTTTGACGTTGTTTACTCTTACAAGAGTTTTACAAGATCAAGCAGCATCAAATAAATTAAAACTAAATATTTGTTGTTCTTTGGCCTAAATATGAAAAGCTTTTTTTAAATAATTAAACACCGAGTTCAATTATATGTTTTTTCGGCAAATATTTGCCAAATGTGACCGTACCTTTAGGTACATACATATGTGGTTGGTAGGACCATAACTAATATTAAATATAATTTTCGAAATAAATTTACTTTTAGATACTACCCTAATAATCTCAACATTTTAATAAACTCTTATAGGAAATCTTTATTTATGTTATTTATTTGCTTGTTTCTTCAACAAATCATGGCGTAAAAGTCATTGAGAAATGTTTTCTCATAAATCAAAAGTTTTCGTTGCGTAAAGACATGTCATTAAATTTATTAAAAACTTTTTCACACAATTTTTTCGTTTCTTTCGTCTGCTTCTTCTACAGATTTCACAATTTGTTTCGTCCTTTCTTTTTTTTTTTTTTGTTATTTGTTATTTTGAAGGCAGCAAAGCAAATATTTCTCAGCTAAACGGATTTCAATCAACAACAACTTGAAGTTTGTTTTTCAATAATTTATTTTTCTCCATCTCGTTTATTTGATTTGATGATTTGATATCATAACTTTAAGTGATTTATTTTGAACTAAAAATATGATAAATAATGTAAAGTAAAAAAAAGTCAACACCTTGCTACCTTTTTCCTTGCGACTTTTTAACATACTTATGACATTTGAACTATAAATGTATATTGAAACAAAAAAATCATTTCCACAATTATGACAAAAAAAAAAAAAAAGTTAATAGAATTGGTGGGTGCCTTCAAGAACATTTACAAGTCAGTCACATTGTAATTAGCACATGTATACCACACATTGACAGCTCTGTTGGGGGAAAACGGAACAGCACGCGCCCAGTTAAAAAGTAAAAACTCAAACTTCAATGTTTTAGGATTTTTGTTTTTTTTTTCTAGTTACAACATCGTTAAAATGTCTCCTGGTAAAGCGATACTAATGATGTCTTTGTGCTAGAGTGTGCGTTTATATTTTATGCTGGTTTAACTAACGTGAACGTTTATATATACAGACATACATAACTTGTTCTAAATATGGTGCTGTGTATGTTTCGATGTTGTTCGTTGTAAATGAACTGAATTTCCCGCTGGGCTTACACTTACACACTTAAGTTTACAAAACTGTGATGCTGCTAGTTAATATTTACTTAGATATCAAATGAATATGAATAAGTAGTTCTGTTACCACCCCTGATCTCACACTCACTTTCCTTGAATATTGTTTTTGGGGTGTTATGCCTTATTTTCTGCTTCATTCCTCATTTCTCATTATTCACAATTTTTTGCAAAATGCTTAGGAAGAAGAAAGAAACGAGAAATAAAACTTTTTCTTAAGAACTCAGAAAACAGTTTCTGTAAGTTGTATTTAGTCTTTGTAGTTCTATGAAATAATCTTCAAAGTTTTAACTTACTCCAGTTTTAAGTAAATTTTCTAGCTATAAGGGTCGTTGGGAAAGTCACCCAACAAATTTTAGATTACTTAAAGCTTTTATAAAGGTTCAACGCAAACGTTTTACCTTCGAAGTGTTAAAAACAACATCAACAACAAGACATAAATATGGAATTTAGTCCCAATTTACAGGAAGCAATTCTTTAAGCTACACTGGAATGGACTACCAGCAGAAGTATTCCCGGCTACTTTCAATATAGGAAACTTCAAATCAAATGTTCCTCCCTCCCATAACCTACTTTCCTAGTTCCAACACAATGCATTGCATGAGTAGGGGTCGCAACCTGATTGCTGGTCCAAGAAAGAAAAGCTGATTATATTTTAGATATTGGGGTGAAGGGAAGATAAAACGAGTACACACTTGATTGTACTAGCAATTCGTTTGACTCTCTTATTAGTATTACATATGTATGTGTATATAACCATGAATAAAAATACGAGCGATTTAAGCTATAAAATTGTGCTGTGTGAACACCGAAGAAATTTCAAGGAAAGAATTTTTTATTTTTATTTTTTCAATATAAATAGCTTCGTGTAAATTGGGACGTATTGTAACTCGTGATTGCCTAAACAATCTTGAAAAATAAGTTCTTATTTGAAATATGCCTTTTGTTGCCTCGACTTTTTTGCAATTTTTTACAATTGTAATTTTTTTCAATTGTAATTTTTTTCAATTGTAATTTTTTTTACACTTTATTGGACATTGCACAGTCGACCAAATATTATCTTCTGAACAACACGAGTAGCATTTCATAGTATTTAACATTGCATGAATGATGCTTATTATGATCTCCACGAATAAAAAGGTCAGTGATGGTAAGTTTGTCATAAATGTGTAGCACTCACAAGTATTCCACAATCTTAAGCCTTTGTAAAGTCTAAGAATATTTAAAATTTTTATATGTCTGTGTAAAACACTTTCACGTTCACAATACACTGCTTATATTAGTGAGATACATGCAATATGATTATCATTGTCCTAAGCAATTTTTGTACTGAGAATCAGAAAAATCGATCCAGTGAAAAACTATGTGAAACATTGTCAAGTAATTAATAATTGTCCCTCGTTTATTAAATCTAGGATAAACTTAACTGTATGAATAACTATATCGTCTGTCTGTCAGCCTCTCTCTCTCTGTCTACAAATGTGTGTGCTTTAGCTTATTTATTATCCACCTGTATCTGTAGTAATTTAAACTAACATCAGTCTTACTAATTTTTGGTTATACATAAATACAAGCAAAGATACATATCTATAACAGTATTCCACACACACTTTCCCTAATACTAGTGCATATACTCGTACACATATGCATGTATGTCATATTTTGTGTAACTATGATTTCGTTAGGGTTTTCCTCAACACAACCTAATAATAGGAACGCACACAAACGAAAAAAAAACATGTAGTATTTTTACATACAGCCTAGAGTCATACATGATACTTTAAACAACTTACAGAAGCTGGTATGAGTGTGAGTCATGGCATATTTAACATTTCCCTATGCGTCAGATTACTTTTTTGCTGCTTCTCCATACACTTTCCCTGGGAACAAAAGTTTTTCTACGTAGCTGCAGCTCGTACTCTTTCGTACTCTTGGTATCTATTCATCAACACCATTGCACTTGAGTTGAAATTTGAGTACATGTGCATGTTGCCAGCCTGCTGTTCCACCACACAGCAGCAGTTGATTTCATTAACAAAAAAAATTTAAAGCAGCAACAAAAAACTACAAAGTTTAACACACATTTATCCTTGCATACATCTGATTTGATTGTGTATGTATGTGTAAAGGCTTCAAAATTAATTTGTTAAAAATACTCTCAAACCATACACAAACATTCAACTATCTATCTGCAGATGTCAGATTATTGCTGTTCTACCTGGATAAAGTTTTTATTTAGAATATTTTTCATTTTATACATTATAAACATAAGTTTTTCTTTAACTTGATCAACGAGAGTGTATTAAGTGTGTTTATGTTACGGAAAAAAGTCTATAAATACAAAATTAGTTTGGGGAGAATGTTTCAAAGGATTGTGTAAAAAAATTTCCAAAAAAAAAACACGAATTTCAGTGTCACAGAAATTATGTTAAAGTTTTTTTGATGAACTTTAATGTGTCTTGTAATGATGTAATTTTTATTTGTTTGTTAATTTTGAAACTGAAATAAGTTTGCTTGCATACAATCAGTGTTGGCTATCTAACAATATGTATTGCTGTTGTGTACGGAAACTGCACTTGAAATACTTGATGTATTTATTTAGTTAGGCATGAGTTCATTAAATTTAATTTTCATTAAATTAACTGAAGGTAAGAATTGTTTTTACAACATGAAAAAATGTTTATTAAAATTTTTATTAATTAATTTCTTGGCTGAGCTGGGGATCGAACCTGGGTTGAATTAACATGTTTCGAGAATCACCACATTCTCTTATCAGAATTCTTTGCGTTCTAACCTCTGCAACACTGCGGTGCCTGCTAGCCAACAGTCAAACATCAATCTTTAACCAGTGGTACTGGTGGTTCGAAATTTGCTGTTTTTTTTTATTTTTATTTATTTATTTATTTATTTATTTTTTATTTATTTAGTCTATGGATAAAATCCTTACAGACCATTTACAAAACTACATACATATATATATTTGTTGACACCTTAGTACAATTATTTATGGTATTTGCATTTAAAGATTAAATTTTAAAATTAATTTTCTAAACGGATCTGCCATAGCAAAATTTGTTCGAAAAGTTTTAACATAAAGTGGATTGTTACAGAGGCGCAGTGAACGTTGGGGAACACTACGGCTTTTTAACGTAATCTTGATGAATATGATGGGAGTGATGCATATCCTCGGTATATATCCTTCAGACAAAAAAGAAGGAATTGTTTTGAACAGATTCAATTTGATCAGTGTGTACAATATAATGCGGGTCCCATACAACGGAACCATACTCTAAAATCTGTCTTACTAGAGAAGTATATGTATAAACATTTAGTGATGCGGGGATCATTGAACTCTTTTGCCCATCGTTTTGTATAGGCTAAAATACCACGAGCTTTATTAACCAACTCTAGTTTATGATCACTTAACATGGAAAAATTAACAGTATCATAATTTCTTGTAAAGTGCATGTTTGCATTTCTTCAGGTTTAATTCCATTAAATTAAGGTCACACCAGTTATTAAAATTATCCAAATCATACTGCAGATAAATATGATCTGCTGAATTTATAAAACTAGAAAATTTTCACATCATCCGCAAACATCAATATATTTGAGTATTTGATTGCTTCAGGCATGTCGTTTACAAACACAAAAACACAAAATAGGGCCGAGATTACTTCCTTGCGTGACGCCATTGAAATGTGGTGTAAAAAATTTAGATTTTTGGAAATTGTTTTAGAATTGTTTGTACCAATTTGGCTGAGTTTCAATACCAAATTACTAAACAGAATGACAAACTTGCAAGAAACATAAATTTATGCCAGTGTCATATTTAGGACTTGCATGTATTTTCCACTAATGACCGAATTCTCGGTCATTTAACCATTGGTAAACTAAAATACTAACTATTGTTTAACTATTACTTGTTATGCTTATGGCGAACTAAGCATTGCGAAAAAAGAATCATTAGTTAAGCTTTTGTCATTAGCTAACTAATGACTGTGAATTCGGCCATAACAGTCACATAAAGAAATGTTTGCGTCAATATAAAAATTAGCATTCTTGCTTTAACACATTGAGACTAAACACTTTCACAGATTTCAAACAATCCTATAAATTTACTTATGTTTTTAGTTTAAAATTATTAATTAAAGTTCAATTTATTGATTTATTTTAAGTTTATTATTTTAAAATTATCAACAATTTTATCCGCGATTTTGTTAAATACTCCCCTAATTTTTTTAACTAAATTTAATTAAGCTGAAATCCTTATTGCAGTTTTTTTTAGGTTATTCCCTTAAAATTCCTTAAAAACATAAATTTTTAACGACTTTTTGTTATAAAATTAAAAGATTTCACATATTTGCGCCTTCAAGTATGCAATGATTTTTTAACACTATAAACACAATCTTTAACAATTTTAAGCGCATTTGATTATTTTTTTTTCTTTTTGTCATGAAAAACTGTTTGAATTAAAAATTTTGTCTAGTAACTAAAGAAGACACAAATTATTTCCAGTAAATTGCCAAAGGTTTACTTTTGGCTTTGTACTCATAAACCATAATTTTACACAGTTTTATTTTAATAATTCTGCTGTTTATGATGAATTTAAAAAAGTAATAAAATGACAATTCTTTTTTTATAATAAATTTAACAGAAAGAACAAATAGAAAATGAACTTACAAAGAGCGAAAAAGAGTGTTTTTTTTATTATTGAAACTCTCGTTTGCCTAGGAGTCTGCAAGAGACCTACAGACATATTGTCTGTATTATTGTTTGTCTATGTAGGTTTGAATGTGTTTGCTGTATAAGATGTATGTGCTAGATTTTCCGTTAAACTACTGCAATATATTGTGTCAACACTTTTTTATCAAGTAACTGCTAGCACACAGCAAAAATAAGAAAAGAAAAAAAAAATAGAAATTCAAAATGAATTCTCTTGCTTTTATTTAACGTCTGTTGAATGCTTGTATATCCTGTGAGTTTTCCATGCATAATATTCAGATTTCTTTCTTATTTTTTTTTTCTACACTTAATATTTTTTTCTGCTTTAACAGCAGCTTCTAGCAGTCAAGCAGTCATTCTAAGGTGATTGTGTTTTTCCTGCAATATTTTGCCATTTCATCATTTTAATATAGAAAATTTGTGTTTCCTTCTGTCTGTCTCTCTGCCTGTTTGTGTGTATCCTTTTTTTTTCTTCTAGTCATATTTTTCTCTACAGTATACACTTAGAATTTATTATTTAAATTATTTTATTTATATATTGTATTTTTTTTTTCTTTGGAACAAACGTATTTTCGTTGTTATCATTTCGTTTTACTACGTTTTATTTGTTGTTTAAATTATGCATGTAGGTTTATTTTTGTCAAATCTTTTGTTAAGCAGTCTTTTAAGTAAAAATCATTTTTATTTGGAAATTCTAGGTTTTTGATTTCTGTTGAGAGTTTTATTGTGTATTTTTTTTGTAGTCAAAATCAATTGTTTATTTATAAATTGTGTTGTATTCATTAGTTTTAAGTCTCTTAGGAGTTTTGCTTGTCCTCTGCTAGCTTAAAATATGAATTTTATCCACAACTTTACACTAGTATTAGTAATTATAATAGTTTTAGCAAGGACTTATTAAGTAATGTGCAGCATAACCCAGTAGATGTAAGTGACACGTTGCTCTTATAGACAAACCATGTGGCTTAATATGTTCCCAAAAACAAGCATCCGCTGTCCCCCTGATTTCATACATCTCCAAGAATTTTAGCAAAATGTCAAGAGTTTACAAAAGCCGACTTCGTTTTAGTACTGTTGACAACTTACTGACATTTACGGAAACGTATAAAAAATAGACTGACATCAGGGAGGTAATTTGATACGATACTCTTCAAACAAATTTCATTTTAAAACGAATTACACGTCAGCCTCCACAAGCGAAATTTCCAACTGGTTTCCCGTTGTAAGAATTTTATTTCGCTTTATTTTCGGGTATGGGGTTATGAATTCAATAATTCATAAAAATGCGTCCGAGTGTGTGTATTTGTATTATGCTATTTTCATTGTACATTTAAACCTTTTATGCGATTTCCATTTTACTATTCATACAAATGTATAATACTCACACAAACACACACTTACCACCTACACCGATGTAGGAAACATGAAGGTAGCAAATTGATACGGGCAACAACAACCACAAACACAACACACACACATATCCAATTTTTCATGGAAAATCAGTGGTCAAGTAGAGAAAATTGCCATAAATTCCATATGTTTTCATATGAATGTGTATAGATATGTAAGTGTGTAAATGAATGAATGAACACTCCCATACAACCACATACTAGCAAACATTTATTTCTTAAGTGTGCCACATGGGGAATGAAATTGTAACATTCAAGCTCAGACACGCATATCATACAGATACATACACTCATTTTATTACTTATACATATAAATATTTATACTTTACTGACTGTCTGTCTGCTGTATTTGAGCGTATGGGTCTGTATATATTACAAGCAAGAGTTGTAGGAATGTCTGTTTTACTCATCATCATCATCACAGTCATGATTGTCCCATACCTATCTAGTTGTTGTCCTGCTCAACCTCATTCTCGTTTTGTAGCAGTGGTAGGTAGTTGTATGTAGTGGTAGGTAGTTGTATGTAGTGGTTGTAAGTGCCATAAAGACTATTATTGTTCATCATATTCATCTTGTTAAGAATCTAATAATACATTCATATTGTACTTGTCTGTGTTTTCCTCCCTCTCTAACCGTTTCCCTTCCTATATGTTATTATAAGTCCAAATGCAAGTGTTTGGCTGTGTTGGCTTAATCCTCGTTTTCTATATGAGTAGAGTAGAGTTGAGTTGAGTCTGTGTGTTGGCATGTACTCGTATGTGGTTTCACACATATAAAAATAAAATCTCTTGATTTGTGCTACAAAATACATCATTTACATTTGAAATGTTAATGTACTTTTATATATCTGTATTACATACATATGTGTATATATCTTACAATATTAACATGATTTTCTGTTGTCCGATTGGGAATATAAAAAACAGTTGCATATATAGAACAAAAACAAGAGCATACTTTTAGGTTTGTATGTGAATGTTTTTGCAGAATTTCTATACATATTGCTCTTAAGTTGAGATTACAATTTATGAGACTTTTTGTTAAGGACATTTTTGTAACATATTTAACATGATGATTCCCCGCGGCCAGATTAAACAGTGGAAATTATGAGTGGAAGATATAATTGTAAATGTTTTACATTTAGGAGACATTTATTTTGAAGGATATATTAAAATGAACTGTGTCAAAAACACGCAAAACTAATCCTTAATTGTTTCGAAATAAACATTTGTTCACAGTCATTTATCTTTAGTACAACTAATATAATAAAATAATATTCTCGTGTGAAAAAGTCAGGCAAAAACTATTTTCAACAGAGTACAAGTCCAATATAGTTCCACTGTATAGCAAATTTATGAAAGGTGTCTTTAAGCTTTAAACAATCATATTTCTCCGTTTTAAGTAGTTATTTTTTCTATTGTGCCTCCTAGATTTTAAATTTTCTTTCTCAGAATTATAGATCAATCCTTAATATTTGACATTTTTTGTATTCAAATTTTAAACCAGCAAAAACACATATACCAAATTATTTTTATTTTAAAACATTTAGAAAAATTATACTCCCAGCTATTTTCTACAATATCGGGTTTTTCCTTTGTGTTCTCTGTGGTTGCTGATTCCTTTTTGCCGTATTTGTTGCTGTTGTTGCTGCATGTTTTTGCAAATTTCCTCCCGGTACAACATGCTCCACCATGTCTGGTTAATTAATTTGTTTTTTCTATTTTATATGTATTTCGTTGAAAAAAAAAATAAGTAAATAAATATTTCAGAGAGATAGAATTAAAATATAATCAAAAGAAAAAATAAGAGTAAAATGTAGCTAAAATTTGGCTTAAAGCTAAATGTATTTAGTTGTTAGGTTGCAAACAAATTTGTTGCGGAATAGAAATTTAGCCAGTGACTTGCAACATTAAATACATGTTTCTTTGGGAATTAAATGAAAGAATAGCTTTCATAATTTTTTTTAAAGCCCAAGCAAAAAAATACTTTCTCTGAAGCGAAAAATAAGTAAGTTTCATAACTAATAGTGCAAAATATAAGTTTTAGATTTTTTTAGTTGTAGTGTTCATAAAATTGAGGAACAAACATCAATATTCAATTCTTAGATCTAAACAAATTTAACAATAAAACAACTTCCAAAGAAGTGAAACAATAAGTCGATTTTTTAATTTTTGAAAAAATTAAAATAGCTTTATTAACTTCTTTAGTTTGTAAAATTGCGCGTTTTTAAATTGTTTTAAACAATTGAATTGAAACATAACTGATGAAGTGGTTAAAAATTTGATTTTTTTTTAAAAAGAATTCTGGGATTCACATATATTTTAAACTCCACAAAATAGTCACAAATTCGAATACGTGATATCCTAGTAATTGGGTTCCTAGTAAGATTTTTAAATTACAAATTCTATAACAAACTAATATTTATGGCTTTCTATGCTATAGTTTTAAAAGTTCCTATTATTAACAAAGCAACAGCTATACACGCAAATTTGCTTTATAAAACAACACACACAAAAAATCCAAACTTTATCAACATTTACTCACAATAGGTACAAAGAATATTTAACACAAACAACCTTTTTAGCTAGCACACACTCTATTATAGATATACTGCTGATACTCAGTTGTTGCCTTTGCTTTATTTAAAATACTAGGGAAAAAATTCCGAAACAACAATTGTTAGCAACGAATATAGCGCCTGTTGCTTGGTTGCCTGATTTTTCATTGCCTCCCTAGATTTCACTACAAACACATGCCAGCAACTAGTGGCAGTAAATAGTTGAAGCTTAAGCGAAAAAAAAACTGAATAGAGAAAAAGAAAATAGAATACAAATATTATCGTTATAGATAAGAGTTTCTGGTTAAAACTAGAACAAAAGCAAATTAGGATTTGGTTTCGTTTCGTTTCATTTCCCCTCTACTTTTCAAACAAATTGAGTTCACAACAAAAACTGTTGCATACTTTTCCGGCATAGATAATGGAAAATATGAGTTAGTGTGTGTATTTTGTTTTTTATACATTATATTTTGTTTGTTGTTAATTACTAAAGTGGCTTTATAGAAATTAATTATGTAATGGAAGGGCATCGCGGGAATTGGAAAAGTGGAGCAGTAGTAGAGTAGACCGAATTTTTTAAATTGAGTCCCTATAATGTAGAAGTTAATTTTTTAACATAATTTCTTTAGGTATATTCTCATGACTTTTAACTTGCTATCACATAATGGTATTGTATTGACTTTTTGTTTAAAAAATACTTAAAATTGGTTCGAAGTTGTCTCACATTTTGCTACATAACTTTTTTTGTTTTATACCGATTTTGCTGATTTTGAATACAAAAATTTTTACTACAATTTTAAATATCTCTGTGTTAATACTATTTGTTTTGGTTTTGTATTAAAAACGTGAGTGTGTTTTATACAAACGGGCAGCTAAATTGACTGGTCACACATGGCAAATAAAGCCACTTGTTGTAGCACAAATTTGTTAAACGAGTTCTAATATATTTTATTTACTGGTTACGTCTTTTCGGCAAATATTTTGCAAATGTGACCGTAGCTTTAGAATATCATTAATACTGTTGCGACTTTAATAAATATTTCTCAATGTTACACACAGAATGACTGCCTTAGAAATTTCCAACTTCTTACATTGTTCCAGAAATTTACAATATGTTTAAAACTAAATTGTCAGTTAAATTCATCTATTAAACAACAATGAAAAATTACATTAAGAAATCATATTAAATTCAAAGCACAAACAAACGAAAAATCAACAAAAATTACAAAAAAATCTATGATTTACGACAAATTTAAACGTTTCTTTAGCTTAGAAAGTAAAGAGGCTAAGTGCGCTTTTGCAAAAATTAAGCAGTTTATGATACAACACGATATAATAAGAAAAATCATTGCTAGGGAGCAAAATGAAATAAAACGGTGAATGTGCTTAGTCTGCAAATATTTCAAACAACACAACACCGGTATTACAAACTATATAAAGTTTGTATTTAGCACTCTTTTCAAATAAGGGATTACACATCATCAACAGGCTGGAAACATATTTAAAACAAAAGTCTTTTGTCTCTGCTGTAAATTTTAGAAACGAGATTTGGCTTGTTTTCCCACTAAACTCAGGTCATGTTTTGTATAAATAAATGTTATTTTTTTTACAACATTGTTCTAGGATTTATTTGTGTGTTGGTTTTTTGTTAGGAAAAGTTTTCTTTTTTTAGGTAAAAATATCTAATGTTGTGTGTTTTTGTGTCTGTCCCAAAAATATAAAGATACGCGTGCGATAACACCAAATGATAACGAAATTATGATAACAATATGGTATGTTAAGTATTGCTATAGCAAAATTATTTATATTCATACCTATTGTCAGGATATAAAAAGTTTTTTTGTGTGAGTTTAACAATGTGTTGGGGTACGTGAGCAAAAGAAAGCTAAAGCAGTTTGGGTGTAAGAAAAATATTGGGTAGGGAATATGTTTCATGTTTTTTTTATCTAGGTAACCTTAAATAGACAGGCCTATGTGTTGTAGCAATTTCTATAGGTTTTTATTTTAAACAAAAAATTTCCAGTAATAACTTTTAATACCAAGTAATGCATGTAAATGCTAATACAATGACTCTTCGTGACTTATATGTTGGTATTTTAAGTTTAGTTGAACGCAACTACTTGACACTAATTTCATTTACTACTTGTGTACAAAATATTCTTAAAAAAATTACAACAATTTGTACTGTTTTAAATGCGAACTCATGCACATGTACAATAAATATATATCAGGTTATAAGCCAGCCATTACAAAACTAGTTTTAAGTAATGAAGTATGTAATCAATTAATTTGGAAATGTCATTACCAATAGTGTTAGCTAATCAAGCTATTTTGAATATTCTAGCCTTAACGTACGGTCACACTTGGCAAATATTTGCCGAAATAAAACTTCTTTTACTTAGGACCAAATACAAAAACAAAATTTTGAGACTTATTTTATGTGAGTGAACGACTTAAAAAAAATTTGTGGTAAAACAAAAATGATTACGCTTTTTTGAGTAACTATTTGCCATGTGTGACCATGCCTTTAATAATACAAATTAAAAACAAACAAATTAAATTTGAATATCATATTAAATGAGAAAAAAATTAAAGAAAAAAGGGACAATATGAAGAAAATAATATCAGATGATAAAAAATCTCTATGAACTGTAAATTTAACACAAAACCAAATTGTAGGGGAATAAAAAAACAACAATATATTTTCTATTTCTTTGTAAGCAACAGGGATAAAGGAATGTGCTTATAGTTACAAAAAAAAAAACGTCAAGTTGTTAATGCTAAAAGTTTTACTTTTTTTTTATATATTTCTAATATTTTGAGAAAATTTATTATCCTAGAAAAATGCACACGCTTTTCCAAACATCTCACTTCCATAATATCAGCTAAAAAGACATGGACAATGAATTTAATATGATAAAATAAAATATTCCTCTTGATACTCCTTAGAGAGAAAATTTGTACATTTATTGAAATAAATAGACCAAAGATGAAACATTTCTATAGAAATTTATTTGTAAGTGTGTATGTGTGTGTGTATTGGAACATGTATTTTATACATACATATATAATGATGATGTATAGTATACCTGTATAATATATGGTAATTTTTTTTCTTTTTTTTTTTTTTGTGACACTAAATGACAAACATTTGTTTAGGAAATGTCCTTTTGTGCTGTTGTCAAAAGATCAACAAATAAACTTTTGTTTTTTTGCCTTCATATTCCGGTAAATGTGTTCAAAACTAAAACTTAACTAAAATGAATTTTTTTGTGACAAAAAAGTTTTATATTTTTTTAAGCTTTTCCTCCTAGCCCCTATTAATACATAACACAGAAAGTAATAAAAATAAAAGCTCTATTTTTAACTTTAGTAATCAAAACAGTAAGAAAAAATATCAAATATCTTACAAAAATTTTCATATAAAAATAACAAAAATATGAAATTCAAACATTCCTCATAATATAACAATTTTTTTTTTATAACTGCCTAAAAGTAGGCTTCATATAAACTTATGAATGTGTAGTGTTGTGTAGTGTAGTTAAAATGCCAAGAGTATTTTGCTGTTGGATGTTGAAAGATTTTTATTAATGGCCACAAATAACATTAATTCATAAATGTAAAAAACACGTACTGAACTTAACAACACTTACTACAGAGAAAAAACTCTCAAAAATAATATATTTTTATTTACAAATTTAATCAATAAATTTGTTGCTGTCTAAAAGCTAAAAACTTTTCTTAAGTATACAAATTCATGTAGAACAAACATTTTCTATTAGTTGTTTAGTATTTTTTTTTTAGGGGAGTTCATATATTTAGGACTTTTTACAGTTTGTTAGTACATGTTCGGAATTTTTAAAATTTGTTATAGATTTTTGCTTAAAGTTGGTCTTGCTAAAAAGAGAATATAACCTCAAGATTTATAAAGCAAGGACTGATGTATCATTATTATGACTTTATTAGCGAAATGTTGTAGTATTTCATTGTCTTAATATTTTAGGCAAATTATAAACGGAGAAGAAAAAGATTCTTATTTAAAGTGCATAAACGTAAAATAAATATAAATTATTTTTATTGGAAATTTAAAAATAAAAATTTTTAAATTATTTCTTATTTTTTATTAATAATCTAAAATGTTTTTATTTTAGAAATTTCTAATTATTTGTCATAATAATCATAATCTGAAGATGCTACAGAAAGTAGTAGAGAAATATCGAGAATAAAGATTTTATTTAAAAAAAACCTTAAGCCTAATCAATTATTTGAATAATTTTTAAATTATATACAAATCGATTAATTGTCAACGGTCACCTTTTTGGTAGACTATATATATTTAAATAACACAGCCCAACACGAAAAATGGTGCCTTAATTTTTTTTTGTCCATTGGTATGCATTTATATATTTATATAGGCAGATATGTCCTGCATAAATTGCAAAATTTCTTGTTAATATGGACGCAATAGTTTTATAGATTTTATTTGTTTGTTGTTTTACAAAATTTTTAAAACCATCAATCAAAATTGCCAAATACATTCTGTTGTATGTATAACGTATTTTCTTGTAATCATATATAGTAGAGTTACTTTATTTCGAATAAAAAAAAATGGATTTTAGCAAGATATAGCTTGCTATATGACTGAAGGAAAATAATGGAAAATTTGTTGTCTTCTCTATTTTTTATGCATTTTTAAAAAATAAGAAAATGTATAAAAAAAATTTTGCATCCGAAAATACTCCATGGAAGCAAAATAATGTTAATGCAGCATAAAGAGAATATTGTAGCCGAATTCCGATTAATTATTATATGTTCTGTATATAGTTCTGTTACATACTACAAATCGCGTAACCACGTAGTTTTCTTAAAAAATTAATATGTATCTCGAAAACTAGAGCTGATACAAAAAAAAAATTATACAAATTATAGGCTTTGAAGCCCAATACAAACTGACTAAGAAATCTAATTTTGTGGGGCTGTGTAATCATAAACCAATTTTTTTTGTTTCGTGTAGAGTCTTTGAATGAACTACATTTGCTTGAATACGTATTTTTAAATTTTTGTTAAATATTTTTAATTTTTAATATTATGGTTGAAATTAGAATTGTCAAAATAAAGATTTTTATGAGACAATAGATACCAAGGCATCTATTCTTGTCCACTTAATATTGTTAAATTAAATATTTTTTTTACAAATATTTAAAGATTTTAATTGCATTTTGTAATCGAATCCTTTAGCCAAACAGAATTCTATTCATTTTCAATTAAAATTTTTTTAAGCTCATTATAAATGTAATTTTTTTTTTATTATTATCAAGACAAGATCTCAAATTTCCATGAAACACCAGCACCATTTCTAGGTCTACATCGATTTATACGACATTACTTACATTCTATGGATAATTGACAACAAGGGTTTTATTTTTAGCAATTTGTTGTGAAATATTTTATTGATTTTCTACAATAAAATTTGTTATTGTTCTAAATGATATTAAACGAATTTAGATTTAATTATTATAATTATAATAACAATTGAGTAAAATCAAATTGTAAAATGATAAGTATTATTTAACTGCAGCAAATATTTATTATTTAGTTAAACTAATTGACCTGATTTAAATATTATTTTTTATATTAATATCAGACATATACAGTTTATGAAATAAGTAATAAATATATTATATAAAAGAATTTCAAATACACCAGCAGTGGTCGCCATAAAGAGAGCAAGACTATTTAACATTTTGTTAATAGAAAGCGTGTTGGAATTACAGCTGTTAACAGTCTCATTTCTGTTTCCTTCATATTTGTCCCCCGGTTGTTAAAATTGTTATTCACAAATCTCTAATGGCCGAATTCTCGGTCATTAGTTAACCATTGGTAAACTAAAAGACTAACTATTTTTTAACTATTACAGTCAAACCTCTAAATAACGACCCTAACTATAACGAATTCCTCGATTTAACGATTTTTTTGAAATCCCCTACAACGCTCCATAAGATTTAGAACAAAATAAACCTCTCTATTACGAATACATTTGTCAAAAGCCTCGTTATAACGAATTTTCATTTACTGCAGACTAACGAAATAGAAAGAATTATTTACCTCTATTTAGCGAATTTTGTCAACTTACAACCTGTTCATAACGATTTCCATCAATTAATCCAAATTATATGAAACAGTTACACACAAAATTATTGTGTTTGCAACGACAACGTCTCCAACAAACCTACATTCGTAGTCGACAGTAGCATGCATTAGACCAGCGGCTGAAATATTCGAAGAAAAATTTATTGTTGCCAAGAGCTTGTACGCTTGTTGCAGCAGACTTATTATTTTATAAATATAAACTATTTTTGAATTTTAAAACTAAAAAATACAGTGTTTTCCTTCAAATGTATTTTGATTTATTAGCGGAAATCGTTCACTATAACATGGTAAGCAGATGATGATTAATACACATACAAAAATTACCTCGTTATAATGAATAAAAGTGCAACTTCACCTTGATATAACGAACCTCATTGTAACGAATTATTCGATATAACGTTTTTTTTTTCTAATCCCCTTAAGGTTCGTTATGCCAAGGTTGAACTGTACTTGTTATTCTTATGGCAAACTAAGCATTGCGAATAAAGAATCATTAGTTAAGCCTTTGCCATTAGCTAACTAAAGACTGTGAATTTAACCAGAAGTATTATTTACACATACAGTTTTGTTAGAGAAAGTTTAAATTTTCATTAAATATTTCAAAATTTGTTGAGGCCTTAAATGTATTTAAAAATGTATGATTTTAGTTTTTAGTTGCAAAAAAAAAATTATTCTATTTTGTTTTATTAGTTGGTAAATAAATTTAGTTTATAATTTAATTTTTTTTTAATTTATTTGATATTTATGAAATGTCTGTGATAATGAGTTTAATGGCCGAATTCTCGGTCATTAGTTAACCATTGGTAAACTAAAATACTAACTATTGTTTACTTATTACTAGTTATTCGGATGACAAACTAAGCATTTCGAATAAAGAATCATTAGTTAAGCCTTTGTCATTAGCTGACTAAAGACTGTGAATTCGGCCATAAATGTTTTAAATGTTTAGCTGTGTTTGCGTAGTACTTTAAAAATTGATTTAGAAATATGTGTGTAGTATTATTTTTACATAAAATGAAAATATTTCCAAATTTTATCTTTATCGTTTATAACTGTATATGTGTATATATATGTATATATTTATTTCATTGTATTGTCTTCCCATTAACTTCTTCACTTAACTTTTATTGTATTATCTCTTTCGTTTTAGGTAAGAATTGATGAACAACTAATTTTATTTAAATTAAACCATTTGGTAAGCCAGCAATTATTTATAAATTAAAAATTATTGAAGGAATATTAAATATTTGTTATGAAGCTTGAACCGAAGTAAGACATTTGGAATATTAAAAGCTTTGATTTTTGAAATTGAAAATTAAGCGACAAAATTATGCCTCCACCTATTTAAAACACACCAAAATCCAAATTTTAAACCCGAAATTTATTTTATTTATAAGAAAATCTTTATCATTGTCCATGGCAGTTTGGTATTGAAAATTAGCAAACGCGTTTCAGTAGACAGAAATTTATGAACCAACCTGTAAGACGACTTGTGCTGAAATTTACATTTTAAATGTGCTTATAACTGTGTGAAATATTTGTCTAAGACTACACAACAAAGTACTTATGTTCTTGATTCTTATGAAATTGTAAATAAATTTGCCGCGTGTACGAGTATGTCTGTGTAAAACAAGCTCACGTTCAAAATACACAACCCATATTTAAAAGATTTATACAGAAATGTTTATAAATTTCGTATCCAGTTTGGTATAGAAAATCAACACAATCGATTAAGTAGACAACAATTTGTGGAACAAAATGTGACACTTATGGACACTATTTTATTTAAATTTAAAAGAACTAAATAATTAAAATAAATTAAATTTTTTTTAATTCTAATTGTAACTTATGCCAGTTAAAAGAAGCATTTTAACTAAAATATATATTTTATGTAAATTTTTGTTGTTAAAAAAAAAAAACTGCGTTTTATATGCAAATATGCTTATTGTACTCGTATTGCAGTTTGCATATTCTACTTTGCATTTAATTACAAGTATGTCTTTATTAGCTCACGTCATTCTTCTATACATATGTTTAATATGTTTTTTGTCTCTCTCTCTTTAGGTCTCTATTTGGATTACATGCTAAATTTGTAAAGATTTTTTCTGTAATTTGAAAACAAAATGAACAGTTTGCTTTAAAAGAAGTAAATTTTCTTTACCAGCTTTAAATTGTCCGGTGTTTATATTTTCCTACTCCTCACTGTAACAATCCTTAGTAAAAAACCAATTATTTCGCATTAAAGTTAAAGAAAACCCTAATCAATTGCATTCATTTTAAGTGCAATTCATGGCAAATCTTACACACGTTACACACGAATTTGCCAGCAACTCCTTTGAATTCTACATTAAAGTTTGTTAAAGTCTTATTGCAATTGTGCAGACAGACACACAAATAATATACAGCAGCAGCAACAGGAATTGTGTGAGTTGTATAAAGGACTTTGCAAATGAAATTGTTGTGTGTGTGTGTGTGTGTCATTATAAGCTATTTTTGCCATTTGACCAGTTTTAAGCTGTCTCTTATGTACTTGTTTGTTCATATATTTTTCGCCTTTTATACCATAATTGAATTTTAAATAAACTCTTACTCTTTTTCTTACAAACTCACACACACACACACACACACACACACAATTGTTCATTTGTTTCCTTCATACAGACCAGACCTATACCTAGACGTCTCTTGTACTCCTCTAGTTCCTCGTGTTCATGCTCATCTTAACTTTATGTGCAATTGCCACTGCCTTTGAATACTTTCTACCTATTCACATACATGTGTGTTTTCTCATTTTATCAAGTCTGTAAATACAGTCGAAAAGATTTTTAAACCTTTATACAATATATTTTTTTTTTGTTCTTCTTTTGCGTCTACCTCTCATGTGTTGAAATGCTGCCTAGGTTTTGTGAGCTTGAAGTAAAAATTATTAACTCTTCGTTCATTTTATACCATTCCTACTACATTTATCAGGTCTTGCTGGTAAGACTTCTTTAGCTTTTGATGCAATTTCTTTAGCACAAAGATGCTGGCTGTGTAAGGAGTTTTTATGCATTTTGGATTTCATGCTTATTTTTATGTATTTCATAAAATATTTAACATTAAACTTTTTCCAGCTAGTACAGACTTTACTTACATTTTCGTTTATTTCTGGGATATTTTTTCATATACATACTACATATATATTTATTTTAATGTTGTAAGAGATGAGATTTCTTTCATATATACATACATATACATTTTTTTGCTTTATTATTAGTATATACATACATACCTGTATTGTAAAGGGTTTTAAACAGGAAGCTCTAAGATATTGCATTTTTATCATTTTACCTTCATGTTTTCAAACCCCTAACACATTTACACAGACATTTAACATATTTTGCTGTGCTAGTATAAGTTTTATTAGATATATGTAATTTTTTACTATGATCTTGTTCCTAACAGAGTTCTTTTCATACTACATTTTCTTAGTATTGTGAGTGTTTGTTTAAAGCAAACGCAGTTCAACTTTTTTTAAACGAAAATTCATTTCCAGTAGTTGGTATTTTCATTTTATTATTTAATATTTCTTTACATTTCTAAGGGGTTTCTTATTTTATGTCATATAAATGGTACCAAAAAAGTTTGACAAAGTCGTCTGTTGATTATAAGTGTATGTCACATTTTGTCAGAGTCTATTTAATAGGAAAAATATTGAAAAATAAAGAAAGTACAGGTTTCATCGCAAGGGTATTAAATTAAATGGATTACTTGGTAAAGGAAGTCTTCTACACATTAAAACAATTTGAAAATGTATGGAAAAATAGTCAATATGAGCCGTAATATGCACTATATGCTTAAAAATGCATTATATCAATGGTAGGCATATCAACGCGAGTGTAAACGTAACCCAATATCTATTTAGAAGTTGAAAACCTTCGCTCTGTCTGCTTTCACAGATACGCCAAGCTCTCTGTGTGTCTAGCACTGATTCAATTTAAATTTTAGTGAATAATAGCTTCAATCTAAATTTGTTTAATTTAATGTCTAATGTTGGAAAATTATGGGTTTTATGTTCAATGCTAATATTAAAATATGCAGTTGATACCAAAATATGCATTTAAGCCTTAATTTTGACCATTTATAATTGATGCAATTACCGATTCTTACTGTAATTTACAGAGTTTGTCTGATTTTCATAATATTCTTGATTGTAATTTAACAATTTATAAAATTAAAAGAACATTTTTTTCATATTCACCACAAGTTAAGAAACAGAGTATAAAAAAGGATAAGATATAAGGTGAGGCTTTTTTGTTTGAATTTGATGTCAATAGCATTATTTACAAACAATTTATGGGTGGCATTATCGAAGTGGAGCAGTTATTACCTGATAGCTTCTAAATCCAGTATCCACTAATGTGGTTTCTACGTATTTGAGGCTTATTTTGGTTGAATTTCATCTCAATAACGTTATTTATAAGAGTTGTATAGTCGTTTAGTATGCTCGGAAGTGGACTTAATTCGGGAGCTATTGCCAATTACTGACAGACAGCTACAAAATCCAGTAGCATAATTGCCGTATAACCGATATTAGTATGATTTCTGGATTAAAATTACTGATCTATATAAAAGTTGGTTCGATATCGATATTTATTAGACATTTTTGTGGGTTTATTTGTTTTTCGGAAATTATTCTTATATGGCAGCTATGGCGAATTATGGGCCGATCTTCTTAAATTTTGGATAATAACGGTGTATTTAAGATACATATTAGTATTAAACTGAATTTCCGAAGGGAACCTTATGAGGGAGATATAGTAAAATATAGACTGATATTCTCAAAATCCAGCAGTTTGATTTTGTCATGTATGTAAATAATCCATGTAAAAGTTTGGATCGGTAGCGTTATTTATAAGAGATTTTTGAGTATTAAAGTGATTTTCGGAAGATTGCTTATATATGGGATACAGTTAAATATGGACCGATATTCACAAAATTTTGTGGGATGATTTTTGTATATACATATGTAAATGATCTGTGCAAAGTTTTGAGTCGGTAGCGATATTTATACGTGGCCCTTTTGATGTGGCCCTTATATTGGAGCTATGACCAATTGTGGACCGACCACCATAAAATTTAGTACAACAATTTATTTACCATAAGAATTATTTGTGTCGAATTTTAACCTTTTAGCATTATTTATATTAGTTTTATATGTATTTAAGTGAATTTTGGAAGTGGACTTTATATGGGGTCTATAGTCAAACATGGACCGAAAAATTTCGTTTTGCAATTTCCTTTTGCATGAAACTTATTCCTGCTGAATTTTGTATTGATATTCCAATTTTATAGGCATTTATGTATAATTGAGCAATATTTCGGGAATATTTTTGTATTGGGGGCTATGAGAAATCATGGGCTTATACTTACTATTTTCCTCACACTTTCGTCTTTTATCATAAAAACAACTTATTCAAAGTTTTATGATATTATCTGCAAGAAAAATGTTTAAAAATATCAATTTTTTATGGAGGTTGTCTTACATTTTGATCCATAAGTCTTGTTCTACAGTACCGATTTTGCTGATTTTCAATACCAAACTGCTTAGGAGCACTATAAACGGGTTTTTGTAAACTTTGTTGATTTCGGTTGTGTCCTTTGGACGTGAGAGTGTCTTACACATACAGACGGACAGACAGACAGACTGACATGACTAAATCGACTTAAGCTAGATTTACACGATTGAAATTTTCTTCAAAATTGGTCTTCAAAATTCTTCAAACTGGTGTAAACAGCAAAATTTCTTCAAAATTTATTTATTTAATAACTATTAAATAAAATTAAATAAATATTTATTTAATAACTATTAAATAAATAAATTTTGAAGAAATTTTTTTGTTTACACGAGTTTGATGCATTTTGAAGAGCAATTTTGAAGAAAGTTTCAATCGTGTAAATCTAGCTTTAGAATTTCGGCAGGATTAAGAATATATATACTTTATTGGGTTTCAGATGAGTATTTCTTAGTGTTACACATGGAATGACAAACTTATATATACCCTCATTAACCACTTATGGTGGTGGAGGGTATAAAAATAAAAGAAATCAAGACAAATTTTGTAACGAACAATTCGCTCTCCTTCTTTCAAATGTAATGCTCTGATGATGATGAAGTATCTTTACCGCATACAATAGACTAATGAAATGAAAAAACCAGTAGCTTAAGAATAATGGCTTTTGTATATAAGTAAAGTCCACTTTTACCTCTTTTCCTTTTTGTTCACATTGTAAATTAAATAGCAAAATATAAAATAAATGAACAAATGACTGGTGGATTTTGTAAATGACTGAGTACTAGCTAGAGTTGCTGTCCTCTAGGTGTATCAAAAAGTATATGGCCAAATTCAAACAATAGAATGCGTGTGGATTGACTTACTCTTCCTTTCTTTTTTTTGGCTTTATTTTCAAAAATGTGTAGATATATTTTTGGCACAACAAAAGGATGTTGCTACATGAAAGCTTTTTTTCCGTATAGCTACTCTTTCCAAAAATAATGCCCTATGCAGAGGTAAGAACAATAAAATAATACAAAAACCTTTTATAATGAGTTTAAGCTATTAATTAATTGAATTTAATTTGTGTATGAGATTTTTGTTGTTCAAGGGGTTATTATTATTATTGATGGAAATAAAAGGGATTGACTCCTGAATCCTTTTTCTATTTAGTTTTGTGTTTTTTGTTTCGTCACAAGTTAAGAAATATTACAAAATGTTTGTGGTTGAAATAATTAAATTTGCTGTAATAAGAAAAAGTAGTTATTTAGAGAATTTTTGGTAGGGTTTTAGCTAAGAGAGATGTTAGTGAAATTATTAAATACTTTAAATCTGAACAATTACTGGATCTTTGATGTGTTAACAAAAATAATGATTTTGGCATTCTTTGGGGCACTTATGCCTCATTAGTTTTCGACAACATTTGGTTAAACTATTTCACTATTTTAGTAGAAGTAAGAGCTTTTGGCTAATGTTTTTTTATATTTATATAATTATGTACCTCCTGAGGGGAACGGTAGCCTTACAAGATTTTATACATTTTACAAATTAAATTTTAATATTAATATATTCCTCTTATGTTTTTATAATAATCTTTTAAAAACAATTAAAGTGGCTTGATTTAATTTTAGTATTCGATATATAAAATTTGATATTTGCCCCTGGGCACAAATGACAACTTAAAGATTAAATTTATTTTTATGCAACCATTTTGGTTACTGTTCTTTAAGATTTATGTAAACAGCTGTGTAATTTAACCTCCTGGATTACATGAGACAAAATTTAGAAACATTTTAAAAAAATCTTTTTTATCTTTACTGTTTGTTTTATTATTACAAATGTTGATCAAGAAATGTGTTACATATCTACCCTAATGGGGTAAATTAGCCACCTGATTATTTCTTCTAAATTTCCAGAAATTGATTTTTATATTGTGATATTTTCTAAATTTTCTATTATCTTATTATAATAATAATCTTTTAATAATAATTAAATTGTCTCCATTTAATTTAACAAAATTGAAATGAATTTTTTATATCGAATTTTTTCTGGTTTGTTTTGTAACGAAAATAGGATATTTTGTCAAATGTGTAACATGTGTGAAAATTACAAAATTTATAATGACTTTTTAAAAATGGCAACAGCCAAACACACACAGTCAAATAGAAATTGCAAAATAAAGCAAAAAAAAAAAAGAAAAAAAAAACAGATAAATACTGTTAAAAGCAATGCATCATTTACAGAAAATAATAATCGGAATGTGTAGCATGTAGTAAGGGGCGAGTGTGAGTGTTGTGTCTTCAAACAACAATGACTGGAAATGTTACTTATGCGCCTGGGGTGCCATCATCTCTATACAAACACATGTATGTGTTTGTGTTTTTTGTACCCCAAAGCATTTAATATCATGCTTTTGCGTTATTTATGTACATATGTATGAGTGTAGTTATGTTTGCATGCGTGTGAGTGTAAGAGGTACCCGGCGGGAAAAATTGCAAGTGCTTCCATTTGCAGGCCTTATCGAAGACCGGGGTACATATACTAAAATATTCGATACTCATTCCTACTATACCTACTCTAGAAGGCGTTTCATACACATTCCAAATTGCAATTTAAAAGAATGTCAACAAATTATGATTCCAATTCCTGTATATCGTCGCTACAACACTTTGTTATACTAGTAAAATAATAATAAAGAGACGCTCTCTTTAGCCATTTTTGAAAGTTTGTGTTGTTAAGTACGCGTGAAGCAGTACTTTATATAGATATGATTTTTTTAATTAATGTAAAACCCTTCTTTTACTTTCCTCTATGTAATTACTAATTTAGCAGACCTTAATTTACGCCTTGTATGAGGCATTAGTTGGTAAACCTTCCAAAGGTGCTTCACAAGTAGGCCTTCTAGCAGTCATGTAAACAGTAGCGAGTAGGCAAGGCCTTGCCTAACAATGAAACGCCATGTAAAATTGAAATGATTCGATGCAATGCGGCTAGAAGTACTTGTGACTGCTAAATAAGGCCTTCTAGAAGGCCTCTTTATAGCATTCTTTTCCCGCTGGGTAGTGGCTCAATACTCACACTCGTGCACTCATTCTAAAACATTTATTACTTACGAGTCTCGTTGTCTATTGCAAACAGTATTTGTGATTTTGGATTTTTTCATTATGCTGTTGCTGTCTACATGTTCCACATTTGCTTGTGTGTGTGTGTTTTTTTTTGTCGTTGCTATTGTCAAATTTGCGTAAATTGAAATAGAATATATCACTAGAGGACAAATTATCTTGTAATTTACGCCACATCCTTTAAAACACACAGCCTCCTCATATTTAGACACAACCACACAGGAATTTGCAAAAACAACAACTGCCATCATTATCATCATCTACTTTGAATATGTTTGGCTTTTAGGCCTTTCTTGTTAGAGAAATATAGAGAAGTCAAGCAAACTCTTGTAATGTTTTATCTATTTTATCATTTATTTTTAAAACGCTTCCTCGTCGTTATTTTGTTTTATACACATTTAACGAAATACAATTGAAAAACATCAAGTGCATGGTTGTAAGCCTTATTACATGAAAAGAAAAAAAAAATATAGAAAAAAAGCACTTAAATAGCATTGGGGTTTCTAAAAAAAATACACTCTTCTCGTTACCCTGAAACTTATAAATATATTTTTGTGTTTAACTCACGCACATGTTAGTTAAACACGCACACGTTATTATATAATATAATCTACCGTTATTTCAAAAAGTGTTTATGTAAGTTTAAATATCTGCTGTTGGTTATCTGTCTGCCTGTCTGTATGTGCAAGAGTTCTTTTTCTGCTCTTCTGTGATTGACGGCATCTTTTGAAAGTTGTGGAAGAAAAAACAAATGAAAATATAATAGAATCCACTTATAAACCCAATTTATTTTGCTCCATATTTTGTTATTATGGCAGCTTAAAAATAAATACTTTGTTTATTGTTTAAAAAAAGGGAGTACGCTTTCCTTTTCGTTTTCGTTTTTTTTTTCATTCCATCTGTATGATAAATTTCCTAGATTAATATCTAGGAATTTATTTACTTGGCAAAATAATAATTATATTTTACAGGTTGTGTAAGAGCAGCATAACACGACAACACAAACAGGAATGAAGAAAATAGAAAAGAAAATTAATTAACAAAATTGAGTTTTAAAAACGTTCGTCTGCTTTTTTTCGTGTGTTCTAAAAGCTTATAAACAAATACCCGATACTTAAGTGTTTTAACAAACGGAAATTTATAAAACAAAGACATTTCCTTTTCCACGCAAATTCCACAAATAATCATATCAAACTCATAAAGGATGTAATTAGTGTTAATGAGCAAAAGCTGGTAGAATGGTATGAAACTAAACTACATTAAACTAAAATAAGCGCTGGCAAGAGTGTTGGAGTTGTAATGTGGTGTTTTGTTTTAAGTGCACAAATTTTTTTTTTTTACTTTTAGACGTTTTCTTTTTTTTTTAATTTAAATGATTTTATAAAATTAAACTTTTTACACATTTTATGTTTATATGTGTATTGTTTAAATTATACATTTTTGTGTAAAATTACACTTTTTTGTAATAGTGTACGTTTTTTGTAAAATTACACAATTTGTGTAAAATGTAAAATTACACAATTTGTGTAAAATTAAAAATTTTGTGTAAAATTCCAAATTTTGTGCTGGATTGTACTTCTGTAAAATATTTTATTAATATTAATTTTTTTGTGAGAAATTTCAAGTCTTGTGGGAAGTTTTGAATTACAAATTTTATATATAGTAACTCATCTTGTTTAGCAATAATTGCAGTCTTTGTGTAAAATTAAACAATTTGTGTAAAATTGCACATTTTGTGTAAAATTACACTTTTTTTGTGAAATTACACACTTTGTGTAAAATTACACATTTTGTGTAAAATTACACTTTTTTTGTGAAATTACACACTTTGTGTGAAATAAGACATTTTGTTTAAAATTCAAAGTTTTATGCCGTTTTACAGTTCTTGTGCAAAATTACAATTTTCGTTTAAATTTTACATTTTTATAAATTTTGTTTGAAATTATAATTTTCTATACGATTTCAAGTTTTGTGTAAAATTAAAAATGTTGTGTAAAATTCTAAATATGATGCATTCTGTAAAATTACACATTTTGTAAAAAATTTAACATTTTATACGAAATTTAAAGTGGTAAATTTTGAATTACACATTTTATGTAAATCCTTTTGATTGTTATTAATTACACTCTAGTAATAACTTCATATTTTATTCATATTTATAGGTTTTGTGTAAATGTATGTATTTGGTGAAAATTAAACGTTTTATGTAAAATACATATTTTTTTTTTTTTGTAAAATTCTATGTTGTGCAAAACTATTTAATTTTTCAGCTAATAGATTGCCAAATAAAATCAATTTATGTCCACAAATTCAAAATAATCATGCATTAAAATGCATGTTTGCAGATTTGTCATTTAGATTGGTTAAATAATTTTAAAATTAAAATGTCCTAACTCACTTTACCAGTCCTTTTTTTCTTATAAAACCGTTTACATAAACTGCAATAAAGTTGTTTAACTTGTAATTAGCTATTTGTATTAATATTGTATACACAACATAAATTTTGATTTCTTACCAAAAATAAATAACAACAGACGGCGCGCCGCGGCGGCCAAGTAACTGACTCGCTTGGCACTTGACAAATAAAACGCCTAAAGACACGCAATACCAAAATAAAGTACAACCAAGCACTAAAAACTTTTGTAATCATATTTCAAGGTTTTTGTTAATAAATTACCTAAACTTGCAATGTAAATATTTAATAAACTATAAAAAGTCTTTAAGATTAATTAAAATAAGTACATATTATTTAAACACCCATCACCTTAACAATGAAGCCAGCTAAATTTTGATTAAATTAATAAAATTATGGGCAACATTGTATCACAGAATGTTTCATATCCAAAAAAAAAAAAAAAACTTTATACAAATAGAATGTAAAGAAATAATAAATGAAAACAAACAAACAAATAGAAAAGAGAGATTATAAAATCCATTTAAGTACTAAAAGTAAATAAGTCATAGTAAAAACAACAACATCAACAACAGCAGCAAAAACAAAAGCATACAAAATAGTAGAAGAAAAACTGAAAAACTTGCACAAAAACAATTGTCAACAATGAAAGAACAAGAATAATATCAACAACAGTAGCAGCAAATAAAATAAAAAAAAAAAAACAATAGTTAAAGCAACAAATATGCTACTCTTCTTTTAGTTTCTAACTACTGTTGACTTGTTGCAAACAAAACAAATATTGTTAAAAACTTAAACAACAAAAATAAGTTATTTTTTCCATATATACAAACATACACTTAGTATGTGGCAATAGAAAAATAATAGAAGCAAAACAGTATTAAAAAGTATTTTAAGACTCTCATACAAACAGACAGAAACTCACATCAACTTGCTAAAGAAGTGAAACTCTAAGAAAGCTTTAAATAAAAGAAGATGAAAAAAACTTTATACAATTGAAACATACACATGTTTACTTTAATATATACACCAGATTACACTCATACAAACGCATTTCTTCAAGTGTTTATTTCACTTACGAAGATAGTTGACTTTTGGTTAAACACAATTGTAGTAGAGCAAAAACTACAAATATCCCTACATGTATGCAACAATATTAACTTTAAATATGGTTAGTTAAGAGTTATATTCCCTGCAACTGTTGTGTGTGCATATACTATATATGTATGTATGTATATGTTTCAATTTGCTCTACTCCTTGTTTATAAAGAGGGCAATTTAATTTTCTTTATTTTATGCTGCATTCACTTCACTCACATTCACTGTATTTTGTAGTTTTTTGTTTAACAAACAATAACAATATAGAAATAGAAATACGAGTAAGCAACAACAACCACTGCAAGAAAAACTAGTTAAGAAATGAAAAATGTCTATAGAAATTTCTATTTTCTCCTAACATTCATATGTAGTATATGTAGCTGTTTACATACAAATTGTGTATATTTGTTTTATTTGCAATTTTTGTTAGATTTTATTTAATTTAGTTTTCTCTCCACAACCAACATACCTAGTATATGTAAATGTGCGTGTGTGCGTGTGTGTTTAAGGATCGTTGAGTTTTGTTTAACTCTACTGTTGTGTTCTTTATTAAAAAAAAGTGTATTGCTTTTGTTATTGTGTTGGCTTTTGCTAACATTTTGTCGCGTCCAAAATAATTTAATTTTTCCTCTTTTCTTGGTGAAATCACATAAAGCTCTAAACATTGTTTCATGTTTTTGATTTTTCAATGCTCATACATTTTTTATACAATTCACAAATCAAACAAGAGCGAAAAAGTAAACTAAACAAAATTTGCAAAAACTAAAATGTCATAAATCCTGCCATTTATGCACATTGTATTTCATTTACTTAAAAACCAGAAAGATATCAACATTGTTGTTACGTAGATGTTGGGTGCGGAAAAAAGTAACAATTATAGTAAAGAATATTCGTTAAAAGTCAAAAAAATATGGATTTCAAAGATTGCTTAAATTAAGCCGGACAAAAGTAGTAAGCAATGTAAACAATTTTACGGGTCCACAAAGTCTGTAATTTATGCAGAATTGGCGTCTTTACTCAAAATGCGTTATCGACTATAAAAAGTGTAATTTTACACAAATTGTAGAATTCTATACAAAATGTATTATTGTAGCGAAATGATTCTTGGTCGTTCTAGTCACTGGCAGTGATTTTCATCTGTTTTAATAGTTCTTTGCAACAGTCTATTAGGGCCTTGTATTAAACGGGTGGAATCTTATTGAAAGCCAAATGTAATATTTGAATCTATATATATAAAATAGGATGTATGTATGTATGTAACGTATGGACTCCACGTACTGTGACTCTGGAAGGAATAATAGGCTATATGAAGTTATGATTGTACAAACAGGGGTGGCACCGCCCATATAACCCACAAATTTAAATCGCCATATTTTGGACATTTTTTGACCTACGTCAATGATATGTGGTAGATATGGTATTGGCATAATTAGGAATACGCACCAGGAGAAAAGTGGGTGGAACCACGCCCCTTTTTAGGAAAATTAAAAATCGTAATATAGTCTTAACTACTGAACCGATCGTCATTAAATTTTCACAATAGGATATTCTTACGAAATAATAAATTCGTGACTATGTGGACATGACCTCGCCCACTGAAATGCATCGCTCATATGACGCGCTTTAGTATCCTATTATTTTTCCATATGGAAAAGATGGATATCACTTTGGAATGCGTCAAATCAATCAAGCGACCCGTAATGCCGTTAATTATTCTGTTGAGTTCTTAAATTCACTCGATCTGTCAGGCTTTCCACCACATGTGCTAAAACTTAAAATTGGAGTGCCAATTATTTTACTGCGTAATATCGATCACCACGGCTTTTCAATGGCACTCGACTTGCAGTAAAAAAAAACTGAGAAATAATTTTGTAGAAGCGACCACTATAACAGGAAAATATAATGGTACAGATATACTTTTGCTACGCATTCCAATGCTACCAACAGATTTACCATTTGATTTTGAAAAATGTTTTCCTCTTCGGTTAGCGTTTGCGATGACTGTTAACAAAGCTTAATCTTGTGTATGCTTCTGATTGGCAAACTAAACCTAAATCATTGCAATAAATACATTAAAATTAAATAAATAAATGTTTGTAAATATATAAATACGTTTTATTTTATTTTATAAAGAGTGGGGGGGGGGGGGGGGGTTAGCGAAGCACACCGGGTTTAGCTAGTTGTTAATAAAAGTAACAAATAATTTGGCATTTAAAGACAAACTTTTAAACTTCTTTGATGAGTTCTTTTACAGCCACCAACTTAAGAAGTCTATATGATTTATTAAAAATTCAATACCTAGTATTGATTTTCTTTCAAACACTTAATAAATCTTAACTGGCACAAAATTTGAATTCATATTAAAAACAATTGTTTTTAGTCATAATTTCTGCTTGTCTCAACTTTTCAACTGTTTCTTAATAATGTCGAAGACATAAAAGAAATCATTAATTTCACTTAAAACCATCAACAAAAGCGAAAAGAAAACAGGAAAAAGTAACCTGTAAACTGCAAACCTTCAACGAAATACAGAAGAATATGTGTTAATTAATTATATACCTTTAAAAATTAATTTTCACAGACATTTCTCATTTACCTGGTAGGAAATTGTTGCTTACTTTCAGTACTTGTTCATAAAAAAATGAGGTAAAACTAAAAAGAGGAGACTCATAAAAATGAAATATATATATTATTTGTTTCGTCAAAATACAGACAGCATGAGTGACAGGAAGGTTTTTAAAAGCGTTTTTACGTAAGCGCCTAAAAGTAGCACTCCTCATTCATACACAATGGCACTTCCGTTGCCACATAAATCCTGACACATTTTTTTTTCTTAACACACTTGTAGTCATATCTTTTGAAAAGCTTTTTTGTGCCGACAATGCTACTGGTTTTTAGACAGCAATTTTAAAATTTATATTTATTATTTTTTTTTGCTAACGTGTATGCTAGTTGTTATAAATGTTACTTTTATTCTCTATAAAAAAAACTTCTTCGGCGTAGTACATGTGTTTGTTTTATTTTTTTTACGAAAAATAAAAAACCGCAATTACCCTAAAACCGAAAAAACTAAAGAAAATATAAATTTTCATATGCGACCAAGAGTTGCTGCTAAACGGAAATAAAAACGGAAGTAAAAAATGCAGGCTATGAAGTAAGTATGTACTACATAAAAAGCCAGCCATAACAACATCTTATATGTACCAAAAAAAAATAAACTTTAGACATTTGTATGAAGGCAATGTATGAATTTAAATCCTGCTGCATAATAACAGTTGCAATTGCTTACATACATATATCCGTCCTTTCGAACGACCATCTTTAAGTTAATTCGCTTAGTTTTTTCTCGTTGGCAGCTTAAAAAAAAAAAAAAAAACAATCAACTGTTTTATTTCCTAACATTGTGTTTATTTCTGTGGGTCGGTCTCCTTCTACTTCAGAGAAAACAACAACAGCATCATCATCAAATGAATGAATGTTTAACTTAGAAGTTCCTTCCTCTACTTTATGTTGATGACGTCTAACAAGTAACGAAATTGGCGAGTCCTTTTCTCTGTACACACTTGTATTTGTTCTAACTGGCTAGAAGTAGTTTTTTTTTCTTTTTTGCTGCAGTTATGTATATATTTCATCATATTTGATATGTACTACTAGGGAGAGAGACCAAGAAAAAATATTTGATTTCAACAACAATGTCAACAAAAACGACATGTGATTTAGCATGAGGGACAAGGTTAGGGGAAAAATAATTTCCGTTTCCCTCACATCAAACATATTCCGAAAAAATACTCTCATAATTAAGAGAATTTTAATTATACCAAGAGGAATAATACGAGATACTTGGTTGTGGGGAAGAATCAAAATGTTTGTCAAATATTCTAACGATATTTCGCTGAAACAAATCTAAAATCTGATTTTCCAAAGAATCAAATTTAAAACGTGTAATTTTACACAAACTGTGTATTGTACAATGACTATAAAATTTTGGTGTAATTTACGTTTTTTTTTACATGTTTTTTTTAATAAATTACACAAAAAGATGTAATTTTATACAAATAGTGTAATTTTTTACAAATTTTGTGCACGCATTGTGTAATAGTCTCATTTTACTATTTACTATGTGTTATATTACACAAAATTGGTATATTTACATAAGTTACACAAAAAGGTGTAATTTTATACAAATAGTGTAATTTTATACAAATAGTGTAATTTTATACAAATTGTGTAATTTTACATAAATAGTGTAATTTTACACAAAATGTGTAATAGTGTAATTTTACACAAATTGTGTAATTTTACATAAATAGTGTAATTTTACACAAAATGTATGATAGTGTAATTTTACACAAAATGTGTATTCTTACTCTAAAAGTGCATTTTTAACAAAATTATTATGTTCACACAAATTGTATAATTTTATACACACAATAAATTAGATGTGTAAATTTCTATAAAGTATTAAATTTGATATAAAATATGTAATTTAACATAAATATATGGTTTTAAAAAAATTTTAACTATGTATAATATTACATCAAAATGTCATTTATAATTCTATTGCCTCCCCGACTTATGTAGTCAATAATTTAGGTTCAAAACTATTTAAAATCTTTTAGAAATATTTTAAAGTTCTGCTTGCTTGGTTAAAAAAAAACAAACAGGTGAGTGCCCAAAACTTGCTTAGTATTTTGTTTTGTCATAGATGCTACATAAAAAACCCCTCCTATTTCATGTTTACATGTTCCCAACCAATTACCTAAAAAAGAGGTGTAAAAATGAAACTGACTGCAAAACTTTTTAATAACATTGATTTTTATTTCCTTTACAAGTTTTTTTCTTAACATTTTTTTTTTCTAAATTTACAACAACTTTAGGGTCTTAGGGTGTTTTCTTCACTAACCTAACCTCAACATTTGCCGGTTAAATCGCTCACATACATACTTTTTTATTACTTTACCTCAAAAGTTTTTTTTTTTTTCTTTTTTTTTCTTCTTAACAAAATATTTTTGTTTTACAACCAGCACGGCCACAAAAAGTAGTAGAAAAAACAGGTCATATTTTTCCAACCTTTTATTTTATTTGCCATTTTGTATGTGTGTTTTTTATTTTTATTTGCCAGCGTCTTCTATTTTGTAGGTTTCATTTTAAGCCATTTTTTATATTTCTTTCTTAATAAACGTCACAGGGCCAAATGCATGAGACAGTTAAATCGTGCTAGTGGTGGTGGGGCATGCTGCAACAGGAGGGTTGGGGGCAGTTATAACAGATGTGGCAACAAGGGCTAAGTTAAATACAAATTTTAAAGGTTTAAAGGAAATAAACAAAATTGTTTGAGGTTTTTTGTTTCTATTTTTTAGGTTAAAAATAGAAATTAGAATATAAATTATTTGTTAAGGGGACTAGCACTAGCAATTAACATTATTTGAAATTGAGTTGAAAATAGCTGTAAGTATTTAAGGATTCCTACAAAAAGCAAATAATTTTAATTATACCAAATTTGTGGCATTAAAAATCTGTCAACCTAAATATAAACAAATAACTTTAGTTCATCCCTTTAGTAATATCTATTTCTCTTTATATATTTTATTTGCTCTCCTTCTTACCCTTGTTTGTATGCCATACAAAAATTCCCATTAATTTATGAAACTTTTTTAAGCATACTTTTAAGAGCCTATTATTTTTTTCTTCCCCAAACTGCTCGAATATTATATTACTATTTTATGCAATTGTTTGTTTAACACTCTCGGGATTTATTTTAATATTTGACCATCATCGTATTGTTATTACCTGGCTTATACAAATACCGGAAATTTACTAAAAATTATAACAAACCAAGAGGGTTGGAACTTCACTAATTTCTAGCGTCTTGGTTAATTTCATACACATTTGGCCATTTCATTCAATTTCCGAAAATAGAAAAATACACTTACTAGACACATACAAACATTTTAACATCCCTTCTTAGAAAATTCATTAATATCTTGGCTGTTACTTTTCTCATTTGATTTCCCACATGACTTTTGTTTCGTTTTTTTTTATTTATTTTTTTTTTATTAATTTGAATAAGCATGATATAAAAATGGAGTCAACAAACATCAAATTCATTCTTTGGAAATTTTACATGCACAAGATGGATATAAGAAAAAAATTTTGGGGCGGAAGGGTATGTTAAGTAATTACTTTGCAATGAGAGCTAATAATTTTAAGAGTAGCATACTTTTTATAAACTACACAACCACCTGTGATCTTTATGTAATTTTGTGGACTTAACCCCAGTACATTAGCCTGAACGATTGGTTAACGTACTAGCCTATAAAAATCAGGCTGACTTAAAAAACTATGGAACCGATATTCATAAATGTAACTCAGTTAGAAAGTTTAAAAGTGACCTATACAGTTTGCTTTGTAAAATCAGAAAATATGGTTGAGTGGAAAACAAGTAATGAATCACAATGTAAGGCAACCTGAGGAAACAAAAATTAAGTTTTTAACAAAAATAATTTGCAGCGTTGTTACAGTTTTGTTTGGTGTTGCAAAGTAAATAAAGTTACGTGGTACAAATATAAGTTTATCTTGAACAAATTTGTGGTATTTCCGGAGTGTTAATTTGACATTTTTGACATTTCTCTCATAAATAAACTGTAAGCTTAGCTAACTTCTGCTATTAATTTATATGTCCAGTTTTGTGCAATACAAAATGTAGTGGTTGTTTGATTGTTCTATATATAAGACCCTTTACATAACCTGGAGTCTGTCCCATTCTACTTTGCCCTTCATTCAATTTCTTTGAACTTTTATATCTTATTGCCATCATTTAAAAGTACTTTAAGCTAATGTTACACAGCGAAATTAATCAAAAGTTTTTAATTGTTTTTTGTAAGTTATTTGTCCAGTTCCAATTTACCACAATTTTATAACTATATTTACAATATTGTTTTAAAAAACGTTAAAAAATTCACTAACTGTTACTATGTGAATTTTTCGCCCCAGGTCTTTAATTTATAATTCTACTACATGACCTCTCGTTTTTGTTTTAGCTAACTTTATCCTTGTTTATATTTTAAAGTTTTTTTTTAACTGATGAATAAAACTAACTGATGACAATATGACCAAAAAAAAAATGTGTTAACTTTTGTTTTGAAAACTATTACTGTGCAAAACCTAAACTAGAGAATTGAATAAATGTAAAAAAGAGTAAATTAAAGGGAAGTGGAGTAGATTTTTTCTATTATATATGTATGTATATGACCCTAAACATGAATATTGTATGTTTTACACATGCATAACTCTTAACGGCAAATACCAAATAGTTTTTGTTCGTTTTCGTGGCATATTTATTATTAAATAAGTCACACGATAACAGTATTCATATATACATACATATAAAGTAGTATAAACATAAATGAGCATGGACAGGAAATTGGATTGGAACAGAAACCGAGAGAGACCTGCAGTTATAAAATTGTAAATGTTAACGATTTTTTGAGATTTGACATGACATTACAAATTTAAAGAACTGTGTGTAGCTGTTGATTAGTGAATCAGAAAAAAACTTTGAAAACTGAAATGTTTGCAGTGATAATTAATGTATTGCATAAAAAAGTATTTTCTGTATAAATTTGGAAAAAAAATGAAAATAATTAAGAAACACTTGCCACACCACATTGACATAACAATTACAGCCACAATCATCATTTGCAGTTAATCACTAACTTGACATTTTGATACTGTTGATGATGAATTCTGTTTCCTGTTGCCAAAGTTGATAGTTTAAAAAACAACATACTGCCACAAGTATAAACCTTAAAAACGCATACAAAAATTTGTTTTAAATCTAAAAAAAAAAATACAACAAATATATGTATAATTTTTATAAATTTATAAATGCAAGTCCTCTTGCAGTCATCGCTCTTTGTTGGACAAAATTTTATATTTATGAACTTGTAAATATGAATTTTATTATATTATTCTTGTAACGAAAGTACTGGCTTAGAGTTCATACATTTGCCGGCTAGGTCAGTTCGTTTGTTCGTTAGTTTAGTTGGTTACTTGTTTGTCATGGTAATCAGGTGCATGCCTGTAAAATGTTCATATGTATTACAGTACACACACATAACAACATAAAATGGTAAAAATATTAAATATTTAACACTGACCATATACTTTGGCACCCACATTATTATTACTTTGCCTCATTCTCTCCTTCAAACATTTAACGTCATACTCACTTATGTATGTATGAATGTGTGTATTTGTGTATGTATAGAACGGAAATGATGATGAGAGTTTTTATCCTGACACACCATGCCAAAACAAATCAAATATTTATAATCATTTTTATATGATAAAAATTAAAAACAAAACCCATAAAAATAAAATAAATACGGAAATGTTTTCAACTACGGAGACATTTGTGTTGCAAGTTTTATTTTATGCCAAATTTATTTTATTTTTGGGGCTTTTAAATCGGTATGAACAGCAACAAACAAAAAGCAAATTTATGACAAAAATTTGTTGTCATAGACATGCAAATTTCTTTTATATTTTTTTTTTTGGCAAATTGCTTGAAAAACTCTAATAGTTTTTGAAATGACGATGGTAAAACGAAAAAGAAACACAGTTGATGGTAAGTAAATTGTACACGTTTAAACAATTTGCAGTCTTTTTTTTTTTTTGTATGTTCTTAGGAAACTAAATGTAGCAAAACTGTTTTCTATTTTCAGAGGAATTACTAATAAATGCCAGTATATCAAGCTGAAAAAAGAAAATTTATAAGATTAATCTGTGGCTATTTAGACTACATAACACTCTTGCTGGCTAAATTAAATTAATTTAAATTTACTTTAAGCTTAAGTCTTAAAGAGTTTAACTAAACTTGGTTTTCGGGAGTTTAAGTAAAATTGCCTTTAAATTTGTAATGAACTTTTGGTTTGGTTTATTATTGAACTCCATTTTATTTTGGCCATGATTGCGCAATTAAACTTAACTTCAGCACGAGTTTAGTTAAACCTGGTTTTCGAGAGCTTAAAACAATATTCCATTAAATTTATGTAAGAAAGTTAATTTCAAAAAACTAAAAGAAATAAAATTATATTGGTATAAACTTTGAGCAAAAATAATTTACTTAAAGTCCCAACATTAACAACATTAATTATATAATTTAAAATTTATTGTTTTCTTAGCTTTTAATCGGTATATAAGCTTAGCTTTTATTTATAAATTTTAAAGAGCTGAAAAAATATTTCAATCCTACGGGTTATAACTTTTACACTAAAGGAAAATGAGTTTCGTTAAATTGTTAATATTATCGTATGTATTCCGTTTGTTTGGCTACAGAAATCTTAATGCAGCCTTAGAAAAACCGCCTTAAAAGCCAAACCGAAATGCACCAAAACCAACCGAAAAAAAAAGCAAAGCTAAAAACTTTTCTTTTAAGTCTGCACCATAAAAACACAAAGACATTTACTACACATACACTTTAGTCAAACTCATACAAATATACGATTTTTTGTAAAGTATACAAAATATAACCACAAATATTAAGTAGAATAAGCCCACAAACAGAGAGAGATTAAAACAGATGAAAAGTTAACAACACATGCTAAAGCAAACCCACACACACACACACACACAAGCACTCAAACACCAACAAGGAAAACAACAATATTAAGTGGTTTCTGTTTTAAGAAAACAAGTCTATATACATATGTACTCGTACATATAATACATCTGAACTGTACATACAAACAAAAAGCCAGAACATTAACTGTGTATTTCTCCTGTTTGTATCCAAAAAGTAGCAAGGGGTCAAGTCAGCCTAGTTTAAATGTAAAAATATATAACGACAACATCAAACTAAATTTATGGGTTTCACACTAGTAACGAGAGGAAATAAAAAAATCATAGAATATGTTGCAAACAAACAACATTTATACTGACATTTAGTAATTTAAATCCTGGCATTTCAAATGATGTGTAGTCCTGCTTCATAGTTGTTGGTTGTAGTTCTTTCCGGGTCGACCTGGTCGAATGGTGTAGTTGTATAGGCCTTTATCAATTCACAACAACGCTCATTCATATCCATAAGTACGCTTTTTGATTGTGAGTTTGTGTGGCAGTGTAAATATGGGTGGATAAATGTAATTTTAAGCCACAATTTTTTTTTTGAGGGGTTGCAGATTTGTTACGTTTTTGTTTTTGTTTATTTTTCGGTTACCAGTCTTCACTTACATTGTTGTTACGATGAGGTCAAGTAAAACCAATGAAACAAATATGCACAAAGCCAAATGAACAATGCTGCCAACCACCGTCATCATACTTGTGTACTCTCATCAGCGTCACTAACCCGCAAACAGATTGCAGTTTACAACAACTTAACTCCTTCAAACCTACCACCACCAAATACAAAAAAATAACAATAGACCATTTCACCAACAATACGATAATGCTGTTGATGGCATGGCAATGATGTTGCTCATGTTGCTGTTAAATGGTGGTGGTTGCTGGTGTTCGTATGGTGCGGCTGTTAAAATGATTTCCTATTGTTGTTACTTTTTTTTTTTTTTTTTTTTGGGTAAATGTTGCAAGTTTTGTTTTTTTCTTCTGTAAAGCATACAACATTTAATGGTCATGTTTCATTAACATCTTTACAAAAGTCTATATGGCAAATATCCTTTAATGAAGAATGAAAAGTTTGAATTTGCTGTATCGTTACAGTATGATTAAGCTTTTAAAATATGGTATTCAAAGTTATTTATTTCACTCAAAGATTTGATTAGAAATTAATTTTAGCCTTTAAATTGAGTTTAATTTAACTTGTTTTTTGATAGTTTAAGCTCTTTTTGTTTTTGTAAATTTATAAACAAGTTTTCATAAATAACCCTGACTTTAAATGCTAAACACGAGATTAACTAAACTTGTTTGGCAAGAGTTTTAACAAAATTGCTAAATTTTATATAAATTGATTAAAAACTTAATGAAATAATAAGTTTTTATTTTAAAGTTTAAGAGTTTTTAGAGTTTTCAGACAGTTTAAGATAAATTTGATTTTAATTTATTAAAACTGAAAGAATTAATCGGATCTTTGTTTTAAATTTACAAAATAGAAAAGCAATGTTATGAGAAATCAACTGTATAATCAATCCCTAATTACTCATTTAATTACACTCTAACTTAAACTCGAGTTTAACAAAACATGATATAAGAGAGCTTAAGCTGAATTTGCATTACATGTTTAGAAAACCTAATGATATAAACACCTTTTAATAAAAAGGATTCCCTGGGGACCTTTTTCATTTTCAAACGGAAATTACTCCTTGGGAAGTGTACCCGACCCCCACATGTATTCCAAGGAAATTTTATCTAGAATCTTCTAGAAAAAGTTCAAGATCCGACCGATAGTTCAGTTTCTATTGAGATTTAAAGGTGTTTAGGTGGCACCTTGTACTGAAATTTCAAGAACTCATTATGCCTAAATTGTACTTTCGTTTGTCTTGTTTTATTGTTTGAACACATCACAAACGTGTTCTTTGAATATTTCTTATTATTGTTTATTTGACCTTTCTTATTATTATCAATATTTTAGTAATTGTTCAAGCTTAAGGTCTTTTTTTTTAAATTTAAAAGTGTTGAATTTTACTTACTTTTTGGATTATTTTATTATGCCTTTCCGGTGTTTTTTAGAATTTTTTTAATAAAAGTTTATTTAAATAATAAATTAATAATTAGATATAAGTTTAATTTATATTCTTTAAACATGCTTAAAGCAAAACCAAACAATCTCACATATAAATTGGTGCCTGTGGACCTTGTACTTCGTATAGAAAAATAGGTTTCAAAGGTAACTCCTGATAATCGAGCTTAACGTTACCTTAAAATAATTTCAATTATTCCATTTTGCACAAGTGGAAACTGACCAGTTTGTAATTCTCAACCCCTAAAGATCCACTACACCCACCCTACACATTGTGTCTCTGGGTACATGTAACTGGTGTTGTATGCTGTCAGCTGTGTATGTAAATAAAATTGCATGTTTGCTTATTTGTTTGTCTTTGTAACACATGCAAAAAGTAGGAAAGAAATCAATGTTTTTTTTTTGAGTTTTTTAAGTTTTGGCAATGGTTACAATTTCAATGTTTGAGAGATCAGTTTACTGTGCTGATGTAACAAAACAACTGTAAATGCTACTATTAATGCAGTTGTAACAAACATAGCAACTACTTTTTACTACTTCCGTTTCCCATGATACCAAATGATGTTGAGCTATTTTTTTTTGGCTGTTATGTGCAAGCAGCAGCAGTATTAGTAGATGATGTTACTAATGTTGCTGTTGTGTTCTACACTTGTGTTGTTGACATTGGGATTATCAAGTCAAGCTGCAAAAACAACCACACTCTCTCTTACACTCTAAGCACATGTAGATGTTAAGAAGTTAAAATATTCCAAACAATTAAACAACATATAGTTGATTGCAATTCAGGATTATATATTTTTAAGTGGAAAAGAGATGAGGAGGAAGAGAGGGAGAGTGAGTGTGTGTGTGGAAATGGGAAGCTTAATGATGTTTAGCATTAGCCATAAGTATAGTGCAACTTTTGTTGCAAACAAAACCCAATCATGTGTATGTCATTTGCTGGCTATTGAACGGTTTAGGTTCTGTGTTAGAGCCTACCAAACATTTTGGCTAATTTTCATGCTTCAAGTCTATTTACAAACATGTATAAAATACTTTTTTCGACCTTATGTATTTTAGTTTGTTGTTTTGACTTGTCAAAACACTCGAAATGAATCAGACAAAGCCACAGAAACAAAATATGTTTTTGTTTTTATGTTTTTAAACCAATGATGAACAATGAACATGATGGTGTTTAGTCTTTTTACTGATGATGTTTTAATATCTAGACAAAATTTTGGCTTGATTATAATTTTTAAGCCTTATGGTTTTGATATTTCCTCTGGCCAACAAAACAGTTTTTGTGAATAGTGCCACCAAAACCATAGTTGTCATAGTTTTTGTCAAAGCACAATATTTTGCTTTTATTTTCACAGTTCTCTATTGCAACTATTGCATGTTTTTGGTTATTTGTGCGCTTTTACCCAGCTACATAGATAGTTTGCCTATAATATTTTTAGTAGTTTCAGAGTGTTTGGTTTTGGAAGGAGGCAATGATTTGTAGTTTTAAATCAATAAATGTAAATTTTGGCGAAAAACAAAAACGAAAAACACTCGCTCTTGGCTGTATAAGTGATATCAATTTAATTAATTGCCTGTTACTCATACCCATATGAAGACAGAAATCTGCATTTATGATTTCAAGCTTTAAAATGATGTTATGGAGAATACATAGGTATTTCTTAAATAAAAAATAATTTATATGAAATTTCAATGGTAATCTGCATTTAAAATGAGTTATTTAACTTAACATAAAAATTAAAATAATTAAAAAAGAAGGTTAGCAGGAAAACCCAAAAAAAAAACACACACAAAAATGTTGTAAGTTATTTATTTTGAATTTTATAACAACCTTCCGTAAACAAACAACATTTTAACTTATACAAAATTATTTTAGTATGTATATTTGTACATAAGAACTGCATAGAAAATACATACATACTTACAAATTTGTTTTGTGTGCACACTTCTGCAAAACTTGTAAAGTGTTTTAATTTTCAAAGATTTCTTTAATAAGATTTGTTCAATTCTGCCACTTTTACCATTTAGTTGTCAGTATTCAAATTTGTCTTGTGTTTATTTTATAAATCATTGCCTATTTAGGTATTTATGATAAAATATAAAACAATTTCTGTGCTTATGCACTTATTGTCCTTTTCTGTAAAGTTTAAATTCAATTGCAGAAAATATTTTTTGTAAAACTAAATTTGCTCCCATTTGCAATATTTATGCTTAAATTCAATAGCAAAATAAAATATTTTGCTAAGCATTCAATGCAGCATCAGCTGCATAATATTATTTTTCAATTTGTCTGTTTGTGTGTGTCTCATCTCACTGGCTTTTATGATTGAATACAATTTTGCAGCAAATTTATCAAATATTTTGAAAATAGATGATGATGTTGACGATGATACATAAATATAAACAGTTGTGTTAGAGAGTGAAAAAAGGAAATATGATTTTCCTTTCAAATAAACAGATAGAATTTCAACAACATTATGTGGGGAGTTATCTGAAAAAAAAACTATGTATTCCAATCTACTACAGTATTAGGAAAAAAAATCCAAGAAACAGTGGCAGACAATTCAAGAGAATTTTTCAAAGGATCTCTCAGATTTTAGAAGGTCTACAGATTTGACTGTAAATTCACAAATTTTTAAATTGATTTTTATTCCAATATATTAATACAATTCAAAACAAAAATGTTCTCTGTTATTTTGCTTTCCACTGTATAAATAGAGTAATGTATCTATGTGTTAGTGTTGCTACTTGTTGTTAGTTACCTTAAATTGTCAGGCTCCCTCATATACACATCATCAGAGATAAATACTTGTATACACATCATGCACTCATAAATTTGCATGCAAATGCTATATTGTATATTGTCATACATTTGAAATATAATTGTGGTATTGTATGCTTTTGATCGGGCTGTTGTTGCAGTTGTTTTTGTTATGCCACTCAATGCAACAAAACAGTACAATTCAATTGCATGCAACTCAATTTTACCAAAATTATTTTTGAATATAAACTAATACACACAAACTCACTCACACACATACACAAACACATGATATAAACATACAATGTTGCAACAACAAGTACTCCCTATACACACATAAAACTAACTGCACTCACTCATACTCATGCCGCAGTCTTTCACTCTTGGTTTTGCTGTGTGTGCACATGTGTGGTTGCTATAGTCATTATTTTGTGTGTGTGTGTGTGTTTTTTCTCTTTTTTTTTTTTTTTTGTAGCATACATTTATGTGTTCAATAGTAATTTGTCTGTCTACTGTTTTCGGCTAAACAAAATTCCTTTATTTATATGTATGTATATGACACTGTGTGTATGTGTGACTGTGGCTTAAATTTTGTGTCTACATAATTTGCTCATCATATTTTATTTTATAAATGTGTTTTGTGTGTGATTGTTTTTAGTAAAATTAAATCATTTCCTTGTGGATTATAAACTTTGCCATCTGTTTACTCTTTTTTGTTTTTGTTTGGACCAAAACCAATTGTTAACTGTTGCCATTTTGTCAATAACAATTATTTGAGATTTTAATCTATTTCATTTGTATACATACAAACATATGTATGTACATATATGGTATTAATTAAATATGCATTTAAATTTTTTTCAAGATTTTTGTTCAAACGGATTTTATATTTGTATAATTTGTAAATTATTGATTTATGGATACATACAAACTTTATTTATTCTGCGTTTAAATCCTTTTTGTATTCATATACCACATAATAATTTATTATCAATAAACTTTAATGTCTTTGCAACACAATATCTTTATAATGGTGATAATAATATGTATATATGGTTTAATAAGAAAGATAGTAAGATTTACTAGAAAGTTTTCAATTTATCTAATACATTGTATGTATGTATGTATGTATTTGATTTTAGAAATGTTGCAATGATTAATTATGGCACAAACACGCATACAATCAATAATTTGTTTTGCAGACAATATGGTGCAAAAGTAAAGCAATAAAGGAGTTCAGTATTGAGTGCGAGTGTTCTGGCATATCTATTGTTAATAAGAATGCTTTATCGATAGATTCAAAAATTGAATACGTTAATCATATGGTTTTTAGACTCTGTTTAATGCTTGACATACAATAAGTTTTATTTTGCAAATTTTTCACACATTTTTATACAATTTTAATTATTTTGCTGGCTTTGTTTTGCTCTACACTGTTTGTGCAATTACTTATATATTATAAAATACCTTAATTACTAGAGGATTATTTGTTTATTTACTTATTTATTCTTTATTAATTTAAATTTATGCATAAATTGTCGAGACACATAACGCATAAATGTAACATTGAAATCTCAATATGAACAAGAAATAAAAATTAACCCGGTTCAATTGTAGATTCGAATAAATAAGGCAATTGCAGGAAATGTAATACTTTATCTCCTATCATATAGAACTATGAGTTTTGTTGTTGATTAAACATTTTTGTGGTGAAATAAAGGCTAGTGATTATTTGGTCTAAGTGACTTTTGTTAAAATCTTTTATTGTACATTTAAAGCTCTAATTCGTGTTTCTGTTAGTGTAAATCACATTCTCATTGAAAATATAATAAGCACATTAAAAATATTGATGTAGAATGTTTATCAAGGTCCTTGGCAGCATGTTATTGAAAATTAGTAAAAACGGTTCTGTAGAGTAAAAGCTAAGACCTAAAATAAATATGATCTTTATAATGAAAATAATTTTAAAAATTACGGTAGCTTAGCCTGTTATTGTACTGCAATCATTTGCGAAATTGAAATTTCTCAGCACATGTGCTGGGCCACAAAATTCTGCTTACGCTACGTTGACACACGTACACTATTAGCTTAATTGTGTGTTTTACTAAGATTAACATTTTTAGCTTTGTTGTGATCTCAGTGACCAAACTTAAATCAGTAGGTCTAGCTACACGATTTTTTAAATGTATGTATATGATTTTCTCTCTTAATACACAAAGCTTTCTCCTGCTTAACCAATACAAATACAAACATCATAGTGTGTGTTTGCCCACCACTGTTGTGATGTGTGCGGAGTGGAATGCATTCCTTGCCAGTCTTTTAATATACAACAACAATTTATTGCATACTTTAAGGAGTTTTTTCTTCATGGAGCTTTTACTGTGTGCCTAAGTTTATTACTGTTAAATATATTTCATTTACATAATACTGTTTTACATTTCTATCGTTATTATTATTATTATTATTATTATTATTTATTTTTCCTTTTTTGTATATTTTTTACTTTATAGGTTTTTTTTTGTAGGCTTGTTTGTTTAAAAATACTTCCAAAACTGTCTTTAATTCTCACACCTTTAGCCAGCTTTGCCATTTTATATACATATAGTATGTGTATGCTTGTCATTTAGCATTTTGTAGATATTATTATAATTTATTCTGTTTCATTATTGTTATTTGATTATTAATATTTATGGCATTTACTTAGATGTTTTTAATATTATTCATAACAATTACATACATATTCATAATTACTTATGCAAGTACATATACAATAAATATTCATGTTTGTCTATGTATATGTTAATTAATTATTTAATTGTTTCACTTATCACTTAATTAATATGGGATTTATGCATACATTATTGTTAAAAAATGTTTGAATATGCTTTTTTTCTCTCTCTTTGCAAAAATAATATATATGTATTTGTTTGTCATTATATAATTACTTGCTAACATTCTGTTTTTTTTATTATATACACGTATCTTTTTATTTAGTAAAACAAATGTATATGAAATTTTTGTAATTGTTTTTTTAAAACAAAATTATCATTATACATTTTATGAGATTTATAAGGTTGTCTCGACGAATACAACTGCTTGTGAGTGTTTAAAGGTTTTGAATAATTATTCCTTTCGCTTTACTTTATTGATATTGTAATCCACTGTTGATTGAATGTATTTTTTCTACTTATAAAAGTATGCTCTAATATTTAATAATTTTTAACAAAGTGTCTTTAAATATTTATGAGCTGTTAATTAACTCTTAATAACTCGGGGTCATATTTCATTATTATTATTTTTTTAATCAACACAGCAATTTTATTCCAAATTTAATTTACATTTGATACAAAAACATATGAGCGTTAATTCATTTGTATAATAAATTCATTAAAAATTAATTGTTTTTAATGAAAAAAAGGCACATATTTAAAAAAAAAAAATACGACAATTATGCAAATTCATGAGTAGAATTTATATACATATTTGTTGAGTTTTTGAAATGAAGAGAAATATTGATTTCTATATCTGAATTTAAATACCCAACTCCTAAATCTGTAAGCACACAAATTGCAGTTGCCTCAACACTGATGTCACACGCGCATACATATGCAACAACTATAAAAACAATCGAAACTGCAACTGCTTGTACATATTAGAATAACACACTAACAAGACATATATATATATTAAGTTTTAAATCATTTTCTCATTTTGGTTTACATTTTTTTTTAAATTACACCAATATTGGTGATTTTTAATGTCCACATTCCTAAGGCCGCGTTTTCACTATGTTTTCACTATGTCATTTTTGTTGTCAAATTGTCCAAATTGTTGGCAATTGTATAAAAATGGGTTGTGATATGGCGTCATCTATGTTTGCAATCCTGAAAATCATGATATGACAATTTGACAACAAAAATGACATAGTGAAAACCTATGATAATCATTGTGGGGTATTCTTATAATTCAGATGTGGACTTGATTTATACTAACATTAAGCATTGAAAAGTAGCAGCAAAATTGTCAATGATTTTTTCCAAACAATTTTCATTTCCCTGCTTTCATCATGAGTAACAATTTTAGTATTGTGACCATTCGTTACTTATGCAGTGCATATACAGTGGCTCTCAGCTTATTTCAATTGATTTAAATTATTTAACCTCTATCCAAAAGAAATTTACATTAAAAATAATGTATAAAACAAAATTCAGAAAAATATGTGACTTAGTTATTACAAAACAGAAAACGTTAATTCAACTAAACACTTACGAACTGCTAAATTGGCATCACTGCTCCAGTAAGGGTAAATTTTCAAGCGTATATTTTCTAGTTATGGTTGCATTGAATCTTTTGTGGGGTGTTCCAGTTAAGTGGTTCATTCGTGCAAATTTTGGACAATGCGACAACGTCTACCATAGCACAGAAATATTTGGTTATTAGCCATTTTAAAAATGGCCCCTCGCGCCAAAGAATTACTATAATTGATTGCCTAAGTATTTCCACAGTGCATTAATAACTCGGTTCGTGCACAAGAATAGGATTAATGATAAGTACAGAAAAGCACAAGAAAGAAAATTTGTAATGAAGTTGATGAACGTTACATGGCCAGAAAAATAAAAATGAGCTTTACAAAACATTTACTGCAGTAACTATTCGTCGTTTATTTCGAAACCATGATTTTAATGGTAGAGTAGGCTGGAAAACCCGTTTATTAAAAGTACAAATCAATAAGCACATCTAAAATTTTCTAGCGAACACGTTAAACTTTTCAAAACATGTTATTTGCTGATGAGTGTAAGTTTACTATCTTTGGCTATGATGGTAAAATAAAAACTTAAAACCAGCACCTTGGCATTTTGAAGTCCAATTTACTGCAAAGTGCTGAAAAAGTGGATAATTTTATTATTAATGAATTTGGAATTGTTCCCAATTGATGCAATTTTAGAAGATATGCTATAAACGATTATTAACAAAAGCTGGTTGAAATAAGCTGTGAGCCACTGTACGTTAATTAATTTATAGTCTGTCATTACTATAGTACTTCTTAGTAATGACATTATCAGCTGATTTTTAAGGTGTAGTAAACTTCATTTATTTTCTTTAATTCATCTCTTTAAATATACATACATACATATATTGTTCAAACTTAACACTTATTTACTGTTTTATTCTTTCCCTTTTCAGGTGAGTCCTCACGAATATTATCACATAAAAATGCCGCAAAAATTTGTAAGTTTTTTTATTTTAATTAAATTTTTTTCATATTTTTTTTTTAATAATTCAAAATTAAACAAAGTTGTTTTCAACATTTCCATTGAATAATCAAATATAATTCTAAGGAAATAAATTTACAATTACATATTTGTGGAAATTAAATTAAAATTAAATGCTTGTTATATAAAATACTTGTTTTACAAACTGGTTACAAACAGTTCTATAGAACAAGAAATAAATTTTAAATAAATAATAAGCATCATGATACTACTACAGCTACTAAGGCACTTAACATTATTCAAATATTCCCCTTATACAATATATGTATGTATGTATGTATGTATAGCATAATAGAAACCTCCTGCTGTTGCTATTAGATAACACAAAAATAATAATCAATTACTTGTAAATTTGTTGAAAATAGACACACGACCCCTTACAAATACGAGTACATACATACATATTTCATTAAGCTAATTTCTTCTATTACTGGATTTGTTTTATCTATTTTAATTTTGTATGTTGTTAACGAGAGGGAGCAAAAAGTTACTTGTTTTCTTTATTGTAGGGTGATTTTATGCCTATTTAGCGAAAAAAAAAAAAAAATAGAGAAGTGAAAAATTAAGCTTAATTAGCATTTGTTGTCTAAAAATCACTGGGGAGGCTAAACAAAACAAAAACCAACCATTAACTTTTAGATCTAAAGAGTCTAAAAAAAGATAGATATGATAATTGTTATTAAAAGGAATATATCGGCAAAGCATACAAGACACACACTTTAAGACAAAAAGGTTAAAACAACAATAACAATTCTAAAAACTTGATAACTGGCTGTTGCTATTATTGCCATAACCACCAGGTCTCTTGCACTTGTAAAAACTTGCCACTTATTTATACTTACTGTACGCATACCTACCTACCACCACGTTTAACTGTTTGGTTTGCCTGACTGATGGGGTCTATTCTAATACTCCCTTTGGTTATTACGCCTATCTTAGTTAGAATCTCTTTTAATGTCTATTATATTGACTGTATGGCCTTTAAATCGAACAATTTTGTTGTAAAGTCGTTTTTATTACCCCAACATCCCAGTTCAATTGTAGTTGTATTGCTTGTATTTAAGTGTGTGTTTTTATATTTCTGCTAGAATACGAGTCCTTATCTCTATGCTCCTTTGTTTGGTCGAGTTTGTGCCTAGAATATTATTCCAACATAAAAAATGCTTCTACTACTGTTCTTAATATTTGAAGTTTTTCTTTTCTTTTGTGAAAACTTGTTGAAGCTAGATAAGATGCTTATCATCGGGTTCAGAGTATCATCATTATTATCATCATGAATGAACCATTATGTCTATTGCAAAAATTTGTTTATTTGCTTTAATGGTTATTGTTGGGCTAAAATACTGTAAATGAAATGAATAAGGTAAAATTAATTCGTTCATATTCCACCAGCATGGCAAATGTATTCGTATATAAGTTTATCATATCGTATGCAGCATTTAGATATAATTCACAAACGAAATTAATAGTATTTTGTGGAAACTAATTTCAACATTGTTGCTGCTTTGTTGTGGTAATTAATTACTATCTCTAAAAACGATAAAGAAAACAATATCGTCTATTCAATCACAATGTGTAAATTACAAATTGTAGGTGAAGAATATTAAGATTTCGGATTTATTTGTATAGAACTTTATATATACCTTATTCGTTTCTTCCTTGGTAAATACTTTCCAAATAGCAAAAACACAGAGCAACCTTAAGTACTTGTTTATTTTCTTAGACGGTGTGGGTATGTTTAGCATGTAGTTGTAATTTTCCCTTTGTATTTATGTAAATTACTTTCTGATAAATCTGTTGTGTTTAATTAAAGCCCCCTGCCATGCATTTGATTTTTGGGCAAAATAATCACTACCTCCTATTAACAAACAACCCCAAACTTTAAAAACGCTAGAAATAGAAATGGAATAAAAACAAACTCTTACAAAGATGAGGAAGTCATCATAACCGCGCCAAAGCAATGCTTAAGGGCTTTTACTCTCTAAATGAAATGAACTGCAAAGTAAAGTATTGTTATGTTTAAAACATGTTGGATTTATTTTTCATTTGAACAAAAACAAAAGTTTAAAAATATAATTTTGCTTTTAAAACACACTTACACCTGTGAAAAGCCTTGCAATTCAAAATTTGTATTCATTCCTGCTGTTTCTCGTTGCTATTTTATTTAGTGTTTAACTTTAGTTAAATTTTTATTGTATGAATTAAGTGAAATTGTATTTTGTGAAAGTCAAATGTAATAGAGGTCTCTTTTTGCCTATGGTTATTATGTTTTAACATATTCCCACTGTATTTCCGGTTGCAGCAAAGATAAATGAATAACTCCAATACTAACAATAACAATAGCAAAAACTTGTATAAACTAGAAAAGCTTTACAGTGACATATTTTGCTTTTTAAATGCCTTTCTGAATAAATATGACTACAATCATGGTGTAATTATACAAGGTGAGTGCAGTAGTACAGCTGACTGACTTTGCTTACAATTTGCATACTTATGTTAAAAGCAATACTTTTTCAAGTGTTTTTGACAGTAGTACATTATTTTAAACTAACAAAATGACTGTTGTTTCTGTATTTGTTGCCGATTTGCGCTCACCTTGTATAATTACACTTTAACTACAATGTTGTGAAATAATTTTTGATTAATGTTTAAAGTTGTTTTAAACAAGTTTTTTTTTTTTTTTTGTTTTATTTAAGACAAGTCCCTTTAAATAACATTTAGACTCATTATTTTTAATCGGTGAAAATCAAATATACTCTTAGAAATATTTTATATCATTACAGTGCAATCATTATAAAGCCGTCAATCTGTAATTGCAAGTCATCTCGTAAACTTTAAGAAATATAAATTTATACATTCACCGAAAAGTATACTGCATACTTTTTTCTTGCTTTCATAAAATTAGGCATGAATGTAACGCAATTAATCAGCTTTAGGGAGAATAGTCTTTTTTTTTAATTCCTTAATTTAGCAAAATCGTTGCCTTTATTAAAGGCTTGTCCTACAATACTATTATACACTCTTCCATTTCAAAGCAATTTCATTTATATAAAATGCAGAATTTCTTTAACCACTGTGACATTTACAAACTTTTGTGAAATTATTCTCTGCTGGCAAAAACTCTTCAAACTATAATTCCTAATTGAAATGACGCCTGTATAGCTTCGAATTACTAGACTGGCAAATGGTAAATTCCTGGCAAAACTGCAATAGTTTTGCAAGAAAGCACAAAACTTCAAGTGTAGACCAAACTGAATGATTTCTTTTCAATAAAACAATTTTAATTTAATTAAAAGGTCAAGCCAAATGAGGCCAACAAAAAAGCAATGATACTTTAATACAAATACTATTCAATATGCTTAATATAAATAAAAATTCTTATTGCTTTTTAAATTCTCAAACAATTAAGCAAAAATATTTTGCCAGCTTACATTAAAATGTATTTATTTATATCAAACAAATTGCAAGTACTTTTAATCAAATGCATACATTTATTTAGTTTTTTTTTTCGTTTTTCTAATAAACAATAATGGTCAACAACTTGAAAACGTTGAGAGGAGCAAGACCTAAATAAATGAATAGTAAATGACTGCTCAAGTAGAAAATTTTTCAACACAAAAATCACAGAAAAAAAATATATTTATGTACTTGACAAACAACAAAATACAACAATATATATATTTTTTTATTTTTTCTGGTTTGAGAAAATAGCAAAAGGAGAATAAAATCCTGAAAAGTCCATTGAGAATCAATTGCTGAATTAATTTCAATCTAACCAGAAATATTGTACCAAACTCAACGCCATTAGACCTTCAGCAGTCTGTGTAGGAATAACATAGAAGAACACATACAATATATAAAAGAACCCTCAGATTACAACTGAAATCCTTAGATTGTGAAATTGTAAATAAATACTGAGAACAAAACCAAAAAAGCATAAAGAATAAAACGAAAATGAACAGTCCAAAACCGTTAGGGGAATGAACTACAGCAAAGGCAGCAAACCAAAAAATGTGCTTGATTTTTATTTTACAAAATTTACCAGGAAAGCCAAAATACAAAGATATAGTTAGAAAGAAAAGTATAAATGTAAAAATAGTTTATTGAATTGTCGTATTCTTCAACTTTTTGTATTAAAGAAAACAACAACAAACCCAAATTATTAAAATCACCATAAAAAAATCCTTAAAAAAACAATAACTGGTAAAAATTCAAATGGAAACCGGAAGTGTTGCTGAAACACTAACGATGATGAAAACAACAACAACAACAACTTAACTGACAGTTATAAACTTGCATTCCCACTCACACACTTGCATTTTCACACAGCCAAATCAACTAAACCTTTTTGGTGATGAATTGTTCTGTTTTTTGTTTTTTTTTTCGTTTGTTTCGTTTTATCTCTTTTCCTCTTGTTTTTTTTTTTTTGGCTGCCAAACAATAACAACTACATGATGTACAATATGATGAATGTCAGTTCTAAAAATTTATGAATATTGAATAAATTCATGCAGCAGAAGCAAGAGAGAAAAGTAAAATTGTTGAAATGTTAGAGTCGGGAAAAACAGGGACTAAAACTGTTGAAAAAGTCATCACCGTGTTGAGTGATTTTCCGTTAACATTAGTTTGGTTGATGTTGTTGTTATTTAAAGATTAAAACTGTTAAATATTTTAATCATAGACAGGTAAAATAAGAACAAAGTAAGATTAAAAGTATGTAGTTGGATTTCAGGACATTTCAAACTACATAATTTTGTTTTATTTTTAAGCTTTCATAGTAATTCTATTTTATTTTTGGAAATACTTTTAGAAATGCAGCTTCTTTAAATAGTAGATATTACAGTATCAATATTTCTTTGTTGTTGTTATAAACACTACAAAACACTTTAACTTGTTTTTGAAAATAGTTGTAGAAATACTAATTTAAAAAAAAATCTAAAAATATAATATTTCATTTAATTCTCAACAATGTTGTTATAATTAACTACACCTAACTCTGTTTTTACGCGAATTTGATTTAACGCATTTCCAAATAAATATTTGATTCTGTTTTTATGCGACTAGATTTGATTTAATGTGATCTAAAAATGTATGTATTTTTTTTTACCAGAAAAACATTGTTTGCACTGGATTTGGAGGATTTTAAATTAAACACACAGTTGGCAGCACTAGAAATCGTCTGGTACGAAAAACAACACAGTCGAAACAGTGGATTTCCTTTGTTTATTTCAAATAAATTTATGTAATTAAATGTAATGGAAAATGGAATGTCAGAATGCAGTCAAATTTAAGTGCGAAACGACATAGTTAGTATGTGTGTACTTTTCTAAATGAACTCTTTTTTCTGTTGTTTTTTGTTTAAATAAAATATGTTTGTGTCTAAAGCAACATGAATTCGAATTATATATCATATTTTACCTGATATGTCATACGTGGAACCAATTCCCTCATTTAATATGGATACTCTATCTATTTTACGCGAGTTTTCGTGGAACATATCTATCGCGTAAAAACAGAATTAGGTGTACTCTTTTAAAAACATGTCTATTTGAGAACTCTCTTACAAAATGGAAAAATGGAATAAAACTTTATTCCATTTGTTAAAATAATAATGCACACAGATATGAAATAATCATGATACAAAAGAACTACAAACGTTCACAAGTTTATTTCGTTCGGTTTTTTTTTTTACCAACTGAGCATTTGCAATTGTAGACATTAATACCAGGAAAAAAAACTATATTAATACCCTTTACAATGTTAGATTAAACATGTATTTAAAGTTAGAAAACACAACCATGTATTTCGTATACAAACATATGCTTTCGCCTGTAATACACATGCATCTGTGGCAAATACATATTTTTTTTTTTTATAACAACAACAAAACTTATAAATACCCGTATATGTGTCATACATACAAAAATACTATTTAGAAAAAAAAGCGCAATAGGAAAACAATTTTCAATAAATTTATCTCTCCTGCTTTATAAAAAAAATGCGTGTTATTCAAACCGGCTGTTGGTAACGGACATTACTTACACAAACACAAGAGAGACAATTTACTGATTGTATGTGTGTATTGGTTGTATAGAATTATTTACTGAACCATTTTGCTTTAGTTATTGCAGATAAGAAACTTTATTTTATATTTCTATATTTTAATAAAAATGGAAAAAATTGAAAATATTTTTGCTTTATGATTATTTCAATTGAGAGCCATTGATTTTCAGGGTAACTGAATTGCTGTAGTAGTCATTTTTTTTATAAATATTTTGTTTCTGATAAATATTATTATTATTATAAAATAATATGGACATTTTCAATTAATTAAAATAATAGAATAAATTTTAATTAAGACAATGAATGGTTTATTATAGTAGAAATCGTACTTTTTGAATAAATGAACAAAAAATGTTTCATAAAATTCCGCTTACTTTTTGATATTTTTAATTTTTTTTTAATTGTAGGAAAAATAGTAGAAGTACTATTATTACTTTAACAGACTTTATTTATAATTAAAAAATAATAGTGGTAGAAATACTACATTTTGAAATAAATTCCCCTGTAATCAATATTAGCTCTAACCTTTTAAGCTAAATTATTCGAAATACATTTATTTCTCTGGCAACAAGTAACTTTTGCTGGCAACAATTGTATGCAAAATATCAACCATTATAAATAAGCATTATATTACTAACTTATTACTATCATTGATATTTCTTTTATTTTTCATAATAAAAACAGATACGAATGAATGAATGAATAAATATGAATGCAATATCATCAAGAACAATAAACCGAGTAATAGTTGAAATAAAATGTTTAATGAATTAAAAGAAAGTAAGAAAAAAAAAACAAGTACCTGAATCCATTTGTAATGGCAACAATACAATGCCAGCGCAGCCATGTAAACTAGAGTTTAGTTTAGATTTTCTAGTAGAAATAAATGGTTTGTATACAATTACAATGACTAACACAGTTCAGCTGGCACAGTTTAAATATAAACTTTCAACAGGTTTTAAGTTGCATACAGATGATGTTTTTAACTAAGAAGAAAGAAAAAAAAAAACTATTCTAGAAAGACTAGCAGCTTTTATTTACAGAAAATTGTCTGCACTTACATACAATGAAGACTGCCAGGCTAATGTTTTAAATTAAATAATTTTTATTTATTGGTTGGGTTTTCCTTCATTTTATGAACAATTTTATAAATATAAATTTAGTTTGTTTTTACTTTGACTGTGTTTTTCTCAATAATGGCACCTTTACTTTGCTGCCAAATGAAATTATTTTTTATATTAAAAACTTTAAATTAAAAAATAACATCACTGTTAGTTTCTTTAACTGTGGTTAGCTTTTGTTTTCTCCAGCATGAAGCCAACGTTCTTTAACAATTACATACATACATATATTTTTTTTATTAAATTACAAAAAAAAAAAAAAAAAAAAAAACAAAGATTAAAGAAACAATTTTTTATAACCACAAATCTGCACAAAAACAACCTAACTTGCCACAGAAAAAGGCAAACAAAACTAAATCATAGAGTATAAAAGCAGAAAAGGAAATAACAAGAAGCAAAATTAATCTAAAAAGTTTTTAATGCGCTTTTAAATCACGTTGATGATGATGTTGTTGATGTTACTTATTCCAACTCTTTTTCTTAGATTCTCTTTAACTTAACCACTTAGCCATTTGTATACTGGTATATGTAAATGTTTTCTATATATCTTTCTCTCTCTCTCTCTCTGTCTCACTGACTACCTCTCTGGCATTTCCTGTTTGCTTACACATTTAATGTTAAATGTTGATGTTTATAAAATAAATTGTTGCATTTTGTTGATTTTTGTGGGTTGCTCTTTCTCCCTCATTTTGTAAATAATCCTGTGCGTTTTATTGTGCCTGTAGTTGTGTTTATGATATTGTTGTTATTTTTGCTTTGTGCATTGAAATTAAATTGCCAAGCTTGTTAACAAATAAACAAACAGTTTCTTCTGACTTTATGTTAGATTTTGTTAAAGCAAATATATTTGAAGTCAGATAAACTGTATGCAGACAGTAGTTTTAAAAATTATACGTTAAATAAAAATCACCATTTATGTTTAACGAGTAGTCTTCTCTTCAAGCATATCGTCAATAACTTAAATAATTTTAAAAGTTCATTAATATCAGAGAGGGTCTAATAGTATACGAGTATATTGATTTTGTTTTTAGTTCTGTAAGCAATATTCAGAAAGCTTAACTCTTGATTTCTTAATACACCAAGTATCGTTTACAACGGTTCACAAGTTTAAAAGTTGTTAATAAATGATTATTAGCATTTTTTTTCTAAACTCCAGAGCGTATGATTATTATTTATTAATTTGTATTAAATATAAATCATACGCCTTTTGAATATTTTCAACTTGCTTAAATTTTTTAGTACTTTTTTTTATTGTAATAACTTTTAATTTTAAAATTTAACATGTCAAATTTGTGTTTGTGTTGTTTCTTTTTTTTTTTTTTTTTGTAACCACTGTTCCATGAATACACACTGTGTTTTAGCAACAAAGAGTCACACAGACAACCACTAAATTGTATTTTCTACTTAGCCGTGTAGCAACGTTTCATTTTCTACTTTATCTTATTTTTTTCTGGCGTTTCTCTTGTTGTTGTTTGTGTGGTTGTACCACACTGAATAAGTATGCGGCAACTGGCAACATAATAAACGTTCCACGTACTATTAATACTATAAATGAATTTGTAAGCTGCATTTTCTGCATGGTTGTTTAAGACCTGTTGCTTTTCTATGGCACAGACACAGAGTTATATACTATATACCGGCGCATACACATATACATACAATTGTGTACCATATATAGTAGTAGAGCTGGAGTTTATTTTCTGTGTGCATGTTGTAATTGACGTTAAATTAAGTTTAAAACAAAAAAAAAAAAAAAAAAAAAAAAAAAAAAAAACCCTTGAAAAGTAAATTCGTTTAAATTTAAACAATTGCGAAAGAGAATCTGAGCAGACATGAAAAAACAATATGTGATATGATAGCTATTTAAATAATTAAGAGTTTTTGCAAGAATTAAAGTTTTTGTTAGACAGAAAAATAAAAAAGAAGATTTAACTAATAGAGACTGACGGGCAAACAAAAAGTATGAAGAATTTAAGTATTTGCAGCTTATTTAATTTGTAATAACCAGGCATACTGACAAAAGAAGCCAGTTTATTTTAAAAATTTGTTATTGCAGTTAGAGTTTACCAGAAATAAATGAAGAACAAATAGTACCCAGGTAGAATAGGATGACGATGTCAAACTAAAGATTATTTGGCACAAAAGAACAAATATTATTCTATTTGTAAGACACTAGTCACTTTGATACAAAGCTGTTCTATGATGGAGGTGGTAAATTGGTATATTTTTGCCGCTCCTTGAAAGGAAATAAATGCACTTCATACTATAATACTGATCATTGAATTTGATTAAAATTAGTACGTTTTCTACCAAATAACTTGTCTTTTAGTGTGAAACTTCGTTACGATATTGGCAAATTTTTTTATTTCTGATTCATATCGCTAAAATGGACAATCATTAACTTTGTGTGGAAACGCGTCCAATCCCTTTTCACAAATTTGGCATGATACAAATCCTGTGGAAATCTGCTAATACATTTTGATTTTTATTAAGAAAATGATCAAAGTATCTTTTATTGTTTTAACTCTGATTTTAAGTCTTTATTGTCACTTAAGTTGTTTTAAAATGCCAATTGCTAAAACTTTATTTTAACTTTCTTTAAGAAATTGTGCAAAATTTGCTGATTATTAAAACCTGGCTGTTAAAATTTCCCAGCATAAGTGTGTGAAATTTATGTTGGAAAAAAAAATACCAACAAAAAAAAAAAATAGCAAACGTTCTTTAAATATTCATAAACACTTTTTGATAGAATGACACACACGCAAACACACTCACATACTAAACAACAAGTATCACTTGCATATTTAGTTGCTGACACACTTAAATGCTCGTTAAATACACTAGGATGTATATAAATGTGTCTATGTGTGTTGGCATGTGAATATCAATTTTAACACTAACACACATACATATGTATGCATGTACTCGTGCAAAACAATGAGAATTTTTATCATAACAATCCACTTGTTATAAGGTTTTTTTTTGTTTTCTATTTTTTTTTCTACTCTGTTTTCTTTATATGCCATACTAAAGTTTATATAGTACATGTCTAAACATGAACAAGCAGCAACAGAATTATCTTGAGATTCTTGTGTTAAAAGTGTTAGAATCCTAAAATACCTTTAAACAGAATATAATAAAAAAAAAACAAAACATTTACACTGACAAAATTTGTGTCTTTGCTTTTTCGCCAGCTCTAGCAGTTAAAACAGCAAAATATAAAAAAGCTCTGCATACATTAGGGTGTTAAATGTAAATACCAGCATTTACACATACATATGCTAAAATTTCTACTACTACTACTCACTCTTCTTAAACATACACACATACATATTATATAGGAAGGACTTTAGTTAAGACTGCTTGTACTTCAGTTTGCTTTTAGACACTGACTACCTAAAGCACACATGCAATTAAACGTTAAGCTTTATGTACATGATATCACTCAAGAGTGTGTGTGTAAGGGGGTTTTAATACTGACATTCAATAGAATAAGACCAAGTCTCAAAAATTGAGTACAAAAAACTAAATAAATACACGCGTAATACAGCTTAGAAAAATCGAATATATTTGATAATAACAACTATAAAATGGCTACAAAAATGTATAATACAGAAGATAGGATACATAAGTTAGAAATATCAAAAGTAGTTTATAAAATACCATGTAATGGTAATGAAGATGAATAGAATAGCTGGACACAAATCTGATCAAATATATAGAGATATATCATCACCAAAAACAGCGCTCTCATCACATTGTGTAAATTTGAGAACATATCAAGGAGATTATTGCATATTTCGATTCTAAAGTAAAAGCTTTCGAAATTTTCTTTTCGAATCCAAATACACAATAAGTCCCCAGTTTTGAAAACAGAAAATAATTACAAACGTTGTTATATGTTCGAAATTATAAATGTACCAAAAAATCTTAGATTTAATTTTAAAACAGATACAATAAGATAACGTTCCTCAAACCTATAGACACTTAATTTATAAAAACGAAAAAGGAAATTAAATTATTATTTCATATTTTTATTTAAAATTTTTTTCATTCTGACAATTACTGTTATAGTCTTGTTTCACACTCTTCGGTTTTAGCTGACCAGTTTTTGTTCAATTCTCTTTTGAACTTGCCATTTCATTTACACTCGGCAATTCAATTTTCGTACTTTTTAATGCAAATCAACATGCATGAAAACAAAACAAAAGGAAATAAGATTATTGACTGGTACCATTTGTATCCCATTTTCCTTCTCATCAAAAATACTTGCCTTGACGAGCCAGAATTGAAAAGTGTGAAAGCAGACATATTAAAAAATAAATATTTTGATTGTTGTTTTCAAAAATTTTGAAAATGTTTTTATAAATTTTATTTCCCTGAAGATAGTACAACTTGTTGTAGCGAAATATTGGAAGAAATAAGAAATAAACAAAAAGAAATTTTGGCATTAAGCTTGAAGAAAATATAATTTTTAATAAAGATAAAAAAGTCGTACAATTAGTTAATAATTTATATTTATTTAAAAAAAAAGTTAAATGTTTCGCTATTCAGTTTTACTACAGTTTTAATAAAACATCCTTTTTGGTTTAAACGTTTGTGCATACGAGTACTTGTATGTGTCATCATTGTCGTTGGTATTATTGTCATATTTTGTGCTGTTTATGAGTATGTGTATATGTGTGTGTTAGAGAAATATATACATATGTCTGCATGTGTGTTTCAAATTCAAAATAACGATACACCACTATACGAGGCTTTTGTGTGCGACAATAAGCAACATCAGCAAGTTTACTTTAATCACACACACACACTCTCTTTCTTCTCTAGCAAAAACGCAAAAGCAAACAGCAACTAACAGATTACTCTCGTTTCTAGCAAGGCTGGCTCTTTTTTGTTCCATTGTTTTTTTTTTTTTTTTTGTTAGAGTATAAATAAAATAACATACTCTACACTCGTATACTAAGTATTTCTACTTAACTGTTCTATGCAGCCTTTTTTGCTCTATAATTTAACTATGTATGTAGAAATATAAGGAAAACAAACAAATTTTTCTAGATAGTAGTAAAAGTAGAAGTGTGTAACAACACTAAATGTTTAAGTAAAACAGAGCGTGTGGTAGGGGTGTGTATATGTTTTTGCTGTAGTTAAAATATATATTAACAATACATATATAAACAAAACATTTCATTTAAAATGTAAAACAACAAAAACATGCAAGAATTCACAGTTTTGTTTAACTTGTTTATTAACGTTTAGCACATTTCTTGTTGTGTGTTGTATTTCCTTTGCAATTTAAAGACGAAACACTTTAACCATGTAAAGTTTGATGACTTGAATTTCAAATTCATTGTGCCGTATTCGTCTTTGTTGTTAATTTGTTTTTTTTTCTGTTATGTTAATTTTTGTTGTTGCGGGAATTAAATATGTAGGCGGTTTAGGCGATTAGGGTGTCAATATTGTGTTAAATGTTTTAAAGCATCTTTTATAGTATTGATAAATTTGCCGTAAAATTAAATTGTTTAATGATTAATCCCCTTATTCAAAAACGATTATTAAATTTAACAAACCTTTATTAAGCAAATTTTTATATGCAAATCTGTCTTAATAAACGTTTGTTAAATTTAATAATCGTTTTTGAATAAGGGGGTAACAGCCTTATTCAGAAAAAATTTAAGTAGACTTCAAATATACTTTAAGAAAATTTTGTATGAAAATTTTGTCTCAAAGCACACTTCAAACCTACATTATTTTTTATGAATACAACAGTAAACGTTTGCTTAAATAGGGATATTATTGTTGAATATTTAAGTAATTGTTGGGGTTAATTTAAATAAGAAGTTGTTATTGTTTTATTTCAAATTTAATAATTTGACAAACTTAAGTCTGACTGAAAAATAGAAATAAGTTGAAATATGTTGCAATGGCATTCATTGCCCTAAGCTAACTTTAATGCATTCTGAATTCCAAAAGCCTAACTTTTTTTTTATTGATTTTACAATTTAGTACAGATAGTAGGCAAATATTAATTGATACTAGTTTGTCTTATTTTTCGATCCATAATGTTAATTTCCATATAATTATAAACAAATTGTTACAGGCTTATTAGTTTATTTTAAAACACTCTTACGTCCTTATGTCTTTTAAATTAGAATTACTTACACTTATATTATAAAATAAGGAAACAAACTTCTGGTTTTACAGAATAGAGTACTTAATGTAGGCATCCTTGATTATTTTGGTTTATCTCTTATCATAAAGCTAAAAAGAAATGTTGCAAGTTTAAAGCAAATGAAGCAAAACTTTAGTTGTAGTTATGCAGTATGTATTGCTTTGCAATCTCTAATATTCAGGGGTGTCATAGAAACCAATATTGTCAGAATTGGTTTTAAAAACGACAATAAAAAATGCTTTGGTGTCATAGGGCACTGCTACACGTTCAATAAATATCGAGATATTTCTAGGTGTCATAGAAACCAATAGTGCTACACGTTCAATAAATATCGAGATATTTCTAGTATCACGATATTTATTGAACGTGTAGCAGTGCCCTATGACACTAAAGCATTTTTTCTTGCCGGTTTTAAAACCAATTCTGACAATATTGGTTTCTATGACACCCCTGAATAGTTTCATCATTAGTATTTAGGGCGTATAATTAATTTTATTTTCAAAATACTCATACTCATAGCCTTCATTTTACGCGCAAGCTAAAATTATACTCGTAATTTTATTATGTTTGTTTTACAGAATATAAAAGTTTATTTAAATGCTCTTGTTGAATTTTATATTTTGTGTTTTGTTGTGGCCTATTTCTGTTAATTTTTCATTTTTCTGAGCTGTAAATTTCTGAAAACTTTATTTTAATAATTCCTCTATTAATGTTCCAGTTTAATATTACGCAGTTTATTTTACCATCTAAAATATTAATCGCATAACAATCTTGCAGCTATTTTTTTATTGCCAAACTCGTACGCTCCAATAACTTTGAAATTAACAACAATTATATTATTTTTATATAATGAGTAAAATGTTTGTTATTCTTAGCTGTACAATTTTATGTAAAAACGCCTGATTACTTGTGCCTGTCTATTGTATCTATTATTTAGGCCTACCATTGTCTGCATGTTTGTTTTAATTCATCCCATTTTCCTAAATCCGTTTTGTTTTCGTACAAAAATTACACACGTATGTTAATTAACTTTCTTTTTTTTTTTTTTTTGGTTCATTGTGCTGGTAACAATTTGTTTGGTTGTCATTTAATTTCATATAATATACCTTACTTTAATGAACTGGAATTTTTATGAGTTAGACTTGCCATGTTAGACAAACACTACTAAACACCACAAAATAGTACCTTAAAAAACACACCGGCACAAACATACTAAATCACTATCTAACTCTTTGCTCAAACATTATTAAAATTTGTTATAATTTTAACCGATTTACTGCTGTTTAGGCGGTTTTTTCTTCTTTAATTTTAATGCTTAAAGCTTAAATTGGTAATTTTATATTTGTTTGTTGGTACATGCATGCATATAAAAAAGGCCTGTGTAAAGAGCTTTAAATCCTCTTTTGTGACGGGTGTTAACAAAGTGTTAATTTAACATTATCAAACAAACGTACAAACAAGAGCGAGAAAAAAGTTTTGGGAAAAAAATTACAGCAAAAAACGCCAAATCGTAAAAAATTATAAAACAAACGTGTGTTGGTTTATTCTGCTGCTGCTTACGCTGTTTATGTTGTTGTTTCTACCTTGTGTGTGTTTTAGCAGCTAAACCAACTGAATGACTGTCAGACTGGCTGGCTGGCTGCCTGTTTGGTTTGCTTTCAGAAAAAAAAAAACACGAGGATATTGTTGTTAAAAGGAAACAAATAAAAGCAACAGCTTCGTTTGCAGTTGTTGTTTGGCTGCCTGTTCGTATCGAGTTGAGTTGTGTTGAGTAGCAAAATAGCAAAAATTGCTAATTAAAAATTTATGTAAAGTTTGCTGTAATAGCATTTTTAATTAATGCTTTACCCTGGCCTTACTTTTCAAATATTTCTGCTTTGCTCTCTCTCCTTCTACTTTTCTAGCGAGTAAGCGCTCGCCTTATGAAATTCAAAAAAAAAAGTTTTTTTTATACAACGGTGATTATAATATTAACACCACTGCTCATGAAGCACCACCACCATTATAAAGGAGCAGCAGCAGGGAAAGCAGGCATGCTAGTAACTAACCCTTGCTTTGCTGTTGTTTCACTTTTGTGCTAAACACATTATTTTATTATTGATGGTGGCGAAAATATAAAAAAAATATATAAAAAATATATAAAAATTAAAACAGTAGAAAGCAAAACAGCAAAAACTTTAGTGGAAAAGGGTAAAATGATAAGAAAGTAACAAGTACAAATGCTAAAAATAAATTGTAACATTTTGCTATATAACTTATTTTCTACTGAACCGCATTTCACATACAGAGATACTTAGAGCAATGTTATGTGGATCTTTTTAATTTTGGTTTTCTATTTCAAACGTGAATGTATTTTACACAGGTCAGCTTCGAAATATATATAGATAATTTGACTTAGAATTCATTATAAGACGCATGAAGTGTATGAACCATAAACTTTCTTATAAAGCGTGATCCATTTCGAGGTTCCCTACTTTTTTTTTTTAAAGAAAACAACACAGACAATTCAAATTGAATGGGAATGTTTATTATCATTTGAAAGAACATTTTTTAGCTATTACTTTTTGAAGATTATGTCTATCAGTTAAGTCCAATTTTTGATGACTCGTTTGAACATTTCGACTGGTAACTGGCGAATGACACGCGTGATGTTTACCTCCAAGGCCTGAATCGAAGCGGGTTTGTCCGCATAAACTTTATATCACACGATCTTGGTGGCCAATCGACTGGCCCAAAACGTGAAATTATGTGCTCACCGAAGTGTTCTCTTAATAAATCCATTGATTGATGCGGTGTGTGGAAAGTGGCGCCATTTTGCTGAAACCAAATGTCGCCGAGATCACGATCTTCAATTTCAGGCATCAAATAATCGGTTATCATGGCACGATAACGCCAAATCGACTCTCCACAGTCTTCGTGTACACTCTCAGCTACGGCCGCTTTATTTTCTTCACAGCGTGCTGGACGTGGTCTATTCAGTCGAATATTATCCAATAATAAATGCTGAGTCTCAAAATGGGTGATGGTGTTGCGAATAGTACGCTCAGTAGTAAGCCGATTATGTTGACCATAAGTTGAGCGAAGTGCACGAAACACATTCCTCACAGAACGTGAATTTTCGTAATAAAATTGAATGATTTGTAAACGTTTCTTTCCATTATGAAATGCCAAACACGACTCACAGGTGATCTGTCAACAAAAGGCTATTGAAAAGAGTATCTCTACTTGAATCACCATTTATGTCCTCATTCAATAATAGCGATCCACAAGTATGTTTAACATAAGATTGAAAGATTTAAATCTTATTTTCAATATTTCTGCAGCTTCTTCAGGATTTTTTTTTTATTTTTCTACAAAGAATTTAAATTTTTTAAAAAAAGATCTTAAGCTTGAACAATTACTAAAATATTGATAATAATAAAAAAGGTCAAATAAACTATAATAAATAAGGTTGAAAGATTTAAAGCTAAAAAAAATTGGACAGTTTATTTTTTACTCTTAAACATAAGCAGACAGGTATGTATCATTATTGTTCTTTCCCACTGTTGTTAGCTTAACATTTTCTTTTCTATATGAATATGATATAAATATAATAGATTAAAAGCATCTATGAAAAGTAATCATACAAAAGCATCATAATACTGGCAAGTTTTTTCGTTGTTACGGTGGTTTTTTTATGTATATTTAACACAAACATACGCACTCTCCTGCTTAAACTTTAAAAATATATAGAATTTTTAATTAGATTTTAATAAGTATTTGGAATTTTATAGACCAAAACAGAAAAAAACGCTTATATGTATTTTATAATGAACAATTGAATAATTTATGCTGTTTGACGGAGAATGTTTACAAACACAAAATATTTATCACAATGAATAATTTATACAGCCAAGTATTTTTTTTTTGGCAAGATTTTTTTTTTTAAATTTTATATTTTGTGAATATTTAATTAATTTTTAATAATTCAATATTTTTGCTGGATGTTGGAGCGTATTAAAGGAATAAGGCAAACCATAAAGAAGACAATTAAATGTTTGCAGTAGGTTTTAGGTGGCAGAAAATAAGGGATTTTTTTTTTGTGTTAAAATTAATTAATTAGTTTGCATAGTTGAATTGTATGCCAACTTATATTATAGAAAGCTAACTTAAAGTAATTTTTAGTTTTATTTAGAAATGGAAAAAGCCTTGAAAGGCCATATTTCTTTAATATATTTATATTGTCCTTAGATAGGCCACCTTATTGTTTTAATCTGTTAACAATTGTTTGCTTTCGACTTGTTTACATCAAATCTGTGACACTCCCTAAACTATATACCAATTAAATTAAACATTTTCATTAAAATCCCTTAACTGTACTACAAACATTTCCCATTACCATTACTCCACAGGTCAAGCTAAATAAGTAAACAAATATTTTCTTATACAACTACTTAAACAGCAATTTAACATTTCTTTTGGGCCCAATATTTAGACGTAAATTAAATATTTAACAAGAATATTATTATATTAAGATTAATAAAAGCCTCAGGCATTTGTCAACAAAACAATACAACACAACACAGTCGGTCTAATAACAATGGCAGTGACATTAGAATTTAAAACCAACAAACACACGACCAAACCCCTAAAAATTCTTAAATAAAAATGAAAACAATTTAACTAATGATCACGCTTAAAATTAGTCTACAAATTACCACAAACAAAATAAGGAAAAAAATATATCTAAAAATTGTATAATAAATAAAATAGTATTAATAAAAAATAAAGGCCAAAAGGAAAACAATATAAAGGACCACAACGTTTAAATGTTGAATGTCCTTACAATAAAACGCAAATTAAAACGGAAACATCAAAATGACATCCATTAACACACCTATTAATCACAACAATAACAAAACTAATGAAAAACATTTCAAATGTGCACCCCTCTCCAATGCTCAACAGCAGCATTCAAAAGAGAATTGAAGAAAAGAAATTGAAAATGTTCATAAATTGAAGTGGACTTTTGCAGAACCCACAGCAAGAAAATGGAATATGACAGACGAAACGAACAAAAATACTTGCCGCACAACTTAAATGTCACTTACACAGTACAGCTGTCAGTATTAGTTGTTATTATTGTATGGGTATCATATTTAAAACTAAAAGCTAAATATTAAACACACAGACCAACACAAATATAAATGACACGCGGTTTCTTAAGATAAACAAAAAAAAAAAAAACACTTTAAACGAAACCAAAGAAAACAAATACACAATCTCCTTTTACTCACAGAAAAATATACAAATAACTACTACATACCAAAAATTGCCGGTGAAATAATGTGCAAATGATGTAAAAGTAATAACAAAAAGAAGGTGTGTTAGAGGCCAGAAGGACAGACTGGCAGACAAACCAACGGAAGTTACCAAGTTTGAGTTTTACATAAAAGCCAATTTTCCATATGATGCTCTTTGAAGGTTAAAACTTTGCCAACATTGGTGGCACCAACAATAATGATAATGACGTTAATAATAACCAAGATGATAAGCAAGACCATGATAATGAGTGTGATATTTCAGAAACACCATGAATTTATATATATATATATATATATATTGTTGCATATTTCAAGGTAACCAAAAACGGTAATGTTAATGTGAACTCACATCAAACTTAAACTAACATTAAAGCAAACAAAAAAACCGCTAATAAAATAGGTGGAAGGGGAAACCCAAGTTATAAAGCTTTTGGGTTGGGTGTTTAATGATAGCAGAAAAATGCAAAGCGGAAAGAGAAATGAATTAGAAAAATTTACCTAGAAACGGGTGACTGAACCAATTAACAAAACAAAGTTTTTAGTGTCGTCGTCATCACACTGAAGTGAAACATACTAAGAGCTGACATGGCTGGCTGCCACAAAGAAATTATAAAAACAAAAAACCACCCAAGAAATTGTTCAATGATACAGGTATGAAAATGTTGAATGGTGTGTAAGAAATAATTAGCAGGTTTTTAGTGTAGATTAGTAAAGGTTGTCATAAAAAGTAGCAGCTACAGCAGCTGTTACCTGAAGTCAGGCAGTCATTGACAGTCAGTTTTTGTAAGTTCCGTTAATGCCCTCATAACACCACAAAAAAAAAACACTACCACAAATGTGTCAAAAATATAAAATATAACTAAAACTTGCCAGAAAGTTTTTAAACTAATTTTCAATTCAATCATTACGAACTGATACAATGAGCTGCAATTATATATGAAATGGTTTTTCATGTTTTTTAATTAATTTGATTCAAAACCAGCAATAAAGTTTTTTATATATTTGATTGAAAAATATTTTAATTGTCCAACAAGTATACATCGAAAAATAAGCTAGTTTTAATTTTAATTAAAACCTTGCAAGTATGCAATTTGTTTTTAAGTATCCAAATGTACTCCAAAAAGTATGCAGTATTGTTTTATTTATTAAATGTATAATTTTCAGGTTTGAATAAAATATATGAAAAATGTTTGCGACTATTTCCTATCATCTATAATTTCTTCTCTGCATTTCAAAATTCCACAATTCCGGAACTTTATTTTCATTATAATCCATACTCCATAGATCTCTACACTACGCTACCAACTCATCACAATATTTAATTACTTAAAGAAAATTGTAACCATATTTTTATAGTTATGAGCCAAATAATAATAAAAAAAAACACATCAAGTGAAAATGTCTCACAAGTTGAAAATTAATTTCTCTAAGGAATGAAGCTGAAAAAAATAAACTCATCTAAACAAAGAAAACACAAAATAAGCAGCAAGACTTCCGAAGAAACTAAAAGGTATAAGCAAGGCAAAAATAAAAGAAATAAAATGACAAGAAGTAGATATTTTAAAGGTAACCTAAAAGCACACTATACTTGCGGAAGCAAAAAAAAAACGCAGAAAACATTACAAGTAGACAGACAATTAAGACGCAGGCAGGCAAATATTCAAGCCATATTGCCTCACCAAAGTAGCTAAAGTTCATCTGGCTTTAAAGCTTTTTATTGCTACACACATACACCCACAAAATGATGAAATATATAAAAGGTTATTGTGGCTGTTGAGTGTGTGTATCTGTCAGTCTGCTGTACTTACTTGCCACTATATAGTACAACGTAAGGTTTCTTCATTTCTATTTTCTTTATTTTTTGGGAATATAATAGCAACATAATAATACAATATGTTGGTTAACTACGACTACTACTATGAATTTACCTAGAGCACCTACACTCACACTCATCGCTCCTACTTCTTGCACAATGTCCTTTATAGTAGATCATAGCATATTCTATTAGCAATTATAAATATGGAATGCAGCCAACCACATTTTACAAGCCGCAACATCAGCAGCAACAGATTTACAAAAAGCGAATAGTACCATAAAAAACAATAAACAAGACAACAACAAGTAGAAATGTTTTACAAAAGAGATTATCATTATCATGATGTTAAAAGAATGACAACATTTATGTAGCTTATAATAAAAGACACAAAACGAAATTGCAAAAAAAATACACATTTTTTTATTTACATTTTACACGTAATGTCTTGCCTTGATGTTTAAAGAGACTAAGAAAATATTATTATAAAAATTGTTATTTTCTGTCAGCTTTCTTTCTCATTTAATATTAAAGAATTCCTTTTTTTAATTACAATTTGTAATAACTTTAATTAAAACAGCTCAAAGGCAAGTAAATTTTTTAAACTATTTAAAAACTAAAATATACTGGAAGTAGGCAATATTTTTTAATACTGTATTACATAAACGCCTGGAAATAGACTACAATTTAAAAATAATTTTCTTAGTCTCTTAACATGTTATTTGTTATAAGCATTTTAAACCAATTAAACAAAATATACAAGATATTTTTTTAATATGTCTATAAAATCAAATAAAATTATTTAACGTTTAAATGAAAATTAAATTAAAGCAAAACTGTTTTCTTTCTTTATAAATAACTAAAATTATTCATAACAGAATTAAAATACATTTGCTTGTGCGCAAAAACATTTTGAAAAATATTTAATGCATTAGCAGCTTAAGTTGAAGCGATTTTTAGTTGTGGCAGCTTAATAACTATTTTAAACCATTTTATTTGTTGCTTATTTTTCTTTTAGCTTCGTTCTTTATTTACATATATTTTCCACAATAATATTTAGTTACCAAATCACATGTTCTCTGCATGTCCTGCATTCAGATTTGTCAGTTATTTATCATTTCATTAATACACGTGTGTGTAGTTTGGATTTAAAGTATCAGCAGTTGCTGATGTTAAACTCTCATCGTCATAAACATTGTCCTCTGATGACAAAAAAAGAGCGGATGTAATTATGCGACAAATGATGAAATATGTCGGTATTCAGTTTTCAGTGTACGTATGTGCCTGGGTTGTTGATTATGCACGTTAATGAGTTGTAGGTTGTTAGTTTTAGGTGTCAATAGTAATGGAGCCAGTAGTTATTATAATGATGGACGTTTATTTGTAGGAAAAATTAAAAAAACCAACGAAACTTGTTAGTTTTGTAGTAATGCATCATTATAAGCAACAACATATTTTAAGATTTTCTAAAATATAAAGTGTACTTAAGCAAATGGCAATTCTTTTGCTTTTGCTGGTAAAAAATTATTATAAAAATAAAGTTTCCGCTGAAAATCAACAAACACTTGATAAATTTTAATAGTGCAGAATTAAATTCATTATACAAAAAAGTGTAACCAACATGTGTGTATTTTATTTGCAGTTAAATATAAAAAAAATTGTTTAAAATAAACCTTGTATATTTACCGCGCCGGTGCTGCTGCTTTACTTTATATTTTATTAATATGAAAATAAGTACATTTGTATAGGTATATATTCACTCATACATTTCCATACGTTTGCAGTAAATTCACAATGAATAAATCCCATAATTAGCGCTATGTGAATTTATAAATGTACATCCGGATGAATGGTCGAGTTGTTAGTCATTCATTCGCTTGTGTTTTCTCCATATGTAACATGCAAACGCTCAGCCATTTAAACAAATTATACAGCTGCAAATGTATGTGAGTTTGACGTTAAAGTGGCTCAATTTAAAAGTAATATTTTCACATAAAGCGCATTTTGTTTATATATTTTGCGTATAATAAAAAAACAATCTTTATGAATTTACATTTTACTCCAAATTACAAATTTCACGCAAAATTTAACATTGTTTTTTTTATAAAATTATTGCTTAGAGCACATTTTGTGTACATTTTTTTTTTGTAAAAATAAACTGCAACTTACCTTTAGGCTCAAAAATTTAAAACACTGATCTACACATTATTTAATTACATACTAATGAAAGAACGTTCATTTCCTTTACAAGTAAAATATTTCATTATATTTTAAATACAATCAATAATAATTAGACGTTTTCATTAGAAAGCTATTTCCTGCTGTAAAAATTAAATACTAATTACACCTTCTTTCAATTACTTATCAATCAAGCCACCTGAATATTACCAAATAAACACTTACAACACAAAAAACTGCACGTGTAGTTTTTGTTTGTATCTGAACAGGTCATCATATTGTAGATTTAAGTCTGTTTCAGCAACAACAAAAACAACAACAACTGATGGCTATGAATAAAGTACTCGGTAGCGAACAATAACGAAACTCAAATACTCACACAAAAGTATAAAGAACATAAACGAACAATGACTATTGACCACGCAAAGGCGACAATGGTTAGTGTATGGTTAGTTTTGAATGCATTTTTGGACACGATGGCTTGGCTTGGCTTTGCCTGGTTCCTGGCTGAGTAATGTGCTAGAGCTATTTGTCAGACCAAACCAAAGTAAAGCCAAACATGCCATAAAACTAAAGTCAGCCAACATAAAATAAACTCACAAAAAATTAACACACAATATTACGTCATAGAAGAGCAGTTGTGTATTAAGTATGAGTTGTGAAGGCGGTAAAGGGTTCATATGATAACAATTGTTGTTGCAGTGGCGGTGGTGGTGTTAGTGTTGTTAGGTCTGTTGAAACCGGATACGGATGACTCTGGTAATGTACTGCATGTGGTGATTATGGTACATACTTACTTTCATCATCATCATAATCACAATATTGTAACTGTAGTACGTACAGCTAGCTTACTTGTACACAGTGTGACAGTATGTTTTTGTTTTTTGTGTGTGAGTGTTTTATAAGCTGAGGTTACACGTCAGGTACAGGTTCAGTCCACAAACGTGTGTGTTTGGTCATTGAATGATAGCGACATCAACAGGAAGTTAAACAATGTGAATTGTGCTGTGTGGATTTAAAAAAAAATCCCAAAATACACACCAACATTTAAACGTACACATTTGGTTAGAATAAATGCTATTATGTATAACACAAAAAGTAACAGCACACACGTATTTGTTAGCAAAAAAATTGCTTGTAATTCATATTGTTGCAAGATTTTTTATACAAAATTATTTCAACATTAGCATATTGCAATAAAGATAAATAAAAAAGTTACCTTTTTTGGCCCCCCTAAAAGTATACAATATGTAAATCATTAAAATATGCTTAATATGTTAAACTTTGTGTATAAACAACTGCTGTGTATAACTACATATCTATATACATATACCTATACATGTTTAATTTTATCAATTAAATTACATAATACAAATATTTATGAAAGTATGCAATTGCAAACAAAAATAAAAAATTTAATGTATTTAACTATTTTGTCGGTTTTCATAAATCGTTGGCTAATTTTATCGCGTAAAAATATACTGGCTGCTTTAAAAACGGAAGTTGCCACTCGCTCACATACAAACACACGCAAGCGGGCAGAAAAATATATGTATTCGGTGTAAAAGAAAAACAACATTGCATGTCTGTTATAGTAACTTTCTGAAATTAACACGACAGAGAGAAAAAAAAAACTGTAAAGGAAAATCAACTTTATTTCCGGTCATATTAATTGATGTTTGTAGTTATTTACAAAAAATATTCATAGGTATGCATGTGCTGGAATGCATTAAAGTATGTGTGTTTAACTATAGTGGTACTCAAAATTTGAATATAAATCAATATTTGTATATATAGCATATGTAAGCAGTATGTGTGCGCGGTTATATGTGTGTGTAATTAGTGCATAAAAATATGTTAAAGTTTTTTATGCTTATTTTATTTATTAACAAAATTAATTTGTTAAACAAAAATGTTTACAGCAGAAAATTAATTTATTTGCAGTAATTGAATGAATGCTTGTTGCATTTGTTCGTGTAGATATGTATGTATGTAAAACGAAAAAAAAAAATATGCCAGATTTGTTTTTTATTAAGAGGTAAATGTTGCATATTTTAAGGGGTTGTTATTAATTAGTTGCATTGCTGTAGTTTTAATAATAGAAATTGAAAACTTAAAATAAACTATTTTTAATACACCTTGATGATCAGTGCAAATATTGCGAATTAATATGAATTCTTAACGGGTAGCTTTTGTATCAGGCCTTCCTAAAGTTGGATACCCATCCCATTGATTTAAAACACGAAAACTGTAAATACAATTTTCTCACTGATTGATCATTTAAAGCAAATTTACAGCATGTCGTATACTTAATGTATACTTACATGTCAAAATGTATTATTACTTATACGTCACCTTCTATATTAATATCATGAAAGTACTTTGTATGTAAAGCTTATACAAACAAGAACAAGTACATATGTATAGCAGTTACGAATTAAATTTACAAATAAAGCAACTTAAAATATTACCAATTATTTTTTTGTTGGAATATTATAGCTCGTTACTTAGTATATGGGTTTTGTTTGTGGACTTTATTTTGCAGCACATTTATAGTGTTATACAATCATATAACATATTTTTAGTTATTGTATAAAATTTAATTTGTTTGTATTTATCTTATTTTTTTTTCATAAATTTTTTTGTTTTGTTTTTTCATTTACATTTTATTTATTCTATGTTTTTTTCTTGTTTGTCTAAACATTAGTTTTTTACAATCACAAGTTTACATAATTAGAAAACAAACTTCGTCTAGTTTATTTCTTTATTAATGCTTAAATTACATTTTTATAGCAATTGTTGCTTTATTAAAGAAAGCCTACCTTTAGGTGTTTTAAATTTACAACTTTACCCACTTTAAAGGTATCTTATGGGTTAAAGAATTCTCCTGTCTCCCTTTCTTTATTTTCCTCATATAAAAGAAACCATAAAATGTTCCTTTAAATATTTTATAAACCGTACATTTTATTTCTGGCTACAATAATAATTTTTTATTTTTGTAAGAACAACACGCAGTCAAAAGTAGGAAAAACTTGTAAAAAGCAAAGATTTATCTTTACATATACATATGTATATATTTTGCTTAACCTGTGCAGTATGTTTAACATCTTAAATATAGTAAGAATTTTTACTAAATATACATACCTTTCAATGATCGCAAATATATTTGAACTAAAACGAACAAGGAGAAGAAAAAGGATACATTTTGGTTTTAAATATAAACCATTCAATATATAGAACATTATATGAGATATAAATTTACTACCACAAAAAACGCAAACATATACAAACTAAGATATACATATACTTAGAATAAACGGGACTTTTTCAAGGCGTTACGTACGTTTTCAAACACATTCATTCACACAGGAATGTATAGTATACACACAGGCTTGTAAAGCACCAGCCTGATGGTATGTATACATGTGTTTGTGTAATGGTATCATAGTAAAATGTAATAAATTATCTGTCAAAGAGCTTCCGTTGAACATTAACAACAAAACCCACAATAATATGTATGTATATATCAGGTAACAAATACAGCATCTCTAAAATGAACCCACTAACATTTCAAATCTATTTAAAGGAAGTACCACTCACTACTTGTATCTTTTTCTATGTTGTTTGCTGTGTATGGGAAAACTGCCACCCATTTGTTTACAGTGTGTTCTACAAGTTGCAGGCAACAGCTGCCACAACAATTTTCATAAACACACCTCTTGTATTATTGTTAAACAAACTCAAGTCTTTTGCTTGGCTGTCTAGAAAGCATAAAAAAGGAAAAGGTTAAAATTTGTTTCGCTTTTCTTTTAGTTTTTATACTTAAAAACATTTACGATTACATTTCATGTCTTGGTACAAACGGAAATATTACCATTTTCTTGAGTTATAAAAATCAATAACGATGTTGCCGACTTTTAGGCGCAAAAACTTCTCAGAAATAAAGAACTACCAAATGATACATTATTTAAACAAAATGTTACTCCATTCGTTATACTTCTTTTAGCATAACTACCTACCTACCGTTTTAGTGCTGGCGTAAAAATAAAGTTTTGCTACGTAAAATAGTATAGTAAAGTTTGCTTGCAACTCACTTTCTAAATAATACCCCGTACAGTTTGTGGACTGTTTGGTGGTTTTGCTTAATAAATATTTACATTTGACTTTATTACTCAAACTTGTTGTAAAACTGCGAGACAAAATTTGTATTATTTTTCTGGTTTTTTGCTCCATAAAATTGTCTGCTACAAATGCAAACTGCTTCTAGTTTCTTGTCCTTATGGTTATTTCTTTTTTTTCTCGGGCGTTTATATTTCAATTTGTTTATTTAAATATTTAAAACACTTTTACAAACAAAATGTTATTTGCCTTCAAACAAGTGGTATAAAGAGTATAAAGAGAAATAAAAAAAAACCAAAGAAAACTTTAGATAGCTAAATATTTTGTGCAATTTTCTTAATCCAAACGATTTGTTACCAAAATATTTGTGTCTATAAAAACTACAGAAAAGAGGAATAAAAAAAGGCTGCTTTGATATTTATACAAATATAAAAAGCAGCAAAAAATGTAAAGGCAAAAGTATTTTGTGTATTTTTATTGCAACATTTTTCACAGTTTTTATTCTTTCTGTTTATGTATATATTTTATTTGAAACAACCTACATACATACACATATCTTTTGACTCTTAGAAGACTCCTCTCCTTCCTGTGCTCAACACCAACAGCCAGCCGTACAAATAAATTATTCAAAACATGTGTTTCCTTAGCCGTATTTATTCAGTGTACAAGTAAAAGTGTGATTGAGTAGTCAAGTTGTGAACGAATAAAAAAAAAACAACAGTTTATTCCTTCATATTCTCAACAAGACCAAAAAAAATTGAAAGTTTTTCTTACGACATTTCCTTGCACGTTTTTTTTGGCATTTGTTTATTTTTTACTTTTGGTTTTAGATCACGTCATCTACTTTAAACAACTTTATTTTTTAACAGTTTATCTTTCATTTCAATTGAAATGCTATGAATGCTGAAAATAAACTGTTTTTTTTTCTTATATACTCCTAGAATAGGAAACAAAACAGTTAAGTAAACGAAAAGGTTTTAGCATAATGTGATCAAGCAAACAAACCAAAGATGCTAAGAAAAGTTTTTGAATAAAAAAAAAAAAAAAACAATTTACCAAGATTTGCTAAATCTGTTGTTAATTGTTTAAATTTGATAAATTTTATATTAAAAATATTAAATAATAAATTGATACTTTTAAAGAAACTTTGAATCAAGTTTAAGAAAAAGGTTAAAAACCATTTTTATACTTTTAAATACATCTGAGTTGATTAACTGGGATGTATGCATTTTGAAAAAGATGTAAATTAAAAAATCTAAAATTAGACTGTAAAAAAATCCGCTTATAATTCCTAGAAATATTGATGTAACATGCAAAAAAAAAACACACTTTGGATCCTTATAAAGTCGTTCTAGCAAAAAGTAAAAAAAATAATAAGTTACTGTTTAATTATGTTGTATTTTTTTAAATATTACTCAACATTTTCTTTCTGTTGAAGTAAAATATGAAACAAATATCAAATAAGTAGATATATGCTAATTTAACCTTATGCGGCAGAATTGCACATTTGTATTTAATTATCGTTGAGGCCATGGTGTAACTATACAAGGTGAGTGCAAATAGCCAACAAATACAACACAATACAGAATCAACAGGCATTTTGTTTGTGTAAAATAATGTACTACTGTCAAAAACACTTGAAAAATTATTGCTTTTGACATAAGTAAATTGTAAACAAAGTCAGTCAGCTGTGCTACTGCACTCACCTTGTATAATTACACCATGATTGAGGCTAGTAGGAAAAAGACGAAAGCTTCAAATGTCATAATTATTCTTTAGGGCAATTGTATGTAGTATAAAAATGTCGAATACAAATATAAAGTTATAACATTTCAATTTATATGTACAAATGTATGTATGTATGTATTTTGTATGACAATTTAGTAACGTTATTACAATTTAGTTGTAATCTTATTTAATTAATATGTGGTATGTATGTATTTAACATGCAATACAAACATGCAAGTCAATAGCACAAGTTCTCAAAATATGCTAAAATGTTTAAATGTATTTTTTATTTTCGCCCCAAAACATCAAAAACAATTACAAACATATTGCAAGTTTTTGCAGTTAAAATATTTGATTTAAATTGGGTTATAATAAAATCAACGAATAAACATACATATTTATGTAATACCCACAATATTATATAGCAGTTATTTTCATCTTTCAGCAATATTACACATTTAATTTGATTGCCATTTTCAATGGCTGGTTATGACGGTTGGTTTGTTTGTTTTTTTTTTCTTGTTTGCCTCGTTTTTCACAAAAATATTAAATAAATTGTTTGCTGTCAAACTAAATAACAAGTGAATTATTATAATTTAGCAGGAATATACAAAAAGCTATACACACTTCTGTACGTATGAATTAAGAATACATAGCAGGAGTTTTCTAAGTGCGACAGTTATATCATAATTGCAATAAATTGACATGTTCATTAAACTATTAGAAATTCTGTTTATTTTCATTTTATGGAATTTTATGGAAAAAAATAAGAAACACTTTAAAGAAAAATAATTAAAAATTAATGAATTTCTTGGTGGTTTACGGGCTTTGTAAAAAAAAACCTTTTAAATGCTTGTCTTTTTTTGCCCTTTCTTTGTTAATAGTTTTATTCATATTCTTGTTTTTATGCCATACTACTCGTTTACTTTCATTTCACGCCCTCCCTGATCTTCGTCTTCCTGTCGTTATTTACACAATGCATGTTAAATGCACAAGAAAAGGAAACAAAAGAAGATTGTGAGGATTACTTTTCCGGTATTATTAAAATTAAGTACAACTACTACAGCAACAGCTACATAAGGTACTGTGCAAGATAAAGTAAAAATTACATTAAATATTAAAGGAAAAACCGAACAGGAATAATGTGGGCAAATAAACGGGCAAAAATTAACTATTAAAGGATTGGAAAAAACACAGAGTGAAAAGAGATTTAAATAGCTCTTATATTAAAGTCCAATTAAATGCCAGACAATATATTTTTTAAATAACCCAAAACAATTTTTTAGTGAAATTTCTGGGAAATTTTAACAAAATTTGCCATATCAATCTGTACCATATACCCGATTCAAAACTAATGTAGTTTGTGTATCAACAAATCAACTTTTAACTTTATTGTAAAATTAAAAAAAAATATATGTTTTTTATACTTTTTTCATTTATTTAACTGCCACATGTAGTAGGTAATCTATTTTATACAAACGATTAGTTATTTGAGGTAAAACAACATGTAGAAAATTCACTGCTACTCGCTTCTATCTTCCTACACACAAGTAAACATTTATCAAACACAAACACAAATCTGGTTTTATAAATTTTATAAAATCCGACAGTTTAAACGTTATATTTTCAAATAATTGATTTATTTAAATACATGTTGTAGACAAACTGTGTAAACAATTACAACACAATAACAACAATAACAACGAGTATGGCAGCAACATTATATTCCTTTTCCTAACGTTTCACTGTTGCTGTTACTAGCTATGTGTGTAATTGTTCGTGTTGTTGTTTTTTTGGGTGGTTTATTTGTGGTGTTGATTTAATGATACCACATGTTGCTTGATAAACATTTATTGGTTTTTCATAATAGTCATAGCATAATTTTAGGGGGTGTTTCAATATTTTTTTTATTTGTTTTTTTATAAAATATAGGTTTGTGTTTGTTTTAGCAGGGGTAGGTACGAGAAACACTTAGGAAGCTTGAGTATTTTAACAAATTTATTCCATTCTATTGAATTAATAACCATTATACTTTAGGTTTTTTACTGGTATTATCTAATGACTAGATCTGAAATCAACAAAACCTAGAACAACCCCTTAAATTTCTAAGAACTCAATGGACAGCAAGGTATATTTAGTTATTGTAAGTTTAACTTCATATAAATGTATTTGTGTTAGTAGTGATTTTTAAATTTAAAACAGTTTATTTTATACTTACACGGGTCTTGTAAAGGCTTTTTCTTTCAAAATTATTTTCTTGCTCAATTAACAACCAAAAATAACTTAGAAAAAAAGGTTACTAAAAATTGTATTAGTGTTTTGGTTGGTTTATTAAACGAATTGTGTATTTAAATTTTTGTTTGAAAAGTTGTGTGTTAGCTTAAGACTGCAGTTTTTTTATATAAAATATATATTGGTCTTGTTTTTTTTTTTTAATTAACTTGTCATTATGAAAAATATAAAAATAAGGCCGCCAGAATTACATTAATTTCCGGTTGACAAATTAGTTTCTTGCTAATGAGTGGCTTTCACAAGATATTGTGGCCTCTAGCATTAAATATATTTTTTCTAACTTAAGTGAGCAGCCAACAAGAACTAAGGTCTCGCAGAAGTAATTATTATGTATCATATTTTTGAAGCTAAAACTTGTCCATACAAGGTGACATTTTTAACCCTTAGCTAGGGTAAATATTAATTATTTGCTTGTTTTCGAGCGAAAGTTTTTAGAATCAATTAAATTTTTAAGTGCTGGGCTTAATTAAGACATTTTTGCATCCAAGCTAAAGATTTTATAATTTGTATTTGCTTCTATCTTTTAAATCTTATTCCTAAAATGCTAAAAAAATGCTATTATCAAATTTTTAAATATTTAGCTAGCCCCTTTTGTTAATATTTTGTAAATCCTTTTAAGTAGTTTTCCCTTATTTGCTAAAAATTTGGTTAAATGAAGTTTTGAATTGCTTTTAAATTAATACAATCTGTTTTTAATAATTCATTATTCGCTGAAGATCCGTATTATTAAAATTAACGCCTTCAAGTGGGTCATACTTTTTTCTATTACATATTTAAATTCACCACAATAATTTAAGTACTCATACAATTTGAAAATATAGCTCCATTTGTGTTAACTTTACCCAAAATTTATTAAAAACAAGAAAATAATTTTAGACCTTAAAAATAATATTATTTGCCAATTAAGGTTTAAATGTTAAAACCAGAAAAAAAGAATGTGTCAACTTAAACTACTTTTGCAAGTTCTTCAAAAAGAAACTTAAAAACAAGTAACAACCAAAAGTAGGCTTCACACTTTAAGATGGCATTACATTTGAAGCACCACTATTAAATTACAAAAATATTTTCATAATTTTAATAAAAATTTAAAAAGAACACAAAGTTTTTGTAGCATAATAAAACCTAAACAATAATTACAAATGTCTCTACTAATTAAACAAATAAGCAATTATTATATCAAAAACCCAAACATAAGTTATGCTTTTAAATCTCTTACATATGTTACGAAGGCCTTTTAATAATGTTTTAAAGCAAAAACCTTTTAAAATAAGCACGTAAAAAATAAACACAAAAATATATATATTTAATACGCCTAAAAGTATGTTAAATATTTGATAAGTCTAGTACAAAAAAAGCTGCAACAGAAAACGAAATGTATGAAAATAAAACAAGGTCTACTTTAAGTAACATATGTGTGTATGAGTAAAGGTACTACATAGATGTGGGTTACTATCACATACATTCATTCATTTATTTTTACGTTCATTCACCCATTCTCTTATTTTTGTTTTACTTATGGGCCCACATTTACTTGCCACATTTTTCAGTTTTAATGATTCTTCATTCATCTTATTTTTTCTAGGTTTTCTTGTTTTTATTTTTATATACATACATATGTATATTTTTTTCTACGGTTTATATTTTCTATTTTGTTTTCTTTTACGTTTTACATTTGTAATCAAAGCTATTCATAATATGTTGCCTACTTTTAGGTTGAAGATTTATATGTATGTTGGTGTGTTTACAGAAAACCAAAATACATATTGTATGTATGGTTTAACATTAAAAAAATATGGTTTTTATGTAGTATAGAGTAAATCTTAAATGAGTATATGTGTTTTTTTTCTGTTTTAAGTAAATGGGTCATTTGGCTGGACTCATTTAATAAAATAGTAAAATCTGTAGATAAAATATGAAAAATTAAATTTAATGTCTGTGTAGTTTAAAATTCTATCACAAGGAAATTAAACGTTGTACTGAAAAAATTTATATTTAATATTTTAATCGCTTATTTTAAACTACAATTTCATACTAGCAAATGCCACAACTTATTGTTGACAAATAAAACTAAAAATCTAGTGTATACTTCAAGGAGTTGTAAGAGAAATAAAAACCTCTTCATCTTTTAGCGACATTTTCTTGTTTCTTTTACTATTTAAACCAAATTTTTCTTTCAACGTTCATACAAAACCACGTTTATGTCTTTTATTTTGCTTCAGTTACATGCTAGAGTTAATTTGTTCCTGGTTGTTTTATTTCGTTGTAGTAATTAGTTCATTAGTTAAACTAAATATAATGGTTGTTGACTGTAGTGTGGCGTAATAAAGCTGAACACAATTATAATTATTTACGCACAAAATTTTGTTGCCACTTTTTTTGTGAGTTCTGTCTAGTTAATTTTATTTTATACATACATAATTATTATGCATATTATTTTGTTTTTATTGTAAGTTTTACACAAGAATACAATTATTATTTCTATTATTTAGCTTGTGTATTACTGTAATCAACAGTTAAGTTATTGTTGCTATTTTTAAAACAAATACTGAAGATTTTCTGATTACTTAATGTGATGTTTTTTTTGGTTAATAAGGTGTTACAACTATGTTAAGAAGTTATTAGGAGTGGGTTGAGTGCGTTAAATCGACAGAATTTAAGTTTGGTATGTTAAATATATGGAAATTGTTAAATATGAAACTTTAATAAGAGAAAAAATTTTTTAAAAATTGGTATGAGGAAGAAAATAATCTTGCTAACAATTTAAATTATGTGGATCTATGTATATAAGAAAAACTTTAATAAAATGTTTAAAATAACAATTAAAAAAATATTTCTTATATGTTTACTGCATCTACATTTAATGTTTAAGAAAAAATTAAAACTCAACACAAATACTTCTTGATAATTTTAGTCAGGCATGAGTTCATTCAATTTAATTTTCATTAAATTATTTTTACTGAAGTTAGGAATTACAACTTGAAAAATCTCAACACTCAACACAAATATTTAAAGTTGGCAATGGTTGTTCATACTCCCAACATATTTAATACATATTTATATATGTATGTATTTAACATTTTTGTGTTTATATTTTAAAAAATGTTTTAAATGAATTCTAACAATTAACCTTATACATATTTACACTTTGCTCTTAGTTAAGTATTTATTGTCAGCTTAAATAAATATGATAAAAATACAGTCTCACCCAGTTTTAAAAAAAAATTATATTTAATTACATTTTGGTGTTATTTGTTTTTATCTCACTCTACATGTTTTGCCTTTATTCTATTTAAGTCTTGATTCTTATAAGTATTTGTTGCTGTTTATGTCCTTAATCTCCTTCATACACAACATGGCAAAAGTTGTTGTTACAATTATTGGCTCAGAAAATCTGTTCATAATTTATATTAACTACAAGAAGTAGAAAAAACTAAGAATCAAGAGCTTTTTTCTATTGTTTGTTAGTATGTAGTATTGTACACGTTTCTGAGTGTGTATAAAATATTTATTATATTTATATTTATTATTATTATTATTATTATTTTAGTACTAACTTGTATCTTTTGTTGTTCTCTTTTCATATGATGCAGCGTGGTAGCGACGAACTTTTAAGCCAAGCAGCAGTTATGGCGCCCGCTTCGGACAATAATAATCAGGATTTAGCCACAAAGAAAGCCAAATTGGACTCAAGCACCGTGCTGGGTGGAGTTGGTAAGTACAAACATTAATTTTTATATTTTCTCTTAACAATTCTTGTTATTTTTATTTTTTTACACAATTTTTGTGTTATTTTTTTTTTTTTTGTGCTTTTATGAGAATGTTTGTTATTTTTCCTCATAATGAGGATTTTGTTTGTGTAAACAAAACTAAAAACATTTATAGCAATTAAGTAGGTTTATATTATATAAGTATATATTTTTTATAAATTTTCCTTTAATAGAACAACAACAAAAAAAAAGAAATAATTTTTGTTGTTTCTTGGAGATTTCGAGCAGAGATTAAAAACAATTTCTTTTCTTAGTTAGTTGTTGCTTTTCTGAGCAAAAAAAAGAAACAGAGAAGATGAAAATAAAAATCATGTTAAATAATACTTAAAAAGGAGCAACAATATTTGAGCTTTAAAAAAGTTTTATAAAGTATTAAATATCTAAAGTTTTCTAAGACAGTAAAATTATCAGTCTAGCACTAATTTCATGATAAAAAGAATTTAATCACTGAGAAATCAGAGAGGGAGGGAGACTGATTAAATAAATATTTTATATACAGTGAATCAATCGGACATGGGCTTTCTTGTCTTTGTTTTATTTAAAAAACAAGTAAGAAAGTATAGTCGATCAAGCCCGACCATACAATACCCTACACCCAGTATATGTATAAAACAGTGTTTCAGAAATGGGCGTTATATGGGAGATATAACCTATTGTGGACCGATCATCCAAAAATTTCGTGTCATGATGTCTGTGAATATAAATATTATATGTGTTAAACTTTATCTCGATATAAATACTTTTAAAAGATTTATGGAGCTTAAAGTAAATTACGGAGAGGGTCTTATATGGAATTTCGACTAATTATGGACCGATCATATTAAAATTAGACCATATTATTTGCATACATATGAAATATATTTGCGTTAAATATTATTTGGATACCAACATTTTTGAGAGAGTTATGCTCTTTAAAGTGATTTTCGGAAGTGGGGCTTATATGGGAGCTACGAGTAATTATGGCCCGATCTGCACAAAATTTGCAGATGTGATTTGTCTTCGTTTACCACTCATTTGTGATGAAATTTGTTTGGATGCTTGCATAATTCAAACATGATCATAATTCATATGATCGTTAAACCGCAATTTCGGGAGGGCATTTGTATGGGGGCCAGGTGAAATAATGGACCGATTTACACCAGTTTCAATCCCATCCATCCTTGGGCCGAAAAAATACCACGTACCAAATTTTATCGAAATATCTTCAAAATTGCGACCTGTACTCTGTGCACAAGCTTTACATGGACAGCCAGCCAGCCAGACGGACGGACGGCCGGACATCGCTAAATCGACTCAAAAAGTGATTCTAACTCGATCGGTATACTTTAAGGTGGGTGTTGGACCAATATTTCTGGGCGTTACAAACATCAGCACAAATCCAATATACCCTCCCCACTATGGTGGTGTATGGTATAAATAGTCAAATATGTGTGTGTTTTTTTTTATCTAATCCTCAAATATGTTTGATTTGGTGTATTTGTAAAAGCATATGGCAAGCATGTGCAAAAATAAATATTCCGTTACAAATGGTAAAGAGATAATTAGAATGAAAATATTTGGTTTGGTTCCATTTGTGACCTAAGAGTTATTTTGTCGACAAAAATATAAAAATGGTTCCAAGTGGTAAGCAAAGAACAGTGAAAATGAGGCATCTTATTATTCGACTGTATGGAGAAGGCAAAACTGTAAGAAATATTACTGAAATTGTGGGTAGAATTCGATCGACCGTTCATGATATTATTAAAAGATACAGAAATGAAAATAGAGTGAAAAGCAAAGAAGGTCTTGGAAAGATTTTAAATGTTCTTGGCGAAAGACGGATTTTGCTTGAAGTGAAGAAAAATCCCTTAAAATCCGCTGTTGAGATACAAAAGTTTGTATGTAGTAACCCATATATGTAGGAAAGTCAGTTTGTTGCGAGACTATTAGAAATAGCTTTAAAAAACATGATTTTCATGGTCGAGGTTTGAGAAAAAAACCCTTTATAAAACATTAAGCCTGAAGTTTGTTTGCTAAATATATTAAAAAAAACAACAAGATTTTTGGAATAAGGTAGAATCCGTTTTGACGCAGATTTTTTTTCAAAAAAATACATTCCAGTTCTCTTTAGGTTCTGTATACAGATGAAAGCAAGTTCAATCTGCATGGGTCGAAAACCAAACACTGAGTTTTAACTTAAAAAAAAAAAAAAACTAGAGCCACAGTTAAACATGGGGGAGGAGGGGGCGCTATGTCTAGCGCTAGAATAGGTAATTTAGTATTTATTGATGAAAAAATGGATAAACATGTCTACCTAAACATTCTAAAGAACAAGGTCAAACAAACCACTGAAAAATTTTGTATACATAACAATTTTGCTTTCTATCAAGACAATGATCCAAAGCATACCGCCGAAGTAATGACTCATACATCACTGCCCCAAACTGTTGAAACCTCCGCCACAATCGCCAGAACTGAATGTCATTGAACATTTGTGGGATGAAGGAAAACTCATTTAACAACATTAACATTTAACAATTAAAAACGTCTTTAAAAACAGAGTGGAACAAAATATCTTCAGAAGTGTGTACAAATTTAGGATATTCTATGCACAAAAGACTACCAAAAGTTATTGACTCTAAAGGCAATGCTACAAGGTACTAAAAACTTATTCTTTATTATTTTATTTATTTATTATTGTTCGTTTTTATTCATGTTAATAAAATTGTCCTGCTTTGTCAGATTTTCCGTTTGAGTAAAAAAACTAAGTTAATTTATCACTAATATTTCTTAAAAAAATTTAAAAATTTTGCTTTTTTTTCTTATCAATAATTTAAAAATTATCTTTCTTAATAGAAATATACGTTAAAAAAAATATGGTTTTGTTTGTAATGTTTCTTAATATAAATGTTTTAGGTATGTCCGATTTTCCGATTGATTCCCTGTACATACATATTTATTTATATAAAATCTTAAAAATAATTTAAACTATTAAATTACCTTTTTGTATATTATATGTATTGAACTTGTTGAAAAATATAGAAAATTCAAAATAATAACTTAATATAAGATTCATTTTTAACAACCAAGACTAGGCGAATTAAATGAGATTTGACGATTTTCTCTGTAGAAAATTGTTTGTATAACAGTTTTTGATAATGCAAAGTTTTGTATATAAAAGTGTTTCCCACAGAAATTGTTGCATGTAGAAATGTATATAACATTATTTAATGAAAATTCTGTATATAAAAGTTTTTCCTCGAGAAACGTTTGTGTATAACAATTTTCTCAACAGAGAATTGTGTGTATAACAGTGTTATCTGTAGAAAATTCTGTATATAACAGTTGTTCCTTAAGCTATGTTTGTTATCACAGTTTTGAGAACAACAGTTTTTTTTTTATTTAAAATATTGTGCATAATAGTAGTTTGATGTCATTCTATACAATATTCTTTCTAAGACTATTATTATGAAACCTTTTATGTGACAGCAACAAACTAGCACCTTAATAATAAACAAAAGAGAGGAGATCATCTTACTGTTTTCTCTTACCACCAAATCAACTAACAGTTTTTATTAGTTCTTTCATAAATCTTTATTTATTTGCAAGTGTAGTTAATTTTAATTAATTGTTACTCTCGTTAATTGCACGAGTACTTGTTTATTTTCTTCTCCATCTTTCGATTGCAAGAAAATTTTCAACAAAAAAAAGTATGCGAAAGTTTAAAAAAAGGCATACATTAATTAGAATAATTGAATATGACAATCAAATTATATTAAGTGTAAATATAAAGGGTTTTTAAAAAATAGTGAGCATTTAAAAAAACTAGAGAGCTTCTTCTTTGAATAAAATTTAATCTGTAATAAATCGTAACGTATTTATATATTTAAAATTTTACCAAAATAGGTTCCCAATTTAAATGTAATAAACTGTCGTTTAATAATTAAACAAATATAAATAAATCAAACATTTTAGCAACAACTGCTAATAAAGCTTAAAATCTTAAGCCACAGAAATTTGTTTATCATTTGTACTGTACAATACAAAAATTGGCAAATATGCGTAATATTTAATAAAATTTTGAATATAGAGTTTAAATGCCAATGTTATGCTTTGGTCAACCAAATACATAACTACATGATGATAAAACCGTATACAAAAAAAAAACAACATATCATTGATATAATCTACTGCAGCGAAGACAGCAACAACAGCATCAACATAATAAAACCAACTACCGCGTTATAACCACAATAACATGTACAATTTTATACAATTTAATTTAAATTCTCTTAACGTTTTTGTTGTCCTCATAGAAAGCCACCATCAACACTACCAAAACGAAGCATAAATACGCATCCCTCACCCTACCCCTACTACTTGCATATTTCCCATAACACCCTTTTATATTTAATGAAATGTGTGTTTGTGTGTGTGTGTGTGTGTGTGTGGTAAAACCACACTAAAGCATACTTTTGAGAGCCTAAAATATTTGCTGTTCAATAAATATTTATTATTGAAAATACGAACACATTCATAAAAACATTAAAGCCCAACCCGCAAAGAACTTTACAAACCATCAGCTAGGCAGTGGCCACTAGAATCCATTCATTTATTATGTGTTATTGCTAAAAACAATCAACACTACCTCTCAACCCCTAAGGACATTTTGTATTTTTACAAAAAAAAAAAATAGAATAAAAAATTCTACTATATTTACAGTTTTTTCATTACTGGCCTCTTGCCTTTATTTGCAAAAACATTTCATAATTATTATTATTTTTTCAATGACAAAACGATGGAGTTTGTGTCTCTGTTTTGTTGTAATATTTGTATTAAACAATTTCTCTACGTACAAATTATTTGTTGATAGTTGCAATTTCTGTGTGTGTATTTTTGATTATTTTGTAATAATAAGCACATTTGGAATTATGCTTTTGGCATTTGTGTTGTATGTTAAAATGCGGCCAATTTCACGTTTCATAAATAAACAAAGAATCTTTAAGTACATTAAGGTAGTACATAGTTTTTGTTTTTAAATATGAAATGTATTTAAAAGGCTGTAGTGTCGTAGGAGTTGTACGTCGTCGGAATTTACAATAGTTGTACAAATGTTGTTGGTAATTTCTATATATTTAAATATTTTATACAACACCCTCGAATGTTGTATAAAAGTTAAAGTTTTGCCAAAAGTTAATGAATGTATGTATCTGAATATAAAAATTACTCATTTTAGTTTAAAAACATCACGAAACTGCAACACTCGAATCATAAATTGATTGATTGATTAAAACAAGACAATAAATAAAAAAAAAAAAAGTAATAAACAAAAAAATTTTAATACTGGATATTTTCAAAATTCTACGGTTTCTTTTAATTTTGCAAAATGTTTATATTTTGCGTTTTGTATATTTGTTTTTCAAATATTTTTCTTTTGTCGTTTTGAAGTTTTGACAACATAAACAGACGACTTTATTCAAAATTGTGTTCACAATCAGATAGTTACATCATACAATGTACAACATACAATATCACGTGTGAATTGAACATATTATTCACAAATGTTGGTAAATCAAAACAATTGCTTATCCTATAAAATCAACAACTTATGTATTTGAGAAATGAGTTTTAATTTGTTTTAAAGTGTAGCCTTTGCTTATTACAAAAAAAAATCCTGCCACTTAGTATACCTGAAATTACAATATTTAACTCGATGATAAAAATTAATTAATACCTTTAAAGTACAATTTTTCATTTAAATAACTTTAACTTAATCCACTATAGTGATTCACTAAGTGTATTACACTGTTTTTGTAATTTATTTTGGTTACACGCTCATACTTAAACTCATTCACTAACCATTGACTAGTTTTTAATTTTACCTGTGATGTGGTCTTTCGGTTACAATGGAACTCTCTTGAGCTATTTTTTGTTTGAGTTTCTGGGATTACAATCACATCTCTATACATGCATACAAACAGACATTTCTTCTCATGTACATATGTACATACGTAAATACGTACGTTTTGTAAATATGCATGTTTGTAAAGTACAATTTTTTCCAGTTGTTACCAGCCCCACTCTCGTGCACTCTTAAGTCCTTCAATATCCAAAATGTCGTCGATGACTGTATGATGTTGCTTGCCTCGTTGGTTTTGGTTGTTAGAACCAATGTGTGTTCAGGTGTATGGGTGTGTATTGTGGATGTTGCAATGTATTTGTAACCACAAAAACATAATATTTATTTATTACTTTACAAAGGACTTTTCTATTAATTAAAAAGCAACAAACTACAGTTATTTTTTTTTTATTATTAATTCGGTATGTGTGTGTAAGTTACGTTAGTATTTCATGCGCTTGTTGTGCAGGTTGGTTTGGTGAGCACTTCTACCTCCTGCCACAATCATTACAAACCTGTGTTCAATACTGGGTCCGCCTGTCTCTCTTTTTGCTTCATTGTTAGCACAAAGCTACAACAAAAAACTGAAAATTGAATGGTTGTTACAGTTGTTAGTGGTAGTGTTGTTGGTGGGTGGGGGGGTGCTGATAACGATGATGATGGTGGTAACAAGGTACATAGATGTTTTTTCTGTTGGCTTATCAAACGATAAGTTGGTTTCAATTTGGCTCCAAGCTTCATTTCATTCCTTTAGCTCTTCAACATAATTTTCTATAAAAACTTTAAACTCTTTATCAAAATACTAGAATTTAAGTCAAATTATTAGTTTTTGTTAAAATTTATAGTTGTTTACAAGCAATCACTAATTAGCCTTTTTGTTATGTATGTATGTAGCATATGCCTACAAATTAGCACAATTTACAAGCTCATGTTGCAAGCACAGAAAAAAATTCCCTTTTTACAATTGTGTTTTTTGTATTGTTGATTTTTATTAGTTTTTATTACATTTAGGGTTGACAATGTATGACAAAACAACAATGGCAAATGGCACAAATAAAAGTAAATGTCTATATAATATTATTTTTTTTTTTGTTGATGTTGATTTTCATAAAAATCCCCCTACATACAACACCTGTATCCTGCCAACAACTCTCACTCATTGTTGTAAAAGTAAAAAAAAAACTTTTCAACAATGGCTATTTGAAAATAATACCAACAATAACAAAATATATCAATGAATTTCGAATACAGCAACTTCTACTACATGTTAAACCAATAAAACGAAAGCTTGTGTAAAAAACACGGAACTGAAAAAAGTAGCCCCTTTTTTTATAAATTTTTCGTCATGAAAACCAAACAAATTTGCAAAAAAAAAAAAATGAAAGAAAAAGCTGTGTTGTTTTGTGTTGTGTTTATGGTCAATATGTTTATTTTTTGTTAATACACTTTATACACACTAGTCACACAACTACAACCACTTATGACATGCAACTAAGCAAATCCACCTTTTAGCCCATTCAATTCAACTTCAAAGCTACTTTTATTTCCCCCTCCCCCCCCCCCCCCCCTTTCTCTGTCACTGTACTTACTGGTCTGTTGGATTGTTCATGGTCATACGTTCATAAAATACAATAGAAAGCAACAGTCAATTGTTATTTTGTATTTGTAGCTTTAGAGCCCTACATTCACACACACACCACACACACTTGCTACACATTTCCTTGTATGTAGTTGGTTGGGTCCTTGTTCTCTATAAGAACAGGCAACATGTGTTGCTTTTATACAATGTTGATGACTATTTTTTGCTTGTTGTTGTTGTCGTTAGTTTTGGCTCCTTTGAAAACTACGAAAAAAAACAACTTCAAAACACCGTTAAACATTTCAACATCTAATAAAACTAGGAAGGAGTGGACAAATTCAACAACGAGGGTTGGTCCAAAATAGTGCCACAGCAAAACATTTTAGCTAGGAAGTTAGATGGATAAATTAGCAGATTTCTAGGACTTTTTAAAACTTTTAACCACATTTATATATGTATATATTTATATGAATTTGGCTGCAAGCTACCTTTTCTGACAATCCATTTAAAACAGTGACAAGTGCTAAAACAAGTGGTTATATTTTACAACATAAGAACCCTTTTTCATTATCTAGAAAATGGATCTATAGTGCAATATAAATATTCTGACCACCCTCGTTTACATTTTTACTGTCATCGGAAAAAAATGGCAACTAAAACTAGTGAAAACATACTATGACATGCAACAAATTTCAACTTAATGCCATAAAAACGTTTGCCCATTGTAACAACAGCCATGTATGTGTACGAATTCTAACATACACTCTCAGGACACACATCTACAAATACAAACACACATGAACAATAATAACACATGGAAGTATCTGTTGGGAATTTGTCGTTGAATATTGGGAGCTTTAAAATTCCATTTTATTTGTTCACTCGACATTGGGATAAATTGAATGGCAAATTTGTGATGACAACAATAAAACGAATGCAAAAAGCAAAATTCCAACAAAGGAGTGGAATTTTAAAGGATAAACTAATAATAGAAATTTGTAGCATTGCATTGTAGCAACTTGATTTTGTATGTGAATAGAGTGTATGCAATTGGAAATATTTTAAATTTGTAAAATTTTCCATTTAATATTCAGCCCCTTTAACAAGCTACGCTTATGTATTTGAAAAATTAGTTTTTAGGTGTTACTGCTGTGTTAAAGATTTGGTGGTATTGGCGGTTGTTCGCTTATTGGCCGACTTCTAGTGTAATGGCCATGTTTGTTCATTCTAGATGACATTTACTCTATATCAAACCAACACATTTACGTAGTCAGTTGTTACCCAACACACAAACACAGATAAATATGTAATCAGGTTTTGTTTTCTTTTGTTATTATAATAACATTTCTATACCATGTTAAATTAAGTAGGAAATTTTCAAGTAGTTGGTTAAAATTATATACATACTTTATAAGAATGATCCTAAAATTAAACTATGTATATTGTTTTTAACCACTTGCAATTTACTATTTACAACTAACATTACAAAATCATTTGCTAAATTTGTAAAAAAAAAATTTAAATTTGTAAATATTTGTAAATTTATTTCATATCTCAGTTATATGTTTATTTTATATAAAAACCATTAATTCCCTTTGTTATATTCCCTACTCGTATCATATAATATTTGTATTTAAGCACATTTAATATAGCCTATTAAATGGTGTCAAATGAGTCGCATTATTTGTACACTTAACTGTGAACACATTTTTATTTGTCCTCTCTTGCTGCATGCACAGCAACAATATCAACTTAAAACAATTGTAATTTAAGCAGCCTCAAAGGGGATGATCTGTTGCAAATACTAGTCCATTGATAAATTACTGTAAATTAATATAACAATAATACAAATAAATAACAACAACATTTACTTATGTATATATTAACTGTTTTTATAATTTAAACAAATAAATTAAATAAATATGTTTCAATATGTATGCATATTCAATTGATCAAATACTTTGTTTGCTGTTGGTTGATTGTCATCCTCATCAATATTATTGTAATTTGATATAATATTGAAATATTGGATCAGAAAGAGATAGGAATATATTTGCTGACAACGTGGCTGATTTTCAATGTTATAAAATTTAGGATGTATTTTATAATGATTGTGAACATTTTTAGCTTTTTATTATAATTTCGTATGAAAAACAGTAATTTTTATAATTTTTTTTTTTTCGAAAATATTCCGAGACTTAATTTTCTTATTGTTTATTTTAGTACAACATTTCCATTATATATGTATGAAACAAAAGTATTTGCAAAAAAGATACATACTTTAAGGACTTTATTAAAATAGTAGTTGTATGGGTTGTGGTTTAAAAATTTAAGAAGTATGTATTTATAAAGTATGGTTTATATGCAGATATTCTCTTTATATTGTTTCATATATAATAATCTCAACAACAATTCCCTATATCAGTCATATTTACAAAAACTAAAAAATAATTTTAAATATAATACTAAAGCATTTTACAACTTTGTCAACTCTAAAAGAAAAACAAATGTATATCCTTCAGTAATGAAACTCAACAATTATGAATCTTCTGACGATATTAATATTAGTAATATGTTTGCTGATTTTTTTTTCCAGTACATATTCGGATAAGCAATATTGCTCCGATAGTTATCCCAACACACTTTACACTAACCGTGCTATATCGTTTCCAAATATTGATGCTGAGAATTTATTAGAAAGTTTAAAAAAACTTAAAATTTCGTATAATTATGGTCCTGATGGTGTTCCTAGCAGTATTATACACAATTGTGCTCAATCCTTGCTATATCCATTAATTATTTTATTCAACACATCCATTAAATATGGGTATTTTCCGAGAATTTGGAGGTCCTCATTCATAATCCCATTATTTAAATCTGGTAATAAATCTGTCATCAATTATCATCAATTCTGTCATCTTCTCAACATGGATTTCGTAAAGGTTGCTCCACTATATCAAATGTCCTATAACTTACTACCCACGTTAACCAAGGCTTTGTACATGGAAAACAAACTGATGCCGTTTATACTGACTTTAGAAAAGCTTTTGATAAAGTAAATCACAGACTTCTTCTTATTAAACTGGATCTTCTTGGTTTTACATCTCGCAGTCTAAACTGGATAAAATCGTATCTTCTGGATAGAACTCAATGCGTAAAATGCAATAATAAATACTCTAAAAATATTTTGGTTACTTCTGGTGTTCCTCAAGGCAGCCACCTTGGTCCAATTCTTTTCTCCTTGTTCATCAACGACCTTCCAAATGTTTTAAATTTTTGTAACATTCTAATGTATGCTGACGATGTTAAAATATTTTTGAGCTTCTCTAAATCTTTGGATCATATATATCTCCAATCCGATCTCAAAAATTTCTTTTTGTGGTGCAGTCTCAACTTAATGAAATTAATTTTAAAAAAATGTAAACTTATGCGTTTTTCAAGAAGTAATTATATTCCTGCTAATTATACTTTGGGTGATTACCGGCTTGAAATTGTTGACAATTTTCTTGATCTAGGAATTTTACTAGACAACAAATTAAACTTTGTTTCGCACATTACCATGATGATAATTAAAGCTAGAGGTGTACTTGCATTTATAAAGCGATGGGCTAAGGAATTTGATGATCCCTATGTCACAAAACAACTTTACATTTCCTTAGCAAGACCTATATTGGAATATGGCTCTATTATCTGGGATCCTTATTATAATATTCATATTCAGCGTATAGAGTCTGTACAGAAACAATTCTTACTCTTTTGTCTACGTGGGTTACCTTGGAATCCTGATATTAACCTTCCATCATACATCGATAGAAGGACTATGCTTAATGTAACATTTCTGATCAATATAATTAATGGTGAAGTCTGCTCCGAGTTTCTTGTAAACAATGTTACTTTTAATGTTCCTCAACGATTTTCCCGCCATTTTAAGCCACTGTATGTCAAACATGTTAGCACTAATTATGCTCAAGCTGACCCATTAAGAAGATTATTTTGTGAATTTAACAATCTATATGAAATAATTGATTTTTCTCTTTCAACAAATGTAATTAAACGTAAAATAATTAGTTTATTAAATAATTAATATTTTGTAATTAATTGTAATTTTCAATATACTTTTTTTAATAGTCTGTAAGGATTTAATCCATTGACTTAATAATAAAATAAAATAAAAAAAAAGTAAATAAAATAGTTAATTTGAGTTATTCGTTTATATTACTGTAATATGGTTTCTGTTTTCAATCATATTTTCCTTTTGTTTTTCTAGCTGTACTGCCTGCCAATAGTTTCTATATATTTGTTTATATTTAGTCCCACTGTGTTGGGGACTTCATTACTCCCTTCAAAGAAAAGTATAGCTACTCTGTTTAAATCGTCTATACAGCTTTTGTTTTTTTAAATTATTTTAATGAAAAATAAAATATTTAAACAACTTTGCATATTTACAGGGGCAATTGTAAAAATTACAAAAATGTGTATTTAATATGCATAATAATAAATAATAAAAAAAACCATTACGAATATGTGAGTGAGCGAGTGTGTGTGTGTACGTATTTAATACCCTTAGCTATTGTTAACCTGGCTTTCCTTTTGTAACACACTCACTCTCAGCAACAATGACAACAACAGCAAAAGAAAAACATTTAATGCAAATGTTGTATGAAAATAATCACACGCTGTCTTAATTAAAAATTCCATTTATTGTAAATACATTATTACCACTACAACAACAAACAATTGTTACAAATACAAAAACACACAAAAAAAATGGAACAAATAACAAACATGTTGTTTTTATATTATTATTTTTTTGTTGTTGTTGTTATTGTTGTTATTTGGTCTCAGCATTGCCATATGTCAAGTTTTCCCCATTTTCTGCAAGGTTGTCGATAGTCAAAACGTTTTTTGGAATGCCAAAACTAGGAATAATGTTCACAAAACTGACAGGAAATGCCATGAGATATTCTGTTTTGATTTTTTATAATTTTTTTTTTTTATTAATTTCGATTCATAAAATAACATTGATAATTTTCTTCAACAAATTTAAGTTTTATTCGAAATATATATGGCAACGCTGTTTGGTATGTTTTTTTTTATTGTTTTTTGGTTGCTGGCTATCGTTTACAATTTTGTTACAATACATGACTACAATCAGTAGTCGTATGTATCCGATTAAATTTGTAATGAGTATAAGAGTGAGAGTTAATAATTGTTATTTAACACAACGTGACTGCTGTTGTTGTGTGTTGTTTACATGTTCGGATGGCCTAGCCTGGCCTGACCAGGCCTCACTAAATGTATGAATAAATGAAATGATTGTATGGCTGATCATCATTATACTCGTAATACAATATTGCAAATATTGAATTCAATTGAATGTGAATAACATATTTATAGGCAATTTTTATATGTTTATAAAATTTTACTCTACTGCTGCTGTTGCAAAATGTGTTTGTCATGTGTTTATGGTGTCAAAGCAATTATATTTAAAAAATACATGCTCATACTTATACAAACACACATACACATACATATACCCTTATACAAATAATTTAATAAATTTAAATTTAAATAATAAAAAAAAAACATAGGAAAAAATATCAAAAGATTAATGGTAAAGATCATCTACAGCTGGATGTCTATACAGACAAACATACATATGTATCTGCTGGGTATAATTTTGTGATAGTCTGAATCACTGTGTATAAACAAACATTTACAATATTATGTAATGTTTTTGTTGTTATTGTTACTGTGGTATTACATTTACACATGAGAAAGTTAACATATTGTATATTGTATTTATCTGCTTACAACTACACATACATGTATATGTATGTACATGTAGGTATGCATGTATCCAGGTAGATGTTTGTGTGTCATTTATAAATACAATTTATTTTCAATTTGTTCAGTAGGCAAACATCAAGAAACAGAAACAAAAATATGAAAAAATTACATATGTATGTATATGTATGTATACAACATATACTAACGTACATTTATGCAATAACAACGAGGTGATGTGTTGTATAAGAAAATATGACAATATTTATTGTTGATTTAACACGACACTCTCGCTTGTATGTATTTAAGTTGTTAAAGAAAATATTTACATAACTGCAGCAACAATAGAATAAAAACAACATAATTTTTATTAGGAGCGCCCCAAAAGCTCACATAAATCATATTGGGTACAATAATGGTAAGGTCACACATGACAAATATTTGACAAAAAATACGTAACTACGAAACAAAACATATTTGAATTCGTTTATTACAAAAACTTATTTCATAATTTCAAGATATATTTAATTTTATTTTACTTGTTGCTATTTGATTTTACACTTATAATAGTTAAAAAGTTTAACAAATTAATTGCTTACGATTTTTTTGGTAAATATTTGCGTGGTGTGACTGCACCTTAAAAAATTATACATCCCTATCGTGAATAAAAATTCCACGTGAAATTTGTTCTCTTTTCACATTTTTCCTATTAAAATTCAATGTTAAAAAAATAAAAGGGAGCAAATTTTTATTCACGATAGGGGTGATAAAATCAGTTCAGTAGATAAAATATTTTCCAAGAACTAGTAAAAATAAATAAACAGTCATTCCAACATAAATAATATTTTTCTCTTTTAATACTTTATACATCAAAAAGAAATTCATAATTGCAATTAATTGTATAACAAATTTTATTAGTCGAACATATTTATTTAAAATTAGAACATATTCATAACTATTCTAAAATAAGTATTATAACTTTCAATCATGTTATACAAATATTTATTTATTTTAATTTTGTGAGCTATTTAGTGAGATATTTAGCGAAATTTAGCTCGATCTTTCAATTTAACGTCTTTAATTTATTTATCAGATTTTAAACTTTATTTTCTTCTGACATAGTTTGACTCATTGGAACTCTTGGAATGTTGTTCAAAAAAAAAAACTGTTATATTTTTATATTATCATACTTTAATATTAGAAAGTAACCTGGTGTTGCTAAAACCAACAATTCCATAAGTCTATTAACAATTAAAGTTGATTAATTTGTTAGTAATTAAATTTATTACCAATGTTTAATTTACTTTAAGAGTTGTTTTATATCAATTACTTAACACAGATTTTTCCCATGAAATCTCTATTTTAGCTGAAATATTTTCTCTGATTTTCCGTTCATTTGCTGGCGATATGAATTTAATTTTGAAAAAAGGTTTTTTGCATGCTTTTTTTCTAGGTTATTTTTTGTTCATGTTGATTGAAACTTCGTTTACTTTTCTAACACCCTTAAGAAATGTAATTCATTAAAAATATGTTCTATACAAACACTCACACATATCATACAGCTATGGAAAAACTGGATTCTGTTTTAACAACAAGCTTGAGCTTGTTATAGGACTATGGGGGGTAGTAAATGTAAGTAGGAAAAAAGCGTTACTTTACTCGTAGCAGAGGACTATATATTTTTTAATTGCATTTCAATTACAAAAATAGTTGAATTTTTCTTTCTTCATTTGCTTTATTTCCATAAAAAACTGGCAGTTTTTTTCTTTTTTTTTATTGCTATGTTAAATATTTGCATACACTTTTTTCTGGCTGACTACACCATGACGCCATGCGTCCTTGTCCTCTGCTCTCAATATTTGTATTTCTGCTACCATTTGCCGGTTATTTTTTTTTTCTTTTTCTATAAATGAATCTTTAACTATTTGAAATATTCCACTTATACTCGTATTCGTATTGTATGCATAAACATTTCAAAACCCACCAATGTACATATACATACATATATTCGTTTAAAACAAACTTATAAAACAATAGTTTCGAAATAAAGCTCAACAAAAATACAAAAAACAAAAATGAAAAAAATTACTGGCTGTTCCACATCATTGAAGAAGTAATTACAAAATCATTTATTTTTTGCTGTTTTTTTCTCTCAGTGTGTTCATTGAAAATGTATGAGTGAGTTTTTTGTATGTAAGTGTATGTGTGCTCTTTATTTGTCCTCTTTAAAAAGTAATCATAGTTTTATGAATGTTATATTAAGCTCAGATTTATGTTTTGCAGTGGTAGTAGTAGCAGCATCAGTAGAAGTAATAACAGTTTCAATAAAAAGGGAATTTTACATAAAGTCGAAAATATTGGAAAATTTAAAAAAAAAATCTAAAACTTTAATATTAAATCCGAAAAGTATGCAACAAAATATAGAATATAGAAGAGTGAAAACAACTCAAATCAGATTTCTTACAATATGTAAAATTATTGATTTTAACGAAATTTACCATTTTTATTTTATATGAAATGAGTTCAGTAAGTCATTAACAAAATTTGTTCTCTTTTATCTAATTTTATAACTAAATCCCTAAAATCTTTTCCTTTGACAAATATGCTCCTTTTTAAAAAATTTAACCACATTTTTTTGTTTTATAAACTCGTTATCTTAACTAATTCTAGGTGTTTTTAAATGGCAAAAATAAATTGTTTTAATCTATTTGTAACAATTTATTTTAACTTTCATTTTAAATAAAAGCCATTATATTTGTTTTTAAATCAAAATCACTTGTTGCCAAAGCTTTTAAATCTCCACCTCATACAACATTCAAACAATCCTACATACATATGTATGTATAAGCATATTTTATTCCTGGAAACAAAACTAAATTGAATACAACATGTTTCAATTTATTTTATATATTTTTTGATTTATATGATTTATAAAATAAATCGATTTAGTAGATTTAAGCCAAATAACACTTTCATTTAGCAAATCTCATTGAATCTCTTGATGTCCTTTTTTGTTTGTTTAGATAACTTTTTGAAATTTATAAACTAACATTTATTATAAAAGAATTTAAAATTTAACAGATTTATTTGCAAAATCTTTAGGTTTTTTGGATTTTTAAATCAAACTTGTGTCCCTATTCATTTTATTGCCTTTTCTATAACCGTAGTTTTTCGTTGTATTTTATGAGCCTTTTTGCATAATTTATTTTCAGTTTTATTTCCGTTATGAACTAATCAGAAAGTGTAATTTCCGTTTTGTATTGAGTGCAACAATTTTTTTTCACTTTCTGCTGTTGTTTTTACAAATGAACAAGAACCAACTGCCAACTATAAAATAGCACTGGCCAAACATTGACCTTATGGGCGATGACGTAAATAGGGTTAAAAGAAAGTTTATGTTAAGGGAATTTAGTGACACATTAGGCTTAAGCTTTTCTATGTACGTATAATTTAAATAAAATTTATTTCAACATAAAATTTTACCTAAAATATGATTTACCAAAAATGTATTTTGTTTTGCCAAAAAAAATGTGTTTTTTTTAACAGTTTTAAGCAGAGATCAATTATTTAATACTGCTTGTTTTTGTATTGTAATGAATAGGATGATCGACGGTGAACTAATTCACAAATTTATTATATATACATATAATTTTTTCTTATTTTCAACTTGTAAGGAAAGTTTTTATTGTATTCTTTTTTTAAATTCAAAGTTTAACGCACTTTTTTCCTTTAATTTGAAATCCTCTGTGATATATTAATTTGTCTCCATTGCCACATTGTTTAATACTTTGTTTTTCGTTTCGGTTTACTGCCATCTCTTGCATATCATGCTAAATCCCTTTAGAGCAGGTAGTGGCTCTAAAGGAACTAAGTAACCCAGTGCAATCATAAATTCATTGAGTGAACATTGTACTTAATACTTTAACCATTTCATATGCAACATGTAACATAATCATGTAGACAAAATAAAATATAATAAAATTGTTAAAGGTGGCATATAATGCATACTACTAGTAAATAACAATACGGTAGAAACCACCACAAAAATGGTCTCTACATCTGTGTGAGTGTGAGTTTTGTGACAGCGACTGTCCGTCCATTAGATTCAGCATGTCTGGTTGTATGTCTACGGTTAAATATAAAACAAAAGGTAAATTTTTAAAGCTTTTTATGCAGTTTTCTGTTGTTCTGCAAAAACAAAAAAAAAAATCAGGAAAAACCTTGCCAGGAGGAAGAAGACACATAACTGGGTGGTAAGTCTGGTAGTTTGGTAGTTTTAAAATATTCCAAAATTTTAACATAAACTTGGAACAAAAACAAAACGAACTACGAGTATAAAAAAATCCCTCATGTTTGTGAACAAATGGGATTTAAAATACAAAATATAGTATAAACAAACAACCAAACACTCACACACGTTTGCATACATTTGTAGTGTTTTGCTAAAGCATTTATTAGGGTAAGTGTAGTAGTGCTACAGTATAAATCTAGCATATTTTTAGGGGCCAAACACATACCTATAGCACATGTGTTTTCCATTGTTTTTATATCGCACGCTACTTAATAACAAGGGATATTCTCTTAGATTTTACTGCATACTTTTAGGTAGCTTTAACTCTGGTGTATGTGTAGTGGTTGTATTTTACTTTTTGTGTAAAGTGCCTTAAAATGTTTATTTATTTACTATTTTTGCAGTGTTTTTCACAATATACATATTGTTTTTGAGATTCGGGCTGAAGTAAGTACAAGTACATTTATTTCTGTTAGCCTTAGAGTACACATTGTACGAGTACATTTAAGCATACAAATTTTGCTATGGTGTTTTTATTTATTTAAGGTTTTCTACAACAAGTGTCAACAAGTTCAGTCAACACCTTTTTAAACTAGCATTATTCCTCAAGCTTAACAATAACAAAAAAGGAAATTGCAGTCGTTTTTTTAATAACCTTTAAATAAGGATTTTTGTTGTATCCCCAAAAAAACGTGATCTATTTTATTTTTATATAATTTTCATTTTGCGTATTAGCAAGAATTGTTTTTATTTTATGAGCCTTTAAAAAAATCCCTTAATTAACAAGTTTTAATATTGGTACATTTTGTTTTCATTACAGGTAAACCCTCAAAAGTTATACATTTGCGTAACATTCCAAATGAATCCAGTGATGCTGATGTCATTGCCTTGGGTGTACCTTTTGGCCGTGTCACAAATGTTCTAATATTAAAGGGCAAAAATCAAGCATTTTTAGAAATGGCTGATGAAGTTTCCGCTACAGCAATGGTCTCATGTTATAACATTAATCCGCCACAGATGCGCGGTCGCATGGTTTATGTACAATTTTCAAATCATCGTGAATTAAAAACGGATCAAAATCATGGCGTAAGTACTTAATTGTTTTTCTTTCTTTTTCATCATTTCTTTTTTCAACAAATTAAATATATGTTGGCAAATGGTTAAAAATAACTATAAGAATCACTGTTTTGTCTGCAAATGGATGTGTGCAGAAGTTTCAGAAAATTCAGTGGCACAAAAATTTCAAAAATTTCACAAAAAAAAAATTAGTTTCACCTAATATTTTTACTAAAAACTTTAAACTAAACTAAAACTTCTCTAAAAGTTTAGTTTCACAGAAAATTTTCTCAAACTATTTTGTTTAAACAAAAATCGAAATAAAGTTAAAATTTTAGCTTCACCGAAAATATTCACAAAATTTAAATTTTACCGATAATTTTGACAACAAATTTAATTTCCTGAAAAATTTCACTCAAAATAACGGCAAATATTTGCCGAAAAATACGTAACCACTAAATAACATATATTTGAACTCGATTATTTATTAAGAAAAACCTTTTCTTATTTAGGCCAAATCACCACAAATATTTAGTTTTAATTTATTTGATGCTGTTTGATTTTGCAAAACTCTTGTTAGAGTAAACTAGGTCAAACAGGTGGTTACGTTTTTTGAGTAAATATTTACCACGTGTGACCGTACTTTTAGTATTGGTTATAGAAAATATTTTCATAAAAAATTCATTAAACTAAAATGTTTTCACCCAACAAATGTTAACCATAAATATTCTGTAAAAATCTGTTTGTTACAAAAATATTTGTAAAATTGTTGTAATCTTTTATTTTTACACTGACCGGTTGTCTATAACTAATTAAATATGTATTTTAAAAAGAACCTGTCTATCTTCATATAATTATACTTTTCTATTATCTACAATAGTAAAAAGTCCGCATTCACATTTATTTGAAAATACAGTTAGGACGATATCATCACCAGCTGTATTTGCATTTATTGTGTTTGTAGCAGTATGTTTTCTTGGTCCTACTACCACAGCAACTCTTTTCAATTAATTAAAAGAATATCATGTTCAGTCCTTTTTATTTTATACTCGATTACATGCACATGTCTGCATAAGTATTTTACTCTCAGAAATGTTCTTTGTAGTAATTGTGTTTGTTGGTTTAGGTTTTCAAAACCTATTAACCAAGATGTTGGTATATTTTAACTCTCTCTCTCTCTCTCTCTGTGCCCGGACTTAAACTTAAAACAATTTTTTAAAAAAACCAATTTTCTAAATTCAATTTTCATCTTGAACCCACTTAAACTTTGTTATAAAGAAAGGAAGTGCAAAGCTAGTAAAGATTGAGGAGAAGGGGACTGCCGAAGTAAAGAAAAACAAGTTATGAAAAACTAACATATATAACATTTTTTACTCATCTTGTGGGGGAAAAGTTAAATGTGTGTGTCATATGATATTGCATTTTAAAATTCCATCAGAATTTTTACTTTTTCTGCTGTATTAAACACAATCACACATACCCTACACACACACACATACAGAAACAACACCGCCTGCTGACAGACACTGCGCCTGGTTGGGCTAAAGTTGTTTGTTATCACCATTAGTGTCTAGATGCAGTCAAGTCGTCAGCACAGCACGTGCTGCTATGCTAAAAATATTTTTCTATTTATGGCATACAAGTAGGAGAAAGAAATATCACTTTTAACTTTCACCTTTTAGTGGAAAAACTTTAGAAGAAACGTACAAAACAAAAATGTTGCCAAAAGCAACAAAACCTGTTCAAGATGAAATGCCACATTTATATGATTAAAGCAACCCCCTTTACCGTCAGCAAATCAAGTAAACAAACAGAAATACTTTTAAATCACACTTGTGTGCTGTGTTATTTTGTGCTCTGCTTAAAGTTACCTTTAGACAAATACTTAAATAGTATTAGTCACATATACATATGTACACACAATTCCTATAACAGTCAACAGTTGTATTATGGATTGTTTTCATTTGCTAGAGTACGAGTTCAGTCAAGGAATACTCAAATACTGCAAATTTGTCATAGATTCTTTAAAATCCGTTTCTCTATTGCCCTCATAGTTGTAGCTGGCTGAATTTATGGAATAAAAGTTAAATTTTTGCCAAAACTAGCACTAATCTTATGTTAAAGGCAAAAGTCAGTCATCATTGTCCTCAACAGCAGAAACCTGAACTCATCATCGTGTGTCTGTAAGATAATCTTACATATCAAAAAATCGTATCTTTGATTGTAGTTTGCACAGCCCCACACACACAAGTACTATGGGCTAAGAGTGTGTACAGCAAACAATTCCAAGTTTGTATTTATGGTATTTTTAAAAGATTTTTATGTCCTTTCTACGGTCTGTCTTTTACGTGTGTTTAGTTGTACATACATAAATATGTTTAAGTTTAAGAAAAATCCTTAGATTTCTAACCATGTATAGTTGTGTGTATATGTATTTCGTATTTACCACATTTATAACATTTTTTGCCACACCAATGGCAAATTTTTGCCAACTTACTTACTTTTTTGCTTTTCTCACTTTTTCTATTATTGTGTGTGTATTATTGTGGCCATATTTAGAAGATCTATTGTTGTCATCATCTTTATCCAAACCATTCATACATATGGCTGGCAATATGATTGTCATTTTCTTTTGACACACACCCACCTGCACGTTTGCTTATTTTGTCGTAAGCACTGTATTCATTGTATTGTTGTGAAGGTGGCAAAAGGTAAACAACATCTGTTTTTTTTTTTTTTTGTACTCTACGTTTTTCCAATTTTCCTTAAGAATGTGTGAGGGAAATTAATAGCAGAACTATTCTAGAAACTAGAGAAGAACACATGCTTTCACGTAAATTAAAATATAGTAAATAGCGTATTTTCCAGTCTGTTTCTTGAATAAAAATTGACAATTTTTTTCAAAAATATATTCTACAGGATATGCTTGATTTAAAGCTATTAAAGACAACATAGTAAACATTTAATCAATATTTAATTGAATTAAATAATGGCGACCCTCTAAATTAAAGCAAGAAATGTATAAAACTACCAGAAATATCTGAAATATGGAATTTTTGTAATGATGCTTCCACTTTTTTAACCTTGACTCTATTTTTAGATAATAATATCCCGCTAAAACCCATTGTAACTAGTTTGCAATAGATAAAATATATTATGTACAGGCTGGCTGATGAATATTGCTATATTAAGAAACTCAAATAACTTTTTTGCAGTGTATGGAATACGGCAAAATTGTTTACAAGTCTCATTATGGTCCATCTGCTCGGAGGATTGCCGCCAAATGTGCGCCTATACTCTCTTTGCACCGAAACTACCGACTCCAGTGCGTGATAACGGCGGACAATCCAAATTCTTCTTTCGGTGTCCCAGTTGTCCATTTTTGTCAAATCTAAAAATCAAAAAAATGGACCACATTCATTAAATAGAAAAAAAATTATTACATTTTTTTTTGGTAGCGGCTTTCATCAGCCGTTCAGTTGTTCAGAAAGGGTGCACGCTTAGCTATACTTTTCTGGACAGTAAGTCTTGTTGCACACTCTTCAATTTTAGCTGACCAATTTTTGTTCAATTCTCTTCTGAACTTGACAATTCATTCACACACGTCAATTCAATTTTCGTACTTTTTCATGCAAATCAACATGCATGAAAGAAAAAACAAAAGGAAAAAGAAAAAGAAAATTGACTAGTACCATCAAGTTTTTACCCCATTTATTCTATTTTCCCTTCTTATCCAAAAATACTTGCCTTGACGAGTCAGAATTAAAAAGTGTGAAAGCGGACTTTGGACTTCCTCTATACCTATAATTGGTATATAAATTTAATTTATTTACTTAATGCCTTTCTCTAGTTGAATTTATATTTTTATTTGACAAATTTTAATATACACATTTTGTTAAATTATTTCATGAATTATGAACTGAACTGTATGAAATTCTCAAGGCCACAGGCATTTAATATGGTTCAGTGATTTCAATTTCGTATAAATAATTAGGTATGAAGAAGCCATGGGCAAAATAAGTGCTATTGTTTCTCACAGTTTGTAATAAACAAAATCATTATGCTACTGATAAAATAATTTGTTTATAGCTTTACTAGCAAGATCTATAGTTAAACAAATGACATCAGCGAATACATAGGAGTTGATGCTTAAGCACAACATGATGCATACTTTAGGAAATTTTATAAAGAAAGCGCAAAAGATACAGCAAAACGAGTGTGGGAATAACTAAAATCCTGTCCACAATAAAAAAGTTTCGATTTAAAAAATCAAAAGTAAAATCAGTTTTAGATTTTAGACATATTTCAACAATAGTTAATCGGTTTGTGTAATTTGTAATAAACAAAATCATTGCGATACTAATAAAATCTTTTGCTTATTTATAATACAATAAATAGCTTTAGCCCAACATATTTGATGCTTAGGTAAAACATGTTGCATAATTTAAGCTGTTTTTATAGAGTAAACGTTTATTTGCAAACCAAATTTTTCTCATTCATTTTGAATTAATTTTTTTTATTCTATTCTTATTATTTGCGGAAAATGCTAATTTATTTTATTATTATTGTTGTTGCTGATGTTTCTATAACCTGTCAACAAATTATATATTGAATTAATCTAAAACCAATAATTTAAATGTTGTCCTATTAATTAGTTGTTTATTTTCCTTCCTGCGTGTTCTTTCATGCGTATGTAAAGTGAGTTAGTGTTTGTTGTTAATATTGAGTACACAAGCATACTTACGTACACACATGCATAATCATACTCACCCATATACAAAGCGTATGGGCCGCTTATAATCCATATTAATAAAGGCTATTTAGTTGTAGTTCTATAGGTAGATGTATGCAGTCAGGCTTGTGTGTGTATGTGAGAGTGCGTTTATATGCGTATATTAGTATTTGCTTGCATAACTACCAATTATAATGATTACACACAAATTACGCCACAAAAACAACAAGTAAAACTATACCCTGAAGGAAACCTGGGGACAAGTGTCTCCAAGTCACCACTTTTGTCTACTATTTTGGTGACGGTTTGGCGACATTGTCAACAGCATTGTCACAATAATTAGTATTAAACAATTATTATTTTTTTAATTGAGAGCCCCGATAGACTAGGCGGTAGTGTGCCGGACTATCATTCAGACGGTTGCGGGTTCGATTCCCGCCAAAGACTCTGGGTGTTTTCGAATTTTTTTTTTTAATTAGGTATTTTTAATATATATTTTTTTATATATAAAACTCCAAAAATTAGCAAAAAAAAAAATGATTTTTTTATTTTCTCTTTCAGAAAAGTACCAAAAGTGTAGACAAAAGTGGTCCCAAAAGAACTACTTAGTCAATATTGACGCAGTCCACTGGTAGATTTTGTAGGACAAGCCTGTGCTAAATGTCAATAGTAGATAGCATTAGTAAGGGTATAATTCGTCAATAGTTAATCAGTATAATTTTACTATTGACATTTCCTGCAGGGTACATAGAGAGAGAGAGAGAGAGAGAGTGTGTGGGTGTGTGTGTGTGTGTATGTAAAAATAAAGTACAGTAAGTAGAAAATATTTCCAGACAATTAGTACAGACTTGTTCAAAATATACGCTGCTTTGAATAGATAGACCCCTAATTAAAATCACCCGAAACGAACACAAATTACTTAAGGCAACAACAAAACAACTAAAACTTTGCATTTTCAGTAAAAATATGAATGTTGGATTTGTTATAGGAATCAGAAATTTTATGAATTTCTCTAATTTTAAACTAAATTTAAAGTTAATGTATACATTATTATAACACCCACTGTTGCTTTACTACTGCTCCTTTGTGTATGCTTTGCCCACAATACTAGTTATTGCATGCCTAATGTAGGTGAATACTGCTTGCCTGCTAAATTATGCATTTGTGTGTACGAGAGTGTTGTGTTGAGTGTATTGTAATTTTGTAAAGTTTATACAATTTATACAAATCATTTTACAGAATAACACATTAAACTATTATGTATTTATTATAGTTTAGTAACTAAAGATAAACTATATGCCACACGACACAATACAACACAACACAACACTCACTCGTACACTCTAACATACACAAGCACAGACATACATACATATTCCCATACATTAACGTTTTAATTCTCTAATATACTTTATGAAAATTATATTAAACTTAATTTAAACATGATCAATAACCATAACATATGACGGCCACCATTACACCGCACCCCCACACAACACAATAAATAGACCACATTACGTAAAACAGATTATTTCAATAGCCCTTGCCGACATACATACTCGTACATACATAATTCACATTAAGGATAAAATAATGCTGCGAAAATTATTTTAACCTTTTGTGGTTTTAAATACATATTTCGTACTTTTCAGAATCTTTATTACAGGAAACATTAAGGTGAGTGATTTTGTGGGTAAAATATAGTTTAAAGAGTAAAGTTTTATTTACATAGAAATTGTAGCCTTAGGGCATTAGAAGTTTATAACTTAAAGTTTCTTTGCTTTCTTCTTTAGAGTCTGCTTAAATATGCAACATGTGTTTGCCAGTCTTATTTTTATTATTTAGCCTTGTACAGGTTTCTATTAATTTGCCTTAAACATTTTTCTTGTTTAATTAATCATTGCCAACGAAAGTATATAATATCTTTTTACTGCCCCTAGTTAAAGATTCCTTTAGCGTTTTTATACACAAAATATCAAATAATAACCCTACTCGTTGGGTTAAAACTCTCTTAAGATCTTGTACTTAAAAATTAATTTATCAAATTCAAAGTATCCTTTTTCTGTTTTTGTGCATGTGTGTGTGTGTGGAATATGATGAGTAAATGGCTGAAGATAAATATGAAAAAAAAATGAATGAAACATGTTGAATACCAACAAAACCATAATGTCACATTTAATACATCAAAATTCCCACAACATGTGAAGTTGAGGTTTTATTTTAGCCTTGTCTTGTATTGTGCCGGTGCCTCTGAAACGCCGTTCTATCTCTCTCTCTCTCTCTCCCTCCCACACACTTCTTTGGTTGTATTATTAAGTTTCTCACGTATGGTACAACGGTAACATATGCATCAAATCCTTTTGTTGATACCAATTTCTTGTGTATTTGTATGAGTTGTGTTCCTTTTTAAGTTTTACCCTGCTTTAGATTGACATACGCGCACTTTTATGTCGGTAAAGTGTTATCTGTACTTACCCTGTATTTAGCTGTCTGTATTCTCCTTGTCCTGTTTCTCTGCTTTTTTGTAACAAACAATTGTTTAAATGAAAATGTATGTGTAAGTGTTATTTTCGTTTCTTTTGACGCATTAAGACTTGTTACTTTTTCGTTTGTTTTGTTGAACTGTCTTGTTATTGTTTGTATTTTTTTTAGCTTAACTGTAAAATTAAAACGAGAAACATAAATGTCAGCCAATACGGGAACATGCTTACATACCCATATACATATGTGTTTTAACTTTTACGTTTATTTTTTATATGCTTCCATCTTGTTGCAATATGAGATAGTTTATTTTATTGTTGTTACTGTTGCTGTTGTTATTTCTCACTCACCCTTTTTCAAGTGTATGTGTGTGAGTGTAAATGTTGGCAACTTCCATGCAATCAGTCACTTTGAGTTTTAGCACATGATTTAAAATTCTGTTTTTTGTTGCTGTTTCATCTTTCCTTACCGTAAGGATAAATCCCTTAAGGTGTGCTATGAAAATAATATAAAATAAATATAAATATTTTACTATAGTGTAATAAATTTTATTTTTTTTTTGTAAAAAATAAGTGCAGATTTTACTTTCTTTTTGTCAAATTGCATATATACATTTATATACTTTAATACTTCAACCATAAGCGAAGAAGTTAATAAAACTAAAGCTTTCAAATATAATTTTCAGTATTCGATAAATAAAAAAAATATATTTATTATGAGCGAAGGGAGACAATCTATTAATGAGTCTAACACAGCAATTATGTAGATCTTCTAAATTGCACTCACATTCAATATATTCTAATTTTGTAACACTTATTTATAGTCAAATGTTTAAGCTTTCTATATACTATTAGTTAAAGGCAGAACACATTATTAAGCTTTCAGGATATTTGCAAGTTTTCCAAATTTGTTTACTGATTTTATATCAAAATGTCCTAGTTTTCTAATTATTTACATCACCTTAAACTTTTATTAAACACAAACAAGTTTTAACAGCAAAATACATTTCTAAATTTCACTCAACTATCTTATGGAAAAATCTTGTAAACATTTATACAACTAATTAACTTTACATTAACGAACTTTAAAATCAAATTTAGAATTATTAATATAACATTTTTACAAAACTTTGCACGTCATATATGAAATTTATACTAGCAATTATTCTACTACTACAACACAACATATTGTCAACATTATAATGTAAACAATTAAAAACGTAAATGAGACCATCATCATCATTTTGAATTTATTTACCCAACTAAATCAAACAATTCTAAACTAAATAACATTTATTAAACCAATAATAACAACAGCAGCAACAACATCTATTTTATATCCAGTTAATCCTTATAACAAAATAAATAAAAAGAATATTACACATATAAAACTTTTTATGTCCTATAAAACCAATAAATAGTAAACAGTAAATTGTTAAATAAAGTTTTACACACCACTCACTCACTCTCAAACTCTTGCATACATTTAGGAGGGGATTGTAATAAAATAACATTTAATACAAGTGTCAAACTAAAAACGATTAAATCTCACATATATACACACACTTTATTCCGAATGTATATGTATATATGCTTACACACATGTATGTTTACAAAAAAATTCAAAATGTAATAACTAAAACTTTGGTAATGAACTAAACTTAAGCATTAACATACAAGAGAATTAGCAAACATGCCACATAAACACATACATACACACACACACACTGTTGACATGTGTTATACAAACACCTTCGCAACACATACTTATTTACGTGCATGCGTATGAGTGCATGTATACATATACACAAATATTTGTTAGTATGTTTATTTGCAAAATGTATGCACGCCTTAAGTCATTTTGGTGTTAAAGCATATTGATGACAGCTTCAGAAAGTACATTTCTGCCAAGTCGTCGTTATTGTCATTATCATCAAGTAATATGTATTTTTTTGTCAGTCTTGTCTTTTTCATTTATCTAGCTGTCTTATTAGCAGCAACAGTGATATGGTACCGTGAAACGAATTAATGCAAAATTAATTAGAAAAAAGTAAAATTTTTGGTTTTTATATGCAGTTTACTAGGCTTAACATAAAGCTATGTTTCTATGCAACATGGTGCTTTTGACTATATATATTGAAAGGCTTTTCAAAGACCCTAAAATATCAATAAGAAAAACTTATTTAAAATGTTTTAAAATTTTGTCTCTGCAACATGTTTTTAGGAAATGTACTACATTTTGGCAACATTTTGTTGTTGAAAGTTGTCCAGTTGCAATAATTCATATGCTTTTCCAACATATGTTCAATATCAACATGTTGCTGTATTTTTTATTAACGAACCTCACATCAATTTCATTGACATTTTTTTTCACGTAAAACATAAATTGTTTGTGTAAGAATTACAAATATTTTGTGTGTAATCTAACAATTTATTAAAATTCAAACATAGTTAAAAAAAGTATGATAGTTTATTTAAAAATGTATTCACAATATGTTGCTAAGAAATGCTTTAATAGCAACACATTGCCTTAGCAAATCTTCGAATATATTTACATTGTATAAATTATATAAATGACTGTGCAACATGTTGCTAAGAAATTCTTGGAGTTATAATAATATTTATTGTACTTATAATTTAAAGTTAATGTAGAAGTAAACATTTAGTTTCTCACATTAACAACATGGGAAATACTATTATTGGTTTTCCTAATATCATATCCTATGAAATCCTATGAATTATGGATAAATACTTTTAGCAACATTTTGTCTTTTAGGAATAAAGCATTTTTGTATATAAATGTTTGCTATTAAAATATACAATAATGTTGCTGCAACAAAATTTATGTATGTACGAGTATTTAAAAAAAAAAAACATTTCCTGACCACATTTCATATAAAAATTATTTTTAATATTAAGCCTAGTACTCTGTTCAAAATTTTAAGTGGAATGCTGTCAAAATACATACATGTTAAAAAAAATCACATGAAATTTTCATGAAAAAATGTTGCAAATGTTGTAGTACTCTGTTCATTTTGTGAAAAACATATGATATGTATTTGGCAACATTATTTTTTCACACCGAAATAATTAAAGTTTCACATGGAATTTTCAATAAGAGTTGACTGTCATCCAAAAGCTCTTCTGTCGCAACAACAATATCTATTACTTGTTGTGCTGCTGCACAAGCGGCCAGTAATATTTGTTTATTCATTTTTATTTAGAGATTTCGATTCAACACAGATTTTTAAATATTTTAACTTTAATTTACTCGTCTATTTCCCGTATGAAATAATTAATGTTGCTTAACTTTTTCCCCAAATTTGAACAGAGTAGTAGGCTTTTCGGAAAAAACATTTTTATATTTGATGCGGCTAGCTTGTTCTGGTACTAAATTTTTGGTTTAGTTTTTACACAGAATTTCTAAATTTAGTTTACTATTTTCTAATTTCTAAACATTTTGTTTAGTTTCGTTACACTGTTTAACTTTGAAATGTACATTTCATTATTAAATAATAAAATGAATGTGACGTCTGTCTAAGATTTATCTAGAAACAAAGTAAGGAGTGAGCGTGTGTATCTGTGTGTTAAACACTAATGATGTTATCCTTTGGTTTAACGCAATTTTGTGTTTATTTAATTTCTGCTTTATTTCAATCAAATGTTAAACACAACACACAAGTATAAAACAAACAAACAAACTAGTAGCAAATAGTAAAAGTCAAAAAAAAAAAATATTTAACAAACCCACTCACACAATACATTTTATTTCGCTGTATATATGTGCATATACAAGCAACATATATATAAGTATACATTTGTGTAAGAATGTTTAAGGAATTTTACCAGAAACCTGACCATTACATTACAAACATATTTCTTTTTTGTGTTCGTGTTGCAAAAAGGAAAGCAAGCACGAAGAAATGTAGCGCCAACAATAGCTAGTGAAAAAAAAATCAAGTAAAGCACAAATTGTTAGCAAGTATTATAAGATAAAATAAAAAGGCTTTTCCATGATATATCAGCAGCAACATACATTTATTAGTAGATTTACACAAACATGTTCATGCATGCCAACGTATGTTTAGGAATGCAATGGTATCTTATTGTATACATTTTATATACATACATACATACATATGTAATGAATAAAAAAGTCATTGTTTGTGTTATTATTTGTATGTATGTATTTCAGTTTGTTTATTTGAGTACATTGTTATACTATGTGGCATGCTTCTTGTGTCTGTTTGTTTGTTTCTTTGCCCCCCTTGAGAACGATGGCGCATAGCTAATCTTATTGTTTAGACAGCCTTTTACCTATTTATCCACTGGTAATACTAAGAGGATTTTGAATAGGGGTTCCAAATGTTGTAGATAGAAAATGATTTTTTTGCACACAAATAATATAACTAATTTTTAAATGTTAAATTAAGTTACTTTAAAGGATTTTTTATTTAAAAGTTGACTTGCTTTTAAAATAAAGTATTGTTTAACTTTTTTAGATGATATAAAGGAAATCTTTACTCTTAAAATGCATTATATTGTTTTTAATTAAGATTTTTTCAATGTTTAAATTAAGTTTAATGTTGTAGAAATATTTTGCTTAGGAAATTTTATTTAAAATTGTTTTTTTTTTTTTTGTACCAAGTGATTGTTCATAAATTTTCTTTAATTTTTAAATCCTATTTGCCCTATTCATAAATCTTTGAGTGTTAAGGCTCATGTTGATTGTCTAGGTATGATGACTTTTGTATTGTTAAGCTTCTTACTTTTTCTTATTGTTATTATTATTTTATAATAAAAAAATTGTTTCTTTCTATTATTGCAAAAAATACACGCTAATATTATGGCAAGTGTATGTACAAAAATTTATTTATTCTTTCATTTATTGTTGTACTTGTTCCCCAGAAACGTTGTTAAGAAAAGAACAAAAAATAGTAGCTTTACATATATAAATAAATAAATAAATAAATAAATAAATAAATAAATAAATAAATAAATAAATAAATAAATAAATATCTATGTCTGTGAAAAGCTAAATTGTGGCATGTTGATAGGTGAGTATGTTTATGCGGTAAAATAACTATTTGTTGCTTTTGCTATTCGATTCCTTGGAGTTGAGTTTAGCGTACGTGTTGTTATTTTACTGAGTTTTATTTTAAACGTAAAATATTACGCACTCATACACACGCGTTTACAATATATTTTCTGATCTTTTTTTTACTCTATTCGCACACGTGATTGTTAGTGACGTGTGCAAATGGATTTAAATTACATATTTTTTTTTTTTTTTGTTCTGTTCTCTTGTCGAGTGTGTATGTATGCGGCTGAAATTCAAGTGGCAAGCAAATACATACATCATGACACGATACATGATGTGTAATAATATGCATATGTATGTTTTTTCATAGATATTTCTTACGTATTTAAACATATAAACTGTATAAACAACATATAATACAATAGATAATAAAAATAAACAATGAGTTAGAATAAATAACAAACAAAAGTAATTCACATAAAAGGGTTAAGCGAAAATATTGAGGCATAAAGCATGAAATGTTATCTAAACGTTTTAATGCATTAAAATAAATGGAAATTTTGTATAAAGATTGAATGTTTAAACATTTAGAAGCTATAATTTATTCCCAAAAAACGGAAAAAATAAGTGTAGTAAATATGTTGTCATTTAGAAATAGCTGGCAACGGTGCTTAAATAAATGACAGCCTTAAAATATGCTTTTAATTTAATGTAATAGTCAGCCTTGAAATAGGCTATGTTATATTTATTTATTATTATTAGATAACCTAGCACAACAAGATGAACATCTTATAAATTAGTGGGTATATAAAAATACCCATTCAAGAGTGTTAAGATATCTTAAAATTAAAAAAAAAAAAAAACAAATCTGTATGAATTTTTTGTTACATATATTCAATAAAATATCTTTATAAATATTCACACACATAGATTAAAAGTTATACACTTTGGTAGTTTTTGTCACACTTTTTGACTTTTTAAGCTAATTTTCATTTGAATTTAGTATTCTCTCAGGATCAAAATGTTCCATAAATTTTAAAACATCGGAAACGTATGTTCAGGTGTAATTGACTTAAATTTAAAACTATAGTAACATCTATAACAGGTGAAGTCTTGTCGATTACGAATAACGCTTTAATAATAGAGTTCTTCATCTTACAAAAAGTATTAAAAATATAATAAAACATTGTTTTTAAAACAAAATATCATAAGAAATGAGCTACTGTTTTTTGATATTATTATATAATAAATATATTAGCTTGTATTATCTTTCAGCTAAATAAATGACAGGCGAAAATTAATCTTGACATTTTATTTAAATAAGCTGTCATTCATAATTACCTTTAGTATTTTTTTACAATAACAAATTTTGTAGATTGCTTAAATAAAATTTTCAACTTATTTAGACTACTTAAATATGTTGTGATATTGCACGTTTTATATAAGTCTTCTTTAGAAATGCCTCACAACCTGTTAACTACGTGGTTTAACTAAATTGTTTCTTTTAAAAGTACGCTTTTATATTTAATTTTTAAGTGTGTCCCCTTAAATTATGCCTGACAAAATATTAAATAGTAAAAAAAAAATAAAACCATTTGTAGTAATAAAATAAATTACTGTAATGAAAAGTCCTTATCAAAATGACCAATATTTAAATTATTAATAGGTCAACCCTAAAAGTATGCTCCGCAATTACAAACATTTCGTTGGCAAGTTATATCTGCACAGCATAAACAAAAGGGAGAAAACAAATATTATGAAACTTTTCAATATGAAATGAAAAAAAACTTGTTGCCTTCTGTCAGTTCTAGGGAAAAACTGAAAAAAAGTTTATTTGTTTTAGAGTTTTTGTGTCCCAGCACTTAAAACAATAATTTTTGTATCAACTTTAAATAAAAAGCATCTACTTGTCATTGTTTTTCCTCTACAGTGTTTTTTCTTTTTTGTCGCTTTATAAAAGCAACAATGCTATCAAGTTATTTTGTTTTTATTGTTTTCATAATTTTTTTATATTTTGTTTTGTTTAAACTTAAAAAGCGTGCAATTTTGTAGTGAAAAAATAATAAGGAAGCAACAAAAAACTGGGAATTTTTTTTTGTTGTTACCAACTACCACAACCATTATGATTTTGTGTGTTTTCTTTTTTTTAGATAGATACTCTTATGTTTTTTTTTAAGTTTATTATTTGGTATTGTTTGTTATTTTGGGTTACTTTTTCCGGTTCTTTCGTTTTTGTAGTTAAGCATATTTACAGGCTAGTTATTTATGTGTGAAACTGTAATTTTAGTTTAAGCTGGCATTGGTAACAGTATTTTTATTTCGGAAATATAGTGTCTACTTTAGAGCGCTATATATTGTGAGTTTTAAAGTTTTTCTTGTGTAGCTGTGGTTTAGTTAATGCTCTTTGCATAAATAACAAAGTTTTTATTTGGTCCATGTTTTGGTCATAAAACATCTATCCATCTCCTGCTTCCTGTCTTTACTATATATATGTTTATTTTCTTTAGATTATTTCTTGTTTGTTTTGCAAAGAAAAAAAATCTAGCATATTTTTGTTTGCTGTTTAAATGTTTAGGGATTATCTTTAGCCGGGCTTCTCTTTTCATTTTTCAAAACAAAAAAAAAAAAAAAAGATTGTTGTTCAACCGTAAGTAAATGCAAAACTTTGTAAAATTTACCAAGTTTTTTTTTGAATTTTTTTCTTGTTAAAAGCTTTTATTCATTGTTACTTGTTGTTGGCAACTTTAGAAAAAAAAATGCCAGTGTGTCGAAAAAATATGTTTAGTTTTCATGGTTTTTGTTTCCAGTATTCGGCATTTTTGATGATGAGCTTCCTTGATTTTTCACTTTTTTCCATTTCATATTTAAATCCCTAAAGTATATTTTCATTAAGTATTTTATCATTTTGTTTCTATTTTACCTGTTGTTTTTTATTCTAGCTCTATTTTATTTAAAAATATTTCGTTATCATTTAAAAAATAAATTTTTTCTAAAAAAATATGTCATATACTGCTCTAGTGGCCGGGCAACCCTCAAATGTGTTTTTTATTAAAAAAAAAAAAATATTTATTTGTTGTTTGTTTTATAAACCTTGGGGAATATCCTTGTATCAAAAAGGAAACAATTTGTAAAATATAAAAATGTTTCCTTAAAGACTTTATGACATTTGTTAAATTGGACATGTGATATCAAATATTTTTTAAAACTAATTTTAAAAGCTTAAAAAATAAATTAAATTTTTAACACATTTTTAAATTAGGAAACAATTTCCAAAGACAAAATCCATTAAAATTTGGCACATTATTGACACTTTATGGAAAATTGTTGAAAAATATTTAAAAACAGATCCGGCCCAACTTATTTCAAGAATACATGTATGATTACATATTCACTGTAATGCGTTTCTTATACGAGTACAAAAACATTTTAGTTTACAACAAAAAACAGAGAATATTAAAAATTACAAATATGTTGTTGTTATCTATTAGATAAAATCAGCAACTATAAAAACAAATTTAGAATATAGCATACTTTTTGGCTGATAATGTTATTATCGCTTTTTAATTTATTAGAATATGTTTAAATTAATAAAAATAATAAACACATGTTTAAATTAATAAAAATAATAAACACATGTTTAAATTAAAATAAATGTATGCTGTAAAACTTTTATTTCATTTAAATTGTTTTGTAATTCAAGTTTTAACCTTATTTTTCAAGAGAGTTTTTTCTTAATAAGTAAAAAATTGTTTTTTTTTTTTTTTTTTTTGTTAAAGAATATTCAATATTCATTCACAGTCATACATTAAAAATTGTCAAGTGGAAAAATAAACGTATACACTAGAGCCCCGATTTGCGTCTATCCCATTTGCTTTGCCTTTCTAAATGTAGTTTAATCCGCTTTGCGTCGTTTTGCTTCTCATTTGCGTCGCTATATACTCGTACCATAATTACATGTTAATATTTTGCCTACATGCGTGTAAAAAGGGGAATTTCCATTTTATTCATACTTATTAATAGGTTATGCTTTTATGTAGGTATGTACATATATTATTTTATTTCTTGTTGAAAAATATATTTTCAATTACATATTGATATTTTTTTAGTCGGGCTCGAGTTCATTAAATTTAATTTTCATTAAATTACTTTTACTGAAGGAATTGTTTTACAACATGAAATCTCTATTAAAATATTATTGATAATTTTTCTGGCTGAGCTGGGGTTGAACCTGGGTTGAATTTACATGTTTCGAGAATCACCACATTCTCTCATCAGAATTCTTTGCGTTCTAACCTTCTGCACCACTGCGGGTGCCTACTAGCCAACAGACAAACATCAATATTTCAACCAGTGCTACCGGTGGTTCGAAATTTGCTGTAATTATCATTTTTTTAAATTTTTATTTACATGTTGCCTCCTTTTTCTCTAGTTTTTCTTTCGTATTCTTTCTGTCAAGACTTCGTCTTGAAAACCTGAATACATTTTTTTTCTTTCTTTATAATAATTACAAAGACCTGCTGAAATAAATATAATCAAACGTACCATAAGACGGATTTTTAATGAAAATATAATTTTGCAAGCTAAATTTTTAAATTTGGGACCCATTCAACAAAAAGTCAGTAGTATATTTGTAAAGAAAAAAGTGATTCAATTTGCGTCGCGTTTCCCGGTCCCTATTAACGACGCAAATCGGGGCTCTAGTGTACAACTAATACACTGTGGAAACTTTTAAGTTTCTGTTAATAAATTTATTTAAATCAGCAGTCTGAAATTCGAGTTAAAAGACATCAAGCTATACTTTGGGTGATTAATATTTCTAATTGGTTTTCAAGCATATTGGTTGACTAAGAATTACTTTCAACTGTTTTCATAAGCTTTCTTAGTCGAATTTTAAATTGTTTTGAATTGGTATCAGAGTAGGAAGTAAACAAAGATGTGTTTAAATATTTATTTTTATATTTTTAGAATTTTTTACTGTATTCTACTTTTTCATATGTGAAGTTGGTAAAAAAAATTCTTTAAAAATTTAAATTAAAAGTAAATTAATTTTAAATTGGTCCTTCGATTATTTTTGTTGAATTATTGTACTAGCAACCAAAAAAGCTTTGTCTTATATTAAATTTAATAAAACCACATTTGTATTTGAAATTATTTACTTAAAAAGATAAAATCAGTTTTTGTTGAAATTTTTTTCAAGTGTTTTTTTTGTTTGTATTTAAAATAAACAAGAAGGTTTACATACATTATACATATACATATGTATGTAAGTACAGGTACGTACTTGTGTTTCAATGAATTCTTATGGATGCATTTTTGATCTTAAAGCGCGTGTTTTTGTTTTCACAACAGACAGGCAAACAATTTTCTATTATTAATGTTCGAACGTGTGTCAGGCTCTTTAGCAATTCTAATCAATATTTATTATATCCTACAAATATAGAGTATACAAAAACAGAGTGATTTTTTGGGAATAAAAAAAAAGATGTTGCTTTCTGCTGCTGCTGGTCTCAGACACAAAGAAGACTAAACAACCATGGCGCACGTACTTGTATCCTGACACTTTGAAGTCCATGTATATGTAAATGTAGCTATATACTCGTACATATGTTGCATGTAGTACAGGTTATATTAGTACATATATACTTTTAAACATATTCTAGTGTTTCTTTTGTTTAGACTTTCATAAGATCGGTGTTTTTTTTTGTCGTTCGTTCTCTAAGCGTAAGTCGTGTCTGAGTAAACGAAAATCACACGCTTGGGTAATATTTGCTTCACGTTTTGGTTTTTGTTTCTTTTTCTTGTAAGTATTTTTGCGTATTTGTACAATATATATATATATATATATATGGGTATTTCCATGAAATTGTCCACCGTGACTTAAAAAATCACAACGCTCGCATAATTTTTTTAAGGAAAAAATTAAATTAGATTAATTGTAGTATATTTTTATATTTCATTTTTGAATAAAAGTTTAATTTTTTGGTAAAAAAAAATATATATATACATACACATATGTATATAAAATTACTAAAATATGTATGAAGGAAAAAAGTGTTACGTGCGTAATCAACAAATTATTTTTTTCTTAGCAAATTTATGCATAGTTGTTTTTGAACAAAGCATGATTATAAAGGTCCATTATTAACCTTTATAAAAACATTTTTTCCGAAATAAAAATTTCCTACAATTCGCTTAATTTCGCATTTTTTCTTACGGCTCTAAAAGACACTTCCATTTTTTGTCACGTGCGTAAGTCAACTTTCATTGCATGGAACTTGGGTACCCAGTGCTGAATTTTCCAATATATATACTTTTTGAAAAGTCTCATCACATACAATGAACGATTCTATAATTTCATTCTAAAATTCCAATCCATTTCCATTTTCACAATATTCAAAGACAATTAAACGTGTACAAATGTTGCGTGCATAACCATGGAAACACCCATATATATATATATATGTATGTATATATGTATGTATTTATGTATGTATGTATGTATGTATGTATGTATGTATGTATGTATGTAATAGAGGTTGTGTAGCTGGGCTTAAGAATCTTTAAATTAACCTTCTTTTATTTCACCTGGTTTTTTTGCTCTTGCTCTTTTTGATATCAGAAAATCAGCACGCATAGGAATAAATTTATTTCCGTTTGTCATTAAATTGTTTTCCGATCACATAAACACACAAAAACTTCAAACCTAAACATTGAGTGTCTGTCACTAAGTTACTTTCTAAGATTTTTGTCTATGTCTGCGTTTAAATCAATATCGGTGTGATTGATTTCCATTTTCCTTTCTGTGGTTTTCTTTTTTATTTGTATTTATGTATTGGGTTTGTTTTACGAACAAAATAAGAAAACTTTTAGTATGAGAAAACACCTTCACGTCATCTTTTTAGACAACTATTAGATTTTATCTGCCTATTGGTTGTTATTTATTAATGTTGTTCTTGTTGTTGTTGTTAGCAAAAGGTGAGTGTAAGGGATATATAGTCTATCTTTTTGTTTATTTTGTGTAAATTAGGGTTTACACAATTTAAAGTTGGCAGTAACTTAACAAAAAAAAAGTGTTTAAAGCATAATAAGCTGTAATGTTTGGTTTTGACCCATTTCGCACGTTAAGCTTAAATTTTTGCTGTACAGCCATGATTTTCCAATTAACATAAAGTTTGTTATGGATGTTTTTATGTTTATTTTGGTGCTTTATAGGTTAAACTAACAAAATAAGAGAAAAAAGTTGTTTGGTGGATTTTTTCGTCCCAGAACCTTTATAATCCTTAAGTAAACTTTCTTTTTAACTTGACCGCACAAAACAAATAAAAAAAAACTTTGTTTTTTGTTAAAAAAAAGGAAGAAATCTTAAGATTTTATTTTTCTAAAAAAATGTTTACAATTTGTAAGTCCCATATTTAAAAGCAGCTAAACTTTAAAAAATATAATAGAATATCCTAAAAAAGAAAAATTGCTGTTTTTAAATAAACATAACTTTAAAATGGGAAGGAATTGTTTATTTATGACATACACATTTGTAAAAATTTATTATAATAAATACTAATTTTCTTTGTTTTTTTTTATAATTATTATTTTTAGAATGCCATTGTACCCGCTGATTATCGCATACAATCGCCAGCTTCTGGATCTCCATTGCCTCTTACCAACACCACAAATACAGATCTCACAGTGGCTGTTTTAACAAATAATACAAATGCTGTTAATTCTGTAAGCGGCAATGCCAATACCGCCGGTGGCCCCAATACAGTCTTACGCGTTATAGTCGAATCTCAATTGTATCCCGTTTCCTTGGATATCTTACATCAAATATTCCAACGTTTCGGCAAAGTTTTAAAAATTGTTACATTTACAAAAAATAATACATTCCAGGCAAGTATAAACTTGAGTTTTTTTTTTGTTTTGTATTTTTTAAAAAAGTTTCAGTTCTCTAATATTGTGTTGGTTTTTTTTTTTTTTGTTTTCGCAATTAGGCGCTCATACAATATCCGGATGCCCATTCGGCTCAGCATGCTAAAACCATTTTGGATGGCCAAAATATTTACAATGGCTGTTGTACGCTACGTATTGACAACAGCAAAATGACTACGCTCAATGTTAAATACAATAATGATAAGTCACGCGATTTTACAAATCCCTCATTGCCCCCAGGCGAGCCGGGAGCCGATATTATGCCCACCGCTGGCGGTTTAGTAAATGCAAATGATTTACTATTGATAGCGGCCCGTCAAAGACCCTCTTTAACAGGTGATAAAATAGGTAACACTATCCACTTTCCTTTATTATTTTGTTGTGTTCAAACTATTTAATAAATATGAGTTTGTTTGTTTTTTTTGTTTTGTTTTGCGTTCTTGTAATTAAGCAAGAAACATTGGTGATTTGGAAGCAGTTAAATTAAATAGTCAACTTTCAAAATCGTTATGTATTTCAAAGTAAAATATTATAATTTGTTTTGAATATAGAAATTTTATTTCCAATGCATAAAAATTTTTTTAATTAATGAATTTTTATGTTTAAAAGATTCAATAATGTGATCTACTGTTGTTCATTGTTTGGTGTGACAAATGCAATGTAACAACAATGAAACAATTTTTGAAAATCGTCATTCGACTTTTTGAAGTTAAAATTGAACCACTTCCTAACTACTTAATATCCCAAAGTTTGGGAAAAAGAAAAGCTTATTAAGCAAATGGATTTAGTTAGCTTAAAGCTTAATTTTACTGCTTTAGCAAGCTGTATTAAATGGCATGCCTTACAAACAGCTTTTTTTTTGGCGAAAATCATTAAGTTAAGAGATATATCGTCACCTAAAATCCGGCCGTAACATACATACATACAGTGTTAAATTCTTTAAGACAGAATTAAAATAAATATTAAGTTCATTTACTGTTAAGTTCAAAGAATCTCTGTTATTTTAACTGCTACCAAATCAATCTAGTTTTTTTTTGCTGAAGAATTTGTGAAATTTGTAATTAAGTTTGTAATTATTAAATTTGCCTACCAACAACACACTAATAATATTAATTAATAATTATAAAATAATTTTGTTTTTGAATTTTTTTGTTTTTGTTGCTAAAACATTTTTTTTTTTTCTAAACCTTTACTAACCACAGAGCTGTGATGTCTTGAGTAATTAATAATTTACTTTACTTTTCTTAAAGCTAAAAATTATGTAAATAAATTTATTAATATATTTTTGTAAATTTCTTTTCTGTTTACTCTAAAAAAAAAAAATATATATATATATATATATAGTAAATGGTTTGGGTGCACCTGGTGTGTTGCCACCATTTGCCCTGGGCATTGGTACTCCCTTGGCTGGAGGCTATAGCAGTGGTATACCCAATTTGGGTGCTTTTGCTCTTGCCAATAGTGGTGCTTTACAAACAGCCACCCCTGCTTTGCGTGGTTTCTCGAATGTGTTGCTTGTTTCGAATTTAAATGAAGAGGTAAGTAATAAAAGAAGCCGCAGTATAACTTATCTTTCAATTTAGTTAATTAGTTTAGTTTATATTTATATTTTATTTTAAAGTTTTCATTTGATTTCAAATCCCCTAGTATTTAAAATATGAAAAAGTAATTAGTTTTATTAAAAAAATATAAAATATTTGAATATTTTTAAATACAATACAACTGTTACGAATACAACAAGGCTATACATACATGCGAGTACTTTTAATAGCATTTTATTTATTTAGTATTTAAATATTCCCCAACCCCCCTTAAAAAAAAAAAAAAGTTTTCAATCTTTTAAAAACTCATTAGTAGTGTGTTTTATATTATTTATCTGGCCATACAGATGTTTAATTTTATTAATGAACAAATAATAATAAATATTTTTAGTAAATGAAAAGTGAATAAATTATATAAAACTTTTATAATTCAAACAATTAAATGCATACATATGCAGTTTATTATACATAAATGTATATGTTTATTTCGTTTGTTTGTATTGTATTGCATTTCCATTTTTCCCACATTTTCCATTTCAAATTTATACTTAAAACTATTGTGTCTTTGCTTTTTTATTTATTTGTTTGAATTGTTTGTTAAACAGTAACAGAAGATGAATTTATTTCGTTTCAATTTCATTTCAGTTTTCATGCTCATTTTTCACATGCTGTTTTTTTCAATTCTTTTTTCTTTAGTAATTTGTATTTTTCACGATTTTATTTTTAATTTCCTCTATGTGTGATTTTTCTAAATTCTAATAAACCAACATTTTCATTTTCACTTTTTAATATGATTTTCGAAAATTTCATTATTTTAATAATCATTAAAATGTAAAGTTTTGCTTGTTTCAATTGTGTGGTTTTGGTAGTTAAAAAAAATCATGTTACAGTAAATATTGCTAATTGAAACGTGATGTTCCTGTTTAAGCTTTTAGCTAGATGGTCTGGCCTACACTCCCTTCTATACAGCGATTGACAAAGAAACTACCAATCAGATTAATTTTGTTTTCTTCTGTGAAAAACAATCTTTACCAGAATTTGATATCCTTGTTCCGGTGTGCTTTTGCAAAAAGACAATCGTGCCTTTATATTGGTTTTTGACAGAAGTGTTTTTTTTTCTACTTACACGACCATAAATCTGATTTTCATTGAGGCATACAAGTCTACTGAATGCATTTAAACCAAAATCAACTGATTTATTTCAGTCATTATTGTTGTCGATGCTTACTTTTTTATCTATTGCCTTATCCTGACGAACTGTTGTCCTTCGCAGTGTATCGGAATAATCCTTTTTTTACATTAAGTAATTTGCATGTGTTTGAACACATTTAATGACATTATGATTCTCTTTCGAGAACCTCCAATTATATCAGCTATTTTAGTTTGTTTTGTACCCTTTTGTGATGTTCCCAACCTTTACTCTGCGACTCACCTGACGAGAGTCGCAGTGTTTTACAAAAATTCTCTTTTTTTTAAGTAAACAGTTTTTGGATCAGTTTTTATCTTTCCTTTTGCAAAATAAATGCTTATTTCTTAACACATTCCGTTTCGTTCTAATACGCAGATTAAACAGTTCTTGAAGAACATATGTCTGTTGAAAATATTTTACCCAACCTATTTTAGTTTTGATAATTATGTATTTCAACAGGATCTACGAAAACGAAAAAAATTGTTTTTGTTAAAAAAAAATGAAGCTTTTTTGCAGCATTCAAAAACGGAAACATTATTGCCCCATTTCAATGCTACGCATAATCACCTTTTAGGCCTTCGCACCATCTTCAAAGTAGTTCTGATCTCTCGAACCAACATTGTTGTTTTAAACCTATTTCTATTTTCGAATCACGAGTAATCCAATAATTTGATTATCTTATTTAATGACTCCATTACACCAAAACTGATCTTTGCTTGACCATTTGAAGAAGTTATTCAGGCTTGTGATGGAAAACGAATCAGTTTTGGAAATACATTTTAATGCATTTATAATCTAATTTTTAAAATTTTTGTTTTAAGATTATCTTTAGTAGCCCAAAACCTTTATATTTTATGTGATAAAAGTTTTTCAATACAGAAATATTACGAAAAAAATTGAATTCTAAAACTCATTCGTTTTCGATTTCCTAGAGTCTAGTGTTCTCAGCTTGAATGATGTTCTTTACTTTTATCAAGGTTTTGTCAATCCACAAAAAAAAGCTGTTGCCAAAAGTTAGAAATTGTAAATTTGTTAACAACATAATTACATATAAAATTATTTAAATAAAATCATTTCATCAATATGTAACATCCTTTTATTTAAAAAACATCTATTTTATTTTTCCCTATTTTATGTGTTTAATATTGTTTTTTTTTCGTTTTATTATCATTTTATTTAATTTCATTTATTTTACATCAAACTCTTGCTAACTAAAACTCTCTTTTTTCTCTCTTTTTTCTGTAGATGGTCACGCCTGATGCTCTATTTACCCTCTTTGGTACGTCTGCACAAACGATTTTTTTTATTAAAAAACTAATTTTTTATTTAGTTAATTTTTTACAAAGAAAATAAGTTTATAGAGAAATTGATCTTTATATTAGAATTTCGGTAGAGAATGTAAGCTAATGGTTTCACAATGTGAGTTTTAACGATTTGATCCTATTCATAGAATTAGCTCATATTGATATAAATTTTAGACAATAGAACATATAAATTATTAATTGTCGCCGTAAAAAGGTATGCGACTTTTATTGAAAAGCTCCGATTATCTTTAACAACACTAAAACGTTGTATTTTGTCTCGACTACAACAGAACATGCATTTTATTAAGATTAAGCTGATAAGTGTTGTGAATCGTAATCGCAGTTTACAACATACAAAATCAAAATACTTAGTGTTGTGAACAGTAATCGGGGTTTAAATTAAACTAATATGGTCCTTCCAACCAATTTTACTTTCCCATGTTTATTGGAATCCTATACAATTTTCTTTTCTACATTGTGAAATCATTGCAATATTGTCTTTGTTGAATATTTATCTTTTTCAAATATCTTTTTATATATTTTTTAATAATTTTGTTAATGATAGTTTAAGTATTTCTATTAATTTTAATAGTTTTTCTTTAACATTATTCAAATTTATATTTTTATAGATTGATATTGACATTTTAATCATTTATGTCCTCAAAACTTCGTCCTTTGAGCAGAAAAAGTACAAAGTAAAGAAAGTGCACAAACATTTAAAATTTACATTTTAAGCTGCTTAAATTTAAACAAATAATAAAAATCTACAACATTTTAATATGTCATTTTTATACAAATCTTCTTAAGCAGTGATTAATATTTAAACAAATATATGTACATAGATCCGTATTTAAATAACTCTAGCAAAATTTCCAAAATGAATGCAACCAAAATGAAGCAAACAAATACCAAAGAGTTGAAAGAAAATTGAGAAAAAATATAAAACTATTTTTCTAAGAAAATAAACAAATTGCTTTAGTAGAGAGCAAGAAGAAAACAAAGGAAATGAATATGAATAAGATGTAACAGTGGGATAAACGAAAATAATTGTTAGACAAAAATATATATATAAATAAAATACTCTATTTGAATCGAAATTGTTAAAAAGTTTTAAATAATTTTAAACTCATTCCCAATTTTTTCTTATATGTATTCTTTTGCGAAATTTGTTAATATTTATTGTTTCCTCTAACCCACTGTGCTTATTTATATTCACCCATGAAGGAACAACAAAAAAAAAAAAAATACTTACTCTATCGAAATCAATTTCAACTAAATAAATTATTTACGAAACAAAACATAAAAAAATCGCTTTCGAATTGTTTTGTGCATGCAGTAAAATAAAACAGCAATTTGCACGTTTTAAAAGCACAAAAACGTTATAGAAAAAAGAATACACATTTTTATGCTAAAAACCATTTAAAGTAATGTTTGTGTTAAACACTTTGGCTTAGAGGGTCTCCGCTTAATATACACATGAAATTGTTTAATCTACATTACATACTTGCTTTTAGAGTTTAGAGAACAAAATTACACTGACACACAAAATTAAATATACAATAAAAGGGAAGGGTTAAAGGTCCTCCAAAGTAAGCTCTTTTGTCTTTCTCTCGTATGAATCAGGACAATATATTTATAGTGTCTACTAGTGTTATAAATTATTATTATTAAAAATATTTTCAATTAGTTCTTCGGCTCTTCCCCAAGGTCTGATCAATTTTAACTTTGACTGTTTGTTTAGTAATATTCGTTTGAAAAAATAATAAATACACAAACTAAATATTTTATCAATACTCCAGTGTACATTTAGAGTTAAAGAAATACTCCTGTTGCTTTCCATTTCATGTTTTGCGTGTGTGCTAAAATAATGTTTGTTAACCAAAAGTTCGAAATAATGTTCGAAAAGGAAATGAAACTCTATTGGAGAAATGAAATCTCTATAAAGTAGTTCATGCTGGTCATAAATGAAAAATTGAAACAAACAAAAAAAAAAAAACTACAAATACATAATTCATTTTAAATAAATAAATTGCAAAAAAGCAGTGCTGCTATGGCGTACCGCTGTTAAGTACAAAGTTTCCCAGCACAGCTTCCTTTTGGTTAAAAGTTTTTTGTTTTGTTTAACCACATGTGTGATAATAGTCAATATACACAATAGAAACCACAAAACCAGCGTGCACCAAATAATGCTATTCCTTTTTTTCTATCGTTTAAATTGAAGCAACATAAGCAAATCTGAATGTATGTATGTATGTATGTGGCTGCTACAAAAAAAAATATATATATGGAAAAATTAATCATGGTTTTACGGGTTTATGGCAATTTATCGTTTAGCGGTGGTCTATTTTAACAGAAGTTAATGGTTTAATAATAAATTCATTAATAAAAAAAAACTGATTACAACTGGTTTTTAATGTATTATATTTGGAATATTAGTTCAGTTTGCTGTACACTAGAGCCCCGAGTTGCGTCTATCCTACTTGCGTCGGCTTTCTAAATGTGGTTTAATCTGCTTTGCGTCGTTTTGCTTCCAACTTGCGTCGCTATATACCATAAATCCATAATTACATGTGAATATTTTGCCTACTTGCGAGTGAAAAGGGGAATTCCCATTCCCATCATTGCTTAAAAATATATTTTCAATTATATATTTATAATAATGACAAGGCCTGCTGAAATAAATATAATCAAACGTATCACGTTTTTTAATAAAAATATGATTTTGCTAGCTAAATTTTGGACCCATTTAACAAAAAGTCAGTACATTTGTATAGAAAAAAGTGATTCGATTTGCGTCGTTTCGGTTTGCGTCGCATTTCCCCGGTCCCTGTTAACAACGCAAATCGGGGCTCTAGTGTATTACCTTTATTTGAAAAGTAAAGTCTCAGCTATCTTTTCATTGTTTATTATTTAAGTTTGCCGTAGTTAGTTAAGCATCAATTATAGTTTATCAGTCTTTCTGCTAAAAGAGGCTTCTCATAATTAATATCAATCATAGGTTTGGTTTAAATAATGGCTTTAATACTTATTTTTACGTTTTAAATGGAAATTTTTAATAGAAGTGCTTTAAGAAACAAAATTCCTGTTTTGAATTAAAAAAAAAATATCATAATTTATCATAAAATATATAAATTTTGGAATTAATTTTCTTAAGACATCATCTGGATAAACGCAATATTTAATTGGGTTTTAGTGTGTTACATAATTTAGGTTTGCAGACTATAAAGTCTCATCTTTCAGTTAAACAAATCCAAAGTTTTAGGCGTTTGTGTAATGATACCCCTGAATTAATATTATTCATACGTCTAGTATAATTTAAATATGAAAGCAACTCGCTTTTTGTCGTTTCGTTTTGTGTTTTTTTTCGAAGTTGCGTCGCTGCTTAATTAGTAGGTACTAATTTTTACTGTGCGTCGTTAGATTTTCGAGGTTGCGTCGTTTTGGGTTAGTCTTTAATTTTTTTTTTTAATTTTTGCAAAATCTGCAACATCAGTAGATGCTAAAACGATGACTCGTGCAAGAAGTGCTTTGATGATTGAAATGGAGTCCTTGCTTTCTATTTGGATTAAAAATCAAGTTGCTCCGGGATTTTCATTAAATAAAATGGTATTTCAGACAAAAGCAAAAAGCTTATTTGATGACATAAAAAGTAAAGAATTTTTCAACGAAATATTAGTGGTAGTAATACAGACAATTGCTACAAGGAAATTTTTTGTATTTATTTATTTGACTGTTCAGCAAACATTGGACCAATTTTTTGTGAAAGCAAGCCGACGACTTAATATTTTCGTTATCCTGGAACCGATCTTCGTGCTTTACATAGTTTGCTATAGAAATTCGTAATTTGCTTTGCGTCGTTTTAATTTGGCTCGTGTTTTTTTGAAACGTAACCCCAACGTAAAGTGAGGTATTGGTGTAATAGGCTTTTTGAATGCAAAATTTAATAAGAAATTTAATATAAACAATATTTGCTATTAATATGATTTACATAGATATATGTATATTATATTTTAATAAAACCTTTTATAATTTCTCGAATTTATTTTAGTTTACTTCTTAATTTGTTAAACGAAGAACGAACTTTTTTCACAATAATATCTTACGTTTGGTTGTACAGAATTAGACATTGTTAATTTGACATATACATACATACATACATATGCCACAATTTTGGCTATTAACATCCTTTAAAAATTTAAAATTATTGGTTAACAAATACGTCCAGGTTAACTGGAATAAACACTATAAACACTTTATTACCATAATCGTATTTTGTTTTGTCATTAAAGTTGGAATTATTTCCCTTTTAAGTAAAAATCTACTTACCTTTTAGCAATTTTAAATATTCATTCCCTATGAAACACAAACTTCAATATTATCTTTGAACAAAACAACAACATTAATGTCACCAAAAGTTTATTTTAAATTAATTTTTTTTTATGAGGAAAATTTAAAAATAAAACTTACTTAACTACAAAACTCCAGCCACACTTCTCCTACTAACTAACTACCTGCAAATCGGAGTATTTGTTCAAAGGATACAATACAAAGACACAACATTTACTATTACAACAATGCTGCAGTACTTAGTACGTTTTTTTTTTTTTTTTTTTTCAAAAACAACATTAGTTAAAAATAACAACAAAATGATGTAAAAAACGATGTAATAGTAGTGGCAGTAGTAGTAGATATGTAGTAACATTAAAACTAACAAAGTCCAAACTATGTAGAAAAGTCGAGTAAGATAAAAATGCGAGAGGTAGAGATAAAGTATTGTGGATTTTATATAAAGTTTATTTTATTTCAATTCTAATTGTAATTGTAATTCAGGTATTAAGCCAACAACGACAAACTGCTAGAGAGACAGCAACAACAAGCATGTTAAGTAAAGGAAGTATTGTCTGTTATAGAATAGAATACAATAACTACAATATGAGAAAAAAAAGAACCTAACGAGATGTTGAAAAAATTATATACATGAAAAAAATTTATATACAAAGGACTTTTCTCATTTGATGCACACAATAAAGCACAGCACTACAGACTCATATAAATTCAAAATATATTTTTTTCTACTTTTTTTGAATTTTTTTGTATTAGAGTATTATTTGCAAATACAGTTGAGTGCAAAGTTATAGCAACATTTTAAGAGACTAGAATTTAAAAAGTTATTGACTCTGCATAATCCGCTTGGCTCATTTTTAGAGAATCGTTGATATTAACAAGCAATATTGATTTCTTCAAATAAAAGTTTTGAAATAAATGGTTCTTGTTTAATATTGTAATGCTGTGTTATTTTAAACAGTACTGTAAACGTGTGAAGTGTATGTTTTAAATTTGTATGGTACCAACTACTTTTTATCAGATGCTTTAGCTTTTTTGTTTTGTTTTTTTTTTTATGCAACTCCCACATACTTTTATTGCATTAGTTAGTTTACAATTTGCGATTGTTATTTTCTCGACAAAAAAGTATGTTTGTACAAAAAATCTCCAGCTACAACAACTGATTGCACACATGTACTTACGGGAGAAACCCAATATCAAATGCATGTGTTTGTGTATCTGTGTAAACACGCTTGTATTAGTATGCATTAGCACTAGTTTAGTGTATGTAGTTGTATGTCAAGTGCTATGTTGAGTACTTTTTTTATTACTATAAAAATGACTTGTAAGCATCAAGTACTTGTGTTACAGCAAAAATGTAAATACAAAACATGCATACATTAATACTTATACATAAAGACATAGACAGACAGCAGAACGAACACACATGCATACATACATGCATGCATATAGATGTAAGGATATGCCGTTGTAAACATTCCAATCACAACTACAACTACTGGACTTACACAGTTATTTTAAACTTGCATGTATTAGTTAAAGTATTTTATTATATTGCTTTATTTGCATTGTTTTTTATGCAACACTTTTTTTTAACAATTTAGCCCCTAAATTTATGCTTCATTATTGTAGTTTAAAACTTAATACACAAATGCTGTTTTGAAGTTTAACAAACAAACATTGTCTTTAAACTAAATTTAATGGATTTAAATTAATAAGCTTGATTTAACTAGATTACTGAACTAAGTTATGAAAAATGCAATTTGAAGCCATATTTTACATGCCAAAGGTTTGTTTGTATTAAATCTTTTGTGATAGAATAAATTAGTAAAATGCAAAATTGGTTGAAAACAAGCATTTTACAAACATTTAGTGTGACCTGTCAGAAAATTTTCGCTGGTAATTTCGCTCAGTAATACATTAAGACAAAATTACTGCTGTTTTGAAACTCAAACTAAATTTTAGCTTAAACGCATTTTGCCTAACTTTGTTAAATTTTACATTAGGTTTGCAACATACATAGTTTCTCTTGTAACATTTTTATGTATCATACTACTTTGTAGTTTAAGTCACATTTTGTCATAAATTTCTGTTCCATTGACACTAAAATTTCTGAGCAATTTATTAACCTTATGTCCATACGTGTGTAATGATGTATAAAATTGAATTTAATTTATATTTAAATTACTTATCAAGTTGTTTTATTTGTTTAAATATAAAAACATACAAACTAATTTGCGTCTTCGTAGTCATGTGTACGTTCAGGACCAAGGGAAGCAATAAACAAAAGTTTTTTTGTTTATGGTATTTTTACAACTGACTTCTTGACAGTGGCGTACCCTCAAAGACATTTGTGCAACTTTAATACAAAGAAAACTACATTAAACATGGCACATGTTTTCCCAAAAAATACTGTTTCTAAATCCGAGACTGATCGTTCACCGTTCTCTGCCTCTCTTATTGAAAAAATATATAAAAAACCTAACCGTAGAAAAAATCGTAATAATATTAAAACTGAGTTTTATAACGCGTGTGCAGAATGCTCTAATCTATACACAACATCATAAACCGACTGTTTTGCACTCTTTTTTTTATAAATATGTAAGTGTGTGCATGTATTTGCAGCAAGTTTGTCTCCCGTTTTCATATACATATGTATGTATATCTAGGTCGTTTATCCTTCCATCGTATTTCTTTCATTTTTATAGTGTGTATATAAACATGACTTTTTCTTGTTGTGTGTGTTTTTTTTATATATTTTCTTTCTCTGCTATTTATATTACTATGCAATACGTGTTTTTTGGTTGTTGCTGTTTCTTGTTTAATTTTAAACAGACATTAAATAAATTGTGTGATGACCGTTTTAATGTCAAATTGAGAGATCACTTAAAGAAGAAAAAACTTAAATAATAATAATAAATGAAGCTAAATTGCATTTTTAGTGAATGATATTGCTGATGATGACAACAAGCAGGACATTAAACTTTTACTTAAGTCTTTTGTTTCTTTTGCTACTAAAATTGCAAAACATATTTTAATTGTTTTATTAGCTTTGCATATAGCATAGTACTCTGTTCAAAGTTTCAAGTGGAATGCTGTCAAAATACATGTTAAAAAAATAAACATGAAATTTTAATGAAAAAATGTTGCAGAAGTAGTACTTTGTTCATTTTGTGAAAAACATGTGAAATGTTTCTGCAACATTATTTTTTCACAGCGAAATAATTAAAGTAGCAATTGTTTCACGTGGAATTTTCATTCAAAAGCTCTTCTGCACAAGCGACTAGTAATATTTGTTTATTCATTTTTATTTAAAGATTTCGATTCAGCACAGATTTTTTAATATTTTAACTTTTATTTATTTTCGATTTAAATTCACAAAAAAAGCAAAACATACATATGGTTTTTGTTTACACAAGTAAAACAATGTGGCGTACTTTCAATTAAAAAAAAAACGTCAAATTATGTAAATTCGCGTGATAGGTAACATTGGCTATACGTCAAATTTTCCGTATGAAATAATTAATGTTGCTCAACATTTTTTCCCAAATTTGAAGAGAGTACTAGGCTTATGTCTAAACTCACGAAACAGAATATTTTTTTGATATTAAGGAAAAAATTATTGTCTTTGTTCTTTAAGGCAAACAAACTTGCTTAGCAACATGTGGAAAAATGTCTGCAATAAAATTACATTACAAAGATAAAGAAATTTAAAGACAACTACAGCATGTTGCAGCAACATTATTCCTAAAAATATATTTCACAAACATATTTCCTATAAACAATTGCGGCTACATATTTCTTATAAACAATTAATTGCAACATTTTTCGATTTAAATTATTGCTGAAACATGTTTCAATAAACTCTTTGTGGCAACATTTAACTTTAAACGTGATACTGCAAGGTTTAACAAATACTCCATTTTTACTATAAACATGTGTAAAAACTATCAACATATTGGAGTCAGATTTAGATCGTTTTCTAAAACAGTGTATTTTTTGTACTACAAATGATTTTTATAAATATGTTGCAACAATTGTGTTATGTTCAGTCATCAATATTATATATAAAGGAGCGGCAAATGTTGATGCAATTCAGATGTAGAACTAAAACTACTACATATATAATTTTAAAAACAACATAAATACAGAATTAATTTTAAACTGAAATAAATCAACATTTATTATTTTTTTATGTTGCAGCAACATGATAACAAACGTTCACAATTTCTATGCCCCACAGTTTTGTAGCTGTAAATAATATTTATCTTAGTCCTTCATATTCTCCCTAATATATATGTGTATGTTTTAGTTGTTTCATTCTTTTTGGCCAGGTTAAGTTTTGCATATACCATCATGCCATGTCATGCGTATAGTAATGATGTCACAATATTGTAAGGACTATCATTCAACAGAGTAGGTCGTCACCGTTATAGTTCTACTTTTTTTTATATACCTCTACTAGTGCTTAACTTGATGTTGTTTGTATTTTATTTGTAGAATGCAGCTAAATTCACAAGTACCTTCATTTATCCGCATGAAATTGTTATTTAACAACAACTACGACGTATGAATGACTGACTTGCTAGCTTAAGTTACAATAATAGAAAGAAGACAACGCTTTTATAATTTTATTTCATTTACATAAAATGCAATTTCTTGATTTGATTATATAATTTTTTCGCTCTTTAACAATAATAATATACATACATAAATAAATGCAATTAATTATAATTGTTGCTTGACAAAATAAATATCTCAATTACAATTTCTTATAAACTTAATTTATTATTGTGTATAATCTCTTAAAATGTTACTAAATTAAGATAAAATTCAATTATTGTTACTAGAAATTATTAATGTTCTGCTGAACGTATAATTGTTATTAATTGAATTAATATTAATCATACGTTTCATAACATTTAATTACTTGTAAAATAAACATATTTACAGAACTTGAATTTATAGAGAATTTATTTAAATTGAAATTTATAAAGTATGATGATAAATGTTAAACATATGTATGTATGAGCAAATGCAATCGTAAAGATGAACTTTTAAGAACAAAAATTAATTTGCTATGGAATTTAGCAACAAAATATTTACTGTCCTGCTAGAGTGTTAAAGATTTTCGGTTTGGCAACATTTAAATGCTTTAACTTTATTTTTTCCATTTTTCTCTCCTACTTTATATTACCATTCAAACATGTCCTGTGAAATTTTTCTTTAGTTGTCATGTAATTTTCATGTTATCATCATCTCTAAAGCGCTTAAAGTGTTTAAAGAGAGAGAGAGAGAGAGAGAGAAAGAGTTAGCCAAGCAATAAGTAAATGATTTGTTGATATTGTATCTACTTATATAGGGTTTTCCAATAAGGACTTGACAACTTTTTTTTACTCTTCAGTAAATCGATTGTAACGTGTGCTGTGTGGCTTGTGGCACCGTCTTGTTGAAACCACATGTCATCCAAGTCCATGTGTTCCAATTCGGGCCAAAAATAATCGCTAATCATTGCGCGATAACGATCGCCATTCACAGTAACGTGACGATCGTTATTGTCGACGAAAAAATATGGCCCAATGACGCCGCCGGCATGCAAAGCGCACCAAACAGTAATTTTTTGTGGATGAAGTGGTGATTCGTGAAGCACATGTGGATTTTCAGCAGACCAATAACGCATATTTTGCTTATTGACGAACCCATTGAGCCAAAAATGAGCTTCGTCACTGAAGATGATTTTGCGATGAAATTCATCATCTTGGTGCATCTTCTCCAGAGCCCAATCGGAGAACGTACGTCGACTCAAATGGTCCATCGGCTTCAATTCTTGAGTCAGCTTAATCTTGTATGGGTGTAAACCCAGATCCTTACGCAAAATTCGCCATAAAGTGGTCTTGGGGATGCCCAGTTCTTGAGAACGCCGCGGAATCGACTGATTTGAATCGTTTGCTACGGACGCCTGAACGGCAGCGATATTTTCGGAACTTCGACCAGGCCGTTGTCTCACTGGCACGACAGCATCACACAATGAATATGTAGACTCAAATTTTTGCACTAAACTTGTTATTGCTTGTCTACTAGGGCGATAATTACGACCGAAAATTGGAGTTAACGCTCTTAAAGTTGCGGTCACCGACTCCGAATTTCGGTAGTACATTTTTATAATTTCCAAACGTTGTTCCTTCGTGTACTTTACCATAACGAAAATGTTAAGTTTACTGAAAAAAAAGAAAGCAACAATTAGATGATCAGTGAAATAGTGCGTTCACAATTTAAATTCAGAGTTGTCAAGTAGCTATTAGAAAACCCGATATAAGACTAAAATTGACAAGCATTATCATGCAGACTCAGAAATAAAACCAAAAAAAATATGCTTATCTAAATTTAAGTATGTTACGAAATCTATTCTTTTATGCAAATTATTACTTAGCATAAAAATCTTTGCACTGAAATATGTAAATTCTTCAGGTTTTATGACTTCACATAAAAGTTTACCAAAAAAAAACTAGATTATTTTACCCTTTTTTGTAGTACATAGCAGTAGTTAAATAACACCTAATCGATCAATGTTTAGTAGTTTTTCCTCTTCTACACTTATTTTCATATGCATATTAAAAAAAAAAAAAAAATACCTGAGACAGATAACACAAACCGTTTAAAGGACTATTTATTAGTTGTGACATCGTATTAACACTTTAACATGAAAATTGAATTTTATTTATTCATAAGTTTGAAAAAAAAAATAAGTCTTAATAATGTGAACCCTTTTACCTCTGTTTAAAGGAGATGGGTATTGAAATCCTATAATATACATAAGTTGTATTATGGGGGAGGTGATGGTGCGTTAGTAAAAAAAAAATGTGTTCATATCTTTTGTACAATATTATTTTTCTATCAGACTTTGCAAGTTGTTGATATGTGAAACGACCTCTTTTATTTAATAAAAGCGTGTCAAACATACATAAATATCGATTATTGTATAGGTAAAGTTTCTATATAAAAATATGATAATTTATGGCACTATTAAGATAGTCTGAAGCGAATAGATTTCCAAACGCACATTAAGGATACATTTAATCAAAGAAGGCGTTTAAATGCTGACGGCATTTTCATTCAATACGTTTACACTATAAATGTATTTATGTATTTTGTGCCTTAGACCATTACTCGTTTTGGATGGATGCCATTTGATGTGAAGCACTTGGAAATACTTAGAACTATATATTCCTGATACTTATGAAATTCCAAGTCCATTTAGCCATGTCTGTGTGTGTAAAACATTCTCATGTATTAAATACTTAAATAAAATTACTAAAATTCACTTAGAATACTTGTTATAAACATTATAAAATTGCTATTGAAAATCAAGAAGATCGGTTACGTATAAAGTTATACAGCCCAATCATGAATAAAAATTCCGCGGGAGTTTTTTCCCTTTTTATTTTTTTAACATTGAATTTGAATAGGAAAAATGGGAAAAGGAAAAAAACTCCCACGGAATTTTTATTGGGTTGATGGACAAAAATGTGAGACAACTTTTAAAAAAATTTGTTTTTTGCGAAACAAATTAATTTTACATAATTTTTAAGGAGTTTCCTTCAGGCTAATTTGGTCAAATGTTTGTTTCCAAACGTAAATAAAAAACTTGTTAGATTTTTATTTTTTATTTTATTTACCCAACGTTTCGTTAGTTTTATTCTAACTTCTTCAGGGGTCTCGTTCTAAATAATTCTAAATAATAGCTTTAATGTTTTTATCATTGGATATTAATTTTTATTATTAATTAGTTACTAAAATACTAAAAAACGAGACATTACGAACAGAATTTTGGTATAAATAATCAAATAATTAATAAAAATATAATATATAATAAACGACCACAAAACTTAAGTCAAGTTTAACTTAAAGCTAATATCACAGAACTCTCGACACGTCTTTTTGTTATACACCAATACCTCGCTTTACGTTGTTTCGTTTTATATTTTTTCGAAGTTGTGCTTAACTAGTGCTAATTTTCACTGTGCGTCGTTAGATTTTCAAGGTTGCGTTGTTTTGAGTTCGAGTCTTCATTTTTATTTTTTTTTTTACATTTTTTGCAAAATCTGCAACATTTTTAGATGCTAATACGATAATCCGTACAAGGAGTGCTTTAGGAGTCCTTACTTACTATTTAGATTGAAAATAAAGTTCAGACAAAAGCAAAAACCTATTTGATGACATAAAAAGTAAATCATACAGGCATGTGATAGAAATCAAAATCGAAAACGAATCAGTTTTGGAAATACATTTTAATGCATTTATCATGTAATTTTTAAAATTTTTGTTTTAAGATTCTCCTTAGTAGCCTGAAATCTTTATATTTTATGTGATAAAAGTTTTTCAATACAGAAATATTACGAAAAAATTGACTTCTAAAACTCATTCGTTTTCGTTTTCGATTTCCATCATATGCCTGATAATTCAACAATAATGTTATTGGTAGTAATACAGATAATTGCTACAAGGAAATTTATTTTACGTTGAAAAAAGCTGTTCAGCAAACATGGAACCAATTTTTTGTGAAAGCAAGCCGACGATTTGGTATTTTCGTAACTTTATAAACTATCTTCGATCTTCATAAAATCTTAATTCACTTTGCGTCGTTTCAATTAGCGTCGTTTTTTTATTTTTTAACGTAACCCGACGCAAAGTGAGGTATTGGTGTATTGTGTATGTGACAATCATGTTTTCATTTTAAAAATCTACGCGTGTATTATCGTGCCTTTTTGTGTGAAGGGGTATCAATGTTGGTAATAATTGAATTTGAGTAATTCTTGTTTAAGTTTTAGGGTATTTCAGGTTCGAAAGAGTCAAATTTAGCATTTTAATTTGCTAAATATTAATTTGTCTATAATAAAAATGTATGAGAATTACAGAGTTAAAATATTTGGTATACTTTTAATGTAGTGCTGCTTAACTATACTCTGATGTATATATATATTAGTTACACTTCAATTGCCATAATATTAAAGCCTTGGGCAAAGTTATAGATACATCAATTTTTATTTATATTGCAAAAAAAACATATATATGTACATTTCGTATATGTATATTTTGCAATACTTACTCAAATAAATACAAGTACAAGAAAGTAAACACGCACCGAAATATGTAAAAATCTTACAAGTATAAATAATAATAGAACGGAAATAACAGAAAATTTGCACTCAATTTAGATATTTCTTTCATTTCATATTCCTCCCTGTAGCGAAAAAAAGGAAAAAATCTATAAAATAAAAGGAATAAACATAAAATAGCATGTTAGACATGGTTAAAACAGTCAGCAGTCACATATTTCTTCATCAAATATGTACGAAAATGTTTGAAAATATTGCAAAAACAAGCAGCAGCATTCAGCTAATGTTGCCCTGGAGAATAAAAACGCTGCTTTTTTTTGTTTGTTTTTTGTTTTTAGAAAAGCTGAAGGGCATTGGTTCTTTTTGGTAGTTGCTTTAAATGATAATAAATTATTATCAAATGTGGAAATTATTCTTGTTTGTACAATACTCGTACTAGCAAAAGAAACAGAATGAATGACATGTACTCATACATACATACATATGTATATGTATGTATCAAACTTGCTACTAGTACATAAAATATTGTGCATAGTTTATTTTTTTTATAGAAATTTTAAATATAAATTTCTTTGTTTTTTTTTTTTTGCTCTTCTTAAAGCTTCCATACAACCAACATAAGTCAAGTTGTTTTAGAAAGTAGGAGAAAATATAGAATTTGAAATTCTCATTGCATTTCCATTTTAAAAATGCTTCATTGAACATAAATTTGTTTTTTTTTTTCCTAAGACACAACCACATGCAAATAATAGTTTAGATAGCAACTGAGTTATGTGTGTTTCTAGCAACTCCTTGTTTGTTTTATTTTTATATGCTGAGCCTTAATACTATTTACTAGCATATTGATGTTTTTACTACACCTTGTTAGTTTTTAAACATTGCTTGATTTTACAGATGCTCATGTTTTCCAAATTCCAGTTATTCGCAAATATATATATTTTGTTTTTTTTCTCTCTTATGTCAGGTATCACTACTCCATTTCTTCTATTTCTTCCACCTTAAGTATAACATCAATACTTGCAACTACTATTTTGTAGCTTCTACTCTATTTCCTGTTACGTCTACATGTAGAAAATGTAATGGATTGCTGCTATCTCAGCCAGGGCCATTCCAATTTACTTATTGGCAAATTTGTTTGTTTGCCTGTTTGTTTCTTTTATTATTTTCAGTTGCTTCTGTTTGTAGGTTTATTCAATTGTAATGTACAAGTTTTCCAAACCATTTTCAAGATGTATGTTTATATGTTTTTGTTTGTCTGTTTTTGTTTCGTTCCTTTTGCGTTCTTTACAAAAACTCCCCAGTTGCATATGAAGGCCAACAATTTGCACTTTATACCAGTATATCTTAACGTTTTTGTTTAACCCTTTACTCTGGGGAACCAATTTGTGTAAAATTTAAAGATAGCACACATGTGCTTTCGAAATTTTAATATCATGATGTTACTGAAGGCTGAAATTAAAAGAGAAAATTGTTTTACAAAATCATCGGAAATTAAATTAAAGTAAAATTTGAAAAACAAAGGAATATTGACATTTCTTGGCTTAAAATCAAGAATGTGAATTTTCTGCGACTTCAAACTACTAATATATGTAGTATAAAAAACCATAATTTTTGTAACTATTTAGTCTATTTGTCTCTCTTCGAAAATTCAAACCCGAAATAAATTATCACTATCTTCAGCACAAATGTATTGAATAACTGCAAAATCGATTTATCGATAAAAAGAGGTATGAACAAAAAGGCAAGACAGCCGCCACCATATCCAACTAACATTTCTAACATATATATATATTTGTATTTAGCCACCATATCATTATGGCGGCATCTATTAATTCATGAAGATTACAGATTTTTGCTGTGTTTCTATCAAGTCTTTTTAACTTAATAAAAATTAAAAAAAATTTTTAGCACAACTATTTCAACATTTTTTTTTTTTAAATTTAATGGTCACTGTAATTATTTATATGATTTCTGCAACCATAGTATGGTTAAGTTTACCATTCACATAATTATAGCAATATTACATATATGATTAAAGCAATTATGTAATGTTTATGGTGCTCAGTTTTATGACGAAAAATTATACCATATTATGTCGTTCTCTATCATAATCAAAGAACAACAAATTATGATAAATGGATTCATCATAAACATAATTGCAACAAATATATGTATACATAGTTACTACAGTCGTATATATGATTATAGTAATCAGCTGAATCGTAAACTTAACCATATTATGGTTACCGCAATCATAAAAATAATTACAGTGACCATAATATTGTTGAAAAACTTTGTGTAAAAATGTTGGCATTATTGTGGTAAACATGTACAACTATGTACATATATTTTTTCTCTGTGTGTAGATAAAATTTATAAATTTTCTACAATATTCAAGACTTTCTAATCTAATACATCATGTTAGTATGTATATATACACAAAATGTCTACTTGTCTTTACTGTTCTGAAGTGAATATCCTTAAAACACTAGTTGTAGTTTTTTTTTACGAACCAATTGCCTTATTTTAAGGCCTTTACCGCTATAATTCTTTCGATTTATAAATGCATCTGTTAATACACTTCGTTAGCCTCAGTTATGCTTTATTTAAAGCGAGGGTGACACTCGCAAAAAGCAAACAAAACTTTTAATATTTCTCAGTTATTACGAAACATATAAACACTTTCTTTCCAAACATTAGTTCATTTTGTGACTTAAGAATTTGACGAAATTATAAAGTTGTGTTTGAAACTAAAGTACATATTTGTTATAATTATATTAAAAATTATTCACTTATCATAAATGATCAGTTTACTGCAGACGAACATAAGAAAAACTGATTTCTTAAATCAGCAATAATTATAATTTAACATTATAAACCTCGACATAATACCTGGTATGCGGCTTGAACCTAACAATTGACATTTCATTTATATAACAATTGTTTATCTTACCCATAACGACCCTCGTAACTGTAGTACAATACAAATAAAAAGTTTTGTTTTAATACAAAATCAATAATGCAACATTACTACAGTAAAAATAATACAGATGTAAAGGAAAAACCCAGGTAAAACGGACTTTAAATTCTTGTTGGATTTCATGATAATGAAACATCCGGCACAGCTTTCAATGTTACACCGGCAGTATTGGTTGGTTGCACGCTTCGCAAGAGCAGGCGTTAATGTTGAAAACATTTTCTATAAGTTTCTTGTTGTTAGTAAAGTAAAGCAATAAAATACAGTTTCTGTATACATTTTAATGTACATAATGCTTGCAACTAGGCCAAGCCTAACCAAGTCAACCCTCTCTCATCTCCAGCACAAGTTATTAGCCTTAATAAACCCTTGTTCTAAAATATGATACAACAAATACCTGGCATGACGACGAATACATATATGCGACCACGGTTAAGTTTGCTACACGCAGCGTTTGTACATAGCAGCAGAGTCTATAAACAAAAGTTTTGGCCAACTCAATAAGCATCATAAATTTTCCAAATAAAAAAAAAGGAAAAAAATTCTCGACAGTTATATACAAAACTTTACTCCCTTACTACAATAGGGCCGCTGGTGGCTGGTATTATGACTGAAGGTCTGTTAATAATCTTTATTTAAAGTTTATTTTTTTTTCTGCTGCGGAACTGGTAGCTTGTTAGTAGACGTAAAGATTTTAGCAAAGTTTTTCTACAAACACGCGTTATATTCATACTTTGTCATCCTCGTGAAGGTAGTCATCATTTGTAGCCAAACTTTGCTCATATTTTTTCTCTTGTTGTACAATTTGTGTAGGTGCTTTTCCTGTTAATTTTTTTTTCGTCCTAAAAACTTTTGTCGCGGTTTTAAGATTTAAGTTTCGTTTTTATATGTAGATACTTGTGTATAGTTTTACTTAGTTTTATTCACGAACTTGAAAGTGTTAAAAAATATTTAAGGAAATGAATAATTTAAAGCAGAGAAGCCTTAAAAATATAAGAATATAAAAAATTATTAAATTACTTATTAAAATAATTTATTGCTTTAATTTAAAAATATTAATCTAATTAAGTGACCCGTGCCTAACATAGTATGTTGTCCTGCCTATCTGTGTATGGGCAGCATTTATATTAATCATTCTTAATTGGTGGTAATTAAAATTGAATTACTTCAAATATGTTACGCATTTTCATTATTTTTTTTTTAAATAAGGAACATTTTGATGCATGATTTATTTTCTATATATTCGAATAATTTACTTTGCACTTGAAAATTTTCTTTATTAATGTGTGTTTATTATTCAAAATAATAATTAATTAATTTAATTTTTTTCATTTCCTTTGAAACAGGTGTTTATGGCGATGTGCAACGTGTAAAGATTTTATACAATAAAAAGGATTCAGCTCTTATACAAATGGCCGAACCACAGCAAGCTTATTTAGGTAAGTATCTTATACTTTTTTATTAACTGAATTAATAAGATAAAGTAACCAGTCTATAAACGAATCGAAAAAAGGACAATGTATAAATGCATAAAATTTGTATTTAAAAAAACTTATTCAAAAACTTTGAAATCAGAAAAAGGATAAATGTATTTTGTTGTACATATTGGGGATCTCTCAAACATATGAAATTGACATAACTAAATTTTACGCAGATAGTTTGTCAATACACAAAAGCTATATTAAATTGAAAATATTTAAAATCGGTTTTGTAAAAAAAAACCGATTAAAACCAATATCGAAATATTAAATTTTATATTGATTTATATCGGCGTGTTTATGATATTACAAAGTTCAGTATTTATTCGAAGAGTAAATGATATCAGTTGAACATTTCTTTTTCAATATAAGAGATACAGAAAACAAGCGGCATACTTTTATGCTGAAAATAATAATTTAATCGATCGGAATGGTTTCAATTCCGTATTTGCAAATCGATCGTTTGTACTTTGCGTTCTCTAGAATCCGAACGATTTTGTTTATTCCCGAAAAAACTTTTAAATCTTGGTTTTTAACTTAAAAACGTTGTGTAACCAAAACGAAAAACATATGATTTTTGTAATAAAAAGTATAACAAATGCGAACAGAAAGAGCGCTAACAAAGAAATTTTAAATAAAAGTGAACAAAGTTTTTCAAAAATGCCCGGAATTTAAATTGTTGCTGTTTTAAATGAACAAAAACATAAAAACGCAATTGAAAAGCTACGAAAAAGAAATTTAAGGGATGCATCTGAAAACGAAAAAAGTCTTCTTGTTGCTGACACTAACTTTAAAAATTTTAATATTTTATTTAAATATCAAGAGATAATTAAAAAAAAAAACAATGAAATAATAAAATTAATTATTTAGTTGTCATTATAAATTAGTAGTATGAGTTTTTTCCCGTATAAAATCATAAAAAATAACAATTCCACTTTAGATATCTAAAGAGGTTTCATTCTGAAAAAGAATTCGTTTTTCGTTTTCTAAAGACTCAATTTACGGAATCAAAACCACTTTTGATCGGAATTGAGTTCTGTGACATGGCTGATAATATTTTTTATAATTAAAAGAAATGTTTTCTTTTCACTTTATATTGTTGAATTAATTAATTTTACCAGCTAAATCAATTGTTCTTTTATATTACAAAATCTTTATAACTATATCCACACATTTCATTGTCACAGTATACTCCAAGAAAGAAGCGTTCGAAAATATGTTTCCCCTTTGTACTTTCTTAAAATTTAACTAAAAAGTTTTATTTAATGTTGAGTCTTCAAAATTTTTTACAATTGAATGTTTGGTGAAATTTTTGCAATGTTAAAGGAAGGAGGTAAATCCATTTAACAAAATCCACATGACTTTGTGCACAGTCATCTTATAGAATTCCCTTTTCGAAATTCCTGTAAATTTATTTACAAGAATTATTTAATACCTATTACCTATAAAACAGACCTCCTGCCAGCCACATATCTCCTGCTGTTCTGATATAATCTTAAATGGTCATTGTTCTTGTTCATAAAGAATTTGGTTTTCAACTTTTAATAGTTTGCTGCAAAGCTTATTATTATTTATATAAAATATTGGCAGTAATTGATTTTAATATAAATAAATTTATTGGTAATATATCTTGAGTTCATCAACAGCACGATGAAAATAATAATACTTATCATTTTAAATACAGCCAGAGGCTTTCTAAGGAATTTATAAGGCTTTCGATAACCAGCTGAGTTTTCATATAATTTTATTTATTTATTTATTGCACAAGGACAACAAATTATGTTCTTACTTAAATATTTAAGGTTTTTTGAGGTTTATACTTTCAAGTTGCTGAAACGAACAGACAGTTGTATTGTACATATTGCTGTTTATTGTATTTAAATGCGGTTTTGTATTTTATTCAATTAATGTATGTGCAGACTTTATTAAATGTAGTTGTTGCTGCAGTTGTTCTTTTTATAAGGATGCCACACACAGATTGTCGGGATCATAAAATTGTTAAGGCAACCTTCTTTAGTTTGTTGTATGAGTATTTTGAACTGCATACACCCAGGCCTTCGTACATGCAACATACAATAACAGACAGATGTTTGCTTTGGTAACTCTTATCAACAAATATTCCTTTTGCTCTCAATAGCAAATTTTCAATAAGACCTGACGGTAACGATGATGATGAGTTTTTGAGGTTTAATATACAGATTTATTTATTATTATTAAAAAAAAATAATAATAATCTGAAAAACAAAAAAAAATCAGAAATATTTTCCTTAAAACAGTTATTATACACAGCAAAACATATTTATATACATTCCCAAGCATATGAGTAATGTACGAGGTCTGATCAAAAAATAACCGTTATTTTCAAATTTCGTGAGTTACTTATGTTTAATTTTCGCATTTTTTTTTCTGTTATGTTGGTACACATGTCTGTTATATATGTTGGTAATATCAGCCATTTTGGATTGTCAGCTTGTTTTTGACAGATAAAAAGGTTAGTCATGTTTTGGTGTGCTATTCGATTTTTTACTATTCGAAAAAATGGATCAAAGAAACTGTATTAAGTTTTGTATAAAAAATTAAATTAAATGCACAAGGACATTTGAAATGTTGACTGTAGCATTTCGCTAGTCTACTATGAGTAGAACACAACTTCAATTGTGGTATAACCGGTTTAAGGAGGGCTGAGAAGATGTCAATGACGATGCTCTTCCTGACGATGACGCATGAGCACGTCAACAACCGATTAAAACATTGAAGCAGTGAAGAAATTATTTTGTATAATCGTCGAATCACTATCATGATGATGATGGCGTATCGTTCGATTCATGTTAAGCAATGTTTACGGATGTTTTAGGCATGAAACGTGCGGCAGCGAAGATTGTTCCAAAATTGCTAAAAATTTGAGCAAAAATAACGTCGCATGGACATCGTTCAGGAGCTGTTGAACATTATCAACGACGATCCAGATTTCCTCAAAAAGGCCATAGCTGGTGACGAATCATGGGTGTATGGCTATGACATTGAAACCAAAGCCAAATCATACCAATGGAAACGTCCAGAAAAGCCAAGAACAAAAAAAGCACGTCAAGTTCGGTCATATGTAAAGGTTTTGCGCACTGTTTTCTTCGACTGCAATGGCATGGTGCATCATGAATTATTACCACAAGGTCGTACGGTCAATAAGGAATACTACCTTGAAGTTATGTGCCATTTGCGCGAAGCAATTCGTCAGAAACGCTCAGAATTGTGGAAAAACCAATCATCTTTTTTTGATAAGACCTCGTACATGTGTACGCATGTACCCACATTTATTTATTGTAAATTGTTGATATATTTCGTATTTATTTTACGCATTTAAGAAGCAAAAGCGAACAGCATTAATATACAATTAATATTATGCTTGTATGCTATATTTACACTGGGCAACATTCATTCCCTACTTTAGCTCTCACGGGTACAGCATTAAACGAAACAAAAAAAACCCCCATTCAAACATTTACCAGTTATGTTGCTGTTATTGTTAAAAGGAATAAAAGTTTAAAAAATATATTCATAGGAGCGCATGAAAACAACAGATTTATGTGGCTGGATGTTATAAATTAAATACAGTAGCTGTTGTTCCTTTTGTAAATATGTATGAATGAAAATTGAGCAAATATGCACATATGTATGTATGTTTTTCAGATGTAGATTTTTCATTAAATATTATTTGTAGCATATTAAATATTCATTAAATACTCACTTCCTGACACATACTCTTTGGTCCAGTCATTGTTAATTGCTTAAATCGACTGCACTTTTGCTGAGTGTAAATTAATTTTTTAAAACAATTGATTTTCTTTCATTTGTTTTATTTATAAGGCTTTAAATTGTTGTTAAAGGGAAAATCAGGTAAATAGTTGTTATTATGTTATAGACTAATTAGATACAGTTGAAAACCGATCTTACGGAAAATTCCATAAAATTGATTTCGAATCCGTGATGTTGCCGATCATATCTTCCACATCAGCCATCTATGGCGGAGTGGATACAAATTTGCGAAGGGTATTGGCAATAGTGGAATCAGAAGATCGATGATGTAAACCACATGTTACTCGTGGTTGCACGAAACACATTAAACAATAATAAATAATACTCAATAAAAATGAGATGAAAGTATGACAATAGTCATTATTTAAAACATTTTTTTTTTCACAACTTTTATGAAACCCCTTAATGTTTCTTTGTTGCATTGTTTTTTGTTGTTTAATTTGATATGAATAAAAACGTAATGTTATACATATAAACAAATGCAAGGCATTGTTTTTAGTCAATGTTTATTTAAGTGTTTTGGTTTAATTTTGTAAGTACGTGTTGTCTTTGTGTATTTGTGTTCTCATTTGCACCAACCACCAGCACCGCCGCCAACACCAACACCATATAACACATGTATGTATGTATGTATAGTAAGCGCTCTCCACACGATAAAATAACGGTGTAATAGTAAAACACAATACAGTTGCCACACAGTGTGACATTATTCATTGTCCTGTCGCACTCTACACACATGTGAGTTTGTTTAACTGTAATTGTGATTGTATGCAGCCAACCAACCTGTAATTTAGACAAAGCTTTTCAGAGGTTGTTTTCAGTAGAGAATTTTTTTTACTGGTTTGTGCTTATTTGCACAAAAACAATATCGCACACACACAAAATAGTAGAAGTTGTAGTTGTGTATTTGTTGAAAAATACCATTGTAAATACATACAGTGTTATTTACACACATACACACACACACACACATCAACAACAAAACTCACATATGCAAACAATTTACACATTCATTAAAATTCTATTATTTACTGCGTGATTTTTTTTTGTCTTGCTTTATAAAGCATTCAGTATTTTATTTTATTTTAAAAGCGTGTGTGTGTGTGTTTGTTTGTAAGAGTTGTCTGCCACAAAGTTGATAGTGTAAAATTAAACAATTCGAGGCTCATTTAACAAACGAATATATGCCCATTTTTACCACTACCTTTGGAGTGACTCAAATAGTTTTGCACAATTGCATGTTTAGAGCTTGAGTTTCATTGTTGCCAAATGCTGTCTAGTAATGCAAACAAAACCATGACACATGTTTTTAGTATGTATTAGTATGCAAATTAGCATGTATATGTGTAGGTTATTAAACCTGTTGTTTTATTTACCTTTTGTCTAATGCCCATTTTTTTGGTTTAATGGTGCCTACACACAGTGTTTACATTATACGCTATAAGAAAAATCAACTAATTTATAAAACTGCTTGTGTAGCTACATACATGCTATTGTGTTTATTTTTAAATGCAGATTTAAGACAAATTCGTAAATGATTTTATCCTAATATATTAGAGATTTTTTAGTTATTATATATTTAAAGGGAAAATCTTAACAGCTGTCAGTAATTAAAATAAATAATAACCATTTAGTGGTAACAATTATTGGTTATGATTATTTGTCCCTATAAACATTACGTGTAAACAATTTTCTTCTAACAATTATTGCAATTGATTATTTTCCCCATAAATATATTACGTTTATTTATTTGTGAAAAAAAAAATTACATTTATCTGTCTTGGCTTTAGCGTGAAATATCCTTTTATAAAAAAGAAGTATGTATGTATATGAACTAGTAATTTGCTACTAATTTGCATTGGTTGTTTTTTTTTAATATAATTATTTACAAAAGTGTATTTAAACCATATACACATATAATTAAAAACAATTTAAAAAAATTATGTCTACATACATATATGTAGGTACATTAACAAATAAAATCAAATATTCCATTTGTTGATGATTTACTACTGGCTACAACTTGGCGTATGCTTGTTATTTTTTTACCATCATGTATTTAATATCAAGTATACGCCACAATTGTTAATGACAGTTGAAAACCAACAGGCCACCGCCAACACTATCAACAGCAACAGAAAAATAAAACATGTACATACATACATACATATGTATTAAAAAAAAAATTAAAAATACCACACACAACTTTAGAGAAATGTTTCCTATAACTGTGTGACTTTACTATTGCATTTGACACATACTCGTATTCAATGCATTTTTAAATATTTTAGTCTTTATATAAAAATCTAATTGTTATATGTATATCACCTATATTAACACTTGTATGTGAGTTGAATGCAATTTACGGAATTTTACAATAGTTATATGTACATATGTATGAAAACACATGTAGAATTTCAATACATATTGCGGGAGTAGACACCTTTGGTAATAAGGTGTAAATAATTATACACCTTGTATATGTTATGTATTTAAAATTTTGTGAAAGAAAACACACACCCAGAGATATTAGAAAACAATTTTTTTAATTGTTGAATATGGAAATTTTATTCCGTTGCTTTATGTAAAACTTAAATTTTAGTTTATTTAGTAAAATATTTATTAAATGTCTTTAAATGCTTTAAGGCCGACTCTTTACAAAACTAGAATTGCTAAATTGTTAAAACTAAAAAAAAATTAAAATGTTCTCTTCTTATTCTAAATAAAATGTACATTTCCATTTTAAAGATAAGATTTATTCATTATTATTTATTCATTACTAGTTTCTAAGCATAGTTTTTTTTTAACAAATTCATTTTGTTTTAAAATGTTGTTTTGGGTGTGTTAATAATTATTACTAAAAGTTTCCTAAAAGGCATGTAGTCGTATATGTTACAATTTTGTAGAAAATATAATATTTAAAAAGTTTTTTATTCAGTACTAATTATTTTAATTTCAAATTGAAATGCAAAAGTATTCTTTAAGTTTTATTTAGTTTTTATGTTTTTAATTTGTTTATTAATATAAACAATAATTGACTGCCTTAGTTACTGCCTTCTGAAAACTGGAAAACACACACAGAAAAAGTATTGTTGTACATGTTTATCACAAAAATTTCAAAATTTTTACAATTTTTTTAACAACGTTATGGTCATTGCAACCATAATATGCTTAAATTACGATTCAGATGATTACTACAATCATATATACGATTGTAGTAACTATATCTATATTTGTGGCAATCATATTTATGATGAATCTATTTATCATAATTTGTTGATCTTTAATTATGATAGAGAACAACATAATATAAACATTACATAATTGCTATAATCATATTTATGATTTCTATAGTCATATTAATCGGAACATAACCATAGTATGGTTGCTGAAATCATATAAATAATTCAGTGACAATAATATTTAAAAAAACTGTTCAAAAATATTGAAATAGTTGTGGTAAACATGCTATATTTACTATATTTTTTCTCTACGTGCCGGTATCATTTGAAAGACTTGCTTAACGCATACAAATTCGAACATTTAAATTTTTGAAATTAACATTAATTAATTTTGTATCAGTACGATTTAGTTAGGTGTCATTTTGAAAGCACTTTTTAACAAATATTTTTTTAATATTTATAAATATACATATAAATATATATTGTAAAGAAAATCAGAGCATCATTATACATTTTATCAAATTGTTAAAACCTACAATTAATTATTTTAAAGCTCTGTTCTTTAAAATACACAATTCATTTATTTATATGATTTACACTCGAAAACAGCTGGTCCCTTAAAAACCTTACAATCTTAGTTTTTTTACAAAAAAAAAATAAGTAAAAAAAAATATTAATAAACTTTTAGTCAAATTAAAACAATTTGAATTTTTTATGCACACATTTATCTTAATTTTTATTTTATATGTAAAAGATTTTCAAGTAAACTGTTTTTTTTTTCTTTTTTTGTTTCTATACAAAACTATGTAAAACAACTAGTAAGGGTATTCGTCTAAGCACAACAAATATAGAAAAATATCGCACAAGTTTTTCATAATTTGTAACGTAATGGAGTGCAAAAGTTTTCATGAAGCCATATTTAAATTTCTTTTAAGTGGATACTCTTAATAGTTTAAAACTTTTCTATCATTTTTCAACCCACACAAAACACAAACATATAAATAATTGTTTTTGCTTTTTGTCTAAAAGCAGTCAACATGTGCAAAATATTATGAAATGACTACTAAATGTGTATGTGTGTTTACAAATTAAAATACTTTAGAGATTTGACCAACATTTCTCAAAAGGGGCAGCAGGAGTTGTGTAGGTATTCGTGCGCATATATTTGAATGTATAAAATTTGCAATAATTTCATTATAAAGTCCTGCATACATACATACATGCATACAAAATAAAATGTGTGTAATAATAATTAACTTTTGCATAAGTTAAGAACTAATGCTCCAAACAGTGGTTGAATTGTTCAATAAATGGTTCCACAATAAATGCCAGTAGATAGTAGATGGTAAAGTGCTGAAGTATGTAGATAGGGGGCGGGGGGTTGGGTTAAAAATATTATTGAAAATATTTTTCTCGTAATTTGTAAGCTAAACTGAAATTTCATTGAAATTTTTAATCCCAAATGTGTACATTTGTTATACATATCTACATACATAAGTAAATATGTATAACAAAATACACGTCAGTACAGTACATACATTTAAGATACATATGTATTTGTATTTATAAAACTGTTTTATATACATACATTAGAAAAACAACAACAACAATAGAGTTATTGTAATGTTTTAGTAAAGCGTATGTAGTAATCCCTTGATATTTACAATTTTGTTTCTGTTTCTACGTGTGTATATTGTAGTATATTGTTTACTGGCATATGCGTTTTTTTTAATATTAAAAAACAAACCAAAGTACGACAATAACAACCCACAGGAAAAAATTGCAAGTGCTTCTATTTTAAGGCCTTATGGAAGACCTGTTTACACATTCTAAAACATTCGATATTAATTCCAGTATGTCTCATCTCAGATGATTTTTCTATTAGCAGTTTTATACGCATTCCAAATTGCCTTGCAAAAGAAGGTCTACAAATCATGATTTAAATATCAAACATAATGAAACGCCATGTAAAAGTGAAACGATTTTGCAATGCGGCTGGAGGAGGTCCTTGTGACTGGAAAATAAGGCCTCTTTACAGCATCTTTAAGCTTTAACATTTGTTCTTTTACATCTAACATAAACTTGCTTCGAATGTTTTACTATTTTTGTTTAAAAATAAAAAATATTAGCAACATAATATTTTTTTTTTTTGTTATTTAAAGTAAAGATTTTGATGTTTTCTTCTTTTCACCTTATTAAGTGATTTTAATGCCTTTTAAGTCCAAAGTTTACATTGTCTGTTATTCTTTATTAAAAAAAGACGAATAAAGTTATTTGGTTCGAATATGTTGTACAAACCCAACGAAGAATATTAAAGAAAGCAGTTAGTTTTAATATTTAACCTTGTAAGTTTATTGACAAATTTTTTTCATTTTAATTTGGATTTTCATTGGCGTTTGTTTAAATGCAGCTTATTTTATTCTGCAGGATTAAAATTACGAAAGAATGCAAATCTAATTTTAAGAGTTCATGCAAATGTGTACTCAGTACTTCTCCCCTAGTCTCTCTCACATAAAATGTAAAAATCTTAGTCGTGTGAACACAGACTAAGTTCAAAATATTAAAGTCTATGCTAGTGGTAATACTAGCAAACAGTAGCTGTGGAATGACTTTGCTGTAGTTGGGATTGATTTTGGCTTGTATGCATTATACTGAAAACAGCAAAGGTTAATTTCAAACGTTTGTTCCAAGCTCTGTGCTGTTTTCTAAAATATAAAAAATAAAACTGTTTGCTGGGTTTTGTAGTATATTTTTATGGTATTTTTTCTCACATACGAGGGTACAATAACAAAAGAATAATACCTTAATTTGTACTTTATCTCATGCTGTAATCGGTGTAAAAGTGTTTGTATATGCGCTGCATATTACCTGCGTTTGTGTCAGTTTATATATATATGTACATATGTACGTAGATTGTTAAATTTTTGTATTTTTTTTTTTTTTTATTTGTAGAGACTTTAATACTTACCAGGTATTTGCTTCAATAATTTTATTCTCTACTTTATTACTCAAAAGCATACATAGATTTTCGTACATTTACAACACACATTTGTACTTGTAATTGTCTGACGGTCTGTCCGTCTGCTAGTGAGTGAGTTTTTGGGAATGTGTTAGTGTGTGTGTGTGTGTGTGTGTATAATGTATGGCTACAATTTTTGCCGCTTCGTTGATATAACAAATGAATTTGTTAATATTTTATGAGCATTTGCAATAAAAACTTACATTTGTATTGAATATATAACACATTTCACATCTCATCTACCAACAAACATAACAACTTGGCTATTGTGTTCATGGGTATTTTGTAGCAGTTATACATATTTGTATGTATTTTATGTGTTTGTATTGTATGACTCTGGCCTACGTTGTTGTTTTTACTACTCTATTAAAAATGCAATTGCTGTTTTTGCCACTCGTCGTCTGACAAGTCAGAGAGACTTGCCATAATACATATAATGGTGGGCTAATGCCAGGACTACACTCATACAATATCTAAAGCCACCAACACTTATACAAACTTACACCAGAAGTACAACACCAGTGTATTATTTATGGTAGTGTGTATGTGGGCTTGTATGGTTCAGGCACGAAAGCAACAAGAAAATTCAAAATAATTTCACTGCCCTTGTGGCACATTAGTAGTCTATATGGACTGCCATTAATACAGGTATTTCAATAGTCGTGTTATACCCTACACTACCATAGTAGGATTTAAGCAGATATTTGTAACGACCAAAAATATTACTCTTGCACCCACCTTAAAGTAATCACTTTCCGAGTCTATTTCACGGTGTGCATCCATCTATCCATTTTTACCAAATAATATTTATATGAATATTTATAATAGCCACAAGTCGCCCATTTCTGAAAAACTATTTTTGCTCATATACTCAGAGTAGGCTATTATATGGACGGACTTGGCCTACTATTTTTTATTATATGTTTTTTTATTTTGTTTTTTTTTAGTATCCTTCCATGTTTCTTTTCTTGTACGTTTGTTCTTACCTTTAATAACTATAAATTGTATGTTCTTTTTCTCATACATTTATTAGTGTCTATATTTGTCTATAAGTGTGTTTTTGTTGGCAGTTGCTGGTTAGCAAAAAAGGTGTCGTATTTATTTGGTGTGTTTCTTTGTGTCCTGTCCTGTTCTGTTCTGTCTTCTCCTGACAAAAGTGCAAAATTTCATAAATTTTTAAATTTGTTGTTTGGCTGTTTCTTTGCACATATGTATTATATTTTACGTTGTCGTTTATTTTTGAATTTTCAATTGATTTTGAAAGCTTGCTAATGGTTTGTTAACATTTTATAGCAGAAAAGTGTTAAGGATAAAACATGTATTCAAAAAAATAACATAATGTATATTCATTTACATATACATACATATGTATTATTCGCTCAATACAATTTTATATTTTATAATTATTTTTATTGAAAATTTATGCATACTATATGTACATTGTCAAGTCATTACTTAAATATTGTAACAACTAGGAACACTAATAACTCATTGACGGTTTATATGCAATCATACGATATGGTGATGGAATTGGTGATCTGCTGGTTTCGAATTTCACACACTGCTCCGTGATTTTAAGTTGTATTCAAAACTGAATTTTCAGTCAATCAACAAAGCCCAGAAGAATTATCAGACCAGTATCCAACGCCTGTATATAGTACCACTAAGGCCAAGGACAGAAATCGGTGCGGGCTTTTGATCCCATACAAGGTGGGTTCCTAACACAACTGACACGATTGCCACCTCACCAATACATTTCCTGAGCACATAGCCAATTGCCACCACTACTTTCAATAGCTTCGTCAATTAGCATGACCCAGGGATCAATACCGAAACAGCAGCAATCGCCTCGCACCAACAACGGCTGTCAGGCCTTCAACGAAAAACCACAATCCCAATACATACCCGCACACAGCTAAGAGTCACCACAACTTCCAATTGCTGTGTTGTTATCAGCAATAGGGCCTTGGACAATTTTTTGGGCCGAAACAAACATCAGTATTTTGGTTGGTTCCATTTTATCCGCTTTGAGTATCACTATATGCACCCCTAAGTGACCTCAACCAATTATCAGTTAGGGAACGAATCCTCAATTTCTAACTAATTCCACAGTTCTAGATAAGACTTTAGTCAGCTGCGAGTTCAAAAGGTTTGAAACAATCAACTTCCCTCAAGATGGTAGCAGCGCCAATATGATGGACATAATACCAGTACATATTATTCCCTAGGGGAATATTTGATCAATAGAGTTTCACTTTACTCAAAGTAGGTTGTAAGAAATTGTCTACTAAAATGCAAGCCTGTATATCAATAGATATAAATAATTTTACTATCTTTTCAAATCTTGCAAAATTTAAATTTCTAAATACGACTAGGAATAGTAAAATTAAAATGACATCATATTTCGCAACTTTATCCTTATGTCTTGATAAAATTCAAATAACCCTCTTTAAAATGCTTATTTTATGTCCTTTTGAAATGCATATATATTTAGCTTTAAACTGTATGCCATTTAAATACAATTTCATTTAAAACTTTTTACTAAATATAATTGTATATTTAAAATTATTTGCCAAAACATTAAATAATAATTTTAGAGTATTAAAAACACAACCTCAGGTGTTTTGTAACTTATTTTCCATACACAGTTACTTAATAATATACATTACAGTTTCTGCTATAAAATGTATTCTTATCTTTTGGTTAAAAGGATACAAGTTCAATCAACATCAGCAATACAGCAATAGCATCATAGACATCGACGTCGACATCGTCATAACTAACTACTACTTTCTCGTATATGTCTGCTTTTAGTTAAATCTCTAAAATAAAGATGCAATAATACACTAAGTTTGTTTTCTACAGCTCCCCCAGCCGCTTCCATAGCACTAACTGTTGTGGAGACTTCATTTAAATTTGTTAGTTGAAGCACTAGATAATGTGTGTGTGTCTCTAAAAGAGATAGGTAGGTGTGTTTGGTATCCAATAGATAGATAGATATTTTTTGCAATTTATAAAGTAAATATTTAAGCAGCTTCCAGCCACCATAAATGTAAACAAATATTTACAATAACTTGTCAAGGAATAATCTGCAATATTGATGAGTATATAAAATAAAAAAAAAATTAAAGTAAATGAAAATTAAACAAAAGTACAGTATCTGGATATTTATCTCAACAGATCGTCGTATCTCGTTTTTGTTTTTTCTAAATCGAGTTTTTTACATACATATTCTGTTAGAAGAAGCTCAAATAAACATGCCTTAAAAAAATTCAGTTGCATGTATAGACGAGTAACGGATTTACAGTGTTTCCACAAAAAGTTCTAACTCATTTCAAAAATTGTTTGAAAGAAAAACCCTAAATCATTTAAAGTTGAATTTATAGTTTGTGGTTTCTAATAAAACAAAGAACTTTTTTAAAAAATTTTTTCTGATTGATTTTTGTGTTTTTCGTACGAGAAAAATACAACGAAAGTCAAAAGCCAACTACGAAAAATTATAACTAACATACATGATATGTATGTATGTATGTAGTATACATGGCCCAATAATAAGTTCTGTGCAATTCTTTTTTTTTTTTTTTTTTTTTTTGCATATCAGAAGAGTTTCAAGCTTTATATTGACGATTGTGAATCCAAAAAGGAAAATCGTCATATGAAATTATCAAATACATTTTTTTTCAGAATTAATAAAGGAGTCAAACTATTCGTAAAAATAAATCAAAGAAAGAGCAATGCAATTTGTGCGTATCACATAAAAGTAATAAAGTGTCAGTCAAATATTTTGGAAAACATAGAGACGAAATAAATAAATGCGCAAAGAAAAACATAATGACATCAGAAATAATGAATACGGGACTATATGCGGTTGTTTGCATGGATAAGCAAGTTTTTAAATTAGTGCTGCATATTTCAAAATTAAATACATACTACTACATACATACAACTAATGGGAATCTAGTTTCTTCCGTTTTTGCAACATGCATTATTAACCACTTAAGGAATATTCGTGCTCGATCGCCCGATATTCCTCATATAATCATTTATGCGGATGGTTGTTGTTACCAAAACCGCAACTTGATTTTGTCTAATGTTTTATTCACTTTTTCAACAGAAACCAATAGATCGATTGAGCAAAAGTATTTAATAAGCGGTCATACTCAAATGGAATGTGACCCTTATAGAGAGAAAATAATGAAAAATAAATCAACTTGCCGTCTCAATTTGTTCAACTTATAATTATAATTAAAATTGCAGCACCCATGAACGCGCACCATTTACATGATTTTTTTTTTTTAAGTATTTCCCCAAATATATTCGTCTATTCGTCCAGGCAAAAAATATTGCTTGGAAGAGAAACTCATAATGGCTAAATTCAAACAGTCTAATTCATAAAAACTTATCAAGGGTTTATAACAGGCTTATAAAGCAAATATCCATACAAAATTTGCTTTATAAGCCTGTTATAAACCTTTGACAAATTTTATGAATAAGGGGGAAAGTCTTTAGTTAGCTAAGGGCAAAGTCTTAACTAATGATTCTTTATTCGCAATGCTTAATTTGCCATAAGAATAACAAGTAATAGTTAAACAATAGTTAGTATTTTAGTTTACCAATGGTTCAGAATTGACCGAGAATTCGGCCATAAGATATTTATAACCAATGTTTATTTAAATTTTTAGGCAGAAGCATTGATATTCCAATAGCAAATATACTACGAGCCTTAGCATATAATTCGTCAGAAACAATTTATTTTAAAACTAATATAACAGACGAATATGTGCTGCTCCCACAGAGATCAAAGTGTGATTTTCCCTGAACGACTTTATAAAGAAAAATACCAATATTTAAAAAAAAAAAAAAAAAAAGGTGGGACCACTTGCAAAATGTATGATAATTTGCACTTTAAAAACTAATATATGTGAATGTCTTACTGTTTGTTTGTGCTTTATAGGAGGCCAAACCCTTGGAGCGATCCTCCTGAAATTTTCACAGCATGTTACTGTGACTCTGGAAGGAATAATAGGTTATATGAAGTTTTGATTGGACAAAGGGGCATGACACCGCGCATATAACCCAAAAATTTAAATCTCCATATTTTGGTCATTTTTTGACCTACGTCGATGATATTTGTTACATATTGGCATAATTGGCATAATTAGGTGTACGTACCAGGAGAAAAGTGGGTGGGACCTCGCCCCTTTTTGGAATAATTGAAAATAGTCTTAACTACTAGACCAATCGTCATTATATTTTCACAAGAGGATATTCTTACGAAATAATAACTTCTTGACTATATAAACTTGTGAGTGGACAAAGGGGTGTGGCGAAGCACACCGTTTGCAGTTAGTTACATATATACATACATATGTATATATTTTTTTATATTTTTACTTGGATTTCTTTTTTTGTAAAATTTAACACCAATTGTTTTAGGAGTACAAACGTTTTTTATTTTAGTTCAAAAAGCCCTATCCCATAATATTTTTTTAAAAGTGAGTAACTAAAAAAGCCCTATCTTGCATAACTTAATTAATAAAAACTTAATTAAGAAATAAAACAGTGAAATTGAAGTGAAAAAATATTTAAATTTTGTTCATATTTTATTAAGTTTTTTTCCCCATCTGCTGTAAAGTTACTAAAATTTGAGATACGACCTCTCTATATTAAGGCAGCGATATGTAAATAACACACAAAACAAAACAAAAAAATTATGATGTTGATGATGATGATAACATTTAAAAGCAGAAATTATCACAAAATGGCAAAATTGTTTCAAAAGAAGGAATTTTAAGGGATTTTGTGACTTTAATTAAATTTTTATCCTATTTCTATATATGTATTTTTCTATATTTGTAATTTTTATTGTATTTTTTTTTTCTTTTAGCTATGAATCACCTTGACAAATTACGCTTGTGGGGTAAGGCGATACGTGTTATGGCCAGCAAACACCAGGCTGTACAACTGCCAAAAGAAGGACAACCCGATGCCGGCCTTACACGTGACTATTCTCAGAATCCATTGCATCGATTCAAGAAACCAGGCAGCAAAAACTATCAAAACATCTATCCGCCATCGGCGACATTGCATTTAAGTAACATTCCGTAAGTGCTTCTGTTTTATTATTTTTTAAGTATTTATTTTATCTTCGACAATAAAACGTTTTGCATGAACTGTCAGTTTTGTTGTTGAGTTTGCTGAGATCTTGTTATTTTTTTTTTATTTAATGTTTGAAGAAGGCATTAGCACTAAATTTCAAGTGTCAATTTCAACAATAATACGTTTAATTATAGAATAATGTAAAAAGTACTGAAATATTAAAAAAAAGAAATCAACTTGTAGTAGTTAAAATTTAGTTTTTTATGGCATTTGTGATAAAATTGCGTACCGCCAGCACACTAGTGTAGACCCCCGGATAAGCTTTACGCGCACAGCCTACTCCCCACGATACCACACCACAAAATTGATCATTTATAAATGCAGGTCCACCCGAATCACCGATACAAGCATCTTTGCGACCCGGTATAGCAGCACAAAACATTGAACTAGTCAAACTTATATTATCAAGCTTATAGAGTTCTGCACATCTAGATTTGGCAATCACCTTCACATTTACCGAACGCACTTGAAGCGGAACATATGTGGCATTTTCATTTGTTAAGCCCCAACCAGATACTTTTACAGTAGAACCAGTTTTCCAGTTTTTACTACACAGACCGGTTGGTTGTATTCCCAGTCCTCTAACTGGTGAGCGTAGTTTAAGCACTGCCACATCCATATTTATCGTGGACTTGCTGAAACCTTTGGGCAACATTATCCTGACAACGCCAGATCTTACACCAGGTTGAGACAGCTTAGTAGCACCAGCTACTATAGACAAACTTCTGACCCTCATGCCTTTAACACAATGGGCCGCTGTGACCACAAAACGTGCTGACACCAAAGTACCACCACAGGAAAATTCACCATTCTCTAACAGTTGCACTAAATATGGTACCTGGTTAATGGTGGTGGGCGTGCCACCCACAATGCGTGACTGAATTTGAGCCAAGACCTGCGATACATGCAGTACAATCAAATGGCAGATTATTAACAGTTTAACACACTTTTTTAATGGTAACATTTTGAGGAGCTGGTAAACTAACTTTTACTTTTCAGTTGTTATTAAGAACTGATGAGTTATCTAAAATTCCTATAACTGTTGGACTTAATTTAAGCGAAATTGTATATGTACGAGATGAAACAATTGTTTCAATATTTGTTTATTTATTTGTAAATTGTAATTTAATTTGTTTACATTTTTTTAATCAAGTGGTTTGTTTAGCGTTTTACTTAAGCTTTTGATAATGTTAGAATTTTGATTTCAATTGCAGATCTCGTAGATGTTTCGAAAACCTATTATTTGTACAGGGAGAAAGAAATTTGTAAAGAAAAAACAAAAACCTTCAATATTGTATTTTTAGCGGGTTATTATTTTATTTTTAATTTAGTTGTTTCTCTTTTTTATGATTTAAACACCCCTATCGTGAATAAAAATTCCACATGAAATTTGTTCCCTTTTATTTTTTTTAACATTGAATTTTAATACATACGAAAAATGTGAAAAGGGAACGAATTTCATGTGGAATATTTATTCACGATAGGGGTGATTATTTATTTAAAAAGGAAACTCGTTTTTCATGTTTAAATAACAACTTATTTAAGTAAAGCTTGAACAAATGAAATCCTCAATTTTTTTAACAAATATTGACAATTATTTATTGACGCCAATAATTGTTTAAGTTTCTATTTTTAGTGTGTGCCGCATCACCTAGACCAAGATCTATTAGTTTTTAAATAAACTAATACATACATACAGGCATGTTCTGAAATCATGGTGATTTTAAATCACAATAAGTCCCGGTTTATATTATGTTGCTGCGATTCTTGTCGTATCTTCTTTAAAATTGTATTTGCGTCTACATTGTGAGATTTTTGTTGCAGAGATTTTTTTGTGGATGTGTACATGTTTCTATATATTTTGTAGCTTGCACATACATACATACATGTATGAAAATAAAAAACAACGAATGAGTGAACAAAGCGTGTCTCACGAGTACATGCATATGTGTACCCCTTTTAATACGACTCACCGCTCTCGCCTAAAAAGCAAGAATCGCAGCGACAAAAATTTCATAATGTAAACCGGGACTAACGATTTTAAAATCACAGGAGGAATATTTTGGTGTTCTGAAAATCACGAGATTTTTAATTTTTAGTAGTGATTTTGATTGTTCTAAATCACGAGCTAACAGCTGATTTTCTTTGTGTTGATTAATAAAAAGTAAAAGTAAATCACGAGAAATGTAAACAAATCTAAAAAAAATGGTCCGCAAAAAATACAACGTCTTTTTCTGTGTAAAATAGTTGATTTATTTCAAAAACAAATAAAGAACAAATAATTTTAAGTGTATGTGAATATTTATTACAACAGTTTAATGAAAAATGCTTAAAAAACTCTAAGTGATTTGAAATTATTAGGCTGTTAGGTGGCCGGTTTTAGATCACGAGATTTCAATAATTTTTTTGCACAGAACACCTTTTCAGTGATTTCAAATCACTTTACGAAAAAGTGATTTTCAGAACATGCCTGATAGATAGGTTACTTCTCCATTTTATTGCTAACACATACTCGTACAGTAGCACAGTAAAGCCTGCATACCCCCTTGAAAAACAAGATTTTCAGTTATCTATGAACAATCTAGCAATAAAGTTCATTACAAACAAATTTCATCTAACAACAAACAATGACTAAAAAACAAAAACCTATGAAATTCATTTGTCAAACACAGAACAGTCTATGGCTATGTAGAAAAAGATATAAAATGGAATTCTGTACTTAAACAGTGTGCTACCAAACAATTCAGGCATCTTTACGAGAGTTTAGGGCCCGATTACCGTTCACAAAAAATCAGAAAATACTTAAGGTACGGTCACATGTAGCAAATGTTTGCCTAAAAAGACGTAACCACTAAATAGCATATATTTGAACTCGTTTATTTATTAAAAAAAAAAAAACATTGTTTATTTAGGACAGAATACAACCAATATTTAGGTTTATTTTATTTGTTGTTGTTTGCTCTTGCAAAACTCTTGTAAGAGTAAACAACTTGCAACCAAATTTGTGCTAAAACAAGCAAGTGGTTATGCTTTTGCCAAATGTGGCCGTACCTTTAGTGTTGTGAACGGTAATCGGGGCCTTAATTGTTGTTAATTTTGCAGTTAGGGTTATTTAACAAAAATTGCTAAAGAAATCTGTGTTAAAGTGCAGGAGCTTATTGTAAAGTACTCGGAAATATGTATGTATGTATATTAAAACAAAAGTGTAGAAAACAAACCAAAACTGACTCCACGTGCAAAGCGGCAAATTTTGTTGAATGTTCAAGAAAATCCTAAACTTACGGCAGTAGAAATTGCAAAGATGTTGGAAAACCAGAATATTGCTTCAGTGCTTCGAGAAACGGTGAGACACATATAAAGATGCAATGGACTTCACAGCCGTGTGCCCCGAAAGAAGCCGTTTATTAGTAAAATAAATATGCAAAAACGCGTCGAATTTGCTAAGAAATTCATTGATGCAGATGTTGGTTTTTGGGCTAATGTTTTATTTATGGCTAAATTCACACCCCCTTATTCAAAAACGATTATTAAATTTAACAAACATTTATTAAGCAAATTTTTATATGCAAATCTGTCTTAATAAAAGTTTGTTAAATTTAATAATCGTTTTTGAATAAGGGGGACAGTCTTTAGTTAGCTAATGGCAAAGGCTTAACTAATGATTAACTAATGACCGCGAATTCGGCCATTAGTGACAAAAGTAAGTTCAACTTGTTTGGAAAGCAATAAGTATGGCTTCGAAATAATGAAGCATTATTGCCCAAAAACTTGCTTCCTACAGTAAAACACATTGGTGGTGGCTCCATTATGCTATGGGATTGCATGTCGGCGTCTAGGGTGGGCAATTTGTATGCAGCGTATGGTAAATATCCTCAAAGATAATCTTAGGGAATTCGCGGAAAATTTGGGTCTTGCAAAAGGTTGGTACTTTCAGCAACACAACGACCCAAAGCATACGTCAGGTGTTGTTAAAGAATGGTCACCGGAGAATTTATGGGATGAATTAGACCGCATAGTGAGAAAAAGTACGATGAAAAATAAACAGAATCTTAAAAACGCTCTAGAATGGAAGAATGGAATTTAATTTCAAATAATTTATTGTTTTTTTGTTAGACTGAATTTGTTTGAAATGAACTTTATTCATTTAGCAAGTAAAGTTCATAGAGAGGGGTGTATGTAGACTTTACTGTGGTGATACTGTATACAAAACTATACTATTTTCTTAATATTCTTAAAAATTGTTCAACCCGCAATGAACTCAATGAACCCTTATAAGTATGTAATTATTGAAGGCAATGTTTCAACTGTGTCTAAATAGATAGTTTGAATTTTGTAAATTTTTGTTCGTTTTACACCTTCCTGCATTCAGCAACTTTCTTGGCTATCTGCTGCTGTGCCAGACAGGAAACAACAGTGATTTTCTGCACGACAAAAAAAGCCTGTGGCTATGATTATTAAAAATGTAAATGCAGCACGAAATAATTAAAGCAAACAACACACAAACTATTTACAACTAAAATCGTTTTTATAATAAATAAATAAATTTTTACTTTTTTATTCCAGATCATCTTGCACTGAGGAAGATATAAAAGAAGCCTTTACCACTAACAATTTCGAAGTAAAAGCTTTCAAATTTTTCCCGTAAGAATTTCTTTGTCTTAATTTTTTTTTATTAAATTTATTATTAATTGCAAATATTTTCTCTTTTTCTATTTCTATTTCATGTTCATAACTGTAGTAAGGATCGTAAAATGGCCTTGTTGCAACTGTCCTCTGTTGAAGAAGCCGTTTTGGCTTTAATCAAAATGCACAATCATCAATTGTCAGAATCAAATCATTTACGTGTTAGTTTTTCGAAATCAAATATCTGAACCAATAATTATTATCATCAATTTCACCACAACCACCACCACCACCAACAATACCACTACAACAACCACCAACAACAACCACACTATTATTTATATACAACTAAAAATCTATTATTACCCGCATGAATCTTTTAAAGAGATTAAGATTTATAAATAATAAATAAAAAAAAAAAACAATTAATAATAATTAAAGGCAGCATATTTTATAGTATATAATACTAAAAAATAAAAAATTAAACCCAACAACAACAACAACTACATACATACGACAACAAAAACCACAGCAACAATATTAACAATAAGTTAAGCTAACTAACTACAGAGAGGAAAAGAAAACAAGAAGCCAAGTCAAAACAAACAAAAAAAAACACAACAACAAAAACATAAAAATAAGTAAGAACAATTTCTAAAATTGATCAAGAACCCGGCGTTAAGAAATGTTTAGTAATTTTAAGTTTAAAACAAAAACAAATTCATTAGAATGAAAATTAAATGCAAACAACACACAGAAATTTGTAAAGAAATCAACAACAACCCACACAACAATAGTTATTAAAACAAAATCAACCAACTATAAAATACAATTTACATTAAAAATTAATTAATTAAAATTTGAAAAAAAACCCCCTTCTTACGCCCCCAAACTCTCTAAACCCCCTTAAAAAACCTTTGTCCTTTTGATTAAAGCCTAAGTAGGAATTTTAACAAAACAGTATAAGTATTAGCAAATAATGAAATTAAAAATTATTAAAAATGTTTCTGTGTAACTTTGTTTTGTTTAATTTCTTTTAAAAGATTTTATTATAACTTTTATTTTTTATTTCCCCTTTATTTTTTCTTATAACTTTTTTAAACTATTTTTTTATGCTCATTTATGTAACTTTTAATTATATTTAATATAAAACTTTTATTTAAAGAAAACACACACAAACACACGTCAACGTAAACGTAAAAACAAAATGAATGTGAAATTTTCTACTTTTTGAAACAAATATCTATGTAATATTAATCTCTATTCTTTTTTAAATCTAAAATTTGTTTTTTTTTTAATAATTATCTCTTACTATTGGATGTGAACTTAAATTTAGGATATGAACAATGATTATATATATTAAATATAAAACAAAAAATATAAAAAATTTATTAAAAATAAAACAAAAAAAAAAAAAAACAACTATCGCACATTTTAATCAACAACTAATTGCAATACAGTTTTCCAAGTGTAATACAGTAAAACAAAACAAAAAAAAAACGTTAAATAAATAATTAACGAATGAATTTTAGTTGTTACCAACGTCATCGTCAGCACATACATACCCCACCATCACCACAACCACCACCAACTCCACCTCCGCCAACCAGAACATCTTCAAAGCAGCTTTAAGTTCAACAGAGAGAATTTTTCAATCATACACAACTTTAAAATGAAACAGCTCTACTTCAGAAAATGCTGAAGCTTCAATTTCATTATTTTCTACACACATCCGGAATTTTTTAGTTTTCAAATGGAAATTTTCCAGTTTCAGTTTTAAATCACGACATTTAAGTCCGCTTTCACACTCTGCAATTCTGTCTCGTGTCAAGGCAACTATTTTTCAATGAGAAGGCAAAAGATAAAAGATAATTCTCTCTTTTCTTCTCATTGAAAAATACTTGCCTTGACGAGACAGAATTGAAGAGTGTGAAAGCGGACTAAGAAATACAGGTTTTAAATGGATTCAGTGACACTAAACAAACGTTCGCTTAGTTTTTGAATATTTTTTTAATGTGATTTTCAGACAAATTATCAAAACAAACGTTGTTCTTGTATATGTTTTACTGAAACAGGCCTTAAAAATTCGAGTTTAATTTTGAATTGTCTGTCGATGTTAAGGCTTATTGAGAGACAACATAATTCAAACAAATTAAGCAATTATGTATAAATGAAATGTGAATATTTTAGGTTTAGGTCAACTGTAGAAAGGTTTTTTCAACCAACATAAGGTGATTGTGGTAATTTAAAAAATTAGATTTAATTTAACGAGACGTTTACATGTCCAAGAAATTGTTATATCGTATATACCAGCAACTGAAAAAGACAAATAGTAGTAATTAAACTAAAAATATACAAATTGTCGAGTTTTCTGTAAAAAAAAAATCCCCTTAAAAATATTGAAAATACAACATGTAACCTGTTACTAAGTTTTTATATGGTTCATTATACTGTTTTTAGTACCAACAACTAAATACTTTGAAAAATTAAAATAAAAAATTAAATAATGAAATACAGCAGTTAAAACAGTAACAATTAAAGTCTACTATTTTCGTTAGCAACAACTAAATACTGAGGGGTTACTGGGTATTTCGATTCGAAAGCAAAAGCTTTCGAAATACACTGTAAAAAGTATACAAATTCGAATGATTTTCTGAATAATATGAAGTTATTCTTTCGTCTGTTAAAAGAAAATAAACATTAAATTTTAGATTTTTATTAAAAATTTTGGGGTATATTTTCGCATCCATTAAACATTTTAGAATGTATTAAAAGAGAATATCTAAAAATAACAATAACGAATTCTTCTGACTTGTAAGACATTTTTTAAGCATGACGATTTCAGAAATGTTTTCATGCATGTTTTCTAATTTGTTGAAACATTTTACAAAGTAGGCTCGACTTATTTTGTACAAGTATTTGTAAAGTTCAGCTTCAAACTACAGTTTATAAATACTATCTTAAACTATGGTAGTTGGAAATTTTCAAAACTTGTAGAAAATATTCAAATGTTTTTAACAAAATTGGTTATTTGAGTTAAAACTTTAAACAGGCGGGGTAAGTCATATTTAGAAGTTAATGCTACAATAAGCAGTCTCCACTACAAATTGTAAAGAGTTTAGAATAAAGTTTAAATATTGGAAATCGTTTTTTAATTGATTTTTATTAATTGCAGGTAATATTTAGAAATGGCTTTACAACAACACTAACTAAATAAAATCGATTGTAGAAATTGCAGATATATCTATTAATGCTTGGTTTTCACTATGTCATTTTTGTTGTCAAATTGTCCAAATTTGCAGGTAATATTTAGAAATGTCTTTACAACAACACTAACTAAATAAAATCTATTGTAGAAATTGCAGATATATCTATTAATGCTTGGTTTTCACTATGTCATTTTTGTGGTCAAATTGTCCAAATTGTTGGCAATTGTATGAAAACGGGTTGTCTATGGCGTCTAATGAGATTGCAAACATAGATGACGCCATATGACAACCCGTTTTCATACAATTGCCAACAATTTGACAACAAAAATGGCAGTGAAAACCAAGCATAAGAATTTAACGAATTGCTTTTAAATACTTCAAAACGCTTATAATACCCGGAATGTGAACTATATTATCGGTTGTGCTAACAATTGAAAGTAATATATGTATTTGTTTCTGCAGATGGAGAAATTTAAAAAATCAGCGAATATATCCTACAGAATAGTTTACAGATTCTATAAAACATTTGCTCTGAGACGACAGAAGTTTTTCAATTTAATTCAAATGATTTTGTATGAAAAGTTAGGACACATAGCAGACGCAAGTTTTAGTTAATGGTTTGGCGTTGTATAAAAGGTATTCACTAGATTCATTTTACTTTCGTTTATATAATCCTAAATTAATGTTCGATTTGCAGAACATGATATAGTCGTTCGTTCGGGCGATATTTATCAATAAAATATAAAACCAATTAATAACACATTCATTATTCGGCCTAATCTGCGGGAGTTTTTTCTCTTTCTGTTTCTTACCATTGAGTTTGAATAGGAAAAATGGGAAAAGGAAAAAAAAACTCCCGCGGAATTTTTATTCATGATTGGCTGATTGAAAACAAATGGATTTCTTTAAAATTTTAATCATTATTGATTGTTTCATTATTGACATAATAACACTGCCAGTCGCTAAATCAAAAAATTTGTTTAAAAAAAAAAACAAAAATAAATGATTTTGTCAAATCAGTTGAAAATTAAAAAAAGTTTTGAAATATAAAAAAAAGTCACATTTTCCGCACTAGAGCTGTTTCTATACTAAAGTGTGCAATTCTATATAAACAACCAACAACAGCAGTAGCAGCAACATCAGCACCCGCCAACACCTTGAGCAAGTTTGAAAATATTCTTTCAAAATCTCAAAACAACCTATCAATTGTAGTGAGTATTGCTATGAAAAAAGAAAAACATTATTTTTTAAATCATATTTAAAAAGAAATTACAAAAAACAAAAAAAGAACTAAAATAGTATAAATACAACAACAAAATCAATCAAACTGTGTTTCGTTTTAAACAAGAACAAAAATAAAAATAAGAAAAATTCAAGCCCCACAAAAACTAAAAGATAAAAAAATATTTAAAAGTAAAATATTTTTTGTTTTAGTGTACGAGTATTTGCTGATTTATACATACATAAATATAGTGTTATTAATATATTTTTAAAGCAAACAAAATGGGAATCTTAAATATATTTATATATGTATAGTATACTTAGGTACACATATGTATAAATAAAAAGAAAACTATACATTAGTAAAACATAACATTCAAAGAATATAAAACATTATTTTAGTTTTTAATAAAATGACAAAAAAAAAGATAAACTTAAATTTCGATATGCAAGTTATAGTTTAGAGGAAACAAACTATAAAGGTACGGTCACACTTGGCAAATATTTGCTGAAGAAGACGTAACCACTAATTAAAATATATTTAAACTCGTTTATTTATTTAAAAAAAAAAACTTCTTTCATTTAGGACAAGACACATTAAATATTTAGTCTTATTTCATTTGATGCTGTTTGATCTTGCTAAACTCTTGTAAGAGTAAACAACGTCAAACAAATTTGTGCTGAAACAAGTGTAACCATACCTTTAAGAAAACTGAACAAAATCGTTAGAAAATTTATTGTATATTAAATTAAAATCATAATTATATAATAATTGAAAAAAAAAATATTTAATATGTATATTTTTTCAGATTTTTGGCTTTTTACAAATTGGTTTGAAAATGTGTTGCTTAGCTCTGCAGCTTTTACACGCAATTTTTTTTTGTTCTTTTTTTGATAATCTAAATATCAAAACACTTCAAGCCTACTTTATTTTTTATAAATACGGCAGTTTATATTTTGTAAACGGAAAGAATTTGCTGTAAAACGTGTAAGATTGACACTGTTATATTAAGACTGTGTCTTACAAAAACAAGATGTTTTACTAGGTACATATCTATACAATTGTATATTAAGGCCTATTCTGAAAAGTTGTAGAAATGGCAACATTTTCGAAATGTGTTGTAATAAACACAAGACTTGTTTATTATTTAAAGAGACAAAGAAAAAAAACTGTTTATTTAAACAATATTTTTTTTTAGCAATAGCCCTACTACAGCTGTTTAATAAAGTTATTATTTCATTTGTTTATAGACATTTACGCATGTACAAGTATGTACGTTAATTCTATAATAATTATAATTAGCATTGATATATACATACATACATACATTAGAAAACTAAACGAGTATAGATCAAAACAAAAAGTATTAAACAAATAATAAATATTTATGAATAAAACAATTAATGCATGTGTAGTGTACTGAAAATTAACGAATATAGACGAATATAAATATTATTTGAAAATTGTATAATTTCTTTATTTCTTTGCATTACATACATATATTTTAATTCAATTTATACAAAAATGAGCTTGTTAGAAAAGAGGAACTAAAATGATAAAAAAAAACACACATTTTTGTTAAACTAAACAAACCCAGAAATAAAAACCATTTAAGGATTTAAAAGGAATTTCATATGACAAAAACATATTAAAAATAAAAAAAAAAACTAAAGACAAATCAAAAGTTTAAAAATATATATAATAAACTTTCAAATATATATATATACATACATTACATATACCTTAAAATATATATTTATTATTATTATTAATAATAACAAACAATTTTAAAAATCATTTTTTTAAACTCTAGAAAAAAGTGCTATTTTCACAACTAAAAAAACCGTAAAAAAAAAGAATTTTCAACTAAAATATGATAAAAACAAAACATAAAATTAAACAACTTCAAAAATGTCTTATTGAAAGTAAAGAAAAAAAAAACAAAACAAATTGTAAAACAAAAAAATTTAAAGGCTTGTGAAAAATTGCACTTGATAACAAGAAAATACATAATAATAAATATTAATGAATTATACATACATACATACATACATAAATAACAATTTTTCCGTAAAACTAATAATAATAGAAAAAATACAACAAGAAAAACCACAAACAAAGTGAAAAATTTTTAAATGTAATATTTATCCCAACGATGATAAATATAAAACAAACAAAAACAAACAAAAACAGTAACATATACATATATATTTTAAATGTTTAAAACAAAAAGAAATAAATACCAGAAAATATTAACATTAATATTTGTACATTATTTAAAATTTATTAAAAAAAAAAAATAATAATAATAAAAAACCCCATCATACCACACGTAGTTTATGTAAAAAAGATATAATATTTTTAACAAATTAATAAAATTAAATCATATGTATGTATATGTAACTGCAAACCGGAGACAGGAAATTGTCATTCGATTAAGGTGCAATTTAGATGATGAAGTTTTAATCATGAACTTTTTTTTTACCTTTGAAGACATCTTCTAAAAACTCTTGCAAGTATGTTTGTGTATATTTTTATTTCAGGATTGATTTATTTCTTTTTTATATTTATTTGTTCATTCGTATAGAATAAAATATAAAAAAAAAATAAGTCCGCTTTCACACTTTTCAATTCTGACTTGCCTTGACAAGTATTTTTGGATCTTGACGGTACTAATCAATTTTTTCATTTCCTTTTGTTTTTTTTCTTTCATGCATATTGATTTGCATTAAAAAGTACGAAAACTGAATTGACGTGTGTGAATGAATTTGCAAGTTCAAAAGAGAATTGTACAAATTTTTTTTATTTTTTCACTTTTTAAAAGCATTTCTCACTTTAATACAGAAAATTAGTATAACCTAAAAAAATATTAAAAAGTAAAAAAATTAAATTTTGAAAATTTTAATTCGTTAAAGCCATTAAAAAAAACAATGACGCTAATACAAGCACAGCTTTGCATAGAAGTAGGTATTTATAACATTTTGGAAATTGGAAATGGAAGAGAGAATGAACAAAATAAGATAATGCTATTACAAATATAGCTTTATTATTGTGTGAAATAGAAACACGGAAGTAAATGCAAAAGGAAATCAAAATAATAAAAATCTACCCCGCGTCCTCATCTAAATTGGGCCTTAGACGAATTTTTTAAATTTCCTCATGAAAAATCTTTGAAAGGTTGACATCAAGTATTCGGTTGGTGTTTTTTGTTTCGAATGCATTAAACTGTCCCTTGCATACACGAACACATAGAGGCGAAGCATCGAAGCGAACAAAATGAAAAATTTTGATTGATTGTAAACCCAAAAACAATGCAACAATAATTGTTCATACATAGTATATGTACATATGTATGTGTGGGTTTTACTCATTTATTTTGTTTTTCTATAATCTTTCTCAAACTTCTTTAGCACTCGATTGCGAATTTTTTAGGGCTTTTCAGGACACCGAGAGAGCATGCCACATTTATTAATGCATTTATGTGTTTCCTTTTGAAGTTTTTAAACAATATGCTTTATTATTTCTGGATACAAGGTACATATTTTACGAACCAAAAACAATATACAATTGAAAGTTGTTCATTCAACATTTTATTTCACACGACCGCTTTGGTGTTTAACCAGTGATCGGCACAAAGAGAGCATACTGCATTTACAAAATTTCTTTTGTTAGTTCATACTTCTCTTATTTCTACATTAATTTTTACAAACCAAAAGCCATGTGTTAGATCGAACTTCTTGTATATTCGTAATCTGCACAATATAAATGTCTACACTAACGGTCATAAATGTTTAATTTAAACAATTTTTACCATAAATAAGTTGTACATGAAGCCTAATCAGACCTACAAAATTGGGACATAGCGGTCCATAATTGACCGTAGCTCTCACTTCCGAAAGTGACTTTAATCACTATAAATATCTTAAAAATATTGTTACCCAAATAAAATTCAACACACAGAAGTTGCATACATACATATGTATATACAGATATCATGACACCTAATTACTCGAGGCTAACATATAAGACCACCTCCGTAATTCACTTTTAAAAGTTTTTATATCGGTCATGACACAAAATTTTTGGATGATCGGCACATAATAGGTCTTTGCTCTCATATAGCTTATATTTCTAAAAACTGTTTTTGCACATATGTACACTGGGTGTAGGGTATTATATGGTCGGGCATGACCGACTATACTTTCTTACTCGTGTTTTTTTTCTTCTTTCAAACTGCCGGTTGGTATATATACCTAAAAATAAAAACACAACAAACAAAAGAATTTATAAAAAAAAACCTACAAAAATCAGTTTATGAAACAAATATTTGCAATTTAAACTATCAACTGAATATTAAATTTTGCCTAATAATGATAATATGTAGTTCTTTTTCGTTTCTTTATAAATAAAACAAAATACTTTAGTTTTTTACTAATGCATTGGTGTCTAATTTAAAAAAAAAAAAAACAACTCGACTTGCTATATTTTGCAAAATGTTGTACTGGAAAATACAAAGGTCTTGCATACGTCTCCTTAGGGTGGGTTTAAACCGCAGGTGGGCAATCACATACTATGCCTTATTGTAGCTGATTGCAGCGATTTTAAAACGTCAAAATTTGCACCTCTGTATACTTTGTGCCAGCAACTGATTTAAGTTTGATATCTGAGATCACAACAAAGCGAGAAACAAATGCTCATTTTAGTTAAACACACAAATAAGCTTATAGGTTTTCGTGTTTTCACATATCGTATACAGAATTTTGTATCCAATGAACATGTTATAGGAAATTTCAATTTCGTCCATGACTGGTTTAAACTGTTACTGAAGGTTTTAATTTATTTGATGGTGTTTGATCTTGCAAAACTCTTGTAAGAGTAAACAATGTCAAACAAATTTGTGCTAAAACTAACGACTTGCTTTTTTGAGTAAAACATATTTGCTAAATGTGACCGTACCTTAAGTCCCAATTTACACGAAGCGATTTTTTATTGAAAAGATTGATACAAGTTTTTCCTTCAAATTTCTTCGGTGCTAACACAGCACAATATAATTGCTTAAATTACTCGTATTTTTATTTGAGAGTAGACACACACTTGTATACACATCTGTGTTACTCTCGTATTCGTATTACATACTATGTATGTGTGTATACTCTCGTATGTTTTAGAGCCATTTAAGCAATAAGAAGTGGCGCTGTGTGAACACCGAAGAAATTTCAAGGCAAAAATTGTATCAACATTTTCAATAAGAATTGCTTCGTGTACAGTGGGACTAAAAATACTTTTGAAAGATTTTGCATTTCAAACAGAGTATGTTAATATTTTAAATTCTGAATGTTAGAATTTTTTTAAGAAATTTAGAAATTTTTTAAAGAGTTCTATTTTTTTAAACTGATATATTTTTGAACGAATCACATTTCTTTAAAAAAATACTAATGAAGGTACTTTTACAAGCATTGCATGTAGTTATATCTTTTTAACTAATAGCAACTTATTAGGGATTTTTTAAAAGAGTTTTATATGTTTTTTTTTTTTTTGTTGCTATTTGTTTAAACCGCAATAAACAGTGTTGCTAAACAAGCACTTTTAATACATATCAAACAAACAGCTAGTAGCAAATGATACAAACGCTTAAATACCCCACTAAATTTAAATTTACAGCAGAATGCGCAATAAATAGCTTGAGATGATTTACATACTTTTTAAAAACATATTTTTAGTATTATTATAACAGCAGCACCTGAGTTTTATTTTAAAAAAAGGACAACTTATTTGTGCTAGATTATTTTTAAATATTAATAATTTTATATACATACATAATTTTTATAATTTTAATATTTAAAAGAAAAAAAGAAAGAAAACAATTTTAATTTATGAAACTGTTTTTTAAAGAATTAATATTTAAAAATGAAAAACAAAATATTAATAATTAAAAATTAATGCAAAAAAAAAAACACACACACACAGGGTTGTTATAAAATAAAACTTAAACCGTAAAAAAAGAACAATCGTTTGAAACAAATCATTTTAAAAACTTAAAAAGGAAAACAAAAATATGAAAAATAATTAATTAAATTAAAACAAAACAAAATATATATACACATATATATTAAAAAAAAACAATTATACATATTAAAATAAAAAAGAAAATAATAAAAAAAAATAAAAATACATATTAGCAAGTAGTTTAAATTAAATTATTTATAACTGAGTGTTGATTATTTTAAGTATTAAAACATATTTTACCGTAAAGTAAAACAAACAAAAAATAAAATTATTAACAAACAAACAAAAAAAAAAAAAAAAAAAAACTTGTGAGAAAAACAAAATGTTAGAACAAAAAAAAAATTAAACAAACAACAAAAAAAACATGCATGTAAGTGTCAAAATAATAATAAAAATTAAAACAGAAAACAAAAGAAACCTAAAGAAATTATATAAATAAATAAATAAATAAATAAATAAATTATATTATACATTACATTATACATAAAATATATTAAAATTAGTATTTTAAAAAGTCAATTGCATTTCTCTTAGTTAAGACAAAACAAGAAAAATTTATTTAATTAAAAGGAAACTTATTAATAACAAATAAATAAACAAACAAAATTAAACATTTACAAAAACAGAGAATATTAAAATTAAATTAAATTTAAAAAATTATTGTTTGTTAATCATGTTTTAGTAAAAATTATACAAAAAAAAAAGTTATCATTTCAGTTTGTGTTGCTATTTTACTTTGTTTCATTCAAAAGACTCTTAATGTTAAAAATTCAAAGTTATTAAACATTGTTCAGATTAAAGCTAGTAGCATTACTAAAGGTACGGTCACACTTGGCAAATATTTGCCGAAAAGCATGTAACCACTAAATAAAATGTTTTTAAACTCGTTGATTTATTAAAAAAAAAAAAACTTCGTTTATTTAGGACAAGGCACAATAAATATTTAGGCCCCGATTGTCGTTCACAGCACTGAAATGTTTTGTTGTCTCTACTGCAACACAACAAGCATTTTATTAAGATTAAGCGATAAGTGTTGTGAATCGTAATCGCAGCTTACAACATCAAAATACTTAAGGTTTGTATAGACGTTTATCAGATCTTACAACGTTGTCCAAAAAATGTTCAGAAAATGTCTAACAACCATTTAAACTTGAAACTTTTGACTTCCAACGTTGTAAGAAAAAGTATTGACAATTTACCTTTTTCAATGTCAGAACATTGCTAGCACATTGCTAAATCTGACAACATTGTATAATCTGACAACCGTCTATACATAGCTTTAGTGTTGTGCACAGTAATCAGGGCCTTAGTCTGATTTTATTTGATGCTGTTTAATCTGGCAAAACTTTTGTTAGAGTAAACAACGTCAAACAAATTTGTGCTAATGCAAGTGGTTACGCTATTTGGAGTAAATATTTGTCAGTTGTGAGCATATCTTAAGAGCCTCGTTTTATAAATGTGAATCGTGTGATAATTGAACGTGTAGCAGTGCCCTATGACACCAAAGCATTTTTTCTTGTCGGTTTTAAACCCAATTCTGACAATATTGGTTTCTATGACACCCCTAAATGTTAATGGTAATCCAAGATGTTTAATGTAAAAATTATTAACAATTATGTCTACATTTAATTCCTTAATATTCCAGCTAAGGCAGAGGTTGGATTGCAAATATATAGATTGATTTTATATCGAACTACTTCTCAAATGTCAAATGTTTGAAACAAAAACGGCTTTCAATTAGGGAAATATTTCATACCAGTACCATGAAGCTTTATAATTTCAAACTGTATGTGAATATTACATATGAAATATTAAAATATACATTAGGGTACTACATTTGTAAAATAAAGTGAAAGTGATATTTCCATTAAGTTTGTGTCCTACATACATTTTGTGAAAAAGATTTGAAAAGTAAAATATCAATTTCAGTTTGGTTCAACGTAGAATAAAAGTTTCTCTTTTTTTTTTAGAACGCCGTGAAATTTTCTATGTGGAATTGAAAAAGATTTCAGTTTCACTTCGTAGTGGAATATAGAACCCAGGCGATAAGCTTTTAATTTGGAATTCTATAAATTTAAAGTATAAGTGGAGTCACCCATACGTTCTGAACAAAACACTTGTTCGGCCAAAGTTTTGTTTTCTCTCTTTGAGAAAGAAAAAAACTTTTTTTACGAACAACTCTCAGCTTGAATGGGTTTATTTTATATTTTGTCTGAATAAAAATGAACTGAAACTGTTTTTGAAAAATATACACTTTATATTAAAATAATTTAATATTTCTTTTGTGACACTTAAAAACCAAAACAAAATATATCAATGGAAGCAGTATTAAAAGCTTGTAAAACAATAGATTTTTTTTTTAAATATAACAGCTTTGATTTTCCAGAAAAATCATTCGAAACAAATGAATGAATCCACTTTAAGTGTTAACAATAGTAATTATTTATTATTGTTTCACATTTCCAATAGAAAATATTTCCTCTGCTTTTTAGTGGGTTTAATTAAATAATTTGAGCAAAAGCATTTAAGCTCATCTTCAGGTTTACGAATAATATTATAATAACATTTCAATAATTTGGGAATTTAATTCTTCAATAAAACTTAAATTGTAGGCGAATTTGAAATTCAAACCCCTATCACAAACTGGGCAGTGGACACAATTTTGCAGTTTCAAAAAGCCAGAATACGTTTTTTAGGACAGCTGTCATAGAAAGAGAAATGCATAATGTGTTTGCAGAATATGTATAAAAAAGTATAATTCTGGGAAAAAAAGGAGAGACATACGCCCAGGTTCTATATTCCACTATGAAGTGAAAGTGAAATAATTTTCACTTTCACATAGACTATTTTAGGGCGTTCTAAAAAACAAGTAAAACTAGAAACGATATTTTACTTTTGCAATCATTTTCACAAAATTGAAAATACAAACTTAATGAAAATTTCACTGCCACAACATTTTACAAATGTGGAACCCAGGTGATATACAATTTGTTTATCTTATGTCGCGTGACACTTCTGTATGCTTTGTGCCTCTATTTAGGGTTAAATTCGACTTGAATATTTTAAATATTTGATTTGTTATTTGCTAGTGTGCACCATAAGGCACTAATTAATTGAACTAAAGTTTGGAATTTACTTACTTTTCATCTAAAAAAACATGCAATCGTTTAGGTTCTATATGCCATTACAAAGCAAAACTGAAAGCGTTTATTATTCCACATGCATAGACAATTTCTCGGCATTCTAAAGAATTTGTGGAAATGATATTTTAATTTTCAAAAAAAATTTAAAACACAAACTTAATGAAAATTTCATATTCACTTCATTTTACAAATGTAGAAACCAGGTGTAAATTAAATTGAGTCACATACAAAAGTTTTTTACAGTATCATTACAGCAACATCCTGAAATTATAAGCACCATGACTGAAGTATATTTCAAATTGAGTTATCGACTGAAATATTTATAAGGATTTTGATATACGAGTATGTGCTCAAAACTTAAAAAAAAAAAAAATAAAATGACAATCAAACTGTTAAATACAAACCAAAATATTCATACAACTATTCACGAGGAAAAAGTTTTGCTTTTAACACAGGAAATTATCAAATATAAACACAAATTTTAACAACAAAAATCGATTGGTAAATAGTAATGCTAACAGATTTTTGTAAGTACATATAGACGTAATGTTATAATTAATAGATTTCACTTCAAGTTTTTTAACAAAAAAAAAAAAAAAATAGTAAAGACTTTGTTTTCGGACAATGTGTTACCCTAAGAGTTCTTCTTTTATTGTATATAAAACAAATTTTGGATTATTTTTAATTTTATGCGTTAATTTCATACTTTTGTTGCAACTTAAAAATAGCTAGTAACAATTTTTTTGAAAATATCTATGTGACCTACTCCACGACTCCAGCTCCAACTCCTACTACTTCTGAATTCTATTTGAAATAGTAAACATTAATATAAAACGGAAGACAAATATGAACAAATCGAACAAAATAAAAATAAAAAAAAAATAATTAAATAAAATGCAAACTCGCACACTTACACTGTATGAAAAAGTTCCTACTTTTAGTAAAAACAAAAACAAAAATAAAAACACAACACACACAAATTATTCAATCAGTTTCTAACTCATTTATTTAGGCCAATTGTATTGTTTTATTGTTATTTTCTATTACAAAATTTATTTGAGTATGATTTGAAAACAAAAAATAATTAATAAAAATAATAATAATAATATGAGAACTAGGGTCCAAAAGTCCAAAAATATTAAACAAACAAACAAACAAACAAACAAAGAAAGACAAAAACCAAATTAAGAAATTTTAAAACTCAGCAAAAGCAAAAACGAAACTCAAAATTTTTCAGTTTAAACCAACAGCTTAAAGCTTTGAATTCTTACACAAACACAAGGACCTTTTAAGTGTAAAATTAACGAAAATTTCATGGAAAAACAACAGCAGAATAATTAATAAAAAAAAAAAATAAATAAAAACAAAAATCATACAATTTCAAACAAACTTTAAATAAAAAGCAAAAAAAAAACCAAACAAACAAATAAATAAAAATGTAAATTTAAATTTAATAAAACTTATTGACAAGAAATTGAATTATAAATTAGCAAATAATTATACAGATTATATTATATTATATTAAAATAAAATGAAATATTTAAATAAATTCTTTTTGGTACGTTTTGTTATGTTTTTGTAAATAATTTTATATTAAATTTAGATGTCAAAGGGAAAACAAAGAATTATGCAAATATTTTCCAATAAAAATCATTCTAAATTTTTATTCTTTAAATTAATAGAATACATTTTCGTATTTTAAACAAAAATTTAATTAATATTGAATAGACAAATATGCAAAACAATGCAAAGGTGATTATTTGAATGAATAAACAAAATTAAAACAGAAATTAAGAAATGTTGAGTGAAAGAATTGAACTAAACCGACAATTTTTATGTTAATTTTGAGCATTATTTGGCAAATATAGCAAAAACTAAATAAATAAATTAATTAATTAATAACAAAAAAAAAAACTGGACATTATAAAATTAAAAAAATTAATAATATAATCAAAAGAAGAAAAGAAGAAACAACAACAGTTATTTGTTTGTTATGTTTAACAATTTAATTAAAAAAAAAGCAGAATTATCACATTAACAAAAATAAATAAATAAAATAGAAAAAAAAAACTTGTGAAATAATTCAAAAGAAATTATTTTTTAAAGTAAAAGAACAGAACAGAACAGAAATGAAAAGAAATTAACATGACATGTCATTATTTTTAACTTAATACTTTAATTTTGAAAACAACAAACAATTTGTTTTAATTATTTATATAGAAAAATAAGTTTTATTAAAGTTTAGTTTTTTTTTTTAATTATTAACTATTAAATATTTTTGTAAGCATAATAATCATTTTTAAACAAGTCGTCGTTATATGATTTAAGCATGTTTTTTTTTATCATTATTTTTATTAATAATACATAATTATATATTAACATAGTTTTGTCATACTTTTATGTTGTTTTAAATACCTACATATATATAAATATATATAACTATAGTTATTATTATTATTATTATTATCATTATAATTATGATTAATTTGTATTAATAATTTGTTTATTAATAATAATGCAAAAAAAAAAAAAATATATATATATAAATAAAATGTAATGAAACCCTAAAACTAGCAACAACATATGTTAAATTGTTAAGTTTAAATAAAAAGCAAAAATGAAAATAATTCTGAAAATTTGAAAAATATCCAGCCCAATCATGAATAAAAAATCCGCGTTAGTTTTTTCCCTTCTTATTTTTTTTAACACTAATGAATTTGTATAGGAAAAATAGGAATAGAATAAAAACTCCCGCATAATTTTTATTCATAATTGGGCTGATTAAAAAATAATTTATAATAATAATAAAACTAATAAAATTGTGTGAGTTGGCAGTTAAGGTAATAAAAAAAAAAAACAAAATTAGCAAAAAGAGTTTTTGCTTATTTATTTTTTTTTAATTGTTTGTTAATCTTCTTCTAATGTATTCATTTATAATCTATAATTTTTTTACGTTTACTTTATATTTTATACATATTTTTTACATATACAAATAATAAATATTTTTAAACTTTTTTTTTTTTTTTTTTTTAATAAAGCTGTTTAATCACATAACAACAAATGTATCAATCAAACAATCAATACATTTATACACTTACACACACACACACGCCCTCTCCTCCCCTCTAAGCCCCTAAAATATACATATATTTTATGTCAAATATTTTTTGATTTTTAGTAATGTAATTTTATCACATAAAAATAAAAACAAAAAAAAAATATTTAAACTTTCGACATTTTTTAACTTCAATATTCTGCAAAACAAAATAAAAATAAAAAACTTGTATTTTTTAAAGCTATTCTTAAAAATTAAACATTAATTGTGTTAAAAACAATAAAATGGTTTTATTATTAAAAAGAGAAACTAACCGCTGAATAACTAAAAAAGTAAGTATTCCTACAATTACGATTAGGACTGACAAACGCGACAGGTTTTCTAAATGTAAATCCGGGATACCGGGACTTTTGTTTTATATTGCAACAAATTGGTGAATTAATAATAAAAACTATTTATTTCATATATTTTTTGTCTTCTTAGATATAATTTTTAAATTTATTAAATGTTCATAAACGATTAAGAATTTTAAAGCAATAACATTACATTGAATTTTTAGTTCAATTTCCACGAAGGTTTTAATCAAAGTTCTTGTTTGTTGATTAAAATTTATTTAGCAAAAAGGCAACAATTTGTTGGAATAAATGGTAGAAAGAGCTGCCCGAGCACTATCAATTCTGGAGTTCCTCAGGGAAGTGTTCTGGGAACTTTGTTTTGTTTTTTAATCTATCTGAATAATATGCAAAACTTGCCTATGTTTGGAAAGCTAACAATATTTCCTGATGATAAAAATCTTCTGTATTCGTATATGCATGAAACTGTCTTAAAAACTCAAATGGAATATGATGCAGCTATTATTGTGGAGTACATGAGAATCAATAAATTGCTCATCAATGCTCAAAAAACTAAACCAATAAGATTTAGACCTTACTTAGTAAATGGACAAAGCTTCAACATATATGTGGATAGAAATCAAATAATTGAAACCCAATCAACAAAATTTCTTGGAATGCACTTGCAAAATAATCTTTCTTGGGATATTCTCATATTCAAAAGCAGTATCTGCATCTGGTTTAAAACTAAATTTAATACGAGTACTAACTCATTATATATCAGTCATTGATACAAAGTCACTTAAATTACTTACCAAATATACATACATATATGCTTATAAGAAAATCAGTGAACTAAAATCCTTGCAGAGATATCAAAATAAAGCATTGAAATCTGGGGGCTAATTCTCGCATTCGTATGCGAGTAAATTTTCATTCGAACGTTCGATTTTTTTAACATTTGGGATTCTCTCATTCGATAGCGAATAAAATGTATCGACATTTCTTATGATGGCATTCGATAACGAATGATTATTCGAACGCAACCTTGCGAGTTTTTACTCGTAAGCAAAGAAGCATTCGAAATAACGTTTTTTTAATAAACAGAAGAAAAAAAAAGAAAATTTTAGTAAAAAATTTGTTACTTACTTTAAAAAATATTATAATATTAATAATTTTATTACTTTTAGGTCAAAAATAAATTTTACCTATACTTGCTTTGGGAGCCTAAAACGTCTTTTGAGTCTAGAAACACACATACATACATTAATACATACGTATGTATGTATGGACTTATTTATACTTACTCATTGTTTGTCAATCTTAAGGGTTCGGAGGTGTTTCTTATTTGTTTCCTTATGTCATTAATGTTTTCAATCTCGTCAGAATTAGAAGACGATGAGTAAAAAAACACAACTGGATCCATTTTTAATTTAAAATAATTTCTTTTAAAAATTTTGCTTTTACTTGAGTTTTTTTGCAGAACCATATGTTTTTTGTTTACATTTTCTTTTATTTTATTCAGTGTTGTAATACGTACTTATTTAAGTTTTTTACAACACTGAAGCAATGAATCGATTCGATTCGTATCGAGTACCATCATTAGAAAATTTTGCACTGTCGAAATAAATTTCGATTCGAAAACAATTTCGATCACGACTGCCAGAATTAGCCCCCTGTTTTTTATTTGCCTTTATATTTTCCAACATTAACCTTGTATAAAGAAATATCTAAAACAATTCTTCCAGTGTCAGGATTATATAAAATGCGTCTATTTACATACGTTTTCAATATCTTAAATAACATCGGTTATCACACACTATATCTTTCTCTAGGAATCAAACATTATCTGCTGTATTCATAAAAAATAAAGTTGGTTTGAAGTCTGCTTTTAGACAAAATTTTTATACAAAATTTTCTTAAAGTACATTTAAAGTCTACGTAAATTTTTTCTGAATAAGACTGTATATGTATAATACAAGAAACAATTCTAATCTGTGGTTAAGGTGCTTTCAGACGGGATGTATTTTACATATATACTGTCACTTTTGTTACCCATATGTAATTCCGTATGTATGTCAAAACTTTCATTTTACATACGATTCATAGTTTTTGCTATTACACCTGCCTATGTTTTTCCGTATGACATAACCTATAAATATAAACAAAAGCTGTCTTTTTAACGTGTATAAATTTCAAGAATTGCTTCTTTTGGCCAATCTAACTGCCATAAATATAATAAACATAATTTAATTTATTAAAATCGAAAAATACTTACTTTCCCATGTTCATTATCCATTTTCTTTAATTTTATTTGTTTCACACAATTTTGTTTCAAAACAAACCAGCTGTTTTGTTTATGTTTGTCACTGGAAAATAGAGCGTGTTCTAATCGAAAAAAATACATATGTATTTCCACATGTATTTTACACATGCAAAGTATCATATGTATCACACGATGTGTACAACTATTACAGATAGAAAATTTGACAGTACATATGTAAAATACATCCCGTCTGATAGCACCTTTACATTGGCATATGTAAATATCTGGTTGGGATAAGTGTAGGTTTAATCGGTTTACCGTTAACATTGTTACAATTTCTTTGGATTTTCCCATTTTACACAATGTGTATTATCATGTCAAAAGTTTTTACCTGATTTCTACAATTTTATGCATGAATGGAAATATAAATTTCTCTTGTAAATTTATAGGCCAAATAGGTTTGCGATACACTGTACATTAGGGTGATAACTTTTTTTTGAGTGCAAAATACCACTCCAGTACCAGGTGGTGAATGTTGTTCTGATAATAAAAAACTGGTTTTTCGGTTGATTCGGTGAAAAAACTTTCCGCACCGAAAGCGTTTTCTAAAAATTAAGATTTTTCATTATCGCATAAAAATACTAGGAATTATAAGCTAAAACTTTAAGTTTAATGTGAGTATGGTTTTACACTGTGCATTTGTTAGCTTTCGTGAAGTTTTTTAAAGATTTACTTAATGCTTCAAAATCATTCTCGTTGAAGCAATGACCACCAAACCAAATTTCAAACCAGGTAGCACAAACAAATAGAACTAACCGTCTAATTTTTCTTTTTATAAGATCCACGCGCATGGTTCTTATATTTAGCTTGGTCCACAAATTATGTAACTCCTTAGACATTTTAACATACGTTTCCTTTATATATTTATTTGTCTTGCATAAAGCGATAAATCTTCCGCTAATAATTTCTTCCTTTGGGATCTCGTTCAACTCACTTAAAGGTATTTCGACTTTTTGTATTTTTTTACATTTTTCAATATCATCCTTATTTTTTGTAAAATTTTTTTTACCAGATTTTTGAATTTTTTATAACAGATATTTTACTTTTTTTTAAGAACCAACAGAAATAATTTGCGAAATGTCACATTTGTAATAACAAAGACTTCAAAAGCAAGAGTAACTGTTTTAATTGTAAAAAATAAATATGTAAATAAGAATAAAATATTTTTTTTTTTAATATTTTTTTATGCCCCACACGGCTACGCGGGGTATTTTTGATTTTTGCAAAAATTGCAAAAAGTTATTACCCTACTGTACATAACATACTAATTTATTTATTTGCCGATTTTATGTATAGAAGCCATACTTGCAACCAGGGCTGCCAGATGAATTTCAGAAAAAAACGTCAAAATTATGATAAAAAAAAAGAAAAAAGCGTAATTTCAAATTTTAAAAATCGCCAATAAAAAAATCGCAAAAATAAAAAGTCACTATTTCTAATAGTATTTTGAAATTTTTATTTAAAGGAAAACATAAAACTTCAAGTTTATATAATCTCTTGTACAATACATCGATATCAAAATACATAAATATTAACTTCTTAAATAAGAAATCACAAAAAGTATAATGTTAAACGCAACTTGTGTAATATTTTTACAATATCTTAGTCCGAACACTTTTCAATTCTGACTCGTCAAGGCAAGTATTTTTGGATGAGAAGGGAAAAGAGAACAAAAGGGGTACAAACTTGACGGTACTAGTCAATTTTCTTATTTCCTTTTGATTTTTTCTTGCATGCATGTTGTTTTGCATTATAAAGTAGGAAAATTAAATTGACGTGTGTGAATGAAATGGCAAGTTCAAAAGAGAATTGAACAAAAACTAACCAGCTGAAACTGAAGAGTGTGAAACAAGACTTACACTATTTTATAAATAAATATATGAATTTAGCATATTTTATTAATTCGGGTTAAATTAGAATGTCAAAACAATTTAGTTTATTAAGTTTTAAATAACATTTTGAGTATAGAATCCAATTTAGCATATACAGGTACTTCAGGTTATATTACAATGTCAAAACAATTTAGTTTATTAATGGCTTTTTCTTTTCTGGCAAAAATTTTACACTTTTTTCCTTTTTATATGGGAAATGGGTAAAAAGTGTAACATATATGTAACATTTTTGCCAGAAAAGAAAACGCCATAAGTTTTGAATAAAATTTTGAGTACAAAGATATCCGTATTTTTGTTATTTAAATTTAATTGGCTGAATAGTTGTTCTAATAATTGTTAAAATTAAAAATACAACCCTGTGGCAAGTAATAACTAAAATGGCAATTGTTTCGCTTTTAAATTAATAAAGAATATTTTTAGGCTGAAAATTATAATATTAGAACCAAATACAGTGTACTCGGGAAAACGTCAACTAATTAAAACTGCGTTTGTTGACGTTTAACAAGTTTTTGACGTTTACGAATGTAAAATTTTTAAATAAAAAACATATCGATAATGTGCTTTTAAACATTTTTATTGATTACAAACTAAAATCAAACATAAACAATTGCAAAAAGGAAACAAAAAAGTCATTCAACCTGACTAGAACCATAGAAGATAACTAGAACCAAAAGAATATATTTTAAATGACATATTTTTATAACATATGCTTTTAAAAAAATTCTGTTATTTTTTTCTGCTGTTTTTTTCTTTCCAACACTTGGAAGAGAGCCTTCTCTCTATTTATTTCAAAAAAATTTAGAGTAGGTAATGTAAAAAAAGAGTTGACGTTTTGGGATGTTGATGTAAACGAGCATTGACGTTTTCCCGAGAGCACTGTAAATGTATTTTTTTGTCAGCTGCTGTCAAACGCTAATTAAATTAGCAATATTGAGCATGTGTGAACACTTTTTAATAAACCAATAATTGACTCAATTTAAAATTTATGTCTGAACACCATATAAAATTGACTTTTATATTTACACATTAATCAGTAATTTCTAGTTTTGTTTTTCAAATATGTCATGTTCTTCTTAATATTTAGGCAATTAACTGCAAAAAATAGTTGTTGTCTCAAGAAAAGAGAGAATTTGATAACAAAAACAATAATAAAACGAAGAAATGATGGAATATTTTAATAATTCAGAAAATCGCCACTTTAAAGCTGGAGGTCGTCCACAACTTGCTTTTTTGCGTCAACGCGTTTATAGTTTTATAAATGTTTTTAGCGTCATGTATTTCAAGTTACATGTGAAGATTTTCCGCGGCAATCATTTTTTTACCCTACACCACCATAGTGGGGAGGGTATATTGGATTTGTGCTGATGTTTGTAACGCCTAGAAATATTGGTCAAGTATATCCATAGACTCAGAATCACTTTCTTGGCTGTCCATGTAAAGATATTTCGATAAAATTTGTTACGTGATATTTTTTCGGCCCATGGATGGCAGAGATTGAAACTGGTGGAAATCGGTTCACCTTGCCTCCATACAAATGTTTAACTATCATAAATGTTGCCAGTATCCAAACAAATTGCATCACAAATGAGTGGTAAATAAAGTCAAATAGCATCAACGAATTTTGTGCAGATCGGTCCATAAATACTCGTAGCTCCCATATAAGACCCACATCCGAAAATCTCTTTAAAGAGAATAATTCTCTCAAAAATGTTTGTATCCAAATAATATTGAACGAAAATATATTTCATATGACTAAAAATAACACGGTACAATTTTATTATGATCGGTCCATAATTAGTCGCAGCTCCCATATAACGCTTATTTCTGAAGAACTGTTTTATACATATTCTGGATGTAAGGTATTATATGGTCGGGCTGGACCGACTATACTTTCTTCCTTGTTGTTTTATATACATATATGTACTTTCGGAGGTGATGTCGTAAGCTGAGCTGATTTTTTTTTATATTAAGTTTTTTATCGATTTGTTTGTCAATTTCATATAAAAAATGTTTTTTTTTGCTGTCATTTTTTCTAGTAACATCACCTTTAAAATAAATTTGATTTTCATTTGATTTGATACCCTGCAAAAAACGCGAGTACTCCATACACGCATGTATGGATTACTCCACAATAGACCAGGAGTACTCCAAACATAATCCATTTGTTTGAAAAAAAAACTAGTCCATTTAACATTACGATGTCCTAGGAATGGACCATATAATCCAGTTTTGCATAACACGGGACTAGTCCCAAAACTACTCCATGTAACTACATTAAATGTTTTTAAACAACGATGACGGTCGTTAAAGCACGAATAATTGTCGTGTAACAAGAAGTTCTGATTTGAAAATGAAATGGTCCACAAGTGCATTACATAGGACCATGATGTAGTCACTACATTTTAGCTACAATGGATCACGTACTCCACAGACTTTTTCAGGGTACTTACTTACATATACATACATACTTACTTGCACAGTTTCAATAATAAAGTACTCACCGGCTGTGGCTTAAAGGAAATAACAACAATTTCTATAATCTTTAATGATTTTTACTTTTTTTTTTCATATATTTTCAGTAAATAATTTAACATTGTTTAATTCTCACGCAAAGAACTATTGTTTTTTTTTGTTTTGTTTTTGTTTTTGTTTTTTTTTATTTTTATTTTTTTGTATAATGTATTTTAGTTTTATATTCGTTATAATTTGATTATTATTCATTAATAGTTGGTATATTAATAAATAATAATAATATTAATAATAATTATAAATAAATAATGAATGATTGAAGGAATGAACTATGTTGTTGTAGTTTTACATAAATTTTACTGTTTGCCCGTTTATTGTTATAATTTATTTCATAATTATTGGTTTGGTTTATTTATTATTTATTATTAATTTTTTTAGCTTTTATTATTTTGTTTTTGTTTTTGTTTGTTTTAATGCTAATGTTCGCTTAGTTTAAACATGTTTTCCTCATTCATTTTTTGTTTTTTTTTTTTTTTGGTTTTCAATTTATTTATGTTAATTAATATATTTATGTATATTTATTTCATTCTAATTCGATTTCTTTCGCTATTAGTATTTAGTTAATTTAATTATGTTTTTTTCATTTTCTTTTATTTTTTTTTTGTTTTTCGGGTTTTCGGTTTTTATTTATTAATTTAGTTTTAATATAATATATTTATATTAATTATTAATAATTTGTGTATGTATAATATTTAAGTTTATCATGTTGATATATTTTTTTTTTTATATTTTCTTACTTCTGTGGCAGTGGTTATTTTAAGTAGAGTATTAAATTGTTTTCTGTTTTTTTTTTTTACTTCATTTAAACATTTTTATTTGTGTACTCCATAATGTTGTTGCAACAAACAATTTAAGGCCGTTTAACTAATATTAGTGTTAATTAGCAAGTTTAGTTAAAATTAAAACCAATAGAGAAACTTTATCCAAATTGCAAAAAAACTTTATCAACGAATGTTGTTGCTTTATAAATGGTTTTAAATAATAAGCCGAATGTAAAATTAGCTAAATGACCTTAAATGTATGTTAATTTTTTGCGGTTTTTTTTATGTCATATTGAACAATGTGTTTGATTTAAAAAAAAATATAATTATAAAGAAAACACATTTCAAAAAATAACTTGTAGGAAATGATATGAGCTTAATGTTTGCATGTTTAACATATAAATTTAAAATTTTTAAACAATAATCAACATTTTTCTTAATAGAATAAGGTGTATAGTACAGTTGTGTGCCTAATAATAGCAGTGTGCTAAACATACAAATATATAAACTAACTATGTTGACGAACTTTAGCCAATAGTGCTTTAGAAAGCGCTAAACTTTTCAATATTGTTTCTTGTTTAAATCATAACAAATGAATTTAGGGAATCTATGCTATTATTTTGCTCACAGCTGTGAAAATAAAAATATTGTACAAAAACGTTTAAATAAAACCATAATAAGGGGATTTAATTAAAATAAGCAACATTTTTGTATTCACCATTGTTTTTCCTCAGTCTCATTTTTAACAGGCCTTGATTTGTTTGATGGGATTTTCCATAAGTCCAGATGGTTTTTAATGATTTTATATTGATTGGTTTTATTGATTTTTGTTTGACCACATGTAGCATGCTCTGATATGAATTTTTCGTTTTTCTTTTCTTTATTTAATAAAAATGTCCCTTTGTTTTGTGTTAATAAATTTTGTGTAATCACATTAAAAGCCCTGAGCATTTGGTCTCCAAAAAGAATGTATGTGTTTCTCTTCAACATGGTGTTTAACTAAAAATTACGACTAAACACCCGATTTTAGAAAATCAAATTTTATACATACATATGTGTAAAGTTATGTTTTTCTTTTTTTCAGAAAATAAAATCCCCGTTAAAACTATTTGAAAAGGCAACAAGTAAAATGAAGTGATTTAGGAGCTGTTTAAGGCATTTTGAATAATTAAAGGAAATAACAAAATGTCACATTAAATTTTACAGGATGAACAATTTAAGAATGTTTTCGATAATAATAGAGTAAAACTTCTGCTTAATGATTTGTTTATGTGCGATTTAGACAAATTTGAATTTTTGTCGAATTTTATTGTATTTGAAAAATTTAAACAAAAATTTCAAAAAAGTTTTTAAGTTTTACAAATTCTATAAAAGTCTAAAATCTAAAATAAAAAATAAATTAAAAAACAATGAAATATTTTATTTTACATTTTCGAAAACAAGTTCGAATTTTATTCGCAATTATAAGTTTCAGGAAAATTTTAATTAACGAACATAAATTGCAAACAAATTTTATAAATGTTTCAAATACATATATATATGTTTTTAATAATTAAAACAGAAATTGTCAGCATTATAATTTTGAAAATATGTTTGCAGAAGTTGAGGAAACATATTAAACTAATATTCAAATAATGATTTTTGAAAGAGAAAAAGAGAAAAGTTTCAAAATCGTTTTTACTTTTAGTATATCAGGGTTTATCGAAATCCTGAAAAATAAAAACAATATTTGAATTTTCGAACTTATGCTAAAACTTGAATTAATGCTAAAAGATCAACTTTATACAAAGAAATTATTAATCAGAAGTTTCATCGAAAAATCATAATTTAAGAAAACCATAAATGTTTGATGTAGTTTAGGCACAGGATTTATAATATAATGCGTTTCTTTTTATAAATATAGTTTAACAAATAAAAACGCATTCCTGAAATAAAAAAGCTTATCAAATAATATGAAACAGATAATAATTGTTATTAAAACTAGTGTTGTTTTTTAATAATATTAATTAACTAATAAAAAAGGGAAATAATAAACATTTAGTAATAAAACAATTTTGATATTTTTAATGCCACTGTTTGTGTCTTTATTGTTTTACGGTTTTGACTCTATTTCAATAAATTAAAATTATTTTTATTACGTTTGCTTAAAAATGTTTCCATTATTATAAATATAATTAATTAAAACAAAAATTTGTTTTAAAACAAAATAAAATTTTGTTTGGAAAGTTCTTAAAGTTTAAAGTTTTAAACTGTTTACGGTTTTTATTTTTGTGTGTGTTTTTTTAAATATTTTTTTATTTTTAAAGTAAAATTAAATAACAAGTAAATCAGACATAATAAGTAACTGATGTTGAATAGCTATTTTTATGTCTTGAATAATTTCCAATTTTTTTTTATTGCTTTAGCACACAATGTGAAATTAAATTTAAAAGAAGACTTTGTTTCAGAAATTTGAATTTTTATATAATTTTTTTTTAAGTTAAGAGAAGATATGAAGGAAAAAGTTTCCCCTTTTAAAACGTTTATTTGACAAATTTTATTTTATGCAACATTTTTCAAAATTAATTTTGAATTATTATATTTTGTTAATCATGCCTTAGATCCAGGCCGCATATCAAACCTCGTCCAAAGGCGGACAGTCAACACAACAATTGCCATGAAAGCCACAATTCCCGTATATTTCCTGAGCAACGCGCCAAGTGTCACCACTACTTCCAATGGCTCTGTTGTTTTTCAGCAATAGCACTTTAGACAATTTGCTGGACCGAAATTTTCTGCTCAAAGAAACATCAGTCTTTTAACCAACTGTCATTCTCCCCCGCCTCGGGTATCAACCACAGCCACTACATGAACACCGAAGGCATCTGCACCCCAATAGTTAAATTATCCTGTAGCACTAGATAGAGACTCGAGTCAGTTTTAGGTTTCATTTGGTGTGCAGATCAATAAGACTCTATTCAGTTTCGAATCCGTGCAGGTTCATGCCACCGAAATCGCCACATCTCTCCCCAGTTTTGAAACAGCGTCAAGGTGATGGTATTACACCAGAACATATTTCCCCTGGGGGAGCTTACTAAATACAGTTTACATTGCAGATACGAATAGGTAATTAATTATTTTAGTGATATCAAAATAATTAGATTTGACTACTGTGTATACGACTATAGTGAATACCCATTATTTTTAAAAGTAAAAATTATAAAAATGTTTAACAATTGCCACTGCATGCACTAGTTAAACTAGCATCACTACTTTTTATATATTAAACGAAATACGAATATATGAAAATATTATATTAACCAACCCTTCAATTTTGTAAGTGTCGACATTATACCGTCTTCCTTTCGAACTCTACACTTAGATTTATTCCATGGTACACTCTTTCCAACCCAAACTTTAAGAGAAATAGTATAGTACGTTCCTTTCGTTCTGAACAAAATATTTTTTGCGAACAAAGTATGTCTCTCTTTTTGAGAGAGAGAAAATATATTTTACAAACAACTTTCAGCATGAGTTGGTTTAATTTTAAAACGAACTAATTTGCCAATAGATGACATTTTTTTGAAAACACAATCACCCCTATCGTGAATAAAAATTCCGCATGAAATTTGTTCCCTTTTATTTTTCTAACATTGAATTTTAATAGGAAAAATGTGAAAAGGGAACGAATTTCATGTGGAATTTTTATTCACGATAGGCGTGGATATTTTAAAATAATTTAATATTTGTTTTTTGACACTTAAAAACCAAAGCAAAATAAATCAATGACCGCAGTATTACCACTTGTAAAACTAATAGATTTTGTTTACATATGACAGCCTTGATTTTCCAGAAAAATCGTTCGAAATGGATGAATCGTGCTGCAAAAAACTCTCACTAAAAACAAAATTTTCTCCGGACAAAATTTTTGTTCGGAACAAATGGGTGAATCCAACTTTATAGCGCTCTGTATTTCGAAATATTTTGTTACGAAATTATAAGTATGTATGTATGTCAATTTAAATTTAACAGTTTGTAATAACTGGTATTCACATACAGCATGTTTCACAGCATACAACATAAGTAGAAACATTGTTGATAACACGCTGTTATTAACAATGTTGTGGAGTAACAGCTTTGATTGAACATTCTAAATAATAACTTTTTACTATCTTAGCTCCTAACCATCCAGGGACTACTAAAAATGATGTAAATGTATACGACTAAATAGACTAATCGGGCTACTCAAGCAGTGGATTTATTTTGTCATCGTTGAGTAAACATTGAAGTCTAATACCAGAGCGTTCTTAAACCGTAATTTAAGTGTGTGTTAAAGTAAATTACAAAACATTATTTAAATACTTATTAAATTATTTTGTACATTTATATAAACTATTTGACGCTTTTATTTTGCAACTTAAAAGTATCAAGTTTATTTAAAGGAAATAAATCACCATTTTTAAAAGGTAAGAACGTAATAAAATGCATATGTATATATGTATTAGTTTAATTCTGAAATACAGCACTTTCAAACTTCAGCGGCAATATCTTTGAACTGGAAGCCTCAAATACCATGTTCGATTTGAGAAAACTAACACATGCTTTTTGAATTCCTTAAGACATCAATTACCTACAAAAAGCCCTATGTGTAATTTGTTAACATTTTGATAATTGGAAAGAATTCAAAGTAAATAGCTGGGTAGTTGAGTACAATCTTTAACTGAATCACTAAAAATTACTAGTTTATTTTGAAATGCATCAAAACTATATGTTGAGGCTTGATTGTTATTTTAGGACTTGTCAATTTATAAGCTAATACAGAATATGTCAAACTAAAAACGAGTTTTCAGTTCAAAAATCAGTCACAGGTGTCAAAAAAAGTTCTATAGAACCGTATGATTATTTTAATATTTTAAAACTATATTGTCATGGTTGTGATTTACAGAGCTAGAGACAAAATAGCATTTTCAAAAGTTAATAAAATTGAGATAGATATATCTGTGAATCTGTGCAAACCACAACAATTTACTTTTACAAAAATCTGCTAATACAAGTGTTTATTATCTTTTCCGTTAAAAAAGTAAATTAATTCACAAGTTGTTTCAAAACCCTAAATGTTGGACATTACAAACAAGGGTTTTTGTACGAACTTTTTATTTCGGAACATTTTTTTATGGAAACGCTGCGCCGACATTACTCTTTTGAGGGAACGAAACAAACTATAACTTATTTAGTTGAAATTGGGAAAATACAATTTGAAATTCAGAAATCCAATTTGATATTGAGAATAAAACAAACTGAAATTCAGAAAAGCAAATTGATATTGAAAAATAACAAATTGAAAATGAGAAATACAAATGAGAAAATAAGAATTGAATGAGAAAAAAACAATTTGAAATTTACAAATGTAAATTAATATTGAGAATATACAAATTGAAATTGAAAAATCGAAATTGATATTGAGAAATAAAAAATTGTATTAGATTTGTAACTTAAAATCGCCTTACGTATTTTATAAGTAAAAAAAATATTTAAAAAATTTCATACAAATTTCAATTAGAATTTTTATTTCCTCATAAACTCATAGAGGCATGTGATGGAAATCGAAAACGAATCAGTTTTGGAAATACATTTTAATGCATTTATAATCTAATTTTTAAAAATTTTGTTTTATTTATATTTTATGTGATAAAAGTTTTTCATTACAGAAATATTAGGAACAAATTTAGTCTCCATATCAATTTGGTTTTCTAAATTTAAATTTTTCATTTCTCAATATAAATTTGGAATTTTGTCAATTTCAGCTTGAAAGGGTGTAGTTCTTAACTCAATGATTTTTGTATGATACTACAGTGTGTTCTTCAATTCCGATCGTTTTTTTTTTTAACCAACATTATCTCGTTTGCACAGCTATTGAGGAACTTTTGTAATTTCTTTGATTATATTTCAAAATTTGTTATATTTATTGAAGAGACACAGGCAGCTTGATTCTTGCGTTCATTAAAGTGTCATTCTATTAGATTTTTATTATCATTCTGGGAACATTTCATAAAAAAATTCATTTTCTATATATACATCGTACAATCTGTAAAATTACTTTAGCTTTACGAATCTGTGCGATAATTTTACTCGTTTTAGGAAAACAAATTGAATTTAAATTCGGTTTTTCCTTAATATGACATCGCCTGGGTTCTATTATTGTAAAACTAAGTGAAGGTGAAAATGTCATTAAGTCTGTGTTTTCAGTGGTTTCTAGAACGCTATGAAATTGTTTATATGGGATAGAAAACGATTTTAGTTTCATTTCATAGTAAAATATAGAAGCAGGGCGTATATTTTTGAACTAAAATTTTGAACGACTCATAGGACATCGACATCATATAGTATATATACAAATTAATTGAAACTTCATCCTATGGTATAAAAAACACACAATCATGGTGTAACTATACAAGGTGAGTGCAGTAGTACAGCTGGCTGACTTTGTTTACAATTTACTTATGTCAAAAGTAACACTTTTTCAAGTATTATTGACTGTAGTACATTATTTAACACAAACAAAATGACTGTTGTTTCTGTATTGTATTGTGTTTGTTGCCGATTTGCATTCACCTTGTATAATTACACCATGCACACAATATACAAATTAATTTTAATGGTAGGCAAACTGAAATTTTCCCAAATATCAAGATTGTTCAGTAAAAGACTCTTACTAGTTATAGCTTTTTTTATGTCTTTAATATCTCAATAATTTTGTTTTGGCTTTTACTAATAAAAATCGAGCTGATTTCGAAAATTAATTGAAATAATTATTTCATTCAACTTTTCAAAAAAACAATTTATATTTATTATTAGATAATTTTTTTAAACAAACAAAAAAGCTAAACTGTTTTAAAAACTTCAATTTGCTTTTCAAAATCCTTAAATTCAATTTCACACTGTGCAGCTAAATATTGTGCTTATAATTTGGTTGTTTTTTTGGTTTGTTGCTTAATTAAAATAATTTATTTAGCTTTTTTTTCTGGTTTAATTTTTTAATGTATTAAATATTTTTCTAACAATTTATATTTTGTTGCTTCTACTTAACAGCTGGTTTTACATTCTCTTAAACATTTCATTTCTTTAGCATTTTATGTAGTTTGTAAGTGTGTAATTTGTTGTAATAGTTAATTAATTAATTAATGAATTAATTAAGAGAGTTTATGAGAAACTTTAGATTTTCATTATTTTGTTAAAGGTTTTAATTTTAATATAATTTTGTTAATTTTCTAATTGTTAATTTTATTTTCTTGTTAATGTATTAATTGTAATTAATGTATATAGAATTACGATATGACACAATGATATAATAATATGTTTGTTTTTATTTTAATTTTTATTATTATTAAATTTTTATTATAGTTTGTAATTATTATTATTATTATTATATTATATTTTAAATATGTATAATAACTAAGCAAGCTCAGAACAAACATTTATGTGCTGTAAAACACACAGTTGAAATTGTTACAATAGCAGTTAAAAATTTTAAATAAATTTCTGAAAAAAAAAAAAAAAACAAAAAAACTTGAAGCAATCAACGTAGTTGAGACACACACACATGCGCACACAAAAACAAACACATTTATTTGGTTAGTTAGTACTTAGTTAGTTATTAAGTACTCGTAGCAAGTTAGTTGGTTAGTTACTCTAATAATACGCCCCATTTATATTTATATTATTATTATTTTTTTTTTTTTTTTTCGAAAAGCAATTTATCCACCGCCACTAGTTTTATTTAGTTTCAACATCTCTGTATCTTCCTGTTCCGTTTTCTTGTACAATTTAAATCTATTAAAAACATAAATTTATGCATTTTATGAATGAATTGATTTATTTGCAGATGTATGTAGTTGAATATATGTTTTGTTTTTTCTTTTTTTATTTTGCTTAACCCCGCCCAACTTAATGACTGAAATGCTATGCATCTATTTTTTAATTTTTTTTTTTTTTTTTTTGTTGATAATTTATTAATTAAACTAGTGATGGTTTTAAATATATATGTATTAGTCAATCAACATAAAGAGGAATTTGTTTTTATTTTTATATATGTATATATGTATATTCATTTGGTAAATTAAAATATTTTTTATTATCTAAACATTTTGCTATACAGAATGAATATGAATAAGCAATTTTAAAGTTATGATGAGAATACTAAATAATGCCGAGACATAAAACTGCCCAAAAAAAACCCATAGTTTTTTTTTTTTTGATTTGTTTATTAACAGTGAAGTTTAAAATTGTCTACAATTAAAACAAATGAAAACAGTGAAAATATAACAAAGAATGTAATATATAATATAACATAGCTTATATTCGAAAATCGAATACAAGTCCCAATTTACTCGAAGCAATTCTTATTGAAAAGATTGATACAATATTTTCCTTGAAATTTCTTCGGTGTTCACACATCACAATTCTTATTGCTTAAATCGCGTGTATTTTTATTTGAGATTGTACTCACATACATATGGAAAACGAACAAGAGAGTAAAACGAATTGCAAGTACAAACAAGTATGTACTCTTTCCCTCAAGCCGTTGTCTAAAAGGTAATCCGCTTTGCTTAGCTTAGCTTAGCTTAAAGAATTGCTTTGTGTAAATTGGTATTAACTGTGCAATATACCTTATTTTGCCAACAATATATATTCTCATTTTAATGAATTAAATTTGTTTTCTTGTGACTACTCAGCAAAACTTTTCAATACCACTTCACTATTTACGCAATATTATTTTTAACACGGTGATATCATTACCACTACCGCTTACAAATATGTCTTTATTTCAATATCACTAAAATCAGATAGACAATATCGGTTAAAAATAATAAATCAGTCAATATACGACTATTTCTAAAGGTACGGTGCCGGTGCCCCGACAGCCTAGACGATAGTGGGCCGGACTATCAGTCAGAGGGTTACGGGTTCGATTACCGCCAAAGACTCTAGGTGTTTTCTGCAGATAAGCCAAAAAGCTTTGCAGTTTGTGCTTGTTAATTATTAAAATAAAAGAACATAATTAGAATGCTCTACAATACGAACAATAAAAAAATCAATGCAAATATACAAGGCAAATATTTGACGAAAATGACGTGACCACTAAGTAAAAGTTGTTTCAATTCTTGTTTTTATTTAAAACACTAGAAGTTAGGTTTTACTTTATTTGATGTTATTTGTTTTTACAAAACACTCGTAAGATTAAACATCGTCAAAGAAATACAAAAAATATTGCTTACGCTGTTTGGAGTGAATATTAGCCATGTGTGACCATATCCTAAGTAATGCAGACGGTATGCAATAGTCATTAAAAGGTAAGTTATTGAATAGTTCCAAGACATACACTTAACATAGAATTTTCTGGGTACTTCTAATTTTCCAAAAAACCCAACAATTACAAAAATGAAAGAACTTTATCGCTGCATTTCAACAGCTAGAAAGCTGCCTTAGCAGTTAATAACTTTTTGAAGTGGTTTTGTTGGAATCGGCGGTAATGGCTGCACGAATGTCGACTTCATTGCAATTTAATTGCATCCTTGAAAAAGCATTTAAAATAAGTTTTTTTTTCTAAGATTTAGGAATTCATGCTATTTCATATATTTTCTGTGTACGTATAAGGGTTATTGTATATTTCGATTCGAAATGAAAGTCGTTTCGAAAGCTTTTGTTCCTCCCCGGCAATAATCGCTTAGAAATAGTTTATCCCAGAAACTTTAAGTTTTTTTTCATCGATCTCTTTGTTCGTCGCTCAAGAAAATTCAGCATCTTTATTAATAGAAACTGTAAATGTCAATTGTTTTATTTAATGTCTAAAAATGGATACTGATAAGTCTTTGAAATTAAAACTTTAATATTAATTGTTAAGTTTATTTAGTACTTAGTACGAATAAATTTTAATGTGCTTTTTTTTTTATTAATTGTAAAGTATATGTACAAATGAATATTTGTGTACGTTTTTGGTTAATTTTTAATAAAAAATATTAAAAAAGAAATAAGAAAAGAATTTAGTACGATTGGGCTGCACTTTTTCTTGTAATTTAGTACAATTTGTAAAATCTTATTTTTCTTCACTGTTGTAAAAAAAAACAAAGACAAACTTCAAACCAGTGATGGAAAATGGCTTTTGGGATTTTGTACCAACTATAGAAATAAAATGTACTTTTTAGACCTGCACGGTACCATTTTGAATATTTTATAAATATTAATAAAACTTAATCAGAAACTCACTTTAACAAGAAATTCTTTTAGTCACTTAAGGCAAAATTGTTAACATTACCTTATATAACGAATGTTTAAAAAATTTTATACACGAACGACTAAATTTTTAACATTGACATTTATGTATAACAAGAATGTCTCAAAAAATCGACGAACTCTAATAGAAATGAAGTTTTGGTATTGATTTGGTGATAAAAAGGAATACGATGTAAGACTTCTTCAAAGAATTACAATTTAACTCTATTGGAAAATGCTGCCAGATAATATATTAGTTCACTATATACAACTAGTGTTCCAGGCAGAAAGTTATCAAAGGATAGAGTAACAATTTTATATATGCATTAATATAAAATTGTTAAATTGTTGAAACCAAGATAAAGAAATAGAGCTAATTTCGTAGTAAAATGTTTCCTGTAAACTATCTTTATTCGGGATTTTCCTGTATTTGTTTAAATGTAGAGTAATAGCGTATACCAGTTAATTGGCATTAGCAGTCTTAATTCAAATTAACTCGTAAATTATACCCATCCTAATGCGCATTGGGTTGGACGTAAATGCCCAAAATCAGAGTGAATTTATACTGCATTTAGCTATTTCAATATGGCAACATCGTCGACAATCAATCATATGTTATCAAATTGTTTACTATTGTAAAAGTAGAAGAAGACAATTTTAAAATAATAAAACTAAATTTCTTTCTCTTATTTCAGAGTGTCCTACTGCGGTCCCCACTTGTAGCAACACGTTCTGGTTGATGGTTGCTAGTGCATGAACAATTTTTGTATTATGGAGCAGTTTCAGCAAAAGTAATTTCAGATTTCTTGCCATTTGATTAAGATGTAAATGTCAAACAAATTTTTTCACAATTAAACAGTTGTTTACAAACAAACAGCTGTTTACTAAATGCAGAAACTGTCGTCTGTCACGGTAAAATCTTAATTCACATTAGTGAGATTTTAATGCAAATTAACGCTGTCGTCTGTCTGTCTACGCTATTAGGCCACTTCTGAATCATTAAGAATATTATTTTCGTTTATTATCATGATTACCTATAACATTCTTATGTATGAAATATCGGAATATATATTCTTATATACTTCGATTAAAATTTCAAAATTACTAAAATTTTTTAATTCAAGAATATATTAAAAAAAAATTGAAGAGTTAACTTCTAAAGTTTTTAAAATTACGATTAACTAAATATTGAACTTTAGTTTCTGAATTCTGCCTCAAAATCATTTAATATGAATTAATATTTCCAACTTTTTGTGATAACCATCGTATAAATGCATATTTCAAGATCATATGGATATCAGTTCCAAAGTGTTCATGATATTCAATAAAATCATCTCTTCTACTTGCACTACTATACAAATGTTCAAAATAACTTATATGATTTAAGATTTATCTATATAGTATATTTCTTCTGGAATACGAAATGCAACAGTAATTTGAAATTGTACCAAATATATCGTGATAGTACGTAGCATGGTACCAACTGAGTGTAAACTGTATTAAAAAAAAAGTACAATTGTACCATGTTGGTCAACACTGCTTTCAAACTATTGATTCAATTTGTGTTTACTCTGCTGACATTTGTTTAATTGCATACTTGAATTTGGAAATCTTTTTATGTATTTATGTATTCTCTTAAAAGATTTAATTGAAATGTTAATGGGTTTTTATTTCTCGTGTTAATAATGATAATTTAGTCTGTACAATCTTTAGTTTAATTATTTTTTAGTTAATACATATTTTTGTTGAGTCGTTCAACGATTAAAGCTTAAAAAACCAATAATATTTGTTTTTGTGATTAATTTTATATGTTTCCTTAATATTTTCATAGGTGTTTGTTTGTTTTTGTTTTTTTTTTTTTTTTGTTGTTGTATAATTATTAAACAAAAAGGCATAAAGTAATTTCAATTAAATTATATCTAAGTGGTAGTGATAGTTTTTTTTTTACTCTTTCTTTTGTTGAATTTTACGATTTTGTAATTTAGTTTTTATCTATTTATACACATACATATATATGTATGTATGTATGATGAATGTATGTATATATGTAAGTATGTATGTTTATTTTGGTAGTTAATTAGTTAGTTAGTTAAATGTACTTAGCAACTAATTAAATGTTATTTAAGTAAGTAATGGCAATAATAATTATGATTCCAAAATACACAATTGACATGAAATACAATAAATCATTTGAATTTTCTTTCAATATCATCTTCAATGGCTATGATCATCATCGTGGAAAAGATTATGGTTTTTTCTTTCTTTTGTTAGTAATGTTAGCATATACATATAATATTTGTTATAAGGACACCTACAGAAATTATAATGATAATTAAATGTTTATGTTAATGTTTAAGTTTACTTTACTTTGCTAAACTAATTGTTTAATATATTTTGTTTAGGTTTCATTTTTACTCTTTGGTTTGGGAACTACAGCCTACTCTTAGTACAGTTTTTAACAATTTCATTCTTTTTTTTTTGGTTTCAATTATTTTGCTTTAATTTTTGTTTATTTAATAAATAAAATATATATAATAAAATTAATCAATATAAAATTCCTAGTATGTTTGTATGTCAGTGATAAAAACACTTGAAGAGATTTAACAAAAGGAATTAGATTTTGTTTAAGTTAACAATTGTATATGGACAATATTGAAAAATGCTTAAAAATGCTTAAACAAGTTTAGAAGAAGAAACTTCATGGTGTTAAGAACCAACTTAGGTATTTGTACATACAATGATTGGTTCAAATATTTGGTTCCTTTGCATCACAATTGTTTATTAAGCCATCCTTGCCTTTAATTAAATCTCCAGGAGTGTTTCAATTTGTGTTTGGATGTACTCAGTGTAGTGTATGTGTTAAATTTAATAATGATTTTCTTTTTGTTATTCAGTTAAAATTATTAATTAAAAACTGAAAAACACAGATTATAACAGTTAATAACAATTGAAATGTTCAATAAACATTTCATTCTATAGTAAATTATTGAAGTTGTATCAATCAATCAATCAATCAATAATACAATATATTTGTTGCTAATTAAAATCAATAAATATAATAATTATTTAATAATACACAATACATAATAATATTATATGTACCTATACATATGTATGTATATATGTATGTATGTACATATAATATATATATATATTTTTGAAATACACATACAAATCACAGGTGTGTAGATGTATGAAATGGAGTAATAATGTTTCTTATAATTTGTTTGTTTTTTTGTTACTTTTTTTTTTTTTTTTTTTGGAAAATAATTAACTTGTACTGTTGGTTCTATATGTTAATGTTGTTTTTTGTAATGTACCTTGAATAATTGTCAGTTTTTCTTTAATATTTTGATCAAATTTATGTTTTCGTTCACTAAAATGTTTTGGGTTAAAATGTTGAAAATTATTTGTAATCGTCTTTAGTTTTATTAAGATTATGAAGAATAATTGTAAAGTAATGTTTGTTGTTAATAGTTGTTTGTATTTTATATTGCTTTATTGGCTTTAATTTAATGTAATTACTTATGGTTTTGTTTTAATTTTCTAGAATGCATAATTATTTGTTGTATTGGTGTAGAGGGTAGATGTTTTATATTTTTAATTTTTGTTTTTTGTTTTGATTATTTTTATACATGCAGCATTATTTGGAATAATAATATTATTAAGAAACGATTTCTTAAGAAAGTGTATCATTTGCTTAGAAATTATTAAAAGTTATGGGTGTGTGAGAAGTATGCTGCTTTGAACTGAAATTTTGAAATTTGAAACATTTGCTATATAACTCGTATTACAGTCAACTGATGTTGTTTCAGGTTAAGTTTTGTATAAAAAATTCTCTCTACAAGTCACTTGCTGGCATGGTGCTACTTCAATTCAATTAAGTACGAGTACTTCTATTAGTCTTCTTAATTCTCAAATTTAGGATGCTATTTGTTGTATTTTAAAATATTTTACTCGTTGTCTGCCCATTTCATGAGTTTTACTCTTAATGTCCGAAAAGGTTTATTGGCATTGTTAATATTGACCATGTCTTTAAGAGGCTTGGAATTAAATATGTTGAATAAGCCTTAAAGGACTTATGTTAGTTAAACTTTAAATGTTCCATCAAGCCCATAAATGTTTGTATATATTTTCAAATTTTAAAATAACCCGCAAATATTAAACTGAATAGTTTAATAGTCGATTTAACAATGTCCGTCCGTCCGTCCGTCTGTCTGGCTGTCCATGTAAAGCTTGTGCGCCAAGTACAGCTTGCAATTTTACAACTATTGCGACAAAATTTGGTACATGATATTCTTTGGCCTCAAGAACGGTTGGAATTGAAATTACCTGAAATCGGTCCATTATTTCATCTAGCTCCTATACAAATGTCCTCCCGAAATAAGAGTTTATCGGTCATAAATGTTTGATTTATGTACGTATCCAAACAAATTTCGCCGCAAATAAGTTATATTCACATCTACAAATTTTGTGCAGGCACCTATATAAGAACCACATCCGATAATCACTTTCAAGAGTTTAATTCTTTAAAAAAAAAGTGGAAATTCAAATAATATTCAACACAAATATGTTTCATATATACTTATATATACAAATTATTCGGCCTAGTTTTATGATGATTGGTCCATAATTGGTCATAGTTTGCACTTTAAAAAATCACTTTAAAGACAATAAATCTCTTCGAAATGTATCCAATTAAAATTTAATACAAAGAAGTTTCTTACATACAGAAATCATGTATTAAAGCTGCCATAATTAGTCAAAGACCCCTTCAAAAATCACTTTAACATGTATAAATGTTTTTTAAGTGTTTATATCGAAATAATATTTGACATAAATAATATTTATATGCACAGATGTCATGCCACTAAATTTTTGGTTGAATGGTCCATAATATGTCATAGCTCACATATAGTGCTCATTTCTGGAAAACAGCTTTTACACAAATACTGGTTGTAGGGTGTTCTATGATCGGGCTTAAACCAATATACTTTCTTACTTATATATGTTTTAATATACATATGTTTTCTTCAAAATAATAATAAAATAAAACATAGCCGCAAATAAGTATTTACGATCTCTTTAACACGTTTGACGTTTTATTCATTACTTTATGACAAGCGGAAATAAACTGCAGGAAATAAAAATTGGAATTGTAGGGAAAATAAGTAGACTCGCTAAGTGTTGTTTTTGGCGTAAACACGCATCAAATGGAATTTTTCATTCATTTAAGATATGTTTGTTTAAATAGTTTGAATCCTGCAGGGAACAAAGAGAAAAAGTGTTTGAAACAGGAAAACTTTCGAAAAAATCCAGCAATATTGATTACAAAGTCGCATTATCATAAGGCAAACTTTATAACAATTTGAACTATTGTAAATTCGAATTGTTAAAATATTTGAAATAATATAAATTCGCAAATGCTTATTTAATCGCATGGTGTAACAATAAAAGGTGAGTGCAGTGACACAATTACAATTTACTTATGTCAAAAGCAATACGTTTTCAAGTGTTTTTGACAGTAGTACATAATTTTACACACACGAAATAACTATTGTTAATGGAATGTGTTGTATTTGTTGCCGATTTGCGCTCACCTTTTATAATTACACCATGTTTGATAGTATATGAATATTGAAAGAGCAAATAACTATGATCGTTTCTAAAAACAAGGTGAATATTGACATTTTTAATGGTCATGAACAACGTAAACATAGCTTAACCAGTCACTTGAAGTAAATATAGCTTCGAGTCCGAATAAAATATTAACATTTTCAAATTTAAATGCCAATTTGAAATTCATGAAATAGTTCAATTTACACGAAGCAATTCTTATTAAAAATTTGATACAATCTATTCCTTGAAATTTCTTTGGTGTTGAGCACCATATTGCATAAACCACTTGTAATTTTATTTGAGAGTTTACACACATTTGCCTCAACATATGCAATACAAGTAAGAGAGTAACAACCCAGCAAACCATATGAGGTCGAAAAGAGTATTTTCTGACACATTTTTCGGAGCGTTAACACTCTTTATGAGCCCAAAAACAATCATAATTGCTCCGAAAACCTTCAGAAAAGAGGGTCATAACATTCGAAAATGGTCCGTCAGAAAGAGCTCTTAGATAATGTCAGAAAAGAGTCTTTTATGAGGTTTTTTGGGGCTCTGGGTAATCTTGTTTTTATTTTTTCTGTGGTACAGCTATATATGTTTTTTTTTATTGTTCAAAGCACAAATAACAGGACAACAACGCTTTGGTACACACATAATTAAGAGGAATTTCTGAGTCATAGTGCGTGCCGACCCAGGACAGTAACAAGCAAATTTTTCTTTCGCTCCGAAAATACTTTTTAGTTGGACTCTTTTTTAACTCCTTTTTCGGAGCGCTCCTAGAATGGTATGCTGGGAAAAATTGCTAGTATGTCTAAAGGTAATTAGCTAAACTTAAAGAATTGCTACGTGTAAATTGGGACATATTTATTTGAACGCTGAGAAATTAATGGCCGCTTTTGTACTCAATAATAATTATACGAAACACTTGGGATATATTAAGAATTTCATTTATCCCCTTTGTTACAGAATTTTGTTCCAAACGAAATAGTATTCTTAATGGAATTGCTATTTTTTGGAACTATTTGAATTAATTGCGAAAACGATTTACAAAAATTTTGATTTTAGTTTTGACATACAAAACCTTGTCTGTTAGAAAGCTTGATTAGCAAATGATACACTTGCTTGTAAAGAAATACTTTCTGAAAAACGAAACTTAAAAACAGCCTTTCAATATTAGACAAATTTATTTTAATATCGTATTCTTATAGATTTGTTGTTGGATTTTTGTAATACATAATTATTTGAAAGGTTTGAGTTAATTTTCTTTTAAGTTGTAATTAGGATGTGCAGACCGATTATAAATATTATTTTGTCTTAGTTTTGGTTTCCTTAAAGGAATGATTAGAGACATAGATTTTCGGAAAATATTTATATACGAATATTTGTTTACTTATTATTTATGTATATATTTATGCATGTATGTATGTATGTATGTATGTATATAATATATATCTATATTTACTAGGTATATTAATTATAGTTTTTTTGTTTGGTTTTGGTTTTAAAATATAATATTGGTCGTAGTGTTTTAGTTTTTGCTATTATTTCGCTTAGGGTTTTTGCTGGGTGAGTTATATATTGAAAATACTGATTGAATAGAATACAGTGCAGTTTGAAAAGGTTTCGAAAAAATGTCCAACTAATTAATTAACTATGAAGGGGAGGAGGTGTTAAGAAGTTAGGAAGGAAATGTCATGCCTTTGATTTATCTAGCTAAATATGTAGGTACATATGTTTAGTATGTAAGTACATATGTATGTATGTATGTGATTAGGTTTCAATGTCAACTTGTAATTGTTTCCAATAATGTTTTAGTTTAAAGTTAAAGTTGTAGTTGTTGTTGCTGTTGTGTTTTAGAAAATTTCAGTTTTATGTTTTATTTGAAAGTGTCTTGGTATTCTTTCAGCATTAAATGTTATTTTGTCAATAATTAAATTATGTAGTTTAATATTGTTTTTTTTTTTTTTGTTTTATTATTTATTATATAAGTATTTTATTAAATGCATTCAATCAACCTTTTATTGTTTCATTTCTATTATTTACCATCAATTGAGGATTGTTTTCATTTTTGTTATTTGGGGAGTTTTAGTTTTAATGTAAATTTCAATACTGTTAGGGTTTGTTTTTAGTAATATTTTTAAGTTTTTGTCTTTGTATATATATGTATATATATATATTATTATATAAATATTATTATTTGTAGTTTTATATATATAAAAGCGTTTTGTTTTTTTTTTTACAAATTATGTAAGTTATTTATTTTTATTTTTTTGTAAAAAGAAATGAATTACATAGATTTTTTTCACAGTGCATAATAAAGTTTTACCCATTTTATTTTTTGTAGCAATAATTTAGTGAATTGTACTACCACAAAAATCGAATTTAAAAGATTAATCAAAGAGCATAAAAAATGTCATCGCAAAAATCTAAACATTGCCAAAATTTTATTAATTTACGCCACAGTTTTAAATGTTAACAGTTTTTTTTTAAATCAATAGTTAAAATTTAAACACATTCCATGTGTTCCATATGGCAAGTACTAAATTATACATTTTCTGTAACGTTAAAAAAAAAGAAATTTAAACAAGATGTAGAACATGAAAAGTTAACATGGCTAGAAGAATTTCCTTCCTTGCAAATTTAATAGCTGACATATAAATATTGCAAATTTAAAATTTGCACATTTGAAATATTTCGAAAATAAAATATCAAATTGACAATTCATTGGTAAATATTGAAAACTCTCAACCATAATTGTACCTTGTTGGTTATTGTAGCATGGATAAAATCAATTACAATAATTATCCGCAAAGGTTAGATGAGTCAGTAAATACCGATAAGAAAACCAATAGTGTTTTAAATCTTCAGACTCCACATTATGCAAAATATTTAATCACTAGTGGTCATGAAGTTTATGCACTAATACGTTCAACTAGTGAACGCTGTATTCAGTTATTTATAATTCAATAATACATGAAAACAGTCAAAGCATTTCAAATAAAACTATATTCCAAATAAAGATCAATGGCCAACTGCGCAATCTCATAGATATGTTAGCGTTTGTTTGGATATATGTATACGTGAGTACCCACTTCCTCTCAAATTTACCCATCTGGAAAATATTATATTGACTCTCTTGACACTGATAACCATACAAAGAAATATTCAGCCATATTATGAGTGTCGTTTTCTTTTTACGACAACGACTCTTTCGTAATAGATTAAAGAAACAAATTTAATTTTATCTTTAATCTATTACGAAACAGTCGTTGTCGTAAAAAGAAAACGACACTCATAATAAGGCTGATTATATATAAAATTTTCACACAAAAAGGCCGTTTTCAATAGTCCGATATGTGCAAAGGAGTTTGCTATACTTGAAGAATGACCTTAGTTGTAACAAGATCATCAGTTAAAACTGAAAACAGCTCTAGGAACCATTTAATACCAAACGAGGACTGCAAACTTCTTCTATGATTCTATAATATTGGAAGAACATTGCGAGAAATAACTCCTGTGTTTGCAAGAAGGAATTAAAGGAGTTGGTCTGTCAGAGTCTGAATGAAAGTAAGAAAATGTTATTGATTTCAACAAATGGAGAATCCAGGAAACTGGGTCATTATGGGAGTGTTGATGACTATAACTTCAGGTAGTAGAATAATTTATATACCTAGGCACCGCTTCAACCAGAACTACCTGTTGGAGATGAAATAAAGAATACTACTTCCTAAAAGAAGTTAGTTCTGATTTAGCAACAATGTCCTGGCTCGACAAAACAAAATGCGCGATCTACAGATGGCTATAATACTACCTGTGCTATTATGCGGCGCAGCAGCATGAGTCCTTGCACCGGCAGATGGGGCTATCTTAGGGGTTTTTGAAAGGAGAATCAAGAACTGTATAAATTATATGATGACGTGTAACTTGTGAAACGCTTCAAATTACAGCTATTACGCTGGCTCGGGCATATTGTGTGAATTGATGACAAGAAAGAAATTCTGTGAAAAAAATTGATAAATTCCAATGGAAGGATCAAGTAGAAGAGCATTTTTTTCAAACTTACACAAATGGATAAGAAGCGCTAAATATCGAAATGCATGGAAATTTAATTCATCCTTCGGTGGTATAGCATTGAAACGCCACCAAAGTAAAATAATTAAATAATGGCTATAAATTAAGCTTTGGTCAATGCGCCTACTCACCACCAGAGGTGCTGCAATACTGCACTACTAATAAACATATGAAAAGCTTTTCTTTCCCTTCACCACCTATGCTTCTCCAACCTATCCACTTTTCAAAGAAAGTAGCATAATTAATTAATTAATATACAGACATATTAATTGTCTGAGTGTTACTTCTCTTTAAAAAGAAAAGAAAAACTAACTAGAAATTAGCTAATATGTCGGGCTGGTACACAAGAATAACAGCGTTAATCCCTATTGCCCTTATCCAAAAAAAAATTAAAGTAGACTTCAAATGTACTTTAAGAAAATTTTGTCTAAAAGCACACTTCAAACCTACTTTATTTTTTCTGAATACGGCAGTATAATACTATAAAATGTTGCCTAATCGGTATTTTTTATATCTCCTAAAATTAATTTCTTTTAGTGGATACAATTTCATTATGCACTGTATTTTATTAGCCGAGTTGGTAGTAATGAAAAGTCATTTTCAAAAATATACATATATGTACGAGTTATTTTTAGTTTAGTTGTTGTTTTTTTTTTCTTTTTTTTTGTTTGTATGTTGTTGTTGGTTTTTTTTAGAAATATTTAGCATAAATATTATATAAAAAAAAGTTTATAAATAGTCAAGTTTATAAAAAATTGTATTGTTGTATGTACGTACATATGTACATTGTACATGCACAAATTATTAGTTAGTAGATTATAAAAGATAGTTGTAAGTTGTATTTAGTCAGTATGTATGTATTGTATAATTAATAAATTGGGTATAGAGGATAAATATTTATACATGTGTAGATAGAGGTAGCGACCAAAATAACTATTTAGAGGCCCTTTACACGATGCAATTAATTGCATGCAATTTCTTCAATTCTCTTTTAAAATTGCTACGTAAAATGTTGTGCATTTACACGATGAAATTTTACGTGCAAAAAATCATGAAATTTTTTTAAGTTTAATTACACATTCATTCCTCTTTAGTTTTTCATTCGCAGCAAAGAAAACAAAATTTTAAAATATATGTAAATATAATATACAAAAAATATATGTACATATGTATGTATATAAAATAATATACATACATATACATAAATACAATATACAAAAATTTTAAAATACATATATAAAAAATGAAAGATTTTAATACAGAAGAAGTAATTGAAAATGTTCTTGAGCATTAATTTTTATAACGCACGCTTCAAAGTCAAAATAAGAATAAAACTAGAGCTGTGTCGTTCATGAACGAACGGGTTAAAATGAACGGATCACTTCATTGAACGGAATGAACCGGCCATTTAACTGAACGGGTTTCGTTCAATAGTGTACGGATCAATTTTGTTCAGCTGCTGTTTATCAAAAGACAAGAAAAAAATCACATTCAATAAGGGTTGTATTCATTCGTTCAAAGTGAACGATTGAACGTATTGAATGACCGAATCAGTCTTGGATAAATGAACGAAAATGACCGGTCACTAAATTGAACGACCGGGCATAACTCTAAATAAAACATAATAAGTAAAACACAAACGATGGTAAAAGGAAATGTCAAAAAATTGCATGAAAAACGAAAATCGTGCAACTTTTTCTACCTCTCATGTTTCTCTACCCTGTTCGCCTACAAACAACAATTGCATGCAATTAACTACATGAAAAATTGCATCGTGTAAAGGGCCTTTAAAAAAAAAAAGAATTTCAAAAACAACAGTTTTCGTGGAAAGTAGAAAAGAAAAACTTAGAATGAATTTTATTACATAAAATACATACATACATACTCGTATGTATGTATGTATGTATAAAAAGCCTTTGTTGGTTTAAATTTACATATTTATTATATTTTGTTAAATAGGTTTGTAGGTATGTATATGTAATGTATATATTTAAATGTTGTTATGTTATGTTATTAGATTGTATAGGTATATACTACATATAATTTATCTCAATACATATGTTTGTAATAAAGTATTAAATTGTAAATTCAGCTTTTAATTCTGGAATGAATTTGGAATGAAAAAGAAAAACGAGCTTTTTATACATTTTTTTTTTTACTAAGTATAAATCAGATGAAAATTTATGAATTGCTGTGGCGTTTTCTTAGTTTTTTTTTTTTTTTTTTTTTTTGTTAATTTGTTTAAATACACGTATAAATTTGAATTTGAAAATAGATGAATTTGAATAATAAAGTTTAAATCAAAACCAAATACACAAGTACTTAATAAATGTTTTGTTTTGTATTGGTTTTTTTTTTGTTAATTTTAACTATTTGAAATACGATTCAAAGTTGTGACTATTTGTATTTATGTTTGTTTTGCTATTAAATATGGATTGCCACATAATCAGTTTGTTTGTAGTTAAGTTAGTATTATTTGTTGTTTTTGTATCTCATATATCTGATATTAATAAACCTATTGAAAATTCGTTAATTCGTTCACTTGTTTAATATTTTGTTAATTTTTTCTTTCTTATTAGGGGAATTTTTGCATTGAATAATCTCATATTCATATTATGTTAAATGGTAATTACTCGTATATTTAATTAATAATAATTATAATTATATTAATTTATGTATGTAGTCAGTTCGTTTTATATAAAGAGAAGTTTAATGAAAAATTGTAATATTTGTAAAAAAAAAAAAAAAAAAATATTATTTGTTGTATTATTTTGTATGTTTGTTGAATTTGCTTAAATACATTTATATATTTATATAGTCTTGTTTAATTGTTATTTGTTTTATTATTATTAGTATTAATAATGGTTTTGTTTTTTCTTCTGTATTACTGTAAATTTGTTTTGTAAATTGTAAATGTTTAAAAAATGAAATCTTTCAAATGGTTTTGTTTTACTATATTTAAAAAAATTTTAATTGAAATGAAAAACCATTAATAATAAAAAATAAATAAAAATTATTGTTTATTCTCTTGTTGGGTTTAATTCACTTTTGTATTGGTGTGTATTTTGCATCTGCATGTCTGTCTTTTTAATTCGGAAATGAATTGAGCTGTTGATGAGAACAAGGAGAATTAGGGATCCGGAAATGGGTATAATACAAGTGCATGTGTATGTACTATATATGTTTGATTAGTTAAATGTACATGTCTATAGATGGCTGAAGAAAAGTAGCACATTACCCAGGATTATAAGCAATCATTTATAGCTTTATGGGCTTATCTTCTTTCTAAAGTATTTTAGAAATAAAATCCAAAGGTCTTATATCAATCTTGAAAGCTTCAATCTGCTTAACTTTAAAATGGATATCAGATCCATAGACAATGTTAGCCTGGTTTAGTTTAGTTCTTGATCGAAATACTTGTCATTTTCTATTTGTTTATGTTTTTTAAGACCTTAATTTCATATAGATTAAAAAAATCTCACATATGCAAACTTTAATTTTCCAAAATCCGCAAATAAACGACCCTAAGTTTTGCAAATCAAACATTGCAATTTTTCTTCAATCATCTATATAAAAGTGACTATTTAATTTATACGATTTGACTAGATGAAAATGTTGTGTATTGTGTTTATTTCTCGGATAAGTCTGTGTGTAGTATTTTAAATTTCTGTGCCTATTTCAAGTCATCATATTCATCACTGCCGTTTTTCGATTCGCCTGAATGAAAAGCAGCCATAGCTGATGAACGATGATGATGATGATCATTATTGGAACCATTGTTACCAGCACCACCAACCCTACTGCTACTACCACTACCACCAACACTAGCACTAGCACTACTATTACTAGGAGCATCAAATGCATCTAAAAATGGATTGGTTGCGGCATATTGAACACGATACGTACCTAAAGTGTGATAATTGCCAGCACCGTTACTATTACCTGCCGATGAGGCGGCTGCGGCGGAGGTGCCATTGCTATAAGGCCTAGATGTAGTGGCGTACATGGAGCTAGAATTCGAACTCGAATACGATGAAGAGGCATTGGAGTTGGTATAGAAATCATAACTACTGGTAGAACCAGTCATTGAACTGACACCACTACTGCTGGCCGTACCAGTAGCTGTCGATGTCCCTGAAGTATAGCCAGTGCCTCTTCCTTCGGCCGAGGCAGCCGAGGAAGATGTATTAAATAGTGTAGCACCGGATATACTACCACTACCACCACCATTACCCGAACTATGTTTGGGTAAAGTGCCATACACATGCATTGCACTTGTGTGTGTGCCATTCGTACCGTTCGTACTAAACAGACTGCTACCATATGAACGATGCTGTGGCTGTTGCTGTTGATGTTGCTCTGAGCTTGTTATTGACTTATTGCTAATATGACTACTACTTGCTATACTGTTTCTAATGTCATTATTATATGTTGTTGCAGATGATGTGGTGGATGTTGCTAATGTCGAACGGCCTGAGTCATGTTCCGAGGCCAAGCTATCGAACAGCTTGCGGCCTGTCGAAACAATCGATGAGGATCCGGATGACGATGATGAAGATGATGACGATACTGCAGTCGATGAGGATTCTCTTAAATTACCACTTACTTGTCTAGACGGCGAAGATGTTTTTTCCGATTTTTCCACATTATATTTGGCCGCTCCCGACTTACTGCCACTGGTCAGATGATAAGTGCCTCGAGGTATGGTGTCGCCACCGGGAGGTGAAGGAGAATCAGGTGACTTGATGGGTGTGAACTGTACGCGAGGTTCTCGCTTCAAATACTTGGACATCAGCTGTGTGGTAGTCATGGCTTGTGACTGGGCCAACAAGGCGTTTGTCGAGGCCGATGATTTGTACGAGATCAAATCATCCGAGTCGTCGGAGGAAGTGGTTGGGGCCGAAGTGCCCGTCGAACCGGCACTCAATACGGTAGCCTGTGATGATGATGACGATGATGTTGTACTCGACTTGTTACGCATTGCTTTGTAGTCCTCGGTGGACAAAGTTGCCGTTGTAGCTGCAGTCGTATGCGCTGAGCGCAGTTTAAACGCGGAATCCCCATATTTATTGTTGCCGCCGCTCCCCACACCATTATTGTCTTCGTCGTTTTTGGTCTGAGTTTTGTGCGGTTCATAGAAATCAACTCCTTTGCGATTTGTTGCTGTTGCCGCTGTTGTAGCATTGTATGATGTTGATGCAGCATATTGTTGATTATTATTATGGATGTTGTTGGTGTTGTTGGTAATGGATGAATGCATGGACGTTTTCTCGTCACTGGAGTAATCTTTGTCGGGTTTCCTCTGACTGAGTGAATAAGAACTGATCGATTCCTGGATGTTGATCTGTTTAACGGATGATGGTGAAACACCGCGTTTAATGGTATCAGTGCCTGTTTGAGAGACTTTCTGTTATTGTACTGTTTAAGACTAACGCCGGATAATCAATTATTAAGATTATTAAAGTTAACAATTTTTACTTCAGCATACAAATTTTGCAATAATATTGTGATTTTTTTTTCTTTTCTTTTTTTTTTTTTTTTTTTTTTTTTTTTTTTTTTTTGAATAATCAAAATACTAAGATATCAAAATTGGGTTATCAGAAATAGTTAAAATCTCTTTTCGGATTGGAAACATCAGAAATTTCTACTTACTTTTACCTGAACCCGATCCTGATCCGGTCGATGCTGAACTACTGCCGGGGGAGGGTGTGCCTGGAAGTGGCAGTGGCGACTGGTCGGGAATTGCTGAGCCCACTGAGTCCACCAATTGACGGGGCTGTAATGAATCATAAAATTAACAATATTTAATACTTTCTTACAAACTTTGCAACATTCAGCTAAGAGGAAGGGTCAATGTATTAAGCAATGGTGCGGCATTTAAGTATAGTTAAAAAAAAAAAAACATAGTGAATAAATTTTAGAATCCGAATTAGTTTTTGCTCCAAAATACACAAATACAAAAAGGTATTTAAACAAATTTTCATTAACCAATTTACGAGTATGTTATGCATGTACATATTTAAAAGGGCGAAAAGGAATTATTTTTAACTTGATTTTTTCTTTCATATTTCAAAGGGAACTACACACAATAAAAACAGCAATAATGTCAAAGAAAATAGAAACACAGGTGCATTTGATAAGAATAAATTGTTCAATGCAAATTGTGGTGCCAATTCAATTAGACAACTCCACACATGACTGACTGGAAGTTTGTTTTGGTTGTTTGGTTTCTTACTTTAAAGGGCATGCAAATTTAAGAAGTGGTTTTTTATTTCCATTTTCCTCTCTTATCAAATGTAAATGCTTTAAAATGCTAAATGTTTTTAATAACTATATATGAAAATAAATATATGTACATATGTATGTATATTTGTAATTAGAATGAACGCTATTATGGGATTTTTAAATTATTAAAGCTACATTTGAATTAGGCAAATGTCAAATGTTTGGTTTGATTTTGTTATTGTCGGTGAGTATTTGAAATGACAATGATGATGTTTTCAGGACAACATGCCAAACAAAAGGACACAAATTACATATAAGTATGTAGTATGTACTTCTTCTGTATGTTAGTGTGTGTATGTATGTATATACAAATGTTTGCTTTACAAAACTTTAATTCAAATTGTTTTTAAGTGATATTTTTTAAATGCATTGAAATGTATGCAGATTATGTGGTATGGAATGGTTTGTAATTGATTCATTATTACATATTTATTTGTAGCATAAAACATTTGATTGTTGATTTCTTTTTTTTTTTTTTTTTTTTTTTTGTATGAAGTACAATGTGTGAAGAAATGCTTTGCAAAATGTTTAGATGGGTGTTTTTTGTTTGGATTTGTTTTAGTTTTGATTTGTTTTTCAGTTTCAACAAGTTTACCAGTAGTGGGCCAATCATGCTTACATCCGACTTCAGTCAATACACATCACATCAAATTAAGCAGTTCAGATCATTATTTCAATAGGTAGGTATATATTTTGTATAAATTGTGTGTTAAGAAAAGTTATTCTTCCAAGAAAATAATATATATTTTAATTATAAAAGAAATTTGTAATATAAAGTTTTTCTAAATTTTTATTTTTCTTGTTATATTTGCGCCGATATTTATTTTACATGTTAGTTGCTTTCTTTTCTCTTTGTGTATACAGCATTAAAATTTATTCAATTCTTTTACTTTTAACAAACGGTCAACAGGTTAATAATATATGTACATATAACGAAAATGTTTTTAATTAAATGTTTTAAATATAAAATTACAAAACAAAAACCTGCATTACCAACAATACGCTATATTTCTTTTAACATGTCTTTTTTGAACGGTTTGATTATTCACATAAAATCTGGTCACTTTTGTTTAGTGATCTGTTTTTAAAAACATAACTTGTTCTTTCATGGACAGAGAAATAGCGCACCAATGTTCTGTGAAGTGACAAATGTATTATATTGAAAAATGAAATGATAATAACATGGAATTCTATGCTATTCTTTTGCTCCACTCTGCTTTTAAAAAAATTCCTTGGAAATGTCCTGTTAACTTTTGCACGTTCTTTATTTTGTCATATTTTGTTAAAAATAAATTTTTTTTTGTTTGGACACTGAAATAGCGCACGGTTTCGATTTTAAACAAAAAATAGTTGTTGGTCCGTCCTGTTAACTTTAGCACGTTCTTTATTTTGTCATATTTTGTTAAAAAAAATAAGTTGTTTTTGTTTGGACACTGAAATAGCGCATAGTTATTTCGATTTTAAACAAAAAAAAGTTGATGGTAAATTCTTGCGTAATTTTACAAAAATATAGTTTATCCTTAATTTTGCCAAACAATGTGGGAAGTGGACTACACTGCTCGCTTGAGTAAAAAAACGGTTATTTGGAAACTTCACCAAAAAAATAGCTCAAATAATTGCATGTTCTCGAAAAATGGTTTATAATGTCCTTAAATGTGCTAAATTAGATACAAAATTTGCTTAATGTAAAAAAAGATCGAAAGCAGCCACCGAGAAAGACAGCAGTTCTTGAGGATAACGCAATAGTTAAAAAAAAGAAAGATAGATCCTTTCAAGTCATCGAGAACAACAATGGCTGAAATAAATGAGAAATTTGGGTTAAATGTATTCAGTAGAATTGTGCGCCTCAATGAAACTCAGCTTTATGGTCGTGTAAGTAGAAAAAAACTCTTCTGCCATAAAATAATATAAAAGCACGATTGTATTTTCAAAACTACACATGAACAAGTATATTAATTTCTGGAAATTAATTTGATTGGTCCTGAAGGAAATACGTTTGTACATCGAGAAAAAAAATACAAGAATTCATTCCCCGTTACTGTACTAAAACAGAAAAAGTGAGCTATTCCTCTATTTATAGCTGAACTTACCAAAATTTTATGTTTTATCGAAACACGCGATGCCAAAAAAGTAAATATATAAACATTTATAAATTTAATGAAAATTTTAAAAGCACTTTATATGACTCTTTAATATTTATATAAAATATAATGCCTTTAGAATCGTTTGCTACCTCGTATTAAACGTCACAATTTTTCAGTTAAGTTATAGCACTATTTGCAATGGTTTCGTATTGAAGGAATCAGGTGGTTGTAATTTTAAAATATATGAACCCCGGCCAATTGAACCATATTGGTCTATTGTCTTGGACTAAATATGCAGTGCAAATGGTGCGAAACAGAGAACGGTTTGAATGCATGCTTACGAATGCAAGCACAAAATGTGAGCATGTTGTTGTCAATTCACATCATTTGAGAAAAGCAATACATGACACCATTCAAACAAAATGAAATATGACGAATACTCACAAAAGCAACGAATACACAACGAATGGTACGAATGCTTGTAATGCTTATTGAATGAAAAGTTGAAATTCAAATTTTATTTTTTAATTTTTGTAATGGTATGAAAAACACCGTTATTTACTTTTTCCAAAATTTCTGCGTTCTGCATTATTTGAAGTACTAAAAACTATACACAAATACATTAATTACTCCAACAAGTCAACAAATACTGAACGAATGGTGCGAATGTTTTTAGTTTTTTAATGTATCATCACTTCATTTCGTTGCTTGATATATAAAGGCATTATAAAAAACGAATACGAAAAAGACAATCAATAAAAACAATTTATGCATTACATGGCAACATCAATAGCTGCTTTCATTCTGTTCTCTGGTGCGAAATGTTTCATTAAGACAAAACCACAGATTTTTCAAAGGTGATAAGCATTTCTGCTGCTTCTATTAGCTTTTCTCAAATATTTTTAAACCAAATCAATTGTTAATAATTTGTTTTAAGTCAAGAATATTAAAACATTTCTAAAAACGAATTTTATGCGAACAATGCTTTAAACTGAACGGAGAAAAATCATGTACATATTTAAATTTTTAGGAACAAACTACTGCATTCGATAACAATCAATATGGCTATTCCAAAATTAACCCCAGGAGTACTGGTGAAACAAATATGATCCTCATTTAGAAAGCGTGCCTATATTCTATATTTCACTACGAAGTGAAACGGAATTCGTTGTCAATTCCATATTTTACTCTTGCAATCATTTTCACTAAATTTAGAACACAAACTTATTGAAAATTTCACTTCCACTTCATGTTACAAATGTAGAACCCTTTTATTGGATTATCAACCTAATTTTAATGAAAAGAAATGAAGCTTCATTACTTCTACATAAACTTCAATTTAAGGCAAATATTATAGCAACAATGAATTTGATACGATTTGAAGAATTTAACCAATTTAAATAATAATTATATTTATTTACTTCACCACTACTATTGACTCTTTTCACAATAAGAAAAGATTTCTATTTTTCAAAAGTGTAAACACCTTGGAACCGTTGGTAATGCAAAGTCAAAAGTGTTTGAGTGTGTTAATAGCTTTTAGAAACCCTTTACAAATTCTGGCAAAGTAAAAGATCTTATCAAAAATAAAAATAACATAAATAATAAGCAATATACTGCTCTTCAAATGGTTGTCCCATATAATGTGCTGTTTTGAAGAGCTTGATTTTAGCGATCCTATTTCACTATAACCGTATTCAACTGTAACTGTATTAACCTAAGCTATATACTAATATTGTTTGTGTGTGTTTGTGTATGTATATGTATGTGTATTTTGTAGAGTTGTATTGTTTACCTGTTGCACCGCTTGTTGCAAGGCTCGATGCGATTGAGCTAACTGACCCACTACTGATTGATACAGATGATTGTTGACTGTGGCTGAGAGCTGATGTTGGCCTTGAGAAAGTAAGTTGGTTACCGAAGTGGACGAGCGTAGTAGATTGCCCGCCGCCATGAGCTGCGCCTGCTGCTGCAATAGAAGCGCCTGTCTGTCCACTTGCAACGCACTGACTTTGCTTCCACGCTGCCCTGTTGACTCGCCGCGTCGACCTGTCTACATAGGACTCTGTATTAATCAATATTATTGTAATTTTGATTTTTTTTTTTTATATTTTAATTTTATTATTTTAAATTATACATAAGTATTATACATATATGAAAATAAAGGCAACCGTTAAACATTTCCGTTTTAAAAAGAAAAGTTTTGAGTTACTGAAGACAAGAATAAAAAAAATAGGGCTAGATTATAGGGCTTGCCTCGATCATGGAGGAAATTTAAAAAAGAAAATGCAGTGTTAAGTAAGAGTAGAGATACGAATAAAGTACCAGAAGTTAGGTAGTACGCAGCAACGGATTATGTGCCACAAATTAAGTATTTCTTAATAGTGAAGAATAAATGAAAAAAAGTAGTATAAAAATAATAGTGAAGAGCAAAATATACTAAAATTACGTTACCTGAAACAACACCGGCCATATTTGACATACTGCCTGCACTCAAACCAGCGCCTAATCCGGCTCCCATACCAACAACACCAGCACCACCACCCACACCAGTCATGCTGCCCATAATATTTCCAGCAGCTCCCACAGAGACCGCACTCTGATGATGTTGTGTTTGCGGTTGTGGCCAGATTTGCAAGAGATATTTCAGCACGGCAATGGGTTGTGCATGGTCAATATCTGAACCGGGCTGGGCACTGGCCGAGTGCAACATCAATGGAGGACCCATAACAGTGGCTAAAGCTTGAGCTGACATTTTATTGCGCTCTGAATTGGAAACTACTAAAGACAAGTGATCGAGTAAGAATACTAAAGTGGCCTGTTAATGAAAATAATTAAACAATTATTTGCGAAGTCTTTAAAAATGTTGGAAGCACAAATGCTTACCCGATTAGCCCTGGGTAGGCAATCTAAGATGCTAAGCATAAGTTTTGCGTTTCCTTCGGGATCATCAGGGAGACAGACAGCTAAGGAAAAATTTTATTCGCATTTACTTGGTAATTGTCGTAGTAACATAGATGGTTTAAGTTACTCACCTAATGCGTCGACTGTCATTTGGAAGAGACAGCGGGTGAATAAAGGTTCAGGCAACTCGCGCAGGTAGTCCTTTAGTACACCCGTTATGACATTGATATCAGGAACATGTTCTGGGCTCAATTCCACGGCACGACTGTTGCGTTCAAATGCCTCTCTCAGCAAACGTTTCTTGGTAGCAGAACCGCATAATCGGTAAAGACCAATAATATCGAGACCTCGTCTTTCGACTTCTTCTACACAACGCCGTAAAACTATGGGCACTGGAGCACTACCAGGAGCTCCCTTAGATTCACGATTAACTACAGTTTCTAAATCGGCACCAAATAAAGTTGGGTATCCAGCACGCAAACTAGGTAATCCCCGACGTTTATACAATGCTATTGGATCTGTATGGCGCATGCGTATATAAATGGTACCTCTAGGCTCCACTTTTAAAGCCAACTGATGTAATGGCGATTGCCTAAGTATAGTCGACAATGATATAGCTCCGCGGTAGCATAACTTGTGGCGATGTTGGGGATCCCAGGAGTAGACTAAAACATCGAGTTGTTTATTGCCTACCAAATCCAATTCAAAGGACTCATCCCAGTCGAATTGCAAATCTCCTGATCTTACAACGGTGCGAGCTTTGTGCACACGATCGCACTCTATCACACAGTAAAGATCTCGTGAAGGTCCATGAGGTCCTCCTCCAACGTGCTGTGAGCCTAGTTCGGGAGCCGAACGTAGGCCACGGCCCGCTAAAAGATGAATCCACAACATACCCGAAACACCACCAACATCCACTATGGGTTTGTCTAGTTTGTATTTGGAAAATTCTGCAGGATTAATATCTATTTGACGATGTGAACGTGGCAGTGTTGCACTGGGGGTAGGTGCAGGACTTTGGTGACCGGCAGTGCTCATTATACTACCACTAGGGCTTGCAGGCCCGGCGGATAGTTCTAAGAGCTGGCGCATGCGACGAATACTGGGCGAGCGAATCGAGGAAGGACCGCCAATGTGCTGAGACGACATTGAGCGTACTGGCAGTGCAGAGATGGGACGTGGCATACCCAGATGTCGATCCAAAGTGCCGGCACCTAGTATACCAGTTCGACTTGAGTAAATGTTTTCAGTCTGAAATAATTGTCAATATTAAGCAGGTGATAAATTTGAAGTATTAATTACATATACTTACATTTCTAAGAGCATCATGTATATTTTCAGCACTACACGAAAAACGATGTGACCGTGGCTGTGATAATAAATCCCTTGTCATACGCATTTGTTCTGCTATGGCTGAACTACTGGGGGCTCGACGTAGCCAAGCCCGATATTCATCCGACGTGAATATTGAAGGGCTGGCAGTAATGCGCGATCTTAAGTCGCGATCTCGCTTGGGATTGAATTCGGGTGCTGATATATTGCCATCGTTTTCATCCATAATGCGGTCACCAATTCTGGAACGTATGCCGCCGGGTAAACGAACTCCCGGTCGATCTCTTGGCAGTGAGTTAAACTTCGCCATATCAGGGCCACCTCCCAACACAGATGTTCCAGCTCCTGAAGCTCCTCGTGGCATACTACCAATAGCAGGTCTATTGTAGTAATAGTAACTGGGTCGTGGTCCCACAGTAGCTTCTGTATCACTGGAATAATCCAGGTTAGGTCGTGAGCGCCTGGTCAAAGATTGTGTGCCACTTGGACCATATTTTGAAGCTGCGTGAGGATCATAGCGACCGTAACGACCCAAAGTGCCACCAGGAGCCATAATTACATTCCCCGCACCGCTAGGCTTGATACTAGGTCTTAATAGTGAGTGACGACCCAAAGAGTTCGAGTAGTCGGCATATTCCACTCTGGGCAAATGCTGATCTGAACCGGAACGTGGAAAACGCGCTCTCTGAGGTACATTTCCCACCGACAGACGTCTAGAGGGAGCACCTGGATAGAAGGCATGAACTTTCTCCGCTAAACTCTCCAGTGTACCGGCATTCTTGTAGTAGGCATGTGAAGGCGCAAATGCATGACCTTTCGGTTGTTCAGTTATTACAGATGATGGAGGTGGTGGTGGTTTATAGCCCCAATTGGGAGGCTCGACACCGGAACGTGTGTTGTAGTATAAATCCAATTGCTCCGACTGTGGACTATAGTTGTTTAAGCCTAAACCTAATCTAGAACGGGACTCGGACATTTCTCGACCATCTCCTGGTTAGAAATAAAAAGAAAGGACCAACGTTAATATATCACAACCAAGCAAAAGTACCAAATACCTGTACGTCTTTCGCGTGATGAACGGGATCTGGACATGTGATCAGTCTCATCTAAATCTTCGTCTCGTAAGTCGCGCTTCATTACAACTACCGGTGGAGGTTTCTGCTCTGGCCGTGACATTGAAGGCGGACCAGGAGAGCCAGTGCCACGGTTGCCGCAACGCTGTCGTATGGCTAAGACTAGACGACGTGGAATTGACATTATAATGACAACATCATCCAAAGACATATGAGTGACATCAACTAAGTTGACTGCCAATATTTCATCGCCAACCTAAAGAGGAAACGAGAGCGCAAATGAGAACATCTAATACATTTGTATTGTGAAGTTTGTGTGCAGTGTACCTTAAGACAGCCACTATTTGATACCGCCGATTCAATAGCAATTCGTGATATAAACACACCATCAGAACGATCAGCTCCATTGCCCTCTCGTATGTATAAACCCAAAGTTTGACCCGGCCTTTTAACAATTTCTACCAACTTTTTTAAAAAATAAAAGTTTTAGTTTATGATTATTTAAATTAATTTACTTATGTCTAGAAGCTCACCTGGACTATATGTCTATTATCCTTTTTAGACAACAGTTTATGAGCAGCTTCCACTGCCTGTTTGCCCCCAATATTATGAGGCTCTAATATTCTAACAATCATTTCTCCACGTCTCTCCACCGCCTAAAATTAATCAAATAGCTTGTAAACATTTGTTGTGATTTAGTTTCAAATGTTATATATTTACCTCCAATGCCGCTGCTGTATTTGGATCATGATCATTTTCAACAGCTTCTATCTGCCGAAAGATCTCCGAACTAATTCCCGATACTTTCCGGAAATCACCCTGTAACAAAACCGGGTCTTTGGGGCCACCCTGTCTCTGTTGTTGCTGTTGATGGTGTTGCTGATGTTGTTGCTGTTGGGCTTGTTGCTGCTGATGATGAGCCTGCTGTTGGTTAACCATCGTTTGCAGTTGATTTGTTGGCAGGGGTCCAGGCGGCGCACGACCCGGGCTCGCCGTAACATCAGGAACTGATCTCCCATTTTCCTAAAAAAAGAACACAACAAAAGAAAAACACAAAAATATAAATTCAGTTTAACTGCCAGTATTTAAAATAAGATTAAATGCATATTTATGTTAATACTTTTAACTAGTTTTTAGTTTTAATGGATTTTCTGTATGCAGATACTTTGCATAGATTACAGTTAATATTCATAAGTAAGCTTTGCGAAGAACTCCCAGCTTCATGTTCATTAAAGCTACAGACCGTGCATAAATTAATTTACAGAACAGCATTTTTTACTACTACTACTACAAATACTAAATAGAAGAGGGATTGCAACTGTACTCACACTCGCACTCATGCCATTTAATATGAGTTTGTGTGTGTGACATTTGCATTTGCATCTGCCATGATACAAGTACTCTCACTAGAGCGCTAAATAACTTTTAAAACGTGGCACGTTTCACTCATTTCTCATACTTTAACCACTACTACTGCAACTACGTACTACTGCTGCTGCTGCCGCTGTCACCATTTGGTGAGACACGGGAAGCAGGTTGCCTTCAATGATGCAAATTATATTATGTTGTCATCTCCAACTACGAGTACAATGCAGGAGGTAGTTGCATTGCTTCAGTTAACATTTTATAAAGTGATTAGTTTTGCATTTATTACACAATTTCATACATATTTAGCTTGTGAATAAAAAAAAAAAGTATTACACACATACACAACTTAGAGCATCTAATTTGTGGTAATTGCATTAAAGAAAATAAAACACAGGATGTAGCGTCCTGTGTTGTATTTATCAAGATGTGTTTCTAATTACTGGAGATATATTGAGAAAATTATAAATATGGAATTTCAATCAACATTAATAGAAAAAAAAGACGAAATGCTTAAGAGTGAGAAACTGCATAGAATTATTAATATGTAACTGATTGTGTATGTTTAGGTAGGTTACTTGGTGTATTAGTGTTTGAAAAAATACAGTACCTTATTCGTACCCTACATTTGAAGAATACATATACTAAAATTTATTTTTAAACAATATTCCGCACACTACGATTGTGAGATTATGTTCAGTACACTACGAGGTAGTGTGTGTGTATGTGTGTACTTTTTAATAGTTCACTACATTTAAGGTACGGTCCCACTTGGAAAATAAAATATTTCGTTTATTTAGGACAAGACACAACAAATATTTAGTGTTATTTTATTTCATGCTGTTTGATCTTGCAAAACTTTTGTAAGATTAAAAAACGTAAAACAAATTTGTGCGAAAATCAATCGTTACGCTTTTTTGAGTAAATATTTGCCAAGTGTTACCGTAACTTTAGTGTTTTTTAGCGTTCAGGTTGTGTGCAGCAAAGATTTTAACATAGGGTACGTTAGTGTTTTTTTTTTCGAGCGCTGCTTGGCATGAATTTTACAAGTTGTTGTTCTTGGTTACAATATATTGTTGTGTACACAAATAATTGTTAATTGAACTTGATTTTAATAATATTCTAGTTACTATAAGCATTTTAATGCATATCGTAATTATAAAATTAAATATGGTTCACTGAAATATAATTATTTAAAAAAAAAATGTTTACCACAATTATTGAATGATAACTCTTCAAACATATTATATTAGCTACAACTATTTAAGCTCACAAATAACCATTGAATGATTATTTTCTCTATTAGTACTCATATTCTGTTTAAAATGCAAGTTCACAAGTGATGTTGTACTGTCGTAGGAGTTGTACGTCCTCTGTATTTACAATAGTTGTACAAATGTTGCTGACAATTCCTATATAAATATTTTGTACAACACCTACGACATTTTTACATATGTATATTTTTTAAAAGTTGTATGAAAGTTTAAGTGTTGCCAAAAGTTCAAATATATATCTTAATATGTACTTTATATTCGGCTGTGTCGAGTCTTATGTACCCACCACCAAATCACTTATTATGGAGATTTATAAGGGATTTTTGCCCATTTAAGTGATTTTTGGAATATGGGGACAACGGTCAAATATGGACCGATCATCATGAAATTTTGTACGGCGTTTTAAATGTATATTTTGATTATGCTTGTCAAATTTTAACTTGATAGTCATTTTTATAAAAGATTTATGTTCATTTAAGTGAATGGTATGGGGATAGATTGAAGAAGTAAAGGTGGTGAAAGTAGAAGAAAGCTTTATACCATAACTCTGCAATTGTGCATTATGTTTGTTTTAGTGCAGCATTGCAGCACCTCTGGTGATGAGTAGGCGCATTATTTTTAAAGCTTGATTCTATAGCCTTTATTTAATTATTTTACATCGGTGGCGTTTGAATGCTATACCATCGAAGGAGGGCGCTGTGATAAATATTAGTTATGATGGATAGAAAGAAACCTAATAATTATCAGAAACTAATGTTGTTTGAGTGGCAGCAGCTGGGAATCGAACCGGGGCTACAAATACCAACTCATGCTTAATGATTAAATGCGCTAACCAATTAAGCTACAGCACGAACAAATTGGATTGAACAAATATGTTTAATTTTAATAATATTTTGTTTTCACCATTTGTAGAATTTTTGTGCATCAATTCCGTCTAATATCGGATTATTTATTTGGATTTAAGAATATATACATACATATATTCTCATCCTAAGTTTGATTGATTTTCAGCTTAACAGAAAAATTATTTGTAAAACCTTTCTTTTTCAGAAATTAACAATATTTATGCAAGGTGGCGCAAAAGTAAACTTCCGATGTTTTTTGGCTGTAATTAAAAAAAAATTAAAAACTTTGATTCTTCTTGTGGATTATTTTTATTGGGTCTTTTAGTTTTTTTTACATCAAGTCATGTAAATGGCCGCCGCCACAGTTGATTGTCATTTGAGCCTTTTTTATGGCATTTTCCATCACTTTGGCCAAAACTTCCGGCGATAGGTCCTCACATTCTTGACGGATATTGTCTTTAAGAGCTGCAAGAGTCTGAGGCTTGTTGACATAAACCCGCGACTTCAAAAAGCCCCACAAAAAGAAGTCTGGAGCGGTCAAATCAGGCGATCTTGCTGGCCAGTGCAAATCGCCAAAACGGGAGATTAGGCGTTCGAGAAATGTATATCGCATGTGTTTACTACACAAATGTCAAAACAGAACTGACATTAGGGGCCAATCGCAAAATTTATAGCATTTTCTGATAGGAGGATTACTTTTGCGCCACCTTGTGTTTACATTTGAATAATGGTAAATATCTATGAATATTATTTTGAAAAAAAAAATAATGTTAACGTATACATATAAAGAAAAAAATTATTCTGGAAAAAATATAGACCAGGCACCATATTGTGAAAAATGGAAGTAGTTCGGTGGATCTTAAGACTCAAAAGACTTTTCAGAATTTTAAATTTGGTGAAAATATATTTTAAAGAAAATCATGATTGCAAAAAAAGACATTTTTTTTGAGTAGGCGATAAATTGTCAACTTTTGTTTTCGTGTTGCTTTCTCGCCAAGTGGTGGTAAAACAATTAAAATAAATTTATCTAAGAGAAACCACTCATGCAATTCCTTTTAGAGTTATATGTGATAAGTTTATGGATGTTTAATTGTATGTACATCTTCCCTTACATGTCTAATGGCTAAATTCACAGTCTTTAGTTAGCTAATGACAAAGGCTTAACTAATGATTCTTTATTCGCAATGCTTAGTTTGCCATAAGAATACCAAGTAATAGTTAAACAATAGTTAGTATTTTAGTTTACCAATGGTTAACTAATGACCGAGAAGTCGGCCATAAAAGAAATAACCTTTTCAAAAGCTTTATTAAATATCATGTTTTAATTATGCCTTTGTATACATAAAAAATGTTGAAGCATTTTCAGTGACGTGTAATTTCTAATGATTTATATAATATAGAAGTTCATAAATGTTTGATCACACTGAGCGTTTAGTTATAGTTATTTATTTTTGCCCATATTGATATAAATAAGGCTTTTCGACAAAATGTTAATATAAAATTTTCTTAAAGTAGATTTGAAGTCTACTTTAATTTTTTATGTTTATTTGATTGTGTAACGAATGAAATTATAAAACTGAAATACTGCCATATTATTCATCTACTATAGACATATATGTAGCTCATAAATAATCCACAATTTGCACATTTAGTTTTTCTAGGAATGAAAATCGTTGTCATCGTTTTGTCCGAAACGAAACAAACAACAACAAATTGTTTACAATTGAATTGAATTTGTTTACGTATTTAGAAAGTGATTATTATGAGTCACTCCCCACACTATTGCGTGTTTTCCTTGTGCAAGGTCTCAACTGAAATTATTAGTTGCCACAATTACAAGCAACTTTAATTAAATTGTAGTCAAGTCGCGTGTCATTAAAGAGTGGCAAGCAACAAAACCAAATAATAATAGGATAAATAAAAATAACTAAAATAACAACTACTAGACGTTATTAATGTCTGAATCTAATTTTTGTTTATACATTTATGACAACACACATACCAATGTACAAATATATAAATACTTTTACTATGCACTGTATACCTATATTGTAGTTATTTATTTAGTTGAAATTCAATCATTCAAGCCATGAGAAAGTAATTTTGTTGTTTGTATCCCATTACAAGTATTTGTGTCAAGTTCGAACTTTAATGAAAACCCAATAGATCCTTGTGATTTGAGTTTTTTTTTTCTTATAGAATTTGTTGTATCCGCATTAAGGATACTAGTGCATGCAAACAATTTCGGACAAATTAAATTCACACCAACACACACAACGACACTCACACAAGGGCATTCATACCCAGCAAGCCATATGAGTACGCAAAAAGTCTTTTCCGACACCTCTTCCGGAGAGTTAACGCTCTTTATGAGTTCAAAAAACAATCATTATTGCTCCGAAAACCTTCAGAAAAGAGGGTCATTACATTCAAAAATTGTCCGTTAGAAAGAGCTCTTAGATAGTGTCAGAAAAGAGTCTTTTATGGGGGGGTTTTTTGGGCTCAGAAAGAGCTCTTACATCATGTCAGAAGAGAGTCATTGCAATTTTAAATCAAAAAATGAAAAGTTCACATTTATTATTATTTTTTCATTGTTTAAACAAAATAGGAATTCATTTACAAATAAACTAAATTAGAAATGAAAAAAAATTACATAAAAAAATAAAATTGAATTCATTTAAATAAAATATATAAAAATGGAAAAAAAATAAATTTTTTAAACAAATATTTCTTTCGCCTCGAAAATGCTTTTTAGTTGGACTCTTTCTGGCTCCTTTTTCGGAGCGCTCCTAGAATGGTATACTGGGTAGTTGCACATGATGTTCAAGTAAAATCATTTATTCTTTACTAACGGGTCCGCCATCTAATATTTTTTTTTCAATTAGTGCTTATTTCGTGAACTGACCATCCAATGCATTTTCGCTTCGCTAAGTGGGCCTGCGATCGACTTACAGCAGATGCCGATTTTGCTAAAAAAAAAAGTCATCATTTCAGATGAAGCTCATTTTGATCTTGGCGGGTATGTAAACAAGCAAAATTGTCGCATTTGGGGCACAGAAAACCCGCACGCATACATTGAAAAGCCGATGCACCCAAAACGAGTAACTGTTTGGTGCGAATTTTGGTCCAGAGGCATAATTGGGCCATTTTTCTTCGAAGCTGAGCAAGGAGTGACCGTTACAGTCAATGGCGATCGTTATCGGGCCATGTTGAACGAACTTTTGTTCACAAAAATTAAAGAGGAGGAAATTGGCAACATTTGGTTTCAAAAGGACGCCGCTACGAGCCACACACCCAAAGCTACACTCGATGTTTTGCGCCCTGTTTTTGAAGATCACATTATCAGCCGCAAAACTGATGTCGTTTGGCCATCTCGTGGCTGCGATTTGACACCGTTGGACTATTATTTGTATGGTGCCGTCAAAGAAAAGTGTTATGCCGATAAGCGAGAGACAATTTACGATTTAAGGACAATATTCGTGAAGTCATTGGTGAAATACAGCTGCATACAATCGATAATGAGCTTAAAAGTTGGACCGATCGTGTAGGCTACTGCATGGCCAGTCGAGGCAGCCATTTCAATAAAATTATTTTCCATTATCAACCGAAAGGATTGTACTTTCAAATAAAAAAAGACATTTGAGAAAATATTCAGTAGTTTTTTTTATAGCATTTTCAAAAAAAAAAAGTTATTTGGCAGACTCTTTATAATATTCATAAATTTTATTTATTATTTGTTAGAAATGCTTATATTTAATGTTTATATGGATCGATTAATAATTAAGTAGCACTAACAAAAGTGAAATAAACTTTTTGTACAAGTTTTACAATTTAATGGACTTGTACGTATGTTTGTAAATTTGTTAGTAAAAGTATTCAAGTCTCATAGGCACAAGTAAATGGTAGCAACTTTTACTATCGTACGTATGTGGATTCTAATAAACTTCCACAACATAATTTTTGTGTATATTTTTGTAATAAATATTAAACGTACATATGTAAAATGTGCGTGTGTCTAGTAAGATGTTTGAGGCATTTGACAATTTAAGCCATAAGTGTATAATATACATACGTTCAATTATTGATACAATCAATTATATGTATCAATTATATGCAAAATTAGAATTGCGATGGCATTTTGCTTAGTTAGGTAATTTGGAAATTGAAGTGCATGTTCAAATGTTGCAATGAGTTGTGAAATGATGTTGGGACGTAAGTTAAGATATGGGCCAAAATTTTCAAAAAACAATTTCTTTCCGCTTCTAACTGCTTTAAAACGTTTAGTTTACAAGTCCAACATTTCCACAATATATAAAAAATTTTTGAAGGCACGATATTAACATATTGTTTTTCATAGTCACAAATAAAGACAGTTCGATGTTGACAGTCTGTGAGGGTAATATTGTTTCTCAAATTTGTTGTTTATAATTCAGTCGCAGATGTCAAGTTAACATGACAAGTTTTCAAGTGATGAAACTTTATAATCAAAATTAGTGTTCGCTAGTGCAGACGTCATCATCTTTAGTGACGTGTCCAGGGTTTGGGATTCGAACTGAATGCAAAAAAACAGTCAAGTATTTGAAAAATTTTTGAATAAGTTATATTCCATCAAATTTTATCATCTAATGCTAGATGTCAGTACTAATTAGAAAATCCATTAATTTATTAATTTTAAGAATGTAAAAAGCTTCTATCATTTCCAACAATTGCTAATGAACGACATTTATTTATCTATTAAAAAATTCAGCTACAAATATTAGTAACAGCTGAACATGATATGAAGTACAATAACAAATTAAGTACAATACTAATAACATCAAAAACAATCATAATTATAATCATTTGAATTCAAATAGGACGCCAGTCTGCTCTTTATTTCGTCAATCAATTAAATCATAGAATTTATCTGCGCATATTCTTCGAATGGGATAGAAATTAATTAAGTTCGTTCTATGAAATTTCAGATAGAGTGGAGTGTATGATCTTAGTTGTCTGTTTGGGACATTGAAGCAAACTTTAGAAACAAGATATTCGGAGTCAATAGTACCATTAATTAGATTCAATGAAAAGGTAACGTTTGCGATTAGTCTTCTACTTCTTAATGTTGGGAGCTTTATGAGTGCCAGTCGACTTCAATATGGCGGAAGCTTTATTTCAGGATTCCATCGTAGTTTCCAAAGGCAAAATATAAGAAATTGTTTTTAAATACATTCCAGTTTTTTCATGTATACATTGTATTTCGGGTCCCAGATTACAGATGCATATTAAAATATCGATCTTACCAACGTTGTGAATAGATTTTTTGCCACATTCCTTTGCCCAACGTTTTATATATTTCAGCTTTATTAGCAGTCATAGTTATATGATGGTTAAAGTTCAGTTTTCTATCAAAGTTGACACGCAAATCAATTACAGGGTCAACGGATTTTAATTTTGAGCTCCCAATAATATATTCATGGTTCGACGGAGAATATCTCGAAAAGGACATAATTGAAATCTGTTCAGGTTTAATTCATCAGGTTGTGAAATTTATATCGGACTGAATATGAGTTTTTGAACTTTCTCAGTCAAAGATGAAAAAATCTTTACTTCATCTATATACAATAGGATATTGATAAGGAATTGGGAAGATCATTAGTAAATAGTAGGAATAGTAAAGGTCCGTGCGGAACTCTAGAGCTTTTGGATTTTGAATTATTGAAAATAACAGATTGTCTACAATTTTTCAGGTAGGAGCGCACCCAATTACGAAAGTTACCTGTGAAACCAATACTATCCAGCTTCAGTATTAATTAATCATGGTTAACTTTGTCAACAAACGTCCGTTTGTTGATTTTTACTAAAACCAGAATTTATATATAATGTTAGTTTCAGAAGATTTGTTGACATTGAGCGTCCACGGTAGAAACCATGTTGACTTGTTGAGATTATGGATGACGTTTGTTGAGACAGTTTAAACTTTATATTCCTTTCAAATAATTTTGGGAGAGCACTTGGCTTCGCTATAGCTCTATAATTCGTTATATCATTACGGTTGTCGGATTTATGATGAGGAATTATAAAGGATTCTTTCCATAACTCTGAGAAACTACCAAACTTTAGAGTGTAGTTAAATATGATGGTGAGAGATTCTGAGCTTTATTTTAAACAAGTATAATTCAACAATAACAATAAGATTTTCTTTATAATGCTTAGCTGCCAATAGAGACGACAGCGAAACACTACTATGCATGCACACACTGCGATTTTATGTCCTTTATTTTGCAATTTGACTACACTATATTTTAGCTTGAAAAGTTTTCTAAAGTAACAAGATGTGCTAATAAGTCAAATTAAGGCAGAGCTACAGTAAGCGTCAATATAAAACACACACCTCTTATTGTTAAAAAAAACAACGTTTTTTATATATACTACAAGTACAAATTAAAAAATGAAATAAACAGGTATATTAAAATTATGTAAAACGTTTTATTTAATATTTTGTTTGTAGTCCTTTTGCCTTAATCACAACTGACACTCTTCTAGAACAAGTATCAATGAGTTATTTAGTGAACTCTGGCGAAATTTTGTTTTATTCATACTGTATTACTGACTTTAGGTTAGGTGTGCTCTTGCGTCTCTTACTGTCGTTTTTGTAAGACACTTTGGCCGTATGCGCGCCAACTCCCCTAGACGCCGCTGTCATTTAAGCGATGTGATCTTACACCCCTTAATAATTATTCTTTATTAGAATTACTTCAACATCAACAATATCCTTGCAAATCTACTCAATAAATTTACTTTGATAAACTTTGATACTTTATAGTATAAACTTATTTAATAAATAAGTTTCATCTAATTAATATTCATATTTTTTTCTTAATTCCAAGTCCCAAATTTCAATTACAAATTTTATTATTCTTTGGCCCGAACTTTTTGCTGAAATATTCCTTACCAGAAAAAAAAGTAATAAAGAAAGTGAACAAAGTGTAATTTTTCACTCTTTTAATGAAGGATAAAATATTTACCATATCAAAATAATAGCTCTATCAAAATCATCTCACACCTTTTAAACATATTAGTTATATTCGCCACTTTTCTTTTGGCAAAATTCTTATACATAAAAACTAACTGTTAATGTGTTAAGATTCAATAAATCTTAAAAATGACTTCTTAAACCAACAAATAAAAAAAAAAATCAAACGACGAAAACAAATCGTCAACAAAACACCCTTAAATTGTGGCTAACAAAAAAATGAATATCAAGCCAAACCAAATAACCCCACTAAAATAATTTGATTAAATCACAAACAAAAATATGAAAAACAGTAGAAATAATACATTTGTTTTTTGCTGAATGTAAGAATGTGTAACTCTGACAAATAACTTACCTTCCGGCCACTGCTTCTGGTTAGAAAACAGCCAGTGGTTGTGCTGTCGCACATTAATTTTGTGTGTGATGAAAAAATGTTGGCAATTTAAAGGATAAACGGAGGCACGCAAAAAAATATTATATGAAAATCATCCAAAGAGATGAGATGAGACGAAAAGAACCAGAACGGCACAACGAAAGAAACTCGACAAAAATGTTTTCGGTTCTATGTATGTGTGTGATTTTTAGGGTTTTTGGTTATTTTTAGGGAATTTGTATTTTTGTATAACGCGCGCGCACTTTAAACACTGTTACTGTTACTTATACACACACTTATAACGTACGCACACAAGTATACAGTATCCTTAAAGTGCCACATTTTTAGTTGGAACCTCCAACAAGAGCGTGCGAGCGAGCGAGCTAGCCAGAGAGATGTAATTGAGATCCTTAGAAATTTGTGAATTCGAAAGCATTGATTTTTATTTCAGTTTTTAAATTTCTTTTTCTTCAATTTGTAAAATTCTAAAGTTCATAGTCTACCTCAAGGCTGCATATTAGAGCATTTTTTATGAAGGTATACTTTTTAATTTGTTGTGATTAATGTATGGTGATGCCTACTTTCAGGATGTACTCTTATTTCCATTGTTCGTCTTTTGTCAGAGTTGTATGCATGCATGTACGTATGTACATATTTAAGTATGTGTTGCTGTATGGATTTTCTCTCCCTCTCTCAATGCCTTTGTGTTAGTGCAATTTATTTATTGGTAATTTATCATTCGTTTTCTTTATACATATTAATGTTACTAGGACGGATAGTTTATTGAACTGTACGTAGGCATTATACATATGTATGTATTTCAAATATGAGAGGAATCCTTGGCGGCATTTATAATGTGTATCACTGGCATTCAATTTGAAATTTGTCGTTTAATACTCATGACTATGTACATATGTATGTATGTAGGTATTTCTGAGTTAATTTGAATTTTTGTCTATAAGAGTACTATATATATATATACACTATTTGTTCTAATAAATGTAATATTATACATGATTTTGTTGGCTTTACTTTATAAATTAATTGTAAATTATTTAACGTTGTTTTAAGTTCGAAGTTTTATTTCGGTGGTTTTTGTTTTTTTTTATATGTTTTTTATTCGATATCAGCATTTAGGTAAGTATGTAAGTAAGTATATATATTTGTTACTAATCTGAAATTCAAACATGTAATTTTCTAACACACTTTTGATATTTACAAATTAAATCCTTATTGTATCTATAATTCCAATACATTTAATACTCAGACATTTCTCATCATTAGTTTGTTTTTTTTTTATTATTAAAAATCAATACATGTATTTAGTTAAACATTTCTTGTGGTGGCAAGAGATTTTGTAAATGAGACTGTTTTCATTTTTTTTACACATATTCAGGCAGTTCATTAATTTGTATATTAGACATCAAGGTTAAATTTTAATACCAATAGTCATGGTACAATCTGTATCAAATTACGTAATGAACGCTACGTAAATGTTTCAGTTTCAAGAACATAATATTACTCGTAATAATCAAAGCAATTTTGTCTGACGCAAGTGGAAGGATGTTTAGACAGTGCATTTAAATTATCTGTGTAACGTGTTCGTTAATGTTTTAATTTAGTTATAAAGAAATTATGATTAAGTATTTAATAGTCTCTAATTCTTATGATGAGAACATTATACCTATACCCATTAAGAGCTTTGCTTACATTATTAATTTTAAAGTGTTCCGGAATTCATTCGCCACTTTTTGTATTACTAGTGATATGTAAAAGAAGTAAATACTTTATATTGTGCATATATCTTAAAAAGGTCATAAATATAAAATCCTAGAAATTTACTTTAAATAAATAGATGTAATAAAGTAATTATATGATTAGAAATCATTACTATGTAGTATCATTTTGCAATAAGTTTCCTTAATATTCCTGAAGTTTGCTTATTTTTTCCATAACATTTTATTGTAATCAGTTTACAACTACAACATTTTTTTTATAAAACTTTTTCAATGCGAACTTTGTTCTTCAAAAACACATGCCTGTGATATATCATCAATAATATTCCAGATTTCATACATTAACAACGCTCGATTCGTGAGTGATCCTTTAACTGTAATAAAATGTTCGGAAAAATTTTAATGAAAAAAAATGTTTTTTTTGAGGTGGGTATAAAAAAATAAAACCTACATTGTTGGGCATGGTTAAAGTTTGACAGAGAGCAGTGAAAATAGACAGTAGCTGACTGGTATCTGGTCAGACAAAACTAAATTTAATGACTTTCAGTCCTAAGGTAATCAATCATTTTCATGTTAGGGAAAAAATGAAGCAAGGTGGAAGAAATGTCTTGATATGGGATTGCTATACTTTGCAGCACTGCAAATAATCCAAGAAATAATAAGGAAAGTAGACTACCTGCGTATTTTGCAAACCAATTTTCCAAATTTTATAAATAAGAGCATCTATTATGTAGATGTGTTACTTATCAGGTGGCTGGTGACCCATATCACACTTTCAAAATCGTGAAAAATATGGCTTAGCAAAAACTCCTGATTTCAATCCGATTGAGAATTTGTAGTAAAGCGTGAAGATATAGTTGGGACAATAACCATTAACACCAAACCATTTCAATCAATTTAGTAGCGGGGGTCAGTACGAATGGTAGAGTATTCCAAATGTTAAGACACATAGTAAAGAGTAAAGCTAGATTTACACGATTTCTTCAAAATGCTTCAAACTCGTGTAAACAGCAAAAATTCTTCAAAATTTATTTATTTAATAATAGTTATTAATAGAGCAATTTTGAAGAAAATTTCAATCGTGTAAATCTAGCTTAAGAAAAAATGTGTGAAAAGAGGTTAACGAAATAACGGACTTTGAACTAAATATTAATAATATTAGTATAAAAATAAGTCATTAATTTTTTGGTTAAAAATTGCAAAATTGTAATGGATTAATTTTGAAACAACGCGAACAAAAATAAGTACTTTTTCTAGTAGATTTCTAAATACTATGATCGACAATTTTCTATTACTTTTTAACTTGATTTGTAAGTAAAGTTTTTGCTGGGTATTTAAACAAAAAAATCTAATCAAACCAGTTATTTAATTAAACACAAAAATGTTGTTGTTGAAAGTATTTTTCACATTTCATTTAATAGCGATAAAATAATTGTCTATGTTCTATATTCCACTACGAAAGGAAACTAATTCGTTTGCAATTCCACATAAACAGTTTTACGGCGTTCCAGAAAATGAGTGAACATTTTATTCTACAATAAACCAAACTGAAAACAAGTAAGAAAGTATAGTCGGTCAAGCCCGACCATATAATACCCTACACCCAGTATATTAATAAAACAGTTTTTCAGATCTGGGCGCTATATGGGATATATTACCTATTATTGACTGATCATCCAAAAATTTAGTGCCATGACTTCCGTCAGGATATAATTATGTGTGTTAAATTTTATCTCGATATAAATACGTTTAAAAGATTTATGGAGGTTAAAGTGAATTACGAAGAGGGTCTTATATGGGAGTTTTGAGTATTTATGAACTGACTATTATAAAATTAGGTATCATCCTATTTGTACATAAGAAACTCAATTTTGTTAAATTTTATTCGGAAGTGGGCCTTATATGGGAGCTACGACTAATTATGGACCGATCGTCATAAAATTTTATCATATTATATGTATATGTCTATGTATATGTACGAAACATATTTGTGTTCAATATTATTTGGATACTAGCATTTCTAAAAGAGTTATGCTCTTTTAAGTGATTTTCGGAAGTGGGCCTTATATGGGAGCTACGACTAATTATGGACCGATCTTCACGAAATTTGTAGATGTGATTTACCTTCATTTACTACTTATTTTTGGTGAAATTTGTTTGCATAATTGCATAATTCAAAGATTTATGACCGGTAAACCCCAATTTCGGGAGGACATTTGTATGGGGGCCAGGTGAAATAATGAACCGATTTCCACCAGTTTCAATCCCATCCATCCTTGGGCCGAAGAAATACCACGCACCAAATTTTATCGAAATATCTTGTACTCTGCGCACAAGCTTTACATGGACAGCCAGACGGACGGACGGACAGCGTTAAATCGACTCAGAAAGTGATTCTGAGTCGATCGGTATACTTTAGGGTGGGTGTTGGACCAGTATTTCTGGGCGTTACAAACATCAGCACAAATCCAATATTCTCTCCTCACTATTGTGGTGTAGGGTATAATGATATTTATTTCATATATATTTCACTTCCACTTCCGTTTTACAAATGTAGAACCCAGGTGATTATTAGATTTGTAACGCTTTTTTATGTTTCTGTGGAAAGATTTTACTACGAATACTAAACAATATCTTTCGGTGTATCACACATCCAAATTAATCACTCAATAAATTAATAAGCACAATTTCCATCTATTGATGTTAAAAGTTTCGAAGAAATCTGGCAAGTAGTTTAGATGTTTTTTATTTTATTGATATTAAGAAGGCATCGAACACCTCTGTACACAGCAGCTGAAGCGATGCTACAAGACGATCCTTTGAGCATTTTTATGTTAATGCGTATAGAAAACCGTGTTTTAGGAGCAGATATTCAAATATTTTTTGCAAGATCCCCACGAAGACTGCGACTTGTAAAAGATGTATGCATTTAAAAGTGATTTTCAGATATTGTGGGTCTTATATGGGAGCTATGATTAATTATGGACCGAATGGTATAAAATTATGTGATATGACTTTTGTATACGAGTATACGAAACTTGTTTGTGTGAAATTTTCTTTGGATACAGAAATTTTTAAAGATTTATGGTCGTTAAGCTTATTTTTGGAAATATGGGTTATATGGGAGCTATGACTAATTATGGAGCGATCATCACAAAACTAAACCGAATGCTTACTAAAGTTAAGCTATGCTTAATTATTGATCGATCTGCATAATATTTGTAGGTATGATTAGGTTTTGTTTATGATGAAATTTGTTATAAATCAAAGATTTTATAGGTTCTATTTGGGGAAGATATTTGTATGGGGGCTAAACGAAATAATAGAACGATTCCAACCAATTTCAATACCAATCGTTCGTGGACTAGATAAATTAAATGTACCACATTTTATCAAAAATTTCCACCTGGGCGGTTATAGTGTATTTAGATTCGAAAAGAAAATCGTTCGAAATTGTATACTTTTTACATTGTATTGCGAAAGCTTTTGCTTTCGAATCGAAATACACAATAACCCCCCTGTACTCTGCGCACAAAATTTACAGGGATAATCAGCTAGACGAACGAACGGATAAATACCGTTGAATCAATTTTGAAAGCGATTCTGAGTCGAACGGTATATGTCAGCATCACTATGGTGATATAGGGTATAAATCAAAATTTGTTTACCACCATTGCAAAATAAATTCTTTTTTCAAAATATGTAGACACACATCACCATAAACATGTGTAAACAAAAGTTAAAGTAATTTTGATTCAATATGTCATTTAATAAAACTAAAATTATAGTTCTGGTCTGTGACAACACTTTATTAGTTATTTCCAAAAACTACAATTTATTTACACTAAATATAGCACAATACTAACGCTCATGGCTTAGAGTTATAAATGCTCAAAATTCTATTTATTGTTTGTACACACATTTATAATTCGTGTATTTTACTTAATTGTCTTTGAATCCCCTTATTATCCCACAACTTGATTGTTATCATCATAATAGTATCGATATACATAAAGAAACAAAAATCCTTAGAGTAGCTTTTCAAAAAAAAAAAAAAAAGTCATCCCCCCGTTTATGTGGGGTTATGTGTACTCGTACACACATACATATTTACATTTATACAAAGCATGGAATATAATTGGCGCCATACAACAACACATGTGCGTAAACGTATGTATGCACGTGTGTCTGTCTGTGAATTGTATGTGAGTGGGTATAATAACTACTATTTTTGGAATAGACATGCGAACGATTGTGTATCTGACGTGGTTCATTGTTTTCAATACAAACAACAACGAAATCCTAAAATATACCAAAATATATATAGAGAAACCTCAAAACTAAACAGCCAACAAAGATTGCATTCGGCTATTACCACAACTGTATTGGTGTTGAGTTGCCATTACAAGACAAAGTCTCATGAAGCAAGATACTCAAGTCATAATAAAAAACAAGGATACAAGTATACGTCAGTTGCACACTAACCCCAGAAGTGGGTGGCTGAGTTTGCACAGTGGAATGTGAACAAAACGGAATAGAGAGGGTGTAGTCAAGAGATATTTTTTTCATGTAGCTTTTTGTTCTTTTATTTCGGACGCTGCTGATATACAAACAATAAGATGGGATATTGAAAAAACAATGTATAATAATGAAAAAAAAAGACACAAAATAAATGACTCTTGATACATACAAAAAGTATAGCAACCACAGAAAAAAGAAAAACTCTTCCACACTATTTGTGCTTGCTTTAATATTTTTGGGGTAGAAATTTAGTATTTTCAGTAGATATGAGATGATATTCAAGACATTTAGTTAGAATTCTCCTGCATACTACGACTAGTTTGATTTCAAAGGTTTTTAGATATTAGATATTATAAAAAAATATGAAAAGGGTTAAAAAACCAAATTTTTTTTTAGATAAATTTTCTTAAATACTGTGCGTTTAAAGGATTAACTATCTCCGAACTGATTTAGAAGAATAAAAGTTACATCATACAGGACATCCGAGTAAGTATATTGATTTTGTGGTCTCCTTCAGGAAACAAGTGTATGGGGGCTAGAACTGGCTTTATCGCTAGTAAATGTTTGATTTATAGATATGAATGTAACCAAACAAATAATTTGTATATAAAACCAAATCACACCAAAAAAAAATTGTCCAGATCGATCATCTAAGGACCACAAAAGAAAATATTTTTAACGAGCAAATATCTTTTAGAAATATCCAAATAAAGTTCAGCATAACTATATTTCATATATACTTAAACCATTTGGCCTAATGTTATGATGATCGGGTAATAATTAGTCGTAGCACCCATATAATCTCATTGCCGAAAATCTCTTTGACGACCATAAATCTCTTAAAAATTTTAGTATTAAAATAATATGTATTCATATACACAAATGTCAAGTTGTGATGGTTGTTCCTTAATAGCTACCATATAAAACCCATTTCCGAAAAACTAATCTTGCTCATATACTCGGTCAAGAGGTATTAGGCTTGACCGGCTTTCATAGAATTTTTTTTTTTTTTGAAGAAAACAGTTTTTCCGTTTTTCGTTACTTTTTTTTATTGAAACTGCCAGAACATGGTAGAGTCGTAAAATGTAAAAAATATCCACAGAAACTTTTCGATAAATATATGTATGTAGATATCAGTGGCGACTGCCAATAATATAACAAATAGTATTTGTTGTTTGAATATGAAATCTAGCTATCTGGGAAAAATTAATTATTTGAAAATTTCCAATTTTATCAATAACTAACCAGTATATTGCTTGGCATAATATACTGGTAAAACTCTTTCTAATTAAAAAAAGAGTAAGCAGTTAAGAACAAAAAATTTGTTCGAACAATTTTTTTATATGTAGTTTGACGTCTCTCTTTTTGAGAGAGAGAAAATATTTTTTCCGAACTTAAATTGGTTTAATTTGATATTTTTTCTGGACAAAAATGAATTGAGTTGCCAATAAGCTACATTTTTTTCATACAAATAACAATGCCTTATGTATTTCCATGGACATCAGCAAAATCAACTTTCATTTTTCATTCATTTTGAATTTATATCTGTGATTTTGAATACCAATATTTTAAAATAATTTAATATTTGTATTTTGACACTTCAAACCCAAAGCAAAATAAATCAATGGCCGCACTTGTAAAACTAATAGATATTGTTTACATATGGCAGCTTTGATTTTTCAGAAAAACCGTTCGAAATGGGTGAATCGTGCTGCAAAAAACTTTTCTCTGGAAAAATTTTTTGTGAAGAACAAATGGGTGAATCCACCTTTATATTATATTTACATATGTGTATGTGGAATCTACAAGGTAAACATTTTAAAAATCGCCTACATTTTTTAAAAAATTTGAATGTTTTTTTTAGTTATTAAAGAAATTTTGTTTTTTAGAGTAGAATTTTAAAATTTAAATCACAATTTTTTCCGCTTTGACAAAATGAGTTTTCGTTTGCATATAAAGCGCTCTTCCTTTTAAATTATCTTGTGGTCTTTTTAATGAAATTTGGTTGAATTTGGCAATTTTTAAATTATTATTTTAACAACTATTAAAGCAAAGCATTCGATGACGTAGCTGTTACACAACTGGGTGCGCTCAAGAATATTTGTCCCTAAAAATTCTGACGACAGATATGTACTTTCTTGTATGATCTATTTTAGGGCGATCATGGTTCCGAAGAAATAACAAATGTATACACCTAATTCTGTTTTTACACAGTAAGTGGCTCCAGGAAAACCCCGTGTAAAAAAATAGTGTAAAAAAGACATTGATCGTATGCAAAATAGGTGATTGATTCCTTATCTCTAAAACCTATTGAAATTAGTAAAATACAAGGATTTTTAAGAACAACTATTTAGGTTTATAATATTTAATCACATACATATATCTACGTACGTACAATGAGTTTTTAAACAAACATAGCTATTAAGATATGTAAAATGTAAAAAAAAATGTTTGACAAGTTCATTTGATTCTATGCACTAAAAGCGAATTCTCCCAAATTTGTGCTATTTACAATTGCTCTGACCAGTAAATTTGATTGTAACCACAAAAAAGGAAATTCCCCAAAAATTAAATTTAACAAAAAAAAATTAAGCCCAAAAATTTTGAACCGTGCTAAATTGAATAAAATCGTGTAAAAAACTTAAAATTTGTTTATTTTCAAACCGTGTTAAATCAAAGCAGTGTAAAAAATACCGTGTAAAAACAGAATTAGGTGTATTTAAATCTAACTAGTAAATATCTAAGGCTAAGTTTTTCAACATTAATGTACGAATAAAGTCATATTTGATATTGAGATATTGACTGATCACATGCATTCATTAAACAAGTACTATTTCCTTAATAAATGATAGCAACTAACTGTCAGTTTTGTTAAAATATTATTATAATGTCTTGAAATCCTGCAAAAAATGCGGTATACAGTTATTGAATCCTAACGAGGTAGTGCACGATTACCGGTTGAAATATTGAAACATGATACCGGTAACGAGGACCGCATTCATCTGCAATATACTAGGTAATTCAGAAACCACGATTTATTTACATATGGCGATGATGGTGTCAGGTCTGATGGCTCCTCCGTTTTTGCGAGGATGTCATGTATGCGTGACTGTTGAACAATACAGAACTGTGAACAATGAGTTTTTATTGCCAAAAGTTTTTAAACTTTGCCACTTTATAAAAAGCTCTCGAGATAATTGAAATTTTTAAGTATGCACATCCGGATATTTGTCTTTGGGCCTATATAAATATGTAACAGAATATGGAAGCTGTAACAACGGCATCGTCAGGAAGTTATACAAAAAAATAACAAAATTATGATATTATGTCGTTTCATATACATAAATATAAATTATACGAGTACAAATAAGAATAATATATTGTAAAAATGTTTTCGTAATATTTATTACTATGGTTTATTTGGCCTGAAGCTGCTACACAACGATGTAGCGAAATATCGAAATATCGGTTTTATTAAAAAAGACTTTAAAGCTTCAACAATAATTAAAATATTATTTACAGCTTTTTGAGAACACAAATTAAAAAATAACAATTTTCCAAGCTGTTCTCTCGAGTCATGCTATTAAATTTGTAATTGTTTCTTTCTGTTTAAATTGTTAATAAACTAAAAAAAAAAAAGAATTTCTTTAGAAATTCTGAAAATTTCATGCACGTTTTTAGAGTATACCAAAAATGCACCTTAACCTTTACATCAATCTAAATTTTTGTATACATGTAAGTATGTATGAATGTATTTTGCTACAGCCACATTAATTTTGCAAACCAATAACTAGATACCTAACAAAGTACCATTTTCTTTGGGAAACGTGACGTTTTCACATCCCTGGTGTGCCAGTATATGTGTAAACTCTTAGCACTGGAAGGCAGAAGGGTGATAACAATTTTAGGAATTTACATTAAGAAATGTATACATAATAATGAGCAATACCATGGAGTATACTTCAAAATAAATTGAGAAGGACGAAAAGAGAAAGACAAGATATATAAAAGATGGAGAAGGTGGTAGTTTTTTCCCTATATAATACCTAACCAGCAGAGAAATGTAAAAAATGTATTGAATTTTTATATATGTTTTTCTGTTTATCTAAATAAATGAAGATTTTATTTGTATTAATTTATATCAAAAGATTTTAAGAAAATTTTGTTGCAAATTATTTTTTAGTTTCTCTTTTATTTAAATCACCTTTTTGAAACACTTTAATTTTATTGTATTTATTTTAATATAACTTTCAAAAAATTTGATTAATTGCACCTTTTAATTGACTTGTTTAGAATTAGCTTTATATTTAAGGTTTAATTTTTGTTTCATTTAATTTATGTTTTTATTTCATTTCATTTGTAATTTATTTTTATTTTTATTTTTATATTTTATTTAATAAAATATAATGAAATTTTCTCAATTTCCGTTTTCTATTTTCTACCGTCCTTTTTACTATGTTAAGAATACTTCGTGCCTTTTTACAACTTTTTACTACACTATACTACGAATGAATATATGTACATATACACACACACTAACACCAATAGACACAGTTACACATTCACATATTTAATGGTGTCTTTTGTTCTTGTATATTTTCCGTTATTTTACTACTAGTGCTATACATTTACATTTATACACACACTCTCTCTCTCTCTCTCTCTCTCTATTGTATGTATTCTATACTCTTATTATTATTTCTGTGTGATAAATGCCGTTCAACCAACATTCACTAACCGACACGACCCGACGCATTCGGCAAAACTTTTTGTATTAAAAGCATTCTATGCTGTTGACAAAAAATGGAGCAAGGCTTTCAATTATTAACAAAACAGGAGCAACACACACTCTTGAAAACATATTAAAAAAAAACAGAGCAAATGTGAAAAGCTACATACTTTTCTTGTTATTGTTGTAGTAGTAATAATATTAAAATTGTTGTTGCTCTTTATTGGTATTTTTGTGTTGTTGAAGAAAAAAAAAATAAAAAGCAAAAAAACTAACAACACTTTGCACAGAACATTTTTTCGGGAGAGCTTTATGTAATGCTCTTATTTTCTCTTATGATTATGACAGTGTGTGTTTGGTGTTGTTGCCGCTGCTGCTGCTGATGGTGTTGGTGTATGGCAGAATACAGCTAATGTGAGTGATAAAGCAGTGATGTGAATTTATTAAAAAATTGTATCAAGGATCTTTAAAAATTGTGCGAAAGTACTTAATTAGCAATGGAGGTAATGAAAATTAAATATTTGGAAAAAAAACTGTTATTTTTAGGCCAAAGTTATTTTAAAATTAATTTAATTTATTGTAAAAGAAAAAAAAATAAAGAGATTTTATCGATTTATTAAAAAACTAAAATTTATACATATTTAGAAAAAAACATTACTCATACAACTTGTAGTACATTTTTGGTTAATTTTGTTTCTGTTTGGTTTATCAGGTGGTATGAGTAATTTTTTTCTGCAAATACTTTTAGTAAGTATACGATCTAATCTATGAACATTTTTAACGTAATATTTTATAACATATTTACATATGTATTCAAAAACAGAAAGTGCAAACCGTTTAGCCAGTTTTTTTTTCTGTTTGTTCAAAAAATTCTTTTAAAAAGTCAGTTTTTTTAAATACTCTATACATATACAGTGGGGCCTCGATTATCCGTGATTCGGTTAACCGGTAACCCCGATTAACCGTGATGGAAAATATCAGTCTATTCTTTTTTGTTTGCAATGTTTTTAAATTGTTTGCTTCGATTAACCGTGATTACCTCTATTATCCGTGATAGCAGAATTTTTTTTATTAACTTCAAATTCATACGTACAATATAATAAACATGAAAACGGGGAATTCCCTTGCTTGCATACGATTACTCGGAAGCATTTTAAAGTGATTAGTTTAATTTTACGTACGGGTGATTAGATCTATGTAAATATATTTAGTATGGCATCGTTACCAGTAGTAAAAAGATAAAGAAACATTTTAAATATTGAAGATAAAGTGAAAATAGTTAACGAGCATTGAAAAATAATGTGAGTTTTAAAATGCTAGCTCAAAAATACAAAGTTTTAAGAAGAATTAATTTGTTTTAATATAAATATGTATGATCACTTGTTAAATAATAAAAATATTTAAAAACTGTATAATCAAAATTGTAATTCGCTTAACCGTTAAAATCCATTATCCGTAATGCATCTGGTCCCGTCCATCACGGATAACCGACTGTACATATAACAAAACCGGTTAACCACATTGTTGAGCTAAAATTTGAAACCGGTCTTGTAAAAAATTTAATTTTTCGAATAACTAGAAAACCGGTTATCGAAAAAACTCTGGTTTTTACTTTAATTATAAAAATACATCGTTAATATGTAATCGTTAATATCTTATTATTCATCAGTTTGGGGCTTGACGGAATAGTGTGTAATAAGTTATTACTTTGTTCGATTGGTTTTTTATGTTATTTTACATAATTAGTTATTATATTTTATTTGCCCTTTTTTGTTAAACTGGTGTTAGAACACCTTTTTTTTATCACTTTTTAAAAGATTATATCAATTGCAAACTTTCACATTATACTTTCTGTCATTTGTCGAATTCTTAGGTTAAAATACTACTTTTTTCATTAACTTGGAAACATCATCACACATAATTTGTATGTTGAATTTCAAAAAAATACTTTTTGTTAATTCGGACTCTGTCTTCTAACTAGCTTTTTTGGCCATTTAATATTTAACACTTTTTTATTTGTAGCAAGCACATTTGTTTATAAATTGCAAAAGAGTATTTAATTTTGAAAAAGTTTTATTTTTTTTCTAATTTTTAAAATCATATTACTTGATTTTCTTTTTCATTTATAGCAAGGTTTATAGAAGGCAATCTTAACAAACAAAGGCAAAGACAATAGTAACAAAAAACTGAATCTTACTGTATTTAGACAAAAAAAAGTCTTAAATAATTTTTATACATAACAATGGCTTTATTGAAAAATTAATAAAAAAATTAAGTCAAAGTTCAAAACTCTAAAACGAAGAAAATCCAATTATTTGGAATCTTAGATGCTTTTGAAATTAATGGATACATAGGCATAGTATATTTATGGAAGGTTTTATTTGTGAACATTTCGAAAGTGATTCTGACTAATTTGTAATGCACTTAACACAATAAATTATTCAGAAATTTTAAAAAAGTGACGTTGTGTACCCTAATATCGCTCCTTAAATACCAGCAAATTATGCAGTAGCGTCATTTTTAAAAATAATTTTAATTATTTTATGATTTTTACTACAAAACAAAACTAAAGGTTTTGCGTTTACGGGTATATTCGATCATAAAATGACGGCTGTTTTAGCGAAACATGAAAGTTTCATCGCTTAACAAGCATTTTGTGCAAAATAATAATTTTTCATATTTTTTGAAATGTGTGACTTTTGTAGTTATATATTTTAGATATATTTTAGATATTTGTCGTCAATGTGCTATTTCTTTCATAAATTGTGATTTTTTTAGTAACTTTCTTTTTTACAAGAAAGACGGTTTTTTGCAGCTCAGTTGTTTTCGGAAAACATGTTACTGTTAAACATATTCAGTTTTATCTACAATATAACCAGGAATCGATTTACAAACGAACAAGGCTTGTAGATATTTGCATTTTATTGACAAAATTCATGCTTAGTAAGGAAAGTCCATCGTGCACTTCTTCCATTGAAATTTGTGTTCAGTGACACAACTTCTGATTCACTTCTTTCTGGTTGAATTGATATCTAAACAAATAAAATTGTCGTATTTGGAGTAAAGAGCAGACAGAAGAATTGCAATGCATTCCGAAAAATGCACTGTTTGGTGTGGATTATGGGTCGGTGGCATTATTCAAAAACAATAAAGGCAGGACGTTGAATCTAGACATGAAGCATTTAAGGCGTAGACGCGGTGAATATTTACATGAAATCATATTTTAAACATTGAATTATATAAATCGTTTTAGCGACTTAAATAAAGTTTTCATGCATTTCTCTAAATTGTATAAGTTTTTTTTTAACAAATCCACAGCTCTCAAAAAGTCACTCTTTAGATATTAAATCATAATACTGAATAAAAAATATATTGATAATGTAAAATACATACAAATACATGTAAAATACAGTGGTAAACAACACATGGGGAAAACAACGAAAGTTGTTTGAGGATAACATGGTTAGCAATTTCTAAAATCTGCACTAGCTCATTATTTAACTTTAGTAGAGTGTAATTGTTCAATATTGAAACTATTTGTGGAAATGCAAAAATATTTCAAATATTTAATATTTAACACTTACTGAACAAATACTATTTCAAAAAAGTCATCATCATCTGTCCAACATTTGACAAAAGTATTACAATCAATTGTACCAAATAATAAAAAGTACAATTATATCAACTTGTCTAACCCTGCCATGATTTTTTTCTGTATATGTGCGTGTGCGAGAGTGTATTTTTGCGTGTGAGTAAGAGAGTGTGCGTACATTTGTTGAACACAACAATAAAAAAGGGATTTTTCATTTTTGTGCTTATAAGTATGTTTCAATGTATGTTCAAATGTTAGGAATTGCCAGGCTAAAAAATTGGCAGGTAGTTATGTAGATAATTTGTAATTCAAGCATTGTATTTATACCTTAAATTATGCATACAATTGACGTTGAGTTAGGTTAGGAAAGAAATCTTTTGATTTAATTTAAATATATTAGGCGTTCAAAAAGACAATACAATATAATAATATGTTGTAGAGAAATTGGCGTTATGTCTGCTTACTAGGAGAAATCTATTTTTAATTTAAGCACGAAAAAATAACTTAATGTAGAATGTAATGAATTGTAAAAATAAAAAAAAGTTTACTAGACTGTAAAAATGTTCTAACATAATTATAATCCAAAAATGTCTGGGAGCTAAATGTTAAACAAAACATCCAAAAATGGAAAATAACTTAAGATGGAAGCCAAATAAAATTCTTAGAAATACAAACCATTTTAGATTTAACATTGACAATTTTTTCGATTTTTTAATTCAATGATTGATAATAGACATTGTATTAAATGGTAAAATCAAAAAAAATTGTAACAATATTATATTGTTGCAAAATGCAACAAAAAATATAGAAAAATTGTTGAACAATTTGCAGACCTTTTTTTAAATTCCAGATAATTTTGTAAGTTTCTTTTAAATATTCTCTTGGATTTTGCTTGTTAACAAGAAATGCATTATACATTTTCTAATTGTTATTAATAATAATTTAGTTTTTAGTTTGAGCAATTACGAAGATCTTTGTTTAAAATGCAGAAGGGAAAATAATTTAACATTTAAGGAAGAGAAAAATTGTTTTACAACTTTACAACAAGTGCAAATCAATTTTCATATGTTTAATATACATTTAGATGACATAATAATCAATTTAATAAATTGGTCTATAATACGCGGAAGCATTGAAAATTTACCAAATCGCCCAAAATCGTAGAAAGAGAATAAATTTTATTACCATTTATACGGTCCAGAGATTAACGACCAACTAAGAAGAACACTATCTACCAACTTAAACAACGTAACAGTCAGCGTTTTCAAATTGCTGCGTTTCGCACCATTTTTATTGCTTTTTTAAATTTTTGGTGCGAAAAATTCTTTAGTTGGTGCGCTTTTTAATTTTTTGTGGCACCAAAGCAAATTCAACACAACTTTTTGTTTCAGTGTGAAAAAAATCTCTCTACAATAAGATACACCTGTTTGAGTACCATTTCATTCAACACTGCAAAATTTTTTTTGTGTATATCGGTGCGTTTTTTAATTTTTTTCGAAAATGTGATGAAATCTTTATTTTTACTAATTTTTAATTGCAGTTTTTTAATAATTCATAACTCATGAAATCTATGCAATGAAAAAATGTATTTTAAATACGAATGTATGATAAATGAAATCAAATTCTTCAAAAATCTTTGTTTAAAAATCAAATTAACATTTTAAAAACGTAAATAAAAATTCTTGTATAATCTGATGGTTTGGTCTATTGAACTTTAGACGAACAACCAGGGTTAGAGTACCAGTGGAATCCTAACAAATTTTATTGGAAAAAAACAAACAAAAGTACTTTATCTAGAAAACAAAAATATATAAAAAAAAGTACCAAATATGTACCGAAATTAGCTTTTTACCAATTAGTACTTTAGTTCCAAATATCATATTGTGAGTTAAATTTTGAGTGGTTAAATGCTATTTAATCTTTATTAGCTCATTTATAAAAAAAAAGGCTTTTACTATTATTACTTTTACTAATAATCATTAATAAAAAGTTTTTTTTACAGAATTTATGATATTAAAAAATTTCAAATTAATTTAATAAATATTTGAAACAAAAACGAAATTCTTAACTTGGTGCGTTTTTTTGTAAATGGTGCGTTTTTTTTCTCCATTTTGGTGCGATTTGAAATTTCAAAGTTGACAACGCTGGTGCTGAGAAGCAACAATTTACATATATAGATCATGTAACAAGGTAAAACCCACTTATTCCGAAATCAACAGACAGAAGAGCTCCATAAAAATAAAACTTTTCCCTATTAGCAATCTATTTTATACAATGACGAAAGCGATTGCAACATTTTTGGGAACGCATGTCTGCCAATAGAGTTGGATATTTTGGATAATTACGAAAGAACTCCAGTGCCGAAAAATATGTCTACAAAAAAATAGCTTTTATTCTCATGATAGTGATGCGACACACACAGTAGCTTCTGTACAGTACCAAATACTTGCCAACACTTCGTCAATGCATGGACTTGAGTACCCAAGAAATTGTAAAGGTAAAAAATTATTTGCTTCTCAGAAATTTCTTTCGACATTTTTAAAATATAGATCTTTACTTTCAATCATAATAAAGTCTATGTTATTATAAATAATAATGTATATTTAATTTTTAACAAAAGAAGAAAAATTAAAAAAAAAAACTAAAGAAATTAGTTAAAATTATTTAAAGAAATATGCAAATTGTGATAAAATGCAACAACACCTTTGAACAAAACACCAAGGGGTTTTGCTTTAAACTGACTTGGATTCTTCAATGTCAGTTGTCGTCAGTTGGGCCAGGGTTAATCAGCTGACGGCTGGTTTGGGTTGTGAAGAAGAAAAATTACTTCACAGAAATAGAAATTTTAGAAAGAAAAAACAACAATGAATTGTTTGATGGGAATTGCATACAATATTGTTTATTAGAGTTATGCTCACCGCTGTAGTTGCTGGTTAATAAACAAGTGAAGTAAGAAAACTTACATATTAGTCAAGCTAACTTTAAACTACATTTTTGTTATAGCAAAGGGATATTTTTTCAATTAATTTGTTTTTGTGACCAATGTTTATAATTATTATAATTTTTAAGGAGTTTCCTTCAGGCTAAAATGTTTCCAAACGTAAATAAAAAACTTGTTCGATTTTTATTTTTTATTTTATTTACCCAACGTTTCGTTAGATTTATTCTAACTTCTTCAGGGGTCTCGTTCTAAATAATAGCTTTGATGTTTTTTATCATTGGATATTAATTTTTATTATTAATTAGTTACTAAAATACTAAAAAACGAGACATCACGAACAGAATTTTGCTATAAATAATCAAATAATTAATAAAAATATAATATACAATAAACGACCACAAAACTTAAGTCAAGTTTAACTTAAAGCTAATATCTTTTTTTTTTTTTTTTTGACATTTAATTGAACAATTCAATAATATTGGCAATACTAATTCATGTTACATAATTATTAGTGTCCAAACCGTGTTTGAACACCTTAATAAAAATTAATATTTCTTGGATTTTCCTATTTTACACAATATTAAAATACAAGTTTCTCCTAAAAATGAGTAGGAGAAATAGTTTTGTGACATACTGTATATAATTTAAAATTTATGACAATTGTCACATTACTTATGTGAATAAGGTAGTTTTAGATTTTTACCCCCTTATTCAAAAAAAACTTACAACATGTTTATAACAGATTTTTAAAGCAAATTTCCATACAAAATTTGTTTTAAAAACCTCTTATAAACCTGTTGTAAGTTTTATCAATAAGGGCATTAAACTTTAACTGCAGTATTCATAAAAATAAAGCAGGTTTGAAGTGTACTTTTAGATAAAATTTTCTTAAAGTACATTTAAAGTCTACTTTAATTTTTTCTGAATAAGACTGTTATTCCGGGTTTACGTTATGAAATGTTTGTCGCTGCAGGGTACACATATTTGTTCCCTCATTCGTTGTTTTTTTATTTTTATACATGTATGTATGTATGTATGTGCTAGCTACAAAATATATAGAAACATGTACACATCCACAAAAAATCTCTGCAACAAAAATCTCACAATGTAGATGCAAATACAATTTTAAAGAAGATACGACAAGAATCGTAGCGACAAAAATTTCATAATGTAAACCGGGACTATGTTAATAAATTCAAATTATTACGTTCTTTAATATTTTGCACAAACTAAGCTTTAATTACACTTATATGAAAACAAACTGTTGGCCTAATTGAAAACTGTATAATATTAAGAGATACCCTCTAAAAGTGTTCACAACTATTCATTATCTATTTGTTACAGTTACACTTCTTTGAAAAAATAAGTAAGAAGGTATAGTCGCTCAATTCTTGTTAGTTAAAGAGATTTGTGGAAGTATGCATTACATGAAAGATATGGGCATTATGTACGTTCATCTGGCCTAGCTGGCTGTTTATGCAAAGCTTGTGCGCAAAGTACAAGTCACAATTTTGATGAAATTTCGATTAAATTTATTTTGCCCACAGACGATTCGGTCAATTATTTCACCTAAACAAATATTACATACAAATATCTTCCCGACTATATCGGTCATACATGTTACATTTACACACGTATCGAAACAACTTTTGCCACAAAAAATTTGTATATTAAACCAATTCACAACCAAATATTTTAAGCAGATAGTTCCGAATATCTAAAAATCACTTTAACAACCATAAATCTTTTAAAAATGTTTCAAATTAAATTCGACACAAATAAGTCTAGTATATGTATATGAAACTTATTTGTCATTTTACCAAATTTTTTAACAATAGGTCTATAATTAGTCGTAGCTGTCATATAAGACTCTATTCTGAAAATCACTTCAACATGCATAAATCTTTTACACGTTTTGATACAGACATAAAATTTAATGCAAATAATGTTCACCTAATTCTGTTTTTATACGGTCTATTTTTTACACGGTTTTGATTTAACACGGTTTGAAAATAAACCAATTTCAAATTTGTTTACACGATTTTATTCCATTTAGCACGATTTAAAATCTTTTGGGCTTAAATGTTTTTGGGTTAAATTGAATTTTTGCGAAATATGTCCATATAACAAATTTAGGGGAAATCCCTTTTTGGTTGATACAAGCAAATTTAATGTAAATAACACAAGTTTAGGCGAATTCCCTTTTTGTGCATACAATCAAATGAACTTGTCTCATATTTTTTTTTAGATTGCTTTTAAGCTTAGAGTGCATATCTTTTTTTCTTTAATAAATATTGTGTAAAAACACATTAAATATTATAAACCTGAATAGTTGTTCTTTAAAAATCCTCCTAATTTCAATTGGTTTTAGGGATAAGGAACCAATCACCTATTTTGCATACGATCAATGTCTTTTTTTACACGGATTTTCCTGGAACCAGTTATCGTGTAAACACAGATTTAGGTGTATATATGCACAGAAGTCTCGTGAATAAATTTTCTACTTCTTAATAGCGTTATCAGAAGAAGAATTTTACGAAATATAGCGTCTACCACCATTTTCTTTGAGAATTTTCTATCGAAATTGAATTCATTGTAACAATTTTCAAAGTTTCTAGTTCTGATATGTCAACAAGTAAAATGTCTGAATATTAAAGACTTGTCCACCAAAAATATTAATATTTTAAATATTTTTACATAGCATGTTTCTTACAATTACTTAAAAATAAATATTGTGGCCTTGTTTGAAATACTTTTATACATTTGAAAGCTTTTTGATTTTTATTTTGCCTACTTTTTTTGCTTTTTTTTTAAATTCAATGCATTAACAAAAACGCATCTTGAAAAGAGTGTGTATTTATTTACAAACGTAGTACTGAGGTGCCCTACAAAAGTACGTTTTTTATTTTGGTTTTTATTTCAATTTTAACTCGACATTCATGAAAATGTACGGACGAGTATTTACTTGCACACAAACAGAATATTTTGAAGTCAATGAAATATTTACACTCTTTTATAACGTTGCTGTTGGTCTTGCAGTTTCTGATGATGAGTGAGTAAGTGCCTTACATGTTCACTCCATAAGTATGGAGCGAACATATCTAACTACATATGTACAAATGTACGTATGAGTGATGTTATAAAGAGTTTTTGTATGTACATATATTAAACAACATCAAGTAGAGGCATACAGCTTCAATTCAAAATATGTAAGTACTTCTGCAGCTACATACAAACAAATAATTTTATTTGTTGTTTTTTTTTCTGACAGAATATGGGTCATTCTTAACAAAATTGGCAAAAATGCATGAAAAGAATATGTTAGCAAACAAAAACAAAACAACAGCAGCAACAAAAATATTTATACCTAAAATATATATAAAAAAAAGCAACAAGATCAAATGTAAGGATAAGAATGTTAATGGACTTAATGTGTATGTATAAAAATTCTCTTTATTCTCATCTCGCCACACATAGGTACACACATACTTATATGCATACTTATACACATAGACCCACTTACTCATACAATGGAGAAACATTTTTAGGACACCTGAATGACATTTTCATATAAACTTGGAAATATGTATGTATGTATAAAAATAAAGTAAGAAAGAAATAAAAATCAAGACAAACCGTAAAATAATCCAACGTCAAAACAAATAAAAACATCCATTTAAAAATTGCACTTTGATTGTATGACACAAGTGTTTAACTAAAATAGAAGTATTTAGTGATGTCACAAAAGCGATAAGTCGCTTTTCACAAAAACGTTTCACAAAACGTTTTAATTTTCAATATTTTTAAAATCTGTTCATGCAATTTAATTAGATATTCGAAATATTTAAAATTTTTGCAATTTAAAATTTAAACAACTTAAGAAAAATTGTTTTTTATCAACAAAAAATCTTTTATTATACAATTGTATAATTGTAAAGTAATTTAGACAATTGGCAAAGAGAAATGTATTTTCCATTCTGCCGGCGATGACATCTATAATCTTCATTGTCCAAGTCACTATTATAGATAAGTAGAATTCTGGACACATCTTTACATGTTTGAGTTAAACTAAAGTTTGGCGAATTTAAAACAAGTAATTGTAATTGTTCATTGAAACAAACGGCGAAAAAATATAATATACATATAAACATTAGTTGATTTATTTATGAAAAAAAACATATTTTAATCTAATTTTAAAGAGTATCAAAGACCAATTTTCCGTTCTAGAGAAAAACAACTCTGGCGGGAAATGAACCTACAAACCTAGACAAGCTCTTTTGGCTTTTATATTGAGTTTCCTACAAACGTCTTACATTGTTTAAAGTAAATTACCACCTACAGTATACATAAATCTATTAGTATTCCCTAGGTAAAATCAAAATATTATACCGATTATATTAATACACCATTAAAACTCTCTCTAATAATTCTAAAAACACATATAAACTTACAAATAAAATTCATAAAACAAACACTTGAATTCAAATCCGCCGAATTGTCATTATTTTACTAATAAAAAAAATCTATACGTTTGATGGTTACACACATAATAAACGCTTAAACAATAAACTATATTACGTTACGTATACGTATACTTATAAGTAAAGAGGGTTTCAACGAGAACTTTGTTTTTCAAAAGAATTTATATGAAAATTATTCAACTCAATTATAAATTAACAATTATATCGGCTAGATGTCCAAAACGCATAAAGATGTTGATGCTATCGTCATAATTTTCCATCACATTCTTGCCAAAATGGCTGATCTATTTCATTAAACATGCCAAGAATTTAGAGCTTCAAGGCAGTAAAATTTAATTTATTTGTAAAACATGTCAAAGCATCTAATACTGATATGTCAACAAGTAAAATATCAAAACTTTTCAATATTATGCTTTTTAAAAACAAAGTTCTTGTTAAAAACCCTTTATATATACATATGAACGGATAAAATACTACTACTACCACGGATAACATGCGCTCTACTTAAATCGACATTATTTGAGAAAAAAGGAAAAACGAAAAAGGAGCAAGAAGAAAGAGAATCATGTAGTATACTAAAATATATGAGAGGAGACAAGGAGTGTATATATGTATGTATATTAACAATTGTATTATATACAATAAAATTGAGAGAGTTTTAATAGTATTTTCTACTATTCGATTATTATTTCAGTTGCGTCTTTTTTCCCCCCGGAAACTGTTTAATTTCTCTTGGTTTTTTCAACTTTTGTAGCAGTTTTTATGCTGTTAAAATACTCATTACTCATTTCATTTGGGTTTATACACACACACACATATATATTTACAATACAAAAGTACATACAAAAATATGGCCTTTTTTCTGCTCCACAATTGACAAAAACGGAAGTTTTCGGCTAATATTTGACATCTGGAGAGGAACAGTCTTATAAACTAAATTTATCAAATGAATTAGAACCTGAACCTTTTAATTTAAAACAATTTATTTACCTGACATCCAAAATTCTGTTGACATATACACATGCTTATTCCAACACACACATATATACACTTAGAAATTTACACATACTTAGAGTATTCATACTTTCGATAAAAACCAACTAACACACGTTTAGAAAATGATACTAATGTGATTAAAATTAAAGATAAAACGAAATGAAATGAAAATGCCCAGCGGGAAAAATTGCAAGTGCTTCCATTTGTAGGCCTTATGGAAGACCTGTTTACGTATTCTAAAATTCATTCCACTATGCCTACTCTCATTCAAATCATGATTTCAGTATCAAACAGGAATGGTTTTGCAATTATTCCTGTTTATCGTCACTACAACAACAGATATTATTTTGCTCACTATGTTATACGAGTAATAAAAATGAATAAAGAGAGCGTCTATAATTTAATCTTTTATGAAAGTTTGAGGTTGAAAGTATGCGTGAAAAAGTACGTTATATACATGTGATTTTTTAAAATAATTTAAACCCCTTCTTTTATTTAAAATCCTTTGTTTTACTTTCCTCTTGATATTATTAATTTAGCAGACCTTCAATTATGTCTTCTATGAGCCATTACTTGGTAGAGCTTCCAATTGCTCTTCTCAAGTAGTCCTTCTATCAGGCAACTAACCAATAGAGAAAAAGCAAGTCCTTGATTGCCAATGACACGCCATCTGAAATTGAAACGATTTTTCAAAGCGGCTGGAAGTCCTTGTGACTGCAAAATAAGGCTTTTTGGTAGGCCTATTTACATTATCGTTTTCCCGCTGGGTAGTTGTTGTGTTACGAATGTGTGTGTTGGGAATAGATTGTACCTGTACTTGTATGAACAAAATACCTAGTGTATTTATTTATTTCATTCTTTTATTTTTTCCTTTTGTTGTAGGATTGTTGTGCCATCTCTTTCCTTTTTATGCCCCATTGAGATTTGGTAGTAAAAGTGGTAAGTGGATTTAAATAAAAGTAACGGTGTTAACAACTGATTAAATGTTGTAAGTTTTAGGTTAAAATGTTGTAAATAAAATATTTTTTTTTTTCATTTTTATGACGAAATAAAGCATGTCAGTAGTTTTGAATGATAAGAACATAAACTTAAATAAATATTTATGTGTAGTGTATTGAAAACTTAAAGCCTTCGTTCATATTTTAGAACCTAAATACCTAAATACCGACGGAAAGCGGAACGTATTTTTACGCTGAGCATTAGCGCTAATATTCTCCATCCTTAAACTAAAGCGGCAACGTTATATCAAAACGATAAAAACAGGGTTATCTAACAAATATTAGATAAGAGAGGGGACCACTCTTCTTTCCCCTCTCACCAACAAACTCAAAAGTTGCTCAGCAAAAGTGGCAGTGTGTGATCCGGGACTTACTTCCCGCTATTGGAATAGTGCTGATGTTTGTAGCGCCTATTAATATTAGTTCAACACCAACAATACTTCCTGAGTCGATTTAACAATGTTCGTCCGCCCGTCTGTCTGGCTGGCTCTTAGAAATGTTGGTATCCAAATAATACTGAACACAAATATGTTTCACATATATACGAGGTCTGATCAAAAAATAACCGTTATTTTCAAATTTCGTGAGTTACGTATGTTTAATTTTTGCATTTTTTTCTGTTATGTTGGTACACATGTCTATTATATATGTTGGTAATATCAGCCATTTTAGATTGTCAGTTTGTTTTTGACAGATAAAACTGTTAGTCGTGTTTTGTTGTGCTCTTCGATTTTTTAATATTCGAAAAAATGGATCAAAGAAACTGTATTAAGTTTTGTGTAAAAAATTAAATTAAATGCGCAAGGACATTTAAAATGTTGACTGTGGACTTTTGGCGAGGCTACTATTAGCATTACACAAGTTTAATTGTGTAACAACCGGTTTAAGGAAGGCCGAGAAGATGTCAATGACGATGCTCGTTCTGGTCGCCCGAGCACGTCAATAACCGATGAAAACATTGAAGCAGTGAATAAAATGATTTTGGATAAACGTCGAAACACTAGCAGAGAGGTTGATGATGATCGCTCGGCTCATGCCAAGCAATTTTTACGGATGTTTTATTTATGAAACGTGCGTCAGCGAACATTGTTCCAAAATTGCTAAATTTTGAGCAAAAACAACATCGAATAGACATCGCTCAGGAGCTGTTGAATATCGTCGTAACGACGATCCAGATTTCCTTAAAAAGGTCATAACTGGTGACGAATCTGGGTGTATGGCTATTACATTGAAATCAAAGCCAAATCATCCCAATGGAAACGTCCAGAAGAGCCAACACCGAAAAATGCACGTCAAGTTCGGTCAAATGTGAAGGTTTTGCTCACTGTTTTCTTCGACTGCAATGGCGTGGTGCATCATGAATTCATCCCACAAGGTCGTACGTTCATACAAATAATATGTTACAATTTTATAATGATCTGTCCATAATTAATCGTAGCTGCCATATAATGCCCACTTCCGAAAATCACTTTAAAGAGCATAACTCTCTTTAAAATGTTGCTATCTAAATAATATTGAACAGAAACATGTTTTGTATATATTCAAATAATAGGATATAATTTTATGGTGATCGGTTCAAATTTAGTCCGTAGCTCCCATATAAGTTCCCCTTCCGAAAATCATTTTAACGACCATAAATCTTTTAAAAATTCTAATATCCAAATAAAATTCAACACAAATAAGTTTCATATATACAGAAATAAGGACATCTAATTTTATAATGGTCGGTGCATAATTAGTCAAATTTCTTATATAAGACTTTATCACAACAAAAACACGCATTCTCAGGAACAGTTCTAGGAGTAAATGCCTTTGTTTGTTGCGATACCTTCATTTCTCAATCGCATACTTTTAATATTATTATAAATTACCCTACAAAAAACGCGAGTACTCCATGCACGCATGTATGGACTACTCCACAATAGACCAGGAGTACTCCAAACATAATCCATTTGTATGAAAAATACTAGTCCATTTAACATCACTTGTCCTAGGACTAGACCATATAATCCAGCTTTGCAAAACACGGAACTAGTCCTAAAACTACTCCTTGTAACTACTGTAAATGTGTTACAACAACGATGACGGTCGCTAAAGTAGGAATGATTGTCGTGTAACAAGAAGTTCTGCTTTGAAATTGAATTGGCCTATGAGTGCATTACATAGGACCATTTTAGCTACAATGGACTACGTATTCCTCCATATGTATAATAAACACAATATTAAAAACCAGTAATTCCTTCGCATTAAGTAAGTTTTCTTCTGTTACTTGTAATATGATAATAATTACCTCCTCATTATATAAACAAAATTGGACCATTAAATACATATGTAGACATACATGTAATGAAATACAATTGATTCTAAGGAACTAATTACAAATGTTAATATTTTCAATTACATTTAACAAATAAAAAGAGTATTAATTAAATTTCACCTAATTGAATTGGCTATGCTGTAGAGAATTTTTAATAATTAAAAATAAAAGCCACATTAGAATTAAATTTTGTTATCTCAACTATTTCTGTAACACCTCTTACCAAAGTTGAACTAAACAAAAATAAACAAACAGTGAAAAAGAGAAAAATAAAAACATAAAACCTATTAAATATTAAATAAAATTGTCAGTCTTATTAGTTTAATTAAATGTTAATTTCTTTCTTGTGCTCTTACTCGAACACATATTTAAAATTTTCCAAATGAATAAAAACTATTTTCAAGTATTATTTTGGGAAAACTTCAAACACACAAACCCCAAAAACACAATAACTACCAACAATAGCAGCAGCAGCAGCAGCAGCAGCAGCAATTTTATATGCAACAATAGAAGTGCAGCCAAAAGGCGCATGTTTGACTTCAGAAAAAGTTTTCGATCCTTGAGAAAAAAACTAAAAAATATAAATATTTAGAGGAACAAAAAGCCCCAAAAACTAAAACAACCAACAACAACACATTAAACATATAACGTTTGCGTAGTCTTATCTGCATTGAAGTGAACATCGTTTTTTGGATGTTGTTGCTAATGCACACTTGGTTGCACAAAGCAACAACAACAACGACATCTACAACAACAAGAATAAAGAAAGAAAAAAAAATAATAAGTATAAAGCACTACAACACTAAAAGTCATAAAATACGAATTTTTTTCTTCTTATACTTTGAATGTTTTTGTTAGTTGTTTGTTGGTTTATTTGTTTGTAAATACCCAGCATACCATTCTAGGAGCGCTCCGAAAAAGGAGTCAGAAAAGAGTCCAACTAAAGAGCATTTTCGGAGCGCTCCGAAAAAGGAGTCAGAAAAGAGTCCAACTAAAAAGCATTTTCGGAGCGGAAGAAAAATTTGCTTAAAAAATTAATTTCTTTATTCCATTTTTATATATTTTATTTAAATGAATTCAATTTTATTTTTTTTACTGTAAATACAATTTATGTAATTTTTTCCATTTGTAATTTAGTTTATTTGTAAATGAATTCCTATTTTGTTTAAACAATTAAAAAATAATAATAAATGTGAACTTCTAATTTTTTTTATTTAAAATTGCAATGACTCTTTTCTGACATGATGTAAGAGCTCTTTCTGAGCCCAAAAACCCTTATAAAAGACTCTTTTCTGACACTATATAAGAGCTCTTTCTGACGGACCATTTTTGAATGTAATGACCCTCTTTTCTGAAGGTTTTCGGAGCAATTATGATTGTTTTTGGGCTCATAAAGAGCGTTAACGCTCCGAAAAGGTGTCAGAAAAGACTCTTTTCGGACTCATATGGCTTGCTGGGTATTAATGTAATTGGATGCATGTATGTGTGTTTATTTGTATTGTAATAATGTGAGTGTGTGTGTTGTTGTTGTGGCAAATAGTTTTTGTACTTAGTGGATGTTCATGTTGGATGCCATTGTGCTTAATGAAGTATCTGATGGCGATGATGATGACGACAACAACAATCATGATGTTGCCACAAACTTTTATGCAATATGTATATATTTGTAGTTGTTGTTAATGTCGTTCTACCACTGCTGTGTTTGAGCCTAAATGCTTAAGTTTAGTTGTTGAATGACACTCAAATGATTATACATATTATGTACGCAGGTGGTCGGAAAAGAGCTTTCAACACAAATTTTTAAAAAATTATACTTTTTCTTTTAAATCAAAACCGTGTCTAAATTACGCCTCTTATGGTGTACAATTTGATGTTTTCTGTGCTGGGATTAAAAGTTCTTAACACATTTCTAAATTAATCTAGACATTGTAGATTAAGAAGACTTGCAAATTAGCATTCGTGTAAGCACTGGCTTCTCTGTCTTTATTAAAGCAGTAATTATGTCACTTAAATTTTTACCTCGTCTTCTACGATGTAAGAAAGAGCCGTTCAGTTTATGATGTCCATCTGACATTATCATCAGACATAGTTTGCATTTCAGCGCATTAAGGCTACTGAGAGGGTCTGCTTTAACTATATATGAAGCAGTATATGTGGCGATAACGCTTGGACTATTCAAAGACAGATCTTCGACTACAATATTCCTATGGCTGAAAATAGTCTTAATTTGCAACCTCACATAAAAAATGATCTGCTAAAATTAAGGTAATATTTACCCCTATCGTGAATAAAAATTCCACATGAAATTTGTTCCCTTTTCACATTTTCCTATTAAAATTCAATGTTAATAAAATAAAGGGGAACAAATTTCATGTGGAATATTTATTCACGATAGGGGTGATTAAGTTTTCCCCATCAACATAAATCTGGTTTTAATCACCCTTATTGTGTAAGACGTTGGCGTAGAACGACACCTTGAATGTCATAGTAAAACGCCAAAGTTTTCATACGCCAACGAATTACACAATAAAGATGAATAATTTGCTTTGATTACTTTCCACTTATCTCATTGATGTATATACAGATTAACAAATAAGAAGAAATTTAATCACGCCCAGTCTCCATGTTCTGTAACTACCGTGTCGAAAAACTTTTCGATAAAAATGTTTGGAATAAAACAGAAATTGAAAGAAACAGCTATTTTTCTTACAAAACTGTGTCTGTAACTTTTTGGCGAGTAATCGCTGTCACGTAAAAAAAATACTCGTCAGTTTACAGAAAAAGTGTGTCTGTAAAATTTTTGTGAGAAAGTTTCCCGTCAAATATACTTACAAATAAAAACGCGGCGAGATATAACTTAAGAAATGAAAAATATTCAATTCGCAATGAATAATAACACATTACTATATATTTTATGTATTGCTTTAACAATTTTCTTTTAGCAAAACAAAGTTTTCTTTCGAAAACTATTTCTTATTTTATAAGCAACAAACATTAAAGTTGTACTAGCATTATTTTGTATAGCCGATGGTTGTATTTTTGGCGTCGTCGTTGAAAATTTTTAAATTTTAGTAAATTTTGTTCGCCGTCAACGATACCTGTGATTAGCGGTTTCAAACACTGAAATTACACATCGGCTTTGAGTTGTATATTTTGACATTTCTAACTTAAAAACGTAATCCCTTTTGATAGTTTTCGAAATTAGTTACAGACACATTCTTTTCTCACTTTTCGAGAGATGATGGAATATTTTGTTTCACATCTTTGCGACGCAAGAAGTTTTCACTAAAGTTACAGAACATGGGCACAGATGTTATTTGGTGAAGTGGCATTAATAGTTGTCAATTGGCAATGGTGATTAACAAACAATCATTTCATTCTCAGTCTTATTTGTACATATTTCCTAATCCCATTCCGTGCACTGTCCCTTTCTCTCAACCTCCGTCATACTGTCCGTTTCTAGATGTATTCAATGTTATCATCACTATACAACCGTTTAAAAGGAACCGGAATGATATTTCAATGTCGATAACAATGTTAATGACTGATCAGGATTCAAGCAGTTTTGCAGATTTAAACGATCTATCTGACTAAATATAATCAGACCTTATTCGATATCTAAATGCATACATACATATGTATGTATGTATGTTTGGATCAAGTACCAATTTCAATAGCATCTACTCAATGGATACTGTGTATCAATTCTACTTGGTTGTTGCATACAGTGAGCTACCAAGTAAACTAAACAACCCATCAGTTTCTTTTACCTAAAATAAAGAAAGCTGAAAATGTTTGTTCTAAATTATAAATCTAAAAAACAGTTTACTTTTTTTATATGCAATATCAAAATAAAATAAATTTAAAAGCATATTTTTCCTAAAAATTAGAAGATAAATAGTTTTCTGATTCACTATATATGTACCTAGGCATGTAAGGAAAACACAACAAAGCAGATTTCAGAGCTTTCTTTTATTCCGAAGTAACATTTTTATTTAACCAACCTGTTAAAAACTCCCTCGTATCCAAAGTAGTGTTAGTTGCAGAGCATTTAAAAGGGGGTTCTTTGTCTCATGCAACATACCCACTTACACTCATTTAAGCAAGCACAAACACAAACACAATCACATGCACATGCACATGCAATACAATACAAACAAGTCTTATCAGTATTTATTATTATTCGTATTTCTTCGTTTAGCCACCCAAAAAAACTTAATGTTTTTTGTTCTTTTTGTTGCTGCTGTTACCCCATATTTGTTTGTATTTATTCGATATTGTTTTTTGCTTCCTTCATTAGAAACTTATTTGCATAAAGTTTTCATCATATATTTATATATGTATGGATGTATGAATATATTTATATATAGAGATATATGTACATATATGTATGTATGTATACACCAACAACATCAACGAAAACTGTAAATAGTTGTTATTATTTGTTTTGTTGCTGGCATTGTTTTTGCTGGCTCTGTTGCCTTGTTGTAGATACATAATACATACGAATACATACATTCATCTTGTAAAAGTCTGTGTATGTGCCGAAACATTTTTTTAATAATAGGAGTGGTTAGAGACTCGTATAATAATGATTTGTGAGAGAGTGTTGTGTTTGGAAACTGAAATTTCGATAAACGTTTGTAGGCATTTAGTTATAAATATAATTGCTGTTTTAGTTCTTATTGTATGTATGTACATATGTATGTGTGTATGTTGTTACTGCTGTTATTGTTGCTGGTGTTGTTTTTGAATTTCTATTTATTAAAGTTTATGGCCTTTAATATTTGCGCAAATATTTTGTATTTAGTAAAGGATTTTCATAATTAAAATTTAAAAGCAAATAAGTAAGCACATTCTGGTATGTGCTTGCATACACTGATAAATGTTATGTTAAGGATGATATACTATATAGTGTTGGAATATTGGTCTATAGTACGCGGAAGCATTGAAAATTTACCACGGAGTGGTCGCCCAATATCGTTGAATGCAGGAGAGAAAAGGCCAATACCCATGAAAACCCTCCATAAACCTACAATTATCCGGCCCAGAGGAGAACACTGCGAGGGCGATTCGAAAACTTCTTAGCCCATAACAGAAAGCGCGGTATAAATTAGATGTTTAGGAAACTTCCATCTGTGCTGTGAACACACGTTAAATTTCTTTTTGATCTGCCAACTCCTTCATATAGAAAAAGATGTTCCAAGAAGATGCATGTGCGATTTTTTACAATGGAAAAATTAAAAATTTGTGGTATCATTCAATATCTAAATAAAAAAGGTTTATCGGGACATATGTATGCTCCTTCATATGCAACAGTAAAAACATCGGTTGCTGAATTTAAATGTGGCCGTACAAGCATTTAGGACGTCCACTACTACAGCAACAACAACAGAAATTGTAGCCAAACTTCATGATATGGTATTAAATTATCGGCGTGAAATAGCATCTCAAATGATCGAGTCGATTTAATTAACTAGAGATAAAAAAGCTTTCTGCAATATGGGTGCCGCATTTGTTAAGAGTCGACCACAAACGCATAAGAATGCAAATTTCTCAAGCTTGTTTGGATCGTTTTTAGAAAAATAAAAAGGATTTTAAGCTTCGTTTCATAACTGTTGATAAGACATGGATCCACGACTATACTACAGAAAAAAGAACAATCCAAGCAATGGACTAAAGCTAGAGGAAGTGTCCCAAAAAAGGCAAAACCAATTCAATCGGCTGGTAAGGTTATGGCAACGGTTTTTTGGGACTTCAAAGGTATTTTATTGATTGACTATCTACAAAAGGATAATGCTTGGTTTTCACTATGTCATTTTTGTTATCAAATTGTCCAAATTGTTGGCAACTGTATGAAAACGGGTTGTCATATGGCGCCATCTTCATACAATTGCCAACAATTTGGACAATTTGACAACAAAAATGACATAGTGAAAACGCGGCCTAAAACAATAAATTCAGAGTACTATTACAACATTTTGGATCAATTAAATGTAAATATTCGAGAAAAATATCCTGGCTTATAACATAAAAAAATGATTTTTCATCAAGATAACGCACCAGAGTGTTTTAACAATGGTAAGATCAAAATTTAGCTCCCAGTGACTATTACCTGTTCCGGAATCTGAAAAATTCCTAGCTGGAAAGCGTTTTGCCTCAAATGAAAATGCAATTACATTTGTAAAGCATTTTTTTGAAGGCCTTGACGAAAACTATTTTAATCAAGGGATAGAATTGCTAGATAAGCGTTTGACTAAGTGTATTTAAGTTTCAGGTGATTTTATTGAAAAATAAAAATGTTTTTGATGTCTCTTTCTGTGCAAGGTTAAGAAGTTTGCGAACCGCCCTCGTATGTACAAAAATAAACAACGGAACAGTACGGATGGTGCTGATACTTAACCATGGTATATACTCGTATGATCGTCTGTCAATCCAAAAGCTACTTATTTTGGAAATTAATAGATTATTGGCAAATTGGTATATTCAATAAGGAAATAAAATGCTACATTTTTAATTAAAACGAGCAACGTACAGTCTAAGGGAAGCCTGATAATAAGAAATATAAAACCAACAGGTACTCGTACTTACAGTTCTATGACGGTATGGGGCTCTAAGTCTACCGATGGGGTTGGTAATCTTATATTTATTAATGGGCTATTACGGAAAATCATGTTTATATAACGGGCCCGCCATCTAATGTTTTTTTTTTCAACTAGCTCATTTCTGATTTGACAGATTATTAGTTTTATACTTCCGCTGAACGAATATGGTTGTGTATACGCTTGGCAAAATTAATGCGACAAGTGGGCCTGCGATCGACTTACAGAAGATGCCAATTTTGCCAAAAAAAAAATCATCTTTTTAGATGAAGCTCATTTTGATCTTGGCGTGTATGTAAACAAGCAAAATTGTCGCATTTGGGGCACAGAAAACCCGCACGCATACATTGAAAAGCCGATGCGGATTTTGGTCCAGAGGCATAATTCGGCCATTTTTCTTCGAAACTGAGCAAGGAGTGGCCGTTACAGTCAATGGCGTACGTTATCGGGCCATGTTGAACGAATTTTTGTTCACACAAATTGAAGAGGAGGATATTGGCAACATTTGGTTTCAAAAGGACGCCGCTACGAGCCACACAGCCGAAGCTACACTCGATGTTTTGCGCCCTGTTTTTGAAGATCACATTATCAGCCGCAAAACTGATGTCGTTTGGCCATCTCGGAGCTGCGATTTCACACCGTTGGACTATTATTTGTGTGGTGCCGTCAATGATAAGTGTTACGCCGACAAGCGAGAGACAATTGACGATTTAAAGGGCAATATTCGTGAAGCCATTGGTGAAATACATCTGAACACAATCTATAATGTGCTTAAAAGTTGGACCGATCGTGTTGGCCAGCCGAGGCAGCTATTTGAATGAAATTATTTTCCATTATTAACCGGAAGGATTGTACTTTCAAATAAAAACAGAAATTTGAGAAAATATTCAGTAGTTTTTTTATAGCATTTTCAAAAAAAAAAAGTTATTTGGCGAACCCTTTCCTATTCTAATAGAAAATCTTCGCTCCCGAGCCGAAAAATGGATCTACAGGGAAATAATAAATTTCTTTTTCATTTGTAATTTATAATATACTGATAAGCTTTCAATGAATCTCTGTAATGGCCATACGTTAAGTAGTGAACAAAAATAAAAAATTCAACAGTAAAATAATAAAATCAATAGTTAAAACCTATTAATAAAAAAGCTGCAATCTATCCCTAACATATATTGCAAATTCGTGTCGAACAACAAATAAAACTATTCACTTTTACTTGTTGTTTAACATAAAATAGTTAATAAGTTAATTGTGTGTTGACATGGCCATAATAATAAAAATTTTAATGTCACCTAAAAGTAACGACATGCTTTCATTTCATTCAATTTTATTATTTTGCTTTTGTTGGTCTACTGAAATACTTGAATTAAAACACCATTTTTCATTTCAACACTCTGTGCGATAATAGAACAACAAGAACCAACCAACCTATTTATAAGAAGTAGAGTGTCTTTAAAAATAGTTTAATTTCCTTGGCAAGTAGGAACAGGGAGTTGTAGGTACTTAGGTCTATATGCTGTTCATTCAGCTGTACCTACAAGAAGTTGTTCTAATTCAATTTATAGTAAATACAAATACGATATAATAAAAACATACCTCAAACATATGTCTGTATATGTGCATATATATGTATGTATATTAATAACTATTAAGTAAGTAGTAAGTAAGTAGTTACGAGGGCATTTAATGGAAATTCGTCTTATTGTTATTGTTCAACTTACCTTTCTTCGTCCACAACAAAGCATTCTTCGCGCACGCGAATGTCCTGTAGCTGCTTTCAATCGAGTAAACTTCTTCTTCCACTGCATTTAGTGGTATTGGTAACGTGATAACGACGACAACACGGCGTATTTGTGGCACGTATTTATTAAACACAATAACAGCTGCATTTAATGACACTTACACGAACAAGTGATTGCACAATTTTTGTATTTCTGTATTTTTTCTCTCTATTCTCTATCATATATTTCTACTTTTCAAACTGGGACTGTGACTGACTGACTGGCTGACTGAATGCCTGCCTCATTTACATTTAATCATGGCACACAACTGTCTGTCTGTTTGATTATACATATATTTGTTTTGTTGGTTTTTTGCTTCTTTTCTTTTTTTGGGTTGGAGTTGTCGAATGTCGTTGTTGCTGGTGATTTAGCAGAGACAACAATGGCGTTTTTTGACGACAAATGCGATGGTGACGAGGACGACAAGGACGAAGACTACGACAACGACAATGATGTATGTTTTGTATGCGTTTAATTAAAATTGTGCATTGTCATAGAAAAAAGTGATGAGCATTATCAATGATTACACATGATTATGACTCATTTTTGGCAGTCTTTCTTCTACTCCACTCCCGTTTTAGAGTTTCCTTGTTTCTTATTTAGTAAAGTGGTCCATTGATTCGTTGTTAACATCACGTTTATTTTGAAGAATCTGCAAAAAAATACATACATATTTGGAATGAATATTAAGAGAATTTTCAGCTAATGGATTTTTTAATTATTTATATTTAAAAAATCTTATTATATATAATTTCTTTGAATTTTATAACAAACAGTATAATATGTTAATTTGGACACTTATGCAAGTAATTAATATACTAAAATTGTTTTATTTAAAAAAAAAAATCGGATAAGACTTAAGATTTATGTATGTAGAAAAAAATTTGTTTTCTTTAGGTTGTAAATCAGGGCAGGGTTATGTATTAAATATTAGCACATTGGGAAAATTACAGGAAAAATTACATAAATTAGAAATAGTTGACGTGACACTCCCAATTATAAAATTCGTTTATCTGGTAAAATATAATATCTAGATTCCTCAAGAGTAACTTATATATGAATATGAATATTTAGGACGAAAATAGTCGAACCAACAATAATGTGCATGGCATCTCCCATATAAATTAAATTATTTAATAATCAATAACAGCTAGACTTTACAAACTTTATAAGAGCATCTTTGAAGACCATATGAATATGTGGTGAAACTTGGGCGGACTATTAAGAACGGGCGGTTTGGTTCTACGACCATTATTTTGAAGTGTTACAAACGGAATGAAAAACGCAATATATCCTCCATTTTTTTGGGTGGTGGGTATAAAATAATATATTTCTAAACTCTTGAAAGTTTATTTCATTACAATGATGTTAAATCACTTATAATCTAATGTGAGAATTCTAGTGAACGAAATGAAAGCCAACACAACCAGAAATTGTCTCAAGCATTGCAATTGTTGCAAGAAACCGCACATTAATCACATCAATATCATTCAATTTAAGCTGAAATCACTCTGTTATTATAAAAAGTCAATGGTTGACCGACCTCGTTTTAGCAGAACTATGATTCGATGATGCTTCCAGTCAAAAACCCACATCAATATGAATTAAATGAATTAAAATAAAATTTTGCTTGACTTAGGACTTAACAAAATTTCGTTTCAGGTGAAAACTTTTTCTATGTAAGAGTTGTTGAAACTAGCTGCTAATCTACTTTACTTTTCTTAAAAATTTAATAATTTAAAACTTAAATATAAAAATAAAAAAAGTGTTGTCATCATTTTAAAAAAGCATATTTCAATGGTATTTCCATGTCGTATACTCGGGTATTTTCGTGATTTTTTGCTGTTTTATTATCTTGCATTAAAGTTACAAAAAAAATGTGCACTATTGCCAAATAAAGTTAAACATTTATTTTGCTCTCAAACATACACACGATTAGATACATACATACATGCATACATACATAAATGTATGAATATAAATAAGAATAAGAAATGCATGATGACACAATCCTCATAATATCCATATGGTTAGACTTTGTGACAAACAACAACATCAACACAAACAAAAAGGACTAACATTCATTATTATCCTAGGCGCCATTAACCCTTGCCAACAAATGAATTTCAACTCAGGCGTAATGGAAAACATTATACATCCAATGATAATGTATAATAATGTAAAATATGTAAGTATGTGCATATGAAATATATGGTTCATCTACTAGTAGTCTGACAAAGTTATGTACTTATGTACATACATACATACGTACGACAATTGATAAATCTATGTATGTGAAATTCTATACCCAATAATTATGGTTTACAACAAAACTTAAACAAAAAAAAAAAACGAGAGGAAGACCCAAAAAATATATAGTTTATTTGTGTGACTTAATGTGATTTATGGTTCTCTATGGTGAAGTTCTTGTTTTTTATATTTTTATTCGTATGTATTTTAAATTATGTGATTTTTATATTGAGTCTGGATGATCTCTGTGTGCAGTTAAATATAGTACTTAGTTGGCAAATTTTTCGTTTTTTTTTCTAAATTTAGTTCATTGACTGCAAAATAGATACGAGTATGTATCTAATGCATCTTATAAATATCTAAGCAAAATACTATATTGATTATTTTAGGAACCCAAGTTTACAGAAAAAAACTAAGTTTCATTCACATAAAGTCCTTTTGATGAGTGATTTGATTTTTTTACATCACTAAAGTTATTCGGTCAAAAAACTTTTACCCGTCTGAATAAATCAAATTCGTTCACTTTCGTTCTTCTTGAAAATCCGTCACTATCGGGTTCAATGATTTCAAAAATATTAAATTATGTTATAAATTAATGCAGATCGTCCACATCGTAAACACAAATAAGGCAATAATGTTACCATAAGACAACAGGAACTTAAGCGCCCTGGAGATAATCAAATAAACTCGTCAATCAGTGCCTACTCGTATGTGTGAGTGTCGTATGCTTGCAGCTTTTAAGGAGACGTACAAATAATCACGACAACCACCAATTGTATTTTGACTTCGTAGCGTATGTAGCAAATCATGTATATGTATGTATGTATGTATATTTTGCACCCGTACACTTTTTTATCCCTTTCAGACCGTGATGCATCGATTGTGCGGGTGGGTTTCGGTTTCAATATTTTTGATTTTGTTAACGCAATTTTAAATAGACTGGCATTCGTAGATTGTGCTGATTGTTTTTTATATTTGCTTCTCACATTTCTTTTGTGTTTGATTTACCGTTACTTGAATTATTAAGAAATTCTTCAGTCACATTTCAGTTTTAGCAAAATGAGCCGTAAAAGTAAGTGCGAATCCAGTGCCTTTAATCACAAAAGTATTAATCGTTTACAAATAATGAGCTGTACATATATTAACTAAAAAAATTATAAATTTTAACATTTCAAACTAATTGAAATCGTTTAATGCAATAAAAATCTGTTGTAGTTAAAAATATTAATGAAAATCGACCGAGATGCATTAAGTGTGCGTGTCTTGAAAATCCTAGAAATATATAAAAATGATAAAACCTTGATTATATTTGCATACGCTGTAGAGATTACTTACACCAAAAATTATAAAAAAAAACTCCTGGTAGTTTTGCATCAACTCTGCAAGGGTTATGACGGCAAACACAAAGCAAATAATTTTTTTTTTTGTCAATCACAATCGAAGACGCTCAAATAATCGGCCGTCAAATAAAAAAATTAAAACTTTTTGATTTTCATCCATCATTAGTCCCCGTTTACACAGGGAAACATTTGGAAGGGAAACATCTGGAATTCTCTTTTGTATTTTCCTTCGCGGTCATACAGGGAAACATTGTTGTCGGAAACATTCCAGTTTATATTTTTATTTTTGACATTTGTCTAATTGCAGAGTTGTTTTTTTAATTTCTACTGTATTCGATTTGCTAATGTAAGTATATTTGATTTGTGAAATAATAAATAAAATATAAAAGATATAAAAGATAAATACAAATAGAAAATTGCAAGTATGGAAAATATAAAACATAGAGAACAAAGCACGAAATAAAGCATAGCAAATGTAAACAATAAGAATGAAAGCACAAAGCGTGACTTCGAGAACGGGAAACAAATTTCATATTCTCTTCCCCACCCGTCCCTCTCTATAAAAAAAACATGTTTCCCTTTCAAATGTCTCCCTGTGTAAACGGGAACTTACCTACAACGTGTATGTGTAGCCGAAAATTAACGATTGTACTCACACAAGTATGTGATTACTGTGTTTATTTGATCGTCTCCGGAACGCTTTACATAGAAAATACTACGTTCAATAAATCAAAATACAGATCTCTGCGACAATGATGGAGCTAAATATACAACATCAGTGTGTGCAAAATCACACACAACGTCACTTTTTATCCAATTACCCAAATAACAAACAATATTTTTGTATCAATTAGCGTAGTAATTCTGTATTAAATCGATGCGGCAAGAAATTTCATAAACATTACTTAAGAAATTATTTTAAATATGTATTAAAAAAAAATATGAATTTTGTGTGCTTTATCATACAATTATGAAATAAAGGTTAAACCAACATCATTTTTGATATTTATATTTTCATAAATTTTTAACAGATTTAACAAGTAGAAGTATTGACGTATAAACCAGACAAAGAGTTTTGTTAAGACTATAAATTTATTGACAGCACAGGCCACTGTGAATACAAAACGCACTGTTTGCTTTATTTAAATCTATAATTTCCAAATTCGCTGTATTCATAAATTGTAACTTTAATATGCATTTTCACCAAACTGTACTTGCATGTATGTATGTACTATATGTCCATCAGCTTCGAAGAAAACCAAGCCAGCCAGGGTGTAACAAACGTCAAGCGCAGTTTTAAACAATTCTATCAGAAAAACACTTTGCATACTTTCCGGCAAAAATCAGTTTAATTTCTCTATACACAATCTAATCCTGCACATTAACATTGTGTTACACACTACACAATAATAATGTGTGTCTGATGGCCAGCGTCAAAATATATACTAATGCGTTGGCAGGAATTTAAATAATGCTGCAAGTATTTAAACAAAAAAAATAAATAAATAATACTTTAATGTACATTAAGGCTGGGCGACAGAGCACTGCGAAATAAAAATCTCTTTTATGATTTGAATCTTTAACAAAAAACACTAAAAAATGTGTATATATACGAGTATGTATATAATATACATAGCAGGAAAATCATTGAAGTTGTGTTCCGGCGACGTATGGAATGCATTGATGTGTTTAAGGGTAAAAATAATTCTTTAAATGTTCAGACACTGTGTCAAGTGAGTGTGCCAGTATGTGTCATGTAAATGAAATTTACAACAAAGTATGCGTATGCGAGTCACTTATAAAGGAATTTACAAACAAAAAAAATACGTTAGGGGATGACAGACATCAACTTTCACAGGCATACATGTATGCATATACCCTGCAGCACTTGTATGCAAATTGCATGGTGCTTGTCCACAAATGTATTGACTACAAAAAACAATAATTGGTTACCTTCTGATCTACTGGTAAGGTCTTTAATTTATTTAAATTACTAGGGATTTGGCAGTATGCTACTGACACGCAACAGGTCACGACATTTCATTCATTATATTAATTAATTAATTTAGAATGATTATTGGACATGCATAGTCGACACTTGTTACCTTTACACTGCAGGGTACCTAAATATGTATGTATGTATGTTCGACTGTCTGTGTACGAAATATTGATGATAAGAATTGGGTGGTTGTTTTGTTGATGAAGTTAAACGCGCCAATATGTGTAAAAACTCATCAATATTGAAAAATAATAATTATGATTTTTTTTTATCATTTTTTCATTTTTCTCCCCAACTTTAAGAGGGTGAAATAAAAACAAAATCAATAAAACTCAATAGTGTTTCAAATTTATCTTTTTATCTAATTCAAGACCTCAAAGGAAAATAAAACAGATAAAACATTAAGCTTAAAATATTGAAAGCAAAACGAAACGTTATTTCGTTTTATGTCCTGCCGCCATTGTAAATAGATATCCTTTAATTTAACGATTTATCATTGATAATTTTATGTTTTATCTGAAAATATTTATTTTCAAATAAAAAACTCATCTTAAAGCAATTTCTTTTATTTTTATAGCCAACCAACCAACAACTCACAATCCATTGCTAAATAATTAAGCTTTTGTCATAAAATGCATCTGATGCAAAGTAGAAATATTTGGGTTAATATTTTTTTTACTCTTTTGTTTTTCCTTAATATTTTTTAGTACTTTGCATACATACTCACACTAGTATTCATACACACATACTTAAATGTATTTCATAAATCTACATGGGTTTTCAATACTAAAGCTGTCACGAAATTCTAATAAAAATAAATTTATGATGTCACAACTTTGGATCATTTGCGTGCGTACACGTCATAACGTTTTTCTTTACCAAACAAAAAATGAGAGTGGCACTGGAAATGGAAGTATTTCCCATTATATTCTCAATAACTTAATAAAACAAAACAGTTATAATTTCACAACTGCATTTTGGGATTAAAGCCCCTAATATTGCCTTAAACTAAAGCGATGTACAGACGATTGTTAGATCATACAGTGTTTTCAGATCTCCTTTATTTTTAAAAATCAAATTAGGCAATAGAAATTTAAAATATACAAATACTTCAAAGTTGAACAGTTCAAATTAAAAGATCAAAAGTTTGAAAAATATTGCTGATGGTGTTAATTACAAGGTGAGTGCAAATCGGCAACAAACACTGCACAATACAGAAACAAGCATTTTGTTTGTATAAAATAATGTACTACAATCAAAAACACTTGAAAAAGTATTACTTTTGACATAAGAAAATTGTAAACAAAGTCAGTCAGCTGTGCACTCACCTTGTATAGTTATACCATGGTACTGACATTGAAATATTTTTAGCAATTATAATTTCATTGGCACACAATTGTCGCACAATAAATTTATCTGTCAACAGAAATTGTCGGTTCATACGTTTGTCAGATTGTTGTACAGCAAAATTTGTCAAATTCGTTGTCAGGCATTGTCAGAATAGTGTATGTGTTTAAAATGTAGAATATTGCAAGTGAAACAATTTTAGCTGCATATGTGTGTATGCATATACATCTGTACTATAAAGTAGCGAGAATTTAGAACTAATAACAAAAAACATCGCAAAGTTCGGATGAATGAACTGTATGGAATCAGCGACCTCTTGACGTAAAATATTTTTATTCAACGCAACCAGCATTCCATAAGTTGGACTTGATTTTTATCGCCTTCAGAGCCTGTATAGGCTACTGTATAGGAAAATTCAATTCAATTCAATTCAATTGGCTCATAGCTGCACTATATGACACACATTAATTAATTAAATTAAAATGTCGCTATCCATTTATTATTTTCTTCAATATAATTCTTTAATTTTCTTTCATTTTTTTTAAATTTTATTGACTCACACTTTTGTTTGTTTATTTATGTATGTAATGTAATAAAAAGTAAAGTAATTATTTCTCTGACAATGTTGACATTGCCAGCAATTATCTTACAACAATCTTACAAAAAATGCAAAAAAGTCAAAAAAATGTGCTTAAATTATTAGTAGATGTCTGACAATATTTTTGTACGTTCACACGTTTGTTTGACGTTTTCTGAACACTTTTCTGATAATGTTGTAAGATCTGACAACCGTCTGTACATAGCTTAACAATTTAACTATTGCTCACACCATTTAACTATTTAAAATTTAAATACGTATACATACATATATGTACATATGTACATATGTAAGTCCAAGTGTAGAAGTTTTTATTAACACTGTGCTTGCGTTGTAATATTGTTACATTTTGCCGCATTTCCTTGTTTATTATTTGGACCGTAAGTTTATGGTTTTCTTTTCCAGTTACTAATCTCATTATAAGCAATTGTTTTGAATCGACGATGTTTATTCAGTTTTTAAGTAACACCTAAGAATTACTTTAGTAATGTGACATGTATGGTTTGACATTTCCCGTCTATTTTTTCCCTGGTAAAAGGGAATGAAAAATTTTATTTTAAAACAAACAATAATGAAAACAAAAGTTATAACACAATGATATTATGAGCGCTCCAGCATGATACAAATTACAGAATTCACCATATATCAACTACCGGCAAAAGTATTAGCTGTAATATGAAGTTCTATAATTGGTCTGTGAGTTAAATACAATAGCTGGTACAGAATATTGGTAATGTACATAGTTCTCTATTATTAATTCTTGGCATAAATATAGTTCTATAGTTTATGAGCAAATACGAAATATTGAATGTTTACAACGCTAGGCTCCAGTTCTAAAGTTTGTACATTAGAATATTAATTACAAATATGACTCGTCAGTCATATAAAATTTATCTATGATGAAAGACAATACAATCTTTGATAATAATAGAGTTGGTTTCCGTCAGTATAATAACTGTTCCCAATAATATATTCCTGCATATCTACATACATAGATACATTTTTAATATATAGGTAGATTTGCAATAGTTCTTAGAGTGGGAAGCAAAACTGTCCGCAATTTATGGAATATTGTAAAAAGAAGGCTGGGAGCATATGAAAACCCACCATAAAATGTTGACGAGCTTTTGGAAAAAATACAACATGAATGGCGACCTCTTGACAGTAATATCATCTAAAAGTTGGTGGAGAGTATGCCAAAACGTATTGAAACCATAAGTAAAAATAAAGGCCTTTGGACGAAATATTAAATTGAAAACGTTAATTGGTTTCAACAAACCCCGTAATACAAAAGTGCAAAAGTGTTCGAAAAGTGAATTTTTTGTTTTTTTTTAATTTTTTTTGAAGCAATTTATGTGAGTTTTTGTGCTTTATAATTTAGAATAAGGTTCAATTAAATAAACAAAATACATATATATGATAATATACCTATATTTTTTTTTTATATTCATTGCCTTACTTCCTTAATGCAAAAAAATCCGGACAGTTTTGCTTACCACTGTACATTGGATGTTGGATGGACACAAAACTAATGCAGCTCAGCCAGCACTTATTTTCAAATGCAAACAAATTTTTCAAACTCGATCTTCTCTAAATTCATACGATCTGTGTTTATTAATTTGTTTTACAGCAGGTTGCGTGTTTAGTAGTTTGTTTCAGAAGAGTCTTAGACTGACGTTATATACATTTTTTTAAATATTTTATAACATTTACATGTACGAGTATATGTTTGTACGTTTAAAGAAACCCCGAAACGCTCATAGTCTTTTGCTAGAAATGAAAAAAAAAATCCAAAACTGTCCAAAATATTTATTTGTTTCCTTCTATAGAAATTAATTTCGTTGAATTTAACTCAAACTTTTTAAATAAATTTGTGAGTTAAATTTTATTTAAATTTGATGAAAAAGAATACTGACTAACTGGCAGTTTAAGTAATAGTTAAATCATAACTGAAATTCGTGAAAATGGGAGTTTAGTTTTACAAATTAAGAAACGTTTAAAATGTTTTGTCCAAAAAGCTAATTACTGGTAGCACATCTACAGTAGAGTGGTTCGCCTTCCATACAAAAAAGAGTTGCGTCTAGCAGTAAAGATAATCACCCCTATCGTGAATAAAAATTTCACATGAAATTTGTTCCCTTTTATTTTTTTAACATTGAATTTAAATAAGAAAAATGTGAAAAGTGAACAAATTTCACGTGGAATTTTTATTCACGATAGGGGTGAATGTGAAAACGATTCCAAAATCAATTTTTTTTTTTATTTTTTAGCCACGCCTACAAATACCGCCCTTTTAGTATTTTGTTCACTGTGTCGCTATTTTTAGTTCGGTCATAACATTTTGCATACCGGTTTTCATGGCTCTGTAAGGACTACGTTTCTGTCCTTAATCATTTTTTACTACGACGCCAAATTCTAGTCATGACTTTTAAAAACTCGGTTCGTACCCCCAATAATGCTAAATATTTTTGTAAACATTGTACATAATGCAAACTTATTATAGAATTTAACTACCTATGTGTACCTAACTAAAATTACAAATTCTCAAAGTTTTTGTAGAAAAATTAAAACACGTTAATTTGAAATTTCCCGTTTTTCCCGAGAAAAAAAATTAAATTGCCGGGATTTCCTGACGGAAAATACCCCAAACCCTATTGACATGATATTATTATTTAAATACATGTCTTTTTCAATAAGAAATTAAAAATCAAAACAAAAAAGTAGATAGATATGCCTATAAAAAATGGTATAAAAGAAATGAAATAATAACAGGTAATATGTTTTTATAATTTTTATAAATCGGAACAATTTGTGGGAGCGCTGAGCAATGGAAAATCAAAATGGAATGAAAATTGTGAAAAAAAAAAATTTTAAACATCAGACGGGTTGTCGGGTTTAATGATTGTGAAAAAGTTGAAGCTGTCAAAGACACTGATGTATAAATAGTGGCAACAATAACAAGAACCAGTTGAATTGATCGTAAGCAGTATTTAGTTAATGTCAAACCGTATTAAAAGACAGTGATTATGTATTAAATTTTTGTTTTGAATATGAATAAATAAAACGTTTTTACAATGTTTAAACTGTTAGCCCTTTTTTGTGATAGAAACGTTTTTCGAAGGTAATAACGTAACAATATTATTAAAAGAATCCAGGGACTTACAAAGAAAATACTACGTTCAATAAAGCAATATCTGGATCATATTGACACTAAACGCGCAAAAAGAAAAAATACAACGCCAATGTAAAGGTATGGTCACATTTGGCAAATATTTTAAGAAAAAGACTTAACCACTAAATAAAATATTTTTGAACTCGTTTATTTATTAAAAAAAAAACTTCGTTTATTTAGAAAAGGATACAACAAATATTTAGTTTTATTTTATTTGATGCTGTTTGATCTCGTAAAACTCTTGTAAGAGCAAACAACGTCAAACAAAATTGTACTAAAACATGTGGCTTTTTTGAGTAAATATTTGCCAAGTGTGACCCTACCTTAAGTACCAAAAGAAGAATACGTGTGGATGCTGGCTTTAAAATATATTGTGCACACACATTCTTTACGACAAAAATTTCACAAAATTCAATAACTGGTTTATTGTGGATGATGAAACATATGTACGTAAAAAATGCACCTCAAACAGCCACGAGGATCAATATTTTTTTGTTGCAACAAAACAAAGGATTGTCGAAATATAAATGTACAAGAATTGATAAATTTGATAAAAAATGCAATGGTTTGACAAGCAATTTTCAGTTGTGGTCTGAAAAGCAACACTTTTGTCACATCTTCAGCTATGAGTTGGGATATGTATATTACAGAAAATGCCAGCAGAATCTTTTGCTGCCACTTATTAGACGCCAACAATCTTCAGTAAAATTTTGGTTCGTTTTAGCTAACTGTCATTATTTAAAAGCAGCAACGGATTGTAACAGGTCGACATACTAATAGAAAAATGTAAAAGATTTGGAATAAATATAATGCATCCAAATGTTGTGCAACTGTCAAAAGAAACTTGTCAAAAGAAAGTTAAAGCGGATTTGTGCTACCTATGTATATAATAATGACACTAAATGTTTGTAGCAATTTGGAATAAATGTTAAATGTTGTGCAACGCATCAAAACGTAAACACATACACATACAACATATGTACATATGTATTTGTTGTTTAGAAGTACAGTGCACTCGCGAACTGTGAACTAATGAAAACAAAAGCACTTCAAATTTTTGGGATTGTTCATGTTTACAAATGGCACAAAATACGGGTGCATAGTTTTTTTCCAGGTCCGATGAATGTATTGTTTACACATTTTGAAATTGCATTTTTGTTCATTTTTATTCCAGAAACTGAGGACTTTGTCACTCCATATTTCTTCGCTAAATTTGTAATATTTGCACCTTTTTGTAAATTTATATTTTTTCTTTAAAGTTAGAAATTTATGTTGTTTTCTATGCATATTATACAAATTATTCACTTTTAATTAACACTTAAAAGCAAGCGTTGCGCTTGATAATTAACATTTGGCATTCAAAGCTTAATAGCTCGAGGTTTTCCCTAATTTTTATGCATACTATGTAACTGAAATCCGTTTCAAAATAAAAACCATAAATGTTCATATTTTAAAGCTTTTGTACAGAGTTCATATTTTGGAGGAGTCAATGACAGAGAAAAAGTGTTCATATTTTGGGGTGTTCATATTTTCGTGAGTCCACTGTACTCAAACACTGTTTTTGTTACATAACAAACATGTTTTGCAAAAAAAAAAAACTAAAAAAAAACTATTAAAATCCCAAGAAAAACTATATATGAAGAAACAGTCCCATTAATAATTAATAACGTTACCTAATTTTAAGAATGCATATATGGACCGGTGATTCAAAGTCTCGGAAAGAACTCCATAGTGTACACTATTCCAAAGTATCTGGAGATAGTCCTAAAAACAAATTTACAATAATTTTGGCTTTGCATTCCTCACTTAAACCTTTTGTTTTACTTGTTCCAGATTTGCTCACAATCCCTTACTCTGGAAGAGTAATCATATGTACCGGGGTTTTTCAACCGGGTTGATATGTACTTGTTAATATAGCTATAGTTGAAACTGTGGTAATTGTTAAAATATTAAAAATTCACTATTCAAATGGTGGATCTGTAAGTCCTGTTTCACACTCTTTAGTTTTAGTTGACCAGTTTTTCTTCAATTCTCTTTTGAACTTGCCATTTCATTCACACACGTTAATTGAATTTGCGTACTTTTTAATGCAAAGCAACATGCATGAAAGAACGAAACAAAAGGAAATAAGAAAATTGACTTGTAACGTCAAGTTTGTACCCCTTTTATTCTACATATGTTCCCTTCTCATCCAAAAATACTTGCCTTGACGAGTCAGAATTGAAAAGTGTGATATTTTTGGTCTAATTTGAGTCGATTGTTGCATCTATATGGTGGTGGACATCTGTCAGATAAATTTTTCATTTACAATTCTCAAACTTTACTCCTTCCAGTACAATAAACATTTAAATGATTTTTATATAATTCTTTGTTTTATTTTGTTTTCAAAAATAAGGATATTGTAAAAAAAACGCTTTATCTCTACTGAAATTAATATTTAAGCAATTGTTTATGAATTTAGTTGAGCACTTGTAAATAATCCTAAAATAAAAACTAAAAAAATAAAGAAAATACTTGGTTGCGATCAATATCAGCTTTTCAAATTATTATTCGGCCAAAGTCTATGAAGTAAATGCATGGTGTAATTATACAAGGTGAGTGCAAATCGGCAGCAAATACAACACAATACCGAAACAATAGGCATTTTGTGGTTGTAAAATAATGTACGACTGTCAAAAACACTAGAAAAAGTATTACTTTTGACATAAGTAAATTGTAAACAAAGTCAGTTAGCTGTGGTACTGCACTCACCTTGTATTGTTGCACCATAAAGTAAATATGGAATTTACAGCAGTAACACTTTTTAAATAAATTAAAAAAAATCTTTTAACTAAGGATTAGGCCGAATATAAGATTCTTTACTTTGCTGTGCTATTTTAATATAGTTTAACCATTGAAATTTTGTTATTATAAATAAAGTTTATGAGCAGACCTAATATAAGAATTATAAAAAATTTGTGTCTGTTTTTGTCATCAAAGAAGATGATTAAAATACACCAGAAAAGTCCCTTCGCTAGAACGAAGGATGCATAAGATATGAAAATCTTTATTTATTTCTGCTTTTCAATTAAATTAACCAGATTAAATTATAAAAAATTATGCTCATTAATTTAATGAGTCCAACAAAGAAAAATTTTCGTTATCTGTTAAAGAGATTAACATATCTGTTAAAATTAAAATGACACCAAAAAAAAAAAAACTAAAAGCAAATCTAAATTAACTGATTCTTATCGCAGTGCCAGGTTTTCTAAAAAAAGCTATCAAAAAAAATAATTTACGAATCCTGATAAATGATGCAAGACTTAGACTAATGCATAAATAAACTAATCTTTAAAAATTGTGTTTTACAAATAAATAAAATTACCCAAAATAAATAGCACTTACTTGTCTCCAATTTAGAATGTTACAATTGAGGATAGATTCCTTAAACTAAGCTCGTGTTGTTGTCCTTGTTGATAGTCAATGATTCTGATGATGCTGAAATGATGATGATGATGTATTCCACTTTTTTCGACAGAATGTCCTGTTTTATTTACGCACACATACCAAAACACTAATACAGAACATTTTTACGTTTTTCTTTTTTCTTCTTTAATACTCCTTCTCCGTTTAACGTCTTTTCAATTTGTGTTAGATTTGACGAATTTGAAATATATGTAAATTTTATGCGATATAGAAAATATTACGTTTAAGCGATTTAGTTATTAAATGATTTTTATTTAAATTTTTAAAACGTTTTTTTTTATTTTATATTTTATAAAAATGAGCCTCGTTGTAGTAATTCGGTGGTCAATAAACTCATTGCTTTTAATTCTGCTTAACTTTCACGTTTTTGTGTGTTTTTCCTCTTTAAATTTGAATACTCAAGAAACCAAATTTCGTTTTTGTTTTAAATTTCAATTTTCACTGTGTATTTTCAGGATTAGTTAAACACGTTGCTTAATATTTTCATAATTTTTCTTAATAATTTTGTTAAATTTACTTTTTGTATTCGAATTTTTTTACTCTGCCCATTTCGTTTCGTTTGTTTTAGTGTGATACTCCATCGAATCGATTTTTTTACAACTCATTTTTTGTGTAAATCATTTCTATGCTATTTCTTCTTTTTTTCTCGTTTTTTTTTTGTTGCCTTCTTTTCACTTACATTTTGTTATTGTTTCTATTTTTCTGTCATTTTCACTTTACACACACTGTAGGAGACTCTGAAAAAACACACACACTTTTCTATTTTTCTTGCTTTTCCGCTTTTTTTTTCTTTATTTTTTATTTTTTGGAGAATAAACAACACATACAAACGACCTCAACGACGAGTAGCTAAGGAATGCGTTCGAGTGGCAGTTGAGAGCTTTTTGGTTCGCAGCTCCATGTATTTTCTAATTGTTGGATTTGAGTCTATTGTTTTAGTAAAACTGTTTTGCTTTTCATGAATTTTCCGTTTACAACAGCAAATAATGATGGAATATGTGGAAATAGTAAAATTAACAAAGAAAAGGAACTGTATTCAATTGAGAGAGAGATAGAGAGCCAACCAAAGGCATAGAAACGGTAGTTTGGTTGTGAAAAGAGCATGAGAGCTTAACACGTAAATATTGGTTGGCAATACTTTTGTTTTGTTGTTGCTGTTGATTTTTTCTTGCTCTCGCCTGTTTTCTTTCTTTCAACCTAGTAAAACTATGAAATTCCCGTTAGATAAATAAGCCGACAGCTGTATGTATCGCTTGTACCGTTATTTCTATACTATATAACAAATTTCAAATGAGTGAAAGAGACAACTGCTGCACTATAATGAATGCTAATGTTTTAATTTCAGTATAATAAAATATCCTGTTTGCTAACTTTACTATGTGAATGCATACTGCAATCACTACCACAAAAATTACAAGATTTGAGAGCATAGAAAAGCAGAGAGGAGAGAGAGTGAGTGAGTACAATATTTTAGTAGCTGTAAGTTAAAGTGTCGATAATAAGGTGTAAATTTAATTAATAAAACACTGTTTATTAATTGAAAAAAATACATACAATATTTGTTGAAAAAAAAACTAGCTCAGTGCTACTAACTCTGGCTAACACATAAACACACTCACTAAGTTAATGAATAAATGGAAATGTTGTTTATTTGTTTGTCAGCAAAAAACGCTTAAAAAGGAGGTTTTTAAAGAAAGAATTAAGAAAAATAGCATAAAATATATTTGTTCAATTCGCAACTGTTGTTGAGTTTACAATAGTGGTACAAATGCTTTTGATTTTTACATACATATAGTTTTCGAAAGTTGCATGAAAATTTTAGTTTTTCCAAAAAGTTAATGTCTGTATATTAAACCAAAATTAGTTTATGCTCCGTCGCCTGATGACTCTATGGGGAACCATAGGACCATTTTCATCTGTAGCTCAGTTGGAAGTTGCATTTATTAGGTTTACATTAATTAGGTACACAATATGGCAGCAATCGTACCATTTAATCGTTGGTCATCAACATTTTTTAAACTTTTTATTCCATTTCGCAGACTTTGGCATGAACATTATGGCGGTTTAACAACAAGTAATTATTATTGTAACTTTGAATTAGAAAACAAGACGTTTTAATATTACAGTTCAACCTTAGTATAACGAATCTTAAGGGGATTAAAAAAAAACGTTATATCGAATAATTCGTTACAATGAGGTTCGTTATATCGAGGTGAAGTTGCACTTCTAACGAGGTAATAAACATTTTTGTATATTAATCATCATCTGCTTACCATGTTATAGCGAACGATTTCAGCTAATAAATCAAAACACATTTGAAGGAAACCACTGTTTTTTTAGTTTTAAAATTCAAAAATAGTATATGTATGTATATTCAAAAATAGTTTACATTTATAAAATAATAAGTCTGAGCCAGTGATTAACTAGCTAGATTGCAACAACAACTGCTGCAACAAGCGTACAAGCTCTTGGCAAGAATAAATATTACTTCGAATATTTCAGCCGTTAGTCTAATGCAAAAGGTTTGTAAGTTGACAAAATTCGTTAAATAGAGGTAAATAATTCTTTATATTTCGTTAGTCTGCAGTGAATTAGAATTCGTTATAACGAGGCTATTGACAAATGTATTCGTAATAGAGAGGTTTATTTTGTATTAAATCTTATGGAGCGTTGTAGGGGATTTCAAAAAATTCGTTATAGTGAGGGTCGTTATATCGAGGTTTGACTGTATTTGTAATTAATTATGCAGACAATTTTTATTTTCATAAAAAATGTAATTATTTTAACTTTAATGTCTTTGAAAAATACATCAATAATACATATTTATTATGAATGTATTTTTAGGAGTCATAGTTTTCCTTTAAACTTTATTCAATTTATTCAATTACTCTAGCAACTATTTTTAAAAAAGCTCAATGTTAACACTTGGTGTTTAAAAAAGCGCTAAATTAACATGCTCTTACACACACACACAAACATGCAATTGCAATTCAAACTGAATGTGTGAAGGAAACAGCAGCAGCAACAACACAATGAAAAAAAAGAAGTAGAAAAAAGTTTATTCCACACTAAACATTTCAAAATTTAGAGCAACTTTACGCTTCGGGCAATTTAACGAAGCCAAACACTAGAAAGCGATTGCTGTGTGCTAGACAAAGGGAAGAGAGCGACGCCGATGACTACAACAACGACATACATTTCAACTGACACGACCGACCAAAACGATTGAAAATTCAATTCATTCTTAAATGCACATAAAATGCAATTTTTCACCAACAACCGTAAATGTTCACACACACATAAACAACATGAAACTTCAGTTTCAAATTTGATTGTTTTATTGAATTTTAAGCATCCTTTGGAGATTTCATTCCTTCTTCTACATATAATTTTCTATATAACTATTTACTGTGTATCATTGTATGCATTTTCTATATAAATATGTATGCATGTGTAAAACTGACTGCACCAACTATGTAAAAAATTTTCTGTTTAAAAAAAAAATAAATTTTCTTTACTTTATTTTCAATTCATATGCATAAATCGATTATTAACACAAATTTTCCATACTTTTTTTTCAAACTTCTTGTAGCCACTCTTTGTTACACTTTTTAAACTTTAACATTTTTTCTTGCAATTTAGATTTTTAGTTAAAAAGTTAAATATAATAAATAAATTAGTTATTGTTGTAAGTGTAGAGTTAAAATTGTTCTTTCAATATATTAAGTACATACATATGTATATCTTCTTTTCTATATATGGATGTATGTATATAATATAATATGTATGCAGTAGTTAGTTATAATAAAATTTTCTTTTCCAATGTAATTGTGCTACGCGCGCGTTGCATTGCAACCGCGAAGCAATCGATTCGAGGCGAAACAGTAAAATGCGAATAGGAATTTTTGCACAGCAAACTATTAGGCGCATTCAATATGTATTTTCTTTCTTGTATACAGATAACGCTACATTTAAACCAACCAGACTGCTGCTAGGAACACAACTGGGACGAACGACGAATTTCTTGCCTCTAAAAATACAACATTATATGTGTTGTATAAGAAAATACACACAATAACGGCGTCGGCTAAATTCGTTATATGCGGCGAAATCTGAAATAGAGTCTACTTCTATGTCTTACTCCGGCGAACGACGAACAAACAATACGGGGTGACCATGTTTTGTTTAAGTTTTTAATATTTTAGTAAATTAAAGGTAAAAAGAAACATTGCGATAAAAGAGAAGTTCGTTCGTGTACATGCTGTGTACGTGTGTTTGTGTGTATATGAATATAAAAAATAAATACTCTCACAGCATACTTTTAGGTGACAATTCGCTAAAATAAATAAACTGCTTTGCCCACTTTAAAAATGACAAATTTCAATGACCTTGAAAAATTTGACATAACGGAATTTGTGGTGAATTTCCTTAAAACTCGGCATGTTTATTTTACTCACCACATTTTTATTCACCACTATTTTTTTGGTAGAAAAATAAAAATTAAAAACACCCACTCCCACATTTTATTTTTTGTTGTTTTTTTCGTAGTGTAAGAAATCATCAAAACAGCTACGTAAAACAAATAAGTGCAGTGTTAAAGGATTTGCCGATTATCGGCATTTTGCCGATTTTTGATTATAACAATTACAAAGTGATATTTGACGATTTTTGTCCTCAAAGTGACGATTTGTGTATAATGATGTCATTATCACTTTCTATCTTTTGCTATTTGTCAGCAATGGTTTATTTTCCGTTATTAAATAAAACTATCTATGCAAGCTTTTTATTCTCGAAATAATAAATTTTGAATTAAAAAAATATTGATTGAGTCTTCTACCACATTCGTTCATGAAATCATAAAAGCAACGAAACAATCGAAGGATATTTGTATTATTTAACATAAAGTTAATCGAATTGCTTTAAAAGTTAATTAAACCTGATTGTTATTTATATAACAATTAAATTCCGATATGTATGAATAAGTAAATTATATTGATTAAATAAAATAATTACATACATATATTTTATATGTAAATATTAATTTTAAAAGTTTGTGCAAAATTATTAGATAATTTTAATTATTTAACACATATTTATTATACTACATATTTTGCAATTCACTTTTGGTGTTGTAGTGTCGTAGGAGTTGTAAGTCGTTAGAATTTACAATAGTTGTAGAAATGTTGTAACTAATATCCAAACTTATATCGCTAATAACTCAGTTAATAAATACATACTGAGATTTTTGAAAAACGAATCTCAATCTTGGGGTTTTTTATATATATTTAATCTATGATCACTACTATTTACTTTGGATCCAAAATCGATTTTTCATAGAAAACTTATGGGTCGATTATGTATAGCAACCAAACTGGAGTTGGGTTGCCAATAGGCAACGCAACTGACATGCAAGTTGTTATTATGTAAGGCAACTTTCGTGTTTAATCTGTTTTTCGAATTATTGAGTAGAAAACAAACATTTATATGTTAAAAATATAAATAGTTTAACAACAAAATAACTAACATTTAAAATTTACCACTTAAAATAAAAATCAAAGCAACTACAAATTCTCGGTTGCCATGTTCGGCAACTGAAGTTAACAGCTTACAGTTGTCAGTTGCCATCTGTAATATGTTTTTGGCAACTGTCACTCAGGTTCGGTTGCCATCCATAATCGACCTATTAACTTTCTTAAAACTTAGTCAATAATGCGTATTTGATTTGGTAAATACAGCGCTTTTTTTAATATACTTAAACTTGTGATCACTTTTACTCGGGATCCAAAGTAAATACTGCGTCACATATACTTTGGATCTAAAATTAATGTTTTCATAGAAATTGCATTTTTTTGAGAAAATATGCTTAATCTGTAATTACTTTTACTTTGGATCCACACATCATTTTATCAACAATTTTTTATATTTTTCTTTCTTCTAAATCAAGACAAAAATAAGGTGAGTGCGACACGGCAACAAATACAACATTCCAAAAACAACAACAGGCATTTTGTCTTTTTAATATACTCATATATGCGAAATGTCAAAATCCAGGCGATGAAATATAAACCAAATTAATTCGACTTTTTTTCGTTTATTTTCAGTTTTTTTTTTTTAACCAAAACAACACAATTTATTTATTTTTATTAATTTTACTTTTTCACTCTTAAATAATTTTAGTTTTCCTTACTTCGTTTTTTTATTTTAAATAACAAATGTAAACAAAACAAAGTTTGACAGAAGATTGACAGCGAATTAATTAACAGATTGTTGCATACACCTTCTTATTAATACGTCTTGTTCTAAACTTAGCACAAACAAATAAAAACAAACAGGGGCCAAATCACCGCATTCGTGATCGAATGAGCTAATGTATCAAAAATGATTTCGATATCGAAATTATGATAAAATGAACTAAATTTCTTACTCGATATCGAATGCCATAATTTCAAATAATAAAATTACGATAATTTTCACTCGATATCGAATGTGGAGATTTGGCCCCTGTTGTAATTCAGCTCTGGGTGGAGAAAGAACTCGCCCGTCATTGCTTTTGTCACTTAAGGGTAATCAGGCCGTTCTTTTTTCGCTGCCTTCGAGAGACTTGCGACTCACACGCATTAGTTAACATTTGGCGTCATATAACTGTACCGCGTTGCGGTTTCTCGAAGTTTGCATTGGCCACATGCTCTCGTTTTTTGGTTATATATACATATAACCTATAAGTTTATCGTGGTGGAGTACCAAACAAAACTCGTTTGGATCTGGACGAGTCTTCCTTTAGGCGTAAGCCCTATATTGGTGATGGCGTTATGATTATGTATATCAGGCCAAAAAATTCTCCTATTAAGGAAGCAACTTAAATTTAAACAAAAACAATTAAAAACAAAAATATTTCAAATCAATTAGCAAATAATATCAGATTTTTTTATAAAAAAAAAAAAACACATACACAAGTATGAAGCAGTAAAATGAAATTGTAAATCTTTAAATAAAAAACTATTAAATCCCCTATAAGAATATTGAAAAAGTATCACCTATGTATTAAATAAAACCACTTACCAACTAAAATGACTGCAAACCAATTGCTGTTTTTCACACTTAAACCAAGGTCAAGTGTGCGCTACTTCTACCAAAAACAAAACACTTCGAGCGCAAGTAAATACTGTATACAAATTATCTTTCATTAACAATTACTAATGAATAAAATGTAATTTTTAATTACACCTTTAAGATGTTTGGAATCTGTAGTTTCATAATAAACAAATGAAAAGAAAAGAATTTATTTGAAATTTGTTTTTTTCTGTATTATTCTTTCATGAATGTGTGAATGTATTTATTTTTTTGTTTTGTAATGAATTTATGTTATTTTCATTCCAATTCGGTTGCGTAAATGTTTGTTTTTTGTTTCTTAGTTTCTAGTACAAATAATAGATGATATACTATATGTACGTATGTATAAAGTAAATATGTAGACGAAAAGCCTAAAAAGTGTAAACTTTTTTTATGTAAAATTGGTTTTATATGTATGTATGTAAGTATATATTTCCTTTGGTTGAGCATTTCTCCTTATATAAAAAAATACATTTTTAAAACTTAGTTAAATTCTTAAACTAATAGTAAATAGTTACCTAAAACTAAATGAAATACAAATGTTCTCCATATATAAAAAATATATAAGTATATATATTAAGTTTAAATATGTATGTGGTTTATAATACTAATTTTAATTAATAGTCTAAGTTGCCTTGAGCTCCAGTTATTATGGCATCAATCCATATTCTGGCTGCAGCATCGGAAGCTGCCTGTAGTTGATAGCTGCGTTTTTTAGTCTTAACAATAAATGTACAATGGGGGCGACCACTTTTCGATACATTCAAATGATCTAGATAAACTTCATCAATTGTCTGCAAAGAGTTGTTAAGGGAAATTATTATATTTAAAAGATGATTTTTTATTAAAACAAATTATGATTTTATGAGTCAATCGTAAGGATTTGATATAAAATTTTAATTTTAATTAACCCTGGAATATACTTCAGGTCAAAATGAGTCCAATGTTATGTTACGTTAACAACTAACACAATATGACCAGTGATATGGACCTAAGTGGGCCGTACTACACGGCCACCTGCTGACCTAACGTTAACAAGAGAGGCGAACAAACTCCTACTCAAAACTATAAGAAGTGACAAAGATTGCGACTCTTATTGAGCAAAAAATCTACAGATATTATGCCTCTCCAGTTTGAAATATAGTTCATTACCAGCTCCGCACTCAGTTACAAAATTAAACGAAGCAATTTTTATTAAAAAGATTGATACAAATTTTTTCTTGAAATTTTTTCGGTGTTCATTCATTGTTTAAATCGAATAAGAAAGTAACATGAATTTCTAGTACAATCAAGTGTGTACTCATCTTATCTTTGCCTCAAAAGGTAATCAGCTTAGCTTAAAGGATAGTTTCGTGTAAATTGGGACTTACTCCGAAAAATAAAAAGGCCCCTAGCGGAGCATAATTTCCTAAGATCACAAAAAATCCTGTACCATAATCAGTGACTTTTTCCAACTTTTGCCACCACACCAAGATGGAGTTGGATTTATAATATAAACAAGTAAGAATTTATATTCGGCTGGGCCGTGATCTATGTGATCTATGCATACTTGACAGACATTTTTATCAATAACGATGTTTATACGAGTTATATTATTGATTGGAACCCTTATATGAGGTATATATGTGATATATATATCATATCACATATGATATGAACGATCGTGATAAAATATTTTACGGTATTTGAGTCCTTCTAGTTATTTTAGGAAACGGACCTGTGGGAACTGTGGCCAATTATGGCCAGACCTTCACAAAATCCAATAGTAAAACTTTTACATATAACTGGTCGGATACTACTGGAGCAATTTTTTTCCATCACCAAACATTTCGGTGAAGGAAAAAAATGTTTGGGAGAAATTTCATTGTTCCAAGTCTTTTTTTTCCAGGACGGACATGACGAATCTTATAATTCTACAACCAATATTTCGATGTGTTACAAACGTAATGACAAACTTAATATACCGCCAATATTTTTGATGGTGGTCATATCCAAATATCGAAAAGATAATTTTAGGTTTTATACAGATCGTTGGCGCGTATAAATAGTTCTGCCTTTCTAATAGTAAATATAATGTGATTCCAGTTCTCGGAGAACTAAATCATCGAGATGTTAAAGATCGACCAGATCGTTCTGATCGTAACATTTCATATAAAGTAGGGGAAAAAATATTATTCAAACATTTATACTCAATTTGTAATGTGAAATCCAAAACTCTGTTCAGGTTTGAAAATTACACTTGATCTCAAATAATTTTGTTTGGTATTAAACAAATGAGTTAAACCGTTTTGATTAAAAAAAGACATATTTTCTAACTTTTCTAACTGGTGTTTTGTTTCATATTTGTAACTGATTAGCAAACCATTTATTTATAATAACATTAAAAATTCTAAATTTCGGCGATCAACTACATATGTATCTTCAAAATTCAATTTTAAATTATTTGCTGTTCAACACTCTAATAAATACTTACAGAAAAGTAGGCGCCTCCTCTGGGTTTACGTTCCAATTTATCTGAATAGTAGATAAAAGCACTGCGTTGTCTATCCAAAACAAACCACCTCTTAGACCAGCCATGAAATGTGGCTCCCAGTTTATGTAAATATCTGAAATGAAAAATATTAATTAATAAATAAACATTTTAAACAATTATATATTTACAATACATACCCTCTACACGAGTTGGCATCTACAAAAACATGCGGACACAATGCTATCTGATGACCAGCCGATTCAATATGCTGTCTCAAATCCAAATCCGGCGAGAAAATGGGCAAATAACGTGTTAAAGGTCTCTGGTGTTTGGGCAAAGCCCGTTTGCGCTCATTGGCATCGGAGCCATCTTTGTTGCGTAACTTTTGACTGCCCAGCAACGAATGGCCGCCATCATTTGAGTTCTTACTAAGACGTTTCTCCAAGGCATAGGCAGTGCTGGTGCTTAGTTCCATATTTGATTTAGAGGCATTTTGTAGGGCTAAAGGTTCTGGACCAATATCTGAATTGGCTTCAGACAGAGGACGAGAATTGGCACTGTGACGTTTGTGTTGATCGTCAAAATGACGTTGTGTTGTTTCGAATTCGGGCTGTGAATTACGTTGCTAAAGAAATAAGTAAAATATTCATATATAAATTAGATGTACATATTTTCTTGTTTCGTGTTTAACACTAAATCATTATAATCTTTTGGAGCCATGTGTGAGTAAACATAAGTGTTTGAGTATATTTGTTTATTTTATTTTTAATTTAGGGGCCAATTTTAGTGGCTAAAATTAACAGCCAATTGAATATGTTTGTTGGTCTCACTTGGCCACAATACAAACAAAACATGTGACACATTAAACGGCTAATAAAAACATTCGTATGTATGACTTTATTTATATGTAGGTATATAGTATGTTTTTTTTTTTTGAATATTTAAAATTCTTTTCTTAAATGCTCAATGTTTTCTTTTCAATTACGAACACCTATTCCAAAGCAATATCATGGTGTAACTATACAAGGTGAGTGCAGTAGTACAGCTGACTGACTTTGTTTACAATTTACTTATGTCAAAAGTAATTCTTTTTCAAGTGTGTTTGACTGTAGTACATTAATTTAAAATGCCTGTTGTTTCTATATTGTGTTGTATTTGCTGCCGATTTGCACTCACCTTGTACAATTACACCATGAACAATATTTTGCAAACTTTCGATTTTTATACCCTTCACCTTCATGAGAAGGGTATACATATATAAGTTTGTCATTCCGCTTGTAATTTCCACAATATAATTTTCCGATCCTATAAAGTATATATATTCTGGATCCTTATAGATAGCGGAGTCTATTAAGCCATGTCCGCCTGTCTGTCTGTCTGGATGTTGAAAGCAATTTTCTGAAGTCCCCAGATATCTTCGGGATCCAAATCTTCAATAATTCTGTCAGACATGCTTTCGAGAAGTTTGCTATTTAAAATCAGCAAAATCCGTCCATAAATAAGTAAAAATTCGAGACAACCTCTGAAAATTTCACCAAAAAAACTTAGTGTATCAATATTGTTCATCAACAGATGGCGTTGATCAAACAAAGTGTTCGAAAACTTTAAGTGTGTTCTTAAACCGTAATATAAGTGTGTAAAAAGACAGTGTGTTAATTTTTAATTGTGTTTGTGTACATTTAAATAAATAAAGACTCGTTATATTTTCTTCAAACTACTTGACGCTTTTATTTTGCACTTAAAAAGAATCCGGTTTATTTAAAGGAAATAAACCACCGTTTTTAAAAGGTAAAAACGTAACAATATAATATATATATATATACATATGTATGTATGTATGTATATAATATAATTATGCATCCACAACAAAGGTGAAGAGTATATAAGATTCGGCATAGCCGAATATAGTAATCTTACTTGTTTAATTTGAACTCTTCAACTTTGAAGTATTTGTATACTTTGAATTTTTATTGCCTACTTTGATTTTTTAAATAAAAACCAGATTTTGTAAGACTATCAAAATCTCTAAAAAAAAATCTTAAAAAATGTTATATGTAGGGGTTTCTGGTTCCAATTTTCAGGGAAAATAATGAACTTTAGTTTTTTTTTTTTTTTTTGTAAAAAAAAAATCCTCCGGAATTTGAGTCCATACTGATTTGAATTATACTTTAAATTAAAGTTTAATGTAAGTTTCGAGGTTTTCAGAATTTATTTTAAACGTCGAATTTACAAATGACTAATGTACTAAACACTAAAGTCAACTCTCAAATGAAAAAAATTAACAGACCGTAACAAAGAATCATTATAATTTTCATTTATTGTATTAAAAAGTAGAGCTGTGTCGTTCATGAACGAACGGGTTAAAATCAACGGATCACTTCATTAAACGAAATGAGCCGGTCATTTAACTGAACGATTTTCGTTCAATAGTGTACGGATCAATTTCGTTCAGCTGCTGTTTATCAAAAGACAAGAAGAAAATCACATTCAATAAGGGTTGTATTCATTCGTTCAAAGTGAACGATTGAACGAATTGAATGAACGAATCAGTCTGGGATAAATGAACGAAAATGACCGGTCACTGAAATGAACGACCGGGCACAACTCTATTAAAAAGCTGTAAAGATGAAAACAAAAAGAAAACAATTTGAGAGCTGACAGTTGACCCTAAACGGTAGAAGTGAAACCTTGCACAATAGAACAACAATATTTCAATAATAATTAAGAGGTGGATGCTTAAAATCATTCTAAACAATGAAGGACATTTATATAGGATTTTTTTTTAGATTACTGGCGGCTGACAAATCATTTATGTTTAATGTCGCTAGTCTACGCCGATAAGCCCGAAACGATGGACTACTTAAAAGACAATTGGAAAAAGTCATCAAAAATTGGACCTCCAGATTAGACTACGTCCGAGCCAGTCATATTTAAATTATAATATCAGATGATTATCTTTCGAATAAAGTAAATTTCATGTCAATTTAAAATATCATCCTTGTTTATTCAATTTCAAAGTTCAATACATCTAAAAAAAAAAGAGAGAACCATGATTATCAAAATAAATTTGCACAATTTGGAAGCGTTAGTCTATACATGTTGAAATGCCAAACCAAACTAAACATAAACCACTTTAAAGCTGACAAATATCGCTAGTTGTGCCAACTTAAAGTTCTACAGATCTTATTACAAATTCTTTAGAAAATCACTCTTATTATTTTGAAAATAAATGAAAAATATGTGTCCCGTATCTAAAAGGATTATTATCCTTATTCTAACGTCGAATCCATCAATAATATAGAAAAATAAAGTCTTCTAAAGTTGATAAGAAAATACTTCTGTACAAATTTTCAAATTGCTTATAATTCTTTGTAAAGGCCTTTGCGATACATTTTATTTTATTAATGTATGTATAGGTTGTATAGTATAGAAGATATAGACAAAAATACTTTACAAATTTAAAAACACTCGAAAGTTTTTTTTTTACTTTTTTATTATTTATTTATTGAATATGCCTTTACTTCATAGGAAAAGTATAACTGCCGTATTCATAAAAAAATAAAGTAGGTTTGAAGTGTGCTTTTAGACAAAATTATCATACAAAATGTTCTTAAAGTACATTTGAAGTCTACTTTAATTTTTTCTGAATAAGACTGTAAGTATTCAAATCTTATACCTAAACCTTAAAAACTATCAGATCTCAGTTGAGAGAGCCATAATGGGCAAATGGGTCTTAAGTTAGTAGGATGATAAATCAGCTCTACGAAGCCTTGTTTCTATTTGAGTTCTAGTAAGTAATCTTGCAAGCGGGTTCGGATGGTTTGGCAACTTCAAGATATATCTCTTACAAATTTTTTTGAATTCATCTTTAGCCAATGGTACTTCAAAATCTCTATGGATGTTTTCATTCCTTATTTACCATGGTGCTCCCGTCATGGTTCTAAGAATTTTCGATTGAGCATTCTATATAAGAACAATGCTGGTATTACTTGCAGTTCCCCATATTTGAATACCAAATTGGTTTAAAAACAGTCTTATACAGTATGTCTTTACAATCAAGGCTTAATTTAGATTGGTCGTTAGCTAGCCAGTGCAGATTAGAAGATGTCAGTCTCATATGGACCCTCTTGGCTTCTATGTTGCCACGCCAGGTAAGGCGTCTATGCATATGTATGCCAAGGTATGTGACTGTTGGATATTCCCATGGTTTAGTGAAAGAGGTGGACAATTTCCTCTGCTAAGCGTAAACGTACATGTCTACTTTTCGATTCATTTACACATATTCTCCAGTTTTTTTTAACCACGTCTACACACGTCTGAGATAATTATCCAGTATTCTAGAGGCCACACTTGAATCCACATGTGAGCTAAGAATGGCAGTATTGTCTGCACATGTAGAAATGGCAAATCAGTAAAGTGTTGGTTCAAGAACACTCCCCTGTGGAACTCCAGTAAAGTGTTGGTTCAAGAACACTTCCCCGTGGAACTCCAGCTCTAATTTCGTAGTCACTTGTCACATAGGCCCCTATTACCTATTACCATTTACGGTCACACTTGGCAAATATTTACTCAAAAAAACCGTAACCACTTATTTTAGCACAAATTTCTTTGACGTTGTTTACTCTTACAAGAGTTTTGCAAGATCAAACAGCATCAAATAATATAAAACTATGTAAATATATTTTGTGTCTTGTCCTAAATAAATGAAGTTTTTTTTTTAATAAATAAACGAGTTCGAATATATTTTATTTAGTGGTTACGTCTTTTTCGGCAAATATTTGCCAAGTGTGACCCTATCTTAAGTATTTTGATGTTGTATATTGTAAGCTGCGATTACGATTCACAACACGTATCGGCTTCATCTTAATAAAATACATGTTGTGTTGTAGTCGAGACAGCACAATATTTTAGTGTTGTGAATGATAATCGGAACCATAATTACTATATTTAACCCTAAATAAGCGATCCGATAGCTAAGACTCAAGTAATCTGTGAGTACTAGGACTCGAAATTTGAAGCGAAAAATTTCCCTACAACCAGTTTGAGAATTACACAAACATATTCTCACTTATGAACTTAAAATAATAATAAATTTGGATATCGATTTGCAATCAGAAAATGTCATTTCTAAAAAGTTGTTTCTTAAATTCGAAAAATTTTATTTGAAATTAAATGTGACATTTAAACTGTTCTGTTCTGTTTAAGTTTGAAAAATCTGCGAGAATTACAAGAATTAATTGTTATAAAGTTTTAAATAAAGTTATAATTTTGAAATTTTAATCTCCTGGTCCTATTTCAAATATTTATGAACCAATTTCAAAAAAAAGAAAATACAAAATCAAAACTCAAAATACATGGTAAATAAACTTTCACTAAAATGCTAAAACTTTAGCATGTATTTAGGAAATGGTGTAAATTTTGTCTGACACAAAAATCAAAAAATTCGCAATTTAAATTCCTATGACTACAATCATAAAAACATAAACTTACTAGATAATACATTCCCTGATGACAATAACGATGTTGGCCCGGTCGTCGTCGTTGCACATAAGTCATCCAGACAGACATATTATTTTTTCTTTTTGGTTTAAATATTATTACAATTTTAGCTTTAATTATATTATTTTAATTCACTTTTTCTGAACTGAATTGTTGTTGAAACAATAAAAAGATTGGTTCAATTTCAAAATACTTTTTATTTATAAAGATTGATTTAGTTTAAATAAAAAACAAACACATAAAATCCACATGAACTGTTAAATCTAAAGCACCCTGCTGTGAAGGCCTTATTTTGTGTTCACCAGATCTAATTTTTTTCTTTTTAATTTGTATGAAAAGAATTATTATGCGTTTTATGAAAATAGAACACTAAGAATTATTTGAAATTCTTTACACTTTTGTTTTATTTTAATTAAAAATATTTTTTGTTTGTTTTGTGGTATGCTTCTGTGGCAAATGCTCTTTTGACACTGACCAAATAGATTTGCGAAATAGTCTACATATTTGTCCAGTTTTATAAGATCTGAACACAACATTGAAGATACCTACAGTGGGGTATGATAAAAGAGCAGTGCAGTGCTATAAAAATCTGTTGAATAAAATGCCCACACTTGCAGCAAGTAGTTAGTGTACGTCATTTATAATTGAATTCTGAGAAATATTTTGTTTCTTTTTTGCAGAAACTGAAAATGTGTGATAAGCGGAAGCATAAACATATTTAATTGTATATGTATGTGGGTGTTACGAGCTATAAATGGATCCATTAGGCCAGCTTCCTTTTTTTACCGAAATGGAGGGAACATTTTATAGTACGAGGGCGGTTCGGAAACTTTTTAGCCTATAACAGAAAAGAATTAAGTGTTTTGGAAACTTCCATCTCTGCTATGAACACATGTTAAATTTCTTTTCGATCTGCCAACTCCTTCATATATAAACTGGTGTTCAAAAAAGACGCATCCACGATTTTTATACCCTACACCACAATAGTGGGGAGGGTATATTGGATTTGTGCTGATGTTTGTAACGCCCATAAATTTTGGTCCAACACCCACCTTAAAGTACACCGATCGGCTCAGAATCACTTTCTGAGTCGATTTAACGATGTCCGTCCGTCTGGCTGGCTGGTCGCAATTTTGAAGATATTTCGATAAAATTTGGCACGTGATATTTTTTCGGCCCAAGGATGGATGGGATTGAAACTGGTGGAAATCGGTCCACCTAGCCCCCATACAAATGTCTTCCCGAAATTGTGGTTTACCGGTCATAAATCTTTGAATTATTAAAGTATGCAAACAAAATTTACCACAGATAAGTAATAAATGAAGCTAAAGCACATCTACAAATTTCGTGAAGATTGGTCCATAATTAGTCGTAGCTCCCATATAAGGCCCACCTCCGAAAATCATTTAAAAGAGCATAACTCTCTTAAAAATGTTGGTATACAAATAATATTGAACACAAATATGTTTTGTGTATATACATGTAATATGGTAGAAGTTTATGATGATCGGTCCATAATTAGTCGTAGCTCCCATATAAGGCCCACTTCCGAAAATCACTTAAATGAGCATAACTCATTCAAAAATGTTGATATCCAAATAATATTTAACACAAATATATTTCATATACATACAAATAATACGGTGCAATTTTATTGTGATCGGTCCATAATTAGTCGTAGCTCCCATATAAAACCCACTTCCAAAAATCACTTTAAAGAGCATAACTCACTCAAAAATGTTGGTATCCAAATAAAATTTAACACAAATATATTTCATATACATACAAATTTTACGGTACAATTTTATTGTGATCGGTCCATAATTAGTCGTACCTCCCATATAAGACCCACTTCCGAAAATCACTTTAAAGAGCATAACTCACTCAAAAATGTTGGTATCCAAATAATATTTCACACAAATATATTTAATATACATACAAATAATACGGTACAATTTTATTGTGATCGGTCTATAATTAGTCGTAGCTCCCATGTAAGGCCCACTTCCGAAAATCATTTATAAAGAGCATAACTCACTTGGTAATCAAATAAAATTCGACACAAATAAGTTTCTTATATACAGAAATAATGACACCTCCGTAATTCACTTCAACTTCCATAAATCATTTAAAAGTATTTATGTCGAGATAAAGTTTAACACATATAATATTTGTATTCACAGAAATCATGACTCTGAATTTTGGTCCAAAATAGGTGATATCTCCCATATAACGCCCATTTTTGAAAAACTGTTTTATATTTACATATACTAGGTGTAGGGTATTATATGGTCGGGCTTGACCGACTATACTTTCTTACTTGTTTTACAATGGAAAAATTAGAAATTCGTGGTGTCATTAAATATTTAAATAAAAAAGTTTATCGGGACAGGAATTCATAATGATTCATATGCAACAGTAAAGAATTGGATTGCTGAATTGAAACGTGGTCGTACAAGCATTGAGGATGAACAACGTAGTGGACATGCAAAAACAGCCACAACAACAGAAATTTTAGAATTTGAGGGTGCTGTAGCTTTATTGATTAGCGCGTTTGATCATTAAGCATCATTAAGCCGCTGGCACTCAAAACGACATCAATTTCTGATAATTATTAGTTTTTCTATCCTATCATAACTAATATTTGACGCAGCGCCCTCCTTCGGTGGTATATCATTTAAACGCCACCGAAGTAAAATAATGGCTATAAATCAAGCTTTGATCAATGCGCCTACTCACCACCAGAGGCGCTGCAAAACTATACTATTAATAAACATAACGCATCATACGAAAAGCTTTTCTCTAATTTCACCACCTATTCTTCTTCTACCTATCCCTTTCCAAAGAAAGTAACACAATTAATTAATTAATATATAGGCATATTAATTGCCTGAGTGTTACTTCTCTTTAAAAAAAAAAAAAAGTGCATGATATTGTATTAAACGATCGACGAATAAAAGTGCGGGAAATAGCATCATGGGCATCTCAAATGATCGAGTCCATTTAATTTTCCATGAAGAACTACAGATGAAAAAGCTTTCTGCAAGATGGGTGCCGTATTCATAAGAATTAAAATTTCTCAAAATCAACAAATTAAAGTACGAGTTAATTGACCACCCACCTTATTCTCCTGATTTAGCTCCCAGTGACTTTTACCAGTTAACAAATCTAAAAAAATTCCTAGCTTGCAAGCGTTCTGCCTCAAATAAAGATGCAATTACAGTTATAAACCAGTATTTTGAAGGCCTTGAGGAAACCTATTTTAATCAAGGGATGGAATTCCTAGATAAGCGTTGGTCAAGTGTAATGAAGTTTCAGATTATATTGAAAAATATTTTTTTTTTTTTTAAACTAACTATTCTCTTTCTGTGCTAGGCTAAGAACTTGATAAAAAAAAATGGAAAGCAGACGTTTGATTTATATTAATAACTTGGAGAATATTTTTGAATACAGTAGACTGTTGAATTTTGATTTTTTTACAAACAAATATTGCCATATTTTAGAAAAAAAATTATTTTATTTTACAAGGAAGTTGTAATAACGAAAAATTTTAAAGGTCACTTTATTCCTCACTTTAACTAAAGTTACCTTTTACTATTAAGAACATTAGAGGCAAGATGTAATAATGGCCCTTATGCTAATAAAGCTATGTATTTATGTTTGACAGGTTTGATATTAAAAACTAAAAATTCAAATAGCCGGTAAAAGACGAAAAATTTAAACGCCTATTTTCCGATTTTAATTTTTAAAAATTTAAACTTGAAACTTGGAATTTGATTAACAAGTGCCTTTAGCAACGTATAGATCCACTAAGAAGAGATTTGGGAACGTATGTGGGATAAACAAAACTAATAAACCTAGAAATAAAATAAATACGGGTAATGTGGTACTCATTGATTTCCCATAAAAAAACATCTACGTTTATTTTTTGGATTTGCTGTCATTTTTGTCCCAAGGACATGAAAGGGTTAATTTTCGTATTAATTTTCATGCTTATTTATTAATTTCTAATCATTTCAGTTCGAAATTTGGCCGAAATTTTTGTATGCTCTCTCCACGATAACTGACAATAGGAACTAGGTATATGTCCAATTATATATCGGCTGTTTCCGTGTCGGAACACTATCAGAAATCAGATCAACATCCTTAAAAACATTGATTTTTGGACCCAATGTTGAAGTGATCACAGACTGATATTATTTTCTCTTTTACCGAGTTATAAACGATTTAAATTTTGATAGACTTTTCTATGAAAAAGTCGATTTTTGATCTTATTTACTTAAAAAAATTAACTAAACATTTTCCGGAAATTGAGTACAATTCCGGTTCCGTTCGGTTTGATCGGACTCTAATATTTGAAGAGACTTTGAAATTATGATACTGAAGTGCTATAATTTTCTCCACAATTATTTCTTGGCTTTTCCGTTCATTTGTTTTTTTTTTTTTTTGTTTGTTTGCCTTTAAATTTTCACTGACTGTTTATGGGATGGTCGCTGGCTGCTGCCTGTAGTTGCTTCAGTTAATTGGGCAGAGCTGAATTTTTGGCTGATTCACACAGTATAAGCTTTTTTACACTGCTTTGTTTTAAGCAGAAATTTTGAACGTAAATATTTTGAACGTAAAATTTTGCATACGCAAAAAAACAAACTGAACATTTAAAATTCAAACGTAAATACCATAAACACTTTATGATTTGAGCAGTGGTAATAGGACATGATATATGCGAGACATATTGGTCATTGATATTGCAAATATAAACAATAATGGACGGGGGGTTGGATTGGTTGATGTTTTCATTAACAATATTTGTGGTTAGTTTGTTGTTATTAAATTGGAAATACATAAATGATGAATTTTCAGTTGAATTAATGTTATAAATAAGTATGAAATTTATTTTTAAAACATAAACATTCAAGCGAAATGTGTATTTACAGCAGCAGAAATGTCGTATATAGGTTAATAACCAAGAACAAAAAGGAAGAATAAATTAAAAAAAAACCGCCATGTCACAGAACTCAATTTCGATCGAAAGTGGTTTTGAGTGAAAAGCCAAGCAGAGATTTATATGTCATGATATTATTTATTAATTTGCCAATAATAATACTCTTAAGAAATTATAAATGCTCAATGTCTTCAAAATACTAAATAATAATTTATTATCCATAATAATTTTGTTGACAAAAATCTCTTAGAAGAAAAAATATTTTTGTGCTTTTATATATGAGTGCCAAAAATGACATGATTTGACATGTTGTTAATTTTTGTTAAATAAATTTATATAAAATTAGCACTTAATGGAAAAACTCAAAGTAAGAAGACAGTGTTGGTGCTAATTAGCTCATCACTACTATTGTACAAACAATATTAGCAAAGTAAATAAATCTAACTAGCTGATGTAGTTAAAAAATTGTCATTTCTTATGATGGCTTTTAGCATTATATAGAAAACATTAAAGAATGATTTCTTAGAGAAGACTATTAAAAATAGTTATCTGAAGAAAATTGATAAACGATGAACGAGATTTCTTCAGAAAACGTATCAGAAAGTGTTCTAGAGAAAAAGATTGATTTACCTATAAAAATAGTTTTAGAGAAAACTGCTTAAGAGAACATTTTCTATGCCAATTTTTAATAATGTTTATAAAAGTGTAGAGTCAAATTGTTTCTGATATTTAAAATATAAGAACAAACCTGTTCATAAATATTTTAGCAGCCATGTCACAGAACTCAATTTCGATCGAAAGTGGTTTTGATTTCGTGAATTGAGTCTTTAGAAAACGAAAAAAGAATTTTTTTTTTCGGAATGGAACCACTTTCGATTTTTAAATTGGAATTGTTATTTTTTATGGTTTTATACTGAAAAAAAACTCATACCACTAATTTATAATGACAATTAAATAATTCATTTAATTACATATTTCATTGTTTTTTAATTATCTCATTGATATTTAAATTAAATGTTGAAAATTTTAAAGTTGCTGTTAGCAACAAGAAAACTTTTGTCAAACAATTAAAAATATTTACACAGCACTGGAATATGACAGAGGATCGGATGCATCCCTTAAATTTCAACTGCGTTTTAATGTCTTTGTTAATTTAAAACAGCAACATTTGAAGAAATTTTTAATTTTTTAAAAAATTTTTATTCGAAGTTTTTACTTCAAGTTAAATACAATTCATTTGAAAACAATTGTACACTACTATTTATTTTTGTACAATTGTTTTCAAATGAATTGTATTTAACTTGAAGTAAAAACTTCAAATAAAAATTTTTTTAAAAAATTTTATAATTAGTACTCGCAAGGGTTTTTTTTGTTTTGGTTATACAACGTCACCACACCATTATGTGACATGCCTGTACATATATTCCGAAAACATTTTTCGTTTTGCTTTTTCTATAGAAGCAAAAAATGGACTTAATTCCACTTCCGAACGGAATTAAATTCTGTGACATGGCTGAAAATTAAAACATTATTTGTTTCCACTGAACATTAAATTCAAATTCGATTAGGTCTAAGTAAATTTTAGGTGCTTTTTTATTCTAATACCTAATCCCTACTAAATTACCACAAATTTTATATTATTTTATTGTGGAATTTATCAAAAATATAACTGATATGACACTGATACACCAAAAACAAATTTGGCGAAAATTTTAAAAATAAAACAAAAAGTGATAATCCATACATGAAAGCGTATTTCTTAGATATTAGTGCAGGGTTGGAAAACATGGTAGAATTGTACTTTTTTGATACATTTTAGATTCAGTTGGTACCGTGGTATAATCATTTGGTACAATTTCAAAATATTACTGCATCAAATATTGATATTTGTGTAATAGTGCACGAAGAGATGATTTTATTAAATTTAATGAACATTTTGCAAACCGATATCCATGTGATCTTTAAATATGCATCTAAAAGATGGTTATAATGAAGAGAAGTTGTTGGTTGAATTATCGATCAAATTAAGCCTTAAAAGTATTATTTCATATTAAATGATTTTTAGGCTTAATCCAAAAACGAAAGCTTAGCTTTCTTCAATACATTTTAAAATAATAAATCTTAGAGAATCTACCATTAAGGAGAAATGACAACATACATTGCTGATATTGTAGATTTCGTTCTAAATCATAACATGTAATAAGAAATATGATTTATTCCCGAAGTATATTTCTCAATAATAGTGAGTTTAATAGATGATATTTACAAGTAGATCTTGGACAACAAATATTGCTGATGACGCCCTTTGCCGGGTAGGTAATGTGCCAATTGTCTAGAAAAATATAACTTTACAATGATATTCTTTGAATTATTAATTAAAATGAACTTAAGCCGAAATAATGAGAAATTTTCTCTAATAATAATAAATCTTGTAATTTTTTATATTTCTCAAGGCTAAATTTTCACAATATACATAATAAACGAAAATAAATCGCGGTAAAACGAACGATATATTGTCAAGTCTATTCGTTAAATCGAAAAATTCGTTATTAAAATTAATAATTTTTTAATTAATAAAAATTCGAGATTTATTTTTTAATAGAATTTAATCTGTGTGACATTAGGAGAGATATCATAAGATAAAGTCTTTTATAGGTTTCATGATTTATTTGCATGAAGATAGTTTACAGCAAACCCTTATATTATGAAATGAGCTATGTTTCTTTCTCTTTTCCAAGTAGAATAATTTTCTTGCAAAATATACCATAAAAACAATTTAACATGGTGGTTGTAATTAGAAGGTTTGGGGAGCGTTTTCTTGGCATGGGATTGGGCCAATAGCCACAATTTCTTTAAAAATGTATCAATATTTATATAAATATATATTAGAAAATACGATGATACCATTCGCTGAAGAATATTTGCCGCTACTACGGAATTATATGCACAACTATGATCTCAAACACACTTCAAGACTTGTGAAGCATTGTTTAGAGGAACAAAACATAAATGTTTTAAAATGGCCAGCACAGTGTAGCCTGATCTCAATCCAATTGAGAACTTGTAGAACGAATTTGAGAAAATTTTGAAAGGTAAAAACAGCAAAAATTTAGATGAATTGTGGGAAAACACTGAGGCGGCCTAAAAAGCTATAACCATTTTACTTTGCAGTCACTTGGTCGAAAGCATGTCAAATTTTAGAAGTTAATTTATAATTATTTAACGGAAATTGGAAACTTATTAGGAATATTAAAACAGTGGTGAATGTTTTAATTATTTGTCCAATGATCCCGTTTTTGTTATCTTTTCTTTTTATAAATAGAAAATAAATTGAATAGGTTACTAATCTGATGATTGTTTTAATTATATGACCACCACTGTATATTAGTTTTTACAGCATATTTAAGACATATTGCGACTTTATTTGGCTATTTTAGAGCATATTATTTTTAGATTTCCCTTATTAGAGCATAATTTTCGATTTTTTACATCTTATAAAACTGAGCATAAAATACATTTTTAAGAACATATTTCTGCGTATAATTTGGATAGAATACGATGTTAATATTCGTATTTTATTTGGTTGTGTTAATTAGTACTATACACACTTATACTATATTCATTAATTTGTCTACTCAAATTGAAGTTGTTTATATTAAAATCTCTAATCTAATATAATAAGGTGAAATAAACCTTTAAAACTATTGTTATTAAACTATTTATGCTAATTCTTTAAATGTAAAACAATCACCCCTATCGTGAACAAAAATTCCACATGAAATTTGTTCCCTTTTTACATTTTTCCTATTAAAATTCAATGTTAAAAAATAAAAGGGAACAAATTTCATTTAGAATTTTTATTCACGATAGGGGTGAATATGTAAATTTATTCAAGGATAGATTCTTTCAAAATGTGTAGGATTTAATTAATTAAACTGAGCTAATGAGATTACTTTAACTGTAACTATAAAAAACATTATTGTTTTCTAATTTTTTATTGCTCGCCTATGCTCGTCAAATTGTTTGATATTGTTTATATAACATTCAGTCTATTCTGCGATCGAAATTGTACGATTACTTTTGTGTGAGAGTGAGGAATGTGTTGCATTGAAAAAGGCAAATCTGTTTTGCAAAATACCTATTTGCTATTTTATTGGTCGTTAATGTTCATCTGTTTATACTAAATATTTTTTTTTTTCTTATTTTTGTATTCATAAAATTTTCGTTTTTTTATTTTTGTTTACCTGACCCAAAGATTCATCATCATGTTTGGTTGTTGAATTTTGAGAATTTTTTGTTGCTACCAACAACAATTGCTCAACATTCGGTTGATTCTCCTTGTCCATTAGTGGGTGTTCTTGTTGCTTTAGCTGCTGTTGTTGTTGCTGCTGTTTTTGTGCTGGTCGTTGTGTTGATGATTGAGATTCACTTTGAGTGTTAATGCCACTAAAAATGCAAAAATTAATTAGTAAATAATTGATCACACTCTGTACATATTTAATTTGCTATATACATATTTATATTTATATTCAAAGCAACAATATAAGTAATAGATTTTATTAGCAGCCTACCAGCATAGTATTGAAGTCAATTTATCCATAATTTATTTAGTTTTAACCACTAATTACCGTTATTTAAAAGTAAAAAAATAAATACCAAACTTAAATGCACATGACTCTACTCGGAGAACTGTCTAAAAGGTAGTTAGACCACAAAAATAAAAACCAATTTAACAAAAAACTGAATGTGCAGCTAGAGCAGTGCTAGCAGCAGCTGCATAGCTACACAATGATATTGTATGTATGAGTAATATTTATAAAAGAGCGTATGATGACAAGTGTTGACAATTGCCAGTGGACGATGTGAGGGAGGCCAACACCAACAACCAAACAAATGTTATGGTATATTATAAAATCGAGGAGCAGAGGGAGTGCTGAATAATTCCTCTAATTCTGCCGATATAGATTTGAGCACAAAAATTGTGTGTTAGCTTTTGCTGTATTTAACTGATAACGGTAGCACATTTCTTATCTCACTAAAAAAGCTTTTTAGTTTTGTTGTTGCTGTCATTAATGCAAACACAATTTAGTTTTTGTTTTTTTTCAATATCGACAATAAATAAAATTTAATATAAATTAGGTACAAATAAGTATTTTTAATGTTTTTAAGTTAATTCTCATTAAATTAAAATCAATTATTTACTTTTTATTACAATAAATTTTTTTATTTTTTTATTACAAAAAAAAAATAGTTGTACTTTACTCGTTTACGTTCCACAAAATATTGAACATTAATCGACCAACCAACCAACCAACTCAAGCTTAATTAACACAACAACTCACATTAATCCAACTGGCTCCCTCTCATTATTAAAAATCCCAGTGTAGAGAACCCAACTATACCAACAATAACATCAACAACAACAGTAAAAATAAGGAGAGTTGTAGAATAAAAAAATAAAGAGTATAAAAGTGTCATTGATTTCCAAGTAATTTGTAGTTGCTTTTATCTTAATCTCAAATGCACATAGAACAATCATGTTATTTGTTTACATTTATAAAGCTAGATTTACACGATTGAAATTTTCTTCAAAATGCTTTAAACTGGTGTAAACAGCAAAATTTCTTCAATAACGTTATTTTTTTCAAGCTAATTTCTTCAAAATTTATATATTTACTATTAATAACTATTAAATAAATAAATGTTGAACAATTTTTGCTGTTTACACAAGTTTAAAGCATTTTGAAGAAAATTTCAATCGTGTAAATCTAGCTTAAGTAAGTATGTAGTGTAGTTGTTGTTGTTTTCATTAAAAACAATGCCAAATAAACTTTGCTTATGAGCCAGACTTTATACTTTAGTTTGAGATTGATAGTTAAATAAAAGCATTTAATTTTTTCTAAAAAAAATTTAGATTGAAAATGTCGGCATATTTGTTTACATTTCTTTATTTACTCATTGATGTCATCTACACATTTGATGTTTTCAGTGTTTTAAATTTGCCTCAAACAATTTTAATGGCTAAATTGAAATGTAAATTTTTTTCTTTAAACAGAAACGTACTTGTAGTGGGGGTAATAAAAAAGTTAAAGATTTTCCTAACTAATATGAACGTTTAGTTGAGGCCGGTCGGTATTCGTTAACTTATGGCCGAATTCTCAGTCATTAGTTAACCATTGGTAAACTAAAATACTAACTATTGTTTAACTATTACTTGTTATTCTTATGGCAAATAATGGCCAGTTTTTAACTTAAAAATTAAAGTTCTGTTTAAATACCAAATTAATTTTTATAGATCATATACTTAAATCACTGACTACGTCCATTTAAATACAACTTAAGTTTTCCATACTACCATATGATTTTGACAGTTCTGCAAATTATGAAAATTGCGCATTGAAGTTTTTTTATTATTTGATAAAAATATTCAATAAATAAACTCGCCGCGAATGAAAACATTGTGCTTATTATTATCAATATCAACTAAAACAATGAATTTAGATGGAAAGGGCATAAATGATGCAGCTTTTGCCCATTTAGTTTACAACAATTTGTAAAGTAAATATGAAAAATGTAATCAGCTGGTAAATAAAGAAGTTGTTTATATTTATTTGATATTTAATAGTGCTACCATAATTTTATCATCATAATTAAATACCAAAGTTAATTTGAGACTGAAAAAATTAAACCGTATTTAAATACAACTTAAGTTTAATGAAAAATTAACTAATTTAGTATTTAAATATCAACTTAAAAACTGGCCATAAGCATTGCGAATAAAGAATCATTAGTTAAGCCTTTGTCATTAGCTAACTAAAGACTGTGAATTCGGCCATTAGTGAAGCAACGTGTCAAATCCAATTTTTATGAAATTAGATTTGAATACAAATATTTACAATAAGGTGTTGTTCACATTAAAAGTTGGCCATTCAACAGAAACTTGTTTTCAACTATGAAGAAATTGTCATGATGAAACAGAGGATTAGACTGTACGCCATCTTATCTGTCAATGTCCAGCTCTTGTCACGAATTTTACCAGCACGACTTGACGGATCTATCGGAAATAGACGTCAGAAGGCTAGATTAGAAGCCTTCATACGTGCGTTAAGATGGTTTTTGACTTCTAATTGATCAGTCTTTTCATCGTATCACAACGGGAATCCTGGAGGACCCACGTGTGTCAACAATGTCTCTAAATGTCTAAAACTATTGAAGCAAAGGCACAGATCGGTTACAAAAAGTAAGCAAAATAGGACTTACGACAAAGTTTTAACAAATATACAAAAATTGTTAAATTTGATAAGAAGGCAATGGTTTGGTTAACAATTTAGGCAACCCATTTGTCATTCCTTTTGGGCGGATTTAGCTTCCTGTTATTCAATAACTGCAGTGGATTGGTATCGAGGTAAGGACGACGTTATAGAAAAATATACAAATCCTCTTAACTAACCCCAGCTTCGGCCAATTGAACAATATTGGGTTATTATCAAAGGAAATTTAAAGCGGAGTATTTCTAAAATTTTAAAAGTGAGTATCAATTTGAGGTTCAAAGGTTTTTTATGTTAGTTGAAAATGAGACCAATATTTTGTTACATTGGTTTTAATAAACTCAAATATTTACATGAAAATTTACCCTAGAAATATATTGCATTCATTTCTAAAACAGTTCACGTTGTCTATGTTTTTCTACCAAAATTCTGAAAATTACAATATAAAACAGTAAAAACACAAAGGAATGGAATAGAAAAAATTAAATACCAGAGCCCGATAACAAAAAAATTTCTGCTGGTATCAGAAATTAAAAAAAAAAATAATTTTTAAATTATCTACAAAAATTGTGAAATTGTTTTAAGGTCGAAAATCCAAACTTTATAGTTTTTAATTATTTGCAAAATTAAAAATGTTTATAAAATGAATTTGTAATAGTATTAAATTTCTATTAAAAGTAAATAATATGATTCAATAGAGATTAGTTAAGAAATCAATTATCAAAGCAATGAATTCAATAAATAATAAATTCTAAGAGAAATGAATTCAATACGATCATTACTTTAGATCATGTTGAATTAGGGATATGAATTAAAACCATTAAATTCAAACTTATTTTAAACATAAAGGACAAATCTATAACATTTATTTTTATATTAAAGCCAGACTTTGAATCATTATAACCAAACACCCATCTAAATTATGGTGGTTAACAAATTGTTAATTGATCTATGTATATATTTATATTTAACTAACAGCTTTTAAATAAATAATTGAATTTTTTTATTCCAGCGCATGCCAATCATACTTAACAAATACAAAAACAAGATATCTAATACAAAAACCACGTATAATCTAACTAAAAAATCTACAATGCCATACACTAAATAAACACACTTATTAACATACTTACTTATGTAGGTACTAATTGATATACAAATATATACTTACTCAGTACTATTTCTATTAAACATAGAAATATATTGAGCACGTGCTTCACTGTGTATTTTCTTCTTGAGGTCATTCATCTTTTGACGCTCATGTTCGATGACATGATGACCTGTAAATAATATCGAAATTAATTTTTGAATGAAAAACAATTTATAGCATCAATAATATTACCTTGCTGGGCCAGTAATAGCTGCCGGTTACGTTCAATTTCCTTAATTGAATCGAAAATTTTGGTAGAGGCTCCCTGCGAGGAGATAGGATTGTCTGTGGTTACTTTCGATATACGATCGATATCATCTTGTGAGGGTATACGTTTTTCCAAAGGATTCACCTCGAAATCATCACTACCCAATGACAGATTAAATCGTACGGCCTGTGCAAAAGATTCACATGATTTTGAAATGCTCTCCTGTTTGTAGGCGGCTGTAAGCTGCGAATCATCTATATTGACTAACTGGAGTTGAGGACGTTTGGGTGTACTGCTGTTGGCCGTTGATGAGCTGCTAAATTCAATTTTATTATTGAAAAACATATTTTCATTAACACTTTTCGACATAATATCGTTGTCGTTGTTACGTTTCGGGCACAATATTTCGGCTGAACCGAAAAGAGATTGAGACATTATACCAATAGCTTCGCCTATGTCGTAGGGTTTATTGAGAAGACTATCTTGTAGTGTGGATAAGTTGAGAGTTTTTGTTTTGCTGTTGACGGAGTTCGGAGTTTCACTGGTTTTACTGGTATTGTTGTTGATGTTTTGTGTAGCTGCTGTTGTGTTTTTAGGGCTTTGTACATTTTTCATTTCCTTTTCTTTCTCCTCAATTTGTTGTATCAACATTTTCTCTTCGGTTTTTAACTCTTCGTGATAAGCATGCCATTCAGATTCTTCTTCTAGATATTGAAATTCCAAATCCTCAAATTGTTTCCGATCATTGTCGAGAGATTCACCAATGTTCTTAAGTTCTTCTTTAAGGCATTCATTGTTGGGTTTCTGTTTGAGCATGTCTTTAAGTCTGTAAATTTGAAAAGTGGATTAAAGTTAGAATTTTTCAAATATTAGACTACATAATACTAAACAATACATATGTATAGTTGGTTTTAGATGATGATAAAAATAATTTTCAGAATAAGTCCTTTGAATTGTACAAAATAAGTTATGTCTTGTTATAGAGTATTCATTTTAAAAAGTAGCCAGATAATTTAAATGATTTTGTTTGACTGTCACTGCATATTTATTTTAAGATGAAACCAAAAATTTAAAAGAATTAAATCTTAATACAATTTTCAAAATCAAATTGTTTCTCTTAATTATTTTACTAAATATTTAATAAAGAAATAATTCATAGGCTTTAAAGTGCTAAGTAATACTTCAAACATATTGAATTCATTAATTTGCAAATTCATTGTTATTAAATCATTTAAGTTTTCTTTAAGTCAAAACCATTGCAAAGTAGCTTAATAAAATATAGTCAATGCTAAAAGATTTATCTATTCAAATCCATTACAAAGTAGCTATAAAATTTGTATTTTCAATACAGTTTGTATAAAATTAGAGACAAAACAAACTGAATGAATTAATCAATTCGATGCGCTGCACGAGTTGCAGTTGTTGTTTCTATTTTAATTACATAAAAAAAAAACAACAAATAAGAAAAATTGTTTTTCTTAGAAAACGAAAATACCGATGTTAAATATTAGTTTAAATAAATAGTTTAACATTCTTTTACTACGATGGAATTAGAAGCAAACAAACGTAAAATATGTAATTTTGGACATATACCAAAATTTATTTCTGTCTTGTTTTCTTAATTTTTAGTTTAAATTCAAAAATTTTCTATTTTTAGTTTTTTGGGCGATTAGGCCATTTTATATTTACGGCCCACAGTAGGAGAATTTTAATTAATAATAGAAATAAATCTATAATTTAAAAATTAGATAAATAGACCTTTTTGAATCTAAATTCAGATTGCTGTAGAAGAGTTGCAATTGAAATAATATAGATTTGACTGTTTTTTCTGTTCTTTGGTTAAAAATTCGTGTTTTTTGAATATGATTTGTCATATCATTGAAATCGGAAACAGATTGCTTGATTGTGCAATATATTTTGGAAAGCTTAAAATCAAATACAATATTTAATTTACGTATGAAGTGAGACGAAAAATTGGCCTCAATTAAAGAACATGTACTTACTTATTAACTTGATCCATTTTCATCTCAATTGATTGTTTCAGTTTAGCCTGTTGATTTTCTTCCATAACCCTAGTGGCATTACGTTGAGCTTCCAAGCGATGAATTTTGTCCTGCAACATATCCAAAATATTTTCCAATTCCTGTTTGGACAATGACAAAGTATCCAGTTCAAACTGTTAAACAAAAGTTAACCACACAGTTAAGAAAATACTTAAAAATAAAAATTTATTTACAACACACATACCTTTTTTAGCTGCTCCTTTTCATCGACCCCAGCTGTGGAGCTAACACCAGCCAAATGTGGTAAACTGCCGCCAGTTGCCCTAATGCCGGACTTAAGTAAAGTCCTAGGAGCTGGTGCTGGTTTCTTGTTGGGTTTGGGAGAATTTTGCAGAGAGCTAGGCGGCTTTAAGTTTAGCTTTAGGTTATTTATATTTTTATTACTCCTGTGGTGAGGCGAAGTGTAGGTGCTGGGTTTAGGTGGTTGATAGCGACTGCATTCTTCAATGTTTTGCATTTCTTGTTGTAACTTTTCACCAAAAGTTTTCAATAGATCATCATATTCCTGTTGCTTACTGCAGCTGCTGTTGTTGAGAACTTGTGGCTCCGCCTTTTGCTGAGAAAATATGCTGGCGAAACTTTGTTCTTTCTTGGGCGACATGCAGTTGGTGCGTATTTTAGTACGTGGAGATTGTGGCACATATTTACCAATTACCACATTTTCATAGCCCGATTTAGGAGAACACACTAATTGGCCATTAAGCTCGACACGATTTTGTCCCACTATACGCACATTTTCATAGCCAGTGGAATAGCTACTGTTGCCGCTTAAATCACTGCTGCCAATTAAAAGATTGTTGAAACTACCCTCAAATGGTTGCTGCATTTGGGAGCCGTTAGATACATCATGTTGAAATGGTGACTTTTTGTCACGCGGCAGGGAACCATTGGTTTTTATGCGATTTTGCACAATAGGTGAAGAAGACATGCTACCACAATTACTGGAATTTTGATTTTGTCTATCGGTGTATTCCGAGCAAATTTTCAGCATATCATCTAAATGTTCCTTTTCATCCAAAGTGATATTGCCATTATGTTCTTTGTTGTCAGGCGATTGATATGATGACTTCATTTGTATTTTAGAAGTAGTTTGTGTATTGATCTCATTGTTAACGGTGGTCATGGGAAAAATTTGCATATTACCCAATTTAGGATAGCGATCATAAGCTGTCACTGCTTGTCTATGGCCCTCATTGGCATGTTTTAATTTCGTCAAATATTCCGCATTTCTAGAGCTTGTCTCCTGGTTGTTGACTTTAGGCGGTGTTACATTGTCATAGATATTGCCATTATTGCGGCTACTGTTCAATTGGTTTTGGTTATTGTGCCAGGCATTGTTTAGATTCTTTTCATTGCGATGATTATCAGCCAAATTTTTGGCAAATTTCGTATACTTTTGTCCCAAAACATCTTTGGCCGGCATATTTACCGTTACCAAATCGGCGGTAAACACTTTGGGACACTGCAAACCATTTATATCAATGGGCGCCAAATTATTATAAGCATTGACGGTAGCCTTAACATAATTATTGTCCGGGCTCTCCTCTTGCCGTTGCGAAGACTGTATTGTTGTCTCATAGAATGAGTCAATTTGATATTGGCTCACTTCGCCACTGGACGAGGTGGCCGTACTGTTGCAACTTTTGCTGGAGTGCCTTTGCCGCTCTTGGGCAAAGTCTATTTGTGGCATTGAGATTCTTTCATTCGATCCCATTGCGGTGCGTATTTGTTGGGCTTCGGCTGGATTATTGAAACGTAAGTAGTAAGATTTTCCCACTGTTATCATGGCACCTTGTGTTAAATTCACTTCATCATCGATTTTATGACCATCGATTAGTATGCGAGCGTCTCGTTCTGGTACTAAAGTTACTTCGTTCTCCTCGCTGCGATAGATGGTACAGTGAAGGGGACGTACACCGCTGCCATTGAGCGATATACTGCAACGAGTTGAGGAACCGATTGAAGTGTCGCCTGGGGGAGAGTAAATAAAGTATAACATTTTATTTTTCTTAGTTTAGAAAATAGCTTTTCTAATACCAGCTAGATTTGCAGGTTTTACAGGAAACCGTTGCAATATACTCAATTATAAGCACGTAATTAATTATAAGAATTAAAAAGCAAACATATTCTAAAAATTGTCAAAAATTTCGAGTTGATAATCGCGGAGATATAGATATCTATGCTTAAAAAAAATTGTTATCGATTGTGAAAGAGACCGGAAAATAGGAGTAGGGTATAGCTGACTTTCAAAACAACTCAAATCCAACAAAATTTTTCACTACTTTGCAGCAAATATAAACAATTCTAGACGGGACCATAATTGATTGATGATGTAATTAAATTTTAGTTAAAAATTAAGATTTATTAACGAACGAAAACTCACACAATACTCATTGGTATGAAATTGAATATTTCTAGTCAGTATAACGAAAGTTAACTCAAAGGTCAAGAATTGGCATACTTGCTTAACATCAATCGAAGCAAGATAGTGATTTAGAATCATATAATTATGTACGTATATATTCATAGATAGAAGGTTACGTTAGTATAAAACATGATGTCTCTTTGTGCTCCCTACCCAAGAGGAAAGATATATGAATCTAATTTTAATAAAATGAGAGAAAGTAAACTACTGTCAGAATCGACAATGGGGACGACACATAGAAAGTAAATTAAATTAAATCATTAATTAAATATCGCATTAGAAGATCAATATCAAATGAATTTAAAAAAGGACAAGTAAGAAAGTATAATCGGTCAAGTCCGACCATATAATAACCTAAACAGTTTTTCAAAAATGGATGCTATATGGGAGCTAAGACCTATTATGAACCGATCATTCAAAAACTTAGTGGCAAGACTTCTGTGCATATAAATATTTTTTGTGTTAAATTTTAGCTCGATATAAACATTTTTAAACGATTTATACCTGTTAAATTGATTTTCGAAGAGCCGTATATACATACATATATGAAACATATTTATTTGAGTATCTATTATTTAGATACTAATATTTTTAGGAGAGTTATACTATTTTATCTGTAAAAAATTTATAAATGTGATTACGCTTCATGCTAAACTTATTTGTACCGAAATTTGTTTGTATACGTACATAAACCAAACATTTATGACCGATAAACTCCTATTTCGGGAGAACATTATTTGTATGGGGACTAGGTGAAATAATGGACAGATTTCAATTAATTTCAATCCCAGCCATCCTTGTGCCGAAATAATATTGTTACGAAATTGTATTTCAATTTAAAGGCCAGCATCAACATACAGCATGTTTATTAACATACAATATCTATGTATATAAACATACGGCATGTTTATCAACATACAACTTGTTTAGCAACATTTGCTTTTGTAGAAGTTTCTATTTATAAACATTGTTGCCTTTTTTAAATTTTCCCTAAATGCGATAAATACAATCTTTCTTTTTACAAATTTTTAATTGCAGTTTTCTTAATAATGACATGAGTGAAAATCTTTGAAAATAAAATTAACATTTTAAACATTTTAAAAGAACAACCCGGGTTAGAGGCCCAGTGGAGCTCTAACAAATTTTATTGACGCCTAAGACCGTCTACAGACTGTCTTCCTTGTTTTTGTCCTGGAGATTTCCAGGAGAATTTTTTTTTTGAATTGGAACTGAAATTTGTAATTTGCAGACGAAAAACTAGAACAAAAATTTATTTCTGCAATTTGAACGTATTTTCAATTTAAGGGTTAAGTTCCGAATATTTCACAATAAATTTTGTGTGGTTAAATGCTTATTTCATCTTTATTAAAAAAGGCTTTTATTATTATTACTTATACTATTAATCGTTGATCTCTTTTTAAAAAGTTTTATATACAATTTATGAAATTAAAAAATATGTAAAACTAATTCAATAAACATTTTCAATAAAAAAGAAATTCTAATCTTGGCGCGTTTTTTCTCCATTATGATGCGTTTTGAAATTTCAAAGTGGACAACGCTGGGTGTTGCTAATATTTATGGGCGTTACAAACTTCAGCACAAATCCAATCTACCATTCCCACTATGGTGGTGTAGCACATAAATATCTTTGTCAAATATTTGTATAATATGTTACTTCAGAAGCACAAGGTTTTTTTTTTAATAATTTTTAACACACTTTGCGGAAATAATTCTGATTAAGTTGTTTAAATTTTATTTTGCAAAACAATTTTCAAGTGGCCCTTACTTAACAAATAACAACAGAAGCAGAGGTATTTATTCCCAACGACCTTGTTGATTGATAACAAACGACCTCATTGTGAAGAAATGATACAATTTCATTTAAAAAATAAAAACTACACAAGCATTTACTATTTTATGACTAAATAAAATTGATCCACTATACACACACACATAAATAAAATCCCGCTTGTTCTTTAAATGTTAGAGATCAATTCAAGATCATATATTGTGAAGTCAAATATGTATTTATTTTCCTCTGTAGAGTGTGTGGTATTTTATCAATGAGAACACCTAGCACAGTATTTTACCACTTAGTACCCATATGTTATTTAAGGAGTTTAATTGTGACTTCACACCCGCTTCGGCGAAAATAGTATAGGTGCTCAATCACCTATATACAATTCCAATGCTGGAGTAGAGATGGCGAAACTGGTGCCATAAGCTGCACGGAGCTCGAAACTGGGAAGTGTTGATTGTTTCACCCCAATAAACTTGAAGCTGACTAGAGCATTATCTAGCGCTACGGAATCAGTTAGAAGTTCGGGATTTCGTCCCTTAACTGATAATTGGTTGAAGGTCTCTTTATGGGTAGACGTGGTGGGTGTGGTTTAAATCTAAAATCGCAGGAAAAAGATTGGTTAAAAGACTGATGTTTGTACTAGTGGCAAATTTCGAACAACCAAATTATCTCTAGGTGCTGTTGCCGAATCAACAGATCCATTGAAAGTAGTGATGACAGATTGTCTTTGTGCTTGGGAGATGTGTTGCAATGAGCAGAGTTCTGAGGCGGGAGATATCGATGGCCCAAGTGGCCTGTCGGTAGAACGCTGGGGCTAGTGGCAGTTAATTTCATAATTTTCTTCTTGACCTGTGAGAATTTGTTAAACTATGAATGAAAGGGATTAGATAGTCCGAACTCTCTAACAAAGTGTTTGTACAGTGATCTATGCAATCGCTGTATGAGAAATTGTGAATTGTATGTCCTTGCAAGGCATGCAATGCGTTGGTTGGTCGTTTGTCAACCTGATATGAAGAACAACATGTGGTCAAGTCCTGTGGACGATACTGCATGTAAAACCCCTAGACTTCTGTCACTTCACACATGTTAGTGTGAAAACCTATTATTGCTACTCGTAAAGTATTAACCAGTGCAGACTCACAACTGACTAGTCCCCAGAACTACTGGTAGATTTAGATTGAAATAACAATTAGATACTAACATTCAATTCTTACTTTGTTTTTATTCTCGACAAATTCGGTGACTTCAGCAAATTCTTAAGAAACACAAACAAAATTACACTTCGCTTCATGAATTTGTGACAAATGTCGTCGTCTCACTGTTGCAACCAACACCACCACCATTTCATAGAATTTCTAATAAAAAACTGAATTTAATGTTGGCGTTACTTTTTTATTTGGAATTTCAAAAATTGATTTTTCAAAAAAGAAATAACAAAATATCAAGCCAAAGCTTTTAAATAAAGTAACACACACGGCAACCAGCATAGAAAATACAAAACTAAACTAAACTGAATCTGAAACACGAGTAATAGCAACAAAATGAAAATAATAATTCATGCTTCATTTCTTATCAAATAACAAGCATTCCAAAGCTAGAGAAAAAACAACAGTGGAATAAATGAAATATTTGCCTAACCATATGCTGGGGCTGGCTGGTTGGCTGTAGTACTGTGAGACTTTAAGTTAATTTCTGTCTTTTAAAACAAATAAGCGCCACTACAATACAAATAGAAAGACATATTTGGAAATTTGTATTTAAAAGTTTCGAAACAAATTCCAAGCTGTTTTGTTTTTTTTTCTGTCTTATCTAATAACAAATGGACCTATAACTTCTATGATGTTGTTAAAAGCAATATTTATGTGTGTGAACAGGCAAATAGAAAATAATTGAACAATTCCATAATTTCTTTTTTAAACAACTTTTGAAATCTTAACAAAAAATAAAAATGTAATAATAGCTTAAAAAAATATGACCGTCATTATAAGAAAACACAATATTTTGTTTAGATTGATAAGGGATTAAACGAAACCTGAGATTTTTTCTTAAGGCTTAAAAAAATATGTGTTCGTCGATAAACAAAAGTAACAGCTGATTTCATAAATGCAGTTTGCATTGTAACACTGCAATGCGCACAGTTCATAAATACAGTAGACTTCGTTTTACCGGTGCCGCAAGTTCATTACTGCCTGTCAATGTGCAACATTTGTCTTCTTTTGTGCTTAGTAAAGTTTATTTTTTTTGAAGGAAGCATTAAAAATGCATAAAAACAATTTAATTTGTGGTAGAAATTGCATATATAATTAAATTTTTAAAAATGTAATATCTTATCACACAAGGAAAAAAACTAAGTTTGTGCGCTCATAATGCACTGAAATGTCATTTCATTATTTGTCAAAGAAGTGTTGCAATAAAGTATTGCTTTACCTTGAAAATAAATTCCTTGCAGTGTTGCAGTTCAAACTGCATTTATGAAGTCAATAACAAAATATGAAGTAAATGAAATGAATATAAAAACTATTTTTGTACAGATTTATGTTTCGGGAAAAAATGTTGCCCTACCTACTTCCTAGCAAAAACATCGAACTGAAGTTATTTTCCCGATCTATCACAGTCTGTACGAGTATATAATAAAAATATAATTTATAATAATATAATATAATTTATTTATAAATATATTTCGGCAGATATTACGATAGAAATTCGATTTTGTAAAAATTAATTTTAAAGACAATCCACAGAGACTCAATTTTTTGGAAGTAAGTCCGCAAGAAATAGAATTTTATATGGGTCAATGAATATTTAAGTTTTATTTTCGAAAACGGACCCATTTGCCCCACAGACACTGTGCGTGCTTAAAGTAAGCCACTTTTTTCATTTAAATTTTTAATCGCGTGTTAGTTTTTCATCCGATTTCAAAGATTTGAGAAAATTGGCGTCTGGATTTTCAAAAAACACATTTGCCCGCGCATTTTCCATCTTACGGTTTAAAAGTTATAAGCATTTGAACATTTTAATTTTAAAATGTTGACATACCTTGGTCCTTTTTTCGCGCAGAATTGTGAACCGACTTAAATATGGTATCAATGTATCAGATACATACATACATATATTCATAAGAATTTTGATATTGAAAATTTGAAAAAATGTTTTTTTTTTATTTAACAAAATTTTTTTTTGCAGAAAAAATTTTAATATTAATATGTGTGTGTGTTAATCACCTTTTTATCGAAACACACTTTTTAGATGAAAATTCCCTCGGTTTGTGCAACCCCGAATTAATAAAAATCTCAAACATGTGGGTATTACAATCATAGAGTTGTAAACGTATCTTTAAATAATGGGTGATTCAAGAAGAGATACTTTTTTCAATAGCCTTTTTTTGACAGATCACGTGTGACTTGTGTCATGCTGTCATACCCTACACCATCATAGTGTGGAGGGTATATTGGATTTGTACTGATGTTTGCAACGCCCAGAAATATTGGTCTAGCACCCCATTAACGCCCAAATAACAACCATGAACAATTTTTAAAATTAAAATTTTATTATTAGTTTTAAATATCATTTCTAATGTACTAAAAAAAGAAAAAACGGGGGAAAAAATATTCTAAATTGTGTTTTTAGAGGTGTACTAAGTTTAGTACAATGAGCGCTTATGAGTGGTATTTTGCAAAACACTCTCTTTCCAAATATAGCGTTTTCAGGTACTTTTTACATGACGTTTTAACTCGATTTGAGCACATAACACATCTAAGTTGACTTGGTAATTTTTGGGGGTGGTGGCCATTATTTTTCCTGTCTTCTTCTTCAATTCTAGAAGATGTTTGCCTATATTTATTGTCCTTTTTGTTCCTTAGAACCATAATTGATCAACATGAAACCATAATTGATCAACATGATTATCAGGGTTTGTAATGCAATATAACATCCATGCATTTGAAATAGTCATATCCAATACGTAAGTAAACAAAACCCACCACCACTTCTTGCCTTTCACAGTAATTCGGTACATTCCTACTGACTGCTTCTTTATCGGACACCATCTTTTAACTTTCCCTATGGGTTCCAAAGTAACGAAATTTGTTCCAATCGTGCAAACATTGTTATCTTTCCATCTAACCATAAGAATTTCGCTTGTCTTATCAAAACTATAATCTTATTCAGCTCTAGGCCTATCCTTTCATAAAATTAATTGACATCCTTTAGTACTGTTTTCGAGCAAGGATTCAGTAGCTCTATATCCAAGGCTCTTCAGATTTACAAAAAGATAGTAATTCGAGAAAATAGCAAAGTAAACAGCATGTTCTTCTAGTTTTGTTGGCACTTTTGCCAACAAACTCTTTACAACACGAGTGCTAAACGATCAGAATCACTCTCTGAGTCGATTTAACGATGTCCGTCCGTCCGTCCGTCTGGCTGGCTGTCCCTGTAAAGTTTGTGCGAAGAGTATATGTCGCAATTTTGAAGATATTTCCATAAAATTTGGTACGTGATATTTTTTTGGCCCATGGACGGATGGGATTGAAACTGGTGGAAATCGGTCCATTATTTCACCTAGCCCCCATACAAAGGTCCTCCCGAAATAGGAGTTTAACGATCATAAATGTTTGAATTATGCAAGTATCCACACAAATTTCAAAACAAATGAGTATTAAATGAAGCCAAATCACATCAACAAATTTTGTGAGGATCGGTCCATAATTGATCATAACTCCCATATAAGCCTCATTTCCGAAAATTACTTTAAAGTGCATAACTCTCTTAAAAATGTCGGTATCCAAATAATATTGAACGAAAATATATTTTATATGTCTAAAAATATTACGGTGCAATTTTATTATGATCGGTCCATAATTAGTCGAAACTCCCTCTCCGTAATTCACTTTAAGCTCCATAAATCGTTTAAAAGTATTTTTATCGAGATAAAGTTTAACACATATAATACTTATATTCACAGACATCATGACACTAAATTTTTGGATCATCGGTCCACAATAGGTTATATCTCCCATATAACGCCCATTTCTGAAAAACTGTTTTATACATATACTGGGTGTAGGATATTATATGGTCAGGCTTGACCGACTATACTTTCTTACTTGTTTTTGTTTAGTATTGTTTGGCATTTCATAATGGAAAGACTTACGCCTGAACAACGTTTACAAATCGTTGAACTTTATTACGAAAATTCACGTTCTGTGAGGAATGTGTTTCGTGCACTTCGCTCAACTTATGGTCAACATAATCGGCCTACTGAGCGTACTATTCGCAACACCATCACCCATTTTGAGAACCGAATATACCACGTCCAGCACGCTGTAAAGACGTGGAATCATCAGTCCATATTTATTTAAAAATGATGCCGGTGCGAACGTAACCGTCAATCGTGCCATGATAACCGTCTATTTCATGCCAGAAATTAAAGCTCGTGATCTCGGCGACATTTGGTTTCAGCAAGACAACGCCACTTTCCACACATCGCATCAATCAATGGATTTATTGAGAGAACACTTTGGTGAACACCGATTGCCTACGAGACAGAAGTCGGAAAAAGTTGCGTACTGGCTAGTTTAAGAAACTTATAGAAACATTTGCCCCATATGTAAAATACAAAGAAAAAATATTCAATAATGTTATTAAATTAAATATTTGAATATAAACATTAACTGAATAACTTTGGAATTGTGTTGATTTTCCTTAGTTAAACAAAGTGAGGTCATACTGTATTACTTTTTTTGTACAGTGATGGTTTAATTATCAATGCCATTGATTTTGAAAAATGGTTGAATGGAATGAAAAACGGTTGATTAAATTAAATTAAAAGAATTTATCTTGATTTTTTTAAAAGTTTTAAATTTCATTAGTTGCTTTAAACGAGGTCAACCTGTATACAATTTCTGCTTATAAATTGTATTAAAGTCAATTAAATGTATAGATAAAAATTTATTGTTATTTTTTATCTACACATTGATTTGTGAGAAAAACAAGAAGTACATAAAATAAAGGCTTTGTTTATCAGTTGGTATTCATAGATACTTGTTTCTTTCCCCATTTCTAATTTTGTCTAAAGGTATGGTCACACTTGGCAAATATTTACTCAAAAAAGCGTAAACACTTGTTTTAGCACAAAAATAACACTAAATATCTGTTATGTCTAGTCCCTAATAAACGAAGTTTTTTTTTAAATAAACGAGTTCAAATATATTTTATTTAGTGGTTACGTCTTTTTCGGCAAATATTTGCCGGTATATTAGATTTGTGCTGATGTTTGAAACGCCCATAAATATTAGTCCAACACCCACCTTAAAGTATACCAATCTTACCAGTATTAGAATCACTCCCTGAGTCGAGTTAACGAAGTTTTTTTTTTTTTTAATAAACGAGTGGTTACGTCTTTTTCGGCAAATATTTGCCAAGTGTGATCGTACCTTAACTCTTGCCATACAACTAAAACATACAATAAGAGCAGTGTACTGCAGCTATTTGTAATATAATATTGTCACTTTTTGTTTATTTTTTTCCTATTTGGTAGTGTATAATGAGTAGACAGACAGTATTTATTTACTTACCAATGGGTATGTTGTGTATAGTTACTGCAGTACTTAAACGTCCACCTCCCAAACTTACCAGGTGGGGATCATTTGCTGCCACACAAAATGACGGATCTTTTTTTGTCAACGACATCTAAAAATAACAAAAAAAAAACGTACACAATTATTAAAATGGAACATTACAAGAAGTTTTTTTGTTTTCAAAAAAAAAAATCAATTTGCTTCACTTTTAGGCCCGTTTTCTCAATGTGTCGACAAACTGCCTGTTACTAAATGTCGACATAAATTTATTAGACTGATAATATGTCCGTTAGCAATTTTGGTTTTCTCAATATACCGACAGAAACATTATTTTCATTTGGCAATACCTCTCAAAATGTATGTGAAAATTGGGAACTCTGTCTTCACTTGGAATTCATGTTCTTCGAGTTCATCTTCCATCAAATTAATGTTTATTCCTCTATTAAAAATTTTTTCTAAAATTTATTTCATTTTTTTACAAAAACTCAAGGTATTGCCACATAAAAAATATGAACAGCAGTCAACTGATTGAATTTATCTGTACAACAAATAAATAATTGGCATAAGAGGGTTGGTTAATTTTGCAACAGAATATAAGCAAATGAGACATTGAGAAAACCAAATTTCTTTAATCTGCAGTTTTTCATTGGGAAGAAAGATAATCGCCTAATGAGAAAACAGCCCTTAATGTCTTTTCGAAATATAAAACTTAAAGAATGTGTATAGATTTATTTTAATTTGATCTTCTAAATGGTGTGATTCTTTGTATTTTATTTAATGGTTGCTTTGGGTGCTATATGAGAAAAAACTTTATGATGCATGGAAAGTACATTTTAAACAGTAGAGGACAAAATTGATCTAACAAAGAATTATTGAATAACATGTAATTTCATAAACTCGATCAACACAAATTTGATATATTTTCCAATTCATACAGATCAACACTCGATTTTACACGATCTACTGGAAAGATTTTTTAGTCTTCACTTACGTAAAAAATGCAAAGAAATGCAACCAATATCTAAAAAATCTATACATCAAGAAATGATTAAGAAAAATTCAAATTATTATATTCAAAAGACAAACGATCAACATAAAATTAAATTATTAACGCTTGTAGTTTCCAAGACATAATCTAAATAAATGAGAACAGTTAAAAATCTGTTAATTGAATTTTAATCCCTTTTTATACCCTCCACAACCAGAAGTGGTAAATAAGAGTATATATAGGTTTGTCATTCCGTGTGTAACACTGACAAATACTATAAACTATATATATTCTTGGTCCTTAAAAAATTCTAAGTCGATTGAGCCATGTCCGTCTGTCTATCTGTCCGTCTGTGTAAAACACTGTCATGTCCAAAGGACACAACTGAAATTAACAAAGTTTACAAAAACCCACAGTTTGGTATTGAAAATCAGCAAAATCGGTATTGTAGAACAAAAGTTATGGATCAAAATGTAAGACAACCTCCATAAAAAATTGATATTTTTAAACATTTTTCTTGCTACATATACTTTTAAATATATTGCAGATAATACCATAATATTTTGTAGACGTTGTTTTTATGATAAAAGAAGAAAGTGTGAGGAAAATAGTAAGTATAAGTCCATGATTTCTCATAGCCGCCATACAAAAATCTTCCCGAAATATTGCGCAATGATACATAAATGCCTATAAAACTGGAATATCAATAAAGAAATTCAGCAGGTATAAGTTTCATGCAAAAAGAAATCGCAAAACGAAATTTTTTTTTAGTTCGGTCCATGTTTGACCATAGACCCCATATAAAGTTCACTTCCAAAATTCACTTAAATACGTATAAAACAAATATAAATAATGCTAAACGGTTAAAATTTGACGTAAATAATCCTTATAGGTAAATAAATTGTTTTACTAAATTTTATGGTGGTCCGCCTATAATTGGTCATAGCTCCCATACAAGGACCCTATCCGAAAAAGCCATTTATCTTTACCGACTCAAAACTTTGCACAGAACATTTACATACATATGTATACACAAAAATCGTCCCACAAAATTTTGTGAATTGCGGTCCATTTTTAACCGTATCGCCCATATAAAGCCCTCTTCCGAAAATCACTTTAATACTCATAAATCTCTTATAAATAACGGAACCGATACAAAATTTTACACACGGATCATTTACATACATGTCTAAATCAAACTGCTGGATTTTGAGAATATCGGTCCATATTTGACTATATTTGACTATAAGGTCCACTTCCGAAATCTACGTTAATACTAATATATATCTTAAATATACCGTTATTATGTTGAAACTAGACGTGAAATATCATCATATGCATAAAAATCACTGTTACAAAATTTAAGAAGATCGGCCCATAAGAACCATTTCCGAAAAACAAATAAACCCACAAAAATGTCTAATAAATATCGATATCGAACCAACTTTTATACAGATCAGTAATTTTAATCCAGAAATCATATCAATATCGATTATGATACAGCTACTTATGTAGCTGTCTGTCAATAATTGGCAATAGCTCCCGAATTAAGTCCACTTCCGAGCATACTAAACAACCATACAACTCTTGTAAATAACGTTATTGAGATGAATTTCAATTGAAATAATCAAGCATGTCACATAATTCGATCGGAATGGTTTCAATTCCGTATTTGCAAATCGATCGTTTTTACTTTGTGTTCTCTAGATTCCGATCGATTTTGTTTATTCTCAAAAAAAATTTTAAATCCCGATTTTAACCTAAAAACAAAAAACATTAGTTTTTTGTAATAAAAAGTGTAACAAAAGCGAACAAAAAAAAGGTTAAAAAACAAATTTTAAATAAAAGTCAACAAAATTTTCTAAAAATGCTGCTGTTTTAAATGAACAAAAACATCAAAACGTAGTTGAAAAGCTTAGAAGAGGAAATTCCTCTGTCATATTCCAGTGCTGTGTAAATATTTTTAATTTTTGTAATTTTTTGACAAAAGTTTTCTTGTTGCTGACACCAACTTTGAAATTTTTAAAATTTAATAGAAGTATCAATGAGAGAACTAAAAAAACAATGAAATAATAAAATTAATTATTTAATTGTTATTATAAATTAGTAGTATGAGTTTTTTTCAGTTTAAAATCATAAAAAATAACAATTCCACTTTAGAAATCTAAAGTGATTTCATTCCGAAAAAAAAAATTCGTTTTTCGTTTTCTAAAGACTCAATTTACGTAATCAAAACCACATTTGATCGGAATTGAGTTCTGAGACATGGCTGAATATTAAAATACATAGAAACCACATAAGTGGATACTGGATTTGGAATCTATCAGTCCATAACTTGTCTACTTCTACTACTATGTCACCCATAAATCTTTTGTAAATAATATTATTGAGATTAAATTCAAACAAAAAAGCCTCACCCTTTATATTATTCTTTTTTATACTATGTTTCTTACTGTTGTGAAAATGGAAAAATGTTTTTAATTTTATAAATTGTTTAATTACACTCAAGATTATTATGAAAATCAGACAAACTCTGTAAATTATGGTAAGAATCGGTAATTACATCAAATATAAATGGTCGAAAGGGGATAAAATTTCTAAACATTTGAAATAAATTATGTTGTTTGTAAAATTGTCTTTCAAACAATATATAAAATACTAATACAATTTGCAATAAGACTTAATAGCAAACACAGAATAAGGATATACTAGTCCTATAACCAGTATTTCTTATTACGTTTAGGTGAAGGGTATTAAAGATTCGGCACGGCCGAATATAGCATTCTAACTTGTTTTAATTACATCTAGAAGAAACGTCATATTTATCAAACTAACAAAAGTATTTGCTTTTGTTTAATAAAATTTTTGAAGTAAAACATAAAAACATTTCTAATTTTTTTTACACATTTAATAACTTTTATATGTACAACAAATGTAACAAGTACTCATATAATAAACTATAAAGTATGTAAATAGTTTTGTTTATTGTTGAAAGTGTTTTTATGGAAGGCTACGTCATTTTGTCTCTAGACAAAGGTTAACAATAATTACTAAAAAAAAACAAATTTAGAAACTTAAGTGTACCCCAGCTTTTATACAAGAAAAAAAGGCAATAAACTTGATTTTCTTTAGCAGTTATAATGTACTTAAATTGGGTTAGAAGTACTTTAAAGAATTACTGGTATATAAATCCATATATAGCTGAGTTGATAATTCAAAGAGCGCTGTAAAATGTCCCTAAAAATTTACTAAAAAGTTAGTAAAAGGAAATTGTGGTCTGAAAGCTACAAAAATATTTTTAAAAGAATAGCATATGCTACATATCCCTATAAAGGTAACACATATTTTTCTATGTCTATAGGGACAAGCCCGCAACGGTTGACGCACTGGATATTGGACGCACTAATATTGAAGAATTTATTCGAGAGATACCGCCCGATATGTTGCAGATTATATGAGGCATCTACATGGAATGATCTTTAAATATTATATATTTCATACATTTCTCTAAATTTTATGTGTTTTTTAAATCAAATACAAAAGCTTTTAAAAAATTAGTCTTTATTAACTACCCAGAAAGAAAGATGGCCTTCTAAAATTAAGTTTATTTTTCTCAATTTTAGCCAGAAAACCTACTTGAAGATTCAAGTCAGTTTTTATTAGTTCATATTTAAAATCAGCACCAATCGAAATTGATTTGTCAAATCAAGCACAGATTTGTTTAAAAGAAGAATAATTCTCTTGCTTTTGATTAGAACAAAAAAATCTTAAATTAAGTACAATATTTTCTTAAATCAAGAAAATAAATCTTAAAACGGATTTTAAGACTTATTTTACTTAAATTAAGAAAAAAAAATCCTAAATAAATCCCAGCAGTGTTGCCAGAAAATGAATTTCAAAATACGCTAACACTTGAAAAACTAAGTGCTAATATGTTTTACAGAAGAAAAAATAAGTGCTAAATTTTTTCAATGTAACAATACATTTTTATTTCAAATGTTACAAATACAAATTATAGTTTTTCCTAATTTTGGTCATAACAATTGTTGACTTGTTTTAATAGATTACATTTCATTATTAATTCAAAAATTTCCGTGTTCATTTACTTACCACACCGAAAGAAATTTAGTTGAAAAGTTTTTTTTTGGAGTAATGAATGCATTTTCGAGAAAAAAATTATGCTAAAATGCATTTAGCATAATTTTTAAAAATTTCAATGCATTTTCGAGAAACAAAATGCTAAATCTAGCACTAAAAATGCTAAAATGGCAACACTGAATCCCAGAGAGGAAATGGGCAAAGTTAAACTTACACTCTCAGATTGAGTAAGAAATTCTTACTTTAAGACCAAGTTGCTCTTAAAACAAGAAGATACATCTTAAAACAAAAATGAAGACTTTTTTTACTTGAATTAAATTGAAAAAATAAAACAAAAATTGTATAAAAAAAAATATCGTGTTTAGTAAGTAGAGAATTCGAGCTTAAATCAAGTATTGAATTTTAGAAACAAGCGCATTTTGGATCAATTTAAGATTTTTCATTCTTAAATCAATCTTATTTGAGGATTATATCAAGCACGAATTCAAGCTAAAATCAAGTTTTTAATTCTTGAAACAAAACTATTTTATAATTAGTTCAATCGCGGACATACTTAAATCAATCTTATGTTATTCTCAAATCAGGACAAAATCGAGCTTAAAACAAGCCGAAAATTCTTAAATCAAGTACGTTTAGAAATCAATTTGATTCCAAAAAGGCTAAAGAGCGCTAAAATCAAGAATTCCGTACTTGACAAATCTGTAATTGAATCAAGTATTGGTTTGTGTACAGATTACTTGATTTTTTTTTTCGATGTAATAGTAACCTAGAGTAAATAAGTTCGTTGAGTTTGAATTTGATACCTGTCAGATAATATCTTATTGCTGTCAAATGATGTAAAAATCGTGTAAAAATTATATAGTATTATTAAAACTAGCCCAGGATTCTGTCACGTGTCTTGTTTCGAGTAAGTTTCCTTTCTTACTTATAGGAATTAAACAATTACAGTTTAATTCAGAAAAAATTAAAGTAGACTTCAAATGTACTTTAAGAAAATTTTGTCTAAAAGCACACTTCAAACCTACTTTATTTTTTATGAATACGGCAGTTAATTACTAATACCATTATTCATAAAACTTACAACAGGTTTATAAGACGTTTATAAAGCAAAATTTTGTATGGAAATTTGCCTTATAAACCTGTCATAAACCTGCTGTAAGTTTTTATGAATAAGGGGGTAAGTCTTCTTAATAATTACACTGTGCTAGTTGGAAAAAGTGACAAGCGGGGCACCTGGCAGGTTAACCTAATTCGGATACGCTGAATCCAGTGGTGCTAACCGTTTTTTTAAGTTAGCTCTTGTTTTCGAAATATACCGTTATTTCGAAAATGAAGGAGGTTGCACAATATATATTCGCGTAACTCAAAAACGGTTTAGTTAATTGAATAAACTAAAAACACCGAAATTCCGCAATAAAATTTTCTTTAAGTAAGGTTAAACTTTTTCCAATTGTAGAAACATGATTTTTTTTCCAAAAAAAAAAATAGTTTTTTAGCAAAATTTCAAAAATTTTTTTTTTAAAACGGCATAAAAAATTAAAAACGCAGCTATGCTTCTAATTTTTTCTGCACGTATAGCAAACAAAGTTCCAAACAAAACAAGACATAAATAATTAAAATCTGTCTACAATTTTTGATTTTATTCACAAAAGATGAAATATATAAAATCCAGACGAAACTTCAAGAATTAAAACACGGGTAATTTCACGTCAAGTGACCCAATTTTAAAAATCGATGTCTTCCAATTTGGATGAAATTTGCACCAAGGTTAGTACTATTGGAAAGTAGGCCAGACACAAATTTTCAGCTCTATCAGCATCCCATTAAGCGACTATAAAGGCCTTAAAGGAAAATGTATAAGCTTTCTTTTGAGGAAAAAAGGGCCCAAATTAAAAAAAAAATTATTAAAAAAAAAATTAAAAACATTTTTTTTTTAAAATTAAAAAAAATATATTTTTGGAATGATTGAAGAAATAGCTATCTCAGGTCCTTTTGACAATTTTTCCTAGGACCAATAGGTGAAAAGTTACACTCATTTTAAGAAAACCCTGTATGACCAAGATGTCCAACTTTGACCCACTCTAACTCCGGCAGTTCTGGACTGATAGAGCTGAAAATTTGTCAAATTCTAGCACAGTGTTATTATTATTATAATTCAAAGCTTTTGAAATCATCTGCTTTTCGCAATTATTAATTTATTATATTTTAAAAGAAAACATTTAAATAAACTTGTTTAAATTCTACATGCTCTAATTGTTTCAAATAAATCATTCAAGTATATAAAACTTACGAAAATTTCTTAATATTTTCCCAGCCTTGACCAAAATTTGGAAAACTCAATTAAAAACGTTTACAAAGACAATTTAAATAAACACTTTTTGAGGTATTGCTAAGAAAATTGATCAATATCTCATCAATTAAAATTGAAAATTACAAACAAACAAACAAATATAGAAATTTGTTATTTTTAAACTAAAGCAAACACACGTACTGAATATAAGTATGTATTTCATTGATATAATTACACAGTTTTTATTTGTTTTATTAGAGCAAAGTTAAGAAAAACGAACATAAATTTCTCATATTAAATTCTTATTACAGCAAGAATATTACAACCAAAAACAATTACGTGATTGAATTTTCTAAAAAGATGATCGTGAAAATATTTGTGTCATAATATTTTTTTTTTTTGTCAAGTATTTTGAATTTTTTCAGTTTAGCATTTACATGAATGAATTGTTTGCTAAAGTTTATAATTTTTTTTTTTTAATAATTTTATATAATGAAACTTTTTTTTCGTGAACAGCGTTCTTTCATTTAGATAAATTAAGTTTTTACCAATTTTTTACCTTTTTTCTTATAATAAATTTGATATAAAATACATTTTTGTTTAAAAATGTTTAAACAAAATAATTTAGTTTAACACGCAATTAGAAAGAAAAAAATATGATAAATTTAAATAATTCTTTTTTATTTTTATTTATTATTATTATTCTTTCTTTTTAGTTTGTTTTGTTTGGTTTTTTCAAATAGTGTTTGTATATTTTTATGCTCTGGTGCATTTGAAACCGTCACACAAGTTACACACTCGCGCACTCGTTTTACAAAAATTTCGAATTAAATAAAAAACTCTACCGTATGTTTGCAATAAAGTTAAACTTGAACCGGTAACAACGACAACGAAAACGGCGAAATGTAATTCATGACGTAAAATAAGCAACTGAATAGAAATGACGTTAACTAGAGACTGAGTGAGTGATGAAGAAGAATGCGAACGACAAACAAAAGTATACAATTTGTATTTCAATTTGGTAGATACAGAAAAACTCTGGCACACACAGATAGAGACATTTACTCTACAATCAAAATAAGAAACAGCTGATATTTTGTATCAGCAAAACAACGGTCGTCTGTCTGCAGCACAAGTTGTTTTGGAAGATAGAGGAGGCATAAATGAATCCATAATGAAATTACTTTTGGTCGTGTCTTTTTTAATGGTCAAAAGAGCATATAGTGGGTGACATTTGTTTAAGGGCGGATATAATAAATAATTAAAACAAGTAAGAGTGCTATATTCGGCTATGCCGAATCTTATATACCCTTCACCTTTGTTGTGAATGCATAATAAATATATATATTATGCATAATTATGTCGATAAACACGCCATCTGTTGATGAATTTGTTCGTAAACTTTGTTTGATAAACGCCATCTGTTGATGAAATTATTCGTAACATTATTAATACAATTAGTTTTTTTGATGAAATTTTCAGAGGTTGTCGCGGATTTTTGCTCATATCTACGTTATTTATGGACGGATTTTGCTGATTTTAAATAGCAAACTTCTCGAAAGCATGTCTGACAGAATTATTGAAGATTTGGATCCCGAAGATATCTGGGGACTTCAGAAACTTGATTTCAACATCCAGACAGACAGACAGACGGACATGGCCTTATAGACTCCGCTATATATAAGGATCCAAAATATATATACTTTATAGGGTCAGAAAATTATATTGTGGAAATTACAAACGGAATGACAAACTTATATTACCCTTCTCATGCAGGTGAAGGGTATAAAAATTCAATTAAATTAAATCTGTAAAAATAAACAATAGAAGTTGAGTTAGACAATTGGGCCCCCAAACTGGTACGCTTTTGTTAGTTGTTTGCATGTTAGCCTAGTCTAAAAATCTAGAAGTTGCAGTTTCGACTTATGCCAGAAACTTCAATTTTTTTCGCTAGATCGATGCCTTATTCGAGAAATAACATACAATTAAAAAAAAAATTTACTTAGAGAATTTAGCGCCATTATTGAAAAATCTTTGGCTTTGTGTAAACATGTTCATGTTAATCAATTTTTCAGAATTTTTTCATGGTTTTGGGAAACAACAAATTCAAGCAAAAAAAAAAACAGTAATGGAACCAGCGAGTAGGTAAGATAGAAAATTATATTTCTACCTGGAAACCAAAAAACTTTCTGTAAACCTATTTATCCGAAAAAAAAATAATTTCAAGGATACTTCACAGTGTTCCTTAACACATGTATTGTAGCTCAATTTAGTTTTATCTACGACGATCTTATCGATCTTTAACAAGATCCAATCGACTGCGGTGTAACGTTGTGCAAATTAATACGATTCTTCAAAAGCTATGCGTACCCTTCAACAGTTTCCTTTGTGATTGATTCAGCCTTAATAACCGAATCGTAATTCAGCATTACTAAAGCTATGTATAGACGGTCGTCAGATATTACAACGTTGTCAGATCTAGCAATGTGATAGCAATGTACTGACATTGAAAAATTGCTAGCAAAATGTAACTTATCAATGCTTTTTCTTATTTTTCTTACAACGTTGCAAGACAAAAATTTTAAGTTTACACGTTTTTTAGACATTTTCTGGACATTTTTCTGACAACGTTGTAAGATCTGACAACCGTGTATCTGTAACTTAACACATAATATCTATCCAAACAATCAAATTGTAAGGAAACTAATTCAGTTGCCACAATGCTACGTACTTTGAATGACTCGAACAGAATGTAGACGCATTGCTAAAAAAGGCTTAAAGGAATATAAAATAAAATAAATAATTCATTGAGGCTTCATTAGAATTCAGTGCAAATGTTTGTTAAAATAGAGTGCTGGGGTCAAAGGTCTTGAAAATTAATTAAATAGCAGCGTATCTAACAACATTTTTATATACTTCCAAAATCATACTTTTATTATAGTCTCGTTATTTATATCATAATGTTTACTAGAACTTGATTGGTATAAAGAAAACAGATACATAAGTATATTCAGGAAATTGTAGGGGTGTAAGTGACTGCTTTAGTTACAAATATTGTTTGGAAGTCAGGAGTTGGAATTAAAATAACAATAAATCGAACTCTACAAATTAGTTTCAAATTCTTTGCTAGCAATTGGTGAGTAGGTTTACATTAATGTTCAATGTAATAAATAATTCAATACTAAAAAATCGCCATCCCTAATCCGAACTACTGTGAAACTTTTGAGGTTCCTATGAAAACCAACCGGCAATTCTGATAAATTTGCCTCAGTGAAATCTAGATCATAAAGAAGGTCTGTATCAAGATATCTTAGTATATAGAGCGGGGCAGCCTCGAAGCAGGTGTAAGTGTGAAACTTTTTTGGTTCCTGTGAGAACTAACCGGCACTTCTGAGAAAATTGATTAAATTCCTCAGTGACATATCTCCCAGACAGTGCAGATCATGATTCCTGATCTTCTTTGGCAATAGTTGTAACGCACTTTACGGCATGTGTACAACCGTACAGTGACCAGTAATAATATCAGTTCCAAATCAGTTCCTACCAAGCACCAAGACAATATTGGTGCTTTTTACCGCTATTGCATATTCTCCAACGCTATATTATATTTGATACTCAACCAAGGGAATAGAAATGTTCTTTGTGTCACCTTTATGTCCAAGGAAACGATTTTAGTTGCATGATCTAAAGAATAAATTTAAACGAGAAGTTATTTCAACATTATTATGTTAGAGCAGAGAGCATTGATTGTTACATGGCTGCCTACGTAGACATTAATGGCTGACATGAGATTTAATTCTTCGATTCTAGTCGTGGTTGTATTCACGAACCAACGCCAGTCTTTCGCGTCACCCCTAAGAACAGAATTTGCAGCCTAATCATCCTATATATAGATACTATATACGAGTATATATAGATACTATATAGATATACTCGTATGTGTCTAATGCAACATTGTTCAGTGGTTTATTCCGCTTGACTCATTGACGCTAACGAAGGGAGATGCGTCTAACCAGATTGATGGAGTAGAACTTATGGAGCCAGAAAAACATATTCATTCATAACACGTTTGGCAGATTTAACGTTACACTAGTTTTTCACTATGTCATTTTTGTTGTCAAATTGTCCAAATTGTTGCCAATTGTCCAAATTGAAAACGGGTTGTCATATGTTTGCAATCATGATTGCAACAACAGGTTTATAAGAGGTTTATAAAACAAATTTCCATACAAAATTTGCTTTATAAGTTTTGTATATAAGTTTTTACTTTTTTTTTGCTTTTAATTTTCAACTACCCTTAAACATATTTCCCTAACTGTCTCAAAAAAAAATAAGAATACGTGTAAGCGGTAAGTAGTAAGTATCAAAAGACAAAAAAACATTGAAACGTAAATGAGTTTTAAGAAATTCTTTTTTCTTATTTCTTCTTGTTGCACGAAATTTCTGATATTTCTTAATGATGCTTTTGGAAAAATAACAAAACAACAGCAATAGCCGCAACAGAATCTCTAAAATAATAAATTTTCCCTATACGACTAAATAGGATAAACGATTAGAAGCATGACTCATTCAAAATTAACAAACACACACACAGTCAAACGAACATGCACGTCACACATGCATGCACATAGCTACGTTGCAAAGGAACGGTTGCGCGCAGGCGCATAAATACACGTACTAATTTTTGATAAAGGTGTAAATAAACAACCCTTATTAAAATGGAGTGGCATATTTAAGAGCAGAGCAGAGCAGGACTGAACAGTGCCTTACAGATAGGAGGCAAATAAAATAATTTGTTCTTAATTTGAAAAAGAAGTTCATTGAACATAATTCATATCATTTCGTTTTAGAAGAAACTACGCACAAAACACACACAACTCTTACATTAAACATACAAAAGAAAATTGAACATGATAATAAAAACGCATTTCATGTGGCTGCAATGTGTTTTATAGACAGAACGACAGACGGACAGCCAGAACGAAATGGTGGAAATTATTGTACTAGAGTATTTGTTTGAATGTGTATTTCGCTTTTCTATATTTATGAAATTTTCAAATTGCACATTTATGTATCTGCAAAAGAGTAAAAATATGCCAAAAAGAAATCGGATGAATTTATGCTCATTTGTCTGTATGTAGGCTGCGGCAGGCACCATGCATTGATCCATCCAACCGAACATCCATCCACCATATGGTTGTTTGGTGTCTTGTTTTTTTTTTTTTTTTAGTGGTTAAAATCATACACGAACAATTTACTCAACTTAAAATCAGCGAACAAGCCAGCACATGTGCCAAATCTTTTATTGTGTTAATGTTTTTTTTTTTTTTTGATTTGTTCTCGAAAAATGTTGTATTATACGAACAATATGAATTATTTACTTGCAAAGGGGGTTGTATGTAGTTTTAGTATCTTTAAGAAAGCGAAAAAAAACAAAAGATTTATGTTTTTCCAATCATCTTTGATCTAAGAAAATTTATAGGAAGTCTCTGTCATTTAATCCTTTTAACGTGAACTTAGCCAAGTAAATAATTTATTTATATAAATGCGGCGTCTTTGTTGTTTGGCAAATATTTTATTCTACTGATAGACTCATTTATTATCATTCATTTTTGCATTAAGCAAAAAGTATTGTTTTTCAGGCAGAGGTGGATTAATTAGATAATGGAGGTATTCTACCAATATACGTTTTTGGGGTGGAATGAAAAAATGTAAGAAAAAAACACAGTACCAAATATCCTTCAGTAATGATTTATTGTTTCTTAGGTAGTGCAAAAAATGGCAATAAACCCCAGCAAACACTAGTTTCAATCATTTAGAAAATGACGCATAAGGCATGAGTCATCAGGATTTGTACGATAAGTGTTTGTAACAGTTACACTGTCATCCATAGTCCTTTGGTGGAGAAAAAGCTTCACTGTGATACAGCAGTTACCGAATTGTGGATCATTAACCGAGTGCAACTCGGATCGTTTCAGAGCAAATGTAGTGGTAGCGATTGCAACAAGTTTCCTTTGTAATTGAAGACTCCATTAACCCTAAACAACTTTTTCAATCAAGTATGAGACTGTGTAATTTATTATAAAGTTGGCACCGATTAGCAATTGTAAACAACGGCATAACGTTCTTTTCGAAAATGGTCACCGATATCAGTCCATCCTCAAACCATTTAGATCATTCTGTAGGTTTGAATTCAGCTACAGTTAAGACGGAAGTACATCACATGAATAGTGGATACGAAACTATAAATAGAATTTTAGGTTTTATCATTGCTAGGAGTAGCAGGAATTAAAAGGAATTATATCTGGTACGATTAATGGGACCAAGTCTATGATAAAACATAGAAGTTGTAATGGATCAAAACTATTTTTTTTTAATTGTCATGAAATTTACTTTATTTGAAAGATAACCACCTTCTGGTATTATAATTTAAATATGACTTCTGGCATATGACCGCCGCGTCTGGCTCAAAGGCCCCAACAATTGTGTAGGTATATCGGCAATAACACGGCGAATGTTGTTCACCAAGTAGGCAATCGTTTCGGGGTTATCAGCGTAGACTAGCGACTTTACATATCCCTACAGAAAATAGTCAAGTGGCGGTAAATCGCACGATGTTTGAGGCCAATTCACAGGTCCGAAACGTGGAATTATGTGATTACCAAATGTTTCTTTCAATAAATCAATTGTGGCACGATATGTCTAACATGTTGCGCCGTCTTGTTGAAACCACAACCAATTCACAGGTTCGAAACGTGAAATTATGTGATTACCAAACGTTTCCTTCAATAAATCAATTGTGGCACGAGATGTCTAACATGTTGCGCCATCTTGTTGAAACCGCAATTCCTTTACATCATAATTGTTCAATTGATGAACGAAAAAGTCAGTAATCATGGCTCTATAGAGGTCACTGTAACGTTCTGAGCAGCTTCTTTTTTTTTTAAAAAAAGTAGTATTCCAACAATTATTCCACCAGCCCATTAAGCTCCAAAAACGGCAGTTTTGTTTATTAACGTATCCGTTCAACGGCAATCTTGTTTTGGATCCATTCACCTAATCTACGCCTGTGGCTTCAGTTTTTGCACGAGTTGGATTTTTTAAGCACGCAAACCAAGATTTTTCCACAAAATCTTCCATAAAGTGCATGGAGACAAAATCAATTCCTGTGAACGATATCGGATAGACTGATTTGGGTCTTTCTCTACGATACGCTCTACAGCAGCAATGACTTCTTCTGCATCCGAGTCTTATCATATAGAGTATAGTAAATCGAATTAATTGCTCTGATGAACGATTATGTTGACCGTAAAATGGATATAGTGCGCGACACGTATTTCAAATAGAACCTTGATTTTTAAAATAAATTTGTACAGTTTGAAAGCGTTGTTCAGGCGTCAGTCTATTCATGTTGAAATGTCAAACCAAACTAAACATAAATCACTTGACAGCTGACAAAATATGGCCGCCAGTTAAAAAGTGTTGCCAACTTAAAAAAAAACTCTTATAGAATGAACGAGTTTTTTTTGAGACCATTGGCACTTCAAGCATAGAAAACAACAAGTCGTATTTATATTCACTAATTGATTAGAATGCAGTTATCGTTTATTCAAACGAACTCCAAACAATTTTATACAAATTCGAATCAGTTTTGCACAATCCTTTATACAGGTCGACTTTAATCTCACGTTGGAATGTTTGTGATTAAATTGTTTTATTGCACAGTGTTAAATACTATCCTTTCGAGGAGACATTGACTCATTAGACTTATAGTAAACTATATGACAGAAATTAATTTAAGGAACATTTTTTTAACCATATGTGAAATAAATAAAAAAAATAACCAAAAACTGTTTGACATAAACTGTCTTAAAACAAAGTTATTTATTTGAAAAACATTTAAACTGTCTATGATTGTGAAAACACTTTCTATCTGAGGTACTACATGCAAGTAGACATTAGACAGTTTTAAATTGTACCGGATACATTTAAATAAATAAAACAATTAATTTCTTTCAGGTTTTTCAATTACATACATACATATGTTCGTAGATATGTATAAATAAACAAACAAACAGAGCAAACCTGTAATGGCATTAGGGTGATAGTAAAATCATTTTTCATCAACTAACAACTATTTTTTTTTTTTTACATAATTTTTTAGTTATAATATTTCTTTCTGTATTACAACATTCAATGTGCAAGTGTAACTGCTGGTGTAAACACATAATTTTAATGCCCAGCATTGCCTGCAACACTGAACACAACCTAAACACACATCAAACATATCAAAAGAAGTGCATAATAAACCTTGAAAACCAAAATTTATTGGCAGACGTTTTTGGTGGATGAAGCCAAAATTTCACCACACAAAAACAAAATAAACTAAAACTACATAAGTAAAATAAATATACATACATACATATGTACGTAATTATGAATTTTAATCACGTCTACCATATTTTTTTTTTTTTGATGTAATTTTGTGAAATATAAAACAACACAACAGTCTAAACGCATGATGATGATTAATTGAAATGAATTGATGTTAAATTTTTTAAATTAACTTAAACTTTATAATCCGGAATTTATGAAATAATGTAAATTTATGAAGTCATCCCCAACCATGTCTAGCCGACTCCTTCCACTTTTGAAAGTTTTATTTTAAAAATATTACGCACGCATTATCTCCATTGTTCAGCCGATTATGCGTCCATTGTCAGTTGATTAAGAGAAAAGTACTTTAAAATGAAATTCAACTATAGCAGTTATTGTACTCGCTTGCAAAAGTACGTATTTACTCGTACGTACAAATGTTGGCAAGTAACTAAGTATGTATGTATGTGTAAATATGCGCTAGAATGAAACTGAATGGAATAAATTATGCACTTGAGTGTTTAGGGTTAAATGATGTCATTCTTCTTAATGTGCCACACACACACTCACACGCACGTACAACACATTCATTTAAATTGTCATATGAATAAACAATATATGATCACTTTTATACCCTACATCATAATGATCAAGTAGAGGTAATAACATTTAGGTAATAACCACGTTTAACCAAAACTATTTATACACTTTAAGATTTCTAATTACGTCTACTACCAATTAAAGCTTAAAATAATATAAATAATCATATCCTAAGGTAATTAAAAATTCAAAATAATACAAAGTGTACATTAAACAAAAAACGTTTCAAAAAATATTTTATAGAAAATAATTTTGAATCACTTGAATTTTATGTGAAATATCAATTACCAGCTTCTTTTCCCACCAAAACCCCACTAACGAACAAATATGCTCTTAAACTTATAACCGTTGCAAGGTATTACATGGTCGATCTTGTCTGATTTTACTCGTTTCCACATTTACATATGCATATTCATATACATTGGTATATACACACCCAAATGCAACCACAAATGTGTAGTATTATTATTAATTTATTTATTTGTGTTGTTTTCTGTAATATTTTTTTATTTCTTAAAAGACCTTAATTAAAGTTGCAAACAAATAAAAATATAAAAATGCGAATTGCTGTACAAATTTATATGAGATGTGGGGAAATCAAGAGTGTTGGGCTGATTATTTAAATAAATTGACTGACAGTTTGCTAGTGTTTAAAACAAATAAATGGCAAATTGACAATATATGGGAAAATATTTAAAAAATATATTTCATCTGGTTTCACACTCTTCAGTTTTAGCTGACCAGTTTTTCGTCAATTCTCTTTTGAACTTTCCATTTCATTCACACACGTCAATTTAAATTTTCGTACTTTTTACTGCAAATCAACATGCATGAAAGAAAAAAAAAAACAAAAGGAAATAAGAAAATTGACTAGTACCATCATGTTTGTACGTCTTTTATTCTATTTTCCCTTCTCAACCACAAAATACACTTGCCTTGACGAGTCAGAATTGAGGAGTGTGAAAGCGGAATGGACTAATTTGTAACGATACTGTTTACGCCAAAATAACACTTATCTTTCCTACAATTCCAATTTTCTTTAACGTATATAAATGCAGAAAGCTATGTGTTGCAGTTTACTTCCAAAAATTCCTAATTTACTTGTTTTCTTTCATTTCTTTTCATATTGTTCTAAGTATCAAAATCTAAACGATTTGGTTTGGTTTGGAATTTGTCCAGCCACTTTCAAGAGCTTTTCAGCTAAACAGATACCGAAGATTTAATCAGCTATTTAAGTGATCACATGTCAAACTACTTTTCTCTATTAAACTTAACTATTTTCAATTAAACTCTTTTTTACTCTTCTCCACCACCATAAGTGGTGAATGACTTGATAACATACATCTGAGACCCAACACAGTATCTATTTTCTAGATCCTGGAAATACTTAGTCGTAGCTATGTATATCCGTCTGTCTGTCCGTTCGTGTAAAACACTCTCACGTCCAAAATACACAACTAAACTTAACAGAATTTCCAGAAAATTATTTCTGATTTTGTTTGAAAGTTTGGAATTGGAAACCATCCAAATCGATACTGTAAAATCGGAGTAATGGACCAAAATATGAGACAACCTACATATTTTGTTTAAATATATTGCAGATAATATGAAATTTTGTACACGTTATACATGCATTCTAATGAACAAATATACATACATATATGTATATACGAGGTCTGATCAAAAAGTAGCCGTTATTTCCAATTTTTTCAAAAATTGCACAAGCATCGATGTGTGAGCTGGTGCGTTATCATGGTGCAAAATCCATGACTGGGTTTTCCATAATTCTGTGCGTTTCTGACGAATTGCTTCGCGCAAACGGCGCATAACTTCAAGGTAGTATTTCTTATTGACCGTACGATCTTTTGGCAAGAACTCATGATGCACCACGCCATTGCAGTCGGAGAAAACAGTGAGCAAAATCTTCACATTTGACCGAACTTGACGTGCTTTTTTCGGTCTTGGCTCTTCTGGACGTTTCCATTGGGATGATTGGGCTTTGGTTTCAATGTCATAGCCATACACCAATGATTCGTCACCCGTTATGGCCTTTATGAGGAAATCTGGATCTAGATATACAACAGCTCCTGAGCGATGTCTATGCGACGTTGTTTTTGCTCAAAATTTAGCAATTTTGGAACAATTTTTGCTGCCGCACGTTTCATGCTTAAAACATCCGTAAAAATTGCTTGGCATGAGCCGAACGATATGCCAACATCATCAGCAACCTTTTCTAATAGTGATTCGGCGATTATCCAAAATCATTTTCTTTACTGCTTCAATGTTTTCATCGGTTATTGACGTGCTCGGGCGACCAGAACGAGCATCGTCATTGACATGTTCTCGGCCTTCCTTAAACCGGTTATTACACAATTAAACTTGTGTAATGCTAATAGTAGACTCGCCAAAAGTCCACAGTCAACATTTTAAATGTCCTTGCGCATTTAATTTAATTTTTTACACAAAACTTAATACAGTTTCTTTGATCCATTTTTTCGGATAGTAAAATATCGAAGAGCACAACAAAACAGGACTAACAGTTTTATCTGTCAAAAACAAACTGACAAAATGGCTGATATTACCAACATATATAACAGACATGTGTACCAATATAACAGAAAAAAAATGCGAAAATCGAGCATACGTAACTCACGAAATTTTAAAATAACAGTTCTTTTTTGATCAGACCTCGTATATAATTTATTAATGGGATATATGAAATAAGTTTGGTATTCCAGGAAACTTCGTGTAAAAAAGACATTGATCGTATCGTGATTGGTTCCTTATCTCTAAAACCTATTGAAATTAGTGAAAAACAAGGATTTTTTAAGAATAATTATTTATGTTTGTAATATTAAATCACATACATATACAAGCATATAAGCTAAGCTTAAAAGTAATGTAAAAACATGTACCTATTTCATTTGACTGTATCCACAAAAAGGCAATTCCCCTAAACATATTTCGCAAAAGTTAAATTTAACACAATTTAAACCCAAAAGATTTTGAATCGTGCTAAATGGAATAAAACCGTGTAAAAACATTTTAAATTTGTTTATTTTTAAACCGTGTTAAATCAAAACCATTTTAAAAAATAACGTGTTAAAAGAGAATTAGGTGTATTTGAGTTTTTTTGAAAAAATAAATCTGACATCAAATTTACTGGGATCCCAAAATTGTTTCAGATATCCCACTATTACAGTTGTATAAAGTGACTATAGGACCACCATTTCCATATAGTGTCATACCCGAGTATGACAAATATTTGTTATAAAATGTCTTATGAATAAAGTTTTTTTTTAAACCTGTAAACTCTATAGGTTTTGATAAAAAATTTAATATCAGCCAGAAATATGTGTATATGTCATTGATATTACTCCCTTTTGCGATTAAAAACGAAGGTCCTTCTTTCGATTTTCTGGATAAAATACTTTTTTTACAAAGTGAATAACTATTAAAAATATGTCGCACTTTTTCTTCAAAAATAGTTTTTAGATCAGAAATAAGCTTCATTGACACGATTAAATATTATGTGTGTGAGGATAAATTCGAATTTAACTAGCACAGACAAAAACCACATTTCTTAACTTTGATAATGTTACAGTCAACAGACTCAACAGTCACATTTACTTGAATTTTGAAAAGTGTAGCTTTTAGAGTGAAATTCTCTAGAAGTCCTAAATAAGACTACATTAGTCGAATTTCTGAAATAATTTTGGAATTTGAATAAAACGAATTTGAAAAACAATATTTCTCCAGACAAAATGTGGTTTTTGTCTGTGATAGTTAAATTCGAATTTATCTTCACTCACATAAATATATTGACGATTTTACTTCTTCGTATGAACAATCGGCTCTTGTTAACAGATATTAATGTACGAGAGATCATGTAGCTGTTCTTGATTAAACGTTTATCTACCAAATTATTGAATCTTAAAGTAATTTGTTTGAAAAATCCGAAATATGATACGAACTTAAATTAAAAATAATTTAAGATATTCTGAGACTGAATTTCGGATTTTTCGTCAAAAGATGTTTTTAAAGAGATATTGAAATGTTTTTAAATCATTGTGCGAAAGATCAGAATTTGGACAGAAATGTGAGTAACATAAAATCAAATTAATTAATCGTGCAAATGTTTTCTTACAAAATTATTGAAAATTTAAGATTTTCCAAATGTTTGATAAAAATAACAGACTTGTCAGAAATATGAGTGATAAGTATTCAACAATGTTCTAGTCTCATTTGTAAAACTTTATTCTATGGTCTCTTTATCATAAACTTTTTACTAAAGCAAATAGTAAAGAAAAACACTTACAAGGTGTAATTTCTTAAAACAGAAAACCCAATTTCTAGACAGTTGACTCAAATAATTATCCAATGCTTCAGTTCGAAGGTCACCAGAGGCTAAAAAGAACCGATACTTTGAGCCTAACTAGAAGACATTTTTAAAAAATTTGAATACAGCAGTTAGTGGTTACATTGGTAACAACTAAAAAACAACAAGTAGAATTAAGATTTGAATACATATTGTAAATTTCGATAAAAAAGATTCAATAATAAAAAAAAATATATTTAAAAAAAAAAAAAAAAATCTACAAATTCATCTAACAAATATAAATATTTGTCAGCACAATACCACAAGTAAAATAATAAAATAAGAACGTAAAAAGTAATTATGAATTGTAGTTAAAAAAAAAACATTTAAAACAATCATATTTATTTAAAAGAATTAAATAAAAAGAAAACCTGACGCAATTTTACGTGTTTTAATGGTTTCAAGATGTTTTAAATTCTGACAGCACAAAAAATGAATGCTTTTATAATTTTCTTTGCAAATACATATTTGTAATTATTACTTCTGCACACATACTTGTTTACTTTTACTTCTAAACAAAACATAGATACAGACAAACGTCTTTATTTACATTCATAAAAATAACCGGAAGCACTACTTTGATTATGTATGAATTAAATGAATAAATGAATTGAAAGCAACTCACATGCACGAAAGACTCAAAAAACTAAACGCATGAAAACACCGAGAGAAATTGAACGTGCAAAAACATTGACATGATTACCGTCTACATATAGAAAAAAATCATATTAATCAAACAATTTGAAGATTTTTAATATTTCTATATAACGCCAAAGATCTTTCTGATTTATTTATGTGGAAATCTCACGTCATTAATCTTTCAAAATCTTTAGAGAATCGAATTTATCAAACACTACTGGAAATTTAACCTTTTCAATTGAACTTAAATATAATTTACAACTCATAAAACTTAATTACTTAATAAATTTGAATATTTTTTAACGTGTACCGCGCTACAATATGACAGCTAGAATCAAAATAAATATATTATTGCTGTTGCTGTTAAAAAATGGAACTGAATCAGACACAAATAAACATATGAAATTACAAAAAAAAGAAAAAAAAGAATAATAAAAATAAATAAATGAAAAAATAATATAAAATAAAAAACAGTTAATGTCCAAATTAATTATGGTGGAGAATTGAAAAACAGACAAAAATTTATAGAAAGTCTGGCTGCTTGTCTCATTTATTAACAGAACTCAACTCAATGCGACTGAACTGAACTAAACTGAATAACGAAAAAACCAAACCGAGACATACTTGTCATCAACGTCGCGCACTCGAACATAATATAAAATTCTTGTAAGCTGTATATTGGCAACGGATGTAAATAACAAAATAGGAAAAACTATTTATGGCAACCCATTTATTTATTTATTCACTCAGTCAAGTCATTCACTTAAACTTTAGAATAGAACGCAGAATAGGGCACAAAAGAAATAAAAGTTCATTGTAAGAAATATACATATGTATGTATGTATGTACGAGTGAGCAAACGACCTTACGCACTGTCTATACTTGCCTTTAGGGCGTAATATTTGTGATTGTGGCCTCCTTTTTGGGTAATTCAATGTAATCTTCCTACATGGGTGATTTTAATTAATAAATTTAATGTTGAAGGAAACTAATTCGAATTGTTAATGACAATATGTAATTTATTTGAAAGTTCAATTCAATGTGATTTCATTAATTTTTGGGCAGCTTTAATTAAATAATTTAGCGATTGTTTTTTATCCATAGCTAATATTATTAAAGTTTTGATCAATTTTAATTAGAACAGAACTAGAACTGAATTAGAAGTGAAATAGAACTGAATTAGAAGTGAACTGGAACTGAACTAGACATGAACTAGAACTGAAGTAGAACTGAACTAGAACACAACTAGAACAGAACTAGAACTGAACTAGAACTGAACTAGAACTGAACTAGAACTGAATTAGAACTGAACTAGAACTGAACTAGAACATAACTAGAACATAACTAGAACTGAACTAGAACATAACTAGAACTCAACTAGAACTGAACTAGAACATAACTAGAACAGAACTAGAACTGAATTAGAACTGAACTAGAACTGAACTAGAACTAGAACTAAAACTGAACTAGAACTGAACTAGAACATAACTAGAACATAACTAGAACAGAACTAGAACTAGAACTAGAACTGAACTAGAACTAGAACTAAAACTGAACTAGAACATAACTAGAACAGAACTAGAACTGAACTAGAACTGAACTAGAACTGAACTAGAACTGAACTAGAACTGAACTAGAACAGAACTAGAACTGAATTAGAACTGAATTAGAACTGAACTAGAACTGAACTAGAACATAACTAGAACAGAACTAGAACAGAACTAGAACTGAATTAGAACTAGAACTGAATTAGAACTGAACTAGAACTGAACTAGAACATAACTAGAACAGAATTAGAACTGAATTAGAACTGAACTAGAACTGAACTAGAACTAGAACTGAACTAGAACTGAACTAGAACTGAACTAGAACTGAACTAGAACTAGAACATAACTAGAACAGAACTAGAACTGAATTAGAACTGAATTAGAACTGAACTAGAACTGAACTAGAACTAGAACTGAACTAGAACTAGAACTGAACTAGAACTGAACTAGAACTGAACTAGAACTGAACTAGAACTGAACTAGAACTGAACTAGAACATAACTAGAACAGAATTAGAACTGAATTAGAACTGAACTAGAACTGAACTAGAACTAGAACTGAACTAGAACTGAACTAGAACTGAACTAGAACTGAACTAGAACTGAACTAGAACAGAACTAGAACTGAACTAGAACTGAATTAGAACTGAACTAGAACAGAACTAGAACTGAACTAGAACTAAGATCTAGTTCAAAAATCAAACTTTATTGAACAAAAATCTCAAAAATTCTAAAAAGTCATCATGCGACAAACAAATTCACGATTTAATACCATTTATGCTTAAGAATGACGAAACTTAATGAGGGTATGTACATACGAGTATATGTACATACATATAAATATGTATGTATCATCAATAAATTGATTTAATAAAAAAAAAAACTTGATTTATTTTTCAAATGCAAATTCAAACGAAAGTTGTGCCAAGTTTTTAAAATTTCACAGCTGTGAAAACCGGATAACATTAAAATATGGCTGAGTAAACAGAGTGGGTGGTAATTTGAAACAGAATTGTTGATTTATAAAGTAAAATAAATAAATGACAGATGAAAGAAAGCTATTTGCAGGGTTTTATGATTGAATTAAAATATATGTGTGCATTTGTGTTGAAGGATATATGTACGTTTCTAAATCTGAAATAAATTTAGAAAACAATGTAAATAATTATGTATGTATGTATGTGCTGTATTTAGAAAAGCAGCATTCTGTGAAGTATTTCCATGAAGCAAAATATACAAGAGACAATCTGAACCATCATTTATGTACATACATATATGTATGTGTGTATGTATCTTCACAACAGATTAATTAAGTTTTGAACGACATTAAAGATCAGCAAGACGGGTATGTTGAGCAACAAAGTTGTGGCATAAATTATATTAATTATAGATGCACCTAATTATGTTTTTACACGGTTTGAAAATAAAAAAATTTTTTTTGTTAAATTTAATTTTTTCGAAATAAATTTCGGGGAATTCTCTATTTGTGGATACAAGCAAATTTACTGGTCAGAGCAATTGTAAATAGCAGAAATTTAGGGGAATTCCCTTTTAGTGCATACAAATAAATGAACTTGGCATACATTTTTTTAAGCTTAAAAGTATGCTTAGAGTTCATACCTATCTTTTTTTCTTTAATAACTATGCGTGTGTAAAAACACATTGTATGTATGTATGTACATACATATGTAATTTAATATTACATATATATGTACATATAAACCTGAATTTTTCTTCTTAAAAAATCCTTGTTTTTCACTAAAATCAATAGGTTTTAGAGATAAGAAACCAATTACCTATATTAGGTATATAAAATGTCATTTTTACACGAAATTTCCTGGAACCAGTTACCGTGTAAAAACAGAATTAGGTGTAGGTATAGTGAGAATTTGAATACAAAAATCATTATATTTTATTATTACAAAGATTATTTCAAATAAAAGATTTACAATTAAATAAGTTGTAATTTCTAACTTCAGTAAAAATAATTTAATGAAAATTAAATTTAATGAACTCAAGCCTGACTAAAATTATCAAGAAAGTAAAATTAATAGTTAAATTATGAAATAATAATTAATACTTTTTAGTTTGTTATAATTATTTTAATAACCAACAATTACTTTAACCCAAAATTATACTCCAGAAAATCAACCGACAAAAAAAAATAAGTTGTTATATTTACATAATTAACATAAATTAATTTTGAAATTCAAATAGATTTCTTTAATCTGCACATACACATTCATACATACTCATTTTCCAGTCCACTTACAAAAGCTTTCACTGTAATTAAATTTAAAATTTATACAAATCATTGTGCCTGTTGAATGCGTCACAAAAACAAAACTGACTTTCAGAAGAAGGGCGAGAAAACAATTGCAACGACAACAACAACAACTTTAATAAATATGTAAATGTTTTGTTTGGTGTTGGTTATTGTTGTGTGTGTCTGCCAGTTTGTGTAACATCCCAGCACACCATTCTAGGAGCGCTTCGAAAAAGGAGTCAGAAAAGAGTCCAACTAAAGAGCATTTTCGGAGCGAAATTGTTACTGTCCTGAGTCGGCACGCAGTATGACTCAGAAATTCCACTTAATTATGTGTGTACCAAAGCGTTGTTGTCCTGTTATTTTTGCTTTGAACAAAAAAAAAAAAAAAAAAAAAAAAAAAAAAAAAAAAAAAAAAAAAAGATGTAACACACAAGAATGATAAAAACAAGATTAAAACACAGCGCCCAAAAAAAAACCTCATAAAAGACTCTTTTCTGACATTATCTAAGAGCTCTTTCTGACGGACCATTTTCGAACGCAATGACCCTCTTTTCTGAAGGTTTTCGGAGCAATTATGATTGTTTTTTGGGCTCATAAAGAGTGTTAACGCTCCGAAAAAGGTGTCAGAATAGACTCTTTTCGGACTCCTATGGTTTGCTGGGATGGGTGAGTGTGTAAAAATGTTGATGAAAGTGTGAAAAACAAAAAGAACTTTATTTTTACGTTTCGTAAATAGGGAAATGAAACAACAATAACAACATCAGCGGCAATAACAACAATGAATGTAAAATTATGATGAAATGATTTACAAAAAAAATATGTATTTATTTTTTAAGTATTTTTTATGGTTAATGCAAGAAGAGCAGAGAAATATTGAAAGAAATTTAATGTGGAGTGGGTTGCGTTGAATGTATGATAATGAAGTGCAAACGGTGGACGAGCAGTTGTTTTTGTAATTTATACCTAATTTTATTTGTTTTGGTTTTTGTTTAATGCGGACCGCCGAGTTGCCATACTACAAAATATAGAATTGCAAGGAAAATTGTGGGCGGAAGTCGAAGTTTTTGTTTTTAATAATATGTAATTTAAAATTTTAGAAATTTTGTAAATACCTACATATTCAAACTTTTTGTACCTAAGTGTTGAAGGATATATGTATGTACGTAGGTATTTGATTTCAGATATTTTTTAATGTTTCTTCATTTTATTGTTTATTTGACCTTTTTTTGAAATATTGAAATAAAATTTAAATTTTTTATAAAAAAAAAAAGATCTAAAGCTTAAATAATTACCAAAAATCTTAACATTTTTTTAATTTTTATTTTGTTGATTAATACTGTAATCATTTTTAAGAATGAAATAGTTAAGAAATTTAGTAATCAGTCAGAGCGTCGTCAGCAATCTGATGTCCACGATCTATTGTGAACAGTGCTGCCAACTTTTTTTTTTGGAGAAATCGTCAATTAAAAAAAAAATATCGTCAAAATCGTCAAATTAAAAAGAAAAAATCGTCAAGAAATCTTCATGACAAAAATACGTTAAAAATAACAAAAAACATTTTTGTATTAACTTTTTAAATATTTTTATTTTATTTACATGTAAATAAAGTTATTACATATTTAATAAAAAAAAATAATTAATTTAATTTTGGTATTATGTGACTTTACTCTGGTACATTTCTGTGTGACATTTTTTTAATAATTAATTTTTAATTGCTATATTAAAACACTGAGAATTATTTAAATTAAGATAATCTTTTGAAAACAATTTTCCTTGTAATGTTGAAGAATCCAAAGCATTTCTGGTTTTTGTTTTATTTAAATTTACAATATTAAAAATTCTTTCAACGTTGGCCGACGAACGTGATAGTGCCATTAAACTCGAAACAAATTGTGTTAAAATTGGGAAGGCCTTTGCATTATTGACTCTCTTTAAATTAGAAACATTTTTGCAAAACGCCAATGTTTCGAGTTCGATGAATTTCATATTACGTAAATTCTCGAACTTCAATATCAAGTTCTTGATATTCTCTCCATTTAATAAATTTGGAAAAAGTTTGACCAATTGTAAAATTGAATCATTTTTTGTTTCAAGCTACGCTTGTTGGTTCAATAGAGTTTAATTTCTGAAATCAATTCAATATAAAATTGAACGCAGAATTAAACAAATACATATGTATTATATTGACTATATTCAATATTTAAATTAGATTGATTCTCCTTCACGTAAATGCCAAGATATACTTCATCTTTATTTACAAATACATATATGTACCTATATGTCTTCGTTATTAAAACTTTAGATTTCAAAATTAACCAAATACTCTTCTACAAAAAAAATGTCCAGTACAGATAATCGTGTACTACACACTCTACCTCTTCAACCCCTCGGTAACAAACTTCGTCTATCTGCCTTTCAATTTCTACATTGCAAAAGAGACTTACAAAATTTGAAGTTTAGGAAAAATGGTTACCATATGTTTTGCTTTTAAAAATCGTCATTTTTGTTCGCGAGAAAAATGAAGAATCGTCAATCGTCATTTCAATAAATCGTCAAAATGACGATAAATCGTCAGAGTTGGCAGCGCTGATTGTGAAGGTCCGTTTTCAACTCAGCAATATTGAGAAATAGAATTCGGAAAAAATCATACATACCTATTTCTTTAAAAGTTATGAGTTAAACGAAATTTTCATAGGTAGGTACAATGTAGTTTCTTGTTACTTTAACATTTTAACATTAACATTGGTATCTACCGTTGGTTGACAATATCAGCAATATTTATTAAACTTTAATGGCCGAATTCTCGGTCATTAGTTAACCATTGGTAAACTAAAATACTAACTATTGTTTAACTATTACTTGTTATTCTTATGGCAAACTAAGCATTGCGAATAAAGAATCATTAGTTAAGCCTTTGTCATTAGCTAACTAAAGACTGTGAATTCGGCCATAAGTGTTGGAACACGCTGGTAACTATAATAAGGGCAGTAGTTGGCTTTTAGTTTAGTTAGAAAAAATTAGACAGGGCTTCGGTTGAAAGTCAATATAACGAACAGCAAAATTATTAACATTAACAACTTTGTATAACGAATGTTTAAATCATTTTATACCTACTCAAGATAACGATTAAGCGCACGTAAGTTTTTAACATTGAAAACTATATCAAACTATTAAAAGTTGTTGCAATACGTAGATCTTTAATAGCGAACACGATCTCATATAAAAGGAGCTTTATTATTGCTGTCTTAACCAAATGGAAGAAAGCAATTCTTGCACGTGGTGACTTTCTATCTGTATAAGACTAAATAATCAAGACTGAATTTATAATCTTATATATCTATAGAGGAGTCATTCCAAAAATTGTCTAACTTATTGATAAACATAATTAAACTCCTGATGTTATTCTCATTGTGGACGAAACTGGTCTCTGTTGGAGCGGAAATTTTTTAATTATAGAATTATTTTTAGAACCGAAACCCATGACAATTTAAGCATGGGAGAACAATTGATAATAAATTAGCAAATGATGAACATACGTTCATATTTGGAAAATACTCATGCCTTCTAATGTCATATTGCTTAAAACTTAATAATAAAGAATTTTTCGATTTAAGGAATGGCCAGACAATATATAGTTCTTTATACCGGGATTAGCCTGAACATTGATGATAATAATTATGAATCGTTAAAAAATGTGGTCCACTATTGCTTACACAATTTTTTTTTTCGAAAATTTACATCGATTTACTCCTACTTTTGTTTAATTTTTATTTTAAACTCTGCATTGATTGTATGTACAGAAAGGCTGCTTCTCTCCAAGATCTTCAAATTTATTTTGACTTTATCTGACCAAAATATACGTTGGCGGCACTTGCACCTAAGACACTTTAAATGTTCCCTTGACGAATTCAAATAATTCTTGGGATGTATGTAAAAATGTTCTATTGTAGAATTAATAATTTATTTAAGTTTCTGTAGGACGATTCTATTCTGACGGGTGCAACATTTAGACACTTTAAACGTCTTTTACTAATAGAAAGAAAAACATTTTCAATTAAGTTATTTATAGAAGGCGTAATATTTTTCTATGTCGTCACCTAAAATGCCCAAAGACGTAACCCTTATTATTATAATTTTACAGGAGAAGCAAAAAACGTTATAATATGAAAACTTTTTAATTGCTAATCGCGATATGTACATATCGTCACCTGAAGTTTGTCGTCTGTCATTTTATAACGTTTTTTGCTTCTCCTGGAAAATTATGCTCATTATCATTATCATTACGTCTTTGGGCATTTTAGGTGACGATATACTATTGTCATCTATTTACAAGAATTTATTTGAAACGACCAAATAGCCACGAGAGAGCTTTAAAGTGCATGACGGGTGCAACTAAATTGGCCAACTTTCATAAGATCATACCACAAAAACACAAAACTCTGTTAATTTTTAAAATTTTATTGTATTATTCTTTTTTATTGTGAAAGATGAGATAGCTAGGTATCAGACGATGATTATCAAATCAAACATCGTAGAGAAATATAATCCAATAATAAGAAATTTGCTCTTTAAGCCATGACGGTTGCAACATGAATGAATTTTCTGTTCGCGCCAAATCTATGAATTTTAATGCTTCGAGTGCACAACAAATTTATATTTAAGCTTACGTTAAAAAAAAATATATTACATTTTATAAAATATATATAATTTACTTTAAATTTCCATCAAAAAGTAACAAATAGTGTTATTTAAGAATTGATGTTGTCTAGAATAAAATCGCCCTGTACACTTAATCCAAATCGCGAAAATTTTAAAGAATAATTGTCGAAAACTAAAGTACAACTCCGCTTTAACTTTCCTTAGACATAAGGTTAATATATTTTTCTATTAAAACGATATAGGTACCTAGGTATCGATAATATAATTTTTCCGTTTGTGGTCCATTGTATCATATATGTACATACACTAGAGCCCAGATTTGTGTCGTTAATAGGGACCGGGGAAAGTTCGTGAGGATAAGGCAACACATAGTTGAAAAAAAGGAGCTAGATAAATATTTTCCAGGCATCGAGAAAGAATTCCAGTAGGCCTGTACGAAGACGCCTCAATGAAAATTAACTTTATGGTGTAAGTAAAAAAAAAACACTTCTGTGTTTTTTCTGTGTTTCAAATATTAGAAAAGAGTGCTTTTCTCAGATCAAACCAAAATTAATCTGATTGGTACTGACGGAAAAACATACGTACATCGGGGATAAAATTAAATGCTCTTCCTGGTTTTGAAATAATAATAATGTATAAAATCTAAATCACTGCATGAAACGTAAAGCTTTGTACACACGGTTGTCAGATCTTACAACGTTGTCAGATCTAGCAATGTACTGACATTGAAAAATGATTAGCAAAAGGTAACTGGTCAGTGCTTTTTCTTACAACGTTGGAAGACAAAAATTTAAAGTTTACAAGGTTGTTAGAAATTTTCTGAACATTTTTCTGACAACGTTGTAAGATCTGACAATCGTGTATCTGTACCTTAAGCGTTCTTATCAGGTTTTAAAACAACTTCCTCAGTGTGACCGGATTTTATATGTATGTGTACAAAAAAAGTAAAATCCTTGATTGAAAATTAGTAGACATTCCATTAAGTAGCACACTAGAATTACACGAAAATGTAAAACAAAAATTGACCCATTTAACACATGTTTACTTAGGTTCCTATAATCCAAATTGTGATTTTTGTATATTAAAAAATTTTAATATGATTATAAGCAAAACATTTTTTATATGGCAGCACTATTAAATTGAGTTGTCTTTAAGAAAATCTAATTTTTTATAAATATTTATGTATGTATGTATATGTACATTTGTATGTATGTAGTATGTAAATATAGTTGTTTCCAACAAAAATCTGTAGGATGCAATTCAATGTGTGAAATGGACTCGCTGGTTGACTTGTCTGTAAATCGAAAGTAATAATAATTTCTAATGTTTAACACAACAAGAACAACTATTTACAAAAACAACGAAAACATGCACTCAGACAGACATCATCATCTGTCTGATGATCTATTTTATAATATTGTTTGTACCTACATACTTCAAAACCAATTTAAATAGAAGTATGTTTATGTGCATACATATGTAAAAATGAAAAATAAAGAATAACAGAAATATTTCTTTTGAATAATAAACCGTTTTCTTACCTTGGATAAATTAGCCGTTTCACGTTTAACTGGAAATTTGAAAAATCCCCTTTTACGCAGGGTATAAGTAAGTAAGTATTATTAATGCAGTTCTAATAAATCATTGCTTTCTTTCTATTTTATTTTTCGAATTTTAGAAATAAATCATGTCAAGGCTGAAAAGTGTTTGTAGTCGTCGTCAGTCTTTTTATTTTGTTTTTCTGTAACAATCTGTACAACTTCACATTCTTTTGAAAATTAGAAGACACACAATAACATATGTACATATGTAGGTAGAAAGAAAAATTATAAACAAAACTTTCCTTAAAACTTGATCCGTTCAACGAATTTTAATAATAAGAGTAAGTATTGAATTAAAACTTGTTTTTGTTTATTTTTTTGTTTGTTTATGCTTGCCAAGATGCAATCACATCATCATCATCAATCTTCTTGTAATCCCATTTTACACATTTTTGTTTTTGGCCATTTTTTACACACTCTCAAGAAACCAAATAGGTAGTTTTTATTTAATTTATGAATAATCTGTTTTTGTGTTCATTTTGCAACAAACATTTATTCATTATTATTTTGTAATTAATTAATGTTTACTTATAAGCCTTTAACTGTTAAACAATTTCTTAAAAAAAAATCTTTTTTAAACAAAATTTTTACAATTTTCAAACACGAATAAAAAGCGCGCAGACCACCAACAACAACTTGTACAGCCGGAGTTTTTAAAAGACTGTTTTATATCGTTGTTATTTATTTGCACATCAGAAAATGAAACACAAAAAGCAAATGTCAAAAATATTTTTGTTTTAGTTTTTTTTTTCTAGAGCAAAATCAGGCCTGCCAGATGAATTTTGGAAAAAATCTTGTCAGCACGGCAACATGCAAACTGTTGTCAGAAACAACTCTGTTTTTAAAGATACGGTAACAGCCATGGTGAAAATAAAAACCTGGTGACAACATTGCTACAACAATTATAACAAAGCAAGAACAACGGGCATTTTTATTTGTGTAATACTTTCGTTACTGTCAAAAACATCTGGCATAAAATAAAGAAAACAAATATACAAACATGGAAAAAACAGAAAACAATTGTGATTTTTTTTGTTTCTTTTATTTTCTCAAAGAATTTTTCATAAAGTTACGAATAATAGAATAATTATTATTTCATAATTGAACTGTTAATTTTACTTTCTTTATAATTTTAGTCAGGCTTGAGTTCATTAAATTTAATTTTCATTAAATTATTTTTACTGAAGTTAGGAACAACTTGAAAAATTTTATTATTAAAAATTTTTGATAATTTTTCTTGACTGGGATTCGAACCTAGGTTGTTGAATTTACATATGTTTCGACAAATCCCACTTTCTCTTATCAGAATTTTAATAATAAAATTTTTCAAGTTGTAATTCCTAACTTCAGTAAAAATAATTTAATGAAAATTAAATTTGAAAATTACAATTATAAAGAAAGTTACGAATAATATTTATTTAAATATACAGGGTGGGCCAAGTTTGACTGACTGATTTGAACTGCTTATAACTTTTGTGGCTCTTGCGGTATGAGCTGTAGCTCCATCTTGCTGGAACCATATGTTACGATTATTGAGAACTATCGGACGTAAAAAATTTTCCACCATGGTCCGGTATACCACCCCAGAGGCGGTTTGTGGTTAATTAAGCTCATTTTCGAAGAAATATGGACCAATAACTTTATCAGCCATGATTCCACACCAAACAGTGCATCCGACAGGGTGTAATTGTCGCTGATGCAATGCTCTTGGATTCTCTGTACCCCAAATTCAGCAGTTCTGTTTATTCACATATCCATTTAAATGAAAATGTGCTTCATCGCTCATAATCAGATTATCCAAAAAATTGTCATTTTCTGTAGCTAGCAAAATCAATCTATTGGCATATTTTTTTTACACGTTCTTCCACTGAGTATGATGACATTATGAAATTTTATAAAATTCTGTATTATCTGCAAAAAAAAAAAAATTAAAAAAAATTAAAAATGCAAAAGTTATAAGCATTTCAAATCAGTCAGTCCAAGTTGGCCCACCCTGTACAAGTAATACGTAATTTTGCAAAGTAAAACATGCAAAATTCTTTATTTTCAAAATTAATGTATGTATAGGTATTGTATAACAACAACGCATTTCTCTGCAGCAAAAAAAAAATCACTTTAAAGAGGAATCTTAATATTTATCTTACAAAAGAAAGCTAACAATTTTAGCAAAAAATCTCAAAAAACAAACACATGATTTAATATACTATAGTTTTTTAACACTTTTAAGCTATTTTACGCAGATAAAACGGCGACAAAAACTCAATTTTTCAAAAACAAAATAATTTTGTAACGTTCTTATATAAACTTTGACTATAGTAAACAAATTTTTGACATTTTCAATTTCACCATGAATAGCAAAAAATAATCAGCTGGCGCTATGCTGTCACCTGGTATAATTTCACCTTGGTAACAGGTACTTAACGTCGTGGTGAGTTTTTAGAAATTCACCACTAGAAATACCGTTAATAATAACTTTCCAACGTCATGAAATTTTTGTCATTCTTAAAGTAGGCAATGGAATATACATTTTACGGTTTCCGCGGTGGTTGCAGAATTAGCTAAAGAAAGAAAGACGATATTTTTTGAATATGGAAAAATTATGTTTACAAAACAAATTTGATGCGTTTTGCACCATTTTTGGTGTTTTTTTTTTATTATGTATTTGCGAAAATTGTTTGTTAATTACGGTGCGCTTTTACTTACACGTAAATTATTTAGGATATTGTCATTAACATTTAAGTAATATTACATAGCAATTTAAGCTACAAACCAATAAAATATACTCAAAAACAAATGGTAAAATACAACCGTGTGTTTACATATTTTGAAATTTTTATTTTTAACGATATTTAATCAATATATAAGTAGTGTCTTTTAACGCACAAAGTATGCATACATACAATACATATGCATACATACTATATAATAAATAAATATATCTGTTTTCTCTTTTATAATCACATGTAATGTCCGATTTTGTTTATATGCCATATTGTGGCATATAAAAAAATTAGTCTTATGATCACATTAGCGATATCGTCACAACATTGCGTGCAACTAAGCGATGTGACTATAAGCGAAAAGTACTGCAATTCAATATGTTGAACTAAATTTTAAAAATACAGTACAACCTCACTAATCCGGACACTCGCTAATTCGAAAAATCCAGTAATCCGGACATTTAAATTTTTGGGACAGTTTAGAAATTTTTTCTCTATAATCCGGACAAGTGTTCTTTTTTTCTCAGTAGAATTGTTCGTTATTTCACTGCTAGACGAAATAAGTTTTTGTGTGTGAGCAAGAATTAAAGAATGTGTAAAATATTTTAGTTTACTTGAGTTTGGAGTTAAAACGTTAATATGGCAGCTGTAAATAAACGACAACATAAAACATTAACGTTGTCAGAAAAGTGCAAAATATTGAATACATACATACATACATATGTGTATTCAAACAATAATAAATTCTTATTTTTCTAAATGAATATTTTTGGTCACCTTCAGTATGTTTCTTTATGTAAATCAATTAAATACAATTTTTTTTTATGTATGCACATATATATTTTTTTTAAATAATTAACAAATAACTGCAAAGCTTTTGGCTTATTTGCAGAAAACAACCAGAGTCTTTGGCGGGAATCGAACCCGCAACCCTTTGACTGATAGTCCGGCACTCTATTGCCTGGTGAATTCTTATGAGTACTTATTTTCTTTTCGGTAAAAAAAATAAATTATATATGTATGTATATGTACATATGTACATACATATGTATGTATATGTATTGCGTTTAAAATTTTATTTCAACTATAGTCCGGACGGTCCACTAATCCGGACAGTAGCTGAAACTAAATCTGTCCGGATTAGGGAGGTTGTACTGTATATGAAAATTTGTTTCCAAAATATATATATGTTTATGTCACCACTTCTCACACGACCTTTTGTAAAAAGTGGTGTGTTTTTCTCTTATATATTTGTTAGCTAATTCAGCAACCATCCCGGAAAACTATAAAAGCACATTCCACATTGCCAACTTTTAGGATGACAAATTTCAATGACCTTGAAATTTTCGAATAACGATATTTGTTGGTGGTGAATTTATAAGAACTCACCACTTTTTTAATTCATCACATTAGCAAAAAAATATTTCTCATCCCAACCCCCTTTTTCTTTTTTCTTGTTGAGTATGTTGTGTGTTTGCTGCTTGCGTTTTGGCTGTGTTTTTTTCCTGCGTGTTCGTTCGTTCTTCTTTCTCTCTCTCCGTCGTTCCCGTCGTCGACGGTGTCGTCAGTTGTGTGTGAGGTGGTGGCTGCTGGCTGGCGCTGTCAAAAATAGGTGCGAATTGTTGAAATATACAAATAATATTATTGCCACATCCTTGGCACGGTCTCAAAATTTTGTAACAAATGTCATGAAACCAGAAAAAATAATTGATAAGCGAGGGGAAATAAAAAAATCCTCTCCAGTTACTGATACACGCATCGTTACCATTAATCTACGAGGTACGATTGCTCTTAAGATTCATTATTTGCTCAGAAGTTCTAATTTGTCAATGAGGAAAAACTTCGCATTGGCTCATAAAACCTGGAGCGACCTAGAAAATAGTGAAACAAATTTGTTTGGTAACGATTTCGTCCGAAAGCAAAGGAATTCCACAAAAGATTTACAAAAAAGACAGTAACAAATGGAGGAGGAAATAATGTTATGGTATGGGGTTGCTTTTCATGGGAAGGTATTGGTCCGAAACATATCATAGAAAACACAAGGGACAGATTTGTCTACAGGAATTTGTTAGAGAGGGTTATATTACCATATGCTGAGGAGAATAGCCACTTGTTGGGAAATTTAAGCAAGATAATGACCCGAACAAAACACTCCTCCAAATTGGTGAAAGCATGGTTTTGGGGACGCAATATTATTATCGTTGCTAATATTATAAGGCCTTTAAACCAAAAAGAATCTTTGTTTGGGGCCAGCTAAAAACGACAGGTTTCTTTCTAAGCGCTTGCCTGCTTTACATAAATAATAAATACTTTTATTTAACTTCTTATAAATTATGATTAAGAAATTTCACCTATTAAAAGCTACAGCTAAAAAAAATAAATGTTATATTTTATAGAGATTAATTTAAAACTTTATTTTATTGTCATGCAATATCTTTAAAACTAATTAAAAAACCTAATAAAAAAGTCCTTAATAATAAATAATAAATATATACATATGTAAATACAATTTGTATGAATAACACAAACACTATTTTTCCCCACACGCATTAGTAAAATCCCTAACGTAGCAATCCTCTTTCTTACTCTTACTATAAAATAAAGAGTGCATTAGCGCCAAAACAAGTAAGTGTCAATCAACTCAATTCAATCAGTCTAATGGCCGGTATTTGTCGCGAAACGTGTTTATTTGCATTCGTCCTCGTATTTATTTAATTAATAATAGTTAACGCTTTGTGTTTGTTGTACAAATATAATAAAAATGTTATTTAAAATAATTCTAACAATATTGTTATATTTTTCTGATGAAAAGTTATTAAATTGTGTGTTAAAAAAGTGTTTAAAATAATTGCATAAATATTGTGAACAAAATTGCAATCTCATGTAGCAAAGATGGTGGAGCAGCGCTGCTGCAGCAACCACTTGTTTATTTGTTTCGTTTTCGTTTGTTGTGTTGTGTACTGGTATAGGCAAGTTTTGTTTGTTGTTGTTAAAATAAAGAAAGAAAGAAATAAAGAAATGGGTTTGTTGGTGAGAGCGTATTAGTGTATTTAATTGAGACTTAAGATCAGTGTGACCAGATTTTTTTTTTTTTTTTTTTTAACAAACACAAACTGCGAAGCTTTTTGGCTTGTCTGCAGAAAACACCCAGAGTCTTTGGCGGGAATCGAACCCGCAACCCTCTGACTGATAGTCCGGCACACATCGCCTAGTCTATCGGGGCACCCAAACTTCAAAAAGCTAAGCGGCTAAATTAGTTTAAAAATAAGCTAAAAATTGTTTTAAAATGCCAAAAAAAATCTGCTACATTGTTAATAATACTTGCTTGAAAAAAAATTTTACAATTTGAGGTAGGTACGTATGATTAAAAAATAAACTTTTTATATAAATAATACAACTTTGAACTCAAGAACAAAACTAATTAAGGTTCTCTTCAGAAGTCTAATCTTAAAGAGTTGTTAAATATTTTTTTAAGTCATTTTCATACAACCTTAACTAAGTCTTCTGTAATTTAACCCTAGATGGTTACTCTTCATTTTTGTACATTAAGGTTACTCTTCGTTGAATCGACGAACGATTTTTAAGAATAATTTTAGCGGAGCAGCTTTTACAGTTAAAAAGAAACAAAAATATTTTTATTTTAGTATTTTATATAAGAAATAAAAAAAAAAATAAAATTTAATGTAACACAAATTTGTTTTTCTATCTTAAAATTCGATACGAATTTGACTCTTTTTTGTGAGTTATATGATACAGAGTAAATGAGCTTCGTCGATACGACGAACAGTAACCATCCAGGGTTGAAAGCATTTATTTCGTGGTATTTAAAATCATAATATTTTTAATTTTGTATACCCTACTTCATCATACTATACCATATTGGCTTTTTGCTGATGTTTGTAGCACTCAAAAATCTTAGTCTAACAACCACCCTTTGATTCGATTTAATGGCTGTCCACTTAAAGTACAGGTTGCAATTTTGAAGATATTTCTTTTGTTTAAATTTATCTATTATTTCAATTAGCCTCCATACAAATGTTCTGGGCTTTATCGATCATAAATATGTGATTTATAAAAGTATATAAATAAATTTTGCCATAAATAAATTGTATTTGAAACTTAAACACACCTACAAATTTTGTGCAGATCGTTCAATAATTAAGCCTCAGTTAGCCGACTGTAACGGAATGTAACTGCAACAGTAAGAAACAGCTGATGAATATTGTTTTGCGTAAAGTAATGCAAATGGTTATGAAGATGTAAAGGTAACGCAACACCATTGAATCTGTAAGAAATAGAATTTCTTTACATTTTTACGTCATTACATAACATTCCGTTACAGTCGGCTAACTGAGGCTTTTGTCATAGCTCCCATATATGTTCCACTTCAACGATCATAAATCTCCTAAAAATGTAGGTATCCAAATACAATTAAGTGTTAGAAATCATGGCACCTAATTTTATAAAGATTGGTCGATAATTAGTCACAGCTTCCATATAAGAACCACTTCTAAAAATCACTTCCACATGCATTATAATCGGGCTTGACAGACTATACGTTCTTACTTGGTTTTTATAGAATTCATTCCACTAAATACCTATACGTTTAACTTCTAAATACATAAGTAAAAAAGCTGAAAGGAGTTTTCATAAAACACATTTTTGTATTCACAAACTTGCTTCCAAAAAATTCTACGGTTAAGTTTTGATTTTCCCACTCATATGAAGTTTATTTTTGTCATTTTAGTTCAAGAGTTGTAATTTCATCTGTTACTAAATTTGTCATTTATTCTCTAAAGTGTTCATACAATTTTCTTTTTCAACAGAAAATTAATTTATATTTTTAAAATGTTAGAAAATGCTAAACATATTATTAAAAAATGCTAAATATAAATTCAAATGCTAAATGTAAAATTTTGCAGCTAAATCAAAATAAAATAAGCTAAATTTAGCCGCAAAAATGCTAAAATGGTCACACTGCTTAAGATATTGTTTTATAGGTTTCTTAAGTAATACCAGAAAGAAAAAAAATTAATATTTAATTTTTTTTATGCGAAAAATTCCTTAGATGGTACGCGATGCGTTTTTTAATTTTTGGTGTACCAAAGCAAATACAACACAAGTTTTTTTTCAGTGTAAGAAAAATCGTTGTATAATAGAATATATCTGTTTCGATATCTTTTCATTCAACAGCGCAAATTTTTTTTTACAATCAATTTTACAGATCACAATAAGAACAACAAATAATGATGTTTAAGACGTTCCAATCATAGTCCTGATTCACCACACTCTGCAGTTTTAGCTGACCGGTTTTATTTAATTCTCTTTTGAACTTGCCATTTCATTCACACACGTCAACTCAATTTAAGGAGTGTGAAAACGGACATATGCACACAGTCAAACGGTCTCGTTGTTGTAAATATTTTGTATTATGTGAAAAAAAAGAAATATTTCATTATATGAAATTTGCTGTTCCTTTTTGATTTTCATTGTAATTGTTTTTGTAGTAAAAGTTGCTGTCGAGTGTGGTGTAAAAAAGTGTGCAACATTTATATAAAGTGCTGTAAAACTAAAAGTAATAAAACTTCTGTTTATTAAAAGATATATTTAAAGTTACTTATTTATTTTCAATGCAAAAAATGCTAAACTTGGTGCGTTTTTTTTCTTAAATGGCGCGTTTTTTTCTCCTGTATGTGAATTAAATATACTACATGCTCGTATATATGTATGTATGCATGTGTAATTAAATGTCAGAATTAGAATAAATAACTGATATAAATGAACCAGCTGTCTTTTAAAAGCAGAATTTAAATATCAAGGTGAGATATTTTATTTATCAAACATAAATATAATGCAATAATTAATTTGGGCAAAATTTAAATTTAATACAGGGTTTCATATGAAAATACATTTTGGACGAATTAAGTGATATACATACATACATACATACATTTATGACATATGCTAAACTAAATAAATATCTTACGGTGAACATACGATGCAAAATGAAGGTGAAAATATAAATTATAAGTTTTAACGATTATGTAAAATAATTTTGGAAATTTGTTCACCAAAATTTTTTGTTCATTTAATTTATCTGGCAACTGGTTATTGTGTTAATATCCGCCCATTTTTCTTGTACAGGCAAACGGTTAAGTCTTGATTAAAAAAACAACTGGTTATTGTGTTAATATCCGCCCATTTTTCTTGTACAGGCAAACGGTTAAGTCTTGATTAAAAAAACAAGTGCGAGTGCTATATTCGGCTGTGCCGAATCTTAAATACCCTCCACCAAAACGTACTAAGAAATAGAAAAACTACACTGGTTATAGGACTAGAATATTCTTATTCTGTGTTTTCTATTCAGTTTTAGTGCAAATATTATTAGTATTTGATATATTGTTTGAAAGACAATTTTACGACCAACATAATTTATGTTAAATATTTTGAAATTTTATCTAATTTCAACCATTTATAATTGATGTAATTACCGATTCTTACTGTAATTTACAGAGTTTGTTTGATTTTCATAATAACCTTGATTGTAATTTAACAATTTATAAAATTAAAAGAACATGTTTCCATATTCACAACAAGTTAAGAAACAGAGTATAAAAAAGGATAAGATGTAAGATGAGGCTTTTTTGTTGTAATTTGATCTCAATAACATTATTTACAAAAGATTTATGGGTGGCATAGAAGAAATGTACCAATTATGGACTGATAGCTTCTAAATCCAGTATCCACTAATGTGATTTCTATGTATTTTAGGATTATATTGGTTGAATTTCATCTCAATAGCGTTATTTACAAGAGTTGTATGGTTGTTTAGTATGCTCGGAAGTGGACTTAATTCAGGGGCTATTATTTACTGACAGATACAAAATCCAGTAGCTTAATTGCCGTATAACCGATACTAATATGATTTCTGGATTGAAATTTTTGATCCATATAAAAGTTGGTTCGATATCGATATTTATTAGACATTTTTTTTATGGGCCGATCTTCTTAAATTTTGGAACAGTTATTTTAATGCATATGAGGATATTTCATGCCGAATTTCAACATAATAACGGTATATTTAAGATATATATTAGTATAACCGTAAATTTCGGGAGTGAACCTTAGTGGGGGATATTGTCGAATATGGACCGCTATTCTCAAAATTCAGCAGTTTGATTTAGGCATGTATGTAAATGACCCGTGTAAAATTTTGGATTGGTACCCTTATTTATAGGAGATTTATGAGTATTAAAGTGATTTTCGGAAGAGGGCTTTATATGGGGCATACGGTTAAAAATAGACCGAAATTCACAAAATTTTGTGGGATGATTTTTGTATATATGTTAATGATCTGTCCAAAGTTTTGAGTCGGTATCGATATTTATATATATAGGGAGAAATGTCTATTTCAGATGTGGTCCTTGTATGGGAGCTATGACCAATTCTGTGCCGACCACCATAAAATTTAGTACAACTATTTATTTGCCTATAAAGATTATTTATGTCAAATTTTAGCCGTTTAACATTATTTATATCTGTTTTATATGTATTTAAGTGAATTTTGGAAGTGGACTTTATATGGGGTCTATGGATAAACATGGACCGAACTAAAAAAAATTTCGTTTTGCGATTTTTTTTTGCATAAAACTAATTTTTGCTGAATTTTGTTTGATATTCCAATTTTATAGGCATAGGAAGATTTTTGTATGGGGGCTATGAGAAATCATGGACCGATTTTTACTAGTTTCCGCACACTTTCTTCTTTTATCATAAAAACAACGTATACAAAATTGCATATTATTACCTGCAATATATTTCAAAATATTGCAATAAAATAGACAAAAAATATCAAATATTTATGTAGGTTGTCTCACATATTGGTCCATAACTATGGTTGGCTTAAATCGATTTTGCTGATTTTCAATACCAAAGTTACCTGCAAAATAAAAAATATTTTTCTGGAAATTTCGTTTAGTTAAGTTGTATAGTTTGGACGTGAGAGTGTTTTACACAGACGGACAAGGCTAAATCGACTTAGAATTTCATAAGGAGCAAGAAAATATATACTTTGTTGGGTCTCAGATGAATATTAAAAAAGTTTCACACGGAATGACAAACGTTATAACCTCCACCACCCTTCACCACACTTGGTGGTGGTAAAACTAGTTACTTGTCGATAAGTTTGGTTCATAGTGCATGTGCGAAGGTTTTACTGGAGCTTGGGTTTAGTTTTGTCGTTTGCTAAGATTAAAAGATATGTAGATATAAATAAATGTAATAATGAAGAATATAAAGACAGCCATTTTATGTTTATTATAAGAAAATTAATTTCAATCAGTAATGCTTGGTTTTCACTATGTCATTTTTGTTGTCAAATTGTCCAAATTGTTGGCAATTGTATGAAAACGTCTAATGAGATTGCAGTCATGATTGCAAACATAGATGACGCCATATGACAACCCGTTTTCATACAATTGCCAACAATTTGGACAATTTGACAACAAAAATAACATAGTGAAAACCAAGCATAAGTAATATTGCCAAAACTTCTCTGTTTGAAAAACATACTGAAATCTTTCAAAATAAAAAACCGTTTACACTTCAAATTTATTATAAAAACTAAACAACATTTAATTGCTTTTAGTATAATACTTTTGTGCTAAAATATTCAATAATACTCTCGAAAGTAATCTGAAAATTCTCATACTATTTGCACTTAATAAGGCTATTGATAAATATTGAAAAATCTGTTGCAAAAAAATTGCACATATTTTCATTTATCACTAAAGTATTGCTTACATAAAATCCGGTCGCACAAATTGATAAATATTTGCACAACATTTCGATTCACATACATAACTACATTGCATATTTATTCCAAATAAATAATATTTTTTTTTTTGGTTTTCATAATCACTCCGCTTTAACTTTCCTTTGGCAATAGTAGAATATCGTTCCGTTAGTCGAATTGACGACAATTACTGATTTCTTCAATACCAATGCATTGCAGCTTTTGAATAGGGACGAGAACTAAATCAGGCAAAATTATGTACAATAAATAAATATAAATATCCAAGTCATAGTTGAAGTGTTGCTCTTTAGAGTAAATTTCTTGCCAAATCATTGCAAATTTATGAATTTTTGTAAACGTAAACATAAAATCTGTTCAGACTGATTTTATGTGAAAATGTATTAAAATATTTCAAAAATTTTAAGAAAAGTTTAGTTTTGGTGGGCAATATCACTTATTATAGATGTTTTTGTTAGCTAGCGGTCAAAGATTTTCATTATTTTAATAAAATAATTTTATATGCCCTAAATATACATATGTACATTATTGTTTGTATCACAGATACTAGCAATTTTGTAACTTTTGGAATTCGTATATTGTAAAGTCACTTTATTGGCTTACAAGTTGCAATTGCAAATTTACTTAATTGATCTCAAAGTATTATTGGCCTCATTTTTGACCTCCATCTACAAATTACCAAAGGGGTAAAAACAATAATGCAATACGATTTTCCGATTTATAGTCTAGACCTTTTGTTTTTATGCTTACGTACACAAGTACAAGCAATTCCGATTTGCATATTGCATTCAAATAAAGAAGAATACATTCAAATCTTTCGATGTCCTTTAATCTTATTGACACATATTTTGTGTGGCATGTGTAGGTATGTTTGGTTGCGAGTAGTCCTTTGTGCCCGTATGTATGGGGTTCATTTAGTGGTATTTCTGTGTTGTTTTTTGCTGATATTCTGTTGCGGTTTGTGCGGCTAGTGATTGCGGCTGTTTTTCATACATTTAAAACGATGCTAAGCAAACAATTCTTAAATTTAAAATTAATTCATGCAATTAATCAGTAAGAAAATCCCTACTAACTACACTGCACTCAGCGACTCATAAATCAGGATTCGCGGTAAATGTTGCAGCAGCAACATTCCCTCTCAATTCGTGTCGTTGCCATGACTGTTACCAACCATGGCTTGCTGCAACGTCATGGAAAATAAATAAAATGTGAGGAGTAGTTAAAAGAACGTACCGAACGAAGCAGCAGTTTAATATTTTCTGTACGATTTATTTTTTACATACTCTTCTTTTGGTACTTTTATTTTTGTATTTTACATGAAATGAAAATAAAATATATGCAAGTGTCTTCTTCAAGCAACCTCTTAAAACTTCTTTTGCTCCAGTTTTTTTTTTTTTATTTTTCATTTCATTTTATTTTTGTTTGTTTTCTTTCTCTGTTTTCTTGTTGTTGCCGCTGTTATTATTTGTTTGTATTTATGTCGTTCTTATAAACTGTTAATAACTTTTTCTTGTGGCTGTGGCTAGAAAGAATATTTTGGTCTTTACACAAAGTGTCCTTGAGTGCAAATAACGTTTTAAAGTGTATGTGTGTGTGTGTGTGTTTAGTTCCTTATAATCGGAATTTAAGATGTTTAAAATGAAGTGGCTTCTTAGTCACTACTTCAACTCACTCTTATTCACTGCAATTTGCTACTATTTTTATTAGCTTTTCAAGATGCTCAGTTGGTTGAAAATGTTTAAATGTATGAATGTTGAATGTGGGTTTGCATGGTTTATTTGATCTGTTTAGCTAAACATTAAAGTTATGACGCAAATTGTGTAAGAATTTCCATGCATACAAACAGAAATATACAGAGACATAAACAGATACGTTTTAACCGCATTAAGTTCTACCCTTTAGCCAGGGTGTTATTCATTTTGCAATATGACAACTGTTTGTAGGATTAACACTAGGAGCACATATGTACATTGTTTGATGAAGTAGATCGTTCGATTAAAAACAAATTTTGTTTAAGAATTTTATGCAAAGCCTTGTTCATATTAAATCTGGTAGCATAAATGCTTAAATATTTATGTAACAAACAATGATTGAATAATTGTGAAGCACAAATTAATAATCATTCAGTTTTATTTAAGAAAATCAGTAGGAATAGATTAGTATTAATTTTGATTGAACTCATAAACTATTGTAATTGTCAATTGGTTGGTTGGCCAATTGTTTGGTTTTATATATATTTTTCTATTACGTCGACCTGATATGCAATACCAATCATTGCAGCTGTTGAATAATGTCAGGGAGCTAGATCGGACCAAAACTTAACTGGAGAGTAATAAAAGGGAGAAGGGATCTACCGGTATTCTTTTATAGAAATATTTTGGGCCATAGTTGAAGAGGTGATGAAGTTCTTTAGACCAGAACTGTAAATTGCTTGCCAAACCAAATTAAACAATTTCTGTATACATATTTATATTTTGGGCCGACATGTCCACTGTTGTTTGTGTTGTTGAATTTTTTCAAAACTTTGTCGTTAAGAGTTGTTGTTTGTTTAATTGCAATACCATTCTGTACAATTAGTTTGAATACCAGCAACCACATTATTCTATATTTATATTGGTGTTGCGCAATGTCGAATAAATCCATTTTTTGCTTTATTGAACAGAATGTTTTCTTTGTAAGTTTTTTCTTTTTGTTTCTTATTATTGTTTATTTAACCTTTTTTTATTAAGATTTTGGTAATTATTAAAGCTTTAGATCTTTTTTTTTATAAAACATTTAAATTTTTATTTCAATATTTCGCTACTCTTTGAGTAGCTTCTCCAGGATAAAATTTTTTATTTTTGTTTACAATCTTTGCTTAAGGTTTGCCTGTATCGTTTTTATAACGTCATTTATAGTACTTTTTTGGAACTTTAGTTTATTTGCAATTATTGAACCAGTTAATGTCTGATTTTCTAGAATTCGTTTATTTTCTATTGCTCAGCATCCCATACAAATATACTCCAACTGATTGAATCTTTTGACAGAACCAAATTATACAGGCATGTGATGGAAATCGAAATCGAAAACGAATCAGTTTTGGAAATACATTTTAATGCATTTATAATCTAATTTTTAAAATTTTTGTTTTAAGATTCTCTTTAGTAGCCCAATATCTTTATATTTTTAATGATAAAAGTTTTTCAATACAGAAATATTGCGAACAAATTGACTTCTAAAACTCATTCGTTTTCGTTTTCAATTTCCATCACATGCCTGCTAAACTAGTGTAGCCCGTTTGCAGCCAGTGAAATTCTAATTTCCCCTAACGGCACTTATACACTGATTAAAATAAAAACATTTAAATAACACGTGTATTTCCTGCATGTAAAAATCAACATCCTGAAGACTACCCTCAGATCCAATAATTTCATTAATCAATACAGTCAGTCCACAATCAGTCCCAGGTAACCACTACTAACTCGAATTTCATTTGATATTTACCATAAAAACCATCATAAAACACTTCAACCCTCTGCACAAAGATTCGTGTTAAACCAAGTTATCCCAACAGCATTGTAACTATCATACATCATCGTTGTCATCATTACGAATATAATGTATTCTCGTGAGAGTTATTGCTACAAAACTCAATGGACACAGATCCTGGAAAAAAAAACTTCCCTCTTACAGCAGTAAAATCGTATACGAATTAAAATGCTCCACCCAACTATAAGTACATACTTTTATGTGTTCATAGAAAAACCTAAAAAGCGAGTAAATTAAAATAAAACCAGTTGATATTCGATGCGTTTAATGTATCTGTATCCTTTTTGCGTCCGTAAATGTAATAAAGATAGTAGCCGTAGTAGTTGCAAGCAGCATCTACAGCAGTTATATGATTTGGTGTAATTTAATTTCAAAGGTTCATAAATTATGCTTAGAAATCATTGACATTGATGATACAAATTGTGATTTTGGTGTTCAATTAGTCTTGAAATGTTGTTGATTTTCTTGGTTTTTGGTCGTACATACATATTCGTACAAGTTTCCAATTTCATTATGTATGATATTTGCTTTACCATAGAAATGTGTTGTGTCACTCGTAAAGTTATTGATTCCAAATCACTTTGATGTGTGCAGACATTTGAGGCAACAACCGTTGGCAACGTAATGGAAAATTAATTACTGCAACCTCTTTAAGATGCAATGTACTCGTACATATGTATGTATATGTAGGGTAGGCAAATGAATAAATATTTATTTCTTGTTACGATCTTAGCTCTAATGTGGCCGTTCCAGACACATTTCTGAGAATCTGGTTAGTTAAAGAAATGCGTTTAAGTGTTGATATATTGCTCTTAAACATATTGATATCAAAATAACAATTTGTTTTTCAAAGTATTTAAATCATTTTAAAAGTTTACAAGTACATATGTAGTAGTGCTGGCAAATTCTATTACTTTCCATTACTCAATAATATTCAATACATTTCATTTGGGTACTCAATACTACTCTATACTTTTAACGGATTTTTTGAAATTGTAACGCATAGTTTTTATCTGCAAATTGAAGTAGTTTCTTCAAAAAATAAAAATAGATCTTCAACTATTATTGGTTTTGTATGTCTTTTATTATTAAATCAAAAATAAATGTAAAGCTAACTTTAAATTCAACGTTAACAACAACTTGAGAAATAATAGACACAGCTCACAGATTGTTATCTTTTTTTACAGTGATGTATTTGTATGCACTATTTTACCCACTAAACATGCTTAAAAATACAACTCAGAAAGTATCGAGTAACTACTTTTGAGTATTGAGTATCCAAAAAAAAGGGCAAGTACTCGATACTCGGTACCCATTACTCAATACTTTGCCAGCACTAATATGTAGGTATATATGTGTGTTCAGACTCGTTATGTTTGCTATATTAATTATAAGTAAGAGAGTGGTCACTGAGAGTTATGAGGTAATTGTTAAGTCAATTCGATACACTGCTATTTTAATATTTACAGTGCGACCTAATTTAGGTATTCGGAGCTGTACTTCAGCCTTGTTAGATACCTTATGCCACAGGTTGTATCCGCAACTAGTCTTGTTAGATATTCTAGGTGATTGCTGTGATCTGGTCTTACACAAATGGAGTCATGTAGTCTTTATTTAATATCTTCCACCAAACTATAATATCACTACATAACGAATGTTGCCGTCATCCGCTAAAGAAAAAATCGTAAAAGATAATTCCTGTTTCATAAGGGAAATTTAACAAAATCCAGGAGAATACTAGAACGAGCATGACGAAAACTGTGAACATTGTATGATAGGTAAACATGCACATCGGACTCTCTTTCAATAATAACCATCGTTGTGATCAGAAGATTGAGAAAGAGGACAGCTTTTATTTTAACGACTGTCTGATAGCTTACTTCTACAAATATCTGTGATATCTATTACTACATTGCTAATTAAAAGTAATATAGTTACGCAAAACTAAAACAGCAAATGATCGCTTGTTTCTTCAAAAAAAAATAAAATAAATTTGTAGATCAGCGACTAAAAACATTTCCTTGACCCCATTAGAAATGAAAATTGCGCTGGTTCTAATACATACTTTATACATTTTAAAAAGTATTTGCGATTAATTCGTGCATGTTTTTCAATCATTCTTTCTCATATCGATTTCTAAATATCATTGTCATCGTTGTTAATTATATTCTTACCCTCCATAACATTGATTATGCATAACATTTAAAACACAATCAGAATATATTCTTGTTTGTTGTTGTTTCCAAATTGTCAAAATCAGCAGCATTATTTACACTTTAAATTCATAATTTTGTTTTCCTCTACTACTATACAAAATGAATATTTCAATATTTTCCAGCTGGTAACCAACCATTAATACCAAAAAAGAAACAAAATATATGTATAAAATGAAAGTGAAAGAAAAGCAAGCATAAAAAAATAAAAAAAATAACATACATTTTTGTATGAGTGCATGTCATTAAAAAAGTTAAATTCATTTTAGTCTCCAAACTGTGACCCAAAAGATACGAAACATTGAACACTGAGAATTATCTACCACCCATCGTTCGTACCGTTCATTCGTTATATTTTCTATACATAACCTTATACATTGGTATTGGTAAATGAGTGTGTGTGGAGTGTGTATCCGGTTGTATGTCAGATTATAAGTGCATATGTGGGGTTTTTCTGTGTATGTGTATAATTGTAGGAAAGAAATGTATGTGTTTGGTTGCTTGTATTATATTTATTCTGACTTTTTTTTGACACAAAAACTTAAGGACAATTTTAAAGTTTTTAAAAGTTTGTTTTCTTACTTTAGTCTCAATTGCATTAAAAATACAAACAGATATATTTGTAGGTGTGTGTGTGTGTATAAAAGTGTGTTTGTTTAAAAAAAATTAAAAAACAGAAACAGAAAAAAAATCAACATTTATCTCATGTGCCCAATTTTATAGTCTATGCGCCCAAACCTTTCTCACTACTAACCTCCACATATTCACACGGAAAATACATTTATTCATTCAAACACTGTTGGAAATACAAAATGTAGCACAGTTCTTTACTGCAGCAGCCCTAAGAGGAATGAACATACAATTACGCTTTCTTTCCCTTTCGCACGTGGTATCACAGCAGTTCAATTTAAATTGACTTGAGTCAAAGAAATTCTAGCATAAATAAGATGAGAAAAACTAAAAATGATTTCGACTGTAATGTAGCAGAACTGAATAAAAGTGTAGGCGACAGTATCAGGAAAAACCGGCTGGCATACTTTCAGTTTCTTACTTAGTTTCTCTTTCATCTTTCCATCTTCGGTGTATATGTACATACATATATGTTTGTTCAATTGAGTTGAAGTTTGAATATATTACTCGCACACGACTCCTCGTACGAGTAGATCATCAAAAGAAAATTCTTACTATATGTGTCGCTCGTTGTATGTTTATAAAGTTGCAAGTTTTTGTTTCACAAAAAAATTTCCATAAAAGAATACAACATTCAACCTTCAGTGACAATTTAGCAAAAGTTGTTGCACTTAATACAAAAAGTTTGTTTTTAAAGCAAAAAAATAAATAAATAGAGAGAAACAGAAAAAAAAAATGATTTTATTTTTCATTTATGTATTAAAAAGTTTTATGTTGATTCATACACACTCAGCTACACATTTGTAAATACACATAGCTTATACATACACACATACATACATACATACATACATACATACATACATACATATGTATGCATTAAGAACAAAATAAAGTTGACACTTTAAGAAGGTTGTTTTAAGATTTAATTGCAGTAAGATGTGAGATGTATTATCTATTATGTTTTTAAATGTTTTCTTTCCAGGCCGCACTAGAACCAAAGAAAGAAGGACAATATGAAATATGAATTGTAATATTCGGCATAGAAGAAATTACGTAGATATATATTAAAAAAATAAAAGTATATACAGGCAAACACCGCTATAACGAATCTCACTTTGCCGAAAATCCCATATAACGAACAGTAAAGTTTATTAATGCTAATTACCTTATATAACGAATACAACAGTTTTTGTTTTTGTCAGACGTTGAGAAAATTAAAACAAAATCAAACTCAAATCAAATAAAAAATGGATAGTATACTCCTACGATGGAACAGGAATTTTCAAAGAGTAACAACCCATTCGAGTTAATTGATTAATTCATTAACATAAAGCGTGGTTAATTTTCATGGTAGAATCATTTTTCGAACCGAAGTCCTTCCAATAACAACTTTTTTAATCATCATAATGTTCCCGGTCACTCTCACTAAGAACAATCAGTAAATACCACAAATAGTGGAAAAATTTGGACGATAACTAGTTCTCCTATTGTCACCATTTTATTAAAAAAAACAAATCTCAATATAACTAATTTTTCAATTTAATAAATAGGTATAACGCAACGTCATTTGTCTGTACACACATATGTAGATATATAAAACTTTTCTTTTTAATAAAACTAAATCCTTATTTTATTACATACATATCTTTACACCACAAAATTATTAATATATTACATCAGTGATAAAAAAATAAAAAGAAATATTTAAGACATCTCGCTTCGTCATTGTAGAGAATAATTAGTATGGAGATAGATGGCTTTCTACAGACCATTAATTTAATTAAGAATTATACCCTCTCCTTTTATTTGCTTATGGCTTTCGTCATATTATACGTGGAGAGAGACGACGTTGAACCATCGATATTTTCCAGCCGTTTAAGTCTTAGGTAATTGATGGTAAACAAAATAGATATTCGTGTATTAAGCTAAGCACTATAGCCTGTAAGCCTTGCCGCTTCTTTACTGTGGAAACGCCTTGGATATAATAAAGTCGACTTGATTCCATTGTAACAGCCATGTTGCATATTGGTGATGATACTAACGTCGGTAGCATGTGTCTGGAAATAGAGTCGTATGTTATACGATTGAAGAATGGTACTTAAATATCTCTTTTGGCTTAACTGCCAAACGGAGCGGGTGATCTTTACTGATAAGTACAAAGTAGATAAGTTTATGCCTCCTCGATATAATGGGAAATCATAGTTAAGAAGCCTTTTCACATTGCTTTAATATTTTACTATATGGTTATCTATGGATGTTGTTATGATGAACCATTGGATTGTATGAACTTGTTTAAAAAGATTGTTGATGATTTAACAGCTAAACCTGTATTTCGTAGGCATTGCATTGGGGCCAAGAAATTGTGATTCTACTGGCATAGTTCCAGCGATTGTTGAATATACCGATAGTTGAATATATAGGAGTATCTATCGTCTATGCCGATACAATAGACATTAAATATGTTGATCTATCCCTAACATGCCCGTACTAACTAATATAGTTTTCCGACTGTATGATGTTGTAGTTTGAATGATTTGACCGGTGACATTATAAGTGATTATCTTTTTTCAATATTACGTTCTATGACTGGAACAATCTTTTCTCATATTTCTGGTATGCCGAGGTAATTTTGTAAGCTCTGAATATTGCTCTTCTGGGTATATCTTAACGAAAGGATAAATTAAATACTGACCTTTATCTTTATCGTACTACAAATATATTTATGAATTTTATACTAGTTCAAATGAAATTTATACTAGTTCAAATTATCATGATTCGATTTTGGAAATTAACATCGTTAACAAGGATTGTAAGAACTCCCTTAACAAGGTCAACAATGTTGAAGTTGGAACAGTTACATCTGTGATAATACTTCTACTGGTTTAGATCAATAATCCTTTGGGGTTGGCTGACCAGATTAATATCTGATGGTGTAGTGACATGGGAACCATTACCACAATTCTCATTTGTATGTTAGTTTTCGGACTTACTTATGTATTTGTAAAGGAAAATATGGGTTATTTTAAATCCAGACTCACAAAAGGCATCTCTGAATTACACTTACACCTTATTACTAATAACTACATTTACATTATTATGTACGTATTTAATACATTATTTTTTATTTAAACACCAAACAATAATATACATTTTTTACATTATTATCACTGTCATTACATATTACTTTTAACATAACACAGTTAAACAGAGTCAAAAGCATGACAGGAGTAGGAACCATATAAATAATAATAATTTTAAAACAATAAAAAACCGTTCTTACTATCCTATGAGTATGTTTATTAAAATAAAGATGAGGGCGTCAACTTTTACCAACAATAAAAACAATAAGAAGCAAAAAATGAATAAAACTCATTTCAATTTTCCAGAAAGCTTGAATTTTTCTTGACTCTGAATTTTCTCTTTTCAGTCCTTCATTTCACATCTTCACTACATCTCAGCAACATGTCGGCACAAATGTGTACTCGTATTTCTATTGTCATTGCAAACATGTTTATCGCTTGTCTGATTTTTATAACATAATTTAACCACTACAGGAAGAAAGTTTATACACATACAAACACTTTTTATACATATGCATGTACATATGTGAAAGTGTGTTTGTATGCTTTGTGCAATTGTCTACAGTGTAGAGCTCTTGTCTTAATATATATAAGTAGTGTTGGTACTTTTAACGTAAAGTTAAAATATACAATTGTTAGTTACCGCCTTACAGTCAAAGATATTGAAATAAGGTTTGTAGTTTCTGAAATTGCTAATATTAAAAACTCTATAAATAAACTACTTGTTAAACTGTTTAAGTAAACCAGTACAAATAACCTATCATGACTATGAACCGTGTGCGTTGAATTCCTGTAAAATTCACGGTTGTCACATCTTACAATACTAGTAGTTCATATTATCGTGTGAACTTACAATTTTGGTCTTGCAACATTGTCAGAAATAGCATTTTCAGTACATTGTAAGAAAAAAATATTGTCAGAAATCGAAAAATCATGTGAACACATTTCTTGCCGTTGAAAGATTGTGGTAATATTATTGTCAAACACTTTGTATTGTCAGATGTACAAAGTCTTTGCATATGACAACAGCAACATTGTCCAAAAAAATACTTCCATCTCCAACTCTGTATATAAATAGATACATAAATAAAGAAATAAAAGTATGTATCAATAAAATTAAAAAATGTGATAAAAAATTGAAGAATTATATTAAAGAAAATAATATATAAATGGATAGCGAAATTTCAATTAATGAATCCTGCGTCATATAGTGCAGCCTTGAGCCAATTGAATTGAATATTCCTATTCAGTTGCCATCAGGCTCTAAAGACGACAAAAAATCCTTGGCCTTGATAAAAATCCTACCGCAAAAAGGTAGAATCTGTGTGGTAACATGAAAGTATTATCAAACCAAAAATAATTTATGGCAATAGGTCACAGATTCCATACAGTTCCTTCAGCAAAACTTTTCGGCGTTTATTTATTACATACATACATACGTACATATGCAGCTAAAATTGTTTCAATTGCACTTTTTTTGTTCCATGACAATTCTTAAAATTTTTAAACATACACACAATTCTTGCAAGGCCTGACAACGACCTTGACAATTTTTGCCATATAAGAATCATACAACCGTGTGAACTGAACATTTTTGTTGACAGATAAATTTATTGTCAGACAATTGTCTGCCAATGATATTGTAAGGTTGTCTTACAATCCTCGGAACTGAGAATTTACCTTTTGTTAACAATTTTTTTATGTCAGTACATTGATAGCACATTACCAGATCTGTACATAGCCCCATCTTGTAGTAGTAATTGATAAAGTTCAATTTTCAACTGCGAATGAGATACCGAAATGAACAAAGAGAGGATTGTGCATTATCTATTGGGTTGAAGTTTGCACACATGACATCTTGCCAGCAAAAAGCTTTTCCTGGTCATTATTCTTATAATGACTATCCGTATTTAACTAAGATTTTCTGCTGATTTACTTCCCATACACAAATGTTTCACGTTGTAATCTATGCGAATTTCATACATATTTATAACAATAACTATCTGTAGTGCTGCATTTCGTGGAAAAATTACTCGTGCACACTGCTACAAGACAACTGGAATTATTTAATGACACACAGTGCAAAGTTTTACTAAAATATGTTATATACTTGTGCAACAAGGGAGATACTACCCCCAATACTATATTACACTAGAAGCATGGCTGGAATAACCATGCAATTATGGCTGTTAGTCCTTCTTATTGTTGGTTATATACCATACAAATGAATTTAAATAGGTTTATTTTCGCGACAAACATATTTACATAATATGTGTGTATTTGTATTTGCTATATGTATAATAAAATGTGTGCTAAAACTCATATGCAATGTTGTATAACCATTCTGCAAGTAATTTCAATAATACTAAAATAAAACGATTTCACATTCCAGAAGTCATACGCATACTCGTACACATTATTTAATATTTATGTACATATGTACGAGTATATGCATATATTTATTTATTTATTTTAAATAACTTTCTTAAAAATATCCTGGCGGATTGTATTGGGCTATAATTTATTTAATTACATTTTTAAAGCTAGAGTAAAATTAAATTAATACAAGATGAGATTGAATGAACCAATTTAAAATATATATGTATTCTTATCATAGAGCTATGCCAAATAAATGCTACATAATAGATATAATGAAGACTTAGAACTGTGACTATTAACAAAAGATCGAATACCCTAAGGCAGCATGTTCAGTGGGACAATATATTGATAAATAATTTGCCATATCGAGCTGATTTGCTCGAAAGACATATTCTATTTGAAATTTGGATAATACACTCCTTTGTCCAAAATCAAAGATATACTTATTCGTACACAATTTATGTCCGATTTTATTAAAAATAAGTTTAAAAATAAAACAATTTTAAATTTTCTATTTTTTTGTCCGGAAAACCGCTATATCTTGAAGGTGAAAATTTTTGCATTGTCATAGTAAAACGCCAAATTTTTCATACGCCAACACCTTACACAATAAGGGTGAATATCATATTTTTTTAAAATAGAAAATTTTATTCGAATTTATGATTTAAGAACACAAAAGCAGAGATTCTAAAATGGGCAGCAGTTTTAGATACTGAAGTAGTCTATATCGATTATATCGTCCCCTCAATATAACAATAGCGTATAATTTGTTTGGGGTTTTGAGAAAATAGAGTTTAAAGTTTTTGTCTACATATTAAAACCTCAATATCGCGGTAAATAAAAATTCTTCATATTGGATTTTTCGGCGAATACATAATACCGTTTATTGTCTTTAAATTGACCAATTTTTTTAATCTACGCATCCTTAAAGACCATACTTATGTCATTTAAAGCGCAAGTCCTCCATATAGGTTATTTTATTTTTTAAGGAATTCGTATGATGTATCTGATACACTATTTTATTTTGTTATAATACGCTGTTTTATTCAATAATTCTACGGTATTTTTATTAAAATATTTGATCTCAAAAATATCAATTTGTAACATTAAAAAACAGTGATTAATTCATAGTTTTGTTAATACAGTGGCACATATTCAGTACTTTCCAATTTGGGTTATTATAAACAAAAAATTATGACAAATTAAGGTATACATTGCGTAAATGAAAAAATAACTAGAAATTCATTCGTCTTCTTTCTCTTCCACTGCTACATTTAGCTCATCTAAATAATTTCGCTCCTTTCCACCTTGTAAGTTAAAAACAAAATGACTGCGAGCCACGAGGAATCGCATTCTTTTTGCACAAATTTTGGAGATTATCACTTGTATTTAGAAACTGTTCTTCCGATCACACGTAAGAAATGGGGAGAAGTCCAAGTCTGCTTGTATGTTTGCACTAGCCCAGTGACCAGTTAACACTGCTACTAGCCTCCAAATGTAAAACGAATATTGTGGTTGACGTTATGCTACAGAAGCTTTCGACTTTTCGAAGTCTTTCTCCTTTCCTAATTAATTTTGGAAGCACTTACATTTGCAGCTCAAGAAATTTTAAGCTGTTGCCGGGAAGCAAGGCAACTTTAAACTTATTTGCACTTGTCTGCCTCATTCTGGTATTTAGTCCCAATTTATATTAAACAATTCTTTATGCTAAGCTGATTACCGTTTAGACATCGGGATGTATTACATATGTGTGTATACTCTCAAATAACAATACGAGCGATTTAAGCAATAAGATTTGTGCTGTGTGAACACCGAAGAAATTCCAAGGAAAAAATTGTATCAATCTTTTCCATAAGAATTGCTTTGTGTAAATCGGGATTTTTACACTTACCCTCTGAGAGGTTAATAATTATAAGTATGTTAATTATACCCTACACCACCATAGTGGGGAGAGTATATTGGATTTGTTCTGATGTTTGTAACGCCCACCTTAAAGTATACCGATCGACTCAGAATCATTTTCTGAGTCGATTTAACGATGTTTGTCTGTCCGTCCGTCCGTCTGGCTGGCTGGCTGTCCATGTAGAGCTTGTGCGCAGAGTATGGTCGCAATTTTGAAAACATTTTGATAAAATTTGGTATATAATAATCCTTGGATGGGATTGAAACTGGTAAAAATCGGTCCATTATTTCACCTGGCCCCCATACAAATGTCCTCCCGCAATTGGGGTTTACCGATCATAAATGTTTAAATTATGCAAGTATCCAAACAAATTTCATCACAAATGAGTGATAAATGAAGCCAAATCACATCTACAAATTTTGTGCAGATCGGTCCATAATTTCTCGTAGCTCCCATATAAGGACCACTTTCGAAAATCACTTTAAAGAGCCATAACTCACTTAAAAATGTTGGTATCCATATAATATTTAACGCAAATATATTTCATACATATACAAATAATACGGTACAATTTTAATATGATCGGTTCATAATTGGTCGTAGCTCCCATATAAGGCCCTCTCCGTAATTCACTTTAAGCACCATAAATCTTTTGAAAGTATTTATATCGAGATAAAGTTTAACATACATAATATTTATATTCATAGACATCATGACACTACATTTTTTGATGATCGGTCCACAATTGGTTATATATCCCACATAACGTTCATTTCTAAAAAAAACTGTACTGGGTGTAGGGTATTATATGATCGGGCTTGACCGACTATACTTTCTTACTTGTTTTAATAATAAAAAAACACACTATTTATTTTCGAGTTAAACCGATTTATTATTTGTCCGCTGTGGTAATGCACAGTGACAACTAAAATATTACAACTGCTTATTTATTTATCGATACTTATTATTTATAGTAATTATAAAATATTTTATGTTTAATATTGATTAAAGAACGAAAAAGAGACCTCAGCAAATTATTTCGGCCAGACAAAATTACGAGGAACTTTCAGTGGTCTGATACAGTTCTGAGAATTTATCGGTCGATTGGCCTGGTCTAGTAGACGGAAACGTTATATGTGTTGATTTCTTTGTTTTAATATTCGCAAATAATTCCAAAGAATAATTTGGATTGTGGCGGAAGTGCTACACGCGCCGATATGACAATGATATTACAAGAGTACATACATATGTTAAAGTATGTATGTTTTGTATTATGATCTAAAATTTCATAATAAGGGTACATACAAACATACATATGTTAATGTTTGTATATCTTTTATATTATGAAGATTCGTGTGGCTGTAACTGTTAATTACTGTCTCTAGTAATAATTATTCACCACGACAACGCATGCAAATGTCGATAATTTTATCAATATTTTCAAACACAAAATTGCAAAATTGCGAGTTTATTTCGTTAATCATATCTCGGGTTTTGAGATTGGTTTAAGATTAAGACTGCTATTTAAGAATTTAAAAAGAATTGGGTTACCTAGCAAATCGCAGAATTTTGCGAAATTATGCGAGAGGGAAATTTGAATTGCAATAAATTTCTTGATGCGGTGGCGCATCCGATCTTATTAATATTTACATAATCAATAAAATATTAATATTTAGTTGTTTTATATCTCGATAGCATGATCTATTGGTTCCTAAACGCATTTGCAGCCGATTTTTCTAAATTGCCCAATTACGCCTCCCGACTATATAGCGCTTCATACAGTGATACGGTCAGAATGTAGAGGCTTCTCAACAACTAATCTTGGATTTGCAGAAGTTCAAATGCGTCAGTTTTTTCAACTAAATTCTTAATAGCAGTTTCAAAAGGACGATAAATATTGAATCAAATTTTACGATATACATATATATGTACATATAAACAGCTTTTACATATGTATTTAAATTTATTGCAACAATTGTCATAGCTACGATTAAATTTTCAAAACTTTCATGTTTTTCCAATATGCTGCTGTTGGAAAACATAGTTTTTCAAAGTATCTTTGAATTAAACAAATATTGGTTTTTGAGATACATATTTGAATTTTATACTACAAGAATTGACTTAATTTGTATTATTCGAAGAACATTATTTTAATCTTTTAAATAACATTCAAGTAAATTATATATAAACACAAACACACAATTCTAAGTTTAAAAAACCAATTGCTATTTTTATTAATTTAATAAAATTGTTACATGAACACTGTTTATTTATTGTAAGTATTTTCTTCAACTGTATAAATATGTCAATTGTTTAGCTACACATCCTTTCTTTTTCATTAAACATTTCGCGGTCGTCATTTAATTGAATCAATTTTGTAAACAAATCAGCTTCTTTGTTTCGTTTAAATATTTTTTTATTGATGATTGTTGGTTGCTACTGTTGTGCTTTCATTACAAAGTTTGACAAATATTTTTATCTATTAAATATTCGGAGTTTTAGACTTTTGTTCACTACTTTTCATGTACAAATATTCTTATGTATGTATGTATGTATGTATGTATGTATGTACATAGTTTTTACAAAAATAAATTGAAATATTTCTATAATTGTCGCTTCACTGCAAAATTTTAACCGATTTTTTGGTTAAAACTTTGTGCAGGTTGTCATCATAAAGTTGTGTTGTTATTGTTGTAGCTTTTGTTTTCTTTTTAGCAATAATAAATATTCTGGTAAAATTGTTGCTGCTGCTGGTATTTGGTGTTGCTATTGTTTTTATTTATATTTATCTTTTAAACACAAAGTTGTTTGTGCAGCAGTTCCTTCCGTTTCCGCACCCGTCAAATATTATGTGTATTAAACATCCGTTTTTTATATTTTTATTTTTATATTCGTGAATTTTGTCGTTGTGCAAAATTTTACTGTATGTTTATTTTTGTTTATCTTTCTTTTTTTTTTGGTTGTTTTGCGTCGAGTACGTGAATAGATAGATACCTATTCAGTGGTAGATGCAATTTGCAGTTAACCAATTTTTTGTTTTTTTGATTTATTATTTAATTTGTTAAAAATACATACTTTTGTCAATACAAAATCTTTGTGTAGAAATTTTGCTTTTGTTCACATATTATTTAGAAAATCAGTTTGTTTGTTTAGAAAGATTAGTCTAATTGTTGTTATTATATATATTGCAATATTTCAAACAATTAGAATAAACTCATTTAGGAAAAAATAAATAAGACAGGTCTTTTGTTTAAACTTTTTTAAAAAACTAATTAATTAATTTTTGTGGTGTACTAATTTTGTTGTTGGTAAACTTCTTTGTGTATTTCCATGCGAAATAATCGTGCTGCAAACAGTGAGTGCACTGCAGTCGAGCACAATGCACAATGAGATTGTGAGACAAATAAGTATAAAAGGTATTTTAGTTTAAATTAAATTTTATTGTAGTATACATTTAAAATTAAATGATTAGCTGCTGAAAATAGTTGTCACACTTTCATTTAAGGGATTTCGCGGAAACAAGCTTTTAACATTGTATAATTTTATAGTTGTAGTTTTAGTTATACTTTTAAAGATTTCCCATTGAATTTTTACAAAAGTTTGTTCGATAACTTTTGCCATACACTGTAAAATTCCACACATGTGCTATTCGTTTATATAACAGAGACTTATAAATCCATTAAACATTATACAAATTAAAATATTTCACTTTCCATATGCACTGCAAATGTCTATGTATGTTCGTAAGTAAGTGTAGTACGTCAGCATTAGCAATTTAACAGTCGTCTATTGTTGAAAAACAAACAAATAAACCAGAAAAAAATTAAAAGAAACTTTTGCCACCCACCACTAAACTAAACATCACAAATGTATGCAAATGCAAACATCTTGTAGCAGCCAGTATAGCAACAGCACCAACAATAGTTTCCAACAGCATTTAAATGTTGTTGCAATGAAAACAATGCATTAAGACAAATTCAACTGTTTGGAAAGTATTTATGAGAAGGAGTACTAAACTCGAGTTGTTTTTGGGGTAAATAAAAACAGTCTAAAAACTAAATGGCCACCAAATAAAAGCTGTAACGTGCTGGTGGTTGGTTCGTTTATGTTTGCAGTTGTTTGCAACCATGGTTGTTATTGTTTTTGTTGTTGCTGCTGGTAAATGTTCAGAGAGTTATTACAAGTTGCTTGTGTATCATTTCCTTATTTAAAGTCATACTTTCTTTGGAGGCATGCCAAGAAAATTAATTTATTTGCATTATTATTATATTCATGTAGTAGTGCCAAAATATACAATGACACACTTTTGCACACACTCATTGATGCAAACGAGGGCAGACTGAAAAGTTTTTTTTGGAAAAAAAAAATAGAATAGAAAAAGCTGAGGCCATGATGAGGTAGTTCGCAAAAAGAAGCGATAGAAAAATAGCTAAAATTATATCTTGAAAGTAGGATGATATTCCTCCTTCAATTCAAGGATGACTGTAGACTTGCTAGCATAGATATTTGATTTCAAATGCCCACTTGCAAAGCGTTAAATCATTCAATCTAGTGGACCAATTCTGATAACCAACATGTGAGTGTACATGATCAGTAAATGGAGTAATTGAATTGTTTCATGGCGTATGTATAACAATGAAAATCTTGTTGACAAATTCTCCACATCAATGTCATCCAATATAAGCACAAAGAACTCTGTCTCAGTGTAAACGAATTGTCAATACTACAAAAAAAAACTCTATACAGGTCTACGATGCAAATCAATTTAAAACTCTATACAGACTTACAATTAAAGCCAATATACTACTTTGTGAATACATTAAATTAAAATCAAACAAAGACTACAAAGAAGACTGAAACAAATCTACGATTGTCACTACACTTGGACTTAATAAAAAGCTACGACAGAAGCTAATGCTTGGTTTTCACTATGTAATTTTTGTTGTCAAATTGTTGGCAATTGTATGAAAACGGGTTGTCATATCATGATTTTCATGATTGCAAACATAGATGACGTCATATGACAACCCGTTTTCTCTACAATTGCCAACAATTTGGACAATTTGACAACAAAAATGACATAGTGAAAACGCGGCCTAACCTTAAACTAAATATAGCTAAACTAAGACTACAAACGCACCAACTATTGAAACTAAAATCTGACTTTAAAAGGAGCTAATATGCATATATAGCTGTGGCCTTATGTCATTTCTTTTCTGTCGTTAAGTCTGGCCTTCGACACTGGACGAACAACTAAAGCTCATAATTTTAATTTTTCATTTTCTCTGAAACATGAATTACTGCCATTTCTAATTGTAGTAACTTTATATGGATAATTTTTGTTAAGAATAACTTCAATATACAAAAATGCTCCTTTTGAAATGTGATTTGCTACAGGGACATGCACTGAGGCAAGATTGCAGATTTTATAAATGTAAGATTTCTGACGCCTGATGCTGTCATACAACCCTGGACTACTACCGCCATTTTTTACAGTCTTGGTAACATTTATTACGAAAGGCTTCATTATGGGTTCGCCATTTTTTTTTTGGATTTGACACCAAATATCTCAAACTTACTTTTTTTGGTGAAAAGAATATATATTTTTTTTGTGAAATTCAAACGTTTGGTTTGGTTGTTCTTTGATGTGAAGGTCTTATTAGGTGCCACTCTTCCATGTAGACCATTTTGAAACAAATATCTTTTTATCGTACTTTTAACATTTTCAGTTATTTTTACAGCACAAGATGTTGGGTTTGCTCTTACTTCTCTTATTGTATTTGGTATTCATGTCTATAATTGTACAGTTGATGCTTTCCAACAATTTTACCTATTTTACGCAATGATGTATTTTTTCTATACAAATCTACATATTATGATTTGTCGAGTCTCAATTGATGTTTATCTTCCCATTGTAAAGTTTTCACTACTTAACGTCACAACTTAATCTCTTTTTATGATCAATTATGAAACTTGTAATTATTTTGAATGGCTTATTAACGTTATTGAAGAATTGCCACAACTTTTGGAATGACATAAGGATGATGTCTCTGTTTACTTTATATTGTCGCGTAAAAATTAATCTATTTTAATTTAAATCAACTAAATTTGTATACGCTTTTGTTGCTGTTTCTTTTTTTGTGTCTTCAATACTAATTAAATAACAATATAAAAATTTAATATAATTTAATATGATTTATATAATAATTATTATTTCATAATCGAACTGTTAATTTTTACTTCTTGATAAATTTTAGTTAGGCTCGAGTTCATTAAATTTAATTTTCATTAAATTATTTTTACTGAAGTTAGGAATTACAACTTGAAAAATTTATTAAGTTAAGAAGAAAATAAGCCTTTTTTAAAAAAGTTCAATTTTTTCAAATAATTTCTCAGATTGATGTCGTACATGTAAATAGCGACAAACAATTACAAATTCACAGATACTAAACATGCACACATGTATACATATATTATTAGTGTTAGTGTCAGAGCAATAGTTGCACAAGTAAGACGTAAGTAGTGGCATGATAGAAATAACTATTTAGTACCTCAATACGATGGTGATGATGATGATGGCAGTCATGTTTAAAATGGCCATTAGGTCGGTCACTTTATACTCTATACTTTAAGATTCGTTATGCTTAATATTTATAGTATGTAGTTGCAGTTGTTGTTTTTGTTTTTTTTTTTTGTTATTGGAGTTATTGTCGCGTTGCTATTGCTGCTGGCCTCTCCTGTTCTTGTTGCTGTGGCTGTTGTGTGGCACTGTAGTGTATGTGTATGACTAACAAAGTGGCAAAAGGCAATTGAAAACTGAAAACTTTATGTATTTTCGGTTTTTAGCCAAAAAGCATTTCCGTTTTTTATTTCTCTTTTTTGCCATAAATAGTTTTTTCGTTTTTTCTTTAATTTTTTACTGGCCTATTCAGTTTTTGTTCGTATCCTTTTGCTTCTTTTTTAGTGGTGACTTGGGGTTCTTTTTATTATAACGCCATCATTGGATTGTACGAGTGTTTGTGTGCAACTCATATTTACGCTTGTTGCGGTTTTGCATTAGTGCTGACAGTAAAATATTGTTGTAGAATAATAAGTTTGCGGTCAAAGTGTCGTTTATAATGGCGGCTTTTAATTAGTTAAGTACGTTTAATTGCATAAAGAAACAACAACAACATCAAAAATACCGACTAATTGCGGTCAGTAATGCAGATAAACACAAAAACTTAAAAATTTCGTATGTTTGTAAAAGGAATGTTTAGCTTTCGAAACAGGCTCACAGACAATATAACAGCAACAACAAAATTATTGCAATGGAAAGAGCTTAATTAATTGTGACATCCACATAAAAAAGGCTGATTTTTTTTTGCTTTAAGACTTTCTTTTCACTTTTCTTTGAAACGTGCTGGATTCGGACAAGTTATGTCAAAACAAGTTTAGTTCATAAAATGGCAATATATCGCTTTTTGTGACAAAATGGTATAAAAATATTTTTAATTTTTACGTGGGTTGAGCTGAGAGTGTTGGATAATTTACTGTATTAGGGTTCTGTGAAACTCTAAAACATTGGTTATATTATACACACTGCTCGTCCAAAAATAAGACGTTTTTCTATCCAAGAAGTGTGCGGGAGTGTTCTATTGCAAATTACAAGAAGTTCTCTACTGCGTATAATATCTGCTCCTCCAGCATTACAGAGTTTTATTAACTAAAAAATTATGCCCAATGACTAATGCCAGCGGAGAGAGTTCATTCGAATGGAAAATTGAACAGAGATTTTTCGAGCAAAACCATCCTAAGCGATGAGATTTTCATCTTGATAACTTTGTTAAGGGTCAGAATTACTGCAGATAGGTTTTAGAAAAACCACACGTGATTTTCAAAAACAAATACATTATCAAAGTCTTAGTGTTCAAAGAGATTTTGGGCTGGTTCTTTGATAATAATATCTAGCTGTGAGTGTTACTGTTGCTTGATATTTCGATATGATAACAAAGTTCTTTCTGCCTGAATTGAATTACCGATGTGAGCAGCAAGTGCTTTAAACAATACGATGATACATTACATAAAGTCTGTGAAATAATTTAATTACTGCGTGAGATATTTTCTCGTCATGTAGTCTTCCGGCTCGGAGATCTGACTTGGCCCCTAGATCATGCAATTAAGCACCATTGAGTTTGCCGTTATTAACTTATTTGTATTGGTTTTATCGGCTTATTTGTACTTTTTTATTCAATAAAAGAATTACAATCTAAGCCCCAATTTACACGAAGAAATTTTTATTAAAAAGATTAATACAATTTTTTCCTCGAAATTTCTTCGGTGTTCACACAGCACAATTTTATTGATATGTGCACAGTGAATATTCACACATAGTCCCAACTTACACAAAGCAATTTTGTAAGCTAATTTGATTACCTTTTATACATCGGGGTGAGGGGAAGATAAGACGAGTACACACTTGATTGTACTAGAAATTCGTGTTACTCTCTATACACATGTGTATATACTCTCAAATTATAATACGAGCGATTTAAGCAATAAGAATTGTGCTGTGTGAACATCGAACAAATTTGAAGGAAAAAAATTGTACCAATATTTCCAATAAGAATTGCTTCGTGTAAATAAGAACTAAAGAATAATAACTGCGCTCTCTATTTCATTCAAGCTTGTGTAAATTTCGAAACATCTTTTACATTGTAACCAGAAAGTATTTCGTATATAAATATTTCGGAGTAGTAGCAGATTTTCCCCAGCATGAAAATTTAATAGAATAGAAATTTATATTTAAAGCATTCACACGTTAATTAACAGGAAACTAATATTAATTTTACGTACAATATCGCATACCCCTACTTTCTGAAATACAAAAACAAAGAAAAAAAAAAACAAAACACATTTTCCGTGTAATTACACACCTATTGTCTGCCTTCAACAATGAGACTCGCATATTGCAGTTTTATTTTTGCAGTAACTAAAGAGCTTCTATGAGGGTATGAGCTCACACAACATTGATGATGACAGCGTAACTGAGATTTATGATTTGAAAAAGTGTACGACAATATCTTAAAAATAACAAACAAAAGAAAATTACAAAATTACACGAGATAATCAAAGATCATAATCATTATTCTTAAACAGTTTCAACTTTTAAAATGCACACACACTTTCTCGAATTTAACAACAAAAACAGTGTATAATTGTTGTCATTGTCATAATATCAACTCCTGGCCCCTACACTACAAATATGAACACGAATGAGACTTTGTATCTGCGTCTGATGTGGCTGCATGCATTTTCTATAATTAATAACTTGAGTCGAGTTAGACATTTATTAGAACTCACATAATTGGGGAGGTGAGATACAATGCGTTACTGTATGCAGCTATTATTTTGTTAAGCAGCTGTGTGGCATTACTAAGAGTAGCCTAATGATGTCCATCTGGAGAGTGCGTGCGAGTATACAAACATACTTACACTGGTAACTATATGTCTGTCTGTTTGCCATTGTTTGTTTTAGGTGGACTCTGCCATAAGCATATTTCTCTTCATCTGTTCATCTGTTGTTATTTGAATGTGAATTTTCTAGGAATAATACAAACACATGCTTGCTCACTACACTTTTCTAAGTATGCATTTGTATCGAAGGACAAACTCATAGACGAGTGCGTGCATGTCCATATGTCCATATGTGTAAAATTGTATTTGGTTTGTTAGTTGGATAACAACCATTAAATACTATGTCAACAATAAAGTAAAATTTTTCGCCTTTATTCAAAGTCATTAACGCTTATGACCAAAGAAAAACAGCCCATAACAAATTATTGTTACCGAATTTAGCCATAAATCATTTGATAATTATTTGATTACAATTTATTTCTTTGGCAGTTTATGTTAGATGTTTAAGTGTTTGATTATTTTAGGTTTTTTTTTTTTTGACAAAAATTTATGGTCTTAATTAACAGTAATTATGTATGCAATTAACGTTTATTTGCTGTAAATACACATTTGACTATTAGGACTGCTCTTTGTTATTTATAAATACAACTGAAGCAAACATTTCTACATCACAGCCTGTTAAAATGTATTTGTTTTGTAAACTATAAATGCAATTTAAGTCCCGGATCACACAATGCAACTTTTGCTGCTCAGCTTTGAGTTTTTGGGTGAGAGGGGAAAAGAGAGAGAGAGGGGACCACTCTTCTTTCCCCTATCACCAACAACCTCAAAAGCAGCAAAAGTTGCATTGTGTGATCCAGGACTAAGAAGTAACCAGTCAAAACTTTAAAGAGGGGGTTGCAAGTATTAAATAACTTACTTTTAAAGGCCTGATATATTACTTACTTAGAAATAGTGGTAGAATTACTTATTTATAATCTGTTATACAACTCCTTATTAGAAACATGTAATTTAATAACATATATATAATATTTTAGTCATTAACGTAATGATATATAATGTATATGTATGTGTTAAAATAATGAATTAAAATCATATTTTTTAATTTAGCATTTCAACGAATTACTTAGAAATGCAAGTCTTTGCTGTGTAAATTTATAATTTAAGTTTTTATATTGAATTGTATATTGAAGAAGATTTATTGTAATTAACAATTTATAATAGTCTAAGATATTTTGGGTACATCATACATATGTATATTTAACTTATCATTGCTGAAAAAATTCCCATACGATTTGATTTTGTTTGCGGTGTAGTAAAGCGCTTAGGATTAGTAAAAATAAATCATTACAAAAGAAGAAAACTCGTTTGCATTGTTGAACTATATATAAAAAGTGACGATCACTTTTTAAAATTTCATACACGATAATATTGATTGACGGAATATTGATTTAATTCCATTCACTGTGAGGAGATAAATACCAACTCTTTAAAATTCAATCAATAGTTGATGCTAAATACACGGCTTATTCAGAACAACCAAGCCGACCAAACGTCAATATCGAAAAAGCGTATTGTTGAATAGAAAATTTCAAGAAACTTACTTTTACGCAAAAATCTTGTAGCACGTTCTAATTTTTCCAGTCCTGTGTGGTTTGTTAAGGGCTACAGAGCTGTAGCATTTTCTGCTAAGTTAAATGATGTGGTGGAAAACTTGGCCTTTAATCCACATCTGTGATATATATTGCCTCAAGGTGCGCCATATTTCAAGCTTCTCTGTGCGAAACAATAGAGCCGACTATGCTGAACATTTATCTGTACAAGCTGGAAGCTTTGGTAGCAGTCAATCTTCGCATTGGTCACCTTGGATAAATTTCAAGAAACTCCACTCGGATCAATGAAAAACAATGTTCAGTGCTTGGCGACCCATCGTTTTGGGTGCACAAGATCGTCAGAATTACAGACAGAAATTTGTTCATGATTAGCTTGATGACTTTGGTACAATGGTACAATGATGAATCCAACTCAAATCACGTTTTCGATGATTTTGTTTTTCGACAATTACATACTTATGGTTTTCTTGAATAACGAATGCGTTAATTTGTAGCATTGGCAAATTTATCAAAATACAATGCAATAGCAAGGAAATTCAGCAGCATTTATGCAAAGTAGTCATATCGGTTGCCCCGATAGACTAGGCGATAGTGTGCCGGACTATCAGTCAGAGGGTTGCGGGTTCGAATCCCACCAAAAACCTGAGTGTTTTCTACAGATCAGCCATAAAGCTTCACAATTAGTGTCAGCTAAGCCATAGAGGTCTATTGACCGCTGTGCTATTCCAAAAATAACCCTATCCAGTGTACATATAAAAAATATAATAATCTAAAAGAAAAAAGCTGTGTTTGCCATTTAAATATTGTGTGTATGCTTTATGTTTCAACACTAATATTTTGAAAATCGGGAAACCACAATTTTATTATTTATTACGGTTACATTTGACAAATATTTACTCCAAAAAGCGTAACCACTTATTTTAGCACAAATTTATTTGACGTTGTTTACTTAGTTTTGCAAGATCAAACAGCATCAAATAAATTAAAACTAAATTTTTGTTGTACTTTGCACTAAATAAGAAACGTTTTTCTTTTTTAAATATGTAAATAAACAATTTCAAATATATGCTATTTAGTGGTTACGTGTTTTTGCCAAATGTGACCGTACCTTGAAACTATGTTTGCGGGATTTATTTTTAAACTTTTGTTAAGACTTCAATTTGTTAATTCTTGAACTGTAATTAAAAGCTCTTCGAGTGAATTGAACTTAGATAGAAATAGACAAGAACTCTGTAATTATTGTTTATAAGTAAAATAGGAAGTAACAAATTTTTCATTTACGAAATTCCTATTTTTCTAGAAACTAAGCCGACTTATTCGTCATAAAACATACATGTGCAGGAAAATTGCTTTACATCATAATGAGAATACGTTAAATATTTTGCCAACAAAGGTCAAAAAGATAATAAATGTGGCTCAGCTGAATTTTTACAACTGGCACCATACTCTTCCACATTCAAATAAAAATATGTTCCATTCAAAGTTATGACGGTAGTAAAAAAATTTTCATTTAATAAGGGTCCTATGCATTACACTCCATATATATATATACATATGTACATATATGTAAAATATAAAATGAAATTTGTTCATCATTTAATTCATTGCCTTTTTTCGAGTTGTAGCTGTTGTGCTAATCCTCCTCTCTGCCACGAATGTATGGAACATTTCTATAACGAAATTCTAGTCATGTGTGTGGTATAGTTTTTCATAAATATCTTTTCTTCTCTCATTGACCTTGTTTTATGATCATTTGTTAAGCCTTCAACAACTCGTTATTTAACACTGCAACCTAAACTAGATTGAAACCAGGAAGAAATATAAGACAACACATGCTATATACATAAATATGTATATATTATATGGTTTTTACACAGACACACACGTAAATTCCTGTTTCTATATACCATAGTTCAATTCATTTGTGTTGTAAGTATGTAATCCAAATGTTATCTTGACGCTAGTATCACTTCCAGAATTAATAACATCACACCTTCTTTGTAGTTGGCAATAACGAACGAAGCCATAAATAATAAAATAAAACACAATGAAATAGGGTAACACACTGTTAAATTAAAACAAAGAATTTTATTTCCGAAAACAATGATAACAATACAAATACTTAAATTGAATTTATTAAGAGGGAACTAATCAACAACAAAAATAAAAACAACACAAACACACAAATGAAATGAAAAAGATGAAACTAAAAGAGAAAAGTGTGGAATAAACCCACCCATCCATGTCCCTAAATGAATTTATGTACATTGCTTACGCTGGTCGTTAATATTTCGAGACAGGCAATGACAATCCCACCCCAAAAACTGACCGCCGCAATGTGTGCCATATTTGCTAGAATCGAAAACACAGAACCAAAGTATGATACCGAACAGGAAATGTGTTCGGTATCGTTTGTAATTAAATAGAAAATAATATATAAATATAAATAATAAGGATGTGCTTTTTGCTGAGTTCATTTTCCATTACAGTGAGCCTGAAGTGAAAAAATTATATCGCTCATTTCGTGCAAGGCCGTCACAACTCAAAATTTGAGAGAGCCTTTTTAAGATTTCATCCTATTATTTCTCACAAAATTGCTAATAAGGAATTTAAATGTGTACAGAAATATAAAGTTTAATGTGTTTAAAATCTATTTACCGAGCCTGCTATATTGGAAGAACGGTATATTTTTGTATAGACACGGTTTTATAATTCGATATTTGATTTGTGACACTATTGCTGTAAACCTGTAACATTAATTAAAGTCATAAGTCAAAATGTGACTATATTGTTAAAAAAGAAATATTGTTTATTGATTGAATTCATACACAACTTCATTGTATTGTCTAAAATATTGGAAAACAGAAATTAAATCAAAATGTTTTCTTAAATTATAATATTCAGATTAAATATATTGAATTGATACAAAAATATGTATGTAATTGTTTTGAAAATATGTACTAGACAATTGATTTCAATTCAGCGTACAACATATAAAAGCTAATATAGAAAGTTTTATAAATTGTCATAAAATGTATTGTAATATTTAGGTATAAGACCATTATGTATTAATGCCATGAAATCATTCTTTTTTCGTTCTGATTTGCCAGGCTTAGCAGAAAATGCTTGTACAAAATTTATTTGTTTATAACTAATTTTTGTTTTTAATATTATAACATTTTCAAAATTTTCGTTTGAGTAACTGGTTTTGTAGAATAACATATTAGGAATTTCTTTGCTAACTTTCAAAACGTGTATGTCATTTATTTTTACATTTTTCATATTTAGCGGTCCAACATCTGTTTGCAGCTGTTTAATGTCGTAGAAATCATCAAAGGACATTTCATTGACTTTGTATGGATCACCGGTTATTTTTGCAGTTTTTATTATAGAAATAAATGTTTCAAGTGTATACGACCTGTGGAATAAATCAAAATGTATTTAACTATACGGAATGTGATTATTTGCTATAACGACACAACCAACAATGTGACCTAATTTTATAACAAATAATTTATATATTTCTGGCAATAACGATTCATTTGAAGTTAATACAAATCGGTACAAGCAATTGAATTCATTAGATTAATTGTAATAACGTCATAACCTAAAATAATATTTAGTTTAACAAAATAGTTAACTACAAGAACGTTACATTTTTTTAGGAAATGTTTAAAATGCAAATGTTCTTGATAAAGAAATAGAAATATCCAATTCAATAAAGTCACATTTAGATTTGATGCACTCTAACAACAAAGTATTTCCACATTTTTTTTATACATACTTTTTTGCTACAAAGAAAACCACATGTACAAGAGGAATGCCAAACACAAACTGAAATGTGACCTTGTTGATGTTAATTGCTCAAGTTTGTCACGACAAGTCATAGCGTCACAAGCATCTGTATTACCGTTATTTTTTCAATAATTTTTTTCCGTTCTCAGATCATTTTGTAGAGAGATTTAAGAGAAGAAGAATTTTGAGTTGTGACGGTCCTGCACAATAATATAATACCAAAAAATCCAATATCATTTATATTAGTGCGGCTATAAGAAATTGTGTTTTTTTAGTGCAATGGCAACTCCAATACGTGAGTAATCGTACAAGAAATTTCTGTGAAGGTGGCATTCCAGATATCAATTTTGTTGTGGTATAGGGTGTTACTAAGATCAATACTTGTATCAACAAGAGGTCTGACATTGAAAGTAAGTAAGTTTAGACATCTATGGTCCATAACTATTTACTTATTCATTTAAACTTGCAGCTGATCAGATAATTGTCTAGTGAAACAGGATAAGTTATGAGGCTTGACCCCTAACTGATACTTGATACCATGGGCAACATTAGGTGGCTGTTGTTTGTACACTATTGGAAAACGGGCAGAATATTGTTGTTTGAATGACTGATGAGTATTTGACAGTGACAAATTTCGTATAATCAAATAATCTCTATGCGCTGTTGCAGAACAACAGAGCTACTGAAAGTAGTGGTAGCAATTGGCTTGGTGCTTAAGAAAGGCAACAAAGTCCTCACGCTGGACTTCTGTTGTGCGAATAAATCTATCTACAATGCATTTCTATATAAACAACAAATTTTAATTTTTTTTCTTCTCTGTATCGAATTTGCTTCACTGTGCTAACTATACACCTTTCGTTTATATTTTATGGATGCTAGTGAAACCATTTGATCCTCATTCTACTGTTTTTTAAACATTATTATTGTCTATGTGAGTCGGTATTGTTATTGTCATGGCTCTAAGTATGTTTATAACTGATCAATTATCAGTAATTAGCTAATACTAGCCTGCAGGGTACTAATTAGTTTTACATTGTTGTTGTCGTTCATAATGTTTTTTTAAAAACTAAAACTGAGTTGTAGCTGTTGAAACACACACTCGCATGAACCAAACAAAAAGTAACAACTATTATAACTAACAGCGAAAAAAACAATGGATAATATAAATGTCTGTCAGTCAGTCTGTTGGTCAGTATATAAAATGAGAAAATATGTATAATCTGATAATAACAACAAATAAATGTTGTTACGAATATGTTTGTATTCACACGCATTTTCATTATTATATGGCTCGGACCCCATTGTTTGCTGACCGGTTTTTGTCACTGAAGGCTAAAAAGAGCATAAAATACAAACATTGACGGGGTATAGAATAATGTGAAATACTACAACTAACTAACTAACGAATACATATGTATGTATGTATGTCCGCAGGAATAAACATTATTTTGTTGCGAAACAAAAAATTTAATAAATATATTATGAAAATCTAAATGGAAAAACTATTAGATAATATTATTGCATTTCAACGACATATGCTGGTTATATTTATGCACACAAAAGTACAAATTGAATAATCATTACATACAAATTACTTACTTTTTATATATCGAACAAACGAATTATTGCTTTATTGCTTTAAATAACGAGCGCTTCAAGCTAGTAAACATATAAAACATAAACTTATATTCTTTAAAGTTTTATTTGGGAAACATTGTTTTATCTTAAATCTTTAAAAGCACACAATTTTATTATTTTGACTGTAACACATTTAAAGCTCTTCACTCAATGGAATTTTCCACTCCAACAGGACTTCTATCAATTAATTATCCTCTTATTAATTCTGCAGATATAAGCCTTCCACTTTCTCTGTCTTTTATGGGCATGATTAAAGTAAACATATTGTTTCCTATTAGCTGTTGTTATATTTGCTTTATATTCAAAGAATCTCTTACAATTCCCCAAACAATAGATGGATAATAACTAAAAACTATACAACAAAATAAATACAAATTATGAAGATGAAAATGATGATGATGATGAGGGAGCTTTTGAAGTTTGTTTGTAGAATAACAATTAAATATTGTATACGAGTACACTTGAGCATTCTTAATAAATTATTAATAATATTTCAATTAATAAGGGTATTCAGGTAAGGCGCAAACATTACTGTATAGCAACATATTAAAATATAATGATTCATTATGAATATGTTTGCAATAAACATAGACTTTATTACTACAATTCAATAGAATACTGCTGTAATCGTGTGTTTCGTAACAGTAACATATTATGGTTGATGCAATCATATAAATAACTACAGAGATCATTGATTGCTATGATTGCTTTTTAATAATATAAAAAATTTTAAAAATTTTAATAATAAAGCGTGATCCATTTTGAGGTTCCCAACTTAAAAAAACACACAGGAAATTAAAATTTAATGGCATTTATTTTTTGAAGATTATGTCTATCAAATGTTGGCCGTTGCTACATCGCAGATGATATTACACGATATTGATGGACAAACCACCGGCCCAAAACATGAAATTATGTGTTCTCTCAATAAATCCATTGATTGGTGCGATGTGTGGGAAGTGGCGCCGTCTTGCTGAAACCAAATGTAGCCGAGATTACGAGCTTCAATTTCAGGCAACAAATAGTCGTTTCTCATGGCACGATAACAGTCGCCATTGACGAAAGAAATATGGACCGATGATTCCACCAGCCCACAAACCACACCAAACCGTTGGTTTTTCTGGATAAAGTGGCAGTTTTTGAATATCTTCAGGTTGCTCTTCGTCCTAAATGCGGCACTCTTGTTTGTTTACATACCCATTGAGCCAGAAATGGGCCGATTATGTTTACTTTACTTTATGTCGATAAACACGTCATCTGTTGATGAATTTTGTTCGTAACAATATTAATACACTTTGTTTGATCAACGCCATCTGTTGATGAATTTGTTCGTAACAATATTAATACGCTTTGTGTGATCAACGCCATCTGTTGATGAAATTATTCGCAACAATATTAATGCACTTTGTTTTTTTGATGAAATTTTCAGAGGTTGTCTCGGATTTTTGCTCATATCTGCGTTATTTATGGACGGATTTTGCTGATTTTTAATAGCAAACTTCTTGAAGGCATGTCTGCCAGAATTATTGAAGATTTGGATCCCGAAGATATCTGGAGACTTGAGAAAATTGATTTCAACAGACAGACAGACGGACATGACTTAATAGACTCCGCTATCTATAAGGATCCAAAATATATATACTTTATAGGGTCGGAAAATTGTATTGTAGAAATTACAAACGGAATGACAAACTTATACATACCCTTGTCATGATGGTGAAGGGTATAATAACATGACAGCATGACACGACTCACACTTGAGCTGTCAAAAAAAGACTATTGAAAAAAGTATCTCTACTTGAATCAACCGTTATTACAAACGAATTTAGGCAATTATACATTCCGTTTGGGTCGTTTTATATAGCTTAAATCTTTTGGTAATTGTTTATTGAATTGTTCGCTCAAATTCTAAAAATGTGAATTCATTCAAGATATCTTTTCACCAGTTACTGTTAAAAAAGGATTCACTTAATATGAATTATGGTATCCTTTCATACATTTTATAATTTTATCTATAAGTATGAAAATGATCATACACTCATACAGGGTGAGCCAAGTTTGACTGACTGATTTGAACTGCTTATAACTTTTCTTGGGCCAATTGAATTTTATATGGAAACATCTTCAGATCAACTTTTAGAATACGTCGTAGCGATGTTCTGGAGATGTTCAATTGAGTAGCTCGTCGACGAGTAGACACAGTTGCATCCGAACACGGATGCAAAAGTTATAAGCATTTCAAATCAGTCAGTCCAAGTTGGCCCACCCTGTATAAGTGAGTTTGAATCATAATCATGGTTGTTCACAACCATAATGAAAACATACAGCACCGCCCCAGGAAGATATGTGTATTTAATTTAAAAAAATGTAAACTTTATTACTGGACAATAAATCGATCAGATCGGCTGCTTAGAAGTGGCAGATTTATTTTTTAAAATATATTTGATATTGGTAATTTGACAAAATGTCCGCCAGTTAAAAAAGAATGTATTACCAACTTAAAAATCTGTACATCTAAAAAAAAAACACATTACGATTCTGTCCCATTGGGCATTCTTAGGAAACTATAAGAAATTAGGTCTCTCAATGGTCTGTCATGTTGCTCTGTGGCACGTATTGACGCATTTAAGTTGCACTTTCTTTATGTTTCTCATATTATATGCTATAATTTAATAAAAAAATATTATGTTTTAACTAAATATCACATTTTCAGGAATCTATTTATTAAAGTAATTCAACTCCTAATAAATAGCCTGATAGTAAAAGTAATTTATTAGTTTGAATTATGTGTATGAATATATTTAAAGCACATATTCAAATTATGTTGAATCCCATAATTATTTAAAATTATATACGTTACTGATTTCCATACTATAAGTACTTCATATGCAGACCTTTGTTTCAATTATTTTTAATAATTATTTTGTTTAGTTTGTCAATACTCATCTTCCTACTATAGGGAGCATTGTCTTGTAGGAAAATCTTGAAAATATTTATGTCAAAAATAATATACTTTGGGTTCAGCTTAAAGAAAAATAAAGAAAATTATTAATAAACAAACATGACATGTCAATATTATCAACACTGAATGTAAAAATCATAATTCATACTTAAGTCTCGTTCATCAGAAGCATATAATATATAATGTATGTAAGTTTTTACATACATATTTGTATTAAAATTCAAACAATAGATTACATTTCCATCTTATTAAATACTCTACACATACTTCTTACTTTATACGCACACAGTCTGCAATTTTAATCCATAAATATTTTACGAATTTTTGTGTTTGAATGCGAGATTTTGCGTTTGTGTGGGAGTGTGGATGTGAATTTGTATACTTGCTACATATTCAAGGTACATATAAATAAATATTCCTTCAATACCTTTTAAAAACCTAAAAACAAAAAAGCTAAAAAAAAAGAAAACATTAATCCACAGAATATGTGAAAAACCAAAGTTGATTCTAGATGTTGTTGGCATTGTCTTTGTGGCAAACGAGACCTGTTTAAGTTGTGGCAACAAGAAGAAAAATCCATGTACTCAACGTCAAGTTATTTATTTATTTATGTATAAATGGTAATGTGTCTCTGTATGTGTGTTTGTAAAAAAGTTTGTTAAAATACCCATATTGACAGTTTGATTTCTAATGTGAACACCCACCCACCCTCACACTCCCAAACGTATCTATCTACACATTTGATACCAACTCAATAACTCTTTGTCAAGTACACATGATGAGTATTGTTGCAAAAACAAGCAAAACAACAACAAATAGAAAACATGACACACAGATAAGAAAAAGGACGTAAGATTTACGGGTTACCAACGTCAGAACTAGAGGTGAGATTTCTGCTTTTGTGATAAAACATTGAGATAAAAGGTCAATGAAATTAAAACAAAAAAGATAAAAAAAAGCATTTAGTCTTATTATTGCTAAAGGAATATATGCAATGTACATATTAGATGTGTGAACAAATTTTGTGTTTTTAAGTTAACAAAATATAACATACAATATTCCTAAGAAGATATTTCTGGAAATACTACTGCTTAGGTGGAAAAAAGGTTCAAAATAAAATTAATTGAAATTGAAAAGCCTCAATATAAACAAAAGAGTTGAGAGGGTGCTGTAGCTTAATTGGTTAGCGCACTTGATCATTAAGCATAAGTTGGTTCGATTCCCAGCCGCTGTCACTCAAACAACATCAGTTTCTAATAATTATTAGAAGCGCCACCGAAGTAAAATAATAAAATAAAGGCTATAAAATCAAGCTTTAAAAAGGCGCCTACTTTACCACCAGAGGCGCTACAATGCTGCATTAAAACAAACATAATGCGCAATTGCAGAGTTCTGATATAAAGCTTTCTTCTACTTTCACCACATTTACTTCTTCAATCTATCCCCTTTCCCTAGAAAGTAACGCAATTATATATAGGCATATAAATACCTCTTAAAAAAAAAGTTGAAGATAACCTGACCATTTTTGCCAAAACCGATTTTTTTAATGAAAATGTAAGCGATAGACGAAATCGATTTTACATATGGAAATTAACTGAAACATGTGGCTCACATTCAAGATGATTTTAAAAAATTTACAGGTGTATTTCAAGGACGAAAGCAAATTCAATTTATTAGGGTCCGATGGCCGGCGTTATGTGTGGAGCAAACCTAATGAGGAGTTTTGTCCAAAAAATACTAAGACAACTGTAAAGCACGGGGGCTTGTAAGTGATGGTGTGCGGTTGCATGGCTGCTTCCGGTGTTCAAAATCTTCATTTTATAGAAGGCATAACGGATAAAAACATGTATCTTAATATTTTGAAGGCAAATGTTGAAAAAAGTGCTTATTGGGTATTGCCAATACTATTTAATTTTACCAGGACAATGACCCGAAGCACGCATCGCTGATAGCGAAGAACTGCTAGTCCATAAAGACTCCAAGCTGTTGAGAATCAAAAAGGATACGCAACAAAATTTTAAATATCTTATAAAGAATTGAATTTAATGACCTGACCGACTTTCAGTGTGATCATACTATTAAGGTTTTTTTTTAATTATTTTTTTATATTAATGGTAGAATACAATATTTATTTGTATTTATTTTGAAGAACAATTTTAAAACTCCTAAGCTCTCTTTTTGCAAATAGCGTTAATAATTTACAAACAGTTTGCCCGACTTTCAATGTGAGCCACTGTATGATGAATTTAAAAAAAATCGATTCTTTATATGAAAATTAGCCGCAACATTAAAGTGTATAAAAGTCTAGTGGTTCCATTTGGACCTCTATTTTCTGATTTGTAGACACATTTATGTTGTAGTTAATTTGGTTGGAAATATGAAAATTGAAGAGGGATTACATATTAACGTCCATTTTTAATTCCTTACGCAATTTTCATATGAAAATCGAATTGTGGTTAAAAGTTAAGTGATCACAGATTATTTTCTTTTCTCCGTTTGAATCACTATTTACTGACTTATTAGCACTTTTACTTTTTACACAATTTTCGTATAATAAACTTGGGTTTTAATTGAAAATCTAAGTGATCACGGATTATTATACTTTTTGCATTTGAACCATTATCTACTGAATTACCAGCACTTTTAATTTTTACGCAATTTTCATATGAAAATCGATTTTGGTCGAAAATGTAAGTGATCACAGGTTATCGACTTACTAGCACTTTTTATTTTTTTATAACAATTTTCATATGAAAAATCGATTTTAATTGAGACTATAAGTGATCAAATGTTCTCTTCGTTTTTCCACTTGAACTAATAATTACTGTCCATAGTAAAATTTATGGTTTAGTTGATTTTCATATCAGAATATAAATAATCACAGATGGTAATATTACGTTATTTAAATGGCCCCGTTTTGAATTTCTATTATTTGAAATATGACTTGTCTTGACTTCTTGAATTACAGAGATTTTATATTACCATTGTTTTTATTTTACTACGATTGGGATAGCGAAGCTACGGGTTAGCCAGTAAAATCTTAATGTGCCCCTTTCATCCTATTTAAATTTTGTGCTAATGTTCTTGTTGTTATATTTATTTTTCCTTCCTATCCTTACGTACGCTATAAAAAATAACACACCTTATTGTAATTGCGTCTAATTTGTCATGTCCTACTAGGACACGTTCGAAAAATACCTTTTATTTCCCATCAAAGATCTAAAATTATAACAACCATCTAATATTTACTTTAGCACCTCAAAACATTTTATTGTATGATTGTAGTTATTATTTTACCATAATGGCTGTATGTGTCGGTGTGAGTGATGTGAAGGATAAACAACAATAAAAATTCACTTTTTCACTTTGTTCAAATCTTTAACACGTTTTGTTATATAATTTTTATCTATCGCTTTTTTTTTTGTCATCACAAAATCCTTTTCGTACTCGGACAACAGCAATGTGTTTCATCCTAGCAAAATATTTAGTAGAGACTATATTGTGGTTGCTTGATATTAAGTTTGTAACCACTTAAAAGCCGCAAGTTGTCTAGTGTACGAGTGTATATGTACGTAAAGTGACAGTGGTGGTATGAGTTGTCGTCTCCCGTAGCTGTCAATGACTTTTCATAAGGTACACAATTTTTTGACAGCTCATATTACATTTGACATGGGACCTGCTATGACAAAACAAACCTACATACATTCTTGTGTATAACTACGTATGAAAATGTCAGGCAGATACATATGTACATATGTAGGCATACATACATTCGGTCATATATTAGTAACGACAGATATGTTCACACGTAGCCAAACATATAAACATCATTAAATAACTAGTCTTGAGTACAGAGTGAAAAGTAGTATATCGACAAATGCATTGAAAACATATTTTGAAAAAATTAATTATTAAATAATTATTATTTATTAATATGATGTGTTCTTTTATCGTTGGTCCGCATTTAAAAATTCTTCTATTTTTACATATAAAAAATCGATTTTTGGTTGAAAATATAAGCTGTTTGCTGTTTACCGCCCATTTTCCATTTGGACCAATATTAACCGTCTTATAGCCATGTTTATAATTAAGTTAATGTTTATATACAAATTGGCATGACAATAAAACAGTGTCATATGATGCAATCACAATATAATTATGTGCAATCATAGGTATGGTTTTTACAATTGAAGAATTATATTGTAAGGGTTACATTATCAAATCTTGACTGTGTTCAACCATAAAATGATTCCATCTTAATCATAAAATGATATAATAGTTGTATGCACAGGACCGCATATGGTTTATTTAAAAATATTTTTTATTGTTTTAAAATTTAGTTTTAGTTGCCATTTTCACAAATATATGATCGTTCAAAATCTATTCTATTGTTAATCATGTAATTGTAACAGATGAAGCAAAAGTTAACTATATTTAACATTAAAGTTGCTTGTGGCAAACATGCATAAAACTTAAAATAATCAAAGGGTCTAAATTAATTCATCTGTAACGGCAAATTCAACAACTTAGATTGACCTTTATATCTTGTTATTATATGAATAAAAGCTTTGAGTTGCTAAAATTTCACTGAAATTAAATTGTTTTGTAGGATACAAAACAAACTGCCATTTTCCATTATTCTTTGTTTCGCTCAAATATATCGGGGTTTTCAATAAGAGCGCTACAAAAGTTTTTTTAAATAAAACAAAAACGGTTTTGGATATCAATGAAATTCTTTATTCCTGTGAAAGTACGTTCGATGCCATTATGTATGGAACTCGATTTCTTTCCATTCCATTTCGTGAGATAATACGTTCTCCAAACTTGGTTTCCAATAAATTGATTGTGACATTCGAAGTGTGACTTGTGGCACCATCCTGTTGGAACCACATGCCCTCCAAGTGCATATCATCCAATTGGTGCCAAAAATATTCTGTTATCATTGAATGGTAGCGATTCCCATTCACAGTAACGTGCCGGTCTTGATCATCACGGAAGAAGTACGGCTCAATGAAGCGGCCGGCTCATAAACCGCACCAAGCCGTAATTTTTTCGGGATGTAATGATGACTCATGGAGTACGTGTGAATTGCTGTTTGACCAATAACGCATATTTTGCTTGACGAAGCCATTCAGCCAGAAATGAGCCTCATCTGAGAAGATGGTTTTTCGATGAAAATCCGAATCATTTTCAAGTTGTTGTTCACCCCAATTCACGAACATATGACGCTTCTGGTGATCAAGCGGCTTCAGTTCTTGCGTTAATTTGATCATGTAAGGATGTAGGCCAAGATATTTTCGCAAAATTCGCCACAACGACGTCACAGAGATGGCCAACGCTTGAGAACGACGTGCGAGAGACATTTGGACTTTCTTCAACTGAAGCCCTAGCGGCTGCAATATTCTCGACAATACGGGCACTTCTTTGTCTCACTGGCACGGGAACATTTTGTACTGTGCCTGTGGATTCAAATTGTTCCACTAGACGCTCAATTGTTGATCTGGTAGCACGATTATGACAACCATAAATTGGACGTAGCGCTCTTAACGTTGAGGCCACTGACTCCGAATTTCGATAGTAAATTTTAATAAGTTCGACGCGTTATTGGCTCGTATATCTTTCCATCATGAAATGGCAAACCTAACTGAAGAGAAATGTTAAAAGAGCGGCAAAAAATATGGCATCGGTCTACTTTTGTAGCGTCCCTGTTGAAAAACGTTTTATATTTACATACATATATTTTCAAAAACCGGAAAAAGAAAAAAAAAATTGAAAATTCAAAGTAGCAAAAATCAAATCAAGCAACAGTTTTCAAAATAAAACACACTCCTCTGACAAAGTCCAGGGGTTTTACACCGGGTTGACGATCTTGAAAGATATCGTGATTGAAGGTTTCTGTCAAAAACTTACAATTTTAGCGCATAAATACGGATTGTATAATTGAAATACATTGGATTTATTTATCTTTTCTATCCACATTTATTTGAGATGTGGAGAGGAAGGGTGAAATATTATACTTCAGCAAAAATTAAATTATGTCACCTTTTGCAGTTATTGAAATACTTTCAAACCAAATTGTAATATATTTTAGAGCAATGTGATGGTAAATTCAGAAAAGCTTTCTGTGGATAATATTTTGGATTGTTTTCATTTATCATTACTTTTTGTAGTTAATCACTGTGAACAACGTATCCCTATTTGTTAATATATGGTTAAGAGAAATTTTGCAGTGAAATTATTGAAATAAATTTAGCGTGGAAATTAAAGCTGACAGCAATGAGTTCAATTACAAACATAATATTATGATGCAATTAAAGCTTGCTAAAAGACACAAGTCATAAAAACAGAAATCATTTAATTTTAAGTAATTTTTATTTTATAACTTAAAATAAATGACAAGTTTTAAGGTTTGTGGAGGAGTTTTTCTCAACCTCTATTTTGACATCATGAATTAATATTTCGTTTGAGATGTATTTTCAGACTAAGTTCAGATTTCTCTCTCATTCATTAATTCTAAATCTAAGAGTACTTTATTTGCGTATGTACTAAAAGATAAAAGTTATTTTTTATAATCTGTGTTTTTATATATGTACATATGTAAATTTTAAATTTGTGCCTTCTAATTTATGTCACCCTGTCGCCGCCAGTTTACAATACATCATCATTGTACATGTAGAGTTAAAACCTGATCCAAAAAATACAAAAAAAAAAGTCTAAAAAAAATCCTCACACCTTTTTCTATTCCTGTCTCACACTCTTCCTCCTTGGCCTTTTTTTACTACTTACTCGTCCACCAGGGAGTAACATGTGCGTAATATTGAATAAATGTGTCTGTGTAATAAAGGAAAACATTTGTTTTGTACAAGCACACTTATTTAAGTAGAAAGTGAATACGAGTATGTATGTTGCCTAAATATACCCTGCAGGTGTTGTCACTGGGTTTGGGTTGAATTATGTTTCAGTTCAACCAACTTTTCAGGGTTTCAATGGCGTTTTAACATGCCCATGTGATTTCCCCATTTATTTAATATATATTTATACAAGCACGAAGCAATAGTTGTCAACCAAAACTAGATGCTTGCAATAAAGGGGCAATTCAATAGCCGGTTTCCTGTTCAGTACATTTGTGTACTACCATTTCGACTCTAAAGGACAGCAAAAATTAATTTCGAACTGCCTGCAACCTGCAGCTCGTTTCTGTATTTCTTGCATCGAAAAATTTCTCACATGAAGTGTGAAACAAAAAATTCCATAGTTTCTTGATTTATGAGAAAAAAGTGTTTCTGTACATGAATGCGAAAACAGACATCGCTGATTCGGTTTTCATTGGAATATTTCCAGTAAGTAAAGCCTAGTACTCTGTTCAAATTTGGGAAAAATGTTGAGCAACATTAATTATTTCATACGGAAAATTTGACGTGTAGCCAATGTTGCCTATCACGCGAATTTACATAATTTGACGTGTTTTTTTTTATTGAAAGTACGCCACATTGTTTTACTTATGTAAACAAAACACATATGTATGTTTTGCTTTTTTGTGAATTTGAAACGAAACTAAATAAAAGTTAAAATATTTAAAAATCTGTGTTGCATCGAAATAGTTAAATAAAAATTAAAAAACAAATATTACTGGCCTCTTGTGCAGCAACACAACAAGTTATAGATATTATTGTTGCGACAGAAGAGTTTTTGGATGAAAATTCCATGTGAAACAATTGCTACTTTAATTATTTCGCTGTGAAAAAATAATGTTGTCAGATACATTTCACAAGTTTTTCACAAAATGAACAGAGTATTACTTCTGCAACATTTTTTCATGAAAATTTCATGTGAATTTTTTTAACATGTATTTTGAGAGCATTCCACTTAAAATTTTGAACAGAGTACTATGCTTAAGTGTCAAATGCAAGCCAAACGTCAACGAAGAAAAAAAATTTCATTCATTCGTCGTTGAGCAATCGTTTGAGAACACATTTATTAAGCATTGTTGTTGCTTCTTGTTGGACGAAGCATTAGCAAACATACGCGATTCAATTACAATTGAATACGAAAAATAAAAAACTGCTTAAATGGACTTATTTTTGGCTTTTTCTCAAAATAACTGTTCTAAAATTTATTATTTTAATTTTGATATTTACGGTCCCCGATGTTTTTTTCTTTAGGTGTTTATATTTGGCAAAAACTCTTTCTTTTTTATTTTAAGCGTTTGCCAATATGTTACATATTTAAAAATATCTACATATATATATTTTGAATTGTGTGTTTCTCGTACCAATTTGAAATGTGAATTTTTTTGACAGTTCTTGTGAGAATCTTTTCGCCAAATATTCTTACAGAAACACTTTTTCTCAAATTCTTCCAATAAATGTTGGAAAACTATTTAAATGACAGATATTTCTCGCAAAATAAAGTTACAGAAACACTTGTGTGAGAAAAACCATTTTTTGTTTCATTTTTCAGAGTTTTTGTTGCAGTTCACTAATTCCATGCGAAAAATTTTACAATGCGAGAAATACAGAAACGAGCTACTGGTCTAATAATCGACAACGATATATGATTGCAGTGAGTAAAATGAAAGTAAAAAATAAATAATTTAAAACAGATTACACATTACATTACAAAGAAAGACTATGCGACAAAGGTCTATTCAATATACTCGCATAAATAAATAATGCTACATTTACACGATTGAAATTTTCTTCAAAATTGCTCTTCAAAATGCTTTAAACTCGTGTAAACAGCAAAATTTCTTCAAAATTTATTTATTTAATTGTTATTAATGAAGCATTTCGAAGAACAATTTTGAAGAAAATTTCAATCGTGTAAATCTAGCTTCACTGATTCCTAAAATGATATGCAAAAAGTGAATTTGCAATTCTCTCAACCCATTTAGTGTAAAGTAGCTTATTGCCTAATCTTTGCATTACAAAACAAATCAATATGTATATGAATTGGATATAGAAAAGTCACTTAATATTTGAGACAGTACTCGCTCTAATAGGTACATTGCATTTAACAAAATTTAAGAGCTTGTTACCTCTAAAACTACAGGGTTATATGTAAAATAAAATTGTAGGTGTGTTTGTGTATATATACTTTGTAGGCGTTCAGTCGCGTTAAGCACATACATACATACCAAATGAAGAATGATGCATGTCGGAGAATTTCAATGTAAAAATGAAAAAAAAAGAAAAAACATTTTATTACATCCGTACGATAAAGCATATCATATGCTAACATATCCCTATCATCACACCGCATCATATTTACCGCCTAAAAACATCATACCCCCAAATCATAGCATATTTGTGGCCCATTCTTTGCCGTGTGCCATACGTGTAACATTAGGATGAATAAGAATAAAAGAACCTAAAGAATCTAACAGAAGAGACACATAAAGTGTGCGTTGAATAAACACAAAAAAAAAAAAAAAAAAACAATTTAACAAAATCACTTCAAATATCTTTCAGTCTTTCTCATTGATTTTCCAAATTATGTCCCTATAGTTTTCTTGATTTTATTATGAATCAGTTTTACGTTTTCCTCTTCGTTTATTTTTACTTTTTGTGTCATTTTCAATTTGGTGTTATTTCTATTTCCCTGTGACATAATTGCCAATAATTGGTATTGTTGTTGTTAGAGAAGAGCTCTTTTCCTTCTTTACCCTTGTTGGTAGTATTAACGTTAATGTTGTTGTTTATTCCCAATTCTCCAGTAGATTAAAACGAAAAAAAATGGTTTCATATTGTCACCAATAAATCACTTGCTGTTCTTTTACATCTAATACATACACATATATTTAGTTTAAGTATTAGTTTTGTTACACTAGAATTCTGTTGTTGTTATATTATAAAATGATGCGTAAATTTTTAAAGTATAATAGAAACAATAATACTTATCGTATGGATATCTTGAGGGACTAAAAGGGCTCTATTTAAATGAAGCTTGGTGGATGGTAAAAGTCAATTCGTTTTCTTTTTTGTTTACTAGAACAATTTCGTATAAGCTTTATTATATTTGCTGTCATGGTTTCAACTTCATTTATAACTTGTGAACATAAATTCAAATCAATCATGAAATTAATTTATAAAGTATGGTTGCATAAACTCCAGTCACACTACAAATGCTTTTCACTAAAATACACACACACATTTCACCTTCTTACATGGAAAAGATTCGAATTTTTGAAAGAAAATGTTTGAGAGCTTGCACTTCTTTGTATAGATCTCAAGAAAGTAATTTTGCTAAATATATACCGAACCGAAAATTGTACAACGTATTCAATCTTTCTAGAATAGACAATTTTATTATCAAATTAATCAGAAACAATATAGTGAGATGCACATTATGTAAAGAAAACAATTTCATTATGGCACCGTATTACACAAATGAGGAATATATAAAAGTAACATTGCAAAGTGGTTTCGTACCACCTGAAGCATTTTAATATTTAGATAAAATAAATTGCATTCAAAACACTAATGGTATACCAGTCTTTTATCACAAATATAGAAGAGCCAATGCAAAGGCTATTAACAACAATGAAACATTTAATCTTTCGGAGTTCAGGCATGACACCAGTATTGCAAACATAGATTTTTGTAATTTTCAAAAATCAAAAACCAAAAAGTTTTGGTGGTTAAAACAATAAGCCATTCTTTTTTCTAATTTTTACCTCTTTTACACATTACCTTCTTTTTAAACAAACAAATTTTCCATAACAAAAAAATAAATAAATATTCATATATTCTTTATTTGTAGTGCGTAATTTATTATCTTATTTGTGAAAACAAAATATGTAATTATAAACCTTATATCAATTATACTGGAGAGCCCAATTTTGGAACTATGTATATAGTATGTATATGGCGGCAGATATTGTTACTATTGTTTATTATAGTTTAAATTTGTATCAAAACTGTAATTTAATAAACAAATTAAAAAAAAAAAAAAAAACAAACGCTGCTGGCTCTAACAGCGAAATGACTGTTGCTCACACCAATTGTCTTTGTTTTCACCAATTAATAATTTACACATACTCGTACATAGATATGTATTCCTGCAGCTACAAATATAAATGATACATTTAATTTTTAAGTGAAAGTATCGCCTTAATTTTCATCTAAATATAGATGTTTGTAAATGTTTTAAATACTTTCAAAACACTTTCTTCTCTACCCAGAACTCTTTTAAATTTTACTTCAATTCAACATTCAGTTAGCCCAGGGGAATAAAGGCTGCTATTTTCGAACTCACAATATGGATAGAGGTTTGTTTGTTTGTTTGTATGTCTGTTTATTTAAGTAATTGATTGTGTGTACCCCGAAAGATTTCATCGATCATTATCCATAACCACAACACCAATAACAAAATCTTTATTTTATATTTAACGCAGCCATCAAAAGCATTGTCAGCCCTCTTATTTAAAAATATTGATAAGTTTGCACCCAGTCTTTGTACGAGGGTTGTTAGACTTAAAAGGGGTATTTCTAATGTTTTTATTAACAAATATCGCTGATAAGTAGGTATTTTTGTACTGGCAGTTGTTGAGAACATCAACTTTCAAACATCAATTATAAGGGAAGACACTTTACAGATATTTATTATACATATATGACTTATAATGGCAATATTGATTTAAGTTGTGGCGCCTTCATTTTTAGCAGCCCATTTAGTAATTGAAATTTTTTCAATATCATTTAATGATCCAACATAAATCTTAAATACAATGGTAACTTATGTTAAGACTGTTTAAATAATGATAAAACTCAAACAAAATGAACATTATAAAGATAAATATTAATACGCATCATCACATAATTATAAAATGTATTTTAATGATGGTTAAGGAAGCCTATAGATCTCCTTGTTATTATTCTTAATGAGAAATATATTTTGCCATTTAGACGCTCAATAACAAATTTATTAACGTTTTTATAAATTTTAGATTTTTTATATAAAAATAGATTTTTGATGATAAATATAAGTGACGACAGATCTAGCTTGTTTTCTCAATTAGAAGTTTATTCACAAAGATATTAACGATTTTATAAACTTTGAATTTTTCATATAAAAATCGCTTTTTGTTGAGGAATATAGGACCTGTTTCACACGCATCAGTTCTGACTGTCAAGTCAAGTATTTTTCAATGAGAAGGAAAAAGATAATTTTCTCTCTCTTTTTCAATGAGAAGGAAAAAGATAAAAGATAATTTGCTCTTTCCTTGTCATTGAAAAATAACTTGACAGTCGGAACTGATGAGTATGAAACAGGACTAACTGACCACCGATCGAGCGCCTTTTTCCATTCAAACGCTTATTAACAAATACAGTAGAACACAAAACTGTTCACAAAAAGCTGTATGTTAGAATACTTTTTATTTTTGATTTACCCATATACAGATATAAAAAAAATTAATACATATATTTGGAAGAGTATTAATCTACTTTAAGTAAAACAATAACGATTTCTAAAAATTAAAATTAATTTAACTCTGAAACACTACACTCTAATATGAATTCGCTGTGAACGCTTTTGTCCCATATTTGAAAAACTGCGAAGTTGCCAAATCAATATTTGGTAGGGCCCCATGGGAATTTCCAAAATCTTTTGACTAATATTTTGCCAAGCTACAAGAGCATGCTCCCACAATTCATCCATGAATTTTGGAGTTTCTTTCTCAGCAAAAGTCTTTTGTTTTAAAACCGACCAAAGATGTTTGATAGGGTTTACATTTGGACACTGGGGAGCCATTCGAGCAGTTTGATTTCGCTATCCAAGAACCATTTTTTCGTTATTTTTGCTGTGTGCTTCGGATCATTATCCTGCATTAATATGTCGCTATGTCCACGTTCGAGGCCGAATATATCCAAACTTGGGATATAAGAATCTATCCATGCCCATTTGCTTCCATCCGACGCCACATGATTAATCTTTGTTTCATCCGGTCAAATAACTTTTTTCCATTCGTAAGCCTTAGCAAACATTAGTTACGCCTTACGTTGACGATCATTTAAAACTGTTTTTTTTTATGATCGTTCTTGCTTTAAGCCCATTATTTTTGAGACATCTACATATCGTTCTGAATTCATGAGCCTCTCTTAGCATGGTCACAATAGCACAATCGAATTTTAATGATAAATATAAGTGATCACAGATTGAGCTAATTTTTTCAATTAGAAATTTATTCACAAAGATATTAACGATTTTATAAATTTTGGTTTCTTTATAAAAAAAAATCGATTTTTGATGAGAAATATAATATAAGCGATCATGAATTCATTTTCCAATTAGATTCTAATTAACAATGATAACAATGATGAAAGATATATACTGTGAATTGTATTAAGCTGCATCTGAATCGTTTCCTCGTGTATTATGCAACCCTCGCAGTCTATTTAATAAAAGATGATTTGATGTGGTTTTAGTTGTTTTGATACAGCAATTTAAAATCATGTCAACGATAATGCAAAGTGAGTGAGTGAGTCATATGAATGTGAATAGAAGAAGTGTGAATATGCGAGCTAATCTGTGTGTGAGCGAAAGAGCATACGAGTGATTCAGTTCTTAACTACAACTATAATCCGTGTATATTTTAAATGTTTATTTCTAGTGGTTTTTGGTGTAGAAAATCTGTGTGTGTGTGTGTTTGAATCTGTGTTGTGGCATTAGATGTTGCGAGTACATCACACCGAAAAAACAGCACTAAATAAAAACACAGATATAGTATTTTTGCTACGTGTTTTCCCATTAATTCCCCACGGGGGACACACATGTACAACGCATACTCTTCAAGTTTTCTAAATATCATACAGCTGCAGCAGCAACATCATGTAGCATGCAGCCAGCAATCACATTACGCTATTAAAACTATTTCATCTCTTTATTTAGGATTGGATGTAAGTTTGACTTTTTATATTTGCAAAGTATTCATTTTAAATTTCAGGAAAATGATTCTTTCCTTTACACAAACTTTTATTTAGTGGCATATTGAGCAGAAGCATGAGTTTGGTATCGTTTTCTTTGTTTCCTCGTTTGCTATTAATTACCCTTAAGGAATATTTGCAGTGTTTTTTTTCGCATTGATGTTTCAAACTCATTATTGATTATTAAAATTTATTGATGTTTTGTATGTCTGTACGAAAGTCATATGCTGGTTATAAATAATACTAAAACTACTTCTTTTATTTAGTTATTTGGAAAAATTTCAGCTTTTGGCTACAGTTCATTAAATTCGACAAAAACCTCACATTTCCAACCTCAAAATAGATATAACTAAACAATAGAAGTAATTACTGGTTTATTGTAGACCGCAGACACAGAAAGAAAAATACAACAAATATAGAGAAATAATGTTGTTCATTGTTCGTTTTTTCCAAGAAGAAAACAATCATCTCTTCATAAGAGTGATGGGTTGAAATTTATTTTCACAAAAAAAAAAAAAAAATTAAAAAAAGAAAATAAAACTAAAACCAACATAATTGATTTTGTTCAATAGTAGAAGGAGTAGTTTTGAAGGGTAACCGCTTAAATATTCAATTGCTAAAGGCCAGACAATAAATTTTGAAAAAATAATTTCTGTTTGTGGTCATTTGTTAAAAAAACTAATTTTTTTGCACTTAAAATGAATAATTGAAATAGAAAAGGACTTCCTCAATGAAATTTTGAAGCAACATTCATAATAAATAATAATAAGCAACTATTGGATATAATGGTTTGACTAAATACCTTTGAATTGCAAAAGGCTAAATTTGGCCAGCCACATTTTAATTTAGATAATATGGGTTGAAATTCTTACTTCTTCTTTTCCTTCTAAATGTTCTCTAACTGTGTAAAATTTACTTTAATTGTGTTTATTCCACGTTTATAAAACACTTTTTTCACTGTACTTGACCGGCCACAAACATAGTCTCTCTCTCTCTAAACTCTTACCTAATGGTCACACTTCATACATTAGACAATTAATAGAGAACACTGGCATAAAGCAAGTTCATATCATCTCTTTGCATGTTGCCAGTTTTAAGGACTCCTGTGGTGCAGACAGACACTGGCATCGTTACACATTTGCTGGGAATTTCCTTTTTTTTTTTAGTTTTTAACAAATCAGACGATTATTGTTTGGCAATGGCTACATTTGCTTTTCTACTTTTTAAATATCGATTTAATTTTACAGGTCAACTAGAAAATTCTATACAAGATTATTGGTAAATGGCAGTTAAGTTCAATGATCGAATGTTGTTAAATCAAATAAGATTAATATGAGCAGATTAGTGTAACAACGTGTATGGCTGAAGATAAAAATGTATTTTAACAAACAAGGGGCTTTGCTGTGATTTTAATGCTAAATAAAATCGACTATCTGCTTTAATTGAGATAAATAACAAGACAAATTTAAATATTTTGAAAACAAATAAGCTATTCACACAGCATTACAAGTGTATTCGAAGTGATGAATGAAAACATTTGCATCATTCATATTTTTGCTATAAAAAGACAATTGAAATTGAAAAACAAAACTGCTTTCATTCTGCCTTTAGCCTATTAATGGCAACCGATCGAGGCTAAAATTTCGTTATGTCAGCCTGGAGACAGATTCTTGTGTGTGTTTCGGCATATTTTAATTATAGGTTTTTATTTCCTTATCCAGCCATTTACTTAAAAGTTAGATTATGTATGTTCATACGTATTTTTATCTTGTTAACTTATTTAGGTCGAATTTTAGTAGCACTATGTAGCTTTTGTCATTTTGTTGTTTTGAATATATTAGCACGAAATATGAGATCAAGAACGCGACATAAAAGAACGTATTTTGGATTGCTTTAGTAATATGCAAACACATTCGGAGTGAAACATAATTTTTAAACTAAGTCGAATAAAGTCGCGTTCTGTTGATAGTAGTAATGTTGTAATACACGATATATTTGCTCGTTACGTTTGTATAAAGCATTGGTTAAATAATTTTTCATTTTATTATTTAATGATTTGATGGACTGTTTCAGTAACGTTAATTCTTGGTGAGGCATTGATTCTGCATTGAGCACCTTTTTTTTTACTGTTTTTTGCAATGTTCAAAAACTGAATTTTCACAACTTCCTGTGCCTTGTAAAATATTTTTATTTTTTCTCTCATCAGCTTGTTTCTCTGCAATAATGCAATAACTTTTCACGGTATCTTTCAGTTGGCTTATCACAATAACATTAATTTAAAATTACTTAGTAAAACGACGAAGGAAATTTCTTTCGATTTATCCTTAATCATATAAATAAGCACGTTTAAATATTAATATAACATTTGTTTTTTTTTTAATAAATTCACTTACTGTAGCGAATGCGACACATTTTAATATTAAAATTAAAATTTTTTATATATCAATTAAAATTTACCAAATAAATAAAATATAGTACTGATAAAAAACTATAGTTTATGTACAAAATTAAAATGAGTTGACGATATTAGAAAGTATTTGTAATTTATGTAATCATAGAGTTAAATTAAATATAAAAATTAGAAGTGTATATCAAGCCAGACCCTATAATAACCTTTACCTAGTATATGATCGAAAATACATTTTAAGAATTGTACGCTAAATGGGAGCTACGGACTGTTATGGACCGATTATAATAGAATGTAGTAGAATGACTTCTGTGTATAATATTTTATTATAACATTTTATTTTATATGGGAGTTATGACTAATTATGAAAATCGTTTTAAAAATAGATGCACTAACATTCGCATATATGAAATTTATTTGTGTTGAATGAAATTAATAAAATATTTAAGAGATTTATGGTATTTAAAGTGGTTTTCTAAAGTGGGAACTGGAGTGAGTGGGAGTGGGACCGATCATCATAAAATTAGGCCAAATGATTTGTGTATATTTGTGCTGAATTTTATTTGCATGCTAATAGTTTTAAGATATTTCTCCTAGAATTTGACAGATCTTTTTGGATATTAACTAACTTAGACCATTAGATATAATGCGAATAATATTTGTTTCGTCGCTCTTCCATTGATAAGCCTTCCACTTCAATAAGATCTGGCAAATTCTACACGACGTTTTCTTTGAAATTTAGTTAGAAGAGGCTTGTTAGTCGTTGCTATTTCATGAAGCTTATCTTCCACTAAACGCAGCGAAAGTCACATTTCTCTTTTGTGAATGGATCGGCTTTACATAATGAATTATTTTTGTTTTTTCGGAAAATAACTGTTCTAAAATTGTTTTTTGATATTGATAATTGTTATTTATGGTCCCTGATATTTTTTCTTAAGGTGTTTATATCTTTATTATATATTAACTCTTTGTTTTTTCTTATTTTAAGCGTTTGACAATTTGTTTGCTGGGAAAAATCTCTCACCAATACATCTTCATTTTATTTTTGAACACCACTGCTTTACATATTCTCCATATCATGCTGTCGGTGTAGGCTGATGTTTTTCCGTGCCATTTGAAATGGGGAACGTTAGCTTCAGTGCTAACGTGCCTTCAAAACGTTTGAGCTATTTGCTCATTTCTTTGTAAAACTTCCCAGCTTTATGAAGCTCAAAAATGGAGCGTAGGTCAGCTTTTACTTGTCAGTTTTAAAAATAATGATACAAAATTTCTGTTATGTATAATTCAAAATAATATTTCCTGATTATCAAAGAAAATTGTATCAGAAATATTTAACTTATGTATTATATTTTTTTAAATAATAATTCACATTTCCAATTAGTTGTCTCGCTTTCTTTGATTTCAATGTTAAATGTACAACAACAAAATTCATTGTATTTTTTTTTAACAAAAAGAGTAATAATAATAATACAAGAGTTTTGAAGAGAAAAACTAACGGTAGAAAGAGCGAAAGAGTGTTTCCAATTAGTTATCAACTGCTGTATATTATTCGGTTTCCGACGAATTTTCCCCTGCTAACAACTAAGAATCTTTGACGGTTTTTAAAATTAGTTTTATTAAAGATATTTTATTATAAACATTAATTTATTGCCTTCCTGTCGAAATTGACAGATTTGGCCTCCATAAGAACAAATTTGTGAAAAAACATTTCTTTTAAACTTTCTAATAATCTCTTACACAGTTTGTTTATAAGGACTTAAGAAATGTCTGTTGAACATTTATTTTTTTGTATTCAAGCAAATATTAAATGTTTCATTATATCACCCTTTGTTTTTGATTGTTGCACTAAAATGCATAAATAGTAAACAAAGTTTATTCCATTCCCTTCGACTTTTTTACAACGTGGCCTTAATACTTATTAAAAAAAGAACCGTGTGCAAAAAAAGGCGAAAAACTTAATAAACATCATAATCAACAGCAACAACAAACAGCAGCAGCTTAAATGTTAAAAAAAGGAAGAAAAAAAAATAGAAACAAGTTTAAATAAATAAAAGCAAGTGCAAATAAACAACGTCACTGCTACCCGACCCACTTGATAACCTAGACCTAAACATTTCTTACGTTTCGTGTTATTTTCTTTTGTATTTGTTGTTTTAGTTGAATTTGCAAGCAATTGCAAGCAAATACATAAACAAGCATGTTTATATCCCTGACTGCATATTTTTTTTCAAATGCTGCTGTTGTTGTTTTCGTTGTTGTTGCTGTCATGTGTATGTAGCTGTTGCAATGCAATCAAAACTACAGGTAGAGTGTAGTTGTGATTGGGATTGTAGTTCTTATCACAGCCACTAAACACACCCATTGTAGTGAGTGCTTGAGTGAGTGAGAGACAGTGAACAAGAGTTTATAAAAATTATTCTAAAAACCGAAAAAAAAAAACAAAAACGTGAATGTAATAAAAACCAAAGGCCTCTTGTTGATGATGTCGTTGATTTTTCTGTAGTGTGTATTGTGTATACTCGTATATGTTGTTCTTGTTGCTGCCATTGAGGTGTTGTTGTTGTTGATGTTGCTGCTGTTGTTATTGCATGCTGTGATTTTGTTTTGTATATAACGATTTATGTTTATCCTTGCTCTTATTTTTTGTACTTTTTTTTAGTTTAAGTTTATTTGTATTTAGTTCGTTTTATTTCGCCATGTTCATGTCTTTCTTCTACTTCTAGCTGTTCCTTTTTTTGTTGTTGTTGTTTTTTTCTGCTCTATTGTTTTCACTTTCGAACATTGTTTAGTGTGGTGGTGGTAGTTGTAGTAGTAGTGGTGGTGGATACGGTTGTTGTACTTTAATACACTAGCGTGCATGTAGCATACATTCCAGGGCATGCATAGTGGGGCTAGAATGCATAATATATACAAATAATAACTAAATTAGCAAACACGTTTGTTTCAGATTTTATGTAACGATTTTCGGGTTATTCCAAATAATGCATTTTCTAAACAACTTATTTTGATTTTTAATACCTTTTTAGAGGAAAAAACTTTATACAGTATTTTTTAGGTTTTTCTCTATTATTTATATGTATAGCTGTTGACAATTAATTGGAAATGTTTGTTTTTATATATAAAGGGTGATTTTTGAGCTATTATCTTTTTGGCAACACTGGTTTAAACAGCTGACGCACGTTTCGTGTTTTGTTACACTGTCAAACATCTTCAGTTTGGTCTATAATTTTACCATGAATCGTCCTTCAAACGAACAACGCTTGCAAATTATTGAATTTTATTATAAAATTGCGTGCTCTGTTAAGAAAGTTCATTGTGCTCTTTTTTACCGAAAAATTATGTTCAGCGACGAATCTCATTTTTGGCTCAATGGGTACGTAAATAAGCAGAATTGTCGATTTTGGAGTGAGTATCAGCCAGAAGCATTGCAAGAGCTACCAATGCATCCAGAAAAAGTCACAGTTTGGTGCGGTTTATGGGATGGTGGCATCATTGGACCGTACTTCTTCAAAGATGATGCGAATCGTAACATAACTGTGAATGGTGAGCGCTACCGTGAGATGATATCTAACTTTTTTTGCCCAAAATATAAGAGCTTGACTTGCATGACATGCGGTTTCAACAAGACGGTGCCACATGCCACACAGCACGCACAACAATGGACTTATTGAGAGGCGAGTTCGGTGAACATTTTATTTCAAGTTCGGGACCGGTCAATTGGCCGCCTAGATCGTTCGATTTAACGCCCGCTTCAATGGACGCATTGGAAGACAACATTAAAGCATTTATTCGTGAGATACCGGCCGAAATGTTAGAAAGAATATGCCAAAATTGGACTAAGCGGATGGACCATTTGAGGCGCAGTCAAGGTCAACATTTGCATGAAATAATCTTCAAACATTAAATTATATGGATTCAAATAAAGATTTCATGCATTTTTCTGAATTTTATGTGTTTTTTTTTCGAAAAACTTTCCTATAGCTTTTACAAACTCACCCTTTATAACTGCTTGATGATGTTAAAAAATTATATTGGAACTGGACGGTTAATCAAAGATAACGTCGTGTAGAATTTGATCATAGCTGTGATTGGAACTGGACTGCTAATCAACGAAAGTATGTGCTTTGTAGTGACACACACGGGGAATGGGGGGTAATTTTCAAAAAACAAAAAAAGAAACTAAATCTCTAATTTCTAAACGGTAAGTCCGATTACAATACAATATCACATGCCTAAAATAAATAAAGTACTGTGAAGATTAAGTTTTGGATTTGGATCTCATAAACCTGCCAGGGGCGGTGACAGAGGTAGCCAAACTGGGATACCTTGGGTATGTGAGAAATTGAAGACGATTTATCATCACGATCTTCATTTGTGATCGTAGCTACATACATATCGTATATATTATCTCTTACAGTTTACAGAATATATGGAAATTAAATGTTTAACTCTTGTAGCTACTAGCCGATCCTAATTTTTTCCATATTTTGGATTACTAAGATATTTATAAACTTAGTAAAGAAAGAATGGTTTAAAAGTCATCATCACAGAGTCAAAAGTTATATGCATTTAAATTAAAAAAAAGTTAAAAGTTTGATTTTTAGTAATTTTTTTTTGAAGAACAAGGTGCCACTATACTTTTTACATTATTTAAGAAATTTCCAAGAATACTTATGATGGTATCAAATTTAAAAAAAACTTTGTAACCAATGGGACCAAAGTCATTCGAAATATAGATATTTTTAATGTAAAATTCAAATTTAGAGCAATTGTTCTCAAATCGCATAGTTGCGATGATAACCGATTTTAAATGGTCCAATATGTTCTGAATTAGTCTGCAAAGGGTTTTAATAACCCCGCCTCTGTTGTAAACAATACGGTTAGAAATCTAAAAAAATTCTATTTTTAGGATTTCTAAAAACTTTATTGGTAGTTGTGGAATAACTTAAAAAACTTTTAAATTTTGTTTTCATTGTAATATTGTGCACAAAAATTTCTATATAATTGCAGGATTTTAGAAAAAAAAATATTTTTAAATACAATTCTTGTTGCAGTTTGACAAAGAGTACCTTGAACTCTTAAACAGATTTCGGTTAATTTTTAATATAAAAATTATATAACTTATATTTTGTGATTAGAATTATAATATCCAAAAGAAAACAAGTTGGTGTGGGTTAGTTTCATGTCACAGTGTACAACGTTGTGTTAAAGTGATCCCCGACGAATCAGTCTCATAACTGGTTCTGTGACAGTTTTTCACATGTTTGTGCAATATATTTCTATTAATTAATTATGATGATTACCTATCTGTTCATATTTTGCAGTCATAAGAAGATTACTACATATATACTAAAATTATTGCTAATTGTCCCCACTGTGCCACATTGCATGGAAATGTAAGTGTATGTATTTATTTAAAAGGAAATGTTGGGGAAAAATGTGTTTAGCAAAAGTTCAAGTATGTTTAAGCAAGTGCAGGCAGTTGTTCATGTTTTTGTGTATGTGTGCAGAGAGGTACAAATATTTTTTATTGAACTTTTCTGTTGTTGGTTGGTTTTTAATATAAGTATTATTTCACTGTGTTGCTGCATGGTTTCAGTTGATGAATGATGTAGTTGTTGTTATTGCTACTTTTAACAGGCGTATTGCAAAAATAGTTTTTGTTAAATTAAACATACATTGTTAAGATTAGTTTGTTTTAATATTTTGCTAGTTATTTTTGATGTTTATATTGTAAGAATTTCTTTTTTTTGTTTGTTTTCATTTAATTTTAAGGCTACATAATTGTTATCCCATTTTTTCGGTTTGAAGCCAAATACTTTCATTTGGTTAATTTAAACGTAAATTTACTTGTTTATTTTATTTAGTAATATTTTTCTAAATGAAATCATTAAGCTTAAATTACTGCAAATAACAAAACAATGGCATACAATTTCAATTTATGAACTTAATATTGTACAAATTATTATTATAATTATTGTAAATGTATGCACATATATGGGTCAATTTCAAAAAAAAAAAACGCAATTTTTGTTTTACACTACTATTTTAGGTAAAAAAAAACAAAAACAAAAAAAAAAAGCAAATATATGAGAGTGATCAGCGAGGAATATGTAACAAAAAAACGTAATTCTCAAATTTGTATGTTTGTTTTTTTGTTTATTCAGAATAGTGTTTTGTTTCTCCCTCTGACTGCTTCCATACAAAAGCATGTGTCCCCCGTTGGAATTTTTAGTAAACAAAATAAAATAAAATCAAGAAAAAAGTAAATATGCAACATTTAATAACAGTTTTCGAATTATTAAGTTTCTTTCTTGTTTTTTGATTTGTTATAGTCGTCAAAATTTGGCGTTGCAAAGAAAGGTTGTCCCCACAATTTGCATTGAGCGTCACTTTTTTATAAATCAAGTAATATTATTAGTTTTCAATTTCAAGTTTAAATAAAGTAAATAACGTAAGGAAAGTACAAACTTTAATTATTACAAAAGTGAAAAAGCGAAAAAAAATCTATCAACAAAAGTGTGCATTTGCGTAGTTTTTGTGAACACCATGGTAAGGGCGCGATAAAATATCATGAGCGTTACGCTAATTTTTTTAAAAGTGAATATATTAAATGTAAAAAAATAGAAGTTGACAATCATTGTTTACATGGTCTCAACTCATTTTTTTATAATTTGTGAATTTGAGAAATAAATTGCCTACGAAAAAACACCAAAATAGGCAAACATTTCATGAGTATCACTTTTGAAATATATTGCTTCATAGCTTAAAATGCTTAATTTTGATTTTATTTTTTAATTTTCAAGAGCAAAACAACAAACTTAACGGCGGCTGAAAGATCACGGAGATATCGAGGGAATGACGAATATTAAAGAAAGAAGAAAGAACATAATAATCGTGATATATTTGAGTTTAATTTTTATTGTTACTGACTGATTCTGTTTTTGCCACAAACTTAATTCGAAAGTAATAAAAATGAATGAGAATGAAAAAAAAACAAAACCGTTTGTCATTTCATGAAGTTTATACAGATTCAGAATAAGAATTCGAATGAAAATTTTTAAATTAAATTAAGTTATTGTTTTGTGTCAAATATTTACATATTTGTATAAGTATCTTCAAGAATTACCTCCTTTTTTCCATTTTTGTTAAAGACATCAAAGACATGTTTAGTTTTGTATGAAAATTTTTGGTTTTTAAAGAATTTTTGTTTTTTTTTTATTTACTTTTTGTAAAAGAATAAACTTTTTTTCGTTAAATTTTAGATTTGGCATTATTTCCTGTTTACGTGCAACAAAATCTCTTGAGCGTCACAAAATATCATGAGCGTCACACTTAGTTTTTTTTTCCTTGAAACGCTTATAATTGAATTTTTTTTAAATACATTGTTACAAGCCTATTACGTTGCAAGTAACCTCTAAGCTCAGGTGTTTTTTTTTTTAACAAAAATTTACATGTTTTCATCTTAAAATTTCGAAATAACTATATAGTCACTTAAAACAAAAATGAAACATCAAGGTGAATCGTGATTTTGTGTTTATAATCGAAAGCGTGATTTTTGCAAGAGTCAATCTTGAGAAACAAAAGAACATCGTAGTAAGCTTGAATTTCAAATATTTTTGCATTTTTAGCGATTTTTTTTACATATTTGGTGTGTGACGCTCAAGATAGAAATCATAGAAAACTAGAAAAAAAATACAAAAATATTGATTTTTTTGAGTACCACCGGATTCTTCATCAATTTCTACAAAAATTGGCCACTCTAACAGGCGAATTGAAAAAAACTTTAACAATAAGCAAAACAAAACTCGTTGTGTACGTTTTTTTTGAAATTGACCCATATTCATTAAACAACAAATTTTAAATAATAAGTTTAAACAAAAAAAAAAACGTAAATTATAAAAATTGTTTTATTGTGGAAATAAAAAATTAAACAGATATTGTCAGGAAAAAAATTCAAGTTAAATAATATTTAATAGTTGTAACCACAAAATTTCATAAAGTATTTATTGTTTGTATTAAATTTATTTTAATCTACTAAAAATTTTATTGTGATTTTATCTTTTCTAACTAGTTAATATAATGCAAACGTGTATGTGTTTGAATGTTAATAAATCCCAGCGGGAAAAATTCCAAGTGCTTTTATTTGCAGGCCTTATAGAAGACAGAATGTGTTCTTGAAGGCGTTTCAAACACATTAACAATTGCATTTCAAAAGAATGTCAACAAATCATGATTTCAGTAGCAAACACAAATGATTTTGCAATTATTCCTGTATATTGTCACTGCAACAACAGACATTAATTGGCTCACTTTGTTACACGAGTAATAAAAATAAATAAAGAAAGCGTCTGTAAATTTGAATGAAAGTTTGCAAAGTACGTGGTACGAAGCACCACTTTATATATATGTGATTTTTTAAATTAATTGAAATTAATTTAAAACCCTTCTTTTATTTAAAACCCCCTTCTTTTACTTTCCTCAATGAAATTATTACACTAGCAGACCTTTACTTTGTAGACCTTCCAATTTCCTTTGCCAAATAGACCTTCTGGCAGGCATCTAACCAGTAGCGGATAGTTAAGGCCTTGATTAACAATGACACGCCATGTAAAATGGAAACGATTTTGCAATGCGGCTAGAAATCCTTGTCATTGCAAAATAAGGCCTTCTAGAAGGCCGCTTTACAGGATTTTTTTCCCGCTGGGATATTATATATCAATTTATTTTATATCTTAATGTAAATAGTGTTTGGTTAAAATCAGCAGCTTTTGGAACTAGTTCCAAGTTGAGAAAAGCTCAATCTATAAAAAAAATCGCTATTATTTCACCAACAAAAACTTTTAATCTTCAAATTTAACTTCAGCAGGACATTGTAAAAAAGTCAGTTAATACCCTTTGCATAATCATTTGCCAGAGCAAAAACTATAGTTATAGTAAAACATGATGTATTCAACTACTGATATTGTTTTATTATGTATACTTATTCACATTTCTATTTTTTTTATAATTTTCTTAAGTAGTAATACTCTATCTAATTCCATCTTATATTAAACACCAAAAAATTCTTCAACATAATATTTTTCTTGAACAATAGTTTAGTTGTTTTGTTCCATGTATATCGTATTCACCCACCTAATGCAGATATCGAATTAGCGATTTTGTTGACTAAAAGTAATACAGAGGGTATCAATTGAGAAATCTAACCCAAGACAACAGGAATCTAATCTATTGCAAAGCTAACAGTTGCCACATTCAGAAGTGCTGGGTATATATAAACAATACGTATTTACACCCAACCATTTATTATGCTCCATAGTTTTTAGTAAATACACAAGCATTCTATGAAATTATCAAAATGTTTTGCAATATTAATTAAATTTCCTACTAACATATGTATGTATGCATGTACAATTAAAAAAATAAATATTAAATTGCCTGGATATTTACATATATACATATTTATTTAACAAATAACTTTTTTAACAATAACTATTATTTGAAATATTCATTATTCTTTTTGGGGGGTGAAATAAGTTCAAAAAGTTCTTATTTTCTTAAGATTTGTTGACAATACTATCTACACATATTCAAACTAAATATGCATGTATGTCAAATTTAGCTTTAGGTTGGGACTTAATTTTTCTTTTTAATTATTGTTGGGTTCGAAGTCATAATAAAGACGATAAATACTCTTTTAACAAACCGGAAGGAAACGACGTTAGTACGTAAAAAGCCGTTCATGAAATCATAATCTTAAGTAATTATTACAGAAATTTTATTGGCTTAAGTTCATTTTAATTTTTTAAGCCAAATAAGATTTCTCTAAAAATAAATATTTACTGACGTATTTATAAAAAATTAAAGTAGACTTCAAGTGTACTTTAATCAAATTTTGTATGAAAATTTTGTCTTAAAGCACACTTCAAGCCTACTTTATTTTTTATAAATACGGCAGTTAAAGTTCAACAATTTTTCATTAAAGGTGGATTCACCCGAACAAAAATTTTTTTTACTGACAGTTTTTTACAGCACGATTCACCAGCGTTGTCAACTTGGTGCGTTTCGCACCATTTTTGGTGCTTTTTTAATTTCCTTAAATTAAATTTTCCAAAAAGTTCCTTATATGGTGCGCGGTGCGGTTTTTTTTGTATCAATTTCGGTGCGTTTTTTAATTTTTCCGAATATGTGATGAAATCTTTATTTTTACTAATTTTTAATTGCATTTTTTAATATATATTTTTTATTATATATATAATATAGTCTTAACTACTGGACCGATCGTCATTAAATTTTTATAATACGATATTCTTACGAAATAATAAATTCTTGACTATATAAAGGTGTGTGTGGACAAAGGGGCGTGACACCGCCCATATAACCCAAAATATTAAATCGCCATATTAAATCGTCATATTTGCTATATATGGTATTGGCATGAATAGAAATACGTATCAAAAGAAAAGTGGGATGAGCAAGCCTCTTTGTTTGCGATATATTGCAGGCTGGACCTGTTAAACGATCTTAAATTTTCACAGCGTGCAGCTTTGAAACTTATTACATGATAATATTCTTTGACCATGTACACTTGCGCACCTACTTTTTTACAATGTTTATTTACGGTTTTACCTCAAAAGGGGTTAGCGAAGCACACCGGGTCCAGCTAGATCTAAAAACAAATGTATGATAAATAAATACATACTATCAAATTCGTCTCATGAAGGTTATTGCTAAAGGTAAATAGGGTGAAAGGAGTCCTAGTGGACTCCTTACAAATTTTATTGAAAAAATTCAATTAGAAGTATGTACTTAAAATAGAAAACAAAAATAATTAAAAAAAAAAACCAAATATGTGCTGAAATTAGCTATTGTTTTTTTTACCAATTAGTACTTTAATTCCGAATAGCATACTGTGAGTTAAATATTGAGTGGGCAAATGCTTATTTTAAATTTATTAGCTCGCTTATTAAAAATTTTGTATAAAATTTATGAAATTAAAAAATATAAAATTAATTCAATAAACATATCAAATTTTAAATGGCGCCATTGAAAATATCGTAAAGCTAGATGGTTAGCTGGTATTTAAGGTGTTCGAGATATTCCGGTAACCAAAACCACCGCTAGTCTAAATTCCATCAAATCTTCAAGCAACGATGCTGCAGTAGTCTGGAATAACTATTCAGTTACATTTTTTTTTGCGGTAGCAGTCAGTGATCTCATTAATGTGATAGATTGCAATGTAAATCCATCTTTGACACATCTATCAGTATTTGGCAAACTCAATGAAGAATCAGCAGAATTATTGCCAGTTTGGTTAGCTTGCCGCCTAATCTACCTCCGAATGCTATTGTTTAGGCACCTCAATGACAGAAGGTATGTTTGGCAGCTTCATGGACTGGAATTACTCAGTTCTATTGAAATAGGCAATAGGGTTTCATTAAATATTGTACAGATTTAGACTATTAACAGCTGATTTGATATCATCAGGATGACGCTAGTTCTGACTGCACAGTGGGCATTGGCGTGTATTATCGCTTTTAAGTTGGAATCACCTCAAAACCAAACGAATCAGTTCCATCAACCCTCTCTTTTAGTCAAATATCTACAATAGTTGCCAAAATAAAACTTTCAACTAATTTCAAATTACATATTAAATAAAAAACCATCTTTAAATCACCTTTCGATAACCCCATCATAAACTAGACAAAACATTTTCATTTACCGCCATTTACTACAATAGATTCCCAAATGAAACGATTTTGTATGTATGCATTTATTTATTTTGTGTATTTTTATCATACACACTATTTATGCCAATGATAAAAATTCACTAAAATCATGGCTCAAATTAAATGTGAGAACTTAAATCATTTTTGTTGAGTTTTATATCGATGTAATGTAACAAAACGCAATAACATATCAATGCAGTAAAATCCTGTAAAATAATTTAAGTGTTTTAGATAAATTGCAATTTAGAAGTAAAATTATAAACATAAAGCAACAAAAATAATAACACTAATTGTTAGTAACCAACTGAACTGTGGGAAACAAAACAAAAAACTACTTTACACACACTACATAGACAGACACACACAAATACATGGAAATAAATACTTGCAGTAGGCAAAAACAGTAATGTATACACTAATTGAAATATTTGGCAAATTTCAATTACGTACAATAAATGTTGGCATCATTCAAAAACAACAACAAACATGCATATTCATACACATACATACATTCTATAAATACATACATATGTACATACATATTTGTATGTACAAAACAGAAAAGTACCATTGACCATAAATTTTGGCCTATAAATTTGAAGTGTATATACATATGTATATTTGTATTTGTATATGTGTGTATATGAATTTGTTTAAAATCCTTAATGTTTGTGTGTCGATGTGTTTGTGCATACATACCAATCAGTTGTACATCATTGAACATTAAATTAAAATGCAGGCAATTTAAAGTTTACCAAAAATAAAATGCCGAAAAAAATTATAAAATAATGTTTAGAAAAATCAATAAAAACTGATAAAGTTATTGTTGTATAATTTTTTTTTTTTTTTTTTTTTTTTGATAAATTACTAAAATCACAGAAAAAAAATTAGTTTGAAAAAAATTATGGAAATGATAATACTTAAAAGCAGGGGCGGCACGAAAATTATTTCAATTACTGCATTTTTTCGAAGCCTTCGCTTCTACTTTATATCATATGAAAGTAATAAAAGGCTATCGCCCGAATATTTTAATAACAAAGAATCTTAAATTATTCAATTGTTCTGGCACGAATTCGAGAGGTCCAATTTTCACATTGGCAGGTCTCTTGATTACAAAGGTAAATTTTGATAACTTATTTAGAATAATTAGAATACTATATTTGGCTGTGTTCATTTTGACCTACACATTGCTTTAGTTTATCAAGCAGCTCACTTGCGTCTATTCAAAGCGGATTCCATTTTTCCCCAATTTAGTCGCCAGAATTTATCCTCGAGGGATCTTCCTTGCACGAGGGGCTTATATGCAAAATACGCAATCGGTATGTAATATTAGGAATGGACCTGCACCTTCTTCTCTAAATTATTTTGGTTATTTTTTCAGCACCAAATACGTTCCCAGTTGTCATACGTCCGCTTTCACACTCTTCAATTCTGACTCTGACTTGACGGTACTGGTCAATTTTCGTATTTCCTTTTGTTTTTTTCCTTCGTGCATGTTGATGTGCATTAAAAAGTAAGAAAATTAAATTGACGTGTGTGAATGAAATGGCAAATTGAAAAGAGAATTGAACAAAAACTGGTCAGCTAAAACTGAAGAGTGTGAAACAAGACTAACATAAACGCTGTCAAGTAATTTCCAGTTTACAATTTATTGCTCCTGTTATTGCCTCTATAGATTTATGTGATTTAGGCAAAGAAAATTTCACAATCCCCAAAAGCCTACAATTACCCCAAAATTTAAGACCGTTTGGGAATCCCTGTTTTGAGAATTCAGAACACTTAGTCATATTAAAAATGTCAATATGAAATTGGTTAAATAGGAAGGGTCTAGGGGAAAACTTATTAATAAATAAAACCCTTTATCTATTTTTTAAAATTATTTCTAAAGGTGGATTCACTAATTTGTTCCGAACAAAAATATTGTCCGTAGGAATTTTTTTACTAAGAGTTTTTTTGCAGCACCATTCACCCATTTCTAACGATTTTTCTGGAAAATCAATAATCATATGTATCATATGTAAAAAAAAATGCCGCCATTGATTTATTTTGCTTTGGTTTTTAAGTGTCAAAAAACAAATATTAATTTGGTTTAAAATATTGTCTATATTTTTAAAAACCAAAACCAACCATAAGTAAATTGTAAACAATGTCAGTCAGCTGTGGTACTGCACTCACCTTGTATACATAGTTACACCATGTGAGAGTTGTTGGTAAAAAATATTTTCTCTCTCTAAAAAAGAGAGACGTCAAACTACATATGAAAAAAACTTTGTCCGAGCAAATATTTTGTTCCGAACGAATGGGTGAATTCACCTTAACTAGGTACCTTTCAGAAAAATATAAAACCATTAAAAGTTCGTTAAAGGTGGCTATACACTACGTATTTTTGCTTATATATTTTTAAGTTAACAACTCACATGTTTTTCTTTATGTCTGTCAAAATTGGTTATTTTACATATGGGTTTTAATTTTTGGTCACCAACTTGTATGTACAATTACACGTGACATCGCTATGATTAAAACAGCTTAAATATTATTCTTTTTTTACACATAAATTTCCATGTCGTTTCTTTAAAAAATGCGTTAAAGCCGCTACAAAGCGTTACTAAATTGCCGGCGTCAAAAATATTGATTTAAGGTTTTTCGTTTTTTAATATACAAGATATACAAGCTTGTATCAAAAATTTTTAAATAATTTATATCATTGTTACTAAGTTATCAAAATGGGATAAAAAAAAATTTAATTTATCACTTTTGCAAATTCTTCATACGGCCGGCTAATGATAGCGCAGATTTAACCGTCGACAAATCTTTTCGCCTGGCATATACATTTGAAAACATGTGTTTGAACATAAGAAAATAGAGCGTGTTCTAATCGAAATAATACTTATGTATTTCCACATGTATTTTACACAAGCAAAGTTTTTGAGGTCACCAACTACATGTTTTTACTCCCATATGTAAAATTTGACATATACAATATAAAAAACACGTAGTGTATATGCACCTTAAGCAACTTTTTTCGAATTTATAGAGTTTTAATGCAAACAGAAATAAATGTTTCAATTTTACTAAAACTGATTTGTTGTTTGAAATTTCTTTTACATGGAGGATAATTTTATTGTTTAAATAACAACAGGAATGAAACAACGATAGTGTCGTATAATGTGTCAGATATTTTGAAAAACTGGATTTTTCATAAGTAATACGATTTGTAACTCAGGAAAGCAAATTAATATTGAGAAAAATAAATTAAAAATGCGAAAACCAAACTGATATTAAGAAAGAACAAATTGAAATTCAGAATATGAAATAATATTCAGAAAATAAAAACTAAATTTGAGAAATTTCTATTAGATTTGTAATCCATACTTGTATTATTTATTTTATAAAAAAAAAACTTATCTTATACATGTCATAGGTACAATTTAATTTTCATTTTCCCAATTTCAATTTGTTTTTTCTCAATATTAATTTATTTCGATTTCTCAATTTCAATTTGTAGATTCTGAATAAAAATTTAGAGTTCTTAAATTGCATATGTATTTTTTAAGGCCTGAAAAAGCGTATTAAGACTATATTAAAATATAAATATAAAAACATAGGAACATGTCAGAGATGCTATTGCTTTCCTATTTACAGCAGTGCTTTCTTAAAAAATGCTTACAAACGCAATAACAAAACCACTGTACTAGATTTTTTCTAATTGTTGTAACTGTTAGCAAATGTTGTTGGTTTTGTACGTTAGGTTGTGTCCTTTACGGATGCTGTGCCTTAGTTGCTGCTCCAAAACAAAGTTGAGAGAAAAGCAAGCTAAGGCTATTAAAGAAATTTACGAAAGTCACAATGTTGCCAGCAACATTGTTAGTTATTTCTAGAGAGTAAGAGATACATACTTATCATTGTCTCTCTCTCTCTCTCTCTCTGTACCCGGCAACATGTTTATGAGAGCTTTTAAGTGTTGCAAAGAGTTTCTTCGTATTTTTATCATTCACTCACAGCTGCGAGTCATAATAAAGAATTTATTAACCTGATGTTTGTGAATTCTAAAACAATTTTCTGTTATCTCTATGGTTTATTTCTTTTTGCTTTACATAACATTTTGCAAGAGTGTGGGTTTATGTTGTACTTATATCTCATTTATTATGTATTTAGTATACCATCACCATCACTGATATCATATGACCAAAACCGACCGCCCAACCGACCATATACCCTTAAGGTGATTGTAATAATTTACACATATTCACATATTTGCCTGCATAATTGTACATACATACTCGTATATGTATAACATATTTAAATTTTTAGTTAGATATAGCTACTTGATTTAAATTAACAAATACTTATCTACGTGGTTTCATAATTATGAACATTTAAATTTCTATTTTTTTTTAAATAATTACCAGTAGTTTTTGTTTTTAAGAAATTACTTTACAGTGGTTTCTAGCAGACATACTACATTAGTCTTAAAGGAAAATTATATAAATTTTTGTTAGTGTTAAAAAAGTTGCTGTCTTTTATTAATCAGTCACTTTTTTACGAAACAACGAGTTTCTGACAATTGCAACAGGTAAAACGCCAAAAAACATATTGCAACAGCAAACAAATTATAAATTTATTTCAGATTTCTATTTCTATTTAACTATTTCGAAAATTTATGTATTCATAATTGCTTTTGTAAAAATTGTAAGCATTTTCATGCAGTATCTTAAAAATTGCAAAGACTCATAAATCGTTAAAGTTTTACGTAGGAATTAATTTGTTATTTGCCTGCTTTTAGAAATTGAAACCATTAAAAAACTATTAGGAAAACATAAATTGTTATTTAGAAAGGCAAATCAAAGAAATTGAAATTAATACTGAGAAAATACAAATCAAATTTCACAATAACAAATCTAAAATTCTTAGAAAATTAAAACTGAAACAACCAAATTAATATTGCAAAAATATCAACTGATAATAAGAATTTTAAGTTTTCATTTTGAGTTTTATAACGCTACCAGTAGCGGTGTCAGAGCTCCTTAAGTTCAGCGACCTTGGGCTTGTGAGAACTTGAAAACGATTCCAATTCTTCATTTAGAATCCGATTTCAAAGATTATAATATATGAAGTCTGACTTAACATACTACCGAGGCGGCTTTTAAATTAAATGTGGATTTGAAATGCATGTTATACTTTGAAGTGAACTCAAACTAATATTGAAAAAAAAAACAAATTGAAATTAATAATTGAGAAAAACCCTATAAAAATTCAGAAATCGAAATTAATGTTCAGATTATTAAAACTGCAATTGAGAAAATAACACTTGATGTCTTATATTGTTATTGTTAGGAAATTTCTATTAGATTTAAAAGCCAGAGTATGTGTTTCACAAGGAAAAATTATTTACAAAATCTTAAAGACGATTTTATTTTATTTGCATTATTTTATTATGTATAGAAAAATATAAAACAATATTACAATTTACGCCTCAGCGGCAGATTGGCATTATAGAGGTTTGTTGGCAAATTTTACAAAGTTCGATTTTAATATTTATAATAAATTTATATAATACATTGTAAACAATTCTATGAAAATTTGTTTAAATAATTGAATAAAATTAATAATTTTAAGAAAAGAATGTTAAGTATTAAATAACTCAAAATTTCTAGTTTGTAGTCAAATCAGAAGCTCATCGACATTTTGAAGTAAAAAAATTTTAATTTAAGATTTAAACTGCAAGAGTCTTCAGACTCTTTTAATATTATGTGGCAACCAGAGTGTATTTTGATTCCGTGATAATTGTATGACATGGGGTGTTCAATATTATTAAGACATTTAGAAATGTAAATTAATAGTTGAAATTTGTAAAGCCCGTGAATTGTTAAAACATTGGGGAAAACGTCCTTGTACAAAATAACAGTTGGAAACCGGCTAGGCAAATTTGCTACAATCTTTAGTGCTTTGTTTTGTATTCTTTGAAGCGATTTTAACTCGGTAGTTTTTTTGAAGCCATATATTATTGCAAGGTAATTACAATGACTTTGAATTAAAGCTTGATAAATTGAATTGTGTTTTTTTTACAAATTTTTTTTCCAAATTTGTATAATAAACCTAAAGCTGAAGAAATTTTAATTTTTAGATTTTTAATATGCTGATCCCACATAAGATTTCCTTATAAACAAAGACCTCTCGAATTTTCTTGCCTTTCAACAAAAATGCTTAAATCTGTACTGAAACTAAGGTATGGTTTAAACCTTATAAGTTTTGTTTTATCAGGGTCTAAAAAAAAGCTGTTTTATGGTTTTAGTATAGACTAATGTTTATAATGGTAAAAGATACTAATATCATCAGCGTTATAAACATTTTTCCTTTTAGTTTTAGATTTTTCAAATCATTGATGTATATTGAGAACAACAAAGGACCCTAAAACATTTCCTTGAGAAACTACATGCACAACAATTTACAAATTACTTTTCTTTTCCTTAAGCTGGACAAATTGTTTTCGATTTGTTAATTAGTTCTTTAGAAGCGAATATTTTTTATTCCCAAGAACACCATAGTATTTTAGTTTGTGTAACAATATATTATGATCTATAAGATCAAACGCTTTAGTCAAATCAAAATATATCTTAAAATATCTTTTCTTAATTTTAATTTAAATTTCTCAATTTCAATTCGTTTTTGCTCAACATCAATACATTCTACATTATGCATTATGGAGGAGGCACTTCAAGTTGTAATTACTCTGAAACTCTTTGCAAATAAGCAATACTAAAGTATTGTTTAGGTACATATATGAAAACTGATTTTGATGAATCGCTTAAATATTTCAATGTTAAGAACCACAGCACCATTCCTCTCTCAATGGAATCATAATACCCATAGTTTATAATAATTTTAAATACATAATTTCATATTACAACATCAGAAAAACTTCCTACTTGCAATTTCTATGATCAAGCTTTTAAATAATCATCTGAAATTTTGGCAATTTTGTTTAATTTCCTTGTATCATGGCTGTTTGGGGCATTGTAATGCTATATTTGGCGGTGACTAATCTTACTTACTCTTTACATTAGATTGGCTTTCGTGAACATTCACCCTTTTTGCTGCTAATTTTGCTCGATTCAATGCAGATCCAGTCTCCTTCTCTTTTTTTTTTTTTAGCAACAAGTAAATTTAGATTTTGTGTAAGCAACAAATACGGAACAATTTGAAATTCTTAAATTTAATTTGATTGTTTTTAGTATTAGCTTGAGTCTCTGAAGTCAGAGTGAGGCATTAATGATTGTAGAGTGTGATTCAAGTAGAGATACTTTTTTCAATAGCCTTTTTTTGAAAAGATCACGTGTGAGTCGTGTCATGTTATTTTTGTTTAGCATTATTTGTCAGTTCATAATGGAAAGATTTACGCCTGAACAACGTTTCGTTCAACTTTATTAAGAAAATTCACGTTCTGTAAGGAATGTGTTTTGTGCACTTCGCTCATCATAATTGGCCTACTGAGCGTACTACGCGCAATACCATCATCCATTTTGATACCCAGCATACATTTTTGGATGATATTCGACCGAATAGACCACGTCCAGCTAGCTGTGAAGACGTGAAATTATCGGTCCATATTTCTTTAAAAACTTTGTCGGTGCGAACGAATGGCGACCGTTATCGCGCCATGGTAACTGACTATTTGAAGCTCGTGATCTCGGCGACATTTGGTTTCAGGAAGACGGCTGCACTTCCCACATATCGCATCAATTAATGGATTTATTGAGAGAACACTTCGGTAAGCACATAATTTCACGTTTTGGGCCGGTCGAGTGGTCACCAAGACCGTGTGATAGCACACCGTTACACTTTCTCCTGTAGGGATATGTGAAATCTAAAGTTTATGTGGACAAACCCGCTTCGATTCAGACCTTGGAGAAAAATATCACGCGTGTAATTCGCCAGTTACCAGTCGAAATTCTCTAACCAGTCTTCGAAAATTAAACTTAACGGATAGATTATCTGCGACATAGTAACGGCCAACATTTGATCGACATAATCTGCAAAAAATAACTGCTAAAGAATGTTCTTTCAAATGATAATTCACATTCTCCATTAAATTTGAATTTTCTGTGTTTTTTTTCGTTAAAAAAGTAGGGAACCTCGAAATGGATCACGCTTTATTATAGTATATGGATACAGATTTCAGCTCTTAAAGTTGCAATTTCTCGAAAACACTTTGCATATAAGCAACAGTATTGCTTACGTGAAATCTGGTTTTGATGAATCGTTTAAATATTTCAATTCATGGATCGCATTAATATTTTACTTATCAAAAACTAAAGCTCCATTCCACTTTTAATTTTCATTTGGCAGTAGCCCAATATTGTTCAATTCGTTGAAGCTGGAAAAATAGGGGGCATTCTGATATTTTCAATTCTTCGATTTTCTCTTTATCTATATCTTTATTTATTCATTGCAAATTACTAGTTTCTTTTGATAAAATGGAAGATTTGTTTTTGTTTTCGATCTAAGCTTGTATAGTTTTATTTCGTATTATTAAGGAACGATTTTTTTCAGTTCTGAGATAGAGCACTTGTACAAACATATTCCGACTGATACAAATATTTGTTAGGATTACTGAAAGAGCGAAACTTCATTTTTTAAAAAAAGACTTCTGTAGTGAGGCCGTAATTTATTGAACAATGCTTTAGAAAATTTAAATTGAGTAACTGCAAAAACTGTATAAATAGTGGGTAACTACTTAACTTAACCTAACATTTTACAATTATCAGTGATGAAAGTGATTATATATACAGTAAAACTTTTAGTTAAAGTAAATAAGTACGTGCCACAAGATAATATGGCCACATATTGGCAAAAAGAACGCCAACATATTGTTTTTAGCAAATGACTTAAAGGAAGCAGCCTTTGGGGCAATTTGTAATTACTTGTATATCGAACGGTCTTTAAACACCCAATATACCATTCAACACACATCCATACAGGCATACATATGCACATATAAGATATTTTTGTTTAACAACATACATATATACATAAATATATATACTATATAAATACACAAACACACACACACACATTTACCTACACATCCCTAGATACATACATCATGTGTTTTAATTTGGAGCAATTAGTAATTATTAAGCATATGATTTGTTTCCGGCTGTTTCTCAGTCAATATCATCCTCATATATCAACATAATTTATGACCTTTTGCCTATTTACAACCTCATATTAAATTCATTTAATATTTATTAATATTATTTGTTAAACAAATATTTTGCAACAAATTTAATTCTGCATATACGAAAAATTATTTCATAAAAAAATAATCAAATCATGTTTGTTGGTACCCTGTAAACTTTAGAAAAGAAAACATCGTAATCATTAACGTCCTCATTATCATCACATTTATGCCTACTTTTTTATACTACCACACCCGGCAGAAGCGGATGTTGTGGCGCCATCATATCCCTGCTACATACAAACACTCTCCATTCTCTACAACAAGCAAAATGAAAAACGATTTTCTCCGCAAAAAAAGTGAAAAGTACAAAAAAAGAAAAACAACCTCTCACATTTCTTTTAATAGTTAAATAAAATATGAAAAAACAAAGCTAGAAATCATAAAAAATTCATATAAAACATAGAAATAATAAGAACAACAAGAAACTAATTCTGTACACTCTCGTGTTGGAGCCACAACATTAGCAACATTGTTGCTAAACAAAATGAGAAGCAGAATAAAACTGTGCCAAGTTGAAATACACAATTATTTGTAAATTTTAAATGAGATAAAATGCTCTTCTAACCCCATCCCCCTTGTCATAAATAATGCATGAGAAAAGGTCATAGAAATTACTTTCCACCTGGCAACATCGTAGCGAAACATTTCTTTCCCTTGTTTTTGAAATAGTAAGCGTGTGGGTTTGTTAAGAATCTTGTAGGTACTCTACACTTTGGATGATAATTCTCAAATTATACGTAAATGCTGTTTAACTTGCCATATGTTTGCTAAACCGATTAACCGAAATTCGAAATTTTTAATAAACTGTTTCAACTAGTTTTAGTTTAAACTTGTGTGAGAAGCCACAGAAAATAAGTCTCTTTCATAATTTTTAAAAACTATTGTTAAACAAAGTTCCTAAAACCTATTAACTGATTCAAAAATATATTTTGCTAACGAGATATTTTAATAGTGATGTTACTTGCATTAGATTTTTATGTAACAAAAAGTATTTGTGTAGAAAACAACATACGAAGATAGACAACGTAAGTTTTTTTTGAGGATGATATGAATATGATATAAAACGAGAAAATTCCAATTACAATAATAGTAAATATATATAATAAACTTACTATAAATAATAATAATAATAAATATAAAATAAATAGTAAATTTAATAAAAGATTTATAAAAATTTACTTAAGGCCCCGATACCGTTTACAACACTAAGTATTTTGATGTTGTATGTTGTAAACTGCGATTACGATTCACAACACTTATCGGCTTAATCGTATCAAAAATGCATGTTGTGTTGTAGTCGAGACAACACAACATTTTAAAGGATAGAAATATACAACAATGTATGATAAAATTACAAAATATGATGAAATTACAATTGTGTTTTAACAGTTTAGTTCATTTTATTTGTAATCTTGGCATTTTAGGTTCTTGACATTTTAGATTCTGATTTTTATACTTTTGTTAATCAACGTTTATTACTACAATTTTTTAAGATTATGAAGTATGGTAAACCTCCATATCTGATGGAGAAATTTGTTTTGGCAGGTCTACCACAAATTATACTATTGTTTGCCCAAGGCATTCATCCTTGTACATGACTAGATGATTTGTGGTACGAGTATTCCGAATTTGGAAATATTAATAAAAGAAATATGCAACGTAATACAAAAATATATTTATCTTTAATGTTTGTGCAGAAGTGGGGGGCTGTTTTAGTACATAAGGTGTTGGGTGCAGCGCTCAAGCTCTTGGTATCCAAATGTCGATTATACAACGAAAAGCACAAGTTTTTTAATGACAATTCAACTAATTATTTCTTATACTTTTACGTTAAAATTCCTGAAATTTACATTGTTAGTATTCAGTTAAAGAGAATAATTACAAGATTACTCACTTTTTCGTATGAAAACCAAGTATCGTTATGATATCGTGTTTTTCTAAAAAAAATGCCTTTTTATACGGACAAAAATGAACCCCTTAAAATACCGCTTGGAAATATATACAGAAAAAAGCATGTTTTTTTCAGTTAAACCTTTAATTGATTTTAAAATAATTTTCAATTAAAATTTTAATTTTTAAGAGCAAAGTTTTTATTCAGGCTAATACTTCGAAAATTTTTATTAAAGAATTTTTTAATTAAAATTAAAATAAAAAATTAAAATTAATAATTTTAATTGATTCAATTACCTTTTCTGATTTTTCTAATATTTTCAATTAAATATCAATTTTGTTTTTAATTAATTTGTTTACAGGTCCGATTTCAATTAAATTTTTAATTGATTCCACAAATATTTTAATTGAAACTCATTTTTATTTTTTTTCTATATAAAATAAAGTAGGCGATAAGTAATAACAAAAATTATAAAAACGATTATCGATAACTATTAATGTGTTGGCGCTAATCATTTTTAGATGTATATTTTGGAAGTTTTAATTCGCTATAAGATTTCTGGATTAAGGCCTTTAGGCTTGTAATCTCTGAATTTAATAAATCAAATAAATAGAAAAGTTTTTAACAAAAACTATTTTTTAACCCAAAACAAATTTTCTCAAAATTTTTAAAAATACAATCCAACCACTAAAGAGCTATTAATGTATATCTACATATGTTTGTTAAGTGGAGTTTAAAATACAATAGAACCATATGAAATATGAAAAACTTAATTTATAAACTTTAGATTAAAGGTTTTATTCAAAAAATTGAAAATGAGTATAAATTATAAAGAGAATTTAAAAAAAATCAAGAAACAAAGATAGCATCCATTTTCAAAACATGACTTTATTTAGAAACTGCGAAATTTGTTTCATGCTACTAAATTTTAAAAATAATGATTTTTTATTCAAATCTTTATCCCTAGTGTAGGGTACCGTAACAAACGTTCTTATGTTTTCATCATTCATATACAACTTTTGCTTTTTAATTTTCACATACATACAATCCTAAGTGGATTGTAAGTGCTCTTAATTTGTATTCTCCCATACTTACTACCAAACAATGTTTCAGCAACATTATTAATTCCCTGCATTAAAATACAACTCATTTCTCTTTGCTTCCTCTCACTCTTTACAGCAACCTTTGGCACACTCTCTTAAAAATACCAATTAGAATTTGTTAGTTGAACGCAACATGTTGACTGTATGGGCCAGCAACATGAATAAATATCATCATCCCTCACTCATCGCAAGAAATGAAGAAAACCCAACAAATACGAACGAAGTTATGACGACTCCACAACGACGATATGTCCTACAAGCACTAAACATATGACGAATATTTCTGGCCCTTGTTGTTGTTTTTGTTGGTAGTGGTGGCGTTAATTGTGTGTTGCTGGTGCTGTGTATATTTTCCTACCATCAACACAATACGACACATGCGACTGATATCAAAAAGTATCTGCTCCAAGATTTTACTATCTCAGTTGATATTCGTGTGTCGTTTCAGCAACATCAGTGTCCAGTCAAACACAGAATCGAACTTTCGTCGAAGACCGTACAAAAATCATTTTTGCGTCGCGTCGAACCCAATTTAATGCGTGTGTGACTGTGTCAGTGTATATTTGATAATTATTGAAATCAACAACAACAAAATTTAGTACAACTTTAGTAGTAGTAAGAAAGAATGGTGTCGTCGCAACTAATTTGAAAAAATATAAAAAATCTACAAAAAAAACGGCACAGAAAATGAGAAAGAAAATTCTATTTAAAGTGGAAAATTTAAGTGGAAAATTGAAAGTGAAAAAATCTTAATTTAAGAAATTGTAATAAAAAGTAAAAATAAAAATATTAACAGTAAATAAAAAAATCTGAAAAATAAAATAAAACAAAACAAGGAAATCTGTTACGTTTTCTTTGTATTTGTAAGAAAGCCTTTGGCGGTATAAATTATGGTCCGTAGTAAGTAAAGCTAAAACGTTAAAAAGTTGAAACGGTCTGTCGGTCTGTCGGTGTTTCGGTCTCTGGCACGGTCGGTCGTTTGGTCGTTTATACGTCATATGGTCATGTGTATGTGAGTGCGTGAAGGTTTGACGTTTTGTCATATTGTGTGTGCGTGAATTTGACATAATACTAGAATAAAATCTGTTACACCTAAGCCCCCTTTTTAGGAAAGAGTGCGAGAGGCTGGTGCTTGTGTATTTGATCTTTACCGTTGTATGAGTAGCTAAAAAAAGTGCGTGCGTTTAAGAGTTTTTATTGTTTTTCTTTGCTCGTTTTTTTAGCCGAGTACAAGAATAAAATAAAAATAAACATAAAGCGAAAAATAAAGAAAATATTTTTCATCTTAAAAGCTACAAAAACAACAACTCAAACATACAACAAAATCAAATGAAAATTCTTATAAAGTTACGCACAACTTCTGCCACCAAACAGCTTCAAAGTTAACAAAAACAAAAAAAAAAAAAAAACAGAGCATTTGGGCCAAATTAAGAAAAAATACAAGAAAATAGAAAGCAAAAGTGAAATAAAAAATTGACAAAGTAACAAACAACAAATTTAAGCATCATCGGAAAGCAACAACAAAATCACACACAACCCCTTCAAGACAAATTTTCCTGTTTAAAAATAAACAAAAAGTCGCAAGAAAGTTTTGTTTTTCTTTCTATACAAGAAAAATTATGTGTAAATAAGAAATAAATAAATGAAAACACCATAAAAAAATAATTGATATTCATGTTAAAAAAAAGAGAAAATAATCACATCATTAATATCACTTAAATAAAACGCCAGCAACAAATTATGGAAAAGAAAATACATAAAAGAAATTCAAATAAAAGTGAAATCAAATAGAAATTTGTCTTGATTAAACAACTTCACATAAAAAAAAAAAAAATATTTTTTATTAAAAATTGATGGTTCCTTTTAAAGCATTTTAATAAACAGCTGCATTTCCTTAATAGTGTCTGCAACAACTTATAATTATTAAAGCAACAAAACAACACCAATGATTATTAAGTGCATTTTTGACGCGTGCCAATAACAGCTGGAAACACACACATTGTATTTAATTAAATAAAGTGCAAATGCAACAATTTATCTTAAGAAGAAAATTATGAAAAGTATAAAAAAATTTTAAAAGATAATTTATGATGAAATTGTTTTCAAGTAAAAGAAAAATGCTAAAGTAAACGTTGTTATATAAAATAAAATTAAGTGTTTAAAATTTAGCTGCCAGTCTTGTTGGAATAATTACCACAAACCAATTAAAATTTTTCATGGGAATAACTAACTTTGTGGATGTAATTTTTGGATTAAAAGGTGAGTGAGTTTTCTTTCATTTCATTTCTTAAGAATTGATCCTAATTTGAAATGTTCTGCATAGAAATAATTTAATTCTTAGGGAAATATTAAGAACTTATGGTATAACGAGTGAGAGCTAATATTATACTTAGAGTTTTCTGGGAACTAATTATTTACAACTTGTTACACAAAATTCAGTAGATTACAAAACAATATTAATAGAATGGCCTGAAACTGGATTCAAAAAAACTTTTCATATCTTTTCGAAGCAATTAAAACTTATTTGTTAAACAATTAATAGGAAATTAGGCAAATTGTTCAGAACTTTAGAAAAACTTCAGAACTATCTAGTACTAGTACGAGTGTAATCATGTTATTATTAAAGAATCTAAAGTCTCTTTAATGACATATTTGGAACTAGTGATGTCGCATTTACTTTCGAAATCAGTTCTGTGCAATAAGTGCGATAATCGTTGGAAGTTCTGCTGAAATTGTAATCATCAACGCTTAAGTCACCGCCACTTTTAACACTACCAACAATCTATACTATTTAAAATCCCTAATCCAGTTATTTTTAAACTGTAACAATTGAATTTTAGGAATTTTCAGGAACCAGTTCTTGGGCTTTGTTACACAACAATATTTTGGAACCGCTTTAAAAGGGTTATTTTTTTGAAAAATTAAAATCTTTGAAAAATTAATTACATTTTTTTTATGTGTAAAAACACAAACCAAGACAAAGGTAGTGCTAATGTTAGAATTAAATTAATATTGCCTTCTGTGGCAATATTTGGGAAACAAATTTTGTTTGGAAATATTTTCAATGGGAACATCTTTCATTAAAATATATATATAAAATATATTCACTAAAACAAAGTCATCTAAATCTTCTTTTGTATACGTATTACCAGTGCTGATATTCAGCCGGTTCGGAACGGTTCGCTCGAATCGGTTGTTAAAATTTTAAAAATTTTCCATACCGGTTGTTGCATATTATGTTTTTTGCTTTTACGGTTTTTATACAATGTGTATTTATGAAGGTGATATAGACTCGGCAACAAACACAATCGGCCATAACCATTTTGACTATAGTTACAAATTAATTAAAAGTTGGTTTTAAGTTTAAAGTTGTTGGTTCTGGCCCAATATTTTTCAGTTGTCAAATGATTAGAGTTGTCCAAACGTACAAACAACTGCTTTTATTTTGGTCATACATTGGATTCTTGGATGATTTTATCTTACAGCTACTCACATGATATTATTTAACACACTACTTTATGTAGTAAATTGGATTTATTTTCAAAAATCATTATTTATCATTTTCCAAATTTTCAGTTTTTATTATTAATTTGAAATAAACAAATTTACTCTACTTTGAGTACAAAAAACATGAGCAAATTTGACAGTTGAAAACTCAACATAAACAAATTTTAAAATTTTCGCTATTTTTATCAAAATTTGGCAAAAATACAATTTTTTTAAGCCAACCGATTGTTAATATTTCGATTATCACCACTGCGTATTACTAATTTAAAATCTAGTTGCTAACGTTACAATTTCAAACAAAACATTGTGGCAGATGAATTAGTTCTATAACTAAAATGGAGCATGGGTGTTGGTTTTGTTAAATTTCTCTGGAAATTCATACATTAAACACCGTTCTAAATGTGTGTTAGCTCAGCCATGCTTCTTTTAGAACCAGTTCAAAATTACAAAAATTATATTCTAGCAAGAATAGTTTCGGTTAACCGATTAACCGAAAAACCGGTTTTTGGGTTTTTAGGAAACCGGGTTCCCACCAGTGAACCGATTTTTTACATCTGTAAAAACCGTAAATTTTTCTTATTTTTTCCGAAAGTTTAGAAGAACAACTAAACTTGACGTTAAAATCTATTCAAGACTTGAGTAATACATGCAAACGTGTTAATCTCAATAACCTTACATGACTTCGAATATTTGGAAAAAATTAACAAGAGAACGGACAAATTAAACATGCTCTTCTTACTATTAATCCGACATCCACTGTCAGTGAAAGCGTCTTGTCGGTATCAACACTAAAAAAACCAAATTGAAAAACAGAATTTAGGAGACATTTGGATTGTGTTTTGTTTTTGAAATATTACTTTAAAAAAAATTTCATAAAATTCACATTTACTTACTCCCTTATTCATAAAAACTTACAACAGGTTTATAACAGGTTTATAAAGCAAATTTTGTATAGAAAGTTTTATGAATAAGGGCCATTAGTCTTTATAAATTTCTTTTAGTCACTATTTTTGTTTTTCTTACCACAAAGTACAAATTTTGTGTAACAAATGCTATTTTTTAAGTTATTTTTGTTGTTTTTTAAATTAAAATGAATTGTTTTTAACGTTTAATTTATTTTGTTATTTAAATGGCGGTTAACCGATTAACCGGTTTTTTCGAGTTCGGGTAACCGAAAAACCGGTTTTCAAAAAAGTCGGTTTTTTGAAAACACTAAACAAAAAGAATATCGTACAAACGTATACAAATGCTTTTGTGCTTCTTGGAAATTTATAGTTTTTAGCTAGATATACGGGACAGTATACGACGTATGACAATGATAAAAGGGACTGAGGGCAGAACGGGCTTGTGTGACTAATATTTAAATACCTGGAATCTCCAACGGGATGATCTGCATACATATGTATATATTTTAACAGTGTTTTAAGGATACTTAAGTACTTTTCTATCAAGCAGCTACCTATGCATTACTAAACTACTCGCAAGTACAGCAATTGTTATATATTATTTTACCATTAAATTTGAAAAGTTTAACAAATCTCTCTTTAATACTTACACAAATTTTATACATTTATTGTATAAAAGTAAAAAGAAATTTAGGAATTTATCAAATCTATCTCTAAGTCTCATAAAAGATTTATATGTATTTTAAAAATATCCAAAAAATATCTGTTAAAATTTTTTTCAAAAATATTCCAGGAACAAGTTTTTTTTTTATCTAAATTTTAATGCACAAACAAAAGTAGACTACTTTTAGGTTTTTGTGGAAATAGTTATTGTATAGGCTCTTGCTTTAAAATTTTTGAGATGTACGAGAAATTTAACATAGTCTTGCAAAATGAAGGGTTTTTAATGTAATTTTCTGTTTAAGTTGCACTTTACCGGTCCCCTTGCAAAACTAGTTTAGTTAAACAGTAAATGGCATTAAACGTGAACATATAATGCATGTTTTCTAGCTATTTTTAAATAAAAATTACAAAATCACAAACAATGTTTATTTACTGTTAGCAAAGTCTTTTAAATACTTTTAATTTAGCAGCAACAAATTTCAGCAAATTTTTCAATTTTCAATTTCTTACTATGAGTACTTTTCTACCAAACAACTACCTAGGCATTACTGAACTACTTGCAAGTAAGCAGTTGTTATATCAATTTCATTGATTGCCATTGCAATTTTATTTGACCATTAACTTATTAACAGGCATTTACATAAATACTCGTACATATGTATACTGTGTTGCTTTTTTAAGAATTTTATAGAACTTAAAGCTCACTGACAATATTAAGGGTATTTTTTCCATGATATACAAATACATACGAATAATTCCTAGATAATAAATTATTTTTGAAAGAAACATTTTTAGGACAAGAACATATGAGGGATCTTTTAATTTTCATTTTAAGCAATCATTTTAAAAATGCTCTTAGTTTACCCAAAGGAATTATGAGTTCTATTTCAATATTTCAATATGATAGAATTTTGTCTTTATGTTACATTTATTGAGAGAATATTATTCCTTAAAATTTTTTTTAAACAGCATATTTTTGCTTGACTTGTTGCTTTTAGCTTTAGAAAGAACAAACAAAAACCGAAGAGCAGTGGGTGGAGGTAAGGTAATTTTGTTAAATAAGAAATTTAGTAAACTACACAGTATTCGCTTTATTTATTTGTAAATTGGAAATTAAGTATAAAGACAATAATTAACAAAATTGCTGTTAACCTAGTTTTGCTTACTTCATTTTGTTTTCTTTTTTTATGTTAACGAAACTTTTAGAACTATTCACCTGTAATTTTCTGCTTTTGCTAGTAATTGTTAATGTGTAGTTAACAGAGCCTAATTATTGCTTTTACTAAACAATAGCTCTTTAATTAATAACAAACAAAAATTTGTTTTTTTTTTTGCAAAAACCTAAAAGTTGCAAACTAATACGGCGAATATTAATAACAACAATTACAATTGATTAATTTGCAAGTAAATAAATACAAAACTATACAAAATATATTCATAACTGAACAATAAATAATAAATCTAAACGAGAATTAGCACAAAAGAATACAAGATACATATCGATGGTCACAAGTAGAAAGGACCTAACTTGTATTTTGTACGAAATTGAGCTTTTCAGTGATTCCTGTACATTTAACGCACATACACCTCGTCACAAAAATTTATTGCCATAGTGTAAAAAAAAAACGCTTTTATAAGCAGTTGTACATAAAGCCCTAACTCTTTAAAAAAAATTTTTTTCTTGCAAAAAGTCCTATCTCGCTTTACTTTATCAAAAATATAAAAATTAATAAAAAGGTCTGAACATAAAATTTGTGTTTGATTTTCATTAAAAACTGCATTTAAAAAAAGTTACACTTTGAATATTACAGTTTCTATTATGTTTTTAGCTTCTCCTGTAAAGTTACAATTATTTAAGTTAGGGCCTTTTTACTTGTGACCATCGATATATAAAATTTTTTATGAAAAGCAATGGTCAGCTAGATAGATTGAAAATGAATACTAAAACAGTAATCTGTTAAAACACTGTGTCCATAAAACTTAAAGACCTCAAATGTATAATACCTGCAACAAAGTGTTATTGCCAATGATGTTAAACGTTACACGCATACATACATACATACATATGTACAATATGTACATTTAGATACAAAGATCTTTGTTCATAAAATGAAACTATGCAACACAATTTTTTCAAATATTTACTATAGATTTCTGGTCATGGCTACATTCATGGTTTTATATTTCCCCAACTAGAATACGCCAAAATATTTATAAAAATTCTAGTTTTGAAATCAATGGATTTGTTTAATTCAACAAATTTTTAATTTTTAGCAATTTATTGTACATACATACATAGGTGTGAAAAACAATATTAGTGCAAAAATAACAAACAAATGCTAAATAATAGTAGGCTCAAATAAAGCAATATAATATTTTGAATAATCATATTTCAATCACTTTCAAAGTGGGAGAATATTTAGGTTTTCGTTGAAAATTTGTTTTAATAAGTTCTAAAATAATTTAATATTATTGAATTTTTAGTTTAAAATTACCGGAAATTTTTAGAAAAATATAATTTTAACCCTTTGACTGTCCAATGCATCACATATGATGCACAGAGGTTATGATTGATACGCTTGTGCATCATATGTGATACACAATTTGTATTATTTCTTTTAACAAAATTTTATATGAACTGATGAAAAATAATGTAATCTAATGATCTGATCGTATAGAGAATGTATTTTTTTTTTTAATAAGAAATGTTCGTATAAGAAAAAGCTGCAAATTTCCAGCATTTACAACGACAAAAATAATTTTTTTAACTAAACAAAATACTTTATTCATGTTGAAAAATATGAAAAAATAATTATATTAATAAAAATAAAAATAATTTCATAATCGCCCCTATCGTGAATAAAAATTTTGCATGAAATTTGTTCCCTTTTATTTTTTTAACATTGAATTTTAATAGGAAAAATGTGAAAAGGGAACAAATTTCAGGTGGAATTTTTATTCACGATAGGGGTGAATACCTTATATTATATAGTTATAAAGAACTTAGGAAGGAATATTTTTATGAATAAAAAATTGATACTGACAGCTAATAGCTTGCTTGACGGATCAGAATTGCAGAGTGTGAAAGAGGACAAACCAACGACAATTGTAAAAAACGGGATTCCCCTTATTTTACTCGACACATGTATTTATTTCAGTGTTGCTAACACTATACGGCAATATAAATAAATAATAACGAATAAAAATTACATGAATCAGATGTGATGCACAGAACGTTTGTAAATATTGCTCCGTGTATCACATGTGATGCACGCCATTTTTACCAAATTATTACTGTGGACGTACGCTATAAAAAAAAAAACATTTTGTATGGGGACAGTCAAAGGGTTAAAAATTATATATTTCAGCATTTCACCAATGTGAATTTTTAGCAGAGCATACAATAACCTAAGATTGAATGAAACACCTAAACAGAATTTTAAAGGTTTAACAAATCTCTCTTCAATGCTGACACAAATTTTATATATTTATGGTATAAAACTTAAAAGAGATTCAGGAATTTATCAAATCTATCTCTAATACTCATAAAAGATTTATATGTATTTTAAAAATATCCAAAAAATATCTGTTAAAAATTTTTTCAAAAATATTCCAGGAACTAGTTTTTTTTATCTAAATTTTAATGCACAAACAAAAGTAGACTACTTTTAGGTTTTTGTGGAAATAGTTATTGTATAGGCTCTTGCTTTAAAATTTTTGAGATGTACGAGAAATTTAACATAGTCTTGCAAAATGAAGGGTTTTTAATGTAATTTTCTGTTTAAGTTGCACTTTACCGGTCCCCTTGCAAAACTAGTTTAGTTAAACAGTAAATGGCATTAAACGTGAACATATAATGCATGTTTTCTAGCTATTTTTAAATAAAAATTACAAAATCACAAATAATGTTTATTTACTGTTAGCAAAGTCTTTAAAATACCTCAAACTCTAGCAAATTTTTAATTTCTCTCTACATAATTCAAGCAATTTTCAATTTCTTATTATGATTTAGAAAAAACACACCACGTTCTACCAAATTAATAAAGACACTTGAAATAAGGCCGCTTGCTTTCCATTAAAAACAACTTTAACCCACATTTTCTTCTCTAAAGAAGATATAAGAACTACAATATTTTCAATTTTTTCCTTTCACTAAATGTGTCACAGTGTGATATAAACTATTAATAAAAAGAAAATATTTGGACTATTTAAAAAGACACTCTAAAGGAAACCAAGGAAAATAAAGGACCAAAAAAAAAAACACAACTAACAAAATTCCAAAATGAAACTGACAAACTTTCGCTCTCTTGTAAACATACAAGTATACAATTTGACATTTCGAAAACATTATGTCAAGATGAAAGAAATATAAAATTTCTTCTTGCAAATTCAAACTAAAATAAAATGCATTTATATACTCGTAAACAAATTTATGTGCTTTGTGTTGGTGTGACTGTAGGCATGAATGTGTGTGTGAATATTATAAAACATTTTAATGCTTAATACGGCTGGTTTATGCTACTTTTGCTACTGCTTCTGTGTTAAATTTGTCGTCTAAATATTGCTCGTATACTATGTACATATGTATATATGCATGTGTGTATATTTATTTTTCCGAAAAAAAAAACACATTTCGATACATTTGCCGCAAATCATACTGTAATATATGTATATATGTATGTACACGTATGTATGTATGTATACGTTTCTCTGAGCAACTTGAGCATGAATTTTGTCAAACCTAACACATTTTGTTTTAAAGTCAGAGCGTTTTCAAAAAGCAAGAACAGTGGGGTGATCCATAGAATTTATTGAATAAAATGACAATAATTTGTTAATAGTTTGAACAATATTTAGACTTAAATTAAAATGTATTATTTAAAGCTAACATTAGCAATATCCAATTATCCAAGATGGGCATAATAACCAATTCAATGATTAGGAACAATTTTGTATTCAAATCTAATTATATTACACTTCTTTGGAAGTTAACTAGTTAGAAATACTTAGTGAAAGAATAGAATATTTTTTACGAGTCCTTTACCTTTAAACTAGAATCTGCGTAAATAAAATAATGATTTATAATAAAGTTGTTTTCTTTTTAAATAAACACTTCACATTTCACGCTATTTTGTTTGAAATTGTTCTTTTTTTCAAGGGTAATACATTTTGTTATGACTTAGTTGAAAGTTGTTTATATCAATTTTCAAAGCGCAATGAATAAAAATACATTTGTTAAGCAGTACTTCAGATGCCTTTTATTTTGCTAAGGAGATTGGAAATAAGTTATGTCTTTATACCAAACATTCAGTTAATTTCCTAACTAAATCACCTACAATTACAATTTTCATAACTGCCTTAGAGTATGCTACGAATAAGCAGTTGATTTTATTAGAATATATAATAAGATAACAAGTTCTTGGTATATTCGCGATGATAATAAGAAACTTGAAATTGTTAAGGTTTTTAATAAAAACAAATAAAGATAATGATTAGTGAAGACAGATTTTTAGAAATGTGTATTACATTTTTTATAAGAAATTAAATAGGAATTTAAAAATAATGTTTTTTATTAGTAGAAAATGTTCAAGTTATTTCAATGTTTTGTCAAATATTTTTTTTCATATTCAGTGGAAATAAAACTTTATTAATTTAAATGCATTGTAGCATAACCAGGATATAACGAACAGTAATAATCTAAACAAGCAGTGACACAGTTATTGTTTGAGAGATTTTGACTTTACTTTGCTTCTAATTTCTTTCAATAATTTGGAAACTTTAGCATTTTGCAATCATAAAACCAGACAATATTTGATTTTCTAAGAATTTGTGCACCATTTTTTTTCTTACCATTTTGATTTTCCGTTTACTTAATTTTTTTTGTCACAATAATAAAAAAAATTGATACCACCAAATTTGTAAAAAACTGAACAATGCTTTAAAATTATTGCCTTCAACACTGCCTTAAATTATGATACAATTTTGTGCATGTCTTTTTGAAAGTAACAAATTCTTGGAATATTCGTGAAAGGTAAGTTAAACTAACATATGTTTAGGTTTGTTTTAATAAACCACTATGTATAATGATTTTTACAGACTGTTTTTGATAAAATACGAATACAGTTTTTATTAGAAAACGAATATGTTGAGCTGTTGTTTTATATGTAAAATTTTTTTAAAAATTTTCCATCTAAATTAATAAATATAATATAATACAAATGATGTAATTTTAAAGTTGATCTCATATTTTTTAAAATAACTCAGAAATATATTTTGGCTGCTTTGTCTTTGTGGCTGTCAATAATTTTGTTTCATAATATTTGTCTTTATGATTTTCAATAACATTTTATGTAAAGAGCAGAATCAAAATAAACGAGTTTTCTGGGAATATATATAAATAGCTTGTTTATAAAAATCTGCTAAATGAATTCTATTAGTTAAAATATATAATACAACAAACCCGAAAAAGTTTAGCAGAATCTGTTAATTGTTTTTAGAATTTTGTGTGCTTGCTTTTATAATACAAATATTAATAAACCACTGTGCCAGAATATGACAACATCACATACACTCTAGTACGTAGTTGTTATACCCTTGATAAACTTGCTAAAATAGTTCTTGGGCGTTCGTACACATGCATAAATGCGTTGGAATATTATATTGAAAAAAAGCAAAAAAAAAAAAACATAGTGGTGCCAAAAGGATAACATCAAAAACAGCAACACAAACGCATTTAAATTCTAACACATCCATGCTACAGACATACAAACATGTACATATGCTATATAGGAAAGAATATAACATTTATATAAACTATAAACATAAATACGAGACTACAAACGCAAAACATCAGAGACTAACTTTATTAAAATAAATAAATAAAACCACAGGCATGATTCTATGCAACACTGAAAAAAAAATAAAACACACACACACACATACACATTATCTATTTTAAAATAATTTTTATATTTACACAACACAACTCTCGAGTACAGCAATGCCACTGCTGCTATTGCTGCTGCATACACCAAAAACGTAAAAAAATATAGAGAAAAAAAAAAAAACACTATAAAATAACAATCCAGTATGAAAAAGGACATGGACTCGCAAAAGATTCTCAACATTTTTTAGCGTAAAACGTTTTTCTTTTTCGTAGAAAAAAATTGTTGTTTAAATGTTCGCCTTTTTTCCCCTTTATTAAATTCAAACAAACTCATGCAGTTGCTGCTGCTAAGCGAGCGAGATATGTGAAGAAAATAAAAAACAAAAAACTGCACAACAACATTAGATAAAATGTTTATAGAAAATTTTTAAATTGTTTCTTTTATTTGTTTGTTTATTTTATGTTTTGTATGCAGAAATATTTTCATAATTATGGTGCACTAAGGACATTGGACTTTTTTTAACAGAGGGTCAATAATAGTTTTTTAAATTTTATTTCCATCAGATAAATATTTTCTTTATTTATAATTATAAACAAAAACGTAGTTTCTACAAAATTCAATTGTGACCCTACAGAGTGTAAATATTTATGTACCTGTCTTTTTTTTTATACATTCTCATATGCTTTATTAATATACAAGATATAGCCAGAGGCAGTTTGGTATCGAATTAGGGTTTAGGATTTCCCGGACTATTTTTCCCCGGGAAACTGGAATGAAAAATTCAATTTCCCGGAATGCTTAACATTCTTAAATTAAGTATTTCATAGAAATGTTTTATTTTTTTTAAGAGAAACAACACATTATGAGGTTTACACATTTGAAGATCATTTGTTAGTAAAAAATAATAATTTTACTTTAAGGAAATAAAACAAAATATTTTAAATTTGTCTAGCTAGTAAAATTGTTTTAATGTACTTTTAAAATAACTAAAGGTACGATCACATTTGGCTAATATTTACTCAAAAAAACGTAACCACTTGTTTTAGCACAAATTTGTTTGACATTATTTATTCTTTCAAGAGTTTTGCAAGAGCAAACAGCATCAAATAAAATAAAACTAAATATTTGTTTAGCTTTGGCCTAAATAAACGTGTGTTGAAATATACTTTATTTTTTGGTGGTTACGTCTTTTTCGGCAAATATTTGCCAAATGTGACCGTAACTTAATGCATTTAATAACTCGTCTTACATTTGATTTGCCATTTTACAGACAAAGTTTCCAGCTTTTCGCATTATAAATATTCAATTGTATGTTTTGAAGTTTTTAGGTAATTTGACAATTATTAGAGAAATTTTATTTGGCTGGAGTTGATTTTAATTAATAATTCAAAGAATACAATTGTAAAGTAATATTTTTAGACAATGGTCATATTGGAATGCATTTTCTACCCCGTCAAGGGCATCATCAGCAACGTTTGTTGTCCAAGATCTACTTGTAAACATCATCTATTTAACTCATCGTTATTGAGAAATAGATTTCATATTTCTTTTTACATGTTATGAGTTAGAATAGAATTTACATATTTGTTGTTATTTTTATTGCTGCGTCTACCGTCAATCGTTTCTTAGCATTACATTGATAAAGAATGTTCATATACCTACTGCAATCTTCTCTAAGTCTACTAATATTTTTAGATGTGTAACAAGTCCTTTATCTACTCTTCTTTATTGTGTACTTTAGTTTAAAGAATTACTGGATCCAGTGTTGCCATTTTAGCACTTTCAGTGCTAGATTTAGCATTTTGTTGCTCGAAAATGCATTGAAATTTTTAAAAATTATGCCAAATGCTTTTTAGCATAATTTGCTTGATAAAAAAATTTTTTCTCGAAAAAATTTTTACTTTTTACTCTACAAAAAAAATTCTTTTGGAGAACTAAAAAATAACTTTTATTAATATTTAAACTAAATTTCTTTCGGTGTAGTAAGTAAATGAACACGGAAATTTTTGAATTAATATAATAATTAAAACAAGTCAACAATTGTTATAAACAAAATTAGAAAAAACTATAATTTATATTTGTAACATTTGAAATAAAAATTGTATTGTTATATTGAAAAAATTTAGCACTTATTTTTTCTTCTGTAGAACATTTTAGCACTTCGTTTTTCAAGTTTTAGCATATTTTGAAATTCATTTTCTGGCAACACTGACTGGATCAGCCCACACATTATTATTTTCATAATTCTCTTTCATGTAAAGAAATTTCTTCAAAAACGTTTCAAATGTTTGTTTTTTAAGATTAGTTATGTTTCATGAAATTCATTTATACGAGTATAAACATATTGGGTGTATATCTTAAAAATGCAGGATTCATAACAGAAGGAACGCGGTTTTTGTCTTTAGTTTCTTATATGTCATTTTGAAAGGTACGTATCAGTAATTTTTTTTCACTTAGTTATTGAACATTATAGTGTAATAACAAAGATTTTTTTTTTTGCTTTGAAAATATAGAATTATGAACCAACAAAGCTTCATATGGGCGAAATTTTGCTTTATTCCTTTAATTTAAAATGAGTAAGAGTGTTATATTTGTCTTTGCCGAATCTATTATATCCACCACCAATATGGGCATGTGTAAGTAGTTTATATTATATTGATAATAAAATTGAAACAAGTAAATAGTTTTCGTTATAATTATTTATTTTGTAAAAAAAAATCTTATCACCTTGACAGTATGAACTGCTGCAAATAAAATATCGTTTTGAGTATTCTCGTTGCTTGCAAATTATTTTTGCTAAATGTTGCATGGTTATGGCTCTTCTATAGATATTTATGAACCCTTAAACCATATTTCGGGAAGAAATTTGTATTGCTCATCGAAATTTATGGTGAGTGAGATCTATCGTTGATATTACTACATAAAGATTGCTGTTAAATGCAAAAAGAGCTTGCAAAATAATTTAAAAATTTTTGCGAGTAGCAGTCTTCACTCACAATATCCAAACTATGAAAGCTTAAGATTCTATTATGACAACGCTATTCCAGATGTTGCAATAGCTGTTAAAAACTATTTAGAAAGAAATGGTTGCTCAGTTTTACCTCATTCGACTTATAGACCTGGTCCCCTTAAAAGATGTGAAATTGTGTTGGCGTGGAATGTTGACAGAAAACATCATATGCTTTCAAATATTTCGTAAAATTAATTTAGAAATAATAAGAAATTTTCTCTAATAATAAATATAAAGTTTAACAATTTTTCATTAAGAAAAACAGTAGTATCTAAAAATTAATTTCAAGTTATTTCAGTTTGAAATTTTTTTGCTCAAAAACTTAATTCTTGCTGGCTTTTCTTTATAGGCAGTATATTAACAGCTAATAACTTATTATTATATATAATTTAACAACGTTTAAAATTTCATAAATGCTAATTTTTTGCTAAAAAAATAGTGTAAAACTACGTTAATTTGAAATTTGTCGGTAATTTCCCGACCATAATTTTCCGGGAATTTCATCAAATGATCGGTATTTCTAATGCATTTGAATATTTTTGATAAATTTATTTTACTACATTATTATTTAAGCGCCAAGTATATGTTACTGATATATTTTCTACACATTTAGTAGACATTTTGAAATCGACATTAATATCTTTATATGTATGTAAGTTAAGATTTATTGAATGAAAAACCCAAAAAAATTATTTTTTTGTTGGCCACAATGACCACACTTTATTGAATTCCAAAAAAGAACTAAAACTAATTTTACAATATGCTTTATTTATATGATCTAAATTTACAAGTGGTGTGATCCAATTCTTAGGAAATTATTTCAATAATTAAAGCGTGTGTTTGCAGTACATGACAAAAGAAATGAAATGCAAGCGTCTGCAACTAAATTAATAGGAATTGGGTCATGCCACCTTTACATTTGTGTATGGCCAGGCCGGAGTTAACTTGTATAAAGAAAATAATTTACACCTGTAACAAAGGAATGGAAAAGAGCCAAATTTATCTCACATCTTGGTTCATAACTTCTTGTCTCGATCATGAGGATTATCAATCGCCAATAGCTTAGGGCCATTACATACATTTGGGATTGAAGTAATTATTTTTAAATTACATATTTTACATTAATAAATTCTTAAATTAAATATTCTAATATCTAACAATATACAATACAACACATTCATTAGAAAACACTGTTATACGGAAATTTTTCTTTAAAAAATATTGTTACATAGAAAATTTTCTATAGAAAGAAAATGTCATGATGTGCATGACGGCATTGTCTTTAGAAGATGTTGTGTATCAGTATTTACTATAGAATTTTTTTGGTGTGGGGACTACATATTTGTTACAAAACTTAAATTAAATTTTAAGTTAAAATTCTCTTACTTTATGTTGTCATATTTTGTTAAAACTCAAGTTTTTTTTTGATTGGACAATGAAATAGCGCACAGTTATTTTGATTTTAAACAAAAATAGTTGGTGCTAATTTCGGTGAAAAATGATTGTGTAATTATACAAAAATATTGTTTATGATTAATTTTGTCAACCAAAATGGGAAAAGGACCGCATTACTCACTTGAGAAAAAAAAAGGTTCTTTGGGGAACTTCATTAAAAGGGTACACAACAAACAAAATAAAAATAGCTGAAATAATTGGATTTTTTCGAAAGTTGGTTTATAATGCTATTAAATGTAGTAAATTAGATGCAAATTTGCTTAGTACATATAAAGAAAGTTTGAAAGAAGCCACCGTAAAACACAACAGTTTGTGAGGATAAGGCAATAGTTAACAAAAAGTAAGCTAGATCCTTTCAAGTCATCGAGAACAATATTGACTGAAATAAATGAGGAATTTGGGTTAAATGTTTCCAGAAGACTTTCGTACAAGTCTTGGACATCTTAATGGAAATCAGCTTTAAGGTAGTGTAAATAAAAATACTTATGTCAAAATAATATACCTATATGAAGGCATGATTGTCCTTTGGAAACCTACGCTGGTATAAGAATATCAAAGCCCCAATTTACAAGCAATTTTTATTGCATATATTGATACAATTTTTTCCTTAAAATTTTTTCGGTGTTCACACAGCACAATTTTACTGCTTAAATCGCTCGTATTTTTATTTGTGAGTATACACACATTTGTATACACATATGTATGTATGTAATACTTATAAAAGAGTAACACGAATTTTTAGTACAATCAAGTGTGTACTCGTTTTATCTTCCCCCCTCGTCAATGTCTAAAAGGTAATCAAGGTTTAGCTTAAAGAATTGCTTCGTGTAAATTGGGAAAAATTCTGGAAAAAAGTGCTTTTCACAAATGAAACTAAAATTAAAAAATTAGAAAATGCATTCCAGTTTGCCAATTGTTCCGGTACTTTACAATAGTATTTTTGAAAATTCAAAATATTAGCCTAAATAAGAAAAACTTTTCTCTTAAAAAGGTAAATATTGGTTCAATCACTTCTCTAATTAATAATATTAATCTGATTGGTCCTGACGGTAAAACGTTTGTACATCAAGAAAACTACCAAGAATTAAATCCCCGTTACACTACTAAAACAGTAAAGCCCTACCAGCTACCTAAATGCAACTTTGTAATTTGACTTGCTCCTAGAACATAACACCTTAAGTAATTAAATGCTAAATTAACTAAAATCACCATTTGTTCTAAAGAAACTTATACATATATACAAATTTATTTAAACTTAAACACTACCTTCCTCTTGACCTTTAAAAACACACACTTAAATAAATTCCCTTTTTGCATATGTAGTTCCTTCTTTATGTATGTTTTTCATTATTAGTTTTTTACTTCTTTGCTGATTTTTTAATTTCAACAACTTTTCCAGGAACTTTTAAATATAGTTTTTAAAACAATAGTTTGTTTTATTCTACATAAAATATAGTATGTCTGTATGGTTGTATGTAAAATGCTTTGCTCTTTTAAAAAGTTGCTGCTGTAAAAATAAAAGCATTTAAACAAAAAAAAAAAAAAAAAACATCGAGCACCATTTACTGCATAAGAAACTGCTACACAGGTCCCGTGTGAAAATCGTGCTAAAACTTGTTAATTGTTTCACGAAAACTAATTAAATGTGCGCAAAATATTTCTCATTATTTTTGGCAACAAACCGAAGAGATAGAGTTGCCATGTTGCGATAATAACGTTGATGATATTGAGCAAATGGGGTAGAGATAGAAAATTGAACATGTGTAGTTTTTAACAAAGAAAGTCAAAATATTGTATTTTAAGACTACTAGTAGTTAGTTTCAAATATTCAACTTTTCCAATAAAATACACTCATAAAATAACTACTGTATTTGAATTATAAAAATATTTTTTATTATAGGACAAAATCTACTAACAAATGGAAAAACTAATAAAAATATTTCATATACACAATTTTCATAGTCCATTAAACTTTTATACTTCTTGCGGCTGTAAACAACAAAATTTAAAATATTTATTTTTGTAAATTTTTAGGTGTTAATTTGGAACATTATTTGCTTTTAACTTCTGAACTTATGAATTTATGATACATTTCGAGATATTAAATGTTTATTTCATTACTTAATATACAGTGGCATAAGCTAGTAAAATAATAACTTAGAGAGAAATATAAATAATGTTTGCTTTTATAAAATTCAGCAAGCGTTTAGAAAATTCGTACTGAAACTACAGTGAAAGCTCCCATAGGCGGACACAGACCGTCGATGCATGTTTATCCGCCTAGAGCAGATATCCATTCGTTAAAATATTTCGGGATAAAATTTTATTATTTAGTGACTACGATAACTGTGATAAAAAACAAACTTCAATAATATTTTCATTAAACTTTTATTTTTCCTCTAGTCATATACAACATACATACATACATATGTATGTATGTTTGTACATACTTTTATTAATATTCTGTAAGAAATATTATACATATGTATGTATATGGGTCAATTAAAAAAAAAAAAACGCAATTTTTGTGTCCCCGCACTTTACACTACTATTTTAGGTAAAAAAACCAAAAAAACAAAAAAAAAAAAGCAAAAATATGAGAGAATATGTAACAAAAAAACTTAATTCTCAAATTTGTATGTTTGTTTTTTTGTTTATTCAGAATAGTGTTTTGTTTCTCCCTCTGACTGCTTCCATACAAAAGCATGTGTCCCCCGTTGGAATTTTTAGTAAACAAAATAAAATAAAATCAAGAAAAAAGTAAATATGCAACATTTAATAACAGTTTTCGAATTATTAAGTTTCTTTCTTGTTTTTTGATTTGTTATAGTCGTCAAAATTTGGCGTTGCAAAGAAAGGTTGTCCTCACAATTTGCATTTATCGTCACTTTTTTATAAATCAAGTAATATTACTAGTTTTCAATTTCAAGTTTAAATAAAGTAAATAACGTAAGGAAAGTACAAACTTTAATTATTACAAAAGTGAAAAAGCGAAAAAAAATCTATCAACAAAAGTGTGCATTTGCGTAGTTTTTGTGAACACCATGGTAAGGGCGCGATAAAATTTCATGAGCGTTACGCTAATTTTTTTAAAAGTGAATATATTAAATGTAAAAAATAGAAGTTGGCAATCATTGTTTACATGGTCTCAACTCATTTTTTTATAATTTGTGAATTTGAGAAATAAATTGCCTACGAAAAAACACCAAAATAGGCAAATATTTCATGAGCATCACTTTTGAAATATATTGCTTCATAGCTTAAAATGCTTAATTTTGATTTTATTTTTTAATTTTCAAGAGTAAAACAACAAAATTAACGGCGGCTGAAAAAGCACGGAGATATCGACAGAAAATAAGGACGGTAAAGCGCGTAATGACGAATATAAAAGAAAGAAGAAAAAAAGGTATAATCGTGGTATATTTGAGTTTAATTTTTATTGTTAATGACTGATTCTGTTTTTGCCACAAACTTAATTCGAAAGTGATAAAAATGAATGAGAATGAAAAAAGAACAAAACTGCTTGTTATTTTATGAAGTTTATACAGATTCAGAATAAGAATTCGAATGAAAATTTATAAATTAATTTATAATTATTGTTTTGTGTCAAATATTTACATATGTGTATAAGTTTCTTTAAGAATTACTTCCTTTTTTCCATTTTTGTTGAATACATCAAAGAATATGTACATGTTTAGTTTTGTATGAGAATTTTTGTTTTTTAAAGAAATTTTGTTTTTTTTATTTTCTTTTTATGAAAGAATAAACTTTTTTTTCGTATAACTTAAGATTAAGCATTATTTCTTGTTTACGTGCAACACAATCTCTTGATCGTCACAAAACATCTTGAGCGTCACACTAAGATTTTTCTTTTAAAACGCTTATAATTGCAGTTTTTTAAATACATTGTTACAAGCCTATTACTTGGCAAATAACCTGTAAGTTCAAGTCTGTTTTTAACAAAAATTTACATATTTTCATCTTAAAATTTAAGAATAACTAGTCACTAGTCAATAAAAATTAAGTTGAATCGTGATTTTTTGTTTATAATCGAAAAGATGATTTTCGCAAAAGTCAAACTTGAGACACAAAAGAACATCGTAGTAAGCTTGAATTTCAAATATTTTTCCATTTTTAGCGATTTTTTTATAAATATTTGGTGTGCCGCTCAAGATAGAAATCATAGAAAACCTAAAAAAAAAAAATTCAAAAATATTGATTTTTTTGAGAGCCTAAAAGTACCGTCGTATTCTTCATCAATTTCTACAAAACTTTAAAAATAAGCAAAACAAAACACGTTGTGTACGTTTTTTTTTTTTCAAATTGACCCGTATATTTTAAATAAGCCTGATTAAGTTTAAAAATACACACTCAATAAAGACAAATGTAATCTCTTTCCTTAAATCTGTTTTCTTTGCGCATAGAATGAAAAGGGGATGAACCAAAATACAAAAATTTGCTCAGCTTTGCCTTTCGTAATATATGTACATATATGTGTCCCTCTATGGGAGATGTTTTTGAAAAAACAGGTGTCTGCGTCCGTCCAAGGGAGATGAATTTGTTCTAAAAATACGACCTAATTCACGGGACCTAGAAAATCGTCCGTCCAGCGGAGATGTTCGCCTATTAGAGCTGTCCGCCAGTGAAGCTTTCACTGTATAATAAAAAAGATTTTTATGGTTTTCAGTATAATATTTTAAACTAATTTATTTATAAAATAAAAAAATTATTTATTCGAATTATATACAATTGCTCAGTTCACAAGTGACGTTGTATGTTGTACATTGTAAGATATTGATTGTGAACACAATTTTGAGAAAATTGGATGTTGTTGTTGTTAAACCTTTAAAATTACAACATCAATTTTTTTTAACAAACAAATATGTATAGAAAACCGAAAATATGAATATTTTCCAGAATTAAAAAATACCGTAGTATTTTCAACAATTTCCATTATTAGAATTTTTTGTTTAATAATTTTATTTTTATGTTTTAAATTTGTCAATCAGTTAATGATTTGAGTGCTAACGTTTGGTTATTTGCTTTTAACAAAAATGAGTCATTTTTATATTGAGAAACATATTTTAACTTTTAACAACACTTAAAAATTTACACAACATTTGAAAAACATATGTAGAAATGTCGTGGGTGTTATACAAAATCTTTATATAGAAATTATCAACAGCATTTGTAGAACCATTGTAAAATCAGATGACGTACAACTCCTACAATACTACAACATCACTTGTGAATTAAACAAATATGTATATATATAAAATGCCTTTTTTTATTATTATAAATAAACCATCCAACGTGAACTTTTTAAAGCTATCAATTTTATTGGGAAATACTTTGGTGTTTTAATTTGTTATATTATTATATATGTATGCAAAAGATCTATTTTTCTAGATACTTTTATATCTATTTACATTTGTATGCATCTAAGATTATTACAGCTGCCATTCCGTATATGGAAATGTTATAACAAAGCGTCATAAAAAGTTGCTTGATATTTTACATGGAAATGTTAAATAACCTTATTAGTTTTGTGTGTGTAAAATAAACTCTCCTCAAAATATATAAGACACAAAATAATGATTTTTAACCGAAATGTTTGTTATGGTCCTAAGATGTTTGAAATTAAAAATCGCTCAATTAGGAAATCAATTTTGAATCCAAATTCATAGAGATTTTTTTTTATAAAAATTTTGTTATAAGTTTTATAAATTTTTTGTTGGTTTATTACTCTTTAATTTCATTTCATAAAGTGGAAGAAATTATCCATTTAGGAAATAAAATGGAAAAACAGTTAAACGGACATAAAAATATAAAAATTCCATGAAAATCTCTGAAACAAAATTTATAATAACTAATGTACAAATATTTCGTTCCCTTAAGTACTTGAAATAAATTAAAAGTTCTTTGTAATATTTAAAGTTTACCATAAAATAAATATTTATTTACAAAAATTTCTGAATGCATTCTTTTGTCGCAAATATTCTTTTTTTTGCTTTGTCAGCTTGACAAAAACCGGAACTCAATTAAAAAATTGTATTTGTTTTATATGGAAATTCATTGTAATTTATTAATAATACTCATAATAAACATTTACTGCCGTAGACAAAAGTTTCATACACAATTTTCTTAAAGTACATTTAAAGTCTACTTTAATTTTTTTATGAATACGGCAGTTATTGTTGAAATTTGAGAATATAGTTTTTGTTCAAGAATATTCCAAGAATTTGTTTTCTTATTATTCAACCAGCCGCAACTTGTCTTAACACGTAATGTGTTGAAATGTTAGTTTTTTTTTTAATTAACAAACACAAACTGCGAAGCCTTTTGCCTTATTTGCAGAAAACATTTGGAGTCATTGGCGGGAATCGAACCCACAACCCTCTGACTGATAGTCCGGCACTCTATCGCCTAGTCTATCGGGGCACCCATTGACTTTATTCACTAAATACACTTGGCATTCTAATGTAATTAATTAGAGTCTTAACTACTTACCAGGTACGCTTACAATTTACAACATATACGAATCAAGACTTTGATATCAAAACTCATTGAATGTAAGTAGTGGTATTGTTCGGGAAAAAATGGACGCGGAAAAGTTATAACCAGGTAGACAATGATGGGTGAATTGCAAACTGTTTCCTTACCATTTACAAGAAGCTGTGTAAAATATTCTTAACTCAATGAGAACTATATTGATATTTTATGAAATTGTTCGTATTTAATTATACAAATTACTGTGAGTTAAGAACTGAATATAATTATAATATCAGCTATTACAAAATTAAAATAATAACTAATGTAGATTTCATGTTGTAGTCATTACAAAGTATGTCAAACAATGATGTCTCTTCATTACCAAGTTTTACTTACCACAAGATTTATTATCTTCTCTTTGATACAAAATCTGTATACATATATTTTCCCTTGGCCTGGCAACTCATTTCCAAATCGATTTCAAAAAAACCTTTGCCTTATCGTACATCAAATCGACAAATAATACCATTAAACATGTTAGAAATTTTCATTTATCCAACACACAATTTGCCTGCAACATTTCTATGCAACAAATTGCAATAATAACATAGAGCAAAATAGAAATATAAGAAAAGAAAAAAAAACCAGCAGCATTATAAAACTATAAATGCAAAAAATCCCCAACGCTACAAGAAGGAAAAATTATAAAAATACACAGTTTTTTACACGTTCCTAAGTACATTTATACACTAACAAAAATGTATGTACTATGTTTGAAAGTAGTTTGTTGCAAATTACCAATTATTGATGCAAATTTCAATTTAATAATAAGCGCGATTACTCTTAACGCTCCCCTAAACAAATAACCAAATAAATGAATGGCTGGGTGAACAAACGAACGAACGAATGATCGAATGAAAGAATACCAGGCTCCATGAATGAAAGGAAGAATGGAAAAACACTGCAAATAGAAGAGAAAATTTCAACACAACTACACACATTTGGCCAACACCACTACAGCTGCATAAGCATACATAGACGCCAGCAAAAGAACAGCATCAGGAAGCAAGTGGCAAGGTACAACAGCTACTATTTTATACTACACACAATACAGACATACATATGTACATACATACATATATGTAAGTCTTACTAAGTCTTATAAAAAATGCCTGAACGGGGTTAAGAGGAAGCCGGAAAATAAAAATAATATTGGTGTTGTTTTTTTTTTGATATAAATTTTACATCCATTAGTTGCTGAATATGCAACTTTATCGGAATACAAGTGCAATCCCCACCGAGAACCAAGCTAAACTTTATATACATTTCATTGCATATGTTTGGCTATATGAGTGGAGTGTATTGTATGTGCAGCCAACCAGCCAACCATGCCTCATGTAGCTAGTAGTACACCTCATACTTGTTCATTAGGTTGAACCTTATTTAGCACTGTTTACATTTTCCATGCTAACTAATAAAGTCTTAAATGACTCTCCATCATCTAAAAGCCAGATGCAACAAATTTTGGCAAAATTGGATAATGTTTTAAAGTTACATTTTTACTTTAAAATATTTTGTGCCAGTTATAAAATTTGATTGTTAAACTAACACAACAGATATTAGAAAAATAGGACATAAACTTTGTACAACATTTTATAAAAACCGGGCCGGACTATATTGAAGTTATATGAAAATAATTCAATAAAAATAAAGCTATGTATAGACGGTTGTCAGATCATACAATGTTGTCCAATCTAGCAATGTTCTAGCAATGTACTGACATTGAAAAATTGTTAGTAAAAAGTAAATTGTCAATGATTTTTTTACAACTTTAGAAGACAAAAATTATAAGTTCACACGGTGGTTAGACATTTTATGAACATTTTTCGGACAATGTTGTAAGACTATATAAAGTCTATATAAAGCTTTACACTCGAATGCATGTTTTTTTTAAAGATCTAGCCGAGAACTTTTAAAATGTATGAACATTTTAGAAATTATATTAAAAAAATTGCACTATTTTAAACAAATTACATGTCAAAAGGTCCCTAGTTTGGGACTCAACAGCTACGTTCCTGGAGGGTTTGTGAGTTTTATAGTCAAAACTCATATTAAATTACACCTTATATCACGATCGGACCAGCTGTTTACAAATGCCATATTTATTTCTAAACAATTTTGATTTTAACCCACTGTGCCACGTTAATCCTTAACAGATGCGTAAATTTTTTAACTTAATTCAAAAGTTATTGGAATTGAAATTTATTTGAAATTTGAGATGCATAAAATATTTTCGCTATCAAAAAATGTCAATAGTTTTGTATATTTTATATTTAAGGATATATGGGTATTCAACTATCCATAACTTTTATTATCAACATACATTCCTTGGGAGCATAGAAATTTCTAAAAATAAAAAAAAAATTAGAACCATCCTAATTTTCCTATATGTATATGTATAGATGTATGTGAATATATACGTAATAGTGTTAATGCCAATGTCTATCGGTGTATGCTAGAGTTGCAAGATGTTCTACATCCTCATATAGATTTTTTTTGTGTATAAGCTGTGTGTGTTTTTTAATTTTATTTTGCCACGTTAGTGGAAGAGATGGCAATATAAAACATATTAAACATTGGCGTTGAACTATTACACACGTATGTATACACATACAAACATGCTGCAACTATGCCTATATAAACTGCTCAATATTTACCCATATACATATACTCGAATATTTGTATTTGTGTATGAGTGTATGTGTATGTGTAAACGAGTATTTGCCAACTATCTATTCAATTTTTCTACTCTTATAGATAGTAGTATAGATTTTGTTAGTTTGCGCTTACATTTCTCAACGAAACCATTAATATAGATTTTGTATACATTTGTTTGAATATGTGTGTGTGTGTGTGTTGTATAGTTTGTGTTAGTGTGTCCATAATGCTATCTCATCAATTTTCTAGCTGTGTTTTCATTAATGCATTAATATGTAAACACACCAATTCACTGCACGTTCCTATGTGTATTTCCATGCTTCCACATTTATGTTCCTATGGTTGTGAATTTACGAATGTGTAATAGGGTGGTAACTTCTACTTTTTAAAGTTTGGTTAAGATTGATTTTTAAAAAACCCGAGCAGGTTCCTGGTGTCCTTTTTTATAATAAAACTAATAAACTAATTTGTGAAAAGAAATTATTAATCCTTTTTTCTTTGGATAACCCACAAAACAAGTATCAAATAAAATTGTACCTTTTATTTGTGTTTATTTCAACTCAGTGGAAATTAATAAGCCATTTGGTCTCACCAAACGGAACTCAACAAATTACCACCACAAGAGTTGGAATTTGTTTATGGTTATTCAATGGAATTGTAATGCTCTCACTAGAAGCCTTTCTAAATAAGTTAAGAGAAATTATTGCATATTTATAGGGGCTTTATTTATCGGTGACAAAAGTCATACTGTTTGTGTTTCAGAATTATTGCAAAATTAAATATAATACACTGCGTGTCATAACAATAAATGTAATATTTTTTTGCACTTTATCCAAACTTAAAAACTTAATGAACAATTTTTGTAAATTGTGCTTAAAGATCTCACTTGTGATTTTCGAAAAACATGGTGCAGTAAATTTGTGTTGATGTTTCATAACTATTATTTTATTATAATTATTTTCAATTGAATTTTTTGTTAATTAATAAAATATTTTAGTAATTATTCAAGTTTAGGTCTTTTATAATAAAATTTTATTTTTTATTTTTGATACTTCGCGGCGTCAGGAAAACATTTTTTTTATTTTATAAATTTTGCAATTATTTGTCATAGGAAAAAGTATATATGTATGGCCGCTATTATAAGCTGAATTCGACAATCGATATTCGCTGGCTTTCGAAAATCGACTATCGAATATAAAATTTGTATTATGAGTTGGCATCGCTGTCGAAAATTTCGTTGTTTTTTCAAAATTCTAAAAGATTGAAGATAAGCCATATCGGGAGCAGCAGTGCTTTTAATGCTGCGAGATATTTTTATAAATATTATTATTGACTGTAGAAATCTACAAAATATGTATCCAATACCTCACGACAACGACGCTGTAACTGAAACAACGCAAAATGAATTAAGATTTTCTATAGCAAACAATGTAAAGATCGAAGATAGGTTCTAGTTTTACAAAAATACGAAGTCATCGGATTTCTTTCACAAAACATTGGCCCAATGTTTGGTAAACAGATTTTTTTCAACGTAAAATAAATTTCTTTGTAGCAATTGTCTGCATAACTACCATTAGCATTATTGTTGCATAATGTTTTACTTTTTATATCATCAAATAAGCTTTTTGCTTTTGTCTGAATTATCATTTTAATTAATTGTACTTCAATTTGATTCTCAATCCAAATAGAAAGCAAGGGCTCCATTTTGATCATCAAGGGATGGGTCATCGTATTAGCATCTAAAAATATTGCAGATTTTGCAAAAAGCTAAACACTCGAACCCAAAACAACGCAACCTCGAAAATCTAACGACGTACAGTGAAGATTAAAACTAATTAAGCAGCGACGCAAGTTCGAAAAAACGCAAAACGAAGCGACGCACACTGTGGCCGTGTAGTGTATTTAATGGCCATAAATCAAGGAGCTTGCGGAGCTTCATGAAATTTTGCACACATTTATTTAAAATTTTTTAAGAATTAAAATTTTTTTTTTTTACAAAAATACGCCCACTTTTACGCCCACCTCCCATGCAACTTAAATAGAATATGAGGCATAACTTCCATGATTTTAAATATATCAACTCAATTTTCATAAACGATTAATATTATAATTGTTGAATGAGCTCCTGAAAATCTGAACTTAATCCGCCCACTTTTACTTCCACCTCCCATACAACTTAAATAGAATATGTGGCATAACTTCCATGATTTTAAATATATCAACTCAATTTTCATAAAACATTAATATTATAATTGTAGAATGAGCTCCTGAAAATATGAACTTAATCCGCCCACTTTTACGCCCACCTCCCATGCAACTTAAATAGAATATGAGGCATAACTTCCATGATTTTAAATATATCAACTCAATTTTCATAAAAGATTAATATTATAATTGTTGAATGAGCTCCTGAAAATATGAACTTAATCCGCCCACTTTTACGCCCACCTCCCATGCAACTTAAATAGAATATGAGGCATAACTTCCATGATTTTAAATATATCAACTCAATTTTCATAAAAGATTAATATTATAATTGTTGAATGAGCTCCTGAAAATCTGAACTTAATCCGCCCACTTTTACTTCCACCTCCCATACAACTTAAATAGAATATGTGGCATAACTTCCATGATTTTAAATATATCAACTCAATTTTCATAAAACATTAATATTATAATTGTAGAATGAGCTCCTGAAAATATGAACTTAATCCGCCCACTTTTACGCCCACCTCCCATGCAACTTAAATAGAATATGAGGCATAACTTCCATGATTTTAAATATATCAACTCAATTTTCATAAAAGATTAATATTATAATTGTTGAATGAGCTCCTGAAAATATGAACTTAATCCGCCCACTTTTACGCCCACCTCCCATGCAACTTAAATAGAATATGAGGCATAACTTCCATGATTTTAAATATATCAACTCAATTTTCATAAAAGATTAATATTATAATTGTTGAATGAGCTCCTGAAAATCTGAACTTAATCCGCCCACTTTTACTTCCACCTCCCATACAACTTAAATAGAATATGTGGCATAACTTCCATGATTTTAAATATATCAACTCAATTTTCATAAAACATTAATATTATAATTGTAGAATGAGCTCCTGAAAATATGAACTTAATCCGCACATTTTTACGCCCACCTCCCATACAACTCCAATACAAAAATTTTGTCAGTTTCACTCTACTTCATTTATTAACAAATTTTTCACATATTCGTGAAAATCTAATTCTTTAAGCTTCAATTTCTTTCTAAATTTAAGTTTTTTCTATATAGCACACATACAATGAAATGTTCATATTTTTTGCTCCCAAATTGGCACCGGCTACGTGTACGAGTAGCAAAGAAAGAAGGAATGCGCAGTTGTTTTTGCACGCGTAAAACGCATAACGCCAATTTTTTACTGTAATTTTTTGAGTTTTTATTGTTTTTTCGGCGGCGGGCAAATTGGGGCAGGTTTTTTTTATTCTGTTAGCTGAGACTCTCAGCTTTAATTTGGTATAGGACTCCATGTGTCGCACTGCTTCGCACACAACTAAAAGTCTAACGGAAAATTATAAATGTTTATTTTTTTGGCTCAAAATATATTGTCAAGGAAATTTTTTTTTTAAAATTTTTTTTTAATTTGAATATTGCTTAATGCCTATTTTAAGTGAAAAAAAACTTATAACGTACATTCGGTTTATAAGTAACAAGCTTTTGAATGTGACATAGAAAACTATCACATTTGAGACTTGTTCACATACTTCAACTTTGTGCTGCTCGGGACAGAAAACCAATGGAGATATTTGCATGAAATTTTCCACACATGACCTTTAGATAGTTTTTAACTAACTGTGCAAAAATCATCAAAATTGATTTATTGCCGCAGTGGACACAGCGTGCGACGCAAAGCGAGGTATTGGTGTATTCCAATGAAAATTCTTGAAACAAACTGCTAATAATTGTTAGATTTATGTGATATTTTTGATGAGTATACTTAAATTTATTTTCGTTGAATCCAATGATCCTAACCAGAATTGGAGAAATCTGCGGAAGGAGACTAAGTTTTCTTTAAGACTCCTTTCAATTTTCCATATTTAATGATGCTGGAAGTTTTGCTTCATACATTTTTTTAAAACTAAAATGAATTTGTCGGTATATGTGAAGATACTGGGTACAAGTTGATACATATTTTGGAAAATTAAAACAACTTAGAAATTTATACTCAAGAATAGCTTCGGTCCATAAATATTAAAATAAAGGAATACTTTTATGCTTTTTGTTAAATAAAACTAGTATTTAAATTTAATATTATTTGCAATTAGTATTTAATTTTCTGGTAAGACTAAATCATTTTTTTAGTTTAAAATTTTTAAAATATTTTCTTAATATTCAGTGAATCTATGGGAATCCCGATAAAGCATAGCAAAACTCAAAATCAATTGAAACTCTTTGCAAACAATCGCTTTGTCCCCCTGGGGCACACTTAAATAAATAGTGATGTTAAAATTCCTGCAATGTCAAAACAAATTCTGAATAAAGTTTTAAAAGAGGTATTTTTCTTCAATTACTGGTTATAAAATTAAATTTTTTTTTTATTTTATGTTAAGTTTTGCCGTCAAGAACGCGACATTCGTACTTCTGTGAAATCATAGATATTTATTATTTATTTAAGCAGCACTATGTTTAACTATGTTAGATATGTTTTTTGTGATAGCTTTTACACCATTCTTATGTACACCATGACATATTTTAAAATTTTAAGCAACTTTTTCTTTTTTATTTTCATAGAGAACTTACAGAGAGAAATTTCAGCAAAATTAATAGAGTTAAGGTTACGAAAATGTTGTTTCTTTTATGAATTTGAACTTTCAAATTGTTTAAAATTCAGCTTAATATTCTGCTGCACTCAGTTCTTCATAAAATTGTTACGACAGTGGCAATGTTAATCAAGTTCTTAAGAACAACTGTTAAGATAATGTTTGGGATTATTCGAGACATATAAATAACTTCTTTTAAAAACGTTTATTTATAAAAGCATACAAATAAATAAATATGTGATGAAAAGTCAAGTGGAGGCTGTCTAGAAAGATAAGTGATTATATTACTAAGAAGATTGATTTGCTTACCAGCAACTGACAACCTACAAATTACCTAATAATAATAATAATATTTCTATTATAATTAGCACCCTAATAAAATCACATATCCAATAGACTTAAACTGATGATGGGTATGAATAACTATGTGGAGCTTGGAAAAAACAGAAGGAGACGAAAGAAAAACTAGTAAAAATAATAATGTATATTGTTATCATCATCGTCATCTTCCCATAATCATCATCATCATCATCATCATCAACAACATCGATCTTTTTTTAAGCTTATGATTGAAGATTTCTATGGAGATTTTATACATGTTATAGAACAGTTTTTTTCCTATCTATTCTTACTAACTTCTTTCTTATTTGGTTATATTTTTATAGTTGTATGGCATATTTTTTAAAATAAATTTGTTTCAATGCGGAACTAAAAATAAAATGAAATAAAAAAATTAAAGAAAATTTATGCTCAAATCATACACAACATGATTTTTTAATGAACTTTGTACTTTAGAGAGATATTTTTATTTCAGTTTGTTTTTTTGCTTTTCTTCACTCTAATATTATTTTTATGGATTTTATTTCGTTTTTATGCTAGTATGTTTTTTTTTTTGCTATTTAGCTGCCAGGAATAGAGAATAGAACAATACCGAAAACAAAAATCAAAATGTTCAATTCGTGTCTGTGTTAAAAATTAAATTCAAACAGTGTACAACAGCGAGATGTACTCGTATAACTGGCTGAGTACTGACGCTGAATTTTGTGAATTTGCAATTCCAATAATGTTTTTTTTTTTTGTATCTTTTTCTTAGCTTTCTTTACATTGTTTAAATTTATGCAAAAATATTATAAGAAACATTTTTATCTTGGATAACATCATTGTGTCTGGTTTCTCTTGGCAACTTTATAAATAAATTTGAATTTTTTTTTTTGTTAAATTTCAATCTACACTACACTGGCTGCCAATTTAAAGCGCGCGTTGGATAGAATGCTGAAAGGTGTTAATTATATAATTTAATAATGTTAATAAAATCGCTCTATAAAAGTCATTTAAGTTGGTACTAATGATTTGTTGGTTTTTAAAATCTAATTGTTTTTTGCTTGCCAAATTAATACTGATATTTCTGTTATAACGCCAGCAGATGGTTGCTATGTAGCTGTTTAAATCTGTCTAAGATTTTGAAACTTTATGTTGTACAATAGCTTCAAACCACTGTGCAATGTATTCAACTGTATTTATAGTGATTTTAACATGAAATACTTTAATGTGATTTGAATATTTTTTGTAAGTCTACAAGTTCGATAAATGCCAGCAACTTTAAATGAAACTCACTGCAACACACTTCAGCAATTTCAGATAGGTACTGGCCTCTTGTTAAAAATTGCTCTCTAGTATTATAAGAAAAATTACAATTATTTATATGAACATTTTTGAGCATTTAAAAGTATACTTCTGCTTTCTCCTTGTCTTATCTTGTATTTTTTTTTTTGCTTTTTCGTATGCACAATTAAAACTATAGTCATTATTGTCTTGTGCCTTAAATAACAATATTTCAAAAGCAGCAACAGCAACATCACCAGCTACAATTCCCATTAGGTTTTTTTTTAATTCTTTCTTCTTTTTTTCTCTCTCTGAGCTTTCAGGTTGCCTATTTTTTATTTTATGCAATTCTAATTGTTTATTTTTTACTTGATTTCTAAGTATGTTAGAGAGCAGCTAACAAGAACATGAGTATGAGATGAAGATGCAAATGAGTGCATGTGCTACAAACATGCAAATAAACTCGTCAACCAACCAACAACAATTAAATGAAATTAATTTTCAAAACTTAATTTTCATACTGTTATCATATAGAAAACACATTTTTATATACTGCTTGTTATTTATTTTGCTCTTCTCATCATTATCACTAGCCTATGTTCGTCTCTTATACCCCAGTAGCCAGCTCTCTACATTTTAATCGTTATATTTGTTGAAAGCTGGATAGTTAGATTAGTTTGTACTCCCACATAATATGTTTAGTATCATGTTGTTGTGTTCTAATGTACATAGTTTAGTTTTAAAACACTCAGATTAAACGGAGTAGGAACACTATTTAAGTTCAGGACACATAAAAACAAGATGGTTCAAAAACACTCAACAACTCATTGTTGTTTTGATACATATTTTTACAGTAGTTTAACTGCAAAAGGTCAAAAAGAAACAAGTCCGCAATGATCAAATCGGACGACCCCTAAATATTGCCAAAACTGGACATATTTGTAAGCCTGCTTCAATTTACCAATGTAGCACTAGTCATGAGTGCAACTTACCTTTAGACATCACATATTATCCAATTAATTTGTGGCACCATAAACTCTTATCTTCTAAAACCATTTTTTTTTTGAATTTTGAAGAATGTGGCCTATGTTATTTTTGATGAATTTCAATCGACAATCATCCACTTTGTCGTATTGCGCATTCTAAAAGAGTATCGTGTTATCGATATGTATTCTATATTTGTTATGTTACGAACCGTTTTGCCTGGCGAGGTTCTCAGCTAGCTTTGGCATGTTCTTCTCAGGCAGGTCCCAACCCTCTCGCCAGATGAGTGTCCTAACAAAAAAAATGGTAAAACAAAACAGATTTTCCTAACCACCACATATTAATATATTTGATTACAGAGACAGATGTTCGTCTCCTGCCCTCCCAACCTTGTCGTGTGAGATATCCTCAACGTTGCTCACGACCCATAACACACTCGACTACGTTCACTTATTTTTTTTGATAGAGTGACACACAAAGTAAATCTTTGATATTTACAGTAAAGGTTTTGCGTAAAGAACATTTAAATTTTGAAGTTTTCTCTTAAAGTATCCAACATTTTCATTCTCATTACTATTTAATTCAAATCTGTAGACCTCAATATATCTAATGAACTTTTTCATTTAATACGTATGTTGAACTTTTATTTCTGGGGATCGACATACATCAAATAATCTGGTGGTCTCAGAGAAACTTACTTAGTAATAAGTGTACAAGAGTTCTACGAGATTCTATCTATAGTTGTGGATATTTTTAGTCATTCTTTAAACAAGTTACGTGTCTTCATATAAAGTCTGTATTTAAAGTCTTTGAACCTCCTTTTGTAAATTCTATAGTAATTTTCGAGGAAAATTAGTAGTGCTTTGAGACTTTGGACATCACACAGGAAATGTTACGATCTTTCATCGTGCATTTTGCTGAATCTGAAAAATTGTAAGTATCTAAAATCACAATAACTAGATTTGTGCCAATCAATAAACAATTTTGCCTGCCTAAACTCAGATAAGTTACCCAATTTTAGCTTCAATCCAAAAACGATTTATTTCCCTAGCATACGAATATAACGCCTATTAGCCAATTGGAAAGAAATTTTACAATGTCACCATTATACGATTTACAACCAAACTTTACATTTTTTTATATGACAATCTATGATTTTTGGCGATGTTTTAATTGGACTCCATTCGTATCTATTTTGCAGTAAAAGCGACTTATTGCCATTATAGAAAGAACTGTTGGCTAGATCTTGCTAAGGATCATCTCTGTTTGTAAGTCAATCATAATACTTGCTAATTGCTTGGCTTAAGTAATGGCATTTAGCATTTACCAACTTGCTGAATATTGCAATAAAAAGTGCGTAAATAAAGTTGATAAAGTTAATATTGCCAAAAGAGTTTTTGTTGAGATGTAGACATACTCCTTGAATTTTTTCTTGAAACAAGAGGTTACTTGAAGCAAGTTTGACATGATATAAACATTTGCTTGATTAATATCTACTGAATCCCTTTTCTTTGAAGACATTAGATCTGTAAATAATGGTTTGGTTTGAGGCAACTATAAGCTATAAGATTCCATTAAGGGGAAGTTGATTATTTCCTTTTGTATTTTGTGTAAAATTCTGAGCATCACATTCGATATATTAAGGTTTCATGTTTACAATTTTTGATTTTAACAGACAGATAATAACATTGACTAAAAATGGAATAATTAAAATAAAGAGTGCTGCAAGTAGAGATACTTTTTTCAATAGTCTTTTTTTGGAAAGATCACGTGTGAGTCGTGTCATGCTGTCATGTTATTTTTGTTTAGTATTGTTTGGCATTTCATAATGGAAAGACTTACGCCTGCACAACGTTTACAAATCAAATTTATTACGAAAATTCACGTTCTGTGAGGAATGTGTTTCGTGAACTTCGCTCAACTTATGGCCAACATAATCGGCCTGCTGAGCGTACTATTCGCAACACCATTACACATTTTAAAACCCAGCATTCAGTGTTGGATAATATTCGACCGAATAGACCACATCCAGCACGTGATGTGGTTTGTGTCCGGTGGAATCATCGGTCCATATTTCTTTAAAAATTATTCCGGTGCAAACGTAATCGTCAATGGCGACCGTTATCGTGCCATGATAACCGACTATTTGATGCCTGAAATTGAAGCTCGTGATCTCGGCGACATTTGGTTTCAGCAAAACGGCGCCACTTCCCACACATCGCATCAAGCAATGGATTTATTGAGAGAACACTTCGGTAAACACATAATTTCACGTTTTGTGCCGGTCGATTGGCCACCAACATCATGTAGTATCACACCATTAGACTTTTTCCTATGAGGACATGTAAAGTCTAAAGTTTATGCGGACAAACCCGCTTCGATTCAGGTCTGGGAGGAAAACATTACGCGTGTCATTCGCCAGTTACCAGTCGAAATGCTCGAATGAGTCATCGAAAATTGGACTCAACGGTAAGACCATCTGCGACGTAGCAACGGCCAACATTTGATCGACATAATCAGCAAAAAATAAATGCCAAAGAATGTTGTGTCAAATGATAATAAACATTTGATTTTCTGTGTTTTTTTCTTTAAAAAACTAGGGAACCACGAAAGAGATCACGCTTTATATACTATACCTAATGTGGCGCATGTACCATAAGTGTAACCACTCACAAAAACAGACAATTTTATAACAAAATTCCTAATAATCATTTGGATTCTAATTATAATTAAAGAATATTCCAAGAGTATGACAGCTATGAAAATAACAAATATAATAATAATCGATGGTCACCTGTTCCTACCTTGTATTTGTCAAAGAGTAAGGCAGTATGGTCTAATGTTTAAAAGAAGTATGTAACAGTTAGAAGGTGTCGAAATGTGACCGTTGCCTTGTAATTATTATTATCGTAGTTGCTTTTTGTCACATATAATGTTAATCCGATATTAGAATTGTCAGTTATGAAGAGTCAAGTTTTTGGTTATATTTTATTTAATGAGCACGGCTGTGTTATTATGCAAACCGAGCTGAGTGTAAATTTCCAATTTCATAAAAAATGTATAAACAGATGTCTGAGTGTATGTGCGATATGTATATATGATGCTGTAACTAATTGATGGTCATTAGTAGCTTTATCAAATGAAAAATATATCTCTATATATTGCAAACAAACAACGACACTAGTAAAAGCAGCTTTAACAGCAAAAAATATAACATATATATGTACATAATTCATCTGTGATAAAATATGACAAACAGTGATTATCATTTAAGCCTAATTGTTTCAATTAGTCGTCCATGTTATTGACAATCTGTTTGCGTTGCTAACGTTATTCCTTTCGTAGTTTTTATTCAGCTATTTATGTTCTATTTTAGTTTGTTGTTTTGTTGACTAAAGTCTGCTAGAAAGAAGCCTTGATTATGTGTAACCATGTGTATGCAAGAAAATTTTCTAGCAAATGTCTATAATTTATGAGTGTTTTCTTACTTTTACACACTACAAATAATTGCTGAATAGGTTAGGATTACAACTGAATACTCATTCTTTGACGGTTTTAATGAATTAATTTTCCATGAAGCGTTTGGTTGCTTATTATTGTTAGTTACACAAACAACTTGTACGATTTAGTTAGTTATCAATTTAGTTAGCTTAATACATAAATATGAAATTGGATAAAACAAAAGCAAGGGGAATATTATATATTCCAAGTGTTTTTAATTGGCTAAGTTTTTGTTGAATATTTATTGTTTTTTGGTATTGTTAATAAATAAAAAAAAAATGTTTATCTACGCTTTATAGAAATTTTTAAAGAAATTTATTACTTTACTCGTATAAAAAATATCTCGTAAGTTTTTGTTACCATCAAGCTTTTGCAAAGATTTTCAGCAATCTTTTTGTAAATTGTAATAAATACTTTTGTTAAATACTTTGAGAAATTTGTTAAAATTTTTTTTTGCTTTTTGCTAAAAACCCCTAAAACTATGCAATTTTTTATGTGTGCGTGTGTGTACGATTATTCAAGGATATTGCCTACATATTTGCGTTTACGTTAGTGTATATGTATCACTGAGTAAAATTTATGTACATGTCCTTTATTTTCAATTTATATACAACAAGTTTGTACAGTATTTTATACAATGCTGAAACATACCAGCCAACAATATGTGCAAACATACAAATTTTTGCATAAAGTGTAACTTAAATCTGAAGAAAACAAAAAAGCAACAGCAACAGAAAAATAATATTAGATGAGACACATTTTTGTGTGTGCTCTTTGTACAGAGAACGCAGTTAAAAAGTTTCATTGTAGTTAAAAATTGTATATACAAGACAGTGGGTCAGCAACAGAACTGGAAAAAAAGAAATCTAAATGAAAAAAAAAAAACGATTTTACTGCTTTTGGTTTCTCATTAAGATTGGTTTCTTTTTTTTAGATGTAAGCGCTCTAACGAACTATTACAAATGAAATCTTAAATATTTAGGCATATGATGAAAATCGAAATCGAAAACGAATCAGTTTTGGAAATACATTTTAATGCATTTATAATCTAATTTTTAAAATTTTTGTTTTAAGATTCTCTCTAGCAGCCCAATATCTTTATATTTTATGTGATAAAAGTTTTTCAATACAGAAATATTACAAAAAAAAATTGACTTCTACAACTCATTCGTTTTCATTTTCGATTTCCATTACATGCCTGATTGAATTGTTTTTAAGATTGAAATAAACTTATAATCATGTTTCCCGATGTTATGTGTAAAAATCTATTTTTGTTTTATTTCTTGCTCAAAACTACAACAACGAAAAAACTTGCAACATTTTTACTACACATTACAATGATCTAAGCAGCAATTTTTATATTGATAATTTGTTTCTTTTAAAAGAGACAAATATGTTTCAATATTATTTCATTATAACAATTATTCATTATACAATTATTCTTGTAAAGCGTTGTTGAGGATTTCACACATCAATTAAGTTAGAACAATGACAAACATTCTTGTTTATACTTTCATATGTTAGAAGTAAGCATATACTACATACGTAAATATAACTTATTTGATTTAGAATTTGCTAACGAAATATTTTTCTTTTTTCTACTAAACCGCTTCCGCTGATTTTTCATTCCCCTTAACTTACAATTATAAACATTTCAGTTTAATTTCATGAATTTTAATTTCTTAGTTTGTATCTTCAACATTCAATAGATATTTTAAACATACAAATTAATCGACTTGAAATTAACTAACAAATTATATTTCTAGCCATTATACATAAAAGTACAAACTCTTTTGTAGACATATGACATGATTAAATTAATTCATCTTTATGTTAAAAAAAGAAGAAAAAGAAATCATGTTTCTTAAAATTCTGTACAAAATAACCAAATGAAAGGCTTTTTGTTTTCGATTTGCTTCCTTAACTCACTGTAAAATGAATATAATTATAGTTTTGTTGTGTTAGTACTACCACAACCACCCAAAACACGCATACACACAGCTAAACACCCTGCAGTTTTAAAGTATCCCCCTTATTCAAAAACGATTATTAAATTTAACAATGCTTAATAAACGTTTGTTAAATTTAATAATCGTTTTTGAATAAGGGGGTAAGTATTTAACAGGTTCATGAACTTATTATAGTTGCTCTTAACAAATGGGCTTCCAACGAGAACTTTGGTTTTCAAAATAAAACAAAAGGTTTATATAAAAATCAATTTAGTTTTGATTGTAGCTATATTGAAAGGAGTAAAATATGACTATTATAAATAAAAATTTATATCAGACAGTTGTTTACCATGACTACCCAGGACTACTGATGTAGATTCTTTTATTATTTTTCAAAATTTTTAATCACATTTTCGCTAAATGATGATTATATACTATTAATAACTATGGATTGTGATTGTTAAGGATGCAATTGGCTCTATATATCGATGGCTTAATATAAAAAAGGCCTAACTGAATTTTGTTCAACCAATGAAAATAGCCTTTCTTCGATACCTTCATTAAAAAAAAAATAAAAAAATCGAGTTAGAGTATACAGTAGTGACAATATTGACGTTTCAAAAGTCTATAATCAGCTGTTCTCTTAAAAAGAGAAATAAACTATTTTGTGGTAATATGTTGGTAATGTGAAATATTTTAATGTGGAGTTAGATTAAAATTTAGATTTTGTTATATGCTTGTGATTTCAATAAAAGTTACTAATTTGTATTTTAATAATTGTTATACTTTGTGGTATGCATTGTGGAGTTTGTCTCATGTTTTTGGTATTTTTTACAGAGAATAAAATATACTCGTACTTTTTTTATGACGTAGAAATGTGAACGCAGTTTTTTATGATTGCATCAAATAATACTAAAATACTCAGTTCACCGAAAATAAATTTTATTGCGCCAGAAAGATAAAGAAAAATAGTAACATGAAGAAAAGAAGGAGACAAATATAAACCTTTATTATCTTCCTTTTCGTGACATACCCTCTGTATACCCTGTGCTATACAGTGACACGTTCAGCATCCAAAACGATTTTCTCAATTTTGCTTATAATAGTATTCAAACCAATAAAAATGGAATTCTACTAAATTGTTTTTTTCTTTAATATTTTAGCGCGATTTCTAGGCAAAATTTGATTCAATTTAATTTCATATTATTGTCAAAGTTTCTACTACTACTTTATTTTAAAACAAAGTTCTTGTTGAGAAATTCTTTACTTACCCCTGTAAACTGGTGAAGTCGGAGTCAATTGATTATTACTTTTCTCCAACAAAATTATTAGTTCATTATCTACACAATGAGAGCGACAATCAAAGCTAAATCTGTAGCTTTTAACTATAAAATAGAAGATGAGTATGAACAATAATTTGAGACAAGTTCATGATCCTGCTCAGCCGCAGAATTGTGTTAATTCTTATCAAATATCAGCAGGACAAAATTAACAAATAAATAGATTTTTGTTACTCTGCTCGCAAGGGCAATATATAGTTGTACATGTTTGCCACAACCACTCAAATATTTTTAAAAATGTTTAAACATCATTATGGTCACTGTAATTATTGACCACAACCACAAGCTGAAAATTACGAATTATAATACATATATACATATGTATGTATATGTATTTATTGAGATTTCTTATACAATTTATAAGAAAATCTAGTCATGGTTGGTGGAAAACACGCTCTTGCTCAAAATATGAAATCAACACAAATGACTTTTAACCAAAATGTTTGTTAATGTCATGACTTTACTTCGAAACTGATTTGCGGTTAAGCAATAATACACTAATTTTCTTAAGATTACACAGAAATTAAAAAAAGAAAACGAACTGCAAGGTAAAGCTGCATTAGAGCTGCAACTATAACTACAACTTACTGATTATACTGTCACCAACAAACACACATACATGCAGACAAACACTTCTTTGAAGGTTGCAATTGTCGTATACAATTTCAATTTTATTTTGGTTTAATGAACATCAAACCAGTAGAAAGAAAAGAACTTATTACGCTACAACAACCCAAAAAAAAGGCAGCAAAAAATTTAAGAAAAAACACAACAACTGTAAAAAACCAGCAACCGAAATGCAAACAGCTATACACAAACACATGCACAGCAACAACTACAGCTAAAGGATCACACACAAATACAAACAAATACGCACAAGCTTACACACACACATACACAAACATGCAATTCATGTAAATTTTTTTCCAGTTTAATATTCTTGAATTGTTGTACGTTTTTTTTCTGCTGCTTTTTGAAAACTAGCAAAGAAAGTTGCAAGTAAGAATAGAACTACAGCATCAGTAGGAATTAAATGTTGCTCAATGAAAATTAAAATGCTACTGCATTATTTCACATTTCATTTGGATGTTGTGTAAGGATTGTTTTTGTAAACTTATGTATGTATTTAAGTATGCAGCAGTATATTCAAGTTTTTGTCTCTTGTCTTGTGGGATTCTCTAGTTTCTCCTTTGTTTGTCTGACAATTGTAATTTGATTTTTAAATTGAAATTATAGTAAAAGTAGAACAAATAGTAAATGAAAATATGTAAAAAGTTTTACATTATCCACATACACATTTCTGTTAACACATGCATAAATATGTACATAATATTAGGTGTTGGCATTATTTACATGTTCAAGCATTATTATTTTATTAAGTTTGTGTGCTATAGTACCTCCGAAATAGTTTTTAATAGTGTTGCAAAACTTTTAAACAATATCAGTAGCTAGCATTTTTCTTGACATGGCAATCTAAGCCTGATTTTGTTGATTTTAAATACCAACCTATTTACGATATTAAAAAACATTTTTTTTTAAAAAGCATTTGTGTTGATTTCATATTTTGAGCATGAGCCTGTTTTCCACAAACGCATGACTAGATTTTCCTATAAATTGTATAAGAAATCTGAATAAATATATAATATAATCAGCCATGTCCAAGAATTTAAGTCTTTGCTTCTAAACGAAAATTTTTTTTCGGAAGGAAACGACTTTTAATTTGCTAGGTTTCATTTCGAAAAAAAATTGTTCGTTTTATCGTACTTTTCAGCCTGTTGTTGTTTAAGATTGTAAAAAATTAGCATCTAGATTAGTTTCTATAATTTATATTCGCCAGGGTTTCTCTTCATTACTATTTGTTCAGTTTGTTGGTGGCCATTAGGGCAGTTTTTTTTTTATCGCATATTCAATTATTTTGGCTATAATTTCGACCGGTTGGTTTTACACTAGAGCGCTTTAATAGCTTGTGTTTTAAAATACTTTTCACTTCAAAATTTCCCATCTACAAATCAGACAATCTCAGCGGCCACTACAAACTTTCAAAAACGAGACATTAGATGGTACAGTAACTCATATTTCAACGTCATGGTTTCCATGAAAATCTAAAGACAAATGACTTCTTCATAAAGGCATAAATGCCACATGCTATTTTGAGTTGGCCATCATTAACAATCTTCATTGTCCAATATCATATTCATAACATCCAAAGAAATATGATTAAGAGCCGAATTCTATTTCTTAATAATTGATAATGAAGATTGCTGCTGACGCCCTTGGTAGGCCAGAAAATGCATTCAAATTGTCAAAACTACTTTACAATAATATTCATTGAATTATAGCAGTAATAATGAACTCAAGCCCGAATAAAAATTCTTTGATACTAATCAAAATATTTAGGCCAAATTCAATAAATTCGAAGTCATGCGAATATGATGAAAGCTTTTTAAATATTTTCTATACTTCATTATGTAAACTAAAGGTAAGCTTACACTTGGCAAATATTTGCCAAAAAAGACGTAACCACTTAAAAAAAATATTTTTGAACCCGTTTATTTATTAAAAAAAAAAACTTTGTTTATTTAGGACAAGACACTATTTATAGATAATATTTATTCTTATTTTATTTGATGCAAATCGATGTTGCAAAACTCTTGTAAGAGTAAACAATGTCAAACAAATTTGTAGCAAAACAAGTGGTTACGAGCAATAAAACAATTTGCTATAACACACTTTGTTCGACAATAACACCGACAATTCTCAAGTTTTCTTAGATCATTCGAAAGATTCCAGTTGCTTCTTTCCAAATCTAGTAAGAAATTGAAAATCAACAAAATTACAGGCTTATAAGTGCGCAATGGTACTTTTTAACCGTAAAACCGGATTTTGGAGGTGTCCGCCCGGCATATTTCACTATTGGAATCTTGTTTTACTCGACAAGCGCTACAAGAAAAATACGACACAGCGTGTAATATAGCGACTAAATAAACCGTTCGTTTAAGCGTAAAAAAGTGGTATTGCATCGAAATGGTCGGTCAAAGGTGTTGATTAAATTCAATATTTTTCAATTAAATTTTTAAATATTAGACCAGGAGAAAACTTGTTCAAGTAACATGTGTTTGAAACTACATGGCTAATAATTCTTTCTTACATTGTTTTAATGTAATATTTATAACCTTCCCGTAACATTACTTCAAAATCAGATTTTCTGTTAAATTATGATTTTTCCGAAATTTTAGCGGGCTTGCGGCACGTCTTACCCCAACCTATTGACCTGAAATTTTTTCACAATAATTTTTTTTTACTAACAGTCTGCAAACTTGGGGGTGAGAGTGGAAAAACTAAATAAAAAAAATGTTCCCACATAGCTAAGAGCCACCCTATTGACCATACTTTAAGATATTTTTCTTACTTTGAATAAAAATCAATATTATAAAAATTTATTTATATTTTTCTTAAACAAACTGCTAATAATAGTTGTGATTTTAATACTTCAACCCATTCCATGTATATATTTTTTAAATGTCTTTGGATGTCTACCAAAAAAGCTCTTGAAACAACCTACTGTTCAATTAAAAAAAAAAAGAGCATGCCAGTGTAAATTTAAGATATCTTTATTTGCTGTTACATAATACTAAATAAACTTTAATAAGAAAAATTACTAAGAAAACATCTAGACATATGATAAAATATACATTAGTTTGTTGTTTGGTTTAAGAGGAGAAAAAACCTTAAACCTCCTTTTTTATGTTCAAAATAGTAAACAAAAAACAAATACATTCTGACAATTGTAGAAAACAACAACTATTTGCCATTAGAAAATTCTACTACCACTTACTTACAAATAGGAAAATAAAACCACAAATGACCCAGTAACAGAACAAGAGACAGAAATAGTTACATACATAGTTTGTACCAGAAGCAGCAGCAGCAGTAAGTAGTAGTAATAGCCGAACGACTAGCAAGCAAGTTAAAGGATTTGAATACATATTTTGTTTACTACTGTCTTGTCCTTGCTCTATACATAGATCGACACATACATATGTAAATGAAAATTACAATGAATATAATTTCTGAGAAATGAATGAATATTAATAAAATGTAAAACAAGTCATTGGAAAATCAAATAAATTAAACATTTATTTATAAACCGCAAATCTAAACCATATTTAATTTAGGTAAATACATTTATGGCCATATAAACATTGCATAACATTTATTTACACACATACATACATATATCCTATGTATATATATTTATGTATTGTAGAACTATAGCAATAGAGAGAGTTTATGTTGTGTAGTGTACTAACCCAGTAAAGAAATAAATAAATGTTGAAGTAGTTTTTAGGAAATCAAACTTTCACTATTTCAGAGTTAACTCTAACAAAAATTTTGTTAATCTTCAGTAGTTGTTTTTTTATTACCGATTATACAAATAAGTCAATTTCTTAAAAAAAAAACTATGAGTAACTTATAGTTAACTAACTGCTGTAAGCTCTAAATACACAGAAAAAAATAAAAATGAGTTTCAATTAAAATATTTGTGGAATCAAAATGATAGCATCAAATAAAAAAAATGAGATTTAATTGAAAATATCAGAAAAATCAGAAAAAAGTAATTGAATCAATTAAAATTTTAATTGAAAATTATATTAAAATCAATTAAAAGTTTAATTGAAAAAACAAATATGATTTTTTTTTCAGTGTATCAGCAAAACAAAGTCAGTAGAGTGTCAGTAGTGTTATAAACCCTTATCTAGCTGAAAGCAATACGAGTTTATATGATAAAATGATTTATCATGAACATAAATTTATCATAATTGCAATAATAATGACAATCACAGCTATAACATATTATGGTTACCCCAGTCATATAAATATTTGTAAAATAACACAAATACAAGAAATATGTTAAATTTGGTTGTTTAAAAAACGGGTGCGTAAACCGTTAGTGTTATTATATATAATAAATTTGGGAACAAATATATATAAAAAGTTTCAAAAGTTTTGAAATGATTACAAGTAAAATATAAGCTTTTTTTAGACTTCTTTAGAAGTGATGTTGTGTCGCTGGGAATAAAATAATGAACAGTAACCCACAATAATACAAACTACAAATATACATATATATTTAAATGCTAAAACGTTCACTGTGTTTATAAATTTAAAATGTCGATGTGTGTATTTCTATGCAAACAAACAAGCAATATACTTAAAATCAGTCAAAGTTTTTGTTTATCCATTTCTTCCTTTTTGGTTATATAGTTAAACAGTTATATTATTGTGTAGATGTGTATATACTATACATACATATACATGTTAATATCTTTGTATACAAAATATTCTTATTAAATGTTTAATCAAAATGCGTACACAAATACTCACATATTTGTGTACGTATTACTCCACATTTACATACATACATATGTATGTATATAACAAAGCAAATTTTCCCAGCGGGGAAAACATGCTGTAAAGAGGCCTTCTAGAAGGCCTTATTTTGCAGTCACTAGCACATCTAAACGGATTGCCAAATCGTTTAAATTTTACAATTTTACTAATGGTTACATGCCTGCTAGAAGGTCTACTTGAGAAGGGCAATTGGAAGGTCTACCAACTAATCTATGATACCGAAATTAAAGGTTTGCTAAATTCATAATTTCATTGAGGTGAGTAAAAAGAAGAGTTTTAAATTAATTTTAAATTAATTGAAATTTATTTAAAAAATCACATGCTTATGAAGTAGTGCTTCGCCCGTACTTTACACCACAAACTTTCATAAAAGTCTAAATTTATAGACGCTCTCTCTATTCAATTTTTAATCCATCGTATAACGAAGTGAGTAAAATAAAGTTTGTTGTTGTAGTGACGATATATAGTAATAATTGCAAAACCTCTTTGTGTGTGTATTTGTGTGTTTGCTATTAAAATCATGAGTTGTTGACATTAATTAGTTAAAAATTAAATTTTTAATGAGTATAAAACACCTTCTAGAAGGCCTTCTGAGAGAAAGCATTATGGAATGAGTATCGAATATCTTAGAATATGTAAACAGGTCTTCTATAAGGCCTGAAAAAGAAACCACAGGCAATTTTTCACGCTGGGTTTCGTTATACACTCTTACATATACATACAACAATGGGTGAGTGTCTGCACTTTAAGAAAAACTGGCAGCAAAAGTATATTATCAATAGTTTTCAATTATAAATATTGAATATACATTTTTTAACTTTTATTCATGTCACAAGTAATATTTTCTGTAACATGTTTAACCAATAAACAATATCAAATTCTTAAACCAACTGTTAGTGTAAAACATGCTAACTTCTAAAATACAGTACCAAATAAAATTATTTTTATGCAGAATATATTTTATTGTTCTAGGCTGTTTGGTAGTGAAAATCAGCAAAATCATTGCAGTAGTGAAAAAACTATGGCGTAAAATATAAGATCACATCGAAAGGGTTTAAATTTTTCTGTTATACATATTTTTTGTTATATTTGTTTTAAATTTATTAAAGTTTTAGCTTATTGTTTCTTTATAAATGTTTTACAGAACGCCTTATAATGATTGCAATCCCAAATCTAAGTGGAAAAAATTATAAACATATTTACTGAGTTCACTCACAAAAACGTGCTATGTTATGATACTGATGACAACATTAAGTTTCTAATTAATTTATCTTTTATTAAGTTATCTTTATTTTAGAAATTTATTTTCACTTAACTTCTTTTATTTCTTTTTATGTTTTTGGGGAATTCATTCTTATACTTTTTGTGTTGTTAAATAGTAAAACGCTCGATTGTAGTTAGTTTTAGTCAAAATCATTATATTCTTTAATAATATCTGCTTTGAGTCAATTAACAGCCATCAAATAAATTAATTCCTCCAATTTTTTATTTGATATTGATTATGGGGGTTTTAATTTTAGAATATTTTGTAATTTAAATGACAAAATTAAAGTTTAAAACACTTTCACTTTCCGTTTCAATCTGGTAAAATTCTTTTAAATGTGATTTTACTGTAAATTTAAAATAATATGAAAACCCGTAATATATGCTTAAAAATTTCCTCTATTCTATATAATTTTAAATATTTTTCTACGTGTATTACTGAAGTTTATCTAAGCATTTGTCTACTTATTTCTCTGTGTATGTATGTGTGTGTTTAAACTTAACTAATATTTAAGATAAATCTGTTGAGTTCATGGCTAAAAGCTTATACACATTTAAAATACTTATTTAAATGCCTAAAACACACATTTAGTACAAAGCCAACATAGTTTTACTTACACATTTATAAGAGAGATTAATATGAAAACTGTTATACTAACGCCACTCAGATCGGTATTTCAAAGTTTACGTACTTATGTATGTGTTTCATTGTCATTGTTATTCTCTCATATTCTGGGACTACGATAGTGAACAGTTTGTAGGAAAAGCAAAATAAATAGAATGTGGTAAGGGAAAATTTGAAACATTAGAAAGTATCAAAACTTAAAATGGTTCTGAAAGAGATTTTTATACCCTACACTTGCACAAATTAGTTATAAAGCCCTAAACCGATAACTTTCCACTTAAGATTCTTTTAAGCATTGCTTTCGATATCACACGAATAACGACTTAAAGAAACGCCACTTAGATGACAAGAGCGGACCGCGAATTTGAGATTTATTGGTCGCATTCACTTTTACATACCTTATCCTACAAATTCAATTAATATTTTTTAAAAATCATTCATCTATTACAACAAGCTTTAAACATAATATTCCCTTAAGCTGTTTAAGCCAATAAAATGGTTCTTCGAAACAACACATAAATATCTCAAATAATAATTATAACTCAGACCCTTTTGTTATTTATAACACTTTTATCCACTTATGGAAATCTATTCAATATTAGAACGCAATTTGTGAACAAAATGCACTCGCAAACAGCAATAACATTTCTGGGAAATAGCTTAAAGCTCTTTAGGTGCCTTTTTTACTGACAGTCAATGCAATTAAGAGACGATACAGTACGAGTATGTAAGTGAGTGAGTGAATGTTGAAAATAGGAGCAAATATCAAATACATCAAATGAATATTGGCCATCATAAACACTAATTGAGCTGAATTTCAGCTAACAAAGTAAAGCAGGATTGGTGTATTTAGCTGTAGGCCAAAACGGAGGAACTGCTCTAAAGTTTAAATAAGTACTTAAATGAGAGCAGACTTAGCGAATCATTACAATAGTAAATCTAAGAACTAAACAGCCCTCGTATTTCTATTAGAAACTATTTAAACGTTTTGTTATTTGTGGGGGTCATAAGTACTACATAGTTTGAGTATATACATACATATGTATGTAGATGAGATTGAGTAGTCTGTGTTTGAGGTTTAGTTAGTTTAAAGTTTATTTAAAGCTTTTAATGTGCGCATATTATGAGCTTATGTTTAGAATTTTTTCCAAGTCTATTTTCCACACTCTCTAAATAAACAATACAGCCAAACAAAAACAAACATACTCTCAGCCACACTAACCAAACACATTTAAAATCCTTTACAATATAATGGATTATACTCGGTACAAAACGGGCACGAATCGAAACTCAGAAGCATGAGTTTTCACATGCACGTTTGGGTTTCATATTTTCAATTTAAATCCCAGAAAATCAAATTTTATGTACATATGTATGTATATTTGGATTTAAATTTTGCCTCCATTGTTATTGCTGTTGTTATTGTTTTTTTTTAGCATTTTTCATTATTCAAGTGCTGATTTTGTTTTGCTGCCTCAATAACCAATTTAGGCCTTTTTTGTGTTGCTTTCCACAATTGGGTATTGTTTGATTTTCTACTTGCTGAATTCAAAAATATCCGCAGACGTATGTGAAATATGAAATATCAAAGATGATTTCTAATGTTTTTTTTTTCTTTATTTTTATTGGCAAATCTATCCATATCCCTTACGGTATTAGAGAATAATATAAATGTCAAATCTACTATTGTGGTTTCGGGAAGGAGGTAGGAGAGTACAATAAAAAGGGATTGTTATCGGGTTAGCCTTAAATGTAAAATTGAATATTGTGAGAGTATTATAAAGACGTCTGTGTTTCATATTGTTTCAAAGTACTTTAATAAGCAAATAATCCTTAGTTTTGTTAAAACAAAAATGTATACTTTTTTCTCGTATTTACAAAATTTCTTTATGATTTTTATGAAGTATTATGGTCACAGTGCAGCTGTAATGATTGATTGTTCTAACAACAAAATAAAAACATCTTAAATGTACTTAGCAATTCGTGCGATTGTAATTTGAATTTTGTAATAAATAGCTTAAATAGTACTTAAAATGTACTAAAGTACTGAATAACTTTAAAAGTATTAAAGCACTTGAAAAACCTAAATAGTACAAAAGTATTTAAAAAGTACTAAAGAACTTAAAAAGTATTAAAATAATTTAAAAACTGCAAAAGTACTTGAAAAGTACTAAAGTCCATTAAAACAATTAAAGTGCTTAACAAGTACTTAAAAAACACTAAAATGCTTAAAAAGTACCAATGTTCTTAAAATATATTAAGGTTCAAAGAAATCACTAAAGTGTGTACTGGAGTGCATAAATAGTACTAAAATATAAAAGCATACTAAAGAAATTACTAAACTCTTTTAGAAGTACTAAAGCACTTAAAAGGTACTAACTATAGCTCTTGAAAAACTTAAAAGCTACAAAAGTATTTAATAAGTGCTAATGAACTTAAAAAGTACCAAAGTACTTGAAAAGTACTAAAGTACTTAAAATATACCAAAATATTTAAAAAGTACTAAATTACCTAAAATGGAACTAAAGTGCTTAATAAGTACTAAATTACATATAAAGCACCAAAGTACTTAAAAAGTACTATAGTATTTAAAAAGTACCAAATTATTTGAAAAGTTCAAAAGTTTTTGAAAAAAGAAGTACCAATGTTCTTAATATATATTTAAGATAAAAAAAAATCACTAAAGTGTATAAAAAGTACTAAAATGCATAAACAGTACTAAAGTATAAAAAGTACTAAACCGCTTAAAAAATACCAATGTTCTTAAAATATATTGAAGTTCAAAGAAATCACTAAAGTATATAAAAAGTACTAAAGTGCATAATTATTACCAAAGTATAAAAAATACCAAAGCACCTAAAACGTACTAAAGTACTTAAAAAGTACATAAATTATAAAAAAGAACTTAAGAAGTACTACAATTTACAACATTATGATTCTAATAACAGAATATTCATAACTTTTTTATAGCAGGGTAATAATATGAAATATAATGGAGGTGTAGTAAGTACTTGTTAAACTTTGGAAATATTTAATTTCTTACTTCTTTTATTTATTCGTAGCCATAGTTATAAATTTAATTTATGTTGTATAAAAGTATAAATCAAACTTGTATGAAAATTTGATAACATTGGAAATTCCATTTGTCATATTTATTGAAGAGTGTTATTGATTGGGCAAGTACAAGGGAATCAATATACACAACAACCCAGAATATAAAACCTATAGACCAACAGAAAAACGAACACTATATACTAAACTAAAAGTTTTATCAAAGTTTTGTTTGTTTGATTGTGTACATACGTACTACATATGTATGTATAGTCAAAGGTATTGATGTGTGTGTTTTTGTAGGACTTTATGTAAGTTGAGTATATTTACCCATCACTCACATGTACTCATTAATTTGTATGCAAATGGAAAATATTCAAATTTAATGTGATGTTTTATTGTTGATTTTGTTTTTAGTTTTTCATGTTAATATCATTGTTTCTGTTGTTGTTGTTGTTATTACTATTGTGGTTATTGAACAACAAAACGTCCGATCACTCCCAAGATTATTTTGAATCCCTATAACTTTTACTACGGTTATGTGTTTTAGGGCAAGGATGATTTATTTTTTGAATAATTTCTTTTGTGAGTTTATTTTTTTTTGGTGTGTTTAAATATTTGTTGTTTATCTTTATACTCGTACATATGTATAGGATTTTGTGTTTTAATGTCCTTCTAATACATGTAGTTTTGCATCGTATATAAGTATATGCCAGTTGCCAAAGGGAGCAAGAGACAGCTTGATTGTTAATGTGTTTTTGTTTGTCTCGTCTCTGTGTTTGAGTGAGCATTAGTACTTCAAGTCCTTTTGAATAAATTAATGTCAAAAGTGCTTTTGCTTTTGATTGATGTTTCAAGCAACATGACAAAACGAATCAAAAACACAAAAAAATCATGGTAAACAATCGACTCGAATTTGTTACTTCAAAGAAAAACAATAACAAAAACAATGCAAAAGACAATTCTCGATAGTGTAATGACGTTTATGCTGTGGGTTGGTTAGTAATAAAAATTCTGAAAATCTTCAAAAAATTCTAAAAAATTTTAAAAGACAAACAATATAAAATGTTTTCTATGCTTAAAATACATGTTTGCTGTTTTCTTTAATTCTAAAACTTTTTACACAAAATGTTTACTAGTTTATTAGAAAAGTACCAAATTTTGATAAAAGTATTTTACACGACCACAGTGCGAATTTACAACCACCTTAAAGTAGCCCGATCTTCAAAGAATTACTCTCTGGCTGTGGCTGATTGTTCATGTAAACAAATAAGTCATGTAGGTCCAAGATCAGCTGAGACGTTGTGCATTGCTCGGTGTAAACTGCCCAGGAGGATGACAGGTCGTGAGACTTCTTAATTATTTACAGGTGTAACGATTGAATTTTAAATTTCACAAATTAAAGACAATCCATTCCATTATCTTGTATGCATAACTTTGGTCCCCATTAGAAACTGAAGTTTAACATTTTTACAGAAAGTACCCGCCCACTGTAAATTTGTTTGGTTATGATGACAAAATCAAAAAGTAAATACTATGACCCCATGGAATCCTTCCCGCCAAAAAAAAAAAAAAAAAAAAAACGTGAAGCATACAGTAGGTTTGTTAATTATATTGTTTGTTTTTCATCTGGCATGGATTGAAATAAAGAACATATTTCACGTACAAATATTGCAAAATCAAATATGTATGTACTAACCTATGGCAGAGAAGAAATGCCGCTCTAATGTGAATTCTCTCAAGATAATGATCACACATCCAAACTGGTTAAGTCTTGGTTAAGCAAAATGAAGACCATGTTATGGAGGGGCTGTCACAACTCCCGGACTTCCTTGGAGAGAAAAACTAAAAAAGAAATCTGTATGCGGGGAAAAAATAAGAGGGAAGGGAATTCTATATCTTCCGAAATAAGGTCAAAACTAGTGGGATGTAAATGAATCGTAGTTGCGATGACATGTTAAAAATGAAATATCTATCATTCTTATTATTTTTTCCAAAACTGTATCTGTGCTTTCATTTCTCTTGGATACAAAAAAAAAGAAAACATGAATGTTTGCATTTGTGGATACATTCATTTAGAATTTTTTTTCACTGGGTCGTTTATCTATTCACTGATTCCTGTATATTGTGCTAGCAGCAAGGAATCTTTTAGTAGAAATATAGGGTCACATATACATACTTTACTACATGCATACATACACACATATTAATCTATATAATGTTAGAGTTTATGTTTGTATTAAGGCTTCTCTTACAATTAGTTGAAAGCCGAAGTATGCGTGCGACTAAAAGTATCAGTGTGCGTGTGTGTGTATGAGTATGTGTATGGGAGTAAACACAAGTATGTTTGTTTTGCATAGCAAGTGTTATTGTTGTTATCATTATGCAGTTACTACTATCAAAATTCCCCTCATCAACAACATCGTCATCGCTCCTCTGTCCCTAGCAGTATTTTGAAACGTGCCTATGAATTTACATACAAAATCAATAGTAGTTTATTGTTCAGCTTGTTGTTGTTTTAAGCCATTATGCCGAAAAATGAAAAAAGTTCCGTTCTTTTTTGCTGGCAAAAACACACACACACATACACACTAAGCCAAAAGAGAACAATAACTGCACTTTACAATGTCATTTTGTGTGTGAGTTTGTTAGAGAGTCCTTGTCTGTCTGCCTGTATATGAATTGGTTGGTATTAAGCTTTAAATTAAACAATATGATGAATAAAAAAAGTTCATTAAACTTGCAATGGATTTTTTGTTTGGAAATATATTTTAAGCTTTGTTTAAAAAAAGTTTAAATCCAATTTATGTACAGTTTCGATCAAATAAATGATATAAATAGGTTTCTTTACAAAATTATTTTTATTCTTTTTATCTTAAGCATTTTTGGCCTTGGTTGTATGTTGTTTTTAATTGGTTACAATTTAACATTATTAAAATTTGTAATATTTTGCCAATCATTCTTTTAATACCTTTAAAGTATTAAAGCTTAAGATATTAAATTCTGTTACTTTATTTAGCTGCTTCTGCAAGTTGTATTTTTATCATAATGTCTTTGTGTCTGACTGTTGATTGTGTTTTTAAGGAATCCTTATAAATGCACAACTGTCTGCATATGTTAACTTATTTTTCTTTTGCTAATTTCTGTTACTAATTAAATTTTGAGACATTATGTACAAGTAGTGTATGACACTTAAATGTTAGAATATACTCTGTTAGAAATACAGTGAAACCTGTATAAATTTCATTAAAAATCTTAACTTATCTATTTATTTTATACTCTTTTTTGAAACTTATTTTATAAGCATTAATTATTAGTATTCAGCTTGTTGTTTCCTTAACACCAAGTTTATGTTTATAAAGAGTTCACTGTATTTTTTTTTTTTGCAAAATTTACTGTATTTACAAGTTTAATCTGTCAATGTAATCCTTATTGTGTGTATGTCTGTATAAAACCCTAAAAGATCTTAAACTTCTTTAACTTTCTTCCTTTTAACAAGTTTAAGTTTACTGTTTATGTTGCACCATCGCACATGTCACAACAATAGTTATTTTAATTCGATTAACTGAAAAACTATTCGTTTGTATACTATATGTAATAGTATAATTTAGTGTATTATATTATTTGAACATTGTTATTAATTAAAATGTTTATAGACAAATGCTAGATTTGTAAAGAGATTTTAATTAATTTTAATACTTAGATTTATTTTAGTTTCAAATTAATTTTTATTTACATTAGTTGAAATGGCTACAAACTTACAAAATTTTGCCCAATTTGGTATGAAATTTATTTTCTCAACAGTTTAGACTAGATATAAAATAAAATTAGTGTAGTGAAGCCTGGTAATAGTCGAGTTACTGCCTTACTTTAGGATAGAATCAAGCCAGCCTTATTTCAAAACAGAATGAGGACCAAGTATTTCTCCAGTTATTTTTTGTTCTAATTATGTACAAATTAAAGGCCAATTGGCTCTTATTATGTACAGCATCAAGGCCATTTACTAGTACTAATTTAAGACAGATATCTACTGGTCCTAATTCTAGATAAAATGGATATCAGTTTGTTACCATAAGGCAAGTTTCGAGCCATAACTGTAGACAGAGCTACTGTCTCAATTTCTTAACAGAATGCAAGACAGCTGCGAAGCTTTTGGCTTATCTGCAGAAAGTACCCAGAGTCTTTGGCGGGAATCGAACCAGCAACCCTTTGACTAATAGTCCGGCAATCTAGCGCCTAGTCTATCGGGCCAGATTTTTTTGTAGAATTTGTAGTATGTCCTTAATTATATGCACGACTGATCAATCTTAATTGAAAATATGACTCACAAATTCATAAATAAGAATTATTTTGACACACTATATAGTTATTTTGCAGAAATAAGAGTTGAATTGACTAAACTACGACAAATTTTAAGATTAAGAATATCATTAAAACTTTCGTATTATTTGCTTCAAGCTCACATGTTGCACGTAGCTGTAAATATTTATAACATATGACCCTAAGTTGTTAATTTATTACAATATTTATGTTTTATTTTTTTTGGAAAATAAAACTTTCACCCACTTTAAATAATAAAATAACCCAAAAACTCTTACTTTTTGCTAAAGACTTCTTTTAACATTGATAGTAGAAACTTTTTGACATTTGAGCTAAACAAGAACCACACACATCATACATCACACATGCACACAAAACAAAGCCAAACATTGTATAGGATTAAAACGAGAAATAAAAGGAAAATAAATCCAAAGGAATAAAAAATGTCTAAAGCAATCGAAATCTAAACTGAAACCCTTTTACACAAAGAAAGTTTTCTTTTAATACTCGTATTTATTTTTTGTTAGCAAGAAATATTATAGAAATACACTTTTCAAATAAATAATATAACACAAAAAAGACTTTTGTAAAAACTTACTTGACAAATGCACACCACAGAAATACACAAATACTTGAACGCACCCACTCTCTCCCATACACAGACAGGCATTTAGGAAATCAACAAATTCCTATAAATATTCAAAAAAAAAATTTATTTTAGCTGCAAACATTTTATTAAGCACAAACACAACAAAAAAGGAATTGAAAAAGAAACCCAGCCAAGTCCAGTCACAATATTTCCTTTATCATTTTCGGTTTTCTTATATATTTATGTCTTCGTTTAAGTTTCTTATTAATTTTTAATAGACCAAAGTTGAACATAAATTATTACATTTAAACTAACAAATATGTATATATTTTATATTTATACACATTTTATTATTTATGAAATACATATAAATTATCAGCTTGTTGGAGGAGATAGGGCTTGTGAAATGCGTTTAGCAGCATGAAATGTGTTTAACATGTTGGCCCTATTAAGGGAGGGGTGTGAGAAATTTTTGAATTTTCTTTTCATATATCTACGTACATAGATACATATTTTTTGGTTGTTTTCTATTTTTTTTTTGGTTTTTGGAGGGGAGTGTATTAAGTTTTGTTGTAACGAAAAAAAGTGTTTATGTTCACACGACAAGTGTTTTCCGTTTTCATTTTTCGGTTGTTGTTAAAAACTTAATTGTCGCCAGCATAATTATAAACGGATATTCTATAAATACACAGGTTTTTAAAAGAGCAAAGTCGTCTGGATTAGTTCAGTAATAGTTGTAGTTATACATAAATTTTTTTATAAAAAACCCGGTATACACAACATTTTGTATATAAAAAACTGTTATGTACATAACATTTTCAAGACAAAAATCAAATTTATTACGAAAATTCACGTTCTGTGTGGTATGTTTTTCGTGCACTTCGCTCAACTTATGGTCAACATAATTGGTCCATTTCTGGCTCAATGGGTATGTAAACAAACAAAATTGCCGCATTTGGGACAAAAAGCAGCCTGAAGAGATTCAAGAACTGCCACTTCATCCAGAAAAAAACAACGGCCGGTGGAATCATTGGTCCATATTTCTTTAAAACTGATGCCGGTGCGAACGTAACCGTCAATGGCGACCGTATTAGTGCCATGATAACCGACTATCTGATGCCTGAAATTGAAGCTCGTGATCTCGGCGACACTTCCCACACATCTCATCAATCAATGGATTTATTGAGAGAACCCTTCGGTGAGCACATACATACATACGTTTTAGGCCGGTCTAGTGGCCACCAAGATCGTGTGATATCACACAGTTAGACCCTATGTAAAGTCTTAAAGTTTATACGTACAAACCTGCTTCGATTCAGGCCTTAGAGGAAAAAATTACGCGTGTTATTCGCCAGTTGCCAGTCGAAATGCTCGAACGAGTCATTGAAAATTGGACTGAATTAAATACCAAAGAATGTTCTTTCAAATGATAATAAACAATCAACATTAGATTTGAATTTTCTGTGTTTTTTGTTCTTTAAAAAAGTAGGGAACCCCGAAATGGAACACGCTTTACTATTGTAATAAAACAGAGGACAACACAAACGATTCTGTGTTCTGCGGTGTCTAAGGATCTTCTAATAATAATACAATATCGTATCTCAGCTAACTATAAAAAAAATATTTTTTGTTAAAAACTAATTTCGTTTTTGACCCAATATTATTGACAAAAAAAATAACAAATACAAGATTCGGGAAGTTGTATCAAAGGTGCGACATATATTCTTGTGACATACAGTCTACTCATTCAAATTCAACAACAAATTATTTAAGTGCTCTGATTAGTACAAAAATAAACATAAATTTTGTTGTATTTGAAATCAGACTGTATGCGTTTGCTTGTGTGTGTGTATATGTGTGTATTAGTATCAGTATAACACTTGAGTGAGGCTTAAGGCATCTTAGTACACAGACGCAATAAAACAGTAAAGCATTAAACACATTCGAGACAGCAGGCTACCGACTACAATATGTCAAAAATAAAATAAACACATTTATATGAGAGTGACTATATTGACGACAGCAGAAAACATGACTGCTTTTTTCGTCGCTGTCAAATTAAACTAATTTCCATTTTTGATGGCGACAAAACAAAAACAGTGTTGACCATAAAGCAAAATGTGTAAAGCATATTAAATAAAATAAAAAATAAAATACAAAATTTAAATGCTATGATCAATTATGCATCAATAATCAATGTATCAATAATCTTATATTATATTAATAATATTATATTTTATAAAAATAAAAATGAGTGAAGTTTATTAGCATGTCTGGAATCATGTCTTTCATGTTTCATAAATAAAACGCTACTTTGAAAAAAAATAAAAGCGTATGGTGACACCACTAAAATATAAATGAATTACTGCAACAACTTTATATTTTTATTGTTTTGTTTTATTAAAGTTTGTAAAGCTATGTGTCCACGATCGTCAGATATTACAACGTTGTCATATCTGCCAATGTGCTAGCAATGTACTGACATTGAAAAAATTTTAGCAAAAGGTAAATTGTCAGTTTACACGACTGTAAGAAAACTAACAATTTCATTTGCACACAATTGTCACACAATGAATTTAGCTGTCAACCGAAATTGTCAGTTCACACGGTTGTCAGATTATTGTGTCACATTGTTAAATTTGTTTTGCAGCTCTGTGTGTGTATTTAAAAATTTTAACTATTGTCATGGAACAAAAAAGAGCAATTGGAACCATTTTATCTGCTCTCTATTAAACAGGATTCATCAAAAAATATGTCGCTATCCATTTTTTATTTTCTTTATTTTAATTCTTTAATTTTCTTTCACTTTTTTAAAAAATTTTATTAATACACACTTGTTTGTTTATTTATGTATATACAGAGTTTCATTTAGAAGTAATTTCTATGACAATGCTGCCATTGGCAGATGCATAAACTTTGCACATATGACAATGAAAAGTGTTTGACAATTGTCTTAAAACACTGACAATGCCAAAATTGTGGGTTTACACGATTGTTAGATGTGTGACAATATTTTTGTCTTCCAATGTACTGAAAATGCTTTTTCTTACAACGTTGGAGGACAAAAATTTTAAGTTTACAAAGTTGTTAGACAATTTTTGCACATTTTTCTGACAACGTTGTAATATCTGACGATCGTGGACACATAGCTTAAGTGTTTTATTGTTTAATATTTAATAATTTTAATGTTTTTATTTACTTTTTTGCTGTATTTTAGTATTACTATAAAATCAACAAAATTCTCTTCAGCCATTATGTTATTCGAAGAACAAATTTATTTTTTATTAAAACGTCAGATTTCGGTATCAGCTGCTGACTAAGTAGCTGTCATTTTCAAAATAATTAAGTATAGCCTGCTGTCTCGAATGTGTTTAATGCTTAACACTGAGACACAAACCGACATATTTTAGAAGTCATCATAACTCTCATACTAAACAAATAAAAAACATATGAAATACATATAAGGAAAACATAAGAGAGTTAAGCCAAGAGACGGCCAAAGAGGTTTATTGAGTTAACGATAGCTGCAGCGGCTGTCGCAGTAACGACGTCAACAACAATAACTCTGCTGTCTGACATTGGCACCAATATTACATATAAAGATGAACATTAATTCAGTCATTTAATACATTACAATATGCACACACATCTACATACATACATATATAAAGCATATTTTATTTATGCTTGGTGTTTGTTCTTTTGTCTCTTTCTTGTGTTGTTTATTTATGTTTGTTTTTGTGCGTGTGGCAAAGTGTCTGTCTGTGTTTCTGTATCCTTGAATGTGTTGAAAATTATCATGTTGTTTACAAATTTATATGCCCTAACATCTTTTAATGCCAGCCTTAATTTATCATACATACATACAACTTACACACACATGTAACCATATAAACGCAATCAAGAACAATTATACGAACCCTGCAGTGGTGAAGTTAGCAATTGCTAAAGCTATTTATTTATTAAGTCATCAAATCCCTGCAAAAACCTGTGGAGTACGTGGTCCATTGTAGCTAAAATGTAATGACTACATCATGGTCCTATGTAAAGCACTCATGGACCATTTCATTTTCAAAGCAGAACTTCTTGTTATACGACAATTATTCGTGTTTTAACGACTGTAATCGTTGTTGTAAAACATTTGAAGTAGTTACAAGGAGTAGTTTTCGGACAAGTCCCGTGTTATGCAAAGCTGGATTATATAGTCCAGTCCTAGGACATCGTAATGTTAAATGGACTAGTTTTTTTTCATACAAATGGATTATGTTTGGAGTACTCCTGGTTCATTGTGGAGTAGTCTATACATGCGTATATGGACTACACGTGTTTTTGTAGGGGTATACCAGAAAGCATGGAGTTATTTTGTAACTTAGTTGTGGCGAAAGTTATTATTCAGTAGTCTAAATTTATGCAGAGCATAACAATTGAATTGCCTTACATTGCCTTGTGTCAACAAAATTTCGAATTCAATATTTATATTAATAAGACAGAAACAACGTTCTTTCACATACAAAACTTGTCTCACATTTTGCTTTATAATTTATGTTTCACTAAAACAATTTTCCTGATTTTTAGTAGTAAGCTGCTTAGGACAATGGTAAATATTCTAGAAAAGTTTTATTCATTTCGGTTTTGTATTTTGAGCGTAAGCATGTTTTACACACACGAAAGAGTTAAAAAAAGCTGTTAAATCGAATAAGAATTTCATAAATGTTTCATACTTTAGATTAAAAGTCCTTCATAATAAAAAGTTTCACATCGCTGATTCAGTCTTCAAAATTAATCAGCGAGAAACTAGTTCCATGCCCTGCAGGGTACATATGAATGTGTTTGTATTTATGTATTTATATTTGCTTATAATAAAACATACATTAATAATAATTTTTAACCATAAAACGGTGTAAGTTCATAAATTAATACAGATTACAAATAAAAATTTAAACTTTTAACACCTTGCGATGATGGTTTTTTAAACAAGCAGTATGTAAAGAATGTGAAAAATGTCAATTGTGAAAAAGGAGGGATAAGAAGAGGGCTAAAATTTCAAGGCATGTAATAACACACATTTTAAAAATTTATTAATTTCCATTTATAATTGCAAACAAATTATTTCATTTACACAGTTCATTGAATATTTGTTTTCAAAGGAATATGGTTTTTTTTTAATAACAAATGTTTGTCATTTTTTAATTATATATCTGCTTATAGCTGTCACCTACAGAAATGATTGCATACATACTCGTATGCAATTTGTTTCACTCAAACTCTTCTAAATGTTGCTTTAATAACTAATTGCTGGACTAGTTTGTGTTTATGCTTTTGAATTGTTTTTAATTAAATTTTATAAAAATCAATTAATATTTACAATTAAAACCACAAATACTTATTCATGTATTTATTTAATAATTCATTCATGCTTTCTCTCTCTTTTTTTCTATTTTTTTTCTAGGTAATTTTTGACTCGTTCTGTGGAAGTTTGTGTCCTGAGGTGATTCTTATTTTGAAAATTATAAATTTTTTAAAACGTATTGAATGGTTGAATAACAAATGTCATGCAAATGCAACGTTAAATGGGTAAATAGTTATTGATGCGTGTATGTATGTTAAACAAAAATAATAATAATAAATATTATTGAAACTAATAATAATAATAATAATACACATATTTAAACATAATTAATTATAAATTAATAGTTATTTACATTTGAGTTTGCATTTGTATTTTTATGTTTAATTAATCCACATATTTAAAAATATTCGTGTGCTACCCAGAATTAAATAATACTTGTCAAACAAAAAATAATTATAAATTGTATATTATTTATAGTTATAAAAATGTACTTGCTTTGGATTTAAACAATCTATTTACCAGTTATTTAAGTATTATAAAATTAAAGTCAAAGGAAGGCTCTAATTCCGAAACACAACTGGAAAACAATTCCAAAATGTTTGTATAAAAATCTTTTAGTTTTCAAATAATTTTTAAATATTTTTCATATAAAAATAATTAAATTGTTTTTCGTCAGTTTTATGAATTAGAAAGTTTTTTTTTTTTTAACCATGACAATGATATCTTTATATTTTTACAATAAAAATTCATTCAAAGTATTCGCCCTGCAAAATACGCGAGTAGTCCATACATCCAGATAGGGTCTATTCCACAATGGAGCAGGATTACTCCAAACATAATCCATTTGTATGAAAAAAACTAGTCTATTCAACATTACGTTGTCCTAGAACTGGACAATATAATCCAGCTTTGCATAACGCCGGACCTAAAACTACTTCTTGTAAACACTTCAAATATTTTACAACAACGATTGCGGTCTTTGAAGCACGAATAATTGTAATAAGAATTTCTGCTTTGAAAATGAAATGGTCCATGCGTGCATTACATAGGATCATGATGTAGTCACTATATTATAGCTACAACGGACCACGACTACACAGATTTTTTTTAGGGTAGCTATGACCTTTTACCATCTTTCTGGCAATATATGAGGGCGGCACAGAAACAGAATAGTTAGTTTTTCAAAAACATTTTTATTTTTCAACATAATCCCCTGAAACTTCAATACATTTAGTCCAACGCTTATCTAGCAATTTTATCCCTTGTTTAAAATTGTTTTCCTCAAAGCCTTCAAAATAGTGGTTTACAACTGTAATTGCATCTTTATTTGAGGTAATTTTTTTAGATTTGGGAACAGGTAAAAGTCACTGGAAGCTAAATCTGACGAAGCAATTCGTACTTTAATTCGTTGATTTTAGCCATTGTTAAAACACTATTGTGCGCTGGTGCGTTATCTTAATAAAAAAAATATTTTTTTGTGTTGTAAGCCAGGACGCATTTTTTTTTGAAATTTTACATTTAATTGTTCCAAAATGTAGCAATAGTACTCTGAATTTATTGTTTTACCCTTTTGCATATAGTCAATCAATATAAAACCTTTGAAGTCCCAAAAAACCGTTGCATAACCTTACCAGCCGATTGAATTGGTTTTGCCTACTTTGGGGCGCTTCCTCCAGCTTCAGTCCATTGCCTGGATTGTGCTTTTATCTCTGGAGTATAGTGGTGGATCCATATCTCATTCACAGTTATGAAATGACGCTTAAAATTCATTTTATTTTTCTTAAAACGATCCAAACAAGCTTGAAAACTTTTCATTCATTCTTGTGTTTTTGGTCGACTGTTGACAAATGCGGCACCCATCTTGCAGAAAGCTTTTCCATCTGTAATTCTATTTCACGTACTTTTATTTGTCTATCTGTTAATACTGTATCATCCACTTTGCCTACAATGTCTGTTGTTGTTGCTGTTTTTGGACGTCCACTACGTGGTTCATCCTCAATGCTTGTACGACCACGTTTAAATTCAGCAAACTAATTTGTTACTGTTGCATATAAAGGAGCACTTTCACCCAATACATTCATCATATCATGAATGAATTTCTTGTCCCGATAAACCTTTTTTATTTAAATGCAGGAGTTGGCGGATCGAAAAGAAATTGAACGTGTGTTCATAGCACAGATGTAAGTTTCCAAAACACTTAATTGTTTATACCGTGCTTTCTGTTCTAGGCTAGGAAGTTTTCGAACCGCCCTCGTATTTATTCCGCTCTAAATATACTGCTCATTTTTTTAAAGGCCAATAACGAATCAAGTCAATTTCGAATATCCTTTTCTGTAGTGAAGCGTAACTCAGAGGGAGTTGTCGGCAGCAATTAAAACAAATAGTAATTTGATAGGGCAAAGCGGGTAAAGCAAAACTTCCCAACCATTTCTCACTAATTAGTTTTTAAAACGTACGCTTTCATGTATGGCCGCATATTTTGATACTTAAGTGAATTAGATGATATGGCCAGAATTCAATATCTCATAATAGATAGGATCCTTTGGTCCCAACAAGTACATATCATTACCTTCGTGCCATGGATATTTGGCTTTGGTGACGATTCGTATGGTTGTCCCGGCTTCACATATGATATATTATACTTTGGGTTACGTAATGGATTTATACTTGTATTATTCTCAAGTAATGATTCGGTGCATAAATGATTTTCTTCTATAGAGTTTAAGCAATATTTCGCACTTGAAAAATAATTTTTCAAAGCCTCTCGGCTTTAATTCATATGATACCCAATTTCCTTGCTTTCAGATGAATCCAGCTGCTCGCAAACATATTGAAATTGCTGCTTGAGTATGATTTTGCAAAGTCTTGGTGATTTTGACAACAATCATTAGGAAGTAATGACTAAAATATTTTGTCTTCAAATTTTTTTGGTTTTCATTGTCTTCCGCGTCAAAATGACCGCTTCTGAACCGTGCAAACCATCGCTTTCATGTTGAAGTCGATGGAACATATTTACTACACAGAAAAAAAATCATGTTTTTTTTTCAATTAAACCTTTAAGTGATTTTCAATAAAAATTTTAATTGATTCAATTACTTTTTCTGATTTTTCTGATATTTTCAATTAAATCTCAATTTTTTTTTAATTGATACTATCATTTTGTTTACAGGTCCGATTATAATTAAATTGTTAATTGATTTCACAAATATTTTAATTGAAACTCATTTTTATTTTTTTCTGTGTATATACTTCTGTGAGGTGTCCTTTTTGTCAACTTAAAGAAGTAAGAGAAAATAATTTTTCATGAAGAAATTTTATCTAAAATTCCAATTTTGATTTAAAAAAAACTCAATATTAATTTTTTTTATTGGCCAGCTTAACAATTTCGAAATAAGCGTAGTGGATTTTTTCGTTTTCTGGAAACAAGTTATAGGGAGGCTTTACACAAACGCTTAGAAACTGTTTTTTTTTTTTTTTTTATGTGTTAATAAATAGTGATAATAATGTTTGTAAACTGGTTTGCAATAACAGATCTTTAGAATTACCCTCTTAGTCAGAAAAACTTATAACAGGTTTATAACAGTTTTGTATGGAAATTTGCTTTATTGTAAGTTTTATGAATAAGGGCATTAGTCTATAACCAATGTTTGACCAATCAAATAGAAATATTTCAACTACTACAAATTAATATATTAAAAAATTAAATTAAGTAAAACATAAAACAATTGCCATTAAATGTCATTATTTTATAATTTAACCTTTTAAATTTAAATGTATGTAAATTCTTTTAATTGTTGTTGAATAATTGCGAGGGTTATTCAATAAGTCGGGAAAATCTAATTGTTTCAATTTTGGCATCTTATCACATACTCAAACACAAAACTAATGTTGTATATTGTGAATTACATGATACATCTATCTGATTGTGAACACAATTATGAGGCTTATTTTTATGTTGCCAAGTCTTTAAAATTACAAAAGTATTACCAAAAAAATTTTAATGTTTTCTTGTTTTAAATTTTTCAGCCAGCTTATGATTGAAGTTTTGCCGTTAAATTGTTTTTTATCTAGAATGAGTAGTTCTTTCATATGATACCCATTATTAATATAGAAATTACCTACAACATTTGTACAACTATTGTAAATTCAGACGACGTACAACCCCAACGACACTACAACATACATACGTTGTGAATTAAACAAGCAAACTTTGAAATATTTTTAACTGTTGTAACTGCAAAAAGTCCTTAAAATAATACAGACAAGTTACACATTAGCATTCTCTTAACACTATAATATACACATCTACACATGAAAGGAAAAATTGAAAGTTTCAAGTTTTTTGTACAAGTCCTCCTCGTTAATGTTTGAAAATTTCCTTTCATTTTCGTGCATTTTTGATATACATACATGCATTTTTTAACACATACATATACTTAATTGAATTTTTATTTAATATTTTCTACTTTTAATTTTATTTAAATTTTCCTCCATATTTTGTTTTTCTGCGGCATTAAAAAAAAAAACAAGAAATAATCCTCTTCATAATGTCACAAGTACCCAGGACAATAGTGTTGCGACTTCCGATGAAATGGACAGATAATCAGATCAATAAAAAAATATTAAATAATTATAAACCATTTAATATAAAAATTCAGGCAGACAGTCAGGCCGTCCATAAATTATCAACTCTTTATAGTTGGTAATGTTATGAAGGGATTGTATTAATTAATAAGCTCAAATATTTAACAAAAATGGTTTAAAAGTTTACAACAGTTCATGTTTAAACAAAACATTAATTATTTAATTTATTTAAAAAACTTTACTTAAATTCTGTTATGTCACAATTTAAGTGTTTTCATTGACAACTAATATTGCCATTAATATAAATATTATTGTGTAACTGCAGGTGCTTTTGGAATATTTAAACATTATTTTTGCATTTAACTAAAATAGTTTCACTGGTTTGTTAATTTGTATAATTTTTCATTGTAAATATTGTAGTTTCAAATCTTTCTTCATTTCATCCTTTTTTATACCCTTTTATGAGGGTATATTACGTTTGTCATTCCGTATGAGACTTTGTTAATATTCATCTGAGACACAACAAAGTATATATTTTCTTGATCCTTAAGATATTCTAAGACGATTGAGTCATGTCCGTCTGTCTGTCCGTCTCTGTAAAACACTCTCACGTCCAAACTATACACCTAAGCTAAACGAAATTTCCAGAAAAATATTTCAATACTTTGGTATTGAAAATTATCAAAATCGATTTAAGCCCACCAGAGTTATGGACCAATATGTGAGACAACCTCCATAAACATTTGATATTTTTTGTTCATTTTATTGCAATATTTTGAAATATATTGCAGGTAATAATATGCAATTTTGTATACGTTGTTTTTATGATAATAGAAGAAAGTGTAAGGAAAATAGTATGAATCGGTCCATGATTTCTCATAGCCCTCATACAAAAATCGTCCTGAAATATTGCTCAATTATACATAAATGCCTATAAAATTGGAATATCAAGACAAAATTCAGCAAAAATAAGTTTTATACAAAAATAAATCGCAAAACGAAATTTTTTTTAGTTCGGTCCATGTTTGACCATAGACCCCATATAAAGTCCACTTCCAAAATTCACTTAAATACATATAAAACAGATATAAATAATGTTAAACGGCTAAAATTTGACATAAATAATCTTTATAGATCAAATAAATAGTTGTACTCAATTTTATGGTGGTCGGCCCAGAATTGGTCATAGCTCCAATAGAAGGACCACATCTAAAAAAGACATTTATCCCTATATATAAATATCGATACCGACTCCAAACTTTGCACAGATCATTAAAATATATACAAAAATTATCCTACAAAATTTTGTGAATTTCGGTCTATTTTTAACCGTATGCCCCATATAAAGCACTCTTCCGAAAATCACTTTAATATTCATAAATCTCTTATAAATAAGGGTACCGATCCAAAATTTTACACGGATCATTTACATATATGCCTAAATCAAACTGCAGGATTTTGAGAATATCGGTCCATATTTGACTATGTCCCCCATATAAGGTCCACTTCCGAAATCCACGTTAATACTAATATATATCTTAAATATACCGTTATTATGTTGAAATTCGACGGGAAATATCCTCATATGCATGAAAATCACTGTTCCAAAATTTAAGAAGATCGGCCCATAATTTGTCATAGTTGCCATATAAGAACCATTTCTGAAAAACAAATAAAGCCACAAAAATGTCTAATAAATATCGATATGGATCAGGAATTTTAATCCAGAAATCATATTAGTATCGGTTATACGGCAATTAAGCTACTGGATTTTGTATCTGTCAGTAAATAATAGCTCCTGAATTAAGTCCACTTCCGAGCATACTAAACAACCATACAACTCTTGTAAATAACGCTATTGAGATGAAATTCAACCAATATAATCCTAAAAGACTTAGAAATCACATTAGTGGATACTGGATTTAGAAGCTATCAGTCCATAATTGGTCCATTTCTTCTATGCCACCTATAAATCATTTGTAAATAATGTTATTGAGATCAAATTCCAACAAAAAAGCCTCATCTTACATCTTATCCTTTTTTTGTACTCTGTTTCTTAACTTGTTCTGAATATGGAAACATGTTCTTTTAATTTTATAAATTGTTAAATTACAATCAAGATTATTATGAAAATCAAACAAACTCTGTAAATTACATCAATTATAAATGATCGAGATTAGATAAAATTACAAAATATTTAACATAAATTATGTTGGTCGTAAAATTGTCTTTCAAACAATATATCAAATACTAATAAAATTTGCACTAAAACTGAATAAAAAACACAGAATAAGAATATTCTAGTCCTATAACCAGTGTAGTTTTTCTTGTTCTTAGTACATTTAGGTAGAGGGTATTTAAGATTCGGCACAGCCGAATATAGCACTCGAACTTGTTTTTTTTTTTTTGGTATTTACAATATGGTGCAAAGTTTACAGCCATCTTGTGCCAAAATAAACAAAAGTAAAAAAACAGCCAACATTTCATGTCATTAAAAAGTTTCTAGACAATGTTTTATTTTATTTTCTGGGTTAAAACTTTCCTGGTAAAATTTGATTTGCAACAATTGGTTTTTATTGTTTTTTAACCACTGTGTTTGTATTAAGGGAAATATATAATGCAGTCTTTGACGATCATGTAAGTTTAGGTAACACATACCCAACAACCTACTCGTTACTGTTTTAATTTTTTTTTACTTGCAAGGCTTTATACTTTCGAATTTTAGAACAGGGAAACAATATTGGTCTACATGTTTAACATCGCACCTTCGCCCTCTCCTGTACGCGACTAAGTAACTCTAAAACAGACTTTAAAGCACCGGCCCATACATTAGAGTTATATTACATTGTCGGTTGCAAATTGGTGGTGTAAATAGTAAGGAGATCAGATAGAATGAAGTATTTCCACCAACGTTTTAAAAATTCAAGACGCTTGAACTCTTTTTTTGACACTTGAAAATGCCTTTAGTCCAGCAGATATCACACTGGATTCTTATGCCTAGAACATCAAGAGCATGTGATTTCTTCATAATTAACAGCTCCCATAGAAACAGATGAAGCAACATGATCTGTCGTGCGTTTGTGAGCTAACATACAACATTGAGTTCTACGTGTGTTAAAAGCGACTCTATTCGCACAACTCCATTCCGAGATTTTCATAAGATCTTGGTTAAGTATATCATTCATGTTTTGTCTCATCTCCCAAATCTCCAAAAGGGTTTAATGAGTATGAATGGCAAATGTTGCTATCATCTGCAAAAGAATAGATACGAATTGTAAGTTAGCTTAGAAAATTATTTAGAAAGATAAGATGAACGGAGTTTGTGTTTGTTAATTATTAGAATAACTTGTGCAGTGCGATTTCTGAGCAAATTTGATATAAAGCTAGAGAAGTTATTACCGGCACCAAATGCAATGAGTTTCGATAAAAGAGCACCATGCCAGACTCTGTCAATCCATTGAAAGCACTCTCTTGTTTGTACATTAGGATGGTTCGAAAAAAAAGTTGTGTCAGTCACTCCTTAGGATTAAAGATAATGAAAACAAAATTTCAGCAATATTTTTTTGCCACGCCTACAAATTCCGACTTTTTAGTATTTTGTTCAATGTGTCCGTCCTTAATTTTTTTTGATTTTATCAAAAGTAAAAAAAAAACAAAACAAAAAGTTTTGACCAAAACGTTAAATTAAGTAAAACAAGCAAAGAAAAACAAAAACAAACAGTAAAGTATTGTCGGTCAATACCCTACACCCTACATATGTATAAAGTAGTTTTTCAGATACGGACGCTATTTTTTAGATATTGCTTATTATGGACCAATCATTTAAAAATTTAGTGTCATGATTTCTGTGAATATAAATATAATATGTATTAAACTTTATCTCGATATAAATACTTTTAAAAGATTAATAGAGGTTAAAGTGAATTACGTATAGGGTCTTATATGCGAGTTTCGACTAATTATGGAATTATCTTCACAAAATTTGTAGATGTGATTTGGCTTCATTTATCACTCATTTGGGTTGAAATTTGTTTGGATAGTTGCATAATTCAAACATTTATGTTAAATTCTATAATTTCTTTTTTCAAGTAGTGTTAGGTCACTTTTAATATTTATATAAAAATGTTCTATACACAGAAAAAATTATTACCCGACAAATTTTAATTAAACTTTTAATTGAGTCTTAAATGATTTTTAATTAAACTTTTAATCATATCAATTAAATTTTTAATTGAAAAATAATTTTCAATTAAATAATATAATATTTTTTTAATTAAAACTACTTTTAATTAAATTTTTATAAAATATTTTAATTGCTACTACAAATTCCTTCATCGGTCCACTTTCAATTAAATGTTTAATTAAATATACGAATATTTTAATTGAAAATCAATTTTAATTTTTTCTGCGTATATTTATATATTTTTATATCCAATATTTTTATATTTTTTTTATAAATATTAAAAGTGACCTAATTGCTTGAAAAAATAAATTATAGAATATTGAAAAAGGTCGAATAAAAGAACTAAATAATTGATGTTAAATGTTTGGATATTTCGGGAGGACATTTATATTGGGGCAACTTTGAAATAATGGATTGATTTCCACCAGTTTCAATCCCGTCAAAAAATATCATGTACCAAATTTTATCGAAATATCTTTAAAATTGTGACCTGTACTCTGCGCACAATCTTTACATGGACAGCCAGCCAGCCAGCCAGACGAACGGACGGACGGACATCGTTAAATCGACTCTGGAAGTCATATACTTTAAGGTGGTTATTGGACAAATATTTCTGAGCGTTACAAACATCAGCACTAATCCAATATACCCTCCCCACTATGTTAGTGTAGGGTATAAAAAGTATACATATATGAAAAACCATTAAAATTACAAATACATGTAATTTATTTAATAACACATAAGCAAAATCCCGTGTGACTACGTAACTTATAGTGACAAAAAAAAAAAAAGAAATATGTATAGGCATAATGACACACATACATATGTATATACTATACATATACATATATACCTAAACTTGCTAGATTTTCTCTTAATAAAATATGTATGTCTATTACTCACCCACAGCTTAATACATCTACAATTGTATACAAGTTGTTTTGTTGGTGATTTTTATATTTAGTATATATCATTATTAAGTATTATTGTTTGTTGTTATTATTATTGATACCATCACTCTGTTACCAAGGACTACGCGAGTCGTACACATACACAAACACTCACAAGTTTATTATATACTTGCACACATAACTACGCATCCTTAGCAACTTTTAGATGAGCTTTTTTTATATATTTGGAATGTTTAGAACTTATGTGCTGTTTTTTTCGGTTTCTTTTCTATTTTAGCAAAAAATATAATATAAACTAAAGAAACAGTAAACATTCATCTTTTAAATTGATCCCAAAATGACCCTAAAATTTCAGTTTGTTACAGTTTTGTTAATGTTTGCAAAAAAGGAAACTTATTTGTCTGTCCGTAGTTTATAGTCCTTATAAACACGCTTACTTGATAAAAGTTTAAAAAATAATAAGTCTGCAAGTGTGAATGTTTAATTTTTTGGTATTTTTTTTTACAATTTCATTTTAAGTGTCACTATACAATTTTGAGGGAAAGTATTTATGTATATGTATATGTTGTTTATACATTTGGTTGCTACGAGTCTGACATAAGGGGTAGAAATGAAAATTTGAAACAAATTGCTTTAGACAGTCTTATAAGCCGACCTTATTAGTCAAACATATTTGAAATTTGTGTTTGAATAAACAACTTTCTAAAATGTATGCCCATTAACACACACTAGGGATGCCAATACCGAATTTTTAAAACAAATCCCGGGAATTTTCTGGATTTATAAATCACAAAAACTAGTATTTGTTTCCAAAGTCATCAACCAAAATTTAAATTTTAAAAAAGTATTTCACAGAGTTTCATTCCGTACTTTGCTTCTATAGAAAAAGTAAAACGAAACCACTTTTAATTTGCGATGTGAAATTGTAATTTTAAGCATTTCTAGATTTCATTCCGAAAAAGTTTTCGGTTTTCTTTGTCTATAGAAGCAAAGTATGGAATGAATTCCACTTCCGAACAGAATTAAACTCTGTGACATAGCTGATAAGTTACTTTTTTGAAATAAATTGTTTTTATTATTAATAAACCAATTTGTTTTTTTTTATAGTTATGAAACAAAAATCCCGAAATGCCGAAAAATACCGGGATTTGAAAAATCAGTCCCGTTTGGCATCCCTAACACACACGCTTAACCCTCCGCTGGGTTAATCCTTTGTTGGCATTTTATGAAGTACAAGGTCCACAGGGACCTATTAAGTTTTCAATTTGTATAAAATTTTATATGAAAATGCCATTTGTTTTTGCTTTGCTTTATTATTATTTACTAATTATACATGAAATTTTTATTTAACTTTTAATTTAATTTTTATTTAACAAAAGTAACAAAGAATTCATAATTCATGTTTGTAATTTGTTGAAACAATAAAACAAGCCAAAAGAAAAGGCATTTATAAATGATTTCTTGAAATTTCAGTACAAGTTCCCACTTGACCTTTCAACGCGTTCCCCGTACTGAATAAAAACTAAACTATGGGTCTGATTGCCTTGGACTTTTTTTTAGACGATTTTAGATAAAATTTCCTTGAAATGCATTTGGGGTCGGGTATAATGGAAATAATTTCTGTATGAAAATGAGGGTTAACAACAATAGAAACTATACAATATATTTTAAACAAATAAACCCATTACAATAAAAAGTTAAACTAGGAATTAATGCTATTGAAAATTGTATTCATTAATTATTATCATAATATTTGTTTGAGGTTGCCTTACATTTTGATTCATAACTTTAAAACCACAGCAAAGTTTTTACCAATTTTCAATACAAAATTGCTTTGGACTTTACCAATTAATTCTACATATATATTAACAAATTCTTTGTTGTTGTTTAAACGTGAGAGCTTTTTACACAGATAAAACACAAACACACTATAAACTTTATAGGATTTAAGATGAACATTTCCAAGTTCCCAGTAATTACTAATGTTCCTAATATTATTTACTTTTCTTGTGGTTTTTTTCTCTAACTAGATGAACAGCTTTTTTTTTTAAACCGTAAAGCAACATTGTAATAAATTCTTATGATGTCATATTTTACTGCTGCTTTTTACATAATTAAATAATTTATTTGTCTACTTGTTTGTTTGCATTTAATTTAAATTTTTCTTTATCATACAGGATATCATATCCCTTTTTCTTCAAATAAATTTCAATTAAGCAATTCAGGAAATAATTAAAGAAGAATTCCCTAAAATAGCGCAACTAAAATTCGTTTTAATTTCAAAGCTTATCTTTTCATTGGATCTGTTGGTGTTGTTTTTGCGTACTATTTACTTTTTAATGACAAAATATGGGCTCTTTGGTAAAGAAATTTATTTTCTTTAGTGACATATTTTATTTTTATTTATATAAATTTTCTTCCATTTTTGTGTGTGTTTTTCTTTTGAAAACATACTCATATATTTCCTGAAATGATGCTATACAAACAAGACTTACCAAGAATAATAGAATAATAGAATAACAGAAAACTTCTAAAACTCATGAATATAAAAACTTTTTTTCTAAGAAAAAAACTTTGCAAATTTCTAAGTGTTTGTAGGAAATATCTCATGGTTATAGAAATACTTACTTATTTTAAGTCAGCTACAAAACAACAAGTCACAAAATCTTTGCTAAAGTCAAAAATATTAAAATAATAATTTAAATTGAAATCATAATATTTTTATGAGGAGCTTGGTGAACTTTGCACAGAGAATTCCGAAAAATATAAATCAAATTTTATACAACAAATGGAAATTTATGAGAAATTTAGAAAACAAAAATAGAACCTCAACCTCTATTATGATGTAATCTAGGAAGCAATAAGTCTAATTTTGTAGATTATTAGGGGTACAAGAATCAAACTCATTAAATTAAAACTATTATTTAAGGAATGTTTTCAAAGAATTTCCGCTCTTATTAATATAAATGGGTTAATGACCTATTCAGGTTTCTAATGGTTTGTTGTTGTCATAACAAAATAAATAAATAAATAATTATATTATATGTTTTCTGTTTGACACTTTGGGAGATTTTTTACCGCTTTCACCGAAAAAATATCAAATCAAATTTTACAATTTTTTAGATAGAAAATTTTGTTTAAAGTTTTGTAAATATTTAAAACATGTTTTATTTTTCAGTTCCTCAGTTTGGGAGTTTTATTAAGAATTACTAGACATTAAAGTTATTAACAACTAAGTATAACTTATATTATTTCGTTAATTGTTTCATAAATGCTAATTTTTAATATCTAAATAAAATTTATTATTTGACAGCTTTGGGATGTTATTGAAATTAATGAGAATTGAAGAAGAAAAAAATTACTATTAAATATTTAAAGCTTTAGACTGTTCCCAAAAAGAACTTGTTTTATAGAAAATAACACATTTTTCATTTCCCCATTTGGGTAATTTTGTTTGGAATTCATAGGAATTCCAAAAAAACAATAGCGCAATTCACAATCTTTTGCAAATGGCATTGCATCATTGCATTTGCAAAAATCTTTAGCATATTTTTGCTCTATACTAAGAAAATACACAGCAAGAACAAAAATATGCTAAACCTTTTTGCAAATGGAATGCTGCAATGCCATTTGCAAAAGATTGTGAATTGCGCTAATAATTTTAAATATCCCTTTTAGTTTTATTGAAAAAGCATGTATATTTCTTCACCATTTTCACTTCACCAATTTTTATTAAAAATAATTGTAATTATTACAAATGTATGAAATTCTGTTTGGAATTATTAGGAAATTTCTAAAAATTAACAAATATGTCTTTACTTTTTTGTTGCGCTTAAGATCTGGCAAAAATGTTACACGTTTTCCCCTTTTCGCACCTTTTTTAATTTTTTTGTGTTCTTTTCTGAAAAAATGTCAACACTGCTAAAGTGTATTGTGTTCTTTTCTAAAAATGTCACACTATAAATTTAAAAAATGTTGCACCTTTCACACTCTGTATTTTTAGAGGGGTAGAATCGCACGATAAAACAGCTGACATTTGTTTTGTTTATGAATGTGTATTTGTGTTAAGAAAAAAAAAAAATATACAAAATGGAAAATATTTTTATGTGCTGAAAAAATTTTGGATGACTTGTTGGATTCAACTTTATCATCTGATGATGATGAAATATTTGATATGATTATGGAAAGAAATCCACTACCGCGAGTTAAAGGCTTTGTAGAGAACGTAATTAATGAATGCTCTGAAGTTGATGTATGTCAAATTTCATAGGACAATATCTAGGAGATATTACATGTATATGTAATGTATATTTATATATGTATATAATTTTTATAGTTTAAGGAGAATTTGCGTATTAGTCGGGAAGGTGCCATTGGTATTTCATTCATTCAGAGATATTCATTGTCTTATTTCAAGCGATCTTACCAGGGAGCTATCTGCTTCTTCTTTTTAACAAAAAACAGCTGTACATGAAAGAAAAGTGTTACACTGTTGTGATTTTATGTGGGGTAAAACATTATAAAAATGTACATACATAATAAAGGTGTAACATTTTATTTCAGAATAGAAAACACCATTAATTTCTTACTTCCTCGTTTAGCAGGTTTTGATTTTCTCATTATATCGCTGGCTGAAACATGCAGACCGTTAAAGAAACAATTAAAATTTTCACATTCTCTTCATTTTGGAGATTTTAATTGAAAATAAATGAAATTTTCAATAAATTACGGATGTCTAAAACTCCAATCTTATTTGGAAAATAATCTAGGCGTGTTAGTAGTCCCTCCCTAGTGGGAATTTTTAATAAATTATTATTTTTTAAATAAAATCGTTATTTTCGATATATCGTTACTTCGTTGTGTAGCATCTTCAGAAAAAATTTTTTATGTTATTAATTTTAAATTATTTGTCATTGAAATTTATAAAATAGCCCATTCTAGCACATAAAACAATATGTCTCTTTCCTGAATTTAACAAATAACAATATATTTACTATTAAGAAGATGTTTCTTAATTATACCCTACTATAGCGGGGAGGGTATATTTGATTTATGCTTATGTTTGTAAATATAAGTCTAACATCCACCTTAAAGTATAACAATTGATTCAGAATTACATCAAGAATCGATTTAACGATGTTCGTACGTCTATCTGGCTGTCCATGTAAACATTATGTGCAGAATACAGATCGTTATTTTGAAGATTGTTTGATAAGATATGGTGCATGATACTTTTTCTGGTCAAGGATGGTTGGGATTGAAATTGTTTGAAATGTAGCCATTATTTCAATAGGTGTTTATCGATGATAAATGTTTTATTTCTGTACATATCCAAACAAATTTCACCAAAAATTAGTTGTACATTAAGACTAAAGACTTTGAAAATTCCCTTAATGTGTATAAATCTTTTAAAAATGTTTAGATTGTGATAAAATATAAAATGAAAAATATTTATATGCACAGAAATCATGCCACTAAATTTTTGTATGATCGGTCCATAATAGATGATACACACATATACTGGGTGTACGGTATTATATGGTTGGACTTGACCGACCATACTTTATTACTTGTTTTAGGTTGCTATTTTTATTAAATTCTGTTCCTTGTTTTTGTATATTATGAAATGAATATGTTTGAAAAGCCTGCAGGTTCATTTCCCTTTAGCCCTTTAGGGCCGCATACAACATAAACTAATTAGATAGAAATAAATTATCTAGAGGCTAGACTACTTAAATAAATCTTAAATTAGAAAATCTAACTAAAAATAATACTCGACTGACTTTCTGCACAAATCTCTTTAAATGAAACGCAAGACAAAATAATTATACCCTACACCACCATAGTGGGTTTGGATTTGTGCTGATGTTTGTAATGCCCGAAAGTATTGGTCCAACAGCCACCTTTAAGTATACCGATCGACCCAGAATCAGTTCATGTGTCGATTTAAAGATGTCCGTCCGTCCGTCCGTCTGGCTGGCTGGCTGTCCATGTAAAGCTTGTGCGCAGAGTACAAGTCGCAATTTTGAAGATATTTCAATAAAATTTGGTACGTGATACTTTTTCGGCCCAAGGACGGATGGGATTGAAACTGGTGGAAATCGGTCCATTATTTCACTTGGACCCCATACAAATGTCCTCCCGAAATAGGAGTTTAACGATCATAAATGTTTGAATTATACAAATATATTTCATATAAATACGAATAATACTGTACAATTTTATTATTATCGGTCTATAATTAGTCGTAGTTCTCATATAAGGCCTACTTCCGAAAATCACTTTAATGACCATACATTTCTAAAAATGTTGGTATCTAAATAAAATTCAACACAAATAAGTTTCATATATACAGAAATGATGACACCTAGTTTTATAATGGTCGGTCCATAATTAGTCGAACCTCGCATATAAGACCCTCTACTTAATTCACTTTAACCTCCATAAATCTTTTAAAAGTATTTATATTGAGATAAAGTTTAACACATATAATATTTATATTCACAGAAATCATGACACTAAATTTTTGATGATCGGTCCATAATAGGTCATATCTCTCATATAGCGCTCGTTTTTGAAAAACTGTTTTATACATATACTGGGTTTAGGGTATTATATGGTCGGGCTTGACCGACTATACTTTCTTACTTGTTACACTAGACTCTTAATATGAATCCCATCGTGCTTAAATTAAAACACAAGAAAATCAACAAAATGTAGCTGTTATCTATATAAACTACAAGACTATGTATGGAAATCCATGCATTACTTTTCCCCCTGCCTGTTTCTCACACGATGCAAATGCTGACAAATTGCCAACAGCTGGTGTTCTATGAATGTCTGTATAAATGTTGGTCCGTTAATGTTGCTGCTGTTGATGATGATTTTTTTTGTATTTATGTTGCACATTCCTGTCATTGCAAAAAGTGTGCAAAATTCTTAGTATTTTTTTCCTCCATTACAGCCCCTTTAGGCTGTAACAATTTTTACTCGCTCGTCAATTGTGGCGATGATACACACGCTCTCTTTCTCTCATGCAAATAACTAAGTAAATGGATTTTAAGTGCAATTACATATAATTTCTGGCCGTTTTTATTTTAAAGACAAAATCTTCCTCATTTTAAAGGCAGGCAAGCTGGCTGGCAGGCTAGGCTGTTTCATTTTATTGTATATACTCGTGCATGTGCAGCTTAAAGTAACTGAAACTGAAGTGAAACTAAAAAAAAAACTATTTTGGATTTCAAAAATAAACTGCAGCAGGATTTTTTTAAATTCATTTTTACACACTTACAACTATATTTTATTTTCTATTTTGTTGCCCGCCATCAGAAGTGGCATCAGTTGTTCTGTTGCTAGGTTTTTTCCAATATATTTTTGTTTTTTTTTATTATTTTATTTTCTCTATATATCAGAAAAAAATTCTTGCAGACGCATTGCGATTTGAAGCATGTCATGTAGCAGTACTAACATGTGCAACAGCAACAATTCGCCGTTCAAATGTTTAAGAGATTGGGCAGGAAAAATATGTTTTTTGTTTCGGTGACTCCTGTAGTTTCCTTTGGTGAAATAATATGTGTTTCGTTTTTTTTTTTTTAGTTTTTATACAGCAATATTCAAACTATTCTGCCTAAGTGTATAGAATTTGTTTCTATTCTATATAGCAGCGAGGTGTGGATATAACATGCCACACATTGTTGCAAGTTTGTGAGCTTATATCTAGGTACATATGTATGTATGTATGTTCGTATAAGAGAATAATAGTTGGGGTTGTTGTTTATTGAATGCAAATCGTTGGGGACATGTGTTTGTTCATTTCATTTCCATTAAACAAATGAAACCAATACCATTGCAAAGGTCTCTTTGGTGTAGTAAACAATTCTCGTTAGTTTTTTTGTTTTTTTTTTTTTTTTTTTTGATAACAAAAAATGAATTGTAATATTTTTTAGAGGGATTTTTTTTTGTTTTGAAATAAAACAGCAGAATTTGAATGAAAAATGTGAAATCTTTAGTGACAGGCAAAGTATTATTTTGTTGTTTGGGTTTTGAAAGAAAAAATATACAATTTTACCTTGAATAAAGTAAAATTGTCAAAGGACTACAAATTTATTTTATTTAAATTTTTGGAAATTCAAATATCTTTCTAATTAATTATTTTTAACTCTGCATCATGGTGTAACTATACAAGATGAGTGCAGTAGCACAGCTAACTGACTTTATTTACAATTAACTAATGTTAAAAATAATACTTTTTCAAGTGTTATTTCTGTATTGTGTTGTATTTGTTGCCGATTTGCACTCACCTTGTATAATTACACCATGCTCTGCACTGTTTAAGAAATCTTGTTATTTAAAAGTGGGAATTCAAATCAGTAAAAACCATTTAACTATTCTTTGTTTATTTAGAGTTGTTATGAGTTTCAAATAAAGAAAATGTCATTCTCACTGTTCCGTAATTGAAAAGGAATTTTTATTTATAAATTGTGCTAAAAATGGGAAGGTTTTAAATTACTAACGTGACCATACATGCCGCTTTTAAGGAGACTCTCCTGTTTTTTGATAGCTCATCCCGCCTAAAACTTTTATGCCTCTTTTTAAAGGGAAATCGCGCTTTTTGCTAATTTCCAAAAAAATATAAAATCCCAAAACTATGATCGTTGGTCTCTTCTTTAAACACTTGAATTTAATTTGCATTATTTTCCTAACAGATTTTAGTGACATTATTTATTATCGTTAAAGTATTTTACCAGCCATGAATGAAAACCAAAAACGCAGTTTTCGTCTAATATTCTGAGTTGCAAGATTATTCATGAACTTTTGTTCAGATGGTCTCGATATGATTAGAAGAAATTTAGAAATAGCAGATTTACTTTAAAAAAATTAAGATTCTGACTATATAGATTCTAAATTTTCTTCAAAAATTATGCAATTTTGAAAAATGTTCTGATCCATATTTTTGTTGAAATTGTTCCTAAATAGATACCTTCACCACCATAGTAGGGAGGGTATATTAAAAATGTGCTGATGTAGAGTAGTAAATAAAGCCAAATCACGTCATTGCTCCCATAAAGACCCACTTTCGAAAATTACTATAAAGATCACAACTCTCTTAAAAACGTCGGCATCCAAATAATATTGAACACAAATATGTTTTATATACATATATACAAATCATTCTGTACAATTTTATGATGATAATTAGTCGTAGCTCCCATATAAGGCCCACTTTCGAAAATCAGTTTAAAGAGAATAACTCTCTTAAACATTTTGGTACCCAAATAATACTGGACACAAATATGGTTCATATTTATATATAAAAACAATACGGTACACTTTTATGATGATCGGTCCATAATTAGTCGTGGTTCCATACAACCATAAATATTTTAAAAATGTTGGTATCAAAATAAATGTCAAACAAATAAGTTTCATATACACAGAAATGATGACAGCTAATTTTATAATGGTCGGTTCATAATTAGTCGAAACTCTCATATAAGACTCTCCCCGTAATCAACTTTAACCTCCATAAATCTTTTAAAAGTATTTACATCGAGATAATGTATAACACATATAATATTTATATTCATAGAAATCGTGGCACTAAATGTTTGGATGATCGGTCCATAATAGGTTATATCTCCCATATAGCGCCCGTTTCTGAAAAACTGCTTTATACATATACTGGGTGTTGGGTATTATATGGTCGGGCTTGACCGGCTATACCTTTTTACTTGTTTTTCCTTATATTCACTTCGTTATCCCGCTTTTTCATCCTTAACATGCCACTTTTTGATAAAAACCCTTTGGTCACTTTATATAAAACAAACATTATTAAAAGTAAACTTTTACCAATTTGCAGTCCACCAACTTTATGTTGTAACTTTAAGTTTGAACTATCATACAAAAAAATACATCATTGTTAGTTAATATTAATTTCAAATTAGTTTTCTTTTTTGCAAATGATTAATTGACATTGTAATTATTTCAAAGCTGATGTTTTTAACCATATTTGCATGCTCAATTAAAAACAATTTAAATATGCTAATTAGCGGAAACATTAATCTAAAAACTTTGAAATTAATCATTTAACATTTTGTTAAAACTCTGTTTCATTTTTGAACATAAAATTACATGCTTGTTCATGTTTTAACAAGTTATTTAGCTGTCACTAAATGTAAAAAATACTGTCATTTTCATTATTCCATATGCAATTGTTTTAGAACTCTTACACAAATATTAACATTGAATTTGTTTAGCTTTTTGTTTCCGGGATATGCAGTTATTTTATGTTTTTTGTTATATTTTTAACACGCTTAGTTGTTGTTTTTGTTCGACTTTTAGAAAAAGTGTTAATTTATGTTATAAAGTGTATTTATAAAATGTGTTTGTATGAACATATGTCCATATTTGAGTATTGAAGTATTTATTATATGCGAATTTTTTGTTATGTTTAAATCATAAATAGAACTTTTATTTACAAAAAAAAAATAAATGATTTTCATTTAAATACATAAATATTTCTGTGGTATTTTTTTTAAAGCATACATTCATTCATATACATTTTGTTAATTAATTTCAGAGTCATTTATTACAGGGTGCACTATACGCGAAAAGTATTCAAATGCGGTTTAGTAAGGCAAACTGTCAAAAACTATAAACTGTTCGAGGTTGTCTGTTTTGTTTTACAATTTTTTTTCTACTAAATTGTTTTTGCTAATTTTTAATACCAAAATTCTTAATGCCGTGATAAACGATTTACAAGAATCTGCTTAATTTCGTAGACGTATTTTTAATCTGAGAGTGTTTTAAACACACCTGCAGTTCATGCAGTTTTCTGTTTTGTAGATCCAAAACAATGTATGCTAAAAATAGTAGGCTAGACTATTTTTTAAAATATATTAGCTATGAGTGATGAGTGTTTTTAGAATTTCATTAGAATGAAGAAGGTTGGCAGAAAATGCAATTATAGTGATTGATTGAGAAACATAAATATATATGATAACAATAAAGATTGTAGGTGAAAGAAAGTAATTGCAATTTAGTTTGCAAACGTGAGAGATGTAAACACATAGCTACCCAGTAAAAAAATTCGTGTTTTTTTGAAGCACTTAAGAGAAAAAGTGCATAATCGAGCGCTTCAATAAAAGCTCTCTTTTGAAGCAGTAAATGCTTATGCTTGGTTTTCACTATGTCATTTTTGTTGTCAAATTGTTGGCAATTGTATGAAAACGGATTGTCTATGGCGTCTAATGAGATTGCAATCATGATTGTAAACAATGGAAAAATTAAAAATTTGTGGTGTCATTAAATATTTAAATAAAAAAGGTTTATAGCGGCAAGAAATTTCTAATGATATGGTGAATGTGTTAGATGATAGTGATCCTTCATATGCAACAGTGAAAAATTGAGTTGCTGAATTTAAACGTGGTCGTACAAGCATTGAGGATGAATCATGTAGTGGATGTCCAAAAACAGCAACAACATCAGAAATTGTAGCCAAAGTACATGATATGGTATTAAATGATTGACGTATAAAAGTGCGCAAAATTACCAATATCATGGGCATCTGAAATGATCGAGTCGATTTCATATTGCATGATGAGTGCCGCATTTGTTAACAGTTGAGCAAAAACGCATAAGACTGAAAGTTTCTCAAGCTTGGTTGGATCGTTTTAAGAAAAATAAATTGGTTTTTAAGCGTCACTTCATAAGTGTTGATGAGACATGGATCTTTTTGTACAAAAGTACAATCCAAGCAATGGACTGAAGGAGGAAGTGCCTAAGAGAAGGCAAAAACAATGCAATCGGTTGGTAAGGTTATGACAATGCTTTTATGGGACTTCAAGGATATTTTATTGATTGGCTATCTGCAAAAGGGCAAAGCAATAAATTCAGAGTACAATTGCAACATTTTGGAGCAATTAAATGTAAAAATTCAAGAAAAACGTCCTGGCTTACAAAGCAAAAAAATAATTTTTCCTCAAAACAACGCACCAGCGCACAGAGAGTGTTTTAACAATGGCTAAAATCAACGAATTAAAGTACGAGTTGCTTGACCAACCACCTTATTCTTCTGATTTAGCTCCTATTGACTTTAGCCTGTTCCAAAATCTGAAAAAATTCTTAGCGTTTTGCCTCAAATGAAGATGCATTTTCAGTTGTACACCACTATTTGGAAGGCCTTGAGGAAAACTATTTTAATCAAGGAATAGAATTGCCAGCTAAGCGTTGTCCTAAGTGTTTTGAAATTTCAGGAGATTATATTGAAAAATAAAAATGTTTTTTCAAAACTAACTATTCTTTTTCTGTGCTAGGCTAAGAAGTTTTCGAACCGCCCTGGTAAGTTACTTTTTTTTGAAACAAATTGTTTTGATTGTTAATGAAGCAATTTGTTTTAATAAGAAACAAAAATTCCGAAAAATGCCGGGAATTCCGGGATTTGCAAATCCCAGTCCCGTTTGGAATCCCTGTTATTTACTAATGGTGAATATTTGCGGCTAACAAACTATTTTTTATATTTAATTTAAATTTAAAATATCGTATATATCAACAAATATAAAACGATTACACATCCATTTAAATTAATTTTTAATAAAACTTATATATTTTGATGAAAAAATTAAATAGATTTGCTTAAATTAATGGTTTTTCATTAAATTTCTTTAACTATACGAGTATTTATTTATATTGAAGCTAAAATAAACATGAAATTCAAAAAAAAAAAAACCATTAAAAAAACTCCCAATAAAAACTGCCAAATTCAACAAATAATTTTTGAAACGAAAACAAAAATTTGTGAAAAAATGTTATTGTTAAGGGGCTTAAGGACTAATAAGATTAATTAACTTAAATATAAAACTGTGGTGAATTTCTTTAAAGGATTTATTTGAAGATATTTAATCTAAAAGTATAGTAAATATGTATATTAACTTATTTACCACATGTACTACATACAATAAAAAGGAAATGAGTGGGTGTTGTGAAGAGTGTTGAGTGGGGAAGAAATCCGAATGACAGAATTCATGTTGATTGATTAATTGACAATTTGTGTTCATTAATTAAACGGGTGTTATGTTAGTGTCATGTACATTCACTCATTTACTTTTATCCCTAAAAAATACTTGGCTGTCTTCTTCTCCGTCTCTCATCCTTAGCTATTATAATCCATTTGAAAAATATATGTTTGAGTTTGTATTTTGGTAGAGTAAATCAAATATTTTTCAAATGTTTTTTTCTTATTTTAATCTTGTTTAACAGACTTGTTGTCTATCTAGGAATAATTAATACAAATAAGTGTTGAAAAGAAGGTTATTGTTTGTGAGGATGGTCAGCAAACATGTAATAATTAATTAATCCTGCTGTAATACAATTGTTTAGAACACGTGCGCATGTTTCAAATTTTAAAAAAAGCTGGAAAAAGTCTGAACTGCAGCGTGATAATAAAATTTTCAAAAAAATTAAACTTACTGGCATTTTATTGGTTAAAGAATTTATATCTTGCCCATTTAAGGAGTTTCCGTTAAAAATTTTCCAACAGGGACGTTTAAAATGTATATTTGTGTTTGTATTTTTGTGTAGTTAATCAAATATAGAGTATTTTCTATCTGTTCTTTTTCTGTTTCTTTTTTTAATCTTGTTTAGCAGACTTATTGTCTTTTTTGGAATAATTAATAGAAGTGTTAGAAAGAAGGACATTGTTTCTAGGGCTAGCCAGCAAGAAACATAATAATAAATTAATACTGGTCAAGCGTAATTGTTTAGGAAAGTTTTCTTTAATAAATTCGTTTTCCCCACATCAATTGTTTATAGCTGTTATCAAATACATTTATAAAAAGCTTTTTTCAGGATATCTACGCTAATTGATTATTTAATCAAATGGTTTTTATAAAAACAAGTGCGAGTGCTATATTCGGCTGTGCCGAATCTTAAATACCCTCCACATAAACGTACTAAGAACAAGAAAAACTACACTGGTTATCGGACTAGAATATTCTTATTCTGTGTTTTTTATTCAGTTTTAGTGCAAATTTTATTAGTATTTGATATATTGTTTGAAAGAAAATTTTACGACCAACATAATTTATATTAAATATTTTGTAATTTTATCTAATTCCGATCATTTATAAATGATGTAATTTACAGAGTTTGTTTGATTTTCATAATAATCTTGATTGTAATTTAACAATTTATAAAATTAAAAGAACATTTTTCCATATTCACAACAAGTTAAGAAACAGAGTATAAAAAAAGGATAAGATGTAAGATGAGGCTTTTTTGTTGGAATTTGATCTCAATAACATTATTTACAAACGATTTATGGTTGGCATAGAAGAAATGGACCAATTATGGACTGATAGCTTCTAAATCCAGTATCCACTAAGGTGATTTCTATGTATTTTAGGATTATATTGGTTTAATTTCATCTCAATAGCGCTGTATACTAGAGTTGTATGGTTGTTTGTTATGCTCAAAAGTGGACGTAATTCGGGAGCTATTATTTACTGACAGATACAAAATCCAGTAGCTTAATTGCTGTATAATCGATACTAATATAATTCTGTATTCAAATTCCTGATCCATATCGATATTTATTAGACATTTTTGTGGCTTTATTTGTTTTTCGGAAATGGTTCTTATATGGCAACTATGACAAATTATGGGCCGATCTTCTTAAATTTTGGAACAGTGATTTTCATGCATATGAGGATATTTCCCGTCGACTTTTAACATAATAATGGTATATTTAAGATATATATTAGTATTAACGTGGATTTCGGAAGTGGACCTTATATGAAGGACATAGTCAAATATGGACCGGTATTCTCAAAATCCTGCAGTTTGATTTTATTTATTTTATTTTATTTTATTTTTTTTTATTTTATTTTATTTATTTATTTAATCAATACAGTACAACAAGAACTAGTCTTATCTAATAGTACTGGGGATATATATGTAAATGATCCGTGTAAAATTTTGGATCGGTACCCTTATTTATAAGAGATTTATGAATATTAAAGTGATTTTCGGAAGAGTGCTTTATATGGGGCATACGGTTAAAAATAGACCGAAATTCACAAAATTTTGTAGGATAATTTTTGTATATATTTTAATGATCTGTGCAAAGTTTTGAGTCGGTATCGATATTTATATATATAGGGATAAATGTCTTTTTCAGATGTGGTCCTTGTATGGGAGCTATGACCAATTCTGGGCCGACCACCATAAAATTTAGTACAACTATTTATTTGCCTATAAAGATTATTTACGTCATATTTTAACCGTTTAGCAATATTTATATATGTTTTATACGTATTTAAGTGAATTTTGGAAGTGGACTTTATATGGGGTCTATGGTCAAACATGGACCGAACTAAAACAAAATTTTGTTTTGCAATTTCTTTTTGCATAAAACTTATTTTTGCTGAATTTTGTCTTGTTATTCCAATTTTATAGGCATTTATGTATAATTGAGCAATATTTCGGGAAGATTTTTGTATGTGGGCTATGAGAAATCATGGACCGATTCATACTATTTTCCGCACACTTTCTTCTATTATCATAAAAACAACGTATACAAAATTGCATATTATTACCTGCAATATATTTCAAAATATTGCAATAAAATGAACAAAAAATATCAAATGTTTATGGAGGTTGTCTCACATATTGGTCCATAACTCTGGTGGGCCTAAATCGATTTTGATAATTTTCAATACCAAAGTATTGAAATATTTTTCTGGAAATTTCGTTTAGCTTAGTTGTATAGTTTGGACGTGAGAGTGTTTTACAGAGACGGACAGACAGACGGACATGGCTCAATCGTCTTAGAATATCTTAAGGATCAAGAAAATATATACTTTGTTGGGTCTCAGATGAATATTAACAAAGTTTCATACGGAATGACAAACGTAATATACCCTCATTCACCACTCTTGGTGGTGGAGGGTATAATAACAATATATGTGTTACAAATATGTATCTTCTAAAGATACTGTCACTGTTTGGCAAATATTTGCCGAAAAAAACGTAACCACTAAATAAAATATATTTGAAATCGTTTATTTATTTAAAAAAAAACTTCGTTTATTTAGGACAAGACACAACAAATATTTAGTTTTACTTTATTTGATGCTGTGTGATCTTGCAAAACTCTTGTTAGAGTATACAACGTCAAACATATTTCTGTTAAAATGGTTACGCTTTTTACCCTAACTAAACTTTGTTTTACCTAAAACCAATTTGTGTTTCTTTCTAGTTAACAAAATATTTCTTAAAATTATTATTACTTCATATTGGAATTAGAAACAGAAATAAAATGCAAAATTTTCGTTATGCTGCAAAATTTACTCTATTAAATATCATTTGGCCCACATTTTGTAATTTTGCTTGTTTTTGTTTAAAATCTTAAGGTTTTTTTTTTTTTTTTTTTTTTTGTTTTAAAAGTTGTTTACGTTTCAACAATTTCATGAAAATTGATTTTATACTAATTGTTGCTGCGCTCCAATTGCTTTTGGCCATTAACAATTATTCTGAAAACTAATAAACAGCAGCAACAACAAGAATTAAGCATTAAACAATTTTTGCCTTGACCCCCATGAGCTAAATTAATGCTGCAACAAAAAAATACAATTGTTAACACATGTTCCATTTAATACTTATTGTTGTTAAACTATAAACAAACAAAAAATCAGAAAATATTTCAGATCAATTTCAGTGCATGTGAAAGGTATCAGCATTATTTCCAACGCTAACGAAATGGGCTTAAAAGAAACTGTTAAAAGTTTTGCTCTCAATTGAAAAACAAAATAAAATAAATAAAAAATAAATTTTAAATACTAGTAGCAAAAAAAAAAAAACTGGAAAAATCAGGACAAGAACACTAAACTACTGGTGCAACAAACGTTTATATTTACAACATGGTTTACATTTTAGCAGCATAAGAAAAACTGGTGTATAGAAACTTCGACCAACATAAGCGATGGAAAATACAATTTTATTTTAAGTTTCTTTTACTAAAACCAATACATTCTTAGACACTCGCACACATTGCTGTTAGCATGGAGTGTGTATGTGTCAAGAAGTTTTTTTTTTAAGATTTAGAAGTTGCTAAAATAATACTTTCTTATGGCAACGTTCCATTAAAGGACTTGCTTTTTTAAAATGAAAAATTTTCGTGCAAATAATTTTTTAAAGTAGTAGTTGTGTTTTAAATAAAAATCTAAAAAAAATTTAAAATAAAAAACTGAAATGAAATTTTTATAAGAAATTTGAAGCTCATTTTTATGTTTTGCATATATTCCATATAGATAATGATACCATTATAAATAGATTTAAATGTAAAATTCAATTCCCGAGCATTCTAGTCATGTTTTTTTTTTAATTTTAAAGTGATTTCAAAATATTTACTGCATGTACTATATTACTATACTAATTACTATATTACTATAGTATAATATTAATTAAAAAAATTTTGTTGAAAAAAGATACTATTTCTAAAATAGTTTTCATGAATTACCCTTAAATTACTTATTGTAAATTTATTTTTTTTTTAACTTTTTAAATTTAAAAAAAAAAATCAATAAATAAATATAATTCTTAAAGTACCTAAAACGTATTTTTCTCTAATTTAAATTAAGGAAAGACTTTTTTTGAAAAAAAATTAGAAAAAAAACTACTTTTTCTAAAATATTTTTCATTAAGAAACATAAAAGTAGCTTTTGTAAGTTTTAGATTTTTTCCAACTTGAAATCGTTTTAGGGATATTGAGCTTAATTTTTAATAAAAAACGTAAAAAAATAAGCCGATAGCCATTGATTCTAGTGCTTTTAGCCCTAGATTTATTGTAATTTTAATTATAATAAATTTTTTAATAAATAATAAATAAAAAGTACCTGCAACATAAATTTGCTTAAGTTTTAACGTTTAACAATTTACGCTTTCAAAATTTTTGTAAAATGAAGTTTTTTTATAAATTAAAATTTGCAATAATTAAAATACATTTTTTGAAAATAATAACAAAAGGCAGTTTCTAAATTCGTCATAAATGTACCAAAAAAGTACTTTTTGTGAATATATTTTTTTTCCCAACTTAAATCGTATTTAATAAAAATTTTACAAAGCTATGTTTTTAAAAAAGCGTTTGTACATATCTTTTTCTTAAATATTTCTCTAAACATCCAAAGAGAATAATTATTAATGCAGCTAAAAATTTTATAGAAAGAGTTCTAAAAATATGTGATTCAGAATTTCATGGAGATATAAAAAGAAGATTTCAAATATTTTAACTGATAATAGCTTTCCTAAACAATTGATAACAGATTTATTAATACGACATGATAATTATAGAATAAATAACCGAAATAGTATTACAGAACAGAGGATATATAAGTCGGTAACATATATACCAAAATTTTCAGAAAGATTAGAAAAATCAAATATATATGATAACAAAATATACAAAATAGCTCATAAATCGTTTAACACAGTAGGTAAACTATTTACTAAAATGAAAGATAAAATAAAGAGAATGGATATGTCAAATATTGTTTATAAAATACCATGTAAGGGGAATGATAGTGGACAGTGTAATAAAGTTTATATAGGTACAACAAAGAATAAACTAAAGACTAGGATAGCAGGACATAAATCAGATCAAAGATATAGAAATATATCACAAAAAACAGCTTTATCAACTCATTGTGCTAATCTAAACCATTATCCAGATTTTGAAAATACAATGGTTTTAAACACAGAAAATAATTATAAACGTAGATTTATGTTAGAAATGTTACAAAATATAAAGGTTCCGACAATTTCGAGAATTAATTTTAAGTCAGACACTGAAAATGTAGCACAAAATTATAGACACTTAATTTATAAAAATAGAAACGGAAGTTAAAAAATAATTTATTTACATATAGATCAAGTTTCATTTGAAAAATATTTCTTTGTTTTTTGAATTTATAAAAAAAATTTTTAATTTGTCAGTTATTATTAAATTTGTTATAATTTGTTAAAAATTGTAAAATTAAGAAAGAAAAAAACCCTGACGAAGGCACTCAAGGAAGTGCCGAAATATTGGATTTAAATAAACGTTAAAAAGTTTTTTATATATAAAAAAAAAGACCTTAAGCTTGAAAAATTAGTAATAATTGATTAGAGTTTATTTATGTAATTAAATTTTTTTTTTGGAAATAGTACCAAAAGCTAAAATTGCACGTTAGGAGTATCTGGCGTAGTTTTTAATAAACACTTAAAAAATTTAAAATTTTTTAAACATTACCAAAAAGGTTACAGTTTTAGTTTTTGTTTTTCTTAAATACAAATGATTTTATAAGACATATTTGGGATTTATTTCTCCTCCAACAAAAATTAAGTACTTATCCAAAAATTACTAGAACCAAAAATATACATATTTGAAAAGTATAAAAAACAACAAATCCACGATTGATTACTTTTGAACCACAAATTAATACTCATTTATTAATACAATACAATTACAATTGGACAATAGTCTAATATTGTTCAATTGGCTGAAGCTGGGATTAGTTAGGCGTGTTTATATACTTTTAGGACGACTTAATTTTGAATAATGATAGCGTTGTTAGATGCATAGATTTCGCACAGCTGACTGTAATCTGAGTGTGGCAACGTAATGTGTTCACACGATTGCTAGACATTTTCTGAACATTTTTCTGACAATATTGTAAGATCCAATTTACATTACGCAATTTTTATTGAACATTTTTTCCTTGAAATTTCTTCAGTGTTCACACAGCAAAATTCTTATTGCTTTAATCGCTCGTATTTGAGAGTATATACACATTTGAGTACACATATGTATGTATGTAATACGAAAAAGAGAGTAAAATTAAATCCAAGTACAACCAAATGTGCACTCGCCTTTCTTCCCCACACGCCGATGTCTAAAAGGTGATCAGCTTTGCTTAAAGAATTGCTTCGTGTAAATTGTGATATAGGAAGCTTAATTGATACGTGTTCAAAAAACTATATCTTAAAAATGTTTATAAAAATATGAAATATATTTGATTAAAAACTGATTGAAAAAATATAAATACTTTACGAAATTTCAAAACAGTTATGATATATTTTAAAAACTGGAACCACAAAGACTCTTATTTAAGAAATATTAATAAGGTTTTTAGTACGGCCATTTTAAGTATGTTTAAAATATTTTTAAGATAAAAACACATAACTAAACGAATGAATCTTTTTAAGGTCTGGTTTTATTTTTAACTTTTACTTAGATTTTTAAATGTATGTGTGTATGTAGTAGCACTGTATGTGTGTGTGAGTACTCTAGCCACACTAACAGGTGTTGTAAGAAAACTTAATTGAAAAGGTGCAACAACAAATAAACAAACAAAAATACATACCCAAGTACTCAGCAAACAAAGTTAATTTTAAATTAATTAATGGTAAAGTATGAAAAGAACAACAACAAACATTCACACACATACACACACACACACAAACAATTAATTTCTTCTTTAATTTATTTGTTTTTATATACGAGTATTTTTACAAGGCACAACTTTGAAATACAATGTTTTTGCCACATTAAATAATAATTATAAAAATATTTCATTCTAATTATTAATTATTTGGGTTTAATTAAATAACCTTCAAATTTACATTTTTTTTGTGTGTACCACTCAAGATTAATTACATAAAGAGTTTTGTTTTATTTAATAACATGTAAATGCAAATAATAATTATTATAGTATCTACTTCAGAAAGCCTTTGAACTTTTTGAACCAGAACAAAGCTTATAAAAGTTCCTTTAGGAATTTTCGTTTAAAGGGGTTTTATAATAAAAAAACAACCAAAAAAAAAAATAATAATAAAATCATACTCTTACAGTTGTCACACGCAACCATTAAGACTTTATCAGGCTATGGACCAGGGATGGAATAATGCTACCACAATACTGCGAGTACAATGACAGTGACAGTATTTGCGAAAATCGTGGACTCGTTTATATGTACATACATACATATGTATGAATAGTAAATAAGTATCATATGTGGAAGCGTCAGTACGTGTTGTATTTGTATGTTGGCTACACATGTACAAGCATAGTTATCCTTGAGATATTTTTTCGCTGTATTCTATTGTATCCCTACTTTAATGTTGGGCCATACATTTAGTTTGATATGTGATTGGCTGTGAAATATTATTAAGATTTTAAAATTAGTGAGGCGCGCTCGAAATTTATTTTTTTTGTACATTTATTTATTTATTGTCTCTTCATTAAAAACGAAATAACAATAAGTCTTAGTCGTATATATTATTTAATATGTTGCATGCTAATGGTTTTTTTAAGTGTTTTTCTGCATTTTTTCGATCTCAGTTTTTGCCAAAGGCACGTTTAGGTCTTTAGGGATATTCGAATTTTTTATATACCAGGGGGCAATTGTGATTATTCGTAGCAATTTGTTTTGGCGTCTTTTAATGCTGTCTACATTTAAAACTGAGGCTGTTCCCATAGCTGTATTCCATAACACCATATAGGTTTTATGATTGAGTTGTAAATATTTATGTAGGTTTTTTTCCAACTGATAGACCAAAACTTTACAATTTAATGAGAAGGTGGAATAAAAAAAATTAAAAACAGGGTTTTTAATGTGTTTAAAAGGTGTCCCTAAATTTACGCTGGGTTTGAATGAAGAAAATAGAAAACTAATTTTTTTTCTTTAGATTGTTAATTTTTATTGAATCATATAGTAGAGAGCATTTTTGGACATTCATTTTGGACTTCAACGCCAGGGTAGCTGTGGTTGTAAATAACACCATAAAACTAAATATAATTGAGTTAAATCACTTCATCTAGGGGCCAAATTCTCCGAAACGAGAGAATACACATCCAGAAAATGTCTCATGCAATAATTGAGTTATTTCTTTAACTGTCTTGTTGAAGCTACATGTCTTCCATACCAGTATCACTCAATTTAAGCAGAAAGAATATGGCTATCGTGTCGCGATATCATTCACCGCAGTCACTGCTCGAAGAAGTAGTATTCAATGATCACAAAATCCGCTAAAAAGGGTTACTCGTTGTGGATTCTTTTTGTTATTCGACAGCTTCATATGAGTTATGCTAACCTCAAATGCAGCAATTTTGACAATAAACAAAGTCTTAAAGGTAAAAATGTGCCTTTTAAATTTTGCATTAAATTTTTGCTCCTTACTTATGATGCAAAAACATTCCCAGTATATTACAAGGGATTGTATATTAGTTTAGAATAGCACACAGTTCAGTATTGACTTTATAACAAAATTGAAATAGTTAAAATAAAGTTCTTAATATTTTGTATAGTGTTTCATATGAACTGTTGAAACGACCATAATATATGTTAAAAACTCTAACCAATTTTATTTTTATTATTATATAAAAATATAAATTCAAATATCATGACATGTTTGCTGTAGTATTTGTACTGTAAACACTTTTAACACACACACACACGCACTCGCATTTACACATATATAACATAACATTTATATGCAAACTACCCTGGTTGTATGCTACAGTTTCATTTTATTCCTGATTCGGAACTTTTTGCGATTTTTTTTTTTGGCTAAATGTCCAATTCAGTAACCAACCAAATAACAAATACTATCAGTGAGTATTATTACAAGCAATGGAATATGCACAACTACTTTTATATACAGCTGCAGAGGAAAAAAGAAATATAAATAAATAAACAGCAATATATAGGGTGATTCATTTAGACCTTTTTATTTTAGATTTTGGAATCTTTATTTTGCTGGAAAGAACAATGTGACAGTTAGTTTTATAAATAATTTCATTCAAATGTTGACCGAAAATAGGCTTTCCACTGTTCAATTAGTCTTTCATTGCTAACATTATTTGGTAAATAGTTGACGGTTAAGGACATCGAAATAAGCTGCTTATCAAAAATATATTCCAAAAAACCTTTGTTTATTTTAAACATTTCTCACAGAACACTGACTCTAGTAACAACAAGGTCTTAATGGATCATCCTTCACATATACACTTGTACTACATATTAGTGTTTGTGTGTTTTCGTTATGACAGGGGGAACACAATTTTAAATAATATGAATTTATATATACATACATATACATATAAATATATTAATATTGATGTATATGTAAACGCGAGTTGTCGCTATCTCTCCCTTTTTAAATACATGTTTACATGTGTGTGTGTGTTGTAGGGTTTATTTACATTTTAAACCAATAATAACAACTCATAAAAATTCTTCTTGTTATTTGTTTAATATGTAGTTTAGTTCTGTAAAATTCTCTATGTATTTGTTAATATTTTTCAACTTCTGTTTATTTTTATTTTATTTTTTCCGTTATTGAACATTTCTCAAATTTAAATTATCGTTATTGCTTTTAATATTGAAAATAATTTTAAAATAAGTATGTACAGGGTGGGCCAAGTTTGACTGACTGCCATTGCCATTGTGGCTCTTGCGGTATGAGCTGTAGCTCCATCTTGCTGGAACCATATGTTACGATTATTGAGAACTATCGGACGTAAAAAAATTTCCAACATGGTCCGGTATACCACCCCAGAGACGGTTTGTGGTTCATTAAGCTCATTTTCGAAGAAATGTGGACCAATAACTTTATCAGCCATGATTCCACACCAAACAATGCATCTGACAGGGTGTAATTGTCGCTGATGCAATGCTCTTGGATTCTCTGTACCCCAAATTCGGCAGTTCTGTTTATTCACATATCCATTTAAATGAAAATGTGCTTCATCGCTCATAATCAGATTATCCAAAAAATTGTCATTTTCTGTAGCTAGCAAAATCAATCTATTGGCATATTGTAGCCGTTGTGGTGCATCCCTCGGCAATAATTCTGTATTATCTGCAAAAAAAAAAAAAAATTAAAAAAAATTAAAAATGCAAAAGTTATAAGCATTTCAAATCAGTCAGTCCAAGTTGGCCCACCCTGTATTTACATATGTACAATGGCTCAGAGCAGTTTGTTGTTTTGTTTTTAAAGCTCCATACAATCAAAACTAACAGAAACTTAAAAAAGTGGCATTAAAAACAAAATATGTTATAATAAAAAAAAAGTTGCCATCCCTTCTCCGGTGTTTCATAGTTACAAAAAATAAAAATACAGAAAGGAGAAATGACAACAATAACCTAACAAATTTGTAGGAATACAAAGTTTGTAATAATAATAATATGTAATGTAAAACGTATGTAAATTTTGTTCTAACTCATAACATGTAATAAGAAATATGATTAATTTCCGAAGTTTATTTGTCAATAATGGTTAACTCACCATTTCGTCTTACACATGAGTCTGGCCAGACCATTTTCAATTTTAAATACTATTACACTATATTTAACACTTATTTAGAGACTTGCAATTTAAGGTATCCTTCTACAATTTAATTCGCTATAAATATTTAATAAAGCAATCCTGGAAAGAATATAGAAGGACATTTATTCGAATATTTCACTGCACACCTCACATTTGTGACACATGGATCTATTCAGATCCATATATGTATTGTATTGTAGATACTGTTACCCCCTCTTCAGCACCTCTAATAAAGGCTATCACACCAAACACTAATGGCCGAATTCACAGTCTTTAGTTAGCTAATGACAAAGGCTTAACTAATGATTCTTTATTCGCAATGCTTAGTCTGATATAAGAATAACAAGTAATAGTTAAACAATAGTTAGTATTTTAGTTTACCAATGGTTAACTGATGACCGAGAAGTCGGCCATAAATCGTGTAATTGCCAGTTTTAATTTCAAGTGTTAGACTACAACATTTTTCTGTGAGCCACTGTAAAAGGGAGACTTAACAAACATATAGTTTTTTTCAATTAGGCTGTAATAATAATATTTCAATCAATTTTTAAATTGACAATTGTTGAAAATCCGAGTATATGTATATGGGGTATTTCAAATTTTTTGAGCACCTGCTGAAACCGACATACTTTGGCTCTTATTCCATTAAGTTTTATAAATTGAAAAAAACGTTGTACAGGGTTTGGATGACTATACTTAAAGGATATGACGTTTTACGTTGAAAAGTCTTCACCTTAAGAATTGGTGGTCATCCAAAATTCGAAAAATGAAAAAAAATGACTTGAAACTTGCAAGAGTTTTTTCACCCATTCCGTTTTTTTTTGTAATAGTTTTTAGCTTTCAGATCAAAACCAATACAAAATATAGTCACTAGACTTGGAGGATATATCCACAAAAAAAATTGATATCGCTGCGTCTGACAATCTGAATTGTCTTTTAAGTTGGATAGTGTATTGCGTGATGTGAGTAACTTCATAAAGGGTACCTCCGAGGCAAAAAAGGCACTCTAAAATTTTATGAATTTTTGAAAATTTTTGCAAAAAAAAAACACTTTTTTTTAAGCTCTTTTTATATCAGAACATGGCATGGGAACATGTTTAGTTATCTAAATAGATTCTTTGCGATGGACTAAACTGATAAAGTGCAAAAAAAAAAAGAATTTTTTCAACCCGGGCGCGTACAGCGGCAGTTTTTCCCCAAACACATTTCGCTTTGTGACAAATAAAGCGCTATATCAATTGCGCTGCTACGTACATCGAATAGAAGACTTTACTGAGCTTGATACTAAAATTGAAAACGCACGAAAAATTTTTAAAGATTTAAAATTTTATGGAGGAAAAAAGTGTTTCCAACCTTAAAAACTGTAATTTTTATATTTTTTTTTAATTTTTAACTTTTAAAAATGATTAACGCGAACGGATTTCACATGCTTAAATATCGGTTTATACATCGACATTGATGTCAGACAAAAAAAAATCTATGTGCCTTAAATTTTTGAAGTTGTCCATATGTATATGTAAGGTTGTTGTTCCGTAACACTATGTAACTTAAAATATCCATTTTTCTGTATGTGTAAATCATGCTTACATCCAAAATACAAACTGAAATTTAAGGAAATTTACCTATAATATGTATCATTGGTTTAGTCAAATTGCTATAGAAAATCATCAACATCAGGGGCCAAGTTACTGCATTCGTGATTGAGTTAAATTTATCGTAATTTTCTTATTTGAAATTATGGCATTCGATATCGAGCAAGAAATTTAGTACATTTTATCGAAATTATTTTTCAATAAGATAGCTCATACGATCACGAATGCGATAATTTAGCCCCAGATATTTATGAAAAAAGATATAAACCCGATGTGAGGCACCCTTTATTGCACATACAGAAATTTCAGTAATTAAGTTTTAATAATATTCCTTAAATGTAAATGTCAATATGATAGCTTATTATGTTATGTTTGTGTATCAGACAACCAAAAGTTTTATTTAAATTTCTTTAAAAATGGACTTTATTACCCTTCTTTACACTGTTTAACAGGTGTTTTAAAAAGTTTTCAGCTTAAATTTGTTTATAGCAATAAAAGCAACAATAAACATTGTAATACTTGTTTAAGCACAATCATAAAAAATAGGCTGGCCTTTTTCTTTTCAATACTTATCCTTTATTAAAACATAATTTTAATGCTTCTTATACAATAAAGCTTAATTTGAACACGTTTTTTTGCACTCAGCCCATAATAAAATAAACTAAAGTATTTTACTTAATAACCCTTTAACAAAAAACGAAGCAAATATACAAAAATAAAAAAAAAAACATAAAAACTGTACGTAATCGCTGTTTATTAATTAAAGAACCTTTTTAAACCCTGTAAGAGACTAAGAAAGGAGCAAAAAGAAAGTTACTGAAAAAACAAAGGAAATTAAATGAAACAGAACAATAGGATGACAAGTAAAAACATACAAATATACACTGATTTGTTAAAAAAATTAAAATATTTTTGTTTCTTCAACAACAACTAAATCTCTAATATAATTAAAGAAAACAATTCTCTTACACTCAAAAAACATATTATTTTCGTACAAAAGAAGGGATTTAGATATATGTATGTACCAGCAACAAGAAATTATGCACGTTTTATTACAACAAGCACAGTGACATACAAAATCAAATTTTTTAGAATTCTTTTTATTTTAATAAAACCGAAATATTTTTGACAAAAAAATGTTTAAACCCTGAAAGAAGTCAGTCTTTTAATCCACATATTACTGCTATGCATTCGATTTTCTAAGAAAATGTTTTAAATTTTATAAAACAAGAAAACAGTATTTTCTATAAATGTGTATAACAATATTTTCTATGGAAAATCTTGTGTATAATAGTATTTTCTATGCAAAATCTTGAGTGTAAAAGTATATTCTATAAAAAATCTTGTTTATAACAGTATTAAATATCTATAGAAAATTTTATTTATAACAGTAATTTTGTATAGAAATCTTGTGTATAACAGTATTTTCTATAGAAAATCTTGAGTTCTATGAAAAATCTTGTGCAAAACAGTATATTATATTATTTTCTATAGACAATTTTGTGTATAACAGTATTTTCTATAGAACATCTTTTGTATAACAGTATTTTCTATAGAAAATCTTTTGTATATTAGTATTTTCTGTCAAAAATCTTGTGTATAACAGTATTTTCTATGCAAAATCTTGAGTGCAAAAGTATTTTCGACAGAAAGTTTTGTTTATAACAGTATTAAATATCTATAGAAAATCTTATTTATAACAGTAATTTCTATAGAAATCTTGTGTATAACAGTATTTTCTATGAAAGATCTTGAGTGTTAAAGTATTTTCTAAAGAAAATCTTGCGTATAATATTATTTCTATAAAAAATCTTGTTTATAACAGTATTAAATATCTATAGAAAATTTTATTTATAACAGTAATTTTGTATAGAAATCTTGTGTATAACAGTATTTTCTATAGAAAATCTTGAGTTCTATGAAAAATCTTGTGCAAAACAGTATATTATATTATTTTCTATAGACAATTTTGTGTATAACAGTATTTTCTATAGAACATCTTTTGTATAACAGTATTTTCTATAGAAAATCTTTTGTATATTAGTATTTTCTGTCAAAAATCTTGTGTATAACAGTATTTTCTATGCAAAATCTTGAGTGCAAAAGTATTTTCGACAGAAAGTTTTGTTTATAACAGTATTAAATATCTATAGAAAATCTTATTTATAACAGTAATTTCTATAGAAATCTTGTGTATAACAGTATTTTCTATGAAAGATCTTGAGTGTTAAAGTATTTTCTAAAGAAAATCTTGCGTATAATATTATTTCTATGAAAAATCTTGTGTATAACAGTATTTTCTATAGAAAATCTTATTTATAACAACAATTTCGGTATACCATAATTTTCTATGAAAAATCTTGTGCAAAACAGTATTTTCTAGAGAAAATTTTGCGTATAATATTATTTTCTATAGAAAAATTTAGACAATTTTTTTGTATAACAGTATTTTCTATGAAAAATCTTATGTATAAAAGTATTTTCTATAGAAAATCTTATTTATAACAGTATTTTCTATAGAAAAACTTGCGTCTAATATTATTTTCTATTAAAAATCTTGTGTATAACAGTATTTTCTATAGAAAATTTTGCGTATAACAGTATTTTCTATAGAACATTATGTGTATAACGGTAGTTTTTATAAAATGAATTGTTATACAAAAGATTTATGGAAAATCTTGTGTGCAACAATATTTCCTTTTACTTGGATTATCCAACTGTGTAGACTTTCCACTGTGCCAGGATAATGCCTCAGCTGTTTTTCTCCGCCTTTTACAACATTGCTGGTATTTAAATATAATTTTTTTAATACAACTTTATGTTAATTGTTTTTATTTTCCTTACTAAGTTCCTACTTAAGTAATCTCTAAAAACAACTGTTTGATGCGCGTTTTTTAGGCCGTCTATTACTTAATCCTGGTAATTTTTTGTTCTGCTTTGCAGCTCTCAACTTCTTATAAATTGCGGTATTTTCACTCTTAATTAAAGCACATTACCGGAAAAAGTCAAACGGAAACAAAACAGCAAACAAATAATAAAATAAAACAGAGAAACCAGGAGAAAAAAAGAGAAGCGAAAAAAGTTTAAGCAAGTGTAAGAAGACATAATAAATTAAGAACAGGCCTCTGCAGTGTAAACAGACTTTTTGGCTTTTTAATATAAATACTGTCAGGAAAATGCTACACACACACAGAAACAGCATGAGTATAGTGTACAAAGTTGAATAAAAAATCATCAATCTTTCTGTTTGAAAGAACACACCACTACATGCAAATACAAGTAAATACCTTCAAATTGTTAAGGTTGTATGAGTTTATCTATGGCAGTGTAAGTATCAGAATAAAGAAGGATGTTGGAAACAAAATAAAAACAAAAAACAATAAGAAAATGTAGAAAACCTGGTGCTCACGTCAACTTGACATTCTGCACAAAATGCCACAAAATTAAATTTTTGCATAACTTCACGTTCTAATAAATAAATAAGAGTATTACTTAGATGTTTAGCAAGCCAAAACAGTTGAAATGAAAATTACACTCAACAAATTGTGCGATTTAAATTAAAAAAAACTTGCACATTTTACCACAAATATTTCTTGTAATTAAGTTTAAGTAAATTATTTAGGAATTTGGAATTTTAGGAATTTTCAAACATCATTCGAAAAACATATGTAAAAATGTCGTAGGTGTTGTACAAAATATTTATATAGAAACTACCAACAATATTTGTACAACTATTGTAAATTCAGACGACGTACAACAACTACCACCCTACAACATCACTTGTGAAGTGACCAATTATTTTGTTTGTTTTTTAGAAAGGTTTTGGATGAAATAGCAAATGGGCAAATGGTGGCCACAACTTTACAGGAACATGTGCATTAATTTGTTGGACATTTTTATAACCTCCTTCAATGAACATGTATAAGTGGGTTTGACCTTTGACTTAAGTCTAATTATGAACTGAAACGATAGACAACACGATCAGAAAATTTGTCTTGCAGTAATTTAATTATTTTACGATCTGTAGCAATATCGAGCAGCTTTAACAGTCACTTATGATATTATCTGCGACAAATTTTTCGGGCATTTGGCTTGCAACTAAATACACTACTTTGTATTGCAATTACAATTTTATTTATGTATTTTGTGATAAGTTATGGTTGTAGTAGTCTTTCATTTTACTGATATTATTTTCTTGGGTGCTGTATATTTTATATTTTAGTCTGTCTAGAAACCAGTACTACGTATAGAGATTACATACATATGTTGCAATACGGTAAAATATAAAAAAGTGTAAACCAAAAATCTAAATATACATACATACATATTTATTCACCCTAAGTAGTAAGAACATTTTAACAATCTACATATACATATGTATATAGCTATGTACAATTCTCTTGTCTGTCTAGGTATCTACAATAAGAGTGTTTGTAACGATGTTTTTATATTAATGCAATTTTGTGGAATTTGTTATTTTAAATTTATTTCCTATAATATAATTTTCAATTGAAATACGTGTGTTGTTTTGTGGTTTTTGGAATTCTCTATGTAAGAATGTATGTTTCAGTAGTAGCTTGCCACAAGCTGAAAATGAATTTTTAAATGAAATAACAAGACAAAAAAACCTACATACATACACACAAACACAGGAAACATAAACATGTAAGTGTATGAGTGTATATTATATTCTTGTTTAAAGTCTTCGAAAAATATAAAGATTGTGTGTGTGGTCTGAAAGAGAATTTTTATCTTTAAGCAAACGTCAGTAAAAACAACTTTAAATTAGATGAAGAAAATATTTGAGAAGACAAGTAAAATAAAATTATATACCGGTTGATTCTTATTATGTCATATGTCAAGTAAATCTACATATACTTAGACACACCAGTTATACACCGATACAGCACTTGAGTGAGCGTGTGTTTGAGTTTAGGTTAATATGCTTAAATATTCAGGTGTAGGTTGTTTGTAAAAGCGATGTTATTTAGCTGCTAAAGACAAACCTGTGGGCTAAGGAAAATAAAGATGTTGGAGATTGTCAAAATATCAAGTAGGATTAAAATTTTGTGTTTCAAATATAAGAAATATATTAGCTAATTGTATATGAGTTGTGTATATATGTATATACATAATATGTATGTTATAGAAAATACTGTTATACACAACAGTTTCTATAGAAAATACAATCATACACAAGATTTTTTATAGAAAAAACTTTTATACACATAATTTTGTATAGAAAGAACTGTTATACACAGATTTTGCTATAAAAAAACTTTTGTACACAAAATTTTATTTATAAAAACTGGTTTAGACATAATGTTCTATAAAAAAAACTGTTATAAATAAAATTTTCTATGGAAAAAACTGTAAAACACAAAATTTCCTATAGAAAAAACTGTTATACACAGATTTTGCTATAAAAAAATTTTTAATAGAAAATTTTCTTTAGCAAAACTGTTATACACAAAATTTCCTATTGAAAAACAGCTTTACACAAAATTTTCTATAGAAAAAACTGTAAAACACAAAATTTCATATAGAAAAACCTGTTATACACAAAACTTTCTATAGAGAAAACTATTAAACACAAAATTTTCTATAGAAAAAAATGTTATACACAAAATATTCTATAGAAAAAACTGTTATAGACTAAATTTCCTAAAGAAAAAACTGTTATAAACAAAATTTCTTAAAGAAAAAGCTGTTATAAACAAAATTTGCTGATGAGAAAACTGTTATAGACAAAATTTCCTATTAAAAAAACTGTTTTAATATATATTTTCTATATAAAATAAAGTTTTGCTCAACATTTTCTATATAAAACACTGGTTTTCTCCAAATTATTTTTAGAAAACAGTGTAGGGCAGACAAATTTCTACATAAAAAAAGGTACAAAAGAAAGTACATTTTAAAAATAGTTCCCATTTAAAAAATTAACTTTTTAAAAAATGCTCTTTTGAAAAAAATTACTTTCAAAAAGTGAACACTTTAAAATATACATTTTAAAATACGTACCATTTAAAAAAAAGTTGTTTCTGAAAAAGTTCTAAATAATTGCCTTATAAAAACAAAAATACATATTGCCATTTTTGTATTGGGTATCCATTCGAATAACGATCGTTCGAATAATCGAACAACGTCATACGAATAATTATTCGAAGAATTTTAAAATGGCCATTTTTGAATAATGAAAAATTCGATTAATTTTATGAAGAATAATCGAATAAAACGAATAAATATTATTGGGTTAATTTATCGTTTCATTTTAAAATTTTTCATAATTTTGAACAGTAATAATTTGACACTATTCCGTTTAAATTTTAGTCGCAAATAAGACATGTTTATTAAATATTTATTTGTCTATTATTTAAACTATTTATAGTGATGCCATTTTTGAATATCAAAAGTCTAAAAATATGTGTAGTGAAAACCTTTAATATTAAATAATTTGAAAAGTTTTTAATATAAACGAAAGTGCAAAAAGTTTTTCAATCACTATAAATCTGAAAAAAATGCACTTAAATAAAATGTAATTCTAAAAAGAAGTATCTGATATTTGGTAAAAAACGAGACGAGTTTGAAAATTGTATTGGCAAAATCTAAATTATGTGTTAATTTGCCCCTTATTGATAGTTTAAAAGAAGGTATTGTAAGTGATTTCAAAAATGATTTTGGAATAAAACAAATAACAAATATTGTAAGAAAGTTTTGGAAACACGATGATACATATAATTAAAAAATATTAATACATAAAAATAATTAAATTAACAAATTCAAAAAAGGAATCACAATACAGTTTGATTTCAAGTGCACCGATTTTTAATTAAACCTGTATCACCCCTAGAATCCAACCAAAAATGGTGGTGGATGCGATGTTGTATATGCTGGAGAGAGATATATTGAGGATAACGTTGAAATAGACAAAGGACATTATTATTAAAACTTATATAAGTGAAGTTATTACGAGTAAAGATGGCTTCAGGCGATACTACATATACGACTTGATAAAAGAAAAACCTTTACATATTAGTTTATTTAAAAAAATTTATATAATTCGAATAATGCGTTTCATTTTAAATATGTGAACGAATTATTTGAACAAAATAAAATATTTTATTCGAATTATTCGTTTTATTCGAACAAAAGAAAAATCTAATAATTTGTGAGTTTTTTTTAATGTACGAATATTTTAATGTAGCTCCCTCGAATTTGCTCAGATTCTGAAGATGTTCGGCTATTTAACTTTTGTTACGTGCCAAACATGTGGTATAAGTAATATATAGCTTCAATATTAATATAATTATATTTTTACAGAAATGTAGATACTTTTCGAAAGAAACTCTTAACATTTCCACCATGCAACACCCTGTCTACTTTGCATTTTATATGTAGTGGCATGTTGTTAAGATGCCTTGTATGCCACTTGTATGTGTTGTTATTTTGAATTTTTTTTATTTATTTTTTTTTTTGCAAAAAAGTAAACAAATTGTTTCCCTGAGTACTACTACTTAAAACTCATGTCGCTGTTGCTGCCACAATGTTGTTACTGCTGGTATACACCTTAAACTTGATATTTACCGCATCTTTGAAATATTCCCCACCAGCCGTTATTTGTTTTTTGTAGAATTTTTGAATAAGTAAGAGTGTTTTCTTATTTCTGCTACTCATAAAAAAAAAGAAACTGTTAAGCTGCAAAAACAAAAAAACAAAAAAAAAAAGAGAATGATGGTAGGGAGAAAAAGAAAGAAAGTATAACATTGTCAAGTTAATGCCAACGAAGTAACGAATACCTTAATATAGGCAATACATTTTTCAACATCAACAGCCAAATCATTTACAAGTGGTGTCAAACGCGTAATGGTAGCAGTAGTAGTGTTAGTGTGCTGCATACAGAAGTGTTTATACGTATTAAAAACTCAACTAAATATTATTTCTTGGCCCCTTTGCTCAAACACATAAGCACCTATCGAGGGAGTAAACGTACTTGTATCTACATACATACAGTACACCTGTTTAACTGTTTATGCGTCAGTACGAGCCTGTAAATGTATGCATTTGTTATTATTTTTTATTTCGCTGAAAAAAAAAAAATAAAAGCAAAACAAAAAACTCTTCATATAAACGAAATTATCTTAAGCTTGAGTGACATGGCGCATGTGTTTATAAAGTGATAAGCTTGAGTAAGCAGTATTAAGCAAATGTGATTCAAAATGATATCATACTCAAACAACAAACAAAACAGTAACACAGACAGACAAATACACATACAGACACTTATATACATACATATGCATATAGAAAACCTCAAAAGTACTTTATCATTATATGAGTGAATGAGTGTGTCTTCTCATTTAAAACGCAGGTAGTTCAAGTTAATATACCTACTTACATGGTATAAATGTGTACGTACATATTGCTGGCCCCCTTGTTAAACACATGAATATTTATATGGTTAAACAAAAGGGTAAAACAAAGAAAATATGTATCTGGTTCTTACATATATAGTTTTCCTAAAACCTCTGAGGTACCTTTACACTTTACCCAGTTTTACTTCTCCGCACATCATTCCAGAGTGCAAAAATGCCTTGTGTTGTTTTCATAAATTGCTAATGTAACAATTATACCGCATGTAGGAAAAGATATCTTGCCATTGATATTAAATTATACCAATTTAGAATTTACTTTGCTTTCCTTGTTTTGTAAGGAAGGGGTGTGGATACATAAAATAAGTTTGTAAATTATTTAAATCTTTGAAAATGTTTTCTATGGTTTAAGAGAGAAAACTTTAGCAAATTAACGCATAACATTAAAATTAATTGTGTATTATTTTCAGATTAAAAGGTCTTATAAGTATTTAATGAAATTTGGTTTACTTCACTTAAACCATAAGACCAGAGAAAGGATTAACTTAAATTTTGAAGATGTTAATTTTAATATAAATTACCTTAATATTTGTTAGTCTTGTCTCTCAGAACGATTGTTTTGGAAACATGATAACAGAAACAGCAGCATTAGTTTTCTTCATGGTAAAACTCTAAAATTTTATGTCATTGCAAAACTATGATTCGATTCCGCTTACTTAAAAATGTTCGTGTTAACTACGTTTAAATGCTAGATATTGGCCTAGGTCCTTTATAAAAAAAAAAAAACATAAGAGTCTACCAAATTGAATACATATGTATAAGTTTGTGTTCATTTAGTTCACAGGAGGAGTCAATAAATTTAAATTAAAATTTAAAAAAGTTTTCTATGTTCCTTTCTTCAACTTTATCTGTTGTTCCAAGCGCTTAGATTGTGTTTCCTAGAACAATCAATTATAAAAGCACCTTAAAGTAAAACCAAATGTATGGCTGTTATCTAAGTTGAATAACCTGACTTCCATTCAGCTTAACTTAATAAATGAGCAGACATAAAATGATGTTCTTTACTTACTTTTATCATTAGTTCTGTTTTCACTAGTCAATCACTCTGTCAGCCAGTGATGTTTCCATGCAGCCATGTTGTGAATGTGATGAAGAGAAAGAGTCTGTGTCTAAGTATTTTATTTTTATTTTATTTTCAGTTTTTGTGTAATGATTAAATTGTTATAAGTTTTGTTCATTTGTTGATTAACAACAAACGGCAACACAGCGTACACAAAACGCACAAAATTTTCTAATGAACAAACTTTTTTGTTGATGCTGCTACTGCTGCTGCTTTTGTTGCTGTTCGAACAACTGAGTAACTAAAATGAAAATCAAATAGATGAGTAAAAAAAACTTTTCATATTTTTTATATTGCTAAAACAAAAAGGAAGAAAAAAACTTTATTTTCCTTCCTAAAAATATTTACCTGGGCATAAACTTTTTCCTACTTACCTCCTCTCACCACCCTTTTTAACCCTATACAATGTGAAAAGGTTGTTCATCTGTGAGAAACTCTGAGCTTTAGGTTTAAGCTGTGATAGCTGTAACAGTTAATGAAGGCAATCGTAGCGTGTAAAAACAGATTAACCCAACTTGTAGCTTTATTATTTGACATCATCCTGTAAGAAGTTTTAGCCAATGTTGTACGTTTGTTAACCAATTCAACCCACTACAATCTAATATGTATCAGCATTCTATTGCAATGACTTAAGTTTCTTAAAAGATTTTTATTTATTTCTTGTGGCTGGGTATGCATACTTATATTTCTGTTTAGTTAACAATTATTGGGTTATATGCCCAACACAATTTTGGTTTATAGCTTGACTAATGATAAAAGTTAATAAATATATATATATGTACATACATATATCCTTTTTATTTTTATCCCATACTTGCTTGTAAGAACTTTAGGCTGGTACAAAAACTGAATGTCGTGGTTGAGTTTTTGGGTTGTTTCTTAGTGTGCTGTATTGTATACTTCAACAGCAATTACTTGCCACATTTAAGTTCTTTGAAAATGTATCTAATTATATAGACACATGTTTAGGCAATTAAGTGTTACTGGCTTTCTACTTTTTTGTACCCTACCGAAGGTCATGTCAGTTGTAAACTTTATAATATTTATTATCTTCCTTGAAAAGTATATTTATGGTGGCTTCTGCTTTTTCATCTGTTTGTATTGTAGTTAAAATCACTTTTAAAAAAAGCTGCAGATTTCTGCCGAATCGAAATGTAGTTTCAATATACTCGTATTAAATATACGTTCCAAAATTTTGGTATTTAAAAGCAACAATAACTGTCCATAAATGACAGAATTATGATTGAAATATTTTTCACAAAAAAGACTTTAACGTTGCATAAATCGTTTTCTTAAAAAAAGGAAAACATAATTTTTTATTTGAAATATAAGTGAATGGTATTACAAAAAAGTGAATGTGCGTGAGGATAAATTTGAAATTTTACTCCTTAGAGCCATACTTAACAGAGCCATGTTAACTATTTAACAGAGACAATGTTAAAGTTTAAAATTCGATATATAATTTTACTAAACATATTTGAACACAAAAACAGTCCGAAAAATTTCCTAAATATAGCATCTATGAAAAATGTCTCCGAAAATTTAAATAAGTAAAAATATTACACTAAAAACATTTTTTATAACGATTTTTTGAAAAAATCACTTTTGGAATTTGAAAAACAATTTTGGTCCTCTTCTCACAATTCTTTGAGAGTGGGCGGAAGATAAGTATTGGGAGCGATTCCTGGTAAAAATCACTACAAAAAAGTATTCGAATATAGCACAGAGTTTCTCGCTGTGTATTCTTGTTGTTTCTTTAAGTTAGTTGTGTTTGTAGAAATTCGTTGCTTTTATTATGGTTCCATTGATGTAACTTTAAGGTTTGGAAAATTATTGGCTAATTGCCGTTAAACTTAAGAGACAAAGTTGTAATAGTTTTTATAAACTTGGAAACTTTGTTTTTGCTTATGATTTCCTAAAACAAATAAATGTTCCCAATTCTGTAGTAAATATCAATAGAACACTGATTTTTAATAGCAAAAACTATTGAACATTACGAGTTGGCAATAAAACACGTACATACTCGTATCATGATATCAGTAATGTTGCAAAGTTTTTACGACTAATTTGATTATTTTTAGGTAAAATTCTTTAGTGGTTATTTTTTTATTTATACATTTAGTGGTTTGTTACCAAATACAGGCAAATATTTTTAAAGAAAAATATTCAATGCGGTTATTATTAATATGATTATTTAGTACCCATACTCATATTTACCAATTAACCGCCAAAATAAAACCAGAAGTGACAATTAAAAAAAAGTTATAATTTTTTTTCATTGTACATAAAATTAACATAAAAGTATAAAAAATTTAAGAAAAATTATAAGTGGGTGGAGTAGGGTGGGTGTACTCAACTCAGTACAGCGGCGGTTTACATGTGAAAATTTTTAAAGCAATTTTCTTCAATGCATAATGTTTTTAAACATTTCTTGCATTGCCATCGAACTCTTGCATGACATAAAACACTTCTTAATTGTTTTTCTAACTTTTCGGGATAGTGATCTATACCATATTGAGGTAATCCTGGGAACAATGACGATGAAAGTCGAGCTTTATTTTGCAATGGAACTTTTTCATTACAACATCTGCTGATGGCCGAATTTTAAACAATTTGTCCCTGATAGTGGCAGCTTCGTCATTTTTCACAAAATGAAGATTTTTTTTTATATCTCGATATCTTTGTCTAGACATTGATTATTGATATCGTTTCTTTTCCAACATCTTCATCGTAAGACCAGTACAAATCCTCTTTTGGTACTTAATTCAGCACTTAAATTTTTTATTAGTTTAAAACTCCATTTTGTGGCAGTCAGATTTTTTTATTTATTTTTTTTTATTAGTTTACACGTTTCTTTTAAGTTAAAAACATAAAAAAATCACAAAACACTTAAAATTTTAAAGTTTTCGCTTTATGTTTGGGTGTACTCAATTGAGTACAGCGGCGGTAAGTGGGTTAAAAAGTTTTGCAGAAACTGTTAAACACCATGCAAAAAGTAATTTCGAAGTCGTAAACTAATCTAATTAAAAAAAAAAAAATAATATGAATGATTAACTTAGACAATATTATCATCGTGCAGATAATAAAACACATTCTGCTGTAAAATTGCCTAAATTTAAAACGATTCAAGTGTCAAAAGAAATCTTTTTAATAAAACCAAAGCATTTGAAAGAAAATACTGAAAATTTTAATATTATTGGAAAAAGCTAATTTCTTATTAATATTTCGTTTATAATTGACTGGATCGAAAAGGCAGGAACCTAATAAGCAGTATAATGTATGTTTAGTATGTTTTTTAACCAACTGAAAGTGTTTCGCCAGACATTGTCAAGTCTGGCTATATTGTACAAGCCAGGGTTGGAAAGAATGGTATAATTGTACTTTTTTTGATACATTTAAAACTCAGTTGGTACCGCGGTACTAAAAATACTGCCATATCAATATTGGGTATTCCAAATGATTAAAGTCACCATTTGTGTAGTAGTGCCAGCCGTATAGAGATATTATTAAATTCGAAACTGATGTCCATATGATCTCAAAAATGCATCTAAAATATGGTTACCACGACAACAAGTTGCTGGTTAAATGGCAGCCTCTGAATTTTAATTTCACATTTAATGATTTCAGCAGGAAAATTGCAAGGGCTGCACTTTGCAGACCTTTTAAAATACACGTTTACGCATTCTAAAAGATTCGGTACTCATCCCTTACTGCCTTCTTAATGGTAAATTTATTAATTATATTGTTTCTACAATATTATATAACACAACCTAATAATTACTATAAAAATAAACCCAGCAAACAAAATAACAATGTTTTCACCAAAAACGCTGAAATATCAACAGAAAATTCTGACTAGATTACGGCTGGGACACAGCAAGGTAACAACATCAACATCTTTAAAAAAAAAGAAACTCCACCGAGTATATGTTTAAAAACAGATTTTCAGAAATAGGCTCTATGAGCTATGACCTATGATTTGCATATAAATATCCTTTGTGTTAAATTTTATCTCGATGTACACACTTTTAAAAGATTTATAGATGTTAAAGTGATTTTCGAAGGGGATCTTATATGGAAACTATGACTAATTATGTACTGACTGTTACAAAATTAGTTATAATCATTTCTGTATATATGAAACTTATTTGTGATCAATTTTATTTGGATTGCAAGATTTTTAAGAGATTTATGCTCTTTAAAGTGATTTTCGGTAGCAGTCCAATTATGGTCCCACCTATGCAAAACTTAGAAATGTGATTAGTATTCATGCACATTTTATTTGTGGCGAAATTTTTTTTTGATATGTGCGAACAAACATTTATCATTTTGCGAGGACTATTTTACGAGAATATTTATGTCGGGCTAAGTGAAATATTGGACCGATTTCAACCAATTTCAATCCCAACCATGCTTGGACAAAAAAATGTCATGTACTAATTTTTATTGAAATATCCTCAAAATTTTGACCTGTACGCTGCGCACAAAGTTTACATGTACAGGCAGCCAGCCAGCCAGACGGACGGACATCGTTAAGTTGGATGTGGGTGTTGGACTGATATCTGTGGGCGTTACAAACATTAGCACAAATCCAATAGACCCTCCCTACTATGGTATAATAACACACATTTTTTGGCATGCTACAAGCTGTTTATAAATTTTGCTTTCACATGTCGGTTTTTAGTTTCATCTGACATAATCTATGATAGAACACAACAGCTGTCTTTGTTATGATTACTTTCGCCGGAGTTTTGTGTTCTTGCAAATATAGTTTGAAAAAAAAATGATTTACGAAATGAAATAATTTTAACTTGCAGCATTTTTGCAATAATATCTTCTATAAAATAAAAAATTAAGCAATTGTTGTATTTAAGTTAAATTAAATTTATATGTACATATTTGTAAAAAATAAAGTAGACTTGAAGTGTGCTTTTAGACAAAATTTTCTTAAAGTACATTTGAAGTCTACTTTAATTTTTTATAAATACGGCAGATAATATGTATAAATACGTTTTTTAAATATATATTTCAATAAAAATTTATTGTTTTGTTTAATACATTTTTTTTTAAATATAAATTTGCTGAATCACAAGCACTATGTTCTTGGCGCCATAAACAATTGACTTGCAAAACAGCTGGTTTCAGATGCTTTGTCAGATGAAAATAGAACATGATTTAATTGAAATTTTTTTTTTTGTAAATGCAGGCTGACATTCGCAGGTTTTACACAACGTCTATGCATTTGGCAGTGGAAAATTATACAAGCACACTGCAAAATACATACCGTCTAAAACCAGCATAAGTAAGGACGAAGTGCTCAGCAGCCAGTTTAATTTAATTTGCCAGTTATAAATAAAAAATAATATAAAAAGATTTTGAGTAATATACCTATTACAAGGCTTGAGATATTTTTTTAAGCCCAGTAGTTTAAAGCTAGTAATAAAACGGTTGCTAGTGATCACACGATGCAGCTAGTGTTTAAACCTTGTAATAAGTTAAGGTACACATGTGTATACCCACGGTCTGAAGAGGTTAAGTGCACACAACTTATATAAAAAGTGCTGCATCTTTTTAATGATATTAAATGAGACATTTATGAGCGTGAAATAAACTGATGCTTAGTTAATTACTGCCTAAATTTTTTATTACCACATCAAATTCTAGTCATGACTTTTAAAAGAAATATAAAATATTTTTATGGGTACAAACCGAGTTTCTAAATGTGATGATAATGACGAGAATTTAACGTGGTAGTAAAAAGTTATTAAGGATAGAAAGGTAGCCCTTACAGAGCCATTAACACCGGTATACAAAATGTTATGATCGGACTAAAAATAGCGCAACAGAGAACAATATACTAAAAGGGCGATATTTGTAGGCGTGGCAAAAAAATTTTTTTTTTTTTTTTTTTATAATACATTATATTTATTTATTGAATCTTCAGATATTGAAATGACAATAAGTTTTCGAATCTTAATACTAAAAGAAAATAATAAGTCCAGCCAGTGCTAGACAAAATATTATGATACTACAAAAAAAATTTACATCCACTGATCCAGTCATCTGTTTTGCGTTTGAGTTAAAGCAAGGGTATCCCTCCTTCTCAACCGAACATGGCCACTAAAGTTAAGGATGTCTCGTGCAAGTGGGTTTGGATGGTGTTCAAGTTTGCTGACATATTTTGAGGCGTATTTTGTAAATTCGTCTTTCACCAAAGGAATGCCTAGATCTTTGTGAATTCGAGAATTTTTAACGTACCATGGAGCTGCAGTAATTATACGTAGAATTTTATTTTGACCTCTTTGAATTTTTTCAATGTTGGATGCTGAGGCAGTACCCCATAATTGAATTCCATAACACCATATTGGCTTTAGAATTGCATTGTACAACAAAAGTTTACAATCCAACTTTAATGTAGAATTTCTGCCGATTAGCCAATTAAGTTGCACTGCTTTTAATCTCATCTGTGTAAGTTTTGCGTCAATATGAGACTTCCAGGTTAAACGACGATCGAGGTGGATTCCGAGGTATTTGACTTCATTGTGTTGCGGAATAATTTGGTTATTTATTCTGATGGACGAGCAGGTATCTTTTCGCAATGTGAAAGTTATATGAATACATTTCTGTTCGTTAACCCTGATTTTCCAAAGCTCAAGCCAATTCTCTAGTTTATAAATATAATTCTGCAAATTCTGTGATGCTATTTGATGGTCCTTATGAACGCTAATAAAGGCTGTATCGTCAGCAAAAGTTGAAGTATGTATATTGGGGTCTGACGGCATATCGGATGCATAAATCAAATATAAAGTAGGACCCAGTATGCTACCCTGGGGTACTCCTGCTTCAATTGGCTGAGCGGGGCTTAAAAAATCGCCTTCTTTGATTGTAAATTTGCGACCATATAAATAACTTTTCATAAGTTTGTGGGTGTTAGCAGGCAGAGCTAATTTTATTTTGTGCATTAAACCTTCATGCCATACTTTGTCGAACGCTTGGGAAACATCAATGAAAAGCGCGGAACAGTATTTTTTCTCTTCAAACGACCGTCTTATCACATTTACTAATCTGTGTGTTTGTTCGATGGTACTGTGTTTAGCTCTGAACCCGAATTGATGATTTGGAATACATTGAGTGTCGTTCAGAATTGGAATCAACTTAGCCATTAACAATTTTTCAAACAGTTTTGAAATTGTCGGCAGTAGGCTAATTGGCCTATATGACTCTACTTTGGTGAGGTCCTTCCCTGGCTTAGGAATCATGGTAATCATAGATACCTTCCAATCTGCAGGATAGTATTCTAGGCGTAAAATAGCATTGAAGATAAAGAGAATAATTCTTCTAGCTACACCAGGTAACTCCACGAGCATTTTGTTGCTGATTTTATCCATACCTGGAGCTTTTTTAAGGTTCAGAGTACCAATAGCGCTTTGAATATCATCAAAGCTAAGTCTTAGAGGTACAGGAGGTCTAATAACGAGTGGTGGCAATTCAGTTGCATTATTTGAGTTGTTTATAGTAAACACATTTCTCAAATGGTTAACAAATAAAGTCCCTTTCTCGGAATCGTTTCTAGCCCAGTCACCAATCGGATTTCGCAAAGGAGGCTTTCCTCTAACTGGTCTTTTTAAACCTCGTGCCGCCTTCCATAACGAATAGTCAGATTGTGGGGAACTGTCAATTCCCTCCAAGTATGATTTAAGTGAAGCCATTCTTTGGGTTTCTAAGAAATTTCTTAGTATATCTCTGCATTCCCGTAGCCTAGCTTTCAGTTGAGGAGACCTGTGAATTTGCCACTCTCTTCTAACTCTTCTTTTTTCTGTCAGGAGATGTTCGAGTTCAGCGAAATAAGTTCTGTTTGTCCTATTTCTGCATTCAACGTCATATGTGGAAGCGTGATGCACAGCTCTTCGTATGTCCTCAGTAAACTTGCCAATCGACCCATCAATATCCTCGGTAGTTCTCAACACTACATTTTCCGTGCAGTGGGAACTTAAATACTTTTTATACTTTATCCAACTTACTCTGGATTTAGACATGTCCCGAAATGGAGAGCCATACCCTTGAAGGAAACGCATTGAAATAATAGAAGGAGAGTGATCTGAAGACAAGTCTAATGAAGGCTCCACTTGTATCGATTCTACAGGGATATTTTTCACTACTCCGAAGTCAATAATATCGGGAATCTTCCGTCGGTCCGTCGGCCAGTAGGTGGGATGCCCGCTTGAGAGTACATCTAAGCCCATTTTGGCAATGGTGTTGAAGAGTTCACGACCCTTCGGGGTCACTAGACGTGAACCCCAAAATGTGTGTTTGGCGTTAAAGTCACCAGCAACCAAAAATCTAGCTCCAAGGGAATTGAAGAAGCTGTAGTATTGATGTTCTTTTATTGAAAATCGAGGCGGCGAATAAATTGATGATAAAACAAAGTTGTATTGACAGAATTCAATACAAATGTTTGTTGCTTGTAGGTAATCCTCACATATGTTGTTCATTAAATAATGTTTTATTCTGCTCTTTATAAGAATTGCCGAACCTCCACATGCTCTTCCGCGGGGATCTTTAGTATCATACAACACGTATCCATTAATTTTGAAGTACCCTGTCGCCGTCAAGTGAGTTTCAGCAATCATCATGACATCAATCTGCTTATCCATCAGGAAGTGTTCCAGTTCGTTTTTATGTTGGCGGAGGCCGTTCGCGTTCCAAAAACAAATTTTTAAACAAATCATTTCTTTAAAATTGCTTGTAAGATAGTGGATTGCATTTTCAGCATTTCCTGCATCATGGATGTCATAGTGGTCGTAAAAGTGTTCATAGTTTGGACAAGTGTCTGCAAAGTAGTCTCTAGATTGTTAATATTAGGCTCGTAATATTGAGATTTAGGTTCCTGCTCCAAACCTGGCATATTAGATTTAACCACGTTAGCGTAAGAAACTTGTCTAGAACTAGGCGCGTTTTCATGACTAGTGGGCCGTAACAATTGAGGAAAATTGTTACTCGATGCAAAATTAGGCTGTTGTGGATGAACAGGTAATACTGACGTCTTGTTGGTCCTTATGCCTTTCAAATGAGTGTAAACTGGACAACCTCTATAATTTGCGGTATGATTACCTCCGCAGTTACTGCATTTTTTGATTTTTGAGTCGGTTTTCGACTTATCACATTGAGCAGTTGTATGTAGTTCCCCACACGCAACACAAACTGACGGCAATTTACAATATGCTTTAGTGTGACCAAATTCTTGACAATTAAGACACTGGACGGGTCCCTGACGCTTATGCGGTTCTTCCACGGTGATTCTACGATGCAGAAGGTAAATCAGATTGTAGATGGGATGGGACTCGTTTTTCTTTAAGACTATATCTCCGGGTTCCAATTCCACCCTGAACATAGGCTGAGGAATCTTTTCACGGTTTCTAATATTCGTTATGTTCTTAATTTTGAAGCCATTTTCCATTAAACTAGTCTTTATCTCGGCAGGATCAACATCTGGGTCTATACCCTTTAGAACAACTTGGAGTCCTTTTGCGCTTTTCAGCTGGTAGGTATAGAAATCCCTACTCTCCCTCTCCAACTGGTTGGACAATTTTCGAAAGTCATCTTCCTTTTTCACTTGAATTTTGGTTTCGCTGATATTTCCATGTTTAATTGAGGTTACGCTAAACATATTTTCACCTATTACCGAAACAATTCCTTGTACCAATTTACTGGAAGTGGGCTCTCTCAGATAAATTGGTGGGGGCTTAAACGTTTTTTTAGGAAGTTCTGGATCATCCGTCTGGAGGAGAGCAAACCTGTTGTGATCATTTGGATTGTCAATACTCACGGTCTTGGGAGCTTTTGAATTTGATGACGTTTGAGCAGATGTCGGGCTCCTCTGTCGCTTAAGAACTGTGACGTATTTATCCATACCTACTTGTTTTCTAGGTTTGACTGCACTATTTGATGTAGAAGATATTGATGTTTTATCATCTGATGAAATCACTATATTGGGCGAACAGGAACGGCGCCGTTCTACGGCTCTTGTAGTGAGAAGATTCTCCACAGATTTTTTTAAGGATTCTTCCTCAGAGATCCATAAAGATTTTCTAGTCGAGCTAAGCTCTTTCTCAGAATTACATCTGAGAGGAACACTCATACAGTTTTTATGTGATTTTTAATGTTTTTTATTATTTTTTTTTTAATGTTTTTTATTTTTTAATGTTTTTTATTTTTTTTTTTTTACCGTAGGTATTTTTACCTATTACGAATTATTTTTTAACTTTTTGTTTTATTTCGACCTATTACACTTTTTCACCTATTACGATTTTTTCACCGAAAATTCAGCCGCACTAAAAATAACACGTCCGAACAGTTCAACAACACTATGTGTAAAAAATAAAAAAAAAATATTTATGAAATTGTCTTAACATTATCTTTAATCCTAAGGGGTGACTGATACAAATTTTTTTTGTATGAAAGGCGAACCATTCTAGAGCGCATATAAAATTCAATAATTTTGAGTGGCCTTTTGGTAGGTAAGTAAACAATACCAACATGAAACTAGATCCAATCAGTTTGATAAACGTTTTATTTCCACTGACAACGTTTTTCATTACTTGTGAAGGGCTTATCATCGGCCCTATTTTTATTTCCTATTTAAGTTTGCACAAATTAAAAAAACTTCTTGTGAAACCTAAGAAATCGCCGTAAGGTATTTTGCTGTAATAATTACTTAAACAATTACCTTTAAATTATTCGAAAACGCCAAATTCAGCAATAATTTGATTTATCAATTTCTCGCTGTTGTCTTGACTTCAACTTTAGCTAAATAGAAAAAATATGAGAAAATTCTTTGAAGAAGTTTTTCCTAAAAAAATTTTACAAAAAGAAAGAAATAAAGTCTAATAAATGAAAATGAATGATAGAAGTCACAGCAGTTCCGTTTAAGTTTTACATTTTTTTTCTTAAACTCATAATAAATTAATTTTTATGTTTGTCCCAATCTAAAAAGCAGCAGAAATTTAAAAGAAAAAGAAAAGCGAATAAACGAAAATGTTGTGAAGTTACACCTCTACACCCCATTTACTGCTGTTGTTTTCTTTTCGATTAAACTTCTATAATTTTTATGGGTTGGAATACTCTTGTGTGTGTGTGTGTTTTTTTTTCAGCAAATTTGTAGTTAAGGCCGAATGTTGAACGGTGAACAAACACACAAAAAAGGAGTGATATAAAATATATAAACTTTGAAAAGTTGGTATTTTAACCACAGAAACACAGCTTCAATTCTATTCAGTTGGCTTTTATTTTATTTCGTTTAGTTTGTTATTTTTTCTCCCTGCTTTGCTCATCTTGAATTGTGGTATAATTTAGCTTTGCCAAGTACATTTGTCTACTAGAATTCCATTATATTAATTGCTGGGTTAATGGCAAGCCAAAGTATGTAGGCAAAAGGAAAAGGGGTGAATATTTAGGAAGTTGTATGTCGGCATATAGTTTGGTGTGGTGTAATGTGGTCCTCTAGCATAAAAAAGGGTGACTAAGTACAACTTTTTATCACTCTGACTTGTAGTGCATTTGACAGTTGTTGGTTTTTATGTCAAATTGTTTCGCAGGAAATTTTAACTCGAAAAAAGTTGAAAAAAAAGTGAACTGAAATGAAATGCAAAGAAAGTTTATGAAATAGAGGGGATTTTTCCAGCAGCTATTTATTACTAAGAGCTTAGTTTAATAAACTGGAAAATTTGCTTTTTTTTACTATTTTTAATTGATAATCATGTGACTTTATTGCAAAGGATTTTTTTTTAAACAATAACAATTTAAGGTTTTACTTGAACGTCTTTATTTTTCTCTCTTATATAAATTGTTGCACTTAATTTATTTAAGCCTTTGCTACAGCTATGGCTGGTTAATTGTAAGGTAATTTATTTGACGCTAAGGGAGTTAACATTTATCAATGCGTTCTGTCTTAATACGGAAATAAATCTCAACATCATTCACTCATTCAATTAAATGTACAGATGTGTTTGGGTTTTATTATTTCCCAGCAATAATTTACAAAGGTAATTTGTGCATGTGGTTTAGATTTAAATCCTTGCAATTTGTTTCCTGTTATTGTCAGGCCACAGAGGTTTTGCTTAATTTTTTTTTTAATAACTCAATTAAATATTAAATGTTATTAAAACGAGAGCTATAAAATTAGAATTATGTATTAAGAAATAATCTAGTTAATTGTGTGAGTGTTAAGAATAAAGACGAAACAAGTGTCATTTAGAACAGTAGATTACTTTTGCTGAAATAACAAGTTTTAACTAAGGATCCTTAATTTATCACTTTGAAAATTTAAAACGTTTAAATTTAGCCCGTGTAGTGGCAGACTTATTTATTCTCATTTATTTGATCGTAAGCAATTTTTTCACGTAGGGACTTTCCCCCTTATTCAAAAACGATTATTAAATTTAACAAACGTTTATTAAGCAAATTTTTATATGCAAATGTGTCTTAATAAACGTTTGTTAAATTTAATAATTGTTTTTGAATAAGGGGGTTTAACTTTAATGCCATAAGTACCTTAATATGTAGAGGAATTACACAAGGTTCAATATTGGGACCTTTATTGTTCTTGTTGTATATGTTGTATATGTTAATGATATACAATTTTTGGCCAACTCACAAATTCTTGATTTGCTAAGGTTTCACAATAGTATTAATGGTCTCAATGGAGTTAAACCCTTTTAAATGTAAAGTCATGATTTTTTCGAATAACTTGGATGTAAAGTTGAGAATGTTAAGCAATTATGTTCCTTTGGAAATTGTATCACAGTCGTCGACCGAAAATAATTCGTCCATATAATCAAAAATCAAAAGTATGATTTATATTTTGTTTTTAAAAATAAATCACTTGAAATAACAATTATAAAATGATTTTTGTTTTCATTATTTGGCATGGCCCATGGTGAGTGCAGTAGCACAGCTGACTGGCTTTGTTTACAATTTACTTATGTCAAAAGCAATAATTTTTCAAGTATTTTTGACAGTAGCACATTCTTTTACGCACACAAAATGCTTGTTGTTTCTGTATTGTGTTGTATTTGTTGCCGATTTGCACTCTCCTTGTATAGTTACACCATGGTATGGCGTTTATTAGTTTTTCTTGTTTTTCAATGCTTTGGTGAGAGACAAACTATTTAAAATGCGGTTGATCTTAAATATTTTTAACCTTCTTTCTCTTTTATTTACATTTAAGATTTTTAAAAATTGTAAAATTAATATGTGGAATATAATCTAAGGTAACAGTCACACTTGGCAAATATTTACTCAAAAGAGCATAACCACTTGTTTTAACACAAATTTGTTTGACGTTGTTTACTCTTACAAGAGTTTTGCAAGATCAAACAGCATCAAATAAAACAAGCAAGAAAGTATAATCGGTCAAGCCCGACCATATAATACCCTACACCCACTATATTAATAAAACAGTTTTTCAGATATGGGCGCTATATGGGAGATATGACATATTATGGACCGATCATCAAAAATTTAGTGCCATGACTTTCGTCAATATATAATTATGTGTGTTAAACTTTATCTCGATATAAATACGTTTAAAAGATTTATGGAGGTTAAAATAAATTACGCAGAGGGTCTTATATGGGAGTTTTGACTATTTATGAACTGACTATTATACAATTAGGTGTCATTATTTCTGTATATAAGAAACTTATTTGTGTAAAATTTTATTTGAATACCAACATTTTTAAGAAATTTATGGTCGCGATTTTCGGAATTAGGCCTTATATGAGAACTACGACTAATTATAGACCGATAATAATAAAATTGCACCATATTATTCGCATATATATGAAATATATTTGTGTTTAATATTATTAAAGCGATTTTCGGAAGTGGGCCTTATATGGGAGCTACGACTAATTATGGACCGATCACCATAAACTACGATAGAAGCGATTATAAGCATATACACGAAACATATTTGTGTTCAATATTATTTGGATACCAACATTTCTAAAAGAGTTATGCTCTTTTAATTGATTTTCGGAAGTGGGCCTTATATGGGAGCTACGACTAATTATGGACCGATCTTCACGAAATTTGTAGATGTGATTTACCTTCATTTATTACTTATTTGTGGTGAAATTTGTTTACATAATTGCATAATTCAAAGATTTGTGACCGGTAAACCTCAATTTCGGGAGGACATTCGTATGGGGGCCAGGTGAAATAATTAACCGATTTCCACCAGTTTCAATCCCATCCATCCTTGGGCCGAAAAAAATACCACGTACCAAATTTCATTGAAATATCTTCAAAATTGCGACCTGTACTCTGCGCACAAGCTTTACATGGACAGCCAGCCAGCCAGCCAGACGGACGGACGGACATCGTTAAATCGACTCAGAAAGTGATTCTGAGCTGATCGGTATACTTTAAGGTAGTTTTGGACCAATATTTCTGGGCGTTACAAACATCAGCACAAATCCAATATACCCTCCCCACTATTACACCACAATATAATAAATAATATAATAAATTATATATTTGTTGTAACGTCTTTTTCGGTAAATACCTTAAGTCAAAAAGTAGCAAAATTTATACTCAGGCTTCGTTAATTTGCATTCAATTAAATTTTGCCATTTATGTTTAAAGTTCGAAAATTAAAGTTATAACATGACCTTTATCTGAGGAAAATATTAGTTTTTTTTTATAAGAATTTGGAATTTGGAAAATATATATATTTGGAATTTGGAAAATATATATTTTTGGAATTTGGAAAATATATATTTTTGGTAGTTCTAACAGAACGCATACGCTTATTTTATTTATCTAGACACTTCTCAGTTGTTATTAGTAGATCGTATTACGTAAGTTTACCTAAATTATGGAATTCAATGATTCTGTTTGAGGATCGCAGATTTTCACACAATTTGTCAAATTTCAAACTAATTTTCTTATCAAATTTATAACTGAATTTTTTCGCCGTTTATTTCGAGCTGATCATTTTACAATCAAACAGGTAAACATTAGTTAGTTAGTGGTGCTAATGTTTACATTCATTATTTTTAATAAAGACTTTAGTTTGTTTTATAATTTTCTTGCAAATATACATTATTCATTAGTTTTGTGCAAATATTAGCCACTCTTTTGATTATTTAAATTTTTTTATTATTATCTATTTTAATTACACCTAATTCTGTTTTTACGCGATAGATACGTTCCTCGAAAACACGCGTAAAAAAAATCGAGTAAAAAAAGATAGAGTATCCATATTAAATGAGGGAATTGGTTCCACATATGAAATATCAGGTAAAATAAGATAAATAATTCAAATTCATGTTGCTGTATACACAAACATATTTTATTTAAACAAAAAAACAATAGAAAAGAGAGTTCCTTTAGAAAAGTACATACATACATGCAATATCGTTTTGTCTTTTACACTTAAATTTGATTGAATTCTTACACTCTTACTTTCAACTAAATTTATTTGAAATAAACAAGGGAAATCCCCTGTTTCGATAGTGTTGTTTTTCGTACCAGACGATTTTTAGTGCTGTCAACTATGTGTTTAATTTAAATTTCTCCAAAACCAGTGCAAACAACGTTTTTCTGGTAAAAATACATACATTTTTAGATCGCGTTAAATCAAATCTAGTCGCATAAAAACAGAATGAAATATTTGTTTGGAAACGCGTTAAATCAAATTCGCGTAAAAACAGAATTAGGTATATTTAAATATATGTAATTGAATTGTTAGCAGTACTGCTAATTTTGGTTCCATGGTCTTGCGTCATTTTCTTATACGAGGGCGGTTCGGAAAACGAATAAAGTTAAGTGTTTTGAAAATTTCCATCTGTGCTAGAAACACATTTTAAATTTTTTTTCGATCTGGCAACTCCTTCATATAGAAACAGGTGTTAAAAAAAGACGCATCCGCGATTTTTTTTTACCATGGAAAAATTAGAAATTCGTGATATAATTAAATATTTAAATAAAAAAGGTTTATCGGGACAAGAAATTCATAGTGATATGGTGAATGTGTTGGGTGAAAGTGCTCCAAAAACAGCAACAACAACAGAAATTGTAGCCAAAGTACATGATATGGTATTAAATGATCGACGAATAAAAGTGCGTGAAATATCTAATATCATGGGCATCTCAAATGATCGAGTCCATTCAATTTCGCATGAAGAACTACAGATGAAAAAACTTTCTGCAAGATGGATGTAGCATTTGTTAACAGTCGACCAAAAACTCAAAAGATTGAAAACTTCTTAAGCTTGTTTGGATCGTTTTAAGAAAAATATAATGGATTTTAAGCGTCGCTTCATAACTCCTGATGAGACATGGATCCACCACTATACACCAGAGATAAATGAACAATCCAAGCAATGGACTGAAGGTGGAGGCAAAGATTTTTTGGGACTTCAGAGGTATTTTTTTGATTGACTATCTGCAAAAGTGTAAAACAATAAACTCTGATTACTTTTGCAACATTTTGGATCCATTACATGTAAAAATTCCAGAAAAACGTTCTGGCTTACAACACAAAAAAATAATTTTACATCAAGACAACGCACAAGTGCGCAAGAGTGTTTTAACAATGGCTACAATCAACGAATTAAAGTACCAGTTGCTTGACCACCCACCTTATTCTCCTGATTTAGCTCCCAGTGACTTTTACCTGTGTCCAAATCTAAAAGAATTCCTAGCTGGCTAGCATTTTACCTCAAATGAAGTTGCAATTACTGTTGTAAACTATTTTAACCAGAGGATAGAATTGGTAGGTAAGCGTTGAACTAAATGTATTGAAGTTTCAGGAGAAATAAAAATGTTTTTAAAAAACTAACTACTCTCCTTCTGTGCTAGACGAGAAGTTTCCGAACTGCCCTTGTAAATTAATAAATAAATAAATGAACTTTCTTCATGTGTTTGAATATTAACAAAAAGGTACTATTGCTATTATTTGTGCTAGTGAATAATTTCATTATACGTTTGTTAACTGTATAATACTGTGAAATGTTCATTTCAAAACTGATACTTAAGAAACATTCTATGGTAAAACACAAAAGTTAATAAGATGTAGAATATTTGTTATGGTTCTAAGCAGATTGCTATTTCAGAGCAAATTAATCAGTTTAATAGAAAACAAGTTATAAGAATTGGAACAAATTAAAAATTGTTGGAATTCAATATCTCTCGAATTGCAGGTGCGAAAAAGTTTTTAAAAATCGACTAAGGTTCAACTAAATAGTTTTATTGTGTGAGATATAAAGGTATATTATTAAGAAAGTCTAAATAATTTTGAAGAATTCTAAATATTGTTCTTTATTTTCTTAATTTTCCGCATGATCTTGATTTTTAATCCAACCGACTCTCTTTATCAATGTTTTCTGCAATCGATAACATAATATGTACTACAAGTGGTATGAGTAATATTTTTGTACATAATTAATAATTAGCATAATACAATTCTCTATATGTTTGTTCTCTTTATTTATAAAATATATTTCTGCCTTCAAATCTATTGATAGCTTTTCTATAACCCACATAAATATACTATTGAATTACATTTTACTTTTGCTGCTTTAATAAAATGACCCATTTTGTTTTCAATAAAAGCCACAAACAAAACCTTACCATATTATGTGTGTGCTCTCTTAAATGCTTTAATGAATGTGTTACAAAACCAATAACAAACTCATGTTCTTTGTATTTTTATTTATGAATTAATTAAAATGAAAAGAAAAAACGCATGAAATTAGAACTTATGCCAGCCTCACTGAATGAATGCATGACTGTCTACTTAACATTTGTTTGACTCTAACCACCCACCTTTACCCATGTCAACAACACAACCATCGTCATCATCATTGTCGTCTAAATAAAACGGGAATTAACAAAAAGAATAAAAGAAAATCTTCGGCAAGAGATTTAATCACAGTTTTAACAACTGCCACATTTGCAGATACACACACACACACACACATTCGCTTAAATGTATTCTCATTAACAGAGCAACAACAAATAACAGTGAGATGACAGCTTTATTTAATTCAACAAACTCCGAGAAAGGAGTGTTTGAACAAAAACTGAAAGCAAAGAGAATATTTGTGTCACTTACATACAAAGTACCGTAATTATTGCCAACTTACTCAGTCTAAGTTCTTTCTCTGTCTGTTTATTAAAATACAGCAGCAAGAACATGTATTCGTGTGTGTGTTTGAAAAGAGAGTGGCGAAAGTGGCAAAAAGAAAACAGGATGTTGTGTGTTTTTGTATTTGTTAAAATGTTAAAAAGTATTGTTTGTTTGTTTGTAAATAATTGTCAAAGAGTGTTACAAACAAACTTAAATGTATTCATATTTATTTATTTATTTATTTATCTATCACATACATACATATATGTATATAAACACACAAACATAAACATTCATATGTATGTTATGTGTGTATTTACTACAACTAAATGAAAAGGATGAAACTGAAAACACAACAACAAAAACAAAGTTTTAATCAAACAATGTCTATTGGTCTGCATAGAACAGATTATATAGAGATAAACAAACAAGCAGCCAGACAAAATTACATACATTAGCACACACACATATACACATTTACAGTGTTGGAAAAATAATATTAAGAAGGATACCTTTCAATTAATTTTTGTTAATATTTCAATAAAAAAACATTTAAATACGGTAAGTTAAACATTTAAATCTGATTAAGGAAAAACATAACCAATAACATTACATTACCATTCAGCTTTTTAGATGCCACAATTTTTGAGAAAATTACGGTAGCTGTAGAACCCCATTATTTCTCGACTATTGTTTTTATTTTAAGGGTTTTATACCGCCACGACTGAACTCTTTTGAACTAGTTTGCTTGCAGAAATTCTCATAGGAGCGATATTTCTTCTTTGGTTGAGGGTCTCGCATTTGCAATATTTATACATTAATCCAAAGGGCATATTCTTTTATTTATCCAGATGAAGACAAATTATTTCGTATCATTAATGAAACTTACATCTTACATCGTTACATCTGATTAAGGTATATTTTTCCAATTATTTTAGTATAATCTACCTTCCTTGAACTACGGGCTTTTAGTCCATCTTCATGTAGCCTATTTTTTAATTGTGCCTTTAGTAACGGATACACTTAAAACCATTTAAAGCTCTTGGACAAAATGGATTTATTTTGCTTTTACATAACAAACACTGATCAATACGTTTCTTTGTTTGGCTACATATTTTGTACCTCTCGTCACTGGTTTTAATTTTCTATAAATTGCATCAGAAATCTTTGTTTTAAATCAAGCCATCTGTATTGCAAATTTATTTATACTTTTTTATACCCTATACCTGGCTGGCTGGCTAGCTGGCTATTCTCAAACTTTAAATGGGTAAGAACATCTCCTTTCTTGGTATGGTTGTGGTGGTGGTTGTGAAATAATCTGCCTAGTGAGCCACTTTTTGTAAGCAGAACTGGCGCTGAGTGATGAATCAAACGTAATGTTACGATTCCCAAATTAACTGGCTTGCCGGCTGTGTATGTAACGCTTGTGCGCAGAGTACAGGTCGCAATTTTGAAGATATTTCGATAAAATTTGGTACATGAGATTTTTTAGGCTTGAAACTGGTGGAAATCGCTCCATTATTTCACCTGGCCCCCATACAAATGTCCTCCCGAAATTAGAGTTAGCGTTTAAAGATCATAAATGTTTGAATTATGCAAGTATCCAAACAAATTTTACCAGAAATGAGTAGCAAATGAAGCCAAATGATATCTACAAATTTTGTGAAGATAAATCCATAATTGAGCATAGCCTCCATATAAGCTCCATAAATATTTTAAAAGTATTTATATCGAGATTAAGTTTAACACACATAATATTTATATTCACAGAAATCATGACACTAAATTTTTGGATGATCGATTCATAAAAGGGGTTATCTCCCATATGGCGCCCATTTTTGAAAAACTTTTTATACATATACTGGGTGTAGGGTATTATATGGTCTTGTTTTCGAATGTTTTCGCCAAAACCATACTTAGCGATTTTCCTTATTATCCCTGCAATTCCAATTTTGCTTAATGTATATAGAAACAGAAAGCTATGTGTTGCAGTTTGCTTCCACTTGTCTAAAGTACAAAATAAAATTTTCGGCTAGATAAAAACTAACAATACACCTGTAAACTCCTTTCTTCTCTACTGGTAAGAAATCCCTTGTCCAAATAATTTAATAAAAAATAAAAAAAATTCCTAATTTCCTTGTTTTCTTTCATTTCCTTTCATATTGTTTGTAATTGTTCTGAGTATCAAAATCAAAACGATTTGGTTTCAGCTCAGAGAGTTTGATAATCTCTTCCAATTGTCCGGCCATTTCTAAGAGCTTTTCAGTTGAACATTTAGTGTTGAATATTATTTGGATACCAAAACTTTCAAGAGAGTTGGGGTTTTTTGCTTTTCGGCAGCGGTCCTTATATGGGAGCTAAGGTTAATTATGTTTCGATCTGAACAAAATTTTGTAAATGTGATTAGAATTATTTGTGGCGAAATTTGTTTGGATATGTACAGAAATCAAATATTTATGACCAATCCCAACCGTTCTTGACCCAAAATGGTATCATATACGAAATTCAAATTCAAAATATATTCAAAATTACGACCTGTTATCTGAACACAAAGTTTAGATGTACAGTAGAGTGGTTTGAAAAAAAGTTGGGTCAGTCACCCCCTAGAATTTAAAAACAATTCCAGAAATGATTTTTTTTTATTTTTTTCCACGCCTATAAATACCGCCCTTTTAGTATTTTGTTCACTGTGTCGCTATTTTTAGTCCCATCATAACTTTTTGTATACTGGTGTTTATGGGTCAGTAAGGGCTACATTTCTCTCCTTAATCATTGACACAACTGACACAACTTTTTTGTTTTTGTATGGAAGGCCAACCATCCAGCCAGATAGAGGGACTGTGTTGATGTTAGACGCATATGTATGTGCGTTACAAACGTCAGCACAAATCCAATATATGCTCTCCACTATGGTGCTGTAGGGTATAAATGTAAGCGAATAAAGCAAAATAGTTTTAACTATTGATGCAAAATTTTAAATATCGTTTTTGTTATTTTTTTTAGAGAAAATAAATATTTTTCATAAAATTTAGACAATTATGACTTATGACATTTTAAGAAATTAACTTTCACAGTAAAAATTAACAAATATATTCGTTTTTAAGTTGTTGTTATTATTTTTCCAACACTGTGTGAATAATGTCGGAATATACACATATGAAGCTTTGAATGTATGAAACGAGTGTTTAAATGAGTATTTTACATTGTAGTAATTATGAACTTCATACAAAAGTGTCATCTACATACAGACAAACGCATACACACACATACACACACACATTCTTACATACAAAGACTTTATTTTAATCTTCTTTTCAATCAAAATATTTAGCTTCAGCTTTTTGTGTCTGTTTGTGTTTCACGAGTCTTATTTTATAACCTTTTTTCTGCAATAGAAGGATGTCATTTATCTGTTGTAATATTTTTATATTACATACAACAAATAATGTTTTTGTTGTTTTTTTTCTTCTTTATTACATAAAAATCATAAATAACAAAAACAAAAAGGGATCCAAAATAAGGGGAAAACTTTAGTTTATTTAACTTGTTTATGATGTCATATTAGGCAGATTGAAAAGGTTTTTAGATTTTCGATGTGAACTGTGTTTTCACTATGTTTTCCTATATGCTGCAGGATGTAACAGATTTTCTTTACAATTCTTTAAAGTTCAGAAAAATTTTAGTTTTTATGGATACATTTTTAAAGAGAAATATATGTAATTAAAACACTATTCAAGAGTAATACACCTAATTCTATTTTCCACGGTATTTTTTACAGGATTTTGATTTAGTAATACGGTTTGAAAATAAACAAATTTAAAATTTTTTCACACGATTTTACATGATTTTATTTCATTTAACACGATTCGAAATCTTTTTGGCTTATATATTTTTTTGCTTAAATTTAATTTGTGCGAAAAATTTTCATATCACAAATTAAGGGGAATTCCCTTTTTATGGACACAAGCAAATTTACTGGTCAGAGCAATTATAAAGAGCACAAATTTAAGGGAATTCCTTCTTAGTCATACATACATTGTTTTACATTAACTTTAAGCTTAGAGTGCATGTATGGTTGTATGAAAAAACATTATACCTACATATGTACATACATATATGTTTGTACATATGTGATTCAAGATTATAAACCTGAATAGTTGTTCTTAAAAAATTCTTGTTTTTTACTTATTTCAATAGGTTTTGTAGATAAGGAGCCAGTCACATATTTTTTATACGATAAAATGTCATTTTTTTATACGTTTCTTTTACACGGGGTTTTCTGAAACCAATTACCGTGTAAAAACAGAATTAGGTGTATTTTATATGGGTGTTTTTAAAAGGGTAGTTTTTAGGACTTTTATGCAGGAGTAAAAAAGGGTACTTAAAAAGAAACATTTTTAAAGTTGTAATTTTTAAAAGGGTACTTATTTAAAAGGAAACTCTTACAAAAGAGTAATAAAGGGTACTTTTTTTAAAAAAGAAACATTTACAAAGGGGTTAAAAAAGGATACTTTTGTAAGAAGAAACTCTTACAAAGGAGTAAAAAGGGTACGTTTTTAAAAAGAAACGTTCACAAAGAAGTAACAAATATCACTTTTTTTTTAAGAAGACACGTTTATTAAGTTGAATTTTTTAAAAGAGTATTTCTTTTAAAGAAACTTTTAAAAAGGATTAAAAAGGCTGTTTTTTTAAAGAAACATTTACAAATCAGTTGTTTTGAAAAAGGGTACTTTTTTGTTCACATAACGTTTTCTTTCTTAAACCAATATTTCAGGTATAATCTTAAAATTGCAAATCTGCAAAAACCTGAGATATTCGTTAAAATAGCGTTTTTTGGGAGATATAGACAATATGTATATCAAGTGACTGCTTTATGCCAAAATGCTTCCATTAACAGCCTTTTGAAACCCTCTGCGTGCAAAAAAAAAAAACTTTCTTTATTGTTACTGTTTATTGTGGCTGCTGTTTTCATTTTAACAAATCGCAAATCTAATAGACGTAAATCACGGTTGTTAAAATAACAAAAGTTTAGCTCTCATTTTCAGTTTTTTGTTTTAAACTTTTTAGCTCATATATTTTGTCAATAAACAACAGCAACGAACAACTTGTGAAAGTTATTTTAGTCATAATAATAGGATCCAGTGGCAGGCAGCATATATTAGTTACTGGCTCTCTAACATTGGATATTGACACTTTTATGACTTCAAAAAATAAGAATCTTTTTATTTTTTTTTTCTTAGCTGTTGTTATGTTTCTGGTAAATAACGACAACAATGTCAACAACAAATATGCTACTAAAATAAACAGCAACAACCAAAATACAAAAAAAAAAAAAAATATATGTATTTATATGAATTATGTACCCTTCACAATATGTTGCTGTTGTTACTTGTGTTATTATTTTAGGCTGATGTGGGAATAACAGACGATTACATACGACTTTTGCGAGTGATGTTGTGTTATTTATGACCTCTAGTTGTCAATAAAAGTTTCAAATATATTGTGCACATACATTTTTTTTTATTATTATTTAACAAACGTATTTCGTTGTGTAAAGGCAGCTTATAGGGTCAGAGTTAGGCGGTGAGTGTCACAAATCAATATTTCAATCGCTTTAAAAGTATTTCCTTCAAAGCCATCAAATTTATGGTTGGCTTACTTTTGCGTAATTGAATTTGAGAGAAACTGAAAGTTTTTATAAGGGGTTGTTGTGAAAAAATTATATAATTTACCATAGGGGGTGTTTGCGGGACAGATTTTAATATTTTTGTTTAATTTCTGAGTTTTGACAACACAAGTTTATGAATAATTTAAATTGTTAACAGATAATAATATTTTTTTGATAATACCTTAAGATTATGGTACTCGGTCTTGTTTTCAGTCATATGTCTCTATATAGATTGATTTTTCTAAATTTGAATACTAATTAATATTTCTAAAATAAATATACAATATGTGGGTAGTAAGAAGTAAATATTACAGCTATTATTCCATAATACTTGAGTTTGAAATTTGCTGCACATTACAAATACTTTTTGTTTCTCTAATTAATTCCCAGCTGAATTTGTTCAGACTCTCTGTTCATTGCCTAACTATACTTTAATTATTTTGCCTTACTTTTCAGCTGTGTTTTAAAAACCTTGCAGGGTATTTAAACTTTAAATCATATCATTTATTATTAATATATTTATGGTCCTTCGAACCATAGCAAATAAATACTTGTACTGCTTTTCTAAAATTTAAGCTGAAAACTTTTGCATTGGATTTAATGTATTCTTTTCTTATTAACTTTTTACAGGTGGTCAAAGAGAAAACTTACTGAGATTATTAGGCAACATATCATCATCATTGGCAGCATCATTATCATTACTTGAAAAATCTTAATTCCTCCAGCAAAGGAAATCACCAATAATAAAATATAACAAAAGAACAGTTAATGTAGTAAAGACTTTAAAGCCAACACAAACTCGTGTATAGAGTTTTAAACTTTATAACACTTTTCTCAAAGTATAAATGACGTATTCTCATGGTATTGATTGGACTACTACAACTAGTGCAATAATAGTTAAAGTAAATAAAACAGCAGCCAATAAACAAACTGCTACTAAAACAAAAACAAAAACATTAAAGAGAACAACAGCAAGAAGAGCATTTAAAAATGGAAACTTGGCAATTTTGTGCAAATCCAAACAAAATCAAATTAATGCCAGACCAAAATCAATACCAAGAACAGCGAATATTACAGAAACAATATCATATACAACACCATCATCATCATCATCAACATCAACAGCAGCACCATCATCGCAATCATCATTGTCAGAAATATACACAAACTCAGCAGCAGCCAGAGAAGCAGCAGCAGCAGCTGTTGCAAGAGCAACAACGTCCAGAACATGTAGAAAATCAAAGTTTTATAACAAATGCAAATCAGAATTGTTTAACCGCCTCCAGCCTACTACAATTGAACAGACAAAAACTACAGCAACATCACCACCAGCAGCTGTTCCAGCAACAACAGCACAAATCAATATCAATACAAAAAGTAACACCAGCAACAACAAGAACAATATGCCAATGCTCAGAACAACAAACCTCATCATCAGCCCAGCAACTACTCCACTATCAGCTACAACATTCGCAATTACATCTCCATCAGCATCATCATCATCATGCACACCACTGTCCTCTGCATCAACCACGCCACCACCAAGAACATACAGAAACAACATCTACAACTACAACATCAGCAACAGCAACAATAACAACAGCAAGCATAACATCATCGGTAGATGGTTTAAAAAATTGGTTACCTCGTCCTCGAAGTATCTCATCAATTGTGGAACATTTGGTTGTGATTGGCTCTTTATTGATCGCATTAAGTGGTCTGGTTGTTTGCGACGAATCCCAGGATTTTCAAAAGAACAGTAAGTAAAAATAAATGCGAATACATACATACAAAATATAAAATACATACAATATAAGCAAATACAAATATGTACGTATGTATACAAACATACTTCTCTACTCACTTACTCACTTACATATTATTTACTTGCCAAGGATGTTGGATCCTTTCGCACGCACTCACACACCCAAAAACGTTTATTTATTTAATTGTATTTACTCATTCATTCGCCGTTTGCAAGTCGTTGAGTGGGTGTATTTGACATGTAATGATGATTTTTAATGCTGCTCTTCGTTTGTTAATGCTGGTGTGTTTTCCCTCACATTTATGTAAATATCATTTAATTTGTATTTGGGTTAATAAGATGACGTACTTTGATTTGCAACGAATTGCTTTTTCATAAGAATCGCCTAAAGGGGAAATTAAAATTATGCTTGTAAATGAAAACTAGTTTAGCTGCTATTTTGTAGTAGAGATTGCTGGATAAAAAAAAAACTTGGTAAAACAGTCGTCGGCTACACAATTTTTGGCTTGGGTAGCAATTTTTTGAAAGCATTGAACGTGAGGGTGTTTTCAACAGGAACTTTGTTTTTTAATATAAAATAAAATAAAACAAATAATTTATATTAAAATCATACTAGAATAAAGATTATGTGATTGACAAAAAAAAAACTACATGTTTTGTATAATAAGGTATCCGAGTACCTCCTTTATACAAATCTTATGAAAAACAATCCATTTTGAAACAAAATTTTAAATGTTACAAACGCTTAAATACAATAAAATAACAAAAGTTCGGATGTTGGTTTAACAAGGGTTTGTTCAGCTATTTTCCAATTTAAATTTCATTAGCTTCGTATACATAAATGTATATTCCGACTGATTAAAAAACGAATTACTGAAAAAGGCTAAGTTGTATTTATAATGACACTACAAAAACTTGAACTAAAAAACTTCAATTTCAATGAAATTTCTATAGAAGTTATTAGAATTTTTATGTTGAACCAATTTTATTTCGCAGTAGTTTACTTTATTTGCACAATAGCAAACTAATTATACAGCTGAGGAATAATTTAGTAGAAAACTTGTAATTAACAAACTTTTCAGTTTGAAACAAAAAATAAAAATAAAAAATAAGTACGCACATACATGTAAATTTACAAACCAAACAGCAAATAGAAATAAATTCTTGCATATGTATTTATATACATACATACATATGCATGAGTGTTTATAAAAGTATGTGTATATCTTTATTAGTCTGGTTAGCATTAGTGTAGTTAAGAGAGTGATTAGCAATTTTTTCTCTTTGGCCATGTTGTGCATATGCTGTGGTTTTTTTTTCTTATTTTAATTATTTTTGTAAATTTTAATGAGTCTTCAGGGTAAAGTTATACAAAATAATGCCATTTAATGCACAAGTGACAATTAAAAATGTCATAAATAAAAACACTTGCAAATAAATGCTAAAAGACAATATACGGCCAATTGTAATTATTATTATTTAAGCGGCTAAAATTTTGAATACAAAAAAATCTTTAATTTAATACTAATAAAAAGCCTTGTTTTAATTTTCATTTTATAAAACTTATTTACAATGCTAATTTAAATACTCAAATGTATTGAAAGCGAACTAAATAATTGTAAATCTACACAACAACTTTACATAGACCATTATCAGAAAGTTGAAAAAAAAACTAATAATAAAAGCTACAATAGGGAAAACATTTCAAACAATAAGGAATTAAAGCTTATGTAGTTTGATGATGTTTTTTTAATTTAATTTAAAACTCAAATTTTTTGTTACCTGTTGTTTTTTATTATAAACATAAATAAATCATCATTGAGTTTTATTAACAAATATTGAATTGTTTGATTATGTTGGCCTAAATGACTAACTATACTTTTTGTTTTCTTTTTGTTTTTTGAGGTTTCCAAATACTATTTATTTTATTTTATTTTTTATTTAATTTATTATGTTCTATTAAAAATGTTATGTGCGGACAAAAAATTAAAAAAAGAAACAACCACAAAGATCTACGAAAAAAAAAAATACCGAGAATTAAAACACATGTGTATTTACACTGCTGGTATTAGTCATAGTTTTAAATTGCTTAAAATTTGCAAACAAAAAAAAAAAAAACAATAGTTTGATAAAAACTGGTTTAAAATGGACCAATATAACCAGCCAACTAACCATAAAAACCAACAGGACAACTACAGGATCACAAAATATTTAAACATTTATAAACGCTATTATCAAACGGATTATAATAATAATACACACAACATACATGCAATAGAGATGTAGAAAGTTATATGGTTTTTCAATAATAAAATCACTGTGGGTCAATGTTATACTCAAAATTTATTTTTCTAACTACGGAATTCTGTAGAGTGGTTCGCCTTCCATACAAAAAAAAAAGTTGTGTCAGTCACGCCCTAGTATTAAAGATAATGTAAACACAATTCCAGAAATAATTTTTTTTATTTTTTTACCACGCCTACAAATACCGCCCCTTTTAGTATTTTGTTTACTGTGTCCGATCATAACATTTTATATACCGATGTTCATGGCTCTGAAAGGCTACATTTCTGCCCTTAATCGTTTTTAACTACCACGTCATATTCTAGTCATGACTTTTCAAAACTAAATAAACAATATTTAGCATTAAAAGTCCTGAATAGAATTTGACTAAAATGACTAAGAACAGAAATGTAGTCCTTTCAGAGCCATGAATACCGGACACAGTGAACAAAGTACTAAAAGGGCGGTATTTGTAGGCGTGGCAGAAAAATACAAAAATTATTTTTTTCAGATCTTAGCAGTTTGCTCAATGTTAGTTCTCTGGAATGTTTACAGGAACAGACAAATTGTTATGTGGGACCTCGAATTTTTATTAGTTTGTTTAAAACATGTTCCAGTTGAAAGTGCTGTATGAAAGTAAATCGGCTAAATCGGCCTATTAGACAAAAAGCTATAAAACAAAAAATTAGAAGTAGAAAAAAACGGTTTTGTAAAAGCAGTGTTTTTTACTTAACAAGTTGTTGTAATGTGTATAAACGTTAAATCCCAGCAAGCCATATGAGTCTGAATAGAGTATTTTCTGACACCTTTTTCGGAGCATTAACGCTCTTTATGAGCCCAAAAAACAATCATAATTGCTCCAAATACCTTCAGAAAAAAGGTTACTTGTTTCACATTTAAAAATATGTACTAGTAGACTTTTTAAAAACTATATAGGTTTCAGCAGCAGTCTTTATGAACAGCTATTATCAATAAATTCTAAAAATATGCAAAGTTAAAGAACGAAAATAATACAATTAAAGCAAATGTTAATCGAACAAAAAATCTTTATAATGCGAATGACGGAGACTTTCCCAGTAAAATGACAAATCGGGTGCAAGATTTAGGTTATTAAAACAATTTTGTTACACGAAATTAAAATAATTTTTTATTTTAATAAAATATAATTAAATTTGTGGCAAGTGGCAATTAGCAAAACATCTTAAAATAGGCATTTATCTCAAAGTGTTGTGTTTCTTTAATAAAATGATACAATTTTATAAAACACTTACAGTCTTATTCAGAAAAAATTAAAGTAGAACTCAAATGTACTTTAAGAAAATTTTGTATGAACATTTTGTCTGAATGAATGAATACGGCAGTTAAGCATTAATCCTACTTTGTAAAGTATTTATTAAATTGCAATTTTTCATTCCCGTTTCCCCGGGAAAAAATAGTCAGATATATTCCAAATCCTATGTTTAATACAACAATAAAATTCCTTTTTAGTAAGGGTGTGTTTCGTTATAGGTAGATGGCATTTCTTATTCGACACATGCCAATTTAAATTGATGTTGCTATAAAATGAGGGAAATTTTCTATTTTTTTTTTTTTTTATCAAATCTTGAAAAACAAAAATGATTATCATCAATATTGCGACGATTTAAATTTAAGTTACTGTTGGTCGTACTTTCTGATTCGGCACGATACACTATTAAAATGTGCAATGTCCTTTAATATACTAATTTCAATTGCTTGCTACAATCAAATACATGTGTTTATTTGAATTTTTTTTGTTTATTTTGAAAAGGAATTGTCAAAAAATATATAAAAACATGTATACATCCACAAAAAATTTCTGCAACAAAAATCTCACAATGTAGACGCAAATACAATTTTAAAGAAGATACGACAAGAATCGCAGCGACAAAAATTTCATAATGTAAACCGGGACTAATAATTACTATTTTTTTATAATATTCTGAAAGATTTAGTTTCAATTCGAGAATTTTTTGTTTTTTCAGCAATTATATGTATTAAAAATGTAATGTTATGCTTCGTTTTCTAATAATATATTTCATGTAATATTTTTGCATGGCCATAGTGCAGAGTTCGGTTGTTAGCCATTGGTGTTATTTCGTTTTTTGTTATGTAGTATGCATCATTATCTATGTAATGGCAAATACCACAAGGCTGCAAAAGCAGACACACATTTTCATAGACTAAAACTACATAACAACATACATAACATAAGGATGGCCCCAATTGTTGGTATATAAAAAAAGTAGTTGATTTTTCCAAATAAAAACCAAGCTCAAGTTGTTTTAGATACTGCTGGTACTAGATTGAGAGAACAAAACATTTTCTCCCACAAAACAAAATAAATTTTTTTTTTTTTGAATTTATAAAAGCAATATAACGAAGTTAGAACAAAATATAAGCAGTAACAGTGTGACATCTATATATGATATTAGACAATAGTCTGTCTCAAAACCACATAAAAGAGTTGAGGCTGAGATGCAATTCAAGGGCATTTTCCAGAATGTTAAAGTAATTTGCGAAGAGTTGGAAATATGGCTCAACGGAATCATCCCGTAAAGGATTGTGAAAACTTTTACCGCATAGATGCTTATATTCCACTATTAGAAAGAGTATTGGATGATTTAAATGATCGATTTTCTAAAGACATTTAAAATATTTTTGATATACCTAATGATATACCTGCCAGCAAATGTAACAAAGCTTTCTTATGATGACGTAAAAAGTGTTTTTTCAATACAAAAGGTAACTCTAAAGTCAAAACTGGAGTCTGAACTGTTTCATTGGCAACAAAGTTGGAATAAAGTAGAGAATATTCCAAATGAAACCATAAGCGAACTAATTAATTGTGATCAAGATATATATCCCAATCTCCACAAAATACTAAAACTATTTATTACAATGCCAGTTAGTAACGCTACAGCAGAAAGGTAATTTTCAACACTTTGCCATATTTAAGATCAATAATGTCCGAAGAAAGACTCAACGGTATAACAATGATGAATATTCATCACGAAGAAGAAATATACCCTAATAAAGTTATTGAAAAATTTGCAGCTAAAAGAAAATATAAAATGCTTCTGTAAAACTTCAATATGTTTTACATTACTATTAAATCTTTAAGTACAAATTTTAAATTAAAAATATTTATTTTTTATAAGAGAAAAGTTTTTTATTCAGGCTAATAGTTCGAATTTTCAAGAATACTATTGTAAAGTACTGGAACAATTGGCAAATTGGAATGCATTTTCTACCCTGCCATTAATTTTTAATTTTTTTTTTTTGTAGAATTTTTAAAGAATTTTAAACTATGGATTTTTTGTTTTTTAATACATATTAGTTTGAGTGTATTAAATATTAACATTTACTTCTTTAAACTTCTTATGAACTTTTAAATAAAAACTGTATACAAATGTTAATAAAATAATTTGTAAAAGATTTGTTGAGATAATTTTGGTTTTTAATAATTTAAACTTAATTCAAGAGGTTAATATGTAGGACATATCTAAATTAAAATTTCAATACAAAAATGTTTATCGAAAATTTGGACCATCGGATGGAGGTGTGCCGCCGTGGTCGCGGCGCCGATTTGGCCGATATTTTGTTCCATACATAATTGAGTAATACCAATATATCATAATAAAATAAAATTACAATAATTTCCTAAATAGTTTGTGTTTTATTCAAAATCAACATCGGACCTTGAAATTTAACCACCCGTTATTAAAACAAAATTTGTAAAATTACAATGAATAATTCTATTAAAAATCATGTCTACTGAAGCATAGACAACTTAGTTTGTTAAGGGGCCCTCCTAACCTGCATGTGTAGTTGTATATATATATCTGTAATCATATTCATTAAAGATGCCAATCCCGATTTGACAAATCCCGAAACCTGGGGGTTGTTTTAAAACACCCCGGAATTTTCGGGATTAGTAAAAAAAAAACTTTGTGTAAATGATCCTGGGAAGTATTAATGCTTTATAATGCTAATAAGAGAAAGACAGATTCGACTTTAAATCAGACATATTTCAAAATTATTTACAAAATCATCAACAAAATTTTAAAGTTTATAAAAATACATACTATCTCGAAGTAATAAAGGTGTAAGAATTAAAATGAATTTAATTGCTAAACTCTAATGCATTATTTGATGTGTCCAAAGTTTTTGGAATTGGAAATTCCCATAAAAAAGCTTCAATTGATTTAAAAGTTCAACAAATGACAGACGAAAAATTTAGTTCTTTATTCTATGTTTTACTTAAACATAGAACAAAGAACTAAATATGATTTACTGAACACTCTAACATTTTTTGAAAACATCCACAATTGAAGAGTGAATTTGATAATGAGATGGAAATGTTTGTTATTAGAAATGAAATAAAATAATGAATGTCATTGAAATATATATATATATATAATAGATCTCTTGAAATATATAATACCTAATTATTATTCAATTCACAAGTGATGTTGTATGTTGTACATTGTATGATACAACTGTCTGATTGTGAACACAATTTTAAGCAAAGTCGTTTGTTTATGCTGTCAAACCTTAAAATATACAAAACATAAAATATTTATATTTTCCAAAATTAAAACATATCACTCTATTTTCAGCAATATCCATTATTAAAATTTGTTGTTTATTATTAAAGAAAATTTATTAATTCGGTTTGAGTTAATTTTAATTAATAATTTAAAGATACCAAGCTATATTTTTAAAATGAACTCAAGCCGAAATAATAAATTTTCTGTAACAATAATTACAAAAGTTCAATTTTTTGTTTATTAATTTTATTTTCTTGTTTTAAATTTTAATCAGTTTATGATTTGAGTATAACCGTTTTGTTATTTTTTTTAAACTAAAATGAGTATTTTTTATGTTGAGAAACATATTTTTACTTTTGGCAACACTCAAACTTTCATACAACATTTGAAAAACACACGGCCCTGGTGTAACTACTTATGTCAAAAGTAATTTTTTTTAAGTTTTTTGACAGGTGTACATTATTTTACACAAACAAAATGCCTGTTGTTTCTGTATTGTGTTGTAGTTGCTGCCGATTTGAACTCACCTTGTATAATTACACCATGCACACGGCACTACAACATTACTGGTGAATTGAACACATGTGTGTAATAATATGGAATCAAATATTGAAAAGGAAATATAATTATTTGTTGCGGAGGGTGAGACTTTGTTAAAAAAGTTTCCCGCAAACGTTAATTGTGAACAATGTTTTTCGTCAGCTTCATATATTGGTAACAAAATTAAATCAAGATTGTCTTTACTTAACATGCTTTGAATTTTTAAGTAGCTTTCTTTTAAATCAATTGATAATATTCTATTGCTTTTGAATTCATATAGAAATTAAAGATGAAATTTTATATTATTTTTTTAATTTAATTCTCATTGAAATGCTATTATGTGTTTTATATTAATAATGGTTTACATTTTTTTTAAAAAAATTTTTTTATTCGAAGTTTACTTCTAGTTAAATATGAAATTTATTTGAAATTTATTTTTGTATGTTTCTGTTATATGTTCTACATTAGCTTTCCGTTGGAATGCATAAATGTAAAATCATATAGAAACATACAAAGAGACACTAGCAAAATGTAATGCATTTTTTTTATGCTTTCCAACGGAAAGCTAATGTAGAACATATAACAGAAACATACAAAAATAAATTTCAAATAAATTTTATATTTAACTAGAAGTAAACTTCGTATAAAAAAATTTTTTTAAAAAATTTTTACAATAAATTCTCGCAAGAGGAAAAATTCTCACTCATTTTTTTTTTACATAATATAAAATTTCGTTTATAAACTTTTACTAAATTAGAAAATTATGGCTATAGGTACAGGAAATGTTTGTTTTCAAACAAATTTATTTGACCGTTTTCATTATTATATTAGAAATTGTTCAAGCCTAAGGTCTTTTTTAATATTTTATTCTTTGTGTACAAAGAGTAGCGAAATGTCGAAAATAAACAATTTTATTGTAATAAAAAAAGATTTTAAACTTGAACTGTTACTGAAATACAAACATATTTATATTTATTAAAAGTAATTTTTTCGACAAAACTGCCGGGATTTATATTTTTAAAATTCCCAATCCCGTTTAGCATCCCTAACATTCATACATAAATACATATGCATGAATCTATATATATATGTACGTATGTAGGTATAAATGTCTGCATGTATATTTGTTTTGTGCACATTTAGTTTTAGTTTAAACATTGTTATTAACCACTAAACAACATGTGCCACTTGCAACGCATTTTGTGGTTATAATAATGATATACACTAGTACAAACAAATACTTTTCTATCCAACTCAATTACCTTTAAATATACTAAAATTAGACAAAAAAAAAGGAACTACAACTATAACACCATAATGCACATATACAACAGCTATTAACACCAACTTAAACGCCAACATGTACATGTACATATGCAATCTAATATCAAACTAATTATACACACCCAATTTACACTCTACAACCTTACACTCCGATATATGTAAATAAAACGACCACAAATATATGCATAGCTATCCTGTACACACACAACAACATTTATTTTGAATTCGTTTAAATTTTAACGTTTTTTATTTTGTGTAGTTTTGGTTTAATTTTTGTTGTTGTTTTTTCTCATTTTTATTTTAATTTCCAGTTGTTGGTCCATTTAATAATTTGTTAACAAAAAAAAAAAAAAACAAAATCTATATAGAATTTCAAAAAATATATTACATGTTTAGTTTATGAATTCAGCATGAATTTATATAAATATTGTATGGTTTTAATTCATTTTTACTTTAATTCGTTTTGGTTTTTTTTTTTTGAAGATAAATATTTTGAGGCTAAAATAATATTGCTTTTCACCTCTACAAGTATACATATGTGTAAACAGGCTTTCATTTGTGTTTAAACATCAAATATGTATATTTAAATATAAGTATGTATTAAGTTTTTTGTAGGCTTATTGTGTTTCTATTTCAATTTTAAGCTGATTATTTAAACAACAATATATTAGTTTTTTCAACAACATTTTTATACATATTTTAGTTATTTAACATTTGCTTAAATCTAATTCATTAATTTTTAATTTTTGAAATATGAGTAGCGAAATTTACTGTTATGAATTTCTTTTAAAATAAAATAGAAATCAGAGATGAATTCACGCCATTTGTATATTGCATGAGTGGCAAGTATTCATACAAATTTGTAGACCATGTTTTGTAACAGTAGATATCATTCTGTACTAAAAATAATTTTTACTTATCGAAACTATTGAGTTTCTAAGCAGTCACTGGACTGGTGACAAGCCAACAGTTTTTAGACTATGGACTATGCAAAAATGTCTCAACTCTCTGAACTATAAAATATTCAATGGTCTCTAGACTATAGACCATTCCACAGTCTCTGTACTAAAGACTATTCAATAGTCTCTGGACTATAGACTATTCTACATAGTCTCTGGATTATAGAATATTCATTAGTCTCTTGATTATAGACCGCTCTATAGGTTTTGGACTGTAGACTATTCTATAGTCTCTGGACTATCGACTATTCTATAGTCTTTGGACTATGGAATATTCATTAGTCTATTGACTATAGTCTATTCTATACTCTCTGGACTGTAGACTATTCCATAGTCTCTAGACTAAAGACTATTCAATAGTCCCTGGACTATAGAGCATTCTATAGTCTATGGACTATCGACTATTCTATAGTCTCCGGACTATAGGCTATTCTATAGTCTCCGGACTATAGGCTATTCTGGACTAGAGACTATTCTATAGTCTCTTGAATATATACCATTCTATAGTCTCTGGACTATAGAATATGCATCAGTCTCTTAACTATAGTCTATTGTATACTATCTGCACTGTAAACTATTCCAAAGTCTCTAGATTAAAGACTATTCAATAGTCCCTGGACTATAGAGAATTCTATAGTCTATAAACTGTCAACTATTGTATAGTCTTTGGACTATGGAATATTCATTAGTCTCTTGACTACAGTCTATTCTATACTGTCTGAACTATAGAATATTCAATAGTCTCTTGACTATAGACCATTCCACAGTCTCTGTACTAAAGACTATTCAATAGTCTCTTGACTATAGACCATTCCACAGTCTCTGTACTAAAGACTATTCAATAGTCTCTTGACTATAGACTATTCTACATAGTCTCTTGATTATAGAATATTCATTAGTCTCTTGATTATAGACCGCTCTATAGGTTTTGGACTGTAGACTATTCTATAGTCTCTGGACTATCGACTATTCTATAGTCTCTTGAATATATACCATTCTATAGTCTCTGGACTATAGAATATGCATCAGTCTCTTAACTATAGTCTATTCTATACTGTCTGCACTGTAAACTATTCAATAGTTTCTGGACTAAACACTATTCAATAGTTCCTGGACTATAGAGCATTCTATAGTCTCTGGACTATGAAATATTTCCTTTTTTCTTACATAAGTTAAGTTTCAATAAAAATGGTTTAAGCTAAAAATTATAATCTTCAGTTTATTTAAGCTTTAAAACACTGGTAACTAACTGCAAGTTATAAGTATTTTATTAAAAAAAAAATGAAAGTCTTTTCAGAAACATAACTTCAATTACGCCTTTATTGTCTTCTCCTACACGTACATACATACAGCCGCTGGCTGACATTCATGTATCATGCCGCAAAATTTATTGTTTTTAATTAAGTTTCAACTAACAACAGCAGCAAAATGTCAAATAAATCTACAAATACACACACACAAACACACACACACACAAACACTTTCGATATCCGTCCGTTCTAGTCACAATTGCTCAACATATTCGAATAAAAAGCCTAACAATTTTGCAGTTTTATGCGTTTAATCTGTTCGGTGACATTAATCGAATGTCACAGACAAATAGGCCGATAGACACAGACAAATAGTCATTAATGACGGATTTAAGCAGTTGACACCACCCACTGGTTTCGTTGCTATTTGAATCACAATTGAAGCGACAATGTGACACAGAGTTAAAATAAATAAATAAATACAAATAGAAACATTTAGTAAAATAAATAGACAATGCATAGAGTCTGAACCTGTGTTTTGCAGTAAGTTGCTAAAAGAGTATTCAGTCTAAATAAAAATTAACATATGAGAGAATTTCATCTAAAGATAAATTTGTATTTTGTTTTAGCTTAAATACCTGCAACATCCAGTGTAATTTAGTAATTTTAATTTAAAAATTTTCTACATTTAGCTTAATTATACTTTATTTTCGTTACTAAATAAACAAAAGGCGTTGTTTTTAATACCAAACAGTTTGTGCAATAAAAACAATTAATTTAAAAGTTATTAAAATATTATTATTAGTGCATATGTGCATATGTATAGGGTGTTTTTTTTAGATGTATAAAATTGTAAGTTATCAACACTTTTCTAACTGGCGGCTATTCTGTCAGCTGTCAACCGATTTATGCTTGAAGTCGCTAGTCTACACCGATAAGTCCAAAACGATTGACTACTTGGAGGACAACATTCGCCGCGTTATTGCCGAATATGGCCACAAATGTTGGAAGAAGTCATCGGAAATTTAACCTAAAGATAAGACTACGTCCGAGCGAGTCATATGCCCGAAGTCATATTTAAATTATATTGCCAGAAGATTATCTTTTGAATAAAGTCAGCTTCATGTTAATTAAAAAAAAAAATCATCATTGTTTTATTCCATTTCAAAGTTCTATACATCTAAACAATACAGAGCCATGATTTCCTAATAAATTTGCACAATTTGGAAGCGTTGTTAAGGCTTATGTCTATTTATGTTGAAATGCCAAACGAAATCTAACATAAATAACTTGATAGCTGACAAAATGGCCGCTAGTTAAAAAAGTGTTGACAACTTAAATTTCTATACATCTAAAAAAAACACCCTATATATTTTATATATGTATGTATGCGAGTAATAAGTTTATTGTTGAATATTTTTATTTTATTTTATTTATGCCGTGTCAGTAGTAATTTATGTTTATTGACACATAGTTAACCCCTTTTTTCTGCCATCATGGGTGGCGTCAAATAGGAAATAATAATAATAATAATTGTTATTTTTATTATTATTTTTGTATGTGTTTGTCAATTTTACACATTTAATATATATGAATTACATCGTGTATTTAGGATGTAATTTATGAAGTAAAACAAAACTTCAGCCGTAATACAGCACAATAAAAGAATCAAAAAAAACGTTTATTATACGTCATAAGAAAACATGTGTAAATAGCAAACATTACAATGACACTTTGTAGCAAGTAATATATATATGTGTGTATGTCTATATGTATGTGATATATATTCCGGGAGTAAAGAGTAAAATATTACACAGCCATGTACGAGGACGGTTCGGAAACTTCTTAGCCTAGCACAGAAAGAGAATAGTTAGTTTTTCAAAAACATTTTTATTTTTCAATATAATCTTCTGGAACTTCAAAACATTTAGTCCAACACTTATGGAGCAATTCTATCCCTTGATTACAATAGTTTTCCTAAAGGCCTTCAAAATAGCGGTTTACAACTGTAATTGCAACTTCATTTAAGGTAAAACGCTTGCCAGCTAGGAATTCTTTTAGATTTGGGAACAGCTAAAAGTCACTGGAAGCTAAATCAGCAGAATAAGCTGGGTGGTCAAGCAACTAGTACTTTAATTCGTTGATTTTAGCCATTGTTAAAACACTCTTGTGCCCTGGTGCGTTGTCTTGATGAAAAATTATTTTTTTTTGTTGTAAGCCAGAACGTTTTTCTCGACGTTTTACATTTAATGGATCCAAAATGTTGCAATAGTACTCTGAGTTTATTGTTTTACACTTTCAATCAAAAAAAAATACCTCTGAAGTCTCAAAAAACCGTTGCCATTACCTTACCAGCCGATTGAATTGTTTTTGCCTTCTTTGGGGCACTTCCTCCAGCTTCATTCCATTGCTGGGATTGTTCTTTTGTCTCTGGAGTGTAGTAGTGGATCCATGTATCATCAACAGCTTAAAATCCATTTTAGTTTTCTTAAAACGATCCAAACAAGCTTGAGAAATTTTAATTTTTATGCGTTTTTGGTCGACTGTTAACAAATGCGGCACCCATCTTGCTCCTTATGAGTTTCTTGTCCCGATAAACCTTTTTTATTTAAATATTTAATGACACCACGAATTTTAAATTGTTGCATTGTAAAAAAATCGCGGATGCAACTTTTTTGAACACATGTTTCCGTATGAAGGAGTTGTCAGATCGAAAAGAAATTTAACATGTCAGATCGAAAAGAATTTTATATTAGCACAGATGGATGTTTCCAAAACACTTTACTTTTTTCTGTTTTTACCACGCTTTTTGTTCTAGGTTAAGAAGTTTCCGAACCGCCCTCGTACGCATGTACGTATATGCCCAGCATACAATTCTAGGAGCGCTCCGAAAAATCAGTCAGAAAAGAGTCCAACAAAAGAGCATTTTCGGAGCTTTACCACACAAGAATGATAAAAACAAGATTACACAGAGCCAAAAAAAAACTCATAAAAGACTCTTTTCGGACATTATCTAAGAGCTCTTTCTGACGGACCATTTTCGAATGTAATGACCCTCTTTTCTGAAGGTTTTCGGAGCAATTATGATTGTTTTTTGGGCTCACAAAGAACGTTAACGCTCCGAAAAAGGTGTCAGAAAACACTATTTTTGGACTCATATGCCTTACTGGGTGCATACATACATTAGAAGAAGCAATTCTTAGCGTAACTGAACATAAAAGCGAGAAAGCAAAACAAACCGTGCACAAACCTGCTTCCAACTGGTTACACGACACAAAAAACATGTCTTCTGTGAAGAAAAAGGGTGAATTCTACTGTAACTATTTAAATTCCCAAATTTCTGCCAGCGCTTACAGTTGCATTTTATAGTAATAGAGTGAATGTAGGCAATGTGAATTAAAGTTTTCGGGTACATTTTTTAATTTCTTGACAGACAGATCATAAAGGTAGAATTAGCCGAACGTCTACGTCCCGTACAGTAAAGTTAGAAAACAGCTGAACACGTTTTTGTCAAGAACAAATAGGTGAATCCACCTTTATTGTATATATACCAATAGTGCAAATAAAGTGGAATTTTTTGTTTAACGTACATTTTTAAATGTTCTATAAGCACACACACGTGTTTACAGTACGGTACGGTACATGACGGGGACGTGGACGTTCGGCTTAGTCTACCTTAACTTTTAGCTAAAGAAATTATTACATTTACAAAACATAAGCTAAAATTTGTATCCTCCTACTTTGTAAGAAAAAGTAATGACAATTTACCTTTTGCTGCCAATTTTTTAATGTCAGTACATTGCTAGATCTGACAACGAGGATATGACCAGTGACTATGGAATATTCTATAATTCCGATACTCTGTAATAGTAATAGTATATTAATCCAGAGCCTTTAGAATAGTTTGAGGAATATTATTTATTATTATATTATTATATTATTTGTCTGAAATTAGAGTTTGTACAAAAAAAAAAAATTAAATAATTTGAGAAAAGATGAGATGATTATCTAAAAAATTTTTTATAAATAAGACTTACTCTTATGTTTGCCATACTTTAACATTCTTTTATTTAAGACTTTTTCTTCATCTGGTCTCCTTTTGTTTGATTTGTTTTTCCCAGTTCATATTAGTTTTGAGACATTTATGACATTTTTATGTACTTTATAGCATGTCCACTCTTAAAGTCATATTAGTGTGCAAAATTGTTGACATAAACATACTAAAGGATCTCCGGCTAAAAGAAACTTAAACACAATGAAGTACAACACCAAAAAAAAAGCACCAAACGGATAAAAATATTTTTTTTTTATAGAAAAGACACATGATATATAGAGTCTTTGGGCAACACGTGATTTCTTATATTAAAAAATCATTATGAGTATTTTTATCATTAAGCTGCAGACAAAAAAAAAAAAGGCCGACAAGAGCTTCAATTGTGTGCAATAAAAGCAGACAGAACATAGACATCTTAAATGTTAAACACGACATTTAATGTGGCATTGACGTGTCAAGGGTCAGCCAGACAGCATGTTAAATGGTCAACACCTACTTTGTATGGTTGCAAACATACGTATGTAAGTCTGTTCAAACTGCAACTATTTATTTATGACTATACAAAAACAATTCCAAACTAAAGAGAGATAGAGCGAAAGAATATGAAAAAAAAATATTAAATCAATTTTATGTTTAATCAACAATGAATGCACGCATATTAATCAACAAAAACTTGAACATCATGAGCAGCAGCAACAAACTTGAATATTAACTGGAACATCATCATTATGGTAAATGCAACCAGTCAGTCAGTCAGCCAGCCATTCATGTTAGTTGCAACCACTGAACACTGACGGACACTGATTGGGAAGCGTGTGAAGCATGTCGTGTTTAACAAACATACTTGCCACAAGTACGCTAGTAAACATTATTAATAAGAAAATAAAAACACACACAAAATAAGTTAAAATGAAACGAGTACTGACCCTAGCAATCATGACAACCACACATTATGTTGCAGCAAATAATAAAAAAATCAAAAAGGCGTGACATTAAAAACAAACACTTTAAAAGATAAACAAACACAAACAAAAGGTGATGTTGTGGGGGATAGGTGCCATTATGACTCTGACAGACAAACACATACAAATTAAATGAACAACTGCCATAGAAACTCCACAAGGGTTAAATGCTTCCACATAAATCATTTAGGACACACAAAACAAACAATTGCCAATAAAAAAAAAACACGAATAAACACATTAAAACTATAGTTTATTTACACACAAAGTCAAATACACACACAAAATGCATTTACCAGTTAAACGGAAACACAGAAATTGATTACAAACACACGTTGGCCCAGCTGTGTTACTTAAACAAGCATAAAGAAAGTGGCAAAAGTAAATTAAAGTAAATGGAAAAAGAAATTCAATCCTTTTAAAAGAAAACATAAAATTCTTAACACCATCTGACATGCCATCGAAATCAATGATTCATAGAATTGTTTTATTTAATATTAATTAAACATTTTCAAAATTCTAGTGCTTCCAATAAGGAAAATTGCATTACTTTTTAATACCATTTTAATTGCAGCAGCAAAAGGGGTGTTTCTAAAAAAACTAAGGAAAATTTAACCACGTCTGACACGCAACTGAACTTAATGATTCATTAAATGTATGAAAACTAAAACCATACAGAAGTACAATAAATATATATCTGAAATTAAATAATTTAATAATTACCAGTTTGAGTTACTTAAGATGCCATTAACTTATATTTTTATTAAGAAAATTGAAATAAATTATGATCAAATTTTGATTGCTTTTCATTAACAATAGAACGTTATATTATGATAAGTATCTTAAATCTTTTTTACAATTAAAGAAATTGTATCATTGTACATAAAGAACAAAACAATTTCCTAATTGCAGCTACTGAAATTAATAATTATATAGGGTGTTTTTTTTAAGTGTATAGAACTTTAAGTTGGCAATACTTTTTTAACTGGCTGCCATATTTTGTCAGCTGTCAAGTGATTTATGTTTAGTTTGGTTTGGCATTACAACATGAATAGACATAAATAGAAGCCTGAAAAACGCTACCAAATTGTGCAAATTTATTTTGAAAATCATGGTTGGGTTTTTTTCGATGTAGAGAACTTTGGAATGGAAAAGAACAAAAATTATGTTTTTTTTTAAATTGACATTAAATTTACTTTATGCGAAAGATAATCTGATAACTTTGTTACTTATATATGACTTCCGGTATATGACCAGCATAGCTTGCTCGGACATAGTCTAACCTGGATGTCCAATTTATGAAGACTATTTCCAACATTTGTGGCCATATATGAGTAATAACGCGGCGAATGTTGTTCTCCAAATGGTCAATCGTTTCGAGCTTATTGGCTTAGACTAGCGGCTTTAAACGTGAATCACTTGACTGCTGACAAAATGGCCGCCAGTTAAAAAAGAGTCGTCAATTAAGTTCTATACATCTAAAACAAACACCCTATTAATTAATATGCTACTAAATAGCAGGAAATTATAATGTTTCTATTACATGTACTGTATTTATTTGAAATACTATAAATTGTGATATTTATATTAAAGTCTTGATAGCGTGATATTATGTATATCTGTATTTATCACCATAATTCTGACTTAATATTCCTTGCAGTGTTGCCAGTTTAGCCTTTTTGAGGTCATATTTAGCCTTTTTATTTACCGTTTAGCTTCGAAATTTATGTTTTAGTTTCTGGCTTTTTTTGTCTTTTTTTAATTTTAAAGCAGCCTATTTTTTATTTTAAGTTAAAAAATATTTTACGTTCAATTTCTTTAATGTAACAAAAAACACTTGAAATTTGTTTAATGTCATTGGCACAGTCTTCATTTAAATCTAAACAATATATGAAAGATATAATAAAAAACGGAATAATATGTGAAATGTTTTAAGAAAAAAAAAATTATGCCAAAAGTGTAAAATTTTTCAATGAAACTGTGGCAAAGATATGGATAGACTTGGGAAAATTTACTTTTTATCCATTGATAATTCACTAAAAACTTATAATTGAAGGTCAATGGCGAAATCTTTCAAATTATAAATGGACAAGTGGAGAATCAGCAGTTGACTTTTGGGTGGAGGTATTAAAAATGGTCTACTAGAAAATCCATTTACAGAGTTGCTACATTTAGTACTTTGGTTTTTAGTACTACCTTTTAGCAATGTTCGTGTTATTTAGTACTATTAAAATTGTATAAAAAAAATAATGAAAACAAAACTATTCCACGTTCTTTAAAAACACCACAACAATATTGACACGATGTTAAATTTCCTGGTGTGCTCATAAAGTTTCAGACAGTCTTGATATTTATGCGAATCCTAGTTCCAATTCTTCTAATTATAGATGTTTGAAAAACTAAAAAAATATTTAAATGTAGATTACTAACTCTTAAAAATGTAATATTTTGCGTGGATCTTATTTCATTATTTAGCATCTAAAACCAATCAATATCCTACTATATAATATAGGTAGTCCAAAGGCTCCTAAATGAGACTACATTAATCGGATTTCTGAAATAATTTTAGAATTTGAATAAAACAATTTTGTATTTTTAAAAAAAAAGTAACTTTTGGAATGAAAGTGGTCTGTTGACTGTAACATTGTCATTGTTAAAAAATTTGGTTTTTGTCTGTGCTAGTTAAATTCAAATTAATCTTCACACACATATTAAATATATATGGACATTTTTAAAGTCATATCATATAATTTTCAGTTTAAAATATTTAACTAGTTAATACGTCACAAATATTTATTCGTAGCTAACTTTATATAAATATTTCTTATCAATTGATTTCCTCAAGTTTTATGACTAACCTTTTTTTTAACCAGCCTTTTTTTATATCCTCAAAGTGCGCCATCCAATAAATTTTTTTACTGGATAGCATTATTCACAGTTTCACATTCATGTTTTAAAGTTTTTCACGTTTTTATTAGTGGATTAGTGGAACAATCCCCCACAATTTGACATATAAAATAGAATTGTATACTTATATGTTTCGTTATCATAATGGAAACAAAAAAAAAAAAACAAACATAAAAAAATATTTCCATGTTTATTTATAAAACTAACTACTAGTAGCATGACTACAGGGTTATAAATAAGGAAAGAGTTCAATTAAATCGGTGCAGGAATAAAAACTAATTGATATACATATTATTTTACCCAGCAAAAGCTTCACTTATATTCTTCATTTTAATGACTTCCAGAATTCATTATTTTGTTGCCTTATTTCTATTACTAATTATATATTAAAGAACTACTTTATGTATATAAGGTCTTTTTATAAAACCCCTTCAAAATTACGTCAAATAAATAGATTTAAAGAAGTTATTTTATGAATTTAAATCATTATTAGTATCATTTCGCAATAAATTTTCTTAGTATTTGTTTCTTATTTATTTTAAATTTTGTTGTACACATAATTACATACTTCATCTTTTCATTTTTTTTTTTTTTTAAGACAATATATACTTGCGTTACTTTCTTTGGAAAGGGGATAGTTGAATAAGTTAAGGTGGTGAAAGAAGAAAGCTTTTTTTTTTATATATCACAACTCTGCAATTGCGCATTATGATTGTGTTTAGTGCAGAATTGCAGCGCCTCTGGTGGTGAGTAGGCGCATTAATGTAAGCTTGATTTTAATGCCTTTATTTAATTATTTCACTTCGCTGGTGTTTGAATGCTATACCGCCGAACTAGGGGGCTGTGATAAATATTAGTTATGATGAATAGAAAAGAAAACTAATCATTATCAGAAACTGATGTTGTTTGAGTGGCAGCGGCTGGGAATCGAACCGGGACTACAAATACCAACTCATGCTTAATGATCAAATGCGCTAACCAATTAAGCTACAGCATTACTTTTTAACTTAATTTGTAAGTGAAGTTTTTGCTGGGTATATATGTAGTGAATTTACAATATAAAGTAAGTTTCTCAAAAATCTGATATTTATAGGGAATTTTTAAAGGTTAAAATATTTTCATTGTTATATGATTTTTTCAGTAATTTTCTGTTTTAAAACATTTTTTTAACTTTATTTTTAGTATCACAACCCAATAATATTTACAAGCATAATAAACTTTCTTAATTAAAACATATATGCAGCTCCTATTTTTGTATATTTTTGTTAAAAAATCAATTGAATACTTTTGAACCACAAAACGATACCCATTTATTAATATATAAGAAAAGCTAAAATAAGATACTAAAATTAATTTCTTCTTACAAAAAACGTGTATTTATTTTGATAAATTTTATAAACTGTAGAATTTTTTTTGTAAAACATTTTGATCCAAATTATTCTAAATCGCAAACATTTTTTTGTATTGTCAACACTACACACTCATTTATTCTAACTTATAAGCCCAAAATTGTCTGCAGGAACTTTTTTATTATATGTATAAATATAAGAATTCTAAATCATATTTTTTGATTGCAAATTGCTAGCCAAACCATTAAGTTAGATTCCATAGGAAACCATTCTCAAAACAGCTTGCATGGGTCCATTATTCGTTAGGCAAACAACTGATGGCTTAATCAACACTTGTTGTTTCCTTTTCGAACCAAATGTGAGCACCCTCATGACTGACAGAGCCGAACATTGGCAGAATAAGTGATATAATATAATATCTCCTCCTCATTGTGACAGTCATTGTCACGCTCATTCTAATGGCATGTTTTCTGAAAATACAGTGGCCTGTAACTACTGAAACAATATGCCTCATTTGGTCACAACGAAAGCGTATGAGCTTTGTCTTGCCTATATCAAGTTCAGGCCAAATTGATCTCACAGTGATTTCATTAGACCACATTGTCTGAAGAAGGCCCAGCTGTTCTTGCTAAATGTTAATTTTAAGACTCATGAGAGAAATACCAGTGAAAAGTCTATCGACTCCTCGGTCATCATAATGCCCATTCTGGGTGATTCATCAGCCGTATATTGTACTATGTCCAGGTACCCATGCCGGCGTATTTATCCCGAATTCCTCGAAGCAAAATCCACCCAACTATTTCAAAACATTGCCATTTTAAAAAATTTAACAACTTTGGTATATTTTCATTTTGTTTAGCTACAACATAAAATTTTGACCTCTGTAGCTGTTTGAATTGTGTTCAACATTTGTAGTAAAAAATACCTCTCCAATTTATACATTACAGATTTAATTGTCCAATGGATCTGAAAACCAGCATCCACCAGTAATCTCGTTGTGGTACTTATAATGGTGTTGTATATTTTAACTTGATGAATGTATGAGAGACTTGTATTTTGCTTAATTGAATGTACTATTTCCCTTGTAAGTTCCTCGTTTCTTTTAATAATATTGTTGCTTTCGTTTAGTTTACAATCTGAGCTTAATGTTTGCATGTAACACATTTGAACATCATTAAAGAACTTTTTGTAAGCATTTAGCTTTTTACAAACATTTAACAAGACACTGTCGGATTTTCAAGAAATTTTTGCACGATTTTCGCTCTATTTTTATTTGTCCCAATGCTTTGTATGCCGACTATGTACGTGCAAACAAATGCTACAAACTTCTCTAGTATGGCCGGATTCTATGTGAACAATGTTTTAGTTTTTTTTTTTACTATTTACAGTAAATTTCAAAATGAAAAACATGCCTTATTTTGGCTGATCAACAGTCCTATGCTGGATGTAAACAAAACTACGAATATAAACTTCAAATACAATTCCGCCACTGCCACCCCTGCCAACAGAAACAGAAACAGCAACAACAAGAACAATAAGTAAATAATGTCGATCGAATAATGTGCTTGAATTGTAATGCATTGTACGAGCTTATATCTCTCAGTGCAAGTGTGTAAATGTACAAGACAAATGTCAAAACTTCATTACAAAACCATCAAAATATGTTTGTTGCATTTGTTCTCTCTTCAGTCCACACTGACACACAACATCATGCCACATTATAAAGTGTGGCATAAATACATACATATATAAATGTAACATATACATACATACACATGCATTCACACATAGTCATAATCAAACATTCAGTACATCATTGAAATGCAAGTATTCGTTCATACTTACATGCATTCGTTCATTCATTTATTCATTTATTTATTCATACATGTGATGTTGGTTAACACATGTTGTTGGTAAACCATCTGAGAGAAGAGATAAGACGAACTTGGGGAAAAACACAAAAAAAAAACCAGAAAAAACAAAACAACCCAGATGTGGCAACAGTAACAGCGCCACAACTCACACTCGCAGACGAACTTACACAACAATTTTTCTGTTTATTTGTTATTTTCGATTTTTATTTCACATTTTTTTGTTTGGTTTTTAGTGAAATTTTTGCATTTCATATTAACAAGGAAGAAGCAATGGAATGAAAGGAAGCACATGTCAAAATATATTTTAACAGCATCACTGACAATGAGTGATAAATACAAAACACCAACACACATACACAAATACACACACCACTCAGCAGCAACGTGCAACAAATATTAAAAAAAAGTGTAAAACAAAAGAAAAAAATTCACATGACACAAAAATGCACGCAGTTAATACTCAATGATACATGACACAAATGACAGAATTGAAAATTGCTGCTTTTACGACAATTGGAAGTTGTTACGGCAGGGGTCGTAGTTAAGGGGGAGCTACACTTTTATTTGAAATACTTGTTTTATGTTACAGCATTTTAAATTGTTGCTTTATGATGAAAGTAGCAAGAAAAAATTAAAGGGTGCTGCAGAGTAGTGTTCACTGGAAATAAGATCATGTTAAATAAATACGTATGCACATATACATATAAATTTTCCTAATAAAATTTATAATATCAATGTGAAATAATATCAATCTGAAATAATATCAATTTTAAAGTATTTTGAATACATAAAATTGAAAATCTAAATCAAAAAATTTCAAATAAAGTAATTTTTTATTAAGTTTTGGATATTATCCCTACGGGCTAATTTCGGTCAATTATATTTTCTTCTTTAAATGATGTAAATGAAACAGAGTTCTGTGATATCCGTAGTTATAAGTTTGACGATTCTGTAATTTATTCTATATGTATACAATTGTAATTATTTATTCATTTATTTTAATTAACTTGGTGTCGTGTTATTCCCGTTTTAATTACAATATATTTTTAAATAATAACAAATGATTTAACATAAGATAAATTATCTTAATAAAATAGCTCCTGAAGAAGTCGAAAACCCACATCAACGAAACGTAGAGCAAATTGATGAAGTAAATTGTTTCATTTACATCATTTAAAGAAGAAAATATAATTGACCGAAATTAGCCCGTAGGGATAATATCCAAAACTTAATAGAAATCTGTAATTGGTCGTAAATATAACCTAATATAAAGTAATTTTTTTTCGTACGACTTTTTATGTAAAAAAATTCAAAGCAACGCAAGGACGAATAGAAAAACTTTAATATCAATTAAATTTACAACAAATCTGTTACAATGAATATGAAAAAGACTGAAAATAAAACTACAAAATTGTCTGCAAAAAAACACCAAAGAATAATTAAAAAGAAAAAAAAAAAAACAAAAACTGAAAAAATAATGGTCCAATGGCGCTAGCAACACATGACATCAGACTCTATATGCAACATTAAAAATGTAGTTAAGATACTTGAAGAGGCAAATATACACTGCATATACTGCAATTTATTTATTTATTTAAAAGAAAATAATGAAAAAATAAAACTTAAATGAAAATATGAAACCAAACAGCAACCCTATATTCTTAAAAAGTATTTTTTTCGTGTTGCTGGTTAAACGAATGTTTTTCTGGGACTCTGGATTTTTTACTTCAGTTGCTTCTTTTTTCTTTCTTTAAGTAAAACATGTTTCATATTAAATAAATATCTTATATCAAATTCATGAAAACATGTGTATAAAAATATACAAACAGAAATTTGTTTATAATCTGCTGTTAGGGAAAACAAAATTGAAATGCGCTACTTGAAGCATGTAAACAAAATGCTTGCATTTAAGATTTTTAATAATTTCCGAATTTCAATTACGTTTATTTTACTCGTAGTTCATTAATTGTAATAATTTATTAACCCTTATGTGTGCGGCAAAAAAAAAAGAACACCTTCTAATGTGCTGCAAGGTACCTGGGTACCTATATGAGAGTTAAGTTGAGAAAAAGCATTTTCGCACTAAATAGATTGTTGGAGCGTAGTTAAGAGATATTTTATATAAATCTTCTTAACGCCTTAAGGTTTGCAAGCTACTAACAACTTCAAATAATATACTTGCAATGGCCGCTTTCTCATATAAAACACGTAAAGGTACCCGGGTACCTTGATGCACATTAAAGAGTGTTGAAAATAAATTGATCTCTCAGGTAAATTACAAAAAAAAAAAAAGGTCAAGGCATACGTCTGCAAAAAAACTAAATTTTTTTTTTATTATTATTTATTATTTATTTTTATTATTTGAAAGTTAGTAGTTCTCAAAAAGTCTCAGATATCAAAGTTATCAAATTTAATGAAAAAATGTTGACTGAAAACTCGAGAGGTACCCGGGTATCTTGGTGCGCATTAAAGGGTGTTGAAAATAAATTGGTCTCTCAGGCAAATTACAAAAAAGGTGTACGGCTGCAAAAAAACTAAATTATTTGAAAGTTAGTAGTTCTCAAAAAGTTTTAGATATCAAAGTTATTAAATTTAATGAAAAAACTTTAACTAAAAACGCCAAAGGTACCCGGGTACCTTGGTGCACACATAAGGGTTAAGCACTGTAAATTTAGGTCAAATGTTGTAACTGCTATAATTTCATCAGTTATCACTGTAATATATCAAAGTTTAATTGCTGGGGGTAAGAACAAACTAATAAGAACAAACTAATTGTAATACATGCAGTCATTTCTGTTTTTATTGCTTTCAATTCATCTGTTAGGAAGGGTTGAAGAGGTAGTAAAGCATTGTCCACATAAAAACCGATGCTTAAACCTATTTTTTTTTACTCTAAGTTGGTTTTTAACATAACAAATTTCTTGCAAATCCGTCATTATCAGAATAAATGATTGCAAAAAATGCTAAAGCTTCCAAAAAGTACAGTAAAAAATATTATAACCCGATACATTATTATTTTTTTAATATTAAACAAAAAGAAATATCCCGAATTGTCAAAACAGTCCCATTTAGCATCCCTAAATATTATGAATTATGAAACATATAAATATGTACGTATATAAATGGTTCTCATCAGAATATGCAGCAGTTATAGCGTTTCATGAAAACAAAAACCCGGATTTTTATGATTTGATAATGAATTTCATTTATTTCTTCTATCGTCTTTAAAACCTATATAAATAAATGTAAATAAATTACTAATTCATAAAGGAAAGAGTCTCATTTCTGTTTCTATTTTCTCTTTTAAAAGCGGAATTTATTATTAAAAATAAAATTGATTAAAAGAATTGGCTATGCATAGTAAATTTTCAACATACATATTTACATTTTGTAGTAAATTTACCATAACTTTGTCATGTATAGTAAATATACCACAACGTTGCTATAGACAATATATTTACCACACCCTTAAATTTTAAATTTGTTATTTATTATAAACTTATTTGTATCGTAAATTTACCATATAATTCTGTTATAATGTTATTATACACTAATCATACATTTGCTGTTTACTGTACTTTTACCATACATTTGCTGTGTATAGTAAGTTTATCATAAATTTGCTGTTTATAGTAAATATACAATGAATTTGCTGTTTTTTTTTATACATTTGTCATAAATTTGTTGTTTGTGGTAAATTTACCATAAAATTCTTGTTTATAGTAAATTTATCATACATTTTCTTTAAGTAATAAATTAACCTTATATTTACTATTGCTAGAAAATTAAATTTATGGTAAGTTAAAAATTTACCGCCTGGCCCACGATGTCGAACGATAACGTTCGCTTAGATAAGACTTAAGACACAAACTTTTTATCGTATCTAGTTTTTAATCAATCAAGTCTGTTTATTCCACAATCAAGTTTGTGTATTAAGTCTTATCTAAGCGAACGTTATCGTTCGAAATCGTGGGCCAGGGGGTTATAGTAAAATTTGCTATTTATTGTAACGTTATTTGTCAAACATTTCTGTTTACTATTTCATAAAATTTCTTGTTTTCTTATTCAAGAATCTGATATTTTTAGAAAGTTTCTTTAAAATTTAAAATTAATTTTTTTGCTATCTATTTATTGTTGGATCTCTTTTTTAAAAAACTGATATTTTGTAATATCTCACACAATATTATTGATACGTATGTACGTATGTATGTCATAGTCCTGTGTGTTCAAAGCTAGAGTAGCATTACCTTTATCTGCTCTTAAACTGAGTATATTTTTATACGAAAGACCAATTTAAAATGTTTAGAAAATTTCTACAAAATTTACTATTTTGAGGAAATGTAAAAAAGATCTTTATATTTTTACGAAATTTCTCAATAAATTATTATTATAAAATTCGTTAAAAATTGATGCATATTTTTTTTTTTAATTTAGTACCTGTAGGGGAATTTTCATGACCAATTCTGAAGATTTACAATGTATAATCAGTTTCCCAACAATATACTTGTTAAAGTAAATTTTCCAAGAATTTAATACATTTAAAAATGATTGTAAATTTACTTTTATTTAATTTTAAGCATGTAGTTCCAGCTAAAGTATTTTTCAAACGAATATTTTACGAGAAAAAATATGATGGAAAGACCAACAAACTATGTTAAAAACATAATAACATTTATAGCAATTAATGTTCGTTAGCACCCTTAATATTCCACTGAGTGTAAAAACACAACTCGAGTTACCTCAACACTACTCGACTTCTTTAGAAAATGAAAAGAAAAACATGCACGTACATGAACGAAAACAGAACTCTTGTTGCATGGTTGAAAGACCAACTTATTTTTTCTATGATTTCCTTATACCTCCCCTCACTATTCAATTTCGAACATGTGATATTTGTGTTGTTTCTTTTTTTTCACTCTTTTACTCTACAATATAAAGTATCCTTTTTAATCAATGCTTACAGAACATATTTCAAACAGAAACGAGTGCGAGTATTTTTTTTTTGTATTTAGTTTGTTCTTATATTTTATTCTCTTGTTTTTGCAGTCTATTTTTATTAAGAAATCTTGAAACAGGAATGATGCTACCAGCATCAGGAATAGATGATGTGGAATGTAACATATAAATATTTTACTTGCTGGTACACTTGGATACATTTTTTCTTTTTTTTTGGCCAGGGTAAGCCAAACAAAATGTGATAGTTATATAAATGAGATGCTGTGTTCTTATATGTGTTTTCCTAAAGCAAATTTCAAGTGCTATATGAGAGATTATATCAAACTCGTGATGGAATAGGAGTAGGGATTGAAAAGAGTAATCTGATAGAGTTAAAACCTTAAAATACTTTAAATATTCTTGATTATGGTTAGGAGTTTTTAGTGAAAACACAATAGTAATTTTAATCAACTTCTATTGTTTTTGAATTAATTCATCGCCTAGAAAAGAAAGCGCGGTATAAGCAGACAAAATTTAAGTGTTTTGGAAACTATGAAGACATGTTAAATTTCTTTGCGACCTGACAACTTCTTCATTTAGAAACAGGTGTTCAAAAAAGACGCCTCCGCGCTTTTTTTTTACCATGGAAACATTATAAATTCGTGGTGTCATTAAATATTGAAATAAAAAAGTTTTTTTCGGGACAAGAAATTCAAGATGCAATTACAGTTGTAAACCACTATTTTGAAGGCCTTGAGGAAAACTATTTTAATCAATGGATAGAATTGCTAGATAAGCGTTGGACTAAATGTATTGAAGTTTCTGGAGATTATATTGAAAAATGAAAATGTTTTTAAAACACTAACTATTCTCATTCTGTGCTAGGCTAAGAAGTTTCCAAACCGCCCTCGTAGTTTAATTTTTTTAAATCGAATTTATATTAAAAATATGTAATTTTAATTCAAAAGACTTTGCGATATGATTTTTATGCTTGACTACCCTGAATTACTATTAACTGGCAAAAATTTGTATAAATGTTTCTCTATCGCATACACGCACAAACAATTTGTCTTCTAAATACTGATGATGACCACTTAAACGTGACTAGTTTCGAAAAATGAAAGCAATATGTTGTCTTAAGCTAGATTTACACGATTGAAATTTTCTTCAAGATTGCTCTTCAAAATGCTTCAAACTAGTGTAAACAGCAAAATTTCTTCAAAATTTATTTATTAATAATTATTAAATAAATAAATAAATTTTGAAAAATTTTTTTCTGTTTACACGAGGTTTGAAGAGCAATTTTGAAGAAAATTTCAATCGTGTAAATCTAGCTTTACACAACAAAATTACCAAACAACTACTCTATATTTTACTACAAGCAAGGACCAACTACTACATCACAATTGTACAAAATTAAATGCTAAAGGTAAAAGTTAAAAGAAGCTTATAATATAACTACTAAAAGCAAGAAAATAAAAAATAAAAAAAGAAATATTATGACTTTTGTAAAGGGGAAGTATAGTCAAGGGAACATACAACCAGACACCAGAAATAACAAAGTTAAAATTTCTAGCAGTAAATGATTTCTAAAAAATAGTAAAAAGTAACAAACGCTTGGAAACAAATAATATGCCTGACATACGCAAGAGTTAATACACAATAATTCAATACTTTAAATATCTTTACATGTTCCCTCCCTCTCACTGCTGGTATGTTGCTAACAAAGCTTTAATAAAAAAGTAAAAACAAATGCAGTTTCCACAAAACACACAGTCAATGGCAACCCTCAACCTTTAGTAAATACAACAATTTAAAAAAAAAAATCAGAAAAAAAAATTTAGCAACTTGTAAAAGAAAAATAAAACTAAACTAAAATCACAATAAAAATTCTAAAGTCAGAGATGAAAATAAAATGTTGTCGAGTGAACTAAATAAAAATAGAGTGAGCAAAAAAAAAAAAAAAAAACTCGAACAATATAAAGGTTTCTAAGTAATAACTATTGTAAGAAAGAAAAAATAAACACACACACATACACAACGTTCAAATATTTTTATACTCCTGGCATATAAACGAACTTTAAGCGGAAATCGTCTAAGACTGTTTTTTGTCATTTTATTCAGTTGCTTTTTTTTATATTTTATTTTCTATTATTCTCCCAACTGTGTATGCAATACACACATGCTTGATGCGTTGATGTGTAGTTTTCCAGAGCAACGATATAGAGCAAACAATTGCATGAACAGTTTACAATAAATTTATATACTTGTACATTACTACACATTTATAACAATATAAGCAGAAGTACAGTGAGGAGCGAAAATGTAACAATGTACGATATTCTCACAAATAAACCTCCATTGTTTACAAATTAAAGAAAACTACAAAATTTTGTTAATTGAATTTTTTTATTGTCCGTTTCATGAAACTAAAATTAATGGTTTTGAGTCAGATGGTCGCTCATGGTATTGGCGTAAGCACCCCAATACAATAACTTCAAACTAGGTCACACAAACAATGAAACACGGCGGTGGTTCAATAATGCGTTGGAGTTGTATTACAAGAAATGGCTTGGTGCCCTTGTTAAGATTTAGGGTATTATGAGGAAAGAACAATACCTTACAGTTTTGCAAAGAAATTTACCTGCCGTCATTGAAAAAACGGGTCTTTACCCTGAAAATATTGTGTTTCAGCAAGATAATGACCCGAAGCATACGGCTAAAGTCGTAAAGAATTGGTTAGAAAGTCAACCATTTTCGATTTTAAAGTGGCCTCCACAGTTACCGTATATGAATCTGATCGAAAACTTTTGGAACTACATTAAGGCTAAACTATCCAATTACCCGGAGCCGCCAAATTTCGTAAACGAACTATGGACCCGCGTAAGAAATATTTGGGAGTCTATTCCAAACGAAATGGTGGCAAATTTTTGCAACAGCATGCCAAACCGGCTCAAAGAACTTGAAAAAACTAGAGGTTTGTGGACCAAATATTATTGAAAAAAATATATTAACATAAAAATATTGCTGGGTGCAAAAGTGTAACTTTTGAGGATTTTAGGTTACACGTCCGTTTTAGTTTTATTAATTATAAAGAATTTAATTATGTTTGTATTATAATGACTAGAAAGGACAATAAAAAAATTCAATTAAGAAAATTTTGTAGTTTTCTTTTAATTTGTAAATAATGGAGGTTTATTTGCGAGAATATCGTACATTGTTATATTTTTGCTCCTCACTGTATATGTAGGTATTGGTAGGTTTAGTTAAATATCCATACATCTATAGGTTTAACCAGAGAAATGTGTGTGTGTGTTGCAGTTGGTATATATTCTAATTTCTATAGATTTACAGAAAGAACTATTTAAAAACTGTGCCTGCCTGCTGGCGGGAGTACTGGCTGGCTGTTTACTCAATCAACATTTTGTATATTTATTTTAGTTTATGCCATTTTGGTAGAAGAGGGCTTAAATTGCATAAACATTTGTGACAAACAGTACAAAAGAAACTATGTATTGCAATGTTTGAAATGTGTTTGTAAACAATATTTCCAAACATATTGGTTGTATTGAGTTTTGAAAACAAACTACAATATGATTATAAATAATTTGTTAATAAGCAAAATATTAAAACATTATGAAAAACAATGTTTGTATAATTGTGTAAATGTATAAATGTCTATCCAGCCTTTTTTAAACATCTTTATAAACACATTTAATACCAAATAATTTAGCTAAACATGTTGTTAAGGAATAAAAAACAAATATACGACATGTTAATGAATATGTGTTTGCTATTTATAAAATAAATAACTAAACCCGTTGAGCATTTGTATTATGCATAAAAACCTTAAGAACAAATCTTAAACTAAAACCAAAATAATCTATTTACTGGTCGCACGCAGGCGTACCAGCCGCTGATAAGTGTATTTTGTGTTATCACATTGTGTGATGAACACATTTTAGAAATTTCCTTATCAACAACTTAAAATTTCATGTTCATGTTTGAACAATACGTTTTAATACAAAAATTTGTCTATAAAATGTTTAGCAATTTTACTAAATTGGATTTGTGCTGATGTTTGTAATGCTCGTAAATACTGGTCCAACACTCCCCTTAAGGGTCCAACTCACTCTCTGAGTCGATTTAACGATGTCCGTCTGGCTGGCTGTCCATGTAAAGCTTGTGCGCAGAGTACTCGGCGCAATTTTAAAGATATTTCAATAAAATTTGGTACGTGATATTTTCTCGGCCCAAGGTCAGATTGGACTGAAACTGATAGAAATCAGTCCATTATTTCACCTAGCTCCCATACCAATGTCTTCCCGAAATAGAGAATTATCGATCATAAATGTTTGAATTATGCAAGGAACCAAACAAATTTCAGCACAAATGAGTAGTAAATGAAGCCAAATCACATATACAAATTTTGTGCAGATCGGTCAATAATAAGTCGTAGCTCCCAAATAAGGCCCACTTTCGAAAATCACTTTAAAGAGCATAACGCACTCAAAAATGTTGGTATCCAAATAATACTGAACGCAAATATACTATATATATACAAGCAGTATGGTACAATTTTATTGTGATCGGTCCATAATTAGTCGTAGCTCCTATATAAGACCCTCCCCGTAATCAACTTTAACCTCCATAAGTCTTTTAAAAGTATTTATATCGAGACAAAGTTTAACACATATAATATTTATATTCACAGAAATCATGACACTAAATTGTTGATGATCGGTCCATAATAGGTCATATCTCCCATATAGCGCACATTTCGGAAAACTGTTTTATACATATACTGTAGGGTATTATATGGTCGGGATTGACCGACTATACTTTCTTACTTGTTTTTAAATGTTTGTAAACATTGTGACATTGATTTTAAAAGTATAACTGCCGTATTCATGAAAAATAAAGTAGGTTTGAAGTGTGCTTTTAGACAAAATTTTCATAAAAAATTTTCTTAAAGTACATTTGAAGTCTACTTTAATTTTCTATGAATAAGAGTATAAATTTACTATTGCATAAAATTTTAAATTTTTATTACAGCTTAACATACTTACATATGCATACAATTTTTTAAATTTTATTCTCTTTTCTTTTTAGGTAAGTTTTTCACATCATATACTCATATTTTATTACAATAACGCGCAGTAAGTTTTTTGCAATATTATCAATATTTTTCCAATTTCATGCCACTGTCTTCATCTCAACACATACACATTTTGGAATTCTAAAATAGAAATGTTTATATTTTTTATACTTTCTTGCCTTTTGGTGGTAAAGATTAACTAAAAGCAGCATCAGTTTAGCAAACTAAGTACGAGTATTGCAGTAAGCAAAGGAAGAGGGTGGTATGAATGTGAATGTGCTAACAGCAGCACATTTACTTTACAACAATGTGCAACGAATTGTAGTAAATGGAAATAAAATAGAAATCATTTTTTTATGACTTCTTAACATTTTCATTTCAGTTTTGTTTTGTTACGTTTCGTTTTCGTTTTACGACTATATAAACTGTACATGTTATGCAGTGTTCCATTAAGTTAGCGCTATAGTACCGCCTCTACAAAGCACACAGGCCAGCCAGTAAACTAGAGCTAAGAAATTCACAGTCTTACTGGTTACATTTAGTAGAAATAATGTTTTGTAGTTTAGTGTATTTTTATTTGATTTTATTTACGGTGGTCTATTTCCTTTGCGCTACTTTTCAAAAGATTTCCTTAAGAGATTTGGCCCTTTTTTAATGTTGATGCCCTTTATGCAACCGATTGCTAAAACAAAAACTCCTATAGGTATGTGTGCATAAGAAAACTAAGATTATTCCATTTTGAGTTTCATGAGATTTTCAACTTCATACATTTCAAAGTAAAGAATGCACATGACATTGAATGTTGCTGGCAACATCTACAAAATCATTGCATAGACTTATTTATACTCTAAAATGAACTTTACTTGGCTGTTTATTTGTATAAATTTTCTTGAGAAAAAAAAAATGAAAGAAAGAAATATATAGTAACCATTAATGTTGGTTTAGTTTCAACTGTTTTTATCTTTGCATCATTTTCATTTTACCCTAAATCAAAAGGAAATCTGTTTGACTTCAAAAAAAAAAAAAAAAAACGAACATATCATTAAATTTATTTTCTCTATAAATTTATGTGTTTTATTTATATACAATTGACAGTGTGTTGAGTGGACAGACAGTTAGACACATAACCATATGTATCATTATCAATAATGATATTTTTTTGAGATTATCCTTTATTTTCTCTTTGACAGTTGCAAAATTCTAAATTTATTTTTATTTTTAGCAGGCAACATTATTTTGTGTATGTTGTTATGAAAGCAATAAATAAAGAAACCATCGTAGATTATTGGCAACTGATTTGTTTGCTGGATACTAAAATGGCAAAAAGATTGCATTGATTTAAATTTGACTAAAACAAATTTATGTCTGATAATAATATGAGCTTAAAGTCAAAGTTAAAAAAAAAACAATTTGCGTTAAAATGCTTTCAATTGTATAATTTTTTTAAAGAATTTATTAGAAATTTTCATACATATTTCTAATAAATGTAAGCAAACATTTTGTTAAGAATAAACATGTTGCTATATATTAGATTTTCAGTTATGCAGAGAATGTATTGAAATATACATACCAGAATTTCCTTGTAGAAACTTAAATATTTTAAGCTAGTACATATGTTACTACTAGGTTTTAAGAATAACATATTCATATGTTGCTCAGCAAATGTTTATAAACATGTTTATATGTCAGATGTTTAGCAACTTTGTTTACTGTAGGCTCTAAGTTTTTTTTATAAATATATATTTTGAAACATTTATATATTTTTAAATTATTTTACTATTAATGTTGTTGATGTTGCAAAAACCATTATTAAATTTTGTAATTTTCTTCACAATGTTTATATAAATATGTTGCGATTAAAATATTTAGAAATTCTTGAAGAAAGTGTTCGTATATGGGAGGTATCCACTGTATAAATACCTTTCAATAAATGTTCTTCAAAATGTATAGCAACATTGTCTATAAACATTTTGCATAAAATAAATGTTTAAAACAATTTAACTTTATTAACACTTATGTGTGCACCAAAGTACCCGGGTACCTTTAGCGTTTTCATTGAAATTGATTACTTATATATCTAAAACTTTTTGAGAACTACTAACTTTCAAATAATTTAGATTTTTTATGCAGCCGTACGCCTTGACTTTTTTTGTAATTTGCCTGAGAGATCAATTTACTTTTAACACCCGCATCAAGGTACCCGGGAACCTGTACGTATTTTATATGAGAAAGCGGTCATTGCAAGTATATTATTTGAGGTTGTTAGTAGCTTTGCATGCATAAATGAAAGTCTGAATAAATTATAAACGAAAACAATTTACTACATCTTATTTGAAAACAGAAATAAAAAATCACAAAATTTAATAAGTAATGAAAACAAGAGAAATAAAATTTTAGCGAAAATTTATCGAGCAGTTGGCACATATTGGTCCACAAAGTGAGTGTTTATTGCAGATTGGCTTGGAGCAGCGAGTACAAACTTTACGAGTCTTTCTCTGCTTCATACGTAGCTGCGAGCACTCGTAACAACTTCCTACTACTGGAATACGTTTGTAAAGCAGATATTGCAGTTTTTTTTTATCCCGATGCTCATTATTTGCCTCATACAAACCAATGCTTAGATTTTTTTTTTTAAGAGAAGTAATATGTAATATGCCTAATAATTGCGTTAATATCTTTGTAAAGGGGATAGTTGAAGAAGTAAAGGTGGTGAACAAAGAAAGCATTTTTATATCACAACTCTGCAAATGCGCATTATGATTGTGTTTAGTGCAGCATTGCAGTGCCTCTGGAGGCGAGTAGGCGCATATAAAGTTTGATTTTGTAGCCTTTATTATAATTATTTTACTTCGGTGGCATTTCAATGCTATTCCACCGAAGGAGGGCGCTGTGATAAATATTAGTTATGATAGATAGAAAACTAATAATTATCAGAAAATGATGTTGTTTAAGTGGAAGCGGCTGGGAATCGAACCCGGGCTACAAATACCAACTTATGCTTAATCACTAGACTGATGTAGCGTAATAAATTCCATATACGAAACATGAGTTTCGCATTTATTTTGAACTGGGGAAATACCAACTTTATATTCGTACTATACATGTTTTAGAAGCGTCAGTTGTTATATACATACAGTAAAGAGGCTGTTAAATTTTAAATTAAACTTACGTAAACACTAAAGTATGTGTTGCAAACCTTAGACTTTAAGAAAAATTATATAAAATATCTGTTAACTACGTTTCAGCAATATATTTAGTGCGAAAATGCTTTTTCCCCACTTAACTTTCATTTAGGTACCCAGGTACCTGGCAGCACATTAGAAGCTGCTTTTTTTGCCGCACACATAAGGATTAAATAAATTTGTAAACACTTTACAAAAAAAAAAAAACTTTATTAGAATTATGAAATACACGAGTTTTATCTTAAATCGCTGCAACAATTGTTCAACCATTTTTTCTATACTAAAATATTCTATTATTTAGTGTTTACTTTATATTGTTTATTTGTTGATTACAAATTATGTGTTTGCTTTCAAAACAGTAACGCAATTATTTGGCATTTTCTATTTAAAAAAAGTTCTTGCAAACTATTTCAAATCATACAGATTAACAAAATTACTGGCCATTGTCTAAGTGAAGTACAAAATCATGAAAATGTGTGTTGAAAATGTTAAGGGAAACTTACAAAACCCTCATTATACATGACGGAAACAAAGTTTATTTATCTATTTACTCTTGCGCTTAAATTTGTAAATAAATAGATGTATTGATGAAAAATCAATATGAACATTTTATTTTTGCAAACTTGGCAAAAAGTTTTTTCTTGATATAAAAAAAAAACACACACACACAAAAAGCAAAATAAAAAGAAAACTAACTGATTTCGATACACGAGTGACTATATTTTAAGATTATAAATATATCAATTTTGTTCACATAACCAAACAGTATAGACAGTTAGTAACTTCATCTCTTTACTTGCCGTTGCCTCTATAAATTCTGCCCCAAAAAATAAAGAAGAAAAAATATTCAGTTGAAATAAGTTGGATTTTCCTTAATTTCCTACCACAGAAAAAAAGTTAGTTTCCACACAAAAAAAAAAATAAAACAAAAAAATGACGGAAAACAGATCTGCGAAATTTTTTTTTCAAAACCATATTGAACTATTCGGGTTTCAAGCATAAAACTAAACTTGTAGCGATATGTATAAAAAACCTGACTGACTGACTGACTGACTGTCTTTATGCTGTTATGACGATGTATGTGACTGGCTAAATTTGTGGTTTTTAGTCAGTATAAAAATAGTTTTTTTTTTATTTTGTGCAATATTTTTTACACTTGCTTTTTTACACTTACCATAACCGTTTCTTGCTTCTAACAATTTTATTCATTTTTCCACAGAAATATGGTTTTTATATTTCATGTACTTGTGGGCTATTATTTTTTGTTTAGAGTGGAGAAATAATATTTGAAACTGGTTTATTGTGGATGGTATAAAAACCATATGATAACATTAAAATTGCCATAAACAAAAAACAAAAAAACAACAACAGCAACTTGCAAAACTGTAGGAAAAACACCAACATCAAATCATTTTATAAAAACCTTTTCTTTTTTTTTTAACGGAAAATCAAAATAATTTTTTTTTACAAGTTTTTAAAAATCTAATAGATGCTGAGTAAAATCTAATAAGATTTCGAAACATTTTTTTAGTTTTATATATAACGGGTGGTAAAATTTCAAGGGCCGATGTTGATTTTGAATAAAACACAAACTATTTAGGAAATTATTGTAATTTTATTTTATTATGATATATTGGTATTACTCAATTATGTATGAAACAAAATATCGGCCAAATGGGCGCCGCGACCACGGCGGCACACCTCCATCCGATGGTCCAAATTTTCGATGACCCTGAGGCATAATGGAGGTTCTATGCTGTTAATGTGCCGAATTATCTCATCCTTTAGCTCTTGAATTGTTGCTGGCTTATCGACGTACACCTTGTCTTTCAAATAACCCCAAAGAAAAAAGTCCAACGGTGTCAAATCACATGATCTTGGCGGCCAATTGACATCGCCATTACGTGAGATAACACGACCATTGAATTTGTTGCGCAAAAGAGCCATTGTTTCGTTAGCTGTGTGGCAAGTGACACCGTCCTGCTGAAACCACATATCGTCCACATCCATATCTTCCAATTCGGGCCATAAAAAGTTCGTTATCATCTCACGATAGCGAACACCATTCACAGTAACTGCCTGACCGGCCTCATTTTGGAAAAAATACGGCCCGATGATGCCGCCAGCCCATAAACCGCACCAAACAGTCACTCTTTGTGGGTGCATTGGTTTTTCGACAATCACTCTTGGATTCTCATTCGCCCAAATGCGGCAATTCTGTTTATTGACGAATCCACTGAGGTGAAAATGTGCCTCTTCACTTAAGATGATTTTCTTCGAAAACTCATCATCCACTATTGCCATTTCTTGCCACCATTCTGCCCATTCACGACGTTTGGAATGGTCAAGAGGCTTTAGTTCTTGAGCCAATTGCACCTTGTAAGCGTGTAAAGTCTTAATGCATAATGTTCATTCAAAGACGAGCGTGAGAGGTGCAATTGTTGGGCACGGCGACGAGTTGAGGTGGACGGCTCTTCAGCCACACTATCGCGAAGAGTAGCAATATTTTCTGCAGTACGAGCTGTACGAGCATGCACTGGTGTTCTCACATCTTCTACAGACCCGGTTTGCTCGAATTTTTCCACGATTTTTGCGATTGTACGCACATTTGGACGATCAAATTGACCAAAAAAATCACGAAGTGCACGATATGCATTTTGATTTGAACGCCAATTTTCATAATAAGTCTGGATAACTTTAACACGTTGTTGGATTGTGTATCTCTCCATGGTTCAAATTGAGTAAGTCTGAAATAGAGAAATGTCAAATAAAATTCGGAAGAAAGCTTGGCGTTTAGGTGTGGTTCACATTCAACATCGTCCCTTACAATTTAACCACCCTTTACATATGTGTGTGATTTTTAAAATAAAATGTTTTTGTTTTCATAACAAATTCGTTGTTAAACAAAAAACCGGGATTATTGCCCTATTTCCAATCCTAATTTCTAATATCTCAGAAATTTTTAGATGATTTTTAATAACAAATTATTCATGTATGTATCTGATTTATGGCTACCATACTTGGGTTCTTAAGGTAATTGGATGGTATGGAGCTCCCTTTTCATTATATCTAGATGTTGATGATATTTTAAGGCATAGCAGTGGTGGGCATGAGTTTAGTACACTTGGAATCTGTAATATTTTCTGTTGTTTGTAATTTTTTAAAACTGTTTATTTTCCAAACGTGTTACGTGTGCCACATGTGCCTAATATCACGATACTCTGCTTTTGTTTTTCTTTTCCCATAATACAATTTAAAAAACTCTGGACAATTTAACACTAAATGAAAACAGCAGAAACAAAAAAAGTTTATTTAAATCCAAATATTTAGTAAGATATACAATTATACATCTTCCGGGCAAACTTTTGAAATTTCGTGCCAAGCATTTGGATGTCATTATACAAATTTGTCAAATTTTTGGGTTTTACTGCCATTATATATTGCTTCACATTTTATGGGTTCGCAATTCCATTGAGATCGAGATATTCAGCTGGCTGTTTTAATACATCTATATTATTCTTCTTCAAGCAACTCAAATTACGGAGGTGTTGTTTGGGTCGTTGTCGTGCATAAAATGACTTTTAAGTGGCATACTGTCTCCAGCTTATGGAAACATTTTAGTTATATATACTTTGTATACTTTGATAAGCATATTGCTCCATTCCTGCATCAAATGTATGTATAAGACTAACACTTTTTCATATATTCCAAAAGCTCGATAATGGCCTAATGCGTCGTAGGCCATCTTTCTTGAGCAAATTAAAATATTTGCACTCTCGATAATCGAAACGTTTTGGATGACGTGGGCTTCCTCTAGAGTTTATCTGGTTAATAAACCTACGCTGTTTTTCTGTGCACCACTTTCTTTAGCCAAGTCTAAAAAGTGTTTTATTGATTTTAATTTTTTGTTACATAAAATGTTTTCAGAACTTATTAATTCCTAAAAATTTAGAGCGAGAAATGTGTTTAATGCAAATACTGCTCTTCTATATTCTACATTAAATCCCGATACTAATTGAGATTCTGCCAAAGAGATTCTATATAAATATAATAAACAAAAATATATTTAACTTGAAGTAAAACTTCGAATAAAAATTTTTCAAAAATATAAATATACAAAAATAAAAATATATAAACTTACTTTTACATTGTAAATAATTTTTCACATATTCGTTTTATATAATATGATTTTTTAATTTTTAATTGTTTTTAATTGTTTTTGTGACCAATATTTATAATTATTATAATTTTTAAGGAGTTTCCTTCAGGCTAATTTGGTCAAATGTTTGTTTCCAAACGTAAATAAAAAACTTGTTCGATTTTTATTTTATTTTCCCAACGTTTCGTTAGTTTTATTCTAACTTCTTCAGGGGTCTCGTTCTAAATAATCTAGTGACAAAATTTATTGTTTTATTACACAGCTTTAACTTATTAACTTATTATATAGTTTTACTTACAGCTTTTATGTTTTTTATCATTGGATATTAATTTTTATTATTAATTAGTTACTAACATACTAAAAAACGGGACATCACGAACAGAATTTTGGTATAAATAATCAAATAATTAATAAAAATATAATATACAATAAACGACCACAAAACTTAAGTCAAGTTTAACTTAAAGCTAATATCACAGAACTGATTTAATTAGTAATTGCAGAGGAGTATTGAAGTTTCGTGTTGTCTTTGTCTTCTTTCGTGTTCATTGTTGTTTTTATTTTTTGTTGTATACGTAAACTCTCTAGTGTATATCTATTGTTCTCTTTCCTTTCTATATCTAATATTTTAACATTGTCAAAATCTGCCACATGATTGCACTCTTTTACGTGCTGGGAAAGTGCCGTCGATATTTTTCCATTTCTTATGATTTTTGTTGTACTGAGATTCGTTAAACCGGGCATTTACTGTATATTATTTTTTTAGGTTACCAAATGAATAATAGTAGGAATAGCAAATAAAGAGAAAACTAACCATTCATGGTTTCTGAAATTATTCTCATAAACAATAAATAGGAATTTTAAAATATTTGAATGTTGTCTCACATTTTGTTTTCTAACTTTTTTCGTACTACACCAATTTTATTTATTTTCAACACCAAACTTCTTAGAACAATGATAAATATTTTTTATAAAACTCATTCATATTGGTTTGGTATTTCAGAACTGAGAGTGTTTTATACACACATTTAGAATTTATTTTAAAGTAAGAGTAATTATTAATAAGATTAAGATTAAACTTAAACTTAATTGTTAAAGAATTTAACTTTATATAATTACAATTATTTTCAGTTTTATATCATTGTGTATGTATTAGCTATATTTTTTTTAGCTTAGACTCATACATTTTTAAAGTTTCTGCTCTTCTGATCAATTTTCTATGCGTTTTTTCTACTTAAAAATAATCAAACCTAAATAAATTATCAACTTTACAAGGTTAACTAAACATTTACCTATTCACAACAAAAATAATGTAATAAAACAACTGCACTTGACTCCTAAAGTTGAAAGGCGAAAAACTCTATCTTTTTCCAAGTTATGAAATCAACTCGAAAAATAATGTTAAAATTTATTCTACCATGATTAAGTGCCAATGAGGCTCTAGGGTTTAAAAGTCATACTTAAATGTAAAAACAGAAGCCATAGCTCAGAAAAAAAACGACCATAAGAAAAATTCAAAAGTTCAATAAATTTTCCTCATCTTGCTGAGACCAAGAGACCATGTTTCACATGTTATATACGTTTTTTTCTGCACAATGATGTAAATAATATTTATTACCACCACAAGTCTACTACTGCCACAATGTATTGCCACCACACTACTACAGTAGAGTACAGTTCATAAATGCCATGATAAATGATTTTTCTTTGTAATTTTTTTCTCAGCTACTTTTGCTTACCAATGAAGTTTGGTTCATGTTAAATATTTTTGCATGTTTTAGTACAAATAATATTGTTGTAATGTTCTTTTTTTTCAACCCGCGTCTTCTTGTCTGGCCGAGGCCAATTGTTCTTTAAATGTATTCTTCTCTTAGTATATTTTTTCAAAGAAAATGAAGCCTTGAACAGTGAATAAAATTGAGCTGCCAGTGAAAGAAAGCAGCAGGTGAATTATGACAGATTAAAGAAGTTGTGCTTAAAAGTAAAACTAAATTTTTTGAAGATACTTGTAGGCCTTAAGTTACACAATTATCATACAATGGAAATAACACAATTATTTGATGTTTCTTCTTTATTATTTATGTGGAATTTATTACCTTTGATCTGGGTTTTTTTAGACAGAGAAAAAAAGTATGTTTGTGTTTAAGAATTTGTTATATTTTATTCATTCTTTGTTAAAATTCTTTATAATTTCCTGCAGGAACTAGGAAATAAATGCCTGTCACATAAGACATTTAAAACGATATCTTTAGTGGAGGTTTTCTTTGCAACGTAATAGAGAAAATGTTTAAAAGTGTTTAAACAACAAAACATGTTGTTAAGAAGCACAACAATTTGCTAGTAAAACTTTAATTACTATTCAAGTTGCTTCATGGTATAAAACCCATCTAAATAATTAATTTTATTCAAATTAATGGCTTATATTTGTTGAAAATCTATTTACAAATGGTATTGAATTTTGCTATAATTGAACCAACTAACTGCTGTGTTCTTTTTACTCGCGTTACAGGACAACAGATATAAACAAAACTGTCTATAAATAGTTTCTGACAAGCTACCAAACCAAACTCAAACAAACCAACCTGTATTTACCCTTATTTTCATATATTTAATTAGCAGTTGTTTTGCAATTTAAAATTATAAATAAAACAACGCTAATTTCTCATTAAACTATATTTATTTATATTAATTTTATGTTAATAACTTGTGAAACAATATAAACTCAATTAATCCCTTTTAAATTAAAGCACTTCATAACAAAATAACACTTGATACTCATTAATAAGACATAAATACCAAGCAATGCGTTAACACGTTTTTTCAGTACAAATTTTTAGAATTGCATTTAAATTTTAAATGTTTTTAATAATATTTCTTTATTTAGTTATATTGCATATAAATCTCAATTAACTTATTTTCGCTTTTTTACAATTGTTTATGCTTTTGTAAAGCAAACACACACTCACAATGATTATAATAGATTGATTAACAAGTCTTGAAAAATTAAAAACAAGAACAAACATAAGCAAGTATGTAATTAAACAGACACACACAATAAATAAGTAATTAAATATATACTATATATGTGCTTGAATTAACAATAAGTGCCATACTTGACGTATGAGTGATTTATAATTAAATTGATTTGATCAATACGTATACGCAATGTGTAAAACTTACAGCAAGTGCAATTTATACCGCAGTGTGTGTCTGTGAAAGTCTGCAGCTACTTACTTGTCAGTTGTATAAATAGAAAATTTTACAACATTTAATTTTATATTAATTTTTTTTTGAACAATATAGAAAATAAATATATTTTGCAAAATAAAAAAAAAACAATAATTGATAGAAAGACAGCTAGAGAGCTGGTTGGTCTGCTGGAAAAAATAATGATAATTATGATAAATTTAAACAAATTATTTGTCATTTACATACAATTGCTGCATTAAACAAAAACACCACTAGCAATGAGAGCAACAGCAACAGCAGCATTTATGATATGGACAATATTTAGCCAATTATTTAAATTGTAATTAACTCAGCTGGTGATGCAAGCAGCAATTGCAAATGTGAAAAACATACAACAAAACATTTTATAATAATAAAATCGACAATAATAATTATAATAGATAGTTCAACTACTACCACACTGATAATTGCTATATGCAATAACAACTACATAAACTTAACATACATAGTTGTGGTGTACAGTAGGCCGGCAAATTTATGGCAGCGTTTTAAAATCATTATTACCACATATACCAGGCCCTAAAGACTCCCTTTTTCATATTTTGGTCATTCAAGAGCTGATATTCTGCAAAAACTATTTAATATTGGTCAGTCAAATGCCAGAAAAGTACCATGAAATATTTAAAAACGGTAAAAAGTACCAATTTATAAATAAAATTTATTTATATAAAATTTATTTATTTATATTATATATAAACAAAATTTTGAAAAAAATAGTTTTTTTTAAAAAAAAAAAAAGATGTTGATCCAATACGGAAGTTTATTTGAAACAGAAACGCTTCAAAAATGAGGCAGAAGAATTAGTGAAATAGCAACAGTGATTGATTCTTTCACAACAACGTTTTTCAAACAATTCACAGAAAATTAGTCCGCGGAACAGGTTGTGTTTTTTTCTGCCAAACATCTCTAACGGGAGATGTAGATGTTTGTTTCATCGGCTTCAAAAATGAGGTAGAAGAATTAGTGAAATTGCAACACTGATTGGTTGTTCCAAAATAAATTCAAAGCCGGTGGAAAGAGGCGAAAACAAAGCAAATTAAACTCATTTTAGTTTTATACACGTTTGTTAGTATTCGCCCAAGTCCAGGAAAATTTAGAAAATGTGTTTTGGCCAGAAACTCGTTCAAAGGCCACAAAGAAAAAAAAACAATTGGACCCCAGGTATAGGGTGAAGGATGAAGGAGTTTCTTGTTATTTAATTTTTTTATGGCATATTTTGAGAAGAATTTTGAAAAATATTAAAAGAGTTTTAAAGAAACCTGTCAATAAAGGCCCTGAATATTTCCCCTTTATAAATATATGCCTGCATATAAGTACATAAATGGTAATACATACTAAATTTATGTAATGCATGTATGTCTGTTTCTATATATATAATTTACTATACATATGCGTTAATGCATGCTTACAAGTACTAACTATATACTAGAGTACTTATGTAGCTTGATAGTATACACTTATTTGGCGCTTGTTCCTTTTGTTTTGTTTTGTGTGTGTGTGTTTTTTTTGTTGCACTGTCCCCACTTCAGGCCGGGTTAAAATGCAATAAATGAATTTCATACAATTCATGCAAATGTATATTTAGTAGCAGCCAAAATGCGTATTTTAATGTGCATGTTTGTGTGAGAAAGTGTGTAAATTAAATTTTTGTAAGAGTGTATGTATTAGTGCAAGTACTGGCATAAATATGTGCAATGATGTCAACCGCAAAACAATGCGGCAACCTTTTATTAAATTTTATATTAACTGCACAATTGCAACTTCACATAAATAGACATACATACATTGCTTTTACATATATTTATATATTTTACTTACTTAGTTATAGACAGTAATGAGCATAATTAAACAATTATTGAAGTAAGTTCTGTGAAAATTTTTTAATCTGGTGAAATTGTTTAATTGTTAATTTTACAATAGCATGCCAGCATTTACAAAAAAAAAGAACTAAAAATGGGTAAAGCCCGTGTTTATGGTCTACCAGAAAATATATAAAATATATTTGTATACATATATCGCTTAACGAATAAAGACAAACTTTATAAAAGTGTTGAAATGTTTAAACTTAATCATTTAAATATTTGTAAATTTCACAGTATGTTGACGTTCCTTTAAACATATTTGAATATACTTTTTACTTGTTCTTACTAAATTTGCGCAAGATTTTAAATAGCTTGACAGCTGATAGATTAAGCGTATTAAGACTGGAGCCTTACAGCTAAAAAAGCTTTAAAAAATAATGACTATTTGCCGGCCATCGTTTTCAAAAGTCATTCTAAGTGTGACGGTATCTTGGTAAATATTTGCCGAAAAAGACGTAACCACTAAATAATATATATTTGAACTCATTTATTTATTAACAAGTAAGAGTGCTATATTCGGATGTGCCTAATCTTAAATATCCTCCACCTAAACGTACTAAGAACAAGAAAAACTACACTGAATATCCTTATTCTGTTTTTTTATTCAGTTTTAGTGCAAATTTAATTATTATTTTATATATTGTTTCAAAGACAATTTACCGACCAACATAATTAATGTTAAATACTTTGAAATTTTGTCTAATTTTCACCAGTTTTAATTGCTTTAATTACCAATTCTTACCATAATTTACAGAGTTCGTCTGGTGTTCATAATAATCTTGAGTGTAATTTAACAAACAGAGTATAAAAAAGGGGAACAGTTCGGTTTTAGTGACTGCTCAAAAAAAAAAAAAAAAAAAAAAAAACTTCATCAAGTAGGGCTTTTAGAAGAGATGCCAGCAAAAAAAAAATTGTTGGCGATCACGATTATTTTCGAGGTGGCGGGCCCGTATATCTCGGGAACTACTGGTATGAAAAATACCTTTCCAACGATATAAATCATGATTATAAAATATGGACCGAATATGGGTTAAATCCGAAAAGAATATTTCTTGACCCGAATTTATTTGTTTTTTTTTTTTTGGAAATGGTTCTTATATGGCAACTATGACAAATTATGGGTCGATCTTCTTAAATTTTGGAACAGTGATTTTCATGCATATGAGGATATTTCTCGTCGAATTTCAACATAATAACGGTATATGTAAGATATATATTAGTATTAACGTGGATTTGAAAGTGGACCTTATATGGGGAACATAGTCAAATATAGACCGATATTCTCAAAATTCAGCAGTTTGATTTAGGCATGTATGTAAATGATCCGTGTAAAATTTTGGATCGGTACCCTTATTTATAAGAGATTTATGAATATTAAAGTGATTTTCGGAAGAGTGCTTTATATGGGGCATACGGTTAAAAATAGACCGAAATTCACAAAATTTTGTAGGATGATTTTTGTATATATGTTAATGATCTGTGCAAAGTTTTGAGTCGGTACCGATATTTATACAATATATATGGGATAAATGTCTATTTCAGATGTGGTCATTCTATTGGAGCTATGACCAATTCTGGGCCGACCACCATAAAATTTAGTACAACTATTTATTTGCCTATAAAGATTATTTATGTCAAATTTTAGCCGTTTAGCAATATTTATATATGTTTTATACGTATTTAAGTGAATTTTGGTAGTGGACTTTATATGGGGTCTATGGTGAAACATGGAGCGAACTAAAACAAAATTTTGTTTTGCAATTTCTTTTTGCATAAAACTTATTTTTGCTAAATTTTGTCTTGATATTCCAATTTTATAGGCATTTATGTATAATTGAGCAATATTTCGGGAAGATTTTTGTATGGGGGCTATGAGAAATCATGGACCGATTCATACTATTTTCCGCACACTTTCTTCTATTATCATAAAAACAACGTATACAAAATTGCATATTATTCTGCAATATATTTCAAAATATTGCAATAAAATGAACAAAAAATATCAAATGTTTATGGAGGTTGTCTCACATATTGGTCCATAACTCTGGTTGGCCTAAACCAATTTTACTGATTTTAAATACCAAACTTTTCGAAAGCATGTCTGACAGAATTGTTGAAGATTTGGATCCCGAAGATATCGGCGGACTTCAAAAAACTGATTTCAACATCCAGACAGATAGACGGACATGGCTTAATTGACTCCGCTATCTATAAGCATCCAGAATATAGGGTCGGCAAATTATATCGTGGAAATTACAAACGGAATGACAAACTTATATATACCCTTCTCATGAAGGTGAAGGGTATAAAAAAAACTGTTCTTATTTAGGCCGAAGCACAACCAATATTTAGCAGATCTTGCAAAACTCTTGTAACATTAGGCAAAGACTTGTGTGCGATATCGCGATATAATAACAGATTATACCTAAATTGGTTGCTGCGGTTGATATGTACTTTCAATGAAATGTTGAGACATGTTAGCAATTCAATTACTGCCTAAGATAGTTTTTTGCAAGTAAAATTTTCTTAGCCTAAATTGAATTATACTAATGTGAAATTAATTAAATTATAAAATTGCCTGTGATAATTCCTGTTCATTTATTCTGCTGTTTTAGTGATAACTTGGTTGAAATCTACAACCCACCCGGTATAAAAGGAAGATAATTTATCGTTGCAATATTTACAGATAAGCTATAAACAAATATTCTGGATGTCCTATTCCATGACATAGCTCCACCCTGTGCACTTTTAAGATTCAGTATAAAAAAAAACAGTCTAAAGAAATCAGAATTTTAGGTCTTCCTGGTATATTATTTGAGACGTCTTGAAAGTTAATTTTTGATAACATAGAGACCTAGACCTATGCTAAAGTTACCAATATTAATAGGCACATTTCAACATCTGCGTGATTCATTTTAGTAGCAAATAAAAGAAACCGTCTAAACTGCTGTTGATGTATGCAGAATTTGTTTCCCTCAAAATGGTTATTTTAAATATATAAAAATTCAAATGCTTTAAATAATCTGGTTTACATTAATTTATGTTGATACACATTCATTATTATTAACAAACATTAAGATTATATAATTTTTGAAAGTGGTCTTTTTTTCTCTATATAACAATTAAATTTTATATTAACTGCATATCAATTAACTAATTTTACCGAGTTTCATTACCAAAGAACTTAGGACTATGATGAACATTGCAGCTTGATTTAATTGATTTCTGTTTTGTATTTTGAATGTTAGCCTATCAACATTGAATTTGATATCTGTTAATAAGTATCACAATTACATTCAATGTCTTTCCAATATTACACATATTAAGAACTACTTAAATAAAAAAATTTTGGAAAATAAAACCTTAACAATGTTGTATAAAAATTTCAGACGGAAAACTTATGGCTGCCACTGTTTGCTGCACAAGTATAGACTTGTATTTATACGAATTGAAAAGCCAGTCATATAATGTACAAATATTGCACTGCATGCATGCGATTGACTAGTAGTGGCTGTAGAAGTTGTAATAATTGTCGTTTTATAAACCCCAGGACAACACTATGGGATAAAGTGGCATAAAATGGGAAACAAGTAAACACAGACATATTTTAAACGTAATGATATTCTGAACTTATAATTATTAACTCTAATTACAAAAAGTATTTTTTTTTCCAATTCACAATTACTATTGTAGTGTCGTAGAAGTTGTACGTCGTCTGAATTTACAACAGTTGTACAAATATTGTTGGTAGTTTATATATATATATTTTGTACAACACTTACGACATTTTTGCATATATTTTTCGAATGTTGTATGAAAGTTTAAGTGTTGCCAAAAGTTCAAATACGTATCACAATCAAAAAATTACTCATTTTAGTTTAGAAAAATAACCGAAAATAAACTGATTGAGAAATAGAAAATAAGAAAATAAAATTAATAAACAGCAAATTTAAATAATGGAGATTGTTGTATTAAATTTACTAAAAATGATTATATAGTTTACCTGCTTGAATGAATTTTTTAAATATCTGCATTATATTTCACACATAAAGCAGCAATTATTTTGTGTTTGCTCATTTGTATTCTTAATTATATTTATTGAGTTTTTTTATATTTGTTTTGGTATTTAACTTTTGACATGAAGGCTTTGACAACATAAACATACGACTTTGCTCAAAATTGAGTTCACAATCAGATAGTTGTATCATACAATGTACAACATACAATATACAACAAACTTGTGAATTGCGCAATTATGTTTATTTAGTTATTTATAAATAGGGTAAATCATACCCAAATTTACATTTATTTCATTTAAGACTGATTTATATTAATTTCAAGTAATAATTTAAAATTAATTAAATTTGTATTTGTTTTCATTGCTGAAATGAAATGAAACTCGGATAAAATGTAAAAAATACTTATTTCAATTATTGTGGTAAAAAAGGTTTTTTGTTGGCATTTAATTGTTTCATTTCATATTGCACTATGCAGCAAAATATCAAAATAATTATTTTGTATAGTTTCCAATAAATATATTTAATGTTTTGGATCACTATGGGTCGTTTAACTATTAACATCGAATCGAAACAAATCACATAACACTAGGGGACAAAAATAGTCTTAGCATTCAACAAGTTCTTTGTCATTTAGAAATTAAATTTTATTGAATATTGATCGGACGATATTAATCTTAAAATCATTTTTTTTAACAATATTTACATTATCAACTTTGACGTATCGTTAAAATTTTTAGCTTTCTTTTATATTTATTTAATTGAATTTAATAAATTCAATAACAAATTAATTTCAATATTTTTAGATTTATTTTCACACTAATATTTTTCACAAATTATAAGCCAGGCTTTAACGTAAACTGCTTTATTATTAAATTTTACTAGTTTTCTGTTCAAAAGACTTTTTCTCAAGATACTGCTTTACACAACAAAATGGGGTTTACGAGAACTCTCTTTAAAGGACCATAGTGCCTTCGAAAGGCAATTTGTTATTTCCATAGTGCTGCAGGTTTTATTTGCTGTTGTAAAATTTTTTTAAAATTCTACTACCACATTGTGGCTGTGGTTTAAGTGCAGCATTGTGGCTGTTGTTTGTCGCTTTTTTGTTGCATGTAGCAGATAAAAAAACACACTACAATATGATGTGTTAATGCTGGCTGCCACTAGGTAGGATGACTATTCGAACATTTATATAAATGTTTGTGTTTTACATATATACAATTTTTTTTTTAACAATTTATTGCTGAAGAACGTGCCACTGCAGTTTGCTACAAAAAAAGCAAACTAAATGTGGTAACGTGTAAGTGTGATTGTTTTCAGCTTTCATTCATTCATTTAGTTTTTCCCCTTTAATAATGATAAAGTTTCTTTCGGTTAATGCAGCAATTACATTCACTCACACACATTCACGTCAATACTATACTTATGCTGCACAATGAAATGTTAAATGTTGCAGTAGCAAATAGTAATAGCAGCTCTAGCTCTTGATTTATTTGCTCATTTAGCAATACACATGGCATATATATATTTTTTTTTTTTGCTATATACCAACAAAATATACTTGACTTGAACATTTTGCCATTATATATTATTTTAATTTAAATATTCATTTCAATTCGGTTGGTTGTTTTTTTGTTTGTGTTAAATTTTCCACGCAGCGTTACTTATGCTGGCAACTCATAAATTTTCACACATTTTGTGTTGCATGGAAATCTGCCGCTTTTCGTTGAGTTCATTGTAAAACTTGTGCCATTTTGTTGTTGCAGTTGGGAGTATGTAGAAGGCAGATTGCCGTGAACAATAATTATACATGTCACAACTATACATAGTTGTAGTATTTAAGCATTTTGTTTGTGAAAGTTTTGCCGGAACTGAGGTTTTGGTGAGTTGAGTGGGCGTTGTTAGGAGAGGTATAAATACGCAATTTAAATATTTAAATTATGCATGAAAGTGTACCTTGACATCATCATGTTTGCTTTATGGTATACACGGAGAGAATAACTAGTGGCATTGTAAGAAAATTGAACTAGTTTTAGTATGGCTTACAAAACAGTGCAAAAAATATTAAAATATTTAGTACTGACTTTATGCTAGCCTAATATTAATTAATAATAAAATGTTTATCGCAATCTAATGACACCTCTACTGTTCTGATATGGGATTGTAAGGCATTTCTCATATGATTTATTCTACATTTTGCACAGTGTATCCAATATGTTAAAAAAAAGAACAACTAAATATGGAACAAAATAACTTTTCTGTGTAAATATATGAGTCTCTGTATGTATATGTTTACAGACTGGTGAATAACCAATAGTTCTGGGTGGCTGTCTTGATCCCAGCCTTGATAACATAAAATCCGATGTCATAAATATTTTTATATTAATGTCACAGAAAAACCATTAAATACTTCTGAACTACAAATTGCTAAAAGCTAAAAGCAGAATTAATTTAATCTTATAAATATCCGAGTTTTAGTTTTTATGGTCATCACCTGTACCGCATACTTCTGACCAAGCGCTAACATTTATTTATTGTCAAGTACTTCGCTTCAGCTTTCCCTTGGCAATAGTCCAAAATTGTTCAATTGACCGAAGTTGATTCTATATTTTTTTCTATTACATCAACCTGATTTTCTCAATACCAATTTATTGTAGCTTTTGAAAAGTGGCAAAGAGCCAAAATTTTATGGAAGAGTGGGGCCGTGTAGCCATAATTTTATATAAATATCTGAAGTCGTAGTTGCAGAGGTCAGAAAATAGGTGCTCTTTAGATCAAGCTATTGCTTGTTCACAAAATGTATATTAATATGTTGGTTTACACATACTAAAATTTCTACATATACAGTATCTTATTTGCAGTTCCTAACGTATTCAGTACCCATGTTCTGTAACTACCGCGTCAAGAAACTTTTCGATTAAAATGTGTGTAATGAAACAGAAATTCCATAAATTGATACAAACAGCTGTTTTTCTTACTATACTGTGTCTGTAACTTTTTTGATGAGTAAACGCTGCCACATAAGAAATTTACTCGTCAGTTTATAGAATAAATGTGTCTGTAAAATTTTTGTAAGGAAGTTTCCCGCTTTGAACAAATAAAAACTCGGCGAAGTGTAAGTTTTAAAATAAAAGATATTCTAATCACAATGAATAATAACACGGAAGAGGTTAGTAATTTGTTGTCAAGTGATTTTTTTTATAATTTTAGAAAAATGTGCGATTATGGATTATTGATTTTCTGTCTAAAAGCTTAGAACTCGCTATGAGACAATTTGATGTTCAAAAGCTCGAAAGATTTAACAATTTAACAATTTTTTTTTACCAAAATATAGTTTTCTTTTTACACCACGAAACATTGAAAATTATTCAGTTTTACTAAGTTTTGTTCGCCGTCAACGATATTGTGATTAGTGGTTTTAAACACTGAAATTTCACATCGGCTTTGAGTTGTACATTATGACATTTTTAACGTTACGATGTAATATCCCTTTTGCTAGTTTTGACAGTTTATCACTTTTCGAAAAATGAATATGAATATTTTGTTTCACATCATTTTGACGCGAGATATAAAGATATTTATAAGCAATTTATGAGGTGGCTAGTCGAAAAATTTTGTGATTTTGGCATTTGTAAGACAAATTGTAAGACACAATAGCAAACCTTGTTGATGACAACTTAGAAAAAAATGCCTCCATGCTACCAGATGACGACATTGATCATCTATATGGTGTTCCGCTATCAGCATGCAAGCAATGAATTAGCAAGTTTTGCTATGAGCTTACTCAAACCAGGTGGGCAAACGAACACACCTTTGCAATCACACGACTTATTTGGCATAAACTAAATAGGGAACGTACATTGCACGCGCTAAAACTACAACGATCATAATTAAATGACTTTAAATTCGACAACCATACTAGAAGTTGAAGTCTACCCTACAATGATTTTTGCAGAACTTGCAAAGATGAAGAAGAGAAGGAAACAATCTCTCATTTTCTCTGTCATTGTGCAGCAATGTGTACCTCGCGTAACACCTTTTTGGAACAACCATTCTTTAATAATCTATCTAAAATATCAGACTTCATTAGGAATAGCAAGTGGCTACCGTGATCTGACACTCAATGCCTTCTCTTATAGTATAACTATTGGTCAGACCCATATCGACTCAATAACTGTCTCTAACAACATCTGTCCCCTTTCTTCTATCTCATTTCTTTTCAGGTAACACAAAATAACCAATGAATAGACCTAAGTGAGCTGTACAATTATGGCTGCCTGTTGAACTAAGACAAATTGTCTGGTGTTACAAACAATATATTTAAACCAAACACCATAAACGTTGAAAAAATAACCACTTTCTTGGAGGTTGTCTCACAATTTTATTTATATGTAGTTCGGGTTCCATCAAACTGATTTGACCGGATGTTATTACAAAACTATTTAGAAGAATTATAAACGCTCTGTTGTAAACCTTGTTGATTTTGGTTGGGTATTTTGAACGTGAGTGTTTTACACAGGCGCAAAAGGTAGATTCTTTTTAGAATTTCAATAAACCACGCTTATGGTGCTGTAAGATGTAGAAAATTTGGCATACTTCATTTCAGATTACAAAATGATACTAATGGCTAAATTCATAGTCTTTTGCTAGCTAATGGCAAAGGCTTAACTAATGATTCTTTATTCTCAATGCTTAGTTTGCCATAAAAATACCAAGTAATAGTTAAACAATAGTTAGTATTTTAGTTTACCAATGGTTAAATAATGACCGAGAATTCGGCCATAAGTGACCCCAATAGTTTACTTCTGGCTGCTAAAATAATGACTTTCTAAAATACAATAGATTAAAGATACTAAAAATTACTCAGAGACATTTATATAATAATTAACTTAGCTCTACACCATTTCCAATTATATTTCAGAAGTTTCTAATTGTATTTCAGCATTTTCTAATTGAATTTCAGAAACTTCTAATTGTATTTCAGCATTTTCTAATTGAATTTCAGAAACTTCTAATTGTATTTCAGAATTTACTAATAGAAATGCAGATTAAATTTCCTTGGCAATGGTGTAGGTTACCTAGAATGCACAAAGTAACCAATTAACAACTCTTTGCAGTACAAAGAGCTTGTAGTAGAAAATTATACAAACAATTTACAAATTATAAATTGTAGCTAGCCAAGTGACTTCAGATTAGACATTAGCGAAAATTGCTATCAATTAGGGATACATTGACTCAATGTAGAACTGCTGGGTATGTATTAGTTAGTATTGTGTGTACCTATGTATGTATGTATGTACATATATTTTCGATACAAGTGCATGTGTAATCGAGATACAAACCACAGTACAACAAACAAACCAGGCCTACAAAATGTTATTGTAATTGTTGGCCAAATACAATTTGCATGTTTCACAAATTCAAACACATGCAACGCAGTAAGTTTACATTGTATGTATATGTGTTGTTTTATATGCATATACTAATACCAACACTTCTATGCAAATACTCACACACTTGTACAAATACTTGTACAAACTCATACACCTACAAATACATGCATATGTATTTAATGCTACAAATATAGAAATATGGGTCAAAGTTAAATGTTGCTCTTATTGTTATTATTGCTGTGTGTTTATTATTTTTTTTTTTAACAGCAACAAAAACAAATACTAACTACTACTATAGATCTACAACATTTAGTTGAAATGTGTATATCACATTGTCAATAAAACTTTGTTTGTTCTCCCGAAAATATTTGCAAAACTAATTTTTTTCCTATTTACTTTAAACGTGAAGTTTTTTTATGAACATGCAATTCGTTCGTATAGTATTTTTCACAAAAATAATAATTAACATTGTGAACATGTTGCTGTTAATAAAGTGTGTTGCAGTGTTTTTTAGTTTGTTTACGAGTATTAATTATTGTTGAGTTGCTGTTTATAGATAATTTTAGGCTAGGATATGGTTGTTTTATTATTAGTGTGTTTTTTAATAAACAAAATAGAGTTCAGCTTTATTGCGGTAAGGAAATGTTGTAAACAATAATCAACAGTTTTTTTTAATAGATTTTAAATGTCGAATTGTAAAATTTATAGCAGAGCAACTGTATTATTGGGATACAAAATATAATTTAGTTTTGGATGAAAGTAGAAAGTGGTATAAATCAAGACTATTTATAGTTTTAATACTTATATGAATTTCCTCAATATCTAAGCAAATGTTTCTGCAGGCATTCTTTTATATCATAATACGAAGTTGTAGTTGGAGAGGTGACAAAAGGTGTAATTTTTACACCATAGCTGCAAATTGCTTGGCATTTTGACACATATATCAAGTACGGGTTGGCATTCCCTCGTTTAACACCGGTAGCTGTCCAATTTTTATACCCTACACCACTATAATAACCCCCAAAAATATTAGTCCAACACCCATCTTAAAGCATAGCGATCGTCTTTGAATCATTTCATTTTAGAGCGCAATTTTGCAGATATATCGATAAAATTTGGTACATGATATTTTTTGGTCCAAGGTCGGCGGTTGGAATTGAAACTGATTGAAATCGATCCATTATTTTACCTAGCTCCCATATCAATGAGCAAATAGAGGTTTATTGGTCATAAATGTTTGATTTATGCATGTATACCAATTAAGTTGTACATGAAGTCTTATCTCATCAACTAATTTTGAGATCAGTCCATATTTAAACATAGTCACATATAACCCCTCCCAAAAAAAAAAATCACTTTAAAGAGCATAACTATCTTAAAAAATTTTGGTATCCACATCATACTCAACATGAGCCTGTTTCGTATCTACAAAAATCATTTAGGTCTAATTCCGAAAATCAATTTAACGACCATAAATCTCTTAATAATATTCAAATGAAATTGAACACAAATATGTTTCATATACATATGTGACCCGGCTTATGACTCAAAAAAAATTTCCACTTTTTTTTGGTTTCGATAGTTTTTGAGATGCTCTTTCACGCGGTGAAAACTAGAAAGTCCTAACTTGTTTAGAAGTGTACCAAAAATGTAGAGAAAAAAGAGCACAAATGAAAGAAAAACAGAGTTTTATTGAAAATCCAGAATCAAGATAATAAATGGAATTGAAAATTTTAAAAACAGGATTGCACGCTGCAAAAACGATTTTAACAAAAAAAAAAAAAACATATCGAACTTATCTCATTTATGCTCTTTTGCCTTTTTTGGTCATGACTGTTCATAATGCAAAAGAAAAACTACTAAGAAACTGACGAAATGCATTGTTTATTTTTAACAGCTGTGTCTCGCAATTTCTTTTTTGAGTCATAAGCCACCTTTTCATATTCCGGGCCACATATACCGAAATCACGACAGCTAATTTTATAGAGGTTGGTTTATAATTAGTCACAACTCCCATATGAGACTCTCTTCGAAAATCACTTTAACATCAGATAATCAGATTAAATTTAACACAAGGAAAGAATATTTATATGCTCCCATTTTATTATATGGTACTATAGGGTCGGGCTTAACCGACTATACTTTTTTTCTTGTTTTTTATGTTGTTGAATTTCGTTAAAACTTGCATGCCCGTTTTATATCAAATAGTTTATTGCATGATAGTTGTGAAACCCAGTATCTACAATACAGATTCCACATGCTGTTTTTTAAGGCGGGACTTACAAAAGTGTTGTATTTTTTGCACATTAATTGTCAGAGAGACCCGAGTTTTGTTTTATTAAACAGTAGCTAATTTCTCTGCTTTTGAATGAATCCTGCTGCTCTCAAACATTTGAAAATTACTGCTTGCGTATTTTCCGATGATTTGGTTAGCTCTTGTTGAGTTTGACAAGAATCTTGATGGAGTAATGGCCGTCAAACATTGTTGGCTGGCCTAGATGATCTTTATCTTCCCGGCGAAAAACAGTAATTCTGAACCGGACAAAACAATTCCTGCTCGTGGAAACCAATGGAACACATTCACCGTAAGCTTCGGTGAGCAATCGGTGTGCTGCAGCGTAACTTTTTTTTTCAAATTAAAGAAGTAAAGCAAAAATTCCTGCATATGATTCTTTGTTGGAATTTCGATGCTTTGTCGATATTTTCAATGCAAAAAAAATCGTTGTTGTTTAAACTATAATGTTCAATAATTAAATAAGAAGAAATGACAGATAAGTAACCTTCAAAATTACATATAAGTTTCCAAAGGTAGAAATCGCGTTGCTTTTTTTTTTGTTTTTTTTTTTTAGTATTTCCTAAAGAGTTTTTTAAAAAAGCTTCATTTTCATATCTACATAGATCTTAATACTATTATGGGCTACAATTTTGGCAGGAATTACCCAATAATTATGACAAGTGCCAACTGTTGATAGTTTTCATTGAAGATTTAATTTTTTTAAAATTAATTTTTTTCAATTAAAATTGAGAAAATGTCATAATTTTTGTTATTCTGTTGTGTTTGTGATTTATGACGACTACCAGCTGTTTATTTCAGTGAAACATAATTTTATAATTTAATAATTTTAAAAATTGAAACTTTATATTTTAAACTGATTTAAATCTTTTAAAAATATAAAATCCATTATAAAATTCCGCAAATTTCACACGGGTCACTGTGTGTTCAATAGAACAGCCAACGCTTTATTTATATATGATTTATAAATAAAGCGTTCGGTTTTTTGGAGGTAATACAAATTTTAGCAAAATTTTTAAATACAACATAAACTACACCTCAATAATTTATGATTTGTTTTCACACAATCATCCCTCTTCATGTGGTCACTCTTTAAAAGCTGTGTACGAAATAGTAAAGTATATGTGCATGTGTATATGTGTGTATGTGTGTATGTGCATAAAAATAAATAGAAATATTTTTCAATTTCAATAATTCTTTCTTATTTTTTTGTGAACGAACTAGTGTTAGGTGTTGTAGCATGTGTGTTATTTGATAAATATTAAAAACAAATATTATGATGAAAAAGGCAGCATAAACAACAAAGTAATTGTATTTAACCCCAACTCTACGTTATACAAAAACACACACGCACGTTAATATTAGTAGTCAGTCAGAATACTACAGTATTCAATAACGTGATGTGACGTGTCTGATGGACTGACAATACAATAAAAATAAACCTATTATTTCTTATTGTTTCGTTTTTGTTTGATTTTTGTATCTATACAATAAAATTTTAACAATTGTTGCCAATAATATACAAAAAAAAAAAAAAAACATTTACACTGATTGACGGGTATAAATTCATATACACAAACTTCCACCCATTGCACTGTATGCTGCTCGTATACAAACCTATACTCACTTACTTTTATAAAAGTATGCTACACAAACTGAATACATAGTTTTGATGCAAGTAAGAATATGTAGTCGATCTTGTCCTACCATATGATACCCTATAATTATTAAACTAAGTGTTTGATGTAATGGTAATGACAATGAAATATGTAGTAAAGTATAGGTACAACTAAAAATAAACTTAAAACTAGAATAGTTGGACCCAAATCTGATCAAAAATATCATCACATTGTGCAAATTTAAGTCAATTTTTGTTATTTTTAATAAATGTTGTGCTAATTTGTTTCTTTTTTTGGAATTTGTAATGCAATGGTTAACCAAAGGGATCATCAATGATGTCCTATGTTGATGATAAAAGATTGGAAATGGTGACGCAAGCGGGGTCTTCCATCAGTCCCTGAATAATTTTGTTTTTGTGAGTTTGTTTTGTTAGGTTCAGTTTTTTTAGTGTTATGACCGATTGTGTGTGTGTGCGTGTTAAGAACGTACGAGAGCACATATCTCGAGATTTAGTCATGGCAGCACCACAAGCGTATACGGTAAAAGTGTCGTAACAGTAAATGAACTTGTGTACAGGTATCCCTCGATTTACGCGGTACTTTATTTGCGCGCTTTCGATATAACGCGATTCAATAATAGTGACCGTTTTTCTGTATAACGCGCTTTTTTGACGCGTTTTTAGTATAACGCGATTTAAAAATAGTGACAACCCTCAAATTACGCGCATTTTACCATTATTTAAAACATTTAGAACAACATTTTTAATTTTTTTTTTTCAAATAATATATTTATTTATTTTTTATTTATATTTATTATTTTTACAAATAAAATAAATTTAATTCAAATTCTATTATACTAATAAGTATTTTTTTAATAGGGATTTTCGGTCCCAAATATAAATTTTGTATATAGCTAGTGTTTCAATTTGCGCGGTTTATTATATTTCTGGTCCCAAAACAGAATTTTGTGTTGATAGCTAATCTTTATTTACGCGGTTGTGAATTACGCGGTTTTAATCCGGTCCCAACGTACCGCGTAAATCGAGGGATGTATTTCGATTCGAAAGTAAACGCTTTCGAAATACAATATAAAAAGTATACAAATTCGAACGATTATTCTTTCGAATCGAAATACCCATTAAACCTGCAGTTTTGAAAACAGAAAATAATTATTAACGTCGTTATATGTTGGAAAAGTTAGAAATTATAAATGGAACAAAAAATTCTTATAAATAATTTCAAAGCAGCTACAGATCATGTTGCCCAAATCTATAGACACTTAATTTATGAAAACGGAAAAGGAAACTGAATTATTTTTTCATATTTTTCATTTTAACTCTTATATTGAAAACTATTTTTGTTGTTGTTTTTTAATTTAATAAATTTGTTAATAAATTTTATTTTCCTGAAAATGTTATACATTGTTGTAACGAATAATTGGAAGAAATAATAAATAAGTGAAAGAAAATTTTACCTTAAGCTTGAAGAAAATATAAACTTTGATACCCTACAATAATATTCATTCAAATAAAGGAAATGTTTCTTACGAATAATTATTCCATGAAATTAAAATATTTTCTAATAATTTTTTCTAAAATAATCGAATACGAGGGCGACTCGGCAACTACTTTGCCTTGAACATTAAGCGCGGTATAAACAGAAAAAAATTAAGTGTTTTGGAAACTCCCACATGTTAAATTTCTTTTCGATTTCGAAAATCCAAAAGAGACGCATCAGCGATTTTTTTTACAATAAAAAAATTAGAAATTCGTGGTGTCATTAAATATTTAAATGAAAAAGGTTTAGCGGGACAATAAAATCATAATGATATGGTGAATCACTAACTGGAGGTGGAGAAGTACATAGTGAACATAGTGAAGTATATAGTGAAACTATAAATCTTACAGTTTAACATAAGCAATTGCTATTTGTATAGAGCAAATTTAGCAGGTTTTTAGCCAAACTTACAAGAATAATATTTTTCTTTGCTGGCCATTTTCGCTAGTAAATTGTTAAACACGCTATCAATGTCAATGTGAAAAACAGCCATTTCTTAGATTTGCAGGTGTGTTATGAAACTTAATCTAGTAACTGCACGGTAGTTTAAAATCATTATTAAAGTTTATTGTCGGTATTGTTGTATATTACACAGAAAAAATTAAAATTGATTTTTAATTAAAATATTCGTATATTTAATTAAACATTTAATTAAAAGTGGACCGATGAAGGAATTTGCAGTATCAATTAAAATATTTTGTAAAAATTTAATTAAAAGTAGTTTTAATTAAAAAAAAATATTATATTATTTAATTGAAAATTGTTTTTTAATTAAAAATTTAATTGATATGATTAAAAGTTTAATTAAAAATCAATTAAGACTCAATTGAAAGTTTAATTAAAATTTGTCGGGCAATAATTTTTTCTGTGTATTGTTTCAACATTTTGCAAATATGAATGTATACTCAGGGTTTATTAACATATTTTGAATTTTCGATTGTTTAAAACGAAACAGAAAATATGTAAAATGCAGGCACAGTGGTCACAGTGTTAAGGTTTTTTATATTTAATGTTCTTTTAAAAATAACAATAGTTAAGCTAGTAGGGTAGTTCAGTAGTGTCTATAGCTTAACAGTAACAGTTGTCAAGCTTGCAACAATGATAACATAAACTATGCTTTGAACCATTGTAAAATGTTTCTTCCTCTTAAAAGGAGTCACCCTAATGTGTGTGTTTATATCATGTCTGTTGCTGCTCATTTTGTTTTTAAATTGAATACAATTTTTTGTAATGTAATAGTAATTTATGTAATAATTTATAATTTCTTTAATTTTAGTGTTTATTTGGAAATAAGTAATTTCACTTGCAAGAAATAAATGTAATAAAAATGAGTGAAATATATAATAATAATAATAAGACACACTTAAATATAATAATTAAGAAGTCCTTAAACATTGAGGGTTTGTTTTGACAGATAGCCAGACATTCTTGAATGTGAATATTGGCCACATTGTTGGCTTAAATTAACTGGTATTGCTGTGGTTTTTTACAGTTCTGTGGAAATATATTTACATAAATTTGGTATTGTGCTGTTTACTGCGTATTGTGCACTGATGCAAAAATATATCACATAATTCTTGTGCACTCATTTGCATTGACAATGTCATTTAGTAGTTATTGTCTAACCATTAAAAAGGAGATTTAAATAAATTGTTTGTTTGTGTTTCGGTAAAACAGCCAAATGCATAAATTTGGGTTTTCTATTTTAGATTTTAATGACAAGTGAAATTGAAATTTAGAAAAATAAAATTAAATTTTCTCAAAAGTAAACAAATTTTGAACAAAAATTTTGGCCGGAAAAATTTTTTACTGAAAGTTTTTTTGCAGCACGATTCACCCATTTCGAACAATTTTTCTGAAAAATCAAAACAAAATCTATTAGTTTTACAAGTGGTAATATTGCGGCCATTAATTGTCAAAAAAACAAATATTAAAATATCGTGTATTAAAAATGATTGAAAAAAGAAAGTTGCTTTTGCTGATGGCCATGGAAATACTTAAGACATTATTATTTGCATGCAAAACGGTCACCTATTGGCAACTCAGTTCAGTTTTGTCCAGACAACATATAAAATTAAACCAAAATATTTTCTCTCTCTCTTAAAAATTTATATAAAAAAAAACTTTGGCTAAACAAATATTTTGTTCAGAATGAATAGGTTTACCCACCTTATACAAAAAATTGAAATATAATAAAACAAGCTATCAAACAGTCTTATTATTGAAAATAATATTTTTATTAATTGTAGAGTTAGTGTCGTGTAAGTTTTTTTTTTTTTTTTTTTTTTTTTTTTGCAATTCCATTTTGAAAGTTACTTGGATTTTTTTCATTTATACATTGCCTTTTGTTTTAAATTCTGTTTCAAACTTTTGCCTCAACACCATTAATATAAATTTAAAATACCAAATTGATTTATATATTACGCAAATTTTTCTACAGCATTTACATTAATTTATATTAATTTAAATAAATCATACAGATAAATGTGTTGCATCTTTATCATGTTGCCACAAAAAAAGGCAAGTATAAAGATATAAAGAAAGAATTGTGCCACACAATTTGTACAATTCCTTGGCTTGTCATGCTGCTCAGCAAATATTAAATAATTGTACTGTACTTTCATTTCGCCTAAAGCAAAATATTGTAGAAAACAAAAAAAATTAAAAACACAAAATTTAAAGGACCCAAAATAAAAAAGCGTGATCCATTTCGAGGTTACCTACATTTTTAAAGGCCTGGTACAAGGCCTGAATCGAAGCGGGTTTGTCCGCAAAAACTTTAGACTTTACATATTACCACGGGAAAAAGTCTAACGACCGGCCCAAAACGTGAAATTATGTGCTCACCGAAGTGTTCTCTCAATAAATCGATTGATTAGTGTGATGTGTGGGAAGTGGCGCCGTCTTGCTAAAGCCAAATGTCGCCGAGATCCCAAGCTTCAATTTCGGGCATCAAATAGTCGCTTATCATGACACGATAATGGTCGCCATTGACGGTTACGTTTGCACCGGCATCATTTTTAAAGAAATACGAACCACACCAAACCCTTGTTTTTTCTGGATGAAGTGGCAGTTCTGGAATCTCTTCAAGTTGCTCTTCGTACTAAATGCGGCAATTTTATTTATTTGTTGACATACACATTGGGCCAGAAATGGGACTAATCGCTGAAAAAAATTTGCTTCAAAAGTGCACGAAACACATTCCTCACAGAACGTGAATTTTTGTAGTAAAGTTGAACGATTTGTAAACGTTGTTCAGGCGTAAGTCTTTCTATTATGAAATGCCAAATAATACTAAACAAAAATAACATGACAGCATGACACAACTCACACGTGATCTGTCAAAAAAAGACTATTGAAAAAAGTATCTCTACTTGAATCACACTTGAAAACCTATCATCAGTGGTGGTTTCTTACCATTACTGGTGGTAAAAATAATAGAATGTATAAGTTTGTCATTTGGTATATAATACTTATGTGTCATACATTTAAGACTGCTCAAACTAGGATTGTCTAGAAGCTTATTTTTTATTTGTCAGTGTGTTTAAATCACGCTCATGTTTATATACTCATTATATACTCATGCAGAGTATATAAGATTCAACATACATATCTTACTGGTTTTTATCAGGATTATTTTAAAACATCTTTTCAGTATTTATACATTTTTTTGCTTTTAGTTACTGCATTTTGTGGCGAAATACATTTGTTTTCTATGTCTGTATTGTCCATGTTTAATTCTAAGTATGCGCTTGTATATTTGCCAGTGTTTGCATTTTATTACATGCTTTTAGATACTATTCTACCCAAGAAATATAATAGCGCTGGTTATATATATATGTGCTGAAATAAAGCAAACTGTGGAAAAACATCACGTTCTCGAGCACAAAACAACTAACAACAGTATCAAGGCAAATGGTTGAAAGAAAAAATATCCTGCTTGTACTTGGAAAATTATTACCAATGCTGTAATACACTCAGAGATTTATGGACCAAACAGGTGTAGTATGTTGTTTGATATCTCTAAAGAATTGTTCATATGTTGGTATATAAACAATTATGATCGGAGATAGGTCTGCAATTCCATTGAGTAACTATAAAGCATTACAAAGTATTTGCAATTATTCAAGTAATTAAATGTTTTCTTAATCATTTACCAGAGTGGAGAAATAAAAAAGGGAAAACTATTTATTTCTGTAACAGTTTTCAAATCTTAGTGAAATTTAGCTAACACTAATATTTTTCTTTGAGTTTACTTACTTCCTGCTAACAATTCAGCTTATAAATAGACAGAGTAGAAAACGAACAAAAACAACTAATGCAAGTTAAAAGCAAAATCAACTAAACCAAGTGAATTATTGAGTAAAAAATAAATCTGTACGCGTGAACAACATCAAAAGAGTACGTGTGCGGAAAAATCACAAGACCACCATAGAACGCTAACACAACAGCAGCTACAATCGAACTAGGAAACATATAAATTCCATAATACAATCAAATAATTTCTCACAGTTCTGCAACTCCCATAAAATAAAAAAAATCTTTAAGTAACTGATAACAACGATTTTAATGCACAATATTCCTTCACGCTTTTTATCCCTTTGTCTTTATTCAAAAGTTATAATTTTAATGCATCGCACAAATCATGCAGTGCTTAACACTCTTGACATAACCCCAGCAACTGTCACTCCCATTATTGACTTGAAACGCTTTCAAATAGCTTGTATGCATACATACACTTTGGGTGTCTTCACTAGGCCGCTTTGTTTAAGTTTTTTTTTTTTATTTTTTTTTCGTTCTGCGTTTAAATGTTTACAAGCAACACAGCCAGTGTGTAATGCATCAATAAATAAATCAATTAAAAATTTTAATAATGCACTGCTACATTGCCTCCGTTGCTTCTCATCATCTGGCTGTCGCATTATATTTACAATTTTACATACATACATATATACAGGTTTATGTGGTGGTCTGGTGTATGACTGTTTGTAGAATAAACTTTTAAGGGCTGGGGTAAAATTGGTCAATTATTTAAAGAAAAAGAAAACAAACACAAATAATAATAAACAAATACTTTTAAATGTTAAAATAAACTTTAGAACGCTATGGGTCTAAAAATAAAATTGTATAAAACAAATTTTAATTTTTTAACCTTCTGCGACAGACGTGCTAGTCTAATGGCCAGTTTTTAGCTTGATATTTAAATACGAAATTAGTTAATTTTTCCTTAAACTTAAGTTGTAGTTAAATACGGTTTAATTTTTTCAGTCTCAAATTAAGTTTGGTATTTAATTATGATAAAAGTATGGTAGCACTATTAAATGTCAAAAAAATGTAAACAACTTCTTCATTTAACAGCTGATTTACTATTTAGTTTACACATTGTTGTAAACTAAATAGACAAAAGCTGCATCATTCATATCCTCTTCATCTAAATTCATTGTTTTAGTTGATATTAGTTGATATTGATAATAATAAGCACAATGTTTTTATTCGCGGCGAGTTTATTTATTGAATATTTTTTATCAAATAATAAAAAAACTTCAATGCGCAATTTTCATAATTTGCAGAACTGTCAAGATCATATGGTAGTATGAAAAACTTAAGTTGTATTTAAATGGACGTAGTCAGTGACTTAAGTTATATTTAAATATGATCTATAAAAATGAATTTGGTATTTAAACAGAATTTAAGTTTAAACACACTTTAATTTTTAAGTTAAAAACTGGCCATAATAGACACCAACAAACACAAAATAGTCATTTGCAAATTAATGCTTTAAAAATGCCACCAAACTACATTTAACACGAATGGCCCTTTTTTTAATAGAAAAACTATTATATTAATTAAAACTTACACTGATGACTAAAGGTACGGTCACACTTGGCAAATGTTTGCCGCAAAATAAAATATATTTGAACTTGTTTATTTATTAAAACAAAAACCTTGATTATTTAGGACAAGACACAACAAATATTTAGTTTTCATTTATTTGATGCTGTTTGATCTTGCAAAACTCTTGTAGAAGTAAACAACGTCAAACAAATTTGTGCTAAAACAAGTGGTTACGCTTTTTTGAGCAAATATTTGCCATGAGTAACCTTATCTTAAGAAACAATTTTTTTTTAGATTTTAGTATTTGGAAAATATCGAATCATGAAAATGGTGTCTGGTGTACTACCACGTCAATAGAATTGTTAGAACAAAACCACATCAATCACAGAGGGTTAAAGAATTATGACAATTTGTTATAAAATAATTTCACATGTGAAGTTAACGTGTCAGAATTGTAGATATAAAACATGATCAAGGACTGCCCAGAAATAAAATAACAAAAGTTAACTTTTTCGTAAATAAATACCACCCATTGTGCAGCGAACTGCAGCTGTCTTACACAAAGCAAGCATATTAAATGGCAAATTCTACTTAAAATTTAAGAGTATTTAGCATGAATGTGTACCAGTGTTATTAGATTCTTGTTGTTACTGTGAAATGTAAACAAATAATAAAAAATTAATAAAATAAGATGAAATAAGAAAAAAAAAAAAAAAATACAAGAACTAATAAACTTTAATGATCACTCCTTCTATTTGAACACATGTTGAACACATTTATTCGTAAGTATATGAAACATTGTTAATATTGTTGTATCAACAACATATTTACTCATGCATTTATATTTACTTACAACATGCATGATTCGAGTGAATTTTCCAACGAAAAAAAAAAAAAATGATAATCATGTTTACATTTGTTATTATTTTTTTTTTTTTTAACAAATTCACTTAAGATGCATATTTCCATTTACAAACATGTGCCAACATTTGAGTCTTAATAGTACTGAGGAAGAAAAAAAATTAAGCCCAAATTGTTATTGTTGACATAACAAATAATTAATATGAAACATCAAAGCAACAATTTTCTTATGTACATTGTATAATTTTTTTTTTTTTTTTTTTAATTTTTTTTGGAAACTGCCAACAACAAATGAACACTTACTTGCACATGGGTTGCAGCTACTTTTAGTTTTCTTTTTTTACATTCTGACTTTATAAATTCCTCATGTGTGTGCTTTTTTGTTTGGTATATGTATGAAAACACAAAAATATAATTATAAAACATCAAATTGAACATCATCATTTGTCATGCCATTAAAAATGACAAAGGTCCCATGACTCATGTCGTGACCCCCTAAAACACAAACAGAATAAATAACATAAAATATACAATATGGTTTGTATGTCGTATAGCTTTTTTCTGGTTGTGAAAAGCTTACATTTTAAACAACGAGTTTGTGTGAAATAATGTTGAGTTTAGTGAACAAGAACAGGAGTGCATCATTAAATTCATAAGACAGCTGTTATAATTATTACACTAAATGAATAAATACACTTTTATTTTTCTCTAAGTGTATAATTTTATGTATGAATATTAACATATTTGTAATAAAGGATGCATATATGCTGCACATATCTATCTCAGTATCTACATATTACACCAATACCTCGCTTTGCGTCGTTTCGTTTTGCGTTTTTTTTTTCAAAGTTGCGTTGCTGCTTAATTATAATTAAAAATTCGACGTTGTGTTATTTTGGTTTTTACTGCCGTATTTATAAAAAATAAACTATGCTTGAAGTGTGCTTTAAGAAAAAATTTCATACAAAATTTTCTTAAAGTACACTTGAAGTCTACTTTAATTTTTTATAAATACGGCAGTTAGTCTTTAATTTTTTGTTTAAATTTTTGCAAAATCTGCAACATCATTGGACGCTAAAACGATGACATTGTGCGTGTCAGTGCTTTGATAATCGAAATGGAGTTGCACAGAGAAAACCATTAAGTAAAATGGTATTTCAGACAAAGGCAAAAACCTCATTTGATGCATTATGCAACGATCATGCTAGTGTTAGTAATATGTACATGCAATTGCTATAAGGAAATTTAGTTTAAGTTGAAAAAAGAATACATTCCAGAGTGCCACTTGTCTAGAAAAAATATAACTTTACAAAGATATTCTTGGAATATTATTTCAAGCCGAAATAATAAGAAATTTTCTCTAATAGTTGAAAAAAAAGTTTTTCGATCTTTACATGGTTTGCTAAAAAAAATCGTAATTCACTTTGCGTCGTGTTTTTTTTTTACAACATAACCCCGATGCAAAGTGAGGTATTGGTGTATATGTTTTTTTCTTTAAACTACTGTTTAGTTTTTCTAATTTCCTTGTCTGCCAGTAAGGGGCTAAATGTCGGGCAATAAAATATAATTTACACTCCAGGAACATTTTCATATTTTTTCAGTTGTAGGAAAAGCAAATGAAAACAGAAAAAAACTATTGAAATTCTGGGTAAAGTATTGTTCACAAAAACTCCGTTCGTCTTAGTAGTTTAATATTTATAAAACAAAACTAGACACTATATACTTATGAACCAAAAATTGATACTTAATTGATTAATAGTTTATAATGTTTTCTCTAATTAAAATCGTAATTTATTATTATTATTATTATTATTATTATTAAAATCCCTGTTTTTGTGTCAAAGGATTATTATTAATTGTTTCACAACATTTCAATCAATCTGCTCTGCACATTTGCTTAACCCTTCTTTGCACAATGAACTTGTTTTTATTTTGTTTCTATTTATACCATAAATATAGACTAACCCCCTTATTCAAAAATGATTATTAAATTTAACAAACGTTTATTAAACAAATTTTTATATGCAAATCTGTCTTAATAAACGTTTGTTAAATTTAATAATCGTTTTTGAATAATTTTAACCATTTTCTTTTATATATTTCACCCACAAAAATGCAAAGAAGTGTTAAACTCGCATATTATTGCATAGAACCTGGGGACAATTAGCGGGGTTTATATATATTTTTTTATTAAGTATTCTTAGATACCAATTCATTACCACGTTTGTATAATGACGGGGAGCTAAATCCGGTCTAAATCACACTTCACTGAAATGACATCTTTTATATAATCCTTTGAAGTTGAAGTGGAAGTGGAAGATAAAACGGGTGCTCTTCAGACCACAAACGAAAATTGCTTGCCAAACCATTTATCCATTTATTTCATTTATCAAGAAGAAATTCTTTTTACAACAGAGGCTTGTTGAAATAACAAAACAGTTTGTACACTCATTGAAAATTTGTACAATGAATAAAATTTCGCTCGAAAATCGCATTAAAAGAATGAAAATTAGTATTTAGTTTTTGTTGAAAAATAGTTGGGTTTCTGAAAATCCAGAAGCAATTTTTGAAAAGTTTTTGACTGTATGACTGTTTGACTGCGCACATGTTCTGCAAGCCCAATAGACTAGGCAATAGTTTGCTGGACTATCAGTCAGAGGGTTGTAGGTTTGATTACCGCCAAAGACTCCGTTTGTTTTCTGCAGATAAGCTAAAAAGCTTCGCAGTTTGCTTATGTTTGTTAATTATATTAAAAAAATTTAATACCAAAATTTTTAAGAGATTTATAGTTGTTAAATTGTTAAAAAAAAATTATGACATGCGCTTTAATACTACTGAATTGTATTCTGTGGCGCTATGTTAAAGATAAACCCCCTTATTTATAAAAACTTACAACAGGTGTGTAAAACAAATTTCCATGCAAAATTTTCTTTATAAACCTATTGTAAGTTTTATGAATAAGGCGAAAAATCTTTACAGAGCCAGTAGGAACGATTACAGCCAGGGCTGCCAGAAGAATTTCGGAAAATATCGTAAAAATCCCGATAAAAAAGAAAAAAATCGTCATTTTGAATTTCAAAAAAATCGAAAAAATAAAAAGTCACTACATATTTCCAATAGTATTTTGAAATTTTTATTTAAACGAAAACACGAAAATTCAAGACAATATAGTCTCTTGTACGATACATATCACAATACATAAATGTTAATTTTTTAAATAAGAAATCACAAAAAAAATAATGTTAAACACACAACTTGGGTAATATTTTTACAATATCTTAGTCCGCTTTCACACTCTTCAATTCTGACTCGTCAAGGCAAGTATTTTTGGATGAGATAGGAAAGTATAAAAAAGGAGTATAAACTGGACGGTACTAGTCAATTTTCTTATTTCCTCTTGGTTTTTCTTTGATGCATGTTGATTTGCATTAAAAAGTACGAAAATTGGATTGACGTGTGTAAATGAAATGGCAAGTTCAAAAGAGAATTGAACAAAAACTGGTCAGCTAAAACTGAAGAGTGAAAAACAAGACTCACAGTATTTTATAAATAAATATCTCAATATAGCATATTTTATTAATTCAGGTTAAATTACAATGTGAAAACAATTTAGTTTATTTAGTTTTAAATAACATTTTGAGTAAAGAATCAAATTCATCCATCATATATTATTTCCAAAGAATTCCGTATTTTTGTTGTTGAAAATTATTTGGCTTTAATATTTTCTCGACGTTTTGTTGAAATAGAAAAAGTTTATGTAGAATTTCCCCGTTGAAATTCAGAAATTGTTTCCTGTATAAATTTTAGTTCATGGAATTAAGTATTTAAAATGATTTTCATATTTACCAATAAAATAAGTAATTTCTACTAACCGGACTCATAATATTATTATGTGGAATTATTATACTTAAACTCAACAATTGGCTTAAATTAAGAAAACATCACTATCATTTAGTTTTGTTCTTGAAATATGTCATGTTATTAAATGAGAAAAATATGTAGTTGTCTCCAAAAATGGGTGAATTTGGTAACAAAATCATTAATATAACAAACAAATGATAGAAAATTTTAATATTCAGAAAATCGGCACTTTCAATGTCAAATCATCACTTTGCTATTTTTAAAACAAAAAATCGTCAAAATGACAATAAATCGTCAAATCTGGCAGCTGTAATTTACAGCTTTAAAATTCAGAATTTTAGGAAATGATATTAAAAATTTGAAAAAAGAAACATCTGTTTGCGAGTTGTTTATGTGTCCTAAATTTTAAAGTTTTAAAGATTTTCATAGAAATTATTTGCTTTATTTAAAAAAAATTTAAAAACCCTTTATTTTGTTTTCCCAAATAAAGAAAATGTTGGTTTTGGTAAATAATAAGAAGCAATAAGAAGTATTATGACCGAATTTTATGTGAGCAAAGCTTAAAGTTGAGTTTTAAACACAAACAGAAAGATGAGTACATTCAAATAAAATCATAAAAAATCTACTGAACTGCAGTATACAAATACATATAAGAAGAACTTGGGTTTGGGTGAACATTTACTGCTGCCAAAAGTTGCTAACAGACACACACACACACATGCATGTGAGTATAAATAAATTTGTATGTATGTTTTTTTTTATTAAAATGTTTCCAAAAAAATAATAACGTTTTTTGTGTGTTTTTGTTGAAAACAAAAAACTTTATCCATAACTATAAAACAACTCTCTTGAAAAGTCAAAGATAATCTAAAAGTTCGCAATCTGTAGTGCAAATGAAATTGAGACGCCTCTTAATGAAGCGTATGTAATTAAGTGGCAAATATTACAATGAAGCTTTGTTTTTTTTTTTTTTCTTGGGTGCACTTAAATGCATGTGTGCATGTTTTGTTATGCATTATTTGTTGCATAAATAACAACGGCAGCCAAAATTTACACTCATTTCAATGGAATTTCTGTCGAAATTTATATGTAGCTCTTTCTTTTTTTGGTGGGGCTGGTGTGGGGGTGCTGCTGTGTGCAAGAGTGATTGTCATTGTTAATTAACATGATTTTAATTCATTTGTGTTTCAATGAAAGTCAATTAAATTGAAAACCAGAAATGTGCTTATAAATCATTCAAGAGTTATTGTAAGAGAATGTTAAGTAAATCATTTAGAACAGAAATGTCTTGCTATTTGCATATTATTTTTTGATCATTTATTAATGAATTTTTTATGAAGTTTCAGGATATTAACAGCATATGACCAAAAACTAATATTACTAGCTTAATTATAATAATTTAATAAACAAATACATTTTCATGGTATCATATAATCTGCATTCTTGATAATTATCTATGAAAAGGTAATTTATTCTTACAAGAATTTATTTCATATTTACTTTTACCTTCAAATGAATTTCCAACAAACAAATTCTTGATGAATTACACATGCGTGTAATAATGTCAGCAGAAAATTATACTCAATGAAACTACAAAAATTTTGTTAATAAAAAAGATATTTGAATAATAATTTGTCGTTAGGTAACATGAAAGAAATATATGAATTGCTTACAACAAATGTTAGGAGCTTACTATTTTAGGCTATCCACTATTAGAGGAATCAAATGACAGTAGGATTTGCTCGACATTAAATTTGTTTAAAATATGAATTCAATTTAAAAAAAACTTTTTTTACTACGAGAGTTCTAAATGTGCCTTGGGAGCTCTAAATAGTACTTTCTGTACATTTGTTTTAAAAATAGTACCATTTGAACTAAAATTGGTATTTGTACTAAAATTAGTAAAAATTGTAAAACAAATAGTACAATAGTGGTACATTTAGAACTTTCATAGTAATAACATTTTGTTTGTACCACTGTTACTAAAAATAGGACTTTTGGTACTAGCAAAATTACTTGCTTATCTTATATAAGCGATATCTAAATCCTGCACAAATGTTTCGAGAAACTCAATTCACAACTGATGTTGTAAAGTTGTAGGAGTTGTACGTCGTCTGAATTTACAATTGTTGTACAAATGTTGTTGGTAATTTCTATATAAATAAATATAAAAATTACTTGCTTATCTTATATATAGCGATATCTAAATCCTGCACAAATGTTTCGAGAAACTCGAAATATTACATTTTTAAATATAATTGTTCAATTCACAACTGATGTTGTAAAGTTGTAGTAGTTGTACGTCGTCTGAATTTACAATTGTTGTACAAATGTTGTTGGTAATTGCTATATAAATAGTTTGTACAACACATACGACATTTTTACATATATTTCACGAATGTTGTATGAAAGCTTATGTAAGTGTTGCCAAAACTTCAAATATATATATCAATCAAAAAATTACTCATTTTAGTTAAAAAAAAAAAAATTAACCAAATGGTAACACTCAATTCATAAACTGACATTATTAATTATAATTATATTGTCAAAAATTCTCCAGTATTTTTTAATTTTGGAACATATTCATATTTTATGTTTTGTATATATGTTATTTTAGTAATTGTTCAAGCTTAATGTATTTTGTTAAACAAATTTTCTTTGTATAATTGTAGGTATGTAGCTGTAGGTACATTAATTATCTGTGACATCTCTAACATATAACGACGTTTGTATTTAGTTATTTTCAGTGTTTAATACCGATACATTTTCAAAGTTTGGATAGTGATTTAATTTACTACAATGAGAACATAAAGCAGTTTTCTTTGTAATGTCATATTGTCTCTATATATTTGGTCTGATTTATGTCAAGCAATTCTGGTTTTTAGTTTATTTTTCGTTATACCGATATATACTTTATTACAATTTTCTTTATCATTTTCGCCACCAGGTATTTTATATACAACGTTTGACATGTTCCATTTTCCTATTTTATCTTTTGTTTTACTGAATAATTTATCTATAATTATAAATGTTGACCGACCTTTTTCCGTTAATATTAATAGTTTATATAGTTTCCTATATGCAGGCTTTCAAGTATTAATAACAACTTTGACTAAGTAAAAAAATACAAATTTTCTGTGATATAGTTTTAGTTTACATGCATTGATTTTAATATTTTAAGTTTTTGTGTTGTGTTGTCCACCTATACAAAATACTGTGATATAATTTATAAATGATATTAAAACAGACGAAAAATATTATTATTTTAATAAAAACTCAATCCCAACGAAACGTCGGATTTTATTGCAAATTAAATAAATAATCTATTATTTACATTAAATTAATGACCTTGAAAGCCTGCATATAGGAGACTATATACACTATTAATAATTTATCTAATGTTTTATAAGTCTTGTAAGCCATTGTATATTTGTATCAGTATCGAACATTTTTGATCTCCTCAATCGTTCTGATATTTCCGGAATATAGGTTATTAATTTGTAAATTTTCGGTTCTGTTCTGTTTCTTGTTTTCTTATATTGTCTTATTAATTTATAAATTAGCTGAACTGCAAAATTATTGTCTTCTAATATATTCCTTATATATTCCCTGTTGTTCTTATGCAATTCACTGTCACTTGTAGTTAATATTCTTTCAATTAATCTTAGCTGTATTAATAATAATAATATGTTTACTGTGTTACTATGTTTAGAATAATAATTAATTATTCTTCCTGAAGCTGTTGGTTTCTGATACCAATCTGTTACTAAATTATTTCCTCTTCTGATCAATTAGGTATCTAAATTTGAAAGTTTCAAATCATATTACTTCTCTATTGTAAATTTAATATATAGATAAAAATCATTAAATGTCTTTAACATGTTATCAATAGCATGTTCTGAAATAATACAAAGTAAATCTTGTACATATTTGACCTATACTCCTTGTTCTATACTTAATTCTGCTAGACATGTATCTAATAAATTCTGCATTACCATATCCGCCACAATTGGAGAAGCTAGAGTTCCCATTGGAAGTCATTTTTGTTGTATATATATATTTTCATTGTATTGAAAATATCTATTGTCCTCTATACAAAATTTTAGAATACGCAAAAATAGGCATTTTTCAATTGTATTGTGTATAACATTCCATTTTTCTTCTATTATATTTTTTGTTAAGTCAAGGGGAATACTTGAAAATAGAGATACTATATCTAATGAAATCATTTTCTCATCATCTTGTATATGTTGGTTCTTTAGTCTATCTTTGAATTGTAGTGAGTCTTTGACATTATATTCTGAATTTTTAGTAACATTCTTCAAAATGTATATGTATTTGTATTCAAAAGATCTTTCTTTTGTCATTTTGAAATTTTGACAACATAAATATACGACTTTGCTCAAAAAGTAAAATGTACAACATACAACAACACTTGTGAACTGAACAAATGTCTAAAAATATTTAGTATCATAACAAAAATATTTAGAATTTTAAAATATACCCCCACAAGTATGCTTTACTTTAAGTAGATAGCTTGTGTTTTTTTTTATAGCAATTGAAGCAAGTTAAATTTCAAGTGGAACTGTTAAAAACTAAATTTATTTTTATAATCAACGAAGCATTAAAAAAATGGTCACTCAAACAGAATTTGGTACTTCAAAAATTGTTCAATAAAACTATAAAAAATAACCAAAATATTTAACGAATATCATATAAATTGAGCTTGATGATTGTTGCATTTAATATATAAAATCTGATATAAGAAATTAAATCAATGCTGTATAAAGCAAATGCGTAAAAAGTGTAACTTTTAACTACTGTAGCTGAATGTGTAAAAAAATGCTAGTGTATGAGAAGGCCGTGAGAGTGTTCGTTTAAACATACATACACATACATACTCGTATGTATGTATATATAGCGCTGACCATGTCATAACCAAAAGGTGATGACACCACTCTTTTAGCAGTTATTTAAATTAAAATGTATGACTTTATTTGGCTTCCCCTCTTTTTTTTTTTTGGTATGTGAGTGTTAAATAAGAATCACTGCTAACTACTGGGGGCCCCAGCTCTACTGGTTCCCCATTAAAAACATACAAATAGACATACAAATTTACTTATTTATGCTTTTTGTTTAAACTTCTCTTGTTTTTTTTTGTCCATTTTTTTGCCATATAGCTGTGGAGCGCGTGCTTAAAGTAGAAATTCTATAGGAAGCTATACGTTTTTACATTTACTGTATGGGTGGTGTAAAGGAAAACAAAGAAGTAATATCCAGCATTGGTTGCTGGTGCTTTTTACTAGTAATGCTGTTGGGTGTTGATTGTGGCAAAAAATATAAAGGTCTCTTCTTCCATAAATAAAAATGTATTTAAATTTAATTGTCAGCTTCAATTAAAATTGATTTTCAATGATGTAGTTGTTGTTGTAGCTGCTGCCGGTTGTAAGTGATTTTCATAAAAATGTGGCGCCTCTTACAAAATAAATTAACGTGTTTGCTTTGTTGCTGCTGCTTCTCAACATCACTCAAATATTCACTTAAATAAAAAGTATGAAAATTTACTCCTCCATAAGTTTTGCAAACGCTCTTTATCTTAAATACTGTGCTGTGTCTTTCCGCCAGTCAGTTTTTTTTTTAATAGGTCTTGGCCCATTTATGCTTTTCAGCTTTTTTTTTTTTGATTTTAATAGGGATTTTCTGGTGAATTTTTTAATTTAAATTCCATTTACTACAGTTTCGTTTTATGAATTCTTTTTGCTGTATTTTCTCATCGTCAGCTACTTCTCCATTCCTATTATGATTTTTAAATTTGTTGATTTTTCAGTAATACACTGTAGCGTATTACTGTAGTTTTGTTTTTTTTTTTTGGATTTGCTATTACTGAATTGAGAAAGTATTTGTTAGCATTTAAAATAGTACCACCAGCAGCAAAACTCATTAGTACTAAAAGTAGTATCATTGAAAAATACTGACACTACTGCCATTAGTAGTATCGTTTCATAAGTACTAAAAAGCCTAACCTTTAGTATCATTGGTACTAAAAACTTACCAGTTGTATGTAAAAATGCAATCATTGGTACAAGGGTTTGGATTACAGGATTTCAGGCCGGGATTTCCTATCATTATATCCGGAATTCCCGAGATTTTCCAGTTTTTCTGGTACGTTTTGTAATTTAGTGAAAAAAATTCAATATTTTTTATCGAACAAAAAACGCGAAATTTAGTTTTAAAATTTTACCAAAAAATTTGAGAGCTTGTAATTTTTTTAAAGTGGTTAAATTCCATAATAAGTTTGGATTCTGAATATTTTTTACCAACAATGAATGTTATAAAAAAAAACAGCAGTCATTTTTAAACAATAAATTTTAAATATTTCTTAACTTTCTACCTTTTTTCTAAATTTGTAAATTTTCGTTTATGTACATATAAATAATTGACTTTGAACGTCAATTTTACAATATTAATATCTCACCAGGTCATAGCGATGCTGTCTATGGTGTTCCTGGTTCACAAATAGAGCAAAATCTTAAACCCAAATTAAAAAACCCAATTTATATTGTAAAATAAAAACCCAAAATTATAATATCCAAAACTAAAAAAATATTTTCAAAGGGGAATCTATCTATCTTTGTAATGTGAAAGAGTTTTCTCCTTGACTAAATATAAGAAACCGGATGTAAGATGACTTATTAAAAGCATTAGTTATTAAAAAAAAATTGTTATATGACGAACTTAGAATACTTCTTTTATTTCTATAAAATATAATTTAGTTTTAAGTAACAAACAAATTATCTCAAAATGTGTATCCCTTGAAGCGTTGCTTTTCGTTCATAAAATAATACAATTTTGTAAAAAACTTACTTAACCTTTATACCTTTAAATTTTGTAAGTGAATTTTTTCATTTCCGATTCCCGGAAAAAATATATTAGGAAATACCAAACCCTAATTGGTACTAAAAAGTGCCTTTTCTACAGTAATGCTAGCATTGGTACTAAAAGAGTAGTAGTTTGGGCTAAAAAATTAACATGGCTACTAAAATTACAAAAATTAAATATTGGTAGTAGAAAAGTACCTTTGGACCCAGAAAACTACAATTGGTACTATAAAAGTAACATAGGTACTTGAAAAGTACCCTTGGACCCAGAAAAGTGCCATTGGTACTAGAAAAGTAACATAATTACTAGAAAAATACCATTGGTACTAGAAAACTACCTTTGGACCCAGAAAAGTAATATTAGTACTAGAAAGGTACCATTTGTACTAGAAGAGTAACATAGGTACTAGAAAAGTACCATTGGACCCAGAAAAATTCCATTGGTATTAGAAAAGTAACATGGGTACTAGAAAAGTATCATAGGTACTACTAACATAATAGAAAAGTAATAATATTACTAGAAAAACACCATTGTTATTAGAAAAGTAACATAGGTACTAGAAAAGTAACATAATTACTAGAAAAATACCATTGGTATTAGAAAAGTAACATGGGTACTAGAAAAGTATCATAGGTACTACTAACATAATAGAAAAGTAACATAATTACTAGAAAAATACCATTGGTATTAGAAAAGTAACATAGGTACTAGAAAAGTATCATTGGCACTAAAAAAGTACCATTGGTACTAGAAAAGTAACATAGGTAGTAGAAAAGTACCATTGATACTAAAAAAGTAACATAGGTGCTAGAAAAGAACTATTTCATTGCTACTAGTATGTTTGGTATTATACTTAGTAGTAATAATAAGAACATCAAAATTAGAAAAAATAATAGTACCAATGTATGTAATGTATGATAAATATACAATACCAAACATATGAATATGGATACTCTATCGAATGGTCAATAATTTTCTACATGATATTTTTGCTTTACAATATTTTACATAAAACAGCAAATAAAATGATGCAAATATGAATTCTGAACAAGTTTATTTTCTTTAGTACTTTTTGTATTGTATTCTATCGATAGCTGCCCTTCTTAGTTTAAAAAATTAATTAAGATTTTGCGCATGTTTTATTGCCAAAAAAAGTTTTATAGTTTTTTTCTAATGTTTGTTTTTATATAATTATTTGAGTCTACATGGATATGGTCGTCTACTGATTAGCTTAATCTTTAATGGAAACAATGAAGAAATACTATTATATGTATGTATAAATTTACTACACTGAATACAATTAATGTCAAAGAAATACGAAGCAAATAGTTGGAAATTTAAATCCTATGCTTCAAATTTGTTACTGGTCAAATGAGTCAATACAACTTTTGACTGCGGCAGCAGTAACTAAAGTTCATTTGATACACAAATATTCTCTTATTTTAAAGACTTAAATTTCTATAAATATTGGCATATATTCTCAAGGTCTTTAACATTCATTTAAAATACAAACTGTTTAATGTTGTGTATATAAATTTACTATTAAGTTGTACTTTACAAACTGTTTACTAATGTATACCTTTCTTTAATTTTATTTCTTTTCATATAATTTCTCCAATAACTTTTGCATGTAAACTTTAACATTTTGCTTTGTGTGGATTCGAAATGACAAACTAAACAATTAATTATTCAAATTTAGGTAAGTAACTGATTGTAAATGATTGTAACAGACAATATTAAATATATTTATTTGCTGCTTAAAGTCTATTTCTCAAGGACTACCAATCATACTATTGCTAAGTAACTTTTCAAGTTTCATCAATATGATTAACTAAAAGTTCTAGTGATTTTTCTCTACAAATTTCTAAATTTTTCCAACAACTTGATTTTCTTGCCTTGTAATTAATTAAAATCTTTACAAATTAATGCTTTTAACTTTAACTAGCTTATTTATGGTTTTCAATTTAATTTTTAATGCGACCAAAAAAGTTGTCTCCACAGATCTCTCTCTCTCTCTCTCTCTCTCTCTTTCTCTCTATCTGTTCAATCAATCTGCAGGGCTTTTTCAAGTAGCTACATGTTTTTCTAATTAGTAGTTTTTCTCCTAATGATAAAATTTTTCATGTTTATCTTTCAAATTTTAGAAAAACACACTTGCTTACAAGGTTCTTTTTAACAATCTGAAATCTATTTTTGTGTTAAAGAAGCTCTATTTTTGTAAAATCTGTGTGTATTACTAGAAAACATTTCGGCTATTTTTCCCCATATGTTGCATTCACACAAGTATTGGGGTGAATAACATTCACACTGTCACACACACTACAGCAAACACACAATGAGTGACGTCAAGGAAGCAAGCAACATCTCGAGATATCTACAGATAGTGGGTCTTTCTTAAAAATAAAAATACTATGAACTAAATTTAAATTTGAAAAAGAAAATTTTAAATTAACGTTGAAAATATTGCGTAAAATATATATTTATTCTGCTTTAAATTGACAACATGCCAAGGGAAATTTTTTTCTGGTTTTTTTTCACTTAATGTTTGAAATTTTGTACAAATGTCTTTGTTACACAAACCAAAATAAAAGCAGAGAAAAATAAATAAAAAACAAATTAATTTTCAAGTGGCATTAAAAATGAATTTTTTCATTTTCTACAGAGGGCACTTAAGTTAAATATTTACTTAGCGAAATATGTTTGTATACAAAACAACAATCATACAATTTTGAATACGCTTTGAGGAAAAAGCCACACATCCCTGTGAATTTATCAGCAGCATGTGTCAGTGAAACACATTCCTCGATCAACGTCAAACGTAAAATCACAATGACACATAAGAAAAACCCCTGATTAGATTTTGTTTTTTTTTTATTGAGAAAATAAAAACAAACAAAAATTAGCAGAAAAATATTTGTATTTTAAAATGATTTAATGATTTATGATTATTTTCACAACAAACCATTTTATTTTATTAAATTTCTCACATATTAATAATAAATTCTCTTCAATTAAATTGCAAAAGAGGATTTTTTGGGTCAGTGTATAAATCGCTGTTGTCATGTTTATTTGTGATAAAAATAAATTAAATTTTTCTGCATAAATTCAGCTAATAAATAATTTAAATAATTCTTTGTTTAGAAATATTTAAAAACTAATAATACCATTTGATCAAGAAGCGGTAACTGATAACAAAAATTGCCTATACTTTGTGTTGAAAAATCTTTTTAACTTTACAACATGTAGTAAAAAAGCTTTCCTGTAAATTAAAATTTTTCTTAGAAAATTTTAATAAAGTATTTTCTTTTTCTTATTATTTGACCTTTTTTTTTATTATTATCAATATTTTAGTAATTGTTCAAGCTTAAGGTCTTTTTTTCTTAATTTAAATTCTTTTTTTCAATATTTCGCTACGTCTTCGTGTAGCTTCTGCAGGAATTTTTTTTTTTAATTTTATAAATTTTAAATTATTTGTCATAGGAAAAAGTATATGCACATTTTTATCATAACAATATATTAAAGCAATTTACAAAAAGTAGAAAATATTACTTATTATACAATATTTGTAAGTTGTGTTGGTTCTTTAGTCTATCTTTGAATTGTAGTGAGTCTTTGACATTATATTCTGAATTTTTAGTAATATTTTTTAAAATGTTCGTAATGTATTTCAATAGTTCGTACGATGGAAAATTAACAAAAGACCAAAGAGGTCTTAATGGAAATTCTTGTTTGTGAATTTTTGGTAGTCCATATAATATTGGTGCGGTGGCGACATTTGTTTTCAGTTTTATTTTCTCAATATTTGTTATAATTTTAAGTTTATATAGTTTCTATGCTAAATCATTATTAGTCTTCTGTTTGTCTATAGCGACAGTAGCATTACCCTTCCTTTAGAAAAACTTTAAGTAAAAATGCATTTTTAAAGCATAATAAAGTAAAAAAAGCCTTTTGTAGAAAACTTTGTTGTTAGTTAAGTTATTCTTAAAAGTTTACTAGTCGATACAGGTTTTTTCTAAAAACAACTTTTATCTAAAACAAGTTGTTGTTTTTCCAGAAATGTTGCTTTAGTGAAAAGCTTTTGGAATGAAATCTTCACCTTAAGCCTCACGTGAATGCTGATAAATTTAATTACGAGTCCACAGAATACAATCAATATTTACAGTTTTTGATTGATCTTCAAGCAATTAAGTGGCGTGACTTCAATTAAAACAAAAATTATTTTTCAATAAAATTTTGTCAAACAGCTCTAAGGTCTTCAACAATTGCTATAATTAAACATTACAAAATGAGAGCACACATAATTAGTCCTTGCAAACATAGCTGATTAAAATAACAATTTGAAATTTAAAAAATATCTAGATTATATTGCTGACTAACTCCACCATCATAATTTTGATCTTTATTGGTTCCATGGTAATAGCGACCATTTATACTGGACTTGTTTTTTAACCAGGTATTTTCCTAGGAAAACAAAAATTATACTAATTAAAAGTGGTGAGTCAGAGTCACTAAATTAAACTAATATAAGTTGAAACTAAGTAGTGAGTTGTTTTCTTTTATACCCTACACCACCATAGTGGAGAAGGTGTATTAGATTTGTGCTGATGTTTGTAACGCCCAGAAATATTGGTTCAACACCCACCTTAAAGTATACCGATCGACTCAGAATCACTTCATGAGTCGATTTAACGATGTCCGTCCGTCCGTCCGTCCGTCCGTCTGGCTGGCCGTCCATGTAAAGCTTCTGCGCAGAGTACAGGTCGCAATTTTGTAGATATTTCAATAAAATTTGATAGGTGATATTTTTTCGGCCCAAAAACGACGGATGGGATTAAAACTGGTGCAAATCGGTCCATTATTTCATCTGGCCCCCATACAAATGTCCTACCGAAATACGAGTTTAACGATCATAAATGTTTGAATTATGAAAGTATGCAAACAAATTTAACCACAAATGAGTAATAAATGAAGCTAAATCACATCTATATTTTGTCAAGATCGGTCCATAATTAGCCGTAGCCTCCATATAAGGCCCACATCCGAAAATCACTTTAAAGAGCATAACTCTTTTAAAAATGTTGGTATAAAAATAATATTGAACATAACTATGTTTCGTATACATACATATAATATGGTAGATGATCGGTCCATAATAAGTAATATCTCTCATATAGCGCTCGTTTTTGAAAAACTGTTATATACATATACTGGGTGTAGGGTATTTTATGGTCGGGCTAGACCGACTATACTTTCTTACTTGTTATATATCCAAAGGTCTACTACAATCAACCAAATGGCCTACATCTTTCTGAAGCAAGTTAGTAAATTTGCAGCTAAAGTCAAACACTTTTAAATTATCTATTTAACACCAATTTTCCAATATTACACAGAATACTAAATATTAACTAAAAATAGTTCCACTGCCCTCTATCTCAAGCAAAGTTATTTTATCTTAAAAAAATAAATGTTTAAAAATCATTTAAAGTCTTAGTGGACTAAATGAAAATGGCTTAATTATGATTATAAAACGTTTTTTTTTGTGGTTGGTTCCTCTTTTCACATTCTTGTTAAAATTATACTTCATGACACGTACACGTACCCAAACAAAAAAAAAAAAAAAATACTCGTATATATCTGCAATAATAAAAAAACACAACAACTACAGTTTAGATACTCAGTCATTTTCATAGCATAGAAACCAATTGTAGTCAGTATCAGAGGCAGTAAACTGTAAGAGTAACAGTGTTTGGCAAGCAAGTGAGAAAAACCACTCCAATGATAATGGACTTTTAGTCGATGTTCTTTGTTAACCCAGCAAAAGCTTGGCCAAGCAAAAAATTTAACAACAATATAAAATTTTATACAAATTTCACTTGTAAGTAATGTGTGAAAATGCTGAATTCAGATACTCCACTACTTACACACTATAATTTAAAGACACTAGCGCAATTCACAATATTGTGCAAATGATATTGCATCATTGCATTTGCAAAAGAGTTTAGCATATTGATGGTTTACACTAACAAAATTCACCGCAAGAGCAAAAATATGCTAAACCTTTTTGAAAAGGTAATAATGCAATACTATTTGCACAAGATTGTGAATTGCGTTACTATTTTAATATGGTAATATTATTAATAGCTAAATAAAGGGTGCTTTGTTTAGATGCATAAAACTTTAAGTCGGCAACACTTTTTAAACTGACGGCCATTTTGTCAGCTGTCCAGTTATTTAAAAAAATCATTGTTCCATTCGAAATACGTATTGCGTACTACGTCCATTTTACGGTCAACATAATCGTTCATCAGAGCACCACGTAAACTCCAAAAAATTCATTGCTGCTGCATAGAGCAAGGCCTGAATTAATATATCCGCCGTCCACTTTATGGAAAGATCTTGTTTTGCAAGCTTACACATTCCAACTCACATTTTACTCACTTCTGGTTGAATGGATATGTTAATAAGCAAAACTGCCGTATTTAGAGTGATGATAATTCTCAGTCGCTAGTCTACGCCTATAAGCCTTTATATGGTCAAACATTTTGGAAAAAGTCATTGAAAATCGGACCTCTAGTCCGAGCCAGTCATATGCCAGAATTCATATTTAAATTATAATGCCAGAAGATTATCTGTAGAATAAAATAAATTTCATGTCAATTTAAAAAAAATCATCTTTGTTTTATTTAATTTCAAAGTCCTATACAACTAAAAACATCCTTTACAACTTGTTATAAATATGCCATTACTTTACTAACAATAAAACTAGTTACAAGTAATGAATTGAACAACTCTTTGATTTATCAGAATGTGCTGATGCAATTGACTAGAAATTCTAACAAATAATAAATAAGTCATTATACAACTACTTCTTAGTAATGCATACAGTGAGTAGTAGTCATTGAAAATTTGTAATAGTGTATTTGAAGCTCATTCTTACTTCATTTAAGTTTTTTAGATTTTTAAAAAACTGGATAACTTTACATATTTCACACTTGTTTTTACATCAACCCTGCAATAGTAATCCAGAGAGTAGCTGGTAAAGTTCCTTTAAAGCTTTTGCTGGGTTATAGATACGTATTCCTTCCTACACACATTGGTATCCATGACATAGAAATTACATATAGAAATGGAATTGAAATTGGTATTGTATACATTTGTATTCATTTGAAACTGTTGTACTATTTGTGGATATGTCTGTACATTAGTTGCTCTTTCAGCAACAATGGAAGTTGTTAACTGCAATTTCCTAAAGATTCTCCAAAAATAAGGAAACAAAATTAAATAAAAAATAATATTTTTTGGTAGTTAAAGTAATAACTGAAAAAAAGAAGACAGTGATGTATTCCTTGTTGTTGGGGGAAAACACAATTTGGAACAATTTGCCAAAAGGAAAGAAAATGCCAGAAGATTTTAAATTTAAATAACAATATTTTACAACGAAATAAGAGAATAACTAAAATATGAAAATATATACAAAGTAACAAGATATTTTATAGGAAATTACAATTTCATTACGAAAATGCATTTATATTTATTTCCAAATAAAATGTAATTTAAACAAATCTTAAATATTTTTCGTTCGTTTAAAAAAAAAAAACAAAAACCCATCCAGCTCTCTCGGCCTCCTTATTATAGAGATAAAAAATAAGAAAAATATAAATAATATATAAACCAACATAAGAATCATTGACATTCAAAAGCAAGTTTCCACTTTTCCTCAATTTCGGGCATTTTTTTTTGTTGCAGACAAATAAGAAGACATCTTCAAAACATCTTAACTGAAAATCTTAAACTAATAAAAAATAAATAACAGAAAAAGTGCAATGCACAGCTTCTGCAAACAAGTTTGAATACTGTACGCATACTTCATGTTTTTTTAATATTTTTTTTTTTTGACTTTTAAGAAAAGTTCATAAATCAAATATAATTTTTACGAAAAAAAAAATTCAAACAGTAAGAGCACGATAAGTGCTTTTTTTTACTTGTGGGGGCTCCCCCAGCTTCCAAGAAGACCAACAACATTAAGTGAGAAGAAAGCAAAAAGAACTGTCATGTTCACGTGTTAAATACACTTGACATATGAAAGTATGTATAGTTTTTTATGCTCGCTCTTCATCATATTATGCTCTTGTAACTGTTGCACACACTAACACAAACTTGTTGTTTTCCCCTGAGTCACTACTCACTATGTTGCAACGCCAGAGGGTGTTAAAGTTTTTTGTCATACATATTTTATTTTAGAATATAAAATACAAATATGTACGAAAGGTGTTGGCCAAGAAAAATGTAATATTAGCAAATGGTACCTCTTTTCAGAAATATTAAAAATAATATGCGAAATGGTCAATAGTTAAAAGGAGATATAAATCGCTTGCTTTTCATGATATTTATACCCTACACCACCAAAGTGACGAGGGTATATTGAATTTGTGCTGATGTTTGTAACGCTCAGAAATATTGGTCCAACACCCACCTTGAAGTATGCCGATCGACTCAGAATCTCTTCCTTAGTCGATTTAACGATGTCCGTCCGGTACATGATATTTTTTCGGCCCAAGGACGAATGGGATTGAAACTGGTGGCAATCGGTCCATTATCTCACCTGGCCCCCATACAAATGTCCTCCCGAAATAAGGGTTTAACGATCATAAATGTTTGAAATATGGAAGTACCCAAACCAGTGTTCCGTGAATACTGCCAGCAACCTTGATGTATCCTTCCTATTCCGGGTTATCAGTTGTGTAGTGCGTTTCTCGTTAAAAGATGGCCACATCAACTTGGCTACCCTACATGTGTCTAAATTACGCCATCTCTACTCACTCTTTGTTAGAAAATGTCTGTAGATGATACCTTTGATAGTCTCCAGTGGAATCGCTACTGAGACCCCATCGGAGATATCCGAGACAGATCCCGTTCTGGCTAGTTCGTCTGCCCGTTCTTTGCCCAGACCAAGGTAATGTCAGATAGACGACCTAGCCTTGACCATTGTGTTCTCCTAAAGAACGAGTATGAAATGCTAATGTTAAAGTATATTAAAGGGGGTCATTGCTCCAAATTATTTTTTCTAAACTTCTAGATGTTTTTATCTTAATATTATTTAAAGTAGTTAAAAGTAGTGCCTTAAATAAAACATTGGTAGTTAGGACTCACATAAATATGTTTGTATTTATGCAATTTCTTCTTAGTAATGCAAACGGTATGTAGTAGTCCTTGAAAAGTGTTGTGCCGGTTCCCTTTCCACTAATTTTTCTACAGATTTTTATTTTTTAATGAAAATGTTCTGAGTACAAACTTTTTTCTTAAATTTATTTTAAATATTAAACCCTATATACAATTTAAAACAAAAAGTCTGTTTTAGATTTTATTTTAAGCTTTTTTTCTTTAGGCATTTTAGTAAAATTGTATCTTGCTACCAAGCTGATTTAAAAATCATTAAAATCATTTTCATAAAAAAAAACCAAAAAGATTTCCGTGCATAGAGAAATCTAAAATTAATATTACAATCATAAAGAAACTATTCATATATGGACACAGACATGCTGAACAAAATTCATGTACTTTATGAAAGAAATCCTTTTTTTTCTCTCTCTCTCTCTCTCTCTCTCACAGCTTTTCTTTCCGTTCTGGCAGCCTGAAGTAATTTAAGGAAAATCTTAACATTTATGAGATTTATGTATACCTAACATACTAGATTTACATCATTTTATATCAATAGTTATGTTTGTATATGTATATGATTATCCCAGTAAAATTTGGTCAGTTTTGTTTATCGATAAATAAATTTTCGATAGAATTGGGAGATTTTAGTGAAAACAAAACAACTTTTGTACATAAATGGCAAACAATTTGTTTACAATAATTTTCAGCCTCTTCACTACATTTCTAAATGAACTCATTTTTATTGCTTTCAAATCTTTAAAACTTTTTGCTGGGATTTATGTATGTATGTATATGAATTTGGGAATGTTTTAGTTTATGTTATACCGACAATGCACCCTTTTGCGTCTGAACTTTCAACTAGAGACCGTTTACAAGACTGTGATGAAATCACATCGTTGAATTCATTGGTCACTCTCTTCTCTAGTCAAGTTACCTGTTTACTACTAGTTCCATGAACTACAGGAATAAGGTTTGTATATTTATGCACACATACCAGATATGTGAAATTAAAAGATGAGAAAAAGAGTGCGATATGAAAGTGCAAAATAGAAATTGGATTTAACATTAACCCGGAAAGCAGCTAGTTTCCCTTATTTTTTCTGGTATGTCACACAAATGGCCGAATTCTCGGTCATTAGTTAGCCATTGGTAAAATAAAATACTAAATATTGTGTAACTATTACTATTAAAAATTAAAAATTCTACAAGTACTTTTATTACTGTATGTAAAATAGTAACGAAAAAATACCGAAGTATTTTCCTTAAAAATGTTCCAAAAGTACTTTCTCAAAAGAGTACTTTAATTCATATTAAAAAATTAATAAAATTCTTTACTCAAAAATTACGAAAAGTACTTTTTTTGAAGTACCAGCAGTGAAAAGTACACTTCAAAGAAAAAAAAAAGAACACAATAAACTTTCTATAACATAGTACTAAAATAATTTTTTACAACCATCCAATCTTCTTTTTTAAGGATTTATCAAAAGTACTTTAAAATGAACAATTTTTAATAAATACATAAATAAAAATACTTTTTGTGAAAAGTACTATAAATACTCTTTGCAAAAAAGTAGGAGAAATACTTACTGTAAAAAATTACTAACAAAATTTTCTTTAAAATAAGTACTAAAAGTACTTTCCCTTCTTTCCTTAAAACATTGACAATAGCATTTTCTTTGAAAAATAGTATTAAAGATAATTTATTTAAATTAAAAATATAAAAAGTGCATTTTTCAAAAAAGTATTACAACAATTTTCTATAAAACTACAAAAATTACATTTCTAAAGATGGATTCAACCATTCGTTCTAAACAAAATATTTGTTCGAACAAAGTTTTTTTATAGAAGTATGAAGTATGACAACCAGCGCTGCCAACTTTGACGATTTATCGTCATTTTCACGATTTTTTAAGTCAAATTTATTGAAATGACGATTGAGGATTTTTCATTTTTCCCGCGAACGAAAATGACGATTTTTTAAAAACAAAAAAAAAAAAAAACATATGGTAACTTTTTTCCTAAAATTCAAATTTTGTAAGTCCCCTTATTTGAAAGGCAGACAGACCAAGTTTGTTGGCGAGGGGTTGAAGAGGTAAAGTGTGTAGTACACAACTATCTGTACTGGACATATTTGGTTAATTTTGAAATCCAAAGATTTAATAACGAAGACATATTTTTAAATAAAAATGAAGTGTATCTTGGCATTTACGTGGAGGAGAGCCAATCTAGTTTAAAGCAAAGAATTCTGATGAGAGAAGGTAGTGATTCTAGAACATGTAAATTCAACCCAGGTTCAATCCCCAGCTCAACCAGAAAAATTATCAATACAATTTTAATAGAGATTTCATGTTGTAAAACAATTCCTTCAGTAAAAATAATTTAATGAAAATTAAATTTAAAGAACTCGAGCCCGACTAAATAAATATCAAAAATTTAAAATTAACAGTTCGAATAAAGACTAGTAATTGTTCTTAAAATAAAAATATTTAAAAAGTTAAAAAAAACATGTTTCTGGTATTTTTAACGTATATTTGTCTTGACGATTTTGTTCTTTTTAACTTGACGATTTTGACGATATATTTTTTTCTAAATTGACGATTTCTCCAAAAAAAAGTTGGCAGCACTGATGACAACTGTAAGATGGAATTTTGTATTTTGTCTGGACAAAATGGAATTGAGTTGCAAATAGGTTACATGGTGTTTGTGAAATTATATTCTTCTTTTTATTTATTCATTCAAAATTTAGTAAATTGTTTTTGAAATATAAACAATATATTAAATTACATTTTGATTTCATTTTTTGATTTTTTACAAATATTTGGCCTCGAGCTCGAAAAAACTTTTTTATTTTTATAAACTAAATAATTTAAAATAATTTAATATTTGATTTTTGCCACTTTAAAACCAAAAGCAAAATAAATCAATGGCCGCAGTATTGTCACTTGTAAAACTAATCGATATTGTTTACATAAGGAAGCTTTGATTTTCCAGACAAATCGTTCGAAAAAACTGTCAGTAAAAAAAATTGTCTCCGGACTGGATGAAATCACCTTAACCCTTAAACTGACAGTATGACAACATTGCCCAAGTTCTGGAGTCTTGCACAGCACGTATATAAGAGCTTTGAAAATCTTAACGAACTGAATTAAAAAATTTAGCAGGCTAGAATTTCAGTAGTATTTCACTAAAATCGGGAATTTGTTTTCGAATTCCCTAAATACATGCATACATAAATAACTTACCAAATTTACATAGTTTTTGTTGCTACCAATTTTTCTTATTACCCAATAATTGGAAAACTTTTAGCATTTGAAATTACAACACCTAATTATTTTACTTCAATTCAATTGCCATGCAAAAATGCATACAAAATGTGTGTAACCTTAAATAAAAACAATACAAGCTAAAAACTGCCAGCCGAAAAGTAAAGAAAATTGTTTTAATTGCACACTCGAAATATGTATAAATAAACTATTACATGGAAAATGTATTTGGGTTTTAATATTTTGCAACGTCTGGCGGAAAACTATCTTTCCGCAAAATGGAATTGTGTGGAAATCAAGTAAACTTGCATAATATATACAGCACACATACTTACAATAAATGAAAACGTGTTTGTTATTGCAGGCAACGTGGATATGTGCTTTCACATTCACTAAATTCAACATATTTAGTGGCAATTTTACACAAACTGCTGACGACGTTCCCACAAGCATTATTCTGATTGTGTGCATCGAAACATTCAGAAATAAAAATGGCTTGCTTTAGTGCATTTCTTACAACATTTTGTCATTGTGAATAAGGCTTTTAAGAATTTAAGGAAAAGGAGTAACAATACAAAACATTTAATATAAAATGCATTTCTTACATTTTATCCATGAAACTTTATGTATTGAAAGCCAAAAAATTAGCAAAATAACTACAAACACAGACAACACAAACATAATTTTTGTAAATTCCAACTTTATATGGAAATATATGCATTTCCATATTCCATATATGCATATGTTTGTATGAATAACATTTCAAACATTGGTATATGAAACAAAAATTATTATAATAAAGAAGCGTAACTAAGTGCATATAGAGAATTTTCTTCCTTGTAGTTTTTTACTCTTAGTTTTTCTACTCATGTGCCACATTTTCCAAATTTTTTGTGTTATTCTTTTTTGCATACAAATTTGTAATGGTAATGGAGCCAACGATAAGGTAAAAGACATCAGCTACTTACAAAATAAAAATCCATTTGAAATGTGCAAAGGCAACAAAATGAGCAAAAAGCTTTTGCGTTTTTTTCTACTTTCAATATAAATAATGAATATATACAAAGAGTTAAAGTGCAAGTTTTAGGGTATGGTCATACACGACAATTATTTACTCAAAAAAAAAATAAATAAATAAACACATTTCCTAGCACACATTTATTTGCTGTTATTTGATCTGACAAGTGTTTGGTAAGATCAAGCAATATCAAACAAAAACAAGTAAGAGTTTATGTTCGGCTATGCCGAATCTTATGTAACCACCACTAAATTATTATTGAGCTTTATAAGGGATTTATGCCCATTTAAGTGATTTTCGAACTGAACTTTATATTATGCTTGTCGAATTTTAACTCGATAGTCATTTTTATAAAAGTTTTATGTTTATTTAAATAAATTTCGGAAGTGGTCTTTGTATGGGGCTATGTCAAAATTTTTAGACCGATGCAAACAAAATATGGTTTTGAGATTTCACTTTGCATGAAACTTATTATTGCAGAATTTTGTTTCGATACGAATTTTCTATAGAGATTTATGTAACATAAAGCCATATGCCGGGAAGACATGTGGGCTATAAGAAATCGTGGAGCGGTACTTACCATTTTCAACAGGACTTGTTATTCTATAATAGAAATAAAGTGTACAAAATTTCATGATATTATCTGCAGTATATTTGCAGAGAACAGCAAAAAGTATCGAAGTAGTCTGAAATTTTGATCTGTAACTCAGATTCTACTGGGCCGATTTTGCCCATTTGCTATACCAAACATTTCGGTAGTGCAAAAAATGTTTGGTAAAAATTTCATTTCAACAACAGATGGACAGACGGACGGACATGTCTATATCGTCTTAGAATTTTTTAAGGACCCCGAATATATAGACTTTTTAATTCTACGACCATTACTTCGATGTGTTACAAACAGAATGACAAACGCAATCTCTCTTGGTGGTGGGTAGAAAAACTAAAATTTTTTGTTTGACTTGTCCTAAATAAAATAAATTTTTGAAATAAATAAAATAATTGAAATACGTTTTAATCCCAAATTACACGAAACTAAGCTGACTACCTTTTAGACATCGGGGTGAGGAGAAGATAAGACGAGAACACACTTGATTGTGCTAGCAATTCGTGTTACTCTCTTATTTCTATTGCATATGTGTATAAACTCCCAAATAAATGTGCGCGCGATTTAAGCAAAAAGAATTGTGCTGTGTGAACAACGTAGAAATTTCAAGTAAAAAATTGTAGCAATATTTTTAATAGGAATTGCTTCGTGTCAATTGGGTCAATTAATTGCCATATGTTGCCGTGCCTTTAGAACTATAATAAATGTTTACTAGAATTGATAATAATAATATTTATTAAACTTCTGAAAGCAGAGTTTGTTTCCTCAAACCTACCTTATAATTCTACTGCCGTATTCATAAAAAATACAGAAGGTTTGAAGTGTGCTTTTAGACAAAATTTTCTTAAAGTATATGAAGTCTACTTTAATTTTTTATGAATAAGGGAACTAATGTTTAAAGAAACGTACTTTTTAGGAAATAGTAAATGGACTTTTTATATTAAAAGTGTCATCAATAAAAAAAAAGTAGTAGAAAAAATTTTTTTAAACGTTAGAAAAATTATTTTTATTCAAAATTTACTACATTACTAGAACGTATAATAATAATATAATAAAATTTTTTAATATAAATATTAAAAAAGTATTTTTCATCAAAAAAAAAAAAAAATACTTAACGAAATTCATAATAAAGTGTAAGAAGTACTTTAGGTAATACAGTTGTTGTAAAAATACAAGGATTTACCCCCTTATTCAAAAACGACTATTAAATTTAACAAACGTTTATTATGACAGATTTGCATATAAAAATTTGCCTTAATAAACGTTTGTTAAATTTAATAATCGTTTTTGAATAAGGAGGTTATAATATAAGTACTTTTTCTTCAATTACTTTTTTTCGAAAACAATTTAAACAAAGAAAAGTTTATTGTTAGGGGAAATTACATGTTTTACAAAAAAAAAATTTCTTTGCAAAACGAGCTTTTTGTGAGAAACCAATGAACTTTTTCTTAACCCTTAAGCGAACATCAGGGCCTGGCCAGGCATTTTTGAACATTTTTATAGTTTTTTACTTAGATAACATAGGCGGAGCCCCTTAACTTTTTATGAATTCCTCAATAAAGGTGTTTTGTATAAACAAATTTTAAAAAAACTTAATATTTTTTATCTCTAGGCGTGGTTATTACTCTCAACATCAAAACAAAAGAGAAAGAGATTAAACCGAGTTATAACTTTATATTTTGTGTTTTGTATAAAAAGCAGAATCAATGTGCGTTTCAGAAATTTGTTTTTTTATTTTTGTGTTGGCAGTTAACAAGTGTTAATAGTGTTACAATGAGTACTAAATTAGACAAAATCTTTGAAACAGTTTCAAAATCTGATCCTATATTATGACAGATTGGCAGAGGCAATTGTCAATGATATAGAAAACAAAATTCGGAATGAGGTTGATGGAAATGAGGACAATGCTTTTGATATTGTAAACGAGTTAGAAATTGATAATTAAATTAAAGATTTTTAATTTAAAGACATACAAATTATAAAAAGTCCCAGCTAGGCCCTGGGGTTCGCTTATGTGAACACAATTTGGTGTTTGCTTAAGGGTTAAATTTTATTTTTAAACATCCTCTTACAATGTGATATTTGATCACTTTAATTATTTTAATTTATACATAAATTATTTTCCATTCAGCATCATTTGCGTGAAATAGTACTTTTTTTGCCACACACTATTACCTGAGTACATTTAATATTACCTGTAAGAACAAAAAAACAAAAAACAAGGTTGTTAATTTATTTCATTTAAAAAAAACACAGCAAACAAAACGAAATATTATTTTTGAAAGCCAAACATGATTTCGTAGAATATTACATTACTTGATTATAATAACACCGGTAAATAATATTTTTTTTGTTATTGTTGTTGATAATGATAAACTTTATCCCAAGCCCGGTTGGATTTTTCTGAATCCTTGTTTAACTGATGGCAGTTACATAGAGTTAAAACAGTAAAAAAAAGAAATAATATTTTTAATATCTTTTGTCTGAATTATTATGAAAAATATGAATAAATGACCAATGACAATGCTGATTATATAAAATACAAGTTATACCTATGTACGAGTATGTATACATATATATTTACACATTTAAAAATACACAATTTATACTTAAATACATACATACATTCAAACATACTTACAACACATTCCCAGTATTTCTGTTTTATTACAAAAAACAAAAATAATAATCGCCACCATACACTCTCAGGCACACAACTTCCGCTTTTACGCGTTGCAAACGTTTTTATTTATTTATTATTATTATTTTTTTTTTTGTAAATTTCCACCCAACTCTATTTTATATAGAAATGAAGGGAACAACTTTTGGTTGTTTTACTTTTATAAGTTTTTTTTTGTTAACAAATGCATATTTATTTAAATATATGTATGTCCTTTTTCTGTACTTTTTTCATTTTACTGTAGTTGTTGCTGCTTTGTTTTAAATTAAAATAACTACTGTAAGCTGGTTTTAATGTAAACGGCCAATTGTTTATGAATCAGGTCTACTACAACAATTTACAATTAAGAACCGAAACAAAAACAGGGACAAAACACAATAAAAAAGAAAACTTTTGTACACTTTGGTAGATTATATATTTTATATATAACCACTACATTTATATACAAGCATACTTGTTTACATACAGTGGCGAGCACAAATGAGTGCTTCAAAATAAAACTAATAAAGAAAATTGTTTCATATTTAACAAAATATTTATTAAATCAAAACTAAATATATTATCTTCTAAGAAAAAAAGCAAACGAAACAACAAAAAAAACAAGCTAACAGAAAACTGTAGGAAATGCTAGTATTTGAAATATTTTGTCCAAAGCCCGTTGTTTCGTAAAACACTTTTTACTCGTTTTAATATAGGTATACTCTCCATTAATTTTTCAATTAATTCATTTGATGCCAAAGCTCGTTAGAATTGATCGATATTTTCCCAACTGTCATGATTGACCACAAATTCACAATCGGCCTTTATGCTGGCCAGTCCATGAGAAGAAGAGATTCTTTTACGTTTTTGAAAGTGTGCTGTAGGCCACCATCCAGCTGAAAAGTAACTTCGTTCATAAAATAGGAAAGGGCTCGTCTTGCTGTACATCAACTAATGGGTTTGCCTATTGTTACAGAAGCATCTTTTGATGCTAAACACTTGTCTCTTTTCATTTGTGTTATCATGCCATGAAGGCCCATCTCGTTATGGTTTGCAACTACATACTTTTATGATTTTTAATGTCCACATTAAGTCATTTAGCTATTACGTATTTGAATATAATAACTACTTTTTGCCATTGCTAGAATATTGTTCATCTCTCAGGCCATATAATTAGTGATTAATATTTCATTAGTTATTCTTATAGAAATATCCCTAAACTATAATGGATTGGCTTGCGGCCCTTTGTTCCTACTAGGAACCACAGGACACAATATATATATATAATGAATTGACTGACTCGATCTATAAGATGATTTTAAAACGTCAATTGTTGACGCTTAGAGATATTTAGAATCTGATTCGGCAGTCATTTCATTTACCAGTAAAGTCTTAACTTATATATACCAAAAGACACCTTGAATATGTCCAAAAATGGTTACTCCTGCTACATCCTACTGCATCCCCAGGTACAACCAACCCAATATCAACAATTACTTATGAAAATATTATGTGGCAAAGACCCAAAAATACTCACTGAGTGGCTTTTTGTCAGTGCTAGAATCTTGTTCTCAATAGCGCTTGACAGTTTCTTTATTATTTGTTATGATTTGTGTTGGGTAATTTGCAAAAAGTGTTTACCGTGTGCTATTAAATGAATATTAAACTAATAGTTTTTTAAAATCATAAACAAAGCAAACGCTTACAAACCTAACCGAGAACTTTGATATTTTTGTAGAAATATTTAAAAAATTTTTTTGCTAATTGTTTATTTTGCGAAAATTTTTATTTTCTATTTTGTATTGCAAGTTCTTTGGTTTAGCACTGAACCTAAAAGAAATCACAAATACTTTTTCAAAATTGTCTTTATTAATTTTATTTTTAAGCAATAAAAAGTGCACAAAACTAAAACATGTACTAATATGTGCTCCCCACTGTATATGTGTAAGTTGGAATGTGGTATTTAAAATAAACTTGTTTGGTGCCTATAGACTGACCCACATTTAAAGCACATATTTCATAATTTTTTGTTTCATTTAATATTTGCTCGCGGCCATGTGCTTGGACTCACATATAAACACAGGTGTTTTTATAGAAAAAAGATTATTTATACTTTTATCGTATAAAAGCGCTAATAGCTTTATCTTAAATCTACTTTAGCTTTATATAAAGGTAGATTTAATTAAATGTAGTTTTTTTTGGAAAAGTACAAAATGTTATTTCCCAAGAAGTAGTTAATATTTATACAAAATGTTTGATTTATATCCCAATTTGTATTTGTATCCCAACAAATTTGTCCGCAAATAAGAAGTTTATAAGACCCATTTCCGAAAATCTCTTAATCTAATAATGGTTTTTAAAAAAATTCAACACAAATTAGTTTCATATGTACAGAAATCAAGACACATAAAGTTATAACGATCGGTCCATAAAAAGTAAAAGCTCACAATAAGAACCACTTTTCAATATCACTTTAACATGCATAAATCTTTTAAACGTGTTTAGACTTAGATAAAATTTAACACAAACAACATTCACATTCTCAGCAGTCACACCATTATAGGTCGTGGATGGTCAAACCATTATAGACCATAGCTCCCTTATTATTTCTGCACATATGTATGTCTACTGGGTGTAGGGTATTATATGGTTGGGCTTGATCCACTGAAATCGCCTTTAAATAATACATAATTATTCACTCGTTGTTGGGTAAGGAAATATTTAAAATAAGCCTTAATATAAACTACAGTTTTTACAGTTTTATACTGTGTTCAGACATGCAACGTTATTGCGATAATCGCAATAAACGCCATTATTGAGCTCAATATTACATATAAAATCTCAATTAATTATTGCTCAATAAGTACGAAATTGTTATAATATTGAGTAAGATTTCGAATGCACCACTGTTCACAACTGTGTTTAGTGAGCAAAATTGTATAAAATGGCAAATGTCAACAAAAGAAAACAAAAGAAATCATTAAAAAATCAATGTGAAAGTAAGTTTGTTTACATAGGAACACAGCAACAATTTAGAGCATTTTTTGTATGCAAGTTTGTGTTGGGCTATTAAAAAAACACATTTATTTCTTGCTTTTACTTTTTATTAAAAATTGTGTTTTAATTTGTATTTTTGTACTCTTGGACACAAATTTTCACAACCTAAATAAAAACAATATTGTTTTCCAGGGGGCTAATTCTGGCAGTCGTGATCAAAATTGTTTTCGGTAAAATTTATTTTTGATATTTTTGACCTAAAAGTAATAAAATTATTAATATTATGATATTTTTTACTAACATTTTCTTTTTTTCTTCTGTTTGCTAAAAAAAAAAAACGTTATTTAGAATGCTTCCTTGCTTACGAGTAAAAACTCGCAAGGTTGCGTTCGAATAATCATTCGTTATCGAATGCCATCATTAGAAATTTCGATACATTTTATTCGCTATCGAATGAGAGAATCCCAAATGTTAAAAAATTCGAACGTGAATTTCGAAAATGAAAATTTACTCGCATACGAATGCGAGAATTAGCCTCCAGCTGTCAAATGATAATTGAGTAAGCTGAAAATTGCGTATGCCTGAATATCTAAAATAATATTGTCAATTAACCGAATATTGATTTAATAAAGGTGCATGTCTGAACACAGTATTAACTTGTTTCTAACGGGTGGTTAAATTTCAAGGGCCGATGTTGATTTTGAATAAAACACAAACTATTTAGGAAATTATTGTAATTTTATTTTATTATGATATATTGGTATTACTCAATTATGTATGAAACAAAATATCGGCCAAATGGGCGCCGCGACCACGGCGGCACACCTCCATCCGATGGTCCAAATTTTTGATGACCCTGAGGCATAATGGAGGTTCTATGCCGTTAATGTGCCGAATTATCTCAGCCTTTAGCTCTTGAATTGTTGCTGGCTTATCGACGTACACCTTGTCTTTCAAATAACCCCAAAGAAAAAAGTCCAACGGCGTCAAATCACATGGTCTTGGCGGCCAATTGACATCGCCATTACGTGAGATAACACGGCCATTGAATTTGTTGCGCAAAAGAGCCATTGTCCACATATCGTCCACATCCATATCTTCCAATTCGGGCCATAATAAGTTCGTTATCATCTCATGATAGCGAACACCATTCACAGTAACTGCCTGACCAGCCTCATTTTGTAAAAAAATACGGCCCGATGATGCCGCCAGCCCATAAACCGCACCAAACAGTCACTCTTTGTGGGTGCATTGGTTTTTCGATAATCACTCTTGGATTCTCATTCGCCCAAATGCGGCAATTCTGTTTATTGACGAATCCACTGAGGTAAAAATGTGCCTCATCACTGAAGATGATTTTCTTCGAAAATTGATCATCAACTGTTGCCATTTCTAGCCACCATTCTGCCCATTCACGACGTTAGGAATGGTCAAGAGGCTTTAGTTTTTGAGCCAATTGCACCTTGTAAGCGTGTATGCATAATGTTCATTCAAAGACGAGCGTGAGAGGTGCAATTGTTGGGCACGACGACGAGTTGGGGTGGACGGCTCTTTAGCCACACTATCGCGAACAGCAGCAATATTTTCTGCAGTACGAGCTGTACGAGCATGCACTGGTGTTCTCACATCTTCTACAGACCCGGGATGCTCGAATTTTTCCACGATTTTTGCGATTGTACGCACATTTGGACGATCAAATTGACCAAAAAAATCACGAAGTGCACGATATGCATTTTGATTTGAACGCCAATTTTCATAATAAGTCTGGATAACTTTAACACGTTGTTGGATTGTGTATCTCTCCATGGTTCAAATTGAGTAAGTCTGAAATAGAGAAATGTCAAATAAAATTCGGAAAAAAGCTTGGCGTTTAGGTGTGGTTCACATTCAACATCTGCCCTTACAATTTAACCACCCTTTCTACTGTACTGTAAGCATTGGCAACAGGACATGAACATGCAAAATGGCCAATTCGTGCTTTAAGGGTTGCTTATACGCACTTAAATATAAAGTATGTACAAATTTATACCAAAACAAAGACAAGCGAACAGTTACACATACACGTACCTAAATCCATGCAAATATTATGACAACATACATACACATGTATGTTTGTAGTAATAATAAAGTGTTTGTGTATTTATTTGCTCCTTTTAATTTATTTTTTTGCAAGATTTTATTTATTTTGTTTAAAATGTTCATATTTATTTTAATTCTCATATATTGCCGACAGTAAAGTCGTTTGTTGTTTAATTGTTGGTTGTTGTACATATTTTATTTATTTCTCTCATTTTTTGTGCAACTTTAGATTTATTATGGTATTTGTTGTTGTTGCTATTGCTATTGCTGTTATTATTGTTATTGTTATTATTGGCAACAATTTATTGTGTTGCGGCTACACTCATAGTAAAAGTTATTAATTGTCTTTCTTGTTGGCGCTAAAATTCCGTTTAACAATTGTATCTGAAAGTACATACATATCTTAATTTATTGCCATAGAGATCAAAGTATTAGAATATGAATTGTATAGAAGCAACACATTGAGTTGGAAAATTTATTAAAAGTTAATGCAAAATTCATTTAATAAACAATTTGTTTATGTTTATGTCTATTGCTCATATTTAGATCTAAGCCAAAAACACTTTCGTTTATTGTCTTGATGGCAAATGTCTTTTGATTTTCTATAGAAATTAATTTATTTTAATATGCATGTCGTTAGTTATTTATGAAGTGAATTACAAAGTGTTTAAAGTAATTGTCTTAAGAACTAGGTCAACAGTCAACATAGCTGATTTAAATTGAAATTTATGGCTTTATTTATTATCAAAATTTAGTTAATTCATGCAGCCTGTTGCTCGACATTTAACGAATGGTTTCTTTCGCTATTTACAATTTTCTTAACTACAAATTTATGCCAACGACGATTCAAACGTCAAGTCGTACGAAATTGTAAACGTCTTGATACAAAATTCCGTTTGGTAAATTTCCATGCTTTCTTTGTTAAATATATATGTAGCTTAAAAATACTTATAACTAAAAACATTATTTCACTAAGTTTTTTATACCCTACACCACCTTAGTGGGCTGGCTGTCTATGTAAAGCTTGTGCGCAGAGTACAAGGATGGATGGGATTGCAACTGGTGGAAATCGGTCCATTATTTCGCCTGGCCCCCATACAAATGTCTTCCCGAAATGGGGGTTTACCGATCATAAATGTTTGAATTATACAAGTATCCAAACAAATTTCACCACAAATGAGTAGTAGATGGAGCTGAATCCCATCTAAAAATTTTGTACAGATCGGTCCATAATTAGTCGTAGCTCCCATATATGGCCCGCTTCCGAAAATCACTTCAAAGAGCATAACTTTCTCAAAAATGTTGGTAACCAAATAAAATTTGACACAAATAAGTTTCTTATATACAGAAATAACGACACCTAATATTATAATAGTCGGGCCATAGTTATTCGAAACTCCCATATAAGACTTTCTCCGTAATTCAATTTAGCTCTATAAATCTTTTAAAAGTATTTATATCGAGATAAAGTTTAACACATATAATATTTGTATTCACAGACATCATGACACTACATTTTTGGATGATCGGTCCATAATAGGTTATATCTCCCATATAACGCCAATTTATGAAAAAGAGTTTAATACATATACTGGGTGTAGGGTATTATATGGTCGGGCTTGACCGACTATACTTTCTTACTTGTTTAAATTTCAAAACATACTTTCATACATTTTCTCAAAAATACTTAAAAATATAAAAACATAAATTTACTAAAAAATACTAAAAATTCTTCTCAAAACGTTTCTTATTATTTGTCAGGTAGTGACATGGTGTAACTATACAAGGTAAGGCAAATCGGCAACAGTATGCATTTTGTTTGTGTAAAATAATGTACTACTGTCAAAAACAGTTGCAAAAGTATTACTTTTGACATAATTAAATTGTAAACAAAGCCAGTCAGCTGGGCTACTGCACTCACCTTGTAGAGTTACACTATGAGTACTGCTTTCATGTGTCTCATGTTCCATTTAAATGGCTAAAATACACATTTGTCCTTTCTATCTATAAATCGACTTCACTTTTTTTGGTATCCTCCTCACTGATATCTATACTATATCATTTTTCAGACCATATAATTAATGCCAAATATTTCATAAGTTATTCTTATAGAAATATCCATAAACTATAAGGAATTGGCTTCCTGGATCTATAAGGTGCTTTAAGAACGTCAAGCCTATTATTGCCGCTTAGAGATAATTAGAATCTGAGCCATAAATCATTTGTCAATAAAGTCATAAATTAGAGATACCAAAAGCCACCTTGAATATGTCTAAAATGGTTGCTCCTGCTACATCCTACTGCATCCCCAGTTACAACCAACCCAATATCAACAATTACTTATGAACAAATTATGTGGCAAAGATTTAAAAATACTCACTGAGTTGCCGAAATAAAAGCTAAAACTAATATAAAATGGTGTCAGGGATGAATAAGAGTAAATTAAAATAAAACTAAACTGTTTATTAACTGAATAACAGACTAAAGTGGAATTTGAATACATAATCCTGTGTAACGGCAACTGTAGTTAACCCATTCCTGCCTAATGGGTATTTAAAAACCCAAGAAAGTGTTGACACATAAAAAAATTTTGCGCGGTCCAGGTGAGAGATATCGCGGTATTTTTTTTTTTTTAAGTAAAGAAGAAAGATTGGACTAAATTAAAACATTTAGCAGGATTTTCCTTTATTTTGTTTTCCTTTTGTTTTTCACAGACAAAAATCGATGTTTTTTCTTTGTCGTAAAATGCTCAGGAAAAGTGCTGCTAAACATAGGAAAATCGGAAAAATTAAAAATTTCGACTTTTATCAGATAGCTTAACTTGTCCACTATGCAATGGAAAAAAAATCCGGAAGTGATATGTCAACACACCTGGCCTTCAGATACGGTCAAATGAAAATGGGTATTTAAATACCCGACAGTCCATTGTGTGTCCTAAAAATGCCTATTTTTTCTATATAAAATAAAAAGCATTTTTAAATCGAGTACTTTGTACTTTTATTCAGAAAACATGATACTTAAATGTTTAAATCATTTAGCCTTTATAATCTTCTTCTGATCTGGTGCAACACCGTTGTGATAATCCAAGAAGCAAGGAGCAGGATGCAAATTCACCTTGCACTTCAAACAGCCATACTCAGTTTTCCCACCGCATTGCGGACAACGATGACGAGTATTGAGTTTTCCTATAAAATGATCCATGCGGTCGTAACGCATTTCCAATTGTGCCCCAGAAGCCGACTTTCTACCAGGATGATGATAGTTCGACCTAATCATAATGGATTCGCACACCTCCACTCGAAAGTCGAATTGTGGCATTGCTGGCTTGTTTTCATACTTCCGGCAAAAGCAATGTAGGTTCCACGCGTTTACCATAGCCGCGTCGAACGCATTTGTTATCAATGGCCAGTACCACTTTTTTCCCCGGATCCGAATTCTGTAATTATTCATTGCGTTGTCAAAAAGGTCAACCCCACCCATGCGCTGATTGTATTGATTGACCAAATGGGGCTGCCCAATTGCAACTATTTTTCGTTGCTTTCTATCATACCGTTTTGCGCGGACCATTGGTGTATGGCTAAGGAAATTTGATAATAAGGTAACGACCTGAAAAATAAGAGTTAATTAAGACCATATCAATGATGGAGGTAAAGCGAAGAATTAAATTGACATAATAGATTGTTGTGAATAACTTACCGCATTATCATTCCAACGCACCGCGAGTATAAAATTATTCTTATCGAAACGAAAGTCAGACGTCCCGCGAGGCTTCTTTTTCATTTCCTTGATGACCATTAAGTCGGCATGATTGGTCCGATTATCACGAACAGTTCCTAAAGCAAAATATCCATCGTTTGACAAACGAGTCATTAGTTTGTGACTTGTAAAAAAATTGTCAAATGTAACCGTGTGCTTGGCGCGATCTTCCACATGTGACAGCAGCGATAGGACTACTCTTTCTCCCAACCCGAAACCTGGGTCCACCTGTTCTGATGCACCAGCATATGGAATAAGCTGATACAAATAACCTTCAACCGAAGCCAAACACCAATACTTGTATCCAAAACGAATTGGTTTACCCTTGATAAACATTTTGCACGAATGCCGGCCGTAGTATGCAATCATTTGTTCATCAATCGAAAGGTGGTGAGAGAATACACCGAATTGAAGAAATTTTTTGTTCAATAAATCATTCAATGGTGCGACTTTTGCAAATTTGTTTTTCGGATCCAATGCTGAGTTGTCCACACATGAAAGAATTGTTTGATTCGTTTGAATCTGTCCCTTGAAATACATTCTTTTATTAGCGCACATCCCAATGATTCTCGATTTGACCAATAACTATGCATTTGCGGCAAAGTGTGGTAGCCTGTGATGTACAACAAGCCCAAAAATGTTTTCATTTCGCTAGTTGATGTTATGAATGGTGGACAATTGTTGGTCGCAGCGTATTGGTTGGTTGAATTGACCAACAGATTTAAAACCTCCTCATCGATAAACATCTCCCAAAGCTGCACTGGATTCATGGCACCAATTCGTTCATACAACGCTTTGTATGAATTAGCCGTATCATCAAATGGAGTCTTATCAAATTTATAATTATATGACCGAGACCATTTTGGTTTGATTCCTTCATCGATTCTGGGTCGCTTCGGTGCCTTTTTTGAATTTAATGTTGATTTACGGCTACCGGTGTATCATCTTCTTCTTGTTCTTCTTCGGTTTCAAAACTTACCGTATCATTATCACCGCCTGCTGGCATATACTCGTTGCAGTCATTATAAGTACATTCGATTTCGAATTGGCCCGCAATCTCATTAGGCAGCTCCGGCTCATCGCGCAACAATTGAACATTGTCGTCCAATTCTTCATTGTCACTAAGATTATCGACATCATCGGGAGGCGTAATGATGATATCAACGGCGTCTGCGTTTTGGATAAAGTTCTCTTCTCCATCACTGTCCTCATCAAAACAACTATCAAAAAGGGCTTGCAATTCGTTAACAGTTAGAATTTTCTGTCGACGAATCATTTTGAATCCAAAAATTTAGTATTAGATTGCGATAATCTAAAAATTTTATTATTTTTTATATTTATTTATAATTATACAATAAAAATATTTGTAAAACGTAATGAAAAAAATTATGTATACTTACAATTGTTTATCGGCATAAATTGTTTATAGGTAAATACATATAACGGTTTATCATTTTTTTTTTAACATTTTTCGAATGTCAACCAACAATAATGAAAATGTAAACAAAATAGTGTTGGGTGTTTTTTTTGCCAGATATGGTAAGGTGAAAGTAAATCACACCAATGCCTGTCGGGTATTTAAATACCCATGTCATATCTCAGGTCGGAGCTGAGGTAAAAAAAAATATGGTATTCCAGGCACATATTTCCAAATTTCATCAAAATTGTACGAGCCGATCTATGGGCAGGCAGTAATGGGTTAATTGCTGTGAAGAGGAATTGCCCTCAACTATGGTATTAACCCAAAAAAATAATAACCTGTTAATTAGATATCATGAGAGTTTTTAGGGAAATAAATTATAGCGAATAAAGAGACCAAATATACTAAATAATATTCTAATATTAACCACTATTCTCCACCTCAGGGGGTTAGCTGCCAAATATTTACTGACTTATCAAGATCATATGGTAGTTGTACATGTTTAGCACAAAAATTTCAATATTTTTACAAGTTTTTTTTTACCAATGTTATGGTTACTGTAATTATTTGTCTGATTGCGGTAACCTTAATATGCTTAAGTTAAGATTCAGATGATTACTACAATCATATATACGATTCTAGTAACTATGTCTATATTTGTTGAAATCATGTTTATGATGAATCTATTTATCATAATTTGTTGCTATTTTATAATGATAGAGAATAATATAATATGGTATAATATTTTATCATAAAACTGATTGCCATAAACATTACATAATTGCTATAATCATATATATCATATGAATCGTAACGTAGCCATGATATGGTTGCCGAAATCATATAACTTATTACAGTGACCATGATATTTAAAAAAAATTGTTTAAAAATATTGAAATAGTTGTGGTAAACATGCACAACTATATTTTTCCTCTGCGTGTGGATTTCTTTCGTCACCATTATGTATTCTTGGAGATGGTGGCATTAAAAGAAATTGCGTAGATGTCGCACTTGCGCATGTCGTCACTTCTATAGAATTGAATGAGTTGAATCTCACCAGAGGCAAACAACTAATTTGAATTTATTTCATTGTCAAAAAAGATATTGTTACATGAAGACTAGAAAAATTTGGTCTAATATGGATATTCAAAGACAACAATTTACGATAAATCTTTCTAGGCTGGGCATTAGAAAGCTTTCTGGGGTTATTACAAGGCCTGTATTTTTGTTTCCTCAAAGACAAATAGAACTTCTTCTCTAACATTGGCTGTCATTTAGGAGAACGATTTAAGAATATAAGACATTGGTGAGCAAAAACTTATTAGGAAGACTGTTTATCTGGTTGACTGTCTCCGTTTGACAGGATGACTGTGGGTTATATAATTTTATATTAAATAATTATAATTAATATTTCAATTTTATAAATAATATTTTTAATGTTATGTATTTGAAGAATTATTTTTGAATGAAAATTTTTACATATTTTTATGACAAATAAATAAATAACATAATGCATAATCCCAATGAGTATTAAATTAAAAGAAACAAAGTTTATAATAATAATAGGAAATATATATAAAGATCTACTACAATGACATATGGGACAACTCCTGCATTAAACACCAAAGTACTAAATTAATGTTAATAATTGTTAACATCATCATTTGATTACATAGATTGTGCCTTGAATTTACAACCTTTTTGCTTTGAGTGTATTTTCCGTGCTTAATGGTCGGCTATGATTTTGTTATTTTTTCACAAATTGTGTAAATATGAGAAATTTGTTAAAATTTATTGTCACCAATGCAAAAATACACAAACACACACATTGCACAAATAAATGAACAAATTCCAATATTTTCAACAAAAATTGTATGAATGTGAGTTTGTGTGCATAAATATGTAGTGTCTGAATAAGCATAAAAGGCAACAAACAACAACTACAAAAGTTATCTTTATAACAACAAAACAAAACTGGCAACATGCGTTGTTCATCATTTTGTAGCATTTTTATTTTTGTTTTGTATAACAACATACATATGTATTCAAATATTTTATATATTTATAATAAAAAAAAAAACACACACACACACGCACACACACATACTCATGCACACATTCATGCAGCATGAGATGCAACTGCAACAATTTATATTTCCAACAGTGACAACTACTTGCATGAAAGCATAAAAACTAAGTGCAAAAAATATTTCAAATTTTTAACGGACATTATTGCTGGCTGTGTGCAAGACAGTATGCAGTGTGCTAGCAGCTTTGTAGTTTCATGTTTTTGTTATTGTTTGTGTTGTTGTTGTTGTTGTTTTGTTTGCAGTTTGACATTTATATAAATGAACGGATGCGGAAGTTCATTTTTTACAATTTATTTTAATATTTATATTTATTATTTATTTATATGTACATGAGATTGGTTGTAAAAACATTTTAATTTACAGTATTTTATGATTTTTGCCTGGCTACATTTTTTTCTGATATTTTAAATAGATTTATCTTTAATTGTGGTTATGTTATTGTTACGTGTTGTTGTTGTACTTTTTTGTTTGTTAATAATTGTTAACATCATCAGCCAGATTATCGGTCGAGGTTAGTTTTTGTATTTTTTTTTTTTTGTTTATTGAAAGCATTTAAATATTTTTTTGTTTGTTTTAAGTTTAGAACAGTCAAATGTTTAAATGTCATATATTTTTTTTTGTTTAGTTTAAGTTCAGTTGTCGACTAAGGTATTTAAATATGTATATATATAATTTGTATTTAAAATTGTGCAATTGTGATGTTGTAATTTTGATAAAATTGTTGTGTAACATTTAATACTGATATTGTTTGTAATTTTAACAGAAATGTCACGTTTTGTCAAATAGTTTTTTTTTATTTATTTTAATAGTAAAATAGTTGTGGACAAATCAGGATATACTGTAATTTTTAGTAAATTAACTTTTCACATGTCAATTGAAATATAAGTTCGTTGAACCCAAACTTTATCACTAACTAACTCATAGTTGCTTTTTTTCTACAACATTAATTTTAATAGTTTGTATATGCCGACACATGATCCTTATGCCTTATTCTTGTATTAAATATGTAGAAATTCTAAGTAGTCTAAAGTCTACATTCCATTTAAATTCCCCAAAGTACCATTATACGCTATAGCGCTATTAAACATTAATATTAAGAGTTTTTTAAAGCTTCAACATTTTGGAATCAAATTACCAGTACATTTTTCAAGTTAATTTAAAAAGTTAATTTAAAAAAAATAACCTTATTTGAAACTGAAATTAGGCGCAAAAATGTACACCCCATTGTCTGTGATTTGATAAATTTAAATTCAGTTTTTAAAACGTAAATAGGACACATGTACAAATCTTATTTTATTATAACTCACGTAATATAATAAATGTCTTTAAAAAAAATGTATTTTGCTTGGCAGCTACAATATGAGAATTAAGGCAGGAGATAAGTAAATCTGGTCAAATAAACAAGGACTTGGTGAAGCAAATTCCAAGAAAGAAATTAAAATTGTAATTGACAAGTAGAAAAATGTTTTCTTAATTTAACTGAGAAAATTTAGAAAACATGTAAAACATTTTGAATGAAAAAACAAGTATTCACTTTGGATAAGTCTACTGCCACAAAATTCTTGACTACGTATTCCAACTTTTTCGTTTTATAATTTTTTTTAAATTCTTCTGTTCACGCAATTATCACAGACTAAAAAAACTTATTTATAATCACTATTATTAAATTATAATAAGTGCATTATTTTCTCTCGTATTAAACCCACCACCAAACATATAATCCCCATATTAAGTTGGTTATTCCGTCTGTAAAACATCGAAATATTAATCGTAAAATAAAAAAGTCTATATATTCTGGATCCTTATAAGCTTCTAAGATGAAATTGCCACGTTCGTCCTTCAGTTGACGGCATGACAGAGCTTCAAAAAAAAAAAAAAAAACTATGCATTTTTTCCCACCATTGTTTGTTTCACCCCAATGTTTGGTATTGCAAATGGTAAATATCGGTACAACAAGATTCGAGTTATACACAAACATTTCAGACAACCTAAAATATTTCAGATTTTTTTTTGCTATTTTTTAAAATATAATGCACATACACCTAAGTCTCTATTTACACGGTAATTGTTTACAGGAAATTCCGCGTAAAAAGAAATCGTGTAAAAAAAGATATTGATCAGGTTTATAATATTTTAAATCACATATGTATGTATATGTATATACAATGTGTTTGCTTGTGACAACCTGTCATTGACATAATTATTTGATTGTATACTAAATTTGTGTCATTTGCAATTGCTCTGACCAGTAAATTTGCTTGTATCCACAAGAAGGTAATTCGCCTAAATTTGTGATGTGAACGAACATATGTCGCAAAAATTAAATTTAACCAAAAACAATTTAAGACCACAAGATATTGAATCGTGCTAAATGGAATTAAATCGTTTAAATTTGTTTATTTTCAAACCGTGTCAAATCAAAACCGTGTAAAAAAACCGTGAAAAAACAGATTTAGGTGTAATATCTTCCCGGATTTAAAGTTCTTAAGTATACCTATACTAAAGCAGTATTCATACAAAATGCAGGAAAAAAAGGAAAATCCCAAAACGATATTTTGTTTGCAGCAGTATATACTTTATCATATAAAATAACTCGTATAAACATCGTACTCGAAATCAAATGTAATACAAATTTGTTTCAAGGATACATAAATCTCATTATTGATATGTAACTATACATACATATGTAGATGGTGGGTATAAAAGTTGCGGTACAGCCGATTATAAAATATTTCTAGTTTTTTATTTACATTCCATATTTTTTATTTATTATATTTAATTTATTTCTTTTATAAAAATTTCTAAAATTGTTATTGAAATAAAAAATCAATATTTCTTCCAACCAGTTACCAAACAACTGACTCTTATTAATGTTGCTATTAGAGATTTTCTGCGTAGTAATATTATTAGAAATATAATAACTTAATGTAAGTAAGTGAACGTCAAATAAACGGTCTTTGGTAAATATTTATATTTTAAGTTAACAGAAATGTTACAACATGAGTCTCATGGACAACCCAAAGAAACAATTCAGCTGCAAACGGAAGCAATATATTGCCTCAATTACAGCTACACTCTGCTAAGCTAAATGAGACTGCTGTAAATCTAGCGATTCAAAGAAAACAAAAAATTGTTTGCACTTTTGATAAAACTTGTTAAATTCGTTTATTTTTGAAGGACGGTTGGTATTGAAATTGGTTTTTTTATCTAGTCCCCATACTAATGTCCTCCCGATATATGTACATACATATATACATATGTAGGTCTCGTTCATAAGTGTTTAAATTAGTGCAAACTAATTTCGCCATAAATAAGTTCTATATAAAACCTTGGAGACTATAGCTTCCACATAAGCTCCACTTTGGAAAATCACTTTAAAGACCAAAAATCTCTTCCAACTGTTGGAACTTAGCAAAAATAATTTAAATACTCGTTATAACAATAACTTCAAAATTTGGCATCATTATACATATGTTTTCAAAAAAGCCCCAAGTTACCGAAAATTCAAAATCGACTTTTTGGTTGATTATGATGAACCGTATCAAAATAAATGTTTCTATTACATTTAAAACTACTACATTTAAAATTTATAACAATAATACAATTAATAATAATATTTCCCATAATTAAAAATGTTGGTTAATTGTTAATATAAGTGATTTTTGTTTTAATCCTTAAGCAAACACCAGGGCCTGGCTAGGTATTTTTGAAGATATTTTAGATGGAGCCCCTTAGCTTTTTATGAATACCTCAATAAAAAATTGAATGAAATTGAAAAAAAACTTAAAATTTTTTATCTATAGGCGTGATAATTACTCTCAACATCCCAGCAAGCCATATGAGTCCGAAAAGAGTCTTTTCTGACACGTTTTTCGGAGCGTTAACGCTTTTTATGAGCCCAAGAAACAATCATAATTGCTCCGAAAACCTTCAGAAAAGAGGGTCATTACATTCGAAAATGGTCCTTCAGAAAGAGCTCTTAGATAATGTCCGAAAAGAGTCTTTTATGAGGGTTTTTTTGGGCTCTGTGTAATCTTGTTTTTATCATTCTTGTGCAGCTATGTTTTTTTTGTTCAAAGCACAAATAACAGGCCAACAACGCTTTGGTACACACATAATTAAGTGGAATTTCTGAGTCATACTGCGTGCCGACTCAGGACAGTAACAAGCAAATTTTTCTTTCGCTCCGAGAATGCTGTTTGGTTGGACTCTTTTCTGACTCCTTGTTTCGGAGCGCTCCGAAAATGCTCTTTTGTCGGACTCTTTTCTGACTTCTTTTTCGGAGCGCTCCGAAAATGCTCTTTTGTCGGACTCTTTTCTGACTTCTTTTTCGGAGCGCTTCAACAATGCACTGTTGTTGGACTTTTTTCTGACTCCTTTTTCGGAGCGCTCCTAGAATGGTATGCTGGGATGTTTGTAACACCAGGGCCCAGCAAGGCCCTATACTAATAAATGCATAGAGAATGCAGTAAATAAAATCACAACAAAAGAGAATGAGATTAAACCAATTTATAACTATACGAGTATATTTTGTGTGTTGTATAAAAGGCAAGTGTATAGTGTTACAAAAAGTACTTAAGTAGACAAAATCTTTGAAAGAGTTTCAAAATCTGACCCTAACTATTAAAATAGATTGGCAGCGGCAATTGCCAATGATATAGAAAACAAAATTCAGAATGCGGTTGATGGAAATGAAGACGATGTTTCAGATATTGGGAACGAGTTAGAAGTTGATAAAGAAATTGAAGATTTTTAATTTAAATCCATACAAAATTTTAAAACGTCCCAGCTTGCTAGAGTTCGCTTATGTGAACACATTTTGGTGTTTGCTTAAATGTTAATATAACTTTGTGAAATCTTATGACGATATACTCGGTGCAGAGTATTACATGGTCGGTCATACTTCCTAACTTTTTTGTTCTTACAGCTATTGCTTTCAATAGCAACTCATTTTGCTTAGTAGTTATTTTGGTTAGTTAGATACAATGTTAGCTTTAGTATAGCAATTTTCTACTGCGAATGCTTTTTCAATTTAACTGATCCCTAACCTTAACACAAACACAGCTAGTGGTATTAGCAAAATAATGTAGAGTTTTAGAAAAATCCAAATCCAAATAATCATAATAATAATGCTCGTAGTAAAATAATTGTGTTGGCTGTTCTTGTTTTGGTTTATTTAGCTTAGTGTTTTATGCAAAATTAGTTAATTTATGAGGTTATCTTAATGTTTTTGCACTCCTTTTATTATACACAATGTTTTTGTAAACGTGTCTATAAATTTTAACTTTTGTTTATTCTGGCTCTAACACACAAAAGTATGCACGACTAAATTGTAAATATACTTAAACACTACCCAACTCCCTCTTTCACAAACACACACACTCTCTCTCTCTCTCTCTCTGCTTAACACTTATACATATGCAGTTAAAAACTTGTTGTAGTCATTTATTTACGCATACTTAAATTAAGCACGTATTTGCATACTTTTGTATGTATGCAAGAATGTGTACTTACACATATACACATGTATAATATTCACATTCATGTTGGCACCATATGCACATAGAAAAAAAAGGGAATATTTAAACTCATTATCCTGTTTTTCGTTTCTCGTTACTCTTTATATTTTTTTATGCTTTGTAAGTAAAAATGTGTTTTTTTATGGCAAATTACTGACAATTGCGTAAATAAATATTGAATGTTTGCGAGTATGTGCTTTCTGTTTAGTACCAATTTATTTATGTTACAAAGATATATGGATGTATATATATGTAAATATTTTAAATGTATTAAAACATTTTTACGTATGAGTCAGAAATTGTGTTGGTCAGAGGAAAAAATCATGTTATATAAATATATTTTGAAGTAAATACAACTAACTTTTATTTAAATTTACATATGAAAAAAGATTTTAACCCTTATGTGTGCGCCAAGGTACCCGGGTACCTTTGGCGTTTTCAGTCAAAGCTTTTTCGTTGAAATTGATAACTTGTATATCTGAAACTTTTTGAGAACTACTAACTTTTTTTTTTTGCCGCACACATAAGGGTTAAATATTGTACTTGTTTGTGTAGATGAACTCTTTGGGGTTTATGCTTCGTATACACCATTTATTTTCTGTATACGAGTATATACAAAAAATATTTGTTTATTTTTTTACTTTACACTCATACTCTCATAATTTTTTACTTAATATGGCCGACTTTTTAAATTTTTAACTATATAGTATGTATGTATTTAGTAGTCAGTCTGCTTGGCTGCTATAGCACTTCTATAAAGTATAATTGAGAAGTTACCAAAGGTAAAATTGTTTTATATGTATTCAATATATAAAATCTGGCCTTTAATCTATACAGATATAAACAGTTTTACCAACTTAAATTAAGTTTCACTAAAATATTGTTAGTGATAAACGTAATTATTTTAATTATTCTGCTGATAAACGAATTAGAAATTTAGACACTATATAGCATAATTCTTTTAGAAGTTTTTCAAAAAGCATGTGTAACTATTGTTATACTGTCAGCTAATTTTTATTTAGTATTGTTTTAAAATTCATCATGAAAAGATTCACACTTCAATAACATATTCAAATTATTCATGCAGCATTATTAACTGGCCACCCAGATCATATGATGTCACATCTGTACATTTTTATACAATACAGTGGCTACTCAAACATATTGTTTTATCTTGTTATTGCAATGAAATTAAATTTGATCTAGAAATGTGTGATGTGTTGTGATAATACTGTCAAACATAATGAAAGATTAAGACATGGCATGACTTTATAATATTTGTGCTATGCACAAATATATTTCTTCAAAATATATTTTATTTTCAATATCAATTTGTCTAGAGCACAATTTGTTTGGCTAATTCTTATATAAATTGTTTTATTTTGTTTTATTTATTAAATCAAGAGATTCCCAGCCTTAATCTAAAAATCTTTTGGCGTAAGTAAACTTTCAAAATGTATGTACATCTAAAGATTATACAAATATTAATATAAAAAGTACCTTATGTTTAAAAAAAAACCTCCCCACATTTCATAAATACTTTTCAATTACTCCACTTTAAAGCTCTAGCTGTGTTTCAAACTGTTTTCTAAAATGCTTTCATATTTCTATTGTATATTTGTATTTCTTTTTTTTTCTTTTTTTTGGTTCACTGATTGTCTGTAGAATTTTTGTTCCCCATATTGTATGCCAAGATATTATTGTATATACTCAGTATATAGACATATTGTACGGGTAAAAAGATAAGTTGCAAATGTATGTAGGTTTTCTCACATAATAAGTAAAGAATAAAAGCTGACCCTAATGTATATTTTCGCACTTTTTAACTTTCATTACGTTTTACATTTTTAAAATCTGACATCCTTTTGCCACTAAACAGCAGCAAATAGTGAAGGAGGGTTAGAGAGTTGGGAGAGGGGCACGAAGAAACTAAATTAAATTAAATAAAATGAATAAGTAGAATATAAAGTCCTGCATTAAGACCATGTAGCTGTAGACATTTTCAAAATGATACCCTGCAGACTTTGCGTTTAGTTTCGCTCGAATAAATATGTTAGTCATTGGTTTTACACAAACCTGGAGAAATGGCTTTTAGATGAGAAAATTAACAAGCTTGTACCCATGTTCTGTAGCTCTAGTGAAAACTTCTGGCGTCGAAAAGATATGAAACAAAATATTCCATCGTAATTCAAACCCTCAAAAGCAGTGTGACCATTTTAGCATTTTTGCGGCTAAATTCAGCTTATTTTATTCTGATTTAACTGCAAAATTTTACATTTAGCATTTGGTATTTTATTTACCATTTCTTAATAATATACGTAGCATTTTTTAGCATTTTAAAATTTAAGAATCCTAATTTATTTCCTGTTGAAAATAGCTTGAAATTAAAAAAAAGGAAACTTATTTCAACATTTTAAAGACTAAATAAGAAATTTCTTAACAGATGAAATTACAACTCTTAAATTGAAATGGAAAAAATTAACTTCATATGAGTGGAAAAATCGTAACTCAACCGTTGAATTATGGAAGCAAATTTGTAAATACAAGAATGCGTTTTATGAAAACTCCCTTTCAGCTTTTGTTATGAAGATTTCAGTTTTGCCATTTAGTAATTCAGAATTTAAACGTATATTTATTGGAATGAATTCTATAAAAACCAAGTGAGAATGCATAGTGTCAAGTGCGATTATAATGCATGTTGAAGTGATTTTTAGAAGTGGTTCTTATATGGAAGCTATGACTAATTATGGACCAAACTTAATAAAATTAAGTATCATGATTTCTATATTAATATGAAACATATTATAGTTATGAAATTAATAGTTATGCCCGTTAAAGTGATTTTCGGATGTGAGTCTTATATATGAGCTCTGAATAATTATTTCAGCAATCAAAATATCTTCAAAATTGTGGCCCCAGGTCTTAATTACCGCATTCGTGATCGAATGAGCTATCAAATGGAAAAATGATTTCGATATAGAAATAATGATAAAATGTACTAAATTTCTTGCTGGATATCGAATGCCATAATCTCAAATAAGAAAATTACGATAAATTTTACTCGAGATCGAATGCTGTAATTTGGCCCCTGCACTTTGCGTGGACAGCCATTAAATCGAACCAGAAAGCGATTCTGAGTCGATTGGTATACTTTAAGATGGATATTATTTAGACTAATATTTTTGGCCGTTACAAACAAAGCCAATATATCCTCCTTCCTAATACAAAAAAAAAAAAAGACACAACATTATTTTTAATACCACGGGTTCTATCCTTTATACTAGATGTGAATTAAATAGATTAAACAAATGTTTTGAAATTACAGACGCCTTAATATGGGTCTGATTCAGTAAAAAAAAATTATGAAAATTACTCAAAAAATATTTTAAAACTGAGTTATCTTTAAGTTTATACTCCTGAAGAGAGCCTTAATTAGTTTTGTGCTTGATTTAATTCAAAGTTGTTCTGTTTATATAAAAAATTTATTTTTAAAAATAAAAGTTTATTTTTAAAAAAGTATTTTAAAAAATTTAGCACATTTTTTTGGCATTTTAAAACAAGTTTTAGCATATTTTTTAACTCGTTTCTGTATTTCCCGCATCGAAAAATTTCTCACATGAAGTGTGAAACAAAAACTTCCATCGTTTCTCGATTTGTGAGAAAAAAGTGTTTCTGTATTTGAATGCGAAAACGGACAACGATGATTCTGTTTTTATTGGAATATTTCCAGTAAGTAAGTGTCAAATGCAAGCCAAACGTCAACAAAGAAAAAAAAATTCATTCAGTCGTCGTTGAGCAAGCGATGAAAACACATGCGGATAGTTGTTGTCTTTTTTTTCAGAAACTTTTTAAGAATTGTTGTTGCTTCTTGTTGTATGAAGCATAGCAAACACATGCGATTCAATTACAGTTGGACACGAAAAATAAAAAACTGCTTATTTCTGTTTTTTCTTAAAATAACTGAACTCCACTGCTTTATAATGTAAAAAAAAATATATTTATTTATGTATGTACATGTATTTAAAAATATCTCTGTACATATATATTTTGAATTGTGTGTTTATCGCACCAATTTGAAATGTGAATTTTTTTGACAGTTCTTGTGAGAATCTTTTCGCAAAATATTCTTACAGAAACACTTTTTCTCACATTCATACAACTATACAAGGTGAGTGCAAATCGACAACAAATACAACACAAAACAGAAACAACAGGCATTTTGTTTGTGTAAAATAATGTATTACTTTTGACATAAGTAAATTGTAAACAAAGTCAGTCTGCTGGGCTACTGCACTCACCTTGTATAGTTGCACCATGCTCACATTCTTCCAATAATTGTTGTCAAACTATTTAAATGACAGATATTTCTCGCAAAATAAAGTTATAGAAACACTTGTGTGAGAAAATACATTTTTGGTTTCAGTTTACACTGTTTTTGTTGCAATTCACTAATTCCATGCGGAAAATTTTACAATGCGAGAAATACAGAAATGAGCTACTGGTCACACTGCTTAAAAGTGATTACGTCGCACAGTGGCGCCCGTAGAGTAAACGAGGTTGCAAAATTCAAATTTTCATGAGCGCCGACGAAGTTTTGAATAAACGCATGTTATAGGAAACTTTTCAACGATTTCAAATATGCCACTCTTAATAATATCACATTTTTAGTTTAGAAGATATAACTGTTCAAAGTTGACCGACCGACGCGTCGCTACGTTAGAAATGTCAAAAATACAACTCAAAGCCGATGCGAAAATTCATTGTTTGAAACCGCTCATCACAGATATCGTTGACGGCGAACAAAACTTAGTAAAATTTTAAAATTTTCAACGACAGCTGCAAAAATACAACCGTCGGCTATTTAAAATAATGTATAGAACGACTTTAGTGTTTGTTGTTTACAAAATAATTTGCAATAATATAAAAATAGTTTCGTGGTATAAAAAAGGTAACTTTGTTTTGCTAAAAATAAATTGTTAAGGTAGTACATAATATATAATGTATAATATATACAGTAAAGAATTATTATTAATTTTTTATTTTTAAAATTATATATCGTCGCGTTTTTATTCGTGTGTATATTTGACAGTTCAAGGCGGGAACCTTTCTCACAAAAAATTTACAGACAGCGATTACTAACCAAAAAAGTTACGGACACATGTTTGTGAAAAAAAGAACTGTTTGTATCACTTTATGTAAATTTTGTTGCATTTCACACATTTTAATCGAAAAGTTTCTGGACGTGAATGTTACAGAACGTGGGCATAGAAGTTTATTTGACATCCTTGTTTAATCATTTAGTTACTTAAGATGTTATTGCCGCAATGTGATATGATGGAAACATGCCTCCTTCATTGAATAATTTTTAAGGCAGAAAAAATCTTATACGAATAAGCTATTTTCATTAAACTATCAGACTTACCGGACATTGAATAGGAACGTACTATACTATTTCTATTAAAGTTTGGGTTGGAAAGAGTGTACCATGGACATCTAAGTGTAGAGTTCGAAAGGACTACGGAAATAGTACAATGTCGACACCTACAAAATTGCAGGGTTAATATAATATTTTCATATATAAGTGAGCATTTATTTACTAATGTCTTAGTAGTATTTCGTTTAATATCTGTATGTATAAAAAGAAGTGAGGCTAGTTTAACTAGTGCCTGTAGTAGCAATTGTTAAATATTTTTATAAATTTTACTTTTAAAAATAATGTCTATTCACTATACTAGTATACACAGTTGTCAAGTCTAATTAATTTGATATTATTAAAATAATTAATTACCTATTCATATCTGCAATGTAAAGTGTATTTAGTAAGCTGGTGTCCTGGTGTTATACCATCACCTGGACGCTGCTTCAAAACTTAGGAGAAATGTGGCGATTCCGGTGGCATGAACTTGCACGGATTCGAAACTAAATAGAGTCTCATTGATTTTCACACCAAATGAAACCTAAAACTGACTAGAGTATCTATCTAGTACTACAGGATCTGTTAAAAGCACGGGGACTTGTCATTAATTTAACTATTGGGGTGCCTTCGTGGTTCATATAGTGGCTGTGGTTGATACCCGAAGCGGGTGAAAATGGCAGTTGGTTGAAAGACTGATGTTTGTTTGAGCAGAAAATTTCGGTCCAGCAAATTGTCCAAGGTGATATTGCTGAACAACAACAGAGCCATTGAAAGTATTGGTGACACTTAGCTCGTTGCTCGGGAATTGTGGCTTTCATGGCAATTGTTATGTTGAAGCTCCGCCTTTGGACGAGTTTTTAAATGCGGCCTGCATCATGCTACCTGACTCAACTATGGTTAGCAGGGATAAGGTAGCCCAATCTCTTAAGCAAGGTGCTCTTAACATTGATCGTTGCAATTATGTATCGAGAAATTGCTAATTGTATGTTCCTGACAAGTTCATACAATTATCCTCTTTTCAAGATTTATATTCTATATTCTTGCTGAACATACAATACAGTGGTGAACCGAGTTCACCCTGCGTTTGAGTGCGGCGTGCGGTTTAGGCCTAAAAGCAGATAGCCACGTTATATATAAACACATCTGTAATGTAATCAGTAAGCATTGAGAAGTATGTTATTGTAAAAAAAAATATTAAAATATTAACCTCAACCAATGTCAAACATGAACGCAAAGTTACACGATTATGGATTTTTTTACCCCATATTTTCTAGATTCTATTCTAAAACAATTCCCTGACTATCCCCAAATAAAAAACAAATGTTAGTTTCTGAGCAAGGACTGTAATAACCAAAATTTCACAGTGAACTACAGTACATTGAATTTGTCGAGGTTGAAGAATAATATTAGTTACAAAAAGAAATTTAACTGATATCAGTCTATACTAAACTTAATACATATACTTTTAATCAAATACATGTGTCTGAACCACAAACTTTTTCATACAGTTTTAATGGGTTTAAGTTTACAATGTCGTATTTGTACATAGACTGATTCATATACATATAAAAGGTGATTTATTTAGAGGTATCTAATAATTTTAAAATTATAATTTGATTTCTCCGAAATTTTCTTTTAAGATATAATTTTATTCGGTCCATTCGAAAGATACAATTTTGCATTACGCAAGTAATGTTGTCATCAGGCCTTAAATGGCAGCTGAAAAAGCCTTTTAATATAAGAAAAAAAAACAATCCAAAATTGCGATATCACAGGATCTGTATTGCCAGTTGACAGGTCCGCAATGGGAAAATATCTTGATGTGTATGAATAGAAACAAAAGCAATAGATCGCTGGATTTTGCAATACAGGTTAATATTTCGTTTTGACTTTTATTTTATAATTTTACACAATCTTATGCGTATTAGGATGAACCAAAAATAGATGTCAAACTTTTTAAATTAAATTTAGTAGTAGTAATGGAATATTTTTTTTTATATGATTTGTTTAAAAATAAAGGTTATATACCATTGGAATGCTTTTGAAAATGAGCAAGTTTTAATATCAATATTTTCTATATTTTGTATGTATCATCTATATCAGATACTGAGCAGAAAAGTATTAAAATTTAATTTAATTTTAATAAAACAAAGATTGAATTTTCTTTGATCTCGAAGCCAACTACTATAGAAAAAGTATTTCTACTTTCGAAATTCTTTGAAAGCCAAATAAGGAAATTTTATAATTCTTGCTAAAATTGATTTACCTCATTTAATTATTTATCCTATTTCAGTCAGCTTCTGGACTGAAATAGGAAACAAATTTTCAATTCCAAATCGAAAACTGTCGTTCGACTGAGAAAGTGTAAAAATAGACAAACCGGATTTTGCACAAAGATGTTTGTATTGAGATCAGAATCATTCTCTTAAAATGCCAGCATTCGATCGATATCGAACAACACGACTTGAAAATGTAATTTATCCACATACATAGGTAGCAAGAACACAATTCTACAAATCTTCAGTTGTCCTCGATACTTTGTAAATAAATTGCTTGGCTAGCATTTGTTGTTCTTTGAATTAGTTTAATAAAATCTTTAAATTTTGAGAAATGTTTTCTCTAATATTAGCTGCAAAAATCGTCAACTTTTGTTGGCTGCCTGCAAACAACACCACCACCCTAATGTTTGCCTTAGCATAAACATATTTTAGAAATTCTATATTTTTACTCTCTAGGTGAGTTTGTATTGGTGTGCAAATAGCTTTTTAAGCGTTTCAGCGTTTTTTCATTAAGTTCTATCTGAATATGTGTGTGTGTAAACACATATTCATACATACATACATATGTATGCAAATGTGTGTATTTTCTTAACGTGTATTTACAGAAAAGTGTATTTAATATTCTCAGTTTATTTAGCATTATAAGTACTTAAAATCCATTCTATTTAGCTGTATTTAGTTTAAGTGCATTAACATTTACATATTTTTACTCTTTTATTTGTCTGTTCTCTTTTTTGCACTTGGATTTGTTACCTGTACTTTTATTATTCGCTGTAGTGGAATTTTTTTTTATTATCTCTTTTTACATAAATTAAATGGCATAAAGGAAAATATAATTTAACATATAAAGTGTGTGCAAATAAAAAAAAAATAATAATATAAAACAAAAATAAGTTTTATGTTTAAGGACTATTATTAGAAAAAAAACCTGCAACACTAGAGATGCTTTGATGATAACATACTAACATAGATAAATGCAACTGCGATAATTAAAGATTTTGATGTTTTGTTTTTTATAATAATAGTTTTTTAATGGACTAGTCGCACAGAAACAAGTTCAAATGTTATATTTGCTTAAAAGAAGAGTTTTAATAATTAACCCTCCATTACTAACCTCTGGGTCGAATCGACCCATACACGCAAACTTTTTAAATTAAAAAAAAAACAAGACGATATTTTAACTCAAGATATATGTGTAATCTAAATTTGTTTATATTTAAACGTTTATAAACAATAAACATAACGAATATTTATGATATTATGCATATAAAATTATTTAAAAAAACAGCCTGGGTCGACTGGACCCATAGTTAGCATTAATGTAACAAAGATTATGGGTCGATTACATATGGGTCAGTACATAACTGAAAAATTTTTGCTTTAGCCATACCAATTTTTCTTTCTAACATTTTACTATTATATTTCAGGTTTCAAATGCACTTTATTCAATATCTTCAAAACTCATAATTTTATGCGCAATAACTTTTTTTTCACTTTTTTTTAGCTATGTTGTAATGAATACAAACTTAATTTCAATTTAAATATATAAGTTGTTTAATACACCATTGTATATTAAAATTTAACAATAAAGGAATCAAATCTACCAAAAGAAGTATACGTTTTATCAATTTATAAGTTGAGACGATTTCAATGGATAATACAATTGAAGGTCGATAAGACCCATGGTTAGTAACTATGCGACATGATTTAAGGTTAGTAATGCCGGGTTAAAAGTATTTATTTTTCAAAAACAACTTTTTTTTTTCTTAATTTTTACACGTAGTCGCCACACTGTAAAATCATATATTATGTTTCCTAATCTAAATCTAAATAAATATCAACACTTTTGTTTTTTTCAGTGACGTGTTTTTTATGCCGTCGTTATGTTTCCACGAGAATGGACACAAATTTCTTCATGTTTTTCTACGTGGGGAAAACGTGTCGATGTTAATGTTTATAGGTTTCCTTAAAATTTCTTAAAATGTCGACCTTTTTACAGTGTTGTTCGATTATGAACATAACACTGATGATGTTGTACCCCCAAGACAAATTCATTTGCTGACAAGATATTTTTCATAACAAATGAATTCTGTCAAAAAAAAAAATCCAATCAGTAGGAATATATTCGTACAAGTGCTAAATAAAGCAAAATCAAAATATAAAGAAAATCCTGGCGGATTCAACGTTTGCAACGATGCTAAAGCGAAAAATACTGTAAATGACATTCTAAACCATACAAGGAAAACCTTAGCAAATAACGTAAATGAATTGAAAGCAAAAAGGTTGTTAAAAAGTAACCAGGAAATAACAGAATTCTACGTTTAATAAAGTAAAACTGGTTACACTGGTGTGTAAGTAACGCAAGAGGATAATGTGTAGTGGCAAAAGATGAAATCTCTGCAGAGGGCAGAATAATTTTCCTAGTAGAATCTTGTTAGAAGGATGTGTTGTAAAATTTTTAATGTGGTAAGAGAGATGAGGAATTAGTCAGCTTATAAAACTTCTGTAAACTACTTCTATAACTTGACAAGGAATGCAAAAATAATAGGCTTTATTATATATAGGTACTTCTGGTAAGGTGAGCAGGGAGGGATTCTTCGAGACTAACGAATTGCGTAAAATATTTTCAGACTTCCCGGCTTTCGTGATACCTTGGCTTGGTAAAACAGCTTATATTATATGGACTTATAAAGTGCATTTCATATTCATAACATCAGTAATTAGAGGGTGCTGTAGCTTAATTGATTAGCGCGTTTGATCATTACGCATGAGTTGGTATTTGTGGCCTGGGTTCGATTCTTAGCCGCTGCTACTCAAAAACAACATTAGTTTCTGATAATTACTAGTTTTTCTATCCTATCATAACTAATATTTATCACAGCGCATCAGCATTTAAGCGCCACCGAAGTAAAATAATTAAAATAATGGCTATAAATCAAGCTTTGATCAATGCGCCTACTCACCACCAGAGGTGCTGCAATAGTGTACTAATACTAATAAACATAATGCGTCATATGAAAAGCTTTTCTCTACTATCAACTATTCTTCTCCTACCTATCCCTTTCCAAAGAAAGTAACACAATTAATTAACTAATATATATGTAAGCATATTAATTGCCTGAGTGTTACTTCTCTTTAAAAAAAAATGTAAATCTAATCACCAATTAATAATTCTGGTTGAAATTAAATTTGTATTGCATACAAATCACAATTGAACTTTTTTGACATTTCATGGTGAAAACTCGAATTTATAAAAAATTTCGTTAAATCAGTGCATTCTGAAACATGAAGGTCTATATAAATATTTTTTAAAATAAATTTTACATATCATATTCCAGCTAGACAAAGTTGTTGTATGTGTTCGATATATAGTTTAATAACATCCAAAACATCTTTTCCGTTTTTTTGACAGCAAAATGTTGAAAAAGGCTCTGTACACATATCAGAAAATGACAATTATTGGATATAGGCAATGCTAGAAATTATATTAGAAATAAGTAAATTTTTTATAGCATATGCAAACTTCGATCTAATAATATTTTTGGTAAAACAAAATAAATTAGAATGTCATAGATGGTATTCGATAATACTGGAATAATAATAAGATAAGAGTCATGAGGCATCTTAAACAAGAAGAGCCATTCCGGCAAATTGCTAAAAATGGAATAATATTAAATTAGCATCGATCAAACAGTAAAACAAGTGATAACTAATTTGGTTTCTATTCTGGATGAAAAGGAAAATGGTATTGCTACAAAACAAGCACGCATTCTATAACAGTTCCACAAATTGGCCTAAAACAACCGCGACCAAAACCCACAACATAAATAAACAAAAATCTGTAAAATTGGCAAATATGTAGGCAAATAGTTTGGCAAACAATTTGCTATTGTGGTGTGAAGATCCCCACTTGAATTATGTTTTTGGATATTTATACAGACATTTTTTTAAAAATGTTTGCTTAATCTATTACGTCTAAAATACAAATCATTAGTTTCTGGTTTAAGTGGCCAGCAGTAATTAGCTAGCATCCTGATTTGAATTTTTCCTTCAAATCTCCTTTCAATTGTTAATAACTCCTGATGGAAACGTTCCAATTGTTCGTCACTAAATTGGCCTAGATTTTAAACGTAATAGATTAAGTAAATATTTTTAAAAAAACTTCATGTAAAAATTGGTGATAGAAATATAAGATTCGTTAAGTTTTATTAGATTAAAGTTATTTTATTAAATCATGCTAATCTAATCTAAACAGGTTTCCACTCTTTTGTTCGTAAAAAATCATTTCTCAACCGATTTCAACAGGTGACCTCTCATTTTACTCAGAAAAATATTTGTTGTCCTTAAACTAAATTTGGAAAAAAGTCTTGTAGAAATTTTAAAAGTTTAAAAAAAATTAAATTTTTCCAAAATTGAAAAAATTTATTCATATTGGTGCTAATATTTTATGAGAAGTAAGTATATTTAAAAATAGCAATTATTTTTCTTTCCAAAACCGTTTGAATTTCAAAAATCAGCTAATAAATAAAAAAAAGTTATAAATGTTTAAATGTAGCAGCCTCAAAAAAATTTCTTTAGTCCATAACTCAGGAATTTGGAGGTATATTGAAATTTTTAAGCCTGGATTCTTAACATGCTCGCCATCGCCTTTAACGAACACTAGGTCATTTCACAAGTGTTTTTCGAGTGTTGCACAGTGTAATAAAATAGTGGATGGAAAAGTTAAAGTTAAAAAAAAAAACAATTTGTAAACTCCCTTATATTTCTTAATCAATTTTCATTTATATTCCCTGTTATTATATTTAATCATCAAATAAATTTGAAGTGTCTAGTATGACGTGACTTAATCACATTAAAATATTCTTCCGTTTTTTTAATAAAACCATAAGCCCCTATAGCTACCCTCGTTTATACTTTATCTAATATAATATTCATTTTTACAAAGATGCACAAAAAACTGTTAACAAATTTTATTTAGTTAAATAATAATTTATTCAATTTAAACTATTACAACTATAAATTTTTTAATTTATAATTTATCTTCATAATTTTATTATCCCGCAATACAACAGCGTCCATCATCCACATCTACATATTTATTGTTAATATTTACTCGTATTTCATTTCAAATGTGCATTATTCTAATACATTAAACGTGTACATTTTAATGATTTATGTTTTAAATTAATTCGATTTTAATTTACGCTGCTGTATTTTTTTTTTTTAATTTTAAGTTTAACAAAATAATAAATTTAAATATTAAAAGCAATTCCAGCTAGCACTGGCAGCCACCTACCTACAAACCAAATACACATTAGGTAAAAACAAAAATAAAATTTCCATATTTTAAATTTAATAGGAATTAAAAATGAAAATAAAACCTAGCTGACATATTCTCCCCAAAAAAAAAATAATAATAAAAACTGTCACAAAAATACAGTATTAATACAAATACACACAAATGAAGCACATTCATGCACACGGCACATGTACGCTATGTGTCTGTGTTGTTGCATACTGCATGCACACCACGTTGACAGCTGCAATGATGAATACCTGCTGGTTTGTACGACTGAATGAATGGATGAATGAATTACTGAATAGAGGGGAGTCATTCGCTTCTTTTTTTTCAAATAAAATGCCTTTGAATTTGTGTGTATCTGTTTGGAAGTTTGTGTAAAAAATAAAATGAAATGAAATAACACGAGGCTCCTTTAAAGAGATTATAATAAGAAATTTTCGATTTTTAGTTTCACTGGAAATTCAGTAAATACTTCTAGGTTCTGTTCTAGTTCTGTTGCACCCTTGTTAATTGAGAATTATATTTGTGTATAAAGTTAGTTTGTAGTTTTTCGTGTGGATTTTCTTTCCTCTTTTTGGTGTTACTAAATGGATTCTATTTAAAAGTGCATGTGTTTGTAGATGTATTAAATTTGTTGCGTAATTCATTTTGATGTTTTTTTTTCTATAGAAAATTATTGTATATTCAACTTTCCCAAATGGCAAAAAAGAAAGAGAAAATGTGTGTATCTGTGTGTGAAAAAAAAACATCAAAAGACCATAATCAACAAACGAAATGAACGAAGTATTCAATTAAGAAACTCTAACTAAAGCTACATAGCAAAAAAAAAAAAAGAAGAAATGTTTGTATTACAACTACGTTCGTCAGTACAATTTACATATTTCAGGTGTAAATTAAAATAAATTAATAAACCAAATTGCAACTGAAATTCAAATTGAAAAAAAAACTTTTAAATCTAAATTTTAATTAAACCCAAACCAAAGAAACTTTTAGAAAAAAAAACTTGATAATCAATTTTGTGTAATTTGCTTTAAATCAATTTATATTATATGTATATCTGTTAAGCCTCTTTACAAATTCAAGTCTCCCTTTACTTAACAATAATTACTGAGCTGTCTGGTGTTCTATTGAAGAAATTTTATTTTATTAAACTTTTTCTTAGATATTTGATAAAAAATACAATTTTTCAAAATGTATTTAACAACCACACAACCTAAACAGGTAGAAATTTGTAGAGAGTTGAAAATAAAACACACTTACCGAGACCAGAAAAAATGCAAACAAATTAAACTTTTGCCATTATAATGAGTATTTAAAAGAATGTCGCAGCAAATGTTTCTGAATGTGCATCCTACGCACAAAGTTGAAGTTGTACAGTTACAGTTAAAATAAGAGCACAAGTGCTGATCTAGTGATGTAGGGGCCACAAAATCATAGTTAAGAGTTTATTTTAACTTGTTGTCTAAAAAAATTACCCATATAAAAGATTGTTTACAAAAAATCCGGCCTTGCTACAAAGGCCTCAAGTCACGTACATTCATTAAAGAAAAATCCGGATCTCTCCGAGCGCCACCGCTCATAAAAACAGGGTACACAAGACGAATTAGTAATGTAATTCTTGTATTAGTAGACAATATTACAATGGACAATGGAAATATTATGCAACCGAAATTTTATCTATAATTAATAATAAATGTTTATTAATTTCAGTTTCTAAAGTATTAACTTTTTTTGCTTCATAAATATTAAAAGAATTTTGCTACCGGTTTCCATGTGAACAATTTATATGACTCACATACCCAAAAGCGCAAATATTTACTTACTCTCATACACAAATTTTTAAAGTTATCAAAGGTTTACAAAAATAATTTTGAATGTAAAAAGTTTTTAATCTATTAACTTTTTTATTCGATTTTGAATATGAAATTTGAAATGTTTTTGCTGCTATCTAATGACTTATCACTGTTTAAAACGACTTAGTGTTTTTTTTTTTTTTTTTTTGATAAAATTAAACTCTTCCCATCTCATTTTCATCGTCATTTTTACCAACATCATCATCACCGTCATCATCAGCATTAGAGCAACTGTTGTTTGTGCAACTGTTGTACTGTTTAGTCAAAGGCAAAACTTCATCATTTTCAAATTAAACTTTACCAAGTTGCAACTAGAAAACTTTAAAACATAAAGTTTACGAGTTGATTTAGTACTAATGTTTATTAATTGAAGTTAGACTTCTTAAACCGTGGGTAAGAGTTTCCTCCCGAGGAGACCATAAACTGTCGGTAAATGAGTTCAGTGGGCTGCATCTTATTGTCTACTTAAATTAAACAGAGAATATTGAAATTGAAATACCTAAGTCGCAAACAAAAATCGTTTCTGCAAACAAAATTTTTGCACCAAAAATCATTTTAACTTCATTTTTTGATTAAACATTTTCCAGCAACATGTTTTCATTAAGAGGTGTTCCTGCAATAATTGTTGAATACAAAATGTTTCAGCAAGATTATTAAAATATAATAAAAATACACTTATGTTTATTTTTAACCAAATTGAAGCGAACGAAAATTTAAACATCCAATTGATAAAAAGAGCTCTAGGATACCAAATCCCCTCTTTGCTTTGGTTTTCTTAAAAAAATGAAAATGTTCATAATAACCAACAACGAGTAAAGCAGTAAACAGGGAAACTGGAAAAACATATGCTTTTTTAAAAAAATTCCAGAATTATATCAAAGGTTACAACGAATATTATAATCGCTAGTAATAACTTAAAAACAAAAGGTTAACGTTAAAAGGATAAAAAAAACACACCACAAGTGTTAAATGAGGATATATACGTATAAGTTTGTAATTCCGTGTGTAACACTGAGAAATATTCATCTGAGACCCAACAAAGTATATATATATTATTGTTCCTTATGTATTTCTAATTCGATTGAGTTATGTCCGTCTGCCTGTCTGTCTGTGCAAAACACTGCCACGTCCCTAAAACACAATCAAAATCAACAACGTTTACAAAAAACCGTTTACAGTTTTTCTAAGAAGTTTGGTATTTGAAATAAGCAAAATCGGTATAGTAGAACAAGAGTTAAGGACCAAAATGTGAGACAATCTCCATAAGAAATTGATATTTTAAAGGCTTTGCAATTTTTTTTAAATATATTACAGATATTGCCATGAAATTTTGACACGCTATTTTTGTGATAAAAGAAGACAGTATGAGACAAATAGTAAGAATCGGTCCATGATTTCTCATAGCCTTCATACAAATATCTTCCCGAAATATGGCTTAATGATAAATAAATGCCTATAAAATTGAAATATTAATACAAAATTCAACAACAATAAGTGTCATGTAAAAATAAATCGCAGAACGAAATTTTTTTGTTCGGCCCATATAAATCTAGTTCCGAAAATCACTTAGATGGGCCACTATCAAGTTTAAGTTCAACACAAATTGTCCATAAATATATAAAAATTGTCCATCTAAATATGATGATAGTCGGTCCATATTTCGCCGTAGCCCCCATATAAAGCCTACTGCCGAAAATCAATTAAATTCGCATAAATATCTTATCAAAATGACTATCAAGTTGAAATCACTTAACTGCGCATAATTCTCCATAATAGGTGATTTGGTGGTACACACAGCCGAATATAAACTCTTACTTGTTTTGTAAAACATTAATCACCACGTACATATCTGCCATTCAAAATAGTGTTATAGAAAATATTTTGAAATCATCATTAAACAGACAACGTTGTCAACGATATCATTAGCAGCCATTCATGCAGACCATCAAATAAAATTGATGAAACATTTATGTCAAACTTATGTTTGATGTATAATGCCAGCTTTTACTATTATTAAAATTATCAATAGAATGATTAATTAATTAAAATACCAACTAAAAATATATCGTGCATCATTTTCATTACAAAAACGCGATAAAATTATGATTGATAATCGCTTTAAATGAATTGTGAAGAAAGCAAAATGCTAATAAATCACTAATTAGCAAATTTCCAGGGAAAATGTATTTTAATCAAAAGTGATTATATTAATTATAATTTAATTTATATATAATTAAATAAAAGCAATAATAGATTTCACTGCTAATAATTATTATTAGTAGAAATTTAAATTTTTACTAAGCTATCTATCACTGCCGTATTCATAAAAAATAAAGTAGGTTTGAAGTGTTGTTTTAGACAAAATTTTCATACAAAATTTTCTTAAAGTACTTTTGAAGTCTACATTAATTTTTTATGAAAAAGGGCATCAGTCTTTAATTGTTAAAGCAAAAATAAAGCTACAAAAAACAGCAAACGGCAAATAACCAAGTTAAATCCCTAAAACAAATAAAAACAAATTGCATAGTTTTAGGTGCAAGCAAGAAAAACATGCCAACTAACCAACCAACAACAATAAATATACAAAAAAAAAACAGTTACAAGTTATTTAGAGAGAAAAAAACAAATACATACAAAAGTAGTCCAACAACAGCAATTCCACAAACTGCCATATGTTTTGCTTTTTGTAAACGTAAGAGAAAGATGAAGCGAGGTTTATAAACGGAGTAGTTGAGTGAGTGGGAGACAGACAAGCGATGAAAGTAAACGACAATTGCAACACATTTGTAAGGATTAGGTGTGAATAACTTTTATGACTTGGATTTAATACATACTACATATATTTTTTATATTTTCATTTTGCCTTTTTTGCAGCTCCAACACTTAAACTTAAACTCTCAGTACTCTCAGTAGACAAATTATTTGTCTATTTATCATTTGCCAAAAAGGATTTTCAGTTTTACCATCATCTTCATTACCTCCTACTGCCCTCACGTTCATGCTATGCTCTTCCTGTGTATTGCTGAGTTAATGGTTGTTTTAAAACTGTAGTTTTATTTGTGGGATTTAAGACTCTTAATTTATTAACTAATGGTCGAAGACACCTTTGGCATAATAAAATAAGGAATTTTGCAAAATGTTGGAGATTTTGCACTAAACTTCCAACGAGTGAGTGTTGCTTGCTTTGTTAGGTGTTGCAATATTAATAAGGCGAGAAGGCGAATAAGAGAACATACGTTTTTTTTTTAAATATGTATATTGGAATTGTTTAGTAAAGTTAAACTTTATGTGAAAGCAAATATAATAAATGAGGATTTGGTTCAGTTCTAGTTTACTTTAATTTCAATGTCATTCTCTTAAACTACATTTTCTATGTGTTCTTCTGCACACAATTTAATGCTAATATAGATAGTTAATATATATAATTACTTTCCACCGCTTTAGAGATACTAGTGTAAGAACTATTTTTATTTTTTATCATTATTAGCATTTCCGTATTTATGTTGAATTGTTTCCATTTCAAGAAAATAACAACAAACTACAAAAAATCAACTGACTGTTGCTTCATTCGAGTAATGAAGAACCAACAACGAATACAAGAAAGCAGCACAATGCACAGCACAAAAATAGAGTTAAAACTTTTTAAAATAGAAAGCCAGAATGGAAAACCAGCAAAACCTCTGCTTATAGCAAGGACATGTTTAATTTAAAGCTATATGATCAAATGCTTACATTTGCTAGTATAGTAGAAGTGGTCGATGTGCTGTTGTTTGGTTGATGTTTAGTCTTTTTTTTTTAGAGAAAATACATTTAAACTAAAATTCAATTAGTAAATTAAATAAAGCGTTACCCAACATTCCCAGCATGGCAAATGCAAATGTTTAGAACAATTTACATTTCATTTTCTAGTTTTGTATATTCTATTTAATTTTTAGTGGCACAGACAGTTATTGAGATTACCGAGATTTATTTACATATTGCACCTTTTGCTTAAAAGAGTAACAACCCAAAATGTTCAAATTTTCACTTTTTGCAAAAAAAATTTTTTACCCACTGTAAAAATTTCCTTTTGATTGGCCTTCTCTTCCGTGAAAAAAAAATTGTTATGACTCTGTGTGTTTTTAGAATAACTACTTTAGTCTTAATTAAAGGGAGACATTTTTAGTTGTTTGCAAGAGCTTGAGCAAAACAGATCAAGTTTTTTCATACAAAGAGCGACATTTTGAGTTCTCGTTGCCTTTGACTGTCAACGGTTTGCATAAGTTGTGTTTTAATTTTGAGTCATTACTTTTTAGTTGGTATAGATAGGTTAAGTTCAGTGTTTAAATTTGTGCTATTGCCATTTTGATGAAACATTTTATCAGAAAAAGAATAACAACTCAAAAAGTATTTTTTTTTTTTGGAAATCACTTAAGCAATACAAAGAAACAATACGTTATATTCTTTTTCAATGGTATTTTCTTACAATAACATTATTTTTTGCTGTAATATATCGTTAGAATCAACAGAAAGAGTTTTGGCCTCTAATGAAAATTCATAAGTTTTGAGTTGTTACACTTTGGAGGAACAAGTGCGATATATAAATCTTTTGTAAGCAGAATGGTATTCAAGGCAATTGTTGCGTTTAAAAATAAGCGATTAGTTATAATTGTATGTATAGAATTGCTTTCGTATGATATTTCTCGATGATATTAATTAAAATTACGTGCAAATAAAATATTTTTAAAACTGAGATTTCTCTTACATACTTCTTTACTTTTCCTTGCTTCTAATGTGTTATTCTAAAAACTTTTTCGAGAATATTCAAAGAATTAGTTTTTTAAAATCAAAAGTTATAAGAACAAAAAAGTAGCACACTTTTAGGCATATTTGCACACATATGACAATACTAAATTTCAAATTTAAATTAAAATGGCAAATGTTTCCCTAAACATGATTAAAATATAATAAAAAAAAAAACTTATGTTAATTTTAAACAAAATTGAGGCGTAATAAAATTTAAACTTACTACTGATAACAACAGCGCTAGGATACCAAAGCAAGGAGAAGAAGAAAAAAGTGAGAATGTTCATAATAATCAACAACAAGTAAAGCAGTAAACTGTAAAAACATATGCTTTTTAAACAATTCCAGAATTATATCAAAGGACGCAACGAATATTAGAATCACTACTAAGAATTTAAAAACAAAAGGTAAACAAATATTTCCGAAAATTTTGTATGAGCTCAATATTGTTCAGTAACCATAAATACTTTCCTTAAATGTATGTGTATATATGATGTTTCTTTGTTTTTATATATAAACATGATTGTATATTTATAACGGCGAGCAGCGGAAGTCAAGGAAAAAGCGCAACAGTGAGTTTATGTTTTCTTAAAGAAAAACATAAAAAAAAAATAATATAAGTACATAGAGAGAAACCCAACAATAAAGGAAATTGTGTTGCTTTCAAATCTAACAAATAAACAGGCAGACATATTTATAATCATACACCCAGCTACTTCCTCTGGCAACAATTTACAACATCCTCAACATCACACTGATTTTTAAAAAAAAAACATAAACATTGAAATACTAAACAAGCAGTCATTGAAACCATAATGTCCTTTTTCATTTCTATAATTTCTTTTTTTTTTTGTATTTTTTACCTAAATAAGAACCAATATGAAAGACTGAGATATTAAAAAGAAACCATAGAAAACAACATCATAAACATTGCACAAGCCTTTGTTACTATGCGATTGTTTTTCATATTCAATTTAATTGAATTTAAGACTTTTAACGTGACTTTCAAAAGCCACAGCAGATTGTTTTATGTGTGAGTGTGTGTGTCAGTAAGAGAGCTCCGTTATTAAGTGGCGGAAGGATGGTACATGATTTTATTTTATGCCTGAATATAATCAGTTTGTTTTTCCCAACATACTGTGTTGAGTCTCTTTTATTCACATCGACATAATATTTTAAATCAATAATGCAATCAAACTAATATCCTTGATTTCATATTATTTTTTCTCTTCCTCTCTCTGCTTCTCTTACATAAATATTACCAGTTTAAGCATTTATTAACATTTCATTTTCGTATTTATTCTTGATTTTATTTTTAATGTTTGTGTTTTTCTTCAATTTCTTTTACAGTTCCTGCACGTCTGGTGTGGGCAGCAGTGGGCAAAAGTGTGGACTTACCTTGCGATCTCACGCCACCCTCACCGCAGGATTCTGTAAAACTACTGCTCTGGTTCAAAGATACAACAGGAATTCCACTCTACAGGTAAATATGTATAATAAATATTGATATTTCTTTTATATGCAATTTACTGCCCATATAATGTTTAAATGGAATGAAAGAAAAAAAATTAAAGAAAGGAAAGTGCAAACTTGAGTTTCTAGAAATACAAATAAACGTATATCAATTATTTTATAATCATGATATTTTCGCTAGTCTATTGAGTAGGGAAAATTAGCAAATACTAACAGATATTACTAAAAACCTTTGTGAGATAACTTACAAATCTCAGATCTTCCTAGAAAAAATTAAATCCATCAAAGATTTCCAAAACTAGATTAATTCTAGTTTGAAATAAAGTTAGAATTTTAAAAAAATTTACAACATATATATATATATAGTTACGAGGGCGGTTCGGAAACTTCTTAGCCTAGCAAAGAAAGAGAATACGTGGTTTTTCAAAAACATTTTCATTTTTCAAATATGATCTCCTAAAACTTCAATACACTTAAGCTAGATTTACACGATTGAAATTTTCTTCAAAATTGCTCTTCAAAATGCTTCAAACTCGTGTAAACAGCAAAATTTCTTCAAAATTTATTTCTTTAATAACTATTAATAACTATTAAATAAATAAATTTTGAAGAATTTTTGCTGTTTACACGAGTTTGAAGCATTTTGAAGAGCAATTTTGAAAAAAATTTCAATCGTGTAAACCTAGCTTTAGTCCAACGCATATCTAGCAATTCTATCATTTGATTAAAATAGTTTTCCTCATGGCCTTCAAAATAGCGGTTTACAACTGTAATTGCATCTTCATTTGAATTAAAACGCTTGCCAGCTAGGAATTTTTTTAGATTTGGGAACTGGTAAAAATCACTGGGAGCTAAATCAGGAGAATAAGGTGGGTGGTCAAGCAACTCGTACTTAAATTCGTAGATTTTAGCCATTGCTAGAACACTCTTGTGCGCTGGTGCATTGTTTTGATGAAACATAACTTTATTGTGTTGTCAGCCAGGATGTTTTTGTCGAATTTTTTCATTTAATTGTTCCAAAATGTTGCAATACTACTCTGATATTATTGTTTTACCCTTTTGCAGATAAAAAATCAATAAAATACCTTTAAAGTCCAAAAAACCTTTGCCATAAACTTACCAGCCGATTGAATTGTTTTTTCCTTCTTTGGGGCACTTCCTCCAGCTTCAGTCTTTTGCTTGGATTGTTCTTTTATCTCCGGTGTATAATGTCTCTTAACAGTTATGAAACGACGCCTAAAAACCATTTTATTTTTCTTAAAACGATCCAAACAAGCTTGAGAAATTTTTATTAATATGCGTTTTTGGTCGACTGATAAGAAATGCATCAACCATCTTGCAGAAACCTTTTTCATCTGTACTTCTTTATGCAAAATAAAATGGACTCGATTATTTGAGATGCCCATGATATTGGCTATTTCACGCACTTTTACTTGTCGATGACTTAATACCATATCATGTACTTTGGCTACAATTTCTGTTGTTGTTGCTGTTTTTGGACGACCACGTTTAAATTCAGCAACCAAATTGTATGATTATGAATTTCTTGTCCCAATAAACCTTTTTTATTTAAATATTTAATGACACCACGAATTTCTAATTTTTCCATTATAAAAAAATCGCGGATGCGTCTTTTTCGAACACCTGTTTCTATATGAAGGAATTGGCAGATCGAAAGGTGATTGAACATGTGTTCATAGCACATATGGAAGATTCCAAAACTTTATTCTGTTTATACCGCGCTTTCTGCAAAGAAGTTTCCGAATTGCCCTTGTAAGGCTTCATACATCCCTAAAATTGCATTTTAGGGCAATTATTTCAATTTCCTTTAGTTCAAATTCCTTTAGTTTTTTGCAATTCAGGTTGTTCGCGTGACTCCTGAGTTACGTTTTAGCAGTCTATCAGTCAAATAAGTTATTACAAATTAACCAGAAAAGCACGCATAAAGAAGTTAGTAGCAGTGTAAATAAATCGTATTATTCAAGAACACAAATCTTTTGTTATGGTTCAGAGCATTATAAAAAAAGTTAAAAAAATGGTTTTGTAGAAAACCAGCAAAGGAGAAACTCTCCAAGCGGCATGTCAGTGTTATTTTAAGAGTCGTGGCAAAATATCCTAAAATTTCAGCGCTCAAATTGGCGGAATGAATATAAAATTCTACGTATTAAGACTTCATTTAAGAATTACTTAAAGAGCATTACGGGGTCAAGGGTATTCAAGCCAAATTCCTGCAGAAAATCCTTGATATATGAAAAGAATCGAAGACTTCGGCTCGAATTTAAATAATGGCATTGATTTTTGGAAACGATTTTTATTTACTGATTATTCGTATAGTAATTAAAATAGAATTGAAATGTTTGGATTAAAAATTGTTTTTCTGTTACTCTTTAATTAACGAAAAAAAAAAATGAAATTTTGTGTATGTATGAAGACTTAAATCCATAACTATATACTCGTATGTATATGACAATGATAATAGAAATTTTGCAAAAAACTTTTCAAAAAAATCTCTAAATTAATTTAACTAACCAACATTTATTTAACCATCCAATAACCTGAAAAGTTTATAATATGCGACTGTAACGAATATATTTATCTAACTCATACTTAATGCACCACTTTTCATTTAAAATGTCTTTTGGGGGCACCAGTTTATTGTTAATGCTTTCATAATCGTAAATATAATAAATTGCAAAAGGAAATTGATTTTTCACTTGCTCTACTCAACTCATTTCAACTCGACGATGGTCTTTGTGTTGCATAAAAATTTTACAGCAAAAAAAATGTGTAAAAAGTTAAGGAAAATCATGTAGTTGAATGCAACAAACAAGCTACTAAATACAAAATATACACATACTTTACAACAACACTACATAATCAAAGCAAGAAACAACCCGCAACAGCAACAACAACTGCACACTACCATCATCTACACATTTGACGCCAAAGTATAAAACGATGTACAAAAAAGTACAAGTGTCCTTTAGTTAAACTCTTGCTGCACAAATGCACACACTGCTAAAAAAGAAAAAAATTTTTGGTTTTGTAAGGTTTGCTAACTGCAACAAGGATAAAATGTGAATTTAGTTGCTTGATGCTGGTGCTGTGTTTAGTAGTTTCGGTTGTAAACTATATTTACGTGGTTTTTAACGTCCACTTAAGAATCCTTATTTTGTCTGCACTTTACAGCTGTTTGTACGTATAGTTAGGAAGTGGGTAGGGGACAGTGGGGACATTGGAAAGCATCAAACATAAATTAAGTTAAAGTTTTCCTAACTGCTTTTGTATTGTGTTGGCTGGTTTTCTCTTGCATTTAGACGGTTGTTGTTGTTGTGTGTGTGTGATTGTTTGTGTTCACATTTACCTCATGCTGTTGTGTGTAGCTGGTGTCCTTTATAAATTCTCATCGTGTTTTTTGTTTGTTTGTATTTTCGTTTGCAACATCAAATTTTCGTTCATGTTGACAATTTGTTTAGTGGGTTCTTGTTTGGATTTTACTTTATGGTTCATGCAAGATTTTTTCTCTTGTTACTGGTTGGTTAGTTTAGTTTATTTTTCCTCTTACAAAATTGGCGTTTGTGTGTACATGCAGTGGTTCCTGTGTTTAGCATTGTTGTTTTCCTTTTTTGGTTCTCTCTCTCCCTCACTCTCGTTCTGAATTCATTACTTTTTGTGGCTTAAAGCAATCATTTTGGCCATAATAATTAAAGAGGGCTTTAGAGTAATAGAAAGGATTATGCCGCAGGGCATTGAAAACAAAAACTAAAACGAGTAGAATCCTCACACAAAATACACATTCGCTGTAATGGTGGTTTGGAAAATTTTTACTTTACATTTTTACAAAAGATTACAAAATAAAGGATTTTTTTAGACAAATTGTTATACAGTTGCTGCTGGTTTGTTGTTTGTGTTTTATATTTTACTTTTTTATTGTAATAACCATGCGAAACTTTCAGTAATATGCATCATTAATGGCCTTGAGTAGTGTAAACTAATTTAATTGTAATGAGAAAATGTTTAATTTAAATTAGAGCAAAATCGGTTGTACTTGTACTAATTTTGTGTTGTGGAGAAACGTGCTGAAACTGAAAGTATTTAAGCTAAGGTGAGCTGAGGGTGACAAATTATTAAAACATTTTAAAGGAAAGTAAACTGAAAAAGTATTTGTGTTTTTAAAGGAATTTAAATTTGGTATCTGGAAAACTTCATTGCATTCACTGCTAAAAAAAGCTGTTAATGGTTTTTTGTAAAACTTCATCGTTTTGCCTTTTTTATATTCTAGAGTTGAGTGTAGGTTTATGTTTATACATTTTTCGTATCGATTATAACACTTGGAAATATTAATTATAAAAAAAGTTCACCCTGAGAATATATTCCCATTTTCCATGAAATTCAAACTTCACATCCAGAATACAAACCCGGAATTAATAGAATTCAAGTGGATTATTTAGCATATTCTAGGCAGTTTAGTATTGAAAACGATCATACGAAACTAATTTTAAATTCCTATGCTGTTATTGTTAGTTAGAGCTTTATTTTCTTATTATTTGTAATATAAACAAGCATGTTGTTGTAAAGCATTGTTCATATAAAATCTGGTTAAATAATATATTTTGTTTATAAATATCCTATTGATAAAGATGTTTTGAAGGGTGGGAGCGATAATAAATTTCGAAAAAAAAACATGTTAACTAGACTTTTTTAGGAAAATCATTAAAAAAGAGTATTCAGTTTTTCATTACTATTTTTGAAACACTGCTTAAAGTGTATGTTAGAAGCATGTTAATAAGGTATTTGAATTAACCTTTTGTTTTTTATACTTAAGAAACACAATACGCCTAAATCTGTTTTTCCACGATTTTGATTTAACACTGTTTGATAATAAACAAAATATAAATTTTTTTACACGACTTTATTCCTTTTTTTTGGGTCAAATTTAGTTTTTGCGAAATATGTTCATATTACAAATTTAGTGGAATTCCCTTTTAGTGCATACAATCAAATATACTTTTCATATATTTGTTCAAAATTGCTTTTAAACTTAGAGTGCATATTTTTTTCTTTAATAACTATGCTTGTGATTTTATATTATAAACCTAAATAGTTGTTGTTAACAATTTTTTATTTTTCACTAATTTCAATAGGTTTTAGAGATAAGCAAACAATCACCTATTTTGCATACTATCAATATCTTTTTTTACACGGAGTTTTTCTGGAACCAATTAGCATGTAAAAACAGAATTGGGTGTACATGAATAAATATTTACAAACCATTTTTATAACTACATACAATATCTATCAGTTTGTTTGTTTGGAAATTTTCCACGAATAAAGGTACTCTACGCAAAATACTACAGCTTCTAATAATAAAAAATACATACGTATACATACATATCATAAATGTATTGACATATGTATATGTAAACACCAAATAGTAAATATTGATTTCTGATCTTCTCACTCATGAAAAATTATCAAAATTTAAATTTCTCATATATGTTTAAGGAAATTAAAAAAAAGTTGGTTAGTCATTTTGTCACTTTTGTGTAGCAACCAGTGTGACCAGATCTCAAAAAGTTAAATGGCTAAACCAGTTTAAAAATAAGCTAAAATATGCTAAAACTTGTTTTAAAATGCCAAGAAAAATGTTCTAAATTTTTTAAAATACTTTTATAAATATAAACTTTTTTTAAATAAACTTTTTATATAAACAGAACAACTAATTAGAGAGCCTTCAGGAGTCTAACCTTAAAGATAACTCAGTTGTAAAATATTTATTGAGTAATTTTCATAATTTTTTTTTACTGAATCAGACCCTTATTAAAGCTTCTGTAGTTTGCAAACATTTGTATAATCTATTTAATTCACATCTAGTATAAAGAATAAAATTAATTTTTTCTTTTTTTGTTTTTGTTATATCTACATCACGTAGGATGGAGGATATATATGCTTTGTGCTGATGTTTGTAACGGCCAAAAATATTAGCCAATCTAACATTAATCTTAAAGTACACCCAGAACAAAAAAACACATGAAATCAACAGAAACCACCTCAAATCAATAAAAAGAAAAACGCAACGAAAACTCGCCAAGGTGGAAAATTATAAAAACAACTTATCAAAGTTGCGGCAACTCTAAATTAAAATTGCTCGTACTTATCGTAATATTGGCCATTCTCAAATTAAAGATTGGCATTTTTAACTTAAAAGTCAAAGTCATTTCCAAATATAAAAATTTTAAAATCAAAGTTAAAAATCTACGAATCAACAAAGCACATTTATATTTTAATGGTGGACGTATTTAAACCACAAACGTTCAACGTTTTATTAATAATGCAGTGGTACAGTTTGCTTATATTTGCTTATATGCCAAATGTAAAATTTCGCAGCTAAATAAAAATAAAATAAGCTAAAGTGCTACAATGGTCACACCGCAAAAATGCTAAAATGGAAGCAACAAAAAATTCAAATCATTACACACATACGAGAGAACAAAAGCAAAATCTTTCTTAGTTTCTTAATCATGAATGAACAGAAGCAGCAAAGTCTGAAACGTACGTACACATACATACATGATTGAGCGATGAGTGAGTATTTCGGTACTCTGCTTAAAAACCAAGGCTATACCACCTGTCTTTTATGTAAATGTATATACCAGTCCGATATAATTGTTGGCTACACACAGAAAAATATAGTTGTACATGTTTACCACAAAAAATTAAAATTTTTTACAAGTTTTTTTTTTTTTTAACAATGTTATGGTCATTCTAATTATTAATATGATTACGGTAACCATAATATAGTTAAGTTACGATTTAGATAATTACTACAGTCATATATACGATTATAGTAACTATGCCTATATTTGTGGCAATCATGTTTATGATATTTATCATAATTTATTGCTCTTTTTATAATGATAGAGAACAACAATATATAGTATAATCTCCTATCATAAAACTGATTGCTATTAACATTACATAATTGCTATAATCATATATATGATTGCTATATAAAGCGTAACTTAACCATATTATGGTTGCCGAAATCGTATAAATCATTACAGTGAAAATGTTTAAAAATATTGCAATAGTTGTGGTTAACATGCACAACTATATTTTTTTTTTCTGCGTATGGACTTTTAAATTTCAACTTTTACCCAAATTCAATTAAAAGCTTTTATTTTTTATTAATTTCAAAACAATTTCATTTAACATAAAATGTAAATTTGTCAACCCCTTAATAATGTACAAAAACAAAATTAAAATTTTCTAATTACAAGTATGTATTTACAATTTCAATTAATTTTTATAATGAAATTAACATTATTGCCGCTTAATTGTATTAAAATAACGGAAGGAAATTCTTGTTGCTTTTTATTTTTTTTTGCATAACAATAACGACTGTTACAAGTTTCCTGTTTGGCTGTTTTCTATGGATTTCTGAAAACTAATTGAAACAACAGCCATTCAATAAATGTATTCAAATTAGAAAGAAAAATACAATACGAAACTCATTATATGAACTTGTTTGTACCTGTGAAATACCTTAAGCACTTCCTATTTAAAATATACATCTTATTGTTGTTATTATTGTAAATATATTATTATTATTATTATTTTAGTTTGCTGGGTGAATATTTTTTTCTTACCACTAAAAGTATATCGCAGTTTTAACTGTAAAACGAGTGTTGTTAGGAATAATTCTGTGTTTATTTTTATGTCTCTGACCTGAAAGAAATTCATATACATACATATGTATGTACATACAGACATTTAGATATTTTGTATAGTAGAGTAGACAAAAAGGGAGTGTCATCATTATAATCCACTTTGTTGTAAATATGGTGGTTTACCGTTAAAATGTCTACTTATACATTCTAAAGTTTCATATTGGGAGTTAGTTTACTTCCGTTTTAAAAGCTGTTGCTCTGTCGGTTGTGTACTGTTGCATTTTCCCACATTGTAGGTATATAAAGTTTGTTGTACAACAAACCAACAAACTGCTTTACTAACTTGGCTTGACTTGGCTGGCTGATATAAACTGTTGCAAATTGCCACTTGACGTGTAAATCCTCAATTGTTTCGTAGAATAAAATCTCAGTTTTAGTGTTTAGTTTACATAGTTTTTTATTTCTTTTGCAACTTTTCTCTATGCTGTTTAGTTTGTTATTATTATATCTTCTTAGCCAGGTTTTGCAGTTTTTCTGTGCATCTAATAATGATGAGATGACCCATTTCGAGACCAGAGAGTAACATAGGAAATACAAAGTATGCATCAGAGCAACAGAGATTGCTATCTAAATCATAAAACGTCAATTATAGTTATTGTAGAATTTATGGTTAAACCTCGAAACAGTTTAGTAATATCAGATATACAAAGACAGACAGTGCAATTTAGTTTAAAAATGCTTAAGGATTATGATTGGATTGGATTTTTGTTTGTTGCAAGTCATTCTCGTTTTGCTGTTTAAACTTAAAGCTTAAAGGCCTTTAAGTTTTTCTTTTCAATGCTACATTTATTTCAATTGCTATTAGGCATATAAATAAATCTATTTCAAATTGCCTCTATTAGTATTTTGAATTGTTATAATTGCATGCATTAAGTTGTGCGTGATATTCGTGTTGGTTTTTCTCTGTTTTTAAAGTTGTTTTTCAACTGTAAATTAAACAAATTTAAAGGATTTTAATATTTTAACACCTACAATAGATATATTAAATTAATTAGTTCAGTCCTAAAGTAAACACAAATTTGGACAGGCAGGTCCATAAATATGATCCGATCAAACTTTCATTTGTCTCGAAATGGCGTATCGGAGACCATTCTAAATTTGTATATAGTTAAGTGTCACATTTGCGCGATCTGTCAACTTCTCAAGATAAAGCTGTTTTGCAATAGATACTGTAGTTCTCTTATAAAGCGCCAGTCGTACGTCTGCTCAATATTGCAATAAGCAAAGACAAAAACTAAAGGATGGTGTCAAATAGAAGCTCTTCGTTATACTAAAGTAGAAGATTTTATAAATATAAATGTCCTTAATACTCTTAACTCTGTTGCAGCATACATACCTTTTCTACGCATCCTGAAGATGATTTTCTTAATGCTAACTGACTAAAGTAGTACATCCACTTATTTTCGCTTAGAAAAAATCTTATACCGCAAACTAATTTGAGAACTTTAGACTAACTTATTTCTTCTAAAAAGATATAAAATCTCAAGCCTCAGTTATTCTTAAGGTAAGTAAATATTTACTCAAAAAAGCGTAACCACTTGTTTTAGCACAACTTTGTTTGACGTCGTTTACTCGTCAAAGATCAAACAGCACGAACTAAAATAAAACTAAATATTGAAATAAACAAAGTTTTTTTTTTAATAACCAAACAAGTTCAAATATATTTTATTTAGTGGTTACGGCTTTTTCGGCAAATATTTGTTAAGTGTGACCGTAACTTTTCAAGTATCCAATTAGGTGCATTGGACAAGTTCAAAAGTGGTTTTCTCAAACTTGTTAAATTGGTCATTCTTGTAGGCAGAACTAGTTATATTTCGATCGGTTAACTCCCATCGCAGCGATAATATCGCATCGAGAAAAATTCAGTAATTTTTATTGCATGCAGCTCTAATGATAGCTTTAAAATTGGTTTTAAAATTATCTGCGACATCTCCATCAACAATTCTTTCGTATTTATTTATGACACTCTACGAAAGTAAATTATTCTTGAAAAATGCTTCACTATATTTTAAAAACTTATTTTTATCATGAGTTAACATTTTGAAATAATCATATTTTTCTGTTTTAGTTGGTTTGTTTCGTTTACAGTTTTTATTTAAAAACTTTCTTGATAACTTTAAACAACTAAAATGTTTTTGTTTCTGTTTGTAATTCCGATTCAAATGATGAGGAAAAGAAAGAAAATTAGTGTTACAATGAAGATTTTTGGAGCAATTCGTAATGGTAGATATTCTCGTTTCTTGCAACGTAGATTTTTTATTTGCTTTTAAAGGGGTGTACTTTTCGACGCTCTGAGAAGGGGTTGAATATGCCAATATTCGATTTTTATTTTTTTTTTCATTTTCAAGAAACAAATCACTACGTTCAAGAGCTTCTATTTCTAAATTCTCACATTGAATAACACCCTGGACAACTCTTTCAGGGTTTAGTTGCTTCTGAAATTGAAGCAGGTTTGCCACAGCTCCTTACAGCGGGATAAGTATTACTTGTTTAAAAATTCCGCCTTTAGTAGATGTGCAGAGTGTCTTGCTTGTGACTAATTTTTTTTTAATTTAAATATAAATCCCGCCAAACCTTTAAGAAAAATTTTGTCAAGCAACATTTCTTTTAGTACCAGTCATCTTACCTTTCGGTGGACCAAGAGCATTCAGTATCGTTAAAATTCTTTTCCACTGCTCTTTAAAATCACAAGGAAGATTGACATTTTTGAAAATCTTTGGCAAGTGAGGGATGGTTTTCTATCTTATCCACTACCTTCTTGAATTAGTCAGTGTTTGTATATTTTTTTCTTTTTCCATATTTTAATTCAAGCTTATTATAAAAAAAAAATCCAAAAAGAATAAAACTGTTTCGACACCAATAAGACTGGCGACAAAAACAGAGTCAATTTATATCGATGCCGCACAGTGGTTCAGACTCGTTTTTCATTGGCCATGACTCTGTAACTTTTTAACTAATAAACATTTTTTAGTAGTCCTTTTTTCAGTCAATAGACAACTTCTTAAGCTTTTAGCGAGTTTAAGTTAATGTTGCGATCGTCATACCAAAAATACACTGACGTTTATCTATAAAACTTGATATTGACAAGGGGGACACCGATTTACAACTGTTGATACAAAACTATATTGCTTTGTAGTGTTGACTCTAAATGGAATGGAAAATCAATTCGAACGATAATGATAGAAGAAAAAAAATTAATAAATGCCTTTATTAATTTTAAGTAAACAACATAGAAAGCAACAAATCTTTCTAGTTTATCTAACGTTTTAAATTAAAAACCCGTTTTCCTTATGTAACAGCTGACAAAGTCGTCCCTTACCTTTATATATTTCTGCAATTTTATTTTTTATTCTTGTTTTTTAAATACAAATTATACCTTGAAGTACATAGGACGTAAAAAAATAGTTTCCATAAATATTTTATATTCCATTTAATTTTTCAAAAGTGCTAACTTGAGTTTATCGTAGCAAATGCGCAATGTTGCATGTTGCTAAGCTTTATATGTTTCATTAAAAAATGTGAAAATGTAAAACAACTTTAATTACCGGCTATTAGGATTTAAAGTCATTATTTATATTTTTTATTCACTTGATTTGAAGTGAAAACAAACTAGATTACAAAAAATAAAAAAAAAATTACTTTGAAATAAAATACAATTAATGTTTAAAAATGCATAAAGGAAACTAAAAAAGTAAAAATAAAAATAAAAACCAAGTGTAGAATTATTTTGTGCTATAAAATTATGGCATGTTAAATTGTATACATACATACAAATGAAGGCTGGCAAAGTATTTATTATAAAACACTGGGCAAAGTTAGTAAAAGTAGTTGTTTAGCTAGGGAAAGTATTTCCAAGTTGGTAATTTGGTTTTCACAATATAATACAATATAAATAAAACTCTGTAACATTATAAAAACAAAAAATAACCAAACAAGTTTTAAATCTCAGCTCAAATTTCGGTTTAAAATGTAAAATTGCCTGTATATAACGCAAATATTTTAAATTGTAAATTCAAATGTTATTTTTTGTTTAGAAAAGTTCTTTACGTTTTCTTATGCTTAGCTTATTTTTTTGTATTCTTTACCTTAATTTACTTTCAATTTTTTTGTCCTGTTTTAAAACTTTTAATTTTCTCAAAGTTGAAAATTGCCACTTTTCGAAATTTCATGTAAAACAAAAATGCTAATAACGCCATTTGACTTAAACGTAATTACAGCTTTCTTAAAATAAACTACAAGCCTTTTAAAATGTAGTACGCTTTTTTTTGTTGGCTCTCTCTTTTCTGCAGCAGTTTCCGCTGAATAAAAGAAGTCAAAGTCATTTATAGTCAATAGCCCAATTTTGTAGGCTGCACAGTACGAGAAGAAAATATATTTGTAAAGGACACAAACAAAAATATTTTCAAGACGGTTAAAAAATGTCGGTATAATATGGGAAATCTTTTAAAAATTTTTGATGATTATCAATTTAGTCATATTCGCCATTCTTGAAGGTAATAATAACATCAGTGGTTTTAACCCTTATGTGTGCACCAAGGTACCCGGGTACCTTAGGCGTTTTCAGTCAAAGTTTTTTCATTGTAATTGCTAACTTGTATACTTGAAACTTTTTGAGAACTACTAATTTTCAAATAATTTAGTTTTTTTGCAGCCGTACGCCTTGACTTTTTTTTTGTAATTTGCCTGCGAGACCAATTTACTTTTAACTCAAGGTACCCGGGTACCTTTACGTGTTTTATATGAGAAAGTGGCCATTGCAAATATATTATTTGAAGTTGTTAGTAGCTTGCAAACCTTAAGGCGTTAAGAAAATTTATATAAAATATCTCTTAACTACGTTCCAACATGTATTTACTGCGAAAATGCTTTTTCATATATATAGGTACCCAGGTACCTTGCAGCACACTAGAAGGTGTTGTTTTTGTCGCATACATAAGGGTTAATAAAAATTTTGTAAAAAATCAAAAAATTCATTAAAAACTCAAAATTAAAAAGATTTCATACTTTTCGATATGATGTACACATCCAATTCAATACTTGATACTGAATTGTGCTACTGTAATCTTTTAGCCAAGTGACAGTATTTGATTCTGGTGATATGAAAATATATGATATTCTCCGAAAGAAAGCATTTCAGGGATATTTCTATATGACACATATATTTACTCAAAAAAGCGTAAGTACTTGTTTCTCGCAAAAAATTGTTTGACGTTGTTTACTGTTACAAGAGTTTTGCAAGATGAAACAGCATCAAATAAAATAAAAACTAAATATTTGTTGCGTCTTGGCCTAAATAAACGAGTTCAAAAATATTTGATTTAGTGGTTACGTCTTTTTAGGCAAATATTTGCCAAGTGTGACCGTACCTTAGGAGTTACAGTTAATTTTTGAGTTTTGAGTTCAGATAATTGGTCTTACAGGACATCACTTTCATTATGATGGGGGTTTGTATTACTTCTCCGTTGTCGCGTTCCATATATCAGCTAATGAATCAGGCTTCTTGCTCTCGATGACGATAGTGCATCTTAATTGTCTTCCTACATGAGCATTTTCGATTCTCATTTTACAACTATGCATAACACTGTATTATTAAGGCTTTGGTCGTGGTCATATATTTTTTTACTCCATTACTTCATTATCATAGACCTATATGCTTCTAAATCAGTGAGCGGTGCGAAAAGAATGTGCTGCACAAGTAAATATATTTGTTTAACTCACAAGTGACATTGTATATTGTATGATACAACTATCTGATTGTAAACACAATTTTGAGCAAATTTGTATGTTTATGTTGCCAAACTCTAAAAATGACAAAAGAAAAATTTTATAAAGAAACATTTTTTAAAAACAAATATACAAAAAAAATATGAATATTTACTAGATTCAGCGATATCCATTATTAACATTTTTTGCTTATTAATTTTATTTTCTAGTTTCAAATTTGTCAATTAGTTTACGATTTGAGTGTTAAATTTTTCAATTGAAATGAGTAATTTTTTATGTTGAGATACATAATTTTATTAATAATACTTAAACTTTCATACAACATTTTTACAACATATTAAGTAAAAATGTTGTAGGTGTTGTATAAATTATTTATATAGACATTGCCAGCAACATTTGTATAACTATTGTAAATTCAGACGACATACAACTCTTACAACACTACAACATCAGTTGTGAATTGAATAATTGTTATTATTTATTATATAATCTAAATAATTTTGAAACACTCATATTTGTGTTGTGTACATCGGAATAGTCGAACTCGTCTCTGATGATCTAATCTAATACACTGACACTGATCTGTATACTTTATTGACATCAAAATAATAAATATAAAGCAATGTCATTATTTGTTCCTGATGCGTTGTAAACAGTTGCTTCCAATTTCATATTTGGTATAAAACAATAAATAAAAATGCCAATGAGGAGACGAAGTATAAAATCTCTTTCAGAAATCTCATATTATGTCAAGTGTAATAAGTATAATTTTGTTCTTCACTGTTTGTCAAAAATAAGCAAAACTACATTTTTTTAACTGGAATGTGTTCCACTGAAGTGGCTGGTCATTTTTAATGCAACATTTTTTTTAAACGTTTTTTCACTCTACTATTTTTAGACGGGATAATAACAAACTACAAGAAAACACGACATAAACATTAATTTGCACTAAAAAAAAAAAAACTAGAAAAAATATGCACTGAAAAAAAGCAACAAATTCAAATTAAAAACGTTCGTCAAATAACAGCAACAATACACCAAAATATGGTATATACAACAGCAACGAAATAAGAGAGCAGCAGAAGTAGCAACAACCAAAACAAATTGCAATAATTTATTGTATACACGCATATGAAAATATACCAGAGAGTTTAAATAGTACCTACATACATACTTTTATATATACGTATAAACGTACACATATATGTATATTTGAGTCATATTAATACAAACATATGAGTATCAGTGATCGGCATTAAAAGACCAAGGAGCATCTGACGTTTGTTTCTTAATAGTTAATTTTTATGAACTTCTGACATTTGTGTTATTAAAACTTAAATAACCGATTTTGTTCGGCCCCAAGTTTCTTTGAGTGCTAACCACTGATGTATATAGCAACGTGTATACTTGTATGTGTGTAGTTTTGCATATAATTTAAAAAGTAAATATGTGTACTTAAAACTGGTGTTATAATAGTTATAGACTGGCAATAACGAAAATTCCTACTTTAGTCAGGATTTATTAACAAACATGTTTTATAATTAATATTTTTAATATTTCCTTTAACTATTTTTTGTTTCTTTTCACAGTTTGGATTCACGTGGAGGAAATGTCAAATTAGCGCCGCACTCTGCCATAGCTAGCGATTTGGGTCAACGTTTGTTCTTTTCGATTGGCGATAATCCCAAGGATTCACGTCTGCAAATACGAGATGTCAAGCCAACCGATGGTGGTGTTTACCGCTGTAGAGTAGATTTTTTTAATTTTCCAACCCGTAATTATAGGATTAATTTAACTTTAGTCGGTAAGTTTTTGATTTTGTATATATATATATAATTAAACATAAACATGTGATTCAAGAGTTTTTGAGATTCATTTTCTAATTAATTCTCTTTAACAATATAAATATCACTGGCACATAAAATACTTTTTACGTTTGTGATTAAAAAAAAACTGCCATAAATATTGTGGAATATCCTTATCAAGGAAAAAGTGTCTTTGTTCGCTCTTTTTATTGTTGCTAGGAAGTAGCATTATTAAAGGAAAGTTGCAAGAAGACACTTTGTATCACGTTTTTTTAGTTTGTTTTTTTTACTTATTGTTGCTCCAATGCAAACAACATGAACTTTAACTAAAACCAAAAGCAAAATTAGCACAAACGAAAAAGAAAAGTTATGGCGTTTTTTAAAATAAACTTAGTTCACCTACATTTTCCTATTTGGACAAAATCAAACTTTTTCTTATTATCTTAAAAGTTCTTCTTGTTGTGGCAAGTTTATGTAGTCGTTGTTGGTCTAGTGTTGTAGCAAGATAAATGAATGGCGTGTTTAAAAGTACGTGAAAAGAGTGAAATTGTGATTACGCACATAACAAAAAAAAAAAAAAAGAAAAAAACAAACAAGCTTAAACAGAAAACAAAACAAAACAAAACAAAAGAGCAAAAAATACTGCCACACACGCACTGTCGAATCACTCAGACACGCACATTTACTTTACAAAATTCGTCCTTGACTAAAACCCACTCTCACACTCACACATTGTTAAACAAACATTTTCTTAAAAAATCTTGTTTGTTTTTATTCGTTAACTTTTGTTAGTATCCCAAGGATACTAATTTTTTATCCTGTTTTTTATTGAAGAATATTTGTTATTTATTTTCTTATTTTTCGCATTTTCATGCTTAAAGTTATTAAATATTGTTAAATATTATTATGAGTGAATAAACAATTTATTGTGTTTTTGTGTCTCTTGTTGTTCGCTTATTTTTTATAGTTCCTCCCGAAGAGCCTCGTATATTTGATGCTCAAGGCAAAGAAATTAACCAGACACAGACTGCCGGCCCGTTTCGTGAAGGCTATGAGTTGTTTTTATGCTGTCAAGTTAAAGGTGGTAAGTTCCATGTTTTATTGTTGTTTTTATTTTTACTTTTACTTTATTTTTTATTTTATTTTTATGTTGTTGAGTAGTTGTCATTATTAATTGCAATAACATGCAAGATTAATAAACTCACTTTGATTTTATTTACTAGACAGTTGTTGTACAGTCAAGTAACCATTTCAAATTAGTTTTGACAGCATTTGGTGAATATTAATTACCATAAAGCTTAATGTACTATCACATTTTTTAAATATTTACTCAAAAAAGCGTAGCCACTTATTTTAGCACAAATTTGATTGACGTTTTTCACACTTAGAAGAGTTTTACAAGATCAAACAGCATCAAATAATATAAAATTAAATATTTGTTGTATCTTGCCCTAAATAAGCGAAGTTTGTTTAAATAAATAAGCGAATTCAAATATATTTTATTTAGTGGTTACGTCTTTTTCGGCAAATGTTTTGCCAACACATTATTTGTTTATATAAATAAAAATCTTAAACCGGATATTAAATGAAACATGTTTATGCTTATGATTCAAATGGTTTAAATACATTTAGTACAAATAAATTGGATGGTGTTCAGAATCATAAGTCACTAAAAGTTTCACTAAATGTGTATATTAAAACTTATAAGGTTAATATTTGATTTTATTTATTATATCATGTATTGTCACGTTCCAATGATACTAATTGGCTCTTTAGATCATATGATATGACTCCATTGAATTCATTTTTATATTATTATTAAAATTTTGCTCAATTTATACCTCATTTTCAAACATACAATTATTTTTAAATTTACGTTGTTTTTAGGGATGCCAATCCCGAAAATCCCAGGATTTTAAAGCCTTTTAAATAGGAATTTGCTTTTTTTTTGCAGTGATATGAATCTCTGCTGTTTTATTTGTGCTCAAAGAGAAATCAAAAAGTGATCTCTCCTTAAAAGAAACAAAACGAACCGGATTATTTACTCAACTCTTTTAAATTTTTAAAAAAAAAACCCAAAATTAAAGAGTGAATTTGATAAAGAGAGAAAAATGTTTGTTATTAGAAATTAATTCGAAACGTTGATTGCGATACGAATGAAATGAAATAGTGAATGTAATTTAATGGCATGTTTCTAGATAACAAGTGACTCAAACATTTTATTCAGTTGAGTAGAAAAATTTGTTTTGCGTTTTTATAAAACATATCTCAAGTTTAGTTGAGTGAAAACGTAAGTGTTGTAGTGTTTTTGTCTCTTATGTGGTTTCTACACTACAATTTCAAATGTAACTAATGTCAAAAGTAGACAATAGAAAAAAGTGCACATTTGGGTTTCTTTCTAAGAAAAAAAAGGAACTCAACACCATGGGGGACAAGTACCCGATTTTTTCAATTTTCTTTAATGAGCGTGAAAAACATGTTCATTTCAAAACGCTTTTATGTCCAAGAAGCTTTTGATTTGAATATTATAGAGCTTTAAAACTGAGATATATATATATATATATATTACTACGATTTTTAAACCAATCCAGGCAACAACCCATTCAAAAAACACAACACAACCCAAACAAAAAGCACAAATTCAAAAAACGTAATTTTTTTAGAGGGATTTTTTTTACAAAAGATACATTATTTCGAAAAATCATCGATATAATGGTAACAAAAGATATCAAGTGATCAATAGAAAACATTTCAACCTTTTATTTGATATATTCTTTATATATATATACCTTTATAAATAAAGAATATATTCAGGTTTAAAAATGGAAAAATTTTTAAAATTTAATATTCTTCATAATTATATGATTTTGAGGAACAAGTTGGTTTTGTAACACTGTTGAAAAAAATTTTCAGAAGTTACAAAACACCGGCTTCATATAGCACTGTACTGCCGGCCTGCGGCAGGACTAAAGGATTTTCTCCTCTATGACATACAGAACACCGGCTTCGCATAGTAAAGACCTCTGCAAAGAATCGAGGAAAGTAGACAATCTGTGTATTGTGCAAACTAGTCTTTCTGGCATTGTAGATAAGAGAATCTATGATGTGGATGAATTTACTTTTCAGCTGGATGATGACCCAAAGCACGCTTTTAAAATCGTGAAATAAGGGCTTAGTGAGCAAAATTTTTTGCTTTGTTAGGAGTGCCTAACAAAAAGTTCCGACCTCAATTCGATTGAGTATTATTGGTCAATCATGAAGCTATAGTTGGGGTTCAGCACGAATGAGTGAATATTCCAACACCAAATAATGTGTCTAATAATATGTAATAAAATATTGCACAAGAATTATTTGTTTCGGAGGGTGAGGAAGGATTGTTTATGCAATCAGAATACAAGAATTTGCTAACAATTTTGTCTACAAACGATGTAAATGATGTAAACGATGTTTTCCATCAGCTTCATATAATAATAATAAAATAAAATAAAGAGTCTCTTTACTATAGATACCTTAATATTTTTAAGAAGCTTTAGAAAGCAAAGATTTTGTTGCTTTTAAATTAATATAGAAATTAAAGGAGAAACACATGCCATATTATTTTTGTCAATCTAACATTTCAATATAATGTCATAATGTGTTTGATTTGTTATGGTTTATAAACTTTTAACCATGGTGCAACTATACAAGGTGAGTGCAAATCGACAACAAATACAACACAAAACAGAAACAACAGGCATTTTGTTTGTGTAAAATAATGTACTACTGTCAAAATATACTTGAAAAAGTATTACTTTTGACATAAATAAATTGTAAACAAAGTCAGTCAGCTGGGCTACTGCACTCACCTTGTGTAGTTGCACCATGATTTTAACCAATTTGAAATTTGTATTTTCAAACATATTTATATTTAACATAAGTAACTGTTTTGAAATATATTGTTATTATTTATAAACTAATTTGTTTTAATATTAAACAAAAAACCCGATAATCCCGATCCATTATGATATCCTGAATCCCGGGATTTGAAAAACCAGTCCCTTTTGGCATCCCTAGTTGTTTCACAGAAATATCAGTTTCAAGTATTTATAATCTTTAACAATTTGCATACATAAAATCAAACTTTTCGTGTGAAGTTGAAATTAATATAAAATGTTTATTTTTCATATAAACTTTTTAAATTCCACGTAATTATTTTTAAAATATATTTCTATGAATTGCCTTTGAAGATATTATTTAAGCTTTCAAATAATATCTGTTAAAATACAAAGTTTTTATTTTTATTTCAATATTCCGAACATTTTTATTTTTAATAACTATTTGACCAAACCAAAACCACTTGATAATGCAGCACGACATAAAATTCTCAGGAAAAATATTGTGGTGGCAACTTTAATACTTTCGTTGTAGAACAGTAACAAAGAAATATATTGTGGCATAAACTGAAATTGTTATCATCAACAGCAACAGTGTCAGGCGAAAATAAAAAAAAAAAAAACTTTATAAATGAAAATACTTGTAACGATTATAATCAACAACATGAAGGAACAAGTATCATAAATTTCTGCGTAGATATTTTCCAAAAGGATATCTCACAAAACAACGCATAAAGGATACAAAAATATACAATTTAAACATACATGTATGCATATTCATATAAGTTCATGGACGTAGTATGTCTAGCGGTGAAAATATGCAGTAAAGAGGCCTTCCTGAAGACCTCATTTAGCTGACACAATAAGAGCCAGCCGCGTTGCAAAACATTTAAATTTGGCATGGTGTGTTATTGGCAGTAGAAGCCTTGCGTACTAAAGAACAATTTTTAGGGCTTTCGGATTTTATTAATAAAAGAAAACACATACAATTTCGAGAAATGTATGAAATATTTATTTGAGTCGATATAAGGTTCTACATAATACAATGTGTAAAGACCGTGGCTACACCTCAAATGAGTTATACGCTGCTTCCAATCTTAGCATACTCTTCTCAACATATCGGTCGGTATCTAACGAATAAATTCTTTAATATTAGCTTCCAGTGCATCAACCGTGGCGGGCTATGAGCCCTAACATAGCTTAAAAAAAAATAGTCTAAAGGAGTTGTGCTATTGTAGCGTGAAAAAAAAATTGTAGTCATTGCACTGTTGCTCGCTCCCCCAAACGCTAATCATGTGCTGGTGTTTATATCAATCACCTTGACGCTGTTACAATCCTTGGGAGATATATGGCGACACCGGTGCCATGATCTGGCACGGGTTGGTAAGAGTTTCACCCCAATTTCAACTCGCATCTGACTAGAGTCTTTTCCAGTACCACGGAATCAGTTAGAAGCCCGGAGATACGTCTACTAACTGATAATTGGTTGTAGATTCCTTTGTGGTGGATGTGGTTTAAACCTAAAAATGCAGGTGCTGTTGCCCAATCAACAGAGTCATTGCAAGGAGTGGTGGCAATTGACTATGGGCTCAGGAAATGTATTGGTAAGGTGGCAATCGTGGCAGTTGTGTTAGAAACCCGCCTTGGATGGGTTCACAGAATGTTGGATAATAGAAAAGCGCGCATTGATTTCAGTCTTTGGCATTAGTGGTTGCATACTTATATAAGAATTGTTCTCGGCTTTGTTGCTTGACAAAGCTATGGATGGCAGGGATAGCTCAAATAAATAAAATAAATAAATAAAGTAATGCGGTGGTGAGGCTGGACATATAATGCGGTGTGTTTGAGTTAGGTTTGACCACATCTGTAGCACTGGCTATTCACAGAAACGTTTCTTTCTTCGTCGTCTTTGAAAAATTACAGTCCAATGATGCCATCAACACATAAAACGGTGCATTTTTCGGGATACATTGGCAGTTCTTGCAATGCTTCTGGTTGCTCTTCACTCCAAACACAACAATTCAGCTTATTTACGTATCCATTCAACCAGAAATGAGCTTCGTCGCTGAAGGCAATTTTCCGATAAAAACTGCACGATGCACTATCTTAGCCGAGCATGAATAATCGTTTGTAAGGTTATTAACGGTTAAATTATAGACCAAACTGAACACGCTTAACAGTAACATGCTGCACGAAAACAGCTGAGCTGCCAAAAACCGCCTTACCAAAAAGAAAGTTGCTAAAAAATCACCCTTTAGAAGTCGTTGTATTTGAATGTTTTCCGATGAAGGCACTTAAGGAAACCTTTAGAAGTCGTTGTAAAGAAGCGCTATTTGAATGTTTTCCGATGAAGGCACTTAAGGAAACCTGCCAAATAATGCCTCATAGAATGACTACAAAGTAGGGATGACAAACTGTTTTTGACAGTTTTTTCCAATCCCCGAAATGAGAATTTAAAAGTAGAAATCTCGCGATTTTTGGGATTTAATCCGAATCCGGGAAATTAAGGGTTTCTATTAAATTTGCTGCAAAAGAAAGGCTAATTGAAGATCTGCTGAAATTAAAATCAAATCTTGTAAGAGGTCTATGATAATATTAAAGAGATGCACGAGTATATTTTACTAATATAAATGTGCCTTTTAAAAGGCCTACAAATTGAGACCGCAGAAATTTTTCCCGCTGATTGCGTTCATACATATTACGTGAATAAATAAGATTAATGTATGCCGTCAGCATGAGGAGAGTGTGTAGGTGGGTATGTATCTGTGTTTATAAAATACACATGTATGAATAAATACTCGTACACCAAACAGACGCATGCATTTACACTTACATGATGTAATGATGTGAAAGGGTTATTTGTATTTCATTCTATTAATGTGTGAGTGGGTGCTTGTGTATGTATTGTGTTGCCAAGAACGCGTAAACTATTAAAACACATGTTTTTGACTGCTAACGTTGTTTCTGAGCGATGGTTGTAAATATACACACATACTTTCAGTGCCACAAACAAAATATAATGAATATTCTATGTACATATGTAGATTTGTATAATGACATATGCAAGCAGCACGAAAAGTACTTTTAGGCCAAAAGAAAAACTCATTAATTTTCCACCAGAAAATGTTGTTTGCAATAAGTTCATTATTATGGTAGCAATAATGTGGCCATGATATTCATAGCATCAGTAGTAGGCCAATGTTTAGTTTTAAGATCTCTAGAATACGTTTATTTATACACTGAAACCGCATTTCCAGCTGTATTTTCGAAAAGAACTTCCACAGTAACATCTCGCACAATACCAGGTGGTTGAATTTTTAATATTTCAATGCGATTTGTGAACGAATTTGAATTTACTGTACAAATTTGCTTAAGCTTCTACTGCTGATATGCCAACAAGAAAACAAAGACCTTGTAAAGAAACTCTTCAGCATCAGTCAAATGTTGAATGATATGAACTGAAAATTGATGAAATAACTTTTAGGTCGTCCCAACAGTAACAGTAAAAATTAAAAATTTTTATATCTAAACATCATACATACTTTATGACATGACAACATTTTCACATAATTTATTATGCTGGGCTAAAAATTACACTCCCTTTCTCAGGATTTTCGGTGAAAAATTATTTTTAACAAGTGAAAGTTTATATTAGGCTGTGCCACATCCTATATACCCACCGCCTGTTATGGCCGAACGTCATAAAATATTGTGCTGTAATTTGTATTTATGTTAGTTTTATTTTGGTTGAATTTCATCTCACAACGATATTTACGAAAATTTTATCCATATTCCAGTTATAATCAAGAATTTTCTTTCAGAACTGCGCTTTGTTTTTTTTTTTTTTTTGCAGCATGTAACATAAAGTGGTTTACTTCAATATGCAATAATTTAGGTAACAAAAATCTCTAGCCCTTTCCGTCCCAAGAAATTTAAAGTTGTTGAATTTAAATAAAATTTTCGGTGTGTTATATTTAGTCCCTAAAAATTATAGAAATAATTTGTTTATGCCCCTGCAGTCTATATGTCTCTAAAAACATGATAGATTACACATTTTATTAAGAGACTAAACAACAAGCCGTAAAATTTATCTAGACATATGTATGTGTAGGCAGGGACGGAAAGGGCTAGGATTTTATTTTGGCCTTTTTAAAAGTCAAAATTTTAACCTCTGCATACTCTGTGGTTATTTTCGGAAGTGAATGAAAGCTATGACCAATTATGGACCAACTTTCACTAAAGCCAATAGCATAATTTTTACATACTTATAACTAATCTGTGTAAATGTGTCGATATGGATGTTTATGTAGGTTAATAAGTTTTCGAGAGTAGTCATCATAATGGAGCTATGACCTATTACGGGCCGATCATCATGAAATATTTATTTTTTTATTTTTATTGATTTGTATGTATGTGTGAATTAGTTGTGTTATTTTCAACTTAATATTGATTTTATAAGAGATTTATGCGCGTTGATTTGATTTTCGTAATAGGAATTTATATAAGGATATGTCAAAATATGGACCGATTCAAACAAAACAGCTTTCTGAGATTTCACTTAACATGAAACTTATTTTTGTAGAATTTTGTATGGATACTACTTTTAAAAAGACATTTTGTGTACCAGGAGGCCATATTCCGGAAATACATTTCTATGGGGGTAAGAATCTTATCCATTTTCAACAGGAGTTGAAAATTTCATGTTATTATCTGCATTTGAAGAAGATTGCAAAAAACTATTTGAAAAATATCAAGGTTGTATGAAACTTTGGTCTACAACTCGGATCCTACTTGACTGATTTTGCCCATTTACAATAACAAACATTTCGGTGGATCAAAGAATGTGTGGTAAAAATTGCATTGTTCTATGTCTTTTTTTCGAAGCTCTAACGTGATTTCAACAGACAAACAGACGGACATATTTCGATCTGTTACAAGCGGAATGACAAACTTCATATAACCCCAAACTTGTTTCTTTTTAGCAATAAAGAATTGGTATATTTTGTATTTAATACGTACACAAATTTTCAATGTTAATAACTGTCAGTGTTTCCTGTTTGTGTAAAATATCAAGGATCAGAGATTTTGGTTATGAATGTTTATGCCAGGAGCGTGGGAGAACTTAATTTTAATTATCAGCAAATAATACATTTTTTCTAAACACTATTTTTGTTTGTTTTTTAAAAATTAGAAATATTTGCTATTTGTTTTCCTATATAAATAGTACCTTCTCTCACACGCCTCGCATATAAAGTGCTGATGACAGTGCAGAATACTATTAAAAAAAAAAAAAACATATGAAAAAAAAAACTTCTGAACAACAGAAAAATATTGTCATGGTCATGGCTAAACAATGTTTTGTCAAATAACCCAAAGAATTATAGAATACATCGCGATAAGACGGATAACAATGTTGTAGTGTTATTGTATCCTTATATTCTACGCTCACTCACAAAAAATGTTTAAGTTGTTTTTTTTATAACGCCATTTACTTGAAAATAAAAATGTATTTTTCATAGATGAAAATTATCCTATTAATTAAGATTGATGATATTTTTTATAAATTTAAGAAATGTGAATATAAAACAATTTCCCTATTTTGTAATACTTGTGTCATTAATTTATTCTCTTTAAAATGTAATAATTTGTTTGTTAACTAAAGTAGTTCAACAGCATGAAATATTCATGATTTTGGGATGAGCAGAGCAAATAAATTGGATTGTTAAACGTATATTTTATTATTGTTATGTAAATAGTAGACTATTAATGCAGAATTTTGTTATCAGTTCCCCCGCTGATTGTCAACAAAGAATAGGGGGAAAAATGTTGTTTTTAGAATATGTAGATTTTAAAGAAAAAAATTTTTTAACTAAAGTCGAGGAAAAGTATTCCGAGAAAGATATTTTGTCGAAAATTTTCTAAATAGTGAAATAGGGAGTTACGCGCATATTATTATTTTTTTTTTCTTAAAGAGAAGTAACACTCAGGCAATTGATATGCCTATATATTAATTAAGTAATTGGGTTGCTTTCTTTGGAAAGGGATAGGTAGGAGAAGAATAGGTGAAAGTAGACACGTTCTGTTTATTAGTATTAGTACACTATTGCAGCGCCTCTGGTGGTGAGTAGGCGCATTGATCAAAGCTTAATTTATAGCCATTATTTTAATTATTTAACTTCGGTGGCGTTTAAATGATATACCACCAAAGGAGGGCGCTGTGATAAATATTTGTTATGATGGATAGAAAAAAAAACTAATAATTATCAGCAACTGATGTTGTTTGAGTGGCAGCGGCTGGGAATCGAACCCAGGCCACAAATACCAACTTATGCTTAATGATCAAACGCGCTAAACAATTAAGCTACAGAGGGTGCTGTTTTCATTTTCCCATCTCAAATTTTAACCCAATAATTGTTAGATATACACAATACAAAATTAAGCAAATCAGAATAGCAGATTTTGAAAACATTGGTTCTTAACAAAAGCTAAAAATTTTCCACAAACAATTTTACAAAAAATATCAATTACACAAAATAAAACTGTGAAATTTACGAAAAACATAAATGTGTCACTTAAAAATGCTATTTTTACAAAAACAAATCTTAATTTAATGAAAATAAGAACTTTACACAAAACACTAATTTTCACAAAAACATAAAATTTCAACATTTTACAAAAAAGTCACACCAAATAAAAAAGTATAAAAAGGTAAAAAAATAACAAATTTCATCAAAATTGGCAATTTTACTAAAAAAAATTTACACTGAAGCGCAAATCCTAAAAAAACGCAAATTTGATATAGCTACAGTGGGTAACACAAACGATTAAATGTTTGTATACTGTGCACATCTTATTGCCTCAAAATAATTATGGAAGTACACCTAATTCTGTTTTTACACGGTAATTGGTTCGAGGAAAACCGATGTAGAAAAAAACCGTGTAAAAAAAGACATTGATCGTATGCAAAATAGGTGATTGGTTCCTTATCTCTAAAAATCTATTGAAATTAGTGAACAAGTTTTTTAAAAACAACTATTCAGATTTATAATATTAAATCACATATAAATACAATGTGTTTTTACACAAGCATAGTTATTAAAGAAAAGTTCATTTGATTGTATGCCCTAAAATTGTATCCCCTAAATTTGTGCTATTTACAGTTGCTCCAGCCAGTAAATTTGCTTCTTGCCACAACAAGGAAATTCTTTTAAATTTGTGATATGAACATATTTCGTAAAAATTAAATTTAACCAAAAAAACAATTTAAGTCCAAAAGATTTTGAATCGTGCTAAATGAAATAAAATTGTGTAAAAAAATTAAAATTTGTTTATTTTCAAACCGTGTTAAATCACAACCATGTAAAAATAGAATTGGATGTAAATGTCATATATTAAACTAAATAATTTATATGGAGACAGAATTTAAAGACACTGTGCAAACGGTGAAGAACTGTGGAGAAAGCGTCAAGGTATGTGGTTGCATGTGAGGCTACTGCAATTAATCGTCGGAATAATTGCAGAAACGACTATCGAGAGAGAAGTTAATTTTTCGTATGATGTCAACTAGGGTTTGGAGTCGGCAATTCCTTGGAAATTTAAGATTAACGTAGTTAGTTTTTAAATTTTTTGGTAACAAAAATAGCATTTGTGAAATAAAGTAGGCGCTCTGTTATATGAAATAATTCAAACAGAGCCTCTTCACTAAATGGAGAAGTCCATATAATCGAGAGAATATTAAATAAGTAATTCGCATAATTTTTATTACATTAAGTATTTATTTTCAATAAGTTTTTTTTTTTAATTTTAAATTCTTCATCTTTGATGCACTAACCGATTTTTAATATGTAAGACAATCACACAAAACTCAATATCTCAACACTCAAAACATTAAGAATCGCAAGTTTTTTACCTATTTCGGGGAAGAACATATTGTTAACACAATAAAGAGAGGCTGTGTTCACTCTTTAGAACATCTTGTGTTTAAATTTAGTTGTTCATTATTCTGTATGTTTACATAATCGAGCGACTACTGTATTTAAAACAGTTAAATTTAATTAATAATAACTTATTATTGCAAAGAAAGGCCTTCAAGAATTAAGTTTTTGGACCAAAAATTTTGAACTTAAATATTTAGAAATTTATTTTACAAAAGATTAGCAGTTTTCGACAAACAATTAAAACATTTTTAATTTGCTACCGTTTTTTTTATATCCTAAACCACCATAGTAGGGAGGGTATATTGGATTAGTGCTGATGTTTGTAATGCCAATAAATGTTGTGATAAAATTTGGTAGGTGATATATTTTTGGCCCAAGGACGGATGCGATTGAAACTGGTGGAAATCGGTCCATTATTTCACCTGCGGCCCATACAAATGTCTTTCCGAAATAAGGGTTTAACGATTATAAATGTTTGAATTATGCAAGTATCCACACAAATTTCACCACACATGAGTGTTAAATAATGGCAAATCATATCAAAAAATTTTGTGCAGATTGGTCCATAATATATCATAGCTCCCATATAAGGCCCACTTCCGAAAATCACTTTAAAGAGTAGTACAATTCTGCTAAAAATATCGGTATCCAAATAATATTGAACACAAATATGTTTCATATACATACAAATAATATGGTACACTTTTATGAAGATCGGTCCGTAATTAGGCGTAGCTCCCATATTAGGCACACTTATTAAAATTACTGTAAAGAGCATAACTCTCTTAAAAATGTCGGTATCCAAATAATGTTGAACACGAATATGTTTTGTATATATTCAATTAATATGATACAATTTTATAATGATCGCTTCATAATTAGTCGTAGCTTCCCTATAAGTTCCACTTCCGAAAATCATATGGTCGTTAAGACCATAAATATTTTAAAAATTTTGCTATCCAAATAAAATTCAACACAAATTAGTTTAATATATACAGAAATAAGAATACCTAATTTTATAATGGTCGGTCCATAATTAGTCAAATCTCTCATATAAGACCATCTCCGAAATTCCTCCATAAATTTTTTAAAAGTATTTATATCGTTTAACATACATAATATTTATATTCACAGAAGTCTGGCACTACATGTTTGGATGAACAAGTAGCGTGCATTTCTGAACTTCAGCTTCATACATATACTGGTTGCAGGGTAGTATATAATCGGCCTTGGCCAACTATATTTTCTTCTTTTAATTTTCAAGTTTTCAATTTTCGTTTACAACTTAGAAATGCGTGATTTTTTATAATATTTTTGCTTTTATTTTGAAACATATCGAAATGACCTCTTCACATCTCTCTGGCAACATATAGCTGCCGCAATAAAAGAACTGCTCATCTTTTAAGGCTTTTGTCATGATGAAATATTACGCTTTCATGTCTGGATATTTTAAATGAATCCTGATGCACGCAAACGTTTTGAAATCATTTTGCCTCTGAATTTGAGTACAATTTGAATGTAATAATGCCTCTGAATCTCATTCACCATAAGCTTCGTAGAGCAATTAGTGTGTTTGTTTCAACGACAGTTTTTTTAAATTGGCACAAACTTCGACATTTTCGGAAATTGACATAAATCAAAATTAAAAACCATATGTGTATCTCATAAATTTCATCAAATGCAACTAGTCTTGAAAAACAATGAAACATTTTAAATATTTTTGAAGAAATCTAATTTTTAATTTGAAAGCCGTCTGTCTTGAGATTTGTGCAGAGAAAGAATTTAGCAAAGTTTGCAATTAGGTGGAAAACATCCAGTCATTTCTTAAACTATAGAAGGCAATAAGAAAGAGCAAATTAGGTGCTTGTTCCACATTTAAAAATATTAGTAGACGTTTTAAACTCTACTTAGGTTTCAGTAAGTAGATGAATATTTTTTATAAACAGCTATTATCTATAAATTCTAAGCGGTGGCTTAGTGTAGAAAATTTTCTATTGATCTCAGCTCAATGTACCGATCTCAATACGATTGAGAATTTATAGTAATTTTCTGATAAATTCTAAAAAATTTGAACTAGCATCTAGAATTCCAAAGTATGTAATTGAAAAATTTGTGCCCCAAAAACATGTTGAAATTGTTTTACAGGCTTTTAAAAAAATATTATCATTTCCTAAAGTATTTCTATGATGCACAATAGAGTTCATGTGAGTTGTTTTATTTTTTTTTTCTTACAATACTTTTACTTATGATAAATAATTTATTTTGTTAAATATAGGGTGTCTTTTTGGATGTATAGAACTTTAAGTTGGCAACATTTTTTTAACTGGCGGCCATTTTGTCAGCTGTCAACTGACTAATATTTGAAATCGCAAGTCTACGCCAATAAGCCCGAAACGATTGACCACTTTTAGGACAACATTCGCCGCGTTATTCCCGACATACAGCCACAAATATTGGAAAAATTCATCGAAAATTTGACTACATCCGAGCCAGCCATATCGGTCGTATGCAAGAAGTGATATTTGAATTATAATGCCCGAAGATTATCTTTCGAATAAAGTAAATTTCATGTTAGTTTAAAAAATAATAAATTTGCTTTATTTAATTTCAAAGTTCTATACATGTAAATAAAACACAGAAACATGATTTTCAAAATAAATGTGCACATTTTGGAAAGGTTGTTCAGGTGTCAGCTGACAAAATGGCCGTCAGTTAGAAAAGTGCTGCCAACTTAAAGCTCTATACATCTAAAAAAAAAACACTCTATATAAAACATAAATCTAACAACAAAAAGCATTTTTTTTTAATTTTCTTTATTATTTAAATTTTAACCCAATAACAAGTGCACAATGTTTTATATATGGCGCAATATTCATATTAAGAAAATATTGCGCAAAATTGATATAACACAAAAAATTTCTTAAAACGTAAATTTCCTCAAAAGCCAATTTTACACAAGATTTTCAAATTGTACAGAAAATATGCAAATATTATCACATAAATTTGAATGTACCAAATTTTAATTTCATAAAAGTTTCACCAAAAATACATAAATTTTAAAATAAGACAGTTTTATATAAAAAAAAAACTCTAATTTCATTGAAATATTGAATATCACACAAAAATTCGTATTTGCATAAATATGTAAAGATAAACAAAAACGCTGATTTAAATTATAGTACAGAAATTATAACAGATTTTACACAAAAAATTAAATTTTACACTGACAGATTTAATATCACGAACACTTTGCAAAGGTTTTTTTTTTACAAAATACATTAAAATTGTTGGACTTTCTTGTAACTGTAACTATTTTATATTTAAATGATGTTAAATGTCAAAGTCTTTATGATAATGATAAACATATATCTACGTGTGCTTTAATTCATGTTTTGAATTGTGAGCGTGGTTGTGTATTACACAAAGTCGACTCAGAATTTTATAGGTATTAAAATCAATTTAATCTTTAAATTCTACAAGCAGCTCGTACTCGTAACGTATATTTTTGATACACGTTTAGAGCATAAGTTCAGATAAGTTAAAGTTATTTTTAAAACTCAATTATAAGGCAAATGAGTTTTTTGTCTTCTGGCTTCCGTACAACATATCAATATTTAAATATAAAAACTTTTAGTCATAAAAATTTAGTAGAGAATTTTTGGAATCTCTTTGTTATTGTTTCACGACAACACTTAACAAAACCATTTTACCAAAACCATTCAAAAACAAGTAGAGAAGTATAGTCGGTCAAGCCCTACAACATAATACCCTACACAATTTTTGGAATCTCTTTGTTATTGTTTCATGACAACACTTAACAAAACCATTTTACCAAAACCATTCAAAAAAAAGTAGAGAAGTATAGTCGGTCAAGCCCTACCACATAATACCCTACACCCAGTATATAAATTAAACTGTTTTTCAGAAATGGGAGATTATGGATTAGTGCCATGACTTTTGTGAATGCGAAAATATTATGTATGTTATATTTTATCTCGATATAAATACTTTAAAAGATTTATGGATGTTAAAGTGAATTACGGAGAGGGTCTAATATTGGAGTTTTGACTATTTATGGACCAACCATTATAAAACTAAACCAAACCAAATAAAATTAGGCGCCATCATTTCTGTACATTTGAAACTTATTTTTGTTAAATTTTATTCGGATAATAACATGTTTAATCCTTATGTGTACCCGGGTACCTTAGGCGTTTTTAGTCGCAGTTTTTTCTTTGAAACTGATACAAGTTATATCTGAAAATTTTTTTGAGAACTACTTACTTTCAAATAATTTAGTTTTTTTTTGCAGCCGTATGCCTTGACTTTTTTTTTTGTAATTTGCCTGCGAGACCAATTTACTTTTAACACCCTTTAATGTGCATCAAGGTACCCGGGTACCTGTACGTGTTTTATATGAGAAAGCGGCCATTGCAAACCTTAAGGCGTTAAGAAAAATTATATAAAATATCTCTTAACTACGCTCAAACAATGTATTTAGTGCGAAAATGTTTTTGCTCTACTTAACTCTCATATAGGTACCCAGGTACCTTGCAGCACATTAGAAGGTGTTTTTTTGCCGCACACATATGGGTTAACAGATGGTCGTTAAAGTTAAAGTGATTTTCGGAAGTGGGCCTTAATGGGAGCTACGACTAATTATGGATCGATAATCATAAAATTCTAGATAGACGAAACATATTTCTGTTCAATATTATTTGGATACCAATATTTTTAAAAAGTTATGCTTTTTAGAGGTTTTCGGAAGTGAGCCTCATATGGGAGTTGCGACTAATTATGCACCGATCTTCACAAAATTTAGCTTCATTTATTACACATTTGTGGTGAAATTTGTTTGGATACTTTAATAATTCCGACATTTATGATAGTTAAACTCCTTTTTCGGAAGGACATTTGTATGGGGGCCAGGTGAAAGCATGAACCGATTTGCAAAAGTTTCAATCCCATCCGTCGTTGGGCCGAAAAATATCACGTAGCTAATTTTGTTGAAATATCAAAATTGCGACCTGTACTCTGAGCACAAGCTTTACATGGACAGCCAGCCAGCCACCCACCCAGACGGACGGACATAGTTAAATCGACTCAGGGAGTGATTCTGAGCTGATCGGTATACTTTAAGGTGGGTGCTAGACGAATACTTATGGGCGTTACAAACATCAGCACAAATCCCACTATTGCGATGTAGGGTATAATAACGTAAATATATATAATAGCTGTTTTTGTCGTCGATATACCGTAGTATTTATACTGTTCATACATGTGATATATGTAAATATTATCGGAATTAATGTTTGTACAACTAATACAGACACTCACATAAATACATACATAAATATGTGTATATAAAGAACTATATAAATGTATGTGTACATAAATTAAATGACTGACATTGTATATAAAAACAGCAACAGCAACATCAACAACAGCATGTGATTTATAGGACGATATAGCGAAAATTATGTAAATTTTATTTTTCATTTAATTTTATTTTATTATTTTGTTATTTTATTCTCGTTGTTTTTGTTATGATTTATTTAGTTGAAATACTCTAATTTATTATAAATAATATTTCACATACAATAAATTCGTTTCCTCATTTCTAGGACGGCCACCGCCAAAAGTTACCTGGTGGATGGGTGATACCGAGCTAATTGGCACTAGTCACACGTCGGTGGAAGAGGGTACCACGGTCATAGTTAATCAACTGTTAATAGGAACTACAACGCGTGATTATAATGGGGCCAAGATACAGTGTCGCGCCCAGGGCACAAAACTGATAGAGCCCGTTATGAAGGAAGTGCCGGTGCAAGTACAATGTAAGTAGAAACCTGGCAAATAAGTATTAATGTTATAATTTTAATTAATTTAAAACTTTTATTTTGTATTGAATTAAATAAATAAAATACTTTTATTTTTTTTTTCTTAGTAAAACCTGTTCGAGTGAAAATTATAACGCCAAATGACCTGCTTACAGCCGGTCATCCCGTGCCTTTACGCTGTGAATCTTGGGGTTCATATCCAGCCGCCAAAATCACTTGGCTGTTAGATGGTGAACCCATACGAAATGCGGAAGTTACCGTGCACAGTGATCGTGAGGTAATTAACATTAATATTTATTTATGTAAAATATAAAACATTTTATTTGTATGTATAAAAATAATTTCTCATTATTTTTACGCACATAACAAACAAAAACAAATAGTTTTACGAGCATGGAGCTGTTTGTTTATATATGTACACCTAATTCTGTTTTTACACGGTAGTTGGCTACAGGAAATCTCGTGTAAAAAAATACATTGATCGTATGCAAAATAGTTGATTGGTTCCTATATCTCTGAAACCTATTGAAATTATTGAAAAACAAGGATTTTCTAAGAACAAATATTCAAAGGTTATAATGCTACAATGTGTTTTTACATTTGTGTTATGAAAATATTTCGCAAAAATTAAAGTTAACAAAAAAATTTAAACCCAAACGATTTTGAATCGTGCTAAATGAAATAAAATCGTGTAAAAGAATTTAAAAGTTGTTTGTTTTCAAACCGTGTTAAATCAAAACCGTGTAAAAACAGAATTAGGTGTATTTCCTTAACTCAGCAACAATTTTGGCAAATGTTATTAGTTTTCGTTAAAGTTTTCTTGTTATTTCTACATGTTTATGGCGAAAAGTCAAACAATTTTGTAGCACATAATCATAAATCTTATGCAGTAGCAACAACTAACTGCTAAAGCTTACAAACTTACTCGAACATTTTACTAAAGTAATTTTTTGTGTGTGTTTTATTTGTTTGCTTCTTTTGCAGGACTCAAATGTAACAACCAGCATTTTAACGTTAAAGGTAACTTCGGAAAATGATAATGCTGAGCTCACATGTCGTGCATCTAATCCATGGTTTTCTGGTGGCGCCATTGAAGATAAACGTATCATACGTGTAGCATGTAAGTTTTATATTGAAACATTTCTGTTGTTTCTTTTGTATCTTGTTTCGTTTTTTACTTTTATTATTATTCTTTTTTTTTTCTTTTGGTATGACCATGCTGCTACATTTTGTGGCATGTTGCCTACATTCGCATACCTATACACATGCATACATACATAAAAACATGGAGTAATTTGTTATTTATATACATTCATAAATTATGGTTGTATCAGCAAAAAATAACAATTCTTCAATATTGATTGGCTTAAAAGAGAATTGAAATAATTTCTGTTAAGAGGAGTTCCGAATGTAAAAATAGATGCCCTTAAACAATCAATAAATACTTGTGCAATTATATTTAGTAGCAATTTGGCCAACAACATAATTGTTTGGAAACTGTGCCAATAATATGACAAAATGAACTTGAATGTCAAGTTTAATTGGGAAATGTTTTTGTGATACAATTTTGAAAGATTTCTATGGGAAAGCTATTTTAATATAAACACTTAGCAACCACTTGGCAATTACTTGCTTTTACTGAATAACATACTTTTGGGTATCATCGGCTGTGTTTAAAGGAAGCCCAATTGAGACTTATTTTTAGCTGCTACATAATAATAATAAAGATTTTGGACAATTTTATCCATAGTTTGCATTAAAAAAATAATTTTTTCTTTAAATTTCTTTTTAATTGAGTTACAAAGTACACATGTAACTTTGGGCATTAAGTTCCTCCGAAAATAAATTCAATGCTGTTAAATTACAAATTCTAGGGTACCAATTCTTATCACCGAATCGTTAGAGTACATGACCAAGATATAATGCAGTCGCACCTGTCGCACATGTTAAAATCTTCTCTCATGTGTAATCGAAATATATTTCTTTGTGCCAAATAAGGCAACCGTAAAAATAAAAGAAACTAATATAAGCAGTAATTTCTGCTTTAAAAAGATGTTAAACTAAGCTGCAAAGTGAAGGTAATGTCAGTCTTGGGAAATATTTACTCGCAAAAGCATAGCTACTATTTTTAGCACAAGTGTTTTTTTTTTTTTTGGCGATGTGTGAGTTTTAAGAATTTCTACCTTTAAGTAATATTAAATAAAACTAAATCTATTGCGATTTGTTCTTAGTAAAAGAATATTTGAAAATAAAGACAAGAATTAAAACAATTTTTACTTAGTGTTTTTTATGTCTTTAATTGTCAAATATTTGCTATGCGTGACTGTAGCTTGATATATCCAATGAATTATTGTAAATGGCCATTAATACTTTGAACAAGTCCTTTATGATATTCGCTTTTATATCTCAATTAATTTTTTAAAGTTCTTCAAGTGTTAAGTTTTGAAAAACTCCAGAAATTAGAGGGTGCCGGGTTTGAAAATGAAATGATCCTTTATTTATTCAAATGTACACAAAAACAAATTTAATGAATACTCTGTCTTTACTACTCCTAAATTACAGTTTAAATGCCACCTAAATTACAGTTTGAGGACGCTTAAGGTATGGTCACATTCGGCAAATATTAACCGAAAATGACGCAACTACTAAATAACATATATTTGAACTCGTTTATTTATTTAAAAAAAAACTTTTCTTATTCAGGCCAAAGCAGAACAAATATTTAGTTTCAATTTATTTGATGTTTGATTTTGCAAAACTCTTGTAAGAGTAAGCAACATCAAACAAATTTGTGCTAAAGCAAGTGGTTACGTTTTTTTTTTTTTTTGAGTTAATATTTGCCAAATGTGATCGTGCCTTTAGATGTTCACTCAGCGATGACTCACAATAAACTCATACTGTTGTATTTAAACAAAAACTCCATTTTCTAGTAACATCTGGCGGCCTCTAGAGAAGACAATTGAAAGTTTCTTTGTATGCATGTTAATAACAGAGTTAAACCAACAATGTTTATTAATAGAAACTTCTCCTAATAAAAATGTTGCTAAACATTTTTTATGTTATGTTATATGAAATACAATTTCGTAACAATATCATAATCCATCTTCCATATCATATGCTATCTATCATAATTAATATTATCACAGTGCTCTAATTCGGTGGTATAGCATTTAAAAGACACCGAAGTAAAATAATTAAGTAGGCTTTAAATCAGGCTTTACAAAAAGGCGCCGCAACGCTGCTCTAAAACAAACATAACGCCCAACTGCAGACTTGTGATATAAAACTTTCTTTTATTTTCACCATCTTTGGTTGATTGGTTTACCTGGTTGTCTGCTGCCTGCAAGCATTCCAGTGAAATCTTTTGATACCGTTTTGAAAAACCACCTTTACTTCTTCAACCTATTTATTCCCTTTTCAAAGAAATTAACGCAATTATTTATAGGCATATTATTTGACTGAGTGTTATTTCTCTTAAAAAAAACGGTGGGTGCCCCGATAGACTAGGCGATAGTGTGCCGGACTATCAGTCAGAGGGTTGCGGGTTCGATTCCCGCCAAAGACTCTGGGTGTTTTCTGCAGACAAGCCAAAAAGCTTCGCAGTTTGTGTTTGTTTTTAAAAAAAAAAAAAAAAAAAAAACAGAAAACTATACTTAGAATTAATAAAAATAACTATGGTATTGCCTAAAGTTAGGCTGTACAAAATAAATTTTCTTCTTTTCTCACAAAAATATAAATTAAACCTAGCATACTTTATAATTTAATGATATCACTTTCTCATGGTTAATTTTTATGGACTCTTGTTAGGCGCTGTACTAAATATTATACACATTTTTATGGCATAATATCACGCTCAATTTTTGGAATTCTTATAAAACTATTTTCAGTTTCTATTATAAAAATGTAATTGGTTTTCTTGTATACCGCTAAACAGCCACCAGCCAGCCATCACAACCATAGTTACATTATTTCAATCAAAGTCTTCTCTGGATATCATATTTTCGTATAGTACATTTTGCCGGCTTAATAATCATTTGCCTTGGTAATCTCTACCCTAGGACTTTGAATTCAAAGCGCATATAATGTACCTACAATTGTGCCATTGTTTTGTCTATGTGTCATTGGTAGTTCCAGTTCCCGTTCCAGTTCCAGTTACTGTTCGAGTTCATTTCGGTTTAAAAGTTGTGTTGTAGTTGAAGTTCAATTTGAAATAAATTTCCTTATGGCATTTGTAATGATTGCTTAGTTACATTGAAATACAATTGTTGGTCTGTTAGTCATTCATGGATAGTAGAGATACTTTAGTAATTACTGGGTAATTTATGGAAAATACAGCAATTTCCTATTTGCTTTTATTATTATCATTGTCGTCATCATCATTATTATTATACAACTGTCGTTTTTGTATGTGTATTTATAATTCAAAAGAATTGTGCGTGTTTCAGCGATTTCACAAATGTCTTCTTTCTTCAATATCATTTGAGAGCTCTATGTAGTGTATGATGTTGATGATGTGGACGTTATTGGCGAACAATGACAACAAGGACTTGATGGCGATGATTATGGCAATGCTGTGTGTTTGTGTAGTGTGCAATACAGACATACATTCTCAATCGCATTCATATCGTCTTCGTTATCATCGTCATCCTCATTGACATTTATTTAGTTCTAGTGTATTAAATATTTGAGTGGTGTCTCAATTTCGTTTTCTTGCTTGACTGGCAGACATACTGAGTTGTTGCTATAGCTTTTCCTTATTCCTGAAATACTATTTAAATGCTCAATGGAACATTTGCAAACCATTTCCCACTCTCTGTCTCTCTCTCACTCTCGATTTGAAACAATTTAGTGTTGGTGCAGACGTGCGTCCACTAATTTTTCGGTATAGAATATTCAAAATTTTATTTTTAACTTGAGTATTTTGGTCATAATTGTGTTACTTACTTCGTTAGTATGTGGTATATATATATATATATCTCAGCTTCATGTACCATTTCCTCAAAAAAAAAATACTTCTTTTTCTAATTACACCCTACATTAAATAAGGGCAAATAGTGAACTTTATTTTTATATAACTATTGTATATACAATGAATAAGGTTAAATGACCTTTTCTAAAGGAAGTTAAATAAGGAAGGCTGTCCATGCGTATATGTATGTATATTAGGCTGGCCCCGTGTGTATGAAGATAATAAATATTTTCAATATTCGAACAAAAATTAATGTTTGCTTCATTTAAAGTTTCTAATTTACGTTTAGGCATTTCTTATGTTTATTTCCATGAAAGCATAATTTTAATAATTTTTTTTAAGTTGTATTTTTTTACCATGAATCTGTAAGTATGAGTATGAGTGTTTTTATTTATAAATGATAATAAGTATACGCTAGAATAATACTTAAGGTACACACAAACTTGGCAAATATTTGCCGATAAAGACGTAACCACTAAATCAAATATATTTGAACTCGTTTATTTATTAAAAAAAAAAAACTTCGTTTATTTAAGACAAGACACAACAAATATTTAGTTTTTATTTATTTGATGTTGTTTGGTCTTGCAAAGCTTTTGGAAGAGTAAACAACGTGAAACAAATTGTTGTAAAACAAGTGGTTACGTTTATTTTGAGTAAATATTTGCCCAGTGTGACCGTATTTTTAGAAAGTGTATTTTTAAAAATGGAGCATTGCACGAAAGAGGGCATTGACAGTTATATCAGCTCCACAGCGCTACATAATAACAAATTGAATGATATTTATAGGAAAGTCATGTGTTATCAACAATACGATGACAATTTCAACACTACTCATGAAACAACTCAATTAGAGCATTTTCAGATATTGCACGTTCTCATTTCAGTAATTGTTGCTGAATGTTTTTTATTGAGGTTTTATGTCAAAGTTCGATTCCAACAAGCACGTAATCACTATTGTATTCTCTATTTATTATTTACTTAAAGCCTTTTGTGTGTATTTTGGTACACCCTTTATAAGTCTTTTATCCCTTCACATAAAAGGTGTAATTTTCCTTACAGTCCATCTGGAAAAAAAATGTAAGAAAATAGAAAAAAAACTTAATAACTCTTAAGTATTCCGGAACTTTGAACAATATATTTTGAAAATAAAGATCTGAAAATTATGATTTATATGCTTGAAGAAGAAGTATTTATTGTGGTCGAACTTGACCGCAACTGATTTCTTCAAATTTCCTTTTGCAAAAAACTGTAGTGTCAATTTTTTTAGTAGTATTTTTGTTCAACAAATTCGTAACAAGACAACAGCAGCAAGAAAAAATATTTTAATAATTCACAAAAAGAGTCAGCAGTTTTCTTAAACAATATTTTGTTTGTGTATAAATGTAGTTGTATGCTTGGTATTTTCCTTAAAGCCGCACAATGAATAAGTTGGTGTGAGTGAAAGTCCTTGCTATAGTGTATGTGTAAGCAATTGAATTTGTATTTTGAGTTGAACAAAAAAAATACACAAGAAAAAAAAAATTAAATAGAAACAGCATTGAAAGAATGAAAATGGAACGGATGAATGCGCACACAACCGTAACTAATGGCTTAGAATGGATGAATACTCATTGTACAACTACCAGTACACACACACAAACACACTTACATACATACTCTTATGCCCAACAAAATAATGTAATTTAAGTAAGACTCAGGCAATCACTACTCTTACTCATATTGCTACACTTTAATTTTCATTTCCATTTACAATAACACACACACAGACAGACCCAAGATGATTTGACGTTTTTTAAGAACCTCAGAAAATGTCGGAATTTGTGTTTGTGTGTTTGTGATATTGTTTTCTTTGTGTTTAAAAGCCAGCACCTTCTTTTAGTCATTTCAATTTATTATTTAGCTTTTTATGATTCAATTTGCAAACGCTCATTAAACTCGCCTAACAATTGCCCAATTTATTAATTTACGTTTGGCTTTTTTATATTTTTAGACATTAGAATATTAAAATTTTATAAAAATTGCAAATAATATTTTTTAAATTACAATTCTGTATTTACCTCTAGATCCCCCCACTGTGTCAGTACATTTGGCAAATGAAGATCCCAGCCGCATCGTTACCAGAGCCGAAGGTCAAAATGTTACATTCAAATGTCGTGCCGATGCCAGGCCACCCGTCACCTCTTATTCTTGGTTTAAGAATGTAAGTGTGTTTCATATTTCTCTCTATTACTCCTGTTTTTACCTTATATTTACTACTAAGTCATAAGTTAAGTTGGGCGGCCATAATAAACTGTTCTGTTTTCTAATTATTAATAAAGTTGCCAATAAGGAATTTAATATTGAGCAACGTATACAAGGTGATGTAAATGTGTGTATGTGCCAAAGTATATTTATTGACCTTAGTGTATCTCCAATAGCTGATAAGAGAAATAACTAATTACAATTCTTGATTGCTTTCTAAGATTTCATATGAATGGCTTTTTTTAAGAACGGATATGTGTTTATTGCAGGTATCGAATAACAATTTTAGTGTAAATCTTTTTCGTTTGCTAGATTAGCATAGCATTTCTACATTTACTTGATTATTTATTGCTACATTTCTAATTTTAAAGCGATTAGTAGGCACAATAATAATAAATACTCTAAAAGATAATTTTTAGAATATTATCAAACTGACTTCTTTCAATTGCATTCACTTACAATTATCCTGTAGTAACAACATCTTAAGATGCCAACCTTTTTACTAAATGAAAAATATTCAATTGAAGATGATTGCATTTTAGATTTATTGAGGTTTTGTGTATTATTGAAATATGGAGGGGTGCAGAGTTTGATGTCGGTTATATGTATGTAAAATAATGTTCAATATTATTTTTACTCTATTGGAAATTTTTAATTCAATGAAATTTAGTGTGAATTTGTGGATCACTATAATAAATTTTTCCCTTCCTTCGATTTAAACTTTAAGGATTTTGGGAAATGTGTAATGTCACACATGCGTCCATGGTTTCCTCTTCCAAATGTGAATAGGGACCAATAGCAATTCTTGAGTATAAACAGATAATGCCAACTTATCGGAAGCAATTTTAAAGTAATTAAGTGCCTTCTTATTATAACAGCTGATAATCCATTGTGTGCCATAGCATACAGTAAAGTAATCATTCTTTTTGATTTCATCAGATAGCACTTGCCAAGATTTGCTTCATATTATTAAAATATAGTAATTTCATCCTCATGTTGACTGCATTCCATGATGGCCCCTTTTAGCATAGATGCTGATATCAAGCTGCCTGTTAATTTCAGTCTCGCTTGCCTTAGTCACCTGAATTTAACGAGAACTTTTGTGTTAAGAAAATCTTTAAACTTTTCTTAACGACATTATCTTACCCTAATGTCATGGTCATAATGTGGCCTCGTAAAATTTGAATTGTTTACATCAAGAGTTAATATATTATTGGTTGTGATCAATACAGTGCTGGCATGCTTTCTTTTTCTTAAGTTATTGCCGTGGCTGTTCTGAACTGCACTCCAGAAGTAATAGTAGTTGACTGTGTTTGAAGCTTTGCTCTCATGGCAGTTAAATACATTGGATGTTATGCGTCCGTACCTATCTGTGCTTATTTTTTTTTAAGCAAAAAAATCATCTTAGTGGAATTATATACTAAGCAATACAAGAACTTACCTACATACAACATGTGAATTTCAGCACTAGCTCAATTTGAATGAAGTGAAAAAATTAGATATATTTTAAATGACTTAATATTAGTTTATGAAATACAAACACATATAAAAGCTGCTAAAATTGTATAACTATGTCCTTTAATGTGTTACCAACTTAATAACAAATTTTTTATAGCTCTTATCTTAAAGTCTAGTCTTGAAACCATGAAAGCCATAACAAGTATCTGACATTTATCTCGTTAAGTTGCAATATGTTGCCAACACATTAAAACTGCTTGAAAACTTCTTTGTCTCTTCATTTTTATGTCTATGCATGTCTTAAGAGCTGTGTACTTGCTCTCACTGTCTCTTACTCTACTCAGACGCTTTTTAAAGTTATTTTGCGGTTACAGTGTGTTTTTAAAAGGATAAACGTTATGTGCTGTTTTTATTTTTACTGCCTTAACGAATTTGTTGTGGACCCAGTAAACAATAATGTATTTTTGTAAAGCTCAACCTGCTATTGCCCAGCTACTGTTTATTACTCTAAATACATTTTCTTATTTGTTTGTTTTTTCTTTTTTTTGTTGTTTGTTTGTTCTTTTTTTTTTTGCTCAATAAATGCCTCCTTCGTCAACTAATATGTAGCAGTCATGATTTCCTTGCCAGCTGCGCTCTATCATCACCGTTATCCTTGACTTGATTTTCTCATTTCTAAAGCTGTTTAATTTTTGTAATTTTATTGCTTTTGATGCTGTTTTCAGTTTTCTTCTATCTCATAATGGTGTCAGCAGGCAACATGACTGGCTGGTTTGCAGTTTTATGCTGTTGCTGCTGCATGGTGTGCTGTAGTGAGGTGGCATGTTATGGTCAACGACATTAACATCTGAGTGTAGCAATTGTACGTGTTGGTTGCTAAAAAAAACATATAAAACACAGCAGAAACATTATTTGAAAAGTTACGAGTTATTTGGCAGTTAGCCTAGTTTTAAGTGAAAGGAGATTTTCTGTTTCGTTCAAATAGCTTCTGGTTTTTACTTTGAAAATCAATGAATTTGCTTGAAAAATGTTAAAATTAAACTTAAAGGTTGTTGATCTAGGAGATATTATCTCACTTTTTTAGCATTGAGTTGACTAAACAAAGAAAAAATGCAATAATATAATAAATGTCAAGTAACTTGTATAAAAGTTTAAATACATTGATTTTTAAAAGTGTCGCCTTATTTTTTTATGTCATATTGAATTGTTTTGTTATTTTTGTTTTTAAATTATACTTTTTGTTACACAAAGCCACATAAATTTCATCAAATTAAAGCAGAATTGAGCACCACTAACAGTTAGTGTTTTACCAGAACCATTTCCGACAAAGAATGACAGTTAGAGTATGAATTTATTTTTCAACAATCACATGTAAATATAAATCGCTTAAAAAGTGTCATGCTATTTTAATTAGAAGCACTTTACTGCAAAAGTGGCGGCGAAATCCATTCAATTGCTTAAATTTTGAGAAATACTTTACAATGCAGCAATAGAATGTATTTTAGTATAATTTAAAATTTACATTTTAAGGTACTTTAAAATTTCTTTTTATTTAATTACACATTAAAACTATATTCCTGTTGTTGCTCCTTCTTATTATTTCTTAATAAAAATGTTCTGTTGTGCCCGGCCATAAATTAACCCATTTTTGTTTGTTTTGTTGCTGTTGTTTCTGCTATTTCTGCATCCTCCTGAAAGAATGGGAGTTACTTAAAACTCTACCTCTGACTGCATGTATAAGCATTTGGTTTAAACAGACTTTCTTTCAATAATTTAACGTATAAGATTAAAACCGGATATGGGAGTACTGACTTCCGTTTAACTGCTATATGTGCATAAGTGTGTTACAATTTTCTTCGCATTTCTATATTTATTTGCTGTACGCAACTTACAACATACAAATGAGAAATGAGAAAAAAACAAACAAACAAACAAAATAAGCAAACTACAACATGCACCACACATGTGCAGCAGATACAACATCATACATATTCAGACAGGATGTACAGGCAGTAGTATGTATGTATGTATGTATGAATATGAAACAAAACATGCATGCATGATTGTACTCTGTATAAGATTAAATGCACGCTGCTGTACACAGTAGGTGGCTTACTTTTTAACTTGTTTTTGTTTTATATTTTTTGTTTGCTTCTCTTTTGTTTTACTCCACTTCCACCCAGTTTGTTTTTATTTTTGTGTGTGTGTGTTTTTTTAACTACACTCAACTTCCGTCTGAAATATTCTCCATTTATTGCCAGGGACTTTAACATACATATACACTTATATACACTCACTCATTTGATGCATTTGAATCCTTAGCCTTAGTATTTACGAGTATTCAGTTTGAGTTTGTTGCACTGTTGCTACAAAACATAAATATAAAAGAAACTATAAAACTGAAAGAGGATAAACCTTCAATAAACCATTTCAATACACAATATATTAATTCTCATCTACATACATGTACATAGACGAGCATGAAGAGTACGTTTATACTTTACTATTTTTATACTTATTTATAAATGATTGTTAGAGTGTAGCTGGGTTGTGGATTGTGTTTATAATCGTATGTGTATGTTGGCATAAACTTGCTTCTTTTAATCCTTTTGTTGGTGAATTAAAATATACTTTATATATGTACATTCACTAGCAGCAGATTTCATAGTGCAATGCATCATATACCACATCACAGAAAACAATGGATCAGTTGCTTTAAGGAATTTATTCGTAGAAATGAAGGATTACCGACTTAGACTAATAATTTATTTTTTATAGAGCAATCAGTTTATTTAAACTCGGATTTGATTTTGTATTTAAAACTTAAATTATTTACTTGTTTTAGATGTTGAATTTCTTCATAAAACAGGAAATATCTAATATTTAATTAAAATATATAATAGCAATTTAGATTCGTATATCTGTACCATCTGTAGCAAATCGCCATTTCGACTTGAGTTTACTTAATACGAGTTATTAATACAATAACAATTATTGAAGGGTGAATTCAAGTGCTGCATTAAAAACAATCAAATCTTCTGCGAATTAAAATTTTTTCTTATTTAAGAATTTACAGTCTAATTCATAAAAACTTATCAAGGGTCTGTTATAAACCTTTGACAAGTTTTATGAATAAGGGGGTTAGAGTTTATATTTCAGTATTTACAGGCACAACAATTGCTACTTTCAAAATTACCTTAAACTATAATTCATTTTTGAGAATATAAAATTCAGTGGAAATCATAAAACACAGCACTTATTTGTCTAGCTTGTCTTTCCTGTTTTTTTTTACCAAAAATGTAAAGAATTTCACCCGCTAGGAGTTGATTTAATTTTCTTATTTAAAAAAAGCATTCTGGATAGAAAAAAAGTGTTTTGCTTTAATATCCTCATTAATAGTACTTGATTCATTTGTATGCTTTTTTAAATACTTGCTGCAAATCTAGAGATTTTCACCATTCAAATATTTAAATACAGCTTCCCGATTTTTAAATTCACACACAAATTCTTCACTAGGCTTTGATAACCTAACATAAGGTATCTTAAACGAAAAACATTTCACTTACCTATTTTTAATCCCATATCTACTTTTATATCATCTGCCTTAAAGTGTTCACTACAAACTCTATGAGACATTTTAAATTTTGTTTCGCCAATGTGAAAAAATTGTACCCATTGTTTTTTTTTTATTTTATTTTATTTTTTTTTTTTTTGGAAAACTAAAAAAATTATAAATTTATGTTATTTTTTTTTTATATTTCCACAATTAAAAACGACACACTTCACTTTAAAACGTTTATTTGCATTAAAATTTATATGGAAGTTAAGTAAACATAAAAATATTTCAGACTTGTGGCGTCACAAGAAGAAATTTTGCTCTCAATTTTACTCTTACAGTTTTTGTAAAATATAATCTTTTTATTTGATTCATAGTCTAGGATCGTAATAATTTGAATTTATTATTTTGGATGAAAGCGAATTTGACACAGATAGACTACTTTGTGGTATGAGTAATATTTATTCAAACAATATCGAGTATACGCATTGCTTTACAGTAGCGAATAAGAGGAAACAGTTGTTTTCTAATCGTAGTTACCAAAATAACATGTTTCTTGTGAAAGTTTTTTTTTTAATATTTGCATATTAAAGCCTTGTAAGTTGGCCATTTTTATACATGTTAAACTGTTTTATATAATGGCTATTAGCCTTTGAACGCGTATAGATCTCGTGATTTTATCGCTGATGTTTTTTCTTTACATTGTTATTTGTTCTAATCAGAGACCGAAAATAACTCGTTCAAATAATCAAAAATCAAAATTGTGATTTGTATTTTGTTTATCAAACTAAGTCAGTCATAATAACTGTTAAGGAATGGTTTTTGTTTACATTGTTTGGTATGACCTTTACTATATTTTAGTGTTTTTTTTTTGCTTTGGTGAGAGACAAACTATTTCAAATGTGGTTGATCTTAATAAACGTTAATATACTTTCTCTTTTATTTACATACTAAAGCATATTTTATATACATTTTTAACAAATTGTAAATTAAATATGTTGAATATGAAGTCAAGCTTTGCCGATATTGGGCAAGAAGTTTATATTCAAGTTTCATTGGTTTGCATTAAATGAACTTTTGTCATATGTTTTAAAAGTTCGAAAACAAATGTTATAACCTGACCTTCACGAAAAAAATTTTATTATAAATCACTCATCTTGATTATTTTCTTTCGCAAACCTAAAATGTTCTCTTATAAATCACTCTCTCAGTAATATAAAACAAAAAATTAATTTTAAATGGCAAATGGTGCCAACGAACCTCTTTAAATAAGTGCATCGATTTGTTTCGGCCTCTGGTTTTAATGAATTAGAAAGTACACAGGATAGTGTTGAATAAGCGGCCACTTTTGCTATGCTATCATTGTCAAAGTTTTCATAATTGTTCGTTAAAAATGTGACTAAATTTCGATGAATTTTCTGCTCTAAAGGTTTTTAATCATATGATCTATGCATTCAATTCTTATCACCAAAATGAAGGAGTTTACGACCAAAAAATTTCTCACATAGTAATTGAATTGTTGCACAGACTATATGCCATTAAATTTTGACAAAAAGAACTAGTGATATCGATCAGCCATCGTTTGACCAGCCTCATGTTCGAAGAATTGGGACCCAGGCCAAAATCCGCACCAAACACTGACACATTGTAGATGAATTTTCAACAATCACTAATCGGTTGATGATTAACGAAGCAGTCGAGATTATAGTGTGCTCCATGGTGTAACTATACAAGGTGAATGCAGTAGCACAGCTGACTGACTTTATTTACAATTTACTTATGTCAAAAGTAATACTTTTTCAAGTGTTTTTGACAGTAGTACATTATTTTACACAAACAAAATGCCTATTGTTTCTGTATTGTGCTGTATTTGTTGCCGATTTGCACTCACCTTGTATAGTTACACCATGGTGTGTTCATTGCCTTAATCGATTTTTTTCAACTAAAGCTGCCAAACATATTTGAAATATATATTTGATTATTGAAATATTTATGAACAAGCAAACTCTTTTGCTGTCAAAAATTATCAACAATTCATATTCTTCATACATTTTGTGACACCCTGTATACCTATATGTATAATACTAAAGCTACGGTCACATTTGCAACTATTTGCCGAAAAAGACGTAACCGCTCAAAAAAATATATTTGAATTCGTTTAAAACTTCATTTATTTAGAACAAGACACAACAAACATTTAGTTCTATTTTATTTGTTGATGTTTTATCTTGCAAACCAGTGTCAAATAAATGTGTGCTAAAACAAGTGGTTACGGCAAATATTTGCCAAGTGTTACCGTATCTTAAGTATAAAGTATTTATTCTGAAAATTTAAAACGATTTATCAATTTATATTTACTATTATACTATTCTCTCACAACAATTTACAATAGTTTAGATTATTGTTCTAGCTGTCTTAGTTGTTGTTATAGTTTGTTATACGATTTAATTCTTTAAAAATGCTGTCTGTTAAACTATATAACTTAACACAGACAAACTAATACCACTTTAACTACAGCCACTACTACAGCTGCATTTCCAAATGCCTGGACAAAGCTGCCCCACTGAGATGTAAATATACTTTCATGCTACCATACATGTATGACTGCATACAAACATTATTGTGAACTTTATTTGACTTAATAATAATTAAAAGCAACAACGTTGGTTATTATTTTTTTTTTTTATAAATAAATGCTTTCTCACAAAAATACACAAGAATATTTGTTTTCATAAGATAAACATTTTAAAAATCTTCAATACTTGTGTGCATACAGAAACACGAAAAGTAAGTGTATGTGTGATTAATGCTCACATCCAAACTAATGTATATAAATATGTTGGTAAATATTTTATAAATCAGAAATACTACAAATCCTTAATAAATTTAACTAAAATTAAACATGGTAGCTTTGCAAAAATTTTGTAATTTTATACTCAAACAGGGTTTGCATGTACTACTCAGTGTGTCTAAAGAGCTGCACAACAGCATAATGTGCTTGAAAGCTTTTGTGATATTTTAGACTTGAATGCTTATATTCCAACAATTTAATTATAAACTGCACTCAAACTAATGACACATTACATTAAATTACAGCAGCCAAACACATATTTACACACAGATACACACACGTGGTGTTGCTATAAATAAACACTCGCAGTGTATGTATGTATGTAGGTATGTAAGTATGCTGGTGTTTAGCTGCTGGCTGTATGCTATTTAGTATTTGTAATATTTTTCAAAGCTTCTTACAAAGCAAATTTAAATATCAGCGTAAAGAAAAGCAAGTTAAATAAGTTTAACACATGATACATATGTATGTATAAACAAACTCTTAAATTGTACCTAACTACTCGCATACATATACTTACATTCATTTATTAATACGATATATTTTGCTGTCATTGAAATTCAATTTCTAGCTTAAAGTCACAGAGCATAAAGATTTTCACATTTGACAGTTGTAACTTTTGGCAACATTATGATTAAATGAAAGTTTAAATTGTCTCCAAATTAATGGCAAATTATTAGAAATTAATTAATGATCATTTCAAAACCCCAAAAACAACTCATGCCATGAAAAAAAAAACATTTCTGGTCTCTTAGAATAAAAGCTCATTTCCTTTCCAATGGTTCGTAATAACGTCATTAGTTATAAATGTGTACTGAAGAGGTACATAATTATTTGGTGTGGCGGTGCGGTTTGTGCTTTAGAAAATATTTGCCTGAAATATCAGTCAGTCGTTCATTTTGTTTTCGTTTGTATTTTTTTGGCATACAGAAAAAAAAATAACAATAGCATGAAAAAGTTAGAAAAAAGTAAAATTAATCATACACCAGTAATGACCGGACAAATACCGATGTTGTTGCTGCTGTTGTTACTGTATTTTTTGCCATTTCCGCTTTTTAAAGTTGTTATTTTGTTATTGTTGTGCTGTTGTTATGTTCCCAGAAATGTCAATTTGATTTTGACAATGTTGTGCACATTTACAATAATTTTTTTCGACTAACAGTGGGCAAAATCTTAAATTTACTTAAAGCCCTTGATTTTGTTAATAGGATTTATAAGGCTGACCTTCAATATGAGAGAGTTCAAAACCAGGGGCCAAATCATCACCTTCGTGATCGAATTAGCTATCGTATTGAAAAAATATTTCGATATCGAAATTATGATAAAATGTACTAAATTTCTTGCTCGATATCGAATGCGGTGATTTGGCCCCAGATAATGTATTATGCAGTAATAGAATTGTTTCAAAAACTGGCACTATATTCTCAAAATCATATCTATATCGTTCACATCAATACACAGACAGAAATTTCAGGCTTAGATCAGCCAATTAAACCAATAATAAATCAACATTACACAATTTTTTTATTCATTCAATAAAATGTTTGTATTTTGTATTTAATTTTATATATTTTATTCTTTATTGGGTTAATTGGCTGATTTCTACCGGAATTTTTTTGTTTATTATTAAATTTAGATAGAAATAACTCACGATATCGAGCACCAGTAATATTCTCTGCTTGATTAGCCCCAAAAACTGTACCACACATATAAATAGATTTCTTTTTCATATATTGGTTTCTAAAAGCGTTTTCCTTTCTGGCAAAAATGTTACACTATTTTACTTTTTTATATGGGAAATGGGTAAAAAGTGTAACATATATGTAACATTTTTGCCAGAAAGAAAACGCCATTAATCTCAAATGTGCTGCATTATGATTCATCGCACAATATAAAAGTTGACGTAAGTAAGACCACAAACAGTCTAAAGAATATTTTTTTTTTTTAAATATTTAAAGTCGATTTAACTTTGTACTTTAATAAGTCTGTGTAAATCAGGCTCAAGTCAAAAATGCACAGGTACACTGGATGAGATTCACCTGAGAATATTTATTATATACCTAAGTAGTTTGATATTGGAAATCAGTAAAATCGTTTCAGTACAAATAAACTTTTGTAGCAAAATGCGAGACTGCCATGAACAAATTCGAGGGACGTTCGTAAAATAAATTTTTATAATAATTAGTCTTCTGTAGCTGTAATTGCTGTTGTTTTTCTTTTACTTTATTTAAGTGTATATTTTTGCTCCTGTGAATGAGTTTAAATTCCTGGTTTTAGATCCCAAATTAATTTTATTTCAAAACAAACTATTTTGAAAGTCCCCTTATTTTTCATTTAAAATTCCACTGTTCCACAAATACTACATATTGTTTCTAATGGAGCACAAACACTGCAAAAGCATAAAATCTATAGAGAAATTTGTCGTTCTTCATTTATTATTATTTCTTTTCGGTCATTGTTGTTAGTTATTTTGGGTTTTTAAGTAAGTTAAATATTCCTTGCGTTTTGTTAGCTCATTGACAGAAAGTCATAAAATCGAAATAACATTTTTTTAAACCCTGCTCACAGTCACACAGAAATTCAAACAGCCAGCGAATTTCAGGCGTTCACATTTACAATCGTTTTAAAAATAAAACATAACCCGTCCAGTCATTTCACTAACACGCACACACTCACAGACTTAAACACTGTGACTCACTCACTAGTGAGTCCGCTTATCGCACAAAACAAATTTCAGTTTCAATGGTAAATCAGTCGCATGTTGTTTGTTTTTGTGTCAGTATTTCAACCGTCATTCGTCACAATTTCAATTTTTTTTTTTCATTTAGACTGATGTTGCCGCTGCCGCTGCTTCTGCTAACTAGTGTAGTCGTTATTAGTGCGTTGTGTTGTCTAAAATTTCATTCATTCATTCATTCATTCATTTTTATTCTGTGTGTACGAATGAGTTTTTCAAACACTTTTGCCTTTTTATTGCGTAAACATGTTTGGGTTACCAAAGAACACAAAACTGAACTGAATAAAGAAAAAGACTAACGATATATTCAATAAATGGCAGCAAGAATACTAATACACAAATACTCTCACTCTTACATTTAAACTTACACAGCATCAACAAAATTACAGTTGTAACCCATTTTTGACCCTCGTATTTGTTTTCTTGTTGCTGTTCTGTTAGTGTGTATTTGTGTCACTTTGTTTTGCAAGATGTTTTACAGACTTTTTTAACCTTATTGTATTTATTTTATTTGAATTTGGCTTTTTCATTTCTTATTTTGTTTATGTTGATGTAAAAATATATGAACCCTTTTCCCTGCAGTCATTCATTTTCATTTTCGGTTGTAGTTTTTTTATTCCTTTGGTTTTTCCTATCTTGAAATGCCATACATTCATACAATTTTATTTGTTTAATATGTAGTTGAAATTGTGTGTATATTTGTTTATTTGGGTGTAGTAGTATTTGAGTCCTGACAATTTTTGGGACTTTAAAAAAGTTTACATAAAAATTGAACAAAAAATATTATTAAAAAAAGTTCTAATATGTATTTTATTGTTTAGGTATTTATTAAGTACTTTTTATAATCTAAAAATTTGTTTATTTTAGTACTTTTTTTCAAAAATAGTATTTTACAACTATTTGTGCAAAAAGTTATATTTAGTAAAAAAGTATTAAGTAAATAATAGCAATTTAGTTTCTTTTTTTTTTGGCAAGAAGTAGTATTTAGGACAAGCGTAGTATTTCGGTACCTTTTTGTGGTGTAGTACTTTTTTCCCCAAAAAGTAGTATTTTAAAACTTTTTCTGCTAAAAGTTGTATTTAGTAAAACAAATAGTTTGTTAGTACTTTTTTGCACATAAATAGCACAAATAGCTAAAACGAAGTATTTCAGATCTTTTTTCCAAAAAATAGTATTTTAGTATTTTTTTGCAAAAAGTATTATTCGAGTACTTTTTTCCAAAAATGTGGTTTTAAGAAAAAAAGTAATTTTTTAGTACTTTGTTTTTTGAAAAAAAGTAGTATTTATTTCCAAAGAAGTAGTATATTAGTACCTTTTTCAAAATAGTAGTATTTTAATATTTTAAAAAATAGTATTTTAGTACTTTTCTTAAAAAAAGTTTTCTAACTTTTTCTGTAAAAAGTTTTATTTAGCAAAATAGTAGTGGGTTAGTAATTTTTTTACTCAAAAGTAGTGTTTCAGTAATTTTTCTTTTTTGCAAAAAAAAAGAAATGTATATAGCAGCTGTTTTATAAAAGCTTCGACAACTGATATGTCGACAAGAAACATGTCAAAACAATCATGCCATTCCAATATAAGCCTGTTGACAAACAAAGTTTTTGTTGAAAAAGATATTTTTATATCGACGAATGTAAAAAATCAGAAATCTAAAAAACTATTTATACCACCCAATATGTTTAGGTTTCCCTGCATTATTTGCTTTTGTTTGTGTTTGTAATATTCAGGACATGTCAAAAATTAACATGCTTATATCTGCCTTCTATTTTCTATAAACATTTAATACATTTCAATTAAACATAATTTACATTCTTTTCTCTAAGTAAATGTTTGTACTTTGAATATTGAATATGTCCTTATTGTCCCTTTTAGAAATATAATTGAAATGTAATTAAATATGAAAATTACATTTCATATTATTACAATTTACTTTGAAAAAAGGTTTTGGGAATATGTAAATTTTTTTGGATAATATTTAAACTTTTGATCTTAACTATAAATTATTTAATGGAACATAAAATAAACATAAATTGCTTAAAGTACTCGTATTATAAGTGGCCTTGAAAAGTTTTCAAATATCAAAATTATTAACGAATTTAACATGAAATACCGTAATATTTTCTTTCATTTCCTTTCATTAATTAAATGAAAATCGTTTACACATTTTTTTCTTGTCATTTATGTCACAAGTAACAATTATTGTTCATTATTAAATTCTTTTAAAAGGAACAACCATGAGTAGTGATATTTTACTTTGCATTCCTTTTCACTTGTTTAATTCACTTAAATCTTCTCATTTCTTTTTGCTTTGATTTTGGACAGAACTTGTGTGTGCATTTCAGTGATTTTGGTTTTTCATTACTTTCCGTTTCCTTGGTTTGTTTTATTTGTTTTTGTTTTGTGTTTTCATTATGTTTATTTTCATTCTTTCAATTATTAAAGAGAATAATGATGAATAATTACACATACACTAACCGACAAATAAGATGGTACCCAGCATACCATTATAGGAGCGCTCCGAAAAAGGAGTAAGAAAAGAGTCCAACTAAAGAGCATTTTCGGAGCGAAAGAAAAATTTGCTTGTTACTGTCCTGAGTCGGCAGGCAGTATGACTCAGAAATTCTACTTAATTATGTGTGTACCAAAGCGTTGTTGTCCTGTTATTTGTGCTTTAAACAAAAAAAAACATAGCTGCACAAGAACGATAAAAACAAGATTACACAGAGCCCAAAAAACCCTCATAAAAGACTATTTTCTGACATTATCTAAGAGCTCTTTCTGAAGGACCATTTTTAAATGTAATGACCCTCTTTTCGGAAGGTTTTCGGAGCAATTATGATTGTTTTTTGGGCTCATAAAGAGCGTTAACGCTCCGAAAAAAGTGTCAGAAAAGACTCTTTTCGGACTCATATGACTTGCTGGGTATTTTCAACTTAAATATTTTTTTTTAAATTAAGAGTGAAATATGTTTTATTTTTGCAAATTGCAAGAACAAAAGTTATGCTTGTACATATGTAGGTATAAGTATGTATGTATATGTATGTATATGTATATATATATATATATATATATGCATATGAGAGTAAATGTGTTGGTAGTAGGTAGTGTAAAAAAAATGTTGGCAAATGCTGTAGTTTCCCTTGCACACACTTATGAATATAAATTCATTCGATCGCATGTATATTTTTCGTGACAGTGTCTGGTAAATGTGGCTTTTAATATGATCCATAAAGAAGTCTTATTTTAAAGGAACGCTCATTTTAAGTATATTATTGAATGTTACAGTATATATATATATATGTTACACATATACATACATTGTACATACATTTCTCTTTGTGCACAGTTTCGTACAATAAAATAAGTTTATTACTTTTTACAAATTCTAATAGAACTCCACATTTGGTGTTTTTAGGGGGATTTCCCTGAACAGAACATAAATACTATTCGATTATAATTATCGCCCTTTCCAGCGTCATTGTTTGTTGCGCTATGTGGTACGGTGGTGTGAATGGCCCATTTTTTTAAATGTTCGGCTGGAAATTAGTTACGGTGCATGAGTAATGCTATTGAGAGATGTTAACAACTAAATTTTGAGCTATTATACAGTGGAATGGGATAAGATTAGTTGCAAATGAAAGTTTTCATTATAAGTATTTTATAAAATTTTCAATGATCATATCTTAACTTTAAATGAAATAAAATAAAAAAAAAACCCTTGAGGGTTTATTATGGATAATGTCAACTTTCACTTGCAATTGGTATCATAGCATTCCTATTCGATTTTGTATTACTGTCTTATTGATGATACTATTATTAAATAGAACGGTGCAAAACCAAATTTCACGACAGCATAATTTTACGAAATTTAACTTTTTAATTGGACTATCTATGTATGTAATGTCTGTAAAAAGCTGCAGTTATTAAAACAAGCACTTCTTAATTTATTACTAGCCACTGGGAATGTTTGTAATACACTGTTCCAATGTTAAGTGACACATAATTTTATTTACAAATTCAAATCTTAATCACTAAAATACAAATGTCAAAACTAAACTAGTAATAAGATAAGCGCCTATGTTCTGACAAACGAAAACGCTAGAAATTTGGCGTTTTTCAAACCGCTAGGGTATAATGAAGCGATCTGGTTTATTTTATTGAAACTGAAATTTAAACACAAAATGAAATAATGCACAACTTAAATTTAATATGCTTTCTTTTTATTTAAGCTAAAATATTCAATTTAATAATTTTCTTTGAGTTTGTCAATTGTCTGTTTCAATTGTTTACTTTTAAACTAGCGGATTGTGCAAACAGCTAATCAACTTGAGCTTCGAAAAGTAATGTAATGCATTTTTATTTGAAAATTATTTATTTGTTTACGTTATTTTATGACAAAACATCTGTTTTTATTGTTCGAACATAGCTTCGAAAAATGGCAAAACGATAGCAAATCGTAGCGATTTCAGAACAGGTCAAAATACGTTTTGCGTTTTTAAAACTGCATGCGATTTGAAAACGCGGCGTTTTTTAAAACATGTGCGAAGATCTAATCTAATGTTCTTCTCTTTCAAATGCATGTGTGAAGTTACTTGGGTCTCATTGTTTATCTATCCAACGCACACATGCGTTTTAGTGTAAAAATATAAGTAGGTACACAATAAAGAATGTGAAACCACAAGAACACACTCTATATAATATTAAAAATATAAAAATATGTTCAAGTATTCGAACATTCTGCCAGATGTATAACAAGTAGGGATGCCAAACGGGACTAGTTTTTCAAATCCCGGGATTCGAGATTTCATAAATGAATCACGGGATCCCGAAATCGGGATTTTCGGGATTTTTGTTTCATATTAAAAAAAAAATTACAATATTAATGAAAAAACTATTTATTTAATTCATAAATTTAAAAAAGAAATATAACATAAAGTTCATTGAATTAAAGTAATAAAGAAACAAAAACGTAACATATATTTAATATTAATTTGTTTAAAAACAAAAAATTGTGTCAAAGCTATAGTTTTTTCATTTATTAAAAGTTTATAAACCTTTAATAATTTTAGAAACAAAATTACATTACATAGTTTTCTACCTTGTACATTTATATATGTATAAATTATTAGGTTGACAAAAATTATATGTCATTTGGCTTTCAATTTCTATATTTATAAATTTAAAAATTTAAAAATAGGAGAATATTAATGATCGTTCTTTAAAAAGCTTCTTAAAAATATTAGGGCATCTAAAGTGTCATCAGATAATCTGACGAAAGCGAAAACGCTTGTGGGCAAAATTGTTAGCAAATTGTTGTTGCTGATTGCAAAAATATTCCTTTCTTACCTCCGGAAATAAATAATTCAATTTATTTTTCAATGTTTGATTCCATACCATTACGGACGTTATTAGCTGTTTTGTTTGGACTTCTGCACATTTCAATTGCATTATTTAATTTTTTATGCTTGAAATATTATAATCATCATTTATTTCCTCAATCATTGAGAAATCCAAATCAGAATCATTTGAAGGTGAGCCACAGATGTCATTTCCTTTAAAATGAGCAATCAACAATTTTAGATCATTTCTAATAATAAAAATTTCTACGTTGTTATCAAATTGTGATTTAAGTTTTGGGTTTTTCAAAAAATTTAAGAGTGTTGAGTAAATCGTTCTTCTTTCTTGGATTCTTTTAAGGAGAGCTTTCAGCGGTTCATCACTTAATTTGCAATCACTTTTTGATACCTATTTTAGCATAAATGAAAGTGCAGCATTGGCATTACAGAGATTCATATCACTGCGACAAAGGGATTCAACTGTTAATTTAATCGGATTTAAAATTACAACTATTTGTTTAAGTAAAGCAAATTCATCATCTGCCAACTGTTGAGTTTTTAAATCAATTAAAGCTTTTTTTTATTGGAATTTCCAGTTCCAAAAATCGTTGACACATATCAAATAGTGTGTTCCAGCGGGTTTGGCAATCTGAAATTAATTTTAATTGCAAAAATAATTATTTATCGAATAGCAACCATTCTGTTCACATTGATTTATGTTAAGTGTAGATGTTTTGTATTTGTGTATGCCAAAAAAGCAAGTAAAAACAATTGTCTGGATCTTTTACACAAATAAAAATTTTCGAGATTTATTAATCCCGAAAAATTCCGGGATTTTCGGGATTTATTACAGATTTATCGATTGCAGCCCTAAAACTCATAGTCCGAGACGTGATTAACGAAATAGTTGCATCATTTTGCCAAAACATGACAATATCTGTCCGATATAAGTTTTCATTTAAAATTGTAAAATTTTCGATATAATAAATATATTAATGCTTTACACATAAAAAAATTCTATAATTTATTTTAAAAACCAAAATGCTCGTTAAAAAAAAACTTTTAATTTGATCCAAAACTAGTTTGACCGGTTCGAGATATCTTGTTCATTGTTGGACACTTTAACACAGTCAGCATTTGGTAACAAATAGTTGGTACCCAATAGTTGATACCAAATAGACCTTAAGCATTTAACACATTTGCACGTTTATATGTGAACGACTATTTTGCCCTGCTATCGTCAAAATAATCATTGACACATAAACGTATGTATTTTATTTTTGAAATATTGTAGTCGGTAGCCTGCTAAACTTTTTCATTCGATCGATTTGTATATTTTCAATATCAAGCATTTGTAAGCAATAGAGAATATTTGGGAAAAAGTTCATACTGCTTGGCCTTTCCCTTTGTCCTCCCCGGAAAGAGAGACGAATGAAAAATCAACAAATATATCCTCCTCCATCTTCTTGTTAATGCATTTAATATACAGCCATGTCACAGAATTTTATTCCGTTCGGAAGTGGAATTAATTCCGTATTTTGCTTCTCTAAAAAAAAGTAAAACGAAATTTTTTTTTCGGAATGAAACCACTTTCAATTTGCTATGTGGAATCGTAATTTCTAGGTTTCATTTTGAAAAAAATTTTCATTTTATTTTTTTTTTAGAAGAAAAATACGGAATTAATTCCACTGCAGAACGGAATTGAATTCTGTGACATGGCTGATATTTTAATTTTTCATTAAAACAGTCAAATTTTCACAGCTTGTAACTAGAATTGAGATTTGAAGATTATTATTTAATGTAGTTCAGTTTCAGATTTATTTGTTTTTAATAAAAACTGTAAAAAACTTTGATAATTGAATTGTAATGAATATTTTTAAAGAATTTTGTTAAACGTTGCCTGATGATTTAAAAGCTATTCCACCTCTGGAATCCTGCGAAGATAATTTTAAAACAACTTTTAGTAGTTTCTGGCATATTCTGCAAAATGTTTCATAGTACAGGGTATTTTCAACAGGTAACCTTAGTAATAGCTGCAATATGCTATACAATTTAGTTCTCACATTTATTATTTTAGTTCAACTGTTAATTTTTAATTTTTGATATTTATTTAGTTAGGCTCGAGTTCATTAAATTTAATTTGCATTAAATTATTTTTACTGAATAATACAAATTTTTCAAGTTGTAAAACAATTCCTACCTTCAGTTAAATTTCTGTGGAAATAAATTAAGATTTTTGGTTTTAAAAATATTTGCCATTTACTGTTATGCATGTACATACATAAGTGTGAGTGTATTTGGTATTTGTATTATTATTGAGTTGAAAATATATTCATGTTGATGACGATGATGTTCTCATTTAGTTTTTTTCGCTCTCGCTTTTTTTTCTGGTTGCGAAATATTTTACTTTATTAAGGCAACAGTATATGCATGCATGCATGTATGTGTCTCTGCCTCTGTGTTAATAAGTGTGCATTTGCAAGTAAATACTTGGTAAGTGTGTGTGTTTCAGTTTCCTTTTTTATTTAATTAATGCAAAAAGGCACAAAACATTGACACAGTATTTCATTTCGAATTTTGTAAAATTAAACATGCCGTTTTTTTTTTAATTATTTTAGCATTTTATAATTTAACAATAACATAATTTAAATAAAGCGTGGAAACGAAAAAAAATTTTACATTTTATTTTATTAATAACATAAAAACTAACAATAAGAGAAATAAAGTTATTGCAACTCCATAGATACATACAATAAAATAAAAATTATTCTTCACTTTTAGATAAACTAAATTTAAGGATTTCTGATCTGAAGCCCAACATTAATTAGTCTTTGGACAACTATTCTACCAACTTTTTGGAAAGCTTTCTCTCAATATATATAGAATTTTTTTCACATTCTTAACTTTTCTTGGCGTTTTTCTTAAAATTTGCTTTTCACAATTGCCCAACATTTTTCAATGGGGCGTAACTCAGGCAGTTTGCAGAGTTTCATTGCTTTGGCACAATATTTATGTTATTATATTTAAACCAATCCATAGTTTTACTCGGGTAATGAATGGAAGCCAAGTCGGGCCAGAATAAAGGCGTAGTTTCGTGCCGTTTATAAATTGGCAGCAATCTTTACGGAAGGTCTTCCTTTATGTATAAATTTTGATCTAATGTGCCTTGAATTGCAAGTGGTTTTTGAAATTTTTCTACAGCTACAAATAGCTTGCCATACTAGGTATTTTTTTTTTTTTTTGCAAATTTATCGGCATTCTTACACCTAAATATTTTCTTAACACCTCCCCTTTTATATGCTGTATAATATAGTTTGCCTGGAAGTTGTTTGAAATCAGCCTTAATATATGTTTCATCATTCATTATGATGCAGCCATCAAAATTGTTCAGCATTGTCTTTACTAGTTTCCTGGCTCTTCCTTTTGCTCTTATATTTTGTTCGTCATTTATGTTTGGTATTTTTATGCCGGCATATGATCTCAGCTTATACATACTTTTTATCTTTTGCACATGTGTGATTTGGGATTTGAGAGCAAATACCTTTTAATCTTCCCAGCAATTTTTTGTCCATAAAATCAGCTGGTCTACCAGACCCAGGTTTTCGATTGATAAATTATTTCTCCTTGAATATTATTATAACATTTATTGCGGTTGCTCGAGACGCACCAGCCGTCCTAGCAATGTATGTGTAGGAGGCTTTGGTATAATTTATAATAATGTCCAAAATGTTTTTTGTTATTTTTTTTTATTTTGATTTGGACTCAGTCATGACTGATCAGAATAAACTAAAATATTTTTCACAAATGATAGAAGTAGAAAAGTAACGGACTCTTCAAATAGGATTTACCCGGTTCAAGGAAATTTATCTGGAAAATGTAAAATTGTTTTCGTTTCCACCCTTTAGTATGAATGTAACTGCTTTTGATTTTACTTTAAAATTTGCTTTAAAAATATTGTGCATTATTAATATAGGCATTTTTTGTAAATTTAAATATATATTTTATATGAATGTCTCTGTAATGGTTTTTCACATTAAGTTATTAGGGCGGCAGTTTTTCTCTCTATTGTTGTCTATAAAGCAGATAATATGTTTTTTCCTATAGTTTCAATATAGTATTTTTTGTTATTTAAATACAGTTTTTAAATGAAATACGTACAATGTAAAATATTAAAACTGTTCAAAACATTTATGTATATGTGTAGTTATGCATGTATATGTATTCTTATGTGTGAATAACCCATTATATTATTTTTATCAGTAACTTATGTATGTAATTATTTTGTAATGAGTTTATATACTGTCAAACAATGTCACATTGACTAAAAGACAAAGAGACTTGTATTAATTTTGGTGACATGTATGTAGTTTTCAATTTACTACTAAAATTTGGTTCCTTTTACTTCGATTTTCGACATCATGCGATTGATGTTGTTTATTTCCAGAACCAATAACAACGTCAATTAAGTGATAACAGACGCAGAGAAAAAACATGGTTGAACATGGTTACGACAACTACACTGTGTTTTTGGCAACAATATATTGTTGTGATACACAAATAATTGTTATTTTAATTTGCTTTTAACAATAATTTAGTTACTATAAAGCATTTTTATATTTATCGCAATTATAAAATTGAAAATGGTTTAGAGAATAACATAATTATTTTTAAAAAATGTTTACCACAACTATTGAATGATAACTATTTTTTTTTTTTTTTTTTATTCAAAATATTTATTTTATATTAAAAGTATATGCCTCAGCGCCACTAGGACATTATACAAAATTTTTACATATTCATTGATTTTGAATTAAATTATGTATATAGCAAATGAGATCATTCTAACTTAATAGCATTTATAGCAGAAGCATTTCCAAATTTTCATATAAATATTCTTTTAATGTCTTTTTATAAATTGAGATTGTTTCAGCCTCTTTAACAAATTGTGGTAATTTATTATATTCCACACTAACCAAGTACTGAATTCGCTGTTTTGTAGTTTCTAAGCGACATCTTACTACACTGAGATCAGTACGGTGTCCTCTATTGAAACTATGATGACCGGTTTCCAATCGGATACTGTGATATCCTATGTTATGCAATACTTTATAAACATAAATTAGTAACTGCAATCTATGAAGGCCGAAAATAGGCATAATACCTTTAGCAATGTTTTTATATAAGTCTAAAGTAGGGTATGATCTGGGAAGGTTATATATCAGCTTCAATGCCTTATTTTGGAATACTTGCAAAGATTTTATATCGAAGTTCCTTTTATGTCCATATACAAGTACAAGGTAATTAAGATGGCTTTGAATTAAAGATTGATAGATAAGCAGCTTTGTATGTCTATCGAGTTTGTTTCTCATCTTATATAAATATCCAATGGCCGATGATACTTCCAGGATAGGTTGTTCTGTATATGGATCCCAAGGTATTTAATGACAGAAACCTCTTCCAGTTCTTTTCCATCAACAAAAATTACACAATTTTGTTCAATACGATTTGATTGCCCTTTAAACCGAATGAACTTTGTTTTAGTAGCATTCAGTACCAGTTTGTTAAGTCGTGCGTATTCAGATATAAACATCGCATCTCTTTCGGCATATGTTTTTAGTACTAGTTCATTCTTATATGGGTATAATAAACATAGGTCATCAGCTTACAAAAATATTCTCCCGGTAAGTCCAAGGTTGTTGATATCATTAACGGTCCCAAAACACTACCTTGAGGCACACCACACACAACATCTTGTATTGAACTTTGACTTGTATTTATTTTAACATATTGTTTTCTGTTTTCGAGGTAGCTCTTAAATAATTCCAACTCTTGGCCACGAATACCATAAAAAGGTAATTTTTCACATAAAATGACATGGTCTACAAGATCAAATGCTTTTAAAAAATCGTAAAAAATACCTCCAACACCATCGCACACATAATTCACGACATTGATTACTGCTTCCGCGGTATTCAAACATATTATGTTATTTACAACTATTTAAACTTACAAATAACCATTAAATGATAAGTTTCTATATTTGTACTCATATTATGTTTAAAATGCAAACAAAATATGTTTAATTTTAATAATAATATGTTTAATTTTAATAATATTTTGTTTTCACCATTTGTAGAATGCTTTAGCATCAGTTCAGTAGTTTGTCTGCGTGATATCAGATTATTTAGTTTGATTTAAATATTTCAATAATTGAAAAAAAAAACAATTCGTATTTAAAATATACTAAATACTACTATAAAATACAAAGCTTTCAAAGAAGTGTAAAATACTTAAATAAAGTGTACAGAAAATAAATAATCTTAAATTGCTCAAATTAAAAATCTATTAAACATGACTAAAATAAATGTAATTTTTTATGTACGTTGAAAGTGCGCAAATATTTATTTCTATTTACAAAAATATTAACTAGTGTTAAAAAAATGTAGAAATAATGTTTCAACTAGTACTATTGCATAATTTTGCATTCATATTATGATGCTTATAAAATCATAATTTGACAAATAATATAATAATTATAATATGATTATTATCATAATATGATTATTATATATCATAATATGATACATTTAGATCATAATATGGTTACTTTAAACTCTAATGTGGTTACCTTGGGTCATAATATGATCACGTATGACAATTTTATTATCATTAGGTTATAATATGATGTTATAATATAAAATTATGATTAAGAAGAAAATATTATGAAGAAATGTTACGATGATAATTGATCATCATATTTTTTATGTTTTGACTACAATCATAAATCTTATCATAATATGTTGCTCTTAGATTATGTTTACAACAACCATGTGTTTTCTCTGCGGCCAGTATACATGTTGTTTTATGACTACCTATATATATATGTACATAATAACTCAAAGTTAAATAGTTAATTAATAGCAGAAATATTTTTCACTTCAAGGCTAATGTAGAGTGTAGATAGTACGGTAGTACATGTGTAAAATATTCATGTACACATGCTTGACATATGCATATATCTTTGATTTCATTCCCATTAACTTTTACTGTCTACAGTTGGTAAATTTTTAAAATAAATAATTTATCTTAAAGACAAAGCTCTGAATTAACTATAAATTTATACCCCCAGGAAGACATTTATCACATATCTTTCTTAATTCATTTAAAATCAAAACTACTTAAGCTTTCATTTAATATAATTCCGCCAAAGATTATTTCATTTTTGGTTCCTGTTGCAAACTTAACCCTTAAACCTATAGTACTTTTAATTATATGATACCGTAATCCCCATTAAGAAACTTAAAATGAAAAGTTAATGTTTGTATATTTTGCCAATGTCAATCATCAGCCAAAAACGTGACATATTAGAGAACAGAAATGAAGAAAAATAAGAACACAATAATATTATACATAAAAATCAATCGTTGTGTAATACTAACAAAATCTATACACAACCACACTTGTATATATAAAACAAAAAACTGTATATTTATTCGCTTTACACAATGAACACATACTTATAAATATACGGACTTGAACAAAATAATAAAATCGCTGCTAAAATGAAGCTAAAAAAAAAAAACAAATAGAAACGTTATAAATTGGCTAATTCCTACAATCAACAACTGATGATCTTATGGCGAATCTACACTGATAAACTGTTTTTAAATTTTGTTAATTGCCAAATTTTTATGAAAAACAAGTAAGAGTGCTATATTCGGCTATATACCCATCACGTTTGGTGTGGATGCATAATTATATTACATACATACATATATATTTTATATTAATACACTTTGTTTGATAGTTTTTTTGATGAAATTTTCAGAGGTTGTCTCAGGTTTTTGCTCATATCTCCGTTATTTGATGATTTTAAATAGGAAACTTCTCGAAAGCATGTCTGACAGAATTATTGAAGATTTCGATCAGAAAGATATCTGGGGACTTTAGAAAATTGATTTCAACACTCAGACAGACAGACAGACAGACGGAAGGACATGGCTTCATAGACTACGCTATCTATAAGGATCCAGAATATATATACTTTATAGGGTCGGAAAATTATATTGTGGAAATTACAAACGCAATGACAAACTTATATGTACTCTTCTCATAAACGTGCAGAGTATAATAATGATATTTTATATTTTGTAATAAAGACACCATTGTATTATTTCAACAGGAAAATTACATACTCAATCGTTAAAACCATTTTCAATGTTCTCTTATGTTTTAAATTGCCTTTAGTCTATAATATTCAATGATGTCTTATAAACAAAATTGAAAATGAACACGCCGTTCTTATTATTTTTTATCCTAACACTGTATATACACTAACTTTGTATTACTTACCTTCGTTGTTATTCTTATTATTATTTTTATTGTTCAAAGTTACTAGGGATTAATGCATATAACTACATATTTAGTTGTGTAAACAAATATTAACACATACATACATTTACATGTGTATATTTTCCACAGTTACCATTAATCTCATTCAAATTCAAATAATTCCACTTTCGTATTCTTCTTGTTGGCGTTGGTGTGCTTTTATAACAAATATAATTCTACTAACACTGAATTGTTTGTTTGTATTGTGTTTAGATTTCTATGTATGTGTCAATAAAGTAAAATGACAGAAAACTACAGAAAACAGAGATGAACAACAAATAATAAAGAAAATAAACATCATTTATACTCTCTAGTCTTAAATTGGTTGTCAGCGTTTTGTTGCCAGTAAGAGAAAATGCGCGATTATAAATATATGAATATAAGGACATGTTTTTCTTTTTTTTTTAATTATATTTATCGTGGCTTTTGATTATTCATCACAAAAAAATTTCCATCTGAACACATGTTAAATTTCTTTTCAATCTGCCAACTCCTTCATATAGAAACAGGTGTTCAACAAAGAATAGAAAATTATAAATTCGTGGTGTCATTAAATATTAAAATAAAAAAGTTTTTTCGGGACAAGAAATTCATAGTGATATGGTGAATGTGTTGGGTGAAAGTGCTCCTTCATATGCAACAGTAAAAAATTGGGTTGCCGAATTTAAATGTGGCCGTACAAGTATTGAGGATGAACCACGTAGTGGACGTCCAAAAACAGCAACACCAACAGAAATTGTAGCTAAAGTCCATGATATGGTATTAAATGATCCACGAATAAATGTGTGTGAAATAGTTAATATCATGGGCTTCCCAAGTGATCGAGGCCATTTAATTTTGCATAAAGAACTACAGATGAAAAAGCTTTCTGCAAGATGGTTGATGCATTTGTTAACAGTCGACCAAAAACGCATAACAATGAAAATTTCTCAAGCTTGTTTGGATCGTTTTAAGAAAAATAAAATGGATTTTAAGCGTCGTTTTATAACTGTGAGACATGAATCCACTCAACTCTAGCGATAAAAGAACAATCCAAGCAATGAACTGAAGCTGGAGGAAGTACCCCAAAGAAGGCGAAAACCATTCAATCGGCTGGTAAGGTTATGGCAACGGTTTTCTGGGATTTCAAATGTATTTTATTGATTGACTATCTACAAAAGTATAAAACAATAAATTCAGAGTACTATTGCAACATTTTGGAGCAATTAAATGCAAAAATTCGGGAAAAACGTCTTGGCTTACAACACAAACAAATAATTTTTCATCAAGACAGCACACCAGCGCACAAGAGTATTCTAGCAATGGCTAAAATCAACGAATTTAAGTACGTGTTGCTTGACCACCCACGTTATTCTCCTGATTTAGCTCCCAGTGACTTTTACCAGTTCCAAAATCTAAAAGAATTCCTAGCTGGAAAAGCGTTTTACCTCAAATGACGTTGCAATTACAGTTGTAAACCACTATTTTGAAGGCTGTGAGGAAAACTATTTTAATCAAGGGATAGAATTGCTGCATAAGCGTTGAACTAATGCCGTTTTTTTTTTCTGGCAAAAATGTTACACGTTTTTCCCATTTCGCACCTTTTTTAATAGTTTTGTGTTCTTTTCTGAAAAAATGTCAACACTGCTAAAGTGTAGTGTGTTCTTTTCTATAAATGTCACACTATAAATTTATAAAATGTTGCACCTTTCACACTCTGTATTTTTAGAGGGGGAGAATCGCACGATAAAACAGCTGACATTTGTTTTGTCTATGAATGTGTATTTGTGTTAAACAAACAAAAATACACAAAATGGAAAATACTTTTTTATGTGCTGAAAAAATTTTGGATGACTTGTTGGATCTGATCTGATGATGATGAAATATTTGATATGATTATGGAAAGAAATCCACAACCGTGAGTTAAAGGCTTTGTAGAGAACGTAATTAATGAAGTTGATGTATGTCAAATTTCATAGGACAATATCTCCTACACATACATACATATATAATTTTTATAGTTTAAGAAGAATTTGCGTATTAGTCGGGAAGGTGCCGTTGGTATTTTTGAGAGATATTCATTGTCTTATTTAAAGCGATCTTACCAGGAAGCTATCTGCTTCTTCTTTTTTAACAAAAACAAAACAAAAACAGCTGTACATGAAAACAAGGTGTTACACTGTTGTGATTTTATGTTCTATTCTGACCATTAAAAATGCGTCATCTTTAAAATGTGGGGTAAAACATTATAAAAATGTACATAATAAAGGTGTAACATTTTATTTCAGAAACGAAAACGCCATAAATGTATTGAAGTTTTAGGAGTTTGTATTAAAAAATAAAAATGTTTTTAAAAAACTAATTATTCTCTTTCTGTTGTAGGCTAAGGTCGCGTTTTCACTATGTTTTCACTATGTCATTTTAGTTGTCAAATTGTTCAAATTGTTGGCATTTGTATGAAAAAGGATTATCATATGGCGTCATCTATGTTTGCAATCATGATTGCACCGTTTTCATACAATTGCCAACAATTTGGACAATTTGACAACAAAAATTACATAGTGAAAACCAAGCATAAGAAGTTTCCGAACCGCCCTCGTATATTATAGTTTTTGGTGAAAAATTTGCTAAGAAATATATTTCATAAAAATAATATATGGAATGTTTCACAATTTTTAAAAGTGGAAAGAAAAGTTAAAGTAAATTTGGTTTCCATTGTAACTTCAATTCAATATAATAAATAGTGAAAGTAAAAATAAAAACTTTCCTCGGCATAATCCCAAAAGCATTAATTGAACCCAATGTTAAATATATTGCTTACATAAAAACATAAAGGCTTTTTATTAATAATAGGATGCAAAGGTAACACATCTTCTAAACAGCGAAATTTGTGTAGAAAATCACGATGGTGCATTGTTGGAACTGTTACACCATTAGAAAAACGACTCGTAGCTTTTTTTTTAATACCACTCTTCAAAGCATATGACAGCAGCTTAGTTGTCTATGCCACGAAATTGTTACTTTTACAAATTACTCCCTGCATCCGTATGTAAGCTTTCGGTAGCATAAGTAGTTTTAAACTCCCGAACACATGATGGTTAAGAATCGACTCGAATTTGAAATAAATACGGTACCAGGATTATCCCGTTCTTATTGCTGAAAATATTTATTTAACCACAGTTCACATCTGGATTTGATGATTTTTAGTGTTGGCAAAAATCGTTTGTAAGCTCCAGTCTTAAGTATTTCGCGAGCAGGACACAACGATCTCACAGATCTCATAACTTGTGTTACCAGAGATTATACTTCATTTCATATTCATTTCCTGAACTCCAGTTATAAGTGAATTACAGTTTTTGTATTTGGGGTATAGTGGCTGAAACATTTGTTGTATTGCTTAAATTTTTGGTAAGAATTCAACACAAATACTTGGCGATTATGAACAAGAAATTGCGTTGATAAGTGTGACATTGAAATAATATGTACATACATACATCTATATATGAATTATTGACTACGCATGTTGTGTGCGTGTTTTTTGTCATATATGTTACAATTTAACAACAATAGCAACAACACTTACTGTATTGACAGCATAAAATAGCTTAAGCGCATATTGTGCCATTAGGCAACAGAAAGTATTCAACAATAAAAGAACAACTTTTTTTCTCACTTTTTCTTTAATAATTTATTAAAATTGAATGTTGAAACATGTCGATTATTTCATTTTATTTTTCGTGTGGATAATATGTATTATTTATTTGGATTTTTGCTAGCAAAACGTGCCAAATGTTTGTAATGCAATAGAAAAATTGCTTTAAAGATGTTATAAATTCAAATTATTTTGTATATAGCAAATATCTCGAAGAAGATGCTATAAAGTGTATATTGGTATTAAGCAAAGCTTGCAGAACAAAGTCAAGGTATGATTATAGTTCTGAAAAATATTGTAACTTGGATGCTTTACAATTTAGTAGAAATTAATATTTGATGTCTAAAAACTCTATTTAGTTAGTAAAATGATTTTAAATAAACTTGTTAAAGGTTCTCTACAACTTTTGTTGAAAACGTCAAAAAAAAGTTTTATATATTTTGAATTAAGCTCAGAAAGAGCAAAATAAATAAATAACGGGTCCGCCATCTAACGTTTTTTTTTCAACTAGTGCTTATTTCGTGAATGGCAACACTTAGCTCATGTATAATTTAACAGGTAATTAGTTTTATCCTTCCGCTAAACGAATATGGTTGTGTATACACTTGAACAATGCTAGGAAATATTTCGACATTACTTTGAAAATCATGTTAATGTTACAGAATGTGTGCGAGAATTGCTTACGAAGAAGAGAAGCACCGTCAGCTCCGTATGCTCGTTATCTTGTGAAAAAATTAAAGAAACTGGCATCCTCATCGATAACACAAAGCGTGAAAAGCCAAAATCAGTGCGTACGGGAATATTGCTGCTGTGACAGAAAGTGTGCGTGCAGCGCCATCAACATTAATTCACTGTCGTTCTCAACAATTGAACATTTCGGAGACATCATTGAGACGAATTCTGCATAAAGACCTTGGTATGACACCATAAAAAGTCCAATTGGTCAACTGACGACGATTAAATGGGTTTTCGCTTCGCTAAGTGGGCTTGCGATCGACTTACGGAAGATGCCGATTTTGCCAAAAAAAATCACCTTTTCAGATGAAGCCCATTTTGATCTTGGCGGGAATGTAAACAAGCAAAATTGTCGTATTTGGGGCACAGAAAACCCGCACGCATACATTGAAAAGGCTATGAACCCAAAACGAGTCACTGTTTGCTGCAGATTTTGGTCCAGAGGTATAATTGGGCATTTTACCTCCAAAATGAGCGAGGAGTGGCCGTTACAGTCAATGGCGATCGTTATCGGGCCATGTTGAACGAATTTTTGTTCCCAAAAATTTCAGAGGAGGCAACATTTGGTTTTAACAGGACGGCACTACGTGCCACACAACCGAAGCTACACTAGATGTTTTGTGCCCTGTTTTTGAAGATCGCATTATCAGCCGCAGAGCTAATGTCGTTTGACAATATTCGTGAAGACATTGGTGAAATACAGCTGCACACAATCGATAATGTGCTTAAAAATTGGACCGATCGTGTAGGCTACTGCATGGCCAGCCGAGGCAGCCATTTGAATGAAATTATTTTCCATTATTAACCGGAAGGATTTTACTTTCAAATAAAAAAAGAACTTTTAGAAAACATTCAGTAGTTTTTTTATAGCTAGCATTTAAAAAAAAAAAAAAGTTATTACTCATACCAATTGTTTTTAATTGAAGCACTAATGGACCACGGTACGTATGAGTAATATTTTCATAAATAAATTCTCATTTCACCATTTAAACAACCGTAATATTATACAGTTTGCTTTAATTTGTTTACAAAATAAGCTTGCACGTGTCTTAATGACTTCTTGATATATATTTAAGAAGTATTAAGTGATTTATTGTCTACGAGTGCAAAAGTAAAGAAAAGTTGAAGCAAATAAACTGGTATTGTGTACCTTAACTTTGCAATGTTTTTTATATATGTAATCTTAAGTGATTTTTTTCTTGCAATGTGATTATTTTCACAATATTCTACATGCTGATTTATATCCACAAAATGGTAAACGATAGAAATAAAATCACTTCATATGAGTTTATCGAATTTAAATATAAAATCTTGCGTTAATGTTATTCCTTAAAACACATGTGGTGAATATTTAGCAGAAAAAAAAGAAAAATACAAATCCTACTGAAAAACAAACAAAACCGTTAAAATCTAAATAACTTGTATATTCCAAGCTATTGCTAACTGTTCCTCCAGAAACTGAAAACCTACATCTGTAAAATATATTTTTTTTTATAAGTACTCGTATTCTGTTGTTGGTACATTTACCTCATAAATGTATTCAATACACGCATTGATATGTTTTTTTTTCGAGATTTAAACCATCATCATCTACAACAACAACATCATCAGCAGTTTCACGTTGATTTTTATTATTATGTGTTTGTATGTCTATGTGTTTGTGTATATTTTCTATGGTTTGCAAATGATTTGTTACTTTTTTATACACATACATTTGTTTTATATCATCATTTTTTTCTGAATGATTTCTATACGTTTTTTATTTTCATATTATATTTTATTTATTTAGCCATCAGCAAACTGATGAAAGTATTCAAATGTTGTAGAAAAAGTGGTGGGAAACTAAAAAAAACCGAAAAAATTGTTTATATTGATTTAAAATTCATTGATTTTCATGCACCTTTCAGCAACACAAAACAATGGGAACATACAATGCATTTACTACAACATTTTTCACACATACAATCCCCATATGCATATAATGTAAAGCCACAAATACATTAAAAAATTTTGTGTTTTATACACTTACACACACAGAAATATCTACTCTGTTTCGACCAGGCATTTATTGTAAAAATCACTTACTAAAATAATTGAATTGAAGTTAGAATATAAAAAGTGTGCAAACACAAAAAACAAATGCTAAAACCCTTTAGAAAAAAATTTCAAATGAATTATGTTACATAAATATACTGTTATATGGGTGTATATATGTGTGTGACAATTTTTTTTTCTACTTGCCAACATATGGCAACTACCACCTACCAACAACTAATACTTACTTGTTTATTTGTATATGTTTGTTAGTGTTTTTGCAACAGCAACATCAAACCTCTGGTTCATAAATTTATCACATCTGTTGTGATGATCAAAATATTACATTTATTCACCCACACACACACAGACACAAACCGGCATATACACGCCTTTACGTATGCAGCATTTCTTTTTTTATGCCATTTTTTACCTAAGCAAACACTAGCTAACAAAATTGTATTAAGCTCTACGCATCTTCTTCATGAAACAAGTTGACAGCAAAAAAACAAGAGCCATGATTAAAATAGAACGATATATACACAAACTGGCTACCGCATGGAATCACCAGACAATAATTATGTCTTGTATAAGGCAGAGGGTTAGCGAATTGAAAAGTGTTGCAAATTTCGAGCTCTCCCTCTGCAGATTGATATGATTTTAGCATTGAGAAATATTGCTCACGTAAGTCCTATAATAAAACTATAAATTTTTTTCGGTAATATTTTTCTATGGTACCAATAGAATAGGGGAGAGGGGGCACCTTTGAACACTTTTTGCTTTCAAGCCACATAAAAATTTATATTTTTGAATTATTGTCTTTTTACATAGTTTAACTAATATGTGTGGAAATAAACTTTAGTTTAAGTCTACAAGTAACTTATTTTTAGTTCGATTTATATATTTTTTTAATGGATGAAGTCATTGTATTCAAATGTGCCCCCCATACGGGGCAGCTTTGAACGGCAATTTTTTCTTGTAGCGCTTATGTCCAACAAGTAACATAAACAGTTATATTTTTTATATATATAATAAATTCGATTTTTTTATTAAGAAAAACATAAACATTAACAATTAAAAAATAAAAAAAAAATCAGATCCAAAATAAGTTTTATATTATTAAGACGGAAAAGGCCTTGCGATTTCATTATATTTTCCTTTAAAGCATCATGATCAGCATTGGATTCGTCATTTTCAGAAAATAAGAGAGAATCAATAATGTTTGGTACTTCGGTTGATAAATTAACATGTTCAAAGGTGCCCGCCCACTTTTTCTATGTTCAAACCTGAACTGCCTTGTCATTTCACGGAAATTTATAATAAATATTTTTTTTTTTACATAAATATCAAATAACTTTACCTTAATTTTGTTTGAAATGAATTTTGGACTGCAATAAATTTCTTTCACGAAGGAAAACGATCACTGAATACTACTTATACTCTTATAAAAAAAAAGAAAATAAAAAAAATTTACAATGGCACTGCGAAAACTTGTTCACCCAACTACATTCGGACGACGACTGAAAAAACTAGCAAACGTTGTTGACGTTGCTAGAAAACAAAGTTGTCATGTGAAAAAACTCGGTTAAGGATCGGAAAAAATGTTAAACTGAGATTTTATCAAAATTTTTCAAAGGTGCCCCGTGTTCAAACGTGCCCCCCTACCTCGTGAAGTTAGCACTATCAGTTTAAGCTTTGTTGACTGGCGCTAATTGCAGAGTTCTAGACTTGTGCACATAGCTGACATAAATAAGAAACTAGAAGATGATGTTTTACCAGTGTAGGCTAATATGTTTGGATTTAACATTTTAATTATTTGAAAAACAGATGTTCTAAACTTGAATAAAAAAATAGATTAGAATATGATAAAATTTAACCATTTTGTCATTCACTGTATACATACAGTTATGATACTGTACTCTTTCCCTCCCAATTAATGCATGAATATAAACACAGATTTAAGTCAAAAATAATGAAAATAAAACCGTAATCCAGAATGGTGCCTTAAATCAATAAACTCGCCTGTATGTAGGTATACTTATGTATATAAGTGTAAAAGTGCTGCAGTGTAGGTTAGTAAAATTTACTGTCGTTTTTTCAATATGCAATTGAAATTTTATCACTTGTTATGTTTCGTTTTTTTTTTTTTTTTTGAAAATCAGCTTAAAATTGTTTCAATATGTAAATTTATGTGCATTTGTACTACATACGAGTATGCCTGTTATATTAGTGTGGACACATACATATACATATTGTTCACATTGTTGTTTTCATTTTATTGTTAAAACAAAAAAAAAAATAAAATTTTTATATGTTGTGATATGTTGTTATATAAAAATGGCAAATATCTTGAACATGAGTTTGTAGACAAAGATGTGTGTACAGGTGACAAATTTATATACACATATTTTATTTTTATATAAAATAACATATTTAGTACTTGTATTATAACAAAGAGTTATCTTTTTATTTTTAATGTAATTTTTATTTTTATTTTTATTTTATTATTATAAAGGATCTGGGCAATCTTTTTGTTTTTATACGAACAACAATAAAATTGTTTGCATGGATACAATGATTTACAAATCTCTTCAAATCTATGATTTTTTTCCTTTTACCTTGCATGATTTATAAATTATTTATTTATGTTTCTCTTGTGATTTAAAATCTTGTCTAACAGTATGTGAAAACTTAACGATAGCAATTGAAATGCAGTACGAAATAGAGTGTAATATTGTTTAGAAAATGCCATTTACTTGGCTGATACTTAGTTCCGGTTATAGTTACTTTTCTTAAAGATGAATTAAAGATTTAGCTTGCTTTACTTAAAGCTCAACTCTTTTTCAAACAACATATTTAATAATGTACACATTTATATTATTTATTTTTCTTTATTTATTTCCATTAAATAAATGTATAAATTTTTAAATCTTGTTATTGTTAATATCTAACAGCCTTATGCAAAAAAAAAAAAGGAACTTTAAACAGGCTGATAAACCTCTGTTAAGAAAAATTCCTTAAAGTAACACATGCAAAAAAAACTTTTAGCTTAACATGCGTCTCGTAAAACAATTATAACATCAAGTAATTTAACGCAGTTAAAATATTTTATTGTTTTAACAAATAAAGTTTTGTGAATTTTTGTGTATTTTTTTACCTAAAAAATGGATACTTGAATATATTTTTTAACTGCACATATATATATATATATTTTAAGGTGAAAATAAGGCCTATAGAAAAGCCGTATCCATACAAAATTCTGCAATAATAAGTTTCATGCAAAGTGAAATCTTAAAACCATATTTTGTTTGCATCTGTCCATATTTTGACAATAGCCCCATACAAAGACCACTTCCGAAAATCACTTAAATGCGCATAAATCTTTATAATAATCACTAACCAGTCGAAATTTAACACAAGCAATCTGTATTAACATCTAAATTGTCGCATTAAGTCCACATCATACAGGTTAAAAAAAAAAACCAAATATCAGTTTCCTCGGGCTTTTTGGTACCTAATGTATTGTGTGTTAAAGTAAATTGCTTTTTGTTACACGCCGCAAAAATATAAATAAAGTGTAAATTCTTGATTATAACTGGAATATGAATAAAATTCTTATAAATATCGTTATTGAGATGAAATTCAATTAAAACAAACCTAAAATAAATAGAAATTACGATACAATATTTTATAAAGTTCGCCCTATAATAAATGATTTGGTGGTGGGTATATAAGATTCGGCACATCCGAATATAAATTCTTACTTTTTATAATTGCATTCTTTTTTGGCAATCTCTCTTAAAATATTATGCAAATGTTTTAAAAATTTAATACTATCACTTACATATTGATTTTCATTAAAATCAATCATATTATTTACAAACATTTTTACATTTCATTAAAATCAAGAATATTATTTGAAAAAAATTTTACAATGCTGTTTGTTCACTTTATGGTAAAAAATATAACAATATTTATGCAACTATTTAATTCAGTTCTTATATAATTATAAAGTAAAAAAAAAAAAACAAAAGAAAATTAAAAAATTTCAGGAAACAGAGAAATACAATTTAGTAAGAATTTATGATCTAAATGGAAGATCTAAAATATAAAATCTTCAATTTTCGAATATCCTCAATTTCAGCTCACAATGAAATGGCCAATGGGTTAATGTCGAAGGTATCGACAGCTGTATTTATTTATTTCTTCTTTTACTTTTGGAATATTAAGATATTAAGAATTTCAATATTTGAGTTACTGGTTGTAATCCAAAGTTCAATGCCATAAGTCCATATCGGTTTTATATGTAATGTATCCTATTAACGACCCATATAAAATTAATTCAAAAAAGCGTATTAAAATAAAAATATTTACCTAGAAAAAAAATACAACAAATATTGTAGTAAAAGCTTTGTTTAATTAATTAAATGCCAACAAAGGAAAATCTTAATTTGGCTACCATTAAGCCAACTCAGCTGGAATTCAAATCGCAGCATACACCTATGAAATCTAACCATATTAACCAAATCCCAAATAGCATGGAAAAGTAAATTTTCATACAGGTACTTGTACATAATTTACAAAGACGAGAAAAAATAAATTTTAAGAAATATTACCCGCCCAGCCACCGACTTACCACATTAACCATTCAAGTACGCACATTCATATTAATTTGAGCAGTTGCTTTTGTGTTGATAACGCCATGTAAATAAATAAAGTTTATTAAAAAATAAAGTCTGCATTATGTCTAATAAGACACCAATAAGCAAATACTGGCTGCAGAGAATGTAAGACAACGAAAAATATGCGGCAGAAAAAAAAAAATGTGTGTGTAATAAAATAAAAATAAGCAAAGAGACAAATAAGTAAAAATATTACAATAAATTATCTCATGACATATTAGATGTAATCAGTATTACTACGTGTGTTTTTATGTACGTATACATATAAACTTATTATTCATTTACATGGATTATGGAGAATACAGTGGGTGTCAGATTTAGACTAACCAAAATTAGTTCATGAAATACGATATAGGTATGTACCTATATTTATTAGAAATATTTACATTTTAGGGGCATTTTAAGGCGTTTTGACAAGACCTTTGCATTGTAAGCTTCAGCATTATAAGACTCGCTCTCATAGTTCCGTCACTTGAAAACGCCAAACAATGAATTCTGTTTCGTAGAAAACGAATCATGTTTTTGGCTACTTCAAAAACGCCAGACATTTAACATGTAGTAGAAATACCAAACACATTCCTTTTTTAAAAAAATACATATTTTCGATATAAATATATTACGTTATAAAGCAATTTTATTCAGAATATTAAGAATCCTTTGAGGTGCGAAATGTTTTCTTTTTGGAAATGCTTTTGACACATTTTTGTGATCTGTAATAGATCTAATGCAAAGGTAGGCAAAGCGTAAAATAAGGTTGTGTGTGTGAGCGAAGTATCCAGCAAACATAAACATAATTATAAATTATACAAAACAACTTAGATAGGAAACATGCAGGCACAATATATTTTCCGTAACATATAAGAAATTAACAACGAGATTGATCTACAAGGTGGCGCAAATGCAATCTTCTTATCAGAAAATGCTATAAATTTTGCGCAACTTAATGAATTGGGATTGGAAAACATGTGGTTCCAACAGGACGGTGCAATGGCACACACTGCAAGTGCCACAACCGATATGCTGAAGGATGCATTTCCCGGGCGCCTAATCTCCCGTTTTGGCCAGCAAGATCGCCTGATTGTAAGTTTACTTTTGCGCTACCTTGTATAAACGGAACTTCTAATACTTCAAAAGCTGATTATCAATCATAAAATATTTCTGAAAAAAATATAAAAGCATCCGCCGCATGTGCACACATTGCTGTCTCAATGACGACATGTATGTGTGAAGTACTCTCTGCACAATTGTGCTATAGGATGCCGACCTATGATCTATTGCCGCTATGGCAAGCAGTTTAATTGCATTTAAAAAATTTTTTGATTAAAATTATTGTTTTGCTCTTTTTCTTTAAATTGTTTATTATTTGCAAAAATCAATCACAAACTCATAGTCTTTTTTTGTACTCGAATTTTTACCGAAAAAGTTAAGAAATTAAGAAGAATAAACCCACATTATAAACGTATGTAAATATCATTTCAACTCATAACATTTAAAAAGAAATATGATTAATCTTAAGCAAACGCCAAAGTGTGTTCACATAAGCGAACCCCAGGGCCTAGCTGGGACTTTTTATATTTTGTATGGATTTAAATTAAAAATCTTCAATTTCATTATCAGTTACTACCTCGTTCACATTTCTGCATTTCGTTTTATCATGTGCAATTGCCTCTGCCAATCTATCATAATAGTTAGGAACAGATTTTGAAACTGTTTCAAAGAATTTGTCTACTTTAGTACTAATTTTAAAGCCGGCCACTCACGTACGTATGTGGGTAATAACTGATAGTTCAACTCAACCGTTCAGTTTAACTGAGAAATTTAAAATTTTTATATTTTTAACTGACAGTTTCAACTGAAGTGTACGTACCGTTCTCAGTTAAATTTGTGTCGAGCGAGAGTGCGTAGCATGTCGCGTTGATTTTATTGCAATATATAGTTCTGAATTTTGCCTATCGAACAAAAGATGCTGCTGGCGAAGAAGTTACAAGAAGTAGAACCTGACGCGGAAAAGAAATCTGTTTTGTCAAAAACTTTTTCCTTTGAGCTCGTTCTGCTCGTTCAAATCCATGTTAAAAACTGAAGTATTGAACTACACGTGTGTGTACATCTCAGTTCACAGTTAAGTCTGTCAGTTATAACTGAACAGTTCAAACACTTGTTAACTGCCAACACAACAATAAAAAAATAATTTCTGAAACGTACAAGGACATTGATTCTGCTTTTTAAACAAAACACAAAATATACTCGTATAGTTATAAATTGGTTTAATCTCTTTATCGTTTGTTATGATTTTATTTGCTGCATTCTCTATATAATAGCATAGGGCCTGGCTGGGACCTGGTGCTGTAAACATGTTGAGAGTAATTACCACGCCTACAGTAAAAAAAAAATTAAAGTTTTTTTAAATTTTTTCCACAAAACACCTTCATTGAGGAATTCATAAAAAAGTCAAGGTGCTACGCCTAAGATATCTAAGTTATAAACTGTCACAATGTACAAAAATGCCTGGCCAGGCCCCGGTGTTCGCTTAAGGGTAATAATTCCCAAAGTCTATATCTCAATATTGGTGAGATAAATTGATGATCTTGGACAGTAGACATAGAAAACGCATGTAAAAACGCAATGTGTCAATTGTCTAAAAATTACTTTATAACGATATTCTTTAAATTATTACATTAAACATGAATTCAAGCCGAATAAAAAAATTTCTCTATTAATTAATATTTATTCAACAACGATAAAACAAGCTCTAAAAAATTAAAGGAGCAAATTCAACACAACATCGTGGTAAATTTATTTAGCACTTCAGCATGCCATCATCGTCATGTCAGGTCAGGTCATGCCTATTTCTTACAAAACTTTTTTCTGTGTGATTTATGATTCAATAAGAAATAAAAATCTAAAGAGACAAATATTGTGTTTTCCACTTAATTAAAATCTTGCGTACATTTTCACATATCCTTTGTTAATATAAAAGCCTTTGCATTGGTTCCTTTTATTTATCCGCCCGCTGTATATTTACAATGATGTATTGCATGTGAATAACTTTTGTATTAGTTGTAATATTCCAGGGAAATAAAACACAATAGAAAAATATATAAGCAAGCGTAGCATAAATCTGTGGTGATGTTTATTACGACAAGGACATTATTTATATTTTGTTCTTGTGTAATAAGCACTACTAATGCCAAATGAAATTTTTGCCAAAACACTGACACATAAACAGCCATAAAATCGTACTGATATACTTGTATTTAATGTCTGAAAGTCTAACAAAACACAGGTTTTTCGTGCCACCTTTTTGGGAGTCAGTCATGTGCAGTACGAGTATGTGTGTTTGTATGTATGTTTGCATGTGCAATTGTTTAAATGATTTAGTGCTGAGTGTTGTATTTGGGCTGTTTTCTTTCTTAAGGTTGTTAAAAAATAAATAAACAAACAAATATCGTGTTGGAAAAGGGAAAGGGAGGCAAAAGAGAGGCAAAATGAACTTTAAGCTGAAAATCTGTTAAAAAAATAAAACAAAGTAAATGACAAACAAGCAAAACTCATTAAAATTCTCTTTCAAACATGTTTCTTTGTTGGCTGAATGTATGAAAGTGTGTGTGTTTTTGTTTGCGAATGAATGAATTCCAAGAGCAAATCACACATAGACAGTCGCAGAAAAAAATGAAGTTCTTTTGCTTTTTAACATTGTTTTCTGTTGGTTTTTACTCGGGAGATAATTATGAAAAAACAACTCTACCTAATGTTTAAGCAAGACTAAGACCTTTGGAAATAAACACAAAGAATGTGTGAACACGAAACAAAAAAGAATTATATTAAGAATAATAAATGTGACAAAGCCAAATTAAATGTTCCCTTAACGATGTGTTGGATGTACAGGAATTTTTTAATATCCTACTCAAAAGTACAACAAATAAATATTATTTGCAATTGTATGGGATTTTAAATATTTAAGAAAAGTTGACTGATTTGTGGCTGATTAGGCTTAAATTATGAATATATTTTAACAGCTGAAAGTTTGTAATATTCTTCAAAGAAAAAATAAATGAGATAAATAAAAGCGCGAAAAAAAATTACAAATTTTGATCCTCTTTAGAGAATACAACTGCTTACAGTAAAGTTATTACTCAATGTGGCATATGACTTAATTTTTTCAGGTTTAAAAACATAAAAGCGTCACATAAGGGAAATGGGGAAAAGTAGGGCTTTTATTAAAGAATTTATTTTTAAGTTTACACCAAACATGGCGTCTCTTCATTTCATTGGGTGGAATGCTCAGACAACAACAATTGTACGAGAATTTAGGTTTTTTAATATGTATTTCATCTAACAAGAGATTAATTTTAGATATTTTTACTTGTGATGCTGCTTTCCTGTTGCGCCATTTTGGAATCCCTCAACTCGCAGACACCTCCAACCCCACCTGTATACACTCTCACTCGCTCAAATCAAATGAAAATGTAACAGCGCACAATGTTGTTAATTTTTTTTTTTTGTGACATCACAAGTATCAACTTTGACTTAATAATGTCTTTGTTAAATATAAGATTACACTATTGGTTTTTCTTTATCTTGTTTTTTTTTTTTTTTTTATAAAAATAATGTTAATTAAAGCTGTGTCATTACACACACACACACACACACATACACTGAAAAACTCTCCCACATATAGTTTGCACGTTGTCTGTAATAAAACCGGGGGAAAGTAGCAGGGAACAGCAGCAAAATAAAAACTGTAAACATCAGGCACTCTTATTGCTCTGCTGGTATATTGTATGTTATTTAAAATATTTGTATGTTTGTTTTGGAATCACTTACAGGGTATGCGTATGTCTGGTGAGAGTTCAGAAATAATGCATTTGACTCAATTGGAACGTGAAAGTGCCGGTGCTTATGCTTGTGGTGCAACAAATACAGAAGGGGAGACCCGAAGTTCGAGTATAACATTAAGAGTACAATGTAAGTATTGTTACATTTTATTTAAAAATTAATTTTCATCATTGTTATTATTTTTTTTAACAAAATATACATTCATGTTGAATGACTAAGTGGTAAAATGAATATAAATGATTTCAAAGTAACACTTTTAATTTAGAATGATTCACTTGTGTTAATATTTTTCAAACATTAATTAAATTAGGAGATTTGCTTTTATATAACTTGTTTACGTACCAGATGGGACTTGAAGATTTTAAGGCTTTCAGGAATGGAGCAGAAATCAAATCGGCATGTAGGCAATAGCAGTAAAATGTTGGTGGTTTCTCTTGAACGTGGTTTTTGTCTTTAGCAACTACTATATTATTTGGAATATATACATCTGTCATTTATTCCCACTTAACTATTAAATATTATATTTGGAAACTAACTGTAATTTTGAATGCTTATTTTGTGTCATTCAGCACGGTATCCCAAACGCTACAATATAATAATAATATAAGGAACTAGTATAATTATTCTAAAGGTCTTTGTTTTTTCTTTTTTAAATTATTTGAATTGAATTAGTTATTATTTGAATATCTGTCTAAAGCTTATCTCTTATTGTGTTTAAAATTGTATAGATCCTGAAGATGAACAGAAGATGTTTGAAATATATTGGTCTAATTTGTAAAAAAATACAATAATTTTTTATTTTATTGGATTTAAAGAGGCAACACAAAATAAAAGCTTAATAATATAATTTGATCCAGCAATACAAAATATTAAGCAATAATTATAGTTTATTTTATTTCAAAAATGTCTTATTTTGTGCCAACAAAGCCACATATTTTGATTTACTTCTATAATTTAAAACAAACGACGCTGAAGCGCATTGATTGCTCACCGAAGTTTATGGTGAATGTGTTTCATTGTTTTCGATGTGCGAGGGATGGTTTGTACTGTTCAGAAATTATAGAATTAGAGGCATTGCTCCATGACGATTATTTTCAAAGTCAATAGAAGCTTGAAAAATCATTGGGAACTACTCCAGCAGCAATTTTAAAATGTTAGCGAGCAGTAGCATTCATTCAAAAGCAGGAAAAATTGGTACCATATGAATTAAAGCCAATAGATTATTTTCAAAGTCAACAGAAGCTTACAAAATTATTTGGAACTACTCCAGCAGCAATTTTAAAATGTTTGCGAGCAGCAGCACTCATTCAAAAGCAGGAAAATTTGGTACCACATGAATTGAATCCAATAGACCTAGAAAGACGGTTTTGCATGTCCGAAAAGATACTTGGACGCTATAAGAAGTAATCATGTTTGCATCGAATCATTACTTACGTTGAAAAATGGATCCATTATAGTAACTCACCCGTAGCCTGGCGAACCAACCTTATCGCTACAAAAGCCAAATATCAAAGGCGCTAAGGTAATTCTGTGAATTTTGTGGCACACAAAGGACTCTGTCTAGACCTGAAAACGAGTATGTATTCCATCATGATACTGCTTATGCTTGGTTTTCACTATGTCATTATTGTTGTCAAATTGTCCAAATTGTTGGCAATTGTATGAAAACGGGTTGTCATATGGCGTCATCTATGTTTGCAATTATGATCTCATTAGACGCCATAGACAACCCATTTTCATACAATTGCCAACAATTTGGACAATTTGACATCAAAAATGACATTATGAAAACCAAGCATTAACCACATTCTACAATACCTGTTTAAAACTATTTAGAAAAAAATGGTTTTGAAGTATTTCCTCACCTGACTTATAGTCAAGATTTTGCCCGGTCGTACAAATACTTTTCTTGATCTCATGTGAGATACACAACACTTTAGTTCTTTGGGAGCGGAATCCAAATGTTGCCAAAAATATGAAATCATAACTGCATCTCAATTACAATATGTTTATTTCTATATTTATTACACGTCATAAGCATATTATGGTTGTACCCACATGACCATATTATGGTAAATTAGTAATCCGGTCAGAATTAGGCACAATTAGACAATTTAGATGTTGTTTGAATTTTTGCAATTACACCTTTGTTTAAGCACATAGAGAGTATTACGTAATTTTCAAATAGAAACTAAAATATTGATGTTGAAAAGAAGTTGTTATTTATTATTTCAATACAAAAAGATTACAAAAATACTTCGTTGGGAAAAGCATGTATGATTGTGTAGAAGTTTGCTTTGCTGGTACATACGCATTATTTAGTGGAATGTTTCGCTGAATACGAGTGGTTGTTGGCTTGATAAAGAACTCCGGCTTAAATCAAATAATAACATGAGTTTACATGGCCATGAAATATTTCATGTAGCAATTCAATTGTTTCAAAAATCTTTGTTATCTCTGTCGCAATATCAGTCTTAGTTTTAACTAAAACCCAGTAAAGACTCCAGCCTACAATTTTCACTTAGATGTTGATTTTTAACAATTGAATGAGGATCTCAAAGTCCTTAATGCGGGTGCTAATTATTACGATTAAAAAATCACCAACATATTAAACATATACGAATTCTCTTCTCTGACCATGTTCTTGTCACAATAGAGACGATTTGTAATGTGTGTAGTTGTTCTTTAAGGATAAATGTATATTTTAAAATCAGCACAGCCAAATTTAATATAATGCCAACTTAATGAAAAGTACACATTAAATTTCCCTTAAGAAATCTTCATTTTATTTTTAATACCCTACTTAATATACTCTTGCAAAATCCTGCCACTTTAAAATGTTTCAGATTAAAAGACAATTATTTCATGTATGTTTAAACTTATTGCATAAATAACTTAATATTATTATTAAATCTTTTCATATAATAATATATAGTTTCTTTATTATGTAAGAGCAGAAATGTTGGAAAATAAAGTGTGTACGAGTATGAATGCGAGTGTTTGCAAAATTTATATGTATGTATGTATGTGTATAGTTTTGCATACGGATTTTAAACCATTTGAATTGTCAGCGATGAAATTGCTTAGAAATGATGAATTATATTGTGTTGTGTTGTTGACAATGTTTCATATATGTATATCTACATTTAAAATCGTATACACAGACATTTTACACATACAATAACAGATAGATATTCACATTATGAATGCTTCATGCATTTTGCCATCATATCTAAATACATACGTAACATACGTAAACAAACTTACTTGCTATTGTGTGCCTGTGCGTGTGGATATGAGTGAATGTTTGAATATGTCTGTGTGCATGCAAGTGTAATAAAATAAAAATGAGGAAAAAGAAATAAGTTACAATATCTTTATATTTAACATCTGAAGGGTAAAGAATATGAGCATAAATGAGTGACTGAAAGAAACTATTAATGTAGAAAATCCCAAGCAGCAACACTAGTGATACATATTTTAAAAAGTGCCAGGGTGTTTGAAAGGTGCTACTTTTCAGACTTGAAAAGTACCAAACGTTGTTTAGTTATAGTGACAGTTTTGAACAATTGTTGTAACGCAATTCAAAATTAAATGTTTTAAATTACTTTTATAAATAAATTAATATTTAGATAATTAGTTCTAGAACAAGTGCAATCTGAACCATGGCGTCTATAGAGTTTTCTAGGAACCAGTACTTTTGAACTAGTGACAGATTGGTTCTAGATTATTTCCATAGCTTACTTATTAGTATCCAAAAAACTTTATGGAAAAGGTTTAAACACTTTTTTAATATTAATTTTTAATATAAATATTTCATTGGAACGAATCTAATTTGATAAAAAATAATTAAAATTCGCAAATTAAATTATATGCAAAGAATGGCAAATATATTTCGTTTGTGAATGAAAGTAAGAGGAATTATTCATAATTTATATGAAAAAATTAAAAATAAAATTATAGAAAACAAATTTTTAACAAACGAAAGAAAATTAATTTGAATTCTTAATTAAGCTAACTAACTAACTTATAGTAAAAGGCTAATGTAAGCGGCATGCGGCCGCGGGCGGCCACAGTGTTAGCAGTGAATAAAAGTTTTGTTTCTTAACAAAATTATTCATACAAAAATTTTGAAGTATCCCAATTTACTTAATCTGGCAATGCTGTGAGAAGCGGCCGCGCGGAAAAGTAGAATTTTGTTCAACTTTGCCGCTTAAAACGATGTTGTCATACACATGTATATACATATATAATATGTGACATATGAGTTTAGTTAAAAATAAAGACATTTCTTTTGCATATTTTTAAAACTAGTATACATAGTGTAGTATACTAGGTTGGGGCGATTAGTATGGAAGGAACAAAATCTTAATGGGCGCTTCGCATTTCTGATTCTTGGGATTGTAGTGAGCAAAAAGTCCACTAGACCATACGTCTACGGTGAAAATTGAGCTTCCCGATTTTGACTTGAAGTTTTTTCTCAGACTTTATTTAGTAAACTATATTAAATTTTGACCTATTGTCTCGGGCTACAATTTCTCTGAACATTTTATTTAGAAAAAATAATCGTTTTCATAGTCAAAAAGTCGAAAAATGTAGAAAATTCACCACTTTTTGTCAGGTTTTGTTTTTTTTTGATATTTTGGCCTATAACAGCCAAAACATAGAGATTTTCGATCCAAAAATTGTAGCCAAGACAATAGTTAAAAACTCTTTAGTATATCAAAAAAACATTGGAACGCTCCTTCAGGCAGTTTTAGCCTTGTGAAAGTGCAAATTTTTCGTGAAAATATTGATAAATTACCATTTTCAGTTGTTCATAGCGCAAAATCATAAAAATTTTCTATTTCTTATTTTTTTCCACTTTTTTTTATCCAAAAGTATAATGTTTTCTTGTTTTATTAAATATTTATTTTAAAAAATTATGAGAAATTTATTTGAAGTACAAAGTAATTGTATTGGTAGAGACAAGGTATGAATCAAGAAGAAAGCAAATATTGTTTTAAACGATTTCACATCAAAAATTCCAATTCAGTGTAGTTTTCATTGAAAGATTACATTGTATACACTAAAAAACATTTTTTTTTTAATTTATTTATTTAAAAAACAAATTATTTTAATTATATGCCGCTTTAAATATGCCGCGCACATTTGTCTACCTACAAAAAGTACAAGAGGCAGAAACAGCAACTGATTGACGCCCTCAAATAAAAACTTATAGATCGTTAAAGAATTATGATTTGAATGAACAGGGAATAAAACAATTTGTGAAACGAATCTTTTTTCAGAAAAATTTCTATATTAGGTATACAAGAATCGACTATCATGCGTTTTTCTTTTGGTTAGTATATGAGCACATTTCTCAGACCTAACATATCCTAACGCTCAGAAAAGCAAAGAAGCGGCTAGTAACAAGCTTATAAGAAACGAAGAAGCATAAAGACGAACAATATTCAAGTATTTGTTGTTCTCCCTATATAAGAACTTTATTAAAAAATTTTACAATGTAATACAAAATCAGTCGTGCATACATACACTCATATGCATACAATGTATATATGTAGTTTGTTTAAATGCATGAAGTAGCAGCGCCTTACTTTATGCTACAATATTTCAATACAATAAAGTGCGTTTCTTGTAACTGGCGTGTTTCTTTCAGCCGCTGCTTTCATTTCTCGTACAGTTGTTGTACTTTTGGTAGTACGTCTTTTTATTTGTTTATTTTGCGAGCAGAATTAAAGAAAGAATACATGCAAATGTGAGAGTATGTCATATAATATTTTATATTCTTTGTAAATGTAAAATATTCCAAGGAGATGTAATTTCTTTCCTCTTAAACAGAACACACACATACACTCACATACATACATATAACAAAGTATACTTACACATGTATAGATATGCATATAATATTAGATCCCTAATGTATTGCATATTCTAGGAAGTTCTAATGCATACACAATTACAGAGATATACTGTCAACATGTCCAGGGATATACTGGTTGCTTGTTTTTTTAGCTGTTTTTGTTTTTTTTTTTTGCTGGTTTTATATTTATTTATATATATTTTTTTTTTTTTGGCAAATTCTAACTGATTTGATACTCTATGCGAATCAATTACAGATTAGGTCCTTTTCTTCTTATTTCGTAACAAAACAAAAGCAAGGCAACAACACAAAAATAAAACATAAAAAACAATATAATATATAACAACAAATCTTAACATGTTCAATTCGTTGCATAAGACACACATGTATAAATAGATGAGAGATAGACTGAAAAAAAGCCTTGACAGTAAATCGTATTCCCCAGCGTTTGAAATAAGTACAATGTTATTTTTAGTTATTCAAGTATGTATTTATTTGGGGTAAAATATATATACTATGAGAAAACTAATAAATATATATCATTTTTTATTTGAAGTGTTGTGTTTATGGAAATTCAGTTCTAGTTTTCTTATTGACATTTAGATAGAAATCTTTGCTACAAAAGGGGATTCTGATTTTGATTTGGTTCTTTTCCATTATTTCCAGTGCGTAGAAATGATTTATTAGTGTTTTACCAGCTAAATATAAATTTTATTCTGATATTCAATGTAGTACACACTGTATTGTTTTGCCAATGGTTTTGCATCAAACAGCATGAAATAACTTAAAACTAAATATATGTTGTACTTTGGCCTAAATAGGAAAAGTTTTTTTTTTAATAAATAAGCGAGTTTAAATATCGACAGTTCAATTCCAAACCGTGCTGTGTCGACTTAGCATGTTTTTAATTTTTTTTTTGCGTTTTTGAATTTAGATTTTTTCAACTTAAATTCTGTAAAATTTTGGTTGTCCAATTGGCTAGTCCAATCAGTAGTTATAAACAACAAAGTTCTACCTTATATGAATTTTTAGATATCGCCTGTAAACTTTAGAAGCTTTTCCTGCAAAACTCACTTTTTCGACTTAGCATGTTTTGGAATTGAGCTATAACATATATTTAGTGGTTACATATTTTTCGGCAAATATTTGCCAAGTGTGACCGTACCTTAAGGTAGGCATTAAAATATCTGATGAGCACTTCTGATTGCACTTGTTCCAGCTAGGACTGGTTATTTTAGAACATATTCTTAAACTTTTCTGGAATAATCATGTACATGTTGTAAATTTGTTACATCTATGAAAGCCATTACTTTGTTTAAAGAAATAAAGCCAAATAAGTGTATTAGATCCAGTAATGACTACAATGAATGCGGTGGTCCGTATGATTATTTATATATGGTGCAGTATTATTCTTTCAATGTTCTCCTTCCCCAATTGCAGGCTTAAGAGAAAAGGAATTGAACTTTAGTATCCTGCCAGTGCACGAATAAGGGATATGTCACGACCATGAGGTAACTATTATCAAAGAACCTCATTCGCAAACACAAACCTTCAACGGCTTGTCGTGCCAATGCCTCAACGTCAACATTCCTCTGTCTGAAAGCAATATCAAGTCTTTAGCTATTTTGTACCTTCTGTAATGCTCTGTAAGAAAAAGACCAATCTTGAAATCAATGTACTCAACATTGTCTTTTCGGTCAGTAAATCTAAATTAGCGAAATATCTTATTTTACAATGTTATTGGAAGTTGTAAAAACTTTTATTCTTACTCAAAATCTAATATTTCTCAATTTACAAATCCGCATCAAAAATATGCTTAAGTCACATATTTTGTTTCGTTTAGTATGTATGTCTTATTTTAGCAGCTGCTATAGTTTTTTCAAAAAGATAAAACGCAAAATATGATTTATAGTGAAAGAAAGAATTTTAGCAAAATTCTAAAATTTGTAAACCCCAAAAAAAAAACAACTTTAAGGGAAATCTTGATGTCTCAGAATTAAAGCACAAAAGGATAAAAAAGGAAAACAAATAAAAAGAAAATAACCAACAAACGAGAAATATTTTTCTATTTGTGAATATTTGATTTTGCTTAGTTGCGTTTCTTTCAAGTCCTCTTTTTTTTTTGTGTTTCATGCAAATGCTAAAACCACAAAAGAAAATAATCGAATTTTAGCCAAAAAAAAAGCCAGCAGAAATTTTTGCAAGGTATATAAACCACTAGGCATTAATCACACATAAAACGTTGATTAATACACAGATTTACACAGTTATAAGCTGAATTTTCTTAAATCATACGATTGTTTCGACAAAAAGAAAAAATCAAACGTTAGATATTGGTCACATTAACAAGGATGCTATACACACTGTAAATCTTTTGCTTAAATTAGATTAATATTCAGATATTCACGGTTACGTATCACAATATCTGTGTGTGTATACGTGTTTGAGTTATATGATTGTTCAAGTGTAATTTTTGTGAAATCGATAAGAACGATAACGCTTAAAGAATTTAAAAATAAATTGCCCATAGAGTTGGAGAAAACCAAAAAGAAAATCGCAATTTGCATGGGTTTTCTTAAAAGATTATTATCTAACACTGAATTAACATGTTAAAACACATAAACTATTGTTCAGCTGATTGGTGGAAATGAGAGAGAAAGACCAACAAACTGAAGAAACAATTGAAATATCAACAGCTCAATTCCAAAACATGCTAAGTCGAAAAAGTGAGTTTTGCAGGAAAAGCTTCTAAAGTTTACAGGCGATATCTAAAAATTCATATAAGGTAGAACTTTGTTGTTTATAACTATTGGTTGGACTAGCCAATTGGACAACCAAAATTTGACAGAACTGAAGTTGAAAAACTCTAAATTCAAAAATGCAAAAAAATTAAAAACATGCTAAGTCGACATAGCATGGTTTAGAATTGAACTGTCAATATATTTAATGGCTTGTGTTCTGTTAATATTTATATAAATGGTCTGTCTAGATGCATTTTGTAAAAGTAGTACTTGTTAAATAAATAGACGTAATTAGGTTGTAAAATCTAGCATTAAAAAATATTGAGTTCTTTAATTCTCTTTTTGTTTTTATATAAATATATTTCAATATTATCTAGTTCCTACCATTTCAATATAATGTAATAAAAATGTAATGAAAACTAATTTCGATTTTTTATTCTTTTATATAAAATTCTCTGCATTTTTCATTTTATTTACATGACCACGTAACTTTAACAAAGTGGTGTCAATTGCAATTGCCAATTGAAAACACGAGCAATCGAATGCTATTTAAGCAATAAATAAACTGAACTTATTATAAAAATTTTAATTAAACAAAAAATAACTGTGGTTCATTAATCTCTAACATATAAAGAATTTAATTAAAGAAAAACGCATTTGAAAAAATAATATATATCGAAATAAATTAATAGAAAAAAAGTGTTTAAATCGAGAGTATTTAAAAATAAATTAAAATAATAAAGAGTGTTAGCTATTACATTGAAAGAAATTAAATATAAATATCTAACTATACAAGAAAATAGAAAAATATGTAAATGCAATGTTTCAGTTTTGAATGATGGAATGAAATTATTATTATTTTTAAGCAGTTTTTAAGTATCTATTATTACCCAGCCAAAACTTCACTTATAAATTAAGTTAAAAAGTAATTGGAAATTGTCGACCAGACTACTTACAAATCTACTGGAAAAAGTACTTATTTTTGTTCGAGATGTCCCAAAAGCAATCCGTTATACTTTTTACACTTTCAACTAAGGCCGCGTTTTCACTATGTGAGTTTTGTTGTCAAATTGTTGGCAATTTTTTAAAAACGAGTTGTCATCTATGTTTACAATCATGATTGCAATCATGAAAATTATGATATGACAACCCGTTTTCATACAATTGCCAACAATTTGGACAATTTGACAACAAAAATGAAATAGTGAAAACCAAGCATAATAAATTAATAACATATTTTTATACTTCAAAGTTTTAAAAAAATATGTAATTACAAAAAGTTGCAAACAATTACTAGTTATTGATTAAAGCCTAGTACTCTGTTCAAATTTGGGAAAAATGTTGAGCAGCAACATTAGTTATTTCTTACGGAAAATTTATACTTTTTGTAAACAAAACACATACATATGTATGTTTTGATTTTTTGTGAATTTAAATCGAAAATAAATAAAAGTTAAAAAATCTGTGTTGAATCGAAATCGTTAAATCAAAATTAATAAACAAATATTACTGGCCGCTTGTGCAGCAGCACAACAAGTTATAGATATTGTTGTTGCGACAGAAGACCTTTTGGATGAAAATTCCACGTGAAACAATTGCTACTTTAATTATTTCGCTGTGAAAAAATAATGTTGCCAGAGACATTTGACATGTTTTTCACAAAATGAACAGAGTACTACTTCTGCAACATGTTTTCAAGAAAATTTCATGTGAATTTTTTTAGCATGTATTTTGACAGCATTCCACTTGAAATTTTGAACAGAGTACTAGGCTTAACTAAAAAATTATTAAATTTCACTACATATAATTTTGTTTTCTAAAACATAAAATATAATGACAAAAAAGTTCATTGAAGCGTACTTACCAGTAATCTAAATAAAAAATATTAATATTAACAATAATTGGTTTTATGGAAAACTAATTTAAAAACACATTTAATGAATTATGTCTCATAGTCATCTTTAAAACGCCGATTTTTTTAATGCTAATTTAATTTCTCTTTCAAAAGATTTAAGTTCGCCTTGATTAACAGAAGTAGATATACAACTGAAGTATATATATAGGATACTAAAATAAAGATTTTGAATTTATGCATATTGTTTTGTATTCTAAGTACATGTATATATATTTATATATATGTATTTGTAATACTTACAAAGAGCACATCCATAATATTTAAAAAAAAAAATAGAATCTCTTTTTGTTTCGAGTGGCACTTAAATTAAAACTTAACAAAAGTTTTGGACATATTATAAGTGGCAATCGTTTAATTACTCCTTTATCGCACATAATTGTTGTCATAGTTTTCAACTATAAAAATGTATACATATACATACATACATATACATATGTATATTAATACAGATTTGATATATTTCGTAAATTAAGATAATCAAAAATACCATTCCTTCCTTATTTTCCTTACTTATATTATCTCCCCCATTTGATTAAATCTCTGTCAGATTTTATTTGAAACTGTTTAATATATTTTGGTATTCTTCCAAATGAGGATGTAATAGATCAACTGACACCCCAAAAACTCCGTTATTTTGTCTTTCAATTTTATCTAAAATAATTGAAATATTAAACTCAAACACATGAACATATATACATGTATGTATACCTACGAAACATAATTCTTTTACTTTCTTCAACTTGCTTTTGGTTTTTAATGATATTATCTGAAATGTAAACAAATGTATGTACGTACAAACAGGTGCAAGGTCTGATTAAAAAATAACCGTTATTTCCAAATTTCGTGAGTTACGTTTATTCGATTGTCGCATTTTTTTTTCTGTTATGTTGGTGCACATGTCTGTTATATTTATATGTTTGTAATATTAGCCATTTTCGATTATCAGTTTGTTTTTGACAGATAAAAAGGTTAGTCGTGTTTTGGTGTGCTCTTCGATTTTTACCTACGAAAACATGGATCAAAGAAACTGTATTAAGTTTTGTGTAAAAAATGAAATTAAATGCGCAAGGACATTTGAAATGATTTCGATGATCGTCGAATTACTATCAAAGAGGTTGCTGATCATGTTGTCATATCGTTCGGCTCATGCCCAAGCAATTTTTACGGATGTTTTAGGCATGAAACGTGCTGCAGCGAAGATTGTTCCAAAATTGCTAAATTTTGAGCAAAAACAACGTCGCATGGACATCGCTCAGGAGCTGTTGAACATCGTCAACGACGATCCAGGTTTCCTCAAAATGGTCATAACTGGTATATGGCCATGACATTGAAACCAAAGCCCAATCATCCCAATGGACGTCCAGAACAGCCAAGACCGAAAAAGCAACGTCAAGTTCGGTCAAATGTTAAAGTTTTGCTCGTAGTTTTCTGCGACTACAATGGCGTGGTGCATCATGAATTCTTGTTATAAGGTCGTACCGTCAATAAGGAATACTACCATGAAGTTATACGCCGTTTGGGCGAAGCAATTCGTCAGAAACGCGCAGAATTTTGAAGAAACCAATCATGGATTTTCCACCATGATAACGCACCAGCTCACACATCGATGCTTGTGCGTGAATTTTTGGCCAAAACCAAAATGGTTATCATGCCTCAATCAACGTATTCACCGGACATGGCTCTTTGCCTCTTGGACTTTTGCCTCTTCCAAAACTGAAGGCATCGATGAAAGGAAAGCGTTTTGCTTTCGAAACAGGAGCTGTTGGCGATACCAAAAAGTGCGTTTTAGAAGTGTTTGGAGGATTGCAAAAAACGCTGGCATAAGTGAGGGGGATTACTTTGAAGAGGACGAGATATTTATTGATGAATAAATAAATAATTTTTAAAAAATTGAAAATAACGGTTATTTTTTGATCAGATCTCACAAGCACATAAATATAAATATAGTGGTGAATATACATACCTTTAATTTCTCTCAGAGCCGACTGAATATTTTTTAAAAATAATTTAATAATTTCTAAACATTTGAAATTTTTTATGTTCTGTATAATTTGTCTTTTAAACAATATATAAAATGCTAATAAAATTTGCAGTAAAGCTGAATAAGAAAATTACTGACTAAGGACATTCGAGTCGTAACACCAGTCTTGTTTTTGTAATTCTCATTATATTTAGGTGGATTGTATTTAAGACTTGGCACAGCCGAATATAGCACTAAAATACTGTCCTATGAATGGATGGGACTGTTAAAATATGAATAAAGAAATATATTAAATAGAAAGCAAGTTTATTACAAAATTATGGTAAAAAGTATTTATAATCGTGTAATAACATGTTTAAATCGTTTTATTTGATGTATATTTTTTCTTTAATATATTATTTGTAATAAAAAACTAGGAAGTAATAAATTCTTGAAATCATTAAAATTTAGACTGTAGGAAAAGTTTTTGCTGGGTACTCTATCATTTGAAAATAATTTAAAAATAAAATGAAAAATTTTTATTTGAATTGTAAAAAATTTTTTTTGTAGATAACCTATTTGGCTGATTTGAAATCGCTAGACACAATTTGGTTCATTTTTATACAATATTGTTTATCTATAAATGTTCGTCTGTTATTCGGGGACTTTGAAAAGTTCATTCGTTTATTAAAATTCTAAAAATAATATGATCTAGAATTATTTAATACCAGTAGTACATTTGTAAACAACTTAATTGAGATTTATATTGAACATATAGTTCATAACAAACATGAGTAATAAATACAATTTGCGTATGATTTATATTTAATAGTATCTTAGCAAAACAATATTACTCATGCGCAGTGGTGCTAACAAATCTATTTAAAATTTCATTCGAATTAAATTGATGACAGACTTCAATTTGTACATCTAATTGAATGATAAATATAAATATATTTTATTTTTATTTTCCGTCCCCACCAATCATCCATACCCCCTATACAACAACACCAAAGTCCTTGGCATACTTTTGCTTTTATGGTCTGGGAATAGAAATGAAATTTAAAATATCATGATTTTTTGATGAAACTTTAAGCTGGCGCAAATAAGTGAAAATACAGACAGACATACACACCAAATGAAAAAGAAAACTAAAATATATGTATATATTTGGACAAATGTTTGAATTGGAATAAAATAAAATAAAATACTTAGTCGTAAAAAGCACAACTTTACTATTTGCATAAAGCTTAAATAATATTTTTATTGTAAAATAATTTATTTTTTATTTATTTATTTATTTTGCTACACAACTTGGTGAGAGACACTATTTATTTATAAGACGTATTCCATATTTTTCTGTTTTTAAATTTGAGATTTGCAACGAAACACTCAAAATCCTTAAACATGCTAGTGTTTGTGTGTAATACAAATCGTTTACTTGTTTTTAGAAATTCATATTTGTGCGTACGTTAAATTGTTTTCTACATACGTTTCAAACTACATTATTTTGTAAACTGATTGACACACTGTACATACATACACAATCATATGTATGTATATAAGACTGTAGCCATGTTTGCTTGTGTTCTGTCTTTTTCTCTTAAATGTTGTAAAAAACAATTTATTATAAATTTTTTAAAGAAAACTGGTAGAAAAAAAAAGTAAACATAAAACTCATGGTATGACGATTCTGTATGATATCCTTGAGTTTTCATGAATATTTAATGGGCGACACCAAAACCAGTACAACACTGGAATACAACGGGAAAAATAAGAAAACAATAAAAATAAGAATTGCTAACAATTGTTGTTGTACAACATACATACATACATACATATATTTAAGTGTGAGGCAACAGCACGATTTTTATAAAAAATTCTGATGTTTTCATGCTAAAGCAGTGAAACAAGCAGATAGGAAATATAAAAGTGAAAAAAAAACAAACGCCGATATTAAGGAAGTTGCGGAAAATATCATATGTGGGTAATTTCATATAAGGAAAATAAATTTTTTGATAAAATCGCTTTTTATAAAGGTGCTTTGTTCAAACGGTACTTTAATATTAATACATTTTGCTGTAGAAATACTTTATTATGAAGTTACTATATTATTAAGGTATTTTACTATAAAACTTATTATTATTGCGTTACTTAATTTTTTTTGTTGTTGCGAGTTTCTTGACATTCACAATTGACTTTAAAAAATGTCATAAAGATATTCGACTTATACAACAAATCCAAACAAATTTAAACGGTTTATTTTTAGTTGGCTCTCGTACAGAACTGGGGCCAAATTGTCGCATTCGTGATCGAATGAGCTATCGTATCGAAAAATGATTTTGATATCGAAATTATGATAAAATGTACTAAATTTCTTGCTAGATATCGAATGCCATAATCTCAAATAAGAAAATACGATAAATTTTACTCGATATCGAATGCGGTAATTTGGCCCCTGTTCTAACAACATTTTTAGTCTATCTATATATATAAAAATAAATGTATGTATGTATGTATGTATGTATGTATGTATGTATATATGTATGTAACGTATGGACTCCAAAACGGCTGAGCCGATTTTAATGAAATTTTCACAGCATGTTACTGTGACTCTGGAAGGAATAGTAGGCTATATGAAGTTTTGATTGACCTACGTCAATGATATGTGGTATATAAGGTATTGGCATAATTAGGAATACGTTCCAAGATAAAATTGGGTGCGACCACGCCCGTTTTTAGGAAAATTAAAAATCGTAATATAGTCTTAACTTTTTTCATAATAGGATATTCTTACGAAATAGTAAAATCTTGACTATGTAAGTGGACAAAAGGGCATGGCCTCGCCCACTGAAATGCATCGCTCATTTGACGCGCTTCAGTATCCTGTTATTTTTCCACACGGAGAAGATGGATATCACTTTGAAATGCGTCAAATCAATCAAGCAACACGTAAGGCCGTTAATTATCCTGTTGAGTTCTTAAATTCACTCGATGTGCCAGGCTTTCCACCACATGCGCTACAACTTAAAATTGGAGTGCCAATTATTTTACTGCGTAAAAGTAAAAAAACTGGGAAATAATTTAATAGAAGCGACCATTATAAAAGCAACATATAAAGGTACAGATATACTTTTGCTACGCATTCCACTACTACCAACAGATTTACCATTCGATTTTAAACAATTTGTTTCTGTTCGGTTAGCGTTTGCGATGACTGTTAACAAAGCTCATGGTTAATATCCCGTGTATATGTGTATGCTCCTGATGAGCAAACCAAACCTAAAGCATTGCAATAAATACATTAAAATTAAATAAATAAGTGTTTGTAAATATATAAATACCTACGTTTTATATTATTTTATAACGAGGGGGTGGGGGGTGGGGTTGTAGCGAAGCACACCGGGCTTAGCTAGTTTTCTATAAAACACTTGAAATAGAACTGTCTATCATAAGCTCCATTATTGCCCGAATAAACATACATAGGTGTAACATTCGGAAGGCTTAATTTTCGATGACTCTTTTCTGCATTGCTACAAGTACCCCCAATTTACGATATTACTACTATTTCCAGCATTGCTAACGGTGTTTCGGAAATAACGACTTTTTACTCGCATAAGCCCAATGAAAAAATCCAAAGGCATGATATCATACGTTCTAGGCAGCTCAATAAATTATTTCTGCATTAAGTCTTTGCTTATTTCTCACAAAACGCTGATTTTCGTGTTGAGTGGAATGCCTTTCCGTGAAGAATTGTCAAAAAGTACTACATAAAAACTGTCATCACCAGTCAAGCATATTCTGTGAAAAAAAAAAACAAATGAAAAAAGAAGTTAACTTGTGATTGTTTGAAACTTTTACCAAATTATTTTAATGATCATTGATATACATACATACTAACTTTCCCATTATTAGCAGAGTCGTTGTCAACGTCGTCGTCAATTTTTAGCTGAAGTGACATTTAGTGGACGCCCACGACAACTCGATAATAAATCGATATTAATTTAGGAGTATGTGTTGATATCGATATATTATTGATTTAAAAAAAAAACATTAATGATTTTGACATTTAATTTCAATTAATATGTTTTCTTAATTTTAAGAAAAAAAACGTTATTTTTGTTTGACTCCAGTGAAAATGGTGATGAAGAAAATAAAGAAATGCTTAAGCTTCAGATGAAAGTTGTTATGCAAAGATGATATCGCAAAATAGTAATAACTAAAAATTTTTAAATTTTCACTTTTTGCAAAAAAAAAAAAAAAAAAAAAAAACCAGTGGAAATATCTACCCACTGTAAAAATTCCCTTTGATTTGTCTTCTCTTCCGCGAAAAAAGAATGTTATGACTCTTTGTGTTTCTGATTTTAATTAAAGGGAGACATTTTTAGTTGTTTGCAAAAGTTGCTCAAGCTCAACAGATCAAAGATTTTCATACAAAGAGCGACATTTTGAGTTGTCTTCGACTGTCAACGGTTTGCATAAGTTGTGTCTTAATTTTGAGTCATTACTCTTTAGTTTGTATAGATAGGTTAAGTTCAGTGTTTAAATTTGTGCTGTTGCCATTTTGATGAAACATTTTTTCAGAAAAAGGTTAAAAACTCAAAAAGTATTTTTTTTTTTTTTGGAAATCACCAATACGTTATATTCTTTTTCAATGGTATTTTCTTACAATGACATTATTTTTTGCTGTAATATATCGTTAGAATCAACAGAAAGAATTTTTGGCCTCTACTGAAAATTCATGAATTTTGAGTTGTTACTCTTTTAAGGTACAAGTGCGTTATGTTTTAAATTTTCCGGATAGAATGTATGTAATAAAACAGTTTGCTACGTATTTGTGAGAACTCAAATGAAAAAACTTAAAAGTTTGCTTGTTTATATAGATTTATTGCGTATTTTCAATTAAACAAACCGGCATTTGATTTTGTTTTAAAAAATTTGAGAATTTAACTCGCTCAATTTTAATCTGTAACATGCTAAAGTCAGCAACAACATTAAGGTTCTCAGCACAAGGCTGATACAAATCGAGTGTTGGTAATGATTTTCATCTCTCGAAGCTTTGGACACAGCTATTTGTTCTCTTTTTATCAAATTTGAAATGACAGAAGAAGAGAAGGTTGCACGCAAGTTGTATTTTTTTTGAGAAGACGGATTTAACTGCATAACCGGTTGGCTAAAGATGCCTGCCCATAGACAGGACGATCAAAATATGTACTATAATAAAAATTGAAATTGAAAATCCTTCCATACCTTAAAATGTTTTAATTTAGAAACTAATATTTTTAAATAATTGTTTAGCCTACCCTTTTGCCAACCCTCACTATTCCTAAGTGGTGGTCCTTTTGAATTTAATTTTGTGGCTATTTCCTCGCACTCTTGTTTTAGATTGTTAGGAGTTGACCTCCTATGAATTTCTTTTGCTAAACTGTCTCAAATTGTTTTAAAGTTGTTACTTTTATTTTTTTCAATTTCCACCTTTTAATGTTTAAAATATTCTTATAAAATATTTTTTCCTATATCACTCGACGACGCTAAAAATCAATTCAAGTAGACGTTGCACTATGGTCTTTTTTCGTTTATTTTGGCATAAACTCTAATTTTAAAGTTATTGAATTGAAATTTGGGTTGTTTACATTTTTATGCTCCCAAGATGACCTACCAAGTTTTATATGATTTGGTGCACTATTTCATATAGCTGCTATATAGCCGACTGGCCGACATGCAACTAGGTTTTACCTTAAAAAAGCGATTATTTTGAAATGGAGCAAATTGAAGAAATAATGGTTAGTTATTCATTAATCTACACAATTTAATTAATAATTTGCTATTTGGAAGTTTTTGCACTGGGTTGCTCTTCAAAAATTATAATCCACGAAACACAAATATAAATGCTATGTTCAATCTAATATTATACAAAAATAAACCACTGCACAATTGGACAACAACACATAATAATGACCAAATTGGTAGCAGGTAATAATTTTACATACCTCCACTAATATTTTCAATAACAACAGTTTTTAATTTTATTCAACTTCAACTTTCACAAGCACTCGAACACAGGTGATGTTTACCGCCAGTGGTACCAAAACAAAGTGATATTTAATCAGCTGACTTTAAAATCATGCCAGCAAGAAGGGGTGTCACCCAAATTTATATTTAATAATTTTTTTCTAATATGGGTATTTAGATTAAGGAAATCAGTTAAATTTCAAAATATGAATCCAAAAAAAATTGACTTTATGCCAAAAAAAAACCTAATTTTTACTCACAGTGCGTTGACGTAAAATCGGCTTCATTAATTTAAATTACGTGTATTTGAAAGTTCTAATCGGTTATAGCCAATATTGAGGACGGCAATACCATGAATGTGCCGTCGGTGTCACGACGTTGGATTTCGTTACAAGGGAGATAATTTTGGCATATTTCCAGCTAAAATACCTGAGAAATTCTATTTCGCATTTGAGATATTGAGTAAAAATAAGTTAAAGTTGAGAAAAATAAATTAATATTTAGAAAATTAAGACAAACAAATGATTACTAAAATTGTTGAGAAAGAAGAAATAAAAGATGTTTTTGTTAAAGTCCAAATATTAATCGTGGCTTCTTAAATTATGAGATACATATACACCTAATTCTGTTTTTACACGGTAATTGGTTCCAGGAAAACACCGTCTAAAAAAAATCATGTAAAAAAGACATTGATCGTATGTAAAATAGCTAATTGCTTCCTTATCGCTAAACCCTATTGAAATCAGTGAAAAACAAGGATTTTTTAAGAACAACTTCAGGTTCACACAATGTGTTTGTAGTAAACTTTTTACACACGCATAGTTATTAAAGTAAAAACATTCACTCTAAGCTTGAAAGTAACTATGAAAAAAAGGTATGTTCATTTGAATTCCCCTAAATTTCTTATATGAACATATGTATGTATATCGTAATAATTAAAATTAGCAAAAAAATTTAAGCCCAAAAAATTTTGAATCATGCTTAAAAAGTTTAAAATTTGTTTATTTTCAAACCGTGTTAAATCAAAGCCGTGTAAAAACAGAATTAGGTGTACTTAGTTCATAAAACTGGATTTCTAATTATAATTTTTATTGACTGATGAATTTTGAATATATCTTCTTAATTTGAAATTCAAATCAGGAATAATACTAATTTCGTAAGTTCTGGCAGTAGCACTTCTTTATAAACGTAGAGTATTTATTCAGTGTAATACAGAATCTCCCAATTCTGTTCAAAAGCAAACAAGCCAAAAGTAGTATTTATTTATATTTTCTCTTACAACAAAATAACAACTACAAAATTCATTCATACATATTAATAACAAATAACTAAAGAAGACTCTCAAAAGTGCTTTTTTCTCAACAGGACAAAAAAAAAACGTACCAAAAAAGTAGAAAAAAAAATTAACAGAAAGAACAAGGAAATCGGAAGTGGGTGCGAATAAAAACTATAAATAAATAATAAAAAACCAAAACAAACTAAAGATAAACAAAATCTTTGCTTTTATTTATATTTATTTGAAGTTTTATTTTCTGATTTTTTTTATTTTTTTGCTTGCTTTGTGATATTGCAATGGTAATAAAAGCGAGTGTCAAAAAGAAGCCATAAAATTATACAAATTTAAATTCATTGATTCTTTTTACGTCGTTGGTACTTTATATGAAATTTTATTTTTTTATGATTATTTTGTATGAAGAGTCTTTGGCAAGTCTTGTCTGTGGAGTAGTGAGACCGTATATAGCTTTGTGTGGTATTGGCTTTTATAAGGATTTCACTTATTCACTCACTTGATTCATACAATCGTTCATTTATTCATTTATTCGTTTGTTTTATTTGGCTTGAATTTCTGTGAATATTGATGCCATCTATTGTTATAACATTTCATGCAACCGAAATTGTCATGAAATTAAATTGCTTCAATTGTTTTCATGTGTATGTTTTTTTTTTTTTTTCATTTTGTTTTTATATTATTTCACACTATTCATGTGTTGGGATATGCAAAATGATGTGAAATATTTTTAAAATTATTTTCGTTTAAGCATGAGCAATTTGACTTTATTGACCTTGATTAATTTATAATATTGTTTGAGTAAAGCTTTTCAGTTATCGTTTGCTATTTCATGTTGTGATTCAAATGGTTTTGGTTTAACTTAAATCCATAGTTAGTTTCTAAACACACTTCCAAACACAGTTTACACATATACTCATTTATAATATTATATACTTTATTCCATGATTCAATGTTGGATTCAAAGGAATATAGATAATGTGCAAAGTATAAATATCTTTTGCACAGTGATTGTGAAGTTTGTTTAATTCTATTGATATTCACTCACTAATTGTGACAAAATGTTAGAACTACAAATAAACTGCATTAATCAAGGCGTATGATTAATATTTATTTAGTATTGCAGTAAAACAACATTAATCATACGTAAGGTGGTACTTATAGACAGTTAAAGGAATCAATAAAACAACAAATTTCCCAAACAAATTCAATTAGTTTAATTAAAATTATTATTATTATCTCTAGACCTGCAACCACAATTCTCAGAATAATTCATACATTAATATTTCTTAATATAGTTTTTTTGATCTTTTTTATTATTATCAATATTTTAGTAATTGTTCCAAATTTTTAAAAAATTTAAATTTTTACTTTCAATATTTCGCTACGTCTTTGTGTAGCTTCTTCGGGCACTGCTATACGTTCAATAAATATCGTGATACTAGAAAGGCATGCAATATTGATGGATCGCGATCCATATTGCAGAATGGCCTAAAATATGAAATCCAGATCGCGGATCGTGAATCTCGTAATAAATATTGAACGTGTAGCATTTTCAGTTAGTTAAAAGTGACAAATAATAATAATTGTGTTCATTAAACTTAAGCGCGTATAGATCCTGCAACCACTTTTTGCTCCAAATTTTTCTTTCCACTTTTTTCTTCAATCAAAAAGCAAGCAAAATAGCTAAACAGGCTTTCTCTTGGTTTTCTCGCGACATTGATAAACGACCCGCTCAGCACAAAAATACCATAAATACTGACGGTCGTGATCTATCAATACTTTAAAATAGATCGCGATCCAAATGTCACGATATTTATTGAATGTGTAGCAGTGTCCTTCAGGAAAAATTTTTTAATTTTATAAATTTATAATTGTACAATATTTGTAAGTTGTGTTATTTTTTATTAAATGTCTGTAAATCGGTGCTACGTTTTTAGTGTCTGCTTTGTAGTTAATCCTTTTAAGGTGCTATCAGACGGGATGTATTTTACATATGTACTGTCAAATTTTCCATCTGTAAAACTTGTACAAATCGTGTGATACATATGAAACTTTGCATGTGTAAAATACATATGGAAATACATATGTCATTTCTTCGATTAGAACACGCTCTAATTTCCTGTGACAAACATAAACAAAACAGCTGTTTTTTTTTGAAAAAAAATTGTTTGAAAAAATATATTGTAAAGAAAAATTAAAGAAAATGGATAATGAACATGGAAAAATAAGTATTTTTCGATTTTTAATAAATTAAATTATGTTTACTATATTTATTTCAGTTAGTTTGACCAAAAGAAGCAATTCTTGAAATTTATATACGTTAAAAAGTCAGCTTTTGTTTACATTTATAGGTTATGTCGTACGGAAAAACATAAGCAGGTGTGATAGCAAAAATTATGAATCGTATGTAAATTGGAAATTTTTACATACATACTGAATTACATATGGGTAAGAAAAGTGACAGTACATATGTAAAATACTCCCATCTGTTAGCACATTTAGTTGTAGGTACATTAATTATCTGTGAAATCTCTAGTTGTAGTTATTTTCAGTGTTTAATACCGATACATTTTCAATGTTTGGATAGTGATTTAATTTACTACAATGAGAACATAAATCAGTTTTTTGTAAAGCAATATAGTCTCTATATCTTTGGTCTGATTTATATCCAGCAAGTCTGGTTTTTAGTTTATTTTTTGTTGTAACGATATACACTTTATTACAATTTTCGGTATCATTGCCGTCAAAAGGTATTTTATATACAACATTTGACATGTTCCATTTTCCAGTTTTATCTTTATAAGTGAGTATCGATAATTTTTGATCTCCTCAATCGTTCTGATATATTCGGAATATAAGTTATTGATTTGTAAATTTTCGGTTGTACATATTGTGTATCTTGTATTATTTTTATTTTTTTCCTTATATTGTCTTATTAATTTATAAATTAGCTGAGCTGGAAAATTATTCCTTATTCTTCTTATGGAATTCCCTGTCACTTATAGTTAATATTCTTGCAATTAAATTCTTAGCTGTATTAATAATAATATGTTTACCAGATATGTTTAGAATAATAATTAATTATTCTTTCTGAAGCTGTTGGTTTCTCATACCAATCCATTACTAAATTCTTTCTTCTTATCGATATGAAAATTTTGCATCATATTCTTTCGCTATTGTAAATTTAAAAAAATGTATATAAAAAACACCTTCAGCTAAGCAATTTCTAAAATATTCATATCTTAATTTATATAAATAATTTTTCGGTTGAAAATGGCCTGAGTGTTTTAATGTTTTCCGTTACTATATCAGTGAGTCTCTAGATTTGATTAAGTATAAACATTAGCTTCCATTTCTGGCCGCCCAATTTAATATACTTCGAAGTCATTCGATAACCTGTCTTAATAAAACTCATAAAACTTTTACAATATTTGTTGTTATTGTTTTCTTATATTTCTTTGCTCTGACTCAATTTATTATTTCTACAAATACTTTCAATATTTTGCAGATGTTGTCAAAAAATTTTCCACATTTTTTTTATGGCAGTTTTATACTTTCTAACACTTTTGTTTTGAATTCATTTTCGTTTTAAATGTGTAAGTTATAACGGCACTTTAATATGTTTTCTTTAACTACAACTAATAAAAAACTATATATTTTTTTTTAATATATTTTTAAACAAAAGAAAAACTTTCTTTAAACAAATTTTTGTTGGCAATCACCTTAATAACAAAGTACTTTATATAAGTTGGGAAGGTAGAAGATTTTGCTGGGGTACAATTTTTTATTGCAACAAGTGTATTTATTGGAAAACTATAATATGTTTGCAAGTTTTTTGTTTCAAAAACCAGCAACAGCAAAGAGGTATAAAAATTATAAAAAGTTTTCTTAAGTTAGGTTTTTTTTAATGATTTTAAGGCAAAGTGTATTTTTATGTTGCTGCAAAATAATCATAAATAATACTCATGAATTTTATGCAATACAAAATTGAAATAAAAACAAAATCTTACATAAAATATATTGCTTAGGAGATTCAATTGCTAAAAAAAACTTTTCTCAAAAAAAAAAACAATGCTAGAAATAAAATTCAGAGACAATCTATAGGAAAAACTTTGGTTTATTACAAATTTTTTTGAATTTCATAAACACAACCATGCAATAAATTAATTCCTCTTGTATAAAGTTATTATTCTTTTATATGTTTTCTGGTTAGAAAATATTTTCTTTTATAAAAACTTGTGTGTATTATTGTGCTGCTTAAGGCTTAACAAATGGAAAACTTCCGTATTTTAACATATATGGAAAACATTATTTTCACATTAATATGAAATTTTGAAAACAAAAAAAAAAAAAAAAAAAATTATTAGAATTTCAAAAAAAATATGTTCCATTCATATGATAATGATGGTTATGTTGATGTTCAAAGTATGTATTATTATTTTGAGGTATGAGTAAGAAAGTTTTTTGCAAATCATTGAAAAGATTAAATTTACAGTTGAAACTCGTTTAACAGCTATATAAGCATAAAAGTTTAAAACCAAAATAAGTAAATTTTATTTAACTAAAACTTTTAGTTATAAATTATGTAAAAATATCATTGATAAATTTGGTATCAATGAATGTAATATTAATTGCAAAAACTAAAAAAGTAAAATGGGGTTCTTAAAGTTTAAACTGTATCGTAATAAATATCTTCATATACTCCCACATATATTTATATATACTCGTAGATACACATATGTACATGCTTATATAAATATAAGAACAAACATTGATATATTCTCTTTACACTTGAAGTAGACCAAGTTAATTGCTACGCTCAAGGCTATGCCAATTGTTTTCACTACACTCTTAACAAGAACAACTAGGAAAGCAAAATTGAAAATATATGTATTGTACAAGAAAATAAAACATGAAAACTAAGTAAAATGCCACAAAACCCAAAGTGTAGCTTGCAAAAGCAGAAAGAAAAAAAAAAAAAAGAAAAGAAAATAACACATAAATAAAGATTTGATTGTGCTCTTATATAAAAGAACATGAGTCCTGATAATATTTAATGTACTCTCATTTTTTTCACTTTATTTTAAACACACACATTCATACCTAAATACGCATACACATAAATAAAAAACCTTTTGAAATTTTATATTTGTGTTTTCTTTTTGCAGTTTCACCACGTTGCAAGCCAGGCACTGAACAAACATCCATTGGCGCTATAAATATGCACTCAATACCGGTTAAATGTGAAGTTGATGCCGATCCACCGGATTCCGTAAAATTTAGTTGGACATATAATAATACCAGAAATGTGTCACCAGTAAGTACTGCCCCATACACAATCTCTCTCTCTCTCTCTCTCTGTCTCTTTCGCTTAAATAAAGGCAGCCAAAGAAGAATTTTTTTTAATATTAATTTCACAGTTTATTTTGGCATAAATAATATAAAAAAAGTATGAAAAATAAGCACAAAACACACATCATATTGTATGACCCGGCACTTGTGCATTTATGAAAAAGAATTATAAAAGAAAAACTCACATCTTGTACTTCATCTGCTAAAGTCTTGCTATTATGATATTCATTTCTTTGAAGCAAGCAGTAAAAACTAATATAAAATTTATGTAATTGACCTCTTCAATTCATTTTGCTCTGTAGTTATAGAGTAAAGTTCTTATTATAAAACCATCTTAGGGACTTTTCTATAAAAGGCAAAATGTGTATGACCCTTGACACAATATGGACATTAACTATGATTCTTCTTCAGCCACACAACACTAGTATAGGAACAATACATTACATATTTTTCTAATGATGGCCTGTTAGCCTGTTTATAAATTTTAAACAAAAAAAATATTATTATTATTATTATTGAAATATTGCCATCTTTTTCTGCTTTCTAAATTAAAGTAAGCGTTATTAAATAGGTAGAGCTTTTTCCCTTTTCCTGTTTTTTTTTTTTACTAAAAAGTTGCTGAAACTGCGAACAATGGAAAATCAATAAGCAGTAAATAAAATATTACATTGCTTTTGAAAATATATTAGTAACCCTAGATGAAATGTCAAAAAGCCACAAAATGGCAAAATGTTAACATTATTAATAGAAAAAACTAAACATATCGTCACCAAAAAGCCGTAACTACAAAAAATTCAAAATCGATTTTTTGATTGATAATTATGTAATTAACCAGAATATTGCAAATTTTACTCTCATATGCCGAAAAACGTTGATTTTATTAATATACTTAAAAAGGCAACAACTAAAATATTAATAAACCAAAAAGACGTAACTACACTTGTAAATAAAAAAACGAAATATATTAAAACAAAGTTGGCATTTGTTCAACTGTTAGTAACAAGGACGATATGGATATTTGTGTCTTACCAAATAATAAAATGGATCAGAATAAAATGAATACTGATTATACCGATAGTGAACCATTTTATTATTTTCATAAGAAAGTTAAAAAAGTTAATAAAAAATGTCAAAATAAAATATGCCTATGATACTTCTGGGACAATTTTCTATAAAACCAATATTCAAGACAAACATGTGGTTTTGCCGCAACGCACACAAAAAAAGTTTGAAGATGTCGAACCAGTTCGGTTACATTAAGAAAAAATAAAAATATCCTAACAGAAATGCACCTCTCTATGGTAACTGAAGTGTTTACTTCCGGCTGATAGCCACAGTTTTTACGATAATTTACCAACTCAGATTAGATTTATAAATTTTACTAAGCAATGTGAACTCCTTTTATTTTTAATAATACAATAATGAATTTTCGTTTTTTTTTTCAATTTTGTTTTCTTTTATTAAATAAAGTATATTTTTATCGAATTCATTAAACTCGTTGTAATGAGTTTTGTATCTTTTATATTCAAAACACAGAAAACGAAAGGTAAAAAATTTTTAATAAGAGTGGAATTTTTTCATCCTAATTTTAACTTTTATTAAAAAATTGTTTGTTGTTACGGCTATTTGGTGTCAGAAAAAGGATTCCAAAAGGCCTTAAGTACAATTACTACAAAACTAGTATTGAACTGTGGACATAGAGGCTAAGTTAGAAGGCCTGTATCGCGGCGTTTGTCTAGAAAAATATAGTTTTCACAAAGGTATTCTTCAAGTTATTAATTATAAGAAATGAACTCAAGCCTAATTAATGAAATTTTCTCTAATATGCGTTTGTTTATGTTAGTTCGAATTTTTTTTTAATCCAACTTTGAACTTTGCAGTCAAATGCCGATTTTCAGCATTTATATGGCTTTGTGGCTATAACTCGTCGACTAATTGATATTTTTTAAATCTGTAAAAGCCAAATTATTGCCGACTAATTGTTGCAAAGGTCTCTAGCAATAATGTGGCTTTTACATATAAATAATATGCTGAAAATCGGCATTTGACTGCAAAGTCTTCTAATTTAGACTTGAACCTAAATTTGTTCCACAGTGTTATTTTATAATTTTATTTTTTATTAAACCAAATCCGCAATTGTTTTTTAAGGTTAATTCTGAAATTTGACCAATAAGAATGATAAAATAGTCTTAAAATTATAATTTTTTTTTACTTCTCCTGTAAAAAGTAAAATGTGTAGTTACGGCCTTTTGGATTTTCGGTTACGATATATAGATATAACATAAATAATTATTAGAAGTGTCTTTAAACGTATTTAACTAATGTAAAATGAACTTCTATATATCCCTTGTGTAACTTTGTGGTGTTTCTATGGCAACTGTCTGCTTTGTGTGATATGTGTAGTTTCTATGCAGGCAATTTGTAAAATGACAAAACGAAGAAAATTAACATACTGAAATCAAGGATCGGCTAAATTCATATCTTCAAGGATACAAAATAGTGCTTCCATCACCATCTTCATCTGCATCGTGCAAATACGATTTAGGTTGTTCAGTAGTCTAGTGCACTTTCTTTAGGATAATTTTAGATATTTGCTGCCACTTTATTACTTTTATAAAAATAAAGGAAGGAAGGATTTGTGTTTTGAGGTTATTTTATTATTTTTCTATTAGTATTATTATTAAGGAACAATCCGGTTAATCCGAATTTAAAACTGTCTCAAATAAAAAAAATCCTTTCATTTTCCTGCTTATTATATATAATTTATTGAGCCATAGTGTAATTGAATATTAATTTATTGAGAGACGTTGCTGCTGCTTTTGTATCAAGCTTTAGGCTCTGGCTCTTTGAAACTTCTGCAGACATCTACATTATAGTTATTTAATATTTCAAGATATGAATACAGGCAACAATTCTTGGACCGTAATTCTTACTATCTATTTCTCTGGATCAGCCAGATGTAGTTCTCTGAATATAACCTGGATGGAATTCTTTTATTTTATTATAAACCAGCCCTCAGTTCTCTATAACTTCAAATTGGATCGTTGATCGTTATCACTAGTACAAATCCAATCATATGTACAGCCACTACGGCTCTAATTCAATATCAATGGTTGGTTTATATTTTCAAGTGTTTGCTTTAGGTTAAAAATTTGTTCGTTGATTTCTTGTTGCTATTTTTCTCGCTTTTGTTGCTACTTCCTCTTATACCGAAGAGCTGGCTTCGGTCATAGTTTAATTTTCTCTGTTCAATCGCCAGCAGAATTAAAAATTAACTAAGAGTATGATAGCACTTGCCAAATATTTATGAAAAAAAGCATGACCACTATTTTTAATCACAAATTAGTTAGACGACATTTAATCTTATAAACCTTTCATAAATGCACTATAAATGGTCGTCTGTCCTTAATAAAAGAGGTTTCCTAAATAAACACAAGAATTAAAACACCTTTTAGTTAGTGGCTACGTCTCTTTTGCCATATATTTGCCATGTGTGACCGCACCTTAACAGCCCACTGATATATCTGTATTAGCTCCTCTCTGATATTGATACTGTAAACAAATATCAAGCCCTTGACTATGAATGCTTCCTCTAATCTACTGTATTCTATTGATCCCGAATATGATCCACTCCCAATTAAGTCTTAAAAACACTCGATCTCTTTGGACTTCTTTTGTCTCCTTTGTTTTAAATATATTATTTAATAGAGTAAAAACTGTATGCTACACAGAAAAAATTAAAATTGATTTTCAATTAAAATATTCGTATATTTAATTAAACATTTAATTGAAAGTGGACCGATGAAGGAATTTGTAGTATCAATTAAAATATTTTATAAAAATTTAATTAAAAGTAGTTTTAGTTAAAAAAAATATTATATTATTTAACTGAAAAATATTTTTCAATTAAAAACTTAATTGATATGATTAAAAATTTAATTAAAAATCAATTAATAGTTTAATTAAAATTTGTCGGGCAATAATTTTTTCTGTGTATAGAATATTAAATATAATATAAAAACGAATTTTGGTTTTTTGTATCACCTCTTTCTACATGCCTATAAATAGTTAATTTGCCATAAGTTCTTTTTCAACTGCGTAAATAACTTTGCTGTTTGATTTATTAATTTGTCGGTTTCTTGCTCCAGTCTTCTTAAAGTCTACTATGCAATAAATGTGTCTGCTTTAAATAACTGACTTGTGCATTCGTTTGTTTAACAGTTTGTTTGGATTCTATCAGAAACTCTGCAAATATATAGTGCACGAAATATTTTTAACTTTTAACGAAAGACAGTCAGACATTTCAAGTTTTCTGTGATTCTGACTATTACACCAATTATTTATTTAACTGTCATTGCTGTTTGTCAGTTTATGAACTTATATCCATGTTTTCTTTTTTCATTAAACTGCCTTTGCTATTCCCCCAGGATTACCACAACTAACTCAAGGTTACCTATCTGCACTACGAAGAATGTGAATGTGAAGGATATGATTTCTCTAAGACATGCAAACACATGCCAACCTCTAACCACAATAGACACACAGCCACATACACACATACATATATATATATATATATTTTAACCACATGAAATGTTGGTTAACATTTGTCTCACAGATGTTTAAGCTACATGTAAAGGCATAGAAAACAAATGTTCCGTTTAAAGTTGTATAGAAATATATTTCTTTACAAGAATTGTTTATATATCGTTAACTTAATACGAAAAGGCCCCAACTCATAATTTTTCGAAATCGATATTTTTACATATTTCGATAGACTATTACTAGATACACCTCCTCCAAAAAAATCAAATGAATTCGGAAAAAAATACCGAAGTTATAGCCTAAAAAAGAAAAGCCCTAACTAAAATTTTGTATTAATATTGCATCTTTTTTATTTAGTTTTTTTCTCCTCCTGTAAACTATGAAAAACATGAGTTAGGGCCTTTTCGTATTAAGTTAACGATATGTATGTATATGTGCATATATAAAAGCAAAATATGTACTATGTATAATTCACTAAGAAAGAGAGTCTGACATTCTTGTCAGCCCAGCTGGCAAATATGAAAAGTACAAAACATTTTTTGTGCATTGAATTTTAGCCACCAGAGACAAAATTTCAAATACGTGACTTGGCTTACAATATCTAATCGAATTTTATAAATTATTTATAATGTATCGAAAATGGTCGTCATCTTTCAAAGATGATCATGTTGTATTGTGTTTCACTTTAACATTCATTTGCCAATATATGTACATGCGACCATAATGGCTTTTAGATGCACACTCAAAAAAGAAACACATATTCAAAAGTAAGTCTATATACAAAATGTATGTGTATAACGTAAAATCGTTTCATGTACAAGCTCTATGGACTTTTCTTTTGTAGGTTGGGTAAATGTCAGTTAGCTTTAAACACTTGCCATTGGATATGGATAAATTTCATTTAATGTTAGTTTTCAATAAATATATGATGCCAGTACACGAGTATTAGTGTAAGTACATTAATTCAGGACAAAAAGACACAACTATACACATAACATTATTAATCTTTTAGGGAACATACGTATGATAGAATTGGGTTTATAGTTAAGTTGAGAAAACCTATTATTAGTTCAGTTGTATAAGAAGGTCGATTTGATTAACAAAAGGTTTCTAAGTTCATTTATATTCAAGAACGTATCATTATATTAGTTTATCCAAATATTAGTTAAACAGCACTAACTATAAGTTGTTTAACATGTGCTATTCATAATAACTTATTACCCAGTAAAAAATATTCTCCAAAAGGAGCAGGTTTTTTTGTATAAACTCATACCTCAAATCGATCCAAACCTGCTGATGGGATGCATGATTTTTATATGAGGTGTTTCCGATTTGGAGGAGTACACTCTCTTGACAATAAGCGCTTCTTTTAACCTAATCAAACATGCAAGTAAAACACTTTCCTAAAGTGTTTTACGTCATCTATTCATAGTAACTGAGCAGCGCGATATTCGTTTTGTAATTGACTTTCGTTGTCATACATAAATCTGTAGGCTATAATTTCATTTTTGTTTTTTCGCTTTAAAAACTTCTTCGTTGTCAGCACTAAAAAAACATATTTTTTGTATATTTTATTCGTAAGCATTTACTGCTTCAAAAGAGTGCTTTTATTGAAGCGCTCGATTATGCGCTTTTTCTCTTAAGTGCTTTAAAAAACACGAATTTTTTTTAACTGGGTAGTTATATATACTTTGCAACTAAACGTATTCAAACTTTGCACTTGTGGGCATTATTAGTTTAGTGAATATGTGAAAAGCCAAATAAGAACATTGTGCAGATATGGAATTGGTTCACTTTCATTGTGAACTAAAAACTCCAAACGATTGATTTAAAAATATTTTTTAACTATAGAGCAATTCCATATGAAAACGATCAAAATTGGCAAATTTTTGGACGACCCCTCTCCGATTTTAAAATAAATAGTCTCAATCGATTGCCCAGCAAAAAATAATGTACCTACATATCTATTTTTTTTTTATAGTGACTGGTTTAGTGGTGGTGTACACCACTGTAAGTGACAAAATTGAAGAATTCTTCATAAGGGACCTCATTGAAAGTTGTTTTAAAAAAAAACTACTAAAGCGATCGCAACGAGTGATAGTTCGTTGGAAAGGTATTGAATCAGGCTTTAATTGAAAAATAAAATTTTCCTAATTTTTCTTAGAAATTTACCTTTAAATTTTCCCATGAAAATTAAATTTTCCGATTTTCCACAGAAGCTCCTAAATTTTCCGGCTAATTTTTTTTTTTTGGATTCCTCATAATTTTTGCTTTAAGAATCAGCAATAAAAAAATGGGCCCCGACTCCTTGTTTGGACAGGAGAAGAGCATTTAAGAGACCATCTTGTTAAAAATACATTTTAAAAATTATTTTACAGTTAAAAATACATTTATGAAGAAAAAATCAATTTTTTTTTGAAGAGCCCCAAGTTGAGTGTGTAGTGAATATGGTCTGCCTGCCACCATCTGATAGTAAGGCAGACATTCCGATGGTCAATATGTCTTTGAGTCCTTTGAATGAGGCTTTTACCACTTTAGGCGGAAAAACGGAAAATATGAGACGTTTTAAAGTAAATGGCGAATTTTCTATATTAAATTGTAGAAATCCGTTGACGCAGGCTAAATTTTCATTGATACAAAATTCTTTAAAACCTTTTCAAGATTTAAAAATATTTTTAGGCCGGTATGAACTTTAGTGGACAATATTGGCATATTATAATTGAAAAGATTATTTTAAAGTAGAAAAGCCAACAAACTTACTAGACGTCTTGCTCAAAGTTTACAACTATAGCGATGCAGCGGGAATATTTAATTTTAAAGAGATTACTTTGGCAGTTCCTGATATGCTGCTCATTCCAACTGGCAACGCTAGCGTGGAAAGTGTGTTTTCAATTGTGAATTGTACTAAAACTTGTTTGTGCAATAAAATTCAATATGAACTTTTGCATGCCTTAATTATTAATCAAATTTGTTGCAACTCATTTGTGCCTACACAAAATTAAGAAGATTTAATGCTAAAATAATGTACAATGATGAAAATGATACAGATGAAGTGTATGAGAAAGAGGTGTACGACCTTATAAATATATGTGTGTAATTAAAAGTACATATGTACTCGTACGTAGATATTATATCTATATTTAGTTTATGTTTATTATATGTTTATAAACTGACAAAAACTTAAAAGCAATTTCATTTATAATCTTTATAAATTTAACATAAAATGTTGATTTGAAAAATTTGACTCTGGCGACATTTTGTGCGATTTTTTTTGTTTTTTTTGCGATTTCTTGCAACTGTTTTGGCGACGTAGGTGAAAAAAAATCTGACAACCCTGGATTACGACGATATTTTTAGAACTCAGTGGCAATATCATCTTAAAATCCCATGAGGGTTGTTTTATTATCCGCATATTGGATGTTATTACCAACACAAACTCTTTATTTTTTTCTTGGACCAGAACTCAGGGGACGACCCCTACTTATGCAATGCATAGTGTTTGAATTAGGAAAATAGGTTATGGGAAGGAGGATAAAGGGAGTATTGTTTGTGAACATTTGACTTGAATTTTCTTAAATTGAAAGTGGCAGGGAATACTTCTGCTGGTAGTTTATTCCACATACGGACAGTACGGCTAAAGAAAGAATTTTCCCTGTAGTGTGTTGTGCGATCAACTGTCCAAGCGATCACAAATGGGTGAGCCCTGACTGAAAAACGTGTATTACGTAAAAAACTACATGTTTCAGGAACAAGTTCCCTGATCGATAAAACAGCGAAACATAACCCACATTGCGATAATGATCCAATTAATCAATAGAGTTGGATATGCTACTGTCACCAATAAGCACCTTCGCCCTCTTCTGAACGTGGTCGAGTGACTCCAAAATAGACTTCGAAGTAGAATATATATATATATTTGGTCGAATATAGGTGTTATAAATAATATGGAGATCTGATGAAGTAAAGTATTTTCTATGCCGTTTTAAAAAACCAAAGCACTTGAACGCTTCTTTTGACTCTTGAAAAATGTGATTGGTCCAGCTGACATCACACTGGATTCTCATGCCTACAACGTCAAGAGTGTCTGATTCCTTAACATTTACACCGCCCATAAAAACAGATGAAGCAACGTGAGCTGTTGTGCGTTTGTGCGTTAATAAACAACACTGAGTCTTAAGTGCATTAAAATCGACTCTGTTCGCACAACCCCATTCCGAGATTGTATCTGAAAATAAAATTCTGACTAAAAAATTAAAATAGAAAAAAAGTCTGAAATACAGTTGGATATTTATGAAATATAATTGGGAATTTTTAAAAAGATAAATGTAAATGGGAATTTCTGAATTTCAATTGGAAGTTTCTCAAATATAAAAGGAATATTTTGCAACACAATTACAACCTTCTGAAATATATTTCGAAATTTCTGAAATACAAATGACCACTAAATGTATGCTCATCATCTGCTGCATCTAGCAGATCTAGTATCATCTGAAATTAATTGCTGAGTATGTAAAGTCTATCAATCAAGAAGATAAATATTGAATTTTTCTATAATTGAAATTAATTTTAATAACATTTTCTATACCTGCATTTTATCAAGGGTTAATAGGCTTACAGTTTTATTCCGTTCCAATTGTGTATGTGCTTTAAAACACTCAAATGTTAGAGTTCTTAATTTATTGCAAATGTCTTTGCTATATCCTGGTTATGTATACTTTGGAAAGTCTTTATTTGACCCTTTCTCTAGTTAAAACTAGTCACTGTTCTATTATAGTATTTAACAAAATCCAAAACTTGATAAAACTGCACAAGATACTGGAACTTAAACTACACACACTACATACATATGTTAGAGAGAAAAAAATGTTGTATGTGGCATTTAAATGACTACAAAGTTAACATTTTACCACCACCACCAACTAACTGTCTTTTGTGTATATTGACAATAAATGCAGGAAGCAATTGCTTTAATTTGCAATTTTAATGTTTTTTTTTCTTGTTTTCGTTTACTCTATTTTAAGGTGCTCAATTCGAGAATACAATCGAACGGTTTGGTTAGTACTGTTACCTACCTGCCACAAACAGATTCCGAACTAATAACACTGGCCTGTTGGGCCAGCAATGCAGTGGGTCGTCAAACAACACCCTGTTTAGTGCATATACTGCCAGCAAGTAAGTAAAGTTTGGATGGTATTTAAAAGAAATTTAAATGAGTTTTTACTTTATTGTTAAACATTTTTTATTACAGATCCACCAGAAGCTCCCAGAGCCTGTGAAATACGCAACGATACCGTTTTAGAGGTGGTTTGTGTGGCTGGCAATGATGGTGGTCTGTCGCAATACTTTATTTTGGAAGTTGTGGGAGGAGATCCTTTGTATTCCAGTGACTCGACAAGGACTTTTAGTGATACTAGTCTGGGCGATAATGAAATATCAACAATGAATGATCAGGTAACGAAAGCAACTTCTTTAAATTTTAATTCAAATAAAAAAAAAAATTATGTTTCATAAATCGTATTTTATGATTAAATAGTATATTCCCTATAATTTGTTTAAAAGACAAATGTATCACATTTTATGTATGGCTAAGAATTTACTAATTATTCCTGGAAAATAGATATAAACGTTTTACTTTCTTAAAAAAAAAACAAATATTTGAAAAAAAAAATATTGCAAACATTAATTAAAACCCAGTTTAGCATTTAAACCAAAAACATCCCTCAAAAATGCGTATCCTGTGTTTATTGTTTATCAGAAAGTAGTAAAACTCTCTCTCCGCAACTCTCTGCTCCCTACATCTTTTGATATTATGAACCAACTATTGTATTAACAAACATATCAACAACAGATACGTTTCTTTCAACAAAGCTTACTTTAACTGTATGTAAATATTTAGGTTTTTTAAAAGTTTTTCTATTAGAATAATTCAGAAAACAGCAAAAAGAAAACACAAAACAAGGGACACAGAAACTTTAAATGTTACTAAGGACAACAATTTAATACACATTCTCCCGCATTCTAAAAACAGCAAAAACCGAACATAAACTACAATATCCTTTTTAGTTATAGGCTTTTAGTTGGCATTTTACTGATACATATTAAAACAAAAAATATAAAGAAAAATGTAAAATTAATAACAGATTTAAAGTGAAGGATGTTCATTCATCTGAATTGTTGAAATTATAAAATAAAACCCTTAAGGAAAATCACTAACATGGTAACGTTTCCAGCAGTGAAAGCCAATGCCTGTATGTAAGTCCCTTTTTCACATTATCTAGTTGGGTTAAAATATAAAATTTTGCATAAATTTTAAAATAATTTAACATAAAATATTTGGGTAAATTAACTTACAGTTTTTACGCATCATTGCATCATCATAGAAAATGTATAATATCTCGAAAACCTTATGTCAGTTAAATTATGTAGATAAATTTACTTACGTTTATAAGTATGGGCAACATATTGCGTATGTATATTAAACCATCAGATCGTGTGCTATTGATATTGTCTTTTCAATGACTGTTCTTTGGTGGCAAGTGAGTAAAATGAAAAAAAAAAGTGGAAACTTCATTAAGTTTGAAAGAGTGGCCTTTTATAAATTATTCATGCCCAAAAATTTTGTAATTTGCATGTAACCAGGAACTATTAGTTATATTTTGTCCAGCAGCATCCTCAGTATAACATCTGCCAATGGTTTTTAATATAGTTTTATAGTCACAATTTTGCCAAAATCAAATTAAGACCTTTGTAACAAAATAAAGCAAATGAAAAATATATAAGTTATACCTGCAATTAGTTTTTATTACAAAAATGTCTCAATTTCTAGCCTTAAAACTAATGTAATTTAAGCTGTTTAGTAGAATAAATCCTAGCAAATAGTGTTTAGTAAAGTAAGTTTCTTAGGTAAGGGAAATAATCCAGAACTTGCTTGAAGGTGATAAATTGGCTTCTACTACACATTTTGCGATAGGCTACGGAACAGTTATTTTGCATAATATTGTGAGTCTTTAAGCCAGTAAAAAATTTACTTACAAATTAATTTAAAAAGTAATAGGAAATTGTCGACCAGACAGCTTACAAATCTACTAGAAAAAGTAGTTAATTTTGTTTGAGATGTCCCAAAAGTAATCCGTTATAATTTTGCCACTTTTAACCAAAAAATTAATAACTTATTTTTATACTGAAAAGTTTTATAAAAATGTGTAGCTGTAGACTTATTATATTATAAAATAAGTAAATAAGCAAATAAAAAAAAAATTAAAAAAGAAAAAGATTTACAATCATATACTAAGTGCTGTTTCACACATTTCAGTTTCAGCTGCCCAGAATGAAACAATCTGTTTAGAAAATTAGACTAGCAACTTCCAGTATGTAATCCTTTTTTTTCTCTTTTCACTTCTCACCCAAAAATACTTGCCTTGAAGAGTCAGAATTGAAATGTGTGAAAGCCGACTAATTCTTCTGTATCTATTTATTTGAAGTAAATTTTTTGAATTTTATAATTATGATCTTTTTTTTTATATATATATAAAGTTTATAAAACTTTACTTACATTCTTCATTTTAATATATATATAATTATTTAATTAATAATACAAAAAGTGGCGAATAAACCTACGAAATAATGCATTCTGAAAGTAATTCAAATAAAGAATGTAAGTAAAATTGTTGCTGGGAATATAGCACGTTCTTTATCGTAGAACAGTCTTTTCTATAAGAAAGTTTATGCAGAACAGAACGTTCTAGACAATTTGTCTATAACAAGTCTATAGAAAATATTTTATGAACAAAGTTTTCTATAGAAAAGTTTTTGTATGACAATCTTTTCTATAGCAATGTTTCTGTATAACAGTCTTTTCTATAGAAAAATTTGTGTATAACAGTCTTTTGTATAGAAAAGTTTATGTATTACAGTATTTTGGAAAAGTTTGTGTATAACAGTTATGTACAACAGTCTTTTCTATAAAAACGTTTATGTATTACAGTCTTTTCTATAGATATAACAGTCTTCTATAGAAAAGTTTGTCTATAACAGTCTTTTGTTTGTGGAATTTTTATAGATTAATACTGTGTTCAGATATGCAACTTTATTGAGTCAATATGCGGTTAATTGACAATATGATTTTAAGTGTTCAGCCATACGCAATTTACAGCTTCATTTGACAGCTGGAAAACAAAACAAAAATACTCTAAATGGTTGTTGTGTTTCTATGTAAACAAACTTACCTTCACATTGATTTTTTAATAATTTCTTTTGTTGACATTTGCCATTTTATACAATTTTGTTCACTAAACACAGTTGTGAACAGTGGTGCATTCGAAATCTTACTCAACATTATAACAATTTCGTACTTATTGCGCAATAATTAATTGAGATTTTATATGGAATATTGAGCTCAATAATGGCGTTTATTGCGATTATCGCAATAAAGTTGCATATCTGATAACAATATAAAAGAATGTATTCTTATTTTTTGTCATTTATCATTGCTAGTTGAAATAAAATTAGTAACTTTGTGTATATAGAAAATTATAAAAAAATAATACATTTTAGAATTCAACTAAAATCTTTCTAAAATCGCAAATTATTTATGACTTCAACAATCACAGCCTGATTACATTTAGTTTAATGTCTAAACCTTTTGATAAAAACGAAGAAAATATTTAAATCAAAACAAGAAAATCCCACCACCCTTAACGCACCTATACTACAAACACATGTGAAGTTAAAAAGATACAACAGAAATAAAAAAAAAAAAAAGTTTTTAATAAAATTTTCAAGCTTGAATAATTATTTCAAGAGAATAAAATTAAAAGCTAAGAATGAATAAAAAGCAAGTAAAACTTTTATTATGCAGCATTTAAAGCAGTTTTGAATACATGACTAAAAACTTGTGTTCATCATCAATATCTATGTAGAAGTTGCTATGATTTCTTGTTTTTCCTTTATCTCGTTTTGAGAAATTCATGCGTCCATCATAATAAAACTCATCATCATGGTTATTTCAGTTCTTTAACTACAAAAAGTTGGGTTTCATTTTTTATCCATTTGTTGATATACATATTTTTATATTATGCATCATATAGCTTTATAATTTTGTAGTTATTTTGTTTGGGATTCATAACTTTTTGGAATAAAACTTGGTGTGTTCTTTTGGCTTGACTGAATTTTATCAAGCTAATAAAGCCTCCTTGTTGATGTTTTTTCTAGTTTCGTTTGCGTCAGTCGTTGGTCTTGGTTGTTAGATACCTTAAAGTTGATTAAATTTAAGGGACATCATACGTATGTAAGTATATACACTCACACAGTATCATGTTACACTGTTTCCAAGGAGCAAAAGTTTTAACTTTAGCAATTGTTTTCCAATAAAACAAATATCCAAAGTCTACTAGTTATGGCTATAGTTTGAACTAGGCGATTCAAATATTCTGTCATATTATCAAAAGTTTGTGAATTTCCAAAATAACTTTAGCAGTTTTTAGAACTTCAACAGTTTAGTAAAATGTTTGTTCAAAAAATATTCAAATATCTACATACTCGTATGTACATGCCAGTTATACTATTTCAAAAGCTCTATATAGCAAATGCAAATTATTATATTATTACACATATATTTCTATTGTTATTTATATAATCTTTTTAAATATTTAAATTTTGAAATTGTGTAAACTTAATAAAAATTAACAAATCATAATTTATTTTTGTATTTCTTTTTTCTATCATTTCTCTTGGGCAGGCTACATCAGCACCTATATTTCGTATACAAGAACCAAATCCACAATTTCGTTTAAACAATTTGGAGCCGGGACGAGAATATCAATTTGTGGTCTATGCTGTCAATGCAAAAGGTCGCAGTGATCCACCCGTAGTTATAGAACGTGTGCGTGTGGCAGCCCAATTGGGGCCATATGGTAAGTTATGCATGTATTGTAAGTTAAATAATGACACACAAAACAACTACTACAAAGGAGTACCGCAGTAGCAGTAGTGCAATTGAATTTATTACAACTCTTAGAAATCTAAATTCCTTAAAACAAAATTTTATTTACAACTTTTGCTACCAAATAATTATGACTAAAAGACAATTTTCTTTTTAAGCATAAAACTCAGTGACTTATTCTTTATACCAGCCAAAAAGGCTACAAGAACATGAAGTAGGCAATAAGAATAAACGAAATATCAAAGTAAAATATTACGTATATATATTAATGAGATTATGCCTTCAAAATTCTTATATACATATGTAAATCTTTTTCCTACTTACTGATAAAAGAACTTTGTGTATTAGAATATTTACAAATTTTACAAGAAACGTTTTTCAAGCAAAACTATTAAGAGTCTATAAGTTGAAGCTGTGTAATAAAACAATAAATTTTGTCACTAGATTATTTAGAACGAGACGCCTGAAGTAGTTAGAATAAAACTAACGAAACGTTGGGTAAATAAAATAAAAATCGAACAAGTTTTTTATTTATGTTTGAAAACAAACATTTGACCAAATTAGCCTGAAGGAAACTCCTTAAAAATTATAATAATTATAAACATTGGTCACAAAAACAAATTAACTCATAAATTTATTTATTGTAAAATTAAGTTAATGAAACCAATATTTAAAAAAACAAATCTTCTAAAAATCCGTGTTTTTCTTTTGATGTATTGCATTATCTATTGCACAATATTTCAATTTACTTGCACTGCATAGTTATTCAAATATTTGTGCAAAACTACTGTTGCACTCTGTTGTATCTTTCCTTTTGATAGCAGCATAATGTTATTCAATTGGCTGACACCAATCAAGTGTAGTTTTGAATAATCACAGCGTGCTCTATTTGGACAAACTTTTACTGAAATGTGATAATGCCTAATAGAAAACAAGAAACGTTTCTGTAGCCATGCCCCTCTTATCCCTCCGTCATACACATGTTCTGATTTTCACATTCGTAACGCATGAAGTCTAGCGAGACCCACATAGTTCTTTATGTACTTAATTCAAAAAAACAATGTTTTTAATTAAATGTAAATAATATTTATATGTATTATAATTTTTAAATAAATTACGCAAAAATATTCATATGTTAACTTTCATTATCATCAACACAAACATAAAGCAGAGGTGCTGAAAAATTTAACGACAGTTTCAATAAAACTTTTTCCTTATGAATTAACTAGATGGAGTTACTTCTTAGTATGTTTATTGGTTTTTTTCTGAACCTTGTTTAATAGATATAAATAAATAATAATATATAACTGGACAAAAAATAATTAAAAATAGCATTTAGAATACAAAATATGACCAGACCCTTGTGTTACAAATGTGATGTGTGTAGTAAAATATTCGAATAAGTGTCCTTATATATCCTTTCCAGGATTTATTTTCTAAATATCTATAGCGAACTAAATTGTGGAAGGGTAGTTACCAGAAATTTCAAGTCTCTAACTACATAAGTATTAAATATAATATAATAACACATCAAATTGAAAAGGATGTGGCCAGACTCAAGTGTAATACAAAGGGTTATAAATGTTCGAAGTTATAGTTGAAGTGGTGACAAACCGCACTACAAATCATTGCATTTTCAGCAATTTATCCATTTTTGCCACATCTTTCATAGTAGAACAATTGTTAAAAGTTTTTTAAATATAATTGCACGATACGTTTGCAGACCAGCTAAACAGAAAAAATTATAGTGTTGCAATAACCAAACGTAAAAACAAACTTCTGTATTCTCTGGCCGGCTTGACAAAAATTATATTGAAAATAACGTGGCTATGCCCATTTATTATTATTTGCGATATTTAAGACAACGAAGAATTTTTGCGTCTGCCGCCAAACTGTTTTCAATATACAAAGATATCTTCAGTGTAAAACGTTTTTTTTTTAGTATAATTCTGTGTCTACGTGCTTGCAGGTCACCATAAAAGCCCACCCAGTAAAACAAAATTCGTGTTTTTTAAAGCACTTAAGAGAAAAAGCGCATAAGCGAGTGCTTCAATAAAACCTCTCTTTTGAAGCAGTAAATGCTTACGAATAAAATATACAAAAAAGATGTTTTTTTAGTGCTGACACCGAAGAAGTTTTTAAAGCGAAAAAACAAAAATGAAATTATAGCCTACAGATTTACGTATGACAACGAAAGTCATTTACAAAACGAATATCGCGCTGCTCAGTTACTATGAATAGATGACGTAAAACACTTTAGGAAAGTGCTTTATTTGCATGTTTGCTTAGATTAAAAGAAGCGCTTATTGTCAACAGAAAGTACTCCTCCAAACCGGAAACACCTCATATAAAAAGCATGCATCCCATCAGCAGGTTTGAAGCGATTTGAGGTATGAGTTTATACAAAAAAGCCTGCTCCTTTTAGAGCACATTTTTTACTGGACATTTAAGCCTTCTTAGTTTTCATTTGCACATTTTGCTCACAGTCTCTACTTTAGTATAATCATTATTTTTAGAAAATCATTTAATATTTTAGTTACCTAATGTAAATATATATTTTGTCATTAAATTCTAAATACATTTAAACTTCAATTTTATAATTACAATTGCTAGGCTTGTTACCTCTTTAAAATACCTTTAAGTCATAAACTACACAAATGTTTCGATATTTATCAACTCCCAACGTTACACATTCTAAAATTTTCCTAATCTCTTTAAAAGTATTTAAAATACAAAAGCAGTTTTCCTTTGATATTAAAATATCCTCTGAAAACAAACACAGACAGACATATAAGTCCGAATTTACACAAAGCAATTTTTGTTGAGAAGATTGATGCAATTTTTTGCTTTAAATTCCTACAATTCATTGGTATACACATACATTGTATGTATGTCATACGAAAAAGACGCTGCAAATAACGCGAGTAGTCTATACACTCATGTATGGACTGCTCTATAATGGACCAGGTGTACTCCAAACATAATCCATTTGTATGAAAAAAACTAGTTCATTTAACTTTACGATGTAATAGGACTGTACCATATAATACAGCTTTGCATAACACGGGACTAGTGGCAAAACTACTCCTTGTAAATACTTCAAATGCTTTACAACAACGATTGCGGTTGCTTAAGTACGTATAATTGTCGTGTAATAAGAATGTCTGCTTTGAAAATGAAGCGCTCCAAGAGTCACTACATTTTAGCTACAATGGACCAAGTACTTCACAGATTTTTGCAGGGGGCAATAACACGAATTGCAATTACAATCGAGTGTGTACTCGTTTCACCTTCCCCTCACCATGATGTCCAAAAGTTAAATCAGCTTAGCTTGGCTTAAAGAATTGCTTTGTGTAAATTGGGACTAAGCAGCTATTTATGCTTATATTCTCTATAAAATTGTACATCTTAGCAGGCAACTAATTGTAATCCACTTATAGTAAAAATTATGCAATCGACTGTGAACAAATTCAAACACATACATGTATAATATAATAAATTACTCAAGTATTTGAAAGAGGCGTACGATATACATATTTGTGTACGAGTAAGTACGTATTTTACTTGAATTTCATTCCCTTTCATCACATTTAATAACAGTCGGAAGAGTGAAGATTTTATTTCAATTTCAGTTGTGTGCAAAAGCATAAAGCAAAACAACAACAACAACAACAAAAACAAATCATAATTGTTACAATACTTTTGCTTGTTGTAGCTGCTGTTGTTTCATTTATTTTCTTTATTTTGGGGTTGTAATGGGGTTTAATATTTTTCCGTTTCCTTGTGAAGTGTGTGTGTGTCTGTTAAAGAGACTGTTAAAGCAATAAAAAATTTAATGTCTCAAATTTGTTGTTTTTCATTTTGATTTTTTCTTACCACTCCCCTTCTCTTTCTTAGTAGCACAGTGGCAATTTAAGTACTAAATGGCAGTTGTTATTATTATTTTTGTTTGTCATTTAAGATTTTTGTATTACATTTATGTTTCTATGATGTTTAATGACAAGCTGAGTATGTTGTTTTTTTTTTAAGTTTTTATTTTTTTGCACAACTGTGACGCAATTGTTTGTAATAGGGTTTGCTTTGTTGTTTTGCTGCAAAAAATCTCTTTACTTTGTATATATTTTAGTTAATTGTCAGAATTGAAGAAACGGTTTTGAAAAGTTTATTTAAATTGCCACATTTAATAGTTCTTCATGTAACCAACTAAAAGAATGTTTAGCTTGTTTTCGTTTTGACCAAAAGTTCTCTAGTCTTTGTCATCTCTTTAAATGTCTTAAGTTATACATATAAATAAACTATCTTTATGTCACTATACCACCCCAATTAAATTTTTATTTAAGTTTAATAGAGGTGGGGGGAGTGATACTGAAATTCTTGACAATCATTTTATTTTAGCAATTTAGAATAATTGGAGTTGATTTACCAGCTGAGTTGATATAATTTGGAATTGAAATGATTATGTCTGAACTTTCTATAACACAGTAATAAATTAGGGATAAATATTTAAAGGATATTTAAACAGTCATATTAAGAAATAATATAACGTTTTAAAAATTTAATAACAATTTATACTTTTCATTCCCTAACATACAAAATTTGCATTAATAGTGTGTTAGTACTCATATGTCTAACAACATCCTGAAAGTTTTTAATAATGCAAGTGATTAGAACTAATGCTTCCGCTGTAATATTAATACTCGCTCCTACCCTGAACAATTTAGAAAACTATTTAGTTTGCTTTTTTCTTTTTTTGAATAACTCACAGAAGAAAAAAACACTGACACAAAAATATGCCCAACTACTTGTATTACAACACTTAGGGCGAACGACAAGAAAGATACCAAAAAGGCAATAAACTAAAAAAGGATGTTGTTAAAATTTACCATACATTATTATGCTGTATGTATGTAATTTTTAACATTTCTTATTGTTTTTCATTTTTGCCCGGCAAGAAGGCTGGCTAAAATTTTTAGGGCTATAAGTTTATTACGGCTAATTGGAGAGATTTCTACTTTGGAAGAAAATTATGGTTATATACAAACATATTTGGATATTTAAGATTTATTGCGCAATATATTGTGTATACGACTTTACTATCATCATCATTTGCTTTGGTATTAAAATTAAGTTTTAATTACTACTGGTAATTAGAGCATCTAAGTGTTGCTGAAATTTTGTTTCATTTAAATAATATCTTAATTAGATGTCTTGAATTTCCCTTATAAATGATTTAAATACCTTATGAGTTTTAATTAATTTCCATATAAAACAAATTAGACGTTAATGAAGAACTAAAGCATGTTACAAAATACCCAAATATGTATATACACCTAATACTGTTTTTACACGCTAATTGTTTCCGGGAAATTTCGTGTAAAAGAATACAATAATCGTATGCAAAATAGGTGATTGGTTCCTTACCTATTGAAATTAGTGAAAAACAAGGATTTTTAAGAACAACTATTAAGGTTTATAATATTAAATCACGAATATAATATGTTTTTATACAAGGATAATTATTAAAGAAAAAAATTCTCCTTAAGCTTAAAAGTAATTTAAAAAAAAATGTATGACAAATTCATTTGATTGTATGCGACAAAAGGAAATTCCCCTAAATTTGTGCTATTTACAATTGCCATTGACCAGTAAATTTCCTTGTATCTACAAAAAGGGATTTCCCCTAAATTTTTGATATGAACATAGTGCGCAAAAATTCAATTTAACAAAAAAATTTAAGCCCAAAAGATTTGGAATCGTGCTAGAGGGAATAAAAGTGTAAAAAAATTTTAAATTTGTTTAATTTTAAACCGTGTAAAAAAGGCCGTGTAAAAACAGAATTAGGTGTAGCCCTTTATTTACTTTTTCTGATTTTTCGACCTTTTTATTTATTTAACAATTATATTTTATTTTTCGAAATTAATATTGTTTTTAGTTTTATTTATTATTTTTTCCGATATTTCGCTGCAACAATGTGTAGCATCTTTATTTTTGTAGCGAAATATCGGAAAAATAAAAAAATATAATTAAAAACAATATTAGACCTTAATTTCGAAAAATAAAATATAATTTTTTGATTTTCTCTCATTTAACAAGTAAGAGTGCTATATTCGGCTATGCCGAATCTTATATACCCTTCACCTTTGTTGTGGATGCATAATTATATTATATACATACATACATATTGTATATATTATATTGTTACGTTTTTACCTTTTAAAAACGGTGGTTTATTTCCTTTAAATAAACCGGATTCTTTTTAAATGCAAAATAAAAGCGCCAAGTACTTTGAAGAAAATATAACGAGGCTTTATTTATTTAAAGGTACACAAACACAATTAAAAAAAATTAACCACTGTCTTTTTACACGTTTATACTACGGTTTAAAAACACACACTTAAACACTTTGTTTGATTAGCGCCATCTGTTTATGCGAAAATTAACTATAACAATATTAATACACTTAGTTTTTTGATGAAATTTTCAGAGGTTGCCTCGGATTTTTGCTCATATCTCCCTTATTTGTGGACGGATTTTGCTGATTTTAAATAGAAAACTTCTAGAAAGCATGTCTGACAGAATTATTGAAGATTTGGATCCCGAAGATATATGGGGACTTCAAAAAAATTGATTTCAACATCCAGACAGACAGACAGACAGACGGACAAGGCTTAATTGACTCCGTTATCTATAAGGATCCAGAATATATATACTTTATAGGATCGGAAAATTATATTATGGAAATTACAAACGGAATGACAAACCCTTCTCATGAAGGTGAAGGGTATAAAAAGCAAATGCTTGAAATTTTGCTAAAACTATTTGTGTTTGGAGTTTGTCATTTAAAATTTTTTTTTTATTCAAAACGCGAAACTTCAAACAAAATGTGCAGCGTCGAAACTGTATCCAATTCTGCTTTAGCATTTGACTTTTAGAGGACAGGTAACAAGTCTATGACTTTGGAGCATAGAAAATTCAAAACTGTTAAATACGGAACAACCTAATATATGTATGTATGTATTGTATATACATACGTATGTATGTAATTATTTTTTACTTACTCACATTAACAAAATATCTATTAAAGCAGATGCCTATTAGTTAGAGAATACGTTGTATGTTCCCTCGATTTATAAACATATTTAGTTAAGTGATAAAAATAAAATGTAGAAAAAACCTTGTGCTTGTGTTATTTTGTTCATGGTGCGGTGTTTATTGCATACATTTTTTGCTATTAGTGAAAATCAACATACTCAAGCAAACACAAGCCCTCATATATACCCTAACATACAAATATATACACAACTCACTTACTTCCTACCTTAACATACATAAACACACACCAAAGGACAGCATTTACTTAGCCCATATTAACTACGGCTATGGAACGAACCGCAGCAGCAGCAGCACTCTACTAGAGTATATTCACTTTTGTCTTAACTGCCTGCTATCCAGCTGCTTAAACGCCAAAAAAAGAAAACAAAAAACATTAGAAATATTAGAAATATTTCAACATGCCATTTCGTTTTTGGGCAAAATATCACTTTAACTACGAACTACGGCAAGTAACAGCAAACTGAGTATGTAGAAATTAGAAGTGGCAGAGTAGATACAAGAGAAATAGAGTAAAACGTACGAGTATGTACATACATATATGCCGTATATTGTTTTTGATTGCTGTTTTTTCTGTTTTGTTTGCCGTTATCAAGCTATTTTGCTGTAGTCATAATGTTGTTTTAGTATTTGCTATTGCCACTGGTAGTGTTGTTGTTTTGTTAGCATTCTCAACCATTGTTTCAGGCCCGAGGTCAAAACCTTGTGAAAATTTATGTTGCAGGAACGTGTTTTTGTGCCAACATAAAATTTAACCAATACGTACTATGCATGTATCTACATATGTGTGTAAGTGTATAAAAAAACTGGAAACACATTTATGTAGAACATGCACATAATCATATACATATGTAAATGTTTACCTATATTAGGAAGTCAAATTTGAAAATATTGCAAATCGTGTGTAAACTATTTTGTATGCAGTTAAGCTGAAAACTGCAAATAAATCTGTTACAAATCTGTCTGCGACTTACAAACCGCCATTGCACAATTTTTTTGTTCCGTTACTTAAAACAAAATTATTTAGTTATTGCTTTAAATGTTGGTCACTCCTAATACACAGGTATTTTTATAAACGTACATTTAGTACTCTTTCTAAATTTTATTGTATTTTACCCGGTGTCGAAAAACATACACTCATAACTATTTGAATGTATGTATGTATTTGAATGTATGTATATAAACTTTATAAACAGTAGTTAAGAAGACGCTATTGCACAGATTTTCTGAGATTTTAATGGGTATATAAACTTTTTAAATGACTTTGGCGCTAATCATGAAACTTTGTAATATTGGGAATAAATAAATACAATTTCTAATTAAAGTATTATATCTGTTACCCTCTTTATAAAGCGTGATTCATTTCGAGGTTCCCTACATTTTTAAAGAAAAAAAAACAGAAAATTCAAATTTAAGGGGAATGTTTATTATCATTTGCAAGAACATTCTTTGGCATTTATTTTTTGAAGATTATATCTATCAAATGTTGGCCGTTGCTACGTCGCAGATAGTCTATCCGTTGAGTCCAATTTTCGATGACTCATTCGAGCATTTCGACTGGTAACAGAATCGAAGCGGGTTTGTCTGCATAAACTTTAGACTTTATATATCCCCACAGGAAAAAGTCTAACGGTGTAATATCACACGATCTTGGTGGCCAATCGATCGGCTCAAAACGTGAAATTATGTGCTCACCGAAGTGTTCTGTCAATGAATCCATTGATTGGTACGATGTGTGGGAAGTGGCGCCGTCTTGCTGAAACCAAATGTCGCCGAGATCACGAGCTTCAATTTCAGGCATCAAATAGTCGGTTGCCATGGCAGGATAATGGTCGCCATTGACGGTTACGTTCGCACCGGCATCATTTTTATAGAAATATGGACCGATGATTCCACGGGCCCACAAACCACACCAGCGTGCTGGAAGTGGTCTATTCGGTCAAATATTATCCAATAATGAGTGCTGGGTCCCAAAATGGGTGATGGTGTTGCGAATAGTATGCTCAGATTATGTTGACCATAAGTTGAGGGAAGTGCACGAAACACAATCCTCACAGAACGTGAATTTGCATAATAAAGCTGAACGATTTATAAACAATACTAAAGAAAAATAACATGACATGAAAAAAATGCTATTGAAAAAAGTAGCTCTACTTGAATCACACTATATTTTATTGGCAAATTTCAAACTATATTAGAAAAATATGTATTAAAAAAAATTTGCGAATTAAAAGACTTTCAGAAATTCTGTATAAACCCTAGTTATTGTTGAAAAGAATATTATTCTCAAATCGAACTATTGTTCTCAAAATGCCAGATCATTTTCAAAAGCATATCATATCATATTTTTTGAACAAACGTTTGACAATAACAGACTGTTCAAATGATAATTTATATTTTTGAATTGCATTGGAGTGAGTTTCAAAACGTTTGTTATTCAGCAACATAAACAAATTTTAATTTTTCTAATTTTTACATATAGTATATCCTTCATTCGCCTCACTGTGTCTGTAATCATAAAAATATGCCTACTTCGTAATCATGAAATCATATACTTACAAAAAACACACAAACTCATACATAATCACACAAACTGACTTTGACTTAATACTTCCATATAGTTATACGTACCTGTGCTTTCCCTCGCAAACATCAAACGACAATACATTTTATATTGTTACCTTCCTTGCCCCAAAAAAGGAAAACAATAGTAAAACAAAAACAAAAGCTTGTACCAAAAAATATTTATACATCTGTATATGTATTTCCCTTATAAAACAATGACTCTTTACAAAAGATTCTTAACATTTTATAACGTTAATAATAATAACATAAAAAAAAGAGCGAATACTTTTATACTAAAGAGATGGTAGCAAAGGATGTTGGTGTAACCACCAAATGTTTACCATTTTATAGAACTAATTCGAAAAGACAGAGATTGCGTGTTTTATGCTATAGTGAGTTCTGAAAAGTTAATTTCTGTTTATCCTACATAAGACACAGTTGATTATACGAAAGAAACTTATCAGTTGCTTACTATAAGAAAATATATTGAGTTAGAAAAAAATAATAAATACAGAATTGAAAATAACAATTAATTATGACCATCAAAAGAATTCGTTAAAACTTATCAGTATAGATTTACTATGAGTAGTTTGACAGCAAGAATTAACAAACTTATTACTTTTTTAATTCTTCTACTCTCATCATGGAAAATAATCCAATATACCCTCCCCACTGTGTTGGTGTAGGGTATAAAAAGCTCTTATTATTTTATTCCCATACAATACAATACAGTTATCCAAAAAAAAATGTCATTCAAATTGACAGTGTTTTTCATGGTTTTTAAAGTTTGGGGTCGTTTGGCTCCAGGTGGGTTTAAGGGTTATTAATTTCGATTTTTGCTCTAATATGGGCTAATATTGTTAAGATTTATTTTCTCAAGTTGACCTAAAAATATATAATATTAATATCTTATCAAGAGATATCCCAAATATCGCAAAATTCAATCTTCACAATTTTAGAATTAACATATTCTGTTTTAAGTAAAAAGCAATGGCTTTTATTTAAATTTTACAACACTAAAGAAATTAAGATTATTCCCCAAAATATGACAAAAATTAGTCACAAAAAATCTAGGAGACATAATTTTTTTTTCTTTTTTATTCCCTCATATATTCTTAATCGGCACAATCATGAATAAAAAATCCGCGGGAGTTTTTTCCCCTTTTATTTTTTCAACATTGAATTTTAACAGGAAAAATAGGAAACGGGAAAGAACTCCTACGGAATTTTTATTTATGATTGGGCTGAATAATTTCCAAAAAGTTGTCAAAAAATTCGAAAATTTTTTTAACAAAATTTTTAAAAAAATTTAAATGAAATTTTGCAACGGCCTTTAATCCGTTAAAATCAATATCAACCGTATTTGATAATAGATAAACATTAATATACGAAGATATACAAGAACATATATCATACAACAAGTGAATACGGATATACTATATTTGAAGTAAACAAGTATGGTCAAGCACGACCATATAATGTATATGTATGAAATAGTTTTTTTGAAAATGGACGCTATATGGGAAATTATGGATTATGGACCGACCATCCAAAAACGTATTACCCTGGCTTTTACTTTATCTCCATATAAATACTTTTAAAAGATTTATGATGGTTAAAGTGAATTACGGAGAGGGTCTTATATGGGAGTTTCGACTAACAATATGGATTGACTATTATTAAATTAGTTGTCATCTTTTCTCTATATATGAAACTTATTTTTGTTGAATTTGACTTGGATACTAAAATTTTTAAGAGATTTATGGTCGGTTTTGTGATTTTCGATAGTTAGCCTTATATTATTAATTTCTATTTTACATGTTGCCTCCTTTTCTTCAGTTTTTTCATATTTATGTCAAGACTTCGTCTCGAAAACCTGAATACATTTGTTTTATTATATCTGCAGTGGTGCAGAGGGTTAGAACAAAAAGAATTCTGATGAGAGAAAGTGGTGTTTCTAGAAACATATGTAAATTCAACAGCCCAGGTTCGAATCCCAGCCAAAAAAATTATCAATAAAAAAAATTTTAATAAAAAATGTTTTCAAGTTGTAAAACAATTCCTAACTTCAGTAAAAATAATTTTATGAAAATTAAATTTAATGAACTCGAGCCCGACTAAATAAATATCAAAGATTTTCAATATCTTCAAAATTGCGACCTGTACTCTGCGCACAAGCTTTACATGGACAGCCAGCCAGACGAGCGGACGGACATCTTTCGATCGACTCAGAGAGTGATTCTGAGACGAGAGGTATACTTTAAGGTGGGTGTTATAGCACTATTTAGGGGCACAAATCCAATAAACCCTCCCCACTATTGTATACTTAAAGGTGTAGGGTATAAAAATGCTTTCAGTTGAAATATTTCCCAATTTTGTTTTTTATGCACGTTTCGATTATTTGCCATAAGAATGCAAAACAAAATATTTATTAGCAAAATCTGTTGCAAAAACCGGTAGAGCTGTTGCGGCACCAGTCAATTGTCATTACGAGTTAATTCTTTTCAGAGCGTGTTTCTATATTCCACAGAACAATTCTAGTGGGGTGACAGCCTGTATCTACAATTTTTTTTTTCCAACAATCTTAGATTACTCCATTGCACATATAAAAGTGAAATCAGTAAAATCTAATAGTAATCCGTTGGTAGATTATACAACTTTTTAAACTTAGTTGTGATTTAATTATTTAAATTTTAGTTTAAAGATACACATGTGTAACTGTAACATAGATTTGATAATTTGTAACAGTGATAGTATGTGTAAAAAAGTTTAGAAAAGATGGGTGTGTGTTTATACTCAGCAGTTAAAATAAACAATAAAGAAACCTTTGAGGAGGCCTTCCTTATTAATATCATTGAAATCAGAAAATGTTCCTGATTTTTCTCATTTATCATATAATACCTTCTACCTGTTCGACTACATTTCCTATTAAAATAAAAAAAAATATTAAGGGTAGTTTGCTACTCTCCTAAATATTATAATATTAATGGTATAACATTTTTTTGTTATACCTAAAAGATGATTAAAAATGTTTCCTTCTGTCTGGTTTTGGCAGAGGGTTCTTGTGTAAATCATAGTTATTTAACATTTATACATACATATTTTAATTTTATTTTCTTTAAAAAATATAAGTATGTATAGATATGTGTGTATATGTTTTTTATGTTGAATCATATTTAAATCATTTTTCATTGAAATTAAAACAAACACAATCATTTAACATACATCAAACAGAAATCTACAATCTCTACTATGTGTTTAATTTTGAATTTTTATTTGCGTTTTATTATTTCAATATAAAATTTTGTGTTTGGTTTCATTTTATATTTATGTATACAAATGCATTTAAAACATTCATATGTATAAAACAGATATGTATCAGTAGTTTTTTATATGAACATGTTTGGATATATATAAAATTGTCTTTAGTTGTATGGGTTTCTGAATACAGGTGGCATTTGTTTGTGTCTGTTTGTGTGTTTGTGTTATAGTGACTGCGCTTGTTTATAGACATAATGAAATAAAATGAAAAAATAACAAATTGACTGGTTTTAATTTTATATTATATTAAATTTAATAAAAATTAATTTCATTTTTCCTGATATGCACAATGAATATATAATATAAACCAGTGAATTTATTAAATTTTCTATAAAAATAATGAGAAATAAACATGTTAAATTTGTAAAACAATAAATAGCCCAGCAAAATGTTTGGGGAGCAAAAATATACAAAATATATATGATGAAAATCGTGCGATTTGAAAAGTAAATCGCTTTTCCAAATCGTTAACTATGTGACTGATTTCGATCGATTTCATTTTCCACTTCTGTTTCATTTCCAATTGTCTTTAATAAATACAATATTGCGAAAACTTATATAACAACTCTGAATCGTGTGTTTTTGAATTACATTTGAAAATATTTATAATTGATATATTTATTTAGTTAGCCATGAGTTTATTAAATTTAATTTTCATTAAATTAATTAAAGGTAGGAATTGTTATACAACATGAAATTATTATTAAAATTTTTATTGATAATTTTCTTGGCTGAGCTGGGGATCGAACCTGGGTTGAATTTACATTCTCTCATCATATTTGTAATTAAAATAAACAAAATGCCTGATGCTGTTGCAGTTTATTTACTACTTAATGAAATTAATTCCAACGATGAAGCCGAATATGTACGTAGAAAACATTTACGAGATAAATCTGACCCCTTATTTGTTCTATTTATAATTTACTGCCGTATTTATAAAAACTAAAGTATGCTTGAAGTGTGCTTTAAGACAAAATTTTCGTACAAAATTTTCTTAAAGTACACTTGAAGTCTACTTTAATTTTTTATAAATACGGCAGTTAATCTTTAGATTCATGAAATACTTTCGATTAAGCAAGGAAAGTCTTATAATGGTTTAAGATAAGATTGGAAATAGATCGACAGGCTCATCCATTCCTATTACAATATAATTGACAGCTTGCTTAAGATTTTTTGCAGAAGTAAGTTTTGAACGATCCGCTGGAAATGATGTAAATATAGGCTTGCATCGCACTATTGTTTGAAAATGTTTTTCGAAAACGTTGTGTCTGTTGCAAAGAAAATGTTCTTCGTAATGGTTAAAGCTTAACAACACTAATCCTGTCTTCTTTGCTAAAACCCAGAGCTATATCTGAATGGTTTTCCATGAATTCGATCAATACATCTTCTTGAGAATTATTTTTATGCTTTGTCCTACATACAAATAAAAATAATTATCAATTTTTTAATTTTTAATAAATTTAACTTACATTTACTAAATAGTTGTCCAAGTTAAAAACGTCGATTAGAAAAGTAATTTAAACTGACTTTATCGAAATGCGTCACATGTCAAAATCGACGTTTTTTTATGAAACAAAATGGAATATACAGCAAATCAACAGGTTGTCACACATCACATCTTTTAACGATTTCAAATCACTTTAACGACAAAAACGATTTTCAATATTTTTGTTTCTTATAATGAATACATTTCTTTAACTAATTCTGAAGATACAATCATATTATTTAGTAGCTTAACTCTATTAATTACGAAACTTTTATGTAAAATAGTATTAAATAACAACTTTATTTTTTATTTATATTTACCTAAAATTTTAAATTTAGAAAGACTGTAATACTTTAAAGACTATAGCTATAATATGACACCATATGCCAATTTATCCTTAATCCCTTCTCTGGGTTCCCTCTTCAATTAAATATTGCATTTCAATTTATATTTCGTTACATAGCCACATACACACATTGCATGTCCCAGCATATTTATCCAATTAAATGTCTTTTAATTTTAATTGCAGGCTGTGATATCAATATTTGATTTGTTGATGAATTAACAGCCAGTTATATTTGCAATTAATATAGAAAAGCAGTTTTATTAAAAACGAATTTTATTTAGTTAAACTTCTCTGTTGGCCATGTTATAAAACTACACTTAATCGCAATACAGATAAACAAAAACCAAATACATATACGTTTTTAATATAAAACTTTTGGCATTAAAATGAGGTTACAGGCATTTTGGTTGACTCATTAATGCCATTTCATGTGCATTATAAACTGATATGTATTTATGCCGTTTAAATACTGTCGAGTACAATTGAGTTTGAAAACAGGCAGACACAATTAACAGAAACTATTGAGGTGGCTCAAATTGTGGTTGGTAAAAAAAAACACAAAAACTTAAGTTAAACGAAATTGCACAAAACATGAGAGACTATTAACAAAATATGTAAAATGTAGCAAAAATAAAAGGTTTACGAATAATTTAATAATATTAAGATGGCTTCATTTTTAGGGATTTCAAATTAGTTGTAGAAGTTTAAATACAAAATGAAAGAATATTTCGTTACAAAATACGAGGGCGGTTTGGAAACGTTTTAGCCAAGCACAGAAAGAAAATTGTTAGTTGTTCGAAAACATTTTTATTTTTCTATATTATCTCCTGAAGCTTCAAAACACTTAGTCCAACGCTTATCTAGCAATTCTATCTCTTGATTAAAATAGTTTTCCTCAAGGCCATCAAAGCTGCAGTCTATTGCATTGATTGTTCTTTTGTCTCTGGAGTATAGCGGTGGATCCATGTCTCATCAACAATATGAAAAGAAGCTTAAAATCCATTTTATTTTTCTTAAAACGATCCAAACAAGCTTGAGAAATTTTCATTCTTTTGAGTTTTTGATCGACTGTTAACAAATGCGGCACTCATCTTGCAGAATGCTTTTTCATTTGTATTTCTTTATGCGAAATTAAATGGACTCGTGACATGCCCATGATATTGGCTATTCCACGCACTTTTATTCGTCGATGACTTAATACCATATCATGAACTTTTGCTACAATTTCTGATGTTGTTGCTGTTTTTGGACATCCACTACGTGGTTCATCCTCAATGCTTGTACGACCACGTTTAAATTCAGCAACCAAATTTTTTACAGTTGCATATGAAGGAGCACTTTCACCTGACACATTCACCATATAATTATGAATTTCTTGTCCCGAGAAAACTTTTTTATTTAAATATTTAATGACACCACGAATTTCTAATTTTTCCATTGTAAACAAATCGCAGTTTGGTCTTTTTTGAACACCTTTTTCTATATGAAGGAGTTGACAGATCGAAAAGAAATTTAACACTCGTTCATATCACAGATGGATCAGATCGAAACCGTCCTCGTTATTCACAATTGATTTTGATTTTGTTGATTTTTCGCATATTTATTACAAAAGACCCATAACGTGCAAGATATTGGAATGCTATTAAATATATTTCTGAGAAATAATTTATTAACTTTTACTTTTATGTAAACAAATGCTGCAAGGCAATGCAATAAAACACACAAACATATTGCAAACATAAATTTAAATAATGAAAGAAAAAACGTGCTTTCTGTTGACAGTGATTATTTCTTAATACATTTAACCTCTATTAATCTTGTTTCAATTAGCATTCAAATGAAAATATTGTTGACAACAATGAAAACTGAGTATCACTGAAGCTAAATAAATAAGGAAATAAAACAAAGAAACAGCCAAATAATACATATATGTATATACATAATTCCTATGACAACGTAAACCACACACTCCTTTTTTCTGTTGTAAACATACACGGAACTGCTTTGTTCCTTACCATTTTTTCTCTTTACTTTTCATTACGTTTTGAAGAAAAAAATTTTGTATTTGTGATAGAAAAAAATAACTGCGTAAAATCCAGAAAAGTTACGCTAGAATTGTATAATATCAAATATAGGATGAATGTATTTTTACAATAACAAGACACAAACGCCTTTTCATCTTAAAACAGAAAACAACTTTTAGGAGTGAGTGCAAGCAGACAGAAAACAAAAGAATGTTATATAAATTACTGCCAGGTAATGTGATTATTTTACACATATATGCACATGTACAAATGTATATAACACTTGCTGTTACTCTTGCTACTACATACTTCCTAATCGCATAAAATTCTCCATATACATACATACACATACATACTATGCTAAAACTTACAGCATACTTTGCGGAGTGTTAAAGCGAAAAATTTGTTTCACCTGAGGTTAACTTGTGCCATAAGTTTCTTCTCTCTACCATGCACTGCCACAATTGTTGGATTTTTCACTTAAATCAAAAAATAAAAATAACTTACAGACTTAATCTTGATTTTGTTTTTTTCCCTTTTTTTTTGCACCAACAAACCTCTACGTTTGTGAATTACACAAAAGTTAAGTTTAAAATAAGTATTTAAGTGCAATTAATTAAAACAGCTCAGTAAATAGTGTTCAGAACTAAAATTTAAATATAACTCTTGAATTAAATAAAATTTAATATAACATTTCAAATGGAATTATTCAAGAAATAATATGTAATCCACATAATAAATTGTTGCTGGAAGCGTATGATTAATATTAATTTGGTATCGTTAATTAACATCTCTTATACGTTTTTTGTTTATCCTTATACTATATATATATGTAAATACGTATTTCATTTTCTTATGGTCTTTAGTTTTTAAAACAGAAATTCTAGTTTATGTAATATAATTAGATACCAACGGCATTCAATGTTTAATTCACAACTAATAAATCACAGTGGCCATGAATTCGAGTAGTAATAACACTATTACAGCCGTATTCATAAAAATTTACAAGAGGTTTACCAACCATTACTAAGCGCAATTCTTTAAAGTTGTATTCCTAACAGACTATTAGCTAAATAAACCTTTCGTAAAGCTTTGTGAAATCTTAAAAATTTAAAGCTGGTTTAGTTTGAGAAGAAAAGAAATATGTAAATAAGTTTATTCTCAAATAAATAATGAATACCTTATATTTAATAAGAATAATATGTAAGAAAAGGTGGTAAATAAAAAATAAAAGTACAATTAAATATGTTTCATTTTCATAGAAAGTTTTACGCAAATTTCAACTCAGCGGCAGTTGGAATTTTCCTTCTTTTTATTGTTTTTAAAATTAAAAATAATTTTTTTTGCATCATTAATATTTAACTGACATAAGCAGATAATAGTGATGCTACACTACAGCTTAAAAACTCGTTGAAACGTTTATTAGTTAATGCACTATTTATGAATACGAATTTTTACCAAAGGTCTGTTAAGCTTAAAGTGTTGGTTAACTAATTTGTACTTTGAACCTATATGAAGATTTGTTTATGAATACGGCTGTTAATATTTATATGTTACACTTTAACTTTAAAAAAGTCATGTTTTATAACCTGCCAGGCTTATATTGATCTTTTAGTAGCTCTTGCTGCAGTAAGTGGACAATAGTCGTATGTTATACAATGTGTATGCATTGTAATGTTATAGGCTTCACATGTTTACCTTAATTAAATTTACTATAATTTTCACTAAAGTCATATTTTTTATCAAAAGTATTTAATAATTTGTATTTATTTTCATATTACAGACTTTCAAAACTATAATTGTTTAACCAAACTTTATATAGCTTACTTTTCACTATGTATTTGTATAAGCAAATTAGGTTAAATAAATTATTGAAACTTAATTGAAACTGCTAAACAATTAAATCAATACAAACACACAACTTGACAATCAGCTGCATTAATGGCCTTTTGTGTGTAACAATCATTTATAGAATATATGATTTTCAGTTCTCTTTAATTAAAAGTTTATAATGACTTTAAGTTCAAACTATAATTATTACAGATATAAATAAATACTTAACAACTTTATGCGGAAACTAGGTTAACAGTACAGGGTATTTGTTTTAGATGTATAGAACTTTAAGCTGACAACACTTTTTTGACTGTGTCGCCATTTTGTCAGCTGTCAAGGTTAAAAGTACAGGGTGTTTGTTTTAGATGTATAGAACTTTAAGCTGACAACACTTTTTTGACTGTGCGGCCATTTTGTCAGCTGTCAAGGTTAAAAGTACAGGGTGTTTGTTTTAGATGTATAGAACTTTAAGCTGACAACACTTTTTTGGGACCTCCAGATTAGACTACGTTCGACCTAGTCATATGCCAGAAGTCATATTTAAATTATTATCTTCCGAATAAAGTAAATTTCATGTATTATTCCATTATTTCATTTCATAGTTCTAGACATCTAAAAAAACACAAAACCATGATTTTCAAAATAAATGTGCACAAATTTATTTATTAAGCGTGTTGCACAGGCTTTATTAATGTTGAAATGCCAAACCAAACTAAACATAAATCACTTGACAGGTGACCAAATGGCCGCCAGTTAAAGAAGTGTTGCCAATTTAACGTTCTATAAATCTGAAGAAAAAAACACCATATATAAAAACACATACATAATATTTAATAATAACACACATATACATATGGACAAATAAACGCAGATATCGCCTTTTATTTAAACAAATAGAAATTAATGTACGAATATGATGAAAAAAAAAATAAAAAATATAAAAATATACATTTAAATTGATTTAAATCAAAAAATACTTCAACAATACAGACCAACAACTTCAATTACGTAGCAAATATTTATGTATTCTAACATCCTGAGACAAATCTACCATAAATTCTAATTTATTATTTGTTTGTTTTTTATTCTCTCGCACTTATGTGTTATGTGTTGTTCTTCGCTTAGATGAATCTATATTGTCGGAAGATCCTACGCCTGCAGAAACTACTCACCATGTGAGTAGTAATGTTGGTGTGGCAGCCAGTGGTACCGGAGCTAGTATTGGTGGTGGTCCTGAAAAGCAATCAACGTTACTGCTTTTAGCTGCTGTCGTGGCTATTGGGGCTGTTGTAATAACATCAATTATTGTGGCCGGCATAGTGGTTGTATGCAAACATCGACCTCGGCCACCTGAGCCGCAGGATGTGCGAAAAAATATGAGGTAAGTGAACATGAAATGGGTTTTTATTTTTTTTTTTATTTTATTGTTTTTGTTATTTTAACAAAATCAGCATGTTTGTCTATAGGTCTAAATACTTAGTATAGAAAAACTATATAAATATAAACGGCTAAATAAATATATACCTAAAAATTAGTTTTGAAAATCCTTTGAAAACAAATCCGTTATAATTTAAGTTAAATATAATACCCTTTTTTATTGTTGTTGCTGCTGTTATTGGAAGGAAAACAATTTCGCTTGTATAAGCATAAAATACAGCATTTACTAATATTACTTGCAAATCCCCATCAACACATAGTTCATTTTGAATACAGGAAACAATTTACAAAGCACAAACGAACACATACACATACATTTACATTTACACTTACACTGTGTACTTAACATGGTGTTAGTAGTGGTATTTATGCTTAACAAATTTTATATATTATTTTGTATTAAAGTGTTGAAATATAGCCGTTTCCAGCAGGATTATGATGCACTAAAGAGGCCTTCCAAAAGGCCTTAGTTTGCAGCCACAGGGACCATCCTCATTACAAACTCATTACAGTTTTACACTTTATGTCATTAATAGTAAAGACCGTGCCTATTCTCTTCTTTTTACCTGACTGATAGTAGCCCTACTTTAGAACAGTGTCGGGCACACACATACTCACTCATATGTGCTAGTGTTGGAAGCAGCAAAAAACGAACCATGGTGCAACTATACAAGGTGAGTGCAAATCGACAACAAATGCAACACAAAACAGAAACAACAGGCATTTTGTTTGTGTAAAATAATGTACTACTGTCAAAAATACTTGAAAAAGTATTACTTTTTACATAATTAAATTGTAAACAAAGTCAGTCGCTGGGCTACTGCACTCACCTTGTATAGTTGCACTATTAAACGAATGATAATTATACACCTGAAATAATTTTTCAGTTGCCAAAATTAAAGACATTTTTTGGATTTTAGTATGTATTTTTATTTGATTTGAATTTTTTTTAATAACTCTTTTTATGATAACTTTGTATATTCATTTAATCATTAAATTTTAATATCAATAATTAACAACGAAAGGAAATATATACAAATAATATTAAATAATAAAATAATATATGTATGTATGTACATAAACATAATGTATAATTAAATATTTTTTGACTTACAATGCGATAACAAATCAAGCATTGTGCATTGCCATCCATGTTTTCTATAAACAAAAAATCATTTTCCCATTCTTCATTAAACATTTTGCTTTGAGTGTACTCAAAAAAAATGGACAGCGAGATCAGATAGCGAAACAGGTTATAGTATACGTGTGTCAAAATTGCGCACACAGAATTTTGTTCCTATACACGCGTGTATAGCATTTTAAAAAAACCACCTCCACTGCTTTAGAAGGACTATTTGAATATCTTCCACTAAGGACCTATAAGAAGATCTGCCAGGTTATGCCTCATAGAATGAGTACCTATGTACCCATATTCAAAAGCCTGAATTAATGAAAAAATGTCAGCCTTTAAAAGGTCTCATGTAAAATTTATGAAATTTATTTTTTATTCGTCCAAAACCACTACATATTTTCAAAAAGGAGCAAGGATACAAAGCTCAAAAGGAAATTATGCGTGTGGCTTTCTTATAAAATATATGCTGTTCTTGGTCGCCTGAAAAGTGCTTAAACAACACACGCAAGACCTATTGCCGCTATATCGAAGATATGCATGTGGGAATCTCTGTGTTAGTGGCTGAACGTTTATGTCTAGTTGAAAATCTTTGCTAATGTTAGCAAGTTGATGATTGAGATTTGAGCTGTGTTTTATGCTTATTTTATTTATTTGTTCATGCATAATCTTCAAAAAAAAAAGAGCTGTTTAAATTAGTTTTGTTTGTGTGTTGTTTTAGTTATTTATGACCCTTTTTATAATTGTAGCAATTTCCAGTTCACTTCAGCACAACCGTACCCTTGATTTTTTTCTTCCTTGCGTCTTGTATGTACATATATTTGGTTGATTGTAGTTAATGGTGTTTGCTCAGAACTGACATAAAAATACTGCTAAATATTTGATGGCGGTAGTGGCATGACATGGCATGGTAGTAGCCCTAATAATAAACATGGCTTTTATATCTCATTTTTCTATATGCACACACTCGTACAACACAAATACAGACATTTTAAAAGATTCAAAAATAAGACATACATGAACATTTGCAATTCAAATTTTATTATAAATTTCCAGTTCCTTTCAGCCTAAAAATTCACAACAAGAAAAAAAATAAGCAAAATACCAAAAAAAAAAAAATACATTTATTTAAATGAATATGTGTTTTATGCAAAAATTTGTGTTGTAATCATTACAAACAAAAATGTCTATAATATTTGAGAATTTGTTTGTGTGTTTTTATTTTCTTAAATTTTTAATGTCTCCATATGGCTGTGTGTTTTTGTAAATGTATTTTTAGCATAAAGTCCCTGGTTGCTTTCTTAGATAAGACAATATAAAATTCATTAAGTATATTACTTAAATATGCATACAGAGGTATATATAGACCTAAAGTATATTTAGACAATAATATGTGTGATTAGTATGACCCATTTCTTTCCGAAACAATATACATATGTATGCATTTATTAAAATCTGTAAGAATGTGCTTAGATGTTTGAAATCATAGGAGTTGTTTTAAATCTTTTTAAATTATTTACTTAAAGTTGTTAGCATTTTTTGCTGTGATAAGCAATAGTTAACGTGTTAATATGCAGATGTGTTTTTATGTGAAAAGGACTTATTATATGTAAAGTTTGTAAATGAGGAATTAAAAAAACAGAAAATGTTTGTATGCACAAATAGAGCTACGTATGCAAATATAATCTTGGAAGTAGATTTTTGTATCAGCCAAACTAAGCCTAAATTTTATGGTTATTAACAATTCAAAATTTTCATTATCAAGTAATGAGTTAAAATTATAAATTCTTTCGCTTTACTGCTTACAAAACATTAGTTAAGTCTTTATTTTAATGCAGCATGCCCTTAACACAACTGCTTATAAATATGTCATTACTTGAATATCACTGAAACTAGTTACATGCAATGGCTTAAATAATCTGCTCACACAAACAACTGTAGCGTAAGCAGTTATATAACAAACGCATACAAATAGGGAGATAAATAAATCATATTCGCATGTAAATAAAGAATTATATAAGTCATTAGCAGATTCGCTAACACATAGGAACTTGTCCACCAAATATTAGAGCTTATCTTAAAGCAGGTCCTTAGTGGAGATAAGCTAAACTTTCCTTAAAAAGCACCTTACATGATTTTCATACATCGAATTTCAAATTCGAAGTAACAACATGCTAGAAATGCATATGTATGTCCAATACTAAAGGTAATTATACATTTTCCTTTGTCTGTGTAAAACTTGCTCATAACAAAAATATTAAACCAAGTTTTTAAAACTCATGTATAATATTTATTATTCACCTCTGCAGAATCGGCTAAGCAGAAATTATTATATAAGACAACCTGTCTTCAATAGAATCAAAAGCTTGAAAATAGTAAATGTTATTAACTTAGTTTACATGTGAAAAATTCAAATAAGTCTGTGGCTGTGCCTATTAGGGTCAAACTTGATTAACAAATTTGTTTTTCTACTATTTCTTTCTGCAGACCCAGTCAAAACTAATATCCGACCAAAAAAAAAAAGATATTCGGTCTAAATATAAATATATCATTAATTTCCAAAAAAAAAAGTCTGTATTTTAATTTTGAAAACATTTTTAGGTAATTTTAATGTGACCTAAAGTACCGACACTACTTCATAAATCTAGTTTTTTCTTCTTTAACTAACAAATTTTTTTAAAGGAACAGTTTTACTGTATTCTTAAATATTTTACAATAAAATATAATTTTTTATCTTAATTATTACATTAAAAACGTGAATCACCTAAAAAAATTATATACGGCCATGTCGCAGAATTCAAATCCGTTCGGAAGTGGATTTAATTCCGTAATTTGCTTCTATAGAAAAAGTAAAACGAAAACTTTTCTCGGAATGAAACTAAACTAAAAGTGGTTTCATTCCGAAAAAAATTTTCCTTGTACTTTTTTTTATTAAAGCAAAATATGAAATTAATTCCACTTCCGAACGGAATTAAATTTTGTGACATGGCTGATAATCTATGTTTTTCTTTTATGAAAGCAATTCGTGTTACTATTTAACTCGTGTTACATATATGTATACAAATGTGTGTATACTTTTACTGTGTGAACACGGAAGAGAATTTCAAGAAAACAATTGAGCGTGTGAGTTCCAAAACTCGTTCGTTCCAAATATTTAAAAAATGAGATAACAATGGATACTGATAGTTCTTTTGCTACTTTACAAGGATAAATATACTGATTGTATCAATTCATATCCTTTCTTATGTTTTTTTATATCCTAAAATTGCAGTTCGTAGCAAAACTGTTTCGTTCCAATTAACACTCATTGTCAAAACTGTCTCATTACATATTTCGTAGCAAAACTAGTTGGTTCCCTGATTGAAGTGAGCCAGAGTACCATCGTGTGTTGAAATTCCAAATATTTGTATGTATTGGATTTGTGCTGATGCTTGTAACGCCCATAAATATTGGTCCAACACCCACCTTAAAGTATACCGGTCGACTCAGAATCACTCCCTGAGTCGATTTAATGATGTCCGTTCGTCCGGCTGGCTGTCCATGTAAAGCTTGCACAAGTTACAGGTGGAAATCTTGAAGACATTTCAATACAATTTGGTACGTGACATTTTTTTCGGCCAAAGGACTAATGGGATTGAAACTGATGGAAATCGGTCCATTATTTCACCAGGCCACTATACAAATGTCCTCCTGAAATAGGAGTTTAATGATAAGAAATGTTTGAATTATGAAAGTATCCAAACAAATTTCACCACAAATGAGTAATAAATGAAGCTAAATCACATCAAAAAATTTTGTGAAGAGCGGTCCATAATAAGTCGTAGCTCCCATATAAGGCCTACTTCCGATAATCACTTTAACGATCATAAATCTCTTAAAAATGTTGTTATCCAAATAATATTTTAATTTTATGATGATCGGTCCATAATTAGTCGTAGCTCCCATATAAGGCCATTTCCGAAAATCACTCTAACGATCATTAATTTCTTAAAAATGTTGGTATCCAAAAAATATTGAACGAAAATATATTTCATATGACTAAACATAACACGGTCCAATTTTATTATGGTCGGTCCATAATTATTCGAAACTCCCATATAAGACCCTCTACGTAATTAACTTTAACCTCCATAAATCTTTTAAACGTATTTATGTATATCGAGATAAAGTATAACATACATAATATTTATATTCACGGAAGTCATGGCACTAAATTTTTTGATGATCGGTCCATAAATGGTTATATCTTCCATATAGCGCCCATTTTTGAAAAACTGTTTAATGTATATACTGGGTGTAGGGCATGATATGGTCGGGCTTGACCGACTATACTTTCTTACTTGTTTTTTCTTATATTACTCGCAAATATTAAGATCATTATTTTGATTTGTTAGAAATACAACAACCATTAAAATGGCCAGATGACTTTGCAATAGGGAGATTAATTATAGAATGAACTCCTGCGACCCTGAAACATTCTTGAGGAAATAAATTCAAAGATATTTTTCTAAAACTACTTCCCATAAATGTGGCGATAAAACCTGAAAAGAAAAAAGATGTTGGAGCCCTTTTGTTTTGTTTCAAAAAATTGGAGACAAAACAAAACCTTGGAATTTTATGTTTCGACAATGACAATGCTGGTCATGACGTGGAAGAAAACAACGAGGAGTAGTCTGAGGAGGAGTCTGAAGATGAAGTACTTTCTTTGTCTGTTTAAAAATTCATATTTTCTTAGTTTCTATAAATTAATATAGATTTCTAAATATAGTGAAGCTAAATAATTTATTTTACTAGTGGGTTATTGTAAGTTGCAAAACTCGTTCGTTCCAATATGAAATGTAAAAAACTCGTTTGTTTCGAAAGTTTGCAGTAAAACTTGTTCGTTCCAAACTTCAAAACCTAATTTTTCTTTAGTTAAGGAGTTTGGTTTTGTAAATTTTAAGGTTTCAATAAAAAATATCTTAATATTTAAGAATTAGTAGCTTTCAACTTATTTGGCTCATTTACTAAGCTGTAGCAAGTTTTTAGCATTTTAATAAAATTTTGTAAACATGGAACGAACAAGTTTTGCTTCTCACCTCCTTAATTGTATTAGTATTTTCAATAAAAATTGCTTCATGTAAATTGGGACTAAGAAACATATTTTATTTCTTTGTTATTAGGAATTTGTTTAACTAAAATTTGCCAAGACATTTTGTCCAGGCTCATTAAATATTCTCCTTTTGAAAAATAAAAATCCAAGTTTTTACCAGCAACCTTGCAAGCTTTAAAATAACAAAAAAAATTATGTTTTATTACCTTTTTAACTTTATGGCTGCCCTGAAATATGTTTTATTTTGGATTTATGTTCTTTAAATCACTTTGCAGCATTTGTCACCTTTACATTTATAGGTACATATAACCCAAATGTCGCGCTATATTAAATCTTTATTTAATTTGATTCAATTAATTATGGTGTATCTACCTTTTCAAAGAATAGAAAAAAATGTTTGAATTTAAGCTGCAAAATTTTTACAGTATATAAATTGTGTTAAGCTGCTTGTTTATTTTTAATATTAAAAGTCCTTACCTTAATTACAACATTATTATCCTTTTTCTGCGAGAAATAAAAACAAAAACTTTGTCCCAAATAACCAGCAATACAAAAATACAAATAGAAACGGAATATTTAGCATTTCTTACAATTTCACAAAAAAAAAAAGAAAGAAAAAAAGACGAACATAGGAAAACAAACACAAGAAATTTGTGACATAATTTCCTTAATTTTAATTCATTTCCTTTTTCAACCATGGAATTTTAAACACCAACTTTACTGAACTTCCTCTCTAATTTGTGCATGGCTGGTGAGGATGATGATGGTGCCAAAACAAAAACAGCAAGAACAGCAGTAGCATCATTTACAACAAGAACTACAAGTACTTTTAAGAAATACAAGTAAAATGAAATGAGTTCAAATGTAGACGTGTCTGTAGTGGTGTGTTCAAATACATGTACATAAATCTAGTCAGGCAAACGAGCCTAGTTTTGGCAAAACAATAAATGCACGGCAATAGTTTTACAACATTTGCATGTAACTGTGTATCTGTGTTTGCATGTAGTCGTATTTAGTTGTTTGTATGTATTTTGTGTTAAATAGCAATAAAAACATACTGAAAATACTGGTGCCATGGCCATGATCATTATGGCCATTATTAAAAGTACGACTTGTAGTTAAACAAACCAGCCAACACAAACTATAAAATCACAGAAAAAAAACCCAACAACTCTGGGGAAAGTCTCATTGTAGTCTTATAATATTTTGGTACAAGTCCATACCCAATAGTTATGAACAAGTATTTGTTTTAATGTGTAATTGTAAAATGTATGTAAGTATGGAACTGTTGTGCAACACTCTATAAAAGTTACTTTAAACTAAAACTAAAACCGGACTTGCCAACTAAATTTTATGATGATTGAAAATTATGAGACTTTAGAGACAGTGCGTGCAAGTGTCTGGGCATTTGTTGGCAAGCCAACATTTACATTTACATAAGTATTTTTATCGTTTGGTTAACAAAGTTTGTGCAGAGTTTATACCCTCTTTGGCCCTTTTTGCTGAGTAGCTATTACTACTCCTTTAACGGCGTTTTCTACATTGAATTATAAAACTAAATATTAAATACTTTAGTTGTTTTCCATAGATATGATCTAACTATAACATAAAGTTTTTGAAGTAGTCTTAATTAAACTTTTTAAAAATGTGCAAGTAATGAACTTGATTATGGAAATAATACTATACTAAAGAGATAATATAATGATAATTATAAATGAAAACTCATATTGGTCAGTTATTCAACACGATCACGCATACAGAAAACCATTCTTTTATAATAATTTTGAATTACATATTGCCAAAAAGGTGGGTTTAGTTCGTTAGTTACATTATGGATTTTAAATTTTGTGCCTTTAACATAACCCCACAGAAAGTAATGCAGTGATGTTAAGGCGCATGATTTACGGGCCAATTATCGGGTTCGGGAAATTTGGTTTGCAAAAAAATTCATATTTGCGGTTTAATAATTGATGTTGCATTTGTTCGTCTTACTCGATATAATACGAGTCCTACTTTAATTTTGCTTCTACTAATTATTGTAGTTGCAACGTTTCCTGGTACTTCTACAAGTGCTTGTTTCGTACCACCATAGTAATCGCGTATATTACATACTTTTATTTTCGTACTATCTGTTTCACTAGATACTTGAAGAATAGCATTAATTATCTCACTTTTCTCTGTGGATTCTTCCATGTCCCTTATATCAAGAAGAAATTTATCCACCATTGTTTGGACTTGAACATTGTCCCCGAGGGATCCCTTTATGGCGCCTTCCAGTTTCTTCGCTTGCCCTTCTCCTTTTATCATCTCTATTAAGACATTCCCCTCTTTGGTTCTTCGGATCGTCTGTCTGTCTGTTTATCTGTCTGTCTGTCTGTCTGTCTATCTGTCTGTCTATCTGTCTGTCTATCTGTCTGTCTATCTGTCTGTCTATCTGTCTGTCTGTTGAAATCAATTTTCTGAAGTCCCCAGATATCTTCGGGATCCAAATCTTCAATAATTCTGTCAGCCATGCTTTCGGGAAGTTTGCTATTAGAAATCAGCAAAATCTGTCCATAAATAACGGAGATATGAGCAAAAATCCGAGACAACCTCTGAAAATTTCATCAAAATAACTAAGTGGATTAATATTGTTACGAATAATTTCATCAACAGATGGCGTTGTTCAAACAAAGTGTATTTATATTGTTACGAACAAATTCATAAACAGATGGCGTGTTTATCGACATAATTATGCATAATATAATATTAATATACCCTACAAACAAAGGTGAAGGGTATATCAGATTCGGCATAGCCGAATATACCAATCTGACTGGTTTTGTTTTAAAGTTAAAAAATATTTTAAGTTAAAAAATATTTTATTTACAATTATGTATGCTCACATTAATCTGGCACTAAATATTAAATCATTTACAAGACCACCAACAGTAAATTGTTCTAAATGGTTTGATACTAAACTGTCAACTTGAATTTTAACTCATTATCATCTCCACTTGAACATTTTTTAATGTCATTAGTTTACATATAAATGACATATAAAATAAATATCGGACTAATATGCAAATACGTCAGAAGTATAGAATTTTTTGATGAAACTAATCGAACAATTTAGGCAAAGATTATCACCAAATATAAAACACTATGGGAACTTTGCTTTTTATTAATTGATAATTCACTAAACATAGTAAAATCAAATATATTCTCTCATAATGAAAATAAAAAAATTTATCTACACCGCTAATGAAATAACCATGGTTGATGCTCAATGGCGAAAGCTTTGAAATTATAAATGGACTAACGGAGAATCAGCAGATAAATTTTGCACGGATAGTTTAAAAATGCTTTGACAGAAGTTGCTACATTTAGTATTTAACCTTTTAGTAATACATACTTTTTAGCAATGCGGAGTATATTTAGTACTATTAAAAATGGTAAAGCAAAACAAAAAAAATCGAATTAAAGTTAAAAAGCTAAACGCATCATTAAATATTCGATATTCTGTAAAGAGACTACATAAAGTCCTGAAGTTCCTACGTACTATAATTATATGATAGATAATTTATGCAAATCCTAGTTTCGAGTCTTCTGAGGAAAGAAAAGATTATTATACCTATTTTGTAATTATAGATGTTTAAAAAACTAAAAAAATTAAATGTTAAAAATCAGATTTGTTGGGTGGATCTTATTTCACTTTTTAGCTTCTAAAACAAATCAATGCAAAATTTTTGCATATTGGATGACAGAAACTGATTTGAAACAATTAAATTAGTTAAACATCAAACTTCTTTAAAATATGCTATTTAAATTCTTTTAAAGGATTAATTTAAAAAATAACAATATTTATGAAGAAATCAATTTCATAATTACTACGTTATCAGATTGGCCTTGAATTTTAAGTCATTCATTCAGCAATATAAAAAAATAAAATGTTAACCAACCGTTCAAAATACAAACTTGCTTTAATATGCAGGCTTGTCACATAATTCCATTGGAATGGTTTCAATTTCGTATTTGCAAATCGAACGATTTTACTTTACGTTCTCTAGATTCCGATAGATTTAGTTTATTCCCAAAAAATTTTTAAATTTCGGTTTTTAACTTAAAATGGTAACGTTGTGTAACCAAAACAAAAAAAAAAACTTATAATTTTTGTAATCAAAAGTATAACAAAAGCGAACAAAAAGAGCGCTAACACAGACATTTTAAATAAAAGTGAACAAAATTTCAATTGTTGCTGTTTTAAATGAACAAAGACATCAAAACGCACATGAAAAGCTACGAAGAAGAAATTCAAGGGATGCATCTGATCCTCTGTCATATTTCAGTGCTGTATAAATATATTTAATTTTTGACAAAAGTTTTTTTATTGCTGACACCAACTTTGAAATTTCTAACATTTTATTAAATTATCAATCAGATAATTAAAAACAAATATAATGGAATAATAATATTAATTATTTAATTGTCATTATAAATTAGTAGTATGAGTTTTTTTCAGTATAAAATCATAGAAAATATTTAATTTTTGACAAAAGTTTTTTTATTGCTGACACCAACTTTGAAATTTCTAACATTTTATTAAATTATAAATCAGATAATTAAAAACAAATATAATGGAATAATAATATTAATTATTTAATTGTCATTATAAATTAGTAGTATGAGTTTTTTTCAGTATAAAATCATAGAAAATATTTAATTTTTGACAAAAGTTTTTTTATTGCTGACACCAACTTTGAAATTTCTAACATTTTATTAAATTATAAATCAGATAATTAAAAACAAATATAATGGAATAATAATATTAATTATTTAATTGTCATTATAAATTAGTAGTATGAGTTTTTTTCAGTATAAAATCATAGAAAATAACAATGCCACTTTAGAAATCTAAAGTGGTTTCATTCCGAAAAAAAAAATCGTTTTTCGTTTTCTTAAGACTCAATTCACAGAGTCGATGCCACTTCTCATCAGAATTGAGTTTTGTGACATGGCTGATAATTTATATTTAAAACATATATATTTAATAACAAAAAACTTTTTTTCTGTAAGTAGTTGATAACAGTAACACGTTACATGTTTTATACTTGAATTACTTTTAATTCGAAAAACCAAAAAATTCGAAATCAAATTGTGTTGAGTTTTTTTGCAGCCTTTTCTTAAGGGATTTAACTTTTTTTGTTTTTTTTTTTAATGACAATGGGCTTCTTTTTTCCAACTCCTGATAATATTGGGTTTCAAAGAAAGACTAATTAATGGAAGACACCAAGTTTACTATGTTTGACAGATCTACCATTTTCATAGTGAATTTTTATTTATATACATGTACATATGTTACAATTGTCAAATATTTGCTACTGATATCTTAATCAATAAAATGTCAAAACTTTCAATATATTCCAATTTCTGTGTTGGAAAACAAAATTCTTGTCGAAAACTCTTTTAGTATAGCATATTATACATCATGGCATATTCATGTAGACTGCGCAAGATTTATATAATTTTAGAGACTATTATTAAATGTTGCACATTTTCCCACATGCAATAAATATTTATATATGACTGGTTTGGAATTAAAGGCTAGCAACTAGTCAACAATTTCTGTAATGGGGGAATCCCATTTTTTATTATTTCTTTATTTTCTCCAAATTCTTATAGAAAAGCTTTTAGAATGAGAATACCGACGTCAACAAATAAGTTACTAATTAAATAGCCTCAACTACAAAACTTAAAAAAAGTCAATTGAACAAAATTTCTTATTCTACCTTCATTTACTTGCACACTTTTCACTTTTCGTGTGAATTTTTTTTTTTGTATTCTTTCAACAAAACGTTCTTCTTTGGTTTTAATTATATTTGGTAACAAATCCTTGATGGTTGGTGGTTTTCAACAACAAAAATTGCTAAACACCTGACTATTTATATACAGAACACATACATATATACAGCCATACATTCAACGATTGACTAATTAATTTAATTAGGCTCATCAATAGTTACTTGCTTCGCAACCGTCTGTTAAATGGCTGCTTGAGGAGTAAACTTTAAGCTGCCACAAAAAGTAAAACAGAAAAAATTAAAAAGAAAAAAGAAAACACACACGTACCAAGTAAAATATCAATATAGACATTTATGTATATAGAGAATAAAATAAATAAGTAAAAAAAATAAAACATAAAAAGGTCAACAAGGATATGTTTATTTGTGTTAGTTTTTAGTAATACCTTTGGGCCATAGAGGAAAGCAAAATACGATAATTGCTTTTGATTAATTTATAGACTCACTACGTGAGCTAAAAGTATTTATTTACAGTCACCTACACACACATACACATCTGAAGACGTATGTAAGTGCAAGAGTATTTAAGCAAACAATACTACAAGTTCAGGAGTCTGTGTGTGTATGTTATGTCTACATGTGTGCGTTTTTATATATGTTTTTCATTATACAGTTGAGTTATTGTTATAGTTGTTCTTTGTTTGTTTCTTTATTGTTTAAGTATTAACCTTAAATTAAGGCATTGTATGGAGTATTATATATACATATATTAATTATTTGAATTATGTTCATAAATCTTATTAAATTGGCTAAACTAAATTGGCTAAACACCCTACACCCAGTATATGTATAAAACAGTTTCCCAGAAATGAGCGTTATATGGGAGATATAACCTATTGTGGACCGATAATCCACAAATTTTGTGTCATGATGTTTATGAATATAAATATTAGTGTATGAAAAAGATTTATGGAGCTTAAATTGAATTACGGAGAGGGGCTTATATGGGAGTTTCGACTAATTACGGACTGACCATTATGAAATTAGGTGTCATCATTTTGGTATATTATTTGTGTCGAATTTTATTTGATTACCAACATTCTTAAGAAATTATGATCCTTAAAGTGATTTTCGGAAGTGGGCCTTATATGGGAGCTACGACTAATTATAGGCCGATCACAATAAAATTGTATCGTATTGTTTGTATACATAGGAAATATATTTGTGTTAAATATTCTTTGGATACCAACATTTGTGAGAGAGTTATGCTCTTTAAAGTGATTTTCGGAAGTGGGCTAATTATGGAGCGATCTGCACAAAATTCATAGATGTGATTTGGCTTCATGTACCACGTATTTGTGATTAAATTTGTTGGGATACTTAAATAATTCAAACATTTATGATCAGTAAACTCCAATTTTGGGAGGACATTTGTATATGGGCCAGGTGAAATAATGGACCGATTTCCACAAGTTTCAATCCCGTCCGTCCTTGGGCCGGAAAAATATCACGTACTAAATTTTATGCAAATATCTTCAAAATTGCGGCCTGTACTATACGCACAAGCTTTACATGAACAGCCAGCCAGCCGGACGGACGGACGGACTTCGTTAAATCGCCTCAGAAAGTGATTCTAAGTCGATCGGTATACTTTAGGGTGGGTGCTGGACCAATTTTTCTGGCCGTTACAAACATCAGCAGAAATCCAATGGTGGTGTAGGGTATAATTAGCTAACACCTTCTATTGTTAATATTGTATATAACGAAAACAGAAAATGCTTTTATTTTCTTATTTCACATAATTTTTGAAATTTACATACGGATTTATTTTGCGTAATAAGTTTCTATTCATATCAATTACTAGTTCCATAAAAGGCATGCCTCGGCAAGACATTCATAGGCAATGCTGAGCACAATCTGCAATTTAATTTTCTTTTCCAGCCGGGGAAGTTTTAACAAATTTCTTCTTCCTCATTTTTTAATTTAGTTCATTTGACCTTTTTCATTAATATTTCACTCATTGTTCAAGCTTAAGGTCTGTTTATACCCTCCACCACCAAAGTGTTGAATGAGGGTGTACATAAGTTTGTCATTCCGTGTGTAACACTGAGAAATACTCATCTGATATGTATATATTCTTGGTCCTTACGAAATTCAAAGTCGATTGAGCCATGTCCGTCTGCCTCATATCTACGTATATTATACATGTTAGATATAAATGTAAAAAAAAAATTGCTTTCATATTTGTTATAATGCTGTGTTCTGCTCTGACTGCTTCGGGCAGATTGCTCTTTAGAAGAAAAATGTTGCAGATTGTCATTCCATCTCCAACTTGCAAATTTATTTTGTTATTTGACTGCTATGAAATTTTGCTTTTTCAATGGTGCAATTCTGCATGTTCGCACTTAATATTTAACTTCGTTTTGAGTTTAAGATGGCTTGACAATATATAACACCAGTTATGGGTTAATAAACACAACCGTTTTTAACAATATACTACAACCGCTCTGAATGTAATGCCCCGTAAATACTATTTCCTTGTCTTTGTACAAATTTAGGAGCTTTAGCTTAATTGTGATCATTAAGCATGAGTTGGTATTTGTAGCCCGGTTTCAATTCCCAGCCGCTGCCACTCAAACAACATCAGTTTCTGATAATTATTCGTTTTGTTCTATCTATCATAACTAATATTTATGACAGCGTCCTCCTTCGGTGGTATAGCATTGAAACGTCACCGAAGTAAAATAATTAAAATAATGGCTATAAAATCAAGCTTTAACATTAATGCGCCTACTCACCACCCGAGGCGCTGCAATTCTACACTAAAAACAAACATAATGCGCAATTGCAGAGTTGTGATATAAAAAGCTTTCTTCTTCCACCACCTTTACTTCCTCAACTATCCCCTTTCCGAAGAAAGTAAAGCAATTATATATAGGGATATTAATTGCCTGAGTGTTACTTCTCTTTAAAACAAAAATATGACTAAATGCCGAAAATCTAATTACAAAACTATTAATTACTTCCATTACTTATATTTGTTAAATTACTAATAAAATGATAATTTTTATTTTGCAAAATTGTCTGTATAATTCATGTTACATTTAAGAAAAAAAAAACTGCATTTAATCGCACTTTAATCTCTAATATTATGGTAATAACAAGTTTTCAATAATTATCGCATCTATACCATCATAAATATATTCTAATTATATGGTAAAAATAAATATCCAATTTTCATATAAATGGTGGTTTACAAAATTCCATGTATAATTTCCTTTAGCTCCTTTGACAACACTAACCCTTCACTGTAGCATTAATGTGGTTTGGTATACATTTTTGGGGAAGGTTAACCAATAAAAATTGTAGAATAGAAAATTGTCAAGTAAAGTTAATGTAAATCAGCAAACTATTTAATAAACTCAACTAGTTCCATTTTGTCTTATATTTTAAGGCACTATTTCTTTCCTCTTTAAATGTCATATATGAATCTTTTAATTTTTCTCTTGTTGTATAGAACATTGCTATAATCACAAGAGGTTGACTTAGATACTCAAATACAAACGCTCCATATGCGTGCTTTAATGCAGTCATAAATCAAACTGTCACTGACATACATATACACTCATATACACTGACACAAAAGTCTGGGTAACAAATAATTAAAATTAAATTACTCACAATAGCATCATAAACCCAAAATATATATGTTAGTTTTTCTACTTGCATTTACATATACAGATGAGCACATCGTTAAATAAAATGCAGAAAGGCCTAACAAGTGTTAAAAAAAATTAAATGCAATTTACATAAAATAAAAAAATTATTTGAAAATTATTACGATCTTATAAGAAAACAAAATATTTCAATTACACTGCACATACATAGTTTTATATATCCTTCTTTTATTACTTGTGTTAAATGTCTGAAATGTTGATTACATTTTTTTAGTTTAGTTGACGATATGCGAGTATGTATGCATATTTTTATATTGTGGTTCCAAATAGAAACACTCATACTCAAGCACTCTCATTACACAAACATGAACAAAATGAACGAACACAAACACAAACGGAAGTGGAAATGATATCCTTCTCCCGTTGAATTTTTTTTTACAATTTTTTTTTTTTAATGTGACACGACAAACCAATATCATTACGACATGTATAAATGCGGGAAAATTATACTTTGAAAGTGCTCTTATATACAAATTTATATATACCCTGCAGTCTTTTTATTTATTTCAATCGATATTAATTGTCACAAAATGTAGGCAGAGTAATATGGCGTCTGATCACTAAAACATGTGAGTTTACGATCAGAGAATGTCTGATGCATATTGCTTAATTGTTGAATTCATATATCGTCAATCATTTTAAGTCAAGTGGCAAGAATGTCGCTGTATTAAAATTCATTCATTTTCCACTCTTATTTTCCAAGAATTAGGGTTCACCGATGGCTTTGGCAGCATTTGTTTATACACAATTTCATGTGGACTATTGGAAGAATATCAACGACATCAAGGTGAAATAGTGCTACATTTCCAAATATAATCTTTTTTGAAATGTAGCCGCCAAACATGTACAAAATAATCACCCCAGTTTCAAAACAAAATTTTCATAATTAAAAAACATTTTATTAGAAAAGTAAAGTGTAGAACTGCAGGGTAGATATGGAATTAATGTCTACTACCACAACCATAATAACATGTGTTTGTGAATGTGAATTAAAGCGCGCGTTTATGTGTATTTCTGTGCACACATACATAACTTTCCATGTTCAATTATTAACAATCTATTATATACTACTTTGATTTTGATTTAGTTTTCTTCTTTATTTCCAGTTTTATATTGAAATTATAAAAATTAGTAGGGGAAAAAAGCTAAAATTGTAGAAGAATTAATGCCACAATGAAATACCATTCAGATTTATTGACAATTCTATTATATTTACTAGTATTATGATTCGATTTATTACCAGTGATTATATATTGAGTGCTAACTAACAGAAAAGTTATAAATCCACACGAATAACTTTATGCACACACATTAATTTACACTCATATGTGCATAAATTAAGCATTAGTTAGAGTGGCAAGCATAGAGCAACTAAGCACTATGGGACGTAAAATAAATCTTGAGATATATATGTACATATATACACAAATCTGCAAAACTTATATAAATTGTGGAGTATAGTATTTAGCTTATTTCTATTATTTTATTGTATTTACACAAATACTTAAATTTATTACACCTACGAGGACTGATCAAAAAATAACCGTTATTTAAAATATTTTCAAAATGTCTTTATTTATTCATCAATAATTATCTTGTCCCCTTCAAAGTAATCCCCCTCAGATGTAATTTTTTCCAATCCTCAAAACACATCTGAAACGAGCTTTTCGGTATCGCCAACAGCTCCTGTTTCGAATCTCCTCAATCGTAGCAAAACGCTTTCCTTTCATCGGTGTTTTGAGTTTTGGGAAGAGAAAAAAGTCAGCGGGGGTCTAGTCCGGTTAATACGGTGGTTGAGGCATGACAACGGTTTTGTTTTTGGCCGAAAACTCACGCACAAGCATCGATGTGTGAGCTGGTGCGTTATCATGGTGCATAATCCATGATTGGTTTTTCCACAATTCTGTGTGTTTCTGACGAATTGCTTCGCGCAAACTTTGAACATAACTTTGAAGGTAGTATTCCTTATTGAGCGTACGACGTTTCCATTTGAATGATTGGGCTTTGGTTTCAATATCATAGCCCATGATTCGTCACCAGTTATGACCTTTTTGAGGAAATCTGGATCGCCGTTGACGATGTTCAACAGATCCTGAGCGATGTCCATGCGACGTTGTTTTTGCTCAAAATTTAGCAATTTTGGAACAATCTTCGCTGCCGCACGTTTCATGCCTAAAACATCCGTAAAAATTGCTTGGGCATGAGCCGAACGATATGCCAACATCAACAACAGCAACTTCTCTGATAGTTATTCGACGATTATACAAAATCATTTTCTTCACTGCTTCTATGTTTTCATCGGTTGTTGAGGTGCTCGTCATTGACATCTTCTGTCTCTGAGCTTGAGTTCTGCTCATAGTAGACTCGTTAAACGCCACAGTCAACACTTCAAATGTCCTTGCGTACTTAATTTAATTTTTTACACAAAACTTAATACAGTTTCTGATATTTATTTATTTAGTCGGGCTCGAGTTCATTAAATTATTTTTACTGACGGAATTGTTTTACAACATGAAATCTTTGATCCATTTTTTCGAATAGTAAAAAATCGAAGAGCACACCAAAACACGACTAACCTTTTTAACTGTCAAAAACAAACTGACAATCCAAATTGGCTGATATTATCAACATATATAATGCGAAAATCGAACATACGCATCTCACGAAATTTTAAAATAACGGTTATTTTTTGATCAGACCTCGTACATAATGCAAATTAATTTTCCTTCATATACCCACTGTTAAGCATTTGATATGAAATCAATTGAATTGAAAATGATTAAATGCATCCATCATACACACATACATACATATATCATACATGATTTGTCAGTGGTAATTGTATTATTAATAAATTAAATATTACGTAGCATATTTTTGTTTGCTGCTTTTTTAGCTTTTGTTATAATAAAATAAATCATGTTCCATACCAGCTAAAATTATGAACAAACAATAATGGCCAGCAGCTAAAATATGAGTGTAAAGAAGAACAAAAATATATATATGTTGGAATATTAATAAATTGTTCTTATTATAGTTTATTTGAATTGATATTATCAATATTGCAATAATTGTTTAAGCTTAAGTTCTTTTTAAAATAAAATCCATATTATCGATAAATTATAAATTAAAAACATTTTTCCTGAAGATGCGACACAACAAAATAACGAAATATCGAGAATAAGGATTTTATTTTAAAAAGAACGAGGGCGGTTCGGACACTTCTTAGCCTAGAACAGACAGCGCGGTACTAACAGAAACAAGTTATGGGTTTTGGAAACTTCCATCTGTGCTATGAACGTATGTTAAATTTCTTTTTGATCTGACAGCTCCTTCATATAGAAACAGGTTTTTAAAAAAGATGCATCCATGAAAAAATTAGAAATTTATGGTGTCATTAAATATTTAAATAAAAAAGTTTTATCGGGAATAGAAATTCATAATTATATGGTGAATGTGTTAGATGAAAGTGCTCCTTCATATGCAACTGTAAAAAATTGGATTGCTGAATTTAAACGTGGTCGTACAAGCATGGAGAATGATGTCCAAAAACAGCAACAACATCAGAAATTGTAGCCAAAGAGCATGATATGGTATTAAATGATCTAAGAATAACAGAGCATGCAAGAGCTAATATTATGGGCATTTCAAATGATCAAGTCCATTTAATTTAGCATGAAGAAATACAGACGAAAAAGCTTTACGAAAGACTATCTGCAAAAGGGAAAACAATAATATCAGGGTACTATTGCAACATTTTGTATCAGAAAAACGTCTTGGATTACAACACAAGAAAATAATTTTTCATCCAGACAACACACCAGCGCACAAGAGTGTTTTAACAATGGCTAAAATCAACGAGTTGCAACTTATTCTCCTGATTTAGCTCCCACTGACTTTTACCTGTTCCCAAATCTAAAAAAAATCCTAGCTGGCAAGCGTTTTATTTTTAAGGCCTTGAGTAAAGCTATTTTAATCAAGGGATAGATAAGCGTTGGATTAAGTGTATTGAAGTTTCAGGAGATTATATTGAAAAATCAAAATGTTTTTGAAAAACTAACTATTGTTTTTCTGTGCTCGGCTAAGAAGTTTCCGAACCGCCTTCGTAGGTACTATGAGCTTTAAAAGTGAGTAAACACAACAACTTATTTGAGTTTTTTTAAATAATGAAAATCCTAAAATCTATGCATTGATTGAAATTTAAAAGTTTCATTTTGTTGGATATTTGGTTGAATAATAGATTCGGTTATGAAAAAAAAAATTTAAGTTGAACTATAATGCTTTTCATAATCTTAAAAAAATCAAAAAATTCACTGGTGCTTACACACTTTTGAAGCTGTGTGTATATGTAGTTACATTAGTTGGAGAAAAACGAAGCAAAATTTGCTTAGTCTTTGTTACTCTTAAGACAAAGTTTAAGTGTCAGCAATTCCTATTCACAAAAGAAAACTCGATAAACACATACAATAATTGTATTGCCTCTACTGGAAAAATCAACGCAAATACACTTGGTAACAACGAGTGTAAACACAATTATGCCAGTAAGCCAACAGTAGTAGATACAGAAATCAATATGAATTTATAAAATTGATAAGAAAGTTTGCTCATATACAACGAATGTTAATTACCTTAAAGATAAGCTATTCATTTTTCATATTTTGTATCAGTTGTAGTGAAAAAAAATCTCAGTTAAAAACGAATTGCTACCCTTTAAGCGCAAAGACTATGTATGTATATCATTTATTTTTCTATATACAACTAGAAGAATTTAGAAATTTAAATGTAAAATGTACAATTGAATATTTGTACGTATGGTATTCATGTAGTCCCTATTTTCAAATAGCCAGCAGCAGAAATGTTTTTATGTATTGGAAATATTGCCAAATTTACATAAGATTTTAACTAAATAAAAAACAGAGAGGTTTTTTCAGATTTTTATTTTTTTATTGAATTTGTTGAATCATAAAGCACACAGAATAGGAACAACACATGTAATGACAGATAGTCTGGAGTTAAAATTTACCATGACCATTTTGCATACATTTTGGCAGAATTTCGGTAATGCTGTATGGAGTGACTTGCCTTAATGTCGGGGTAGACGAGAGCTTGTTGGCGAAGTCCTTAAGTTATTATATTAAATCTGACGACCTAGAGTGTAACTTCTCATCAGATAAACCAGAAAATTTAACGGGCACTACAGCATAATCCATTGTCGTATTGTAAGAATATGTAGTCCACATCAATTACTCTCTTATCCTGACACGCTATCGAGACCAATGATACCTCAAGCCCAAAATCCACACCATACATTGACACTTTGTGATGTCATCTGTTTTTCGAAATGTGGGTTTTCTAATAAGCAAATGTGGCAGCTGTTAAAAAGTGCTTTATATTGTTACATTACTTTTTTATGCTGTCAAAGTAATTTTTTGATTGTCAATACTTTATTGACACAAATGGCAGCAAATTCAAATTTTGCGTTTGTTCAAAGTTTTGTTCCTCATATCCTTTAACAGTATTGTTAGAGGAATATCGAACTTAAAAAAGCGACAAATATAATAGTTTATTTAGCAGGCTGCTGCGACGGCCGTTTAAAGGAAGACTTCGCGAATTAGATGATATTTATCGAACTCTTACTTTCATAAAAAGTAGTAATTAATGAGAGAATGTTGCTTAAATTAAGCTTCTACAGGCCAAAGCGGCAATCGTTTAGAGAAAGAGAAAGGCGGCCGTTTAAAGGAACAATGCGTGAATTAGAAGTTCAATCATCGAACTCTTGCTTCCATAAAAGTAACGTATAAGAAAATGGTACTTAAATTAAGCTTCTTAAGGTTGGACTATTAAATTTCACAATGTTATTTGTCTTATCTATGTATATCAACAGTTAATTACACACATGATTATGCTAATATCTAAGATCCATTTAGGGTTTATTGGAGCTGTGAGTATCCAACGCAAACAAGTGTTTTATGTTTTCAAACAAAATATTTTTTTTATACGAAGTTTGACGCCTCTCTTTTTAGGAGAGAGAAAATATTCATATGAAAAAAACTTTGTCCAAACAAATATTTTATTCGTATTCCACCTTTATACTCGTATATCGTAATAAAGCTTTTAATGATTCGTGTATAATAGCAGAATGGCATATGTTTTGAATTAAAATTAAACACCAGAATATAAATCGATAAAATTTGGTTCAAATTGAAAATTAATTCAGAAAATGGAAACGACTTTTTAAAAAGTTAATCTTCAGTTCGCCAATGGCTAAAAAATTAAACTAAACTGTTATTCCCTAAAATTAACTAAACTGTTATTTTCATTAGAAATATCATCTAAGTTGTTGTACCTCTACAAACGGAGCCAGTTTAAAACCAAACTACGGCACATGTGGGAAGACAAAACAAATCTTCACAGATTTAACATAAGTATCAACGCTTTATAAAATCATGCGTATGTATGTACATTGTATTTACACGTGGAAACATGCTCATACAGTGCTACAAAAAAGACAATACAATTGTATAAAGGGATATAAGTATTAGCAGCCAGACCTATAGTTAACAGCACCAGTATATACATACAAACAACCAAATGTATTCTGTATAAATACTCTTACATAAACATAAATATATTTATACAATTATTTATTAGACCTGTCCTTAGAAAATAAAAAATAAAATAAAAATATACAACATAACTATTTTCTATACTAAAATACAGTGTTGGAATTAATAATAGGAATGGCTTAAATTTATGGTAAATCTACACTGATACTCGTGTAGTGTATTTGAAATAGGGCATGTCCTCACTAGTATTAAAATTAATTTTAGATAAGTAAATAAATAAATTTAATTTGTAAAATATATAAATTTTAACATAAAAAAAAGACCATCTAAAAAATGATCAACTAAAAAAAATGTGATTGATGAACCTTTTTTGAAAAGGGAGGTGGAGAGTATTTGACTAGCCGCAGTTAACATACCTTTTGTATGTAACTGAACACCCATATTTTGTTGGACTGTTTTGTCCACACTGGCAAGAATGTGTTATACTTGCTCAGCTTTTCCCACTGTAATTCAGGTGGCTAGACAGAATTCATGGATATGGGAACCATAAAATACTATTTTAATTAGGCTAATTTAGACTTAAGTTTTTATTTTAAAGTCAATTAGAAAACAAACTTGCATCAGAACAGTTGCTCAAGCGGCTGATCTAAATTAATAAAAGATTGTGTTTTGATAATATTACACTCGTAAGTTATCTATGCACTGAAAAAATTGTATTTGCTTGGCAGAAATAAAAAAACAGTTTTTTTTTCATTGAATTTTATTTCAACAGTAAAATAACAGAATCAGTAGTTGAAACCAAATACTTTTCTCTAGCAGATAAGTCATGATAAATTTAAAAACTTTATGGAAATTGCTTAACCACTTCCACAACTCTCAAAGGATTTCCGGCTCCGCTTCTCGTTCTTCGTTTGATACTAAAAAGCTAAAGAATACCCAGTTTAATACTAATTATCAAGGGCAGATCTAATGTATACACAATATAGAACAAAAACATACACACTTGCGCATAAATAAGGTACAAGCATTTTAAACAATATTGTATTTTATAGAGGCGAATTCGCGACATACATACATGTGTATGTGCACACATACATACATACATACATACATACATATATAAATATGTATTTATGTATTTGAGTATTGCTATGTTGCTTTATATAATATATCTGTATATACAAAAGAGATCACAGAAATAAGTGAAGAAAAAAGAGAACATAAATAAAATTGGTTGTAGGGTAAAAACAAAAATAAGAATAAAAAAACACTATAGAGAGTTTTGTTGTTTTCTTCGTTTACAACACAACTCATTTAATGTGAAATTGAGATTGAGCACAACTGATAAGTAAATCCAATTAGCAATGACACAAGGAAAATAACTGAAATATAAAAAAGAACACAACAACAAAAGCCGAAACAACAATACATTTTGCTAATAACGGTGGGTTTTTACTTGAATAATACCCACACATACACACACACACACAAATGGACATACACATCCAGCAGGAAATAAATGCAGTAAGGAGGTCTTTTTAAAGGCCTTATTTGGCAGATACTATTACAACCAGTCGCCTGGCAAAATTGATTAAATTTGCGGCAAAATGTCGGTGGTAACCAAACTTTGCCTACTTAATACTTTTAAGAATGAAGTAGAGCATATCCTAAATGTCTACGTTAAAAGACATATTAGTAAACCTGACAAGTAAGAATGACACCATAGTATTTTAAGACATACATTAGGGATAATATTCTTAGTAAATTCAGCATAGAACCTTAAAAAGCTGTAAGTTATAAATATATTTAAAAATGTAAAAAAAATTACTTCATATTTTATAAAATTTTAAATTCATAAATTGATTTTTGATATTTTTGACATCTTCTTGTTTCATGCAATAATTTATTTATTCGGTGTTTTACTCGTGTTATGAAGGGAACGACATAATTTTTTTTTTTTTTTTTGACAAACATGGAAATTTTTAAATCATGACATCTTTTAAAAGGAAGTAAAAACCCCTTTTACAACATCTTGTTAGAGAAAGCAGTATCTCATAAATATCGACACATTTGAGGCTTTGTGAACGTGTCTTTTAGAAGGCCTACAAAATGAGCACCTAACATTTGTTACTTATGGACAAAAACGTAGTTGTATGTGTGTATTTACATTAATACTGGTAGTCAAAAGCAAGATGAAGTTTTGTATTAAATTACTATACGACACTATATTCTATATAATAGTGAATTACACTGTAGAAAAATAACATAAAAACACAAAAAGTACAACGGACAAATTGTAATTTATTATGCAAGTTTTATAACATCTATTGATAGAACTGATGCTGTAACAGCAGCAGACTAAAAACGTAAATGCCACAGTCAAATTAGGGCGTGAAATATTACAATATAGTATGAGAAAGTAAAAGTAATTATATAAAAATGTAAAATCGATATTTTTCAAAATGTTTACAAAAAATACGCTTTGAAGATAATAGACATTAATTAAGGTGTTCAAATCCACTTTCAGATAATTTAATGAAATACTCTTACACTAAAAAGAAGCTGCAAGATGTGTTATTCCATACACCATCCTACTTTGTGTACTTTTCAATTAAATAAAAAAACATTACAAGCTAAAGAAAAAAGGTTTCATATTTAATTTAAAACTTGTATAAAAAATGACGGACAGACAGGTGTCAGTTCTTGGGAAGTTGTCATATCTGGAAATGTGCTGGTAATGTACTGACAATGAAAAATTCTTAGCAAAAGGTAAACTGTCAGTTCAGACGATAGTAAGAAAACTTTACAATTTCATTGACAGACAATTGTCTCACAATAATATTATTTGTCAACAATAATGTTCAGTTCACATTGTTGTCAGATTGTGGTATGTCAAAAATTGGCAGATGCGCTGTCAAACATTGTCAGAACTGTGTGTGCGTTTATATTCAAAATTTTTAAATATAAATAGTTCTGTTTTTACACGGTCTTTTTTACACGGTTTTGATATAACACAGTTTGAAAATAAACAAATTTTACATCTTTTGCACGATTTAAAATCTTCTCAGCTTCAATTTGTTTGGTTAATTAATTCCTTTTTTTGAGTACAAGCAAATTTAGTGGTCAGACCAATTGGAAATAGCAAAAATTTAGGGGAATTCCTTTTTAGTGCATACAAGCAAATAAACTTGTCATACATACATTTGTTTACATTACGTTTAAGCTATAACTATGCTTGTGTAAAAACACATTGTATGTATATGTGATTTAATATTATAAACCTGAATAGTTGTCCTTGAGAAATCCTTGTTTTTCACTAATTTCAATAGATTTTTAGAGATAAGGAACCAATTACCTATTTTGCATATGATAAATTTCTTTTTTACACGGGTTTTTTTCCTGAAACCAATTACCGTGTAAAAACTGAATTCTGTGTACTGTAATCGAACTCTTTTCTTTGCATATGTATGTATGTACTAGAATATAGTCACAAAGTGTAGAGAGGTTTCAGGAGACCGAAGCTAATAAAGTTTTATACATACATACATACATACATATGTAATATATCTTTCGTTTGCAACTGGCTCTTGTTTATATTTTAGCTGCAAGAAGTAACTTAAACCGATTTCCTTTAACACACAATAAATTAGGTACCAAAAACTAATATTCCTTTCACATACTCTCATGTATTACGAATTAGAGAGTCTAAAAGGTAATAAGCTCAGCTTAAAGTATTGCTTCGTGTAAATTGAGACTATTTTTATTTCTATAGAATTAGCAATACTATGAAGTGTATGATAAATATTTTCTTAATCCGACGTCCGGTATTAACTCGTTTTAATAACTTTAATAAAAAACTAATTATTGTTATTCTTTTTTTTTCTAGACCTGCTCGCAATGATGTCCCTTCTATGTACATTGAAGAAGATGAACTCAACGAAGAGGAGGCTGCCATGGGGGGAGCCCGAGCAGCCGAAATAAGAGCACGAGTAGCACCTCATAGTATGGGTACACGCTGTAGTACGAGCACATCAAGTTCACAGCATCATTATATAACCGAAGGATTCATACAATACGCCCAGCCCAGTCTAAACGGTACTATACCCAAATCTATACTTAATAAATTATAGTTACAAATAGTTTTCTTTAAAAGTAGTAGATTTCCCAAAAAAAAAAAATCAAAACAAACCAAATAAATCTGATATAATTGTCTAGTTTGTAGTTAAAAACGATACTGTTAATAATGCTGCAAATTGAAGCTTACGTAGTTAGAATCTTTATTAATCTGTCTGTATAATGTTTCATATAAAACTGTATATCTGTTTTGTGAATGTTTTGCATATTTGTAGTACTTCTTTTTCTGTAGTAGTAATTTGTTTAATAAATAAATCTTTATCTCTTTTCATTATCAATACACTGCAGTATTAAGTTTTAAGTTCTTTAGTTTTATTTACATTGGTTATAATTTAAAACTTTAAACAAATCCTTTATTTAAATATTTATTTAAATTTTAAATTATTTTTACAACACTTACTTTTAACAACTACCCATACATAGAAATAATTACAATTAATTTTTTTTCTACATACATACATATATTGTTTTCTATAATACCTTGCGTTTGTGTATGTAAACCTTTTTTAAATGAATATTAACTGAAATACCCTAAATATAACATTTTTGTTAAAATATATAGCTTTTAATCGCCTTATTTTAATACTGACAATAGAAACTTTTATTAGTTATAACACAAATGTTGCTAACTGACATTTTGATGAATTGTAAATAAAAAACTGTTTTGTGTTTATAATTTTATTTGAAAGCATTTGTATTAAATAAACTGATTACATTCTTATTAAAATATCTTTTTTATATCGGCTTTGTAATTGTATTTGAAATGTCAGTTAGGTGCTTTTGTCTTTACTATTTTGTTTTGTGTTTCTGTATGTGTATTATGTGTATATTTGTAAATTTGTAATTGTATTTAGTTAGTATGTGTGTGTTTTCCATTTCTGTATAATTGTACATTCTGTTTGCTCCATGAAACAAATTTACATTTTATTTGATTAAATTATTAGGACTTGGAATGACACCATTAGTTGTATTCAAAAATTTTTTATTACATCCGTCAATTTTAATTAGTTTATTAAACAAAGAGGGAATTTGTTGTTACATGTCACTCGCCTGTGGTGTGATTTATGTGGGAGTTTTCTAACAAACATTCTGCATAATGGTGCGTATAATTAATATTGTAATTTTCATACGCCATTGTGGACCATTTCCAAGTTATGTTGTTGTTTTAATGATGAAATGTTAATAATGAAAAATATTTTAGAAAGACTTTTAGATTTCAAAGATTATTTTAATTTTATTTTCTATATTCTATATAACGTAATTTCTTAACTAAGAATGCAGTTAATGACATATTGTAGAGTAGAACAGAAGTTACTTTTAGAAAACTTGACCAGTAGCCAGGACACTTAAAATTGACAACCTTCCTTGATAACTTATTAACTTATTAGAGTATACGAGTATATTTGTTTTGAATTCAAATGTTTCGTAATTTTCACAGCAGTAAAAAATTACTTACAGCATTTACATGATTTGTTCTAACATTTGTATGTTTCCAAAACCGTTAAACACATTTCTATTATACAATACATCAATACTATTGATTTAAGCCTTCTGATATTTAACGAAATGTATGAGCTATTAATGAAGACTCTGGCAAGTTGTAAAAAATTAATGAGAAATTTTATTTTAATTTGGGAAAATATTTTTCTCTTATTGGAAAGGAAATTACATTTTCAAATTAATACTACTTGTAGTTTTCTATATAATCCAGAGCTGTGTTTAGAAAGTTCTGTGATTTTAGTTAACTCAAATACAAAGCGTTTTACTTGTCTGCCCAATATGCTTAGAGACTTTGGCGGTAATAGAAACCGCAATCCTCAGGCTGATAGTTCAGCATATTGTAAACTGTGCTCATGTTCTCGTATTTGTAACAATTTATTTGATTTATTTGTAAAATAAAAATAATACAATTTGGTATTTAATTTCAAAATTTAGTTATTATTAGATTAATTTTATTCGGCTTGAGTTCATTTTAAGTAATAATTCAGTGAATACCATTGTAAAGCAAAATTTTTAGACAATGAGCAGATTAAAAAGCATTTTCTACCCTGCCAAGGGCGTCCGCAGCAATGCTCATTGTCCAATATCTACTAGTAAACATAATCTATTTCACTCACCATTATTGAGAAATATATTTCGGGAATTAATCATATTTCTTTTACCCCTTACCCTATTAAGTATTAAATAAAACTTAAAATTAGCATGAAAAAATTCCGCTTTTTACTTTTTTAAAAATTTGTTATTTTTTTCTTTCTGTGATTTGAATATAAAAGATACAAAACTCATTACAACGAGTTTAATGAATTCGGGAAAAATGTACTTTATTTAAGAAAAGAAATCAAATTCAAAAAAAAACGAAAACTCATTATTGTATATATGAAAAGAAGAGAAGTTCACATTGCTTAGTAAAATTAATAAATCTAATCTGAGTATGGTAAATTATCGTAAAAACTGTGGCAATCAGCCGGAAGTAAACATCTAAGTTCCTAGAGATGGCTTCATTTTGGATATATTTTTTTTTTTTTAAGTAATACTCAGGCAATTAATATGCCTATATAAATATATTTGCGTTGCTTTCTTGAAGAAGTAAAGGCGTTAAAAGAAGAAAGATGTTTATATCACAACTCTGCAATTAACATATTATGTTTGTTTTTAGTGCAGAATTTCAGCACCTCTAGTGGTGACTAGGCGCATTAATTTAAGCTTGATTTCATTTCCTTTATTTAATTATTTTTCTTTGGTGGCGTTTAAATGCTATACCACCGAAGGAGGGCGCAGTGATAAATATTAGTTATGATGAATAGAAAAGAAAACTAATAATTATCAGAAACTGATTTTGTTTGAGTGGCAGCGGCTGGGAATCGAACCCGGGCTATAAATACCAACTCATGCTTAATGATCAAATGCGCTAAGCAATTAAGCTACAGAACCCTAAGTATACAAAGTTACTTGGTCGAATAAAATTTTAAAGAAAGATGTATTTTGGCTAATTATATAATAATCAGTCAAAAAATCGATTTTGAATTTTTTGTAGTTACGGTATTTTGGATTTTAGGTGACGATATGTACATGTGTACTGCTTACCAAAAGTAGCCCACTGGCCCAATGTTTTGTAATGTAACAAAAATTTATTTCCCTCTCAATTTCACATGTTTTTTACAACTGCTTTTGAATGTATTCATGAAAAACATGGGAATGCATACAGAAAGTGCTGATTTTTTATCTGAAATAATGTTGTAATAATTAATAAGGGTGAGACCGAAACCGGTGTTTTTTGAGGCCGGAATCGAACCAAAACTAATATTCGGCCAAAAATTGAAATTCGGCTTTAGCCAAAACAAAACGAAATTTTAATATATGGATCAATTTAAAAAAAAAAAAATAAAAAAAAAACGTCTACAACGAGTTTTGTTTTGTTTATTTTTAAAGTTTTTTCAATTCTCCTGTAAGAGTGGCCAATTTAGGTAGAAATTGATAAAGAATCCGGTAGTAATTTTAGGCTCTCAAAAAAATCAATATTTTTGGATTTTTTTATGTTTTCTATTATTTCTATCTTGAGCATCACACACCAAATATATATAAAAATCGCTAAAAAAAAAAAAAAGCAAAAATATTTGAAATTCAAGCTTACTACGATGTTCTTTTGTTTCTCAAGATTGACTTTTGCGAAAATCACCTTTTCGATTATAAACAAAAAATAACGAATCACCTTGATTTTTATTTTTTTTAAGTGACTAGTTATCTTAAAATTTTAAGATACAAAATATGTAAATGTTTGTTAAAAAAAAAGACCTGAACTTAAAGGTTACTTGCAAAGTAATAGGCTTGTAACAATATATTTAAAAAAAAACTGCAATTATAGCGTTTTAAGAAAAAAAAACTAAGTGTGACGCTCAAGACATTTTGTGACGATCAAGAGATTTTGTTGCATGTAAACAAGAAATAATGCCAAATCTAAAGTTTAACAAAAAAAAGTTTATTCTTTTACAAAAAGTAAATAAAAAAAAAAACAAAAATTCTTCAAAAAACATACTAGAAACGCAATAATTCTAAAACTGTTATTAAATGTTGCATATTTACCTTTCTCTTGATTTTATTTTGTTTACTAAAAATTCTAAAGGGGGACACATGCTTTTGTATGGAAGCAGTCAGAGGGAGAAACAAAACACCATTCTAAATAAACAAAAAAACAAACATCCAAATTTGAGAATTACGTTTTTTTTTTGTTACATATTCCTCGCTGATCACTCTCACATTTTTGTTTTTTTTTTACCTAAAATAGTAGTGTAAAGTGCGGGGACACAAAAATTGCGTTTTTTTTTAAATTTTTAAATTATTTTAAGTTGCCCTAAAGTACCGACACTAATCCATAAATCTTGCGTTTTCATTGTGAACTGACAAAATTTTTTAAGGGCACAGTTTTAAATGCAATCTTAAAAATTTTGCAATAAAATATTAATTTTTGTATCCTATTTATTATAACAAAAACGCGTGTCATCTTTAAAACTCCATAATCTATGTTTTTACTTTATAAAACTTTCTTTTTCAGTATTCGTTTAAAATATGGCCAAAAAGCGAATATTGGTATTCGGCCAATTTTTGGCGTAACCCAAAACCAAAATCGAATTCTCGCTGGTACTATGATAATTGTAAATAAATTTAGGTAAAGGCAGGACAATTTTCTAACATTTTAATTTCAAAATACATACTTCAAAATCGCTCTCTTAATATAAATATATTTTCAAGGATATACGAGGGTATATATTAGATTTAAAAATTTTTTTTTTTTTTCGAAAATTCACATATAATTTTCAAGCAAGGTAAATAGTCTAAGTCACATATATTAGTGTATTACAATTTCAAAATTTTAACTTTTGAATTAGATTATGAAACAACAACTTGAAGACATACATACACTAACACATAACAAACTATTCAAATTGTTTTCTTATACACACACATTTACTCACCTACTTAAGTAGTAACTCCTTTGGTACAAAATAATTACCTCTTTTTAGATACCTACTGTTTAACATTTCCATTTTAATTCTACCCATTCCAAGTAAACATTTACAAAAATAAAAATAATACTAATAAAAATACCAGTAGAAAATATCAAATTGCTCAATTTCTTCCTACACCTACATATATATATATATATATGTATTATATAGGTAACCTCATTGTCATTGTGCACGTAGCATCTAGAGCATATTTAAACTGTTGTATTTATTTTATTATTAGTAGATTTTGAAAAGCGACTTATACCCAACCACCTTAAATGTTTTAAGCAATACAAGGAGGCATGTGACAACGGCTAATCCTTACTCTAATATTAGTGATAATTTTTACCCTTCTTCATCCTTCTTCTAAGACTGTCTGCTAATTAAACTGTAATAAACCCTGTTCTACTGCTACTACTTACCTCTACATTTCCTGCCTAAAAAAATCAAAGAACATGTTATGCTTGTGAAATAAAATTACATGAATCTGTTGTATATGGGCCCGATTAACGTTCAAAACACTAAAATATTGTGTTGTTTTGACTACAACACAACATGCATTTTTCATACGATTAAGCCGATAAGTGTTGTGAATCGTAATCGCAGTTTACAACATACAACATCGCAATACTTAGTGTTGTGAACGGTAATCGGAGCCTATGTCTTATCACATACAAATAAAATAATTTGTTAATTTGTCTTTAACTTTTTGTTTATATTCTTTCCTACCCCCTGCAGGCGATGTTCTATTGCCATTGCTTGAGTGTCATGCTTCTGCAGCTGTTAATTGCTACGCTTTATATCCTTTAACTGCTGTCACTACTACAACTACTAACACTAATAAAACAATTGCTAAGCCAGCCTCCAATAATTTAAATCATAATGCGTCCAACATGGTAACTGCCATTTCCAACACAGCCCTCTTGAATGCAGCCTGGTCCAAAAAATATGTGCCCATTAAAACGTCTACAACAACTGGAGGTCTGAACCTCTGGACAAATGGCAGTGATGTTTAAGATTAATTTAAGCTAATTCTTATAATAGTTTGGCTTTGACGTTTTTTACACACTAAATCCTTTCAAAATCCTTTCCTTTTTGTAACTATTTTCTTGAGATTGATTTTGTATTGCAATTAAATTTCGAGCCCTTTAAATGTCTATTTTATTTTACTTTGCTTTAATTTTTACTTTAGAACTATTTCTAATTCTCAAATGATTGCTTTAAAGCCATTCTAATGCTCTTTTCTGTGATACAGGCTTTCGAATGTACGAGTATTGGTATTGTTTAATATGTTCTATTTGAGTGTATGTGTTTATAGGAGAAAATTTCTATAGTTTTTAAACAGTCATATTTATCCAAACTTTAAAATTCTAGGTACATATAACCAAAGAGATTTTTTTACTACTTATTCATTACAGGAAGCTTTTTATATTATTTTTGTTTTGATCTAGATTTTTATTACTGCACAGTGGGCATTAAAACATTTTGTAAAGTGCATTTTGGGTGAAATTATTGTTTGAAAAAAAAAAATTACCTACATTAACCCTCCGCTGGGTGAGAAGATTCCCACAGACCTATTTAATTTTCAAATCGAAATTACTGCTTGATGATTCATGGGAAGTATACCCACGACGCCCACATGTATTACAGGAAATTTTATTTAGCATCACCTAAAGTTCAAGACGATCCGACCAATAGTTTAGCTTCTATTAAGATTTGAAGGTATTTAGTACGGGAACGTGTGAAAAGGTCCGCTGGGAATTTGTACTGAAATTTCAAGAAATTCTTAATAAATGCACTTTCTTTTGGCTTGCTTTAGCGTTGGAACACATCGCAAACGTGTTCTTTGAATTTTAGTTTTTTTTCTGGATTATTTTATTGTGCTTTTCCTAGAAAACATTATAAACTTTTTATTACCTGCCTTATGTTCGAACATATCTCAAACGTGTTGTTTAAATTTTGGTTGCTTTTTATTATTTTTGTTAAATAAAAATTAATGAATTAAAAATTAAATAAAAACTTAATTTACATTCATTATACATGTATAATTAGTAAGTAGTAATAAAGCAAAACAAAAAAAAACCGTTTTCATATAAAATTCCACACAAATAGAAATAGTTCCCTGTGGACCTTGTACTTCATATAAGGGCAGAGTGGTGAGTCCTAGCAGAGCGCTAAAAAAAAATCGTTTAAATTTGTTTTTCATCTATAAAATACTTTCCTGTAACCCACTGTTTTAAGTATTTCTTTTATTTGATTAAAGGTTTACCACTACAAACGTCTTTACTAATACAAGTGCTCTCGATTTACATATGCATCAAATAACAGTTTTACTAACCTATTTTTTTTTTGCTATAAATATACATAGATATACATCTATTGCTTCCTGACCAGACAAATTTTTTAAGGTATGAGTACTCGTAGTTAGTTCGTATGTCTGCCAGTAGTAACAATTTCAACACAGCACCTGGACATTTTATTTGTGTTTAAATTATTTTTACGGTGTTTCTCAACCAGTTTGGTATAAAAAATCTGAAAAAGAAGCCTATGGCCCAATTTATTTTGTTTCTATTAAGGATTTAATGCTGTAGTTTGCTTTAAACTTTTATTTCTTTTTTCTAAAATGAACACAAAAAAATAAAACACAAATTTCTTTTGTCTCTCTGTTAGACTTTTCTTTTTTTTTTTGTTTTAAAGTAATTTTTATATAAATTTAAATGAACGATTATTTAAGTACTTGTTACAGGAAAACTCGTATGTATTTGTGTAAAATATAATATGTGTGCTTGTGTGTATTTTATGTATTTTGTAGTTGATGTTGTTATTTTTGGCATACAGAGCACTCTTGTGGCTTTAATTGGCCATAATTGCAAAATGCTTTTAACTTTTATGAATTCACTTCATCTTTACATTTCTATGTACCTGTATAATATTTCTCCTTACCCATTGTGTCTCCACAACACAACAAAATCTGCCAAGAATGTATGTTACATACATAAATAAGTTGTGCAAAAAAAAAAGGTACAATTCTTTACACGTATGCATAGTTTTTCGTACATGCAAACGAACAAAATGTATATTTTGTTAAATGTTAGAATGTGTGTGTGTTGAGTGTTTATGTGTATGAATATTTGTCTTCTTAGTAAACTTGTTAATATTTTATGACAAAATAATAAACATTTTATCACATACATTTCATTATTGCTACATGCTAGATATTATTTTAAACTAAAACTCTTTGTACGTTTTTACGAAGTAAAATTGATAATTTGATAGACACTACTCTGGTAAATTTGGTAAATTTTGGTTGGGAATTTTTTCAATTTTATAGGAATTTTTAAGTAATTGCAGATGATTTTAATTAAAGTATTCTATTTTGTAGAATTTTTTGATTTTCAAAAATTCAAAAAAGAAAATTTAAATAGTTTTTTTTATATAAATAATATGAGTGTCTCATATTAGGAATTTAGCAATTTCATTATAATTTTTAAATCTGATACACAATTTGAGGAAATTTATTTAAATTTCATTGGTTTTCATGAAAGCACAAACAAAAGTAAAACTCTAAATTAAATAATTATCAACAAGTCTTATATTTTTGAGATATTGTTCACATTAAATCCGGTTGCATTAATGTTTTAATATTTTGGTAACTAAAATTCGATTGAAGACTTTTGTAACACATTTTAATGCTTATTTATTAATATCTAAGATAAGCTAAAAGAAGAATTTAAACTACAAATAAAAATTCTTGTTTTTTTTTCTAATAAATCGCATTAAAAGTTGCTCAACATTTCGATTCAACTTTGAAATATCTAATATCTCTTATTATCAAGAACTTCAGTGCCACTCCGCTTAAACTTTCCTCTGACAATAGACCATTCTCGTTTCATTGACCGAAGTTTCGGACATTTATAGTGCATATACACCAATACCTCGCTTTGCGTCGTTTCGTGTTGCGTTTTCTCGAAGTTATGTCGCTGCTTAATTTATACTGATTTATACTGTGCAACGTTAGATTTTCGAGGTTGCATTGTTTTGGGTTCGAATCATTAATTTTTTGTGAAATTTTTGCAAAATCTGCAACATCATTAGCTGCTGATTAGATGACACGTACAAGAAGTGCTTTAATGACCGACATAGAGTCCTTGTTTTCCATTTGGATTAAAAAGTCAACTTGCTCAGATAATATTATTAAGTAAAATGGTATTTCAGACGAAAGCAAAAAGCTTATTTACCCAACGATAATGCTAGTGGTAGTAATAAAATCAATTACTACAAGGAAATTTATTTTACGACAAATAAAAGCTGGTTGGCAAAAGTTGGACCAATTTTTTGTGAAAGAAAGCCGACAACTTAGTATTTTCGTAACCGTGTTTTTTTGTTTTTTTGGAACGTAACCCCGACGCAGAGTGAGATATTGGTGTATTATTCTAATAATAATTTTATTAATTTTAGCTTTTGAAAAATAACAGAAAGCTGAAGTAATAATTGTAATAAAGTCAGACCAGCATTATGTATTTATTTATATTTTGGGTTGCTAATCTTTCGTTTCACTGCAACATATAATTTTGGATGCCGTAACTGTTTGGGGTCAATTTGTACATAAATTGATTATATACACAACACTATTCTGGTTTTTTTTACGATTTTTTTTACGATTGCTGTTGTTTTTAATAATAATGGTGTAATTAGTTTTAAACTCTTCTAATTCTAAAAAATGTTTACAAAAATGATCCGCAAAACCTAAAGGGATTATAATTCTCATAATATACAAGGACTCTCTCTCTCTCTCTTGCTCTTTAAATACATATTATAGGATTTCTTGATATAGATTTGACTGGATTGAATTGCAAGGAATTGAAACGTTACCATCGGCAAACTGAATGAGCATTAAACTCTGATATAATTCGAACACTGGCTAGTTGCAACACTAGACGCAACTTAATGACTTTCTGACTCGCTATTAACTCGAATTGCTCGTAGATATTTGCACACCTTTTATATTATAAAAAAAATCATGAACTCCAATAGATTTCAAACTTTTAATATTAAAAAAATACCTTATGACAAAAAATCGGCTCTAAAAATAAAATACTATTGGATGCAATACCTATAAAATAGAATATAGTGTTCAAGATATTTCCATATATTTTTAAAAATCAAGAATGTATTGGTTGTTAGTCACATCTCCTACCATTTATAAACAAAATTAGCTGACTTTCAGTACCAATATTTTTGAAATTTTATCGATATATGGATAATTGATTTGGGTTTTTAACCCACATTTTATTATATCAATCCAAAAAAATGCTGTTCAAACTATACGTTTCTAATTTTTCTTGCTAAATCTGTGACCAAAATTCATTGACAACAGAACTACTTTCTAATTTAACCACACGTTTTTACTATCAATGTGTTTCCAAAAACTTTACGAAAAACACAAATTCTCTGAAAATTGTGGTCGCAAGTAATTTTCAGATATTGTATTCGCTCAAATGGAAATTCATACTTAAAACTCATCTAAGTATAATGTAATTTAAAAATTGTTTACTGGAATTCTTTAAAAACACAACAGCAGCAACAATTTTTCTGCCAAACAATAAAAAAAATGTTAAAGAGAGCAAAAAAAAAGAAATTATAACAAGTTTTAAGCAAATTGTCAAATAGTCAACAATTGTTGTTGAAAGTCAACATTCAAACAAACAACACAGACATACACACGCACACACATTCTGCCATAACTGAAAACTAGAGAACATGTAAACAAAAACAGAGAAAAACATTGTCAATTGTCTGTCAAGTGAGTGAAATGTCCCCCAGCGGATGTTCTACTCGTATGTATGAATGACTATGTATGAGTACTAAATTCAAGTATGCCAACACACTGAAACACACAAACAAATATATTCCTACATAGCCACACATACAACTAACAGGGACAATATATAGGCCATCTCTTTGGAGGCCTTCTAGAATACTTGTTTGTTGGGTCTAAAAGACTCATTTGCTCAGAAAAGGTTCGTAAAAGAATTTACTTAAGATACGGCCAAGTAGGTTTAAAGATTGATATTTGACTGTTGGCTAGCAGGCACCGCAGTGGTGCAGAGGTTAGAACGCAAAGAATTCTGATGAGAGAATGTAGTGATTCTAGAACATGTAAATTCAATCCAGGTTCAATCCCCAGCTCAACCAGAAAAATTATCAATACAATTTTAATAGAGATTTCATGTTGTAAAACAATTCCTTCAGTAAAAATAATTTAATGAAAATTAAATTTAATGAACTCGAGTCCGACTAAATAACTATCAAAAGTTTTTTTTTTTAACTAAATAAATAAACTAGTTCAAATATATTTTATTTAGTGGTTACGTCTTTTTCGGCAAATATTTGCCAATTCTGACCGTATATTTAGAAGAATAGCATGGTAGCTCTGAATAATACGCTTTGTAAAATGTTAAACAATTTACTGAATAACTAGTCAGGCCTTTTGAAAGGCGTCTTTACTGAGAAATTCACCAATTGAGTGCTTTGTCAAATGTATAAATGTAGTAGTTTTCTTTACACCATTGTATAACGTTTCGTCATTGTTGACAATAACAACTAAACACTAACAACAACAAAAACAATTTTATAAAAAATGAAAAAAAATCTAAGCAACAATAATAGCACAAACTGCAATTGCCAGCTGAGTAGGAGAGGAACAAAATGAGTAGTAAAACTAAGAAAAAAACATTGTGTATGTTACAATGGCATAAAAACTTAAATTGTTGACAATTGCAATGAAAAAGTCAACATAGACATAAAACTACATACATACATACATACGAGTACTCACATGCTGCTTGATTGAAGTTGTATTTTGACCTGACTTTAAGTAAACTCACACACAAGTTTCAACAATTAAGTTAACAGGAAATACATACATACATACATACATACATACATACATACATACATACATACACATTTTAAGCAACAGGTTGCACAACGCTTTCTTATATCAGTAAGATCTTAAACGAAGCTTAACAGTTTAGAAAAGTTGTTTTCATTTAAATTACTTCCAAATTTATATCGCTTCATAATTTTTTTAGGTTCTTTTGTTGACAGAAGAAAAGAGAAATTAATTAAAAATAGATTAAAGCATTCATGTGCGTGATGGAAAATTGCTTTTTGGATATTGTACCAACTATATAAATAAAATGTACTTTTTAGACCTCCACGGTACCATTTTTAATATTTTAGAAATAATAATAACAATTTAACCAGAAACTCATTTTAATAAAAAATTCCATATAGTCAAACGACCCAGCAAACCATTCTAGGAGTGCTCCGAAAAAGTAGTCAGAAAAGAGTCCAACAAAAGAGCATTTTCGGAGCAAAAGAAAAATTTGCTTGTTACTGTCCTGAGTCGGCACGCAGTATGTATAAGTAATTCCACTTAATTATGTGTGTACCAAAGTGTTGTTGTCCTGTGATTTGGGCTTTGAACAAAAACAACATAGCTGTGCCACACAAGAATGATAAAAACAAGATTACACAGAGCCCAAAACAAAACCTCATAAAAGACTCTTTTCTGACATTATCTAAGAGCTCTTTCTGACGGACCATTTTCGAATGTAACGACCCTCATTTCTGAAGGTTTTTAGAGCAATTATGATTGTTTTTTGGGCTCATAAAGAGCATTAACGCTCCGAAAAAGGTGTCAGAAAACTCTCTTTTCGGACTCATATAGCTTGCTGGGGAATGTTAAAAAAATTTTGTACTCGAACGACCAAATTTTTAACATTGACATATAATATATAACAGAATGTCTCAAAAAATCGTCGAACTCTAATGAACATGAAGCTTTCGTATTGATTTGGTGATAAAAAGGAATACGGTGTAAAACTTCTTCAAAGAATCACAATCTAACTCTATTTGGAAAATGCTGCCAGATAAAACGTTTGTTCACGATATACAACTAGTGTTTCAGGAAGAAAGTTATCAAAGGACAGAACAACAATTTTATAGTGCCCCGATAGACTAGGCGATAGAGTGCCGGACTATCAGACAAAGGGTTACGGGTTCGATTTCCGCCAAAGACTCTGGGTGTTTTCTGCAGATAAGCCAAAACCTTCGCAGTGTGTGTTTGTTAATTATTAAAAAAACAAAATAATGCATTTGAAACAAAGATAAATTAAAGGCAAAAACATACAGCTCGTTTCGTAATAAAATGTTTTGTGCAAATTGTCTTTATGCGGGATTTGCCTGTATTTGTTTAAATGTTGTGTTAATTTTCGTTTATTATCGTGATTATATATAACATTCTTATTTATGAAGTATCGGGATATATATTCTTACATAATTCGATTAGAATTTCAAAATAACTAATTTTTTTATTTAAAGAATATTTAAAAAAATTGAAGGCTTAACTTCTAACGTTTTTAAAATTTCGATTAACTAAATATTAAGCTTTAGTTTCTAAATTTCAGCTTCAAAATAATTTAATGTGAATTAATATTAAAGAGATTCCCATTTTTCGATAATTCAACCAGCAATTTATTGTCGTGATAACCATCTTATAGATGCATATTTAAAGATCATATGGATATCAGTTCCAAAGTGTTCATGAAATTGAATACTTGCACTACTATAAAAATCTGCAAAATAACTTAAATCATATATTTATCTACATATGGAATGCCAAGTGCAACAGTTATTAGAAATTGTACCAATTGACTCGTGATAGTACCACGGTACCAACTGTGTCTAAAATGTATCAAAAAAAAAGTAGAATCGTACCCTGTTCGCCAACATTGATTCAAGTTCGTGGCAGATATTTTTCTGCTTTTATATATGTAGAAATATACATAAAGTGAATTTTATTGTATTTCCTATAAATCCCACTGTTTTGTGCCTAAAACTGTTTCTTGTGTTCCAGTAGTACTTTTCCACATTTCCAGTTCTTATTATAACAAGCAATGAATAGAAATAGAAAATACAAAAAACAGCAAATAAAGTCCAAAAAAAATATTTAATGGCTTTGAGACGCCATATAAAAAAGAAAAAAAAATTAATTTCAAATGCTTTTTTTATTTTATTTTTTTTTTTTTCATACAAAACTGCCATAACAATAAAAATTCGAAAATAATGTGAGCAAGATAAAAGAGGGCGATTTTCAATTTGACGACTTTTTCGCTCACACTTTATTTATAAACTTCTTACCAAGAACAACAAAAACTAAAAAAAAAAAAAAAACGAATGAAAATAAATGTATTTTTCTTTAGTATTTAATAGGCAGGAATGAGGGTCAAAACAATAAACTAGGCCATTATAAAATAAAACACTTGATCAAAACATAAACATTGAAATAAAATATATACAAAATTACCATTATTATTCTCTATTTACTTTTTGATTTTGTGTTACATTTGTTGTATTTCATTTTGTTTCAGCTGTTATAAAAACACAAACTAAATGTTTATCTATACAAAGGGACCAAAGTGTAACGCCATTTTAACTAGACAACTTTAAATAATACGGAAATTGTGGTTTCTGAGGCGAAGCTTTTTCAACCTTGGAATTTATGACTTTATGTTAAATGACAAAGGTTTCATTTTCAATACCCACAAGTTTTTATATTTCTTAGTAGTGCTGAATGTTACACTTTTCTTCATAAAGAAAATTAAATTAAACTAATTAAAATCTGAAATTATTAAACCACAAAGTGGTAATTACTTTTTTACAATGGAACTTTATTAAGAGAAAAAATATAGTTGTACCTGATCACCACAATAATTTGTTTTACAAATACATATTGTAATCGCAGTAATTATTTATATGCTTGTGGCACTCCTAATTTGTTACTTTAGCAATTCATATTAACATAACTTAAACGGAGAGTATCATATTCACCCCTATCGTGAATAAAAATTCCACATGAAATTTGTTCCCTTTTATTTTTTTAACATTGAATTTTAATAGGAAAAATGTGAAAAGGGAACAAATTTCATGTGGAATTTTTATTCACGATAGGAGTGATTATGATTTAGTGAATTATCATGAACTACAATCACATACATATGTACATCTGTATGTTTGTACATCTGTATAATTGTAATATATTATGGTAGACAGTTGTTTTTGACAAGACTGTTTTTGGCTTTCGTGCAACATGTTACTGTTAAACATGTTCACTTTGGTCTATAATTTAACCACGAAACGACTTACAAACGAACAACGCTTGCAGATTAAATTGATTTTTATTAAGTTTTGGATATTATCCCTACGGGCTAATTTCGGTCAATTATATTTTCTTCTTTAAATGATGTAAATGAAACAATTTACGTCATCAATTTGCTCTACGTTTCGTCGATGTGGGTTTTCGACTTCTTCAGGAGCTATTTTATTAAGATAATTTATATTATGTTAAATCATTTGTTATTATTTAAAATTATATTGTAATTAAAACGGGAATAACACGACACCAAGTTAATTAAAATAAATGAATAAATAATTACAATTGGATACATATAGAATAAATCACAGAATCGTCAAACTTATAACTACGGATATCACAGAACTATTACTGATTTTTATTAACTAAATTAATGCTCGGTTTAGGACGAAGCTTAATTCATGGTTAAATGGATACATAAACCAGCTAAATTGTCGTATTTACTTGTAGTGTGAGGAGCAGCCAGAAGCATTGCATTGTTTGGTGTGGATTATGGCATTATTGGACAATACTTTTTCAAAGACAACAAAGTTAGAGACATTACTGGGAATGACGAGCGATACCGTGCAATGTTTACAATTTTTTCTTTCTTTTTTTTTGCCCAGAATGAAAGAGCTGAACTTGGCTAATATAGGGTTTTAACAAGACGGTGCCACATGCCACACAGCATGGAAAACAATGTCCCAGTTTCTTTCACGTTTGGGCCCGGTCAATTGGTTAATTTAGACTATTTGTTATGGGGCTATGTTAAGGCAACGGTTGACGGACTGGAAGCTAATACTGATGAATTTATTCGTGAGTTACCAGCCGATATGTTGGAGAGAGTATGTCATAATTGGACCCAGCATATCAAATATTTGAGGCATAGCCGCAGACAACATTTACATGAAATCATCATTAAACATTGAATTATATAGAAGGTTTTATCCAATCAATTCAAGATTTAATATATTTTAATAGTTTGCATACATTTCTCCAAAACTTATGTGTTTTTTTTTTTAATCCAAAAGCTCTTAAAACATCACTTCTTTATAAATAATAATAATTATTGTGACCATAAGATCATCAGTACTCACTTACTTGTTAATATTTAAATAATTCTGTCATACAATTATTTTAAACAAATAATTTTTGTGCATAGTGTAAATTCTTCATTACGAGAACTTCAAAACATTTGTACTAAAACATTTTCTTGTTCTCAGATAAATGTGTCTTCATTTGTTTTTTATCTGGTTATATTATAAGTCTAGCAGAAAGTTCCCTAAAATTTGACTTATTTTCCTTTTTCAAGATCGATGGAAATTCAAATACACTCAATTACCCAACAGAGCTTTTTACTATGATTGAAGAAAGGAATTGTTGTATTTCATGATGTTTATGGCAGTTAACGATCGATCTTACATAAGGTGACTATAAATATTCAATGTCCAAGTGAGAGTTTTAAAGGTATTCGTTATGTTGTCAGTCGTGTTTTAAATTCTAGGTCTTAATCTTGTCTGTTAGTGTTGTTTGATACTATATAATTTTTTGTCTCTTCGATTTGTTTCCGCATGTTAGCTGTTTGAGAGAAACATATATAAATGTTATTAAACAGTTGTCTTTAACTCTTACTGAAGATATGTTTTAAATTTTATCTAACAAAGGAGAAAATGCTCTTAAAAATACAGTCAATATATAATATACAGAACGTTAAAATACAGATATTGCTGATATTGTGGAAAAAAGCCGGTCAACTGTTCAAAAAGTTATTGAAAGAAATAATGCTCGAAGAAATACCAAAACTGCAAAATATATCGGTCGACCACGCTTTCTAATTGATAATGCGGTGCGCATAATAGTCGGAGAGTCCAAAGTCTAGCGCAGTCAAAATAGCTGAAGACACGCGGTGACCCAGTAGGCTTGCCAACAATAAGAAGGCGGCTGAATGACAATGGTCTTTATGGAAGAGTGCCTAGAAAAAATGCGTAAACGTATAGACTTTGTTTACTTAACCTCTCAGCAATCTTTCTGAAATTCTGTAATATTTAGCGACGAGTGTCAATTTAAGATTTTCTGGGTCAAAATCAAGAATAAATGTCTGGAGAACAAGAAATATTGAGCTGCTTCCAAAGAACCTTAGTACTACAGTAAAACACGTAGGTGTGTCTTTGATGATTTGGGGTTGTATGTAAGCTCGAGGACCAGGTAATCTCGTGTTCATTGAAAGTACAATGAATAGCTGGCAATTTTTAAAGGACAATTTGAAAGTAAGTACTGAATATTTAGGTCTTGAAACGCCAAGGGTCTTTCAGCAAGACAACGACCCAAAACACACCGCCAGAATTGTGAAGAAGTGGCAATTGGACAACGTGCTTAAGCCTTTGTAACCTTTTGAACTTAACTCCACAGAACACCTGTGGGACATTAGAAAAAGAAACCTTTTATCTAAGGACGTCGAACTCCGAACAACTTTAAAGGAAGATTAGGGCAAGTTTACCAGACATGTGATTGAACCTCTTGTAAAATACCATGAAAAGGCGACTAGAGGCTGTTTTTAAGCTGAAAGAAAGGAGTAACACTTTTTAACTTTTAATTTATTTCTTTGTGTATAGAATGCGTCATCGTTGAAATATTCACTGCAACTTTGGTGGCACGGATCCGACAGCTGCAATTTTCTGTGAATATGCTGCATAAATTATTCTTACATTTTTAACATTATGTGGACAAGCTGCTGGTACAATAAACTTCTCAAAACCAAATTAGTCAAACGAAATTCCTTAGAAAACTAGTTTTAGTCAACTCAGTTTCAGTCTAATGGTTTAAATCAAATAAACACACTTGTATTTTAAACTATTTACATTGCATTCTTATTTGTACTAAAAAAGCAGCTAATTTTTATATTAAACAAGAATTTAATTAACAAAATTTAATTTTAATCTAATGCTTAACAGAGAAGTCATAACTATGACTTTAGTAATTCCTATTAAATTAAATTATTGCATCTTCAAGTGAATACTAAACTTTAATTAGCAGTAAAATGAAACTGTAAAGTTTATAGAATTTCCATGAATTGTAAGAAAAGTTTACAAAAGAAAGCTACTGCCTGAGGAGGTGTAAAACATTTTTCTATAGAAACTATTTCTTAAGGTTTTAGTTCATATGAATTTCTAATTTTAATTTGCAAGAAATCTGCAAATTCCTAAGTAATCAATAGTTTGGGGAACTTTAAAATACTAGGAAATTTTAAAAAAAATATTACAACAAATTCTTAGCACTAAATCTTATTCTGGAAGATTTAGTTTTGTAAAGTATTTATATTTATATTTTATTTAAAGCAGCTAGGTGGGCTTGCTTTGAACAATTGTTTAATGTAGTTGCTTCAAGGTAAAAAAAAAGTATTCAGGGGTTTGCTGCTTAAAAATGCTTTACATGTTGTGTGTATGTATGTGTATATATTTGCGAGAGTTAATGTGTTTATTTAATTAATTCTTGAAGTATTTTATGCCAATTAAATTATTAAACCCTTTTAATATTTACTTACATCAATCTCTTCCTTTTGTTCTTTTTCTCTCTTTGTATTTTTTAATAACTTTTTCCTGCACTTATTGTTTATGAATTTCACACCTTTTAAAACTGCATTTATCCCACCATCACAATCATTGTTTTGAATTGTGTATTAATAAAAATATATATATATATATATATATATACAATTAAACGATTATTATAACAACGTAGTATATATTGCAGACCCTGATCTTATTTTGCCACGTGGTGAATTGGAATTTACAACACTGGATCCTACGCTCAAATAATACGAAACCAACACTACGGGGACCTAAATATGCCCCATACAAAACCAATTAGAACAGAAAAACACACTAACACAAGCTTGTAATTTATAAAACTGATTTATGTATAATTTAAAATTGATTTAAATTTCTATAGTTATTAAGAAACGTTTTTTTTTTTTATTTAGTTAAAACAGAAAAACAAATATTTGATATTGTATAATAAATTATATAAAAAAAAACACACTGAAAATAAATAATTATAAACTAATGTTAAAGTTAATTAAGTATCTGATCTAATAATAATAATAATAAATTGAATTATAAATAAAATTTTTTGTATTGTGTAATTAGGTATGAATGTGTCTGTGTGAGTAGTTTATAAATTATTGGGGGTGTTCACAGAAAGCCATAATTTTAATTGCAACTAAAAAATAAACAGAGTTTTAAAAGTAGTATTTTCATTTCATATGTAATTAATTTAAAATTTCATTCTTTCTTTGTTGCCTGCTGTGAATAGCCTGTGTTGAGAAAATGCTATTGTTATTGTGGTAAATTTTAATAATTGTTAATTATTGGAAACCATTGATGATATTTGCCAAACACAATTATGGTGCACCATGATTATGAAAGTCTTAATTAACGATTTTTAATTGAAATGTAATTTTTCAGCATTGAATGCGTTTAATTAAAATTTTTGGTAAAATTAATAAGTTTTTAAGAAAAAAAAACAAATCATTTCAATTTATTTTTAAATTCAATTAATTTCAGCAAATGTAAAAGTACATTGGATTAACATATTTATAAATAATTTTCAATGTGGAAGCAAACTCATTAATACTATGATGACTTTCACTATTATTCACTATTTGTTTTCTGCAGAATTGAAAAGTGTCACCACACTCAGAGCAAACATAATGTTATATTTCATTACCAAATTTTGAATATGGTTTTCGTCATTTCCACAAACATTATACTCGTACAATATTGTTTTAATAGGCGATATAATGATTAATCGAGAACATGTTTGGCATAAACAGATACTCAATAACTACAATCATCTATAGTCAGAGTCAAAATTTAGGATACAGCGATCAATCATTACTGTGAAGAATAATATCTTTTAAAAATTTCTATATTTTTAGATTTTTAATTTTTCAAAAATTGCTTCCTTCGTGCATAAACTTTAATAAACAGAAAGAGGAATCTCATGCCTATAGCTTTAGAGGCCCTTTAGACGATGCAAATAATTGCGTGCAATTTCTTCCATTCGCTTTTAAAATTGCTACGTAAAATGTTGTGCACTTATACGATGCAATTTTACGTGCCACAAATCATGCAATTTTTTGTGACGTTTATTTACACATTCCTCTTTAATTTTTCATTCGCAACAAAGATAACCAAAATTTCAAAATATATGTAAATATAATGTACAAAAAATATATGTACATATATATGTATATAAAATAATATACATACATATACATAAATACAATATACAAAATTTTTAAAAAATATAAAAAATGGAAGATTTTAATACAGAAGAAGTAATTGAAAATGTTCTTGCGCATTAATTTTTATAACGCACACTTCAAAGTCAGAATAAGAATAAAACAAAATAAATAAAACACAAACGATAGCAAAAGGAAATGTCAAAAAATTACATGACAAACGAAAGTCGTGCAACTTTTTCTACCCCTTCTTCCGTTCACCCCAAACATCAATTGCATGCAAAATTGCAACGTCTAAAGGGTATCTTAGTCGTGTGCAACCATACTACAAACAAATTTAATTAGATGCGGACATGATCTGTAAACCGTTAGTTGATGGATGATAGCAAGGCGAGTACTTAGCGATAGCAGCAGTAAACAAATGAAAATTTGCATTGTCAATAAAAATTTTCAGGCACGCTTACCGGTTGGCAGAGAGCAGAGACTTATAATCTGGTCTGACGAATACGAATGTAATCGTTTTTGAAGGCAAACAATATTGCTGCTCAGAGAATTCAAAGACACAATGTAAAGGTCTCTATAAGCAAGGTGGGAGGAACGTCCTGATATGGAGTTGCTTGACATGGTGGTACTTCGGACCACATAATTAGGAAAAAAGAACTATCTGCATATTTTTAAAAATCATCTTCCCGATTTTGTAGATAAGAGTGTATATCAAACTTCCAAGTCCTTAAAGATTGGCTTAGCGAGCAGAATTTTATTTTGATGCAGTATCCAGAAAAGGTCCCCACCTTAATTTGATTTAGAATTTGTGGTCAATTGTGAGACAATACGAACTAACTTCAACTTTGCTTTGGCAACAGGTTCAGTGCGAATGAGAGAGTATTTCAAATGAATTAATTGAAAAATTGGTGTAAAGTTTTTCAAAACAGGTAAAAAATGCTTTACGAAATAACAGTTTTTTGTATTAAATACTAAAAATTCTAAAATTATCTAAGGTTTTTGTATTAAGTACTTGGGATTGTTTTCGTTTCGTTTATATTTTCTCTTAGAACATGATTTTTATTACATATTTTTTTATTAATGGCAATGTTTCTAAATAACGAGTGACTCAAATTTTTCGCCCAAATAAGTGCAAAACTTAGTTTTGGGGTTCTATAACACAAGTGTCAAAATTTCTGTTAAGTGAAAACGTAAGACTATAATTTTTATGGTTTCCACATTACAACTTCAATTGTCCTACTATTAAAAACAGACGAGTAGAAATATGTAAGTGCTTGTGTGCATCACAAAACAATATTTTATATATTATTTCTTATATTCTTACAGCATAAACTGTTGTCTACTACCTTAACTTTCAATTTAAATGTTAATTGCGATAAATTTAAACATTTTTCATTTAATTTATTACAAAATTAAAAAATTCATAGCAATTTCAATTCACATAAATGATTCTTGTATTGTAAATAAAACACAGCTGTTTCTATTTTGGTTTCTATGGTTGCACCAAAAAATTTAAAATATTGAACAATAACTTGAAAAAAATTAAACAAAACATCTAATTAAATAATTTGGCAATAATGCAATATAACAACTCAATATTACCAAGGTAACTAACGTAAGTCAGACGAGTATATTATAGGAACTCATTTGTTTACGTACTCGTTCGATTAGCACTCGTTCGTTTTGTTTATTAGTTTGAATTATTTTATGATTTGAGTGTTACCGTTTGGTTTTTATTTTATACTGAAATGTGTAATTTTTATGTTGAAATATATATTTTTATTTTTGACAACACTTAAACTTTCATACAACATTTGAAAAACATATTCGTATGTAAAAATGTCGTAGGTGTTGTACAAGATATTTATTACCAACAACATTTGTACAACTATTGTGAATTCAGACGAATTTTGTGAGGAATTTGTGTTTCTTTCATACAAACAATTGTAAAAAAAAACAAGTAAACAAATATAATTTTTTGTTTTTGCAATTTATAATTATAACTAAAATTAAATAGCTTTTATAATAGATATTTTGTAGAATGGAAAAAAATATAAATTTTTAATTATTTTGAAGGACGCAAAAGCATTTTGTACAAGGTGAGTGCAAATCGACAACAAATACAACACAAAACAGAAACAACAGGCATTTTGTTTGTGTAAAATAATGTACTACTGTCAAAATATACTTGAAAAATTATTACTTTTGACATAAGTAAATTGTAAACAAAGTCAGTCAGCTGGGCTAATGCACTCACCTTGTATAGTTGCACCATGATCCTGTTGATGGATTTTGTATTTCTTTTGTTAAAATATACATGTTATACATATTCCAATTATTATTAGTAATAATTTTTTCTTATTACTCTCGGTTGTGTAGCTTTTTGTGTTAAGCATGCAGAAAAAAATAATTAGATATTTCCAAAAAAAACTATACCTCTACGATTTCTACACGGATCAGGTGCGAGTAGTGAGGAGGTGTTGGCAAGTGTTTAATATTATAAAAAAAAACTCAATTTGCTAATGTTAAAAATAACCATCCATTTCTCAGCTCAGGAGTTACTATTTGCTTTTTGTATAGACCAACATTCATGTTGCTCCAAAATATTATCAGTATAAACAAGATTACCAACTCCAATGACAGAATTGAAGCCCCATATTACCATAGAATCGCCATGATAATTAACCGTGGATTTAGTAGTCGTTATATTTGAGGCTTATTTTGGCTTCCATTAAATCGAGCACCTCTATCAAAAATGTTGCATTTACTTTCGCCATGGAATATAATATACCTATTGCCGAAACGCAAAATATTTATTTTTAGTGATGATGGAGTATATCATCAATCTGTTAATTTCTAAAACAATTGGTTCTTACCTTACCAGACGATCGTATATATTTATGGCTCTCAGCATCCTGTGTATTCTCTTGTTGTTTACATTGCTATATGGTGTTCTTTTTAGTTACTCAATAATATCTGCTCCGGATAAATGAAAATGTAAACTTTCCTCCCCTGCAATCAACGTTTTTGTTTTAATGCTTTAATATTAAATTGTTTACTGCTTGACAACATCTATTAAATATATTACAAATGTTTTTAATTTATTTGCCCTTTCTTACGGAAATGTTAAATTATTTTCCCTACGGCCTTTTCAATGCAAAGATCTTCATACATGTGCACGGTACGGTGCTAATAACATTCGGGGAATACATAATGCGTAGCCTTTTAACAAAAAAACATAAGAAATTCCAATAACAATTAAGAAAACCAAAGCAAATAACTGGAATTTCCTTAAAGAAATATATATTTATGACATGCAATTTGTGACGTATATTCATAAAATGCAAGAATAAATGTTGCATTTTTTTCGGATTTTTCCATTTATACAATGTGTATAAAGGGTGTTTTTTCTAGACTTGTAGAACTTTAAATTAGCAACAGTTTTTTAACTGGCGGTCATTTTGTCTGCTGTCAAGTGATTTATGTTTAGTTTGGTTTGTCATTTCAACATGAATACACTGAAGCCTGAACAACAATTCCAAATTGTGCAAATTTATTTTGAAAGTAATGTTTCTGTATTTTTTTTTTTTGAAGTATAGAGATTTCAAATTGAATATAATAATAATAATAGTTCAAATGTTAGTAAAGTAATGGCATATTAATAACAAGTTGTAAAGAATGTTTTTTTTAGATGTATAGAACTTTGAAATTAAATAAAACAAAGATGATTTTTTTTAAACTGACATGAAATATATTTTACTAGAAAGATAATCTTCTGGCATTAGAATTTAAATAGGACTTCGTGCATATAAGTGGTTCGCACGTAATCTAATATGGAGGTCAAATTATCGATGATTTTTTTTTTTCAACATATGAAACCGTATATCGGGAATAACGCGGCGAATGTTGTCTTCCAAGTGGTTAATCGTTTCGGGCTTAATATGGTTTCAACATGATGTCGCAACAATTCACACAGCTCGTGCCACAATCGAGTTATTGAAGGACATATTTGATAAATGCATAATTTCATGTGTAGAACCCTTTGCAAATTGCTTCCAATATAGTGCGATTTAACGCCGCTTGTCTGTTTTCTGTATGGATATGTGTCTACGCTGATAAAACCAGAAAGGATTGAACACTTTGAGAATATACGGTCACAAATGTTGGAAAAACCCATCTAGATTAGATTAGACTACGTCCGAGCCAGCCGTGAAGTCATATTTAAATTTTAATGGCAGAAGATTATCTTTCGCATAAAGTAAATTTCATGTTAGTTTAAAAAAATCATATTTGTTTTCTTTTCAATTTCAATGTTTTAACACCTAAAAAAAAACACCCATATTATCAATTATAAAAAATAAATATTTTTATCTGCTTTTTATAATTTTATGTATGAATGGAAAACAAATTTCTGTTGAAGATGTATAGGCAATATAGTTTTGTGTTACACTGTAAGTAAAAAACTTAATATAAACTCAAATAGCTTTGCAAATAAACTCTTAGTAAAGCATATTTGTAATAAACTATTTTCGATTTAAACCAAATTAAGATCTTCAATGAAATCTACACTTTAAAATCTTATGTTGCAAATATTCTTCTTAACATTAAACAATATCATCGATTGTTTCCTATTAGATATAAAATGTTAAATAAACATGCATATACAGACATACACACAATCAAATAGCAACAAATAGAAAATAATAAAGAATTGCAGGCAAAAACAAAAAAAAAAAAAAAAAATTAATTGTAAATAGAGAAAAACTAAAAAAATATGAAAATAAAACAATAAAAACAAATAAATAAATATTCAATTCATTGAATCCATGGTGCAACTATACAAGGTGGGTGCAAATCGACAACAAATACAACACAAAACAGAAACAACAGGCATTTTGTTTGTGTAAAATAATGTACTACTGTCAAAATATACTTGAAAAAGTATTACTTTTGACATAAGTAAATTGTAAACAAAGTCAGTCAGCTGGGCTACTGCACTCACCTTGTTTAGTTGCACCACGATTGAATCATTGAATTTGTTCTTAGATACATTTATCAATGTTTGCTAAGCTAAAATGAAAATAAATAAAACAAATTCGAATAAATGGATAAAATATAAAAACCATATTCCATATATACATATGTACAAATAAAACATTTTTTGTAAATATCGAATTTATACATACATACATACATACATACATACATAGTATATGGCAACCAATAAGTATAAGAAAATAATAGAATTAAACAAAATAATAAAAACTATGTTTAGCTTAAAATTTATTAGAATTATTGTGTTGAAAATAGTCTTTATAAAGAAATATTTCTATGTTTATTTTCTAGACAAATAATATTTAAAAGAAGAATGGAAAAAGTATTGTATCAAATCCTTTTAAAATAACCCCATAAGAAAAAAAAAGTTATAAATAGAAAACATCAAATCAAATGTCAAACAGCCAGTAATCTCAGCCGTATAAAAATAAATTAAATATGTATTACATAATAGTTCTTAAATCAATACCTTATATAAAAATACAACATGAAAAAAGTAAATTAAACTTTAAGTGTTTCTTGTTAAAAAAAAAAAAAAAAAAAAACAAAATTAAACCCAACAGAATTTAGTGTAAATGTATTATATGAAATTGAAATAATAACAAAAAGACACAAAACCATAAATTACATACTTACAACCATAAAATAGTTATTGTAATCATAATAATAATGAAACGGAAAAATATACATACTTGACATTTTCCTTAATTTAAAAAACCCACAAAAAAATCAAAAACAAAACTTAACTTTAAGTATTATTATCAATAATAAAAATTAAACAGAAAATTCTTTAAGAACTAAACTGATTATTTTAAGTCAAATAGTCATAAAGCTAAAACAAACACACACAACAAAATATATTAACAATTAAAACTACATTTTGTTAATGTTTGTTAAATAAACAAATAAAAATTTTGTAACAAATTCTTACGTTCAAGCCTGTCACATACATATTATTTATTATTGAGTGACAAGTGTTTGAGAGTAAACAAATTCCTTAAATTTCAAATACTTGCCCCTTAACAAAAAAAATATAACAATTTATAATATAAAGTTTGTATAAATAATTTCATAATAATCCAAATCTATTAAAATAGTTTCACCGCAAATCCAACAAGAACAACAACAAATCTACGAAATTGTATTCAGTACTAGAAACGAAAATAAGAAAAAAATCTAAATAAAAAATTATACAAAGATTATGAATAAAAACGATTTAAAATATAAAAAACAAATTAAATTTATATCTTTTAATTAAATTGCAAAATATGTATGTTAAACTAAAGGTAAGAGCTTTTTTTTTTTTTTTTTTGTGCAATTAGAAACTGAAATTACCCCTGGGAAAAAATAAATTAACAACCTTTATCTGAGGTATGATATATAGGCTGGGTAATTCTTGCAACTATTGAACAATATAATTTTGGATGCCTACTAAAATCAATATATTAGCATTTTAACTCCGTAATTTGCAATGAAAGTTTATGTTGGCGTATTATTGAAATTGACATTTTCATAAATTTGTTCATACAGCCACTTTTTATACCCTAGATTACCATAGTGGTGTAGTAGGGTATATTGTATTTGTAGCGATGTTTCTAACTCAGAATCAATACATAACGATGTCCCTCTTTCCAACTGGCGGACTGGCTTGTTTCTACAGTCAAATATTTTAAATAAATGCCACATATACCCTCATAGTGGGAAGGGAGAAGTATATGGGATTTGTGCTGGTGTTTGTAACGCTAATTAATATTAGTAAAATACTCACCACGATCGACTCAGAAGCAATGAGTCGATCCATTATTTTATTATTTTTCCTCATACAAATGTCCTTCCGAAATACCGGTTTATCCGTCATACACATTTGATATATACAAGTATCCCAGCAAATTTCTGTATAAATAAGTCGTTCATAAAACCTTAACTCATCAAGAATTTTTATACAGATTGGTCCATAATTGACCAAAGCACCCATATAAGGACCGCCGAAAATTATTTTAAACACCATAATTATCTGAAAATGAAATTCATATTCAACATGAACATGTCATTTGGCCTAATTTTATAAGGATTGGTCCATAATCAGTTCTAGCTAACATATAAGGCCCACTTCCCAAAAACACCTTAACGACCATAAATCTCTTAATAATACAAATAAAATTGAACACAAATAAGTTTCCTAGAAATCATAGGAACTAATTTTATAACTGTCGGTCCATAAATAGTCATAGCTCCCATATAAGATCCCCTTCGAAAATCAATTTAACCTGTATAAATCTTTTAAAAAAGGACATCTATAAATCTTTTATAGGTGTTGATATTGCGATAAAATTTTTATGTGCACAAATAGGGCCCATAGAAATCCTGTTTCTAATCGTTTTTTTTTTACATATACTGGGTATAGGGTATTATATGGTCAGACTTGACTGACTCACTTGTTTTCTTCTTTTATATTTATTGTTGCAAATAAATTACATTATTTTGATAGTTAAAAAAATACATATTGATAATTTTTTTATGTTACATATATGTTTTCTTTCAAATTCAATTTAATTAATTCAATTGAAGCTTAAGCTTTAATATGTTAAAAGGGGAATTACAACTTTTATTATTATCAACACAAACATAGAGCAGAGGTGGTGAAAAGTGTAACAACAGTTGCAGTTAAACCTGTATCTTATGAATTAACTAGATGGAGTTACTTGTTAATATGTTTATTGGTTTTTTCCTGAATTAACCTAACCTAACCTTGTTTAGTAGATATAAATAAATAATAATAGATAACTGGACAAAAAATATAAAAAACAGCATTTACAATACAAAATATGACCAAAATGTGATGTGTGCAGTGAAATGTTCAAATAAGTATCCTTCTATATCCTTTCCAGGATTTCTTTTTTAAATATTTATAGCGAACTAAATTGTAAAAGGCTACATACATGTTTTGTCTTAAAGTGCGTAGATGCCAATCCCACCAACTTCTATTGATGCATCATATACTAAAGTACAAATAGATTTTTCGCTTCCAAATAATAAACAAATTGGCTGCTCCTTTGTGTATGTGTAGGTGTAATAGTGGACAATCTATCAATACAGTAGTTTTAGCTTTAAACATTTGTTCCACTATGAAATCAGTCCATAATTAGCCCTAGCGCCCCTATGAAATTCTCTTCTGAAAATCAATCTAATCACTTTTTTAAATCTTTTACAATTATTGATAACGAGATAATCAGGGGTGTCATAGAAACCAATATTATCAGAATTGGTTTTAAAACCGACAAGAAAAAATATGATACCCTACACCGAGTACATGAGCAAAAACTGTTATTCAGAAATGAGCGGTATATGGTAGACTAGAAATATCTCGATATTTATTGAACGTGTAGCAGTGCCCTATGACACCAAAGCATTTTTTCTTGTCGGTTGTAAAACCAATTCTGACAATATTGGTTTCTATGACACCCCTGAATACTTATTGCAAATAATGTTTATATAAAAACTGAAATCATGTACTTAATTGAATGATGATCGGTTCATAATAGCTTCTGTCTACCATATACCGCTCATTTCTGGAAAACAGTTTTTGCTCATGTACTCGGTGTAGGGTATCATATGGTAGGGCTCAACCGATGAACTTATGAATGTTTCACAATTACAAGTTGAATACATGAAATACGGCAAACAGTCATAAAACGCTAAATTCATAGTTTTTGTTTGTCCGAAAATACGAGCAATTTAATTAAACGAGTTATATACAGAAACAAAAATAGATGGTTTTATATTTTAAAATTTTCCAACGTAATGATTTTGTACATTAACACAATCACGTAGATGTAGACATAGACAAATCTTTGTTTGTATAGGTGAATTATAAAAGGTAGTATCCAAATACTAAATACACAAACATATGCACAAATAACATTGTATAAATATATGTACATATGCATGCATGTGTGGGCATGTGTATGAAAGAGTGTGTTCTCACTACTTGTCACTAAATCCAACAAGTAAATGACATTTACACTTGAGTATGAACACATTTCACAAACACCTTCATTTATAGATTCCTAGCGGTAAAAATTGATAGGGCTTCACTTTTTAGGCCTTCTAGTTTTAAAAGATTCGATACTCATTCTATACTGCATTCATTCGGAACATATTTTAGGAACATATCCTATTTCAAAAAAAATGTTGTTATATAAAAATCAAAAGTGAATGGTTTTGTTACTATTCTAATATACATATGTCTGTCTCTATCATGGTGTAACTATACAAGGTGAGTGCAGTAGCACAGCGGACTGACAATTTACTTATGTAAAAAGTAATACTTTTTCATGACTACTGAAAAAAATAAATAAACCATTGCATGTAACAGAAAAAATGTTCAGTCATAAATCAGCCTGAAATCAAAATTGTTTAATTTTTTTTTTTGTTATTTCAATCATTGGGTTAATTTGCTAATTTATGCCTGAAATTGTTTGTGGGCTGAATAAAGTACATAACATTCTATAGGGGCACGTGAAGTAATTTTAATGTCCAACAAATAAGAAAGTAAAGACGGTCTAGCCTTAATATATCGAAAGAGCTTTTCAATGGGCGCTATGTGGACGCTCTTATCTATTGTGGCTTGATCATCATAAGATAAAAAAATATATAATTATGGACCAATATTCATAAGCTTATATTCATATGAAACATATTGGTGTTGCATTTTATTTATATACAACATTTGTAATGGGGAGTTATCAATCGACAGACAGTAAAACAGACAGACGGACGGATATCGTTAAATATATCCGTAGGTTAAAAATATAAATAAAAATATACTGAATTAATTAAGAATATTATCAATAATAGAAATCTTCAATTAGGCATTTTCAGGCATTTACCTGCTTTCCTTAGGTACAGCCACAAATGGCAAATATTTGACGAAAAAGACGTAACCACTAAATAAAATGTGTTATAATTCTTGGTTTTATTTGCGAAACTTCTTTTACTAAGGACAAGTGACCACAGGAATTTAGTTTAATTCTATTTGATGCTGTTTGCATTTACAAAACACTTGTAAGATTAAACGTCGTCTAACTAATTACTGCTTAAAAATAGCGGTTATGCTTTTTTGAGTAAATATTTGTTAAGTGTGACCGTACCCTTAGATACACATACGTTAGATATTCAAACAGTTCTTTTATTAAACATGCGTATAGGCATGGCGTTGACTACCAATAACAGATCCTGTAAAATTTAAACTATTTTGCAATGCTGGGGCCTGTCCTTGTGTCTGCCAAATAAGGCCTTTAGGAAGGCCTCTTAACTATATCTTGTTCCTACTGCATTTATATGTATGTAAATAGCTTAGTGTGTATTATGTGTTTTAAACTTATAATTGTGGCACACGTGTTGTGAGTTTGTATACCGTACGTGTGCAAATAATATCGGTGGTGGCTGTTGTTGTAGGAAAATATATACTCTGCGCCATCTACCACTTAACACTCGGCAGGTACTTCAAATGTCAAATTTGTATGTGTATGTGAAAGTGTTTGTGTGTGTTTATTGATAACAAGGCCAAACATGTTAACAACAATTGCCAACAACACGACACAGTCAGAAGCAACAATTAATACATTAATAATATGTCCACTCCTACACAAACACACATACATCTAGCCACACACACACAAACACAAACGTGTATACACTCCTTGACACACTCGCAGACACTTTCTGGCCAACACAAACAGAAATAGACCGACACTTACGATAGCAGAGCCACTTATTGATTGTGGATAAAATCGAGAGACCGATAGAAGTGTTTTATTGCTGTCCTAGTATATGTGTGTAGTTGTTGTTGGTAATAATATGTCATTGCTTTCAACACCTTTAATTCCCAAACTGAATAAGTGTGTTTAATGAATGTGAGTTTGTATGCGAATTTCTGTGCGAGTGTAAAAAATATATCTTTTGTGTTTTTGTTAACATTATAATTAAACCGTGAAACAGATAAACAATTTAAGTAGATACTCATGCTTTCAGTCACGAATCGCAACATTTTCATGTTGGTAATTAAAAAAACTTTTATTATTATTTTGTTGTGTGTGTGTTTTTTTTTTGATATTGTACTGGTATATACACTTCAAGGTCTTCTGTAGTGCATACAAGAATCACATAATATCACATAAAATTGAAATTAATATTGCAAATTTTATTGATTTATGTAAAGGGCTTTCCGAAAAGAACCTTGTATTTAGATCACTTTAGAAAAACCTGTAGAAGCTTTGATTATTGTTGAAATTAATTTAATTTGACCCAAAAATTCAGATTTATCAGCCATGTCAAAGAATTTAATTCCGTTCGGAAGTAGAATTGATTCCGTATTTTGTTTCTATAGAAAATTAAAACGAACAATTTTTTTTTTTCGGAATAAAACCTAGAAATGCTTCATTCCGAAAAAATGTTTTGCTTTGCTTTTTCTATAAAAGCAAAAAACGGCAATAGTTACACTTCCGAATGGAATTAAATTCTGTAATATTTCTGCATATAACATTCGTGATATTTTTGGTCAACATATTCGTAACTCTGTGTTTTATATTAGGTATTTCCTTGTACGAATTACCTAAGCTTCTGAAAATTGAGCTTCTGCAATTGTTGATATGTATGCTGAAAGTGTCACTCTGTGGTGCACTATGTGGTATGTAGGCGTGATGCGTATTCGGTATGGACCGGATATGAATATCACTGGCATGTTAATTAAACAGGAAGAAACATCAAATTTATTTTTTATAGATAATAATTAAAACTTAACTTGATTAATAAAATGGTGTGTTGGATATGCAATATCATATTTCATTAATAATTGTACTGTATGTTTATTGTATTGAAAATAGTAAGTTAAGTCTTTCCAATACAATAACATTTTAATGAATTTCTTATAAATTCTTTGTTTTACTATGTTTTTCAAAACCAAGTTTCAATTGAAAAAACCATTATGTCGCACATATATACCTATATGTTAAAAATAATAAAGAACTATGTTTATAATAAATCATGTCAGACGATATTACGGTCTGTAAATTATTGTATTTTAAAATACATGTTCAGTTAAAAGTGTGCCATGCCGAGGAAAAGCATTAAAACTAAAGGCATAATTATTAAAAAATGTTGAGATTCATTTCACGCATCTAGTGTGACACAATCGCCATAAACTTTCAGAGAAATAATTACACACCAATTTTTGTAGATAAATTGATAGTTTTAAAACAATTAAAAATCGGACTGAAAATTCATTCTAATAATATGAAAAATATATTTTGAAAGTGACATAAAACAATGATTTGCTCTTTTTTTGCAAAAACTGCAACTACTTCCGACAATGTTCCCAACTGATGAAATAAGACTTTAAACCTACGATGAGTGAGTCATCCCTTGCTCTTATACCAAAAACAAGGTCCACACATTCATATTTCTATTTGTATGGAATTTTATATGAAAAGACTGTTATTTTTGTTTGGCTTTATTATTATTTACTAATTAAAACACGTTTGTGATGTATTCAAACCATAAAACGAGACAAAAGAACTTGCGTTTATTAATGATTTCTTAAAATTTCTGTACAAGGTCTCCTTCACACGTTCGCGTACTAAACACTTTCAAATCTCAATAGCAACTAAACTATCGCCTTAAATTTTTTTTGAAGATTCTAGGTAAAATTTCCTTGTAATACATGTGGACGTCTGGTATACTTCCCATTAACGATCAAGGGGTAATTTTAGTTTGAAAAATTAAAAAGGGACCTTCTCATCCATAGAAGGGTTAATATACATACATACGTATATGAAAATAATTTTCCTCTAAATGTCTATTCTGATGAGTGCTAGTCTTTGGTTTACTGGATCAAAGTATCAATACAAAAGTTTTCAAGTATATTTATATTTTTTCTAATATTTCTTGCGGATTTGCTAATCCGTTAAAGAGACAATAATATCTAAATTTTTATTAATTTAAAAAAAATTTTAATTTTTTTACAAAGTTGAACATATTCAGCATAATCGTGAATATAAATTCCGCGGGAGTTTTTTCCCTCTTCCCATTTTTCCTATTCAAATTCAATGTTAAAAAAATAAAAAGGGAAAAAACTCCCGCGGATTTTTTATCATGATTGGACTGATTATTAACAATTATTAAAATCTACGCCAGACCATATATTATCTACATTTTATTATAAAATAAATTTTATTTTAGACAGAAATAAATACGTTATAACTAGCTGACCCGCCAAACGTTGTTTTGCCTTCAAATTTTATTTTCATTGAAAGTCTGGTTCCGTTACCCCCCTCATGGTCCTATTTTTGGAAAAAATATATAACCTTTGTGTCCTTCCAAACTCAGATCTATCTATGTCTTAAAATTTTTTGAAATTGAGCAGATAGTTTCAGACAGGCAAAATGGTTTTTCCATACAAACCATCTCCTGAAAATTTTAAAACTAAAAAAAAAATCCAGGCAAATCGATCTAGCCGTTCTTGAGCTATGGAGTGACAATCAAAATGAACACTCATTTTTATATATTAGAATATGTGGGCAAATCCAGCACCTTTCATATTTTCAAATTTTGTGGGTTCTTTAAAAACAATATCAGTTAATTTTGATGATTGATAATAATTGATAATGCCATCAAGTTAAAAATATTATATCGCATTTAAGATGATTTTCATTAGTTTTCAAATATTGATAAACTGGCAAATTATGCACCAGAAATAGATGTTCAAAAATTCGAAGTAAAAGCATGTTAATGCTTTTATTATAGCGTAATTTAATAGGATTTTGATTTTTTGTTTTAAATCTTATAAGCTTAATTGAGAAATTTGCAAAACTTTTTAAAATTAGTTTTCAATTTTAGCGGTTTCTTGTTCATAACTATACATAGATAAATTAATCTTTAAATTGAACTAGATATGTTTATGAATACTTCTTTTTTTAATAAACACCCAAATAAATAAACTTATAATTTGCCAAAAGTGCATTTTACTACAGTAATATTAAACGTCTTCAGAAAAGAATTTTTAATATTTAACTTTGTTAGAAATATCATATTTGTTTATATGTAAAAGCAAAGTAATCAAATAAGTAATAAATTTTATTACTACATTACAAATGTTCATACCTACGGCATTGTGTGCACGTACATATATGTTTGTAAATCAAAATTAAATATAAAAACATACATATACACATATGTATGTGTGTATGTATGCATAAGTATAATAATTATATACATATGTATGTAAGTAGTAGTATGTACAAATACTTACGTACTTAAATCCGGGAAAACACAAATAATCTTCAAATTTATGTTTATACAAATTCTCATTTCAAAAACCATTCACCAATACACATATGCACATACATACATATGTACACCAATTATTCATAAGTTTCATTTGTGATAAATATGAAAAAATCCAAAGAACGGCAAAAAAAAGACCCTGTATACTTCTCACCAAATACTAAGCAATTTTGAAGTTTTTCTTAGAATGTATTAGATTTTCATTTAAGTAGGGAATGCACATAACTTTTTTGGGGACACCCTAATTCTACCGTACACCACCACAGTGAGGAGGGTATATTGGACGTGTGCGGATGTTTGTAACGCCGATGTTTGTAAACGAGTCAAAATCACTTCCTGAATCGATTTAACGTTGCCCGTCCGTCTGACTGTTTGTCCATATAAAACTTAAGCGCAGAGTATAGGTAGCAATTTTCAAGATATTTTCGATAAAATTTAGTACATGATCGGTTGGTTTAGCATTTGGTTCCAATCGGTATATTATTTCACCTCACCCGCATACAAATTGTCCTCCCGAAATAGGGCTTTATCGCTCATAAATCTTTTTGATTTATGCCCGTATCCCAACAAATTTCTCGTACATGAAGAGTAATCTCATCAAGAAATTTTGTGCAGATCGGTCCAAAATTGATTATAGCTGCCATATAAGGCCCGCTACCTAAATTCACTTTAAAGAGCATTACTCTCTTTTAAATCTGGGTCTTCAAATCATATTCAATACAAGCCTATTTCATATCTAAAAAAATCATTGGGCTCAATTTTATGATGGCCGGTCCATAATAAGTCGTGTCTAATATATATCTTCCCAAAATCACTTTAATGACCATAAATATCTTAATACTGTTGGAATCCAAATAAAATTTAACACAAATAACATTCATATCTACAGAAATCATGACAACTAATTTTATAACGGTCGGTTCATCAAAGGACCCATATAAGATCCCCTAAGAAAACAACTTTAACATGTATAAATCTTTAAAAAGTATTTACATCGAGATAAAATTCAACACAAAGAATATTTATATGCACAGAAGTCATGCCACTACATTTTTGGATAGGTTATAGTTGCCATATAGCGCCCATTTCTGAAAAACTGTTTCTACACATACACTTGGTGTAGGGTATTATATGGTGGGGCTTGACCGACTATACTTTCTTACTTACTTTTATATGTTTATGTGAGCATGTACAAGGTGGCGCAAAAGTAATCCTTCTATCAGAAAATGCTATAAATTTTACAATTGGCCCCTAATGTCAGTTCTGTTTTGACATTTGTGTAGTAAACACATGCGAAATACACGTTAATAAACAATGTTACGCTACACTGCTCCAGAACGCGGAATATTGCTGACTATTTATTTGACTAATAACCGGTCGGTGACTTTGGCACAACGTGAATTTCGTCGCAGATTTCCTGGCCGTCCAACGCCTACTGGTGAAACACTGCGACGTTTAGCCGCTCGCCTCGAAGAGACTGGCACAACACGAGATGCTGCCAGGCGTGGCAGACCCCGGAGTAGCCGTTCTGCAGAGAATATTACTGCTGTAGCCGAGGATGTCATGGAAGCGCCGTCGACATCGGCCAGACGACGTGCCACGCAAATGGGTATCAGTCGACGGTCTTTACAGCGAATTTTGGTACAAGATTTGAAGATGTTTCCGTACAAAGTCCAAACGGTGCATCAGCTGTTAACTGCTGACCGCCAATCGCGTCTAACATACGCTCAAGCCATCCTTAATCATCACCAAGAGGAAGATGATTTTTCATCAAAAATAATCATGAGTGATGAGGCCCATTTCCATCTTTGCGGGTACGTAAATAAGCAAAATTTACGCTTCTGGGGCACTAAAAATCCGCGTGTAACCCACGAAGAGCCATTACACAGCTCTTAAAGACAATATGCGTCAAGAATGTAAGGACCTATAGCCGCAAGTTTTGGCCAAAGTGATGGAAAATGCCATAAAAAAGGCTCAAATGACAATTAACTGTGGCGGCGGTCATTTACATGACATCATATTCTCGACTTGATGTAAAAAAAATTAAAAGACCAAATAAAAATAATCCACAAGAGGAATCAAAGTTTTTCATTTTTTTTTTTTAAATTACATACAGCCAAAAAACATCGGAAGTTTATTTTTGCGCCACCTTGTATTTACGGAATAACATGCACATTGTTGTTTTTATTTTTATAAATGTGTATATTCTATAATGAAATGTTTATTTTATTCAATTTTGTTTTCTTTTTTTTCACATTTTTACACATTAACACTGTTAAACAACATCGTCGTTACTTATAAAAAATAAAAGGGGGACAAAATGAAAGTGGATACTAAGGTGTAAAATATTAACATTACATATTAAAATTTGAGAATACTAATAGAATTGCGACTGAATTTTTATATTTACTGTCTGATTTACAGCCTAGTGCTGTTAGTATGCTCTCCACTGTTGTCTTTTATATGCATTTACAAGTATAATGGAAACATACGTAATATTTATGTAAATTGTATTACTGTGAGCGCTCTAACAACTAGCTTCATGGAAATATATGTAGGAGTAGGAGTTTTATCTTTAATTTTCTCTCCATTTAAATACTTCAGCTGCAACATCACTTTGATGTTTGAAGCAAAAATTATGAGTACTTTAGTGTGCGTTCGGTTTTTTTTATCTTTTCTTTTCTTGAATTCATTTTAATTTAATTTTTTTTCTTACTTTAGATGTGCAGTTATTAATCACAAAAGGGAACACAAACCAAACAAAATTTGTATGAATTTAAGAGGAAATATGTATTTATATAGTCGCATAAAAACTAATATACCAACATTTAGATATTAACACAAAAAAAGAAAAGCGTCGTCGAATAAGTGAGAAAGAACGTAAAAATTCGTTGCACATAGAAAATGATGATGAACAGCTCGAGTGCATTAATTCATAATGAAGTATGTATTGTTTTTGTTGTGCATACAAGTCTATGACAAACACATGAACAAAATTGTTATGTTCCATTTGAGAATTTTTTCTACATTGCCCTACATCGAGCAAGAATATATTAACAGTCATGAGGAAAATAAAACTTAAGTAAATTTTTAAGTGCACATAAACGCAACACAGTGCATTTATTGACGAACATTTACAATGTTTCCGTAAATCCTGCAATATTTCAACATTTTAAACGCAACACAAATCAACATATTTTATTTAAATAATTGCCGTAGGGCACATTTTTCAACAACTTTATTGCCACTTATTTTATTTATCAACTTCCCATCACGTAATTCCCATTTAAATATATTAATTTTGTTCTTCAATTTCTCTTTCAAGTACTTGTCACACCAAAGAATTTAAGGATTTTTTACATCATTTCTTAAATTTGTTCCTTTTCAAATCAACACAAGTGCACGTTAAAGTGTCTGACATGAATGAACGTCGCGTTCTGAAAACTACAAGGAGCGTTTATAACAAGGAGCTTATCTTTTGGCAAAAACGAATTTACCAGCAATCACAATGACATCTTCCTCAGCTGCACACGAAACAACCCAAAGGGATTCCTATTGAGAAAGTTGTATAACAAACGCAGCGTAATATACAAGAAAAATGTGGTAAAGATCAGAAAGTATAAAAAAAAATTATGGAACAAAACAAATCAACTACCAACTAACTATTAATGTAATTTCAAAGACTGAGATGCACAATAGCGGTTGAGTTAAAAACATTTTTTACACCAAGTCAATTGAATTTAAGACTTTATTATTCTACATACATATAACGAAGAAACACATACACGTAATAAGTAATAAAAAGGGATATTTTTGTTTTTGCTGTCTTTACAGAACTAGGTAATATTGCTATTTATTTTATTGTTGTATATAATTTTTTAGTTTGTAAATAATAATAAAATTTATTTCAAATTTGGAAATGGTGTACTGGATCAATTAGTCCAGTCCAGCTGTTTGAAACATAAAACAAACAACGATGAAAAGAAAAATTAAGAATTCTAATGATGAGCTGCGGTGTTGGTTCTGGGGTCTTCTGTGACGAACCTGAGGTAGGCATCTCGTATCGTCTTTCGAATGAGTGTAGTGTTTTCCAGGCGCAAATTTTTGCAATCATGGCAGCTAGTAATACACTACATGATCATAATATCTGCGGCAATATAGGTATTTTGTCGACAGTCAGGCGGCACTCCTCTCACTGAATACCTACACAATTTCATCTTCTCTAGTTAAGCAATGTAGGAATTCTCTGTCAAGGCTAGGTCGTCTATCTAGTATTACTTTGGTTTGATACCTGCGCACAGGGACCACTACTCCGATGCGGTCTCAGTAGCAATTCCACTGGGGACTATCAAAGGCATCATCTTCAGATATTTTCTAACATGGCGTAATTTAGACACATGTAGGGTGGCCAAGTTGATGTGGTCATCTTTTAACGAGAAATGTACTATAAAACTGATGACCCAGAATAGAAAGGAAATAATGACCATTGTCGTAGTTGTAAGGATAGGGAAAAGAGGAAACGATTTTCCAACTTCTCTGCGAATGCCCAGCCCTGAGTGTCAAGAGACATAAATTCATGGTAAACTATACATTGAACAAACTTGGTGAGGTACCCGGGTCAAAACTCAATGACTTACTGAGATATCTCACAGCTACAGGTTGGGTCTAGCAAGCACGACTTTTTGTAAACATTTTAGCTACAGTATGTTCTATACGACATTAAATCTGACGAGTGGTGTGATCTTATTAAAACGGGGTCCCTGCGCCTCTACTTAAGTGTTCACACGTAGTGAACTACCACGTAAACCAACCAACCAACCAATGATGGCCAAAATAACTTTTACATGTTTAAAGTTTAACCGCCTGGCCCACGATGTCGAACGATAACGTTCGCTTAGATAAGACTTAAGACACACACTTTTTATCGTATCTATTTTTTACTCAATCAAGTTTGTTTATTCCACAATCAAGTTTGTGTATTAAGTCTTATCTAAGTGAACGTTATCGTTCGACATCGTGGGCCAGGGGTTAAATTAAAACATTTAAACGTGAATATAACATCAAAATAATGAAGATAAATTTTCTAAAATCTAAATTTGATTTATTAATACTTGAAAAACTAATCATTTTGCGGCTCTGAAGCTGCTGGAAACTACTGAAACTAAGACCATTGAGAAGTTACCTAAACTTTATTATTTTTAGGTAATTTTCTTTAATAAAGAAAAGTTTCTTCAACTACCGCTATTCAACAGTCTATACAGTTGCTAATTGAAATAAAGAGTTTTGGGAAGAGACAAAAATAAGTTCAATGCAAAACATTCTAATTTATAGTGACCTAAGATTGAGATAAGGCTTCCGTTAATTGGCTGCACACTGCAATATTAACATATGAATCAATCAACTGTATATATCGTTGCCGAAAATCCAAAAGGCCGTAACTACACATTTTACTTTTTTACAAGAGAAGTGAACAACTTTATAAATTTTTCAAATTTCAGAATAAACCGTAAAAACTATTGCAGATTTGGTTTAATAAAAAAAAAAAAAAACATTATAAAATAATAGTAGTTTTTTAGTAATTGTTCTTAAAGCCTTTTGGAATCGTTTTTTGTAAAACTAAAAAGCCATAAAAATAAAAAATGTTTTATTTATTTTTTTATTAAACATTTTTTACATTTTGTTTTCTGTTTTTTTTTTAATATTAAATTAATATTATTACAACGAGAAACATATACTTTTTTCAGAAAATAAAACAAAATTGAAAAAAAGGAACGAAAATTAATTATTGTATATATGAAAAGCAAAGGAGTTCTCATTATAAATTATCGTAAAAACTGTGGCAATCAGCCGGAAGTAAACATTTAAGTTCCCGGAGTTTTTTTATGTAACCGAACTGGTTCGGCAAAAATATCCACAATGTCCTTGTTAATAATTTGAAAAAATTTAACTTTTAACTAACAGTTAAACAAATGCCAACGTTATTTTTATATACACCTAATTCTGTTTTTACACGCTGATTTTTACACAGTTTGATAATAAACAAATTTTTTTATACGATTTTATTCAATTTAACACAATTCAAAATCTAAAAAAATTTTAAAAATAAAGTAGGTTTGAAGTGCGCTTTTAGACTAAATTTTCATACAAAATGTTCTTAAAGTACATTTGAAGTCTACTTTAATTTTTTATGAATTAGACCGTTTGTGTTCAATTTAATTTTTGAGAAATACATTCATATCACAAATTTACGGAAATTCTCTTTTTGTGGAGAGCAATTGTAAATAGCACAAATTTGAGGGAATTCCCTTTTAGTGCATACAATCAAATGAACTTTTCATACATTATTTTTATATTACTTTTAATCTTAGAGTGCATATCTTCTTTTTTCTTTAATAACTATACTTGAGTAAAAATGCATTTTATACATATGTATGTGAGTTTTTAAAAAATCCTTGTTTTTCACTAATTTCAATAGATTTTAGAGATAAGGAAGCCATCACATATTTTGCCTACGATCAATGTCTTTTTTTACATGGTTTTTTTTACATGAATTTTTCCTGGAACTAGTTACCGTGTAAAAACAGAATTAGGCGTATGTCGTTGTTTTTTGGTTAATACAGTTATTAATATTATAGTTTGAAATGTATTAATAAAATCGACGTTTTTCGGCATATGAGAGTAAAATTTTAAAGAAAGATGTATTTTGGTTAATTTCATAATAATCAATCAAAAAATCGATTTTGAATTTTTTGTAGTTACGGGCTTTTGGATTTTAGGTGACGATATGTAATTTATAGATTTGCTCTACGCACTAGTTTTTTAAGGCTTTGCACGTAACTCCAATAGACATTTACTTTATAGATTTATATAGAGAGACTGTCTGCCTTTGTATGTAGGAAATGGGAAGATTTTGTATATGCTATCTTCGCTTTTTAATCCAATCTCTAACTATTCTGATGTTCTGTGTAATTAATTAGCTTTGAAGATTACAGGTATAATACCTCTTGCAGATAAAACTAGATTCTTTCTGATCAATATGCTGACTATCAAGGGGCAAGCACTAGTATCAAGAGAAAGATGGAAGAAGGCGGCATAAACTTAGTTTGAGTCGCTGTGTTTAGATATTATCAAGGTAATGAGCAGGTGGTCGATCTGTTAAAAGGCTATTTCTGCGTCTACATACTCGTATGCTGAATGTAGAGCAAGAAAGCAGATCTCTTGGTACCTATAAAGTATTAAGTACTCATTTTATAGATATACTATATATGTGGAGTTGAAATGGAGCAATGTTGGTTTAACTCCACACCACCCTTTTATTATGAAAGTATGAATGTAAAATTAATTACCTCCTATAAAAACTCGTGTTTTGTTTTGATGTCTGGCCTTGCCAAATGCATAACATTTATATCCATCTGCCTATGTATTTAAAACGTATTTATTATCAAGACCTATAGTTCCCCTATACTACAGTGCCTTAAATTTATTTTGTAAACTAAACTTTACTGCAGAGCGGTGGCGTCTAATAAAAGGCAGCAGACAGGGTAACAGAAGGGATGGATGTACCATTACAGTTTTCATAAAATTTATTCATATTTACATTATATTCAGCCTTATTATGTGTGTCGTTTTTTTTACAACACCGACTGTTTCGTAATAGATTAAAGAAACAAATTTAATTTTATCTTTAAACTATTACGAAAGAGTCGTTATCATAAAAAGAAAATGACACTCATAATAAGGCTGATTATTTTGTATTAATATTTTGGGTCGTTGCGTGCATGTTTTAAGCATAATAAGTCAGTTGTTGAATTTTGTTAAAACTTTGTCTTAAGAATAGTTGCCCGTTTTACAGATACGTTATTCTGATTTTTATTTCATTATGTTTTGAATATTTAATACCACGATAGATTTGAAAATCAGCATATATTTGCGGTACTTACACTGGTGTTGTATATTAACCACCATCATTGTCGAAAAGACTCAATTTTTTGCTTTATTGAATCTAGTATTTTCTTTGTAAGTTCCTGGTTTCCTTTAAAACTAGTTTGGTTTTCTTTTGTTTTTGCAATTATTGAATCTGACAATATTAAAAACAACAAGAGTTAACAAATTTACATAATTATTTTAACATAATAAATTGCTTTTTTAAGCCAATAAAATAAAACACTCAGTGATAAAATTCATTCTTTATTTAAATCCCTATTTTGTTGGATTAAATATTTCAAGTAAATATATTAATTAACTTAAAATAACTCCTCAGTATACAAATAACAGTTTGGTATGCTTTTCATTACTTATCCTCGGAAGCTGATGTACAATTGACGGCTGCACCTGTTTTATTGTCACAATTAGTAGCTGGGGCTTGTTGCTGCTGTTTGTCCGTTTCCTTAACGGTAAATGTGACAAAATATCTTTTATTACTGTCCAGTTTCTCCGATGGCAGTGAAATTAATTGTTTACTCTTGCCATGTGACAACTCGAGGGCGACTTTGCCATTGCAGGCGGTGCCGGTGGTAAGTATTTTGGGTAGATAAAAACTACCCACCCCGGTTTTTTTGTATTGTCCAAAACCAAATTTTGGCATTGTGTGATGATTCATCATGGGAACTGGTACAAGTTAAAAAAAGAAGAAAATAATAGAAACAAAACACACAAAAAAAAAACACAAACGATAGGGAGGTAGGAAGAAGAAAAAAGAAATTAATGAATTAAAGCAGAAAACTGTTTGTCATTAATAAAAGCGAACTAAATGGATGAATAAAAAACATTATGAATTATTAATATAAAGAATTTTTTGCATTACACAATCATTTATCAAATCAAAGTGAAACTAGTATTATTTATAGTTTTTGTTATAGTTGTTTCCTATTTGCGCGTTATTGTAATGTGTGCATGTGGGCCAACACGACTCATACTTAATAATTTGTTGCAGAAATAGATATTACTCATACGCCGCGATAAACGAGGGTGAGTTTTTAAGTTAACCATAAAACGTTAAGATAAATTTTAAAACATATTTTATTTATTATTTAAAAAAAAAGTGTCTTAAAAATCCAACCACTAAAACAACTAAAAACAAAACTAAAACACTATTTTGCTTTAAAAGCAATAAAAAATATATCCAATAGTGCCTTTTCTCCAAAAGTAAAACACCAGCTGTGGTATGGTGTTTGTTCTATTTTTTTTTTGTCAGATCTAGAATTCTATGTTTAAGTTCTTGCAGCGACTACTTCTACACGCTTTATATTGTGCTAAAAACAACAAACACTGTTAATACAAAAAAAAACAAAAACAAAAAAGAGCAACATTGTCCTTTTGACAAACAGGCAGCACTCTGTATGTGTGGGTACAAGTGTGTAGTTAATGTTTTAAGGTATTTTTGATATTACTTTTCAACTGCTGCCAGTAGTTTGCAAGTATTTCCTCTCCACTGTATACCCCAAAGGATACTCTGCTGCAAAATGAATGAAGACTACAAAATAAATTACGTTCTGAGCCATGACGACTAAGTGTGGTTTTGTTTTATGTTTTATATAAAGTAATGCTTCTACAACTACAACAACGACAACAACGTCAGCTATAAAAACTATGTGAAATGCTACAAACAATAATAACAACACTTATATACGTTTTTATATTTTATATAAAAAAAGACTTGCCATAAAAAAAATCTTATAACTTCTAGCGATTTTTTTTATCCCACTTCCATTCCTTATGTGCTAAAAAATAACAACAATATTTTGGTAGCTTTTCGTCTTCGCTTGTGAGGAATGAAGGAATTGAGGCGATAATACGGGAACACAAAATTAAGACACAGTAGGAGAGGACGATGAAGATGCAGACAAACAGTAGTTAATCTTAAACAACAACTATGAAAAAAAAAATGGCAAAATAGAATAGATGCTTACTAAGAATAACGTGAAAAAAACTGCACAGTGTACAGTGGGAGTGAATTAAAATATTTTGAAAATAAATCAGCAACATGAGTGAAATCGAGTTAAGTTTTTAGTTTTTTTTTTCTTTCACATCTTCATGAGTTTAAAAAAATAGCAGATCTTTGTATCTTTGATACCTCTTGGCAATTCAAATACTTAATATTAGATTAGGTGTATGGTAAACTCTGTGTTTTCTGAACAAAAAAAAAAAACTGAGTCCGTGCAAACTTTAATATAAATTTTACTGAAGACAAATTGGGGTCTTCATATGTCATATATTAATTTATTTAATTTAATCAGTCTGATGTAATAATGAGGAGGAGCGACTCCTAATTGGATACAACCAATTTTTTAATATACCTGACTGTCAACAGAAAGGGAATGGGCAGCTGACGTGGAATTGACGGTATTGGAATGGTTGTATAAAACACTGGTTACAGACTGACAAAGAAACATTCATTTCATTGACGTTGAGTTGTGTTGTTCCATGTTGTTCCATGTTATTAAGCAAGTATTCTTCTTGTAAATAAATGTGGATTGAAATTCCTGAGTTTTATTTTGAAGACGATGATAAGAGGAGAGTAGCCAAATTCTACAATTGGAGGCTCAACCGCAATATTTGATAATTGAGCTAGAGACGGATTTCTTACATATATAATATTCAAAATATCTAATAATATAATATAAAGTCAAAGTCATAGCTGAAGTGGCGACAAAGGGATGTTCTTCATACCACAACTGCAAATTTCTTGCCTTTCTACGAAATTTGTCAATTTTTGTATTATTTATTTTGTCGTACTTTTATTTTAGATCCACATCCCCACATTTAGTTGCTATAGAAAATTTTGTTGACACATGTATGCCTCATCATTCATAATAAGGCAAATAGTGTGAAGTAAATAATGCGAGCCCACTTTATATCAACACTATAATTATAGTATTTAATTACACTATAGGCTTAAAAATAGCATCCACACTTATACTTCTTGGAGCTAACACTGGTGTTTTACTCGTTCATTGTTGCTTCAGATCCAGATTTGGCTTTATTAGACGTAATATTTTCTCCAACTTATTTGCAATCATTGTACCCGACAATGTCTGATTTAAAAGAAATTTCTGACCGCTTTTTTATACAAGGGCGGTTCGGATACTTCTTAGCCTAGCCCTAAAACAGAATACATTGCTAGTTTTTCATACAAATTTTTTTTAATATAATCTCCTGAAACTTCAATACACTTAGTTCAACGCTTATCCAGCAATTCTATCCCTTCATTAAAATAGTTGTTCCAAAATATTGCAATAGTACTCTGAATTTAATTTGTTTACCCTTTTGCAGAAAGTCAATCAACAAAATACCTTTGAAGTCCCAAAAAAAACGTTGCCATAACCATACCAGCCAATTGAATTGTTTTTGCCTTCTTTGGGGCACTTCCTCCAGCTTTAGTCCATTGTATGGATTGTTCTTCTATCTCTGGAGTAGAGTGGATTCATGTCTCATCAACAGTTATGAAACGATGCTTAAAATCTATTTTAACTTTCTTAAAAACATCCAAACAAGCTTGAGAATGCATCAACCATCTTGCAGAAAGCTGTTTCATTTGTAGTTCATCATGCAAAATTAAATTGACTCGATCACTTGGGATGCCCATGATATTAGCTATTTTATGCACTTTTATTCGTCGATCATTTAATATCATGCACTTTAGCTACAATGTCTGTTGTTTTTGCTGTTTTTGGACATCCACTACGTGGTTCATCCTCGATGCTTGTACGACCACGTTTAAATTCAGCAACCCAATTTTTTACTGCTGCATATGAAGGAGCACTTTCAACTGACAGATTCACCATATCATTATGAATTTCTTGGCCAGATAAATCTTTTTTATTTAAATATTTAATGACACGACGAATTTCTAATATTTCCTTTGTAAAAAAATCGCGGATGCGTCTTTATTAGAAACCAGTTGCTATATGAAGGAGTTCCCAGATCGAAAATATATTTAACGTGTGTTCATAGCACTGATGGAAGTTTCCAAAACATTTAACTTTTTCTGTTTATACCGCGATTTCTGTTGTAGGCTAAGAATTTTCCGAACCGACCTCGTAATTTGCTTTTCCATAGCACAGCGCTATGTTTAATAAGCAAATCACGAAAAAAATCTGAAAGTGTTTCCACTAGTTATTTAAAAAACTAGTTATCTCGAGCTTATGGTTCGGGAAAGGACAATATTAAGTAGACAGTTTCTTTAAGATAATTTATAAAGTTCCGTCCAAGTGCTTTAAATAAACAAAGAAATCACAAAGTAAAAGTTAAAAACATTTAATACGGAAAGCAATATAAATTGAGATGGCTGTGGTACGATTTCCCAGTTAAATATTAAATATTTAAGAAAATTTTACATCCCCGAATATATTACTTATTTGGACACCAGGACATTGTGGAATAAAAGGAAACGAGTTTGCAGACAAAATTGCAAAAGAAGGGGTCAATAGACCACTTCTTAGTTCACACAATTTTAACAAAACCGATATAAACAAATTTTATAAGAACCAGTTCATTGAGAATGCAAATTTGTTTAATAAAACTACCAATTGGTACCAGGCTATAAACGAAAAACAAACAACTATTATACATTTTTTAAAAGACACCGAACTAAATAGACTGGACACAATAAAAATTGTGAGACTCCGCTTAGGACACTCTAAGTTTTCCCACGGACATCTTTTAAAATTACCCATTAATAAAATCTGCGACTGTAATGATTCACCCTCAAGTTCCATTGAGCACGTACTTCTAACATGCCCAAAATTTAGGAAGCAACGCGATCTGACCTTTAAGAATATATCAAACCCCATATCATTACTTGGCATACCTAACAAAAACAACCTCCTCCATATCATATCATTTTTAAAAAAAATTCATATATACCAATTAATATAAGAAAATAGAAAATAAAATAAATTTAATCTTGCAAAAATGTTAACTGTAATTATAAAAATATTGAGCCTAAGACCAAGTTGTCATGGCCTTTTGTATTCCATTAGTTTGTAATTTATAATTATCTTCTAATGTTTAAAATAAATAATAAAAAATAATACATCCCCTAATTTTCTATCCCACTGTGCCACAATAACCATAGTGACGCTTTTAAGTATTTGTGCTTATAAATATCACAACATGAGTTTAAAAATGAAAGCACAACAAAAACGAAGTGAAATAATGGAGAAAAAACTTCAAAACATAAAACACTGTGTCAAAGAAACATTGCTTTAGATGTTGGTGAATTGTTCTACACAGTTGTTTGATGTGTCCCCTTAAGCGACGCATTGTAAAATTGCATCATTCTAGCTAGCAACAATGCAACACACACACACGAACTCAAAAAGCCAAGATGAAGTTGCAATAGTGGTAGTCACAGCCATACACACTGGTTGCAAACAGTAATATTTCAACAATTTCGCTGAAACTAACAAACAATAAAAATATAACCAAATACAATAAGAACAACGCAACAACAACAAACAAAAGAGAAATAAAACATAAAAAGGACATAGAATGAACGCAAACAGAAACGTTGCATGGCTGTGACATCAAGGGATCATTTGCATCAACGTCCAGCATGTGGCGACGTCACTAAAATGCATGCAACATATACACACGAAAATATATATGTATTAACTTTCCTATATACTCGTGCAGAAACACACATTAATTGTTATCTAAGGAATAACGACAATGTTTTGAGAGTTAGAGTAAGATGTGCTAGGAAACTCGTATAACAATAAACATTAACTAAAATTCTCAAATAAATGTCACAAATTAAATTCTACTTTTATTTCTTTTTTTTACTGGTTTTTTGGCAAGCAGTAATTTATCTTTAAACAAAATGACAAAATAAGATGAGAGCAAAAACAGACAAATGTTGTGGCAACAACTTAATATATTTAACCAACAAAAGTAATGAACCCAAGACATGAAACTCAGCAGTAAAATCTCAAAAATAATAATGAAGTTGGCAGTTGGTTAGTTTAATTATTTTTATTTTAAATTAATTGCATTATGTATTTCTTTATTGCATTTAATGAATTAATATTCAATGTTGTGATGATGTTTGGCATTAAGATATTCTTCAAATGTTGCATGAAAGTTAAGAGATTCATTGAAGCCTTTCAGCAATTTCAAGTTGTGCATTCTAAAAAAAAAGTTACGACTAATTTCTCAAACTTCTGAAGATCCATTTACCATGAAATATGCTGTCACTCGTAATGTTACAGGTTAAACATCTATCTATCTATCTTTAGCCTTTCGGCCTCGAAAGTCTATTAGCCTTTAAAGGACTTTTTTTTAAGTTTAAAAAAATGTATAATTCGGAAAATTTACCAATAAGTGGATTTTGACTTTTACTCCTATTGAAAATAGACAGTTTTGCTAAGAAATAACTATGATTGAAGCTCAATGGCGAAAGCTTTTAAAATATAAATGCACAAACGTAGCATCAACAGATGATTTTCGGTGGAGGTATGACAGTTGCTGAGTTGCTACATTTAGTATTTAGCTTTTTAAGTATTGATACTTAAAACAAAACAAATAAATCGAATTAAAGTTAAAATAATAAATTCATTATAAAATATGCAATTTGCTTGAAATTTTAAATTTAAAAAATTTCTGATGATCTCATAATGTTCTTAGATATACGAGGTATGATCAAGAAATCACCGTTATATTCAATTTTTTCAAAATATCTTTATTTATTCATCAATAACTATCTTGTCCCCTTCAAAGTAATCCCCTCAGATATAATACACTTATGCCAGCGTTTTTTTCAATCCTCAAAACACTTCTGAAACGCGCTTTTTGGTATCGCCAACAGCTCCTGTTTCGATTGGGAAGAGGAAAAAGTCAACGAGGGCCAAGTCCGGTGAATACGGTGATTGAGGCATAATAACGGTTTTGTTTTTGGCCAAAAACTCACGCACAAGCATCAATGTGTGAGCTGGTTCTGTGCGTTTCTGACGAATTGCTTCGCACAAACGGCGCATAACTTCAAGGTAGTATTCCTTATTGACCGTACGACCTTGTGGCAAGAATTCATGATGCTCCACGCCATTGCAGTGGAAGAAAACAGTGAGCAAAATCTTCATAATTGACCGAACTTGACGCGATTTTTTGCGGTATTGGCTCTTCTGGCTCTTGGGATGATTGGGCTTTGGTTTCAATATCATAGCCATGATTCGAGGAAATCTGGATCTTCGTTGACGATGTTCAACAGCACCTGAGCGATGTCCATGCGACGTTGTTTTTGCTCAAAAATTTAGCAATTTTGGAACAATCTTCGCTGCCGTACGTTTCATGCCTAAAACATCCGTAAAAATTGCTTGGCATGAGCCGAATGATATGCCAACATGATCAACAACTTCTCTGATAGTGATTCGACGATTATCCAAAATCATTTTCTTCACTGCATCAATGTTTTAATCGGTTGTTGACGTACATCGTCATTGACATCTTCTCGGCCTTCCTTAAACTGATTAGACCACAATTTAACTTGTGTTCTGCTCATAGTAGACTAGCCACAGTCAACATTTAAAATGTCCTTGCGCATTTATTTTAATTTTTTACACAAAACTTAATACAGTTTCATTATTGATTTGTTTAGAAATTTCTAAATCGGGCTTATTAAGGTCATGTATTCTATGCAAATAAAAGATTATTTCATAATTTATTTTTCCGACGTTTCGTTGGAGATTCCCAACATCATCAGGGATATTTTATTAGATCTGGTAGCATCAAAATTAATATACAATTGAAAATTAATAGTTTAATAACAACAACGATAACTTAGTTCTACAGGAATAATATTACTCACATATAATCTTTCGTCAATAGTTTTGCATTTAGAATATTTTATATACATTTTGTTTTACATAAACACAACATAAAACATAAATTTAATTAAACAAAACAAATGCAAAAATATAAATAAAATAATATCACAGTATAATTAAATTGTATTAAACTAAGTATCACAGCAGTAAAATCAAACTAAAATATTGCGATTGTATAAATTGCATTCGTGTTGTTTTTGTCGTCTTTTGTATTTAAAGCATTCGTAGCTCTTTCCTGAATCCTCAAACTTTCCAGTGTAAATCGTTTATTTGTTCTCTTTTCCTTGTCCAATATTTTAACGTTTGTGAGATCGGGTAGATGTTTTTCTTCAACACAGTGTGTAGCCAGAGCTGTAGTCATTTTATTTCTCTTTATGTCTGTTCCGTGTTCTGATATTCTTGTACCAAGGCTGCTCTTTGTAGTACCCACGTAAACTTTACCACACTCTTCATCTGTTTTACCTAAACATGTGATCTCATACACAAGATTACTTTGCTCATTTTTTTCTATTTTTGTTTTTGTTTGTGTAAATAGAGTATTGATTGTTTTGCTCGCTCTGTGCGCTAATTTTATTTTGTTGTCATTTATTATTTCTTGAATTTGTTTGTTTTCTGTGAGCTTTGGTATGTATGGGAGGCTGTAATATTTAGTGTTGCCAGATGTGTTGTTTGTGTTTTCCCCCAATTCCCTTCCTGTTTGTGCCTTTTCTAATAGATTATTTATTAAATATGTCGGATAGCTGTTTTTTATTAGTATGTCCTTTACTTTGTCAATATTTTTAGATTTGAATTTGTTATCGCTCAATTTTAAAGCCGTTGTTATCAAATTAAGTGCAGTATTTATTTTCTGACTTTTTGGATGTGTAGAGTGATAATTTATTATATAAAATATTCTAAATGCAAAACTATTGACTAAAGATTATATGTGAGTAATATTATTCCTGTAGAACTAAGTTATCGTTGTTGTTATTAAACTATTAATTTTCAATTGTATATTAATTTTGATGCTACCAGATCTAATAAAATATCCCTGATGATGTTGGGAATCTCCAACGAAACGTCGGAAAAATAAATTATGAAATAATCTTTTATTTGCATAGAATACATGACCTTAATAAGCCCGATTTAGAAATTTCTAAACAAATCAATAATAGAATAAGGAAAAGGTCGATAAAAACCTTAAATATATACAGTTTCTTTGATCCATTTTTTCGAAAGGTAAAAAATCGAATAGCACACCAAAAGACGACTAACCGTTTTATCTGTCAATAACAAACTAATCCAAAATGGCTGCTATTACCAAAATATATAACAGACATGTGTACCAACATAACAGAAACATAAAAAATGCGAAAATCGAATAAACGTAACTCACGAAATTTGAAAATAACGGTTATTTTTTAATCAGACCTCGTGCTGATGCTTTTTTGAGAAAGTTGAAATTTCTCTATAAACCAATTTTTATTGGTTAATAGATTTAAGAACTATGTTTAATTCCTTAGATTTTCAGCAAGGTTGAGCTGTTTTCAAACAAGCTCTGCACATCGTACAAGAAGATTACAAAGCAAAAAATTTTAAATTTGAACATTTAGTATTCATCGGGAACAAACAAACTTTAAAAATTTCAAAATTTCAAAAATTATTTCCGCTAAATTATTTAGAATTAATGGATCTTTCAAACTGCATCATTAGTTTTTTTAATTTTCATATAAATTTTAAAACCTATAAAGCGTTATTTATGAAATTTATGATAAAATTGTGAAAAATTTTAATGCAGGGTACCTAAATAAGGAAATTCTTTGCCAAATCTTATAGTTTTTGCACACAAAAATAAAACTTGGCAAAAAATATCGTGGTGTTTGACTATTTATAAAGAAAACTCAAAAAATCGGCTCAAAACATTTTCCAACAAATCTGAAAAAAATCTCAAAAATACTTTAGCCTGTAAGCTTTCAAATTAGGCTTGAGCCCCAAAGTATTTTTTTTTTTTGGCACAACCTAATAAATATATATGTCTACTAACAAAATACTTATTTATCTGAAAGTAGTCAGTAATTATAATACTGTTACATGTTTCGTACTTGAAATATTATTTAATTTTATTACTTTCAGTTACTTTTACTTCGAAAAAATGAAATAATTCTAATTAAAGTTATCTTGGCCTTTTTTTAACCTTTTTTAAATGGATTTCAAATTTTCTGGGTTTGTTTAAGACCATTTAGCTTTTTTTTTTGTTTCAGTTCCTGAAAACACTGATCACTGGACAAAAAACGTTTAAACAGGGACAGATTTCTGAAATATTATTTACTTTATTGGTCCTCGTCTATGATAAACACATTATTATTAAAAAGCTTGCCAACAAAAATTTACTTCAAATCCTGTCTAATGACATAATCTAATTACGTCTATATTTTTTATTTTCTATTCTAAATTGTATTAGGGTCTAATTAAACCAGATTATAATAATATGGCAAATAAAAAATTACAATTTATGTGTCGATTACGGATGGCAACGAAACCTTTGTGTAGTTGACAGTTGCCAACAACATATTACACATGACAGCTGGAAACTGTCAGCTGTTTACTTCAGTTGTCGCACATGGCAACCGAGAATTTGTGGCTGCTTTGAGTTTATTTTAAATGGTAATTTTAATTGTTAAGTTAAGAACAATTAACTCTTAATGAAGCAATTATCTTAATTGAAATTTTGTATAGATAATTGAATTCAATTAGGCGTTATATGGTGTTAACACATGCATTTTTAATTGACATTTTTTAATTAACGCCTCATTGAATTCAATTATCCATACAAAATTTCAATTAAGATAATTGCTTCATTAAGAGTTAATTGTTGTAATAATTGATAAAATTAAAAATACAACCCTGTGACTAGTAATAACTAAAATGACAGTTGTTCGCTTTTAAATTAATAAAGAATATTTTTAGGCTGAAAATTATAATATTAGAACCAAATACAGTGCACTCGGGAAAACGTCAACTAATTAAATCCGCGGGTGTTGACGTTTAGCAAATTGTTGACGTTTTAAAAAAAATCTGTTATTTTTTTCTGCTGTTTTTTTCTTTCCAACACTTGGAAAGAGACTTCTCTCTATTTGTTTCATAAAATTTTAGAGTAGGTAATGTAAAAAAAGGGTTAAGGTTTTGGGATGTTGAGGTAAACGAGCGTTGACGTTTTCCCGAGTGCACTGTAAATGTATTCTTTTTTGTCAGCTGCTGTCAAACGCTAATTAACCAATAATTGACTCAATTAAAAATGCATGTGTGAACACCATATAAGGCAACAACTTGCATGTCAGTTGCGTTAACTATAGGCAAGCCAACTCCAGTTTGGTTCTTATATATTATCAACCCATTATATATACATATATATATAAGTCAATTTATAGGGAGTGTATCTCAAGTTTTTAGATTCAGAGATCTAAATCATTAATTTAGTGTGTCGTTTAGTGTTCTTTAGTTGTAATATCATAGCTTAAAATCCTATTTTATATCAGAAATCCACTTTGAAACTCTGCACAATTTTAGGAGGTTTTTAGATATTTGTTTTAGAATTTTTAAAATATCAGTTTTTGAGATATATTGCATCGAACTTTGTTTGTCAAGTTTTAAACGATTAAATTTATACTTTTTTATTTATCCATAAAATTAAACTTTTATAATATATATTTGAAAATTAATTGACGATTTTTCAACCGACAATATATTTTTGGACAAATCACAAAGCTAATGAATTTAATTTCACTTTGACTATATAACATATGTGCTTAATTTCACTAATATCGGAAATAACAAATTGCATTCCGCTTAAGCAAATACCAAAATGTGTTAACATAAGGGAACCCCAGGGACTAGCTGAGACTTCTTATATTTTGTATGGATTTAAATTAAAAATCCTAAATTTTATTATCAACTACTAACTCATTTCTAATATCAGAAGCAGCGTCTTCATTTCCATCAACCTAATTCTGAATTTAATATTTTATGTCATTGGTAATTGCCACTATCAATCTATCATAATAGATACGGTCAGATTTTGAAACTGTTTCAAAGAATTTTTCTACTTAAGTTCTTATTGTAACACTTTACACTTGTTAACTGCCAACACAACATTAAAAAACTAATTTCTGAAACGTACAGGCACATTGATTCTGTTTTTCATACAAAACACAATATATGTACATATGTAGTTATAAATTGGTTTAATCTCTTTCTCTTTTGTTCTGATTTTATTTGCTGCATTCTCTACATATGTAATACTAACTATAGGGCCTGTCTGTTCCATGATGTTACAAATGTGTTGAGAGCAATTAACACGTTTTTTTTTTTAATTTTTTTGTACAAAACACCTACATTGAGGAATTGACACAAAGCTAAGGGGATCCGCGTAAGATATCTAAGTAAAAAAACTATAAAAACATTCAAAAATGCCTGGCCAGGCCCTGGTGTTCGCTTAAGGCTTAACTACTAGGATATCCATGCTAATCCATTCGAATAATAGTACAATTTATAACGAATCTTTATTCGAAGAATTTTAAAAATTACATTACAAATTTTCAAAACTAAAAATATCTGTTTTAATACCTTACTGTATAAAATGTTTCATAATTCTAAATCAAATATGTCTGTGTAATAAATTGTGCAATCGTAATGATATTATGTTGAGAATCTTCACTTTAAATTGTTTCTTTAATCGTAAATAATAAATCATATCAATGAACCACATGGATATAACTGAAATATACATAGAGCCATGTTACAGAGCTTAATTTCGTTCGGAAGTGAAATTAATTGCGTATTTTGCATCTGTAGAAAAGTTAAAACGAACAATTTTTTCGGGATAAAAGTACTTTTAATTATAAGTTATTTAATTATTAATTTAATTTAAAGTGATTTCATTCTGAAAAAATGTTTCGTTATACTTTTTCTAGGGAAGTCAAATATGGAAATAATTCCACTTCCAAACGGAATTAAACTCTGTGACATGGCTAATATTCTCGAATATATGTATGTATGTATGTGTTATCTGTTGTCTGTAACATGAAATACATTTTATACCGTCTTTAAGTGCTACAAATCAACAGATTGTGTCACATCATAAGCGGCAATACAAACTTACATACATACACACAGAAAAAAATATAGTTGTAGATGTTTACTACAACAATGTCAACATTTTTACAAGTTTTTCAACAATGTTATGGTCATTGTAATTATTTATATGATTGCGGTAACTACAATATCGATATCGATATCATATCAGTCATATATATGATTGTAGTCACTATGTATATATTCGTTGGAATCATGTTTATGATAAATCCATTTATCATAATTTATTGCTTTTGATTATGCTAGAGAACAATATAATATGGTGTAATCTTTCATCATAAAACTGATCACCATCAACATTACATAATTGCTATAATCATATATATGATTGCTATAAACATATCATGATTGCAGAAATCATATAAATTATTACAGTGACTATAATATTTTTGAAATGTTGAAATAGTTGTGGTAAACATGCACAACTATATTTTTTCTCTGCGTGTATGAGAAAAGTATAAAACATATAATATCATTTTCAAAAATTTTTTTTATAATTGTGATATTTATAAAACGCAAAAAGTCCTCAGCAAGTCCATGGTTAAATGTAAAAAGAACTTAAGTTGTTTTCTCTAAAAGTCCAGTTGCACAGTTAAGTATGTAGATTCCTCTCAGAATTCTGTGTATTATGGCTTCAAACTATAGGATTTTAGTCAGCCGAAAAGGGGTTCACGAGATACTTTACAATCGTATTATCTCAATTTTTATCACGCACTGCTTCCTTTAATGAATGACAGAGACAAATCGAGATACGTTATTTCTGCTTTAAACCAACGAAATGTTCTTTTCATAAGTTGCAGACGGAAGTCTTTTGATGTCTGCTTCATTCTGCTATAATGAGGTTTAAAATTACAGCATTGAATTTTTTATACTTTTTATAATTTCGTTTGTTCCATCATCATCTTCTTGTCTTCTGAGCGTTTTTTTTTTTTTTTTGTTCATGTTTTATTTTAGTTTGCTGTTTGGTTGTACTTTTGCTTGTATTGGTAATAGAATTTTCTATTAAATTTTTCATTTTCTTTGCTTTTATTATATGTTATTGTGTATTTATGATGTAGTGAGTTGAGTGCAGTTGAGCAGCTCTGCTTAACAAATTTGTTGTCTCTTTATTATTTGTGGCGTGTTTGTTTTGTTTTTTTTTTTCGTTTCCTTAGTTTTATGACTAAGGATTAGTATGCTATAAAATTCTTATTTTAGTTGGTCTATTTATTTATTTATTACATGCATAATGATGGATTACTGATGACTTTTGCGTTTCGTACACAGATTTGTTAATTTAACGTTTTTGGCTTGGTTATGGATAGAGAAATGAAGTTGAAGTGCAAATCTTGGTATTATGTGACTATAAGAGAAATTTATATTTACACTAATAAATTATAATAGTTGAATACAGCGTATTCCGTTTTAGTGGAAAATAAAATCATTGCCTTTCTTTAAAATACTGTGAGAAATACTGTGATAAATATTGTTTAAATGTAGTGTTTTCTTTCATGGGATAGAATTGGACCAGAGTTGGTATTCTTACAGTATTATTGTCTCAAGCAACATGAATATTTCTGGTTAATTTAGTTTAATTTTGTGCAACTTCTAAACGCACTTAGAAGTTTTTAAGATATACTCCAACATAAAATAAATTACTTTACAAACATAATCTTTAATGTTTGAAATAATCTAACATTAGTAAAGCAGGCACAGTTTAATCAGAACACGATAAGATTGTAAATTGTATAACCTCAACTCTAATTATGTATTTAAGCGTTAACCGAAGCACTTGAACATCTTAAGTTTGCAGTACAAAGAAACTTATGACAGTGTTATTGATTAGATCTAATCCTTTAACATGATAATTAATGAGTTATCAAAATTACTGAATATTAGACCGGGGCATAAAATATTGTTTTGTATTTTGGTATCTAAAACTAGACAATGAATGTTAAATTTAACTTTCATTACTTTTGTTTATTTATCCTGTTAAATTAATTGTATAAAAATAAAATGCAAAAAAATCAGATGGAATGAAGAAAAGGTGGACGTAATTAATATTGAAAGATATTAAAATTATTTTTACAAATTTTATTGATTAATATACGAATACTGCAGAAATTATTGAATTTAATAGTTGGCTAATTGAGGCTCCTTGAAGATTGTTGTTAAACTCAAGAAGAGCTGTGAAAATCATAAGAGCTACTCCAGCAGCAATTTCAAAATGTTTGCTAGCAGCAGGTTTTAACCAAAGGCATAGAACATATTTTGTTAAAGCTGAAAGACCTTGAAAGACATAATTGAATTTCCGAAAAGCAGTAAAATAAAAAACATTTTCTACCCAACCATTACCTAGGATGTGAAATGGATTCATTACTATAACTCGAAGCCAAATTACCATGGCGTTAAATTAAGGCATAGAACATATTTTGTTAAAGCTGAAAGACCTTGAAAGACATAATTTAATTTCCGAAAAGCAGTAAAAAAAAAACATTTTCTACCCAACCATTACCTAGGATGTGAAATGGATTCATTACTATAACTCGAAGCCAAATTACCATGGCGTTAAATTAAGGCATAGAACATATTTTGTTAAAGCTGAAAGACCTTGAAAGACATAATTGAATTTCCGAAAAGCAGTAAAATAAAAAACATCTTCTACCCAACCATTACCTAGGATGTGAAATGGATTCATTACTATAACTCGAAGCCAAATTACCATGGCGTTAAATTAAGGCATAGAACATATTTTGTTAAAGCTGAAAGACCTTGAAAGACATAATTTAATTTCCGAAAAGCAGTAAAATAAAAAACATTTTCTACCCAACCATTACCTAGGATGTGAAATGGATTCATTACTATAACTCGAAGCCAAATTACCATGGCGTTAAATTAATGCTCTGAATTTGAAGGGATGATATTTCTTTAATAACTTGGCCGAAACTTAAGAAGGTTTTTATGGATTTATTGGATTAATGATAACCGATCATATCTTTCGCTTTTTAAAGTAACCATTATGGGAGGTGAGTATAGCAGGTATCTACTCGTCGTCTAGGGTATCTCTGAACGAGATAGTGGAACATTCTAGGATAACGCTAATATCGGTCCCTGGACATAGCTCGGTACAGGGAAACTTTGCTGATGATATAGCCAGAAAAGGTACAGTGTTGACATTGATGACTTCATTCGTATCACCATTAAAAGTCTGAATATACTTGTTGAAAACGAAATGTTCAGACTTGCTCAGGTAAAACTGGTCGAACGAAATCACTTGCTCTACTGCGAGGTCCATCTGGCCTGTATTTGATGTGGGAAGGACGAATTCATTGCAGTTTCCATCGCAATCTAATAAGGCTCATTGTCTCTTTATTTAAAGGTCAGTGCACTTTTAGAACACACGCCAGAAGACTGTAGAAGCTGTCATAACCAGGAGGAAGATGAAACAATCATCCATTTCCTCTGCCAATGTCCAGCCCTATCAATAAAAAGAGAACGCATATTCATGGCACCCTATCTTTCATGATTGGGGGTGCTATCAATAATGAATCCAAAATGCCTCTATACCTTTGCCAAGGAATCTGAATGCTTCGAAAGGGAAACAACCAATGCAAAGTGAATCGACAGGTTGTCTACCAACGGTGTAACACAGTGGGATCAGCACGATGGAAACAATGGAGCTGTTATCTATGAACGACTGCCCATTAAACCAAACCTAACCGATTATGGGAGGTGTTAACACATATCCTGTATTAATGGGTTAAAATTGCCCAAACAGTTTTTATAGCTCAATCAAATTATGCATGGTGCTTAATGGTTAATACTAGAAAAGACAGAAACTGTAAGCCAGAGGTCGCCGCGTTGTCTTCGACCTAATTAAAAGTTTGAGAGGACATAATGTAATACATATGTGACAATTTTTTCACTTCCCATTGACGAGGTAGGTATTGACTTGTTAAAACGAAATATTACAAAACAAACTGAAAGCTTCCTCTTTGACAATGGGAACAAAACAACTTTAGTGGGATATGTACCTAAAATAAATCGATTAGTGCTGTTGTTTAGCACCTTACGAGTATATCACGAGGAAAAAAATAAGAGCAAGCTCCAAAAAGACAGAAATAATTTAATTCTATAAAAAACGAAATCAGGGGTCGATACATTAGATCAACTTATAAGAACACATGTAAAAGAAAAACTGATCGATGTCCTCAAGTACTGTTTTTCAATGTCCGCTTATAAGAAGTAATATAATAGTACTTTTTCTAAAAATTAATCCACACTGGAATTAAAATAAGAAATATAAGAGAAGCATATTTCTAGAATGCTTAGGTATGGAGATTATAAGCGGAGAAATATCCCGCAAACCAAACATGCCACAAAGTAGTCCTGCTAGAGCTTTTGTGAAAAGCCTTCAGCAGGATTGTGCTGAAGTTCCGCAAAAAGGCGACGTTGTTACTTTTGTCCAAGTCATTCTAACAGCATCATATATCCAAAGAAATGTTCCGAATATCAAAAATTTATTTGCAAAAAGCATTCTGAGACCAATATTGTATGTAATGAATATAAAAACAATAAAAAAAAAACTGAATAAATATTTGAATTTTTTGTATGGGGCAAATTTGACCCACTAATGACAAATGGGTTTTATTTTTAAAGTACAGTATAAGGGTTAAGGTGAAAATTCAAATATTGATTTATTGAAGCAGTCTAATGTGTAGCTTCTTAATTCATTTAAAATTTCTGTTATTAATAAATAATAGTGTTTGTATGAAAGTACATATGTACACACACACATATGTATATTACTTACTGTATGCGGCACAAGGTATGCCCGTATAAGCATGAGCTGCATGCAAACAACGATGTGTTCGTGTGGTACAGTGCAACGCCTTTTCGTATGCATTATAATCGGGGCTTAAACGTCTTTCAGCCTAAAAGAAGAAAACATACACAAGTGCTGACAATTTAACATAATGACAATTGTACATACAATACATACATATATACAAGTACTGCTCAAATGTCACACATTTTATTGTACAAACAAAATATGTACATACTCATTTACTCACCTCTTCATAGACTTCATTGATATTCTGAAAATTATAAGTGCCCGGTTTTTGCAGAGCCTTGAGCGTTTCATAAAGGAACAATTCGAAATTTTTAAATGTATACTCGCTAAAATTATAACGACGCAAACGTGTGCCAGTCTCACCGCCCAGGGCGTCACATGATTTATGATAATCATCTACGGCACGTTTAACCAACACAGCTTCATTCAGTTTATTTGAGCGTATTTGCAGTGACTTCAGCTCCAACAAATGTTGAAAGATCTTACGTTCCATATAATACCTGCAGGGAGTGGAAAGAAAAGCACAAGAAACACACAAAAGAAAAGGTGAAAACGTTAAGAAAAAAGTGAATTTGTACGCAAGTAGTAAGAAAAGAAAATCATAAAAAGTCACACATATGCAGGCAATTTTCTGTGGCATTTTATTGGTGTTGAATGACGACACATGTGTCTTTGCCTGTGTCTCTGTTTGTTTGTGTATGGTAAAGTATGTAAATGTAATAAGTTTAAAAATATGGGGAAAATATTTAAAGCAGAACAAGTAAGAACATGATGTTATTTGCTGCTTTATTTTGCCTCAACTTACAAAATTAAATAATATAAAAGAAGAAACGCATATTTATGACTACGTAGAAACAGACATATTTGATATCTAAAAGCTATGTACGGCTTTAGTGTAGTAGTATAATAAAGACGGATTGTAGGAATAACAAAGGTTTAGGCAGCGCTGCGAATAATGGCCCAAAAAATTACACTGACTACATAAACACACGAAATTTTTGGATCTTTTTTTAATTTCTATTGGGGTTATTAAGAAATAAATTCTTCTTTGGAGTACTTTTGCATTTTAAGAGAAAAGAAAAATTACCCCAAAATCGTAGAATAAAAAAGGACCCAGAGAAATTTGGATTGCGTAAATTGGGGCTAAATTTTATTCGTTATTATTCTTAAATATACTAAAAACCAAAGATCTCATGCAAAATTTAAGGGCTTTGCATTGTTACTACTTTTAAATATTTTAAAAAAATTACAAAATTTCGATTGAAAATTCATTTATATATTTGGGGCAATTTTTCACTAAGAAAAATGGCTTCAAATGCTTTTTAATTTTAACCTTGGGGTAAATTTTATAATCTTTGGGCTGATTTTTCATAAAAAAATTCAGGAGTAGATTTTATAATGAAATGTTACCCAAATTTTTTTCTTGCTTGGACCAGCACTCGGGGGACGAAGCCTACTTATCCAATGCATTCACAATGGACCGCATTGGTCTCTGGGTGATGGTGTGGGGATAACCTCAAACCGGCATTGTGTTGGAACTAGAAAAATAAGATATGCGAGGGAGGATAGAGGGAGTAAAGTGGCTAAAGAATGAATTTTCATTGTAATGTGTTGCGCGATCCACTGTCCAGTTGACCATGAATGCATGGGCCCTGACTGAAGAATATGAATTAAGCAAAAAACCACGTGTTTCGGGAACAAGTTCCCTACTTTCAACAAAACACATTCCATTATAGTATCGATAGAACAGTTGAAAACAACCCACATTGCGACAATGCTCCAATTAATCAATAGAGTTGGATACGCTACTGTCACCGATAAGCACCTTCGCCCTCTCCTGAACGCGGTAGAGTGACTCCAAAATAGACTTCGAAGTCGAACATTTGGTCGAATATAGGTGGTGTAAATAATATGGAGATCAGATGGAGTGAAGTATTTTCTACGGCATTGTAAAAAACCAAGGCACTTGAACGCTTCTTTTGACACCTGAAAAATGTGTTTGGTTCAGCGGGCATCACACTGGGTTTTCATGCCTAGAATGTCAATAGAGTCTGATTTCATAATATTTACACCGCCCATAGAAACAAATGAAGCAACATGATCTGTCGTGCGTTTGTGTGTTAACATACAACACTGAGTCGTACATGCATTAACAGCGACTCTGTTCGCACAACTCAATTCTGAGATTGTCTTAAGATCTTGGCTAAGCGTATCATTCATGTTTTGTCTTATTTTCCCAAATCTCCAATAAGTATGGCAAATGTTGATATCATTTGGGTCACAGCCACTGAACGAAGGTAACCACACTAAAGCAGCGTAATTAACTAATGAGTAAACAATTTTTACGTTAGCAGTAGTCAGTCAGCACGCTATAATTGCTATTCATTAATTGAAGAGTAACTGGAAGTTTGCGAGTTGTTACCATGTCTTTGCTGGGTTTATAAGAAACTGCTGCCAAAAAAATACACATTTCTTTAAATTTCACAGATCAATAGTTTCCCAAACACTCTCTCTATCTCTCGTAGTCTTTATCTACCCCAACTAATCTTATTTCCCTTAACATGTTCCATATGTGGTAGGAAAACTTATGTTCTGTGAGATTTCCTATACAGAAATTCAACAATAAATAAAAATATTAAGGAAATGGCAAGCAACTTTGTCTGTTACCCTTTTTTTAATATTTTATATTTATTCTCACGGTTCCCTACACACACACACACACACACACATCCTGACACACTGATAGTGACATTTCATGCTATTATACTTTATTTCACATTTTGTACACGAGTGGGAATGTGTGCAAATGTATTTGCAAAAGAAAATGGAAAATTTACCGACAAAGTTGACACCAATACCAAAATAAAATAATAAAACGACAAAAAGAAAAAAAAAAAAGAAAAATATACAAAAGCAAACAAACAAATCCTGGGAAAAGCAAAAGCAAACATGGTTCTATAACTTGGATTGCTTTACGTGCATATGAATATGTATGTATGTATGTATCTATGAATATATGTGCGTGTATCTGTGTGTGTGTATGAGTTTGGCAGCCAGTAATCGCTTATTATAAGTTATGACATTCTGAGAAATGACATTTCATATATTTTTAATATTTTTTTTATTTCATTTATTTCTTTTTTTCACTCCTCCTCTATTTGCACTCATTCTATATATTATCTTCTATAATACAAAGACACCGAGATTGTACATTCAAATATTTTATCATTCCATTTACAATTCCATTGTTGAATTGCTGTTGACATTCGTAGACAAAAGCAAACGAATTATTGAATCATTGTATGCAAATTTATACAAAGAATGGAGATGAACAGATGGAAAAATAAAAATGTAAATATTTCTGAAAAAAAAAAAAAATGTACACGCATGTATTTGTACTTTTGTAATTTGATAAATAAAAAAATTAAGATAAATTAAAACAAAATTTAAGAAAAAGGATTTTTTGAAAAAACAAAACGGCAAAGGAAATGATAAACTTTAAGAAGTCTTAAAAAGATTTATTTTAAAGTAAACTGTAAAAATTAATATGATTTTAAAAATCAAAATAATAATGTACAAACTGTACAAGTTCCATTAATTGTTTCAGAGGGCATGACTATTGTGCATACCTTTTCTATTTTAACGTTTCGGCTAATAATTTGTATTTGATCCTTTCATTGAACGGTTGTTTAACCAGCTCTCCAATCAAAAATGTTTGCTTGAAATTATGACCCTGGAAACTAGTTATACGGAAGCATTAAATAACTAACACATCTTTTTGAGAACAGTTCTAGAAGGAGTTCTTTCATCTGTAGTGTGTTTCAGTAACTTTTAATGGGTTCTATATCGATAATTGCAACATAAGTGAATAATTGTTATTGTTTGCAATTGCGATTGTGTGATTTCCTTACTCCTTTTAAACAATAGTTTACAACAACAGTATTCTAGATTGATATCAAGTCTGTCAAAAAACTATTGAATTTATACCTGTTGCACCTTTTTTCGTAAAATTTTATTAATTTTACACAGCAAATATTGCAAATAATTGGCACATTGTTTATAAAGCTAGATTTACACGATTGAATTTTCTTCAAAATTGCTCTTCAAAATGCTTCAAACTCGTGTAAACAGTAAACGTAAATTCTTCTGCATTTATTTATTTAATAGTTATTAAATAAATAAATTTTGAAGAGCAATTTTGAAGAAAACTTCGATCGTGTAAATCTAGCTTAAAGGCTTCATTAGTCTTTACTTTCTCTTGCTGTTCTGTTCCGTGTCGTTCTGTTGTTAAATTTTTGTAGTTAGTTTTTCCGTATAAACATATCAGCTGTTTAAGGTAAACAGATAACACACCGCGAAAATAAATCAAAAAATACAAAACAAAGTTTTTTTTATTGTACAATATGTCATTACTTTCGACTAAAGTAATTATTTTTTCGTCATCCATCGTTTATTTTTTATATTTTTATAACTTTTATACAAAAACTTAATTAAATTCAAAGAAATTGAAAATTTTTGTAATAAACCAAACATTTTTTGCTGTACAGATGTCAGCTGTTTTGTGCTGTCACTTACAAATACTTAGCAAATTTTTGTTTTCAACAGGTTCGTCCGCAACGTCACAGAAAGTAACAAAACAACTAACGACTTCTACACATTTTCTTTTAACAGAATCAAGTCAGCTGATTCGGAACGGAACAGAAAGTAAAGACTAATTCTGCCTTAATTCTCAAATGCCGTCATACTGAATTGTTAAATTTAAGACGAGACGACGCATTGTTTGAAAGCATTATTGAATAGAAAAAACATCAAAGCTATTATTTAGAACGAGACCTCTGAAGAAGTTAAAATGAAACTAATCGAAGTTTTTTATTTACGTTTGGAAACAAACGTTTGACCAAATTAGCCTGAAGGAAACTCCTTAAAAATTATAGAAAACTCGTTAAATTTGTCGTTTACAATTTTAATGCGATTATCATTAAAAATGGATAGTGTATCGCACCACTAGAACTAGTTCTGGTGTCAGTTATTGAAATTTTATTATTTTCATTATGTTAAAGAAAAATATTTTCCCAGAAAAAAGTCTGTTTAATGATTTTGGAATCTATGTAAGTGTGTATTGCACCTTTTCATTTTAACATAATATAAAAGCTTTTTAAAAACCTTATTTAATAAATGAATCTGATACAAATCTGTCCCAAATGCATCATATATTCCATCATACTGTGCTAGTTGGAAAAACCGTCAAGCGGGGCATCCAGTGGGTAAAGCTAAATCGAGTACACTGAATCAAGTGGTGTTAACCGTTTATATAAATTAAAACTAGTTTCTTTTTTAATAGTATTGTAATAATATTTTTATCTTTTTCGATCAACGTCTATCTATCTTATTATTAATCGCTAAGCCAAAACCCAAGCATAATTAATATGTGTTTCGATGTCGAGTACCGTTGGTAAAAGTATGTTAATATTTTGTAGATGTACCATAGATAGAATTCAGCTGAACAATTTGTTTGTAGTTACATATGTACGTACATATTAAAGTTTGAATGTTTGTAATGCAACATTACAGCGTTAAGCAGAAGATCACATTAGGGTAACATCCATCATAATAAATACCAAAACAAGATCTGGGGGCTAATTCTCGCATTCGTATGCGAGTGAATTTTCATTCGAACATTCGAATTTTTTAACATTTGGGATTCTCTCATTCGATAGCGAATAAAATGTATCGAAATTTCTAATGATGGCATTCGATAACGAATGATTACTCGAACGCAACCTTGCGAGTTTTTACTCGTAAGCAAAGAAGCATTCGAAATAACGTTTTTTTAATAAACAGAAGAAAAAAAAAAGAAAAGAAAATGTAAAAAATGTGTTACTTACTTTAAAAAATATTATAATATTAATAATTTTATTACTTTTAGGTCAAAAATATCAAAAATAAATTTTACCTATGCTTGCTTTGGGAGCCTAAAACGTCTTTTGAGTCTAGAAAAACACATACATACATTAATACATACGTATGTATGTATGTATGTATGTATGTATGTATGTATGTACTTATTTATACTTACTAATTGTTTGTCAATCTTAAGGGTTCGGAGGTGTTTCTTATTTGTTTCCTTATGTCATCAATGATTTCAATCTCGTCAGAATTAGAAGACGATGAGTAAAAAAACACAACTGGATCCATTTTTAATTTAAAATAATTTCTTTTAAAAATTTTGCTTATGCTTATTTTTTGCAGAACCATATGTTTTTTATTTACATTTTCTTTTATTTTATTCAGTGTTGTAATACGTACTTATTTAAGTTTTTTACAACACTGAAGCAATGAATCGATTCAATTCGTATCGAGTACCATCATTAGAAAGTTTTGCACTGTCGAAATAAATTTCGATTCGAAAACAATTTCGATCACGACTGCCAGAATTAGCCCCCTGGTGATGGTTGGTACTATTTAACTTATATAAGAGTTATACGATTCAATAGTTAGTGTATAGTTTGAATTTTTTAGCCAAAACTTAGTATTATTGTTTATAATAGTCTTAAATATTCTAGTAAATATCAAAATATAATAAATCCCTAACTGAGTGCTAATAAATATCCTTTTCAAGGAAATTAATCCTGTTTATTAATAAAACTTATTATGCATGGTCTAGTCTTTTCAAAACGCCTTTAAAATAAGTTCTTATTTGCAACCCTTTTTATTCAAATAGGATGGTGAATTATGAACTTATGGATTTAAAAACCCTCTAAAGCGTTATTAATATAAAACACATTTGTTTGTCTTGATGTCTGGCAACAAAAAATTGAAACACGATGAACGGATTGTGGATTGAAAGCAAAACAAAAAAGAAAATAATTTAAAGATAAAAACAAACTTTTTAAAAACTTTTGACCTTAGAATGATATATAAAAAAATATATTAAATAATATTTCCAAATCTTTACACACTTTTTCCCCGCCACTAACTCTGCAAGAATTTTGTTTAACTTAAATTTAAATTGAAAAGACAAATGCTAAACAAGAACATCTACTGTGTAAAGCAGGGCCAGGGTGATCTCGCTGTTTCTATATCTATTTACTCTTTGTTAATTTGCTTTTAGTTTTTCTGGTGTTTTTTAACTTTCTGTTGTTAGCTGCTTTTCTGTTTATTGTACTTTTGTGTGTGTGTTTTTTCTGTTCAATACTTGACTGTGTGGGGTAACAAAATTTTTGAACAAGCAGGACTTTTCTACTGTCGCTTCACTAACACTGAATGGACAATTTAACAAACAACTTTACAATCTCACTTCCGCTCACTTTGATTGCAGTCATGTTGCTTGGCAATTATTGTTTGTAACTTTTTGTTTGTGCATGTGTTGCGGGTTTTGTGTTTTTTTTTTATAAATTTTTATTTTTTATGAATGAGGTTTTTAGTTGAGTGAGATAAATTTGAAAGAAATAACGAAAACTGCTGCAAAGAGTTGGCTGAATATAATTCGATTTATTGGGATTTATAAAAGCGTCAACCCCTTCAGATATGGGATATATGTATGTATGTATAAACACGTTTATATGGTTTCTAGTACCTGTATAATAAATCCATCGAACTTATTTTTTATTTTTAATTGAAGCATCAAGAACTTTTTTAAATTGCCTATAAATTGAGCCCTCCTACTGAACGTTTATTGACATCTAGATTAGGAATCTCTTTTTCCAGTGGACCACACGCTATTTATCATGTGATAAATAAGTAATACATATAAATAAATATACAATTTTTTATTTATTTATATAGTTGAGCTTTTTTCTGTTTTTTTTCACAACTTTTTACGAATTACGCTTTAGTTGTTGTGAAACTTGAATTTTATTTCATTTAATCTTGAGTTTTTTCATGTTTTGCCATAGTTTATGTTTTATTTTTCGTTTTACTAACAAACTGGATAGTTTTTGTAGATCTAGAGGGAAACAAATTAAAACACACACATACACTCACTCACTCACTCACTCACAAAGAGAAAAACAAAATATATTTTTTACAAATATTTATGCAACTGTCCTTGGCATATTTTGTTACTGATTTCCGCTTCCGTTTTAAGCATGCTACAACTTTGTAGTACTACTATTTATATTGTATTTGCAATTGCTGTTCTTATCGTTGCTGCTGTTGTTGTTGTTGTTGCTGCTGCTGTTGTCATCGTCATAGTAGTTGATGCTGCTGTAGTGTTGTTGCGTTGTGTTTTGTCATTGTTGCTGTGCTTTTATTATTTTCTCTCTATTTTAATGCTGTATTAAGGATGCTGTTTGGTCGTCTCCTGCTGTTGGTCGTTAAAAATGTGTTGCTGTTGGGGTTCTTCCTGTCTACGACACAAATGTGACAAGCGAAAAGTGTGTTACGATCAAGTAGAAAAATACTAAAACGTAAACATGTTACACAACTACACCTATATACGAGTAAAATTTGTGTATAAATACGATAGTGTATTTATATATACAAAAAAAAAATGTCATTGCCTTGCAGCTAGCTTTACATCTAAACTATAGACCAACAAAAAAAAAAAAAAAAAAAAAAACAACAAAAACTAAAATTGTTTAAAGTTCTTCAATGGCTCCAATAGAAAAACTACAAATGGAAATTTTATATCCCTACAATTGAGAATAAATTCCATGTTGGTTTTTATGCCAACAACCATCACATTCACAAACAAACCATTTTAATGGACCAATAGGAAATTTATTATTTTGTGTAATCAGATACATTAACGCAGGTATAATACCATAAATAAAATTAATGTATGGCATAAGTATTTTTAGTTCGGTTATTAACCCATTTGGGGAATATTACAAGAAAACTACAAAATTTATTTATCTAAATGACCACATTTCTTTACACTAAAGAAGATGTTTTTATACTCCAAATAAAATTATACATGAATATAATATGGCTAAAAAGTATTCGAGTATACTATACTACCTTCTGCATTTCATCTATTTTTGATCAAACTAATTTTTAAGATTTTCGTTTAATTTCTTTTTATACACTTCGGGATTTATATTTTATATTTGTGTTAAGTTTTTTACAATTTATTATGAAGAATGATATATTTAATATGCGAGGGCTGTTCGGAAACTTCTTAGCCTGGACAAGAAAGCGCGGTATAAACAGAAAGTGTAAAGTTAAGTGTTTTGGAAACATCCATCTCTGCAATGAACACATGTTCAATTTTCTTTCGATCTGCCAACTCTTTCATATAGCAACAGGTGTTCAAAAAAGCCACATCCGCGATTTTTTTATAATAGAAAAATTATAAATTCGTGGTGTCATTAAATATTTAAATAAAAAAGGTTTATCTGGACAAGAAATGCATAATGATATGGTACAGTAAAACAATGGATTGCATTGAGCATGAACCACGTAGTGGACAAAAACGGCAACAGCAACAGAAATTGTAGCCAAAGTGCATGATCGACCAATAAAAGAGCGTGCAATAGCCAATTTCATGGGCATCTCAAATGATCGAGTCCATTTAATTTTGCATGAAGTACTACGGATGAAACAGCTTTCTGCAATTGTTGACAGTCGACCAAAAACGCATAAGAACGAAAACTTCTTATGTTTGTTTGGATCGTTTTTAGAAAAATAAAATGGATTTCAAGCGTCGTTTTATAACTGTTAATGAGACATACATCCACTCTACTCCAGAGATAGAAGAACAATGCAAGCAATGGACTGCAGATGTAGGAAGAGCCCCAAAGAAGGCAAAAACAATTCAATCGGCTGGTAAGGTTATGGCAACGGTTTTTTGGGACTTAACTATGTGCAAAAGAGTAAAACAATAAATTCAGAGTACTATTTCAACATTTTGGGTCAACTAAATGAAAAAAATTCGAGAAAAACTTCCTGGATTGCAATACAAAAAAATAATTTTTCAACAAGACAACGCACCAGCGGACAAGAGTTTTAATAATGGCTAAAATCAACGAATTAAAGTAGGAGTTGCTAGACCACCCACATTATTCTCCTGATTTAGCTCCCAGTGACTTTTACCTGTTCCCAAATCTAAAAAAATCCTATCTGGCAAGCGTTTTACATCAAAGAAGATGAAATTACAGTTGTAAACCACTATTTTGAAGGCCCTGAGGAAAACTATTTTAATCAAGGGATAGAATTGCTAGATAAGCGTTGGACTAAGTGTATTGAAGTTTTAGGAGATTATATTGAAAAATAAAAATGTTGTTGAAAAACTAACTATTCTCTTTCTGTGCTAGGCTAAGAAGTTTTCGAACCGCCCTCGTATGTTGAAAATTTCTGTGCATTATATTAATAAATAAAGATTTTATTACATATTTAAAGAATCTCTAAAAAGCGCAATTTTTATTAATTTGAAATCAATTTCTAATTTTTTTTTTTTTGAAGAAGACAACAAGTAAAATTAAATTGTTTTATTGCTCAATTATTGCTAATAAATACAGAACAAATCATGTAATCTACGAAAATAAAGAAGTAAAGAGATATAAAAAATTACGAAGTTACACGATTTTGTGTAACATAACTGAAGAACAGTTTAAACTACTTAGTGAAAAGAAGCAAGTCAGAGTTTAAATTCGGCTGTGGCCAATCTTATATACTCCCCACCAAATCACCAATTATGGAGATTTATAAGATATTTACGCGCATTTAACTGATTTTCGGAAGTAGACTTTGTATGGTGGCTATGGTCAAATATGGACCGATTATCATCATATTGATAGTGACGCATTATATATGTGTATTAACTATACGTGTTGAATTTCAACTTAATAATGAGTTTTGTAAGTGATTTATGCGCATTTAAGTGATTTTCGCAACTAGCCTTTATATGGAGACTACGGTCAAATATGTACCGATCATCATGAAATTTGGTACGACGATTTAAATGGGTATTTTGATTATGCTTGTCCAATTTCAACTTGATAGTCATTTTTAGAAAACATTTTTGTACATTTAAGTGATTTTCTGAACTGGTCTTTGTAGGGGGCTATGTCCAAATTATGGACCGATGCAAGAAAAATATTGTAAGATTTCTCTTTGCATTAAACTTATTATTGCAGAAAGTTGTTTAGATACGGCTTTTCTATAGATCTTTATGTCCCATAAAGCCATATTCCGGGAAGACATTTGCATGGGGGCTATAAGAAATCGTGGATGGCTTCCTACCATTTTCAACAGGACTTGTCCTTCTACAATAAAAATAAAGTGTGAAAAATTTCATCATAGATATTATCTGCATTATATTTGCTGAAAACAGCAAAAAATATCTGAAAAATATCAAGGTAGTCTGAAACTTTGATCTATAACTTAGATCCGATTTTGCCCATTTGCAATAACCCGATAGACTTGGGATAGTGTGCCGTACTATCAGTCAGAGGGTTGCGCGTTCGATTCCCGCCAAAGACTCTGGGTGTTTTCTTCAGATAAGCCAAAAAAGTTTCGCAGTTTGTGTTTGTTAATAAAATAAATATTTCGGTGGATCAAAGAATGTTTGGTAACAATTTCATTGTCGTATATCTTTTTTTCGAAGCTCTATCGTGCCAACAACAGACGGACATAAAAATCAAACTTTAGCTACAATATTACCTTCAAGCTGCAGTAACATAATATTTACTTCACTCAGTAGTTTTGGAGATATAGCCGAATATATAACGAAGATATATTATTTAAATTTTTTTTTTTTTGTTTTTTAAAAATTCATAAAAAAATAGAGATAATAACAAAAGTTCAAACACATTTCTATAGCCATACAGGCAGATATGTCGTGCATAAAATGCAATATTTCCTGTTAATATGGACAAAATAGTTTTAACTGCATTATTAATTTTGTAAAACAAAAATTTTAAAACAATCTGTCAAAATTACCACATACCTCTGTGTCATATAGAGTTACTTTAATTCGAATAAGACCCACAGTTGTAAGTGGATTTTAACAAGATATAGATTGCTGACTGAAGGAAAATAATGGAAAATGTGTCGTCTTCTCTATTTTTTTTTCCATCCAAAGTAGAGCGATATCTCCAAAAATACTCAATGGAATCAAAATAATATTAATGCAGCATAAAGATAATATTGGAGCCGAATTTCGGTTTTTTATTTTCACTGAATAAAATGAACCGTTTATTAGTTTCGTTACTAAGAATCAAGTAACTACGTAGCTTTTAAAAAATTAAATCTTGAAAAGTAGAGCTGATAAAAAAAAAGTGAATTATAGGCATTGAAGCTCAATACTAGATGCAATCAAACTGACTAACATTTTGTCCGGCTGTGTTATTATTGAGCACTGGCAACTTAAGAAAAACTTAATGCGAATTAAAACTAAACAAAATTTTTATACTTTATTGATGCACAGTACTATTTCTTTACATATAGGAAATCATATTTAAAAACCAACAAAAAAACTCCAACTTTAACTTCACCGTTTTATTTCCTGTCTCTTCTTTAATTACACACACCTGCAGTTTTTATTTAACAGAGAAAAACTCCAACTTTAACTTCACCCTTTTATTTCCTGTCTCTGTTTTAATTATAACATAAAAGCCGCAAAGTTGTTGAAAAATATTATTTTTTCAAATTCACAGTAGCAATACTAATTTAAAATATTCATAATTTCCAATTGGCCAAATTTTCAAAAAAAAAAAAAAAAAAAAAGCTCAAAGAAATTCATGTTTCTATCAAAAAATTTGTTTGTTTTCTTTCTTCTCTCTTCGGACTAATAGATGAGAAATATATAGAAGGAAGCAAACGTATAAAAAGTTTAGCAAAAAGTTAAGGAATAACAAAAACAAAAAAATATTGTAAATTTTTTAACTCTTTCGGTGTGTTAGAAGGGTGTTTGTTTGTAGTTGTTGTGCAAAGATTTTTTAGGTAAATTTTGTGGTTCATCTTGTAGTTGCGTATTTTATTTTGCTTTCATTTGTGCGAATTTGCTTTCGTAGTTTTTATGGGTTTTTAGTTCACAGCCAGCAACATTATAAAAAATTTATAACAGAGTAAACATAGATACAAAAAGTGTAACAACAGGAAACAAACACACAAACACAAAAAAAATCCAACTAAAAAAAAACACTTAAAAGTTTAAGCAGCGCATTAAGCAAAAAAGAAGCAACATAAAGCATCAGCCACATCGGTCTTAGGGCTGTTTTCTCATTAGGCGATTATCTTTTTTCCCAAAGAAAAACTGCCGATTAAAGAAATTTAGTTTTCTCAATGTCTCATTTGCTTCTATTCTGTCGCAAAACTAACCAGCCCTCATCTGCCGATTATTTATTTGTTGTACAGATAAATTCAATCAGCTGACTGCTGTTCATATTTTTTATGTGGCAATACCTTGAGTTTTTGTAAAAAAAAAAAAATAAATAGATTTTAGAAAAAATGTTTAATAGAGGAATAAACATTAATTTGATGGAGGATGAACTCGAAGAACATGAATTCCAAGTAAATGTTGAAAGAGTTTATCATGCCAGACCTAACTACCTGGCAGACATGGTTTTTTGATTTTATTTTTTGTTATTTTTTTCACATTTTTAAAAGAGCTGATTTATGTCAACAACTTGTCACTTGAAGACAGAGGTTCCCAATTTTCACATAAATTTTGAGAGGTATTGCCAAATAAAAATAATGTTTCTGTCGGTATATTGAGAAAACCAAAATTGTTAACGGACATATTATCAGTCTAATAAATTTATGTCGACATTTAGTAACAGGCAGTTTGTCGACATATTGAGAAAACGGGCCTTAATGTTGCTGCTGTCCGTTATAATTGTTGTAGTTGTAGCTATTGCCTTTTGAATTTTGTATTTCTTTTGTGTTTGTTTTAACTTCAATATTCATTTCGTTAATACTGTTTGTATTGGTATGTAAGTCAGTGTTTGAGTATGCATAAGTGTATGTACATATGTGTTTCAATTCTTGTTGTTATTTCGTATCCCCCTTGAAGTATACAATGTTTTTTTTAGGTTTTAAAAAGATTTTTTTTTTGTTTTGCTTGTGAAATTCCAAAAATGCTTGATAAAGTGTAATTAAAATTCCACAAAAACATAAAAATTATCATGTAAATAAACAAAACCAGCAACAATCTTATCTGGAGAATACAAAATCAGACATATAAAATTACATATTCTTACATACACACATACATACATATGTATGTATGTATATACATATGTATAGAGTTTGAAATAAAATGTTGAACAATTGTATGCAACTTCAATAAATTTTATATTCTTGTTACTCAACATATTTTAATAATATTTTAATACATTTTTAAACTGCAAACTGTACTCTTTAGTTTTATGAAATTTTATTTTAAATAGATTTTTACATTCCTTAGCCTGAATTTTTTTTATCTTGCGCTGAAGCATTTTTTTGCCAAACAGTGTTTACAACTACATAAATATATGAAAGTTTTTCACTTTAAAAATTCCATCTCATCAAAAATTGATTGTTTTCATAGAAATTTCTAACAAAACTTAAATCGTTTTTATATATCGGTATATACTGCGCTTTTTGAGAAAATAAGCTGATAACTTCTACTTTGAACACAAAATCGAAACTCTTTTATTTTAAATCAAAAATCCATTTTTCATACAAACTTTTTCCAAAACCTCAATCGTTTTTATATTTCGCTAAATATGAGGGCGGGGCGGTTCGGAAACTTCACAGAAAAAGAAAAGTTAGTTTTTCAAAAACATTTTTATTTTTCGATATAATCTCCTAAAACTTCAATACACTTAGTCCAATGCTTATCTAGCAATTCTATCCCTTAATTAAAATAGTTTTCCTCATGGCCTTCAAAATAGTGGCTTACAACTGCAATTTTTTCTTTCTTGGACCAGCACTCAGGGGACGACCCCTGCAATGCATTGTGTTGGAACTAGGAAAAAAGATTATGGGAGGGAGAATAGAGGGAATAGTGTTTGTGAACATTTAACTTGAATTTTCCCATATTGAAAGTCGCAGGGAATACTTCTGCTAGTAGTTTGTTCCACATACGGACAGTATGGCTAAAGAACGAATTTTCCCTGTAGTGTGTTGTCGACTACAACTGGATGAGCCCTGACTGAAGAACGTGTATTACGTAAAAACCTACGTGTTTCAGGAACAAGTTCCCTGATTTCAGCAGAACACATTTATCACATTGCATCTTCATTTGAGCTAAAACGCTTGCCAGCTAGGATTTTCTTTAGATATGGGAACAGGTAAAAGTCACTGGGAGCTAAATCAGAATAATAAGGTGGGTTATCAAGCAACTTGTACTGTAATTCGTTGATTTTAGCCATTGTTAAAACACTTTTGTTTGCTGCTGCGTTGTCTTGATGAACAATTTTATGTGTTGTAATTCAGGACGTTTTTCTCAAATTTTGCATTTAAATGATCCAAAATGTTACAATAGTACTCTGAATTTATTGTTTTACTCTTTTGCAGATAGTCAATCAATAAAATACCTTTAAAGAACCGTTGCCATAACCTTATCAGCCGGTTGAATTGTTTTGGCCTTCTTTGGGGCTCTTCCACCAGTTTCAGTGTATTGCTTGGATTTGTCTCTGGCGTATAGTGGTGGATCCATGTCTCATTAACAGTTATGAAACGACGCTTAAAATCCAGTTTATTTTTCTTATAAGGATCCAAACAAGCTTGAGAAATTTTTATTCTTAAGCGTTTTTGAATCTTGCAGAAAGCTTTTTCATCTGTAGTTCTTCTGCAACATTAAATGGACTCGATCATTTGAGATGCCCATAATATGAGCTATTTTATGCTCTGTTATTCGTAGATCATTTAATACCATATCATGAACTTTGGCTACAATTTCTGTTGTTATTGCTTTTTTTGGACGTCCACTACGTGGTTCATCCTCAATGCTTGTACGACCACGTTTTAATGTAGCAACCCATTTTTTTACTGTTGCATATGAAGGAGCACTTTCACCTGACACATTCACCATATCATTATGAATTTCTTGTGCCGATAAACCGTTTTTAGTTAAATATTTAATTACACCACGAATTTTTAATTTTTCCATTGTAAAAAAATCGCAGATGCGTCTTTTTTCTGAACACCTGTTTCAAAAAGCAATTTAACATTTGTTTATAACACAGAGGGAAGTTTCTAACGAAATTCAACAACTGCCTTATAACGAATGATAATATGCAACAGCTGCAGGGAGCCAGCTTTAAGTCTCAGCGAAACGAGGGAATCCCGCCGAAAATAAAACACAATATTTTGGCATGAAAGTTGCAGTTGTGGTCTGAAGAGCATTTCATTAGATTGGCAACTAAAATTTTTAGACGTCAACGGTAGTCCAGAGCTTTGAAAAGTTGAACAATATTGGTATATTGGTAAATGAAAATTATAGCAGTGTGATACTATAGTTGTTGACAATAAATATGTTTGCTATGTGTTTGCATTGTTGTACAATACTTAATACGAGATTTATGAATTTAATTTTAATTTTTTTAACTTTTCTTCAATATTAATTAATTAGTAACAATTTGTGATTGAAACGTATTTATATGCTTTTTTACATTAGCACAATTCACAATCGTGTGCAAATGGTATTGCATTATTTCATTTGCAAAACGGTTTAGCATATTTTTTCTCTACACTAACAATACACAGCAATGCACATGCTAGAATTAAATTTATGTGCAACACTTAAAATCAATATTTTTTTTTTTAATTTGCAACACCTAATTGCAAATAAACAGCTATTAATAATAAATAATAATATTAATCAATAAAATTTCTTCGACTATATCATCATTACTTTCCATATCTAGATATCTAGGTACATATGTATGTTTGTATGTATTAAATATTTCATACCTTCTTTTAATATAATTTCTTCAGCACCATTTTCTATTGAAAAGTTCACCAACTGTCCCTTAAAGTTTTTATTGGACATATTTTTTAGTTATTTTTAAGAATTTGTTTGATTGATAAAACCAGCTGTTACTTTTGTATCTGGCAATAAGTAGTGGTAGCATATATTTGCAATTGCATATATTTGCAATCCCAAATGGAAAAGATCTAATCTTATGTGAACAATTGTTTTGTGTTTTTATATTAAGCTCTTAAAGCAATTATAATACTTAAATTAATACATTTCAACTAAAACTGTTTATTAATTTTTTCAACTTAACATCTAAAACAGCAATAAATTGCAAATTGCACATCAATGAAATTCAAATATTAACGCAATTCACAATCTTGTGCAAAAGGTATTGCATCATTGTATTTCCAAAACGGTTTATAGCCTTTTCACACTTCCATACATTTTGGAGGAACGCATGGAAGATGTTGAAAATGTGAAACATGCATTCACACTTGCAACATCTAACATCTACCATCATTTAAGTTGACAAAATAAACAAAAACCACGCCGCTTTTAAAAAGTAAAATGAATTTTGAAAAAGATTTAATAATATGATTGATTATTCGTTTGCAAGAGCAAACCCAGATATTATTACATTGTATAGAGTTATTAATAGAATGTATACTGGAGGAAGATGATGATGAGGTTGTTTTACTAGATGCTCGCATGCCTATTTCAAGGAATATATGGATGTTCGTTTTTTAATGTATCGCTATGGTAATTTCTGGGAAAAAGATATTCCAAATAATAAGGAGGATTTCTTCAAGCAAGGCTTCCGCGTCGAGCGAAATATGTTTTTAATGCTTGTACAGAAGTTAGAAGTTATGCGCAAAAAAGACACAAGATTTAGGAAAGCTATAGAGTTAGAAAAGCGCATCGCAATTGCCCTCTACACATTGGGATCTTCTTCAGAATATCAAACTATTGGAAGACTCTTTGGCATTTCAACAAATAGCGTTTGTAATATATTACATGACTTTTGTAAGGCAATAATTGAAAACCTTTCCGAAGATTACCTTCCACCCAATTTCATAACTGAATCCAAATTTGACGAATGTGTGAGAGGATTTGAGGCTATTGGTTTTCCACAATGTTTGGGAGCAATTGGTAAGCTAATATGTATATCATAACAAATGTTAAAACTAATATTTCTTAAACATTGAATGATTTTTAAAAGATGAATCCCATATTGAAATAAAGCCATCTGCTGCTGAGGCTGTCAATCATTTGAATTACATGCACCACCGCCGCTCATTTTGTACGTTAAATGTTTTTTGTTGACTATAAATGTCACGTTTGTTAGTGATGTAACTTTAATTTCATTTTCAATGTCAGTTTTGCTGGTGATGATACTAAAAATGGGAACAAAATGATTTAGGAACATCTTGTGAAGATGTTGAAAGATGTTGATTTTCAGCTCTGTACATTTCTTATGGGAAAATTTCAACATCTTCGCAAATTGATGGTAGATGTTAGATGTTGACAAGTGTGCAAAGGCTATTAGCATATTTGTGCTCTTGCTGTGTGTTTTGTTAGTGTAGAGCAACAATATGCTAAACCTGTTTGCAAATGCAAAAATGCAATACCATTTGCACAAGTTTGTGAATTGCGCTATTATATATATATGGTGTGGAAATAGTCATTGAGCAAAAAAAAAAAAAACAACTTAAATCAATAGCATTTTACAGATTGCTTTATTTCATTTCTCAAATATTTATTTTTTTCCGTTAAATGAAACTACATGGAGCCGCAAATGTAGCAGCAAAAAAGGGGAAAACATTATAATAAATTTTGAACTGTTGCCGCTAAAAAAACGCGTAGAAAAAGTATTTATGTATTTATAAAGCAAAACCTACTTAAAAAAATATCTAAAACTACATATTTACATTGTAAGTGCAGTCAGCCAGCCAACAGTTGTGGCAGGAGAAGCAACGTCAGCGGAAGCAAAAGTAGATGTTAATTTATCATTTGCTGATGTTGTAAATTTTTAAACATTTTCTGTTTATTTCTATTTATTTACGAGCGCATAAATTTTTGTATTAGTGTGTATGTCTGTGTGTGTGAAGTTGGGCGCAAACTTTTGAAAAAATAATCCACAACTTTGCGATACAATTTGTTTTTTTCTTTTTCTTTTTCTGCTGTAGAAGTTGTATATAATAGTTGTTTCATGTTGTAGTTTCCTTTTTAGCAGGATTTATTTATGTTTTTTTTCCAAAAGGATTTAATGCTAGAAAAACGCAGCTATTCCGGCAATACTTAAACAGTACTATTTATGATTATTATTATTATTATTTTATTGTGGTGGATATAGTAGTGGCCTAATGATGGTGGCACTACAGTGGGTTAATAAGGAAGCTTTTAGCAAAACCAAATATTCCAACATTTAACCAAGCAAAGTTATTGTTGTAACTACTTACAATTTTAATATGTAGAGTTATTAGAGTTGTGAATTTAATCTTACTTATATGTGTGTGGTAAGTGATTCCCAGAGTTTTAAATCTCATTAGCTGGCTTTTTCTGGTTTTCTAAGCACAATAAAATAACTTTGTTAACAAAAAAAAAGGCCAAATAATATTTAAATAAGTGATCATTAGGTCGTTAGCATGTTTGTATTTCAAATCTAAATAAATTACCTTTACAACTCGACACCCTGGAATTCGAAATATCGAGCAGAATATTTGTACAAGTTAATCATTATATTTTAAAATAATTACCAGCATATCAAAATATGATGATAGAAGAGCTTTTAAAATTCTATTCACTTGACACAAATATTGTGTTTGCACAAAACTTTAAGCATTGTACACATAAAATTTGGTCGAATAAATATTTTAATATTAATATAACAAAAAACAAAAAGCGACTGAATACTTCCGGGAACATACGAATGCGGTTCGGTAACTTCATAGACTAGAACAGAAAGCGCAGTATAAACAGAAAAAAGTTGTTGTCTTTTTTTGTCTTTTTGATCTGCCAACTCTGTTGTATAGAAAAGGTTGTTCAACAGAGAAAAAATTGGGTTGCTGACTTTAAACGTGTTCGTACAAGCATGGAGGACGAACCACGTAGTGGGCATCCAAAAACAGCAACAATAACAAAAACTGTAGCCAAAGTGCATGATATTGTATTAAATGTTCGACAAATAAAATTGCCTGAAAGAGCTAATATCAAGGGCATCTCAAGTGATCTTTTTGCATGAAGAAATACAGATGAAAAAGCTTTCTGGAACATGGGTGCCACATTTGTTAACAGTCGACCAAAAACGCATAAAAATTAAAAATTCTCAAGCTTGTTTGGATCGTTTTAAGAAAAATAAAATGTATTTTAAGCATCGTTTCATAACTGTGGATGAGACATGCATCCACCACTATACTCCAGAGAAAAAAGAACAATCCAAGCAATGGACTGAAGCTTGAGGAAGTGCCCAAAGAAGGCAAAAAGCAAAGATTTTTTGGACTTAAAAGATGTTTTATTATTTTATTTATCGGCTTGTAAAGTTATAGCAACGATTTTTTTGGACTTAAAAGGTGTTTTATTATTTTATTTATCGGCTTGTAAAGTTATAGCAACGATTTTTTTGGACTTAAAAGGTGTTTTATTGATTGACTATCTGCAAAAAGGTAAAACTATATATAGTACTAGAGGTACTATTAAAACATTTTGGATCAGTTAAATAAAAAAAATCGACAAAAACGTCCTGGCTTACAACACAAAAAACATAATTTTTCATCAAGACAATGCACCAGCGCACAAGAGTGGCTAAAATCAACGAATTTAAGTACGAGTTGCTTTACCACCCAGCTTATTCGCCTGATTTAGCTCCTAGCTGGCAAGCGTTTTACCTCAAATGAAGATGTAAGACAGTGGTAAACCACTATTTTGAAGGCCTTGAGGAAAACTATTTTAATCAAGGGATAGAGTTGCTAGATAAGCGTTGGACTAAGTGTTTTGAAGTTTTAGGAGATTATATTGAAAAAATAAAAATGTTGTTGAAAAACTAACTAAAAACTTTTTCTGTGCTAGGCTAAGAAGTTTCGGAACTGCCCTCGTAAAATTATTTTCCTCTTATAAAAATCCGTGGATTTGTTATATTTAAGCTCATTAAACGTTGCAAACAATCGCGATTCAGCTGCCTTGCGATACGTATTTCAAATCGTTAAAATTCCTTACTATCAAGAACTACAGTAACATGGTGCAAATGGACAAAAGAGAGGTCCGATATTTTTCTATTACGTTGGCTTGATTCCTTAAATACTAATCTAATGCAGCTTTTGAATAATCATAGGCAACTTAATCGGTCCAAAACATTACTAAAGCATTAAGAAAGTCAAATATATGGTATACAATAAGATATATGGTATGGTTATTCTACCATCAATATTAATATTTAGGGTAAGAATGGGCGGACTATCAATAGTGATGTCCAATTATATATAGGGAAAGCTATATCAGCTATCAATATTAATATTTAGGACACCAATGCGCTGACCAGCAACAATATTAAGTAAATGTTAAAATTTGTATACATTTGAAACCCTTATCTATATATAAAAGTGAATGTGTGTTTGTTTGTTTGTATTTTGTAAATCATAATAAGATAATGCAATAAGGAAAACTGTAGGTTTTAATAACTTAATAAATACCGTATTTGCCGGACGATAAGACGCACCTTTTTACTCTGAAAATTTGACCTAAAATCAGGGTGCGTCTTATCGTCCGGTGTATTTGTGTAAACTTTTTATTTCATTACGATATGGATAGCGAAGCACACCGGGTTTTAACTAGTTTTATATAAATAAACAAATTCATTGTTGAACAGGTAATAAAAGGAGTGCTTTTCAGATGTTAATAAATTACAAAGTTAATTAATATCTTTTATTTTCATGAATATTTTGAAGGCATTTTAAAAATTTTCCAAATTAAGTGATAATGTCCTAAACTAATTCGCCTAGCAAGTGTAATAATTCGATTTAGTTTTAAGTTTTAATTTCAATTTCAATTTTATTTTTACATTCAATAACAAAAGTTATAAATCAAAGAAGTAAAATTTCATTTGATTGCATTTGTTTGAAAACAATCAAACTTTTCAATAGTAAAGAACAAATAGTAAAATTAAAATGTTTTGTAAACACACATGCATAATTAAAACAGCATTAAATTTAACTCTCATGTAGTGGAATACCTATTTGTTATTAACGCCTGGTTTCTAAAATTAAAATATAGTAAATTTAAAATTTGTTTGGTTTTTAATTTGATATTGGTCATGAATACTTGATAAGATTTTGAGCTCACATGCTCACATTAAGCAAATACTAAAATACAACCAACTTTATTTTCATCAGAATAACAATGAACCCAGTAACAATGAGTAGTAAATACAAGAAAAATTGAGGTAAGCAAGATGAACATTTCTATTCAGCCCAGCCAGCTAAAGATGAGAAGGAACAAAGTCATGTATTTATTTGAACGTAACAAAAGTAAAATGAAATAAAAACTTATTTAGCTAAATATACAAGAAAAATCCATGAACAATGGAAAAAAGTTTAGTCAAACTTGTGAAAACTTATTTTCGTTTTAATCTTATCTCACCTTACAGCCACAAAACAACTAATAATATTTCGCAGCAATACCTGCACAGTGGCTAGGAATTTAGAAGGAATTACAATAGTGAAAAACATACGAAATTTAAAAGTCTTGCATTTTGAGGTTTGTATTGGAATATTGATTTAGCGCTGTTCACACTAAATCCGGTCGCATAAATAATTTACCCTCTTATTCATAAAACTTATCAAACAGGCTGATAAACCAAATTTTGTATGGATATTTGCTTTATAAGCCTGTTATAAAACCTTGATAAGTTTTTATGAATTAGACTGTTATTATTTATGTAACAAAAAAGAGATTGAATACTTTTAAAATATAAATTGAAGCACATTTATTAATATTTCAGATAAACCATAATAAGAACCCAGCCAGCCACATGAGTCCAAAAAGAGTCTTTTCTGACACCTCTTCCGGAGCGTTCATGCTCTTTATGAGCCCAAAAAAACAATCGTTATTGCCCCGAAAACCTTCAGAAAAGAGGGTCATTACATTCGAAAATCGTCCGTCAGAAAGGGCTCTTAGATAATGTCAGAAAAGATTTTTTTATGAGGGGTTTTTTGGGCTCTGAAAGAACTCTTACATCATGTCAAAAAAGAGTCATTGCAATTTTAAATACAAGAAATTTAACGGACGCATTTATTATTATTTTTTTTAATTGTTTTTACTGAAAACAAAAAGCGAATTCATTTACAAATAAACTAAATTAGAAATGGAAAAAAATTAAATAAATTATATTTACAGTAAAAAAAAAAAATAAAATGGAATTCATTTAAATAAAATTTATAAAAATGGAAAAAAAATAATTTTTTAGGCAAATTTTTCTTTCCCTCCGAAAGTACTTTTTAGTTGGACTCTTTTCTGACTCCTTTTTCGGAGCGTTCCTAGAATGGTTTGCTGTGAAATTAAAATTAATTTTCTCCTACATAGATCTTTATTTTTGCTTTGGTAGATCGGATTAACATTTCAAACCGTTTGTATTTGTTTAATGTCAAGATATACAGTATCCTACGCTTTAGCTTTCCGTTGACAATAGGCCAATTGGAGACAATTTGGAAGGTCTATATATTTGTGTATCATCGTTAATCTGATTTCTTTGATACCAGTGAATTCTAGTTTTTGAATACTGATGACAGGGGTCTAAATCCAACCAAAATTTTACTCATAAAGGGTAACATCTACGACGGCGGTTCGGAAACTTCTTAGACTAGAACAGAAAGCTCGGTATAAATAGAAGAAAAAATTAAGTGGTTTGAAAACTTCCATCTGTGCTCTGAACACATGCTAAATTTCTTTTCAATCTGAAAACCCCTACATATAAAAACAGGTGTTCAAAAAAAAATACATCCGCGATTTTTTTACAATGGGAAAATTATAAATTCGTTGTGTCATTTTATATTTAAATAAAAAAGTTCATCGGAACAAGAATTCATAATGATATGGTACAGTAAAACATTGAGTTGCTGAACTTAAACGTGGTCCATGTAGTGGATATCCAAAAACAGCAGCAACAACAGAAATTGTAGCCAAAGTTCATGATATTGTATTAAATGTTCGACAAATAAAATTGCCTGAAAGAGCTAATATCAAGGGCATCTCAAGTGATCTTTTTGCATGAAGAAATACAGATGAAAAAGCTTTCTGGAACATGGGTGCCACATATGTTAACAGTCGACCAAAAACGCTTAAAAATTAAAATTTCTCAAGCTTGTTTGGATTGTTTTAAGAAAAATAAAAAGGAATTTAAGCATCGTTTCATAACTGTGGATGAGACATGGATCCACCACTATACTCCAGAGAAAAAAGAACAATCCAAGCAATAGACTGAAGCTGGAGGAAGTGCCCCAAAAAAGGCAAAAACAATTCAATCGGCTGGTAAGGTTATGGCAACGGTTTTTTGGGACTCCAGAGGTATTTTATTGATTGACTGTTTGCAAAATGGGTAAAACAATTAATTCAGACTATTGAAACATTTTGCATCAATTAAATAAAAAAATTCAACAAAAACCTCCTGGCTTACAACATAAAAAACATAACTTTTCATCAAGACAACGCACTAGCTCACAAGAGTGTTTTACAAATGGCTAAAATCAACGAATTAAAATTATTCTCCAGATTTAGCTCCCAGTGATTTTTACATGTTCCCAAATCTTAAAAAATTCTAAAATCTAAAAAAAGTCCTAGCTGGCAAGCGTTTTATTTTTAAGGCCTTGAGAACAACTATTTTAATCTAGGGATAGAATTGCTGGATAAGCGTTGGATTAAGTGTATTGAAGTTTCAGGTGATTATATTGAAAAAAAAAATGTTTTTGAAAAACTAACTTTTCTCTTTCTGTGCTAGGCTAAGAAGTTTCCGAACCGCCCTCGTACTAAGAAACAACACACTTTGCCGCATACGTTCTTTTTTATAAATATCCGAACCCTAAATGGCTTGTATTTGCCAGGGATATCCGAATTGTACTGTATTGAACATACCCTCTAAGTTCCTGGATTATTTCAATTATATTTTACTTTCTTTTTGTTTATGATCTGTGCTCAAGTTTAATTGTTAAGGTAGTCTTTAATCACTGAGACCTATAATGTTAGATTTTAAAGGAATTTGTGCAGAATTTACTGCTCTTAGGACCATTGTGCATGCAAACAAAAGCAACAGAAGCAGTAACAACGCAATACAAATACTCGTGCCACTGTAGGTGAGCGAGTATCCAAATAAACATAAGGAAGTTTTTAAGTAGAATCAGAATAAGAATAGCAATAAAAGGCCAACAATGCCAACAACGGCAAACAACTAAACAATGAAAGTTTAAAAATTTACATTGTAAACACAGATTAGAAAACACAGCAATAAGAAAGAAATAAAGACAACTACAAAACAAGGAATCAACCACTTTTTAAATATAAATGTTTATTATGGAAATGAAAATGACGCTGACAGTGATGACGAACATGGAAAACTTTTGAAATGACATACAAACAAAAAAGCACCAAATACAACAAAATACCCATCATGATGATGTTACATGTTACTGCTGCAGAGTTTCCTTGTTGAGTACTCATTTTGCAGCAACAAAGGTGGGTTGGTGTACGTGCTTAAACCAAAATAAGTAAATTATTTTGTACCATAGGATAAAGAATGAGAACGCACAACAAACAACAATATCGTACACCTAATGGTGGGGGAGCAGTGTTATTAATATTGACGCAATTCACTGCGCCAAACAAGAAAATATGTAATATGCCACCAACGATTATATTCTATTATTCAGCCACATGAAACGGAAAATGAAATAAGATGAAAAAAACATATAAAAGGAAAGACAAGATGTACCCAAGCTAAAGGTGGGCTCTGAGCTAGAACATGAAATCAAAAGTAAATGAACACATAATGACAATGATATCTCATTTAGAGTGAAATACAAGAGATTATTTTACGAAATAATAGAAGTGCGTTGGTAGAAATAATACATACATACATACATATATAAATATTTAATCCATATTCAAATTAAATATAAAAAAATTTATATTTAAATTAGAATTTAGATGACGCGCAGACTGCGTTCACAATTTTATTATGTTGTTTGTCCACTTGTCAACTATTCACCAAAATTGGTCAAGGTAAACTTTTTTTGATTAATAAAACTTAACAAAATCATTATTCGCACTTCCGTTTTTCTCGTTCAACCATTTGTGTCTCTCTATGACACGTGTGTGCTGCACTGCTTCGTATGTAGGTATAATTGTTCTAAGTCGTTTGCAACAGGCGTGTGTCTTTTAATTTAGATGAAGACTTGTTTGTGGTGACTATTAAAAACTCAACTTTAACACTGGTGGAGTACTATTTTAAACTTAACACTCTTGAAATTAATCTAAAGATTAGCCCCCTTATTCAAAAACGATTATTAAATTTAACAAGCGTTTATTAAGGCAGATTTGCATATAAAAATTTGCTTAATAAACGTTTGTTAAATTTAATAATCGTTTTTGAATAAGGGGGTTAAGCGTCCCAGTTTCCTATATGAAGTTATATCGCTCCTTTGCTGCAACAACGTAGTAATTCAAAAATAGTCGTTTCGAGAAAAACGGCTTTGAATGTTTTATGACATTTCAATAAATTTTTAACAAATCATGCGATTTCAGAAATAAAACCTGATTTAAATAGTAGATGTTAATATCTTTAGAATCTGTATTTACTAAATTTTTACTTGTCAATTTTGGATGAAAATAATCTACTGTTCAAGCATCAATATGGTTTCAAAAAAGGAAGTGACACAGAAGAAGCTGTGATTAATGTAATAAATGGTATAAATGGATTTAATGGCGTGGCTGGTATTTTTTATGATTTGACGAAAGCGTTTGATCTTGTTGATCATCAAATATTGATTGAAAAACTAAGCTTTTATGGTTTGTTGATTAAAAGTTATTTAGAAAAAAGGCAACAATTTGTTGAAATAAATGGTAGAAAGAGCTAACCGAGCAATATCAATTCTGGAGTTCCTCAGGGAAGTGTTCTGGGACCTTTGTTGTTTTCAATCTATCTAAATGATATGCAAAACTTGCCTATGTTTGGAAAGCTAACAATATTTGCTGATGATATAAATCTGTCTTAAAAACTCAAATGGAATATGATGCAGCTATAATTGTGGAGTACATGAGAATCAATAAATTGATCATCAATGCTCAAAAAACTAAACTAATAAGATTTAGACCGTACTTAGTAAATGGACTTACAAAATAATCTTTCTTGGGATATTCATATTCAAAACCTGCAATCAAAAGTAGTATCTGCATCTGGTTTACTTTATAAGTTTAAAAATAAATTTTATACGAGTACTAAACTCATTATATATCAGTCATTGATACAAAGTCACTTAAATTACTTACCAAATATACATATATGCTTATAAGAAAAGCAGTGAACTAAAATCCTTGCAGAGATGTCAAAATAAAGCATTGAAATCTGTTTTTAATTTGCCCTTAAATTTTCCAACATTAACCTTGTATAAAGAAATATCTAAGACAATTCTTCCAGTGTATGGATTATATAAAATGCGCCTATTTACATACGTTTTGAAGATCTTAAATAACATCGGTTATCACAGTATATCTTTCTCGAGGAATCAAACATTATATAATACAAGAAACAATTCTAATCTTAGAGTGGTTAGATGTCGTCTAGAAACTACAAAACAGAGGATCGAATATGCGGGTACTGTAGAGTTTAACAATCTTCCGGAAAATCTTAAAAATACACAAAGATTTCAATATTTAAAAAAACTATAAAACAATTTTTACTTCAAAACTTAGAAATGCTTCTATTATAATATTTCCAAATATATTCATATTTTATATACATACATACATACATATAATTTATTCCCTTTTTTATATATATTTTTAAATTATAATAATCTAAGAAGAATTCATTGTAATATTTATTTTGCCAACTCGTCTCAACTATGTCCAAGTGACGCTGAGACCATTTAAAAAAAAAATATATGTACGAGAAAACATGCATTTTTATTTGGATGTTTACAACAAAAAACACTCTCACACAAAAAATAATTGACTTTTTTAAAAATTGAGAAAAATATATGAAAGACTATATAACGGCGCATATTTTGTATTACTCAGTTCAAAAAAGCGGATTTTGAGTTATGACGTTATTGCAGCAAATGAGCGATATGTATGTAGCTTGATTAGGGGTGTAAATGAAGTTTTAAAAAATACTGTAACTAATGTTATTAAACGATAAGAAGACATCTTGACCACAGATCACAAATATAATAAAAGCCAGAAGAAACTAAATTCATTAAAGCAAAATCGTGCAAAATATTCAACACCAGTGCAAGTACGTCAAGATGTTGACTTTTATACCCAAAGTGAAATTAAATATTTTATACAAAAGATCGTCAGGCGTTCTTTATCACAAAGTTTTACATAAAATTAATAAATTTGGTGAAATTAAACTATTTTAACGATTTCGAATAAGTATACAGCCGAGATAATTCTAAATGTTGTACAACAGTTAATGCGATCCATCGAAACAAAAGCAGGGGTTTTTTTGTAAGATGGCATGAATTTTAGATTCTGTTTTTACTTAAATATAAATCTAAATGAGTATCAATTTGTGGTTAAAAAGCATTCTATAGCTTTAAAAAAAAGTTTAAAATTTTTGCTAATGGATTTCATATGAACAATATTTCAATTTATAATAACGTTTGGATTGTTCATTATTTTAATAAATTTTCTCAAAACTGATTTACAAATTGACGAAGTGATGGCACTTGTTTGTCTGAGTTTAAAAATGGTTCTGATAATAAGTGTCTGTAATGTTTTATAAAATAATACTATTGTTGTATAATGGACGTCAAAAAGTATGAATTGTCAAACTCTTAATCAAAATCCGGGTCTCAGAGATTTTATGTTCAATGTTCAATGGTTCAGTGTTTGTCAAAATACAGAAATTTATATTAGAAAGTGTTTGGAAAGATGATTGTATACTTTAATGAGCCAATAGAATGTATCCACCAATGCATTGAATTAGAAATTTAAAACTATAGCAGAAAATTTTTTGTTTTTTTTTTAATTGATCCGAAATCAGAACAAAGTACCTTAGAACTGAATGACTCAAGAAAGTTGTTCCATGATTTATTAAGAAGTGCTTAGGGTGGTTTTTTAATCCGAAAGAATCGGATTAAAAAAACATTAGAATTTTAAAGGTGATTTCATGTAAATGTTGGTCCCTACTAAGCCGTAGGTAGGTGGTTCATTCGAAAGATCCAATTTTCTTGCACTTATTACCCGAGTAAAATTTTTGTCATCTTAATGTGATTTATTCAGATGCGTGTGATCAATACAGTATACTGTGAGTCAAATTTTCTGATGGTATTAGCAATAACGAGCTTGAAAAGTCGATGTTGCAAATCATGTGTAGCTCACTTTCCCAGAACAATTATTTTAGCCATACAACTCAATAATTTTAAATTAAAACTCAATGAAAGAAAAGTATTTCATTAAGTTTAGAAACGAAATTACAAATAAAAATAAGCAAGAAAGTATAGTCGGACAAAACCGACCATATTATACCCTACATCCAGCATATGTGTAAAATTGTTTTTTTTTTTTTTTTAGAAATGGAAGCTATGACCTACATATTATGTACCGATCATCCAAAAATGTTGTGTTGTTTGTGTTAAATTTTATCTGGATATAAATACTTTAAAAAGACTTACACATGTGAAAGTGATTTTCGAAGGGGATCTTATATGAGAGGCATGACTAATTATAGATCGACCGTTGTAAAATTAGTTGTCGAGAATTCTGTATATATGAAACTTATTTGTGCTTTATTTTATTTGGATTTTAAGAGATTTATGGTCCTTAAAGTGATTTTGGGAAGTTGGCATTATCATCATAAAATTGGTGCAACAAATTTTTGTCTATGCATTTCATTTAGGTTTATGTTGAATATGATTTGGATATTTTTAAGAGATTTATGCTTTTTAAAGTGATTTTTGGCAGCGGATCTTATATCGAAGCTTTGTTCAATTATATGCTGACCTGCACAAAATTGGTTGATGAGGCTAGAAGTTATATATTGTTTATATGTATACTTAACTTTTAATCAATATTAATATTATAGTAATTTACTTTGTGCCCCTCTTAATCTTTACAATATAAGTAAACAACTCAAGGCATGCACAATCATGATCAATCAGATTTTGGCAGTCAAACAGTAAAGTTCACATAATAAAAATCAAAGATCATAATAAAGATTTGTAAATTAATAAAAATTATAAAAACGTAATCAAGTAATTAATAAAATATAATTTTAAATTTAAATAAATAATTATTAAAACGTAATAGATAATAATCCATTAATCCTAATAATGATAGAATATAATTTATTTTAAGTTTAAGTTTTATTTAAATAAATAATTTAAACTAAATGAAAAAGTTGTTTTATTTTAGTGGTTTTACTTTAAGCTGGATGTTGGACTACTATCGGCATTATAAACTTCAGCACAAATCCAACATAGCGAGGGTATGTTGATTTAGAGTATAAAGATCGAAACTTGAAAATGAGTCAAATACAAATTTTTGCCAATCTTGATATTAGGAGAATATTGAAAATCCATTAAAAATGTTTAAAAATTTGGCTTAGTGGGGGTCAAGCACTTTTTGACAATCTTGAATCCTCATAGCATATTTATTTGAAGTTTCATGAAAGTTCGATTATAAAAACAAAATAATTCGATATATTTTTGTAAAGAATTAAAAATGTTGATACACTGCTGACGTTTACCGATTTCAATTAATTCAGTTCACAAGTATTTTCTAAGGGTTGAGTAAAAAGTCGCGTTAAATTATATCATTAAAACTGATAAATTAAATATTTAATATTAAATCTTACAGACATTTCAGTTCCAACTACTATATTCGGTATATAAATTATGACATTTACTTTAGTAAAGGCATTAACTTTAAAATGTATTTTTAATACTCTTATCATAACAAGTCAACCTTATAACAGTATACTTTAGTTTAAATTGGTTTTAATTGCCAAATTTAATTAAAAATTCATAAAAAAAACTTAAGAACAATTTATATTTTGCTCCCTTTTTATTGATGAGCTAGTCATAAGTGATGTTATTAATTTTATCTGAAAAGCAAACCCCTGAAAACAAAATTTAAATTCTCATAGCCAAATCTCCTTTCTTCCTACTCTTTCAAATAACGGCTGTTTAATTAAGGATGTGCAACGAACGTTAGATACTGAAGAAATTTTTTATCATTTTGTTTTCCCACAAAAGTTCCCATATCGTTTTCATGAAATTTATGAACCTACAAAACCAAGGAAAATCTCATAAATGCCATTTTCATTGCTGTTAATCACATTAAAATGTCTTTAAAATTAACAACCATACTCACACAGACATAAAATTCTAACTAGCACTACTTCTACTACTTCTACCAATGACACCTAATACTCATACAATGACACAGGCTTTAGTACATGTAGCAGTTCAGCTCAGTGTTGTAGACTAAAGTACGGTAGAGTAATTTAAATTTCTAAACATCATAGTTTTATTATTTGTATGCCCTGCACCACTTTAAAGAACATAAATGTCTTACGAGTAAAAATGTTGATAAACAAAAAACAAATGCAAATCATACGGTTAAATTTTACGATTATCGGTCTGTAATTATAAATAGCTCAAATAAGTTCAATATGCATTTTCACCCAATTGTATAATGATCGATCCATAATAAGCCAAAGCTTTCATATAAAGTCCTCTTCTGAAAATCACTATAATCGTCTTAAAAGAATTATGCATGATTTCACATGTTGATATCGAGATCAAATTTATTACAAATAATTTATATATGCATTAAATTGAATCACATAAAGCTCCCATTACTAAAAAAAAAATATTTTACTCGGTGTAGGATGTTATATGGTCGAGCTTGACCGATTGCTCATCTTTCTGTTTATTAATACTCTTTCTCTCTCTCTATCTTTCAGGCTCCGTTGATGTTAAATTACATACAAAAGTTACCGCCATAAATGAAAAATGACTGGCCCGCTATTAAATTTCAACTAAATTAACTTTGATACAGACAAGACAGTATTCTTCTTTTCTTTTTAGACTTGTATCTGTGTATGTGTCAATTTGTCTGTGTATGCATGCATTAATATGGAAATAAACATTTGGCCAAATGATTTCAACTTCTTTTTTTTGTTTCGTCTCGTTTTGCTCATCTTTTTTTGCTATTGAGCTGCTAGCCATTTAAATTCCATCAAGAGTAAATAAATCTTGTGAGGAATATGAAAAAAACTAAAATAAATATAAAAGCAAATTTAACGGAGATTAGCTTAAGTATTGTGTGTATACCAGAGAGATTGCTTTACACATGTATATGTAAAATTAAAGTCTACTTACAGGCGCTGTATGCAAAATATAAGAAATGTGAGTGTAGATAGCGATTGGCCAATACAGCTGGGACTAATGGTTTTCAAAAAGGCAGAAGATAGTTCATTCTTAAAGATTGGTCTTTGCTTGTTGATGCAGCATATTGCATTGTATTTTAAAACACGTACATTAATTGTAACAAGTTTTATTATTTTTAGAAATAAATAACAAATTCTTCATTTCCAGCAATATCTCAAGATCAAATTATTAGAAGCTTTTAAATATACATATTACAAAATTCGTTTCAAAATATATTAAAATATATCAGTGTCCACATCCAATTGACCTCCACCTTTACATTTATCTATGTACATATATAATATCTTATTTTATGGCTACTTTAATATCAGTTAAATAAACATACCGACCAACGGACAGACAGACAGACAGACAGAAAAACAATCTGAGATGCTGACATTGCCTTTCGGGCAAACACTAAAGTTTTACTTAATAGAATATAATAGTAAAATGTAGGTATCAACCAACCACCTGTAAGATTAATCTTCGCCATCTCAATCTACATTGTCAAAACAGACTGGGCAAATTTGGTAATACAAAAAGTATTTAACTTTTAAATTCAGCCAGAGACAACAGGGAAACATAAAATTTTAAATAAAACTTGATAAAGTATTAAAAAAAAACTTATTTTTAGAGCTTAAGAAACTCATAAAGAATGGTAATAAACAAAGATAATAAAATTCAAAAATAAAATAATAAAAATCAAATATGTTTAATAAACAATGTAAAGAAATAGAGACAAAAATTACACCGACAGTACCAATGCTCTTTACCTTTTTGTAAAATTTCTTTAAAAAAATTATACCACAAGTTTTTACTTACCTTCTTATATTACGTTGTATTGATCTCGTTACCGCCGACATATCACAAGCTCCTTTGTCGCCCAACTTACGATTCTCTAGGCGACTGCTGCAGGAACGTCCATCTAATGTTGTGTACAAAGGACGGCGGTTTATATGGGCAGTGTAAACATTACGTGGTGTTGGTATTTTACTTTTCATGGTGCGTGGACTTGGCTCAAAGCCTGAATCTTGATCACGGGTATTTTGCTGCATTTCGCCGGCCTCACCCTTCCAGTTACTACCGCTTCGTGTTTTGACACCACTTTTAACACGTTTCTTTAAACGTCTTTTACGTCCAGAGCTGTAGTCATAAGGACTTGTTGCAGCATCTTCAATTCTAAAGCGTTGTTCTTGCTCTATATCATCATCTGGGTCTTGCGTTGCTCTACCCAACAAATCTCCGCATTTTGGGGACTCAACCTCATAGATTGGCGAAGTTTGTGGTTCTGTTAAAACTTTGAAAACAGTGTTATCGCTTAATTCGTGGTCTTCGCGTGGTGAAGGAGACTCTTCTATTTCTAAAACCGATTCATCACTTTTTAGTACTTGGAAACTTGATTTGCGCTCCGGTTCTTCGGACTCCACATCCATCTCATCTTCAGCCGAGTCTGAAGGCAGAAGTGTAAATGAACGCCTGGACTCTTGATCTCGTTCGGCTTGTGGTGTAACATCTTTAGTTACTTTATTCTCAGCACGATTGTCTAAAGACTTTGGAACATTATTGGGCTCTTGAGCTATACTAGCTCTTTTTTCTGTTCTCTCTGTTCTCACTGTTTCATCGTGTTGGTTTTTATCTTCGTTTTGTTTTGTTTCAACTGAGGTAGCTGGTGTAGGAATAGTTGTTTTGGAAGTTTTTTCGTTTTTCTTGGCTTCAGCAGCTGCTTCGGCTTTAGCAGTCTCTATTGCTGTTTTTGCTGCAGTTTCAGTTTCGGAAGATTTTGGAAGTGTTTCTGCGTTAGTTTTTTGTGAAGAATCATCTGTTTTAGTTTCCTCTTTCTGCTCGCTCTTAGCTGTCTCTTCATTAGCAGTGTTCATTACCTCCTCTACTTTTTGCTTTACTTCTATTACCGTTTCTATGCTGTCCTTCATGTCAAGAGTATCTCCCTCCTCTTCCTTAGGGTCTTTGGATTCTTGTAATTTGTTTTTCTCTTCGTCAAGTTCTTCTAATACTTGCTTTTGCGTATCAGCTAGTGCAACTTTAATTTCTGCTGTGGAGCTCGCTGCTTCTATGGTTTGAGTTTTTTCTTTGGTAACTTCTTCCTTGACTTCATCGTCCTTCTTACTTTCTTGCTCTTGATTTTGATCTTGCGTTTGATTTATATTTTCTATTTCTTCATTTGTTTCCACATCATCAGCTGCGCGATGAACTTGTACTTCCGCTTGTATACTTGACATTATCGTTTGAGCTTGATCTTCCTCATCCGTTAAGTCCACAGCGGAAGTTGCTCCTGGTGCCTCTAAACTTGTACTTTCCTTACTAGTTTGCGGTGTCTCCGGAGGAGTTTTTATAAAAGTGCCTTCTTTAGCCGTTTGGGGGGTTGAAGGCATTGTTTCTTTAGTGACTGAAGGCTCACGACTTTTCGATATAGAATTTGGCCTTGATTTAGCTGCATCAACTATGTCAGGTACATTTGATATATATCCATCTTTATCCACATCTGGTTTGTCCTTTGCATAGGAACTAGGTTTTGAGGAGTCCCTATATTCTTCCTGGTCTGCGGCTTTATCTTTATCCTCTGGATCTTGAGAACTTCGTGATTTTTTAGAAGGTGTTGATCGTCGTCTTTGTATTACTCTCTGCTTTCTACGTTTGTGATAACAGCAATTCTCACAAGAATCTGCTTCATCATCTTCGGCCTCGCATTCACTCGAGCTGGAGTATCTCTCTCTGGATTTGCGGCGTCTTATTTCAATATTGCTTTTAGAGCGACAGATATTGGTGCATTCGTCATTAAATTCCAAAGGATCGCCACAGCTACTAGTGCGTCTTCTTAAGTGATGACGTTTGTGACGTTGATGACGACGACAAGTGTGAGCATAGCGTTGCTCTCTCCTGTACGTTTGCTCAGTGCAGCTACAATTGGTTTCTTCACCCCCTTCCGAGTCAGAACGTTTGAGATATACCACATACTTCTTGGAATTCGTCAAGTCATGAATCTCCTCTTTTTCGGCATATTTTAAAGGCTTTATAACTTCCACGGAAGTATTGGTGAAAGGATTCGAACGTCTGGCTGCCAAACGCAATTTACCAGCTGGTAGACCACCATGAGATTGCAAGAACTTAGCAGTAGAACGATGGCCTTTTTGCAAAGAACAATCTAAAGGAGTTATAACTACACCTTTGGAATTACGATAAACAGCATTAACATCGGCGCCATAGTCCAGCAGCATTTTACACATGTCAGTGTAGTCATTATGAGCTGCTATATGCAGCATAGATCGGCCATCATTACTGGTGGTATTGACTTGTTTGGGTCTTTGTTCCAGCAACCATTCCACCAATTCACGACGTCCCGAAGTGGCAGCTTCATGTAATGGAAGATCTCCTTTGGCATTGCGTAGCCATAAATTAGCATTGCGTTCTTTAAGCAATTTCACCGTTTCAAATTGCCCCTTAGCACAACCACAATGGGCCGGAGTGCGACCTTTACGATCCTGTCGATTAGGGTCAGCCTCAAAATCTAACAAACGTGAGGTAGCATCTGCATGCCCCAAGGTAACAGCATAGTGAAGGGCAGTGCAACCATTAGAGTCGATTAGATCAGTGGGAGCCCCACATAAACTAATTAAAGTGTCTATGCACTCAGTATGACCACGAGAGGCAGCGCAATGTAAAGCAGTTAGCCCATCTCTGTAACAAAAAAAATTATTATTAATAAAAATTAATAGTTAGAGATATTTTATTGAAATTATTAAAACCAACTTGTCAGCACTTTCTACTCTAGCGCCAGCCTTGACCAATGCTATAATAGCCTTGGCTGAACCTGCGGATGCTGCCCACAGCAAAGGTTGCCGACCATCTTTATCCTGCACATCTACACTGCACTGAGGATGAGCCAACAAAATACCCAAAATCTCTAAAGCCAATTTTGAAGAATTTGTTTGACTCAATTTACCCTCATAGCTGGCACCACACATTTGGGCGGCATAATGCAAAGGCGAACCACCATTAATATCGGGCGTGGTAACATTTGCTCCTGCAGCCAAAACCGATCTTAAGGCACCCACCTCACCACAAACTGAAATCGAAATTTAACAAATTTACATAGTTAAGCAATATTCATGCTAATTGCCATTCCTACTTACCTGTGGCCCAGTGTACCACCGAATGACCTTCTTTATCCACCGCATTCACATCGGCTTTGTTCGCTAGCAGCAAATTGACCATTGCCAAGTTGCCCTGAATAACAGCCAAGTGTAGCGGTGTGAAGCCATCTTCGTCAGCAGACTCCAGCAATTCTGGAGCTGCGACGGCAATACTGGCAGCAGCCACGAGGTCTCCGGAATGTGCTGCACAATAATGTAACGCGTTCTTGTAATGGCTGTCACGTAAACGTATGTGTTCTGGCTGTAATCAATAAAATAATGTTGATAATTAATTAATTTAAATATTTATTCAGTGTAATAATTTGAATACATGCATATGTACTCGTATGTATGTATATATGTATGTGTGTATGTATATGTTTACTATTTCAGTTTTTTATTGATTGAAGTATATTTGTCTTCATTATAATGATTAGCAATAATTATATTTTTAATAAATTTAACTAAATATAAAAGCAATGCACATCATTTACATTAATAATATTATTCAATAATAATTATATGTACAATTACATACAATTATGCATAGATACATAAATAAATATATTAGAAATGGCTATTATTAGAATATATTTATATTAAAATAAAAACAGGTACGAAAGTATAGTCGGTCAAGCCCGACCATATAATACCCCACACCCAGTATATCAATAAAACATATTTTCAGATATGGGCGCTATATGGGAGATATTACCTATTGTGGACCGATCATCCAAAAATTTAGTCCCATGACTTCCGTGAATATAAATATTATGTGTGTTAAACTTTATCTCGATATAAATACGTTTAAAAGATTAATGGAGGTTAAAGTGAATTACGAAGAGGGTCTTATATGGGAGTTTTGACTATTTAGGAACTAACTATTATAAAATTAGGTGTCAGCCTATTTGTGCATAAGAAACTCATTTTTGTTAAATTTTATTCCGATAACAACCGTTTTAAGAGACTTATGCTCTTTTAAGTGATTTTCGGAAGTGGGCTTATATGGGAGCTACGACTAATTATGGACCGATCATCATAAAATTGTATCATATTATGTGTATATACACAAAACACATTTGTGTTCAATATTATTTGGATACCAACATTTTTAAGAGAGTTATGCTCTTTTAAGTGATTTTTGGAAGTGGGCCTTAGATGAGAGCTACGACCAATTATAGACCGATCTTCACGAAATTTGTAGATGTGTGTTGGCTTCATTTACCACTTATCTGTGGTAAATTTTGGACCGATTTCCACCAGTTTCAATCAAAATACCGTACCAAATTTTAGCAAAATATCTTCAAAATTGCGACCTGTACTCTGCGCACAAGCTTTACATGGACAGCCAGCCAGCCAGACGGACGGACGGACGGACATCGTTAAATCGACTCAGAAAGTGATTCTGAGCCGATAGGTATACTTTAAGGTGGGTGTTGGACCAATATTTATGGGCGTTACAAATATCAGCACAAATCCAATATACCCTCCCCACTATTGTGGTGTAGGGTATAAAAAGGCCACCAAAAACCACGAGTAACCCACTAAATACAATTTTCTGTCTATTACAAAATATATTTTTTTTAGAACGCGTTTAGAATGAATCTTGGATAGGAATTATCTCCTCGAATAAACCAAACTCCATTTTGAGGGGGTTACTCAAAAGTCTGTATAATAAACACGCTATAAGGAGTGATTTATTAAAAAAATAATATGTAGATTATTGTATATCGCACCTGTTCAACAAAAGTGTATTAACTCAAAATTTTGAAATGTTCACTTTTTATTAAAAAACGATACATAATGATCTTCTATACCCACTGTAAAAATCTCCCATTATTATGTCTACTCTTTCGCCATCTTCACCATGGCATAGTTTTTTTGTACAATAGACCTTTAACATTAATATAAACAGTTTTTTGCCTCTACTGAAAAATAGAAAATTTTGAGTTACTACCCTTTTGTTGAACAGGTGCGATATGTAAAATATGAAGAGTATTAAAAGTAAAAACCTTAGTATCATATAATTAAAATAAATATTTTTTTTGAAATAATTCTCGTTCTTGTTTGTCGTTGGGATCAATGTTATTTGTTGCCTAAAATTGTCACTTCCAGAACGGGTTATAAAGATGCGTTGCAGAGCTAGAAAACGTTCTGCAAACAGCTCTTTAATCAATGAATTTTGTTTGAAATAGTCATTTTCGAAGCTAATTCTAAAGAAGCTTTATGGAACAAACACACATACGAAACTTCTTAGTCTAAAACAGATATCGCGGTATAAAAAAAGTTAAGTGTTTTAGACTCTTCGATCTGTGCTATGAACACATGACAACTCCTTCATATAGAAACAGGTTTTTAAAAAGGACTCATCTGCAATGGAAAAATTAGACATTCCTGGTGTTTAAATAAAAAATGTTTATCGGGACTAGAAATCCATAGCGATATGATAAATGTTTTGGGTGAAAGTGCTCCGTCATATGCAATAGTAAACTGAATTTAAACGTGGTCGTACAAGCACTGAACATGAAACACGTAGTGGGCGTCCAAAAACAGCAACAGAAATTGTAACCAAAATGCATGATATGGTACTAAATGATCTACGAATGAAATGAGCATCTCAAATGATCTGTTTACATGTAGAACTATAGATAAAAAAGCCTTCTATCAGATGGGTGTCGCATTTGTTAACAGTGGACCAAAAACGCATGAAAATGAAAATTTCTCAAGCTTGTTTGGATCGTTTTAAGAAAAATAAAATGAATTGTAAGCGTCGTTTCATAACTGTGAATGAGACATGGATCCACCACTATACTCTAAAAGGACAATGAAAGCAATGGACTGAAGCTGGAGGAAGTGCCCCAAAGTAGGCAAAAATAATTTAAACGGCTGGTAGGGTTATGCAACGGTTTTTTGGGACTTCAAAGGTATTTTATTGATTGACTATTTGCAAAAGGGATAAAGCAATAAATTGAAAATACTATTGCAACATTTTGGATCAATTATATGTAAGAATTCGACAAAAACGTCCTGGCTTACAATACAAGATTGTTTTAACAATGGCTAAAATCGACGAATTAAAGTCAGAGTTGCTTGACCTCCCACATTATTCTCCTGATTTAGCACCCAGTGACTTTTACCTGTTCCCAAATCTAAAAAAATTCTAAAATCTAAAAAAAATTCCTAGCTGGCAAGCGTTTTATCTCAAATTAAGATGCAATTACAGTTGTAAACCGCTGTTTTGAAGGCCTTGCGAAAAACTATTTTAATCAAGTGATATAATTGCTGGGTAAACGTTGGATTAAGTGTATTGAAGTTTCAGTAGATTATATTGAAAAATAAAAACAGTTTTGAAAAACTAGCTATTCTCTTTCTGTGCTAGGCTAACCGACATCGTATTTTTGCGGTAATTTGGCCCCAGTTCTTCCGATAGTGAAGATAATACTTAGAAATAATAAGTTAAGTAGTTATTTAGAGGACTGGAAAGCAGTAACTTATTTAATTGTTTGTTTATTTATTTAATAATTTTCAGTTTTGATTTTTTTTTTATAATTAACAAACACAAGCGAAGCTTTTGGCTTATCTGCAGAAAACACCCAGATTTTTTTGGCGGGAATGGAACCCGCAACCCTCTGACTGATAGTCTGGCACACTATCGCCTAGTCTATCGGGGAAACTTATTTATAAGCGAATGTTGTAAGGACATATTTCACTTCGTACTTGTAAGCGTTTGTGATAATTACTTGCCTCCAATGACATCACCGTGTTAAAACGCCGATTTTTTTGTTGGCAAATGTAAAATATAGCAACAAATATGTGTTACCTTTCTCAATGATACACTCCTTACTACATTCATATACAAACATATGTATGTATGTCTAAATTTATTAACTCATTTGTATTGATTTTACCATAATTCTTTTTGTTTTTTATTTTTTAAAAACAAACCCTCATGACATGGCAAATTAATTAAAATTAAATATCTAATTACAATTATAATTAATAAATAGGTATGTACATATGTGCTTTAGTTTTTTAATTAACCCTTTGCAGGCGGGAGTAAAATTTAGTTTCAACATAATTTGAAAGAGAAATTATTCTGATATCACCTCTGTTGTGTAGTAAAGGTTCAAAAATATTAATAAACTATCATGTATATCCAATAATATTTTAATTTGATATAAAAAAGGATAAAGCCTTTGTAGTGAAGCAGAATATCTGGCAGTAATTGAATTTCCAACTGTCAGATTGATAGACTCAGAATCATTATGTTTGTATACTACACAGAAAAAAATAAAAATGAGTTTCAATTAAAATATTTGTGGAATCAATTAAAAATTTAATTGAAATCGGACCTGTAAACAAAATGATAGTATCAATTAAAAAAAAATTTGAGATTTAATTGAAAATATCAGAAAAAGTAATTGAATCAATTAAAATTTTAATCGAAAATTATTTTAAAATCAATTAAAGGTTTAATTGAAAAAAAACATGATTTTTTTTCTGTGTGTAAGTAAGTTAAAGTTAAGTTAAAACTGAACACTATAGGTATGACACTCTTTAACTTTTTTCGTAATTATGAACTTATTCCAATGATTCTCAAAATATTTGGAGCGTCGCGATGTTAAAAAAATTATATTTTGTAAAATTTTAAGCATATTAAAAAACTAACCTCTGCCAATTAACTTACATACGAATACATTTTTGTACGGTAATACGTCATGGTTATAGAAAGAAAAGTGCTGTCATTATAATGTCTATATAAAAGTGTTACTTGTTCTGACAGTGATTGATACATCACTGTACTTATAAAATATTACTTTAACAATATAAAAAAGAATCAATAAAAAATTAATACGAACGGCCGTTATCTCTAAAACGATTAATTATTTGCTATAATTTGTAAAACCTGGACAAATTAAAAACCATAAAATTAAACGAAATACGATAAAAAATAAATTTAAATGGAAATTAAAATGAAAAATGTGGCTACAAATAGACTTGGAAATAAAAATATAATTATACTCATATCCATATATTTACAAATGCATACATATATACATATGTATTAATGAATACACTGCGTTGCATAGCTATATACACACAAAACTTTTCTCAATTTTGTAAGTTAAGAGAAAGTAAACAGTTTTATCTAAACGTATGCAAAACAAACAGAAAAAAAACAAATATTGTTTAACCAAAAAATCATCATTTTGTTAATTAGTGTTTCATAACTAACAAATACACTGAAATTAAAATACTTTAAAATTCCAATATTCACCACAAATTTCGCTTTTTTTGAATCAACGCAAAAATTCGTTCATTCTTTTACTGTGATATATGCTCTCATATTGCCGATATTCAGCATAAATTCGACGGCTTAATATTTCCAAATGATCTCAATGGGGTTCTAATCTGGAGTTAATGCGGGCCATTCAAGTACACTAATACCTCACTTTGCGTTGGGAGTACGTTCCAAAAAAAAAAAAGAAAAGAAAACACGACACAAATTAAAACGATGCAAAATGAATTAAGATTTTCTATAGCAAACCATGTAAAGATCGAAGATAGGTTCTAGGGTTACGAAAATACTACATTGTCGGCTTTTTTCTCAAACAATTGGTCCAATATTTTCTGAACAGCTTTTTTTTGAGTGTAAAATCAATTTTCTTGTAGCAATTGTCTGTTGTACTACCACCAGCATTATCGTTGGATAATGCTTTACTTTTTTTGTCATCAAAAACGCTTTTTTAATCTTACAAGGACTCCATTTTGATCATCACAGCACACCTTGTACGGGTCATCATTTTAGCGTCTAATGATGTTGCAAATTTAAAAAAAAAATAAAGACTCGTACCCAAAACAACGCAACCTCGAAAATCTAACGATGCACAGTGAAAATTAGTACTAATTAAGCAGCGACGCAACATCGAAAGAAACGAAATGACGCAAAGCAAGGTATTGGTGTACATTAATATTTTTCGAAGACAACCAGCTTTTGTTTGACGACTTACATGTATATGTGGGTTGTCTTGTTGCAAAATGTTGTATTTATTAGAATTAATTTTTGTGTTTCGAAATGCCAAAACAAGCAAACTGTCTTCACAAAAAGCTCTCCAATCCATTAAAGAACCGCTTCAGAATTTTTTTATGAGAAATATCGTGGTTCCTTCCGTAGGTTTTTCTCTCATCGGGAAAAATCAGCGTAAACAAATATACCTATGTACGTTTAAATAGTAATTCCAACGATTATCCAGTTAGTTTCCAAGTTTCTTTTAGAGAATTCATGTCTAGCAGTTTTGTGTTGTAGCAGTAGCCTTGGCACCGACAACAGCTTTTGTCGAGTAATAGTCGTGGATTTTTTTAGCCCTCTAATTATAGTCAATTTTGATAAAATTACATACCTAACTGTCATTAATAATCTGGAAAAGATTCTCCATAGCGTTGCTGGCATAGTTTATAATTCTGCGCTTGTCCCTTTCAGAAAGTTTTTTGGTGGCCGGCACTTTTAATTTTCCACAATAGTCCGGATTATTTGAAAAATTTGTTTCTACACTTTGACACTTGCTTGAAAGCTTTAGCCACTTTTTATATAAACTGAAATTTATCCTTTTTCAAAATCTCTAAAGTACGCAATATTTTATAGCAAATTGTTGAAAATTGCATAATAAGAATAATAAGAACAATTTACTTTTATTTTTGTATTATTATTCATAATTTATTATAAAATGTAATTATAGTTATGAAACTCTAACAAAATATGAATACACAATTTCTCTCAATTTCTCCTAATTTAAGGAAATGATCTCCCAAATTGTGGATGAAAAGACATCATTAACCATCTCTTTGAAAAAAGTGTTTGTAACATTACAACAAATAGCAAACAGCAAGTGTAATTATAGTAATGCAACACAGTGTATAAACATAGAAAGTATGTACATATGTACATATAATTTCAATACATTTTTTTTTTTTTTGTAAATTAATTAAAATGTCATTTACATTTGCAAAGTTCAAAGCGTTTAATATAAATAATAATTACAAACAAAAAAAAAACGCTAAAAACATTTTATTAAATATTTATAAATAGATTAAAGGGTGGGATCAGAAAGATATTACAAATTCAAATTAACCATCATAAACTGTACTTTCAAAGCTTAACACATAAAAACCCGTCTCATGAATGTTGTAATATTTATTTAATATTATTTTTCAATCACAAAAAAGCTAGTGAATATTTCTAAAGGTACGCTCACATTTGCCAAATAGTTACTCAAAAAAGCGTAACCACTTGTTTTAGCACAAATTTGTTTGACGTTGTTTACTCTTACAAGAGTTTTGCAAGATCAAACAGCATCAAATAAATTAAAATTAAATATTTGTTGTACTTTGTCCTAAATAGGAAAAGCTTTTTTTTAAATAATTAAACGAGTTTAAATATGTGTTATTTAGTGGTTACGTCTTTTTCGGCAAATATTTGGCAAGTGTGACCGTACTTTAAAGCTCATTGATACTATTTTATTTTATATTTTATTTCGTTTTCCTGCTTTCTATTTTGGTAGATTGCATTAACAGTTTCACAACATTTCGATTGACCTGCGCTGTATATTTATTCCAAACCGCTAACATTTTTAATGTAAAGAACTACAGTACCACCTTGCTTAAGCTTTCCCTTGACAATACCACAATATTTTTGAATTAGTCGAAGCTGAGTTAGCTTCAACCAGGTTTCTTCTATATTATCTATAATAAGGCAGTCGTTTAATGGCAATAGCTTTCTGTTTTTCATAACGATTTATGTACGATTTACTACGCCCCCATGCGTCATCTTTATGCGGTATACAGTGTTGTATTATTTCGCGCCTTCATTTTCAAAGATGACCGCATTTTGTTTCATTTAAAGCAAAATCTTTGTAAGTTCATCGTTTCGTTAATAAAATTTAGCTTTATTTTTGTTTACGTTTGTTTTCTGTGCATTTTTTTTTTAAAGAGAAGTAACACTTTTGGCGTTTTCTTTTCTGGCAAAAATGTTACACTTTTTTCCTTTTTTATATGGGAAATGGGTAAAAAGTGTAACATATATGTAACATGTTTGCCAGAAAAGAAAACGCCATTAGGTAATTAATATGCCTATATACATATGCTTGCGTTACTTTCCTTGGAAAGGGAATAGTTGAAGAAGTAAAGGTGGTGAAAGAAGAAAAATTTTTATATCACAACTCTGCAATTGCGCATTATGTTTGTTTTTAGTGCAGAATTGCAGCGCCTCTGGTGGTGAGTAGGCGCATTAATGTTAAAGCTTAATTTTATAGCCTTTATTTAATTATTTTACTTCGGTGGCCTTTGAATGAAAGTAGTTTTGGAATCTTTAGCTTTTTTGTAATGACTAGACTAGACATTAGTGCAATTCACAATCTTGTGCAAATAGTACTGCATTATTGCATTTGCAAAAAGGTTGCGCATATTTTTGTTCTACACTAACAAAATACACAGTAAGAGCAAAAATATTTTAAACCTTTTTGCAAATGCAATGATGCAATACCATTTGCACAGGATTGTTAATTGTACTAATGTTTTATTTTCAAGGAATTTGTGCACAATTTTTTCACAAAAATATTCTGACTGATTTAGTGTTTTGCCAGAATAAAGGTTATGTTTAAAATACAACATTCACCAATAAAATAGTAGTGTTAATACAAATTATTTCCTATAAATACTACCTACATACTTATGAGTAAAAAATTAACATGAAAAAACAAAGAACAGAATAATAAGCAAACAATTAATTTTACGGTTTTAATTTTTTATGATTTTAAAATATTTTTTTATTGTTTATGGTTTTTCATAAATGAAATGTTTATGTTTAATAAAATGTAATTAAATATGCTTATCATATGATAACAAATTCACACAGCTAACTGGTTGTGGCGCACTGAAGACATGCTGTGAATAATTTTCCAAAAAAAAAAATATAACAATTTTTTAATGTTTGTATTTATTGTTTTCCATAAAGTATGGCCGTTAAAAACAGTGGGAGTAACTTAAACGTCATTTTTTAAGTTGTTGTAAATTATATGAATATACACTCCACAGTCTAATTGGTTATAAGCAAAGCATTCAAATTGTCTGCCAGTCAATACAATTTCATGCAGGAACACCACAATATAATGATTACACTGTGCAATAAGAATTTTTCTGCCTCAGTCGCTCTTATACCAAATGAAAGCAAATTAGCTGCACAATGTAATAAGCTGTTTATCCCTTTCAGACCTGACGCAAAACTATCATGAATTTTTTTTATAATTTTTGGAACATATGAAAAAATAATTAATGTTTAGATTTTATCATTTTTACATCTTTCAAGAATTTTCAAAATATGCACACTTGATGCATATCGGTCGATTTTCATAAATATTTTCCCCTAAAAATACATTTTTATTGCATGAAACAATTTCAATTAGTTTGAAACATTAAAATGTATAATTTTTTTGTAGTTGATATACATATGTGCACTTTATTATTTGTAAATGATTAATCAATCCCCTTATTCAAAAACGATTATTAAATTTAACAAACGTTTATTAAGCAAATTTTTATATGCATATTTGTCTTAATAAACGTTTGTTAAATTTAATAATCGTTTTTGAATAAAGAAGCAATACTTCTGTAATTAAAGACACTTACTTACTTCCACGGCTCATTTTGCTAAAACTGAAAGTGAGTGAAGAATTGCGCAATAATTCAAGTAATTGTAAATCAAATAGAAGAGAAATGTCAGAAGCAAATATAAAAAACAATCAGTCTATTTCAAATTGGGTTAACAAAAGCAAAAATATTGAAACCGAAACTCAGCGAAACTCTTTAAAGTGTATTTGAATTTAATTTAACAAAAAAATTATTTTGACTAAAAATTAATAACCTTTATCTTTTCTGGCAAAAATGTTACATATATGTTACACTTTTTACCCATTTCCCATATAAAAAATAAAAAAAAGTGTAACATTTTTGTCAGAAAAGAAAACGCCATTAGTTTCATTAAAATCTAAACCACGAACATTTTTCCTTAGACCAGTGGTAGGAACTAATAGCCATAAAAGGCCAAACAATATCGAGAATTTAAATGAAAACAATACGTTTTTGGCTCAAAATCACAATTATTATATGCATCATTATTATAAATTTAATAATTTTGGGAAACACCATAAAGCGATACAAGATTTATTGTAAGGGCGACAAAAAAAGTACTTAATTCAATAGTGTTAGATATTACTCCCCGCTCCTTGAAAGATATAGTTTCTGAGTTTAGTATTACATACCATGGCAAAATCATTAAAAAAAAATAAAAACTCTGCAAGTATTTTTTAATCAATATGATAGAAAATCTTGCATTTATTTTACCCCTCACTGTATGATTTATGGTGTTGATGTATCATTAACATTATTAAAGAGAGCCTTTCAATAGCAGTGCTAAAAAAAACATTATTAGTAAAGGTACAAATTAAATTATTTAATATTAAATTAATGTAATTAGCAATATGCATTCGAAATAAAATCTACTTATTTATACATATACATACATATACGAGTATGTATATGTGAAATATATATGTATGTATTATTTAAACAGTTTTCTTAAGCTGACAGTCGTTAAGTGTAATGCACTGATATAAGCAATTTGAATATGAATTGAAATCAGTTTTAATCATTTTAAATATGGATGGAATTTTAAATAATATGACAAAAATACAAAACATATTTAAATATAATTATTTTATTTTTTATTTAAAAAAAAAAATAATCGAGTTATAAATTTAATAAAAATTATCAATTTGATTTTATTTCATTTATTAAACGACTTGCAGTTATATTGTTTATTGTTATAAATAAATTGTTTTAATATGAAATATTTCATTGAAATGTTTCAGATAGCTAATCCAGTTAAAAATTATCAACTTAGCGCTTTATAAAAGCATAAAACGCAGCAATTTGGGCAGTCAGCTTGTTATAACCACCAAACAAAAAGACTGTGAAAGCTGCAACATTTTTTAAATTTACAGTGTGGCATTTATAGAAAAGAACACACTACACTTTAGCAGTGTTGATATTTTTTCAGAAAAGAACACAAAAAAAATTAAAAAAGGTGCGAAATGGGGAAAACGTGAAACATTTTTGCCAGAAAAGAAAACGCCATAAAACAAGTGGTTAGGCATTTTTGAGTAAATATTTGCCAAATTAAAAAATTTAATTTTACTATTTCTTAGGCTGATAAGCGTATCTCCATTTTAGAGCTTCATAAACCTGGGATACCTTATAAAAATACTTTTTAATGCTTTGCAGCATATAAGCATATGCCACAGCAGCTACCGTTCCCTGTCGCAAAAGGCCCAGAAAAACATCAGTCCACACCGACCGCCTTAAAAGACGAATCTCCTAAGCCGACCCAAAACAATCATTCACTGACATACAATGCGAAATTAAAAAAAAAATTTGTATTTGATCTTTCTGTAAGATGGGCTTCATGGAAGAGCAACGCGCAAGAAGTCACTTCTAGCTAAAGTTCAAAGAAAACTATGTGTAGAATTTGCCAGATCTCATTGGTATTGGAAAGCTAATCAGTGGAGGCACGTGATTTGCATAAATTGCATTGGCCTTGATGGTCGAAGTCCATTCAATTCCAATGTAGTAGTAGATATAGCAACAGCGTAATATAAGTTTAAGAAGGTTTAAATAGTATGTATGTCTCTACCCTCATTGATTTTAAGTAGTTGGCATCACTACATATATATACCAACGTGAATATGTACTTTTACTTAAGTACATACCTACTTATGTAGTAGGATGAACCAGATATTAAACGTTTCATTATTCGCAATTGAAATGAAAGCTTAGTTAGATTTTTTCACACTTATTCTAAAAAAAACCCCAGCAAAAGCTCGACAAGATGTCCAATAACACAATTATCGGAAATGGATCTTATATGGGAATTGTGACTAATTATGGACTCAACTTCACAAAATTCAATAGTATAATCTTTACCTGCATATAACTGATCGGTAAAAATAAACTGAATATCGTTATTTATAAGATATTTACAAAGGTTAATGTGTTTTTCGCAAGTAGTCCCTATATGGGAGCTTTAACCAATTAAGGGCTGATCACCATAAAGTTGGTAACTATGATTATATAGCTATGTGGATTATTTATGTTGAATGTCAACTTTATAGTGAGTTTATGGGGGCTATGGTCAAACATGAAACGATTCTAATAAAATACCGCTTTGTTATTTATTTTTACGTGACATTAGTATTTGCTGAATTTTGTATGGATACAATTCTTCAAAAGGCATTTATGTACCATAGTGCCATATTCCGGAAAGACATTTATATAAGGGCTATGAAAAATCACCGAAATGACCGATTGTCACCATTTTCAACAGAACTTGTTACTGTATAATACAAATAAAGTGTACAAGATTTCATGATATTATCTGCATTATATTTAAAGAAAAAAGCAAAAAACTATTTAAAAAAAAATATCCAGGTTTCTGAAATTTTGGTCTGTAACTCGGATCCTACTAGAAAAATTTTGCCAATTTTCAATACCAACCATTTCGGCGAAACAAGGAATGTTTGGGATAAATTTCACAGCCCTATGTCTTTTTTCGAGGCTGTATCGTGCCTTTAAACGAGGGACAGACAAAATATGCTTGTCTTAGAATCTTATAAGATTTTTTGGTTCTACCACCAATATTTCGATGTGTTACAAACTTAATGACAAAACAACTTCTGGTGTTGGTTTATGCCCACAGGCAAAATGTAATTCTTTTGTAACAAATACCACATAAATATATACTTAAAACCACTTTTTTGGACCATCCTAATCCATGGAGCACAATGACCAGCATATAGATAGTTAGAGCAAATACCAAATGCAAAATAATAAAACATATTTAACATTTCGTTATCATTTATTGCATATTCGTATTTATTATTAAAAAATAGTTTATACAACTCTCATGCTTTATTTTATTATTGTTATACTCTGCTCCAAAAAGATGAGGAGTATATTATGTTTGTCATTCAGTAAGTAACAAATCGAAATATTGGTTATAGAAGCAACAATTCTATATATTCTAGGTCCTTACACGACTCTAAGACGATCTAGCCATATCCGTCCGTCTGTCGGTCTGCTGAAGGCTTGATAGCGCTTCAAAAAAAAAAAGACATAGAGCAATCAAATAAATACCAAACATTATTTGTTTCACAAAAATATTTCATATTGAAAATAAGAAATATCGGTGCTGTCGGATACGATTTATTGAACAAAATTTCAAACAAACCGCAGGTTTTTCAGACATTTTTGCAATTTTGCTCAAATATAATGCCGATAAGGTCAAGCAATTTTGCACACTTTATTTTTATTACAGAGGGACATATTCTGTTGAAAATGATAAGAATCGTTCCACGATTTCTCATAGCCCCCATACAAATGTCTTCCCGGAATATGGCTTGATGGTACATAAATGTCTATAGAAAAGACGTAGACACACAAAATTCGGCAAAAATAAGTTTCAGGCAACGAGAAATCTCAAAACGATATTTTGTTTGTATCAGTCCAGATTTACCAAATTGAAATTCAACACAATTAATCCATGTATACATATAAATCATCTTACCAAAATTTACGACAATCTGTTTATATTTAACAGTAGTCCCCAAATAAACTCCACTTTTGAAATCCACTTAAAGGCGCAAAAATCTTTGATAAACATCACTATCAAATTGAAATTTAAAATTGAAATCATTGTCATACTTATACACATGAATTTTCGTACATAATTTCATGCTGAACTGCTCGTAATAGGTCAGAGCTACCTTATGAGGACTACTTCTGAAAAACTCATTAACCTACATGAATTGAATTGAATTGAATTTTACATAGATCAGTTATAATTATGCAAAAATTATACTAATGACTTCCATACTACGTCCACTTCCGACAATAAGCACAGAATATTAAGAAGATACAATTTTGACGTTTCAAAAAGCCAAAATCAGTTTCTACTGCTTTTTGGTATCTAATTTATTATGTGTGAAAGTAAATAGTTACCCGCCCCTAAAATAAAACAATAGCCAGTTCTGAAAGAAAGAGATAAATATAAAACGGAATTATCTTCCATTTCGTGACACCTTTATATACTTAATGGAATACTCGTAGGCATAAAATTCTTGTAAATGTTGTTATTGAGATGAAATTTAAACGAAATTGGCGATCGCTCTCATGATAGGGATCCACAAAATAAAATAACCAGGAAAATTATCGTTATCGATACGATTCAGATATCACACTACTGGTATTTAAAGAAGGGTATATAAAATTTAGTACAGCCGAATATAAACTCTTACTTGTGTTTTATTAATTATTTATTTATTTATTTATTTTTGCTGAATATTTTGCTTAGTGAACGTACAACTTTTTACCCTGCTCATTTGGCGTTTTATGTTTTTTAATTAATGTTTGGTTGAATGTCATTTATTTTTGCTGCTGCAATAACATTGAAAACAAATGTATTACATGAATGCAATTCGTATTAAAAAATAATAAAATAGTAATTAAAAATCAGTCAATCAATACTTATGAAATGTTATACAGATGTGTGGGAATGCATGAAAAAAAAAATTATTAAATTAACTTGATCTAATTTAGTGCGAATTAAATATAACATACCCAGCAAAAACTATCATTACAAAATAATGGCTAAAAATTTAACTCATTATTTGAAAACAGTGATATCATTGGATGCAACTGCTTTCTTAATGGCTTTGCTAGAGTTACTATTAACTAAATTTTCCCTCTATTAAGATAAAAGCCACAATGGAGCACAACCCTGAGTTTTAGAAAGCCTATTATGCATCGCAGCAATCTATTAAGGTCGTGATACACTATCTTACACAATCGTACGATTCATTCACTGGAAAATCTGACCGATTTCTATCACACTCAAAAAAAAAATCGCAACAAAGTCTATGACAGACTGCCACACTATTATACAAAAAAGATACAAAAACATATGTTTTTGCTAATGTAAACAAACGCAGTTTTCCGCCATTCAATGAAGCCGACATTGTTGTTTTCTTATCAGCTGTATTAGAAAATACAACTCTGATCGCATAGAAACTATCATTTTATGAACATTTTTAAAAACTTTTGCAATCCGGACAGACTTGTCAAAAAATTTGTCATTTAGTTAAATTTTTAGACCACACTATCATACTTCATGAACATTCACGATTTTTTTGACATACCGTACGACTAAATAGGATAGTCAGCAGTGGCCTTAAGTTGCATTGCACCTCCGAAAACTTGGATTTGAAATACAATTGTGTGTTTACATAAAACTTTAACACTAACAGTTTCTTAGTCACCAGACATTTTTTGTAAATTGCCGCAAAACCAGTGTGTCATATTGTTTGTGGTTTAATTTATATATATTACTTTTTAATAACAATACAACCGAACAACAATAAATAAAAATTGTTTCAAAAATTAATTATGATTTTCTTTTTATATTTAAATCCTTTTTATTAAGTACCTGCAATGAAAAGGAGCGATTCAAACTTAACAACCGCACGCTTGTTTTTGTTTACAACTAAATAGAAAATAATATTAAAATTCCACCAAAATTAAATTACTTGACAACCTTGTTGTCATGGCGACTACGGTGTGGTGAATTAGCAGACAGCGTTTAGAAACGTGACACGAAACGAAGGCACTATGATAAGTTTTAACAGCTGGCTGCAGGTGATAAAAAGGTGTTTGATCCCACAATCGAAATGGAATTACAAATTTAACTTTTATAAAGTGAATATTTTTAGTTTGCAAATATTTTTAGTTTTTAAATATTAATGTACTTTTACATTTTTAATTACTTTATTAAGAATTTTATATACTTTTTCTATTTATTTTCATACAACAGCAACTTAATGTATGTACCTACATGCATATCTATATATCAATTTTACACATAAGAACATCGTTGAAAGACAATATTAACATTCGTGGAAATAAAATGAAATTTCGAAACATATGTAAATGTAGACCTACATCATGTATAGGGTGTTTTTTTTAGATGTATAAAACCTTAAGTAGGCAACTAATGGCCATTTTGCCAGCTGTCAATTGATGTATGTTTAGTTTGGTTTGGCATTCTAACATTCATAGACTGACGCCTAAACGACGCTTCCAAATTGTGCCATTCACAGTAACGCTCCTGACTTCGTCGTTCTCGAAAAAGTGCCAATGATACTAACGGCCCATAATCCACGCCATAAACTGAATGAATTGGTAGTTCTTGCAATGCATTTGGCTGCTCTTCACACCAAATGCGAGTGCCACAATTTAGCCTGTTTACATATCCATTCAGCCAGAAACGAGCTGTGTGGCTAAACACAGTTTTCCGATAAAAAAAAAGTGGATTTTCATTCAATTTGAATTCTGATAATAAAATCTGCAAATGTTGTTCGTTTGTAAGTCTATCAATAGATAGATAGATAAAACTGAACATGTTTAACAGTAACATGTTACACAGCTAAGTTACCAAAAACTCTATTAAAAAAAAAAGAAAGTTACTAAAAAAATTACCCTTTATTTCCATATACACAGCATATTTATGAAAAATATATTCAAAAATTAATTAAGTTGCATACTTTAGGGGACAGTGTAAACAAAGGAGAAATATTAAACTCATTGAAGTGCACAAAAATAAAATTAATTACTGCATTTTAAGCATAACAGACCTTATAATTGCTTGTTGAATTGTAAAAATGCAATTTGTAAATGGAATCCTTTAATAAGCTTATTGTCATGTGAGTCATGTTTGTACAGCTGCACATTTTCGTTTCCCGGTTTCAATTCAACCATTTTGGAAAATAATGGTTGATCGTAGATTTGCTCGACTTCCATGAAGATCCCTTATTACCCAAAATTAACATTGAGTAAATAGTTGAAATGCCATTTCGATGGATTCTAACTGCAACTTTTTTCCATAGCCAAAAGTATTGTTCTATTGCAACAATTTAGATCAATTAAATGTAAAAATTCGAGAAAAACGTCCTGGCTTATGGAGTGCCCCGATAGACTAGGTGATAGTGTGCCGGACTATCAGTCAGAGGGTTTCGGGTTCAATTCCCGCCAAAAACTCTGGGTGTTTTCTGCAGACAAGCCAAAAAGCTTCGCAGTTTGTGTTTGTTTTTCAAAAAAAAAAACAATAATTTTTAATCAACACAATGCACCAGCGCACAAGAGTGTTTTAGCAATGGCTAAAATCAACAAATTAAAGTACGAGTTGCTTGACCACCCACCTTATTCTGCTGATTTAGCTCCCAGTGACTTATACATGTTCCCAAATCTAAAAAAAAATCCTATCTGGCAAGCGTTTTACCTCAAATGAAGATGCAATTTCAATTGTAAATCATTATTTTGAAGGCCTTGAGGAAAATTACAAGGTGGCGCAAAAGTAAACTTCCAATCAGGCGATCTTACTGGCCAGTGCAAATCGCCAAAACGGGAGATTAGGCGCCCGTGAAATGCATCCTTCAGCATATCGGTTGCGGCACGTGCAGTGTGTGCCGTTGCACCGTCCTGTTGGAACCACATGTTTTCCAAAACCAATTCATCAAGTTGCGCAAAATTTATAGTATTTTTTGATAGGAGGATTACTTTTGCGCTACCTTGTATTTTAATCAAGGGATGAAATTGCTAGATAAGTGTTGGACTAAGTGTAGTGAAGTTTCAGGAGAATATATTGAATATTGAAAAACTAACTATTCTCTTTCTGTGCCAGGCTAAGAGTTGACACATGAGATGACTTTTGTCATTCCAACCAATATTTTTCAGCCACAACAACAGAAAAGTGCTGAATCAATTGATTTGCAAATATTCATTTGAAGCTGTGAAATAACCTTTATTAACTTTAAAATTTCTACGGAAATATGGAGAAAATATTGTATAGTGTTACTTATGCTTTTTCAAATCAAAAACACAGTTTGTTAATTTGGTGTAAAAAAATTTCAGGATATTTAAGGTCCTTTCAAATAACAACACCACTGTTTAAATCGCATGACCCGTTCGAAAGTTATTTTCACCTAAACCTTGCTAAGTTTTCACACAAATAACCTAGGTGCCCAATTTTGTAGGGCTATAAAATATGATCTACATATGATGTGATATTGATTAATACATCATATAATTCGCATTTAAGAGTGGAATGTATTCCTAAAATTTGAATTAAATAAAAATCCTTTCCGATTTGAACTCCTCTTTTCACTTCTTTCATGTCTTATCTTGGTTTTAAAAACATTCCTAATCGATATTTTTCGTGAGGGAATTACGCAAATAATTAGATTTTGTCTATTTTGTCCAACAGACAAAAACTACACTATGTTGAAATGTTCTTCATTGAATTCCCATTGCTAAAGATAAATACATTTCAATTCAATATTTCTTGGTATTTCTCATCATTATTATTATTTTAGCTCTTACCGTCACAGCAGCTGTTGTACAAACTGCCAACTGAAAATTAACAAATATTAACATAATTTCAAGTGTTTTTTTTTTCAACAACAATTTCTCAAACACTTTAATTTTGACAGTAAAAATTGAACAGTTTCTTCTAAAAAGCCTTTAGTTCTAGTTTTATTTATTTTCTTTGCAATTTCTCTCAAACGAACAATATTGTTCAAATGTTTATGGAAAACTAAACAAAATGAAGTCTCTTATTTTAGCGCTAAAATCAATTGAGGAAAAAGGAAATAACAAAAAATACAAAAAAATTAAAAATAAATTCTTGTTCGAAATGGCGTGACTAGTATTGATAAATCAAATGGGAATTGATGAAAAACTAATATGGAAAATATATAAATAGGAAACACTTGGATAATTCATAAGCAGACTGTAAAAAGCATTGTCTTGTTAAGGATTTTTGTCAGATATTACTAATATTTTTACTGAAATGAAATGAAATGAAATGAGTGTGAGCTAATTTAATAAATTTGTTTTGTTTTACCTGTGAATAGCCTGAATAGCAAACACATACCTTCATAAGCTTTAACAAATATTTGAGCATTTTGAAAGTTATTAGTTGTTGTCGAGTGTGTATGTGTGTGTGTGTTTCAGCAACGAGCTGTCATATAACCCTTTGCTAGTAAACAGATACAATATGAACGTTAACTGTGTAAAGAGTTTTTAATGCAAAGTAAATATAAACAAAAGGTTGAAACTTTTTAATATAATTTCAACAAATATGTTTAATACTTTTAGCTCTTTAAAATACTCTGACTCGAAATTAATAAAATATGCAAAAGTTTCATCATACTAGATAAAATCCATAATTGCCAAAAAAAAATATATATATTTAAAATGAAAGTCCTTTAGAGAGATAGGGGGAAATAGACAATAAACTGAGTATACAATGACTCACAGCTTATTTGATGCAGTGTTTTTTGTTTTGTTTTCAAAGCTCCATAAATAGAAAACTAACAGGAACTTAAACAAAGAAATTCATAATTCATTCCCACGGCAGCCGGTTCTACGCACCGAAATGACCCGAGAACACTGGGCCAAGGGCTGTCAACTCAGCAACCATTGCAGTTATAACAACAACAACAGCAAAGAAATTGGTGTCATTAAAAAGAAAAAATTTAATAGTCCAACAAACAAAAATAATTTATTGCACAAATGTACATTTTTATATTAAAAACTAAAAAAAAAAAACTAAATATTGCTCCTTTTTCAAGTCACAGCTTATTTTATGCAGGCACGTATGGGTTTCGAAAACTTTGCAATTAAAACTGGCAATTTAGTATTTGGTGTAATAGCTTTTATTATTTACCACAGATTTGAGGCGATTTGACATAGTTGCTACCAGTTTTTCAGTTATACTTGGCGAAATATTCGTTAGTAGCGCTTTTTTAAATCCCTTTTGGTAAATTAAGGTCTGGCGTCTGTGATCGTGGTGTCATCTAGTATGGGCAGTTGTTTATTAACCACGTTTGTACAGTACCCTATTTGTGCTTTCTGTCCAGGTTCTTTGCGCTTTCCCACAGTTTGTCCTTTAGAATCTGAAGGTACTTAAATTTGTTCATGGTTGTGTCAAAAAATGTTAAATTTCCAGTGCCAGCAGCTGACATACAGGTCCAAACCATGGCACTGTTGTCTTTAGGTTTTCTTTGTTGAGTTCTGTATTTGGTTTCTGCCAAGCATATGTACGACATGCCATCTGAACCTAAAATGTTAAACTTAGATTTATCGGCGAAGATGACCGCCTGTACAGTCTGTTTTGCGGGTTTGTAAATGGTTTCTTGCGACAATCAGTTTTAAGGCAACATTATTTGCCCAGGTCAGCTTTAACTTCGAAGGCCAGTTGTGAAACTAATAGCCTTGGATTTGTCCCTATTTATCTAAAAATGTATCGCTCATTAAAAATTTTATTTGGTGCTTTGTTATCAACCCGATATTTATGGCTAAAGCGCTCAATGATTTTTTGGACTATGCAAACTTTAATGTTATCCATTACTGTTATTTTTCGCTGTGAGTGGCCATTTTGAAAACGATTTAAAACCAATTCTCGTTGTTTTATCATTATACGCGGATGTATTTCAACTGTTTTTTTAAAATTGGCACTTGACGTTACAAAATCTAACTCACAATTCAACAGAAAATATTGATAGAAGTCGAAAAAATGAAAAACCAACATCCCTGCATTAAGCTCTCGGTACAGTAGAAATTGATTGCATAAAATAAGCTGTGACGTGAAGAAACGAGCAATTTTTGTGTTTTATTTTTTAGTTTTAATATATTAAAATGTTAAGACTATAATATTTTTCTTTTAAATTTCTTTTATGGAGCTTTGAAAACAAAAAATTCACTGCATAAAATAAGCTGCGATACACTTCTTAAAGTTTAAACAAAAACTGAAATATTTCTAGCTGTCAGTTCAAATTAAATACATACTAATTTATTAATTGCCTTTTATAAAATCCGTGATTAAACATAAATCGAAAACAAAAATACAGCTGTCAAATACATATGTATGTATGTAGTATTTGTTTATTGTCTTTAATAGCAGTATTATTAAATCATTTAAAACATGTTCACATTTATATTTAGTTATACAATGTCACGATTAATGCTCGGTGGAACTACATCCGTTTTAATTATAAGCGACTTGTCGAGCTAATGACAAAACAATAATACCAGGAAAACCAGCAGACAGTTTAGAAAAAGAAAATGTATTTGAAGAATAAATAAAACAATAGATTTTCAACACCAAATACAAAAACAAGAAAATAAAACATCAAAAGTAAGAGTTGTTTTACTACAATATTATTACCATTATTCTTGCTATTGTTGTTTTCTTTCTTTTTTATTACTATTATTATTATTTTGCATTGTCCTACAACGGAAGTCATTTTCATAATGTTGAACAACAAACACACAAAAAAAGGACATAAGAAAACACGAGAACAACACACAAAAGCTAAACGAAAAACTAAAGACAGACAGGAAACGGAAAAATGAAATGGAAGGAAAGGAAAGGAAATACAACAAATATAAATGTTTACTGACAATAATAGCAGCAACAATAATTTCAGCAGCAGTGAAAGCGTTAGCAGCAACATAAAACAATTTTTCATAAAAAAAATGCTCTGCTTTCACTTTTTGTTTTATGTATCCACCTCAAATATGTTTGTATTTAAATATCATATCGAATGAATGAATACTTTTCAACAGCAGCAACTTAAAAGGGCAAACATCAACAAAAGCCATAACAGCAACAACAACAACTAAATAAGGGAGGGACAACTGTAGGGAAAATAATAAACGTAACAAAAAAAAAAATCTTACTATAAATTTCATAAACTCCTTTTAATGTCATCTTGACATTTTAATATCTAATTTATGCACATCCACTTTTGGTATGAATACACAATGTAGTTGGGGCATGTTCCAGAATACAAATACATATATGTATGATATATATGTATATATATATATATATATATATAGTAATAGTAATAGATATATCTCATATGTTAATCATTTTAAGCTGTTTTGTGTACACAAGATTTTCCTAGGAATTTTCTGATATATTAAATATTTACATACTTGAATTCATTTTTATAAGCATAGATTAGGCACACTTTTAAAAACAATCTAAACATTTAAAGGCCTTGACACTTAGAGTAATTATATTATTTTCTAGCTTTATCATACCAATAAAATCAGACTACTTTTGATAGCAAAAGACTCCGCTTGGAGTAATCCGATTTAGCTCAAATTTTCATGCTTAGATTTTTATAGTCCTTGAAAATTAATTTTAAGAACTCCACCCTAATGTTTATTTACAATTCAGGAACAGGCATGTGTAGGTTGTAATAGTTTAGATAATGTAGTATCATAGGCGAAATGTAAATATGCCAATTTTTTTAAAAGTTTATGGTGGAAAATAATAGTTATTTATTCGTTTCAAAGGACTTTAGTATGTGGCGGGGAAGACATTATAGGAAATTATTTGTATATTTTTGAAAAGATAATTGTATGCTGTAATCAAGAAAGTGAATCGCTACACAACACGTAGATTTCGTTTTCGATCTCTCAACAAATAAAATGTCTACCCCGACCACCAGTAAAAGCTTAATATTTTAAAAGAAGAACATGTCCATGGCGCTAATCCTGAATTATTTGCCATTTTTTTGAATAGTCAAAAATATTACTTCTTACACAGGCTATAGAAGGACTTCTAAAGGATATCAATATAAATAATGCTAGAAATACAACTGGGACGAACGACGAAGTTTGCCCAACACGATGAATTCGTTGGTGACAAATCGCTGTATAAATTCGTGGTAATAACGACGAAAAACCATAAAGAATTTTTAATGTTTTTAATTTCATACAACAGTGTGACCATAAAAAAATATATACAAAAAACATTAACATTTATTTTGTATATTTATTTTAAATTATATAAAGTAAAAAATAAAACAATAATATAAGTAAAAATTAACATTATTTGCTAAAACATTAAAAATTAAAACGAAACATGGTCAACCCGTATTGTTTGTTCATCATTCGCCGGCGTAAGAAATATAAATATAAATATAAATAGACTTCAGAGTTCGCCGCATATGGCGAATTTAGCCGACGCCGTAGTTGGGTGTATTTACATATCGATGGCTTAATATAAAAAAGGCCTAACTCAATTTTGTAAAAAAAAAAAAAATGAAAACAGCCTTTCTTCGGTACCTTCATTAAAACAAAAATAAATAAGAAATAAAATGTGTTGCATTTTTTTTTTTTTTGAAAATGTTATTAAAATATTTGTAAAATCCGTAAAATTTAGATACAATTTTACGGAATTTATTAAGTTTTTTCCTTCGTCTATAAAGTAACAAAAAATCGAGTTAGGCCTTTTTTATATTAAGCCATCGATATGCACAAATGTGTTTTTAACTTTTGGAGAAGAATATTCATGACCAAAAATTCGTCGTTCGTCCCAGTTGTGTTCCTACTTTTTAGTCGATAGACATAGCATCTCTTGTTTTAGGGCACTAGTGTGCCCTTGTTGCTAAACTTTTAACGTGGTGTTGGAATATGACAAATGTTATGCTAAGTGCTTTAAAGACAAAGGCTAAGAACACTGAAAAATTTCTCCCAAAGGCAGTTTCTGAAGTTTTGGAAAGTATGGTAAACAAGATCATGTTGAATATTTACTTAGCGGCTTTTATAGTTGTGAGAAATACTTGCTAGAGTTCTTTCAGGAAATATCGTTTCATTCTGTTTATAGTTCTCCAGGAAATCCGATAAAGTCGGACACGGTACAATACCTGTCTTTCTTAATTCTAAGTCTGTCGTAGATTGGGGAAAGGAGGCAAAATATGAATTATATTCTTAATGAAATACTTGTGTATATGTCTAAATTGTCTAATTGGGTACTTCTTCCCAATTCCTGACAATTACGTTTTCCAACAATATATCTTCCATATAGCTACTATTCATATGAAATAAAATTCTTTTTAATGTCTCTCAATATTGGCATATTCAAAATGAATATTCACTAGGATGAGACTTATAATTGAAATAAGAGATTTTAACTCGCTAAAATAATTCGATCACACATTTAAAATTAATCGAATTATTCGAATAATTACATTTTTTTAATAAACTACGATATCGTATAATGCCTTGTTTAATCACTTATTTCACCACAATCGTCAATGTTATTTCGTTAATAATTTCAATATCACATTCGCATACGGCCAAATATCAAATAAAAGATTATTGCGATACTGCAACTATTTCCTTAACACATGAATATCATGCAATGACATCGTATGTGTACGTATAGTCGTTTTATAACTAACCCACTTATTCAAAAACGATTATTAAATTTAACAAACGTTTATTGAGACAGATTTGCATATAAAAATTTGCTTAATAAACGTTTGTTAAATTTAATAATCATTTTTGAATAAGGGGGTAAATAAATAAAAATGATTTCTTTGGAATTGTGGCTCCTCACAGTAACATTCATATATAAAGATTTTTTAAGAAATGCTTGTATAAGCAGCATATGGGAAAAATTTGACATTTTACTTATTGACATAAAAGTAGTAAAAGCTTTGATAATATTTAGTCCCCGTTTACACAGAGAAACATTTGGTAGGGAAACATATGAAATTCCCTTTTGTACTTTCCTTCGCGGTCATACAAGGAAACATTGTTGTCGGAACCATTACAGTTTATATTTGTTTTTTTTTTTTTGACATTTGTCTAATTGCAGTGTTGTACACAATAAGTATGAAAGCACAAAGCGTGTATCCGAGAACGGGAAACAAATTTCATATTCTCTTCCCCACCCGTCCCTCTCTTCCAAACAAAATGTTTCCCTGTGTAAACGGGGACTTACAGGCAATATTGTCTCATTTGGCATGGCACAGCTGACTGACTTTGTTTACGAGTCACCTTTGTCAAAAGTTATACTTTTTCAAGTGTTTTTGTTTGACAGTAAATTATTTTGCACAAACAAAATTCCTTTTGTTTCTGTATTGTGTTGTATTTGTTGCAGATTTGCACTCACCTTGTATTATTACACCATGCATTTGGGCTTCCGAGAACGCAATACCAGTTGTTGAAAAGCTTATGCATGCCTTACAATGATTTGATCACGTTATCAGGAAGTATTATTGATGATTTGGATATGCCGAAAATATGTCACATAGCCACCGAAACATTAAATTTATTGGAAACAAAATTCGCGATCTTATAATCTTACGAAATTGAGCTGTTGACCTCCCTCATCATTTGATTTATACAGAGCCAACCGAAACGATAACTAAAAATCCGTTACATGATTAACAACATAGACCCTCAGCGATATGATAAAAGAATCCTATATTTCTCTTTCTAACACAATAAATATTTGAATAAAATTTCTTGCAAATTTAAAATTTGATTATAAAGAATAGAATTGCGATAAAATTTAAATAAAAAATACAAATTAAAAGCATTACTTTCGTTACTTTTATTCGATTATTACACATAAAATTATTCGAATTATGGTAATTTGAAAACTACAAATTTCAAATTAATCGAATAATTATTTGCAAGGAATTTCTAGATTATTCGGACGAATATTAGGATACCCTAATATCCACAATCACAACTGACTCTATACCCTACGCACATCTAGTTTCAACACCTGAGTACTGGTCCAAACTGAATTATGCAAACACTAACATTATTTAAGTTATTTAGTCGGGCTTGAGTTCATTAAATTTAATTTTCATTACATTTTTTTTTTACTGAAGGAATTGTTTTACAACATGAAATCTCTATTAAAAATTGTATTGATAATTTTTCTGTCTAAGCTGGGGTTGAACCTGGGTTGAATTTACATGTTTTGAGAATCACCACATTCTCTCATCAGAATTCTTTGCGTTTTAACCTCTGCACCACTGCGGTGCCTGCTGGCCAACAGTCAAACATCAATCTTTAAACCAGTGTTACCGGTGGTTCGAAATTTGCTGTAATTATCATTTTTTCCCCCATTTTTTATTTACATGTTGTCTCCTTTTTTCTTCAGTTTTTTCTTTCGTATTCTTTCTGTCAAGACTTTGTCTTGAAACCCTGAATACAGTAAAAATAATTTAAAGAAAATTAAATTTAATGAACTCGAGCCCGACTAAATAAATATTAAAAATTTAAAATTAACAGTTCGAATAAAAATTAATAAATTGTTCTTGTTATTTAATTCATTTAGATATCAATAGGCAACAACTTGAATTATTTTAACCTTGAAGTCAAACAGTTTTCAAATACCTTAAATGTATATTAAATTCTATAGAATAAATTTATATATTAGCCCAATTTTCTTATAGAAAAAGCAGCGCATGACGTCAAGAAAGTTACAAAATTTAAACTTAATTTTGTACACATTTCTTGGCTCCTCATTAAAATCTTAAAATCTATGTACATACATACATATATACATATGTACGAGTATGTACAAGAATATAGTTTAATTTAGTTTTAAAATCTCTGCTCTAATTTTGTCTTAATGACAAATTGGACCTTTATTTGGTTTTTTTGCTCTCTGTCTTAAATATTATGAAAACAAACAACTATTTAAAAGAAGAATTGACAATTTCGAAACAAATTAAAATGTGTATTAAAATCTGGTTTTCATCACCTTCATTCTTTACTTAGTGGCAACGACGGCATGTCTTCGTCTTTGTCTTTGCACGCAAGGTACTTAAAGATTAATGGTTGTCATTAAGATTTATCCTTTTGTGGAAACTACTAAATTTAACGAGTTACCGGGAAAAGTGGAGACGCAAGAGCAAGAAAGAAAACAAACAGCTAAAGTTTGTCTTATCTTAAGTTGTTCCAATTTAAATTTTGTCCGTGCTTTTTTCGTTATTTAAAGATAACAAACAACAAGAGATATTTGCCAGTAAGCATCAACCAAACAGTCAACTTACTCCTCCACCTTTTGTTTGTTTATGGGGAAATTAAACTTACTGAAAATGCTTAAGCTCCTGCTGCTGTATTAACATGTTGAAATAGAGAAACAGATGGAGTTGTAGTTAGAGATGTAGACGATGTTTTACGGTTAAATATCCTTTAGGATTAAGGAAACTTTACAGAAAAAGAAACTGAGAAATGTAAATGTAAGTATGGAACATAATAACAAAATAACCAAAGAAGTGATTGAATGAATTTAAAACCAAGTGGTTGTGTTGGCCGGCCATTGCTTCATAGTGTCAGTGGCTGAAGTGGTTGGAGTTTTTGTGGTGCAGATTTTTATGTACGAGTGTGTTTTTGTTTGGTTTTCTTAAAAGGAAAAATCATGTTCAGCATTGTCTACTCAGCTCATGCTGCTGATATTTTATCAGCTTGCTTGTGCTGTACGCCATTATTTTACTGCTTTTGCATCTCCACTGAATACAAGGACCGCTTGATGGCCATTAGACTGAAATATCAAACCATCATATATGTATATGACGATGACAACCAGCAACGAGACTTTTACTACAACGGTTCGCTGTGATGGCTGGTGATGGTATTAAACGTGAACGTAACACAATGCCACAACAATCCCACCAATATTCAGTACGAACGGAAAATTCTGTGTCACCACAAAAAATCAACTGAAAACTGAAAAAATCCCACAAGGCTTCTGGGGCATTGTTTTCTATATTGAGGGATTCATGATTTTAAATTTTTTTTTTTTTTGATTTTTTTGCTACTTTTTTATTTAAGATAGTCAACAGGACATAATCGTTAGTATGCTGGAAAAATTGCAAACAACACAACAACGTATAAAACATCGCAATAAGGACGCAACAATAAAACAACAATAACAACATCAAAGTTTAACAGCAGCAAGCAGTTACCAAAACTGAGTTTAAATATATGCCAACATATGGACTGACTTCAGTCGAACTAGAACAAAAATTCATAGAACATAATTAATTTAAACTGTATTAAATTTTTAATTTGGTAACATTTGACATATCTCAGTCCTTGTAAATATTTACTCTGTGCTACAAACAACAAGCGAGAATATTAACAACAACTTTAACATCATCATTTAAATCAGTTGTATTGCACAACAACAAAAAACATATGATATTCCACCGCAAACAGGAAAAAAAAACAAAGCAATACATACAAAAATCCTCCTGCTGGAAATAAAAAAAAAATTTAGGGCATCATATCTAGCAGAATATTTCCATTGTAGCAGAAACGAAAAGAACTCAAAAAATATAAAACGAATGCTGCAGTTTTTGTCTGTTAAATAAAATTGCAAATGATGAAACTCAAGCAACATTTGTTTAATATATTTGCACTCATATGAATATACATACATGTATAGACGTACATACACATGTATGTGTAAACTATCGCACTTGCAGTGCGACAGTGTCATAAACGGTTGGTTTGACGACATATTTTCAATACTTTCCCCACTTGACCATAGTTTGCATGAGTAACTTAACTTTTGTAAACGATGCTGGACCTAATATTATACGCTCTTCGAATTATATATACTCGTACAGTTGATTCAGAAAGTGAGTGCTCACCCATAAATTAAATTTAAAAGTACATATTGTAGACTTATACTATTCTACACAAAAGTAGTTGACACCACATTTTGAGCGGTACTTTAGTAATATTTAAAATGAATACAAAAACATAAATAAAAATATCAATTAATTCAAAATCACAACGCATAACTAAAAATAGTTCAGTTTTCAACTTCGAAAAGCGAGTGCCCATTTCGAGTTTTTTGCAATAAACATCGCTTAGAAAAATATTTTTGTATTTTGTATGGGAGCACTTGATTTTAATTACGGCATCTAATCTTCTGGGAATAGAATCCTTCAAGTTTTGGGTCACCAAGCAGGGAATTTTGTACCACTTTTATTGTAAAGCTATTATTAGATCAGTCCTATTCAGTGATGGAAAATGAGTTTTTGAATTTCGTACCAACTGTATAAATTAAATGTACTTTTTAATATTTGTTAAATAATCATAAAACTTCAAAACAAACTTTCGAAAAAATATTACCTTATATAACGAATGTTTAAACAATTTTATACTCGATTGCTATTGATTTATTGCACGTGATAAAAAAGAATACGATGTAAGACTTCTTCAAAGAATAATTTACTCTTATTCTGTTTGGCGTCGTCGACATCGTCATCAATTTTGAGTCAACGTCACTTTAACACGACATCAATAGAAATTTGGTATTCCCTAACAGTCTTGTGTCGACGTCGTCTTATTATCGATACATACAACATACATATGTACTTATGTAATATTTGAGTCAGCTGATTTGTTTTGTTTATTTTTTTGGGTACAAACAAAACTTTGTGAATTAATAAAAACTTTTTTAATATCTATGTATATGGAAAAGAAAACAGGAAGGGATTTTCTCCTCCATGGAATACAAAACACCGGTTTCGCACAGTAAAAATTTCTTGTATTTTTATGTTGAAATATCATAATCTTTCTTTAATATCTTTGGATCTATATATATTACCTACACGGTTATATTATATATCAAATTAAACCTAAATTTCTTGACTTTTAAATTTTGTAATTTATTAACTTACTCATATATGCTCTTGCCCGGATTTTTTTTGATTTTTTAAAAAAATATCGGATCAAAAACTTATTTTTCAAAATTGACCCATAAATGATCCACAAAAGTATGTCATGTTATACATCGTTGGAAAGATCTTTCAAATACCTATTTGATATATATCATCTAATAAATAAATGTAGTTTTAGGATATAGCTAATTATATTATAAACTTTGGAGCCCGCCCACTCGAAAATAGGCGGGGCCGACAAAAAAAAAATTATTTGAATTTAAATTGAAAACTCTATTAGTGATAAAATCTTGGAAATGATTTGAAAAATACCACTAAAACCGACTAAAGCCAAATTTTTTTTCAGTTCTTTCACCAGCTTTTCAAATTGATTTGTATTTGTAATTTTTTTCCATATTTTTTAATTACAAATTTTTTATTTTTATTTTTACTATTTAATTTTTTTTTTTAAATTTTTCTTTGTACACAAAAGAATACAACACAACACGATACTAAAAAGACCGTCGACAAAATAAATGGCAACATCGACGTCTATTCAAGTTACAGAATACCAAACAATGTCAACAGTCATCGATAAATGGCAATATTGACAACGAGAATATGGACTTACAACAAACGATATCGTCTTGTGTTGACGACGCCAAACAGAATAAGTTTGATTATCTAACTACTGGTGATATTATAAATAAATGCCACAAAATTGGTCTATATTGCAAAATGCTACCAGATAAAGCGTTTGTTCACGATATGCAACTAGTGTTCCAAGAAGACAGTTACCAAAGCATACTCTAACAATTTCATTTTAGTACATCTGAATCAAAGAAAATTATTCGTTTTAGAAAGACAAAGAGACAGACTTCGTTTCGTAATAAAATGTAAAATTATCTTCATTTGGAATATATCTGTATTTGCTTAAATATATATCTAGAAGGCTACTTCTAAATCTTTAATAATATTATTTGCGTTAATTGACGCAATTATCTTAAATATTGTTATTTATGAATTTCAATCCATTTTGGAGTGTTATACAATAGCCAAAACTTGTGTTTGATGGCATTGTCTTGTGTAAATATGAAGTTTTCTGAATCTATTAATCATTAATTTATATAGATTATATGTAAATTTCCAACTTCAGAAGCGCTCATATAACCCCACACTAGAACTAAGCCACCCCCATGTTTTCTTTTTTAAACTGTGTATTTGGTTTTCTCCACACTCTACATCGTCCATCGTTTCCATATACATACATATATTAAATATGCTCTCATCCGTAAAAACCACTGTGTTGCAATAGTCGTTTGATTTATTTTGATGTTTTTTTTTTTGGCGTTTTTAAGTCGTTTGATCTTGTTTACTTTGCTGATATACATAAGTTTTTTTTTTACGAGAAACACGGCTGTCGTACCCAGACTCATGAAGTACTTTTCGCATTGTATTTGGATAAATGCTTTTGTTGAAGTTGGTTAAATGTATTTGTTATTTTTGTTGCCGGTAGCTTAGAATTTTTCTTTATTTCCCGCAAAATACATAATTGTTTACCATTACAAAGGGCCTGAGGTCGTCCTTATTTTATCTTATTTGCAATATTTTTTGTTTTGTTATATTTCTCAAACATTTTTAATAGTGTAATAAGGTTGTTGAGGTTCGAGATGTGAGATTTTCGCAAATTTATTACTATTGGTGACATTTTTAAAGTTTTTTAATTTATTAAGTCTTTTGACAACAACCTTTAATAAAATGATTTGACATTTTTTGCTACAGCTTCTATAACATTTTATATTTATGAGCACACACTTTTTCAAGTGAAAATTAATGACTACATTTGGTTTTTGTGTTAAACTTATGCTGCTAAATGCTAAACAAATTTTAATTTAACGGTTTCAATAAGAATAACACAAGTATTGAGAATATATGTACATACATATGTATTTCGAATTAAAATCACAAAGAGTTTTAATTACTAGAAACAGCATCTTAAAAAATGTAAAGTGAGCAGCATCTTAAAAAATGTAAAGTGAGCACTCCACTTTCTAAATCAACTTTAAGTATACCGAAGCATTTCCGCCCATTTCGGCCAAGATCAATAGCAATTTCATTAATTTCAATCCACAAACATATTAGACTAGTTTGAGTATATACGCATATGTATTTAAATACATAAAAATCATCCATGGAATATCTAATTTCGAATTTTGCACACAGCCACGACGAAAGTAAGATCCACCTGTATAATCGTATAATAATTTTAAAGTTATTCAAGGCTAAAAAAAAGAAAAGTCAATTATACAAAGAGAAAGTCCAATGTAGTGCTTTTGTCTTATGCTTTTACACGAGCCATTCCAATTAATGGAAAAGAAATATCGATCGATATATAAATTTAATTATTCAATCCTAAGGCATGCCGCAATACTGTCTGTGTAGAGATGATACCGCAAAAAGAAAAACTACTGCAGCTTCGGAATGTGTTTGCATAAGCGAACCCTAGCTAGCTGGGCCTAGCTGGAACTTTTTATATTTTGTTTTTAAATTAAAAATCTCCATTTATTTTACATTTAAATTAATTTAAATTAAAAATCTTTAATTTCTTTATCAACTTCTAACTCATCCCCAATATCAGAAGCATCGTCTTTATTTCCATCAAACTCATACTGAATTTCATTTTCTATATCATTGGCAATTGCCACTGCCAATCCATTATAATAGTTAGGGTCAGATTTTGAAATTGTTTCAAAGAATTTGTCTAACCACCGTGTAAACTTAAAATTTCTATCTTTTAACGTTATAAGAAAAAGCATTGACAATTTACCTTTTGCTAACAATTTTTAATTTCAGTACATTGCTAGATCTGACAACATTGTTAGATCTGACAAGCGTCTATACTGAGCTTAACACTATACACTTGTTAGCTGCCAACGCAACAATAAAGAACTAATTTCTGAAACGTACAAGTAATGTGCACTTAATATAAAACACAAAGGTTAGTCGTGTTTTGGTGTGCTCTTCGATTTTTTACTATTCAAAAGAATGGATCAAAAAAACTCTATTAAGTTTTGTGTAAAAAATTAAATTAAATGCGCAAGGACATATGAAATGTTGACTGTGGCATTTGGCGAGTCTACTATGAGCAGAACACAAGTTCAATTGTGTTATAACCGGTTTATGGAAGGTCGCCCGAGCACGTCAACAACCGATGAAAACATTGAAGCAGTGAAGAAAATGATGTTGGATAATCGTCGAATCACTATCAGAGAGATTGCTGATGATGTTGTCATATCGTTCAGTTCATGCCCAAGCAATTTTTACGGATGTTTTAGGCATGAAATGTGCGGCAGCAAAGATTGATTCAAAATTGCAAAATTTTGAGTAAAAACAACGTCGCATGGACATCGCTCAGGAGCTGTTGAACATCGTCAACGACGATCCAGGTTTTCTCAAAATGGTGATAACTGGTGACGAATCATGTGTGTGTGGCTATGAGATTGGCTATGAATGGAAACGTCCAGAAGAGCCAAGACCGAAAAAATCACATCAAATTGTGGAAAAACCAATCATAGATTTTGCACCATGATACACAGAAAAAAAAATGATAATTTTTTTTCAATTAAACCTTTAATTGATTTTAAAATAATTTTCAATTAAAATTTTAATTGATTCAATTACTTTTTCTGATATTTTCAATTAAATCTAAATTTTTTTTAATTGATACTATCATTTTGTTTACAGGTCCGATTTCAATTAAATTTTTAATTGATTCCACAAATATTTTAATTGAAACTCATTTTTATTTTTTTCTGTGTAAAGCACCGGCTCACACATCGATGCTTTTGCGTGAGTTTTTGGCCAAAAGCAAAACCCTTACCTTGCCTCAACCACCGGACTTGGCCCCCGCTGATTTTTCCTCTACCCAAAACTGAAGACACGGATGATTTGCTACGATTGAGGAGATAAAAGAAAAATCGAAACAGGTGCTGCTGGCGATACCAAAACACGCGTTTCAGATGTGTTTCGAGGATTGGAAAAAACGCTGTTATTATATCTGAGGGGAATTATTTTGAAGGGAACAAGATATAACGGTTATTTTTTGATCACACATCGTATGTGTAAATAACTTTTTATGTAATTTAATGAGCGTAAAAATGCACAGTTTGCGAGACTTTTAAACGATATCATGAGGACTTCATCAATAAGAATTTTTTTTTAATTTGATTAGTTTATTCGTTCTTAATAAAAGTTGAGGTTGGACTGACTTGGTATGATTATGGAAGCGAATCTGCAACCGGATATATTCTTAGTTAACAGTTGTTCCCAAACACAACCACCAATTCAATTTAAGAGTGATAAAAGAACATTAATATTGTGTATCATGGATTTTGTACTCTCCCCGATTTTTTTAACGGTTTGTAGACCAGACCAAATTCAAAAAGTTAATAATAGCAAAATATAACGACAAATTGAATGAGCTAAAAATTTCACGCTAGATTTGAATTTCACAGTTTGAGAACTGACAATTATAATGTGTAGAGTAAAAATGGAGCATTACACGAGAGAATAAAGTATTTAAAAAAAAAAAATAAATTAAGAGTCCACAGCGTCGGGCAAAATCATTTGAAGCGATGCAACTCTTTTTTCCAGGTTTAGATCTAAAAACCTTTAATTAATAATTAATAATATGTTTAAGCTATCTAAAATACTTTTAAGTGGAAGAAAGTGTGAATTAAACATTAAGGGATTTTCAACAAGAACTTGGGTTTTCAACACATGTATATTAGAATAACATGAAAGTTTTGAAATTGATTATTTAAAAATATATCAATATTGTTAACGTCCTTTGCTTGTTAAACGTTGTACTGTATGTCGATCTATGAGGCAAGGTGGTGTGAATTAGATGAAGGCGCCATTTTCCCAAAATGTGATTACAAATTTTGATAATAGAATAAAATTTAGTACTTATTTAAACATTTTAACGTATACATTTTTCAATATTAATTTCTAATGACCCCATGCGCCTAATTAAAGGTTAATAATTTATTTGATTTTTTATTAAAAATATCTATTTTTCTTTTTTTTTTTGGAAATTTTGTAATGTTTGTTGTCAATGGAGACACCTGTTTGTTGTTAATGTTGTTAGTGAGTGCATATATTTTTATGTTGATGACTGTGTATGGAACAGAGTTTCTTTTTATATTCATGATGCCCATATAGGGACCACACGGGCAAACAAACTCCCAAACATGAACATGAAGCACTGTAAGGCAAACAAATAAACACTGAACTTAATGGAGGACAACCGGAAAATTTATTTATAATATTAATTTTATTATTACAGTTAGAGTTAGATATTTAAAAAAAAAACGAACCCTTCATTTGAGTTCATTGTCTCTAAATTTTGGAAAATATTTTAGAAAATATTTAATAGTTTCTTTTTACAAGCAATAAGGTCACTTCAATTTTATATAAAAATATTTAATTTATTTATATATATTTATTTCCAATATTTTAGAAAATACTTTTAAAATTCTTAGAATAGATAATCAATTGGAAGATACAGCCTCAAAACAGGCCACGGTATTTTGGTCTAGATTCCCCAGATACAGTCTTCGTTATAAAAGGGTATATTGGTTTCAGTTTGCTTTTCAAGTAACGATTTAACCATGCCACACTACTGTACAACACGACCAACACTTTCAACACTGTATTGGACCAACATGCCACGCATTTAATTTTATGTAGCTTCATGTTGTTTGTAATGTTATTTTTGTTTTGTTCATCTTTTGCTGTCATCTTGTTGCTGCTCTGTTGTTGATGTTTATTGTTGACGATGGCAATGGTTGTAAATATATTGGTGCTCTGTTGTTGTAATTATTGTTGTAGATGATGCTGGGATTTGGTATTTTTATTTCGATGTGTGTTTGTATGTCATTTGGTTGTTAAAACCAAAATGGTCGTTGTTGTTTTTTAAGAGTTTATTAGTGTTTCTACGTTTATTTGCCTGTATGTTTGTCGGTCTGTCGAAATGTTAAATAACAATAAAAAAAATTCGTTAAAAATGAAACCAACAGCAGTGGCAGCTAAAGAAATGGCCGTACAAATGAATGAAATAAACGTAAAGTGCTGTTTATTTAGAAAATGAAAAGCAAATGCGTCAATTTTCCTTTTGTTGACTTGGGTAAAGCTGTTTTTTTTATAACCATATATTTAACATTCATTTCATTTAATAGCATGCTACTGCGTACACCATTTGGGTAGAAAAATGTAGAAAGGGAAACAAATTTGAAAATCCACTTATATATCTACACCATTTCATGGGCCGAAAACTCATGTCTAAGTCTCTATATTATAACACCTTAAAACACTGGTGCCACCTTTAAAACTAAAATTATTTGCTCTCAATCATTGATAAAAAAAAACTCTTGGAAAGCGTTTAGGAAACATTATACAAGTATGAATATATTAATGTCAAATACAATGGGTTCTTTATTCGTAAAGTTTATCCCTTTCAGCCTGATCTTTATAAATTTTTTAACAAAATTCCGTGTAGCGAAATGGTGTTTTAATATTTGCATGAATTTTTGTCACTGACACATAGAGTTTTATGTCGATTTTTGGTTTTTGTTTTCCATTTTTTTTAAGAACAGGATTTAGTTTGCTAACATTGTTAGTTGGTATGTCGTCGTTATGAAATGTCCTGGTTGTCATAAACTTTTGACCACAATATATAAACGTAAACAGTGAAAAAAAGTAGACATTAAAGGGACAATGCAAAATAACAAGAAAAAGTTATGGACGTGAATAAAATCTGTTTTAATTTTTCTATCAGATTATTTACATATTTGGGAATATAAACTAGCAGAAATTAAGTGATCAATTAATTCATATAAAGTGGGAAGGAAGTATTATAACCATTCAATAGTAATATTAATAGTTAAAACCCGATCTCCAAAAGTTTCGGGATTTTTGGGATTTGTGAAATCTCGAATCCCTGGATTTGTTTTAAAAAATTCCGGCATTTTCGGGTGTAAAAAATCCAGAAAACTAGAGTTTGCTAACAAAGTAATCAACAAAAATTTAAATTTTAAAACATTTGTCAAAGAAATAAAGGTGAAAGAGTTAGAATTAATTTTGGATTGCCAAACTCGAACGCACTATTTGAGGTAACTACAGTTTTTGAAATTTGGAAATTCCTATATAAAAAACTTTAATTGATTTAACCCTTCTATACATGATTTTTTCTTTACTGGTGAAATAGATCGAGGTGTTAATAGTCATGTTCAAAATTAAAGGAAAAATGTTCAATATAAATTTAGCAAAAAACAATATTATGGAAATATCCATCATCATGCAATTTTAGAACATTAGCTTAATACAGAGATGGGCATAATGCACTATATTTTTAGTGCACTAACAATTTCACTTTGATGTTGCACTACCACTAACCATTTAGTGGTAGTGAAATTTTAATAGCACTACCACTAATTATTTGATTTTTAGTGCATTAAAAATATAGTGTCATATGCCCATCTCTGGCTTAATACTAAATAGAGATAAAAGAATGCTTTCAATATTATGATGGAAAAATCCACTATTATGCAAAGAGAAGTTAAAACCTTAAGAGATGAAGAATTTTTTTTTCTTCATTAAACTAACAGTTGTCTCTTGAAATCTGGTTAAAATAACAAAGCTCTTTGTCTGATGCTGTCCTTTTATTTATACTCAACATATCAAAAAGTGATCGGTAAAACCCCTCCTTAAAAGAAGACAAAAAAGAATGATTTGATGATTTACTCAACACTTTAAAATTTTTTAAAAAATCCAAAATTGAAGAGAGAATTTGATAATGAGATGAGAGAGTAATGTTTGATATTAGAAAAACGTTGATTTCGAAACGTATGTAATAATGAATGTCATTGCAATATGTACAAGCCCTCCACAACACCTAATAATGTCAGTAATAATACGGAATAAAATATTAAATGAAAATTATTTGTTTCGGAGGGTGAGAAATGGATTTTCCTAAAAAATTTTCGTCATATATTGGTAATAAAATTAAATCAAGATTCTTTTTAATATACATAAATAGCGTAATACTTTTAAGAAGCTTTATTGATCGATACTATACTGTTGCTTTAAAATTAATATAGAAATTAAATCGAACATTTAATATAATGTTATTATGTTTTTTGTTTATTAATAGTTTATAAACTTTTAATCAGTTTAAATTTTTGTTTTCAAACATATTTATATTTAACATATGTAAGTAATATTTTTGAAATAAATTTTTTTATTTATAAACCAATTTTTTCCTTAAGAAGCTACACAAAGACGTAGCGAAATATTGAAAATAAAAATTTAAATTTTTTAAACAAAAACCTTAAACTTGAACAATTACTAAAATATTGATAATAATAAAAAAATGTCAAATACACTATAATAAGAAATAAACCAATTTGTTTTAAAACATAAATCCCGAAATCCCGAATTACGCGGTTTGAAAAACCAGTCCCGTTTGACATCCCTAGTTGAGACTGAATAATCTCGGAGCAATGTTGTTAAAATAAATTCAGAATATTACAGAAGGTTTTATAAATACCAGGTGGCAACAACACTAAACTAAAAGAAAGTAAAATTTATAGTTTTTAGGCCTACTGTGCAATAACACACTGCTTAGCAAGACTATAGATACAGCATAACTTCGACGTCTTAATATTCCTTCAATGTACTCAATGGGGTTATGATCTGGAGAACATTCGGGTCATTCAAGTAAATTAATATTAATCGAAGACAACTATCCATTTGTTGGATGACAGGGGTTCTGATCTGGAGAAAATTCGGGTCATTCAAGTAAATTAATATTAATCGAAGACAACTATCCGTATGTTGGACGACTTACTTGTGAAGTGGCTTGTTTTGTGGAAAAATAAATTATTTTTTTTTTTTATTGTTTTCTAGAAATGTCACTAATTTCCCATCTAGTCATTTTATGTAATCATTATAATTCATATTTGTGCTTGGAAACGGCAAACCAAGCATACTGTCTGTACAATCCATCAAAGAACCGCTTGAGAAATTTCTTTTTGAGAAATATCTTGCTTTCTTCCGTAGGTCTCTTTAATAGCTGTTCAAGTCTAGCAGTTTTGTGGCGCAGCAATAGCCTTGGCATCAACAACAGCTTTCGTCGAGCAATACGGGCATGTGATGGAAATCGAAAACGAATGAGTTTTAGAAGTCAATTTTTTTGTAATATTGCTGTATTGAAAAACTTTTATCACATAAAATATAAAGATATTCGGTTACTAAAGAGAATCTTAAAACAAAAATTTTAAAAATTAGATTATAAATGCATTAAAATTTATTTTCAAAACTGATTCATTTTCGATTTCGATTTCCATCACATGCCTCTTCATTCTGCAATTGTTACGAGCAGAAAGTTTTTCTCGTGCCGCCACTTTTCTTTTACCATAATAATCAAGATTACTTCAAGATTGTTTACAATTGCTCAAAAACTTTAGCCACGTTGCATTTTATAACAAATTTTCGAAAACTGAATAATAAGAATAAATAGCACTTACACTTTTGTTTTTCTAGCATTCTTCTTTGTTTATCATAAATTGTAATTATAGTTGTGCAACACTAACAATATATTAATGCATAATTTCTCTCTTAAATTAATAAAATAGTCTCTTAAATTTTGGATAAAAAGGGTTCATTAACCATACGATTAAAAAATGTACACAGAAAAAATTATTGCCCAACAAATTTTAATTAAACTTTTAATTGAGTCTTAATTGATGTTTAATTAAACTTTTAATCATATTAATTAAATTTTTAATTGAAAAACAATTTTCAATTAAATAATATAATATTTTTTTTAATTAAAACTACTTTTAATTAAATTTTTACAAAATATGTTAATTGATACTACAAATTCCTTCATCGGTCCACTTTCAATTAAATGTTTAATTCAATATACGAATATTTTAATTGAAAATCAATTTTAATTTTTTCTGTGTACTGCGTTTTAAAAAAGTGTTTTTAACATTACAACAAATAGCAAACATCAAGTGTAATTATAGTAATGTACGACAGTGTTTATTCAAGACGTGATTTTGCTAAAAAAAAAAATGGGGCACGCATTATCTACGACAAAAAAAATTGATTGCAGCCAGAATTTTTGTGTTGTAGCGAAACAAGGTTATACAGACCCAAAATATAAATATAAAAAAAAATAGATAAATTTGGTAAAAATTCAAAAGTTTGCCAAGCAAGTATTAGTTGTGGTCTGAATACTACGCTTTCTGTCTACACATTAATTGCTATTTCGGATATTTATAGTTCTTGAGAAAAAAAAATTAGCGGTTTGGAATAAGTATGTAGCGTACGGCTGGATCGAAAAATTGTGCAACATCAAAGCAAAAATACGGATTTTTATTAGAAGATATGAACTGTAATTATTAAGTATCAATTTGTAATTCAAGAGTATTAAATGGATGTCTTTGTTATATAAATATTTAAAAATTTAGATGACCGGATTTTATGCGAACAATTCTTCAAGTGTTACTAAATTTCATTTATGTAGTGTTAGAAATCATGTACTTTAAATCATGTACTTGTTGTTGTATATTGGCCGTGTGATTTAACGCAAATGGAGCAAATTTTGACAAGCGCAACAAAGACTACAGGACCATATTTTCTTATTTAATACTATTATTTAAATATAAAGCCCTTAAATATGAACCTTTGCAGTAACATTTTATGCAATCGAGTGAAAACTAAAATGCTGTTTAGAATTTAAAATTAAAATTTCTTTATTCTGAATAATTCTTAATGTGAATTATAAAAAAAAACGCTATCTTATTCACATTTCAAATGCAAAACTTTTGAGAATTAAATAATTTATGCCAATTACAGTTGTTTCCTTTTTCCTGCTTCCAATTGTACGTTTACTAATTGAATTTATTCTAATTAAGCTAAAACTTTTCCTCCTATAATATTTTCATACTCGCCATTTTCAACTCTTTCCGTTTTCTCTTATTTTCGCCGTGTTTTATTTAATTTGTTTTTTTTTATATTTCAACAAGTTTATGGAAAATTAGAAAGCGAACTGTGTTGTATTGTGGCTCAGTAGATTTGCAATTTGTTTGATTATTTGAGACGGCATTCAAAATATTAGATTTTTATGCGTCGTTTAGTTTTTCATCTCTTTGATGGCGGTTGTTGTGGTTGCCGTGAATTGATGCTGGTGGTTGGATGTTGTGCTTGACTGTATTGGTGGTGGTGCTTTAATTTGCTTTATATTAAATGATATTTATCCCAATAAAATATTTGATTATTACATTTCATGCTTGAGTGATGTTTATTTTACAAGGGTCATTGTATTTTAAATTTGACTTAAAGTGTAATTGTTTGGTTAGAATTTTTAGTGAGATCACAACATGTATAAAAATATTTATTTTCAGCAGATATATACAACAAGAGTTTTTTTTTTTTTTTTTAATAAAAAAGAGAAAATTATTTAAGCATAAACTGCGACATTTGCAATATTTTGTCAAAAAATAAATTTCTATAAACGAATCGCAAGCAATTTGTTGAAATTAATGGTCAAAAAAGTTCTCTTAGAGCTGTTGAATATGGCGTGCCACAAGAAAGTGTACTTGGTTCTTTACTGTTTAGCATTTATCTAAACGATATACAAAATCTCCAACTCCTTGGAAAACCGTTTATGTATGCGGATGATATTTGTATGTTCTACCCCTACAAACACGAAACAGTCGCAAAGGTTTATATGGAACGGGATGCATCGTTACTAGCAGAATTTGCAAAAATTAACAAACTTCTTTTAAACCCACTTAAAACTAAAATAATGAGATTTAGACCGCATAGTAATCACACTAACTCTAGTATATTTGTGGATGGCAACGAGATACAGGAAGTAAACTCCGTTAAATATTTAGGTATGAAGCTACAGAATAATCTTTCATGGAGTCAACATATTAGAAGCTTAAAGTCAAAATTTGCTCAAGCTGTAGGATTGCTTTATAAATTCAAAAACAAATTTGATGGCACAACAAAATTATTACTTTATAATGCATTAGTTCAAAGCCACTTCAATTACGGTGCAATCGTATATGGTTACAAGAAGAGCATTGAACGCAAAATGCTACAAAGAGTACAAAATAAAGCCCTGAAAGCTGTAGGTAATCTACCAATAATGTATCCCATAATGCCTTTAAATAATATTGTGTTTAAAAATATTCTACCAATCAATGGAACTTATTACTTGCAGCTGTTAATTTATGTTTTTAAATGTATGCATGGAATTGGTCATCACACAATACATTTTTCGAGAAATCAATCTGCTATCAACTTAGCAGTTTCCCAATGTAGACTGGAAGTTACAAAACAAAGAGTTGAATACATGGGTAGTCGTGAGTTCAACAACTTGCCGCAATATTTAAAAAACATTAATAGAATTTCAGTATTTAAAAGAAACGTTAAAAATTATCTAATACAAAACATACAAAATATTTTAATGTAACATTTTGATTAATTTATTACGTTATTTTATTATTTATTACATTACATTACATTACATACGATATCGAACGATAACGTTCGCTTAGATAAGACTTAAGACACACACTTTTTATCGTATCTATTTTTTTCTCAATCAAGTTTTATTATTCCACAATCAAGTTTGTATCTTAAGTATTATCTAAGCGAACGTTATCGTTCGACAGGGGATTTCTTCATTTTCTATGCCATTGTGTCAGTATGAATGACTGGATGTCTGACAGAACGAAGGCAGGAAGGATTAACTAAAAACATGAGTATACACAAACGTATGCATGGAATGTTGAACTGACATTGACAGCATGAAAATACAAATTGTCTGCATTTTTAAGTAGTCATCTACTTGCTACATAGATATCCGTCTTCAGTATTATCTTTCCCATCCCCTTCTGTGGCAGTTATTAACAGCACATCTCTTGCTATTCGAAACAGTTTCAAAACTCGTTTCTCTGAAATAAATATCAGACACACGTTACCTGTATGCGGTATAATATAATTTACTACTTATGATTACTGCTCCTTTTGTTTCTAAGAGGTTTTATTTTAAGCTGGTGGGGTGTGGATGAAATGGGTGTAAGCTAAGATACATTTATTTTAAAGACGCAAAATATTTCATTTAAAACTCAAAAGTCAATTCAATAAAATTTAATTACAATTAAGTAAGTCTGTCATATAGACCACAATATATTTTATTGATAAGCAAACAGTAGAAAGCAAGTAACCTATACTTATTTTCACTCAATAACTTAATTGTTTTAATAAAATGTTGATACAATTTTTGACTGACTTAAAGCAATTATTAGTGGTTAAAGAAAGCTGAAAAAGAACTTCCAAAGAAGCAGTAAAGTGTAGCAGTAGTCGGTAACTTGGTGTATGTGCACTTCTTCTGATGAATGATTGTGAATTTTGATATCTCATACCACTATAATATATGACAAAAGACTACATTTCTTTTACACAACTTAAACGGCTTTCTTAAGCACTGTAGGGGAACTTCATAAACTCAAAATGAAACAAACTACAAACTATATACATAAGTACTGAATAGTTTCATTTTACTTTGCAGCTCTTGAATAATTCAATAATTTCATCTTTGTACTCGTATGTATTGCTTTTGTAATACAATTTTTGGTCCTGCCACAACGTGCACACGTGTTAATGCCGCATATAACTACAAATTTACATTTATGTTGCTTCATTTCCATATGTGTTTGTGTTAAGAAGGTTGCTGCGTATGTATTAATTTACCACTTGTACTTTATAAACAATTCATAAAGTTTTACTTTCATAGTTTGTATGTATGTGTTGCAGTATGTTGGTTGGAGCTTTTTCAAAGGAAAAAAAAAGAAAACCTGTTAAAATATTAAGTTTATACCTTCTAAATACAACTTGTTGTTAATTTATATATGAATGAGGTTGTTTTTTATTTAAGATAGATTTATATATGTTTATTTTTGTTTTATGTGGTCAAATTTAAAAAAAATTTTGAATAAATTTGAATATACTTACCCTCAACTCTAAAAAAACGGCCCACTCTATGGGCCATTCATATGAAATATATTGGTATATATAAATATATATTATTAAGAACTGGCAGAATTTCAATTCACATCCTATTCCTGTTTGATTTCAGATAATTAAATAGGAGTAAGACATGTGTAAGTTAAAGTAATGATTTCTTGGACGAATTGTATTAATTTATTAGGCTGTATTTTTATTTTTTATTATGTATATAGGCATTTCCACATAAAGTTCCATACGGACAGAAAAAAATAAAAAAAGTATATTGTAGCGTTCTCTATCGTGGAAGTGTGCATATTTATAGTACACATAAAAAGTATTAAAACAAACTTCTTGCCCTTGCACAGAGAGAGAATAGTTAGTTTTTCAAAAACATTTTTATTTGTCAATATAATCTCCTGAAACTTCAAAACACTAAGTGCAACGCGTATCTAGCAATTCTATCCCTTGATTAAAACCGGTTTCCTCTAGGCCTTCAAAATAGTGGTTTACAACTGTGATTGCATCTTAATTTGAGGTAAAACGCATCCCAGCTAGGAATTTGATTTAGATTTGGGAACAGGTAAAAGTCACTGAGAGCTAAATCAGGAGAATAAACTGGGTGGTCAAGCACCTCGTATTTAAATTCATTGTTAAAACACTCTTGTACCCTGGTGCGTTGACTGGATGAAAAAGTATTTTCTTGTATTGTAAGCCAGGACGTTTTTCTCGACCTTTTACATCTAATTACTCCAAAATGTTGCAATAGTACTCTGAAATTTTTGTTTTGCCCTTTTGCAGATAGTCAAGTCCCAAAAAACCGTTGCCACAACCTTACCAGCCGACTGAATTGTTTTGCCTTCTTTGGGGCACTTCCTCCAGCTTCTGTCTATTGCTTGGATTGTACTTTTGTGTCTGGCGTATAGTGGTGGATCCATGTCTCATCAACAGTTATAAAACGACGCTTAAAATCTATTTTGTTTTTCTTAAAACGATTCAAACAAGCTTGACTTTCTTATGCGTTTTTGGTCGACTGTTAACAAATGCGGCACCCATCTTGCAGAAAGCTTTTTCATCTGTAGTTCTTCATGCAAAATGCTCATATGAGATGCAAATGATATTAACTACTTCATGCTCTGTTATTTGTCGATCATTTACACTTTGGCTATAATTTCTGTTGTTGTTGTTTTTTTTTGGACGTCCACTGCGTGGTTCATCCTCAATGCTTGTACGACCACGTTTAAATTCAGCAATCCAATTTTTTACTGTTGCATATGAAAGAGCACTTTCACCTGTCACATTCACCATATAATTATGAATTTCTTGTCCCGATAAACCTTTTTTATTTATATATTTAATGACACCACAAATTTCTAATTTTTCCATTGTAAAAAAAATCGCGGTTGTGTCTTTATTGAACGCCTCTCCATGGAGGAGTTGGCAGATCGAAAAGAAATTTAACATGTATTTATAACACAGATGGAAGTTTCCAAAACACTTAACTTTTGTTCTGTTTATACCGCGCTTTCTGGTCTAGGTTAACAAGTTTTTGAACCGCCCTCGTATTTCACTTCAAAGGTATACAAATGTAGAGTTCGTAATCGTAATGTGAGTTATTACAAAAATACCAAAACAAAATTAACACACTCGTTCTACATTTAACACTGCTATTGCTATTTATTTTTCTATTAATTAATTTATTCTCCAATATTATAATCTTGATGGCAATAAATTGCTTCCTCATATTAAACTATAAATTTACACACACTTCTTTCAAACTCTTGTATTGATTAAAAAAGTCCCATTTTCAAAGAGCAACTAAAACGGAAATTAAAACCAGATACTATTAGCTATAATTCTACTTGCACTTTTTGCTAAGCGCAACATGGCCGTTAAACAAGTGGTTCTTTTTTTTAACAGACCCAAAATACAAAATATTTTTATGAATATTTACACATGCAACCCAAATACATACTCCTGCTACAAAAAACAAATACATATGTACGAGTATATACCATTAAAACTTCCATAATTATGTATGAGTTTTCATTTATATTCAAATAATACGGCCAAAAGTTTGCTGCTTTATGATGACAAATTTTCGAAAAAACTTTAAAAAATAACCAAATATGTACATATGTATGACCAACAAATAATAACATGACTCTAATACATTATGCATAAATACATAAATACATACATACTCGTATTGTAGATACATACATTGAAACAAAATTTGCAAAAGACTTGAAAAGTGAAGACAAACTCTCTAACACTTTAGCAATTATAGAAAATCCAGCTAATTTGAGTCAACCTTCTTGTCATTTAACTTTTCAACAACAACATAAGAAATGTTTATCTTTTTGGTTGCTGTTGCTTTGCCTTTTCAGCTACAAACTAAAACACAAACATCAATGATAAACTTGTCATATTGCTGCAAATAAAATTATTATATTTGGCTGTACAGAACAGTTTATACCCTTCATTAAAACATCAGTAATCGATGCCTTGTATTGCTGTAAAATGTGAATGGGCCACATTTAAAGAAAGATTGTTTAATATTTCAGATGTCCCGGGTGATTCAAGCAGAGATACTTTTTTCAATGGCCTTTTTTGACAGATCACCTGTGAGACGTGTTATTTTTGTTTACCATTGTTTGGCATTTCATAATGGAAAGACTTACGCCTGAACAACGTTTACAAATCGTTCAACTTTATTACGAAAATTCATGTTCTGTGAGGAATGTGTTTTGTGCACTTCGCTCAACTTATAGTCAACATAATCGGCCTACTGAGCGTACTATTCGCAACACCATCACACATTGACCCATTCATTATTGGATAATATTCGACCGAATAGACCACGTCCAGCACGCTGTGAAGAAAATATATATAGGAAGACCGTGTAGAGTCTATTCGGCGCCGTTCGCAACAACTCGGACTGACGTATGGAACGACTTGGCGCATTTTACGTCGAGATCTTAAATTGCAAGCGTAAAGACGGCGCCACTTCCCAATCATCGCATCAGTCAATGGATTTATTGAAAGAAGACTTCGGTGAGTCTGATATTACACCGTTAGACTTTTTTCTGTAAAGTCTAAAGTTTATGCGGACAAACCCGCTTCGATTCAGACCTCGGAGGAAAACATCACGCGTGTCATTCGCCAGTTACCAGTCGAAATGCTCAAACGAGTCATCGAAAATTGGACTCAACGGATAGATCATCTGCGACGTCGCAACGGCCGACATTTGAGAGACATAATCTTCAAAAAATAAATGCCAAAGAATGTTCTTTCAAATGATGATAAACATTCCCCATTAAATTGGAATTTTCTGTGATTTTTTTTTCTTTAAAAAAGTAGGGAACCTCGAAATGGATCACGCTTTACTACACATCTGGAATGTTTGGAATGTTTCAGAAATGAACAATGTTTTGTTGTTTGCAATAAATTAGTAATAAACATGAGATCACGAATGTGACAACAAATGTAGAAAAATGAAAATCTGGTAAAAGAAATATACTCGTTTAGGTAGTTCTTTGAGGCTTTCTTTTAACTTAAGTAACATAATGTGGCTTTCCCATGTAGTTGTCTTCTTGAATATTTGTTTTTGGTTTTTCAAAACCTTTGGTATGTTTTAGCTGGCAATAATAATAACTTCTAGTTATTTCAACTAAAAATTATCTGTGGTATACCTTTTTTGCTAATTTGGATAGTACTGCGATGCTTTATCGGTAGAAACTGATTTGTGCTTTTGCCGATCTGTTTTCGTTTTTCTTTCGGGATTAAAATGTTTTTACAAAAAACGATACCCTAACAATAGCGAACGCGACAAACTTTGAAAATTAAACCAAAGAGCTTAGTATGATTATTGACTTTTTTTTAGTTGAAACAAGTAATTGCAATAAATTCTAACCGCGAAAAAACTTTACGATTTCTATTCAAGTGTTAAGTGTATTTAGACCATATTTTTTTACAACCTTGCTCATTTCATCTTGCGCCGTCTGTTGCCACTTTTAATATTATGATGCTATTATATTTAATTTTTGAAGTAGAAGCAGTTTTTGCAAAGAACTTTGCATGCACGTTTTATCCAGAAAAACCACAGCTGGGAATATCAGCAAGGATTTATAACTTTGATTATAATATCAAAGTACCCTGAAGTACTTAATTTAAGAACATTCAAGATCTCAGTTTGAAATAGATGTAATAATGTCGATTTCATTAATAAACTGCGCTGGACTGGACGGGTGCAATTAAATCTTATTGAATGTTCATTATGTTTCAGTTATATTGCAAACGCTTGGTTTAATAAAGTAGACCTAGCAGGAAAGTTAAGTAAAACAAGACGATGTAAATAAGGCTACGACTACATAGTTATTCAAACTTATACATCTTTATCTTGGTAAAACACAATAATAATGAATATCATCATAATAATGATGCTGGCTAATGGTAATGCCAGTGCTACTAGTGTCAATTCTAATGCCAAAAATGTTCAAGTTTGGTTTATTTCCGTTTGGTCTCCATACTATATTGAGCTAAAATAAACTTTTTTTGTTTCTGTGTTGGCTTCCTTAAGACTCCTCTAGTTCAAACACTTAAACGAACATTCAGCCGTTAAGCCATAGCTTGCTGCATATATTTTAGCAAGTTTTATGAAGTAAAATCAAAGCATCAGTAGCAGTTGAAAAATTTTCCCCCACAAGCAAATGAGTAGCAATATGTCAAATGATAATTATGTACATATACTTTATACTACATATACTCACACAAATATATAATTTTATGCAAGTATTTATGTACATACATACATACATACATACATACGTCTGTAAGCCAAAAGTTTATTTCTTTAACTGGGTCTGTCTTATATTCTGTGTTTTTCTTTGTGATTATGTATGCATGTATGTACGTATGTTTATGTATATTGGTATGTTATGACATGTTATTAGTCTTGAATGTTTCCTGGTTGTAAGAAAATGCCTTAAATTCAAATTCATCCACGGATATCCTTCGAGCTAACAAAACAACTATTTTGCATCAACATCTTAATCATCGCCATCACTAGTAACTGCAGCAGCATACTTTTCATCAGCAGCACACTTCTTCATCACCAACAATAGTTTTGGAAATAGCAATTGTAGTTGCAGTGACAGTGGCAGTAGTGTCATGACAGCTAATGCATTTTATTGTTATTGTTATTACTTGCATGCAATGAACTTCAAAACTACACTCAAAGAAATTTCTTTCAAGCATATCTTTATTGCACATTATTTTTTTTTATTTTAATATTTTATTTATTATTAATTGTAACCGAAAAGCCTATGTAGGCCAAAAGTGATTACGTATTTAGAATATAATTTTAACACAAGAGTTTATTAAAAGTATTCAATTGTTCAAATTATATTTATTTCTCAGCATTTAAAAAAAAAATAATTATTTAACAAAATTTAGTAACAACAATGACAATTTCATATATCCGTTCCATTGGTATGAACTTATTCCACTTATGACATTAAGTCATTCCATAAACGTAAATTTTTTTTCTTGGACCAGAGGACGACCCCTACTTATGCAATGCATTGTGTTGGAACTAGGAAAATAGGTTATGGATGGGAGGTTAGAGGAAGTAGCGTTTGTGAACATGTGACTTGAATTTTCCTATACTGAAAGTGGCAGGGAATACTTCTGCTGGTAGTTTATTCCACATACGGACAGTACGGCTAAAGAACGAATTTTCCCTGTAGTGTGTTCTGCGATCAACTGTCTAAGCGATCACAAATGGGTGAGCCCTGACTGAAGAACATGTATTATGTAAAAAACTACGTGTTTCAGGAACACGTTGCCTGATTTCAGCAGAACACATTCCATTATAGTATCGATAGAACAGTGAAACACAACCCACATTGCGACGATGCTCCAATGAATCAATAGAGTTGGATACCCTACTGTCACCGATAAGCATCTTAGCTCTTTCCTCTACCCGGTGGAGTAACACCGGCCCATACATGAGAGTTGTATTCGGCCGAATATAGGTGATGTAAATAGTAAGAAGATCAAAATGGAGTGAAGTATTTTCTACACCGTTTTAAAAAACCAAGGCACCTGAGCGCTTCTTTCGACACTTGCAAAATATGTTTGGTCCAGCGGACATCATACTGGATTCTCATGCCTACAACGTCAAGAGTGTCTGATTCCTTAATATTTACACCGCTAGTAAAAACAGATGAAGCAACATGATCTGTTGTGCGTTTGTGTTCTAATAAACAACACTGAGTCTTAAGCTATGTGTCCACGATCGTCAGATATTACAACGCTGTCATATCTACCAATGTGCTAGCAATGTACTGACATTGAAAAATTTTTAGCAAAAGGTAAATTGTCAATTTACACAACTGTAAAAAAACTAACAATTTCCTTGTCACACAATGAATTTATCTGTCAACCGAAATTGTCAGTTCACACGGTTGTCAGATTGTTGTGTGGCATTGTTAAATTTGTTTTGCAGCTCTGTGTGTGTGTTTAAAAATTTTAAATATTGTCATGGAACAAAAAAGAGCAATTGGAACCATTTTATCTGCACTCTATTAAACAGGATTCATCAAAAAATATGTCGCTATCCATTTTTTATTTTCTTTAATTTAATTCTTTAATTTTCTTCCACTTTTTTCAAAAATTTTTTTAATACACACTTGTTTGTTTATTTATGTATATACAGAGTTGCATTTAGAAATAATTTCTATGACAATACTGTTATTGGCGGATGCATAAACTTTGCACATATGACAATGAAAAGTGTTTGACAATTATCTTAAAACACTGACAATGCCAAAATTGTGTGTTTACACGATTGTTAGATGTGTGACAATATTTTTGTCTTCCAATGTACTGAAAATGCTTTTTCTTACAACATTGGAAGACAACAATTTTAAGTTTACACGGTTGTTAGACAAATCCTGCTCATTTTCCTAATAACGTTGTAATATCTGACGACCGTGGACACAATGAGTATGAATGGCAAATGTTGCTATCATCTGCAAAAGAATAGATAAGGTTTGAAGTTTGACATAGAAGGTTATTTATAAAGATGAGAAATAAAGTGTAGAAAGAACGGAGCCTTGCTTACGGTACTCCTGAATTAACCTTGAATTGTCGAGATAATCTTCCGTTTTCATTGTAGATTCTATAAATGCTAAAGTGCCAACCCCTGGTGCCGCCATAGAATCCCAGACCATTACTGAGCGGCATTTATGTTTTACCTTCGTTCTTCAAAACTATTAAATAAATAAATGTTGAAGAATTTTTGCCTTTTACACGAGTTTGTAGCATTTTGAAGAGCAATCAATCGTGTAAATCTAGCTTAAGTGTGTTATGAATTGCAGAGGCGCAATTGATGTTTGCCTTCCAATTGTCAATTATTTACTACTTAACGTTACAACTTTATATCTTTTAATGATAAATAAAGTGCCGTTCGACCTATTTTTAGCTACATATTTATTTTAGTAGTTGTATGAAAATAACAAAAGTTATTACAATTTCTTGGTGACCGATCGACAATACATTTTTACATTTTAATAAATTTGTTTTAAGTAAATTTTTTAATCAGCGTAAGTAATTGACGAAGGATTTTTGTAAATAATTGTATTAAACCTGGGACAAATAATTAAAATAGGAGAGTACTTTGTTACTATAAACGAGAAAAACTCCTTATAGCTGATATACAAATTAAATAATAATTTAAATATACCAAATTTATGGCAGCATCAGTGTTTCTTATTTTTTCGCTAGACATAATGCTTCAATAATTTTTAGCTTCCGTACATTTTTGCCCAATTTTGTCAAACTTCTTTTTTTTAGTAAAAACTAATTATAAAAATGTTTACCATTTAAGATGGAAAACTATTGTTATAACGCTGACAACAGATGGTGCATGACGATAATGTTTTTAGGATAATATTGTCTGAACACAATAAACAACTCATATTTTTGAATAGAAACCTAAAAGATATTTCAAGGTCAAAATGTTTAATGATGATTCAAAATGATTTAAATAAAGAATCTTACTGACTACTATAATCACACTATACGCTTTGTTTTGATTTTAAACGTATGTCGCGTTTTCTATCATTTTAGCATGTATATAAACAGATCGACAAGAGCAAGACAAAAGCGATAAAGCAGCTGAGTGGTATCAAAATTAACAATAAACTGTACCCCATTCAAGCTAAAGGTTGTGAAAAAACGAGTAGTTTGTCACAAAAAAATGTTTATATGCACAAACTTTCAGTTTTCCCTGGTTATGATGCTTTTGTTCACAAATGAGCTTTAAGGCTAACTTAATTTTGACATATTGACATTCTGCACTAAAATATTCCTGTTAATCAGCATATTCAACTCATTACTTTATGAGAGTAATTGAAAATTTACAATGGTATTCATTCAATACGAAACTAAGGGCCATTATTACAACTTGCCTCTAATGTTCTTAATAGTAAAAGGTAACTTTAATTAAAGTGAGGAATAAAGTTACCTTTAAAATTTTTCGTTATTACAGTTTCCTTGTAAAATAAAATAATGTTTGTCTAAAATATGGCCATACCAGTGAAAAACCGATTACTTTTGACAAATTACTGACAAGAAACCGAAAATTGTTTGTGTTTGTGAAAATATTTGTTTGTGAAAAAATATAAATCCATTTCTGTTTATTAAATTATTTATTGGCAAAACAAAATTAGAATAATTTATTATTCATGAAGTTGAAAATTTTGCAGAACATATGACAACTTCAAATGCATAAACCTCACTATAAAATTTAAGGGCAAGATGATCTTCCCTTTAGCTTAGCGGTCGCTTTTAGATTAAAGTAAAATTATAATAACCAAATACTTCTTATCTGTCCGATAACCTTATACCTTTCACTATTGCCAAGTTGTAATAATGGGCCTTAGTATTTTGCCTTGTTTATTTAAAACGAAATTATATTTGAAATGTGAAAACGTTTTACTTTTTCCCGTGTACGAGTATTATATTAAAACCATTGAATACTGCAAATTGATATTTATATACAAGTACAAGAGGAGTGCACACTTCGTAAATAGTTTACACGTTTTTTATGGTAAGGAGCAACACATTTTGGTATCTAATTAATAAAGTTCAAATATTTTGTTATATTTCTTAAGGTACGGTCACATTTGGCAAATATTTAGTCAAAAAAGCCGACCCACTTGTTTTAGCACACATTTATTTGATGTTGCTTACTCGTACAAAAAAAATAGTACGACTAATAGGACTAAATATTTTTTATTTATTTATTTACAACTTGTTTATAATTAAAATAAATTAAAAGAGAAAAGCACTAGCAATGAAGGGTGCCGGCTTGAAGACTAAATATTTGTTGTTTATTGTCCTAAATAAACCAAGCTTTTTTAAATAAATAAATAAGTCCAAATATATTTTATTTAGTGGTTGCATCTTTTCAAATTCAAAATTTGTCAAGGTAAACTACATTTCACATAAAATCCGCTTGCATAAATGCAATATCTAAATTTGTAAACTTCAAACTGGTTCGAACAATATATAATTACCCTGTCAAATAGTCCATGGATGGATGTTTTAATAAAATCTTTTCAACCGTTTAGCGGTAAGTGATGTGTCAAAACAATTTCAGTTATAAGTCCAATACTGTTTGCAAAATTTATTTCGCGTGTACTCCTTATTTATATGTATGTAACAAAGAAACATATGATATTTGCCTGGCTTTTCGATGAGTATGTAATCGTGGTTACAGTATTTACAATAGCAGTGTTGGCAATGTGAGGCCAGTCAGCCACAAACGGAAGTCGTTTTCAAAATGCCAACAATGACAGCGACAACAGTTATGACTTTGAATTTGACTATTAAATGAAAATGAACTGAATACATAGTTATGTATGTATGTATGGATGTATGTACGTATACGAGGTCTGATCAAAAATAACCGTTATTTTTAATTTCTTTCAAAAAGTATTTATTTGTTCATCAAAAACTATCTTGTCCTCTTCAAAGGAATCCCCCTTAGATATAATACATTTATGCCAGTGTTTTTTCCAATCCTGCAAACACTTCTGAAACGCACTTTTTGGTATCGCCAACAGCCAAACGCTTTCCTTTCATCAGTGTCTTCAGTTTTGGGAAGAGAAAAAAGTCAGCGGGATAATAGCGGTTTTGTTTTTGCCCAAAAACTCACGCACAAGCATCGAAAATCGCAAACGGCATGACCTTGTGGCAAGAATTCATAATGCACCACGCCATTGCAGTCGAAGAAAACAGTGAGCAAAACCTTCACATTTGACCGAACTTGACGTGCTTTCTTCGGTCTTGGCTTTTCGGAACGTTTCCATTGGAAGGATTGGGCTTTGGTTTCAATGTCATGGCCATACACCCATGATTCGTCACCAGTTATGACCTTTTTGAGGAAATCTGGATCGTCGTTGACGATGTTCAACAGCTCCTGAGCGATGTTCATGCGAAGTTGTTTTTGGTCAAAATTTAGCAATTTTGAAACAATCTTTGCTGCCGCACATTTTATGCCTAAAACATCCGAAAAATTGTTTGGGCACGAGCCGAACGATATGACAACATCATCAGCAACCTCTTTGATAGTGATTCGGCGATTATCCAAAATCATTTTCTTCACTGGTTCAATGTTTTCATCGGTTGTTGGCGTGCTCGGGCGACCAGGACAAGCATCCTCATTGACATCTTCTCGGCCTTCCTTAAACCGCTTATACCACAATTGAACTTGTGTTCTGCTCATAGTAGACCCGCCAAACGCCACAGTCAACATTTCAAATGTGCTTGCGGAATTTAATTTTATTTTTACACAAAACTTAATAGAGTTTCTTTGATACATTTTTTCGAATAGTAAACACCAAAACACAACTAACCTTCCTATCTGTCAAAAACAAACTGACAACATAACTCACGGTTATTTTTTGATCAGACCTCGTTTTTTTTACGGTACTATTATTAGTATTATTATTTCTTTTTTTTTTTGATATAAATACACAAATATTCCTTTGAATATAATCGGCATACAAATGCAGGACTTTGTGTAAAAACTTGTTAAGTCACAATTTTAAAATACTGAAACAAAAACTTTCAAAGTTTTAAATGGCCTTAATTAATTAAGTGTTCACGTTAGGTTAAGAAATATATTACAAATTTGTTACGGTGAGTCTTTTGAAATCTATATATAAATCAGTAAAACTTATACAGATTAAGCAAAATTTCATTTTATATTTACATATGTATGTATGTACATATATACATTTTAATGTCACAACTATAAAGTTAATAATGAGGCAGAGTGTAGTTGTAATTAAAATACATGAGCAAAAACACAGTATTATACAGACATATTAATATAATGGGGTTTTCTAAGAGAATTTTGTTTTTTAAAACAAAATAAAGTAAAGATTTTTTAATTTATTATTTTACTTTTAATTTATTATTTTTCCACAATATTTTGGGAAAAATATCCAGAACACATATCGTACCAAACAGTGACATATGCAACATGCAAAGACATCTGAACAACTGCTCTTAGATTTTCAGAAGTCCGGTTGGATTCATTGTAACATCTAGCAACATCAGTAAGAAAACTTTGAAAATATTAATGTTATTCCTATATGCTGGAAAACAAAATTTCTTGTTGATAAACCCGTTACATATGTATGTATGTGCAATATAGTTTAACTAAAGAACGGAAACAAGCTTTTAATGTAACAGATTATGTAAATGTTTTAGTTGTTTTAGAACAATATACGTAAGTGTATCTTTGTGTATCCTGCTGAGTTTAAGTTAGCAAAAAAAAAATGTTTGTTGGTCAGTTGTTCTTTAAGTATTTTGAAAATTTCCTTTATGTTGCTGTAAGAGTTGGCATACAATCATAAAATATAATATTTGCCATGCAGACACATGTATTTGAAGCGTAACCGCCACTTTTGACTACAATTTGCCAGTGGTCTTTATGAATACATACGAACTTACTTACAAACCCATATATGTAAGTATATGCACGAATGAAATTAGTTGCAAGCTATATGGAGCGTTTAATTTTAAGATATTTTTAATGTTTCCTGGACCTAACAACCTGCATAAGTTGCTAAAAATAATTATTCTATAATTGCACATTCACACAAAATTGCGCTTACACATACATACAAACATACTAGGATGGCCCTTTTTTGGTTTTTCAATGCTCTCAATGTCTTAAATGTTTAGAGGTTGTACAATAAGTAATATTTGGGGACCGTTTTCAAATTGACCAATTTAGCGAAAATTTTGCTTTTAAAGTTTCTTTTAAAATAATTTTTTTAAAAATATACTGCGTAGCCAATGTTCTATCATTAACTTTCATTTTGTATTTTACATTTAATCATCTATGGGTAAATAACGCATGAGTCTAGCCAGACCTACTCAGTTTTTCATATACTTAATTAAAAAGTGAAGAACATATATAGTCGTATGTATTAAAATGTTTAAATAAATTATGAATAAATATTCATTTGTTAAAAGGGGAATCACAACTTTCATTATCAACAACACAAACATAAAGCAAGGGTGCTGAAAAGTTTAACGACAGTTTCAATTAAACTTGTATCTTATGAATTAACTAGATGGAGTTACTTGTTAATATGTTTAAAAGATATAAATAAATAATCAGAGATAACTAGAAAAAATATAATTAAAACCAGCAAGAAAAATATAAAAAAACCAGCATTTACAATACAAAATATGACAAGATCCCCATGTGTTACAAATGTGATGTGTGTAGTAAAATATTCGAATAAGTGTCCTTCTATATCCTTTTCAGGATTTATTTCTCTAAATATTTATAGCGTACAGGTGGTCTATATGGTTGAGCAATGTCAATGTCACCTCCCACACCACCTTCACTTCATTGTATATAGTATCCATATGTTGATATGTCACCCCACAAATATTCAATGGGGTTTAGACTTGCACTACTTTAGATCATTGTCATGTTGGAATTGCTATATAAAAAGCAAATTTGCCACAGTCCACGGCAGCATTGCATCGTATCTAAATGAACTTAATGTTTAATTATTCATGCAAGAACAGCGCTCAAGAACCCAACAAGAGTTCAAAGAATTCAAACCATCGCATATTTCATGATATTTTAAATAAGCAAAAATACGTGGACTGATACTAAATAGTTCTGCTTATTTAAAATATCATGAATTCTGTGAGTTTAGCCAAAACTATCTCCATACCATTCATTATAGTCATATATGCTACACTTCTTGTGAAACGTAGCGAGATTTTGAATTCTTTGAACTCTTGTTAGGTTCTTGAGCGCTGTCCTTCCATGAATAATTGAACATTAAGTTCATTTAGATACGATAAGTTCACATTAATTTTGTCTCTAGTAACCAGTTAGATATTTTTGAGTTAATTTTACAGCTGATATTTTTTGGCACCTTTTGCGACAGGGAAGGGTAGCTGCAGTGGCATATGTCTTTATATGATGTAAAATATTAAAAACCATTTTTGGAACACTTGAGCAGTTCTTCTAATTCTTTATTAGATATTTTACCTCTAAAATGGAGCTACACTGGCAGGCGAACAGCTGTTGCCTGTTCCCTTTCTCAGCCTTAGAAATAATAAAATTAAGTTTCTTATACATTAAATTTAAAATAATAGAAAATCAATGAAATTTTTATGAAAATAAGGCTTAATTAAAAATATATTTTTTTTTATAATAATCGCAAGTTTTCAATTAGTTGTTTTTTTTTATTTCATCGTTGTAATTTTTTAACTGAATTGAAAATTTAAATAGGAATAAGAAATGCACATCAACAAAACTCACTGTAGTTTTTATACCTTACACCACCATAGTGGGGAGGGTATATTGGATTTGTGCTGATGTTTGTAACGCCCAGAAATATTGGTCCAACACCCACCTTAAAGTATACCGATTGGCTCAGAATCACTTCTTTTACGACTCTCTTCTGAGTCGATTTAACCCTGTCCGTCCGTCCGTCCGGCTGGCTGTCCATGTCCAAAGTACAGGTCGCAATTTTGAAGATATTTCAATAAAATTTGGTACATGATATTTTTTCGGCTGGATGTGATTGAAACTGGTGGAAATCGGTCCACTATTTCATCTAGCTCCCATACAAATGTCCACCCGAAATAGGAGTTTAACGATCATAAATGTTTAAATTATGAAAGTAAGCTCCCATATAAGGCCTACTTCCGAAAATCACTTTAAAGATCATAGCTCTCTCAAAAATGTTGGTATCCAAATAATATTGAACAGAAATATATTTTATATATATACGAATAATACGTTACAATTTTATTTTTATAGGTCCATAATTAGTCATAGTTCCCATATAAGGCCTACTTCCGAAAATCACTTTAACGACCATAAATTTCTTAAAAATGTTGGTATCCAAATAAAATTCAACACAAATAAGTTTAAGTTACCATTATTATTTAACTTCTGTCAATTGAACAATCACCCTTATTCTGTTTGGCGTCGTCGACATCGTTATCAATTTTGAATCAACGTCACTTTAACACCAATACAAATTTGGTATTCCCTAACAGTCTTGTGTCGACGTCGTCTTATTATCGATACATACAACAAACATATGTACTTATGTAATATTTGAGTCAGCTGATTTGTTTTGTTTATTTTTTTGGGTACAAACAAAACTTTGTGAATTAATAAAAACTTTTTTAATATGTATGTATATGGAAAAGAAAACAGGAAGGGATTTTCTCCTCCATGGAATACAAAACACCGGCTTCGCACAGTAAAAATTTCTTGTATTTTTATGTTGAAATATCATAATCTTTCTTTAATATCTTTGGATCTATATTACCTACACGGTTATATTATATATCAAATTAAACCTAAATTTCTTGACTTTTAAATTTTGTAATTTATTAACTTACTCATATATGCTCTTGCCCGGATTTTTTTTGATTTTTTAAAAAAATATCGGATCAAAAACTTATTTTTCAAAATTGACCCATAAATGATCCACAAAAGTATGTCATGTTATACATCGTTGGAAAGATCTTTCTAATACCTATTTGGTATATATATCGTCTAATAAATAAATGTAGTTTTCAAGATTATTGTATATTACAAACTTTGGAGCTCCGCCCACTAGAAAATAGGCGCGGACGACAAAAAAAAAAGGGGAAAATGACAACAAAAACATACATACATTGCTGTTATTGATCTACAAAAAAAGCAGACGCAGAAAGAAAAGCAAAAACATATTTGTAATAATACAATATTTGTAAATAATAATAAAGAATACACACACATTGTAAACGTACGTAAATTTTGTTCTAACTCACAACACGTAAAAAAGAAATATGATTCTCGAATTCTATTTCTCAAAAAACGGTGAGTTAAATAGATGATGTTTGATCGTGGACAATGAAGATTGCTGATGACGTCCTTGACAGGGTAGAAAATGCATTCCAATTTGCCAATTGTTCCAGTACTTTACAATAGTATTCTTTAAAATTCGAACTATTAGCCTGAATAAAAAACTGTTCTCTTAAAAACAATTCTATTTGAATTAAAATTTTAAACTCTATTAGAGATAAAATTTTGGAAAATATTTGAAAAATATCACTAAAACCAACTTAAGCTAGATTTTTTTCAGTTCTTCCACCAGCTTTTCAAATTGATTTGTATTTGTAATTTTTTAATTACAAATTTTTTCTTTTTATTTTTACTATTCAATTTTCTTTTTTCAAATTCTTCTTTGTAGACAACAGAATACAACACAACACGATACTAAAAAGACCGTCGACAAAATGATAGGCAACATTGATGTTAATTCAAGTTATAGAATACCAAACAATGTCAACAGTCATCGATAAATGGCAATATTGACAACGAGAATATGGACTTACAACAAACGATGTCGTCTTGTGTTGACGACGCCAAACAGAATAAGTTTGATTATATGTAACAAAGTTACATTTAAAGTAGTTTTACAAAGCACAATGTTAAATTTCTTATTGAAAATTTAGTAAAACCAATACTTTGCAATAGCCAGATATTAATTATGATAATTTTTAATTAATTAACCTTAAACTATGATCGGGCTTTTACAATATTTCACCTGTCTTATAAAACAAAACATTTCCCCAAGTAATCCTGGCGGGTATAACATTCGAAGTTTTGCTACTACCTACAAGTAGTCTACCATTCAGCCAAATAAATAAATTATTTAGATTATTGAAAGTATTTCTGTATAAAGATTGTGTTAAACAATAATAAATTGTTACAAAGTAATAAACAGATGATACTTTTAAAATATGCAAACTGCAAATACACTTTTAAACAAATAATAATAATAATACAATAATTAAAACGTAAATACAAAGTAAGTATTCGTATAATAATAATTGCATATAAATGTTTATTAAAATCCAGTGCACATGTTAACCCAGAATGAATAAAACTTTCATTTATGCAATTGTCAAGACAATAAATGAAAGAAATCCAAATGGACATGGAAATGATTCATAGACAATATACATTTACATTTAGTTTAAATATACAAATTTATACAGAGCTGCAAATGTATACAAACTTACATACAAGTGCACATACTTGTACATATTTAAGGATAATGCTCGTATCAATAAAAAGTATGTATGTCTTGTCTTTAAGGACTTTTAAACATTATGTGGGTGTGTGTGTATATATATATTTATTAACATATTCACATACATGAATTTAATCATATTTTAGATAACTACAAGCACACATTTAAATTAGTATATAGTAGCATGAAATTGTAATAAGGCAAGAAAATCAGTAGCTAAAACCAGATAAGAAAATAATGAAATTCAACATAATAGAAATAAATAGAATTGCAGCAATTCAATTAAGTTTTAGAATCTTGCAACTTTCTATGCTAATATGTATGTATGAAAAGAAAACTTAAAATATATACATACATAAGTACATATACACACGCTCTCCCACTAAAACGTACAAACATTTTGAAGCAATAACAATGACAAACAAAAATTTAACCGGAATTACAAATACAAATTGAACACTGTAACAGTCATCTGTTACAAATAGGTCATCGTTGAAATGTAATTTGTTTAAATGTTTGCAATTTTTATTTATCTCTTAAGGATTTCGAGTTATAAGCACTTGAAAATTAAAATGTTGCCAAAATGCACGGCAAAATATCACTTAAATTTGTTTTATTAGTTTCTCGTCAAATACAAAATATTTTAAATCAATAGTAGTTGTTCTAGTTCTAAAAACAAACTGTGTGTGAAGATAAATTCGAATTTAACTAGCACAGACAAAAACCATAATTTTTAACATTGATAATATTACAGTCAACAGAGTAGTGTTAAGCACTTAACAGTTAAAATACTTGAATTATAATACAAAAATATATCAGAATTATATATCTGAATATAATTTTAGAAATCCAAAAGACACAAAAAAAATAATTGTTGGCATCAAATTCATTGTAGGACATCTGAAATAATCTTGAAATCTGAGTAATTTAGACTTGAAAAATGTAATATGTCTGGAGAGGATTTCTTACCATTTTGGAAACTGGATGAATGATTCGCATACTACAGTAAAAAGAAATACTGGTCCAAGGGGTACTTGTTTGAACTGTATTAGTGGAATACCTAAAGTGATCTTGGAATCTGAGAAATTTGAATTTGAAAAATATGATATTTCTGGAAAGGCTTTGTGACCATTATGGAAACTGGGTTAATGATTCGCATACTAGTAGATAGTATATAGAAATGTTGGTCCAAGGGATACTTGATGGAACTGTAGCAGTGGGATGTCTGAAATAATCTTGGGAGTAGTTTGTAATTTGATTTTAAAAATTTAAATTTTTTTGATTTAGATTCCAAAATTATTTTTTGGGCGAAAAACTCTGTTTTTATAAAAAAAAAGTTTGTTAAGAATATATAACAAATTTAAAGCTATGCTGAAAGGTATAGTATTATTTTTATTTATAAATATATAAAATTTTTCAAATAGGAGTCCCTTAAGTCGTTGCGAATTTATTATATTATTTATTAATATTTTAGCTTTAAGTCACATCTTATATTTATAATTCCAAAGCAGTTTTGAAGACTTTTATTTATACCTTATTTGTCGTTACACTATTTTACCTGCCCCCAAGGGAAACGTGGACCTTATGAGCAAAAACCAATTTTGAGGTTTTGTTTCCATTTTGTGGAAATTGTTTTACAGCTTATTATTTAGAATAACAAATTTAATCCACGTTGAAAACTTCATTATAATAAAGATATTATTACCTGCAACATATATTTGTTAAAAATGTTGATACATTTACAAATAAAGTAAACAATTTGACTCATACTTTTACCGACCTTCAATGTTTTACTTAGGAAATGTATTTTTCGATATCGTATAAATAGATTATAATTATTTAGATTAAAGAATAAAGCACTATCAAACTTCAAAAGTAATGGACGTTTTAACATACATATTTTTACAAAATGTGTACATGAAATTGTTCATTTCCGTTGCCCTAGGAAAAGCTATTCTGGAAATCTCAAATCATATTCTCAAGGCATAAAACTACTAGTTGTGGTACTCCTTTTTTTAAGTGACTGTAAAAACAAATTTGCGAAACCTCTGAACTGGTGCTAACTAGAGTTTTTCTAATACAGCTCTATTTTCAAATGTTTTTCTAACCATCCGACGACAATGGGTTAATTAGGGCGTAGATTTTTGCATTTAAAATGAAAATACAATATTTCGTTGTCATTACGCTCAGTGCATTTGATTGACATTATTATTTAGAAATGTGATAATTTATCAATAAAATTATATATGTATGTATATCGAAAAATGAATCTGTGTTTTGTATGCCGTAAGATAGACATACGTAAAGATGTTGGTATGTAATCAATTGTACACACATACTCGCATATATAAATGTTCTCTTTGTGTTGTATGTCATAGTTGTTTTGAATTCAATCTACATACGTACATACTTGAAATATTTATGTAAGTAATATGTTAAACTATTAACATACAGACAATATACATACATACATAAATACAAGCATACTTATGTATAACTAGTCATGTTTATTGTATTGTTTATGCAAATATATACACAGCCATGTATTTCTAGGTACATATGTATGTATATACAAATGTATAAGCCGCACATTTGCCTTCAAATTTATACAATTATTCTATTGAAAAATTAGAACAAAATAATTACTTTATGAACGTTAGATAAAACCACTACACACAATGCTTAAGAAGGACAAACATACTGACATATTTAATGTCAATATGACATGTGAAAATGTATTGTACATATGCATGTATGTATGTGTAAAGACTGAGAATGAGAGATAGTCATGAATTTAATTTTAATTATATTTTAATTATGCCACCCACTGGATATTCTAATTGTCAATGCTCAAACATACTTTCTTACTCGTGCATTATCATCAGCATGCATGTGATGGCAAATATCGTAAGATTAAATAACGACATATTTGTAAAATACAAAATATTCCCGTACGTTCTAATTAATTATAAGACTTATTAAAAAGAAGCCATGTATACTTTAAATGAGAACTTTATTTTATAGGTATACAATGAAACACAGATTATACGAAAGTCATTCAAAAGTTTATTGTATTAGAAATAGCTAGTAGGATTTAACAATTTTAAATCGTTTATTATTTTTCATATTTTCAATTGAGAGCAGTTTATTTTACGGGCTAGAAAAAATATCGCTTTGAATTTGTGTGTGTCTGATGAGAAATTTTATAGTTTAAAGCCTAGTAATCTGTTCAAATTTGGGAAAAATGTTGAGCAACATTAATTATTTCATACGGAAAATTTGACGTGTAGCTAATGTACTTTTTATAAACAAAACACATACATATGTATGTTTGATTTTTTGTGAATTTGAAATCGAAAATAAATAAAAGTTAAAATATTTAAAAAATCTGTGTTGAATCGGAATCGTTAAATAAAAATGAATAAACAAATATTACTGGCCGCTTGTGCAGCAGCACAACAAGTAATAGATATTGTTGTTGCGGCAGAAGAGCTTTTGGATGGCAGTCAACTGTTACCTAGCGTTCACACATGCGAGTAACAGTTCGAAAAACTAAATACACTCACATTTGTTTACTAATACATTCACATTTTTCGCACTTGTAGAGCTACTCGCAGCTAAATTTGCATACGAGTGAATGTTTGACACTCTCATGCCAGTAAACGTCAAATAAAAAAATAATGTTGCCATGTATATTTTCCAATGAATAGAAAGTGGATAATATAATATTTATAATTGCAATTTTAGTTTAATTTATGAGTGATTGTAAACAAATTTCTTTCAAAAAATATTGATAAACAAAATGTTTTAATTTTGGAGAATAAATATCATTAAAATCATAATAATTATTGTTCATGAAAAATTTGCCTCATGAAAAACTATCTCAATTTTTAAATCAAAACAAAAATGGAAGTAAAATTAAATTTTAAAAATATAATAAAATTAATTAGTTTATATCGTTCCCATTCTCTTCTGTGGGATATGAGTGATAAAGCATATAGGAGGAACGATTCGAAGCAATTGCAAATCAAATGGAGCTGCCGGTAGAAATTTACGCTTTGACAACATTTTGAAAATTAACTCTCACTGTTCTGTGTAAACAGTAATGCTATTTACAAATGATTCGAGTTTTTCGAATAAGTTTTCGTATATAATACGTACACAGCACTCGCATGCAAGTACTTGCATGTGTAAAGGCAGGGTTATGGAAATTTCCACGTGAAACAATTGTCACTTTAATTATTTCGCTGTGAAAAAATAATGTTGCCAGATATATTTCACATGTTTTTCACAAAATGAACAGAGTATTTTGACAGCATTTCACTTGAAATTTTGAACAGAGTACTAAGCTTAATAAAATAAATTTGAAAAAAAAAAACAATGGAAATCGTCAAAAAGGGCCAAATTTTTAAATTACAATTTTATAATGCGTACAATTCGAAAATAATATAAAGAAAAATACTACTTTGCGACACTCATATATTTCATATATATTCTGAATAGTTGGTAATACTGAAAACATTAGCCCCCTTATTCATAAAAAATTAAAGTAGACTTCAAATGTAATTTAAGAAAATTTTGTATGAAAATTTTGTCTAGAAGCACACTTCAAACCTACTTTATTTTTTATGAATACGGCAGTAGAACTTTAAAAAAAATTATATTTAAGTAAAGTGAAATAATTTTACATATATACATTTCGACGACAGATTTTAGGCTTACAAATAAAAAAAAAACAATGCTGTGTTTGCATGAAGAAAAATATATAAAATTCTAATTAATGCAAAATATTAACGGTTAAAGATATCCTAATAAAATGTTAAACTAATATAGATCCAAATGTCCTTAAATTAGTTAAATTAGTAGCGAAAACTCTGAAACGGGGAAAATGTGTTCCAAAATCTAGATTTCGAAATTGATCTAGTTTAGATAGGTCTGGTAAGAGCTATGTGCGCTTATATGAGCTTTTATGCATTCACTTCTTTCTCCGAAACATAGAAATATGTTATAGAGTCCAAAAGATAATTTGACATGTTCCAACTTTGAATGCGTATAACTTTTTATGGGGACAATTAAACAATTTTAGGCATACCAAATCTAGAAAATTCGAAATCTATCAAAAGAAATTAAAAAAATAAACGCAAATATCTCTTGAAAAAATACATTGCCTATTTTAAGATCTTTTAAAGGACGAAGCTTTCAAAATGTTCTTCGTTGGAAAATAAGGTTCTAGTTTAAAAACCCTTTATAAATAAATAAATGGAATTAAATTTGTATATGGAAGGAAAATATGATACTTAAGTGTCCAAATTAAATCTTTCTAAAAAATGTTTGTGTGGAAATGAGTACACTAGAGCCCCGATTTGCGTCTATCCTATTTACGTCGTTTCGATTTGCGTCGCCTTTCCAAAGCTTTGCGTTTTGTTTTTTGCTTCCGATTTGCGGCGGCTTTGAAATTTTGTATCAATCTGCTTTGCGTCGTTTTGCTTCCCATTTTAGTGGCTATACACCATAATTCCATAATTACATGTGCTATTAAATTAATATTGGTTAAGCTTTTATAATGTATGTACATACATATGTAAATAGATTTGATTCTCTCCTTAAATATTTTTTTATTCCCTGTTTAAATATATATTTTCAATTATTTCTATATAATAATAAGTCGAAATGATTCGATTTGCGTCGTTTAGGTTTGCGTTGCATTTCTTCAGTCTTTATTAACGACGCAAATCGGGGCTCTAATGTACATGAAAAACTAAAAGGGTTTGGCTCTAGCGTTACGAATGTGAAAATCAAGACATGTGTAAGACGGAGGGACATATACATAATAACAAGAATTATACCGTACACCATCATACAGCTTTTGTGCTGATGTTTATAACGTCACACAAGTATCTTAAACAGTCAGGTCAAATATAGATTTAAATTTAAGCATAAACAAGCATAAATGTCTTCAAAATGTCGGTAGTCCAATATATGTACAAATCCTGTCAATATGTACTCGGTGTAGGGCGTTATTTGGTTGGCTTAGACCAAAAGTTCTTGCTTACACGATTGAAATTTTGCTGTTTCCTCGAGTTTGAAGCATTTTGAAGAGCAATTTTGAAGAAAATTTTAATCCTGTAAATCCAGCTTTACTTGTTTTATTTAAATCTTTGACAAAAACAAGGAAACTGCTAAAGGGGGATATGTGTCCAAAAAAAAATCCAAATATTTATTTCTGCATTTGTGTAAATCAGGAAAATTTAAGTAGATATCGTCTAACTGAATAAACCAAATCAATTAGTATAAATTACAAACATTTATTTATTAACTTTACAATACATAGATATGTATGCATGTAGATATGTATGTATGCATGTAGATATGTATATGAACTGTGTATATATATGAATCTGCACATTCGCATTTATACGTATTTGTTATACCCTACACCACCATAGTGTGGAGGGTATATTGGATTTGTGCTGATGTTTGTAACGCCCAGAAATATTGGTCCAACACCTATCTTAAAATGTACTGATCGACTCAGAATTACTTTCAATGTCCGTTCGTCCGTCCGTCTGTCTGGCTGGCTGGCTGTCCATGTAAAGCTTGTGCGCAAAGTACAGGTCGCAATTTTAAAGATATTTCGATAAAATTTGGTACATGATATTTTTCGAACCAAGGATGGATGGGACTGAAACTGGCGGAAATCGGTCCATTATTTCACCTTGCCCCCATACAAATGTCCTCCCGAAATTGGGGTTTACCAATCATAAATGTTTGAATTATGCAATTATCCACACAAATTTCATAAAATATGAGTAAATGAAGCCAAATAAAATCTACAAATTTTGTGCAGATTGATCCATAATTACTCGTAGCTCCCACATAAGGCTCACTTCCGAAAATCACTTAACAGAGCATAACTCTCTTAAAAATGTTGGTATCCAAATAATATTGAACACAAATATGTTTTGTGTATATACACATAATATGGTAGAAGTTTATAATGGTCGGTTCATAATTAGTCGAAACTCGCATATATGACCCTCTCCGTAATCCACTTTAAGCTCCATAAATCGTTTAAAAGTATTTATATTGAGATAAAGTTTAACACATATGTATAATACTTATAAACACAGACATCATGACACTAAATTTTTAGAAGATCGGCCAAAATAGGTTATATTTCTCATATAATGCTCATTTCTGAAAAACAGTGTTCTACATATACTGGCTGTAGGGTGTTATACGGTCGGTGTTGACCTACTATACTTTTTTACTTGTTTTAATGTCTATTTGTATGGAAGAACGTCTATCAGCGCAGCTCATTATATGCCTTGGCATACGTACAAAAAGCCATTTAATTGTTAGAACGTGATAGAAATTAATCAATACATTGGGCCATCTAAATAAAAATAATACGCACAACTTGATAATTTATGTGCCATAGAATTATAAATGTAATTTAATTACATTTAATACCATTCGAAGCAGTAGCAAATTATTTTAAACATAAAATAAAGGCAAACATTTTGAATTTTTATTTGGTGTTTTTTGATCTGCAGAAATAAATCATGAAGCATTACAAGCTGAATGGAATTTAAAATGTCAACGATATAGATTCCCTAATTTAGCGCATATTTTAGATGAAATGTGTACATTAAATAAAAGAGAACAAGTGCTGGGAATGAAGCAATCCAAAAATGTAGTGGCATGACTTCTATGCATATAAATATTGTTTTGTTATAAATTTTCTCTCGATATAAATAATAATAAAAGATTTATAGATAGAAAATTAATTGTCATGATTTCTATATATATGAAACTTATTTGTGTTTAATTTTATTTGGATACTAACATTATTAAGAGATTTATGGTTGTTAAAGTGATTTTGTGAAGTGGAGCTTCCATATATGACAAATTTTGAACCGATTATAAAAAAAAACTGAGCCAAATGATTTCTGTAGATATGAAACAGGCTTGTATTGAATATGATTTGAATACCAACATTTTTAAGATAGTAATGGCCTTTGAAAGTGACTTTCGGCAGCGGGCCTTATATGGGAGCTATTGTCAATTATGGACCGGTCTGCACAAAATTTGTTGATGAGATTAGGCTTCATGTAGAACTTATTTCTGGAGATATTTGTTTGGATACGTGCATAAATCAAACAATTTTGACAGATAAACTCCTATTTCGGCAGGACATTTGTATGGGGGCTAGGTAAAAAATAATAGACCAATTTCAAACAGTTGCAGATGCTTGGGAGTCTTTATGCCAAAAAATATCATGTATCAAATTTTATCGAAATATCTTCAAAATTGCGACCTAGATTTACATGGCCAGCCAGACGGTGTAGGGTATAAAAATATAGAGTTTTAACTGTTCAGACTTTTGTTGCTCCAAGGCAATCTGCCAAAATTACTTATCTCAGGAAAGAACTTTCGTGGTCAGTTTTCTTTTTAATTTAAAACATTAATTTCTACTTTATAAATTTGGGCACCTTTTAGTATAAAACAAACATTGCCGAGCTTTTAACAATTGCAAATTTGAAAGATTTTAGAAGTACAATTTATTTTACAATAGAACCCAATAGGCAGTCTAAAATAAAAGTTCCATTTTCAAAGGTTTTTTTGTATCCCCCGAATATAATATAAAGTCATACGTGTATTAACACCATTAATATTAAATAAGTAGTACTTAGTTGTGATTTTAAACATACAGTGGGGAGCACAAATTATTGCATATAAAATATCTCGCAAAGAAAATTAACCATGTTTTTTTGCTATTTATTTTATGTTTAATATTTAACAAAATATTTAAGAAATCAGAAGTTAATATATAAAGTTCTAAGAAAAAATGCAAATGAAATAAAAACAAACAAACTGCATGTACTCAATTTTGCACCACATAAGATATTTAGGAAATAATGGTACATATATTTTTAGGCCGTTATTAGCTCAAAAAAAAAACACTAAAACACATCTTGACATACACTCTAACAGTTTTTTTTTAATAATTCGTTAGCAATACTGTTCCGCTAAAGCTGGTTCAAATGGCTTAAAACTAATCGATATTTTAACAACTGTCTTTTCACGATTGACCACAAATTCTTAAAAAGACTTTGATTGGGACTTTTTGTTGGCTATTGCATAGAACGGAAATTCTGCTGGTTAAGCCATTCTCTCACGATTTTGGATGTATGCTTGGAGTCCCTATCCGGCTGAAAGGTAACTTCATTCACATAACAGACACTCTTATCTATAAAATCGGGAAGATGAGTTGCAAAATAAGCAGACACTCATGTTTCCAAATAAGTCCTTCAAATATTTGCAGTGTTCTAAAGTGCTACAATGTAAAGGAACTTCCTCCCATTGTGCTTTAATGTTTCCTTAAAATTATGTATTTGACTTATTTGGGCTGCTCAGCACTACATTGATTACCGTCGGTTAAAAACTATTTGATTTCGACTTTCCAATTTATGAGTTCTCTGGCAAACTTTAACATTTTTTTTCGACAATACGAGTTTTAATTTTTTTTACTGCTAAGATGCAAAAAAAATATCGCTATCCATTCGTGTTTGCTTATTGCCATCATTTGGGTTATTATAAGACGTGCGTTTGCATTCGTTAATATTATTTTGCGTTCTCTGATTAGTGGTTTAAAAACAATTCAACACTTTTTTGGACTCTTATAACGCACTCTATTTTTCTGGAGTAGCTAGTTTTTGTCATTACTAGAATATTGTGCTCAATGGCTCTTGACAGTTTATTCATTATTTATTATAATTTTTATTATATTTTGATTTCTGTTGGATAATTTGCAAAAAGTGTTTACCACATGCAATTAAATGAATATGAAACTAATGATTTCCTTTTAAACTCATAAACAAAGCAAAAACATATAAATCTAAACAAAAACTTTGATATTTTCGTGCAAATATTTCAAAAGACACACTGAGCAAAATTGAATAAATGCAAGTTTCTTTGCCTAAAATCATTATTTTCTATTTTGTGTTGTAAATTATTTTTCTAGCATTAAACTGCCAAAAAAATCTTAAAAGTGCACAAGCACAAACATGTTGTCATTTGCGCTCCCCACTGTATATTTATGTTTACCTCAAATATTAAGCTTAAAACGAATATTACCTGAAAAGAGAAAACAAAATTAAATAAATTAGAATTTACTTGAAGATAAAATAAATTATTTTAAAAATACTATTTATATTGGAATATAAGTAAATGTAATATTAAATTATATTTTGTCATGGTACAATTGTGGTAAACATCTTTTGAATTTGAAAAACTAAGGAAATGATGTGTTACCTTAATGCTGCCACATTATTCGAACTTTGCGGAATATGAACTTTTTTTTTAAATTTATTTTTATTTTTGAATCTTTCTTATCGAAATTTACATTAAGTATTCAAATCTTAATTCAACTTGTTGTTTATTAGTTGTTACCAATGTAACCACTAACTGCGGTATTCAAATTTTAAAAATGTCTTCTAGTTAGGCTCAAAGTATCGGTTCCTTTTAGCCTCTGGTGACCTTCGAACTAAAGCAGACCCCGAGCGAGGTAGTCAGGGTGGGCCATTAGTTTATCGATGTAGCTGATTGAATATTTTTTAATTTCCTCCTAGATAGTGGGAACGTTGAGATCTCTGTGGATAATATCATTACTTATATACCATGGGGCGCAGACAAATTGTCGAAATATTCTAGACTGTCTTCTTTGAAGCTTTTGGATGTTAGATGCGCATGCAGTACCCCATATTTGGATGCCATATGTCCATATTGGTTTTATGATGGAGAGAATTTTGTTGTCTAAAGACAAGTTTGAGTTTCGACCAAGAAGCCAATGTAGTTGAGCTGATTTAAATTTCACAGCCGTTATTTTCACTTCAATATGATGAGACCAGGTCAAGCGTCTATCTATATGAATTCCCAAGTACTTAAAATGGTTTTCTGCCGGAATAGTGATGTTATTTATTTTTACAGCTGGGCACGTTTTTCTTCTGAGCGTGAAGGTTAAGTGAGCACATTTAGCCGGGTTAACCTTTATTCTCCATTTTTCTAGTTCATTGATGAGGGACTGCAGATTTTGCAATGCGACTTTTGGGTCATGGTTGACGCTAATAAATACTGTGTCGTCTGCAAATGTGGAGGTATGCGTGCTCAGGTTTGTTGGCATATCCATATGGCGGTCCTAATATGCTGCCTAGGGGGACACCAGCAGTAATTTTCTTGAGGGGGGAGTATTTATCTTGCGACCTTACTATGAATGTTCTGCCTGTTAGATAGCTCTCCAGAAGCTTGTGAGTATTTTGAGGAAGCATTCGTGTTATTTTGATGAGTAGCCCATCATGCCAAACTTTGTCAAATGCTTGGGAAATGTCTATAAACAGGGCTGAGCAGTATTGCTTTTTCTCAAACGCCGATCTAATTAGGGGGACAATTCTATGCACTTGTTCTATTGTACCATGTTTCGCTCTGAATCCGAACTGGTGATACGGAATAATGTCGTGTTCATTTAGATGAGGAAATGAAAATGAACTGAGACAAATAATGTGGTAATGTATAACGATTTTATAAATTTACTGCAAAAATTAAACTTATATTTAGCTGAAATTGTTATAAAATTATAAGAGTTGTTAATTTGGAGTTATCACTGGTTTTTACTGCATTTTAAAGACCATTCATTTTTACTTAAAATAGCTTTCACAGTGTATTCCATATGATTTAGCTTGTTATAACTTCATTAATTTCATTTACTGTTTTTTGTTACTACTTCTCCTAGCACTCGATACCAATCAATGGTGCAAGAATAAAACATTAAATTAATTATACAGATGCCCAAGGTTACAATTGATACAGAATTTATAAAGCAAAATAAAAACGAATAATGCAGAAAAAAACATCAAATAAAAGAATTCTTGTGATCATTTTAATAAATATTAAATGAACAAACGTAAGATGCTAAAACAATATAGAATCTCTCTGCTGCAGCACCAAGAAAAAATATTTCAAAAATTTTCAAGAAAATATTAGATACACATAATGAAATGAAACAATTTGTTAAGAAAATCATTTTACTAACATATTTCGTTGGGTGTAATATGAAAAAAATAGCAGCAGCATACATTTCTTCTACTCAATTGAAAATATATTACAAAAAATAATATAAAGTAGAAATACAAGAACTAACATTCATTCTCTTTCATTCATACATTTAAGTACCGTATTTTATTAATTAAAAATCGAAAATTAAAAAGGAATAGTTTTCTAACTATTTAGTTCTTTTAACTACTGCCAACGCCAACATCATCAAGTTGCAACTTGTGATATGCTGTGCGCTGCTATGAGCTGCTGTTCTGTATTGTTGCTGCCCTGCTGCATGATGCTCATTTTCAATAATTAACGAACAACTCGTTGTAAATTTTCAATTAAAAAAGAATGAACGGGAAAAAAGGCTAAAAACAAACGAAGAATTTCAATAGCAATGCCAATGTTCAGCAAGGACATTGCAGTCAGCATGCACACTTTGCTCATTTCAAAACTCTACACGACACACACTAACATAAAAAAAGCTTTGCAAAAAAAAAAAAAACACGAATTCGTATATAGAACAAAAACACCCGTACGGTTATAGAAATACTAAAAAGAAACTGCACATTTTATTTAAATAAACTAAAACTAGATACAGACATGTGAACAAGCAGGAAAAGTGAATTTGAAAAAAAACACATAAAACGAAAAAATCATGCAAACATGCAAACTCACTAAGTGGCTTACGATTTTTCTATAGCTTGATTTTTATTTTTTTTTATCACAAATTACTTATGTAAAAATGGTAGACTGACTTAGTGATCGAGAAATGTTTGCAGCATATTCCAACAAATACAGGAGTTGAAAGATTTTAGTGGATATTATAAAAATACTCTAAATATATAGAACTAAATATAGCAGAACAGCAAATGTAAAACAAAATATTAATCAAAGATATTTGTGAATTTCAATTGAAAACTTAATGACATGTATAAAATTTAATATAATCGAGAAAAGAGAATTTTTTACATTCTTTACTATTAAAGCAGTGAATTTCTAGGTTTCTTTAAAAACTAAAAATCCCATTAATAAATCGTTTAATATAGTTATATATCAATCCTCCATTCCCACTCAAATGCCTGATTTGCGTTCGTTATCATATTGTGAAAAACTTACTCCACTGTAGATATACAATGGGGCAGCAATGGAAATTGTAAACTAAACTTTTAAAAGTTAATCTATCTACTTAGGACATGTTATTTGTCAATAATAATTACAATTGTCTTATAATTTCAGTAAACAGTTTATGTGAATTTTAATATGCAGTGGCCAGCACAAATGAATGCCTGCCGTATTTATAAAAAATTAAAGTGGACTTCAAGTGCACTTTAAGAAAATTTTGTCTTAAAGCACACTTCAAGCCTACTTTATTTTTTATAAATACGACAGTGTATGTTTGTGCTTGTGCGCTTTTTATTGCTTAAAAATAAAACAAATAAAGAAACTTGGAAAATGAAAATAATAATTTTCGGCAAATAAGCAATTAGTATAAAAAAAAAACTGTATGTACTCAATTTTGCACAAGCGTGTCCTTTGAATATTTGCACAAACATACATATTAGAATTGTATGTTTTTAATTTGTTTATGACTTTGTAAAATACATTAATTTGATATTCATTTAATTGCCTGTGGTAAACACTTTTTGCAAATTATCCAACTCAAATCAAATTATAATAAATAAGCAAGAAACTGACAAGAGTAATGGTAAACACTAACTATACTACGCGAGTAATAAATAAAAAACTTAATGTAAGTCAATCAGTGAATATAAGAGTCTAAAAAAGACGTTTAAGCCACAAATTCGAGGGTGCAAAAAGATATTAACATATGCGCACGCACGTTTTATGCTAACACATATGATAATAAAGAAAAAGATTCAAGAGTTTAATATGAAAATGAGATTATATAGCAATAGAAGAGGCCGTTAGTCGATAGGCAGTAAGACGAGCCCTTTACGATATTGGTACATGTCAGCAGTAAAAAGCGAAAATTTGCATTGTTGATAAAAAATGTTAAGGCAGTGTTAAAGTTTGCCGGGGAACACAGAGATGACTGGAAACATGAAAGATGAGTCCAAATTTGATTCTTCTCAATGCAATGGCAAACAATATTGCTGGCACCGAACAGCCCAGAGAATTCAACGACACCTTGTAAAGAAAACAATATAGCACGGTGGGAGGAACATTATGATATGGGGTGGCAAAGAATCGAAGAGATAATAAGCAAAGAAAACTATCTGCGTATTTGTTTACTCATCTTCCCGTTTTTGTAGGTTTAGCAAGCAGAATTTCCTTTCTATGCAGTGGCCAGGAAAAGGTGCCAACCTCAATCCTATTGAGAATTTCTGGTCAATAGTGAAGGCACAATACCGATTAACTTCTAACCATTTGAACAAGCTTTGTGAGTTCCGCGAGTTCAGTGAGAATGAGAGATATTCCAAATGAATTAATTGAAAGATGATTGAATTAATAAATATTTTCCGAAATAAGGGGCTTTGGACTAAATATTAAAATGTCTATCATCCCCTTAAGTTTTTTATGTGTACATGCAATTGTTCTTTAGAATTGCGTCTGTTCTTAGGAATTGCTACTTTTCGTTTTGATTTATAAATTATTTTGTTAAACATTAAACATAAAATAAATGACGTTTTCTAGTTTTATTTTTATGTAATAAAAAAAAAACACAAAGTAACCAACTAACAAAGTACTAAAGATATGAAACCAAATATGAATAAGCTTCCGGGCAACAAAAGAGTAACATAACCAGACAAGACATACATTCAATTTCTTAATAATACCGTAGCCGAAACCATTAGTTAGTCGACCGACAGCTATAGGATTTATCACGATGGATTGTATTCTCTAGGTAATCTTAAGGTACGGTCACACTTGGCAAATATTTGCCGAAAAAGACGAAACCACTTATGAACATATATTTCAACTCGTTTATTAATTAACAAAAAAAAAAAAAAACTTTTTTTATTTAGGCCAATTTTGTTTAATATTGCAAAACTCTTGTAAGAGTAAACAACGTCAAACAAATATGTGCTAAAATAAGTGGGTACGATTTTTTGAGTAAATATTGGCCAAGGATGACACGTTATCATTAGCCGCCGATAGCTAAATAATTTATCACATGATATTGCATCTGTAGCTGCTGTTTTGCCCATAATTTGATATGTCTGTCTCAATGAAATACAATAAAATCATAATAATTCAATAACTGTATTATAACAATAAATACACATGAATGCATATAAATATATAAACATATAATCTAAAATTTATAAACCTCTTAATTATTTACGGCATCAAACTCCATAAATCAAACATTCAAACTTAGTAAATGAAATATGTACTCGTATGTACAATATGTATATGTAACTAATTGCAATATGCGTATAAATTAAAATAAATTCGTGTTTAATTAGATGCGTATGTAACAACTAAATCAATGAAATTAAGCGCACAAAAATCAAAATCAAAATATTTGTTACGTCACAAATGTGTGCAACTGCAACAATTTCAAATCAACTAATTTCGAGCCAATACATAATTGCATTTATACCCTGCAGACTTTAGAACTAAAGCCAAGTTGGCGAATTTTGTGGTTACAAAAAATTTTAAAATAATTTTAAAATGTTTTAACGTATGATTTAATGGGAATATAAAATTGGTTGCTATAAATTTAAATGTTATTGTAATTATGCCTGTGTCTTTGCAATTATGGTTTTTATAATAACTATTATTTCATATAAAATGTTGTGTGCTGAGCTTGCATTGGCTTCTGTAAATACAAGGTGGTGCAAAAGTAAACTTCCGATGTTTTTTGGCTGTAATTAAAAAAAAAAAATGAAAAACTTTGATTCTTCTTGTGGATTATTTTTATTTGGTCTTTTAAATTTTTTTACATCAAGTCGAGAATATCATGTCATTTAAATGGCCGCCGCCACAGTTGATTGTCATTTGAGCCCTTTTTATGGCATTTTTCATCACTTTGGCCAAAACTTCCAGCGATAGGTCCTCACATTCTTGACGGATATTGTCTTTAAGAGCTGCAAGAGTCTAAGGCTTGTTGACATAAACCCGCGACTTCAAAAAGCCCCACAAAAAGAAGTCTGGAGCGGTCAAATCAGGCGATCTTGCTGGCCAGTGCAAATCGCCAAAGCGGGAGATTAGGCGCCCGGGGAATGCATCCTTCAGCATATCGATTATGGCACGTGCAGTGTGTGCCGTTGCACCGTCCTGTTGGTCCGATGATCCCTCCAGCGAAAACAGCAACCATACAGTGACTTTGAGCTGGTGTAATGGCTCTTCGTGTGTTACACGCGGATTTTCAGTGACCCAGAAATTCACGTTGTGCCAAAGTCACCGACCGATTATTGGTCAAATAAATAGTCAGCAATATTCCGCGTTCTGGAGCAGTGTAGCTTAACATTGTTTATTAACGTGTATTTCGCATATGTTTACTACACAAATGTCAAAACAGAACTGACATTAGGAGCCAATTGCAAAATTTATAGCATTTTCTGATAGGAGGATTACTTTGCGCCACCTTGTACAATACATTTATTATATCGAATATTTAATTAATGATCAATTTGATGCTTTTGTAAGTTGTTCCCCAAGCAATTTTAGGATGCTGCCGACGACAATATGCAATATAGAAATGGAGAAGCAATAAAACTGTATATTAGTTAAGAGAAAAAGTTATTTTATTTATGTAAAATAAATAAAAATGTAAAATAAAAATTCAATAGTGAAATTGCTGCTGTTCAGATCATGATTTATTGATACAAGTGATGGTTAATGAACATTATCAAAAACTTCAAATTACGTTACAAAACTATACTATTAACAGCGTTGTCAACTTTGAAATTTCAAAACCCACCAAAATGGAGTAAAAAATGTGCCTTTGAAAAAAGCACCAAGTGTATAATTTTACATTTTTTTAACTTCATAAATTTTATAAAAAACTTTTTTAAAAACAGATCAACAATTAATTGTAAAAGTAATAATATTTAAAACCTTTTGCATTTAACCACTCAAAAAAAGCTAAAGTACTAATTGGTAAAAAAGGGCTAATTTCAGCACATATTTGGTACTTTTTTAAATTAATTTTGTTTTCTATTTTAAGTATTTCTATTTGAATTATTTCAATAAAATTTGTTAGGGCTCCACTAAGACTCTAACCCTCGTTGTTCGCCTACAGTTCAGTAGACCAAACCATCAGGCTACACAAGCATTTTTATTTCCATATTTAAAATGTTAATTTTATTATCAAACAAAGATTCTCACTCTATTCACATTTAGCAATAACCTTCATGTAACGAATTTGCTAGTATATATTCATTTATCATACATTCGTATTTAAAATATATTTACTGGGGTCCTCTTTCATCGTATAGATTTTATGATAATGAATAATTAATTTAACTGCAATTAAAAATTAGTAAAAAGAAAGATTTCATAATATTTTTGGAAAAATTAAAAAATGCAGCGAAATTAAAAAAGTGCACCTCGCACCAACTAAAAGCATCAAAAAACACACAGAGTTGACGATGCTGCCAATTAAACCTTCAAATTAGGGAATATCTTAAGAATTCCATTTGAGAATCACTTACAAACTATAGCGAGGAAACAAACTGTAACTCTAATTGTAATTTAACTTTTAAACTTTAATTCAAGCTCTATTGCAGTCGTCATATTTTTTTAATAATATTGTTTTATACGGATATTTAAATGGTCGAGAATGCGACATTCGTACGACTCTTAAGGAAATAAAGAAAGCCTTAAAACTTTTTTCGTTTTTGCAAATATTTTATTAGCGCCATGTTTAGTGCTAATAATATGTTGTTTCCAATATATTAGCAACTAACCAGGATTCAAAAATCCTGCAAAAATATAACTTGAATTTTTGATGACATCTAAAAAAATATACTTACAATTAGCTGCTAATTCGAACATTTTTCTTTTCAACTAGAAGTGTATTATAACCTAATTCTGTTTTTACACGGTCTTTTTTACACGCTTTCGATTTAACACGGTTTGAAAATAAACAAATTTTAAAGTTTTTTACACGATTTTATTCCACTTAGCACTATTCAAAATCATTTGGGCTTAAATTTGTTTGGTTAAATTAAATTTTTGCGAAGTATGTTCATATTACAAATTTAGGGGATTTCCCTTTTAGTGCATATAATGAAATGAATATGTCATACATTTTTTACATTACTTTTAAGCTTAGGTTGCATATTTTTTCTCTTTAATAACTATGCTTGTGTAAAAACGGATTGTATATGTATGTAATTTAATATTATAAACCTGAAGGGTTGTTCTTTAAAAATCCTTATTTTGCACTAATTTCAATCGATTTTAGAGATAATACCCAATCACCCATTTTGCATACGATCAATGTCTTTTTTTACACGGGGGTTCCTAGAACCAATTATCATGTAAAAACAGAATTAGGTTTAAATGGTTTTTTTGTAAATAAAAATTTATATTGAAATACAAAAATATTTGCATTATCTACAACTTTTAGTATGATTTAGAATGCGACATTTATAACATTCCAGTAATTCCAATTGAAACCCACAAAAAAATCCAGTTACAGTATTGGCATAACAAATGTTGTTATCCTCTTTACAATTTTCTCATATTTGCCAAATGTAATAAAAAACTGAAAGAATACGTTACGAAAATCAACCGAAAATCATAAATACAATAAAAATAAAAAAAAATTAAATATAAATACATATAAGTATATAATATAAAAATATTTGTAAAATACAATAAACCATCATAAAAGTGAAAAAATTACATCGAAAGAAATAAATTTATTTGTACATATGTAATTCAAATGTGGATTTCGGTGAACGTTTAAGTACGAGTTTGATTTCTCATGTCTCTGTTAGTGAGTGATTCAGCATGTGCTGTATGATTGTTTGTATGTAGCATATATTGATGCTAATCGAATTTCAAATTATGCTAAATTGAATCAAATATTTTTCCATTAAGTCTTAATACTGGCAACAATGTTGCAGCTTTTTCATTACGCACATACTCGTACTCATATACACATAGATATGTATGGATTAGGGTATCCATGCGTTTAATTAACCTTGTTAATTCTTACTTACAACCTACTGATGATCTTTTGGTAAATCTATACTGCTAAGCTTTTTATGATTATCTTTGATGGTCATATATTAATTGACCAAATTTTATGGAAAATTTTAATTTGCTCGGAAAAAATAATAATAACATGATTGAATTTTATTTTAACAGAAAACTTATAGCATCATTTATATTTTTCTCAAAAACTTATTCTTATTACTTTTCCCAGCAAAATAACAATTTCCATAAAATTTTTCAAAATTTCCCCTCCCATTAATGTTGCACAAAAAAAGGCGGTATTAAGAAGTGATGTTTCTTAAAACCCCTTGATTCTTGGATTTCTACACATACGAGGGCGGTTTGGCAACTTCATAGCCTTGCACAGAAAGAGAATAGTTAGTTTTACAAAAACGTTTTTCAGTATAATCTCCTGAAACTTCAATACACTTAATCCAACGCTTATCTAGAAATTATATCCCTTGATTAAAACAGTATTCCTTAAGGCCTTCAAAATAATGGTTTGCCACTATAATTGCATCTTCATTTGAGCTAAAACGCTTGCCAGCTAGGAAAATTTTTAGATTTGGGAACAGGTAAAAGTCATAGGTAAAAGTCACTAAATCAGGAGAATAAAGTGGGTGGTCAAGCAACTCGTACTTGCCATTGTTAAAACAATCTCGTGCGCTGGTGAAAAATTATTTTTGTGTTGTAAGCCATAAACCTTTTCTCGAATTTTTACATATAATTGATCCCAAATGTTGCAAAAGTATTTTGAATTTGTTGTTTTACCCTTTTGCAGATAGTCAATCAATAAAATACCATTGAAGTCCCAAAAAACTGTTGCCATAACCTTACCAGCCTATTGAATTGCTTTCGCCTTCTTTGGGGCACTTCCTCCAGCTTCAGTCTATTGTTTGGATTGTTCTTTTATCTCCGGAGTAGAGTGGATTCATGTTTCATCAAGAGTTATGAAACGACGCTTGAAATTCATTTTATTTTTCTTAAACGATTCAAACAAGTTTGAGAAATTTTCATTCTTATGCGTTTTGTACAAATGCGCCACCCATCTTGCAGAAAGCTTTTTCATCTATAGTTCTTCATGCAAAATTAAATGGACTTGATCATATGAGCTGCCCATGATATTGGCTATTTCACGCACTTTTATTCGTCGATCACTTAATACCATATCATGCACTTTAGCTACAATTTATGTTGTTGTTGCTGTTTTTGGACGTCCACTACTTGGTTCATCCTTAATGCCGACCATGTCTAAATTCAGCAACCTAATTTTTACTGTTGGATATGAAGGAGCACTTTCACCCAACACATTCACCATATCATTATGAATTTCGTGTCATAAACCTATTTTATTTAAATATAAAATGACATCACGAATTTCTAATTTTTCCATTGTACAAAAATCCCGGATGCGTCTTTTTTGATCACCTGTTTCTATATGAAGAAGTGAGTTGTCAGATCGAAAAGACATTTAACATGTAAGATCGAGAAGAATTTAACATTAGCACGGATGAAAGTTTCCAAAACACTTAACTTTTTTCTGTTTATACCGCGCTTTCTGTTTTAGACTAAAAAGCTTCCGAACCGCCCTCGTATGTAATTTATATGTCTTAAAAACGAAATGTTTATGTAAAATCTATTGAATATACCTAATTTAAGGGCAAACAGATATATGTACAGCTACATGTGTGCAACTAATTAAGGACACGATATTAATATGTGAGATTGAAGCAAATTATACGACATGTTTTATGACATCCCACGACAGCCGGTTCTACGCCCCGAGAGTGATCTCGGGCACTCGGCCAAAGGGTGTCAACTCAGCAGCTCAGAGCTTATTTTGCTCTGTAAACCCGATTGGCCAGAAGTTGCCAGAAGTGCCAATCGGGTTTAGATCAGGACTGCATTAAAGCCAGTAAAGAACAGTACCGAATTATAAAAAATCCATTTCTTGACGTGATGGCTCATGCTTCGGAAAGTTATCCTGTTGGAATATTTGTGTTCTGTACTCATCAGCATACGGCTTCATTGTATTGCTTAGAATTCCTGAATTTTGAAACATATCCATATTTTCCGCAATTCTGTGCAGCGGCCCAACACAATGTGAAGATATAGTATCCCAAAGCATTATAGAACCTCCTGCATGCTTCAAAGTGAAGCGGGTGTACTTTGGTGCAAATTCTTTCATCTTTGGCTGGCGAACATATTTTTTTCAGCTGGAGACACCCTATTAATTTTTGTTCCGTTCGAAAATAATACTCTTTTCCATTCTACATCCGTCTAATGGAGGTACTTCTTTGCGAATTCGAGTCTCTTCTTTTGGTTAGATTCAGACGATTAGGGTTTCTTTCGTGAAAATCTTCCAAACAGTCCATTTTCCCGCAATCGACGTTTTACTGTACCTACATATGTTTTTTTTTCATTTTGGCTAAAGACTGCAATCCGAATCTTATTTGCTGATTTTTTCGATTTATGCACAATCAGTGCATCTTCACGAACTGTCGTAATACGGCTTGTTCTTTAATGGGCCACCTTTTCTGTAGTCGAATGTTTTCTAAAATATTTTACCGCTTGAAAAACCATTGCTTTTGAATTATTCAAGGGTATTGCAATTTTCCGATAAGAGTTTTCTTCCTGATGCATTTGTACAATAATTTTTCGTGTACTGACATCACAGGATTTGCTGTTTTCGCATCTTAAGCAAGTAATAAGAAATTTTCTTATAATAAAAAACAAAATTAATTAATTTAATGTAACTTTTTAAAATTATCTGAATTTGAAAATGTTAATAAATTTATTACAGTCCTTAATTTAGTGCACGCTTAATTTATTTCACAAACAATACAAAGAACAAACAAAAAATGTTAAATTTTAGCGTTTTATTTAATAAATATTACACTTAACATAACAATTTTAATATTGAATACTACTGTCTGTAATTAGTTACACACAGCTGTATAAAAAAATAATTATGCTATTGATGGTAAACCATGGTGTTGACTACAAAACAATCATAACATAGTATGTGTGGAAAACAACACAAGTGGGTAAGGTGAGTCTTAGTTTAGGATATGAACAATAAACAACTATAAGAAACGGCACAACATATTTCTTATTAAAAACAAAAACTGAAAAATGTTTGAATTAATTTAATTTAATTAAAGTGTCCATAAATATAAAATATTATAATTCAATTGATTGCTTTAGAGTTTATTTTCTTTAACAACATTTTCGTACAGTAGAAGACAAAACTGTTCACAAAAAGCTTTATATCAGAATAGTTTTAATTGCATATATTTGGAAGAGTATTAATCTACTATAACTAAAACAATAAAAAATTAAAAAAATTAAAATTAATTTAACTCTGAAAAGCTACACTTTAATATGAATTCGCTGTGAACACTTTTGTCTCTTGTTTGAAAAACTGTAAAATTTCCAGTTCAATATTTGGTATGGCTCCCACGGGATTTTTTTACTACTTTAATTCTGTCAGAAATACTGTTGACAAGATTTTCCAAAATCTTTGAACTAATATTTTGCCAAGCTAAGTATAAAAGCACGCACCCACAATTCATCCACGAATTTTGGAGCTTCTTTTTCAGAAAAAATCTTTTGTTTTAAAACCGACCAAACATGGAGACTGGGGAGGCCATTCGAGCTTTAAGTTAAATTTAATTTGTAATTCGAGAGTTATTTAAATTTTAATTTTTTTATTATTTTAGTTATAATAGATTAATATTTTTCCAAATATATGTATTAATTTGTTTTGTATCTGGATATGGGTAACAAAATAAACAGCATTCTAATATAAAGCTTTTTGCGAACAGTTTTGTCTTCTACTGTATATTAAAACCCCCTACACCAAGGCTTAAAAATTTACTTTAAATTTAAACTAAATACTCGAACAAATGAACAATCGTACAATTTGTATAGCCTACTACGTATTTGTACAAATAGAGTTTTATTTGAGGTCTTTTGCTGTTAAAAATTTGCACATAAACTGATTTGTAAGTGGGGAGAGCTTTCATCAACATACAACATTGAAAAATTAAATAGCACTAAATACACTATCTGAAGTTATTAAAGTCACTTAATCTGTACATTTTTTCCATAACTTTAAAAGGTTGTAGCCGGCTTCATTATTGATTCGTTGTGTCACTAATATTGAGAATTTCGGTAATTATATTTGAAAAAAAAGTCGAGTATATTACAACACTGAACAATATAAATTGAAAATTTTTTATTTAAATTAAACTGTTGAACTCCGAATCAAAACTCATTTTAAGAGCTCTACTAAATTAAAATTTATTTCAATACTAAATTGAAAACTATTTCAGTTTTGCAAGGAAAAGTAACACTCAGGAATTATTGTTTTATACACAAACTAATGAATGAGCAAACCTGCATACGCATTTACATACACATACATTCATATGAAACCAACAATTATTGTTGATGTAAAAAAATTTTAAATGGAATTTGTTATTACAAGAAATGTCACAGGAAACTATTGTATGCGAATGTTGTTATTGCCAATGAATACGATTAATATTTATTAGTGTTTCAACTGCCTCTGCTTTGCAACTATTTGGGTAAAGTTAAAATTTGTCGAACAAATGTAATTCTTCATCACACAGAAAAAAATAAAAATGAGTTTCAATCAAAATATTTGTGGAATCAATTAAAAATTTAATTGAAATCGGACCTGTAAACAAAATGATAGTATCAATTAAAAAAAAATGTGAGATTTAATTGAAAATATCAGAAAAAGTAATTGAATCAATTAAAATTTTAATTGAAAATTATTTTAAAATCAATTAAAGGTTTAATTGAAAAAGAAACATGATTTTTTTTCTGTGCAGTAGCTTGTAACAATTAGTTATTTTCTACTTTTTCATTATTTGGTTTCTAATTTCAGACATTCCAAGAAATTTTGATAATAAATACTACTGACTTGCTCTGAATTAAAGTATTTGTGTGTGAAATGAAAACATACCTACTCAAATGTTTTAAAAACTTTCATATTAGTCATGGTGCCACAAGGTGAGTGCAGTAGCCCAGCTGACTGACTTTGTTTACAATTTACTTATGTGTCAAAAGTAATACTTTTTCAAGTATATTTTGACAGTAGTACATTATTTTTTACACAAACAAAATGCCTGTTGTTTCTGTTTTATGTTGTATTTGTTGTCGATTTGCACTCACCTTGTATAGTTGCACCATGATATAAGTAATTACTACTTTTGTCACTTCTACTTCTACTACATGCTTCTCTATTCATATTTCATTTTCGATTTGAAAGTGTTGACAAAACATTAAAACTATAACTAACATGTACATAGTTGTTTAATTATACTTTCAGATTGAATAAAATTATGCATAGTTTTCGTATTGAATTGTAATGAATGGAAAGTACCCTGCCCATTATTTAACATTAGAGTGATCTAAGGCAGAAAGAGCATATTTCGAAATTGCCTGGGTAACCAATAGTGGCACTTTAACCGCTAGAGTTAAAATATCCCTTCAGCTCATCAACGCAGTGATTTTAAAACATTGGATAGTTCAGAACTGAAGCCTTCCCGAATGGGATTTTAGTTGTATCTAAAAGGATCCATCTCGTTTAGTTTAGAAGGTATTTACAAAATTTTGTATATTTTTCCTTTTTTTTTTTTTGATGTTGCGAATCTTACTACTCTCAGTTTTATTGTGCTACAATTTTTTTTATAAACTAAATAATCGTTTTTCAATACAATAAAAGGTATTGACATGATATTATAAAACGATACAAGCAAACCTTCCGTCAACAAAAAGAAAGCACAAATGTTATTAAAAGAAATACTACTTTTAATAAAGCAAAATCTGGCGGAAGTAGTGATTTTAAAACGTAAGACTGGTCCACGCTAGGCAAAAAGGTTTGAAGACAAGTATTACAGGCATTACTCCATAAAGAGTCTTGTGAAACTCAAGCAGCAATTTGAAATGGTTGCGAGCAACTGCATGTATCCAAAAGCAAGGCAATTGAGACGGAAGATCTTGAAAGATGATTTTGCATGAAAATCATTACGTGCGATGCCGTTTTTTAACTTACTAGGACGGTTCGGAAACTTCTTAGCCTAGAACAGAAAGAGCGGTATAAACAGCAAAAAGTTAAGTGTTTTATGGCCGCATTTTCAGTCATTCGTTTAACTATTACTAGAACTAGAATTATTAGTCAAGCCTTTGTTATTAGCTAACTAAGGACTGTGAATTCGGCCATTACACTCTTCCATCTGTTCAATTTCTTTTCGATCTGACAACTCACTCCTTCATATAGAAACAGGTGATCAAAAAAGACGCATCCGCGATTTTTTTTACAATGGGAAAATAAGAAATTCGTGGTGTCATTAAATTTTAAATAAAAAAGTTTTATCGGGACAAGAAATTCATAATTATATGATGAATGTGTTAGATGAAAGTGCTCCTTCATATGCAACTGTAAAAAATTGGGTTGCTGAATTTAAACGTGGTCGTACAAGCATTGAGGATGAACCAAGTAGTGGACGTCCAAAAACAGCAACAACAACATAAATTGTAGCCAAAGTGCATGATATGGTATTAAGTAAACGACGAATAAAAGTGCGTGAAATAGCCAATATCATGGGCAGCTCAAATGATCAAGTCCATTTAATTTTGCATGAAGAACTACAGATGAAAAAGCTTTCTGCAAGATGGGTGGCGCATTTGTACAAAACGCATAAGAATGAAAATTTCTCAAACTTGTTTGAATCGTTTAAGAAAAATAAAATGAATTTCAAGCGTCGTTTCATAACTCTTGATGAAACATGAATCCACTCTACTCCGGAGATAAAAGAACAATCCAAGCAATGGACTGAAGCTGGAGGAAGTGCCCCAAAGAAGGCAAAAGCAATTCAATAGGCTGGCAAGTTTATGGAAAGGTTTTTTGGGACTTCAGAGGTATTTTATTGATTGACTATCTGCAAAAGGGTAAAACAATAAATTCAAAGTATTATGGCAACATTTATTTCTGTGGTAGGCTAAGAAGTTTTCGAACCGCCCTTGTACAACTTGTCAAGCTTTATAAAATTTGACAATCAAGTTCATTCAGTCAGTATATGAACCATATAAGTGTTGTAAGGAATTGATTGTATGTAAGTGCCAATTTACACGAAGCAATACTTTTTTAAAATTTTGATACAATTTTTCTTTTTGTCAAACTTCTAGGTGTTTACACAGCACAATTATTATTGCTCAAATCGCTGTTATTTTTATTTGACAGTATACACACATTTATATACACATGTAATACGAATTGCTAGTACAATCTAGTGCGTATTCGTCTTACTTACCACTTACCCCGATGTCTGATAGGTAATCAACTTAGCTTGAAGAATTATTTCATGTAAATTGGGACTAATATCATGTTTGCTTTTCTATTAACGATCTGTAGTTTTAGCTATTGTTACTAGAAATAGAACTTGTACCCAAACAAGTACATTTCAAAAATTAATACAATGCAAGATGTTACCAGCTGTATAACAAACCTAAATGCTATTTCAACATCTATGATGTTGCATCTAACAAAAAAAAAATAGATTTAGATAAAAAGGAATATGCATTTGAAAGATATATAAGAAAATAACTAACACATAAAAAAATCTTAAAATAGAAAAAGTGAACATGAATTATGCAAAAGAGCCTGTTGTTAAATGATGAAAATGAATTGAACCAAGCAAAAACAAAACACCCAACATGAAAAACACACTCCAACAAACATGCACACATACATATTGTAAATATACTTACATATACAAATGTATATGCAAATACAACTGTATTTGCATTTGATGTAATGCGATGATGTTTTATTTAAAATTTTCTGTTTTTATTTCCTTTTTTTTTTTTTGGTAGTTATTTAGGTGCTGATATGAGAAATGTATTGATGCGAGAAATAATAGAAGTATTATTCAATTTTTATTTAAATAATTTTATTATACAGTGGTAGGTCTATTATCTAGGTACAATTATTAAGTCTCAAACGTTATACATTTTTTAAAGCTGCTGGGTTTATTCCCCATGCCTTTGAACTGTTTTTCTTGTATATGTAGAATTATAAATATGTAAAGATTTCATTACTTCAATTTTGACCTTTACTTTACTAAAATTTTTTTTTTATTTTTTTTTTTTTTAGCTTTCATGTTATGTTTTCGTTTTATGTTCGTTTCTCGAATTGTCCAAGTCTTTACTATGTCACCACTTGCACTTCAATGATTTCTATTCTATGTCCACAAATTTGTATTTTAAATAGAAATATACATACAACATTATAAAATATAATTTGTGCATAAACCAATTATAAGCATTTACGTAGATTTTTCTATTTACAGTGTGTATAATAAACAAAAGATTGGTAGTCTGCCTCTGTATAACAACGTTTGCTATAAATCGAAAACATTTTTAATAAAAGTTTATTTATTTCATATCAATGTGAAATTCTCAAGTACACGACTAGCTTCCTACAAATTGTACAAATTCGTTCGCATAATATAAATGTATGTTCTTACACTGCGTGTCAAAACAACAAACGCACCATTTTCGATAAAAGTAGAGGTCTGGTCAAAAAATAACCGTTATTTTTAATTTTTTCAAAAAGTATTTATTTATTCATCTTGTCCCCTGCAAAGTAATCCCCCTCAGATATAATACACTTATGCCAGCGTTTTTTTCAATCTTCGAAACACTTCTGAAACGCGCTTTTTGGTATCGCCAACAGCGTCTGTTTCGATTTTTCTTTAAACCACTCAATCGCAGCAAAACGCTATCCTTTCATCGGCGGTGGCCAAACGCGGTGAATACGGTGGCTGAGACATGATAACGGTTTTGCTTTTGGCCAAAAACACACGCACAAGCATCGATGTGTGAGTTTTTCCAAAATTATGTGCGTTTCTGACGAATTGATTCGCGTAAACGGCGCATAACTTCATGGTAGTATTCCTTATTGAACGTACGACCTTGTGGCAAGAATTCATGATGCACCACGCCATTGCAATCGAAGAAAACAGTGAGCAAAACCTTTACATTTTACCGAACTTAACGTGCTTTTTTCGGTATTGGCTTTTCGGAACGTTTCCATTGGAATGATTGGGTTTCAATGTCATGGCCATACACCCATGATTCGTCACCAGTTATGATCATTTTGAGGAAATCTGGATCGTCGTTGACGATGTTCAACAGCTTCTGAGCGATGTCCATGCGACGTTGTTTTTGCTCAAAATTTAGCAATTTTAAAACATTCTTCGGTGCCGCACGTTTCATGCCTAAAACATCCGTAAAAATTGCTTGGGCACGAGCCGAACGATATCATCAGCAACCTCTTTGATAGTGATTCGACGATTATCCAAAATCATTTTCTTCACTGGTTCAATGTTTTCATCGGTTGTTGGCGTGCTCGGGCGAGCAGGACGAGCATCGTCATTGACATCTGCTCGGCCTTCCTTCATAGTAGACTCGTCATACGCCACAGTCAGCATTTCAAACGTCCTTGCGCATTTAATTTTATTTTTTCTTTGATCCTTTTTTTTCGAAAAGTAAAAAATCGAAGTGCACACCAAAACAAGACTAACCTTTTTATCAGTCAAAAACAAACTGACAATCCAAAATGGCTGATATTACCAACAAATATAACAGACATGTGTACCAACATAACAGAAAAAAAATGCGAAAATCGAACATACGTAACTCACGAAATTTGAAAATAACGGTTATTTTTTGATCAGACTCTATTATAAGATGTATGTAGATCAGAAATCTATTGTATTAAAGTAAAACTATTAGATTTATTTAAAAAGAATATCTTTGTATTAAGGAATATAGCAGTACAGTCATACCTCGATATAAAGACCCTCACTATAACGAATTCCTCGATTTAATGAATTTTATGAAATCCCCTACAACGCTCCATAAGAATTAATACAAAATAAACCTCTATATTACGAAAAAATTTGTCAATAGCCTCGTTATAACGAATTTTCATTCACTGCAGACTAATGAAATAGAAAGAATTATTTACCCCAATTAATCCAAATTATATGAAACAGATACACACAAAATTATTGTGTTTGCACCGACAACGTCTCCAGCAAACCCGCAGTCGTAGTCGACAGCAGCATGCATTAGACTAACGGCTGAAATATTCGAAGAAAAATGTATTGTTGCCAAGACCTTGTACGCTTGTTGCAGCAGATGTTGTTGCAATCTAGCTCAGACTTATTATTTTATAAATGTAAACTATTTTTGAATTAAATACAATAATATTTTTGAATTTTAAAACTACAAATTACAGTGGTTTCCATCAAATGTGTTTTGATTTATTAGCGGAAATCGTTCGCTATAGCATGGTAAACAGATGATGATTAATATACATACAAAATTTTATATTACCTAGTTATAACGAATAGAAGTGCAACTTCACCTCGATATAACGAACCTCATTGTAACTAATTATTCGATATAACGTATATTTTTCTAATCCCCTTAAGATTCGTTATACCAAGGTTGAACTGTACATGTATGTGATGGAAATCGATCGGTTTTCAAATAAAATCGAAAATTAAAAACGAACGTTTTATTCTACAACATGATCAAAATCGAACGGTTTCGATTTCCATTATAGTTTCTTTTTAAATTGTTTCAAGAGAAAATAGCAACTTTTGTTAAAAAATTAAATTGTTTTTAAATAGAAAAAAATTACATTAATACTATCAACGGCTTTTTTAATAAGAAATGATTCGAAAAAATACATACAAAGAAAAATATTGAGGGATGCTTCAGACCCATTGAATATGCAAGAAACTACGTGCAAAGAATGTTTTCGTATAAACAAGGTCGGTTTTATTTGGATTTTCCAAAAGATCGAACGACATGTGAAAACCAAATCGATATCTTTGGCTATAGAGTTATTTTTTATATTATTATTATTTATACTATAACAGAAAAGGTTGTTAGTAGTAATAAATGCAACGAATGTGAGATACAATAATATACAAAATAGTGCAATTAAAAATTTTGTGCAAATGGTCTTGCACTAACAAAATATTCAAAAATGCACATGCTACTGTTTACTTACACAAGAGAATTGAGAATTGCGCTAATATTTAAAATGTCTGTTAAGTTTTACTAATATCCATATATGTGACTACAGCATGAATATTATTGCAGTGAACGCCACTATACCTGACTCTAGTCATGATTCATTTGTATGGAATTTGAGTACGGTAAGAGATTATAACTTTGTTAGATATGAAAGTGGAAATCGTAATTCATGAATTCCAGCCGATTCTGGCTATGCTTTGGAACCTTTTGTGTCAACTCCTTATAGATATCCAAGACAACAAACCAAGTGCAACACAAATTAAATTCAATAATATTTAAAATTTTGGCTTAAATTTCCTTTTTTTAAAACGTACACAATTAAAAATTACCCCCTGGCCCACGATGTCGAACGATAACGTTCGCTTAGATAAGACTTAAGACACAAACATGATTGAGTAAAAAATAGATACGATAAAAAGTTTGTGTCTTAAGTCTTATCTAAGCGAACGTTATCGTTCGACATCGTGGGCCAGGCGGTTATTGTTTTTCATCACATTCGTTTTGGTTTAAGGTAGAATTAGACGAACGTCTACGTCCCGTACTCTACTGTAACGAAACATCTGATCCCATTTTGTTATTTGAAATCAATGTAAATGCTTACCGAATACTAATATCACCTTGACGGAACGTCTCAACCTGTATAAAATAGAAATTCCTAACGTTCTTTCGTGACATTTGTACAGCAGTGATGGACTGTTTATATGTTAAATTGTATTGGGGTAAATTCACCCTATTTTCTGGTACTTTTTGTTAATACTCGTAATAATGAAAGTTAAGCAATACAATACACAAACATGCAAAAGTTTGTACTAGTAAATGCATTAAGTGTAAAGAAGAAAAAATTTAAGTTAAATATATTATGGAAATATAAAGCAAACAATGAAACAATGTCTCACATTGACACTGTCTACAAGCCGCTGTGTAAAGACCAAGTGATAATGTCAAACAGCAACAAATGCCATAAAATTTAGCAACAGCTAGTTGAAAAATACATATTTTTTGTTTTGTTTTAGATGTTTAAAACCTACAAAAATCTTTACAAAACAACTTAAAACTAAAAAAAAAACACTATAAAGAGAGTATTATTTTGGCACGCATATATGAATATGTTTATAATAATAATAAAAAAATCATATACAATATAAATATAAGAAAATAAATACATTCATACATAATATGTATAACTATGTATTATAAATATTTCAAATTGAATTAATACTAAATTAAATTATAGTAAAATATATTAAACTGATAGTATAAATAAGTAACAAAGTGCTAGATTATGTATGTAAATGCACACACTCACACAATTTTACACATATTAAAACCATTTTGGTACTTTTTCAAGTAAGCATGTAGAAAAAGGAACTTTACAATGTCCATCACTGTTTCGAACAGCTGACTGTTTATTTATTGTATATATACTAGTAATGTAAATAAAGTGGAATTTTTTGTTTGTCGTACGGCACGTTTTTAAATGTCCTATAAGCACACAAACGTGCTTACAGTACGGTACGGTACAGTACGGGGACGTGGACCTTTACATTTTGATAGAATTAAATGGAACATGAAATCGATTTCGTTTTTAAAAAGAAATTGAATTAAAAACAAAATGAAAGACAATAAGTGTCGCCATCACACCGGTTTTCGTTTTCGGTTCGCTTTTGAAACGAAATCGATTTCCATTACATACCCGATAGCTAGTGTTTCATAACTATAACGCAGGTAAGAAAAACTTTAAAAAAAATTGTGTGACAATATAAGAATAATTAAAAATATTCTATAGTCTAGATGTAAGATTTTATTTTAAAATATTTTGATATTCCTTAAAAAGTTTAAAACACCTTTCTGAAATAATTTCTAATAAGTTTGCTTGTGATTTGTTCACTTATTTATCAACAATTATGGATAACAGCTTCTAAAATATAGCAGAATTATATGGGGTTATTCAGAATAATGTTATTTGATCCTAGAAATACAAGGATTAAACTCTAATATTAAGATTTATTAAACGAAACCAGTCATGAGCATGTATTTGGAGTTTTGTCTGGGGTTTTATATGGGTTTATAGCTTCCACACTTATTCTGCCAATGCACTATGGTTTTTTCCGTTTATTTTGGCATAAACTCTAATTTTAAAGCTATTGAATTGAATTGAATTCTTTATGCTCCCAAGATGACCTAGAAATTTTCATATGATTTGGTGCACAATTTCATATAGCTGCTATACATCCGATCTGCCCGATTTGTCTGCATGAGCAAAGGCCCCTTAATAAAGCGATTATTTTTCAATGGAGCAATAATGGTTAGTTATTCATTAATCTACACAATTTAATTAATAATTTCCTATTTGCAAGTTTTTGCACTGGTTTACTCTTCAAAAATTATTAACCACGAAACACAAATATAAATGTTATGTTCAATCTAATATTATACAAAAAATAAACCATTGCACAATTGGACAACAACACATAATAATGACCAAATTGGTAGCAGGTAATAATTTTACATACCTCCACTAATATTTTCCATAACAACACGTTTTTTTAATTTTATTCAACTTCAACTTTCACAAGCACTCGAACACAGCTGATGTTTACCGCCAGTTGTACCAAAACAAAGTGAGATTTAATCAGCTGACTTTAAAATCATGCCAGCCAGAAAGGGTTGTCACCCAAATTTATATTTAATAATTTTTTTCTAATATGGGTATCTTGATTAAGGAAATCAGTCAAATTTCAAAATATGAATACAAAAAAAAATTTACTTTATGCCAAAAAATCTTACTTTTAGCTCACAGTGCAATGTAATGATTGACTCTTTTAAAATTTAAACAAAAATTATATTAATGCGTAACTTTTTCGACCAAACCTATTATTATTATCTTAAAACTTGTGCAAAATAGACCATTAAATTATATTTTCTTCTTATTACAACAATTTTATTATAATTTTAATGCTATAATAGTATTGAAATCCTACTTTAGTAAATGTTAATCCTGTCTAGTTATTTGGTGTTTTATATACAAAAAACTCTGTCAATCACTAGAGCTGCATGGTTCAGTTGTTAGCGAACATTTACCCAGAACTGCTGGGAATTTAATAATGCATTTTGTTTGTATTTGTAGTTCCTACTGTGTGTGTGTATGAGTGTGTTTATACATTTTTGTATTCATATTTTGCTGTCACTTGACATTTGATGTTACTCTAGCTTTTATTTGTATCTGTTCAAGTCGTTTTATTTTGATGAGTTTTTTTTTTGTAAACTTTTAAGCCGATGCTTTGTTGCATTAACAAAAAACACAAAGCATCACCCCCTTCTAGGAACAGCATGTTGTAAATGATTTTATTTTTTTTTCTTTTAAAAACTAAAAAATAGGTTTTCTAAAATGTATGGAAATTGCATATTTACTTGATTTTACTTTCACTCTGATATTTCTTGTTTTTTTGGGGTTAAAAACTTCAATAGTTTTGTGACGTAGTTCAAGGTTCAAAGAATTGAATTTCGGAATGATTTCAAATATCATAGGGATAATAGTGTTTAAATGTTGTTTATGTACATACATACATACATATGTATGCTTGTATTTGTAAAGCTAGATAACTGAAATTCAAGCAACAAATATCTTAAAGACAATTTTAAATATAGTATGTAAATAAAACTTATTTATTATATTGATTTTATGGAAGACTTGGTTTAAAAAAGGTATTAAAACTTGTACTCTTTATGGAAGAAAAATAATACCAGCTTAAAATAATATCTTGTTGTAAAAGTAATTTTTATCGAAATTATATGCAATAAAAGGCAAAAAATAAAAAAAATTTAGAACTTTAATTTTAATTTTAATGTGAATAATCGATCTGAATAATATCCTTATAATAGAAAAATATATGAACACAGCTTTAGTCAATTAATACAATATTGGGCTAACAAAATTATGTTCTAAAATCTAATATAAAATTTAAAATTTATATAAAACTTAAAAGTGACCTTATTGCTTAACGAAAGAAATTATAAAATATTAAAAAAGGTCGAATAAACAAACTAAATACATAATTAAAAAATATGTTATGTAAACAATTATTTAAATCTCTACTTTAAATATATAAATTATCAAACCATTCCTTATTATATGTAGTACAAACACAACATTTTAAGAAGCAGAATCCCACAAATGCGCAAAATTTTTAAGAATATATAAATGTAAAATTAATTTCGTTTAACCACAAAATTTCCTGTTTATAAACATAGCCCACAAAAACCGTGGCAATTAACTGTAATAACTACTAAAGCAACGAAAACCGGCAACAAAATCAACAAAACTTAAAAGCCCTCACATTGTTGTACTCTTACAGTCAGCCACAAAATGATATACACAAATCTCAAACGTACTTCTTAAAAAGATGTATAAAGAAAGCGAAAAAACTTTGGATACACCATAACAGAAGCTGCTTAAAATCTAACTTTCAAGTGAAATTTGTGTGAAAGTCTTAAAGGTAAAAATACATATATTTAAACAACAAGTCCTTGTTCAGCAACAACCAACAAGACTTAGTAGCAAGAAAATAAGTTGTATGAATGGCAACTGCAACAACAACTGAGACATTTGGAAAGGCTGCTAAAGAAGCACAACTACTATTTTGATTTCATTAGTTGTTGCAGAATAAAGCCAACTTTAACAACAATATTTGTGCACCTGCATATAGACATAACTGCATAAACACATACACATCTACATAGTGATTTATATTTATGCAAACAGTGAAGTGCAAAATAAAATCATTTGCTACTTTAAGGCACCAAAACAAAAATGAAATAAATAAATCTGTTTATTAATAAAATAATATATGTAATTGTAATATAAATAAAAATGAAAATGGAACATTGTTTCTTCTATTCTAAGCATTCTATGATTATATTAACTATAAATGTTGCGTGTTTGTTCTTGTAATAAAGTCCTAGATTTTTATTAGAGTGGAGTACTCAACCATTCTAATCAAGTGAGTGAAAATATTAATTCAAATCAATATTTAGTCGCTTAAATTTGTAATAAATTTAATATAATAATAAATTTGTAATAGATAAATTGTTAAAGTATAATTCCCTTATTCAGAAAAAATTAAAATAGACCTCAAATGTACTTTAAGAAAATTTTGTATGAACATTTTGTCTAAAAGCACACTTCAAACCTACTTTATCTTTTATGAATACGGCAGTGAAAATATAAAAAGCTATCGAATTTGGGCAATACCAATTGCAAAAATGCAGCTGCGTGAAAAAAAAATAAAAAATTCAAAACAGAAACTTAAACACTGGCAAGCAGAAGAATAAAAATAAAATGTATTACCAGTAGAATTAACGAGTACAAGTTATTGAAGCACTCTATCAAAAGTATGTCGTACCAATATAAATTACCTAATAAATTTTTGTTTGATAAATCATACTAAATGTTGTAAAAAAAACTGAATACAAATACAGTCAACTCTTGATAATTTGAAATTCACTAATTTGAATCTCGCGATAATTTGAGAAACATTTAATAAATTTAAAAAAATCTATGTAATTTGGTCTCCTCGGTAATTTGAATTTATTTGAATGGCCGACATGTTCTAATTTGAATTTTTTGGCTCTAAACTCTATAATTTGAATTACTTTAATGTGCTGTGTTTTATGCAAAATATAAAACAAATAAAACAATGATTTATTTTAGTTTATATGCTCTGCTTTATAGAAATGACATCTTGCCCGACAGCGTTCTATAATTTAAAGTTTAGTTTTTTTACACTCTATAATTTGAATTCGTAATGTGATTTTGTTTCTGTTTTTAAAACAACAATTAAAATCGTTTGCTTCTGTGGATGAGAAAGATGAATTAGACATAAGAAACAATTCCAGTTTCATTAAGTGAAGCAATGAATAGTCAGTCTTACTATATTACGCTCCTACGCTCTCAGAACGGATACAAGTGACGATTTCTTTTCAGCTTTAATCACAACTCAAAATTCATTGGACAAGGACAGATTGAATTTGTTGACTCGAAAGTTCACAATAAAAAATTTTAAATTTCAAATTTTAATTTGAACTCTCGTTAATATGAAATGATCGATTATTTGAACTTTTTCTCTGATCCCTTGAATTTCAAATTATCAAGAGTCGACTGTATTTCAATATAACAACGTTACTCATCAGTAAAAAAAAGTCACTGGAAAACGATTTACTTTAAGTCGTATAAGTAATATTTATCACAAAACATCACCAAATATTAATCATTCGTCATGATAATATACAGCCAAGGAAGAAATTATACCATGTGTTTTTTCTAAAAATCTCTTGGGTTTTAAAGCTAATGTAAACGTTTATATATTTTTTTATTTTTAGTAGAGCGAAACAAAAAATTAAATTAAAAGATTTTCAGGGTTTCTTTATTTTCATTAAATACTTTTTACTGTTAAGCATGGTACTCTGTTCAAATTTGCGAAATTTGTTGAGCAACATCAATTATTTCGTTTGAAAATTTTGACAATTAGCAAGTGGTGACAATGCCGCGATGTAGAAGAAAATTGTCGTTTTTATTGCCCTTAGGTATGCAACATTGTTTATTTTATGTAAACAAAAAACCATATGTTTTTGGCTGTTTTTTTCAATTTCGTGCGAAATAAGTGCCGCTTACATTATTTCACAGTTGGAAAAAAATGTTGCCATATACATTTTTTTTGTTGAAAAAACATGTTGCCAGAAACATTTCGTAACTTTTAACAATAAGAACAGAGTACAACTTCAGCAGCATTAGTTCGCATTTATTTCGCATCAATTTTTTTTATATGGGCTTTTGATAGTATTTCGCACGAAATGATGAACAGAGTACCATGCTTTAATTCAAATTCTTATGAAAATATGTATATGGTAAAAAATAAGAAAAAATTCGAAACCTAAAACCAATTAAATATATTCAATCAAAATATAAATTTGAATAATGCGAATGTCCTCTTCGATTTTTAATTGCTTCATTTAACCGAATTGGCATAGAGTTTATTAATTTTTGTAACACATCTTGAGGAATTTTTTTCCATTTTTTTACTAAAGCTTCTTTGAGCTCTTTTAAGGAGTTAGAAGTCATTCCATTTTTATATATTTCGGCACTTAAAACTCCTCAGAGGTTTTCAACTGGATTTAGATCAGGGCTAAGTCCAAAACAGATATATCCTTTTCTTCAAAAAATGCTTTAGTTCTTTTGGCTTTTTGTATAGGGGCGTTGTCCTGCTGAAAAGTAAAATTATTTCCATAATTTTCCTCAGCAAATTCAATAAACACTCTCCAGTAATTCTACGTAGTTCTCCGCATTCATTTTATGAGAAATAAAATAAATTGGAGGACGTGCTCTATACCCAAAAGCCACACAAGTCATCAAAGATCCTCCTTGGATTTTGGTTTGTGTATCGCCGCCTTTTTCCCTCCAATAATATTTGAATCAATCCGGTCCATCAAGGTGGAATTTTTTTCATCGCTGAATAAAACATTACGCTACTCCTATTCCCAAAATGTATACTTTTCAGCGAACGATAATCTGGCTGTCTTTTGTCTAGGAGTCACAAGAAATCACATCTAGAAATTCATTTAAAATTTGGTTAATCCGTCTTTTGGTCACATTTAGTCCCAGCTCCGACTTTATTTGGTTACAACTGAAATTATTTTTGATAGCTAGGCGCTTTATTGATCGTCTGTCGCGGTCAGTAACTGTTGGTTTTCTACCAGATCTTTTTTTGTTGCCGTATGATTTTGGATCCGCCAAGTAATTTTGTATGGTCGTCTTAGATATCCAAACACGGTTTGCTATGGACCTTATTGAGTGCCCATTTTCCCTCAACAACTCAATTTGCATATGTTCTATTAACGAAAGTTGGTTTCCACGTGGCATTTTTGCCTAAAATTCAATAATTTTCACACCAAATAATATTGTTTGCATCAACAAATTTGTTTTAGTTGTAAATTGTTAGATAAATCTGTTAAAAATTTTACTTGTACCATATAATTATTTCATATGGAAACACTGAATTTAAAAAATAAAGGTAAATTTATGATGTTTACATCAGAGAAGTTATTGTTGTGGGGAAGGGAATTGATGCAGCGTTATAATAACTACCATTAATAATTAGAGTTTTTACTACTACTTAATTATAATAAGTTAAAGGAATTTGTACCATATAATTGCTTCCTTGGCTGTATGTATAATAGTTAAATTCATAACTGATGTTGTAGTGTTGTAACTATTTACAATAGTTGTACAAATGTTGTAGACAGAGAGCGAAAATAACGGGTCCTCTTTAATTTTAGTGGTTAATTGGCACCATTTACCAGTTAAAATTATATTTTTGTTTTATATCGCTGAGAGACTGATTTGTAAGAGAACATTTTAGGTTTGTGGTTAAGAGAAACAAAAAAGAAAATAACGGAAATAATCAAGATGAGTGATTTATAATTAATTTGTTTTTTCGTAAAGGTCAGGTTATAACTTTTGTTTTCGAACTTTTAAAATAAATTTTTAAAAGTTAATTTAATGGCAACCAATGAAACTTGAATATAAAATTAGCTTTTTTACTTCTTCCCCAATATCTGCACGGCTTTAGTTCATATTCAAGATATTCAATTTACAGATTTTGGCAATCGTAGATGAACGGCTGTTTAACAACAAATTAAACAAGTTTCATTCATCTTCATCAGATCAAATGATTTAGTTTCGGCGCTTGTATTATTCATTTTATATATTTCAACATACGACTTTACTCAAAGCTATGTTCGCAATCAGATAGTTGTATCATACAATATACAACATACAACATCAGTTGTGAGTTGAACAAATAACCGAATCATTTATAATTATTATAGATATGTTAAAAAATGCTGACTCCTAGCGAAACTTAATTTTTTTAGGCCGAAATCAATCCTTAATGAATTACGAAATAATTTAATCATCTTCATTTTATACCTTATTTAGATACACTTGCTGTACTCCATTCATATTTATTTATTAAGGAAACACATTTTCTGCATGGTTTCTCATACTTCAATTTCCTTAAAAAAATTTAGCTTTAGAAGTTTTGTTTTTTTACAATAGAACGCGCAATACTGACATAAGTCCAATTTCTGGACTAATTAAAAAATTTATAATATTTTAAGTAGTCTTTAAATATTTTATACGTTTTCTTTTTTACTGTACCTATACAAAAATCTTGAAGTTTTATATAGTTACATATATATGTAACAATCATTCGTGTAAACTTTGTTTTACAATGACTTTTATTTACATTGAAAACAAAGTTTAACACAAAATTTCTCACGATATCTTCTGTAATTTCTTCTGAGCTTTATCTCTTTCTCTTCCTTAGTCTCTAGAGCTGCATTTCCAATGTAGTTGGAGTAAGTGAAATGTGTGGTAAATACACTGTGTGGCTGCAAAGATGTGTGTATATGTTACGAGTAGTGTGTAAACGTGTGTCTAAGCCAACGTAACACATCCTTCCCAGTTTCCTTCCTGTAAATGGTTTTAAAATAAATAATTCACACCTGCAGCTTTTGAAGTGCATGTAAAAGGTGTTGCGGTTGTTATAGACACTTATACAATCACTTGAAATACAATGAACATTGCACACACAAACACAAACACACACACATATATACGAGTATATATTAAAATGCTGCTACACTTAGTGGCAGTTATTTTTGTGATCGTATATGAAAACAACAACAATGTATGCTGAATTATTAACACACACCAATAGAAGCACTTGCAACACAAAGAGAGAGAGCAATTCAAAGTTATGCTCACATTGTTAAAATATTTGAAGAAATAAAAAAATATGTTTTACTTTCTGTCTTCACCAATATTACTTAAACTAAACAAGTTTTATTAAAAAAAAAAAAAGATCACAGTAGCAGCTAAAATAAATACTTGCTAAACATTAAATGAACTAGAATTTAAAGTTGGCATCACTTTTTTAACTGGCGGCAATTTTGTCAGCTGTCAAGCGATTTTTGTCTAGTTTGGTATTTCAACATGAGTAGACTGACTACTGAAAAATTGTGCAAATTTATTTTGAAAATCATGATTCTTGTGTTTTTCTTAGATGCATGGAACTTTGAAATCGAATAAAACAGAGATGATGTTTTTTAAATTGACATGCAATTTACTTTATTCGAAAGATATTCTTCTGGCATTCTAATTTAATTATGACTTCTGGCCTATGACTGGCTCGGACGTTGCCTAATCTGCAGTATGAATTTTTGATGACTTTTTCCAAAAGTTGTGCCCGTATATCAATGGTTGCGGGCTTATCTCAAAGTTCTAAACAATAAAAAAATCGAAGTCGAAAACGAATCAATTTTGGAAATGCATTTTAATGCATTTATAATTTAATTTTTAAAATTTGTTGTTTTTATATTCTTTTTAGTAGCCCAATATCTTTATATTTTATAGGATAAAAGTTTTTCAATATAGAAATATTACAAAAAAAAATGACTTCTTAAACTCATTCGTTTTCGTTTTCGATTTCCATCACATGCCTGTATATTTGCTAAAGACTGTGGCTGCACTTATTTGGTTAAATATTTGTAGCATGTGTTTGTAAGAGTGTTATTATTAATGTTTTTTCCAATAGTTGTTTGTTTGTGTTTGTATGCCTCTCTGTTCGTACATTTTTCCACAAAATTTTTCAAACGAAAAGTCGATAAAACCAGGTATTTAATCCTAAACTAACATAATTCTTATTGTCGTTGTATGTGAATTGTGTAGTTCAACTTGTTGGTAGAAGTTTTTTTCCTTTTACTGTTTGTGTGTGTGTGTGTTTTTCTTTGTTGTGTTTTGTTTTCTTTATGTTCTATACCACAAGTTAATCTTTATTTTTCTATGACACTTGAAAAACGAAAAACTAAAATAACTTTACCTATATACACACACAAACACCTGCACAAAGAAATATACATACAAACACGAACCCATTCATAAATAGCTTTTGATATATTGTTTTGTAGTTGCATTATATGGTTGTCGTTATGGTTTATCGTCACAATTGATGTCGATAAAATTATGACAGTGTTACAACGAGGAAAAATTTAAGAAATATTTTAAATATAATAAAACCTTATGCAGATGCTAATGATTGAGCCGAAATTTAACTAGTTTTAAATTAGCTATATTTTCACCATGTTTAAAAGTATTAAATGCAACTAAATTTGAATTGTTACAATTGTTACTTAGCCAAATGAATTTAGCTTCTTTGATAAAAAGCGCCAATAAAAAGCAATACGAGTTTATGAATTTTACAATTTTTAAAATATTTTGGCTGACTCATCAGTAAAAAAAAATACAATGTGAAACTCATTACTCTGAGTCATACGAGTGATTTGTTTCAGAAACATTACATACAAAATATTAATCATTCGCCGTGTGAATAAACCAGAAGAAAAGCATTTCCAAATTTTAACCCTGTGTACCATGATTGCACCATTTCAAGTGTCTGACCAAAACAAGTGTTCTGTTACACTTAAACAAAACAAATTACACTTGAATAAAATAAGTAAATACAACTGCGTGCCCATTGACGGCATGGTGTAAAGTGACACTATTGCAAGTGTCGAACGTTTAGGGCACTTGAAGTGGATGCACGCGTTTAGCTGCGACCATATGCAGGGGAATGTCTGGTTTGCTTTAAGTCAAATCAAATTATCCAAAATATTCCCATGCAATAGTTTAAGAATTGGTCGTCTAGTAAATTCTCATAAGTAGTATATAATTGGAATGTATTTAGTATTAAGAGACTTCTTTTTACTTCAACTGTAAATAAAGCTAGAGTGCGACAATTTGGTTGCAACTAGAAAGCAAAAAGAACTTCAAAGATTTTATTTCAACTACACCTGAATTAACAGCTTTTACAGATTTATTGAAAATACATCTAAAGAATAACTTGGCTGACTATAAAAAACCAACAGACCTTGGGCTAAAGGCAACTGTATAATCCATATTATTTACTGCTACTCGTTAAAAAAAAACGTGAACTATATTTGACCAAATACCATATTGTAGGATTCAATCGAGGTTCCCTACTTTTATAAAGAAAAAAAAAAACACTGAAAATTCAAATTTAATAGGGAATGTTTATTATCATTTAAAAGAACATTCTTCGGCATTTATTTTTTGAAGATTATGTCTATCAAATGTTGTATTTTGAAAGCTTTCAATTTAAGATTTTGACCTAAAATGCGAATCGACTCTCCACGTTTTTTTTTATAAATTTTATTCATAAAAAAATAATTTACAAAGTAGTGCCTCAGCGGCATATAGCCTTTAAGGAGGCAAGTTGGCATTATAATATACAAATTCTGCCAGCAAAATATACAAGTTAAAGTTGAAGAAAAAGGAAAAAAACAAAACAAATAGTTACATAAAAAAAAATAAGTTTTAAGATAGATTTTACGTGAAATGTTCTTCAAGATTTTCAAATAAATATTTTTTAAAGTCAGTTTTAAATAACGATATTCTAGTTATTAACTTTAAATGTTGAGGTAAATTATTATATTCGCGACTACCCATGTATTCTATGCGTTGCTAAGTTGTTTCAAATCTATATAATGATACAGCCAAGTTCATGTTGTTACGTGTGTTAAATGTTTGCTGAATTCGTGAAAAAGCAGTGGTATGATGACCAATATTGAGAATGCATTTAAAGACATATAGGAGCAGATGTAGCTTATATATTCCAAATATTGGTAATATAGTTTTAGATACGTCTCGGTATAATGCTGTGGTTGAAAACATTAAAGGAAGATTATAAACAACTTTAAGGGCCTTATTTTGCACGCGCTGCAATGATCTTAATTCATAGGTTTTTTCTATCCATACAAAATTGCCACATAATTAAAATGGCTTTGAATTATAGCATTGTAGATCCTCCATTTAATATTTTCACCAACCTTGTTTTTGAATTTGTACAGTATACCTATAGCCCGAGAAGATTTAGACTTAACACGTTGAATATGTTGACTCCACGAGAGATTATTTTGCAAGTAGGTAGCCAGAAACTTTATGAACGTAGACTCTACTATTTCTTTTCCATCTACAAATACACTAAATGTGTTATTTCAATAAAAGTTTATTTATTCTTGTAAATTCTAAAATTAGTGCAGCAAGGATTGTAAGGATAAAAAATACATATATCGTCAGCATATATAAAAAGTTTCCCTGTAAGGCCAAGGTTCTTAATGCCATTTAGGTAAATGCTAAACAGTAGAGGGCCCAGAACACTACCCTGCGGGACTCCTTGCTCAACCATCTTAAAAGAGCTCTTGTGTGAATTTATCTAAGCAAACTGTTCGATCAATAACTTTCAAGTACATTAAGATCTTTACCAGCAAATCCGTGTACACTCTCAGCTGCGGCCGCTATATTTTCTTCATAGCATGCTGGACGAGGTCTATTCGGTCGAGTATTACCCATTAATAAATACTGGGTCTCAAAATTGGTGATGGTGTTGCGAATAGTACGCTCAGTAGGCCGATTATGTTGACCATAAGTTCAGCGAAGTGTACGAAACACATTTCTCACAGAACATGAATTTTCGTAATAAATTTAAACGATCAGGTGTAAATCTTTCCATTATGAGATGGCAAAAAATAGTAAACAAAAATAACATGACAGCATGACACGACTCACACGTGATCTGTCCAAAAAAGGCTATTGAAAAAAGTATCTCTACTTAAATCACCCGTTAGTAATGATTTTAATAACAAAATCCAAGCAAAATATTAGCACGGATCATTAAAAAAAGAACACAAAAATACTACTACAAATACAACAACTGAAAAATACAACACTAGTTTTAGAGCCGCAAGAAGAATAACCTTTATTTAGGAAAAACAGAAATCGTATTTAAAAACTGAATAGAATTGTTATAAAAAAAGAGAAGATTTAACAACTGTACAATAAAGGATGATGATGCATGTATTAAATTGGAAATCCAACAGGCACCAGGACCACAATTTTATGTTGTCCTGAAAAGTAGTAAAACATAAATACACAGGTACATTGAGGTATTTGATTTGACAAGCAATTTGCAGTTCCTGTCTAAAAAGCGGCGCTTTTGTCACCAATATGCCCAATATTAATATAAAAAATGCATGCAGTAACGTCTGCTACATCATCATAGATGTCACAATCAACTGTTTGTTATGTTGATATATTACAGAGAAGGTCAATGCAAAATATCTCCTAAAACAAGTATTGTCCTTCGCAAATAAGGAGACATAACAGCATTGTGTCTTCCTAAATTAGATGCTAACAATGTGTATAGAATGACTCATGAATCAAACTAGTTGCTGTATGAGACATTTCCTGGTTTTGCATTCGACAAATACTTAAGGTATGGTCACACTTGGCAAATATTTGCCGAAAAAGATGTAACCACTAAATAATATATATTTCAAATCGTTTATTTATTTAGGTTAAATCACAATAAATATTTAATTTTAATTTATTTCATGCTGTTTGATCTTGTGCTAAAACAAGTGGTTACGCTTTTTTGAGTAAATATTTGCCAAATGTGAACGTAACTTTAGTAACATGAATAAGGTAAAAAATCAACATCTTTGAATAGTTCATTTTACTTCTTTTTCTACTTATTTAACTCTCAAATTATTTTACTTAATTGTATAAAGTATTTTGTAATACTCATCATATACTATCTATAAAGTAACCAAGGAACAAAGATCATCTCAACAATGTTGTTATTATTAACAATTATTACAACATATTGTTCACCGAATTTTTAATAAAGTCAAAATATTTATAAGTAAAGCCTTAAAAATAGCCTTCGACTTTTGTGGTTAATATTAAAATATTATCACGTAAAATAACATTTTGTATTGGAGTGAGTGTATTGATATTGAGGCGTTCAAACATTTTAATTTATTATGAATAAATAAAGTTTGTATAAAAAAGCGGAAAAATAAGATTAAGTGAATCATTGACTGAATTATCTGTAAAGTATTTAATGTCTTATACTGTCTGCCCGATAAAATATATGTATACTCGCACATACTTCTTCAACATCATTTATTTCATTATCATTTCTATGTACCTGAAAAAACACACATTAAATACATCTAGAAATTTCTTATAGAAAACTCTAATCAAATATTTGACTAAAACAGATGCTTCGTAATTAAATGAGTTTGTATTTCTTATGGGATTTCATACATATACCGTTTTTTTTTTTTAAATTTCAATAAAATTTATCATTATACTTTTCTTTATACTTCTTTTGTTTCACATTTGAACCAGCAAAAAAAGCATGGAATAAAAAAGCATTTCAGTTTTTAATCAATTTTCGTTTTTTTTTTTTCAATGGCAAAAACATATTTAAATAAGCCAACGAAATACAAACAGACACACACTCACACATACATAAAACTTTATATTCGTCTATATATACAATACACACACATTGTTATTTAGCTACAATATATAACCTTTTAATATTGTAGAGAATGCTGTTGCATATGGGCTATAACCAAAAAAATTATAACTTTTAAGTCTTTTGTACACACAGAGAAAAATATAGTTAATGTTTACCACAAAAATTTCCACAAGTTTTTCAACAATGCTATAGTCACTGTAATTATTTATATGATTGCGGTAACCATAATATGGTTAAATTACGATTCAGATGACTACTACAATTATATATATTTGCTGCAATCATATTTATGATGAATCCATTTACCATAATTTGTTGCTCTTTGATTACGATAAAGAACAACATCATATGGTATAATTTTTCATCATAAAACTGATCACCATAGACATTGCATAATTGCTATAATCATACATGTATGATTGCTATAATCATGTGAATGGCAACTTAATCATATTATGGTTGCAGATCATAAAAATAATTACAGTATTTAAAAAAATGTTTAAAAATGTTGCAATAGTTGTGGGAAACATGCACAACTATATTTTTTCTCTGCCTGTAATTAAGCTTGTTTTACTTATAGCTATAATTTCTGAAATGATCCATATATTTTAAAACGCATCCATATTTAGGATTTCAAAAGACTACAGAAGTTTGCTTGATTTGAGAAACGTTGTAGCAGAAGCAAATTTCTGACAAATATTTACTCAAAAAAGCGTAACCACTTATTTTAGCATAAATTTTTTTAACGTTGTTTACTCTTACAAAAGTTTTGCAAGATCAAACAGCATCAAATAAAATAAGAATCAATATTTGTTGTGTCGTGTTTGAAATAAATGAAGTTTTTTTAAATTAATAAACGAACTCAACTATATTTCATTTAGTGGTTACGTCTTTTTCGGGAAATATTTGCCAAATCTGACAATAAGTAATGCAAACATTTGAAAATATGTTATTCAGCAAATCCAAGTCAATAAAAATCATTTGCTGGGCTCCACACAGCTTTATTTTAAAGCAAATATTAAATTGCAGACAAAATTAAAAATTTATGCTTTTAAGCAATTTTTTTTTTTTTTGGTCTCACCCATATGAAAACAAGTATAAAAACATATTAAATATGTGTTCAGCAAGAACAATGTGCCGTGCCCATGCAGACGAAAAAGTTTTATTAGAGGTTATCACAAAACCCAGTTGCGTTCTCAAGTAGAAGAAAATTATTTAGAGAAGAAAACAATATGTACGAGTATGTACGCAAGAGAAATATTTCTAATAACTACATAAATAAATAAATAAAACAACCGAAAATGTGAAAAAGTGTTATGAAAATTGTTTAAGGTGGAAGAAATAAGATACTCTACTCACAGACTGTTACGATTTTCTTTGCAACACGATACGTTAAACATGCCTATTTAAAAAAAAATACAAAAATTAAGAGTGTCATACGACTGTTTAGTTTGCTCTCAATGTCAAATGTTTCGATTGCAAATTTCATTTCTCCTCTTACTAATCTTTTACCCAAAATTTTCATTGATCATGGTAGGACAATAAAAAGTGGCCTTAAATGATTAATTTGGTTACAGAACATAGTGAACAAAATTAAGACCAATAATCTTTAAAGTGTTTTATTCAGTAAATGTTCCAATATGGTTTACAAATCCCCTATTAAACATAAAAATATAAAATTATTGAGCATTAAAATTTGTTGAGAAGATAAAGAGCGATCATACATAGAATTTCACTCCTGTAATATAATGTAGCTACATGTTGAATATGTTGCGACAATTTGTTAAGCAACCCAATCATGAATAAAAATTCCGCGGGAGTTTTTTTCCTTTTTACATTTTTCCTATTCAATGTTAAAAAAAATAAAAAAGGAAAAAAAAAACGCCCGCGGAATTTTTATTCATGATTGGGCCTAATGTTTACAAAAAAAAATGTTGAACCGCATGTTTAATCTGACAAATGTTTAATATTGCAGAAACATGTTCTTACAAAAAATGTTGCGGCAACATACGTATACACAAACATGTTGTTATTTGAAATGTGAAGCAACATGTTTTTTTTAGAGTATACTAGGCTATATGTTATACTATGCTATACTATGTTTAAATTTGGGAAAAATGTTGAGCAACATTAATTATATCATACGGAAAATTTGACGTGTAGCTAATGTACACGTACACATATGTTTTGCTTTTTTGTGAATTTGAAATCGAAAATAAATAAAAGTTAAAATATTAAAAAATCTGTGTTGAATCGAAATCTTTAAATAAAAATGAATAAACAAATATTACTGGCCGCTTGTGCAGCAGCACAACAAGTAATAGATATTGTTGTTGCGATAGAAGAGCTTTTGGATGAAAATTCCACGTCAAACAATTGCTACTTTAATTATTTCGCTGTGAAAAAATAATGTTACCAGATACATTTCACATGCTTTTCACAAAATGAACAGAGTACTACTTCTGCAACATTTTTTCATGAAAATTTCATGTGAATTTTTTTAACATGTATTTTGACAGCATTCCACTTGAAATTTTGAACAGAGTACTAGGCTTATAGGCTGATTCCGCTAAATCTATGATAGACATTACCAAACACAAACATATAGCAAAAAAATAACCCACACCACAACCTTACTTCCCACCAAATCATAATGGCAACCAGATTGTTAGATGTGTGATATGTAAACAAAAAAAATCTCAAAAGCCTAGAGGAACTAAATTTACTGCAGGTTAGATTTTGTAATTTTTTTTTTAATTTATTTATTCTTTTTTCTAACATAAATAACTGTGAGATCTTATGATTGTTTGTGTGTATGTACTTACTTATATGAACAACAATGATATTTATGCAAAAAAAAAAAAAAAAATGTGAAAAAAATACTTAAATTAGCAAAACATAAATTTTAGCAGTCAGGAAACAAATTGAAAAAAGTATTCAAAATAAGGATACAGTAGTAACGAAACATGTACTTTAAAATGTGATTGCCTTGGAAAAAGGTTAAATTGGCTTTTCCTTTATTACCATGTTGTATCTTTTAGTTGTAGCCCGAAATGGAAATAATTTCATGCATAATTAGACTCTGTGAACATTTCACTGAACAGCTTAATGGTTTTTCGCACCTTCTGTTTGAAATTGAAATGTATTTTTAAATTCATACTCTGTTGTGCTGGTGCGTAATTCATGGTTCTTCTTGTTGTGATGCTACAAATTTATGTTCAAATTGAAGCAGCAATACACATTTAGTAGATATAAAAGTCAGACAAACAGACAACATCATCCTAGACATTCAAGTGAAAATTCCCATAAAATGTTCTCGTTCTTGCCAGCCAGCCAGCTCAAATCAAAATTGTATGCGTACATAAAATTTTGATTAAAATTCACAACAATGGTTGTGAAATATTTATTGTTTCAGTTGTGTTTGTGGCTAAATGATTTCGATTTATTTTCCTTTACCTTTGTGGCATTAAATATGGGGCCATAAATATGCGTGAGTTAATTTTAGTTTATCGATTTGAAATTGCTTGCGAAAGTCGAGAAAGTTCATGACCTTTTGTTTTATACAAAACTTGGCAGAAATATTGTTTTTTTTTTTCAAGAATTAAAATGTACATAAAATGTAAGACCACCTATTTAGTACTTGAGTTAAGAGGTACTAACACTTTCATACTACGAAAAACCATATTTATTTATTTTTTTTTTTGCTATATGATATCAATAATGTTGTTAGAGTAAATATTACAGCTAAATATTGATAGAGACAATGTTGTAACAACATATTGAAAGTGAAAATGTTACAGCATTATGTTGATTGAGACAATCTTAGAGCAATACTTTGATGGAGTCAGTATTGCAGCACATTTTTTTATTTACATACTTATATTCTGCCCAATTTTTTGTTAACAGAAAATGCTGCTATATGTTTATAAAGACAACGTGTGTGGGGTAAAACTCTAAACAACTTTCAATTCGCTTTAAATTAAACTTTTTAACAAACTTGAATATCCTGCTCCTGCCATAAACAGCAACACACAGAAATTATTTGCTCCAACAAATTATAGATAATCGAAATGTGATAATTTAAAAATAGATTTAAATAATTTAAATAACAATTTGAAAATAAGTTTTTTTTTTTTCAACAAACAAACAGCCAGCAAAATAATGCTTGGCCCAAAAGTTTGTTCACGTGATGTTTTTCCCACTGCTTTCAACCTCCAACAAAACAACTAATAAACTTGAAATTTATTTTATCTTTCAGTTTAGAAGGTCTTTTTGTGTGTGATTTGTCTTTTGGTAGAAAAGACACGTCCATTTGAAAACATAACAACAAAAAGGAGAATCAGAAAACTTTCAGCATTTAAATTTCAAAGGAAAAATGTCAGCAGTTTAATTGCTTCATAAACATACATATTTCTTCGTTCATTCGTTCGTTGGTTTTTTTCGCTTGTAAACAGTATTTACAAGCAAATGGCCTTAAATATAACAGTGTCCTTTAGTTTAGTCAAAAGAGATGACTGACTATTATAGCACCCAAAAATATCTACAGAACAATAGAACTAAGAAATCTTTTTGTTTGGGGGTTTTCTCATTTTATTTATTATTACTTTTTTTATTTTTGTTAGAAAACTTTTGGCGTTCATTAAATTGCTTGGTTGGCTTAGATGGTTTAGGGTTTTAATTCATTTAACTGATAAAATACGCATAAATAAGTAGAGTAGCAACATCAGCTACAGAAGCTGCATAAAGAAGCAAGTTGCTGCTATTTGGAAATTTGGAAAATTGCTTTCATTGAACCAGTCAACAAACTATACAATATTCAGATTTAGAAAAGAGAGCATAACTAAGTATTTATTAAGGCTGACGATGGCAAGTTAAACTGCAGCCATATGTCCACCCCTTTGTCTAAACATCGAAAAAGCCACCCATTCAATTAGCCATTCTGCCACTAAACCAGACAGTCCAGACAGACTTCGGTTTGCACGCATCTTTTGATGCTGGATGTTAAAAATATGTAAGAATTATAGCTAATGGTTTTGCAAAACAACCAAGTTTATTTAGCTATGAGTTTTATTTACATTAGGAAACACATTTCACAAAATTACAAGTTTTGTTGGACAAACATTATGCCAACCTTTAACCTTTTTGGAACTATTTATATTTTGCTTATAATTTCTTTAATTGAACCAAAAATGTTTGTTGAGTACTTATACAGCATAATAAGTACGTTTGTTTTCTTTGAGATAGACAGCCGTTTTATGTAGTTGTAGCATTTTTCTCCACATAAAAATAACACTTTTTAATAAAACTCCCTTTACAAGGAATGTATTCAGACTATGCAAAGAAATGAATAAAGACACAAAATTCTCTAATGGATGGGGCGTTATTTCACTCACTGCTCTCTTCGAAATGATTATAATAATCTTTATATCTATATCTCTGCACCTACACAGTAGTAAGAATTATTTAAGTTGTTGTGCTGCCTCAACATTCCATAGCTATCCATCAAATAAATAAACTTTTTAAATACAGTGGCAGCAACAATAGCAACTAACCATTCATTCACTCAACACATTTCGTGTTTTCATTTTTATTCATTCTATTACTTTGTTAAATTAAAAAAAAAAGAAAATTTTTGGCTTTCGAGTAAAATGTTGCGTAAAGCAATCAACGCAAAACAACAATGTTGTAAAGAAAAATGGCTTAAGTTAGGAAAATACTCATTGATTCCAAACGAACAAGCCCATCACTACCACCAACCACTCCAATTCATTCACACTCATTTTAATTGCAAAGACAGCGACAGCATAAGAAAAATAATCCTTGTTTTTGCGGAGAGCAGAAATAAAACAAAACATTAAAACGTTTAAAAGAAATTTGAAAAGTTTTACTACAGAAATGTATAAAACAGCAAAGAATAACGATTCCTTTTTTGTTGTTTTCCAAAAATGATGGCATTTAAATAGTAACGGAAAATGTGACAATTAAAGCAACAATTGTACGTCTAAAATTCCATTTACTTTCTCTTGTAAGAACAACTACATGTTCATGCTCATGTCCTTGTGCTTGTAATCTCGTTTCTAATGATGGGAAATGGGCATTAAAATACCAACAAAATAATAAAAGTTTAAGGATATTTTTATATGAATCCTTTTGTTTGTAGGGGTGTTTGTTTTTTTTTTTTTTGTCCAATAAAATTTTTGTTTTGTATTTTTTTTTTTTTTTTGGTATTTAAAAAGTTAAAAACTTTACTATTGATGGTTGTAGAACAACAAAATGAATGTGTTAAGAGAATGTGATTTTGTCAACATAAATTTCAAACTTAATAGACTGTGTGAAATTGAAATGGAATTAATTAAACCTTTTCAAGAGTAACAAATTTTTCACTTGGCAAATATATTGTGAAAAAGAAACTACATAACATAAGTCATTTGTAAAGTGTTTTGCTATATTTCTCAGCCATTAAATTAACGAGACTCTTATTTTATTTATTCTTTAAGCGTTTATCTTATTCAGATTACCAGGTATATTGAACATATAAAACCAAAAGTGCCAACAAGAAACATTAAATATTTGTTTGTCAAGGGAATAGCCTAGGAACAGTTGAGGAATATAAAACCTCTTAATCCACAAACAATGAAGCTAACAACACGATTATAGCTAAAAATTACAGACGAAGACAAGGAAGATGATACTGCCAGACATACGAGCGCCGAACCGCTTCTTTGAAACCTCCATCTGTGCTATGAACACATATTAAATGTCTTTTCGAACTGCCAACTCCTTCATATAGAAAGAGGTGTTCAAAAAAGACTCACTCGCCATCTATTGACAATGGAAAAATATCTCGGGACAAGAAATTCATAATGACATGAGAAATGTGTTACGTGAAAGTGCTCCTTCATATTCAGCAGTAAAAAATTGGGTTGCTGAATTTAAACGTGGTCGTACAAGTATTGAGAATGAACCACATAGTGAACGTCCAAAAACAGCAACAACAACAGAAATTGTAGCCAAAGTTCATGATACGGTATTAAATGATCGACGAATAAAATTGCGTAAAATAGCCAATATCGTGGGCATCTCAAATGATCGAGTCCAGCTGTTTTATACATTTCTGTAGAATAACGGATGGATGCAAGATAAGAATAAAAATTTATCAAGCTTGTTTGGATCGTTTTATGATAAATAAAATGGATTTTAAGCGTCGTTATAGAACTGCTGCTGCGACATGGATCCACTACTATACTCCAGAGCCAAAAGAAAGATCCAAAAAATGCAAAGCCAAAAGCTTCCATGTACTTTTTTGTAGTAGTTTTTGCATTTTTTATTTTTGTGGTGCTATAACATTTTCTGTTTAATATACATATACATACATAATAAATATACATATACATACCCTACACACAGTTTTTCAGAAATGTACTCTATATGGGAGATATGACCTATTATGGACCGATCATCCAAAAATTTAGTGTCATGATTTTTGTGAATATAAATATTGTGTATGTTAAAGTTGATTACGGGGAGGGTTTTATATGGGAGTTTCGACTAATTTCGGACCGACCATTATAAAATTAGGTGTCATCATTTCTGTATATTATTTGTGTTGAATTTTATTTGATTATCAACATTCTTAAGAAATTTATGATGGTTAAAGTGATTTTCGGAAGTAGGCCTTATATGGGAGCTACGACTAATTATGAACCGATCTGCATAAAATTTGTAGATGTGATTTGGCTTTATTTATCACTCATTTGTGATGAAATTTGTTTGGTTCCTTGCATAATTCAAACATTTATGAGCGGTAAACCCAGCCAGCCAGCCAGCCAGCCAGATAGCCAGATGGAAGGGCATCGTTAAATCGAGAAAGTGATTCTCAGTCGATCGGTATAATTTAAGGTGGGTATTGGACCAATATTTCTGGGCGTTACAAACATATGCACAAATCCAATATACCCTCCCCACTATGGTGGTGTAGGGTATAAATAGTTTAGTAAACTACAAGGTTATAATCAACCAAGCAAAAAATATAGCTACATGCATTTAAGGCATTTAATTTGATGTAAAGTTTTGCAACATTTTTATGGTAGACTGAGCCAATATTTTTTTCAAGATTTTGTGTGATTAGAATATGTTTCAAGGTGAAGTTTAATCATTGACTTATAAAATTATCAGATATTTGATTGAAAGGCAGTTTTGAAATCTATGTGCATTTATAGTTTATATTATGAAATAACAAAATAAATTGACTAAAAATATATTGGACTGAAGCTGGAGGAAGTGGCCCAAAGAAGGCAAAAACAATTCAATCAGCTGGTAAGGTTATGGCAACGGATTTTTGGGACTTAAAATGTTTTTATTAATTGACTATCTGCAAAAGGGTAAAACAATAAACCCAGAGTACTATTGCAACGTTTTGGATGAATTAAATGTAAAATCCTGGCTTACAACAAATAATTGTTTAGAAGACAATACACCAGCGCACAAGAGTGTTTTAGCAATGGCTAAAATCAACGAATTTAAGTTCGCGTTCTCCTGATTTGGTTTCCAGTGACCTTTACCTGTTGCCAAATCTAAAAAAAGTCCTAGCTCGCAAGCGTTTTACCTGAAATGCAGATGCAATTACAGTTGTGAATCATTATTTTGAAGGCTTTCTCCTGTTTTAATCAAGGGATATAATTGCTAGATACGCGTTGGACTAACTGTATTGAAGTTTCAGGAAATAATATTGAAAAATAAAACTGTTTTTTCAAAAACTAACTATTCGCTTTCTGTGCTAGGCTAACAAGTTTCCGAAACGACCTCGTAAAAGCTGCTAGAGTGATGGCTAAACATAGTGTGCAAACAGATCCTTAGTTGTGGCTTGGGCATTCGTTGTTGACAAGGTTACAAAAAAAAAATAAAGGGAAAATAGTAGAATCCACGGGAGAACAGCACAAAAACACAGATTCGCCCAATAAGAAAAGGATTAATGGAAAAAGTGCTGATATCGGTTCTAACTTCTCTAAATTAAGAGATAGACAGTGATTTCTAAAGTCGGTAAAAAGGTAGTCAAAAGGAAAGGCTCAACACCTCTAAAGGCGCAGGCAAAATGGGTCAGGCGACAAGCAACATTTGCAAACATGCACGAAGAAAATAGCGAAAGACATAGATTACAATATTAATTAATACCAAGTAAAAGCAAATACCAAATTCCAGAGGCAAGTGAAAACTCCCCCTACAAAAATCATGTCATCTGGAAGCAATTACTTAAAATTCATTGACATGTAGTTTATATCTGTACTTTTCACATTATAACCAATATGTTTAAATTCCTGCTCATTCTTCATGTCATGCTTGTCTCAGCAAATCTGCACGAATTTCTTGTGCATGATTTTACACTTTTAATCAACTTTTCCCATCAATATTTTGTTGGTTTTGCTTTGATCTAAAAAGTATCTAAATAGTTGCTAGTACAAAATTAAAATTCTTTGGATAGTCAGGGCGTATATGTAGATACATATGTATTTCATGCAATCTATTTTTTAGTTTTACTTTTAAACTTTTTGCTGCTGTTTTTTGTTGAAAACAAACAACACACATAATTATTTGAGTACAGTGTGAAAGGAAGCAATAAATAGTTAATAGTATTAATGTTTGAACTCATATCACACCTGACATGTTGTCAAAGTTAGCAGGTCTGTAGTGTCAAATAAAAGAAGAGTAATAAAAAAAAATCGAAGTAACAAGAAATAAACATGACTAAAAAGAGCCATTGAATTGTACCTTGCTGGTACGAAGTACATGTGCAAGTGGTATAATTGATAATTAATTTAAAACATTCACTTTTAATCAAATATAATTGAAATAATTAAGATATATATTCATAATTAATAGAATTATTGGATAATTATATATATATTATACAGCAAGGTACTTTTACTTGTTTTGTTTTTTTTTAAGACTTACTCTACAATTAGCCTACTAATCGATATTTCAGCTATAAACACATTTATAATCATTCTAGTATTTTTTTTTTTGCTCTCCTGCTTTTAAAATTTTGCGACCCAACGTAAAGGTTGAACTAAATTGGTATAGTTATGTGCATTAGCAGGGCAACCAAAATAACGTGTATCTAATATAGTCAGACTTTAACCCTCCGATGAGTGAGAAGGTCCCTAGGGACTTTTTTGCCTTTTCAAACTGAAATTAGTCCTACTTCGGCCACTTTAACCCTCCCCCCCCCCCCCGCAAAGTTACTCTGTATTCCAAGAGTATTTTGTTGCACATCTTTTGGATCATTACCGATCGGATCATTACTTTAGGAGTTATTGAGGTTTTAGTGAGAATAGTACACGGACGTGTGAATAGGTCCGTATGGACCTTGTACTGAATTTCACTAATAAATGCATGTTTTTGGCCATCATTATAATTTTTTTATTGTTTCAACACATAATTTACTTGTTCTGAACACAAAGACCTAAACTCAAAGACATTAGGGATGATGATAAAAACAAAAAATTCTAAGAAAAATTCGAAGACATGAACTTTATTGCTTTCAAGGAAAGGCACAATATTCTAATTTTATACTACTAGCAATAAACAATTTCTTAGAATTTTTTGTTTTTATCATCATCCCTAATGTCTTTGAGTTAAAAAAATTGACAAAATTATTTTTGTATGTAGAATTTAGTTATAAACAATAAAAACAAAAAAAAAATTTATATGAAAAAAACATGATTTACAAAAAAGGTCCGTAGGGTCTTTTTCACACGGCCGTGAAGTTCAGAAATGTCATTTATCGGAGGGTTAAAGATGCTGTAAATAAAGGTATTGCCATTCTTAAGAGAAAATCTTAGAATGGCAATATCGTTGCTTTCAATAATAATAATAAATCAAGAAACTACTTCGTTTCCCTTTTCCATTCTTTACTGTTGATAAAAATAAATGCAAAAGTATCTTGCGGAATAAAGCTTATCACATTTATACCAAATACTCACACCAGGAACAACATCTTGAGAAATGATTAAAATAATATAAAATTTAATTTTAGTTAATAACATCTATTTCTGCAGACAACCATAATGTATTTATAGCATTATTCACATAACATCCGGTGCAATAATTGTAACAAAAAAAAATCTATTGAATACTTTTAAACCTTTTTAAATAGTTTAAATAGTTCATAAGTCCTGTTTCACACACTTCAGTTTTAGCTGGCCAGTTTTTCTTCAATTCTCTTTCATTCACACGCGTAAATTCAATTTTCGTACTTTTTGAAGAAAATCAACATGCATGAAAGAAAAAAACAAAATGAAATAAGAAAATTGACTAATATCGTGCCCCTTTTACTCTCTTTTCCTTTCTCACCCAAAAATACTTGCCTTGAAGACTCAGAATTGTAGAATGTGAAAGCGGACTAGCAGATGGCGTATCTTTTGAATGTGGTTTTTGTCTTTTCAATTAGTTATTGGAAATTAGTGTAGTATAAATAGTAGAGTTTATTTTGCTTAAAAAATGTCAAGCTTAGTGCGAGAAGTTTTGCTTGACTTGTTTTTTTTAAAGAGAAGTAATCATGGTGTAATGGCGTCATCTATGTCATCTATCATGATTGCAAACATAGATGACTCCATATGACAACCCGTTTTCATACAATTGCCAACAATTTGGACAATTTGACAACAAAAATGTCATAGTGAAAACCAAGCATAACTCTTCAATTGCGCGTTATGTTTGTTTCTAGTGCAGCGTTTATTTAATTATTTATTAAATTACTTTGCTTCGGTGGCATTTAAATCCTATACCGCCAAAGGAGCGCTCTGTGATAAATATTAGTTATGATAGATAGAAAACTAATAATTATCAGAAACTGATGTTGTTTGACTAATAGAGGCTAGGCATCAAACCCGGGCTACAAATATCAACTCATGCTTAATTAACAAACTTGCTAACCAATTATACTACAGCACCCTTAAAGCACTTGTTGAATGCGCCAAATTGTGACGGTAAAGCACATCAATTGTTTACCCTAACTTATGGAAAATGTGTTCCATTAATTGCAATGTGCAAGAGATGGTGTCTGCGTTTCAGAAGTGGATATTTTGACATGGTAGACAAAGATCACCCAGGTCAGCCAAAAACATTTTAAGACTAAGAATTGGAGGCATTACTCCATGAAGATTCTTGTAAAACTCAAGAGTTTGCAAAATCATTGGGAGCCACTCAAGCAACAATTTCAACACGACCATTAGGTTTCATACAAAAGAGAAATTAGTTACCATATGAATTAAAGTCTAGAAACCTTGAAAGCCCATTTTGCATCTCCGAAATGCTGCTTTGGTCACTTATGCACCACATCATTATTTGCGATGAAAACTGGTTTCATTACGATAACCCGAAGCGTAAGCGATTGTATGTTAAGCCAGATCAACCAGCCTAATCGGCAAAAATGCTAAATATCAATAACGCAAAGCTAATATAATCAGACAAAAAGGTTCATATCTGTTCTATGCTGCTGTAATATGACCACATCATCCCAGAGAATATATATCAAATGCAACTGATTCGTTTGAAGCAAGCATAGGTCCATAAATGCATAGAAAGCTTAATATTCAAAACTATTGAAAGCTTTTTAGAAAAAAGTGGTTGGTAAGTTTTGTCTCATTCGTCTTATAGTACAAACAATGCCCCTTCCGACCACTATTTGCTTTGATCGATGCAGGATGGTCATTTTAAGATACCCTTCACTTAAGAGCCATATAAGTTCTTTTGATGCAGACAATACATTATTTAAAGTATTGTACCACTTTAAATAAATTTATATTGTTTAAATGTCTTAAGATAAAAGCTTAAAATGTGAAAAATTTCGAATTTGTAAGATACACTCAGTGTTGCCAGGAGCTTGAAAAAAAGCTTTAAAAAAAGCAGGAAAAATTTAAATTCCAGAAAAGTTAAAAAAGGGCTTCAAAAAGCCACCACAATTTTAATTATAATTTTCTGGTTTTTCGAATTAAAAGTAACATAAGGTGATAATTAATATTACAAGAAACTTCAATTATAAAACATGTAACAGTGTTTGTTTGAACGATTAATACGTGATGAGAAAACCACACAAGAGATTTCTTGAAGTTAAATACAAAGAATATCCCAGCGATTATAAGAATTATAAGCCGAAGTGCTAAACTGACGGCACAAAAATGTTTAACTTTTATTTGTTTCATCTCGAATACGGAAAAGAAACAAAAAACGCAGTGGTTTGCCAAGATTGACATAATCCATGTACGTACAATCTAAAAATATTGGGCGGCTTGAAATTTTGTGCACAAGCTAATGGGATTCTTTAAAATAAACACACGAATTTGTATAAGAGGAAACTCATATTTATTTCTTATTTTAGCTCTTCTTGTGTATTAATAAGTGAGTATAAATTTGTAGTTCAAAAATATTCGAATAGAAACAAAAGTTTATGAGACCGGATTTTATATGAACATTGCTTTATGTACAAATTAGTGAACTTCCGAACTTCCCAGACAGATTTCGTGTTTTGGGGTAACAAACTACTGGTTTCTCAGTTCTTTGAAAATTAATGTCAAACGAGAGTGTAAAATAACTTTTTAAATTTGTTCAGGGTTTTCCTTTAAAGCAATAAAAAACATTAACGCTGTCGTCTGCATTTATTATATCCTAATCCAATAATAAATTAAACTACAGCTTTTTAAATCTGTAATCCATCTGTATCCAGGCTACCATCAAAATGTATATAATTTCTTTAGTTCACTCGATATGTGCTAAATTTCTTTACGCTAACTTTGCCATTATTGATCTTATTAACTCTGCAACCATTATTATGAATCATTAATTCGTCATCATTCGTCAATTTAAGAAATTTCATTTTACTGTTTCAAAGAACTTAACAATGACAGCATTAGAATTTGTATACCCTACACCACCATAGTGGGCTTAAATTTAAAGTCAGTGTAACAACTCGATAGGTTTGATGTAGAGGAACAATATACTTTTCCTGATTTCTTCATACGTATTGCTATTTTTTTAAATAATCTTTTAAAAGAATTTAAATAGAAACAAGTACGAGTGCTATATTCGGCTATGCCGAATCTTATATACCCTTCACCTTTGTTGTGTATGCAATTCTTACCATAATTTACAGAGTTTGTCTGATGTTCATAATACTCTTGAGTGTAATTTAACAAACAGAGTATAAAAAAGGGGAACAATTCGGTTTTAGTGACTTTGCTCAAACAAAAAAAAAAAAACTTCATTAAATAGGGCTTTTAGAGGAGATGCCAGCAAGAAAAAAATTTGTTGGCGGTTACGCCTATTTTCGAGGAGGCGGGCCCGTAAAGTTGAAAATATATATGCCTATATCTCGGGAACTACTGGGTGTCTGATAATTTGTAATACATTAAATAAAAGTTATTAAAAATACCTTTCTAACGACATATATCAATATGGACCGAATATGGGTTAAATTAGAATATAATATTTTTTGACCCGAATTTGTTTGGTTTTTTGGAAATGGTATGCCAAATTATAGGTGAAAGGTATAAAAATATGTATGTATGTCAAAAACAGTTTGTTGTTTAACTAATTTAATAATTTTCAATCGTTTTTTGATATGAAATCCCGTCATGCATTTTGCATTGTTTTGTTTTAGAAGCTAAAGAGTGAAATAAGATCCACCCAATAAATCAGAGTTTTACGAGTTAAGACCCTCTCCGTAATCCACTTTAAGCTCCATAAATCTTTTAAAAGTATTTATATTGAGATAAAGTTTAACACATATAATACTTATATCCAAAGACATCATGACACTAAATTTTTTGATGATCGCCTCCCATATAACGCCCATTGCTGAAAACCCGTTTTATGCATATACTGGGTGTAGGGTATTATATGGTCGGACTTGACCGATTATACTTTCTTACTTGTTTTACTTCCTAAATTTCTTAACTTAAAATAAAACAAGTAAGAAAAGTATAGTCGGACCAATATTTATGGGCGTTACAAACATCAGCACAAATCCAATATACCCCACTATTGTGGTGTAGGGTATAAATAGGAGCCTGTTCGGAAATGCATCACTGCACTGCTGATGCCAATCAGCTGATGCTGATGCGCAGGAACAATAAATGAATTGTTTACAATTACGAACGGGGGAATATTAAAAATGGAGTAATTAATAATAAATTTATTTCTTGACTTAGATGAAACCAAAAATGTTTCAAAACTGTGCAATCAGCAATATAAAAGGCACTTAAAATATAAAAAAGGCAGGTATTATTAAAACTTTATGTTCCAAAAGCAGAAAAATCCCGAAAGTAATTAAATATGTTAATATTATAAAGCAATATCCTCAATGTCCAAACGGACTCCCACCAATAGTTTGGAGAATTTTGCATCACTTTCTATTCCAAAAAAAGTATACAAAATCAATTAAAATAAATTTATTAAAAAAATTTATACAATGCATCAGCCATTTTTGTGATGCTTGTTTGCTGTTTTTTTTTGCGCATCATCTGATTCAGTGATGCATTTTAGAACACAATGCCTTTGCAGTGATGCAACCTTTTGCTTTTCCGAACGTACTGTGCATCAAATGCATTTAAAATAGCCAGAAAGAATCTAAAAGATAAATTTCGAGGCTAAAAGGTAAATAAGATGGCTAAATTTAGACTCAAAAAGGTGAAACTAAGAAAAAGCAAAACAGGAAACTTAACATTCATATCCTCTGTTTGTTTTAAAGAATCACAATAACTGTTGCATAACATTTCAATCTACATGCGCTGCATACTCATTAAGTGACTTAATAGTAAACGCGTTAACATAAGATAAAGATTGTCACATTTCTAAGTAAGAGGCTGATACAAGGTTTTGGGTTCTAAACACGGCATTATCCTAGGAAGGCGTAAACTGACATCTCGCATAAGATACAACAGAAAACAATTTGGGGAACTGCTACTAAAGCACATATTTCTGTTTACCCTGGGGATATTAAAGACTACAGCAATACCTTATAGGAATAACAAGTAAAACAGCAACAACAAGAGAGCGATAGTCATATCTATCCAGTAGTAATAAGCTTGAAATAACATAAAGGTATAAACAAGCAAATGAACGGAAAATAAAAATAAGCGAATGAGAATTAAAGACAGACAGACGAAAAGTACTAACTCTATATATAGCACAACTCATACATGTAAAAACGTGGCAAAAAGTACAAGTATTTCAGCAATCAGCTTAGCAAAGAAAATATATGAGCTGTTTTTCCTGTTTTCATGTTTCTTGCAGTTGCTGTGATGTTGTTTTTTATTTATTTCTTGTTTTCATTCAGATTTTCTTTTATTTTTTTTTTTTTTTTTTTGTATTTTGCTGCCTTTAATTTTTGTATGCTTTTTTCTTGTATGCTTTCAGGAATAAGTATGTTTACTGAAGTGCTATTGAAATACAGGAGAAGAATGCAGCGCATCAGGAGGACACGAGAAAGCAGCATACAGGTTACATAAAACTCATATAAAACCAGCAAATAGATAGACAAACATTTCCACATACGACAACTTTAGCAAACAAAACCTTGACACTAGAGTTATATGCATATTGAGACAGGCTGAGATACATGTACTTTTATTTATTGAATAACAGTGGGGGGTAAAATTGTGGCTGGTTTTGTATTATATATTTTTCTAGAGATACATATCACAATATTCGCTATGGCATGGAACTAAATTATCAATGAAGTTTACTTCAAATGTTACACAACTGTATAATTTTTATACGTTACATTGATAACTGATTTATCTGGCTAACACTGTCATTGATGTTAAATATAAAAGCGGCTGTTAGCTATTAGCATAACAGCAGTAAACACAGGCATAAAAAATGGCCCTCATTTGTAAATTCATGCGTTCATGTTTGTTTTTTTTTTTATCTATGTGTGTTTTTTCAACCCCTGCCTGCTCCCTTATGAATACGTGAGTTTTAATGTCTGTTTACACGAAAAAAGAGCATATTGTTGTTTTTATGGCAGTGTTTGTAAGTATGCTAGTGTGAACAATTATTTCAATAAAACTAAAAAACACGTACCATATTAGTATATTCTGGCATGATAGCGAAAACCGACTAAAATAAAGACTAAAGTTAAAACGATAACTTTCCAGGAATGTGAATTTTGCCACAAACGTGCAATAGAAAGTCATATGACATTTTTCAATTCTACGACAAATATTTGACTGCATATAAAAAAAAAAAAAATTTTAAATAACGCAAACAAATTTAATGTATTTTTAGTTAAATTCAAGGTTGTATTTGAGCTGGATTACTAGCAAATGAAATTCTAACAAAATATTAGATTTCGCAAAATCCAGTACTCGTGTATTATTTTAATGTACATATGTATATTCTACTGAAATGTTTATACTACATGTCAGTTATAAGTTAGAAAACTATACATACACATACATATTTACATAATATTAAATTTATTTCAACAATTTTTAGCTCGAAATTTGTTGAGAAATAGTTGTAAAAGTCTCAAGAAAAATCTCCTTAGACATTTTTTAGCAATGTGAAAACATCTGTTAGATAATCAGTTTCGCCGTAAACTGGTAAGGCTAAAATGATAATAAATTGCGTTATGGCAACAAACCCACATTTGCTGCCAGTGACTACATTTCACCCACATTTACAGTGTGGTTCCGGATTTCATCGTTATGTGACGTTCGCCATCATGTCTGTTTTTAAACAGAATTAAATGAATTTGACATTCTTTGTAAATTGACTTTGCAAAGATATAAATGTATACTGACTGAATACACAGAGAAAAAATAAAAATGAGTTTCAATTAAAATATTTGTGGAATCAATTAAAAATTTAATTGAAATCGGATCTGTAAAGTATCAATTAAAAAAAATGTGAGATTTAATTGAAAATATCAGAAAAAGTAATTGAATCAAAACTTACATAAACTTCTATTCACAAGGTACCTTTAAGCTATCACTTACCTGTAACGAAACAAAAGAATATAAATTTAATTAATTAGAAATATAAAAATACAATATTTTTACTTCATATAAACATGTTGCAGCAACATTTTTCTTATCGATGTCGCAGATATATTTTTCCAATTTGCGTGTGCTGCAAAATTTTAAAAGCAAAACATGTTTCTGCAACATTGTTGCTGTAAAACATGTTGCTGGAAATTTTTTTTTTGGGAATCCTTTTGTTGCAACATTTTTGCTGAATAACATGTTGTTGCATAATTATTGATGGAAAACATGGTGCCGCAACATTGTTGATGAAAAACAGGTTGCTTCAATATTGTTACTAAAAACATGTTGCTACCAAATTTTTACTGGAAAACATGTTTGTGCAACATAATATGTGGCTGCAAAATTTTTTCTAGAAAACCTTTTGATGCATCAGTTTACTGGATAACATGTTGCTGGAAAATATGTTGCTGCAAAATTGTTACTAAAAAACATGTTGATACCAAACCTGTTGCTGCATGATTATTACTGGTAAACCTGATGCTGACACATTTTAACTGGAAGACATGTTTCTGCTATAACATTTTTACTGCGATCATGTGCAACATCTTCAAAAATATTGATGCAGTAATATTTCTCTCAACATGACCAGTATTTTTGCATGGGTACAATTTAAGATGAATTTTTTATATTTATTCCTTATTAAATTTGTGTTATGTTTAAGAAATTTTGAATTACAAAGCCCTTCACCAAATAAATAATAAATGGTGATCAATGGAATCAAAACAGGGTACTGCTGTGTATAGCAGTATATGGAAAAATTTTAATCATAGAAAGCATTATGAGAAAGCACGAATCCCCACAAAAGGACACAATTATCATAACAACATTAAATAAATAGCTATCTACCAATGCATAGTGCAACAAAACGTAACTGTTTACTTTCTATAGTGTGTACTAAACTCGACGCTGAACTTCTTGCTTTTCAAAGCAACAGTACGAATACTAAAAGAAAGCAAAAAAAAAACATTTCTTTAATTCACAACAGTGTGGTCAGACGAGAACAGCTAAAACAAACAGGAAGTCAAGCAACTTCCGTCTGTGCACTCTACTGCATTAGAAAAGTATCATTCTTGTTCAAGTTTTAAGTGAATTGATTTAGACAAACAGACAGACAGTCTGGGTTACGAATGAATGATTTTACCAAACAAAAATTTAATGTTGCAAACAGCGAACTTATCTAAACAGAGTATTTTAGCAGGGAAATATCAATTTTAAATTGTACATTACTTACTCGTACATTAAAGACAGCAAGCAAAAAATAATGTTAAAAATATTAATCTTAAAGCTTAAAGTAGGGAATATAAATGAATATTTGTTATTTTGCCCAGTGCAGCTGATGTAAATATTTATGCGTACATACATAGTTTTATTTCTAGACGTGCATATGGAAATTGAAAAAGGAATTTGCTAGGTAGGATTCGTTTTCTTCTTACCTTCGAACGCATTTGTTCTAAAACCACTGCAATGTCACCATGTTGACATGCATACATTAAACTTGTACAGCCATGGGCTAGACGATTTTCAATACTCTTCGTGTTGCTGACTCCAAATGTTAGGGAATCTGTTGTTGCCGTTGTAGATGAATTTGCTTTTTTTGTTTTTGTTGTTATGTTTGTCATTGCAGTTGTTGTGAAAGATGAGGATGATGCTGATGTTGATGTTGTTGCTCCAGTGTCTTTTAATGTAGTTGTAGTTATTGCTGTTGCTGTGACAGTATTTCTTGCAGCCTTGCATGAGTAAGAGGCAGTGGATTGTTGTAGTGATTTGACACTTTTTCCTAATGTCAAATTATTTGATAGCTTTTCTTCCGTACTCTTGTGGCCATCACATATAGCAGAAGTGGATAAAGATTTCACTGCCATTTTGTTTACATTGCCAACATAAAGGCTTTTACAAAGCTCTGGTTGCTGCAGCTGCCACTGGGTTGTCTGCTGCATTGGATCATCAACATGCAATATTGATAGTTTTTCATCGTTGTTGTCAAAGTTTAATGTCACAGGAGATTTCTTCGTTCCAGCACACACTAAAGGACTATGAAATTGTAATTGTTTTTTCTTCTTCATCTTCTGTGACTTTATTGTCTTCGCCTCATTTTGCATGCCTTCAGTTTCTGTCATCGCTGACGTTGCAGAGACCACATATAAACGAGGGGGTTTCGGTGGTGGAGTTGGTTCTGATGCAGGTGGTTGACATGAGCTGGCCATTTTCTTTTAACTTTTTTAGTCACTTTGTAGTAGTATTTACGATTTTCACACCGGGAATTTGTTTGCAATAATTTATTGATTTCAAGTATGGGCCACATTTCATACATTCATTCGCACTTTAAATTACTCATTTTTAATTTAAATCACAACACATATTTTATTTTAATTAAAACTGTTAGCTATTTCTTGTTGTAATACGTTTTTATAAATTATTTATTCACTTAGCGGAAATAATATGACCCACATTATTTCGGATTTTACGTTTTTTTTTTTATACCTTCTTTTTCCAGACAACTCAACCTCCTGCTGTTTGGTTTACGAACATTTCAGTTTTTGCTATTTTTTATATGTATATATGTACATACATGAGTATGTACGAGTAGTTACAGAGAAGAGAATTTTTGTTCTGTAAATTTTAACGTGTTTCAAAATCTATTTTACTACAGAATGGTTTTCTTTGGTAATACGCTTTGCTATGCTGTCGATAACTTGTACATTCCTTTAGACTCACATTATCGCTGCAACGCGTTGAAAAGTTTAACGAAGCATATGTTAAGTTGCTTTTCATATCAGTCTAAAGTAATATAGAAATATGTGTTATTAAACTGCAAATATATACGCATGTATGTATATGGATATTCCAATGTCGTTACAGTGGGATAAATGAAAGTCGATTAGAGTAGATTATACAAAAGACTAAACTCGCATAACATAATAAAAAAGAAAAAAATTTCACTAAAATAGTTCCACTGATATTCGACAATAACTATTTAGTTTGCATGGAAAGCCACATACTCATTGTTCTGATTCCACATATTTTAGTTTAAGGCCGACAAAGAGTGGTAACAAAAAATTGGTAATGAATTTTAAGTGTCTCATTGTAATGATTTGACAAAAATTATAAAATTACAATTGTACATCATTACAAAAACTACTAAGCGGTATAACCACGATTATGAACGTGACATTCGTACATCTTTAAATTGGAAACTAGTAAGAGTTTATATTATTTTATACCCACCACAAATCGTGTGATTTATTCATACTTGAAACCAATTTGTGTTACATTTTGCATCGATAGCGATATTTATGCGGATTCCTCATATCGTCGAATCCCAGCGATCATCATAAAATATTGTGGCGTAATGTCTTTGTATTTGAGGCCTATTTTGGTTGAATCTCAATAATGATATTTACAAGAATTTAATGGCGTGGATCTTATATGGGAGGGAGTATAGTTTTGTATAGTTTTTGCATATACACACGTATAACTGATTGTTTTTAAAATTTCGATTTGATATCGATATTTATAAAATATATACGTCCATAAGTGGTGAATGAGGGTATATTAAGTTTGTCATTCCATGTGAAACTTCATTGATAATTATTTGAGACCCAACAAAGTATCTATATATTCTTGTTCCTTATGAAATTCTAAGTCGATTGAGCTATGTCCGTCTGCCTGTCCGTCCGTGTAAAATACTCTCACGTCTCTAATACACAACATAACTTCACAGAATTTACAGAAAACTGTTTTGTAATTTCTTAGTCAGCTTGGTATTGAAAATCAGCAAAATCGGTAAAATAGAACCAGTGTTATGGACCTAAATGTCAGAAAACCTCCACAAAAATTTGATATATATTGCAGATAATGCCATGACATTTTGTACACGTTATTTTTATGATAAAAGAAAAAAGTATGAATCGGTCAATGATTTCTCATAGCCCAAATACAAATATCTTCCCGAAATATGACACAATGATATATAAATGCCTATAAAATTAAAATATCAATACAAACTTCAGTAAAAATAAGTTCCATGCAAACAGAAATGGCAAAACGAAATTTAGTTTTGTTCGGTCCATGTTTGACCATGGACCCCGTATAAATTTACCTTAATAGGTATAAATCTGGTACAAAATTCGACACAAATAATTCATATATATAAAATGTTGTACTAAATTTTATTATAATAGGTCCATAATTGGTCATAGCTTCCATATAAAGACTACGAGTACAAAAGAAAAAGTTATTAATCTTTATATTTATCTTATAAATATCGGTGCCGAATCAAAACTTTATATATATCATTTAAATATTCACAAAAATCATTCCACAATATAAAGCCCTCTTTCGAAAATCACTTGATACTAATAAATCTCTTATAAATAATGGTACCGATCCAAAATTCTTCACGGATCATTTACATACATGCCAAAATCAAACTGCTGGATTTTGAGGATATCGGTCCATATTTGACTATATCCCCCATATAGGGTCCACTTCCGAAATTCACTTTAATACTAATATGTATCTTAAATATACTGTTATTACATTGGAATTCGACGTGAGATATGCTTACAAGCATAAAATTCACTGTTCCAATATTTAAGAAGTTCGGCCCATGATTTGTCATAGCTGTCATATAAGAACCATTTCCGAAAAACAAATAATTCCACAAAAATGCCTAAGAAATATCGATATCGAACCAACTTTTATATAGGTCAGTAATTAATTAATCCAGAAATCATACTAATATCGGTTATACAGCAATTATGTTACTGGACTTTATAGGTGTCAGTCAATAAAAGCTGAATTAAGTCCATTTCCAAGCATAACAATCAACCATACAACTCTTGTAAATAACGTTATTGAGATGAAATTCAACTAAAATAAGCCTAAAATACATAGACATCATATTAGTGGATACTGGATTTAGAAGCCATCAGTCCATAATTGATCATCTTCTACTATGCCACCCATAAATCTCGTGTATAATGTTATTGAGATTAAATTCAACCAAAGGAATCCTCACCATAATATAATCCTTTCTTATACTCTGTTTCTTAAATTGTTGTGAATATGGAAAATGTTCTTTTAATTTTATAAATTGTTAAATTACAATCATAATTCATAATAATGAAAATCAAACAAACTCTTTAAATTAATTTAAGAATTGGTAATTACATCAATTATAAATGGTCGAAATTAGATAAAATTTCAAAATATTTAAAATAAAATCACATTACTGAATTGCGACCAACAGGTAATATTGTCTTTCAAACAATATATAAAATACCAAAGGTACGGTCACACTTGGCAAATATTTGCCGAAATAGATGTAAGCACTAAATTAAATATTTTCGAACTCGTTTCTTTAGGTATCATTTGGTATTATGGTGCATATTCGATGAAAAAATGCTATTGTGAAAATCAATCTTTTTTGGGTCATTCACAATAGTACATTTCTATCAGCTGGCGCTATATTTGTTTACAAATTCTTAAAGAATAATAAATTAAATTTGAAATGACCACGACGAAATTATGGTTTGATGATTTGTCTGATGAAGATGAATCCTTACTAGAACTGGCCACAAGCAGAAAAAGGCTGAAGGATGCTTCCAACATTTTGAAAATGGATTCCACCACTTGAGTATATATATTAGTAAGGTTTTGAGAAGGATATTATAAATTTAATTTACAGATTTATTAAAAATGTTCGACTCTGTAAAGAGGCGTTTGTGGACTTGCTGTCCATTACTGATGAACTGCTGCAACAATGCTCAAAGGGCAGAACAATCCCAAGCATATTAAAATTGGCAATAGTTTTTCTGATCTTCCTTCATGAGAGAAACGAGTTTCTCCAATTGCTGTTTTGTACTTATGACCTTAAACCTACAGGATATTACCAAAAGTAATTTACAAGTAGTATTTGGTCTACCAAAACCAAAAAAAAAAACAAAACAAATACATTTTTAATAAATTTTGCACAGTTTTAACACCGTCGACAGCAAATTTGTGTTCGATGAACAACGAAATTTTCGACAGTGACGACAACTCATAATACAAATTTTACATATGATAGTCGATTTTCGATAGCCAGCGAATATCGATTGTCGAATGCAGCTCATAATAGAGGCCTTAGTAAAAAAAAAACTTCGTTTATGTAGGACAGGACACAACAAATATTTAGTCTTATTTTGTTTGATCTCGCAAAACTCTTGTAAGAGTAAACGACGTCAAACAAATTTGTGCTTTTTTGAGTAAACATTTGCCAAGTGTGACCGTACCTTAATAAAATTTGCACTAAGTCTGAATAGAAAACACAGAATAAAAATTTTCCAGTCCTATAAACACTGCAGTTTTTCCGAATATTGCACGCTAATTTGTTTTTTTGTTTTAATATTCGGTGTCAACAGACCTTGCTGTGGAAATGCCCATATATGTTGATAACATGGTATAAAATATAAAATCTAAATAGAGATTTTTTGATTACACTGTGCATTACTTGTTAAATGTGCGTGTGTAACTGATTGAGTTTGCGTTTTGTCTTTAGTCGAACACATTTCTTTTTTGTTTTACTTTGTCTAGGAAGTTTGATCAAACCTCCAGCATGTTAATATCAATGTATTTGACAATATATGTATGTATATACAAGGATACTAGTGTTATAGAGCTTATTTGATAACATACATACAGACACTGATAACTGAATAATGTCTTTTTTCCCAATTTTTAACACTGATATATGAAAATATTTTAAAAATTATAATAAATTTGCAGCGAATAACCAAAAAAAAATACTACCATCAGAGTAGAAGTGTAAGATGTTTGTGTGTGTAAAGTAAGTGTCAGTATGGTGGGCGTTGTGGCAGTTAATGCTAATGTGATAACTACTTACACTCCACTAAGATTCAGTGGAAAATTTAACGACATTGAAGACACATAACGGCGAATTATAAACACATACTCGTATATTCACGCATAGACACGCGGAAACAGACACACACATAAACACATGGTGATATTGTATTTTAATAATTAATTTTCATACATGAAGCGCGTTGTTATTCACGCCTTGCGCGCCATGAATAAATTAAAATCAGTTTAAAAGGTCTAAAAAGTAAAGCTGACAAAAAAGGTGGGGGTGGTTGGGGAGAGATAAACGGCTTTAATGTTTAAATAAAAGTACTAGTGTATATTATAAATAATATGTAGTTGTTGCTGTTGTCATGTAAGCTGCCACTATAAATTGTTCTGCTACTATTCATTATTTTTTTAGTTCTTCTGCTCTCTTCCGTATTCATTTAACATGTAATCGTGTGTAATAAAGTTTAATGATGATTGAACAAGAAATTAATTTCTTCCGTTTGTCATGTCATGCTCTTTTTAAAAACTTAAATTTACTGCAAAAGGATTAGGATGAATGAGCCTACTTTTTGTTTAGTATCTGTGTGTATTTGCCAGCTCCCTTTTACTTTATAATTCCTTTTTCTTTGGCTTTTGTTCTGCTAGTTTCAAGTGGAAAAGGGAAAAAATAAGCAGGAACATGAAAATAGTTTTCTTTTTTCAAGTCTGTTATTGTAGGGAAGCAATTTGTTGGGATTTTATGGTGAAACAAATACCGTACAACATGTTTAAGCTTTAAGACAGAAAAATGTTTAACATTTGTAAAAGCTATTAGGAATGTGTGTTAGTTTTATTAATATTTAATTTAGTGGGCATTTGAATATTTACAGTCTTATTCAGAAAAAAATTAAAGTAGACTTCAAATGTACTTTAAGACAATTTTTTATGAAAATTTTTGTCTAAAAGCACACTTCAAACCTACTTTATTTTTTATGAATACGGCAGTTAATTTTTATTACTAAATAGAATGCAGTGTTGATTGATAACTAAGAAAAATAATAGAAATAAATGAAAAAGTCATAATCTGATTTAACGGAAATATTTTCTTGTACAATAGCTGTGTTCAGTAACAACACTTTATTAATAATTTTTGCCCAAAACTTTCTCTTCGCTCTAAATACATTGTTGAAACGTAGTTAAGAGATATTTTATATAATTTTTCTTAACGCCTTAAGGTTTCCAAGCTACTAACAACTTCAAATAATATATTTGCAATGGCCACTTTCTCATATAAAACACGTAAAGGTACCCGGGTACCTTGAGTTAAAAGTAAATTGGTCTCTCAGGCAAATTACAAAAAAAAAGTCAAGGCGTACGGCTGCAAAAAAACTAAATTATTTGAAAGTTAGTAGTTCTCAAAAAGTTTCGGATATACAAGTTATCAATTTCAATGAAAAAACTTTGATTAAAAACGCCAAAGGTACTCGGGTACCTTGGTGCACACATAAGGGTAAACAAAAGCAAATGTGGAGTTGACCACATGGACAAATATCATGGAGAACACACAACCAAAAAGGAAAACAAACAAAATTGCTACATACGTGCTGAAAGCAGATCTACTTGCTTAAAGTAAATGCACAAATTATTAAAAAAAAATTGAGCGTATGTTAGAAGCGATTGGCGGTCAGCAGCTAACAGCTGATGCACCGTCTGGACTTTGTACGGAAACATCTTCAAATCTTGTACCAAAATTCGCTGTAAAGACCGTCGATTGATACCCATGTGCGTGGCACGTCGTCTCATATAGGTACAGCAGCACATTAGAAGGTGTTTTTATTTTGCCGCACACATAAGGGTTCATCCAGTATCATTATAGGCTTTTGGTTTACACCTTCAACTTTGATATTATAATAAGATGTAGATAGAAGCACAAACGATCTGTTTTTTTTTTTTTTTTTTTTTGAATGTATGAGGAATATATAAATCCAAAAACTGCAGATTATACTTCTCTTCTTTTCCGATTAGAAAATTCAGCTGGAACAAATGTTCGCCTTTTGTTAACGGTGCCCAAGATAGACAAGTTATAGTCAACATCAAAGAAGATGCTTAATTGTAACTTGTAAAAAAATTGTCACATTTGATTTTTCTTACACTTCTACGAAAAAGTTTGCAACACAAATCTCGACTCGTTTACCCTAGTTTTTCCCTTTCTACTGTATATATTTGACCACTCAGAGATTAAGATGAAAGAGAATCACGAACCCACCAGACCTTTATCCCATATTTCGCCGGCCTTGAAGGAATATACTGTGTGAACCCAGTTCCCCCACGGAAGGGTGAAAGCTGATCGTCAACTGTGATGTTGAATCCTGCTACATAGTTGTTTTGTAGGTTTCTGTTTAACATTAGAAAAATGTCAGATATGGCAGTTGCTTTATCACTTTCATTGTAATATCAGCGTGTATTGCTTATGACCCAAAATCTTTGAATAACCATCGATACACGATACAAGGGATAAGACACATTTTGCAACTGCATCAGTTTCTAGATAAAAATAAAAACTAGTAGGTCAAGATAAGCCTCTATGACTTACCCGAGTGTGATATAATGCCTGTAGACACAAAGGTTAAAGTGGTTGTCTTACATTTTGTTCCATAAAGTTTTTTACGCTGAATCAATCTGCCTAATATTTTAAATAAATAATTTATACTTTCAATACAAATCATGTAGGTTTGCTGATTAGTTCTGACATTTTCTAATTAAAATCTATAAAGCCCTCCATCGATAAAATTAACCTCTACTTTATTCAAGGCTGCCTATATCTCTTTAAAGCAAAAGTTTTGAGTTTCTGCTTAAAAAAAAACTCTAATCCAGTGATCCGTTAAATAGTAGATTATATAAAATATTTGTTATTGTATTTTTTACACATAGCAAAAGCTTAGTCCGATTTAATCCTCTTAAATTAATAAAAAAAACGCAAATACATGAAAATCTCCACAATTTAATTTGCAGTCTAAAACATGTTGAATTTATTTTATTTTTCTAAACATAAAATTACATTCGCTTCCGTTTTCCCTTATTTATTTATATATTTTTTACTGCTACTAAAGTTAAACCAGTTAAAAGCCGTTAAAAGTAAATTTTAACCACAATTACATTATTAAACAACTGGGTACTTCACTAAAGCTGCAAATAGAAATTCAAACAGATACAGAAAAGTGGAGAGCAACAAAAATAAACAAATTGAATGGGTCAATAAAATTGATGTAAAATAGAAAATAATTTTCTATGTAATCAATCACAAAAATATCCTTTTTTTCCTGTCTTCTTTATTATCTCTCTCTCTCTCTCTTACTTCTCTGTACATAATTTCCCCTTTATCCTGACAAATTTTAACAAATTCTTTGCCTGTAGAATACAAACCATCGACTTTAATTCATTTGAAGTCTACACAAAAACACACACTTCAAACGAGTAAAATGTTGAAAAATAAATAAAAATAATATAAGAAAGGGAAAGAGAAACGCAGCTGCTAATATCACTCAATTGTTTTTTTTAATATAATTTCAATACGACTTGAACACAAATTGTTTTTATATTGATGGCGGTTTAAAAATTAACCAAAAAGATGATAAAATAAAAAAAATAATGAACATCAAGTAAAAGACATATAAAAAAAATTAAGAAAACGAAAAAACAAACGATTTCTTACAAGTCTTGGTAACGCTTTAGCGTAAAAGATGATGAGGACGATTATGATGTTGAGTATGAAGTAACGAAATCAAGGCTGTCCCAAGACTTTGAGCCAAAGTAATAAGTGTGATAAGGGAGACGGATAAGGGGAAGAGAAAAATAAAACAAAATTACATAAATACGGCTGTTACGAAAAAATATGGTGTTAACTCTAACACTAACTTAAACTGTCGTTTCTTATGTACTCTATTTGGAGTCAAATGATAATATTTGTTTCTCAAGTAAAAATGTTGTTATAATAATTGACTGCAAATAAAACGCATATTAAATATAAATTAACATATTTTGTAAAATAATTAAATCTTCGTAATCTTCAATCACAAGAATTAAACTTTTTTATAAATTGTACAGGCACATGTGAATTTCCGGGGTCAAGAACGCGACACTAGTACAAATTGATGAAAACAATGCAATATAAGTTCAAAAATATGAGAAAAATTGATGATAATAAAAACAAATGTTTTTTTAAAAAATCGATAACAAACGATACACATTCTAAAAATAAAAATCACTAAATGTATGGTCACACTTGTCAAACCCCTAAACCACTAAATAACACATATTTGAACTCGGTTATTTATTAAATAAAAATTTCTTTATTTCGGCCAAAGCACAGCAAATATTTAATATTAATTTATTTGATCTTGCAAAACTCTTGTAAGAGTAAAAACGTCAAAAAAATTTGTGCTAAAACAAGTGGTTACACTTTTTTAAGTAAATATTTGCCAAATGTGGCCATGCCTTACGATTTTATTTGAGTTAAAACATCCAGCTACATATTTTGTCTTTAGACAAATGATATTGCAGATATAAGAACGCGACACTAGAACATAAACATACTATGTAAATGAAAAATTCAGCTAGAATTGAACTTTGTTGCTAATTTTAATATACACACAGCTTCAAAAGTGTGTAAACACCAGTGAATTTTTTGATTTTTTTAAGATTATGAAAAGCATTATAGTTCAACTTAAATTTTTTTTTCATAACCGAATCTATTATTCAACCAAATATCCAACAAAATGAAACTTTTAAATTTCAATCAATGCATAGATTTTAGGATTTTCATTATCTTAAAAAAATCAAATAATTTGTTGTGTTTACTCACTTTTGAGGCTCATAGTATTTTGTTGTAGTTTTTATTGATAAAAATATTGTTTTTCTAGTTTGAATGTAAAGATTTTAATACTTTTAAATAATACCTTCTAACTATCGAACACTCGCTGTGAAGATTCAATATGTTAGAATTTCGCTCTAGTCGATCTTTTATTCAATTTATTTTCACACAGTTTTATTGTAAAAATCTGAACAAAATTTCATCCTACATAAATAAAATAACACAGAATTGTAGTACTTTTATTGTTTTTGTTTTCTCAAACACGAAAAGAAAAAAATAGTTAGACTAAAAAAAACAAATATAAATGAACTCTACATATTTCATATTAATTTCTTAGAATCGGCACTACAAGTCATACTTGTTTCTATTTTGTTAATCATATTTTACTGTCTGAAAATCAACTTTTCAGTGTAGTTCTAAATATGTGTTTTTTTTAGATTATTTTGCTGCACGGTTTGAGTTAGTACAGCCACTCACAATATAAAACACCAGTAACAACACACAGTAATAAAATCGAATATACACTTTATCACATTTACTTAAATATTACTTCACATGCAACAAAAGCAGGCGCATAAATCTAAATACAAACATTTTACAAGAACCCAGCAGTACAGAGAACTAGTTCTGCATTAAAGAATTTATTAGAAATTTAAAACCATTCCCAGCTATACAATAATCTTGCCATATTTCCAGGTCGGTTCGCACTCTCACTCTCAAAATTTATAACTGCGGAGAAATTTTTAGTAACCTTTATAATTGCCAAACTGTTTCCGCATTCTTCGTTACTAAGAACTTTTTTGAAGTACCCAAAATCAATTCTATTTTCAATACTTCAGAACCATTCTAATCAAGAAGCTGAACATTTTAATTCAAACCAAAATTGAGTTTGCTTTAAGAAATAAAAGTTTTTGCTTTGATTGTTATAATATGTAAAAGGATCCACTAGAGTTAAATTATGCTAATGATTTTAAATGAATGAAATTATTTTAAAAGAAATCTACACTATAGTTTAGTTTTAAGATGTTATGTTGCAATTTGTTGAATATTGGATTTTCTTAGATGCTGTCGAAAGCTACCTCTAGCTTTTGTCGCGTTCTGGTTTATTTCAAACATATTGGAAATACAAAAAATATCTCATATTTGTACTGAACATAGTAATACTAAATTATATGTAATATAAAACGACTGCAAATATTTCATCACTGAAATAGGATTATCGTACTTTTCTTTAAAAATTGTTTTTAAATTATAATGTTCTAATTTGCTGATATTTGCCACGATAGACTAGGCGATAGTATGCCGGACTATCAGTCAGAGGGTTGCGAGTTCGATTCCCGCTATAGACTCTGAGAATTTTCTGCAGATAAGCCAATAGCAGTTTGTGCTTTTTAATTATATTAAAAATAAATGAAAAATTGTTTGAAAAAAAATATATGTATATTTTATATCGCATTCTTAATAGCTAATATACTGAAAACATCTTTCCGTTACCTACCCGAAAATTAAAAAGAGGAAAATCATTTTAAATATTACATTATTTTTCTAAGTAAAAAGACATAAGAATGTCGCGTTCTTTACAGTGGAAGCAGACACCAGATTAGCTCACACCAATAAGGGGAAAGCAAAAATAAGAAACTTGTCTGCCAGTTACAGCAAACTAGTTATTTTTTATTTCAATATATTTATTTAAGTGCGAAAAAGTAAATTAATACTACATAATTTGTCATGGAATACTTAATGCATTGCTTTGAGTGAAGTGACCAGTTAAAATTGTTCAGAATTTAAATTACCAATAACCACAATTAACACAGCAGGAATCGCTTTAAAAGTACCAAGTGATTGGTAAACTGTTTACAATTTTTCCCTAAATAACTTTCTACACTTATGTATACAAAACTAACACATACAAATGAATTGTTTAACACACACAGCCACTGAAAATAAACTAATACCCTGGCAAATACTCAATAAAAAAAAACGAAACCAACAGACTCAGAATAAAGAATAAATAAAATTTTTTTTGAGATTTACAATTTAACAGAATGCAAGGTTTTTGTCATATACATAAAGTTTCCTAAACTGGATAGCGCGCCCGTTTACAAATATATACATATATACATATATATATATATATATATATACATGTGTCAATAAAGAATTTATTTCTCAATCATCGTCATGCGAAAATTGACAAACAACAAACATAAAGCTTAAATGTGAATCATCAAAGTGTTTTATTTTTTTCTTCAATTTCTATATATAAATCAATATGTATGTACTCGTATGTAGAGAAAAAATAAATTCTATTTGTTGCTGCCTTTGGGTACCGGAGAAAAGCGTAAAAAACATAGATTTCATAGATAAATTTAACATTACAATGGTAAATTGAAAAAAATTAAATTAAGCATATATTGCTGAGGAGACGAAGGGCCGGAAGCAAGAGTGGCAGAACACTGTTAACAAAAAAGTAATCGATTAAAGATTTGCATTACTAATATCGACAAAACTACATGTAAGTAAATGTGTAGGTTTTACCAACTTCGCAGTAACATTTAAACTAAATGCAATGTTATATAAATTATAATAAATAAAGTATATTTTTGCGTTTATATGTATAAGATTAAGGTTTTATTGCTTAATAAAAAATGTGTAAATAAAGTTGTTTGTTAAGATTTTTCTTTGTTGGAAAGTTATTTTAAAGATTTGCTAATTCTTTGCCCATTGCTGTTAATGTCAACAGGTGAGAGTGTTAACCCTAGGATGTCTGACTGCCTGGGCAGTGGTAAGTTAATCTACTGGGCCTGGCGAGGCCCTTTTCTCCACTTTTAAGCTTTTTCCCCCTTTTAACTGATGGCTGGGATTGTGTAGTGTGTAAAAGAAGTCTTGTACAACATTAATTGTTAATGCGTGGCTCAGACTTGGGCGTGGTGTTAATGATGCCTTAAAATACTCACATTTTTGCAACTTAACGTCAATCAGAAGATCAACTGTGTTGAATGTGGATCAGCTGTTATTAATTTTCCACACTTACCACATTTTTTATATAAACAGACAAGGTTGTTCTACGAAATCAATAGTAACAATATTTTACTGAATTCATTATGTTCAGAAGGCATTAGCGGTAGTTGACATAAAATATTTATTCCCTCAGAGCAAAGTTACAAACTTGGCGACTACTCAAAATCAAAATGGGCTTCGTTAAACATTCTAGGGTTAATATGAATAAGTTAATTGCTGCTAACAAATATTTTAATTTCAAAATATAAGAAACGTTAGCTATAAAATATTATGTTACAAATTTCGGATTTTAAATGTAACTTATATTTTGTCGCATTCTCGATCTCATATTTATTGTTAATATAGGGAAATCAACAAAATTTCTAAATTTATTATCATACTACCGAATAATGGAAAGTTGTAAAAATGTCGCGTTCTTTATCATTGCGTTTAATGTATAGAGCATGACGTACACGTTCCCCAAAGTTTTCAGTTTTCTTATTGTTAATTTATTTTTTTCCTTAAATGACTTTTCAAATAATGAGCATAGTGCGTTCATACGATTAACTAATCAGTTGTACATATAATGCACGAATATCAGCACGACTCTTTTAAATGATCAAAGAGGAAAAAAATTGTATATTATTTTAAAAGCCTTGAAATAGGAATGTAATTTTATTTTCTCTTTTAGCTTTTCTTCAATTTTAATTAATGAGCTTCAATTTGTGGTACAAAAGTATTCAAAAGCTTTCTATTTTTTTTTTTTGTTACATAGTAATTTTTCGTTTTAAGTAATTTTACCTGGAATTTAATTTACTCTAGCTAAAATTATTTTTCAGACTATAAGTCTCTTTGACAAAATACAAATAAAAACAAGCAAATTAAACAAAAAAGAGAAAAAACCCTCAACCAACAGTGGCAATATAAATTATCAGTTCTTTTATATACGATACACTTTCTTGTTTATTGTTGTTGACAGCGTTGTATACATACGTGGTTAACCAATTTTGTTCAACCATTTGCTGCGGTAACACCCAATGGTTTAAACAATGCAACAAAAACAATGGCACAAGGTGTAAAACAAATGCTGGTCAGGAAAGAAAGGTAGCAACTTAACTCTAATAAAAACAATTGTCCATGTGTTGGAGTAAAAGCATCAACAGTATGTGTGTTGTTTCAATTTGTATTGTACCTACATATAGAAATACGCAAAAGTTTTGCTTTTAATCCTAATAGGTTGTAGTAAATATTTAAAAACACTTTTAAATACCAAAACTGTTTCGAAGTCTGGGTGCTTTGCTACCACGAATACAATTTATTTAGAAATGAAGAATTCTATTCAGTTGGGAAATACATTACTAAGATCCAAATTGTATAAGGTTCAAAGAAATTTTAAAAAAATGTGATATGCCCGTTCTGATCTACAGCTCCTAATCTAAACATTTATGTATCTACATTCGAAGAATGAGAGTTTCAATAATCGAACAATTTCTTACGAATAATTATTCGAAGAATTTCAAAATTAGCATTTTGGAATAACGAATAATTACATATTTTTTTTGTAGAGAGGTAACACTCAGGCAATTAATATGCCTATATATACTTGCGTTACTTTCCTTGGAAAGGGGATAGTTGAAGAAGTAGAGGTGGTGGAAGAAGAAAGCTTTTTATATCACAACTCTGCAATTGCGCATTATGTTTGTTTTTAGTGTAGAATTGCAGCGCCTCTAGTGGTGAGTAGGCGCATTAATGTTAAAGCTTGATTTTGTAGCCTTTATTTAATTATTTTACTTCGGTAGCGTTTGAATGCTATACCACCGAAGGAGTACGCTGTGATAAATATTAGTTACGATAGATAGAAGAAAACTAATAATTATCAGAAACTGATGTTGTTTGAGTGGCAGCGGCTGGGAATCGAGCCCGGGCTACAAATACCAACTCATGCTTAATGATCAAATGCGCTAACCAATTAAGCTACAGCACCCTCAGAATAATCGAATAAAAGTACAAATATGATTATGTAAAAATAGACACACATAATTTTATTTACAAAATAAGACATCTTTTTTAATAAACAGTATTTGATGGTGACATTTTTGAATTTCAGGAGTCTAAATTATATGTAAGTATTTTTATTATAAACGCAAATTAATGACTTCAAAGCAAGTGATATTGAAAGTGATTGCATACAAAATGCTGCGTAATATGGGATGAAACAAATGTCAAATACAGAAGACGTGGATATTACGAAAACATATCAAACATAGATTTGAAATATGTGCCTATGATATACAGAAAACATAATAAATAATAGAAATAGAATAACAATGGACGGTTTTGTTTTCAATATACACTGAACCAGTGCCATCATTACAACCTAATCTAAGGTGGAGGTATTTAAGATGACATTGATGATGATAACGTTAAAGTGATAATTAATCGAAATATTCGAAGAAATTTCTTCCTTCTTCAAGTCGTACATAAAATAGTATTGCCTAAAGCCAACCTTAGTAGCAATTTCCCCGACGCAATTCTTATTGAAAAGATTGATACAATTTTTTTTTATTATTTCTTCGACGTTCACACAGCACAATTTTATTGCTTAAATCGATGTTATTTTTATTTGATAGTATACACACATTTTTATACACATACATATGTAATACGAATAAGACAGTGACACGAATTGTTAGTACAATCAAGTGTGTACTCGTTTTATCTTCCCCCCTCTTCAATGTCTAAAAGGTAGTCAGCGATACTACTTTCTGTACGACTTGATGAAGGAAAACGATTTTATTTTACTTTCTTCTTTAATTATGGAATAATTCCATAAATTTTAAATATGTGATCGAACTATTCGCCTAAGACAAACAAGTCTTATTCGAATTATTCGTTTTAATCGAGTTACGCAGAGAATACCATTCAGTAAAATTGTATTTCAAAAATTGCTAATTCTTTGCCCATTACTGTTAATGTCAACAGGTAAGAGTGTTAATGTTAACTAAGTTAATTGTTGGTAACAACAATTTTAATTTCAAAATATAAGAAACATTAGTTCATATATATATATATACATCGCTTTAAAATATTATGTTACAATTTTCGGATTTTAAATGTACCTTATATTTTGACGCATTCTCGATCTCATATTTATTGTTAATATAGGGAAATCAACAAAATGACTTAATTTATTATCATACTATCGAATAATGGAAACAATAATTCTTAATTTTAGTCCAACTTTAAAGTAGTTAAAATGTCGCGTTCTTTACTATAATTTTCACTGTGCATCGTTAGATTTTCAAGGTTGCGTTGTTTAGGGTTCGAGTCTTTCTTTTTTTAATTTCTGCAAAATCTGCAACATTATTAGATATTAAAATGATGACCTGTGCAAGAAGTGTTTTGATGATCGAAATGGAGTTCTTGCTTTCTAGTTGGATTAAAAATCAAGCGCAGAGAATAACATTCAGTAAAATGGTATTTCAGACAAAAGCAAACAGCTTATTTGATGACATAAAAATAAAGCATTATCCAACGATAATGCTAGTGATACTAATAATTGCTACAAGTGAAAGAAAGCCGACCACTTAGTATTCCCCCTAGAACCTATCTGCGATCTTCACAGGGTTCTATAGAAAATCTTAATTCACTTTGCGTCGTTTTTTTTTTTTTTTTTTGGAAAGTAACCCCGACCGAGGTATTGGTGTATATGGCAAATATAAAGTTTGTTTAACTGGCCTTGTCTTTCCACATAAAGGAACTCATTGTAAATACATATTACTAATTTAATTGGCATATTTTTAGGAAAATTTCAGCATATCTTTTAAAAAAGTTTTTATCTAAAAAATATTAAGATTTTAGGAGAATTTTGCGAACGTATATTTATAAACCGCACTATACCACCAACATCTTTTCTCCCTTCATATTCCGTGAGTTGTTTCATTTACTTTATTGTTGACTTGAGAAAATTATTTTCGTTTTCTTTGCCATTACTTTTTGTGGCTGCTGCTGTGTTTGGCGTAACAATTGAGTTAATCAGTAGACAAAACAATTGTACAGAAGTTGGGTTCTTTGTTTTCTTTCTTCATTTTTATAAGAAAAATACCTGCTGCACGTTATCAGAAAGTGGGCAAAGGGGTTTAATTTTAAATTGGGTTGAGTTGGCAGTGGGCTTTTCACTTTATTTTTCTATAAAAACAAAAACAAACCTCCCTTTAATCATGTTCACGTTTAATAACGCCGTAATCGCCACCTTGAACTTACATAATTTTTTAATTGAAGATTGTTTGTAAATAACAAAAAAAAAAACTTTATTTTACTTGTTCATTATGTTCACATACACATACATATAATTATATATAACTTACGAGTACAATGGCATTTAATCAACTAAAAAGTAAGTAAAGGAGGTTGGTTTAATTTTGTAAAGAAAAATATGTTTTGAAAACAGCAGTAGAAAAGTGGCATGAAAAGCAGAGAAAAAAGCCAGATGAAAAGTTTAATTTGGTCATAAAACTAAATGGAGGGGACAACCGGCATTAATAAGTCTTGAAAGAACAAAAAAGAAAATAATAATACTTTAGCAACAATTAATCAATTTTTCAATTGTATTTCTATGAAATGAAAAGCGAGTTTGAATGAAAGGTTTAATAAATAAGTTAATAAGATAAATATTCTATATTAATTATAATTTATTGCTTAATGTGTTCAAAACAATAAAAGAAGAATAAAATAGGAACTATTTATTAATGAAGAAATATGTAACCATCTGTAGAATATTTGCAATCCGTAATGATTTAAGTAACTAAAGCAACAATTACATTATTTATTTGATACATTTGTGTGAATCTTTATATAATGTAATTAAAAATGTTTCTTACGTAACACAATGGGACAGAACTGATTTTTTTTTTTTTTGAAATATTAGTAAACTTGACAATGGACCTATCCCAGGTGTAATCGAGTTATTCAGAGTATTCAATTTATAGCTGAACTCCAAGCACCCTCCAGAAGCAGCGCATGGCTGCTATATTTGGTACAGTTTTTGCATTACTTATTGCTACATTTTCTCTTTTAAATTAATTGTTCACATCAGATAGCAAAAACTAAAATTAAACCAAATAAATCGCGATCAATCGTAAATTTTCAATTTGAAATTCTTCATAAGATTATGTCGCGTTCTAGTACAAAATTATTGTTTTTTTATAACTACCACGTGGCTGTTCTAATCAAGTGGCTGAAAATTGTAATTGAAATTAAAATTCAGTGGCATTATAACCACATTTTATTTGTATTTTTGATGATTGTCGCATTCGCTATCAAATGTTTTTACATTTTTTTAATATTCCTTAAATTATATACAGTACAAAACTAACGACAAAACAAAAACCATTTTTTGAATCTCTGTTTAGCACAGAAGCGGACTACTCATACCCTAAAAATGAAACAGTCACAAATTCAAAAAACTAAAACAATTGCGAACGTGTCCTGTATACATCTTATTACAAATATCTCGCACAACCCTTGCAACCATTTCATATTCAATTAATAATACGTGAAAGAGATTAATATTAACTTTAACTCTCTAATGGCCGAATTCTCAGTCATTAGTTAACCATTGGTAAACTAAAATAATAACTATTGTTTAACTATTACTTGTTATTCTTATGGCAAACTAAGCATTGCCTATAAAGAATCATTAGTTGAGCCTTTGTCATTAGCTAACTAAAGACTGTGAATTCAGCCATTAGTCTCATTGTGCATTCAATTGTCAGTGTATGGCTGTTGCTCGTATTCCACACAAATAGAAATAAATGCTATTGTAACTTTTGTGCTTAAAGAATCTTTGATTAGCAGCAGTAAAATGTATTTCAATACTTTATTTTCAACAACAATGATGCAATATAAAGCCCCATAAATACAGATACACAACATTTCAATTGTTGTTACTTAAAATGCACTTTAAGTTAAAGTCAGTTTAGACAAAATAAAAAAAAAATACCAGAAAAATAAACTGAACTAAAATATTTGTAAAGGAGTATAAGCCAGAGTAGTTTAGTTTTCGATAACAACATCGTTTTACCATCAGTGATGGCAAGGTACTAACTGAGATTTTAAAGGTACTAAACAATTAAAAAGTTTTCAAATGGGAAACTGTTTGTTTTCAAAATTAGAAAAGTTATTGCTAGGAAACTTTTTGTGTATTATAGCAAGTTTTGTTGTTTAACTAACAAACTAAATTGAAGGAAAATCGGTTCAAAATTAAGAAGAATCGGACCAAATTAATTTTAAAAAGCGTATAAAACGGAAACTTTTAAAAATAAAGTTTTATATTTTAAAAAACTTCTTTAAGGTAAAAAAATTAACTTGCAAAAACTACCCTGCTGTGAATACCGCCGCTCTTGCGAACGAACACTACTTGGCAACAACTATAAAAAGTTTTGTACAGATCGGACCAGGCTTATAGATATGACAGATTTATTTCCAAAAAAAAAAATAGCACTATGTATTAAATCAACAAACATTTTTTTATTTTCCTTAAAGTCTTGCAGGAACAACTAAACATTTGCTAAATACAGTGATTTATCCATAATTCGCCAAATGTTTTCCCTTTTTGATTTTTAGTTAAAACATTTCAATCGCTTAGAATTAAAAAAATGTACTGGCTTTGTTAATTTATAAATATGTATGTAGTACTTGATTTACTCATCATTGTCATGACTGTGTTAACTGCATAAACCGACTATCGTTTAGACATAGCTGCAGTTGTTGTTTGTTGGCTTATTATTTTTTTTCGTTTTTGCAAGTTTTTCTCTTGCCAGAAAATATTTGCAATGTTTTGTTGTGGTTGCAGCAGGTTGATTGTGTGTGAGTGTGTGCAGCAGTTTTCTTTTAAATTTTAGCTGTATTGTGTTTTGTTGTTGTGTGTACAACATTTATTGTGGACACTTTGTTGTGTCACATACAGTTAAATCCCTGGCAGGAGTTTATTTCAGTACATACAAGCCTGCATACGTTCACAAAACATAACACTGTAGACACATATCTAACTCACCACACCGAAGATTGTTCTAACACCAACAGTACGAATACCACCACTAACACCACACTAGAAAACAACACCATTTCTATCAGAGTCACACAACAAACAAATGAAGTACAAATAAAGCGGATACTAGGCATTAAGGCAGTGACTTTGGAGATTAATTAAGATTTTTCACAAAAAAAAAAAAGAATATAAATAAAATTCATAAAATATTTGGTGTCAAAATGAGAAGAGTTACGTAATTATTAAAACCCCAATCTTTGAAAAGTGTTCTTTAGAACTTTTTTCCACAGTATAGGAAATCAACTAATTGGGCCTGTTTGGTTAATTGATATTTATACCCTACACCGCCATAGTGGTATATTGGATTTGTGCTGATGTTTGTAACGTCCAAAAATATTGGTCCAACACCCACCTTAAAGTATACCAATCGACTCAGAATCACTTTCTGAGTCGATTTAAAAAAAAATTGAAGATATTTCGATAAAATTTGGTACGTGATATTTCTTCGGCCCATGGATAAATGGGATTGAAACTGGTGGAAATCGGAACATTATTTCACCTTGCCCCCATACAAATGCCCTCCCTTAATTGAGGTTTACCGATCATAAATGTTTGAATTATGCAAGTATCCACACAAATTTCATCAAAAATGAGTGGTAAATAAAGCCAAATCACATCTACAAAAATTGTGCAGATTACTCGTAGCTCCCATATAATGCCCGCCCTAGACGGGACAACCACTTTTTTTTAAATAGTTTTTACCAAGTATTGCCTGTGGCCTAGCGTTGTCATGATGGATTGATGGCCGCATATTCTGGGTGTTATTAACCCAATGTTAATTTTAAACGAATCAGTTCCATTGGGCACAGGTACCGTGTGAGAGTCTGGCCATATTTCAGCACTGCGACTCTTATGAACCCACCAAATTTAGAACATCACCTTAGTGCCATGGATATTTGGCTTTGATGTCAAAATCATTGAAACCGCTGGAACACATTCAACATTAGCATCGGTAAAATTATAGAAGTAAAGCAAAACCTCCCGCACAAAATTCGACATTTGGGAAGCAAAATAAACTTTATTGTATAGATGAAAACTCACCACCGTGTTGTATGCCCTGCAAGAACACATTCAGACATGTCTTGCAAAGAGCATAATATTTTATGACATGTGATAAACCTTAATTGTTTTAAAGATTTATTTAAAAAATTTTACAAAAAATTATGGACAACTTTGATAATTTAAAAGTAAGAAAAAACATGTGATATTTGTTTAAAGATTATTTCAACTGTAAGTATTTATTTCTATTTTCTTATTATTTATTTCAGCATTCAAGGGATAATAACCCCTTACCACCAATAAATAAGTATGTAAGTATTAAACTATAACTGTATTATATATGTAATATATGTATGTAGTAGTAGTAGTAGTAGTAGTAGTAGTAGTATAAGTGTATGTTCATGTTTTGATTAGATTCATGTTTATATGCTATAGTAGTAGAAATTCATGTCGTCTTTTAAATAATGTTTAGATTTATACAGCCATGTCACAGAATTTTAATCCGTTCGGAAGTGGAATTAATTTCGTATTTTGCTTCTCTCGAAAAAGTAAAACGAACAATTTTTTCCCACTTGCGAACGGAATTAAATTCTGCGACATGGCTGATAGTTTCAAATATAATAAAAAAAAGGTTGCAAAACATAAATTCAATTTCATGTACATGTTTTTGGTATATTTGAGTCCCACAACTTCCCAGGAACATACAATTTACAACTTGGGCCTTCTAATCACTGCCATTCATAGTTTGGTCAATAAGCATAATCTAGGATATTTACTAGAATAGCATCAATTGCTGCATTGCACTGACTAGCCACTACTGCCAATGCTTGGTTTTCACTATGTCATTTTTGTTGTCAAATTGTCCAAATAGTTGGCAATTGTATGTAAACGGGTTGTCATATGGAGTCATCTATGTTTGCAATCATGATAGATGACATAGATGACGCCATAAGACAACCCGTTTTCATACAATTGCCAACAATTTAGACAATTTGACAACAAAAATGACATAGTGAAAACGCGGCCTAAGAATGAGAGATATTTGCAGGCGCCATAAACTGCTGCCACGATAGACACAATTCCAATACATTCCCTGGACACAGAGTCTAATGTCACCACTACTTTTAATGTCTCTGTTGTTTCAGCAACAACACCTAGAGACAATTCGGTTGCCCGAAATTTGTTACTCGAACAAATATTAGTCATTTAACCACCCCAGTAAACAAAAATCGTGTTTTTTGAAGCACTTAAGAGAAAAAGCGCATAATCGAGTGCTTCAATAAAAGCGCTCTTTTGAAGCAGTAAATGCTTACGAATAAAATATACAAACAATATGCTTTTTTAGTGCTGACAACGAAGAAGTTTTTAAAGCGAAAAAACAAAAATGAAATTATAGCCTACAGATTACGTATGACAACGAAAGTCAATTACAAAACGAATATCGCGCTTCCCAGTTACAATGAATTTTTCTTAAGCAAAAACATTCAGGTAGAATTGTTCTTTGATTGGTGTGCGCGAAGTGACGTAAAACACTTTAGGAAAGTGCTTTGCATGTTTGATTAGGTTAAAAGAAGCGCTTATTGTCAGCAGAAAGTAGTACTCCAAACCGGGAACACCTCATACAAAAATCATGCATCCCATCAACAAGTTTGAAGCGATTTGAGGTTTGAATTCATACATAAAACCTGCTCCTTTTGGAGCACATTTTTTACTCGGATGTGCCATTCTTCTCACTTTGGGTTCCAACCACAAACATGATATAGACCCCGAAAGTACCTGAACCATTTATCAGTTAGGGTTTTAAGTAGAGATAAAGACTCTAGTCAAGTTTCAGTGGGTAAACAGTTAAGCTCTAACCTGTTTGAAGCTCGTGCAAGCTCAAGGCGCCTGCTTCTCTATATCTAGGGAATCACCTAGCCATCATGCCAAGGGCAATATGTACTCTTCATAATTATTTATAAGTTACTAAAGACAAAAACCCCATAAGATACGCCATCAGTTTCCCGCATTTGTCTGTTATACGTACACAATAATATGTTTCTTAATTCATTTCGGTGTCAAAGATTTTTTTGTAAATGTCAAGTAAAGTGAAACAAGGCTCATTAGTTAGTCTGTGTTCAGACGATGCAAGTCTTAAGCCTCAGTTAGCCGACTGTAACGGAATGTTATGTAATGACGTAAAAATGTAAGGAAATTCTATTTCTTACAGATTCATACATTACGGTGTTGCGTTACCTATACATCTCCATAACCATTTGCATTACTTTACGCATAACAATATCCATCAGCTGTTTCTTACTGTTGCAGTTGCATTCCATTATAGTCGGCTAACTGAGGCTTTATTTTTAACATTGCTGCTTCATTGACAAGAGTGATGAGGGGAATAGAAATGAGTACTCAGCTTCTTGTACTGTCTTAACGTTTTGCTTTTTCATTTCTAATTTTAAGCATGAAGTTAAGCTATGTGCCCACGATCGTCAGATATTAAAACGTTGTCAGAAAAATGTGCAGAAATTGTCAGAAATTGTTGTCCGTGTAAACTTAAAATTTTTGTCTTCCAACGTTGTAAGAAAAAGCATTTTCAGTACATTGGAAGACAAAAATATTGTCACACATCTAACAATCGTGTAAACACACAATTTTGGCATTGTCAGTGTTTTAAGATAATTGTCAAACACTTTTCATTGTCATGTGTGCAAAGTTTATACATCTGCCAATGGCAGCATTGTCATAGAAATTATTTCTAAATGCATCTCTGTATATACATAAATAAAAAAAACAAGTGTGTATTAATAAAATTTTTGTAAAATGTGGAAGAAAATTAAATAATTAAATTAAAGAAAATAAAAAATGGATAGCGACATATTTTTTGATGAATTCTGTTTAATAGAGTGCAGATAAAATGGTTCCAATTGCTCTTTTTTGTTCCATGACAATATTTAAAATGTTGGCAATGCCACACAACAATCTGACAACCGTGTGAGCTGACAATTTCGGTTGACAGCTAAATTCATTGTACGACAATTGTGTACAAATGAAATTGTTAGTTTTCTTACAGTCGTGTAAACTGACAATTTACCGTTTGCTAAAAATTTTTCAATGTCAATACATTGCTAGCACATTGGTATGACGACGTTGTAATATCTGACGATCGTGGACACATAGCTTTAGCTTCATACACAACTATACATAAAAAAAAATATGTCGTCTGCAATAAGACGCCGAAATAGATCCTCTAAACATGGACTTGATAAAACAACACACTACACTAATTTACGAAATACTTTGTTCTCTACATTGCGTAGCAAGTAGCTAGTGCAAATATGGCAGTCGTTGGCTTGAAAATATACTGATGAGTATTTATGCAAGCTACTAGTTTTATGTATAATTTCACAAAATTTCGTATGCTATTTTTTTAGCAAGTTATAAAAAATTTATAGAAATTCGTTTATTTATTTTGTCCCAGAGCGGTCTTACTTTTGCAAACTTGTCGTTAGTAAAAGGTTGCTATTATCACAAGCATGAAAATAGCGAAGTAGTTTTTCAAATCTGTTACGACTCATACATGGTGCTACTCCTGGGTGATGTGTATCAACACTCTGATCCCAATACAATCTATAACGCGATGCACAATAGTAACCAGACAATGTCTAAAATATGAACAATATGAACAAACTAAAATGCAAAATGCACAAACTCAATGTATTTGCAATAAATAATAACCTAATTTAACAAGTAAACAATTTTAAATAAAAAAGTTTATACAAGAAGAGTAGCTAATTGGAGAGCAAATACTAGCGCACCTTAAATGGGGCGATAGGATAACAGGAGTTAACTTAGTCTCAATTTACACGAAGCAATTCTTAAGTAGAGATAAAGACTCTAGTCAGCTTCAAGTTTCAGTGGGTAAACAATTAAGCTCTAACCAGTTTGAAGCTCGTGCAAGCTCAAGGCGCCTGCTTCTCTATATCTAGAGAATCACCTAGCCATCATGCCAAGGGCAATATGTACTCTTCATAATTATTTGTACATCTCCATAACCATTTACATTTCTTCGGTGTTCATACAGCACAATTCTTGTTGTTGCTTAAATCGCTCGTACATTAATATACACATGTGTAACGAGAGTAACAGGAATTGCTAGTACTATCAAGTGTGTACTCGTCTTATCTTCCCCTCAACCTGATGTCTCGTATAAATTGGGTCTCAAAAGGAAATTTTAAAATTGTTGCAGATTGCGTCGCTGTTCTTCAGTTGAGTGTTACACGATTTAACAGATATTTTTATTTTCTTTTTTTTTTTTAATTTTTAGCAAATTTTGGAAATAAATATATTTTTCTTATTTGGTAAAACTGCAGTTGGCCAGAAATGAATACATATAAAGTTTCGTTTTTGTTGAGCAACTTTCACACTAACACAAACACCCTTACACATACACATTTTTTATATATTTTTATTATATTCAATGTAGTTTTTTTCTTCTACAGCTTATATTTTATTGAGGAAAAACATTCCAAATTGAATTCACTTAAATGTAAAATTTTTGTTAAATTATTTCACTTTTTTATACCATTTCTTTTGTATTTAATAAACTATATTTTTTTCAAAAGTTACTATTTGTATTTGTAGTTTTGTTAACAAACTTAGTTGAGCTTCGTGAAATTTTTCACTTCATTTCCACTTTGTTGTTGGGAACAAACACACACCAGCAGAAAGTAGGAAAAGCAAGGAGCCGAAAGAAAAAAGATTTTTAAAAAAATATTATTACTATTTTCCGTTAACAAAGTTATACTACGTACGTGTATGTACGTTGTTGTTAGAACACATTACTAGCTAGTGCACGTTCACGTACTTTCGTCTACAGGTCTGCGTTTTTTCATACCTTTGACGTACCAACAACAACTACAACTACAAAGTAATGCAACGAAACCTTAACAAAAACCATTTGTAGAAAATTTTCATTAATAAAAATTCATGTATACGAGTAAATAGAAGTGGCATGCGAGTGTATGTATCGGAGTGTGGCGTTGTGTGCGTTAGTTAGTACATTAAAGGTGGAAAATAGTAGACCAACTACTACATACAGCGGCTATTAGTTATACTATTATATAGGAGGGCAATTTAAAAAGGTCACTTTTCGGATCTAAACGTTTTTTAGACAAACTTTTAGCTACAAAACGAGCAAACTCTTCTGATCTACCAAATTAAAAAAATACAGTTCGAAAAAGGATTGAATAGGATTTAACTGTAACTATTATAATATCTATGCATTTCTTTAGTGTAGACTTTTCAGCCTTACCTCCTTGTACCAGCTTGCACTGCTAAATAGCCTTTTTTGTGTTAGTGTTACTATTACAAATTGTACACATATTTAAGTCCATATGTTGTATTAAAGTGTATGAGTAGTGTTTAAGTTTCCCAGTTGACCATTTCTACATGATATCCGCACTCTCTATTGCTTAAAAATAAAACTAATAAAGAAAATTTAATATTATTTCTTTATCAGTTTAATCCTAAACAAAATCATTTACAATACAAAATGGAAAAGAATAATTTTCGACAAATAAACAATTAGTAAACAAAAACTTGCATGTACATTGCAGAAAAATATCAAAGTTTACAATTAAATTGATTTAATTTGTTTATGACTTAAAAAAAGACAATAATTTAAATACATGCGGTAAACACTTTTTGCAAATTATCCAACACAAATCAAATTATAATAGCGCAATACACAATATTGTGCAAATGTTATTGCATTTGCAAATAGGTTTAGCATATTTTAGCTCTTACTGTTTTTTTTTTTTTTTGTTAGTGTAGAGCAAAAATATGCTAAACCTTTTTGCAAATACAATGATGCAATATCATTTGCACAAGATTGCGAATTGCATTAATAAATAATTAAGAGACTGTCAAGAGCTATTGAGACAAATAATCTAGCAATGACAAAAATTAGCTATTCTATGCGAGTAGTAGGTAAACAGCTTAAAGTAAATGATCGTAAGAGTCCAAAAAGCGCGTTCCTAAAAACACAAATCAGAGGACCCAAAAAGGCATTCACAAATGCGCATGTCTCGTGCTAAAACAAATGAAAAGAGAAACCAAAAGATGCTTCTGTGGCAACAGATAAATGCGTTGGACAGCAAGACGACCGCTTTGCGATATGTTTTAAATCTCAGCAGTAAAAAAATTAATACATGTATTGTTAACAAAAAAAAAATTTTAAAGTTTGCGAGAGAGCACATAAATTGCCCAATTTGTTGCTCTATTTAGATGACTAGAAACGTGTAAGAGGATTAGGTGAAATCAAATTAAATTGTTGTAAATCCTACGGTAAAAAATATTGCTGACGCTGATCAGCTCAGTGAATTCGAAGACCCCATGTTAAGAAAAACAGTAAAGCATGGTGGAGAATGCTTCATAGTATTGGGTTTCTTCACATGATGGCTACGCGGACCACTGCAAAGAACTAAAGTAATAATGAGAAAAGATACCTATCTGCATATTTTGCAAACGCATCTATTGTGGATTAAGTTATTTTGCAGCAGGATGGTGACCCAAAATACACTTTCAAAATCGTGAAAGAATGAATGGCTTAGCGAGCAGAATTTGATTTTTGCGAAACACAGGAAAGAGTCCCAACCCTAATCCGGTTGAGAATTTGTGGTTAATCCTGAAGAGATAGTTGGGATAATACCGATTTATTCCAAGCCATTTGGACTAGCTTGCGCAGCGGGTTTAGCATGAATTAGAGAATATACCAAAATAATTAATTGAAAAATTAGTGGAGAGTATGACAAAAGGTGTAAAAAGTGTTTAACGAAATAACTAACTTTGAACTTAATATTAACAATACTATAATTCACCAAGTTTTTGTATGTTGCAAAATTGTTTTGTTTGCTTTCTTCATAGAACTTAATACTTTGAGTTTTGATTTATAAAATATTTTATTAAACAAGCAACCATGGTGTAACTATACAAGGTGAGTGCAGTAGCACAGATGGCTTTGTTTATAATTTACTTATGCCAAAAGAAATACTTTTTCAAGCTTGGCTTTATATTCACTGCTGAAACTATAGAAAACAATAATATGGGTTGCATTTCGTCCTCAGCGATTTTATCGTTCATGATTGTGTAGATAAAAAAATGCTAGTAAAACTGTCATCAATATAGAATTTTGGTTACTAAAAGCATTTTATTATATCAAGCACGGCTTCTTAAAGATGAAAATAAGCCACCACAAGTTATTTAGAAAGGTTCTGAAACTAGTTATTAAAACATGATATTCGTTTGCAATTGTCACCCTCTAAACTAGTTCCAAAAAAACTTTACGAAATAAAGGCACACCCTTATTAACGGTTTTAGAACTAGTTCTTCCATTTTTGATTTTTGTTTAAAATTGTCACATTAGGAACTAGTTGCAAGAGACAATTGAAAAATTTTAATTAATTCTATGGTATATTTTGCAATTTTCGCTAATGTTGCATTGAAGCCCATGAAAAGATCACACGATCTAGGGCATCAATTCCGAACAATGAAACGCGGCAACAGTATGCGACCAGATCTCATAGCATATTGAAACGTGTTGTTAAAACCACATGTCGTTCACATCAATATCCTATATTTTGTATAGAAATAAATCTGTTGCCCTTTCACGGTATCTAGCAATGCTTGGCCAACTAATTTTTAAAGAAATATATGTATGTATGTCATACGCTGACTCCACTCCAATGACAGGGATCAAATTCAAAAATGTCTGTCATAAATCGTAAAAGACACTGCCGTCTACAAACATTTGGTCAACGGGGTTGTTTCTATTTCATGGAGTGAGTGAGTGAGCGTGTGTGTGTTTGTGTATGGGTAGGAGAGCTTTGTAAGTATACATTTTGTTGTTGTTCTTATTATTATTTTGTAGTGGCTTTTTATTGTAGTCATGGTAATAATGCACTACTGGCACGTCTACATCTGTAGTGTCCACTACTTTAGCGCCACTTCTATTTTGTTCATAAAATTTGTTTTAGTTAAAGTTTAGACAAATTAGTTTTCTTTAATAACACCAGCTGGCGCTGCTTTTAGACATAATAACCACAATGACGTGAAAGGAATTTTTTTGGTTAGTGTAGCAACAAATGACCACAACAAAAGGTAAGTTTGACATTTGGCGGATATATATGTAAGTAAAAGAGAGTGGGTGTTGCGAATGAAAGTGTTAGTTAAAAAAAAATATTGGCATTATAATGGACTTTTCAATATCTTGTTGTAATAATATTTGAATGAGTAGAATAGAGCTTGTGGCACTTTATTACATATCAGTAGGAAAATCATTGATGGATTTTTGCAAAAATGGTTAAAGGATTGATGTTTGTCTGTTGGTTGGATTGATGTTTGTCTGTTGGCTAACGGGCACCGCAGTGGTGCAGAGGATTAGAACGCAAAGAATTCTGATGAGAGAATGTGGTTGTTCGAATCCCAGCCAAGAAAAATTATCAAAAAAAAAAAATATTTTCAAGTTGTAAAACAATTCCTACCTTTAATGAAAATTAAATTTAATGAACTTGAGCCTAACTAAAGAAATACCAAAAATTTAAGAAATTAACAGTTCAACTACAAATAATAAATGTTTTTTGTTGAGCTTTTGTCCAAACGAAATTAGTTTGTTATGTGGTAAAGTATTGGGTGTATAAATTAAAAATGCAAGTTTCATAACAGCGAGGTTTTTGTCTTTAGTAACTCGACTGTACTCTAGTGTGATTAACAAATTACGAATTTATTAATATTTGTTTTGAAATTCTCCCATTTTAAAAAAGTAAAGATAAAATTAAAATTTCTGAGAGTTTTTTCTGTCTCCATTAACATTGTATAGTTGAAAGTTAAAAGGTAAAATGTTTGTGCAAAAACTTGAAAATTTTTAATTAAAAGTAAATTACTTAATATAAAATGCTTAATACTCTAAATTCCCCAAACATTTTCAACTGACCTTAAAACCACTCACTGAACAGGTAGATTTTACGTGACAAATTTGTAGACATTTCTAAGAAAACTTTTGTGCTGAAACAATACAGCTACTTAATTACACAAGTCTTTACATTCTAGCCACCAAATAACCCCAATCAACAATCAGCTCTCCTTAAAAGTAACTCATTCGTGATGATGGTGAAGCATTGACCGCAATTTGAAACAAATTTGGAAATGGCTCAAAAGCTGACAGACATGCGTTATTCAAGCAAAACAGAAAAAAATAAAAAAATAATTAAATTAAATATTTGCGTTTATTCCAGCCAAAATGACAAAAAAAAAACTCATAAATACACTAAAGAACTTTGAGAATGTATATTGTATATTATTTAACTTTTATTTTACTTAAATACATGAACTGAATAAGCAGCGTTTTTTTGGTGTTTTTTCCAACTAATTGGGTTAAACTTTTTTTAAAGGCAAAGGAAATTTTGTGCTTATAAAATAAAATAAACTCAAATTCCACTACAATATTTTGATAATCGACTTTAGCTGGAGGCAATTATTAACAAACGTGCTTACACAAAACACACAAATTTACCAGCACAAATACAAACACAAACATAATAATAAAGTTAGTAGGACTTGAGCCAAAAACAGTAAATTCTAAATATCAACAAAAGCTGTTAGAACAGCAAGAGCCACAACATTAAACAAATAGTATATCGATATTTGAAGGACATTATGATAAATACAAGTTTAAATATTAACCAAATGAAAGCATTATACAGGGAGGTTTTAACTGAAATGTATAATCAACGATTATTGGTTGGATGTATTAATGAAATAAGGTTTACTAATAATAATGCCTCAGGCAGGTAAATATTAAGCACACACATTATCAAGATCTGTGAACAGTGGTTAGATTAACTTGATGTACTTGGTACACGCAGAGAAAAAACATGATTGTGGTAAACATAATGTAAGAGCAACATATTATGATAAGATTTATGATTGTAGTCAAAATATATTATAATTAATATAAGTGCCATGAAATATCATATAATGATCAATTATCATCGTAATATTTCATCATAACATATTCTTGTTACTCATAATTTGACATAACATCATATTATAAACTAATATAAACATAAAATTGTCATACATGATCATATTATGACCCAAGCTAATCATATTATAGTTTAAAGTAATTATAATATGATATAAAGTAATAATATTATGATATATAATAATCATATTATGATCTAAACTAATCATATGTATCTGAAGTATGACGTAAATCGCAATTATTTATACATTTTTTTTTAACACAAAGAAATAAATATTTATGCACTTTAAATGTATGTACATATATACGAAACTATTTAATTAAGTTTAAATTACAATTTTATTTTATGATACTTAAGATTATTTCTTTTATTTACACTTTATTTCGGAATGCAAAAGCATTATACAAGTGGTAAAAGCAAAGTATTATTAAAATTAAACATATTTTGTTTGCATTTTAAACATAATATGAGTACAAATATAGAAACTTATCATTTAGTAGTTATTTGTAAGTTTAAATAGTTGTAAATAATATAATACGTTTGAATAGTTATCATACATTAGTTTTGGTAAACAGTTTTAAAAAATAATTATGTTTCAGTGAACCATATTCAATTTTATAATTGCGATAAACATAAAAATGTTTATAATAACTTTAAATAACAATTTTTTGTGTATCACAACAATATATTGTTACCAAAAAAACACAGAGTAGTTGTTGTAACCATGTCCAACCATATTTTTCTCTGCGTGTATTAAGCATTATTCACAAATTTATTTTGTCATAGAATTTAATAAGTCGAAATATTTTTGAATAATGGAAAAATAAAATATAAAGGAAATCGTTTGCAAATTCCCTTAATTTTCTAATAACAAACGCAGAATTGGAATCGCTTTAAATTCCTGGTGGGTCTATGAGGTTCCGATATTATCGGTTTCAATGATTCAGAAACATGAAACGAAAGAATGGCTACAGAAACTTTTGCCGCCACATATTAAACGTTTTGTTTGGTTTTCACTATGTCATTTTTGTTATCAAATTGTCCAAATTGTTGGCAATTGTATGCAAACGGGTTGTCATATCATGATTTGCATGATTGCAATCATGATTGCAAACATAGATGACGCCATATGACAATCCGTTTTCATACAATTGCCAACAATTTGGACAATTTGACAAAAAAAATGTCATAGATGTCAAAGGGAAAAATTTGTTATCTATCTAAAGGGTAAGTCCGATTACAATGAAATTTCACATGCTTACAGATGAAGCGTGGTCAAGTTTAATCTTTGAATTTGACCACCAGGGGCGGTGCCAGAGGTCCCAAAAAAAGGGCACTTTGGGTATGCGAGAAATCTACGTTTTTTATTAGATTTAAAAGATTGCAGAATTTTAGTATGTATGTATGAAATCTAGATCTAGAAATAAAATTTTTATTTCAATTTAAAAATTTTGTAGCTGCAAAAAACTTAATTTAACACAGTTTTGTTTTTTTCAAAAAGATCTGCCATGAATTTCTTATTTATCAAAAGGTATATATATATTTAAAAAAAGTAGACGCAATTTCCTATCCATTGATATATAGTATAATAATTCTTGTACTATCCAAGTGTCAAATTAAGTAGAAGATAATTAATAACTCATAGTATTTTTTGTGTATTTTTATCACCTTAAAAATTCTATACTCAAATATATAGCGATTTTTGGACAAATTCGAAACCGTATTAATTTAAATTCTAACCCCCTTATTCAAAAACGATTATTAAATTTAACAAACGTTTATTAAGACAGATTTGCATATAAAAATTTGCTTACTAAACGTTTGTTAAATTTAATAATCGTTTTTGAATAAGGGGGTAAAAATTTATTATTAATGAGATAATTGGCATTACACTGAAATACTATGGTTATCGGTTTCTTAAAAAATATGTACTATTCATTTTGTTCCCTTTTAACCACTGTTTGCATTTACAAATCCACGTTTACCGAATCTCACTTTAACGAAAATTCGATATAAAGTATAACAAGGTTTGTAATATTAACTAACTTATATAATGAATGTTAAATGGTATAATTCGTTCATTAACGCTGAGAAAATTAAAACAAAATTAAATGTACAATTAAATTCTTAACAACTTAAAAATTACGAGTATCCCCTCATGGTAAGGGAAGGAGGAAAACCCCATTTGATACGATTCATTCAATCATATAAAGCGTGTATATGTTTTATGGCAGAATAATTTCTACAATACAAATTCTCACCATGAAGACAGTGTTATTCCATCATAATGTTCCAAGTCACCCCCGCTAACAATTATTTGTAAAAACTAAAAACCATTTTATTAAAAAAAAAGAAATCTAGATCTCTCAAATTTTCCAATGGTAATAATATTTTGATATTAGTGAAAGTTATTAAGTCTTTTCTGTACGGGTGAGTATTATCTTAGCACTCATGCCTTGGCTAATGTTGATTATTCTTTGCAATTCCGCGCAATCTTTCTCAAAACGCCTTGTTCTTCTTCCTCTCTACTTCTTTATCATCAATTGGCCTGTTTCCTGTACAACATAATAGCTTTTCTGTCTGGCTCTGTACTTTTTATTTTATATATATATATATAATATATTTATTCAAATTTTAGTTAAGAACAATTTTAAGTTGGTCTCAGCGCAACTTGGACATAGTTGAGACGAGTTGGCAAAATAAATATTACAATGAATTCTTCTTAGATTATTACAATTTAAAAATATATATAAAAAAGGGAATAGATTATATGTATGTATGTATATAAAATATGAATATATTTGGAAATATTATACTAGAAGCATTTCTAAGTTTTGAAGTAAAAATTGCTTTATAGTTTTTTTAAATATTGAAATTCTTTGTATATTTTTAAAATTTTCCGGAAGATTGTTAAACGCTACAGTAACCGCATATTCGATCCTCTGTTTTGTAGTTTCTAGACGACATCTAACCACTCTAAGATTAGAATTGTTTCTTGTATTATATAATGTTTGATTCCTCGAGAAAGTTACAGTGTGATAACCGATGTTATTTAAGATCTTGAAAACGTGTGTAAATAGGCGCATTTTATATAATCCATACACTGGAAGAATTGTCTTAGATATTTCTTTATACAAGGTTAATGTTGGGAAATGTAAGGGCAAATTAAAAACAGATTTCAATGCTTTATTTTAACATCTCTGCAAGGATTTTAGTTCACTGCTTTTCTTATAAGCATATATGTATATTTGGTAAGTAATTTAAGTGACTTTGTATCAATGACTGATATATAATGAGTTTAGTACTCGTATAAAATTTATTTTTAAACTTATAAAGTAAACCAGATGCAGATACTACTTTTGATTGCAGGTTTTGAATATGAATATCCCAAGAAAGATTATTTTGTAAGTGCATTCCAAAAAATGTTGTTGATTGGGTTTCAATGATTTGATTTCCATCCACATATATGTTGAAATTTTGTCCATTTACTAAGTAAGGTCTAAATCTTATTAGTTTAGTTTTTTGAGTATTGCTGATCAATTTACTGATTCTCATGTACTCCACAACTATAGCTGCATCATATTCCATTTGAGTTTTTAAGACAGTTTAATGCATATATGGATACAGAAGATTTATATCATCAGTAAATATTGTTAGCTTTCCAAACATAGGCAAGTTTTGCATATCATTTAGATAGATTAAAAACAACAAAGGTCCCAGAACACTTCCCTGAGGAACTTCAGAATTGATAATGCTCGGGCAGCTCTTTCTACCATTTATTTCAACAAATTGTTGCCTTTTTTCTAAATAACTTTTAATCAACAAACATCAAGTTTGATTAAAACCATAAAAGCTTAATTTTTCAATCAATATTTGATGATCAACAAGATCAAATGCTTTCGTCAAATCATAAAAAATACCAGCCACGCCATTAAATCCATTTATACAATTTATTACATTAATCACAGCTTCTTCTGTGCCACTTCCTTCTTTGAAACCATATTGATGCTTGAACAGTAGATTATTTTCATCCAAATACTACGACAATTGTTCATGTATTATTTTTTCAAATACTTTATCAATTGTAGGTAACAAAGCTATAGGTCTATAGTGTAGCATTATTTTCTTTTGGTATAAGCACAATTTTTGCTATTTTCAGTACATTAGGGTATAAAGATGTATCAATTATGCGATTGAAAATTTTTAAAAGGTACGGTGCAATAAGATTCTTAACTTTGAATAACATTTTAGGGGAAATTTCATCATGCATGCATGATCTGAAATAATTTCACTAATTTTTGCACAAGTTGAGTTTGAGAAACTAAATATACTCTGACATACATTTAGAGTACGGAAATTGTTGAAAGAGTCACCAGGTAAAATTTCAATTTGGTATTTTAAAGTTTTTGAAGATTCAATAAAATATTTGTTGAAAACGTTACTCTTTTTATCATTAGCAATTAGTTCTCCATTTTCGTCTTTAATATTTATTTCACTTTTAATACTTCGACCAAGATTATCATTCAGGAATTTCCAACACTTTTTAGGTTCTGGTTGCATTTGGCATAAGTTCTTATAATAAAAATTGTTTAAACATTCTCTAGTCGCTCTTCTAATGGTTATGCTAATCCTCTTCAATCTGCTATCGACATTATATTTTCGTTTTCTTCGCAATTTTAATAATTTATTTTTATATTTATATATACTTCTCTATTGATAATACTATGGGACCAGCGTTTTTTGGTGTTGGTAGGTTAAGTATACTGGGTATGCTGTGCTTAGTGGTTCTGGGCTATATCTTTCTGAACGTGCTACCTCTTCTCATTTCTTAAAAATTTTAGCGATTTCTTCCTTGTCGCTAACTTAAAAAAAACTTTTTGCCTTGGCAAATACTTTAAAAGGAGGAAAGGCAGGATCCTTTGATGAAAATGTCAGGAAGATTTACAAGATTTTAGTCTTTCAGGATCTCGAAAAAATTTTGTCCCAGCAGATTTCAGGATTCAATTTGGATGGATCATCATGGAAGATTTGATGTCGGTTTATATTAGTTGTCGTTCTTGATCAGTTCGGGTTGAATATTATCTTAGCACTCCTGCCGCATTAACCGAGCATCAAAATGCCCTTTTGAGAACCACAAAACAGTTGAATCTAATTAATTCTCAACAGGGCATTATAAAGGATAGAAAGGACGTTTAACTACAAACCGACATCAAATCTTACAGGGCGATCCTGCCAAATTGAATCCTGAAAAAAAATTATACACAATATAACAAATAGACCTTACAACAAATCGTTCGTTATATCGGCATTTGCCTGTGCATATATTTCGTTTAGCCCACAGTATACGATTAAGGACACTAAATCATAAACAATTATTTAAACTAGAAGTATGAATGTATGTAAGTACAAATGGGAATTAAAAGAAATAATTTAAAATTATGGCAATATAAAATAAATACTCAGCCTATTACATAAACCTATACATACACAAACTGTCTTATCAACAACTAAACGGAAGTTTAGAAATTGTAGCAGCAGTAGCAGTTTTGTGTGAATAAATGTATGTACATACATATGTATGTATTTGCCGGCATTGATATAATAAAACTATAATTTAGAATATTTCTATCTCTGTGGTAAAAATTAAAATATTTTCGTTTTTTCTTCTCATTTAGTGTTGTTGGTATTAAAGTTGTTATATAATTTATAATTTTTTGCATTTACCTGAGTTTAAAAATAAAACTTTTTTTAAATAATAGTTTTCCTAAAATGTTGTGATGCCAAATCCTTGACCCATTAGCTCTAGGGTGTGTAAAATTTAATAGAATTTAAATTTTGTAAGTAATAATAAAAGCAGCAGAAAAGAAAAAAAAAACAAAAAATAATAATAAAAAAAATACGTAATCTTTGAACTGACTGCTCTCAAGTGCTCAACTACAACTTATTTTCTATTACACTACCACTACAACTATTGCGTATTTATGTGATTGTGTATGTGTGTCTAAGCTTTGTGTGTTCTTGTAATTTCTGGCTCCTTAACATCAAGATGCAGTGCAAAGTATGTACATAAACGAGAATATTTTGTTAGAAAATGTTCAGGCTGTTGTGATGTTGCTTAGTATTTATGTCGGGTTTTACTTTAACTTTCAATTAGCCATACAAATACATACTTAGAATGCACTTTATTCGTACTACCACCAACACAAGCAGTAACACAATTACTACTACATACAACTACAATAATATGTATTACCACAACACTATATATATATAATTTAAGCTGGGCAAGTTTGTTGCTGTTGCTGGGCCCTAACACTGTAAAATATACATAAAATCCTGCTAACAACTAAACGGGAAACGGAAAACGGAACTGTAATTATAAACAGGTATGAACATAGCTCAGATAGAGGGCCTTTTTGGGTGTCAAAAATATTGTTTATTGTTGTCAGAACTTAAGTTAAGTTTACTTTTTTATATCATTTGAGTACATTGCACAAAATCGAATTATCAAAGAACACGAAAAGCTAATTCAAAATCGAATTAACAAATATTATTCAAAAATTATTCGATTAATCGAATTGAATATTTTTCAATTCTGTTTCTCAAAAACGGTGAGTTTAATAGATGATGTTTACAGATTGATAATGGACAATGAAGATTGCTGATGACGCCCTTGGCCGGGTAGAAAATGCATTCCAATTTGCCAATTGTGCCAATACGTTACAATAGTATTCTTTAAAATTCTCGAACTACAAGCCTGAATAAAAACTTTTCCCTTAAAATCGATTTTGTATGGTAATTGTTGAACTAATTAAATATCATATAAACATACTTATACATACACTCCTCACCACTTAAATAGCGCATTCTTTTTGTCTCAATATTTCTATTTTTGATGCAAAAATACTAATCTGGGCTCTATTTTGTTGGACGATAGTGAACAAGAAAAAGACCAAAATAATTTTTCTGGATTACGAAACTCAAATCCAAAGTAGTTTCGTTTCAAATATAATTAGAGAAATATACTGTAGAAATATATAGAGAAAAATTAGAGCACAACATACAAGGGCGCACAAGCTTTACATGGACAGAAAGCCAGTCAGACGGACGGCCATTGTTAAATCGACTCAGAAAGTGAGTCTATGTCGATCGGTATAAATTTAGGTTGGGCCAATATTTATGGGCGTTACAAACATCAGCATAAATCCAATATACCCTCCCCACTATTGTGGTATAGGGTATAAAAATTTAATAATAAAATTGTTCGTAAAAGTACAAGATAAACAAAACATAATTACATAAAATATACAAAATTTAGAATTTATAAATAAACGAAATAAATTTATTCGAGTAAACATTTACAAAATTACTATTGAACCGACTAAATCAGAGAATAAATAAATATGCCAAAGAAAAAAAATCAAACCGATTGCAAATGGATTGGTTAATAAATACAATCTATAAGAATGGTTTTATTAAAAGAGTCATGTTTCAGTTTGCATTAAATTATTTATATATGTGTACATATATGCAATTTATATAAGCGCCTTTGATTTACGACAGCCAGTAAGCTCCTTTTAAACTCTTCTACCTGACTCAACAATGCAAATCAGGAAGAAAAGAAAAACAAAGGCCCAAAGGCTTCTAATTCGTTACAGTTCATAAATTTCTTGACTTGCGTCAAGTTTTTGCAGCTCCTTTTTTACTATAATACAAATATAAAATATAAACATACTCATGCATACATACTATACATATTTACCTCTATATGATCACCTAAGTAATAGAATTGTTTTGTAATAAAGTTTGTTTGGTCGCTTCCAAAAAACTAGCTGCAAATTTTAAGGGGAACATTTTTGTGTATTATTTTTTAAAACCACTAAAGTTTTTAAGCAAATTTTTAACATAGAAGTTGCGTAAACACTGAACTGTTACAAAACATTAAACTGACAGTGAAATCTACAGCAAAACAAAAAAATACTTGAAAGTGCTGCACAGATACAGTAAATATACACACGTAAACAAAAAACTATAGTTGCTTATATACATGCCTACCTGCAGGAAAATGTGTCAAAAAAAATACTAAACTGCAGAGAGAGAGAGAGAGAGAGAGATCTAAGTGAAAAGACATTTGAATTCCCCAAAAATTTCAAAAAAGCACTACAAGTGGAGTGCTTAAAACACGCCAAAGGAACTAGTATATGCAGACCGCTACATACACACAGGCAGTCACACACATACATACACGCAAATTCTTAATTTTACGCAAAGCTCTGTGTGGTTGACTGACTTGACTGGCTGACAGTTAAACAGTTAGTAAGTAAATGTTTATGTAATACCCTTAACCCATTATACATACTATACGCAGAAACATAAACACACATACACACAATCAAACTGACACTCTAACTCATTCATATGTATGTGTATGCATACAGAATTACACACCTCCACATTCACTCTAACCACAAAACTGTAACTGTACCTCAACAAGTATGAAGCAGCTAAAGAAACAGCAACAACAGCTACGACAACAACTTTAGCCTAAAGGCTTTCAGTATAAAGTGATTTGGAATTTTTTGTTATTTCTACCATCAGTCAGTTCACTTTTAGTGTACAAGTACGTACGACTGCACAATGGCCCTAATGAAAATATGTACATAAAGGCGCTCTTGTAATATTACTTGATCGATCCAATTTGATCGTATGCATAATTGAAATATATAAAAACGGCTTTTTATTCAAATACAATAAGACATACTCGTAACTAGTTAAGGGAAAATGAGAACAATGTGATGTACTGACGTAAATGACCAATTCAATGACTTTGCTGGACGTTTAACCTTTATGTCAACAGCTACATAACCGGGTATGTTTTGAATTTTAAAAATGCTGTATCTCTGAAAGTGGCTATTATATCTATCTGAAATTTCATGATATCCTCACTAGAAGTGTTTTCTACTATATTCTGATGTTTGTCCCTTATTGTAAATATTCACACATAAAGCCGAAGACAAAATTTAAGTATTCATGCATAAAACCAATTCAAAAGTGCTTAACACCAGGATATATACTGATTGTTTGAATCTAAACGTAGGATGTGTGGTATAAGACCTGAAACTTTTATGTCTGAAACGAGTGTGAAACTATAGTGTCTTTCTGGCGATTGTGGAGACAAAGTTCTACACGAAAATAACATTTGTAACAGTATTGGCATCTTCGTAGCCAGTCAAACGGCACGTATGTTGTTTGAAACGTATGCAACATGTTCTACCTCAGACAGCCAGTGTAAGGACCAGCTCTCCGAGATAATTTACCACAATTTGCACTAACTGTATAGAGATCACTGGAAGTCGTGCTGGCCAAAGCAGAATTATATTTAAATAGCTATAGCGCTATATCGCTGTAAATAATTTAAAGCGAAATTTCCAGAACATCACCAGGAAAATATGATCTGTATAACATAAACTACTCATACAAACAAACTATAATAGAAACTAGAAAGATATTTAGAGACTAAAGGCAGTATTAACAGGTCACTAGAGGTACGGTCACACTTGACAAATATTTGCCGAAAAATATATAACCACTAAATAAAATATATTTGAACTCGTTTATTTATTTAAAAAACTTTGTTTATTTAGATCAAGACAAAACAAATATTTAGTTCTATTTTATTTGATAATGTTTGATCTTGCAAAACTTTTGTAAGAGTCAATAGCATCAAACAGATTTGTGCTAAAACAAATGGTTAAGCTTTTTTGAGTAAATATTTGCCAAGTATGACCGTACTTTAAGTGATCAATAAGAACATAAACAGATCTGATCTTAATTACAGTTACAATTAAAAGTGCTTGCAACCTGGAATGAAGGCAACAGTTTTACATTTTCTTTTATTCTTAATTATATATTAAGACATATTATTAAACTAATAGTTAATATTGGTGCCATATGTGATACAACCACCCAAATAAGGAATTTCTTACAAAACAAATTTTCCAATCGATCGATCGATTTTTTGTGGGGCTATATAAAAAGATAAAGTCATACAGGCGAATCGATTGCTGGCAAAATTTGATTGAACATTTTGATAAAAATGCATAACAGTTTTGATAAAAGTGTACAACAGTCCGAGACAATTTTCGATTTATAATTTTTTAATCTCTAATAATAAACATTTTACTGCTTCAAATGATTTTTTTTTTGTTATTAATTTAGTCGTGTGAAACACGCTTTCAGTGAAAAAACGTAAATTTAAAAAAAAAAAACCCCAAAACATTATTAGCGCATACGCATTTAAATATACTTGAAAACTACTCTAAAATGTGCAGAAAATATAAATCTTTTAATTAACAACTAAAAACAACGATTACAAAATCGTTAATTTCACTAAAAATGCTTAATGTCTGAAAAAATAAACAGCAGGCGACAATGGCAGTATTTGAAAATAAAAAAAAATAAAAAAAAACAAAATTTTCAAGCACGAAACAGTTAAACCGGATTTAACACCCAAACATTTAAATGTATTCCGGTACATAAAAAATGCAGGAAATGAAAATTCCCATCTCCAGCATTCCCATAGTGCATTTAACGGTATAACATTCTTGCATAACCATAATATGGCAAAATGAACACACCAGTCTTTAATCCCTCATGTAGTATTTGATCACAAAAAGCAAAACACACAGCAACATCAACTAAACAAAAAAAAAAAAAAGAAGGTTACAAGAATGTCTTTGATAAAGTGCTTTTTCATATTGTTCACATTTTCTTGTATGGTTGCAAGCAGCAAGTGGTGTGGTGCAACTGTGTGTTGGTCATCTTGATGTGTTTGTATTTTTACTGCAATTTTCACATGTCCATCATGACAGGCGAAAACTTCTCATGTTGATGTTTTCACTTGCTGCAGGAAATAATTACGCTCTTAAAAACGAAAGCCATATCACAGAACAGAGGCAGACACACAAAAATAAATACAAAAAATACCCCAAAATACAAACACACATGCCGGCACAAAAAACCAGCAAAGTACAAACACACACATCATATGCATCACATGCCCACACATCCAGAGCAGAAGATTACCATACACACAAACAGAAATTAAATGGGTGGTGATTGCAAGATGATTTCAAAAATAAAAAAAGGAATATCAGAAAAACCGGATTAATAAACAACAACAAAAAAAACACTGGAGAAAAAACTTTAGTTTGTTTAGATTTGAGTGACACATATGCTGTTTAAGAAACGTGACCACAACAAACATACTACATGTACAACTAAGAACCACCATCATCAAAACTATCGCCATCGTCATCAGCAGAAGCAACAGCAGCAACAAGAGAAAAACACAAAGTGCCACAGCAAAGTAAAATCTTTGGAAACCAACAACCAAACATACACTTAAGCACCCAACACAAGACAACAAAATACTATAAATAAAAAGCAACAGCCAGGATCATACTCTAAAAAACAACAGAGAACGAAAGTTACAAAAAAAAAAAAGAAAAGGAAAAAGCTTCACTCTAGTGACATCCGCACGACTTTAACATGTGAGAGAATATTTCGGTTTGTATGCAGAAGTAAAAAAGTTTCATGCAAATATGACAGCAACCCGACAAATAAAAACGAATAACTAATTTTTAATTAAAACATACGGGCATCTTTGGCAACAGCAAACACCCCCACACATTTGTGGATTTTCCATTACACACTGTTAAACATCAATGATGATTATTCAACACTCACAATACAACTTTAATTTTATATGATTTTGTTGCTGTTATTATTATTATTATTGTTGTAGTTGTTGTGTGTTAAAACTTGTTGTTTTTTGTAGTGTAATTTTTATGAGACCATGTTATTCATAGATACACACATGTTCTCACACATATCTACAGATACGAGGATCATAAAGAAAGTATCAACTTTAATATTTTCAAAACTCATAAAATTTCATTTTTACAGCTGTGTGCACGAAAAATGTACCTGCACTGCTAAGAGCAGCCCCTTTGAAATGTCTGCAACTATTTAAATTTACATTCTGCCGACATTACAGTCGATTGAGTAACGGAAAGTCAAACGGACTTTTATCATTTGTAGTCAAAGGTTTTTTATTCCCAGGAAAAGTTTATTAAATATTCAATCAAACCGTAATAATTCTGACATAATTTCAAAGAAAAGCATAATTTTTTGTTATTTTATTCATAATGCAAAAATTGTTTCAAACTAACGTGTTACATCTATTATCACAGTTGCTGTCCATCTATGTCATCTGGAACTAAATAAATAAAAAAAAATATTTTTGGTTCTAAATATGTATGTATGAGGGCGGTTTGGATTTACTGGATTGAAATTTTCTTCAAAAATGCTCTTCAAAATGCTTCAAACTCGTGTGTAAACAGCAAAATTCTTCAAAATTTATTTATTTAATAGTTATTAATAGTTATTAAATAAATAAATTTTGAAGCATTTTTGCTGTTTAGTTTTTCAAAAACATTTTTATTTTTCAAAATAATCTCCTGAAACGTCAATACACTTAGTCCAACGCTTATCCAGCCATTCTATCCCTTGATTAAAATAGGTTTCCTCAAGGCCTTCAAAATAGTGGTTTACAGCTGTAATTGCATCTTAATTTGAGGTAAAATATTTGTCAGCTAGGATTTTTTCAGACTCAGGAGAATAAGGTGGGTGGTCAAGCAACTCGTACTATAATTCGTTGATTTATTAAAACACTCTTTTGCGCTGCTGCGTTGCCCTGATCAAAAATTATTTTTTAATTGATTTATAATTGGTCCAAAATGTTGACATAGTACTGTTTTACCCTTTCGCAGATAGTCAATCAATAAAATACCTTTAAAGTCCCAAAAAACCGTTGCCATATCCTTACCAGCCGATTGAATTGCTTTTGCCTTCTTTGTGGCACTTCCACCAGCTTCAGTCCATTGCGTTGGATTGTTCTTTTATCTCTGGAGTAGAGCGGATTCATGTCTCATTCATAGTCTGAAACGACGCTTCAAATCCATTTTATTTTTCTTAAAACGACCCAAAGAAGCTTGAGAAATTTTCGTTATTATGCATTTTTGGTCGACTGTTTACAAATGCGGCACAGATCTTGCAGAAAGCTTTTTCATCTGTAGTTCTTTATGCAAAATTCAATGGACTCGATCATTTGAGATACCCATGATATTGGCTATTTCAAGCACTTTTATTCATTGATTATTTAATACCATATCATGAACTTGGGCTACAATTTCTGTTCTTGTCGCTGTTTATGGACATCCACTACGTGGTTCATCCTCAATGCTTGTACGACCATGTCTAAATTCAGCAACCCAATGTTTTACTGTTGCATATGAAGGAGCACTTTGACCTAAAACATTCACCATATTATGAATTTCTTGTCCCGATAAACATTTTTTATTTAAATATTTAATGCAACCACGATTTTTATAATTTTTCCATTGTAAAAAAATCATGGATGCGTCTTTTCAGAACACCTGTTTTTATATGAAGGGTTTGTCATATGGAAAAAAAATTAACATGTCTCACCCTAAACACAAAAGAGTCACAGCTCAAAATACTAAAATTTTCAGGAGAGACAAAAAACTTCATCGTGCGATGTGTTCATAGCATGGATGGGAGTTTCCAAACCACTTAAATTTTTTCTGTTTATATCGCGCTTTTTGTTCTAGGCTAAGAATTTTTAAGTTTAAACTAAAAATATCGGGAACACAAATTGTGTGACTAAAAGTTTAAATATTGTAATGACAACTAACATTTATGAAAAACTTACGAAAAAAATGTTTCATAAAAGTCGGTTCAAGTCGGTAGAGAACACTATATCGAACATTTCGCTTCAGGTATGCCACTAAAAAAAACACCATCTGATACTTAAAGTTTCTGATAGACTTTTTGAGCCTGGCAACTGCGGTACGGACTGTTGAAAGGCTGTCCGAGTCTGTTTGCATGTTTAACAATCAACCAATAACCAGTTAGCGTTGCTATAATCCTCGAGATATCCTTTAGTGCTGCGTATTTCATTATATTCTTGCCAAATTTTTCTAGTAGTATTGTAGGAGTCTAAATTGTTGCGTCTTTTGTCAGCCTTAATTTTATTGAAGGTAGTGTCTTGAGATTTCACTTTTAATGGGATCATTGTGACCAACGTTGTCAACTTGGTGCGTTTCGCACCATTTTATTTAATTAAAGCGCTACCTTTTGAATTTCCTGTAAGAATATACCTATACAATGACACAGAAAATTAAACATACATATAGGGGGTTTTTGTAACACTTTTATTTATTATTTTGTTGTAATAAAGATATATTTTACATTAATGAGCATCACATGTATAAGTCCCATTTAGCACTTTTTAAAAATTTCAATAATGAAGTAGTTTGTAAAGTTAAATAAAACTGAACTAATGAGTATGTAGAAAAAAAGAGTTTGAGTTTCTTTTTTCATTTAATAAAATTTTTCTAATTTTCTTAAACTGATTTTTTTAAAACAAAACCAAAACTTAAAAGTAAACGTACATGATTTAGCACTTCAATAGCTTTAAATAACTTTTCTCTCCACCCTCGCTGTACTAAAAACCAACAAACATTGTTTACTTGTTAGGTAATAAAACACTAATTTGTATCTTTTTAAAAATTGTTAAGTCAACTTGTGAGCAGTAAAGTTTTACGTAAAACAAATCACACACCAGCACTAACAACGAAGACAACAAACCGAAATGCAAGACAGAGAAAACTTAAAGCCGATAAAAAAAAAAAAAACTCCAAAAAATCTTTACTCAACTGTCTTACTATGTAACTTTTGAGCAAGAAGTTAAACATTTCCGAAAAAATCAAATGTATAAAAAGCTAAAAAAAACCAGGCAACTTTGAAGGGGAAAACAAACTAAAGTGAAATCAGAAAAAGACAACAATGTCTTTCGAGTAAGTTGGGAGCAATAAAGAGACTTTACTGGGTATAAACAAGCAAATATACCATGATATTTAACTTCTACTACTTCTTCTGATTCCTTATGCAAACATATTACAATCGTACATCAAACACTCAGCCATATCAACAAACACACTTGCACTTAATACACTAGTTCATACCCAGCGGGAAAAGTTGTTAGGGTTTTCATTTAAAGGCCTAATATTTAGTAGAACTGTTTACGCATTTTAAAAGATACGCTGCTACTAAAAAGGTGTTTCAGAAGGAGTTTCGTCAACAAATCATGATTTAAATATCAACAAAGAATTATTTTGCAATTATTTCTTTGTAACGTCACCACTACAACAAGCTTTATTCAGCTAAGTTCGTTACACGGGTAATAAAAATTCACGAAAGTTTGTGGTGTAAAGTGATAATAAATAGGTTAGGTTAGGTCAGCAGGCAGCTCGCTTATTTCAGATATCCCACTAATACAGTTCCAACAAGTACTACCATTTCTATATGGTATAATATGCAAACCATTTACCCAGTTTTCATAATGGTCACAAATCTTCTCCAGAAATTTTTTCAAAAAATTTAAAATTTTCAAATCCAAATTTCTCAGATTCCAAGATTATTTCAGATTTCCCACTAATACAGTTCCAACAAGTACCCTTTGGGCCACCATTTCTATATGGTGTAATATGCGAACCATTTACCCAATTTCCAAAATGGTCACAAATCTTCTCTAGAAATTTTTTCAAAAAATTTAAAATTTTCAAATTCAAATTTCTCAGATTCCAAGATTATTTCAGATTTCCCACTAATACAGTTCCAACAAGTACCCTTTGGACCACCATTTCTATATGGTGTTATATGCAAACCATTTACCCAATTTCCAAAATGGTCACAAATCTTCTCCAGAAATTTTTTCAAAAAATTTAAAATTTTCAAATCCAAATTTCTCAGATTCCAAGATTATTTCAGATTTCCCACTAATACAGTTCCAACAAGTACCCTTTGGGCCACCATTTCTATAGGGTATAATATGCGAAACATTCACCTAGTTTCCAAAATAGTCACAAATCCTTTCCAGAAATATCATATTTTTCAAATCCAAATTACTCCGATTCTAAGATTATTTCAGATGTCCTCCTATTAATTTGATGCCAACAATTATTCTTTTGTATCGTTTTTATTTCTCAAATTATTGTAAATATATAATTCAGACAGATTTTTATATTAGTGTAGTTCAATTAGTTTGACTATTAAGTGCTTAACAGTCAATGTTAAAAATTTTGGTTTTTGTCTGTGCTAGTTAAATTCAAATTTATCTTCACACATATTACTTGGTAAACCATCTAATTGCCCTGCTCTAGTATGACTTCTATCAGGCATCTAACTAGTAGCGACTAGGCAAGAACTAAGTGAATATGTCTCTGCAAAGTAAGGCTTTTTGAAAGGCCTCTTAACAGCATCTTTTTCCCGCTGTATATGTTCCTACGTATGCAGGTATAACTACGATAAAAAAATAGCACTGAAGTCAGGATTCGACTGCACATATGAATTTTTCTTCGATTTAGTGCTCTAGTTATTCCCGTGGCACATAATTGAAATATTCCAATCATTTATTCAACGTAAAAAAAAGTTTTTCGGAATGAAACCTACTAATGCTTAAAATTACAATTCCACATAGCAAACTAGAAGTGGTTTTATTCCCAAAAACTTTTTCGTTTCATTTTTTTTTGAATTAAGATCTGTGACACAGCTGTATAAAATAAAAACTAATTAAATAAAGTTGATGAAACAAATAACTTGGCAATAACGGCGGCACAGCGCTTCGGCATGGAGTTAATTTTCGCTCCCGACTCCTCACTACAGTCCAAAGCTGCTCATTGTTAGTCGGTTTTATTTGAGATAAGATTCTCTATTAGGTTCAAGTTATTTAATTGCGCTGGCCACTCTATGACTTCAATATTGTTATCAATGAACCACTAACATGCTTTTCTCTTCTATGTTTTGTATCGTTGTCTTATTGGAAGATCTAAATCCATGGCATTTCACCCATGGCATAGCATAACATTATACAGTATATCAACGAAAACATGTTGATATATTGTTGATTTTATGCAATGTATTGGCCCCAGTCCGTGCTTTACCATCTTAAATGTGATATGCTCGAGAACCTATTCCGGCAAATAAAATGGTTTTACTCTCCTCCGTCTCTAAAATATTTCACCATTTACTATCCGGCCAGTTTAAATGTTCGTGTGCAAAAGTGCTATTATTTTTGCCGGCAATGTATATATTTACTGAGTATCTAGGAGGTATGAAGTATATTTATTTTTGGAATAAATTAAGGCTGTTGCAATAGGTAGCAGTGTATATTTAGAGAAAGTTTTAAAATTTGCAATATGTTTAGTTACATTTCAAAATGCAAACGCTGTCAACATGCCAGTTTAAGCTGCTCAGGAGTAGCAGTTAAAGAAGATAGAGCAGGAGAAGAAGGCCATTTAATTTTCACAAAAAATGATGTGTGAGTGTATGAGTTACTTTGCATTTATTTGTGTGCTTAAGTGTGAATATACATATGTGTGTGTAAAGTACGTTTATGCGTACATAAGTAAGTATGGTGAGTGCATTTCTTTTAATATTTATTTGTATAACGTTTTAGACACATTTATTTTCAAGTGTGTGCATTTGGTGAATACTTTTCACTTTCTTCATATAATTTCATGAAATTGAACATTTATGTTTGAGTTTCTGGTTTATTATTAATATTATTTTATTTTTTTTTTTTGTTGTTACTGCATCTAAAGCATGTCAAGACAGATGCATTCTAACTCAACTCAAGCACTTCATACGTCTATTCATGGTTTTATTTATTTTACGGTTATTACTTTTTAGCACCATTAAGAGTTAAATGGGACCAACGGAAAGTGCTGTGAATTGTACCAATGTGAAATAAACCAATATTTCTAACATGATTTTACTACGTCATAATAAATAAATTTTAAAATAATATTTCTATATGCAGTATTGGAAATAAGAACAAAATGTAATAATAAAAATTAATTTTCAATGATGCGAAAGAGACAAAAACATAAACACCAATAATTGTGTTAATTCTTACTGTCAGCAACTGATGATCTTAGTCGGGTTGGTTTAAACGTATGAATTATCAGGTAAAATAAGATATACTCGTATAATTTAAATTCATGTTGCTTTATACACAAACATATTATCTTTAAACAAAAACCAATAGAAAAAAGAGTGCATTTAGAAAAGTACATATGTACATACATACTATGTCTTTTCGCCTTTAAAGCATTAAATACATTCGAGCCACGACTACACGAGTGCAAATGCCGCTGGGTACTTATGCCGCCCTATAGCCAGCTAATTTATTATTTTGAAAACAACAGCTACATCGTCAGCAGCTGATCCCGAAATCTGACGTTTTAATATAAAATAAATTTGTTCTTACAATAATCTTTAAATCTTAAGCTATGTATAAACGGTTGTCAGATTATACAATGTTGTCAGATCTAGCAATGTACTGACATTGAAAAATTGTTAGCAAAAGGTAAATTGCTAATGCTTTTTCTTACAATGTTGGAAGACAAACATTTTAAGTTCACAAGTTAGACATTTTCAGAATATTTTTCGGACAACGTTGTAAGATCTGACAACCGTCTGTACAAAGCTTTAAACAATCAATAACAACAGAAATTGTAGCCAAAGTGCATGATATGGTATTAAATGATCGACAAATAACAGAGCATGAAATAGCAGCTCAAATGATCAAGTCCATTTAATTTTGCATGAAGAACTACAGATGAAAAAGCTTTCTGCAAGATGGGTGGCGCATTTGTACAAAACGCATAAGAATGAAAATTTCTCAAACTTGTTTGAATCGTTTAAGAAAAATAAAATGGATTTCAAGCGGCGTTTCATAACTGTTGATGAGACATGAATCCACTCTACTCCAGAGATAAAAGAACAAGCCAGGCAATTGACTAAAGGTGGCCCCAAAGAAGGCAAAAGCAATTATTGCAACGGATTTTTTTGGACTTTAAATGTATTTGATTGACTATCTGCAAAAGGGTAAAACAATAAATTCTGAATACTTTTGTAACATTTTGAATCAATTAAACATAAAAAGTCGAGAAACACGTCCTGGCTTATAACACAAAAATTTTATTATTTATCAAGACAACGCAGCAGCGCACACTAGTGTTTTAACAATGGCTACAGTCAACGAATTATGAGTTGCTTGACCACCCACCTTATTTCCCTGGTTTAGCTCCCAGTTACTTTTACCTGTTGCCAAATCTAAAAAAAATTCGAAAATCGAAAAATATTCCTAGCTGGCAAGCGTTTTACCTCAAATGAAGATGCAATTACTGTTGTAAACCATTATTTTGAAGGCCTTGAGGAAAACTATTTTAATCAAGGGATAGAATTGCTAGATAAGCGTTGGACTAAGTGTATTGAAGTTTCAGGAGATAATATTAAAAATAAAACTGTTTTTGAAAAACTAACTATTCACTTTCTGTACTAGGCTAAGAAGTTTCCGAACCGCCCTTGTACAATGTGGGACAAAATAAAGTGCAGTTTTGTAACGTCCTTCATTCCTTTTTGATATTTTTCTTCTACATATCAATATTATTTACTGTTTATTTACAGTTTCGTCATTTGTTGGAATATTTGGATTATTTACATAAACATTTCAATTTTATAAAGATGCTAATTTAAATTTCTGATGTAAATATATTGAAGTGCACAAGATATCACCGCGACATAATAAAGTCTGGTTTTTTGTTAACCTGATTTTTTTTCTGAAAAATTTAAGGTAAGTCTTTAAAAAATAATAAATTATAGTGAAGTACGGAATTTTAATTTAATATTACTTAAATATTTGGATATAGAATAAGGCTAGACCCAGACTTTTTCGAAATGAGTACTTTAACCGAAAAGGAAAAAAAATTGTTGATACTAGATCTTGAAAATGTGATGAAACATAAAGCTTTGAGTTCTAAGTATAAGATATCGGAGTCTGGGGTTAGAGAAATAATTGCTTTGTATAAAATAAGAAAGTCAAAAAAAAGCCTAAAGAACTTTTGTGGCAGAAAACGTAAGATCACAAAGCTAGACCATGATCATATTGCAAGTCTAGGAACGACAGCCGGAGATATAAAGGAGGAACTAGAATTAAATATTTCGACTCAAACTGTCCAATGAGAACTTCACGTAAGAGGTCTAAAAAGCACGTTCGCTGAGAAAAAGCCTCTTCTGCAAAGAAGTACATATGTAAATATTAGTTAAAATAGTAACTGAATTAAAAATAAAACTATAATTTATAATTATTAGAAAATAATAAATATGTACATGTTTTAATTAAAAAAAAAAACTGGGAATATGTATTTAAAAGCGCACTTTATTTTGTCCGACAGTGCATAGTCTATCTTTATTAAATCATTAGTTCTAGTTCGATTTTCATTTATTTGTTTTAAATATGAAAATCTTTTTCTGGCAACATTAAGTTGGTGCTCTTAAATCGATTTTATTATTTTCAATTTACTGCTGCTGTTGCCAGTAGTTTATTGCAAAGGCATTTATGGTTGCTGTTTGCTGTTGACGCGCTAAATAGTTCATGGCTCTTGATGTGCTGACTGACAAGCGTTTTTACAAGCAGACAAGCAACTCAAACATACATCAAGCAGCACACACACACACACATACACGCAATAATTTCATTTAAACATTTCTTCATATACAGTTTGGTTTTTCTATTTGTATTTATCATATCATTTTGAGTGATTAAATTGTAAATTTTGTAGCAACAAACACATATGTATAAATATGCTCAAGTGAAAATAAATACTGTTGATTTTTTCTTTGGACCATATGACGTATGAGTGATGTGCATTTCAATTCCCATCATATAATGTTACGTATACGTAGTAACACGAAATACTAAATAGGTTAAATGCGTGCGAATGTGAATTAAGTGGAATGAATGTATTTATGCTACAGAGAAGTTAACAGAAATAAAATAATATTTAACAAATGCATTGCAATGGGATAATAACAAGTACGAGCATAATAACTAACTGACTCACTGGCTAAGTGACGAATGACTGCATGATACAGTGCAGTGTAGTGTAGTGATATTGTTGATGATGATGACTTTCAGCTATGGCGCTTTCTAGCCACAAGTATCATTACACTCCATTTTGTGTGTTTTTTTTTTTTATTACTATTTTTGAATTTTTATTTTACGTTTATAATACAATATAAAGAACATTATAATGATGATGTTGCTGCTGATGCGAACTTAATATAAATGCTGCTGGTGTCAGTAAATTATATGAGGGTTGAGTGTTCGCTCGTACATCATTTTTCTTTTCTTAATTACACAAAAATTATGTTCAAGCAGTATTTTAACAAAACTGTCATGTTTCTTAAAACATCAGCGGAAATTAACAGTAAAAATCAAAGTTTCAACTTATTTTCAGTAACATTACATTAACGAAATCATTTAGCAATTCAATTTAACTACTAAATAACAAATTCCCCTTTTGCTTCCTTCTATCACTACTCGTATTTTAAGTTTTATAAAGAAATTTGTATATTGTTGCTCTCACGAAATGTATAGATTTAAATGTAAACTGTAGACTTTAAATCACTTTCTTTTTGGCTAGAAAAAACTTGACTTTGCACCAGTGTTTGAACGTGTTACATGCTTACTTTTTTCGACACTCTTTCCAACAACTAAAAAATAAATGTTTAAAAAAAAAAACTTTTATTGAAAAGTTTATGTTTTTCTCAGATACAGGCAAAAATGATTCTTTTTTCTTTTTCTGCTCTTTCAAGCGTACTTCAACTAAAACTGACAAATATAAAGCAGAGCAAAAGTTTGTAGCATGTCTTTTAGAGCAGAATATCATGTTAATTCTGCCGTTAAAATGATAGTGAAAGTTTAAATTGTTGGCTATAATGTTTTTTTTTTCTTAAATTATGTTGGGGATTAGTTTTGATTTTTTTTTATTTGCATTTAATTTAATAATTTGCACTAAAACAAGATCCGCAAGAAGGGGGCCATTTTTATTACCAGTTATCCTCAAAACTACACGCCGAGAAATCATATAATTGTACATGTTTACCACAATCATTTCAACATTTTTACAAGTTTTTTTTTAATATTATTTCTACTATAATTATTAATGTGATTGCGGCAACGATAATATATTTAATTTTCCATTCGTATGATTATAGCAATTAAATAATGTTGCTCTTTCATTATCATAACCATAAACTGAGAACAACATAATAAGGAGTAAGAGTTCACCATTAAAATGTTTGTTAGACACCAAATAACGTATACGACTGTTATAATCAAGTGTATGTAGCATTAACATATTATGATTGCCATAATCATATAAATAATTACAGCGACCATAATATTAATTAATTATTAAAAAACTTTTAGAAATGTTGAAATTATTGTGGTAAACATTTACAACTATACAACTAAACAATTTACAACTATATTATTATTCTCTGGCTGTAACTGACTAACTATATTACTTAATACTAAGTATAATTTCATAAAATATAGCTTTAGATGCGGAATGTATTGTCAAAGGTATTTTTTTTAATGTTTGACACCAAAAAATTGCAGAAAATGCATTCCAATGCGCCAATTGTCTAAAAAATATTACTTTACAATGATATTCTCTGCATTATTACATTAATGAACTCAAGACAAATAAAAATTTCTATAACAATAATTAACGACACTTCAAGAATTTTTCATTAAAAAAAAAGAGAAGATTCTACAAATTAACAAAACACTCAAAGCACATTTTTTGCATTCACACTATGATATAAAAACATAATTTAACAAATAGTAAAAATAAAATTACTATCATAATATAGTTGCTTTAGATCATAATGTGATATTTATATATTATAATATAATTACTTTAGTTCATAATATGATTACTATAGATCATAAGATGATTATTATATATCATAACATGATTAATTTAGATCATAATAATGTTGCTTTAGATCATAATATGATTACTTTATATGATACCTATTATGATTACTTTAAACTATAATATTGTTGCCTTGGATCATAATATGACCATATATGACAATTTTATGATCATATTATAATGTTATAATATCAAATTATGATTAACAAGAAAATATTATGATGAAATATTACGATGATAATTAATCATAATATGATATTTTATGGCACTTATAATCATCAAAATATGTTTTGACTACAATCGTAAATCTTATCATAACATGCTGCTCTTAGATTATGTTTACCACAACCATGTTTTAGCTCTGCGTGCGTGCTTACATTTAGCTTATATTGTTTTACAACATTACTTACATTAAGTTTTCAAAGCTTCAGTTTTTGTTTTGCATTTTCAAAGAATCTTTGAAAAATGTTTTCTATTTTTCGAAAATGCAAAAATCCTGACTTTTACAATTGTTTCACAGAATAAAGCTAGATTTACACGATTGAAATTTTCTTCAAAATTGCTCTTTCAAATGCTTCAAACTCGTGTAAACAGCAAAATTTCTTCAAAATGTATTTATTTAATAACTATTAATAACTTAATTTAAATAAATTTTGAAGAAATTTTGCTGTGTATACGAGTTTGAAGCATTTTTAAGAGCAATTTTGAAGAAAATTTCAATCGTGTAAATCTAGCTTAACATAGCAATGCTTAATAACTAAAATGTTGGCACCTGGTTCTTGCAAAACTTCTTCTTTAGTGTAGACAGATTTTATATGAACTTTGTTTTATTCAGTCAAATGTCTACATATACGAGTACTTCTTATTATGAATAAAAAATTATAAAACTTAAACAATAAAAATTATCTTAAACCAACAAAAGCATTAAACCCCAAAACCATTCCCCTTATTAGTTAAAAATGAAGCCAGTGTAAATTTTATGTTTTAATCTCCAGTACCCCAGTATCTTTTATTTAAATTCTTACAACAAAACAAATAATTGCCATTAACTGCCTTCACTTATTAATAGCTAAAATTCCTTGATATTTCCTCAAGAAATCTCCTGTTTTTTAATCCCTTGTGGAGCTATTTCATGTTCAAATTATTTTTGGAGATTATTTTAATTAAAAAACTTTCTGTTTATCATTTTTTAATTGGTCTTAAAGATTCTTGAAATACAACTTTTCTAATCAGTTTTACAATTACGAAAAAAAAACACTTCAAACAAAAAGTCAGTTAAACAATTAAAATTAAAAAATTAAAAACTCCAAACTTTTTTGAACAGGTGACATTGAATACAAATCTCTAAATTCTTTAACAATAACACACAGTTTAGTAAAGCACACTAAGCAAGTTGAAAACATTATTATAAGATAATTAAAATGTTTGTTGGCTGGAAGAAAGAGAAGACACAATTTAAGCAAGTTTCATACAACCAAACGACAGACAGCACAACAGACACCAGAGATTTCTTTTATTAACATGCATGTCCTAGGAGAAATTTCTGATTTTTTTAATGCCGCCAGCTGGAAAATCTTTAAATAGCATTAACGACTTTATTGTAGACTTGGTTGTTGGTTATTATTAATATTTTTATTCTTTTATTTGTTTTCCTCAAAATAGCGCTCAAAATAAACAAAATTTTCATTCTTTAAGTATTTAGCGCAATAAAACAAATTAATAAATTTAAGACACACACACAATAAAAGCAATGACATCAGTTCAAAAGAAAATGGGCCTACACAATGGCCAGCTTAATATATATAAAGGTACAAATAGAAATAAAGTTTAATTGTGGTGTTTTTCAACAGCTGGGTCACAGCTTTAGATCCCTGTAACTAGAACTAGATTTAAAAAGTTAAAATTAGTCCCAACGCACACATTTATACATATCAAACTTATAATGATGCATATTCCAACAATTAACTAAGCAGCAGCTACAATGTTAAACATCTTAAATCTTTGCATAAAACTAGTTTTTATACTAAACCGATTTTATAGATTTTCAATACCCAACAACTTAAATCTATAGAAAACCTGCTAGACGAAGCTTATTAATTTCTGATGCTGAGTTTAAACGTGAATAAGTTTTACACACACCGAACATTTTAAAAATAATCATTTACATAATACTCTATAAAAACTAAATAATAAATAAATCTTAGCTAAAATAATTCATATACTTAAATTATGCTAAAACTCAAATCTAACTATCATAAGCCACTATATTATTACCGCCATAAAGAAAATCATAAAAATTTCACTTGCTTTATGAATCAAAATGCCATAAAATAAAGCACTTACTGCATAAATACATTTAAATATACTTAAAGACGTTACAAACTCTCTGCTCATTTTCAAATTACCCTCATCATCCGCGTCTGACAGGAGGATATAAAATTCAACAACTGAAAATAACAAAAGTAAAATTAAAATTAAAAGAATTTAACAGCAACAATAACAACAGTAAAATAAAATGAAGTGGTATAAAACGAAATGGTAAACAAATTTCCAAGGCCATGAAAAAGGAATACAACAGCACACACCGTTTTATAGTTACACTTAAAGAAATGTTAGTATGAAGCACTTCTTTGAACTTGAAATAAATAATATAGTATTTCAACACAACACTATTGTAGTTCAGATCACGTTGTAATATAAAGTACTTCAGTTAGGGATGCCAATTCCAAAATCCCGATCTCATCGGGAAATACAGTTGAAGATAGCATTAAGAACATTTGCGGAATATTAAGCCGTCGAATTTATACTGAAAACCGTCAACTGCTTTCATAAGCTGTTATAGATGTCATGCATCTGGATGCTACTATATCTGGTAGATAGTATGCCGGATCGAATTGCCGTGTTGAGGCCTTAAGATATTATTGAGTAATTGTATTTCTCACTGTATTTATAGTTATGAAACAAAAATTTTTACGACGTAAAATAAAATATAATGATTATTTTGTTCAATAATATTTTTTATTCGATTATATTTATGACCAATTACAGATTTCTATTAAGTTTTGGATATTACCCCTACGGGCTAATTTCGGTCAATTATATTTTCTTCTTTAAATGATGTAAATGAAACAATTTACTTCATCAATTTGCTCTACGTTTCGTCGATGTGGGTTTTCGACTTCTTCAGGAGCTATTTTATTAAGATAATTTATCTTATGTTAAATCATTTGTTATTATTTAAAAATATATTGTAATTAAAACGGGAATAACCCGAGACCAAGTTAATTAAAATAAATGAATAAATAATTACAATTGTATAAATATAAAATAAATCACAGAATCGTCAAACTTATAACTACAGAACTATAGTTCTGTGATATCCGTAGTTATAAGTTTGACGATTCATTTATCTTATGTTAAATCATCACAGAATTGTCAAACTTATAACTACAGAACTATAGTTCTGTGATATCCGTAGTTATAAGTTTGACGATTCTGTGATGATTTAACATAAGATAAATTATCTTAATAAAATAGCTCCTGAAGAAGTCGAAAACCCACATCGACGAAACGTAGAGCAAATTGATGAAGTAAATTGTTTCATTTACATCATTCAAAGAAGAAAATATAATTGAACGAAATTAGCCCGTAGGGATAATATCCAAAACTTAATATTTTTTATTATTTTTTCATATACCTGACGGTTCAACTGAGAAAACGTTTATGTATTTATAGTTATGCAATGAAGGTTATGTATATATGCAATGCTATATTTGTATAACCATTAATTTATAAAAATCAAGATTCGTCAATCATTTAATCTGAAGTTGTAAAAAGAAAGTGTTATTGCATCTGATTACTTAATGCATTAAGCTCGATTTACACGATTGAAATTTTCTTCAAAATTGCTCTTCAAAATGCTTTAAACTCGTGTAAACAGCAAAATTTCTTTAAAATTTATTAATCAAAATTTATTGAACAAAACTTTAAAAGATTGATTATTGATGTCATGTAAATAAGCATCAAAATCGCATTTGGAAATATTGATAACTATCAATAATTTGACAGCTTGTTCATTCTTTTGATTCAATATATATCAGTGGCAGTGTAAATAAATTTCTTAAAGAACAAAATTAAAATTAGTAAATTAATATGAGTTGGTAAGTATTACATATTTAATAACTACATTGTACTCTGTCCTAAAGGACACCTCCCATAAGCGGACACTTCCCATATACGGGCACTTTTTTCAGTACCAAAAAAATTGTAAGGAATTTTAAAAATATTTCCCTCTTAAGCGGATAACCCTCCCATAACAGGACGCGGACACTTTTTTCCACGATGTATGACATTTTATTTCCCCGAATAGTTTTTTATTCAGAAAAGCTGGTTTTAGAGAAAATTTTAGAAGATGAGCTTCCACTATCAGCGCTTGCTCAGTTCTCCGATATCGTTAATCGAGTTCAGAGCCAGATACAAGTTGACGTCGAAGATTATATCAATTAAAATAATGACATAGTTGTTAATGATGAAGATGTGGAAAGCATTAGTACTGAAATGTTAATAGTTTCTGAAGAATTGGTGGAAAGCTCAACTGAAGATGAGCTAAAAAATGAAATTGAAGACAAGTTAACTTCTTATAAAGAGGCTTATTTAGTCATAAAAAAACTAAAAGGGGTGTCTTTATATCACAGCGACTTTGAAAATGTTAAAATGCTGACTGACCTTCAAATGCGTATTTTTAAAAATGATACCATAAGGCCACTATGTTTTCACTATGTCAAATGTGATTGCAAACATAGATGACGCCATATGACAACCCGTTTTCATACAATTGCCAACAATTTGGACAATTTGACAACAAAAATGACATAGTGAAATCCAAGCATAAGTGATAATTTGCGCAACAATCACAAGAAACAGAAAAAGTGGACAGGAGATGAACAGAGACTGTTCATCGAAATGATTGAAGTACGCGAATCGATTTGAAATTTTAAAATTGATGGTCACAGAAACTGAATATTTGCAGCTCTACACTTTTTAGAAACTGTAAGAAATCGTGAATTAGGAGGTACAGCATCAAACTTTGAGACCTTCACTAATTGTGCTCTTGAGTATTGGGATGATGTTGAAGTTTCAGAATTCCGAAGGTCAATGTTCACTTGCAAGTGCTGCTTTCGAAAATAGTAGAAAGTACAAGAAGCGTAGAAAAGTGCAAGAGTAACTAAAATCGACCGTAAGCGTTCACAAGTTTACAAATTTTGCCAATTCCTATCTCAGAAAGTGTCTCAAGTAAAAGAAGACATAAATAGACAGAAGGGCTATAGAGAGTATGTTGGGCAGCAGTTCTCTGCATATTTAGAGTCAGATGTTCACAGGTGAGTTTGAAATACATAGTCCTCAAATAATAATTGATACAAACTTATATTTTCAGACTGAGAACTCAAATTAATAATGTCATCGACAGCAAAACGACTAACTTTCCTTTAAATTTTTTAATTTTTATTTTAATATTTTATATGTGAACAGAATGTGATTTCTTTTTTAATATTTTAATTTTATTTTTTATATAGAAACAGAATGTGATTTTAAGTTGCCAAATAAATGAATTGAACTTTTTATTTCGTTATATTGGTTTTTAATTAATCTATATATATAAAAATGAAATGAAATGGTCCATGTCCATGATCCATTACATAAATGGCATCACGTGAGAACGGCTGCAGCGATTTGGCAGATTTTTATTTCTATTCGATTCGAAATTCTCAGGAGAAGGTTTGTAAAGAAAAAAAATTCAAAAATTCCGGGTAAAACTTGGAAATTTTTAATATATTGCCTCCTTTTCGCTTCTCATTTTTTAAGAATGAGACAATTTTATGAAAACTCAAAGAACTACATTTTACTGCCTCATTTTCATTTCTCAGTTTTCTTAATAAGAGAAATTTTTTGAAGAAACTTGAAGAACTGACACCAAAGCCTCCTTTTCATTTTATATGAAATACAAATCATTAGTAAATACCGAGCGAAGCCGGGGCTGCCAGCTAGTTTTTAATAAACATGCTTGTATTGCTGATCAAAGTCAATACATACTACAAATTTTGATAAAATTTTTATCAAAAGATTTCGAAATATATTGAAAGAATATTTTGATCAAATTTTTGAAACTTATCAAAATAAATTTTCAAAATTTTGATAAGACTTCAAAATACCTTCAATCGTGTAAATCTAGCTTTACAACTTTACCCAAAAGGTATGACTAAAACGAAGTACAAATTACTACTCTTACCAAATACGTTGTAGTAAAAATCTCTATAATTTTCAGTGTATTAAATTCTCTCAACCTCTTGGTATTTACATCCTGAATAAAAGTGTGTAACTTTGTAAAACTGTAGCGAATATGAAAATATTTCAAAAATGTTTCTATTGTTTTATTTTTTTTGTTATACAAAAAGTTATTGGAAACATATTTAAAGCTTAAATATTACTTGTACTTACAGCGGGAAATCTTAGCATTACAAAAACACGCGTACAATTGCATTGTTGCTAAAAAGTAGAGTATTTAAATAAGTGGGAGAGAGGGAGAGATATGGAGGTGGTCCAACATACAGTTTATAACTATTAAAATTGTTTTGAGCTGTTTATGTAAATTCGTTTGGGTGGAGTAAAAAATAAAGTAATTTTGTATTAAAATCTTACAAGGTTTTTGTACTTGCACAACAATTTTCCGGTAAACAAGAGTTGCGTAGCAAAACAATAAAAGAATGAATATAACTGAAGAAATAAAAAAATTATACATAAAAGTAGAATCAGCAGAAATAAATAAAAACTTCAGTAAACAACCAATAAACTCGAATTCAGAAACAGCTTAAGGCAAAACACTTAGGGAAATTGCATAAAAATATTACTTAGAATATAAGTTCCCCATACAGCAAAAAAACTAAAAAAAAAATTACACTGAAAAGTATTTCTTTCCAAAAACAATTTTAATTATACAAGTTGGATTTAGTTGCTTGCTTTGTTTTCATCATCATTATACACTTGGCATTATTTTAATAAAATTAATTCCCAGAAATTATAATTGAAACATTTAAATTGCAGGGAAGCTGGGAGCGTATGTTCAATTTAAACTGTTTCAATTAATCATTCGCCACCAGGGATGAGAGAGAGAGAGAGAGAAAGAGAATAAAAAACCTTGAACTTAAATATTTTGTTTACATTACATTTTGTATTGTATGGAAAAAATTTTACGCATAAATAATTTTAAGTAGATTAAATGTGACCTTCAAAGTTTATCATCACGGGAGACAGAGAACGAGATATTGTTTTAAGTTCATAATCATAATTTATAATTTTTGAGAATTATTGACAGGTGTATTAACTCACACAGCGCAAGTAAAATTAACATTTTAGACAAATTAGTTAGATTTTCAGTGCGATGTGGTTTGAGAGATTGTAATTTTGCACAACACAAATTGTATTTGGCTGGATTTAATTTGTATTTAAAAGAAATTGATGCGTCTTTGACGACTAAAGAAAAGCATAATTCATATTACGTTTATTTCAAATAGATCTCAGCTAATATATGTATTGATGCCTTAGTAAATGCATGGCACAATTTTTTAATATAAAGTAAAGGTTTGAAACAATTACAAGTAGTCAGCAATTGAAACTCAAAATAGAAAGCAAAAGACTTGAAAGTTTTACATTGTTGAATTCAATAATAGAAAAAAAGCTAAAGCTTCTAATAAGTACTAATGGTTGCTTTTTTGACAGATCACGTGTGAGTCGTGCCATGCTGTCATGTTAGTTTTGTTTATTTCATAATGGAAACTCTTACACTCCTGAACAACGTTTACAAATCGTTCAACTTTATTACGAAAATTCACGTTCTGTGAGGGATATATTTCTTGCACTTCGCTCAACTTTTGGTCAACATAATCGGCCTAATGAGCGTACTATTCGCTACACCATCACCCATTTTGAGATCCCGTATTCATTATTGGATACTACTCGACCGAATAGAATACGTTCAGCACGCTTTGAAAACGTGAAATCGTCTGTTCATATTTCTTTAAAAATGATGCCGTTGTAAACGTAAGCGTTTATGGTGACAGTTATCGTGCCATTTGATGACTGAAATTGAAGCTCGTGATCTATGCGACATTTGGTTTCAGCAAGACGGCGCCACTTTCCACACATGGCATGAATCAGTGGATTTATTGAGAGAAAACTTCGGTGGGCATATAATTTCACGTTTTGTGCCGGTCGATTGGCCACCAAGATCGTGTGATATCACACCGTTCGACATTTCCCTGTGGGGATATATAAAGTCTAAAGTTTATGCGGACAACCCCGCTTCGATTCAGGCCTTGGAGAAAAACATCACACGTGTCATTCGCCAGTTACCAATCGAAAATTGGACTCAATGAATACCCCATCTGCGACGTAGCAACGGCCAACATTTGATAGACATACTAGTTATCTTCAAAAAATAAATGCCAAAGAATGTTCCTTCAAATGATAATGAACATTCCCCATTAAATTTGAATTTTTTGTTTTTTCCCCCTTTAAAAGAGTAGGGAATACAAGCAAACCTTATCACAAACATTAATGTTGCTTTTCAGCAATTCAGTTTCTTCTAACTAGTTAATTAAGTGCTGCTTAAATTTCATATCAATTTAAATTCAAATTGGAAGTACATACATAAACTGAACCAATTTAAAACTGTTTTAAACATAAGCAGCAATTCACTTTGCTACTCTCATCAAATCACCTTAATCATGAAGCATTACATTTCGAAAATCTATAAAAGTACAACAGATCAATATGCAATGTGTGTGCGCGCGATTGTTGACTAAAATCTGATTTTCTTATAAAAATAAAGTTACACAAAAACCATATAAACACATACTAACATATACAGATAGACGGACAAATACAAACATAGATACATATCAATAGTATAGAGATGATGCAAAGCTGGACATGAAATTAAAACACTAAAAGCATTTCAATACTAAAAATGAAGAATACAGAAAATATAAAATATAAAAATAAAACCAATTGCTAGAGATATATGTACATATATCTATATGTATGTATGTACATATTTATGCAGCCTAGGGTGGTTCAGTTCGAATGGAGTCAAAACAGAAATGGTAAATGTTCTTGACTCTCTAGGCAGCTGTAACTTTTTATAAGCCACCCTACTGTACGTACATCAATTTAACGAGGGTGTTGATAATGTTTCGCATTTTAAATTGACCAGAGAGGAAATAATATGACCATTCGTTTGTACATTCGCTCATTCATTCATTCGTACGTTTTATGTGCTTTTTGTATCGATCATCACACAGTCAAATAGTTGTTGATTTATATCGTATATGCAATGTAGTCGTATGTAGTAATTGTGATTGTAAGGCAGCAGATTTACAGAAACGTTAGATATATTTCTAAGATTATTACAATTTTTATTGTACTCAGTCAATGAAGTTGAACAAATATACACTGGATACTTTTAAATCAATGTGAAAGGGACTTTTGTTTGCTTGGATAAATGTAAGGTTGTATTTAAAAGTAAAGGGACCGCCAAATAACATTTTTTTTTTTTTTTTTTGAAAATGGTATAAAAAAAACTACTGAATATTTTTTCAAATTTCTTTTTTTATTTGAAAGTACAATCCTTCCGGTTAATAATGGAAAATGATTTCATTTAAATGGCTGCCTCGGCTGGCCATGCAGTAGCCTACACGATCGGTCCAATTTTTAAGCACATTATCGATTGTGTGCAGCGGTATTTCACCAATGGCTTCACGAATATTGTCCTTTAAAGCGTCACTTTTCTCTGGCTTGTCGGCATAATACTAACCTTTGACAGTACCCCACAAATAATAGTCCAACGGTGTCAAATCGCAGCTCCCAGGTGGCCAAACGACATCAGCTCTGCGGCTGATAATGTGATCTTCAAAAACAGGACGCAAAACATCGAGTGTAGCTTCGGCTGTGTGTCACGTAGCGCCGTCCTATTGAAACCAAATGTTGCTAATATCCTCCTGTTCAATTTTTGTGAACAAAAATTCGTCAACATGGCCCGATAACGATCGCCATTGACTGTAATGGCCACTCCTTGCTCGTTTTCGAGGAAAAATGGCCCAATTATGCCTCTGGACCAAAATCTGCACCAAATAGTGACTCGTTTTGGGTGCATCGGCTTTTCAATGTATGCGGGTGCGGGTTTTCTATGCCGCAAATGCGACAATTTAGCTTGTTTACATACCCGCCAAGATCAAAATGAACTTCATCTTAAATGATGACTTTTTTTTAGGAAAATCGGCATCTTCTGTAAGTCGATCGCAGGCCCACTTAGCGAAGCGAAAACAAGCATATTCGTTCACCGGAAGGATAAAATTAATTATCTGTCAAATCAGACATGAGCTAAGTGTTACCATACACGAAATAAGCACAAGTTGAAAAAAAATGTTAAATGGCGGACCCGTTAGTTATTTTGTAATGTATGTACATGGGAGTGTATGTGTGTCATAATGTCCTGTTTACACAGGTGCGAATAGTGTGAGAGAAAATATTACATATAATTGAATATTGTGATCGGATCTGGGAGCGTTGGTCTAAAATTAAGCTCTTGGTAACTTTCCCTTCACATGTTGTCAAATATTCAAGAAAGCAAGTGAACCTTATAGACTAAATGCAGTGTTGGGAATAATAATAAGAACAGCTCCTTAATTTTCAATGACTTGAAGAAGAAAACCTTAAAAACGATTAACTGTGTTATTTCATACTGCCAAACTACTACTGATAATCTTATGGTGTATCTATAATGATATACTCTCTATGAATATCTTTAATTAAGCTTGTAGATTTGCTTTGAAATAATAATAAAAACAAATAAAATCAATAACTAAAGGATTTTTCAATGTTCGCATACGTTTTCAATAGCTTTCAGCTTACACTTTAGACTTTATTTAAGAAATAAATAATTTTGAAGTTTGAAGTTGTAGCATCATCTGGGTTCATTTGTAAAATTAAGTGGAAGTAAAAGTTTTATTAAGTTTGTATTCTTAGTTTGGTTCATCGTAGAGTAAAAGTTTCACTCGTTTTTTAGAACGCCGTGAAATTGAAAACGAATTAAGTCTGACTTCGTAGTGAAATATAGAACATAGGCGAATATTAGTGAAATTGCACTACTAATGAATTAGACAAAACATAGATACAGACCAGAGATGAAAGCAAAACACAACAATACGGTTTGATACGTAAATGCAAACGAAATAGGTTTCGTCATAGGTTTGGTCATCTGACGAGATGATATATAATTTATGAACTAGTCGAACAATTAGAAATAGAATTTAGGAACCCCATTCGGTTCGATGAATGTTTCTTTATTGAGAAAACGAAGGTTGAAAATATGTTACATTTTAGCGGTGGAATTAAAGAAATGTCTTTTACTCAAATGAAATATATGTAGATATATTTGTTTGGTTTGGACCTTTTTTCGATGGCCATAACAACCGAGAAGCATAAAGATTTGTTAATGATATGGAGTTCTTTTCTTCACCTAGTGACTGTCCAATTTATTTGATAGATGGAAAAATCTGCGCTGTGGCTTAATGTCTGAGAAAAAATTCTGCACCTATGGGAATTTATTCAGGATAATGAGTCTTAAGGACTTAAGAATTACGCATTCGAGTGAAAATAATAAATAAAAATAAAATAATAATTTAAAATAAGGATTAAAATATGCTTAATAACGTTTTTAAATAAAACCCTTTTTTTATTTAGTAAAATTATTTATTCAAAATTGTTATATTTTAATAATTATTTAATTATGTATTGTATTATTTGTCCTTAATTACGTTTTAATAATAATTTATTTAAATTTAAATTATATTTTAATAATATATTGGATTATTATCCTTTTAACATTTATTTACAAATCCTTTAATGTACGAATGTCAAAATCTGACTAAATATACTTATTGGTACTTGGTCATGATTGTGCATGCCTTGAGTTGTTTACTCAAATTGTAACCGTTTAAAATACAACAATAACAATAATATCATAAATCTTGTTATGGCATATTTTGTTCTATTAATACTATTGTTTAAATTCTTTTAGTTTAATTTAAGTAATTAATAGACTTAAGTTGCTTTGCATGCAGTGTGCAATAAAGTAAAATACTATAATCAGTCGAATCCCTTTTACAAGTTTTCCTACTCAAATTCAATGTTAAAAAAAATAAAAAGGGAATAAACTCTGACGGATGTTTTATTCATGATTGGGTCGAAAATGAATAATGATTAAAAATTAAGTGTATATCCAATAGGGTGGGGCGATTTCAACATCTTAATGGACAATAGTTAAGAACTCTCTAGTATATCGCAAAAGCATTGGAAAGCTCCTTCAGGCGGTTTTGGCCTTGTGAAAGTGCAAATTTTCCCGAAAAATTAAAAAAAAACAATTTTTTATTAGCAGTGCATAGTTTATACACGAAACAATTATTTCTTATTGAAAATAAGTCAAAATTTCAAATACATAGTTTATGAAATATGAGCCCAAGAAAATTTGCAAATTTTCCAAAAAAAATAACGGCTGAGAAAAAATTTCAAACCAAAATCGGCAAGCTCGTACAATCCCAAGAATCAGAAACGCGATTCGCCCATGAAGATTTTTTCCTTCCATACTAATTGCCTCAACCTAATATACAATATATAACACCTAACCCCTATTGAACTCCCTTGGGGAGTCCTAAAAAAGCCTAGAGTGAACAAATTAAACCGGTATGTGTTAAAAGATCAAAAGGGAGTGGATTTCAAAACAAAAATTATTTCTAACACTGTAATTTACCCTATTTAAACTATAGTTCTAGACAATAAAGTTGCTTAGCGATTTGAAATAGTCATATAGATCAACATGTTGTGCAACAGTTAATAGCTCGTATTCAAAACAAAAACACGAATTTTCATAAGAGGAAATAAATTTTAGTTTAATTTTTTAGCTTTTCTGCAATATTAATAAACGACTATCAATATATGGGTTCAAAAATATACAATCACTTTATTTGTTACATAAATATTGAAACATTTATGAGAAAGGATTACGTGCGAACAATCCTTTGTGTTCGGTTAAAAAAATGTTGCTAAATTTATTGTCACAATTCTTTGAACTAATAAAAATAATCTGTCAGCTCCCTTACATCTTTCTCTTAAAACTTATACTAATACAGAGAGTGAGCTACCCTAGAATTCCGTTTCCATATTTTCAGCATGTATGAAGTATACTGCTCACACTGTCTATACCATTGTATGTAGTAGTTGTTGCATGAACATGAATACTTAATATTGCTGTACTGTCATTTGCACTCATACCATGTTCATGATTTTCAAAGTTGGACTTACGGTATTTTAACGCTGCATTTGTATTTTTACTACTGTCCTCTAGTACTTCAAACATCACAAGAACTTTATTATTATTGTGTGTTTTTTTCTTTCCATCCTCCTACACACATACACTTCATATGAAATATATATAAAAATACATGAATGTATGTAAAATGGCGAATATCCCAGCAGTTCTGCATTGATTACATAAAGAAGTCAATGTATCCATTTTGGATACACAATGTTTCCTGACAAGTTTTCTGACCCCAGGTTATGTATTATTGGGTAATTTTGAAATTATGTGCTTTTAGTAGCGCAGAAAGGCAACAATTGCTTACTTTTTACGTCCCAGGTAATCTCGTCTGAAGTCAATTGTCTATTTAGTGTTTCTAAGTAAACTAGGTTGTGGTCACTTTAACATTTTTTGCACTACACCTTAGAAAGTGGTTATGTTACTTAATTTTAGTAGTCTATTGGTGTTTCCAATTTAATTAAGAGTCCTTTGTAATGAACATTGTGAAATAAATTGCGATTCTTTGAAAATTTTTATATTTGGTGAATGGAGCCATCTTTAATAATGGCTGTGCTAGTTGGACGAGCAGATTAATATAATTTCCGATAATATTTAATCAGTAATAAAGGATTTCAAAAGATTTCAAAGGAAAAATAGTAAACGTTGGACTAGGAATGAGTGGTATATAGCATAGCTTGTAATTCACTAAATATTTTCTATACCGCCTAGACTAGCACATGTTCAAATAACTACTCATATAATTAATTGTGTGACATGTAGTGGGACACTGGGATAGCACTGCTAGTTTGAAACACTTAGCTATACATATAAATATGGTTACGTTTTTACCTGTTAAAACTGGTATTTGTCTTTAATTAGTCTTTTAGACTTTGTTTTAACACACACTTAAATTACAGTTTGAGAACGCTTTCATGTTCACTCACAGATGACTCACAATAAACTAACGTTGAGTGGCCCTGTTTGTTATGTTTATACAATAGCGCCATTTTCTAGTAATTTCCGGTTATATCTAGAGAAGACAATCGAAAGTTCCTTTCAATAGCTGCTAAAACTTAATGTTGTCATACTGTGCGTTAATAACAGTGTGTTATCAATCAAAAATGTTTGTAAATAGAAACTTCTACTAATGCAAATGTTGATAAACATGCTGTATGTTTATACCAGCCGTTAAATTTAAATTGCAATAAAATTTCATAACAATATACATACATATGTATACATTTGCACTTACATATACATGTGCAGGGAAGAAAATATAACTTGACCCACCTTTATATGTAAATTGAAAAAAATAAAACTGATAAATAAAATATACAATCAACCAATCATACAATCGACCAAAGAGGAGTAGGAGTACTTCAAACCAATCCAAATATATGAAAAAATGTGGTCGATTTAACATTGCGATGTCCTAGGATTGGACCATATAACCCATCGGAGTAGTCCCAAAACTACTCCATGCTTCTACTCCATGGAGTACTCAAGAGGGTTAGTTTTAAACAACAACAACTCAGTATGCAATCGTGTTAACACGAAACCATGTCGTTTAACTACAAACTCTTGTTTAACTATGACATGATCCATGACTGCATTACATTGAACCATGTTGTAAGTAGTCCAATTAATCTAAAATGGATCACGTAGACCAATATTATTTGCAGGGTATGTATACTGTGACAGTTTCACTGTCCACCTACTTCTGTTTTTACACGGTAATTGGTTCTGGTAAACTTCGTGTAAAAAAAAGGCATTGATCAAAATAGGTGGTTGCTTCCTTATCTCTATTGCAATTAGTGAAAACCAAGGATTTTTTTAAAAACTACTTTGCAGGTTTATAATATTAAATCACACATACTTACATATAATGTGTTTTTACACAAGTACAGTTATTAAAGAAAAAAAGTTATGCACTGTAAGCTTTAAAGTAATGTAAAACAAGTTAGAAAGTATAGTCGGTCAAGCCCGACCATATAATACCCTACACCTAGTATATGTAAATATAAAAAAAAATTTCAGAAATGGGCGTTATTTTAGAGATATCACCTATTTTGGACCAAAATTCAGTGTCATGATTTCTGTGAATATAAATATTATTGTGTTAAACTTTATCTCGATATAAATATTTTTAAAAGATTTATGGAAATTAGAGTGAACTACGGAGAGGGTCTTATATGGGAGTTTCGACTAATTATGGACCGACCATTACAAAATTGTCGAATTTTATATGATTACCAACATTTTTTAAGAAATTTATGCCCTTTAAAGTGATTTTTGGAAATGGGCATTACATGGGAGCTTACACGACTAATTATGGACTGATCACAATAAAATTTAACCGTATTATTAGTATCCATATTAAATATATTTGTGTTCAATATTATTTAGATACCAACATTTTTGAGAGAGTTATGCTCGTTTAAGTGGTTTTCAGAAGTGGGCTTTATATGGGAGCTACGACTAATTATGGACCGATCACCATAAAATTCTACCATATTATATGCATATACGAAAAACATATGTGTGTTCAATATTATTTGGATACCAACATTTTTAAAAGAGTTATGCTCGTTTAAGTGATTTTCGGAAGTGGGCTTTATATGGGAGCTACGACTAATTATGGACCGATCGTCATTAAATTCTACCATATTATATGTATATGTACGAAACATATTTGTGTTCAATATTATTTGGATACCAGCATTTTTAAAAGAGTTATGCTCTTTAAAATGATTTTCGGAAGTGGGTCTTATATGGGAGCTACGACTAATTACGGACCGATCACAATAAAATTTAACCGTATTATTAGTATCCATATTAAATATATTTGTGTACAATATTATTTAGATACCAGCATTTTTGAGAGAGTTATGCTCGTTTAAGTGGTTTTCAGAAGTGGGCCTTATATGGGGGCTACGACTAATTTTGAACCGATCACCATAAAATTCTACCATATTATATGTATATACGAAAAACATATGTGTGTTCAATATTATTTGGATACCAACATTTTTAAAAGAGTTATGCTCGTTTAAGTGATTTTCGGAAGTGGGCTTTATATGGGAGCTACGACTAATTATGGACCGATCGTCATAAAATTCTACCATATTATATGTATATGTACGAAACATATTTGTGTTCAATATTATTTGGATACCAGCATTTTTGAAAGAGTTATGCTCTTTTAAGTGATTTTCGGAAGTGGGCCTTATATGGGAGCTACGACTAATTATGGACCGATCTTCACGAAATTTGTAGACGTGCGTTAGCTTCATTTACTACTCATTTGTGGTAAATTTTGTTTGCATACCTGCATAATTCAAAGATTTATGACCGGAAACCCCCAATTTCGGGAGGACATTTCTATGGGGGCTAGGTGAAATAATGAACCGATTTCCACCAGTTTCAATCCCATCCATCCTTGGGCCGAAAAAAATATCACGTACCAAATTTCATCGAAATATCTTCAAAATTGCGCCCTGTACTCTGCGCAAAAGCTTTACATGGACAGCCAGCCAGCCAGATGGACAGACGGACGAACGGACGGACGGACGGACATTGTTAAATCGACTCAGAAAGTGATTCTAAGCCGATCGGTATACTTTAAGGTGGGTGTTGTACCAATATTTAGGGGCGTTACAAACATCAGCACAAATCCAATATACCCTACCCACTATTGTGGTGTAGGGTATAAAAATGTATGTATGACAATTACATTTGATTGCATGCACTAAAAGAGAATTCCCTAAATTTGTGCTATTTGCAATTGCTATTACCAGTAAATTTGCTAGTATCCACAAGGGAATTCCCCTAAATTTGAACATATTTCGCAAAAATTAAAATTTTACCAAAGCCCAAAAGATTTTTAATCATGCTAAATGGAATAAAATCGTGTAATAAAATGTATTTTTTTTTTCAAACCGTGTTATATCAAAACCGTGTAAAACAGAATTAGGTGTACTCGTCAAAGAAAAAGATTGTAATTTAGGGAACATATATTGGTTATATTAAAACTAGATTCTAGTATCATTTCAATATATCTTAATAATACTAAAACAAAATTTATACAATTTCCAGTAAAATGTCAGCTAAATTGTAGGTAGAGATAAACTAGTTTAAATAATTTTTTCTTGGTATTATTATAACACTATTTAAATCTTAAGATAATTGACAATGATTTACATCTTGCTATACCCCTCCTCCTACATCCCTGTCCGTTTCTTTCAACAAAGTAAACACATATTAAAAGCACAAAGTTCAAGAGACCAGAACAAAAAGTGGACAACCAGAAAAAATCCATAAAGAAGAACCAAACAAAAAGACACCGACTTAAATGACACTCAGGAAAATAGTGACTGACTGCATGCAGTCAGTCAGTTACAGAGAAACTAGTGATGAACAGCAGCAGCAGCAGCACTTAAACAAAAACAGAAAACAGAATATTCAAATATAAAGTGGAGTACAAAGAAAGGGCAACAAATAAATAAGAGTAAAGAAAAACAAAGGAGATCGTACAATCTCAACCTTCAGATATCCTACAAAGTATATTTTTACCTATTTAAAAGAAGAATGTTTGCAACAGTTACTGCTTAAAGGAAGTCGAAATTATCCAAAATACAAAGCAAAACTTAATGTCGACAAAACTATACATCATTGGCGTAAGTAGCGCAAGAACAATACGTGTGGATGTTGTATTTTATTGTTACAATACGACCACTTATTCTTTGCTACAATTTTATAACTAAATTCAACAATTTCCTTTAATGGACATAAACATACATATGTCTACACATACAATTTAACCTCGAACAGCCACCGCATCCCGAAATATAAAAATGAATAAATTTAGCAAAAAGGCAATGGCTTGGCAAGCAATTTGCAGTTATGGTCTTCAAAACATTCATTTTGTGATCTCTTGAATTATGACATGTAATATTTATATAGGGTGTTTTTTTTTAGATGTATAGAATTTTAAGTATAGAATTTTTTAACTGGGGGCCATTTTGTCAGCTGCCAGGTGACTAATGTTTAGTTTGGTTTGGCATTTCAACATGAATAGACTGATGCCTGAATAACGCTTCCAAACTGTGCAAATTTATTTTGAAAATCACAGTTCAATTCAAAATACATATCGCGCATTACGTCCATTTTACGGTCAACATAATCGTCCATCAGAGCAATTAATTCGATTAACTATGCAACGTTTTCCCAACGCCTATACTCTAAATGATAACACGCCTCCATAGGGACGTCGTACAGTGCGTACAAAAGAAGTATAGCATAAAGGAAGACCCGCCATTGTGCATAGCCACTGATTTGTATCCATCCACCTTATAGAAAGGTCTTAGTTTGCAAGTTTACAAAATCCAATTCTCTTTTTACTCACTTTTGGTTGAATGGATATGTTAATAAACAAAACTGCCGTATTTGGAGTGATGAGAATCCTCAAATATATGTTGAGACACCGTTACATCCAAAAATAAAAAAAAAACTGACTGTTTGGTGTGGCCAGAACGTTACAGTCAATGGTGACCGCTATAGAGCCGTGATTACTGACTTTTTCATCATTAATTGAACAATCAGGAGTTTTGGTTTCAACGAGATGACGCAACATGTCACACAGCTCATACCACAATTGTTTTATTGAAGGAAACATTTGGTAAACGCATAATTTCAAATTTCGTACCCGTGAATTGGCCTCCATGATCGTGCGACTTAATGCCGCTTAACTATTTTCTGTGGATATATGTGAAGTTGCAAGTGTATGCCGATAAGCCGATATATGGCCACAAATATTGAAAAAAGTCATCGAAAATTTCTACCTTCAGAATTGACTACATCCGAGTCAGTCATATGCCAAAAATCATATTTAAATTATACTATAAATACAGCAGAGTATCTTTCGAATAAAGTAAATTTCATGTCAATTTAAAAAAAAAATCATTTTTGTTTTATTCAATTTCAAAGTTCAAAAACATCTAAAACAAACACCCTATATAATAGAAAACCTTCACAAACATTTGCTGCCGCTTATTTTACGTTACCACACTAAATTAAGTTTTGATATACACGTATTTGAATCATTTTTATAAAGCTGTAATGGATTGGTATCGCAGAAATTATGTCATAGAAAATTTAAAGATTAGAGATACTATACAATAAACTTTTTTTTTAGTAATTTAAATTAAGTATGCTGAGCAGATGGATCGTAATGTTGTGCAAAAGCTAATGTGATCCCTCGAAATAAAAACCAGGAACTTTTATAAAAGGAAATTAATTTTAGTTTCTTTTATTAACTAGAGAAGGAATTGAACTAATATTTATGTTTTTTTAAGAGAAAAGTTTTTTATTCAGGCTAATAGTTCGAATAATCAAGAATACTATTGTAAAGTACTGGAACAATTGGCAAATTGCAATGCATTTTCTACCCTAACAAAGGCGTCATCAGCAATCTTCATTGTCCATGATCAATCTGTAAACATCATCTATTTAACTATAGTTTCTTCTTTTTTATTTTTTAAATAAAAATTATTAATTTATGGACAATAAGTATTCAATTGCTTTTTTGTTACATGGGTCAATTTCAAAAAAAAAAAAAAAAAAAAAAAAAACGTACACAACGTGTTTTGTTTTGCTTATTAAAGTTTTTTCAATTCGCCTGTAATAGTGGCCAATTTATGTAGAAATTGATGAAGCAGCCGGTGGTACTTTTAGGCTCTCAAAAAAATCATTATTTTTGGATTTTTTTTTCAAGTTTTCTATGATTTCTATCTTTAGCGACACACACCAAATATGTATAAAAAATCGCTAAAAATGTAAAAATATTTGAAATCCAAGCTTACTAAGATCTTCTTTTGCCCTTTGACCTTTGCTAAAATCATCTTTTCGATTATAAACAAAAAATCACGATTCAACATGATTTTTAATTTTTTTTTTTTAAATGACTAGTTATTTTAAAATTTTAAGATGAAAAACACAATTTATTATTTCCTATTCGAACTGTTAATTTTTAAATTTTTGATATTTATTTTAGTCGGGCTCGAGTTCATTAAATTTAATTTTCATTAAATTATTTTTACTGAAGGTAGGAATTGTTTTACAACTTGAAAAATTTTTATTATTAACATTGTTAATGATAATTTTCTTGGCTGGGATTCGAAACTGGGTTGTTGAATTTACATATGTTTTAAGAAACACCACCTTTTCTTATCACAATTCTTTTGCGTTCTAATCCTCTGCACTACTGCGGTGCCTGCTAGCCAACAGACAAACATCAATCTTTTAACCAGTGTTAATAAATAAAAATGATAATTACAGCAAATTTCGAACCACCAGGTAACACTGGTTAAAAGACTAAATAACCGACTAAATAAATATCAAAAAATTTCTTTGTATATTTATAACATTCAAAACTTGAATAGAAAAGGTTTTAAATTAATATGTACTTCATGTACAATGGCACCAGAGATTTGTGGCACAAGCCACAAGTGCAGTACTTGAGAAATAGATGAGTTCTTTTATTCCAAAAATTTACTTTCTAGTGGCTACTATATACCATATATATTATCTGGAATTAGGTAAGTAAAGACAGGCTTCTAAAACTACAATTTTTCTCCCTTCGTTGAAGGTGACAGAGTAGCTTACCATGTCACCTAAAGACATAAGCAGGTATATACCGATAACCAATAAGTCCTAATATGACTACTTGAAAATAAGACAGACAGTATATAGTAGGAAATTAAGTTACTGTGTAGTTATCAGCCATTACCATGTTTTTACTGCAGAAGATTATATCCTCATATGTTTTCAAAAAAGCCCTAAGTTACAAAAAATTCAAAATCATTTTAAAATCCTTTTAAATTTTAAGCTCCTTCATTTAAAAATCAAAACCAAAATAGGATTAAAAATAATATCTCCTGCAATTAAATATGTTGGTTTATTTGTCAAATTAGAGAGTTGTTGGCTTTTTTTTGCAAAATTTTTTAATTTAACTTAGGGCCTTTGCGAATTAATTTAATAATTTTCAAACATTACTTGGAAATGTAAAATTCTGCTAGATATTACTGGTATAAGTACTACATAAATTCAATTTAAGCACAAACACATTTGTTTCAAACATTCATTATTTTATGCACACATGAACATTAATAATTTGTATTTATTTTTTATTTCAAAAAAATAATAAAATGTATTTCAGGAAATAAATTTTGTTCATAAATTAAAACACAAATAAATATGGTCCCAATTGGAAGTCAAATTAAAATTATTCAATTATTTATATGGACTTTGTTTCAATTATTTTGTTACATGGATAAATCATGTTTAGATATGTAAAATATTTATGCCGTGTATGTATGTTTGCGAGTAAAGTGATACTGAAATAAACATATTAAATCGTGTTGATCCGGAAGTGTCTTAATTATTAGTTTGTGAGAGTAAATTTTAATGGTGATAAATAATCAGAAAAAAAAATCTTAAATTTACATCAATCAGGAAATGGGTTAAAAACTATTACAAATATTATTTAAAATAAACTTACCTTTTATATTATCGTATAAATTGCTATTTCGGCAAGAATCAGCTCAAGACAAACAGGTTGTTCACTGTAAATATACCAAAAAACACAATAGGGCTATCAGTTGAATGTTTGTACAAATAGGTACAAATTTAACTATTACACAAGCCGACAAAAAATAAATTTTTTTTTTGCCTTGATGTGAGGTCACACTTGACAAATATTTGCCGAAAAAGACGTAACCACTAAATAAAATATATTCTAACTTGTTGATTTAAGACAAGACACAACAAATATTGTGTTTTATTTTATTTGATGCTGTTTGATCTAGCAAAACTCTTGTAAGAGTAAACAACGTTAAACAAATTTGTGCTAAAACTAGTGTTAAGTTTTTTTGAGCAAATATTTGACAAATGTGACCATACCTTTGTGAAAATTTTTTTCTCCTCTCAGGAAGAGTTCATAGTAATTTTTATGGAAAAACACCCACAACTGGCACAACAAAATTTTAGAGAAGATACAGTTAAAGTAGAAGGGCTTTGAAAAACTATCGCTGAGTAGTTAAATAAGTTAAGTTAAGATTTGGAGAATCCAAATAAAACCGACAGACGAAAACATTCTTTGAACCTAGTTTCCTGCATATTTAATAGGTCTGAAGCATCCCTCAAGCTTTTTCGTTGCGATTCAAATTATCTATTATTAAAAAAGACCTCGATAAATTTTTTTCTTTTAAAAACAACTTTAATTTTTTAGCAAAAGTTGTTATTTTCACTTGAAACAATTTGAAAAGAAACAAAAATGGAAAATAAAAGCGTTCGATTATGATCACATTTTAGAATAAAACGTTCGTTTTTAATTTTAGATTTTATTTTAAAACCGATCAATTTTCATCACATAAATCACATGTGATGTGATCTTGTTAAAATCAATTTACAACGAGGTCTGATCAAAAAATAACCGTTATTGTAAATTTTTTCAAAAAGTATTTATTTATTAATCAATAACGATCTTGTCCCCTTCAAAGTATTCCCCCCTCAGATAAAATACACTTATGTCAGCGTTTTTTTCCAATCCACGAAACACTTTGGTATCGCCAACAGCTCCTGTTTCGATTTTTCTTTTATCTCCTCAATCATTGCAAAACGCTTTCCTTTCATCCGTGTCTTCAGTTTTGGATAGAGGAAAAAATCAGCGGGGGCCAAATCCCGTGAATACGGTGGTTAAGGCATGATAACGGTTTTGTTTTTGGCCAAAAAAAACTCACGCACAAGCATCGATGTGTGAGCTGGTGCTTTATCATGGTAGTATTCCTTATTGACTGTACGACCTTATAGCAAGAATTCATAAGAAAACATATTTATTAAACTCTTTAATAAAACATTTGAAATTGTCTAAATCAATTCTAACCACTTACAGTTTTAAATTTAATATAATTTACAATGTTCATATTTAGGTACAGTGGACTCCCGATAATTCGTAATTACAAGGGACCGGCCATTTCTTACGAATTATAGGGGTTTTCGATTTAGCGGGGTTACGATTTAACGGGATTCAAAAAAAAATAAATACGAATTAAAGGGGATTTTCAATTTATTTACTAAAACGATAAAAAAAAACATAAAAAACAATTGTTAAAAATAGAATTTATTCTGAACATATATTTTCATTAATGGCCGAACTTTCACCGCAGACTCTTTTAAATGTTATGTTATTCCGTTTTTTTAAGCGATCGAGCCAGCCACTGCTTGCTTTAAAATCATTTAGATTTAACTTTTTTGCTGCTTTTTCTGATAGTAATGGGCCACTAAATGGAATGTTAGACTGCCGGCACTGTGTAAAGCATAAAACTAAAGACTTTTCAAGGTCTGGATATTCAGGTAGTTTTTCGCGCCTTAGCTCACTGCCTGAAAATTTTTGCATAATAAATTCTCCTTATTGAAGGATTAAAGTAAGAGTTGATGGAGCAATTTCAAATCTTAGCAACGTCTATTTTTTCTCTCCATTGTCAATGGCTGCAAACATTTGTTGTTTTTGTAACACCGACAGAGTTTTATGCGTGCGCTTTGATATTCTTTTTTGTCATCCCAGCATACCATTCTAGGAGCACTCCGAAAAAGGAATCAGAAAATAGTCCAACAAAAGAGCATTTTCGGAGCGCTCCGAAAAAAGGAGTCAGAAAAGAGTCCAACCAAAGAGCATTTTCGAAGCGAAAGAAAAATTTGCTTGTTACTGTCCTGAGTCGGCACGCAATATGACTCATAAATTCCACTTAATTATGTGTGTACCAAAGCGTTGTTGTCGTGTTATTTGTGCTTTGAACAAAAAAAAAAAACATAGCTGCACCACACGAGAATGATAAAAACAAGATTACACAGAGACCAAAAAAACCTCATAAAAGACTCTTTTCTGACATTATCAAGAGCTCTTTCTGACGGACCATTTTCGAATGTGAAAGTTTTCGGAGCAATTATGATTGTTTTTTGGGCTCATAAAGAGCGTTAACGCTCCGAAAAAGGTGTCAGAAAAGACTATTTTTTGACTCATATGGCTTGCTGGGATTCATTAACAAACTGATCTTAAGAAAATAAACACACACAAGCAAAACCAAAAATTCTCGCAAAAAAAATAGCGTTAAACAAAAAATCATTCTCTCCATGTTTCTTTTATTTTTATTACGAATTATTACGGTTCATAAGAGGTAAAGAAGATTTTATTTGAAAAAAAAAAAAAATACGAATTAGCGAGGGGACCAAAATGTATGGAAATTTGACGAATTAACGAGATTTTTTCAAGGGACCGACAGTTTATTACGAATTAACGGGAATTACGATTTATTGGGGTACGAATTATCGGGATTTGACTGTAATTAGATAATGTAAAACATAAGTAAATTTCCTTCTAACTCATAAAATGTAATAAGAAATATGTTTAATTCTCGAACTCTATTTCTCAATAAATGGTGAGTTGAATAGATGATGTTTACAAGTAGATCTTGGACAATAAACATTGCTGATGATGCCCTTGGCAGGTTAGAAAATGTATTCCAGTGTGCCATTTGTTGTCTACAAAAATATAGTTTCACAATGGTATTCTTCGAGTTATTAATTAATAAAATGAACTCAAGCCGAATGAAAAATTCTTCTATTCTCTAAGAATAAATATAAAAAGTTGAAACATTGTATTGAAAAAGTAACTTAAATCTTGTATGTATATATGAAAAATAATTAAAATGATAAATACTTTTAAATTAACAACTTGTAAATATAATGATGATGATAATTTCTGAGAATTAAAATGTGTATAACAAACATTCTATATTTAAATGCTAATAACAAATAATCTATAAAATCTTATGAAAAATTTAAACTTATACTCACAAATACACACAAAAACAAGCACATATATATACATATATAGAAATGTCCATCCAATTGTCCTGAGTAAGGACACAATTTCCCTTATTTTGAAAGCTAAACCTTTTTATCAGACAAAGAATTTGAAATTAACCAGGTCCAATAATTAAGAATTTCCAATTTTTAGTTCCAAACATCTTATGTACATCATTCTATGGTTTTGATGTTTAGAGATCTGCAATTAAGTTTATTGTTGACCTCAAGCTTAAACTTATTTTTATATTCGCAAAAATCTTGAAAAACTTAATCAAACAACTTGCACTTCAATACAATGTTCAATAAATTAAGTGCAAATAACCATATAACAATATTTGTGTGCATCTGTGTGTTAAAATATTCAAATGGAATACATATACAATATATCAAATAAAAAAAAACACCAACTATAGATAAATTGTAGATGGTTACTCCAATTACAAGTCTAGTTCCATAAGACTATAATCCCAAAATAAAGAGAAGAGCCAAAAGAAAAAAAGAAAACCTTAAATGAAATGACAAATATAGTAAAAAGGATGTAGATGGTCAAAAATTTACACACATATACATTCGTACAAACACTTAAGCAAAACTATTTTAATATGAAACTTAGTTTAACAGCACACACTACATGTTTGCAACGTAAGTAGAACAAGTACGAATATACATATACATACATGAACATATTGTATGTGCACAGTAAGTATTAAGTATGACAGTAGGAAAAAAAACGTCTATGATTAGATTAGACTATGAGTATTACTTTTTAAGGTAGAGATAGCGCGTCTATTGGCCCCAGGACTCCTCCAATCTATCCTGGCACCAGAGACCTGCGCCGAGCGGCTGACAGCCGGCTGAGCCGAGCCGCCGACAAAATGTAGTAGCCGCCGAAACATTTTTCGGTTTAAGTCGTCTTAAAGCAAGCCGCCGTTTTAAACATTTGAGTACAATTTTTATTTCACAATATGTTAATAATTGTACCATTGTACTTGTTTGTTTTTGTGAATATTGTAACTTTTTCAAACAAAAAAAAGACGTACATACATATTTTTCCTTAGAAGCATACAAAAAAGTCTAAAAAATGGAAAATCAAAAAATTACAGATTTCTACCAAATTTCCGGCAATGGGAATGAATTTAACCCAGAATCTGACTCCGACCTGGCAGAGATAAATGATTTTGATAGTGACATTCGTGAATACGAAAAAATATTAAGAACTAAAAACCAAATAAAGGTAAAACCAAAATTGTCCTTAATAAGATCTTGTGCTTGGAACCATTTTTGCCAAATTGCTATTTCAAAGAAAACTGTTTAGGTTATACGAGTATGTTAAGTTCGTTTTGAGGAGACTCCTATGCGTCTAAAGGGGTAATGAATTTGTTATCAATATAAATAATTAGTATATAATTATACAAAATTTCAACCTATAGTATGAATTTCATCTGAAAACGGAAAACAGTTGTATTTGACTTATGCGATCGCAATGATATTCACTATAGTGATTAAATATTGCAACTTCGGTCCAAATATATAAATTCTTGAAAATTTAAAAAAAGTAAAAATTTCACAAAAGTGTATACATACACTTACTCAATAAAGTCTGCGTTCATTGTTAAAACAAATAAAGAAGAGTTTAATAAATATGCTTAAATATATAAATAAATATGTAAATAATTGCCCACAACTTTTTACAATGAACAAATTTTAATATTGTTTATTGTTTTTAAGACAAATTAAAGATGTACTGCCGTATTTATAAAAAATAAAGTAGGCTTGAAGTGTGCTTTAAGATAAAATGTTCATACAAAATTTTCTTAAAATACACTTGAAGTCTACTTTAATTTTTTATAAATACGGCAGGTACAGTTTGAAAGTACACTTTTGTCGAGTTTTGCTGTTTTTTCAGTATTCAAGTCATCACAATTCTGAACAGGAAAAGGTTTTCAGTCAAAAATTCAATAATTTCATGAACACATTCAATATATCTGTGGCAAATTGTATTAAAATGATATTTTTGAAATGATTCTCCCAAAAGAGTATTATTATTGTTTTACTTTGTTATAAGTCTTTAGATAACATTACTTAAGTTTATGGTAATAAGAGGAAAAAAAATTTCAGATTTGGCGTTTCTACTTTGACATTGAACCTCAGCTATTATTTGCGGCAATGCTTATGGCATTGACGTGAGCGCGAAAAATGTGAAATAGGTTCGTTCCAAGACAAAATCTATTCTGTCCGTAAATGCCAATGAAACGGAAAACTTTACTAATGCAGTTTGGCATGTACAGATGTGCTGCAGAGATGTGCGGCCATTTAATATTGTTCAACAAGGTTTTATAGATTATATGAAAACAATTAAACAAAATTTATAACAAATCACAGGCATCAGCAACAACTTCAGGCGTGGCAAGTCGTTCTGCATTGAAAGATGTATGTAATACATACAAAACAATAATATTAAATTTTTTAAACACCAATTGCCCAACAAATATTGCCCTGGTCCTTCCCATGTGGCCCAATTCGTATTAAAATTTCAAATTTGTCAATACTGTTACAGCAATGTTGATGTTAATGGGAATTTATAACAATATTAGTACTTATTGAAATTTCATGGTACATGCAAATTTTCAGCCGGCTGACAGGCAAATTTGAGCCGCCACCGTCTTGTTTTAGTGGCAGCCGCCGCCGCCATCAAATTTGGTCGGCGCAGGTCTCTGCCTGGCACTGCGTCATCATATCATTAGAACTTTTTTGTGCTTTTTTTTTTTTTTTTTTTGCTTCATTATGGTTTCGATCCTGCGTCATGCTATCGTGAAAGATTCGGCACTATCGAGCATATTTCCCTAATAACTGTTTTAATGATGAGATAACACAGGTTTCCACTCTTCGTTTGACTTTAACTTTGTTTTAATTATAACGGGTGGTTAAATTTCAAGGGCCGATGTTGATTTTGAATAAAACACAAACTATTTCGGAAATTATTGTAATTTTATTTTATTATGATATACTGGAATTACTCAATTATGTATGGAATAAAATATCGGCCAAATGGGCGCCGCGACCACCGCGGCACACCTCCATCCGATGGTCTAAATTTTCGATGACCCTGAGGCATAATGGAGATTCTATGCCGTTAATGTGCCGGATTATCTCATCCTTTAGCTCTTGAATTGTTGCTGGCTTATCGACGTACACCTTTTCTTTCAAATAACCCCAAAGAAAAAAGTCCAACGGTGTCAAATCACATGATCTTGGCGGCCAATTGACATCGCCATTACGTGAGATAACACGGCCATTGAATTTGTTGCGCAAAAGAGCCATTGTTTCGTTAGGTGTGTGGCAAGTGGCACCGTCCTGCTGAAACCACATATCGTCCACATCCATATCTTCCAATTCGGGCCATAAAAAGTTCGTTATCATCTCACGATAGCGAACACCATTCACAGTAACTGCCTGACCGGCCTCATTTTGGAAAAAATACGGCCCGATGATGCCGCCAGCCCATAAACCGCACCAAGCAGTCACTCTTTGTGGGTGCATTGGTTTTTCGACAATCACTCCTGGATTCTCAATCGTCCAAATGCGGCAATTCTGTTTATTGACGAATCCACTGAGGTGAAAATGTGCCTCATCACTGAAGATGATTTTCTTCGAAAATTGATCATTGATTTGAACGCCCATTTTCATAATAAGTCTGGATAACTTTAACACGTTGTTGGATTGTGTATCTCTCCATGGTTCAAATTGAGTTAGTCTGAAATAGAGAAATGTCAAATAAAATTCGGAAAAAAGCTTGGCGTTTAGGTGTGGTTCACAATTTAGCCACCCTTTATTATCAGCTGTTATTGTCTCGCCTAGTTTGTTGTGTTTAATGTTTACCCTTCATTTGTCCACTTTGAAAATTTAAAAATGATATGCTTTGCTGTTCCTACACTTGCTCTACATGTCTCACAGTTGCCAGTGTTTCTAAAATTATACCTGTGCAAATACTGGCGTCCGTGGTTTGTTAAAACGTTTCTATGTGATCTTTCGATCCATTCTGTAATGTTTGAAATCAGATGATATTAGTCAGCTGATTGTCTCAAGCTGCCACCTTTTCTGTCACTGCTTCAACATACTTGATCTAGCATTTTTTTGCATCTGAGCTTTCTGTTTTACACTTTATATTAAATGTCTTGCACTCTCTTGAATTATTTTAAACTCCATTATTTGCAGATATGTAAGTGGGAGATCAGCAAGCACAAAAGCTGTTAATGTTGCTATATGCAGCAATAATTATTAATGCACTAAATCTTTAAGGCTTTTGCAATTCTATTATGTGGCTAATGTTTTTGCCACCGTATAAAATTTGTGAAAGGACTACGCTAGGTATTATTTTGGCAAGCGATGCTGCTGTTTTTAGTGCCTTGTTTCTAGCATTACATATGTGCTAAGCAAATCGAAAACTTGCCTCAAGTTTCCTCTCCAGGAAACATAGATTACATTTTAAAATATTGCCGGTTTCCTGTAGTATAATCCTCGATGTGGTAAAAGCCCTCCTGAATGTTACAAGTATAGCTTCTGTCCTGGCCGCTGCTAACTCTAGTCTAGGTCTTTAAGCCATATATTGCATCTACTTAAACTGTCGCTTGTAAATATTTCTATCAGTTCAGCTATGGGCTGCATATACATTTAACGCAATAAGTTTCGTGTTTAAAAGGCCATCGTACATGACGTTCCAGAAAAATGTTCCCAAGCACAGACACTTGTGGAAACCATCTTACAAATGTGTTCCAGATTAACGAGGGTACCTGTCTTTTCGTCATAACCTCAACGCAGGTAAACTCTTCACCCCACCGCATTGTATGTCCAGCAAGAACATACTTATGTACTTATGTAGGAATGGGAAAGTATACGATATATGACTTAGATAAGAGGGGTAGGAACAGTTACTATGCACAGAATAGGAATGGGCGACTGACTTGGAATTAACGGCATAGGAATGGGTGTATATAAGACTGGTAACAGACTGATAGTAGGACATTCATTTCATGGACGTTGAGTTGTGTTGTTCCATGTTGCTCGTATCAGTTTGAATTAATTTATGTTTAATAATTTAATTATTCTTCTTGTAAAAAAATGTGTTGCTGAGTTTTATTTTGAGGGAGATGACAAGAGGAAAGTTGAGAGTAGTCAAATTCTACCGTGATATTTGTTAATTGAGCTAGAGAAGGAAGTCCTATATGTATGTTTTGCAAACAGCACACTTGTATGAACTTTCCGTGAACATACAATTAGTAATTTCTCGTTCATGACTGCAACGATCAATGCAGCGAGAACGTTGCTTAAGAGCTTGGCCATCTAAATCTCTGCTATTCATAGCTTAGTCAATTAGCATGGCAACATCGCACTGACGGACCACTACTATCAAGGACTGAAATTAGAATTTACTAGGGTTGTCAAAGGTAGCTATCTAACACGTCCAAAGGCGGATAGTCAGTTACCTGAAACGAAAGTCACAATTTCAGTACATTTCCTGAGCAACGAGCTAAGTGTCTAATTTCAATGGATCCGTTGTTTCAGCAACAGCACCTAGAGACAAATTGGTGGCCCGAAGTTTGCTGCTCAAACAAACATAAGTCTTTGAACCAGTTTCCAATCTTCTCGCTTTAGGTATTAACCACAGCCACTAAGTGTAACCCAAAGGGACCTCAACTGTAGCTCGTTTCTGTATTTTTAATATGAAGTGTGAAACAAAAAATTTCATCGTTTTTCGATTTGTGCGAAAAAAGTGTTTCTGTACTTGAATGCGAAAACAGACAACGCTGATTCTGTTTTTATTGGAATATTTCCAGTAAAAAAGTGTCAACTGCAAGCCAAAAGTCAATGAAGAAAAAAAAATTTCATTCAGTCATCATTGCGCAAGCGATGAGATCACATGCGGATCGTTATTGTCATTTTTTCAGAAATTTATTAAACATTGTTGTTGGTTGCTTCTTGTTGGACGAAGCATAGCAAACACACGCGATTCAATTACAAGTGAACACGAAAAATAAAAAAAAAAGTGGTTTAGATGGACTTTTGTTTTTTGTTTTTCTCAAAATAACTGAACTCCACTGGTTTAAAATGTAAAAACCATTGGAGTTCATGTATGTAAAAAAAATGTATATGTAAATGTGTTTAAAAATATCTATATATGAATTGTGTGTTTCTCGCACCAATTTGAAATGTGAATTTTTTTGATAGTTCTTGTGCGAATCTGTTCGCAGAATTTTCTTACAGAAAAACTTTTTCTCATATTCTTTCAATAACTGTTGGAAAACTATTTAAATGACAGATATTTCTCACAAAATAAAGTTACTGAAACACTTGTGTGAGAAAAACCATTTTTTGTTTAGTTTTATACTGTTGCAATTCACTAATTCCATGCGGAAAACTTTACGATGCGCGAAATACAGAAACGGGTTACTGATTGATAATTATCATTTAGGGGACGAATTTAAAAGTTTTGAAACAAACAAACTCTAAATAGTTTCGAGCCCATTCACCATGTTTCATTACCAGTTTCATGGCACCCTAGTCACCATATATCTCCCAAGGCCATATATCGGACATAAACACCAAGACATTTTACCCCTTGAAGTCATCACTCTCAAACAACATTCTGTTATCCCAGTTGTCCGCTATTATTGTGTGCATGTAGTCAAAGACAAGTTTCTGTTTTCTGTCCTGAATTCCATAGCTATTTTTACTACTTCGTTTACAGCGTCAACGTTACAGCTCCCTTTGCGGAATCCATACGAGTACAGGTACATACATTGATATGTTTATTTATTTAGTTAATCCAAGGAAGCCTATCATGCACAGCGGTCTATAAGAGATATGTTACTTTAGAGGTTTAGAGGTAAAAAAAAACGTATTGTTGTGTGTTTCCATTTGGTTGGGAATTATCTTCTTTCAAGCATAGATTATAGGCTGTGTTATCAATTCAGGCCACACATCGCCTACTAACTTTAAAAATATATCATCGGGACCAGGACATTTTCCAATTTTTAGTTTGACTTTGACTAGTCTGACTATATAACAAATCAGTCGTTATTAATCTTAATCAGTCCCACAGTGTTTCCGTACTGTAGAGCATACGAGGTACAAACATATTTGTATGTGTCAACTAGTGAAATATTGTCGACACTTAACATAGCAACATTGTATGTGTGTATTAATATAAACATGTACATATACACACACATATGTACATATGTTTCATTGTATAAGAGTATTTTAATATGTACACATATTTCTATATAAAGATTGTTTTAGTTAGACAACAGAAAAAAAAACCTTCTAACACATTCAAAATAAATTGTATAAAAATCTTTTCATACATACATAAACATACATGTACGAGTACGCATACATTGTATATGTAATAATCAAATAATAGAAAATAGGAAACGTAAAAACAACAACTTCCCAAAAGTGAAACAAAACAAAAATTAAAACATCAAGACCAAGGAGAGCAAAGCGAAAGATTTTGTTAAAGAAAAACATAAAACCATTTTGCACAAGTACGAAAGAAAGTAGTTGTTGTGTTTTCCAATTATGTTTCAGCTGTTGCATAAAATTTATTTATTTTGTTATTATTAAGTCACAAAAGTCCATATTTAAACAATATTTTTATTTATTTTTTCTTTGGTCTCTACAAACTAAAAACAATAACCATACAACTAGTATAAAGAAAAATTTAAGAGATTCTTTAAACAAAATTGAATAAATTAAGATTTCTTTTTTTTTCATAAATATTTAAAGAATATATGTATGCATGTATGTATATACGAGTATGTAGGTAGGTACATATCAAAGTTTTGATATGAAAGCAGAATATAAACTTAAATAAAACAATGTCTCCTTTGTTTAAATTTAAATATTCATATGGTATTTTTCAAATTGACCCTACATTTAAACGAAATTACCAGGGTGCTGTAACTTAATTGGTTAGCGCATTTTATCATTAAGCATAAGTTGGCATTTGTAGCCCGGGTTCAATTACCAGCCTCTGCCACTCAAACAACAACAGTTTCTGACAATTATCATAACTAATATTTATCACAGCGCCCTCCTTCGGTGGTATACATAGCATTCAAACGCCACCGAAGTAAATTATTTAAATAATGGCTATAAATCAAGCTTTGATCAATGCGCCCCTACTCACCACCAGAGGCGCTGCAATTCTGTACTAAAAACAAACATAATTGCAGAGTTGTGATATAAAAAGCTTTCTTCTTTCATCACCTTTACTTCTTCAACTATTCCCTTTCCAAAGAAAGTAAGGCAAACATATATGGGCATATTAATTGCCTAAATGTATTGCTATATACCAGGAATGATACACAAATATCTCTAGTAAATTTCTCATTAATTTTCTCAGTAAAACAAGACACATTTTCATTTTCTACTAAAATCTTATTAAAATTTAGTTTGTTCTGTAACTAGATTGAAATAGAAATTCTCATAACTATTCTCATGCTCATAATGTTTTTTTTTTATAGATTTTTTACAATGAATACTGCAACTAGCTGGAATTTTCCAAAGTACATAACATATGCTTTTTTGTGTTATTCAATATACATATATAGAAAGTAATGAATATGAGTACTAGCTCCGTTTTTACACACATGTAGCTGTATCTGCGTGTTAGTATATGTACAGGTTTTATCAACAAGGACATTGTTTTCAAAATAAAACAAAAAATGTATATAAAAATCTTTCAGCTAATACAAAGCATGATTCATTTCGAGGTTCCCTAATTTAAAAAAAAAAGAACACAGAAAATTCAAATTTAATGGGGAATGTTTCTTATCATTTGAAGGAACATTCTTTGGCATTTAGTTTTTAAAGATTATGTCTATCAAATGTTGCTACGTCGCACATGGTATATCAGTTGAGTTTAATTTTCGATGACTCATTCGAGAATTTCGACTGGTAACTGGCGAATGATATGCGTGATGTTTTCCTCTAAGGCCTGAATCGTAGCGGGGTTGTCCGCATAAATTTAAACTTTACATATCCCCACGGGAAAAAGTCTAACGATATGATATCACACGATCTTGGTGGCTAATCGACCGGCCCAAAACGTGGAATTATGTGCTCAACGAAGTTTTCTCTCAATAAATCCACTGATTGATGCGATGTCTTGCTGAAACAAAATGTCGCCGAGACTACAAACTTCTATATCAGGCATCAAATAGTCGGTAGGTCTTTCCATTATGAAATGCCAAACAATACCAAACAAAAATAACATGACAGCATGACACGACTCGCACTTGATCTGTCAAAAGAAAGCAATTGAAAAAAGTATCTCTACTTGAAACACCCATTAGATGTGAAATTATATGGGACTGTTATTTACTCGGATTGTTTAATCAAAATTTGCAATCATATTTTGGCAAAATGGTAGATTTAATTCATTAATCGCGTTAAAGATTTTGAGTTTTGGGCATGTAATCCATCCGATTGACTATATCCGGAAACGAAATGCCGGTGTCCACTGAATTGAAAATTTTAAGTTAGTTGAATAATAAAAGTTAACATAGCCGTCCAATAAGTAATGCAGTGGTTTTAGGTCAATAAATTTCTTTAAATTATTTTGTTAACATCTCTCGATTTCGCAATCCCTTCACTGGCAAAGGCTCTTGGATTATCAGAAGTCCAAATGCGGCAAGATTTTATATCACTTAAAAAAGGGTACCAAAGATTCGATACAACATATAACAATATTTTACATTCTTTTTTTTCTTACCAAATATCAAGCAAAAACAAAAAAGCTTTATGTACATGTGAGTTGAAAATCTGTAAATGTTGGTAATTTCATATTCAATGCTACTTGTATTACAACTTGACTTTAATATTGCAAAGCTAAACATAAAGGTAAATGCAACATACACCTCATATACTCGTAGACAAGAGTTGCTAGAGTTGCTGGCATCCAATTTTTATGTAAGTTTTACATATCTTTCATTTGTTTAAATTATTTATAGTTTGATTTTTTGGCAAAACTAAATAATATGTTTGCAGAAGAAAATTATAAAGAAATATAAACTAAAAAAGTTTGTTTTAAATGCAAGTAAAAAGGAAAAAGTCTGTTTATTCGAGCTTATAGAGAAAAAACAATTTTTTTAAAGATTTTCATTTAAGCAAAAATTTTGCTATAACTTACACCTCGTTACACACATTCTGTCCTATGAACCAAATATACTTTTTCGGAAAGGGGAGAAAAAATAAAAATACATGTGTATCGGCGATTTTCATATACACGTCAGAATTTTTTTTATATATAAAGTATAAAGCTCGAAGTGTCCGTCTGTCTGCCCGTGTGAAAGACTTTAAATCGATTTTTAACCCTTTTTCCGTGCTCCAGTCGAGCTTAATTTTCTTAGGCAGACTCGTCAAAATTTTTAAAAAAAATAGATTTTTATCAGTTCTCAGATCTTAATAACAACTATCATATCTTCTATGACAAGAAACCGTGCAATAAGGCTTATAGTCCAAGGTCATGGTTATTGTATAACTGTCCGTCTGCTATGGAGACACTACGCAGAGTCCATACGTTAATGCCATCGACAATTTCGATGTCAACATAAAAAACAACACATTTAATAAAAACCAGAACTAAAGTGAATTCTTGCAGAGGCGGGGGAAATGTAGGACCCCCATTTTCTCATAAGGTTGTACACGCCTACAGCAAGTTAGATATGATCGTTTTTTTATTATATTAATTAAAGTGTACTACTTTGGCTTTCATGCAAATTTATAACATGTAATTTCATTTCCGTTAATTATATATTACTGCATTCGTTTCAAGTTAATTTGATATTTGTTTCACATAAAGTATTTGTTTCGCTATTAATCCTACTAATAAACTTTTGATATATCTATTAAAATTATTCTACAAGTAAGAGAAATATAGAAAAATGCTTGCTGTACGAGTTTCGCTTGGAGCTACTGTATAGGGATATAAAAAAAAACTTGCTGCATGAGCTTGACCGCCAACCATTGTATATTCAAAAACTATTTGAAATTATATTTATTTTTAGAGAAGGATATATATAAGTTTGTCATTCCGTTTGTAATTTCCACAGTATAATTTTCCGACCCTATAAAGTATATATATTCTGGATCCTTATAGATAGCGGAGTCCATTGTCCGTCCGTCTGTTGAAATAAATTTTCTGAAGTCCCCAGATTTCTTCGAGATCCAAATCTTCAATAATTCTGTCAGACATGCTTTCGAGAAGTTTGCTATGTAAAATCAGCAAAATCGGTTTAGGCCAATCAGAGTTATGGACCAGTATGTGAGACAACCTACATAAAAATTTTATATTTTTTGTCCATTTTGTATACGTTGTTTTTATGATAAAAGAAGAAAGTGTGCGGAAAATAGTATGAATCGGTCCACGATTTCTTATAGCCCCCATACAAAAATCTTCCCGAAATATTGCTCAATTATACATGCCTATAAAATTGGAATATCAAGACGAAATTCTGCAAAAAGAAGTTTTATGCAAAAATAAATCGCAAAACGAATTTTTTTTAGTTCGGCTCATGTTTGACCATAGCCCCCATATAAAGTACACTTCCAAAATTCACTTAAATACATATAAAACAGATATAAATAATGTTAAACGGCTAAAATTTGACATGAATAATCTTTATAGGCAAATAATTTGTTGTACTAAATTTTATGGTGGTCGGCCTAGAATTGGTCATAGCTCCCATACAAGGACCACATCTGAAAAAGACATTTATCCCTATATACAGACTCAAAACGTTGCACAGATCATTTACATCCAATCCAAAATTTTACACGTATCATTTACATACATGCCTACATACAGATTTAACCCATATTCGGTCCATATTTAATAATCATGATATATATCGTTGGAAATGTATTTTTAATACCTTTTATTTCATGTATTACAAATTAACAGACACGCAGTAGTTCCCGAGATATAGGCCTATATATTTTCAACTTTACGGGCCCGCCCCCTCGAAAATAGGCGTAACCGCTAACAAATTTTTTTTGCTGGCATCTCCTCTAAAAGCCCTATTTAATGAAGTTTTTTTTTTTTTTTTTTTTTTTTTGAGCAAAGTCACTAAAACCGAATTGTTCCCCTTTTTTATACTCTGTTAAATTACACTCAAGATTATTATGAACATCAGACAAACTCTGTAAATTATGGTCAGAATTGAATGCACAACAAAGGTGAAGGGTATGTAAGATTCGGCATAGCCGAATATAGCACTCTTAATGTTAAAGTTAAAATATTACACAAACATTATGATTTAAAACCCATACAGACGAATGAGTAATAATTTAGATAAAGTACAGAAATAAATATTACTCATCCGCCAAAATTTATTTCATATACATATGTATGTACATAAATAATTTATTGCTCACAGACGAATGACTAATAATTTACATGAATAGCAAAAAATAAATATAACTTATACGCCGCTTACGGCAAATTTTATTCATGCTCAGTATATGATATTTGACATCAAAATTACTACACATTCGTGTGGCTGGCTTTTAGAACATAATTGTACATAATTAATTAACAAGTTCCGCACGCCTTATAAATTTAAAGAAATTTTCAACATTTTTAACCTGAAGGGTACACAAATCTAGTTTGGTGTCAACAAACATTTAAATTGAACATTTTTTGTCATGCGAATAATTACACTAGCAACAAAATTAAATGTTCATTTCATGCAATCGAATAGCAAGTATGAGAATTATTATTGAAGTTCATGCCAATAGCAGTCAATTTGGCAAAAAGAACTCTCAAATTTGTTAATGCAACCGAGTGGTGAAATTTATATCTAAGTTTACTGAACTATAAGATTCCATAACTACGAGGGCTGTTCGCAAACCTCTTAGCCTAGCGCAGAAAGAGAATAGTTAGTTTTTCAAAAACATTTTTATTTTTCAGTGTAATGTCCTGAAACTTCAATACACTTAGTCCAACACTTATCTAGCAATTATATCCCTTGATTAAAATAGTTTTCCTCAGGGCCTTCAAAATAATGGTTTACAATTGTAATTGCATCTTCATTTAAGGTAAAATGTTTGCCAGCTAGGAATTTTTTTATCTTTGGCAACAGGTAAAAGTCACTGGGAGCTAAATCAGGAGAATAAGGTGACCACCCACCTCGCAACTCGTACTTTAATTCGTTGATTTTAGCCATTGTTTTTTTTTTTGTTGTAAGCCAGGCCCTTTTTCTCGAATTTTTACATTTAGCTGACCCAAAATGTTGCAATAGTACTCTGAATTTACTGTTTTACCTTCTTGCAGATAGTCAATCAATAAAATACCTTTGAAGTTCCAAGAAACCGTTTCCATAACCTTATCAGCCGATTGAGATGTTTTTGCCTTATTTGGAGCATTTCCTCCAGCTTCAGTCCATTGCTTGGGCAGTTCTTTTGTCTCTGCTATAAAGTGGTGGATTCGTGTCTCATCAAGAGTTATGAAACGATGTTTAAAATCCATTTTATTTTTCTTAAACGATTCAAACAAGTTTGAGAAATATTCATTCTTAGGCGTTTTGTACAAATGCGGCACCCATTTTGCAGAAAGCTTTTTCATCTTTAGTTCTTTATGCAAAATTCAATGGACTCGATCATTTGAGATGCCAATGATATTATCTATTTCAGGCACTTTTATTCGTTTTATTTATTTTATTTATCCATATCATGCACTTTGGCTACAAATGCTTGTACATAAGACCACGTTTAAATTCAGCAACCCAATATTTTACTGTTGCATATGAAGGAGGAGTTTCATCTAACATATTCATCATATCATTATGAATTTCTTGTCCCGATAAAATTCTTTATTTAAATATAAAATGACATCACGAATTTCCAGTTTTTCCATGGTAAAAAAAACGTGGATGCATCTTTTTTGAACACCTGTTTCCATATGAAGAAGTTGGCAAATCGAAAAGTTTCCAAATCACTTGGTTTTTTCTGTTTATACCGCGTTCTAGGCTAAGAAGTTTCTGAACCGACCTCGTATTTAATTATGTATATAGTGAGATCTCTCAGATCGGTTCAAAAACAGAAAGTTGTTATCGTTTGTAAATGTTACACACATATACTCAAAGTAAGCCACTTTGGGCCTTGCAACCCTGTCTTCTGTACTCTATAAGGCCCAGATTGAAAACATAAACTTCGCTGCATCCATGGTGAAATTAAATACAAGGTGACAGCATAGCGCCAGCTGATTATTTTTTGCTCTGTTCATGGTGAAATTGAAAATGTCAAAAAGTTGTTTACAAATAGTCAAAGTTTATATAAAAACGTTACCAAATTATTTTGTTTTTGAAAAATTGAGTTTTTTCGCCGTTTTATCTGCGTAAAATAGCTTAAAAGTGTTAAAAAAAAACTATATTATATTGAATAGTGTGTTTGTTTTTTGAGTTGTTTTACTAAAAGTGTTAATTTTTTTCTGTAAGATAAATGTTAATATTCCTCTTTAAAAGTGATTTTTTTTTGCTGCAGAAAAATGCGTTGTTGCATCTTATGCCGAAAAAAGGAGTAGCTGGAAGTGGTACTTTTTTTAAGGTTCCTCAAGACCCAAGAAAAAGAGAACAGTGGAGTAAGTTATGCCAAAAGAATCTTACTCCAAGCAGCTTTATTTCCAATAAAGCCAGTTCGAGAACACACTATAAATTTTTTTTTTATTATGAATATTTCCAATCTTTTATTTTAAAATTTGAATAAAAATAAAAACTCTTTTGGAAGAATAAGACTGCATTAATTTTAATTAAAACATTATTATTAGAGGGTTCCTTAATGGTGGGCAAACTGAAAATAGCCTTAACCACATTAAAGTTGACCTCTTTGAGAGACATGTTGTACGCGTAGCGGGAAGAATTAATTTCGGGTATATAGAAATCTGGATTTGATTTCTCCTGAAAACCTCTGGACAAAGAATCGACCACTTACGATAGGAAAACTAAAAAATAAAGTAGCCTGTATTAACAAAATTATACCAATCTGTTATTTAAATGGCCTCACTATTGGCATCATCAGGTAGGGGAGAAAAAGGTTGTGAATCTTCTTCATCACTGCTGGAAAAGTAATCACTTTCATCCTGTTTCAGAGGTAATTTCATAATTTTTATAGCAGCAGTCTTAATTGCCAATATATCAGCCAATTGTTCACCTTTCGAGCATACTGTTCGCGTGGCAAGAGGGAAACACAGATACGACTGTCTAGAATTTCCTCATTAATCAAAATGCCCCGAACAAAATCATCACGAGTTTCGAAATTGTTTAAGAAAATAAAATAAAAAATTTTTCACTACTATTGTTTTCTGTTTTTATCCATGTTTGTATGTTTGTTTTCTTTATTTTATGCCAGATGTTTTTGACAGTAACGAAAGTATTACACAAACAAAAATGCCTGTTGTTCTTGCCTTGTTGTAATTGTTGTAGCAATGCTGTCACCTTGTATTTAATTTGCATCTCTTTTATGGACAGACTATTCGTTTAGAAAATAAGTTGAATTTAGAATGAAGTTAGAATTTGTTGCCCCATTTTCTCAAATTTTCCACTGTGTAAAATTTATATAACATAAGCATACAAACTTTCAACGAAAAACCGAGTAACTGCCAGAGAATCCTTGATGGCCAAGTGGCTAATGTGCTATTTAAAAAATAAAACTATCCCGTGCACTTTCTGTTTCTATTCCATCTCAAGAAAGGCCTGTATATTTTAGTTAATTTTTGTACTTTTTAGCTGTTTTAAATAAATTATTACAAATTTATTTTTTAGTTTTATAACAGCAATAACAATGTAACGATTTTTCTAAAAATGTAAATTAAAATTCAGCAACTCTAAGATGGTGGCCTTGACTTTTAACAAATTGTGTTGCAATTAATTTACGCATTAATAAAAAAAATATTTAATAGGCAATTCATTTATATACGAAAAAAAAACCCAAAACAAAATATCTATTACAAAAAAGTTTACAGAACCTTTACTAATTAGGGATAAATAAACTTGTACAACAAATATAAAATTCAAATACAGTAATCCCTTGACTTAGGTCTCCATCAATTTTGATTCGATTTCAAAAAACAATTCCATTAAGTTTCTTGATCTCAAATCAAAGACAAAAATAAAATAACAAGTTTTCACAGCCTTAGGTGTAAGATTTTGCTAGTATATACAGCAGCTTTGACCAATTATGGGACCATCATCATAAAATTGTCTCGAACGTTTAGCTTTAACAGGTCAATAGATATTTAAGTAGCTTTTGGAAGTAAACTTTATATACACTGATACAGAATTTTGTATGGATATTGCCATTTTATAAGTATCTAGGTACCATTTACCGATATTTCTGGAAGAAATTTGTAGGAGACTATGAGAAATCATGGACCGATTCTTACTATTTTCATTACAGCTTTCGGTTTAATCATCGGAGTAACGTGTACAAAATTTTGTGGCATTAACTGCAATTTCTTAAAGCAAATAATTTGTGAAAATATCAAAATTTTTTAAAGGCTGTCTCATATTTTTTTTTATAACTCTGAATAATTCCGAATATCAATAAATATATTTAGCAAATCTGGTTAAGAATAGTGGTTTAATGTGGACGTGAGAGTGAGTGTTTTAGAATTTCATAAAATGATATACTTTGTTAGGACTCAGTAAAATATTTATCAATGTTTCACACAGAATGACAAACTTACAAATACTCTCAAACACCAATAGAGGAAATTAAAAACCAATGATGACCTAAAACGAGGGATTACTGTACATATAATACTAACAACATGCCAGAAGTTTTCCCAAAAAGGTTTTTTTTTTCTTATTTTTCGTTTTAATTTTCCAACATTATTAAATCAGTTTAATTAATTAAAGGGTTATTTTAATGTTATGCAAATTAACAAAATGTTAAAAAATAAAAATTAAGAAAAGTTTTATTTTAGAAATTTCTTTGTATTGTAAAAAAAAAACCTAAATACACTTGCAATTGAAAAGTTGGTTATTTTGAGTGTAATTACAAAATTTTAAATGCTCATAATTCTCCGGTATTTTGAATGTTATTTAACAGTTGCAAATATATATGTACATACAAGCTATAAGAAAACTAAGAAACTCTTAAAACAAGCTCATAATATATAGAAAAATATGCAAAGAGAAAAGTTTTAATTTTTAATTTTTCATTTATCATAAATATTTTGGTTAAATAAAACTATATATGTATTATGACCATTATTAAAATACACACACAGGTAATACTATACATCTAAAAAGCTATTTTGAATATATTATTAAAATGCTAGGAGTTCTAGAAGCACTCATACTCTGATATGTAGAAATAGACACTTAAAACCTAATCCTAGAGTAGTTACAAGGGAAGGAGTCCTTGTTAAAATAATTTGTTATACAACTGAAAACAATACTCCTTTTTACTTAAATGCTAATACCGATTTGAAATTATCATGCTTGAAAATAATCTCACCTTCCCTGCACAAAATAAAGGTAATACATAACTAATTCCTAAAACGAAGACAGGATTCACAAACGCACTTATATCCTCATACACTCATGTGTACATTTACATTTACAATGACTTTTAGCTTTATTTATTAGAATTTAACTTTAAACGGATATAAAATAGAAAAATACTTAAAACTTCAACGAAATACACACATACTCGTACTTTTTATAGTTTGTTATTTGCTCTCATTTAGTTTTAGCATTTTAATGATGCAGAAGTTGAAAACTAATATGAAAAACTACTCGTACTAGAAGAAACCTATAGTATTCATGACCTATTACATAACATAACCTGAGTTAAAATTAAATTTAGAAATGAAAATAAAAACAATTTACAATTTGAAAATAAATACTGATTTGCATATGCGAGTAAATGGATAAAACAATAAGTAAGTTAACAAGAAGATTGAGCTGAATTAATATAATTATTAAATAAAATATTTTAAATAGCAAATCAGGTTATTTGATAGACTTACTTGAGCTCGAAACAATTTTATGATATGGTCATTTCCACACTAAGTGGAAAATGTTTTTCTTTATGTTTCAATGGCACGTTCTGATACTTAGATCATTGTTTGTTATCAGCTTTAGCTAAAAGTCACACAAACCATTTTCTTTTAAATTTCAAGCTGTGCCTCGTTCCCTTTTATAAGCGTTTGCATATGGGCATTTCCACCTAAAGTGAAAAATATTAATAAAAAATTACTTTCTCCAAACTCAAACTTTTTAATTTGATTTCTTTATGTTTCAATGTCACGTTCTGATACTTAGATCATTGTTTGTTATCAGCTTTAGCTAAAAGTCACACAAACCATTTCATTTTGAATTTCAAGCTGTGTCTCGTTTGCTTTTGTAAGTGTTTGCATATGGGCATTTCCACCTAAAGTGAAAAATATTAATAAAAAACAAGTAAGAAAGTATTGTCGGTCAAGCCCGACCATATAATACCCTACACCTATTATATGTAAATATAAAACAGTTTTTCAAAAGTTGGCGTTATATGGGAGATGTCACCTATTTTGAACCAAAATTCAGTGTCATGATTTCTGTGAATATAAATATTATATGTATTAAACTTTATCTCGATATAAATACTTTTAAAACATTTATGGAAGTTAAAGTGAATTATGTAGAGGGTCTTATATGCGAGTTTCGACTAATTATGGACCGACCATTACAAAATTAGGTGCCATTATTTCTGTATATAAGAAACTTATTTGTGTCGAATTTTATTTGATTACTAACATTTTTAAGAAATTTATACTCTATAAAGTGATTTTCGGAAGTGGGCCTTATATGGGAGCTACGACTAATTATGGACCGATCACAATAAAATTGTACCGTAAAATTTGTATGTATATGAAATATATTTGTGTTCAATAATATTTTGATACCAACATTTATAAGAAATTTATGCTCTTTAAAGTGATTTTCGAAAGTGAGCCTTATATGGGAGCTACGACTAATTATGGACCGATCAACATAACATTTTACCATATTATATGTATATGTACGAAACATATTTGTGTTCAATATTATTTGGATACCAACATTTTTAAACGAGTTATGCTCTTTGAAGTGATTTTCGGAAGTGGGCCTTATATGGGAGCTACGACTAATTATAGACCGATCATCATAAACTTCCGTCATATTATATGTATATAGATGAAACATATTTGTGTTCAATATTATTTGGATACCAACATTTTTAAAAGAGTTATGTTCTTTTAAGTGATTTTCGGAAGTGGGCCTTATATGGGAGCTACGACTAATTATGGACCTATCTTCACTAAATTTATAGATGTGCTTTAGCTTCATTTACTACTCATCTGTGGTAAATTTTGTTTTCATACTTGCATAATTCAAAGATTTATTACCGGTAAACCCCAATTTCGGGAGGACATTTGTATGGGGGCTAGGTGAAATAATGGACCGAAAGTGATTCTGAGCCGATCGGTATACTTTAAGGTGGGTGTTGGACCAATATTTCTGGGCGTTAGAAACATCAGCACAAATCCAATCCCCACTGTTGTGGTGTACCCTACATAACATAATTAAATCAAAATTTTTAATTTGATTTTCTTTATATTTCAATGTTGCGCTCTAATACATAAACCATTGTTTGTTATCAGTTTTTCGCAATCGTTGTTTAAAAATTTATCTTTAACTAAAAGTCACACAAACCATTTTATTTAGAATTTCAAACTGTGTCTCGTTCGCTATTTTAAGCATTTTTATTATTTAGCATGCACATATGTATATATTAAAAACGCAAGTAGTAGGTAGAATTAGAACCATAAATGCGCAATCTAAATTGGCAAAAACAAATAGCAGCCTGGTGAAGGAAAAATAGAGTGCTATATTCGGCTGTGCCGAATCTTAAACACCCTCCACCTCATTAATTTGAGACAGAAATTGTGCAGTTAGTGTTTCATAACTATAATTACATTTTATTTTAAATCAAGCATAATACTATAAAAACAAAAGTGTAACAGTTATTAATTCTTATTATTTACAACAATTTGTTATAAAATGTCACGTGATTCGTGATTTTGAAAAAGTTGAATTTTCTATTTATATAAACAGTGGCTTAAGTTTTCGAGCAATTGCCAATAAAATTAATCAATTAAATGTTGTAGCAACAATCTTTTCAAATACGTATTTTTAAAAGGTACAATCGCAGAATTATCAACTATACCAGCAACGCAGTGAAGAGTCTTGGTGAGATTATTAATGAATGTAAGGTAAATCTATACAAATTAGCTACAAGTAGATTGCTAAGAAAAATCCCAGATGATTACTGGGGGGTTACTCCGTATTTCGATTCGAAAGCAAAAGCTTTCGAAACACAATGTAAAAAGTATACAAATTCGAATGATTTTCTTTTCGAATCGAAATACGGAGTAACCCCCCCTGAATAAAAGCTGGTGTGTGTGCCAAGGCTATTACTATGCCACAAAAGTGCCAGACTTGAATTTGCTGAAAGAAACTTTCAAACTAATTGGAAAAAGGCAAGACGATAATCTTTGTTATATGTTTAACACTCTTTTTTAAAGTTATTTTCCGATTAAATTCAATACTGATGATCCAGATGGCTTCAACAGTTATTGGAGAGACCTATAAAAACAACCACAATATTTTTCAAAAATAAATTCCGGAGGAGGTTTGTTAGTGGTTTGGGGAGCTTTTTCTGAAGACGGTGCTTGATTTGGCGTTTTCAAAATTACTAGATGAAAAATTAGTGCTATTTTTAAAAAATAGTAATGAAAAACAATTTATTATTCAACAAGACAACGCACCTATACATGTAAGTCGCCACACAAAGGAATGGTTGTCTTCGAAAAATATTAATGTACTTGAATCGCCCGCATGTTCCCCAGCTCTTTCCCCATTGAGAACATATAAAGAATATTAAGCTGTCGTATTATGCTGAAAACCGACAATATGAAATCATATATGTATCTCCTAAAACAGTGAAAAATACACAAGATTATTACAATTGCTTTTAATTAGAAAGAAAGTAAATAATTATCGTTATTACACAACATTATATGAATAATTTCGCGTTCTAAATAATACTAAATATTGCCAAACGTAAATGCAAATATTTCACAAATATCGCTTATGTTCCAATTCACCGATTTATACATTCTCCTACATACATTCGAAACGAATTTTATTTTTAGTCACGTTCTATATCGCATGTTTATTGTTAGTATATTGGAAGCAACAAAACAACTAAATGAAAATGAAAAACATAAAATGTTTTTAAGATTATTAATTTAATTTTCCATTTGATGTGTACGACTGTCGCATTCTGTATTGTGGAAATGATAAATGAAGAAATTGAAAGCAATACCACCAGTCAAATGTATTTGGTTGTGACAAATAGTTTATAAAAATATTTCTGAAATTTACAAAGCTTTCAATATTTTTATATTTTTAAAATTAGTTTTTAGGCTGAATACATCATTGCACTGTGCGAAAGAATCAACATAGTTTGGTAATAATAAACTGGCTGATCAGATTCATATGTAATTTCACATACATGCAGCAGAGAAGTTATCGAGAAAAAGTTTTAACCGCAAACTCTCTAACATTCAGGAATGGAGTCTTGGGGTCTTAAACCTTACCACCTTAGACATGCATAAGTTGTGAGTTTTTGTATTTCCTAAAAGATTGTAGGATTAGGCTAGTAAACATGCTTGATTTATATATTAAATAGGTAGTTAGTGAATTATACAAATTTAAAAATTCTATCGGTTTTTTTTAGAAACACTTTATGATCTTTATGATATAATTAAAAACAAGTAAGAAAGTACAGTCGGTCAAGCCCGACCATATAATACCCTACACCCAGTACATGCATACTACAGTTTTCAGAAATGTGCGTTATGGGATATATGACCTATATTATTTCGATATAAATACTTTTAAACGACTTATGGAGGTTAAAGTTGATTTTCGGAAGTGGGCCATTTATGGGAGCTACGACTAATTATGGACCGATCATAATAAAATTGTACCGTATTATTTGTATGCATATGAAATATATTTGCGTTCAATATTATTTGGATACCAACATTTTTGAGAGAGTTATGCTCTTTAAAGTGATTTTCGGAAGTGGGCCTTATATGGGAGCTACGAGTAATTATGGACCGATCTGCACAAAATTAGATGTGATTTGGCTTCATTTACCACTCATTTGTGATGAAATTTGTTTGGTTGCTTGCATATTTCAAACATTTATGATCGGTAAACCCCAATTTCGGGAGGAATTTTGTATGGGGGCCAGGTTAAATAATGGACCTATTTCCACCAGTTTCAATCCCATCCATTCTTGGGCCGAAAAAATATCACTTACAAAATTTTATCAAAATTGCAACCTGTACTCTGCGCACAAGCTTTACATGAACAGCCAGCCAACCAGCCAGACGGACGGACGGACATCGTCAAATCGACTCAGAAAGTGCTTCTGAGTAGATCGGTATAATTTAAGGTGGGTGTTGGACAAATATTTCTGGGAGTTACAAACATATGCACAAATCCAATATACCCTCCCCACTATGGTGGTGTATCCAACATTTTATGTTGCACCGAAAGGTGGAAATGCCAATGGATAAATTTGGTTAAAAGTTTTGCCACCTCTTCCACTGTGCCTTCGGATAGTTATTTAAAATAATACCTGCAGAAACATTTGCTAACTCTTATTAGAATTCAACAGTTTACAGCAAAGTCATGGAGGAGGAATCTGAAATATATAGGAACTTAACAAATTTCCTCAGTACAAGGAGATCGAAATGTTTAGCGAAAAAGTTAAATACAAAAAATGGATTTCTATAAGAGAAAATACATTGCATTCTATTATGAAATAAATATAAATTAGGGGTATTTTTTTGTTGCATACTTATTATATATTGAAAGATTAAAGCAATCTGATTTCAAGAAAATAGTGCTAATACATATATTTAATGCTTGTCTAGTAACATAATTTTAAGGCAATTATGCGTACCAAATTACTTCAGACATATCATCAAATGATATGGGTAATTGTATTAAAGTCGCAATATATTAGTTATATCAGCCATGTCACAGTATTGAGTTCCTTTCGGAAGTGGAATTAATTCCGTATTTTACTTCTTTAGTAAAAGTAAAACGAAAAACTTTTTTGGAATGAAACCTAAAAATGTTGAAAATTCCACTACCGAATGGAATTAAATTCTGTGATATGGCTGTATGTGTGCATATTGAAATTATCTATCAAATTTACATTAATCTACTATGACCAAGGGAAGTGTCTCTTCAAATCGCTATATTTATTAATTGAGAAAGCACACAATGATGGCATTCAGATATTTAAATTATTATTATTAACATAAATCAAACAGTACTGCTGGTATTATTATTTTAAGTGAGTTCAATTTTAACGTATTACAACTTATATACAAAACTTTTCAAAGTGATTGTAATCCCCACTTGTATAAATTGTTTCTTTCTTTAATAAAATACATAGGATACAGTTTAAATATTTGTTATTTTAAAAGTTTAATTTATTGCATATTTGAAAGAAATTAACTTTCTCTGAAAATAAAACCCCAAAAGTATGCAATTTTAATTTTCTTATTTCTTATTATCTTTTGTTTTATTATGATTTCATTTGATGTTGGCAATTTACTTTGACACATTATTATAACTGTAATGCTATAAGTTAAATAAAATTTATTATATTTCTAAATAGGGAAATAAGGAATAAGAAAATATAGCAGTATGTTTAGGAATCCCTAAAAATATGCTAATAATATATTTGGTTGGACACATACGGCCAACGCCAACATTTTAAAGACAAAATGTCTAAAATATACACACACAACGGTTTGTTTATAAAATTAAATACTGAAATTGTATAAATATTAAAATGAAGTCCATTAAGGCTTAATTTATGCAAGCATGTATGACAAGTATATAAAATATAGTTTTTACCTTCTCAATTTGGCAAAGCCAGTTGTATTTCAAGCAGAGAAATTATAAATAACAATATCCTTATTTAATTCCTTTTTTGTTATAAATATAAATAATTTTCACCATAAAAAACTTTTTAATTTATTTTTGTTCTTTATATAAAGCTGCTAAAAGTATTTGCTGTTGTATATTTAGAAACATCATTTATAAACTAAACATTTTCTTTATTATTTACTCTATTATGTTTCTGATTTTCATTAAGTTTCGCCAAGCAAAAATAAATATTTTGAAAAAAAAATAATAATAAAAAGTTTAGTTAAGTCGAAAGTTATAATCAAAAAGTTTAAAAATGAAGCACGTTTTCACCAAAGAATCGAAATCAAACTGACCGCAAAACTATTTAATTCTATACCTTTGGGGTCTCAAAGTTTGCTTTGCTTTTTTTTCCTTACTTAATTTTTTTATTTGTATTTTTATTATTATTATTTCAGTGTTGTTGGTCGCTGGTACAACAACTTAAAGAATTATTATTTTTTTTTTTTTGTACTGCTGCTGACTTTTTTGTATGTAAAACCAAAAGTCTTTGTAGGGTAGAGGAGGACGCCAGGAGGTGTCGTGTTTATGACTGTGTGTGCTTTCTACACCATTTTTTATTATTATTGTTTAGTTGCACTCAATTCAATTTTGTGGCTTCTACGATTGGCAACACATTTGTTTTAGCTTAAACAGTGTGTAGCTAGAGTAAAGGACTCTAGGATTTGTGTTCAACAGGGTCTAAAAGTTGATTCGGGCACAATAATAAAAATAAAAATATAAAAAAACGTAGAAAAGTAAAACCACAAATACCAACATTAATAAATGAAAGTGAAAAACGAAATCTAGTTACCACTTTTTTATATATTTTTTGGTTTTTATTTTTATTTTTGTTTGGCCAACATTGCGACAGAGACGGTTTTTTATTACACTTTCAAAAACAACAACAACAGCTAAAGTGAAATAAAAAAGTTCAAGAAAATCTAGTAACAGTGTAGAAAATATACAAAAAAAATAAATGCTAAAAAAAATGAAGTTGACCCCAATACCAAACACAGAAATATCAAAAAAAAAAAAACATTAGAACTCTACGTTTGTACTAGTTTCTTTAGCTGACTGGTTGACTAGTTGGCGGGTTGGTTAGTCGGCTAATCATTTTACATGCCACACACTACATTCAACACAATGCCAAAGTATATTTTAACTGTTTAATACACCTGTCTCACTCCTAAATGTATGTAAATAAACTCAAGCAACGTAATTGCACAATATGTAAATGCTCAACTTCTGCTGCTGCTGCTGCTGCTGCTACGGCCGTCTGATATTGAAACTTGTGCCTACTGAGTTGTGACTTTATACTTGGCAACGTTTGACTAAATCTAATGCAAAGTTTTTTAAGTTTTAAACACAGACAAAATATGCTAATTAAGGAATTTATTTTTGTAGCCTACACTTAGGCTCTTTACTTGAACTAATACTTGAACATATGTTGGACACAGCTGTTTCAATAAGACTTTAAGTTTAATAGCCTACATATAGGCTGTTTACTTAAATCTGAATCTGATTCTAAAAGTGTTCCTTGGAGAACTAGTTTGTTATTTAACTCAATAAGTTGCTACTACAAAAGCACATGAATAAAGCAACTTGCAGTTGTTGACAGAAATCAATAGACAACATTTGAAAATTGTTTCTTTACATTTATCATTTCACCTACAGTATAGTTTCCTCTTAGATACTATTGCAAATACACACACACATGTACTATTTTTTATGTATTTGAGTATAAAATATACACTCGTTGCTTTCTTTTGAAATGGTATTTTACCCTTAAAAACTACTATAATGGCTGTTAAAGAACATGGAAAATAAATTTCACTTTCGTTTAGCGGATTTTCCACAAATTGTGTTTTTTGTTTTTTGTTTGCTTTAACACGAAATGTTGCATACTTTAAGGTTCTATGTAAACACTTTGACTTATTTAAGATTGCAAGTGTTACAAGGGGTCAAGTATTGTATCCAGTGCAGACGTCATAATCAAAATAAAATTTTAAACAAAATAAAGAACGCAAAATATAACATGTCCAGTGAAAAACTTGGTAATGACATGCCTTTATAGATTAATATAATTTCTTATTACTATTAAATTAATAGCATTACATACATAACATTATGTAGAAATTTTCTGGCTTATAATCTTTAAATACATATTTCATTAACAACTTTTAGACTGATAATAATAATGACAGTTTTTACCATCACAAAGTTATTACAGACAAAGAAGCTTATTTAACAGGTTATCAGAACTTTTAAAGCGATTTACGTATTTATCTTAAATACCGCTTTTCTATTGCGGTGAAAGTTTCTGCTCAACACGTTTGGTTTTAAGTGGTAATGTCTAGATAGTTATAAGAAGTATAATATGTCATGATACTTTCAGAATAAAAACACACAAGTATCACAATAAGTAAGAAAATATAATTGGTCAAGCCCGACCATATAATACTTTAAACCCAATATAAGTACTAATTTAGTTAAAAATCACAATTACACCGCAATTATAGAGTTAAGTCCGTGTAAATTCCATAATTCGACCCAAGCGTAACACCTAATTGATTAAAACTCTCATAAACAATCCCGTCGTATGATCAATCACTCATAAATGTCCGCCATTTAACGATTTTTTTTTTCAACTAGTGCTTATTTCGTGAATGGTAACACTTAGCTCATGTCTGATTTGACAGATAATTAGTTTTATCCTTCCGCTGAACGAATATGGTTGTGTATACGCTTGAACAACACTGGGAAATATTGCGACATTACTTTGAGAATCATGTTGCAGAATGTTTGCAAAAATTGCGTACGGATTTTAGAAGAAGAGAAGCACTGTCAGCTCCATATGTTCGTTATCTTGTGAAAAAAGTAAAAAAAAACTGGCATCCTCATCGATAAACCAAAGCGTGAAAAGCCAAAATCAGTGCGTACACCCGACAATATTGCTGCTGTAGCAGAAAGTGTGCGTGAAGCGCCATCAACATCAATTCACCGTCGTTCTCAACAATTGAACATTTCGGAGACATCATTGAGACGAATTTTGCATAAAAACCATGGTATGACGCCATACAAAGTCCAATTGGTTCAGAAGTTGAAGCCAACTGGCCAGCCAATGCGTTTTCGCTTCGCTAAGTGGGCCTGCGATCGACTTACAGAAGATGCCGATTTTGCCAAAAAAAAAAATCAGCTTTTCAGATAATGCTCATTTAGATCTTAGCGGGTAGGTAAACAAGCAAAATTGTCGCATTTGGGGCATAGAAAACCCGCACGCATACATTGAAAAGCCGATGCATCCAAAACGAGTCACTGTTTGGTGCAGATTTTGGTCCAGAGGCATAATTTGGCCATTTTTCTTCGAAAATGAGCAAGGAGTGGCCGTTACAATCAATGGCGATCGTTATCGGGCCATGTTGAACGAATTTTTGTTCACAAAAATTGAACAGGAGGATATTAGCAACATTTGGTTTCAATAGGACGATGTTTTGCGCCCTATTTTTGAAGATCACATTATCAGCGGCAGAGCTGATGACGTTTGGCCACCTCGGAGCTGCGATTTGACATCGTTGGACTATTATTTGTGGGGTGCCGTCAAAGATAAGTGTTACGCCGACAAGCCAGAGACAATTGACGCTTTAAAGGAGAATATTCGTGAAGCCATTGGTGAAATACAGCTGCACACAATCGATAATGTGCTTAAAAATTGGACCGATCGTATAGGCTACTGCATGAATGAAATTATTTTCCATTATTAACCAGAAGGATTGTACTTTCAAATAAAAAAAGAAATTTGAAAAAATATTCAGTAGTTTTTGTTTGATAGCATTTTAAAATAAAAAAAAATTATTTGGCGGACCCTTTATGTGTTTTTTCAGAAATTTAAAAAAAAAAAATAAAACCAGAAAAATAAAAAAAAAAGTATTTAAGTTGAAATATTCAAAAGAAAAAAGAAATAAAAAAAAAACATAACATAGTTTTTTTATTTCTAAATTTTCGTTAAAACCTGCATCAATAAAGGCCTTCTTTTGCCAACCTATTGTTTAAAAGGCAATGATACGATGATTTTTTAAATGAACATGATAAAGCCACACTGAAACCTAGACAGCAAGTTAAACAAAATACAGTCAGTAACAAATAACATTAACAACTTTATAAAAGGCGTAAATAATTCTAAAATATCTAATATAACTTCGCGAAAAATTATTGCATTGAAATCTTGGAACACTTGAATTGAACTTATGCACAAATTTATAATGTTCAATGTTTTCAGAGAAAAATATAAAATAATGTTGTAATAATATAGGAACGATTTCATACTATAAACAAGTAAGAAAGTATAGTCGGTCTAGTCGGACCATATCATACCCTATACCCAGTATGTGTGTAAAAATAATTTTTCATTAATGATTATAGGATCTATGATGTATTATGGGCAGATTATTTAAAAAATTTGAGAAATGACTTTTTTCTGTGCCTATAAATATTTTATGTGTCAAGTTTTAACGTGATTTTCGAAGGGGGTCTTATATGGGAGCTTTGACTAATTATGAAACGACCATCATAAAATTATGTGACATGATGTCCGTATATAAGAAACGTATTTGTGTTGAATTTTATTTCGACGTTTTTAAGAGACTTATGTTTGTTAAAGTTATTTTCGGAAGCGGAGAGCTATGACTAATTATAAAACAATCATTGCAAAATAAGGCCGAACTATTTGTATGTATATATACATATGAAACATATTTGTGTTCAATATTATTTTATCACCAACATTTTTAAGAAATTTATGCTCTTTAAAGTGATTTTCGGAAAAGGTCCTGATAAGAGAGCTATGACCAACTATAATTCATAATTATGAACCGATCTGCACAAAATTTAGGGTTCATGTACAACTTATTTGTGATGCAATTTATTGCATATGTAGACAAATCAAACATTTATGACCGATAAACCCTTATTTCGTGAGGTCATATGTATGGGGGCAAATTTAAATAACGGACCGATTTTTACTAATTTCAATCCCAACCATCCTTGGGCCGAAAGAATATCATACACTAAATTTTATTGAAATATCTTTAAAAATGTGACCTGGACTATGCGCACATTCTTTGCATGGACAAACAGACAGCTACAAAGACGAACGGACAGACATCGTTAAATCGTCTCACGAAGCAATTCTGAGTTGACCGGTATACTTTAAGGTGGATGTTGGACTAATATTTATGGATGTTATAAACAGCACAAATCCACTATGGTGGTGTAGGGCATAAATACATACAAGGAATTTCTTGGATTTCCCAGGAATGTAGTTCTTAGCTGTTTCCAACAACTAAATAAATTAGAGAGTCATTATATTTTCTGTTTAGCTCATTACTTGTTAATGAATGCATTTGTTGCTATTTCATGCAGAGTAAAATCCCTAGTACGCGGTAAACCAACATAAATTTATAATCAACATCTACGTTTTAAAATTACTAAAAATATTTACTTTAGTAATAATTATTCTATTCCTTACAATAACAGATTAATTTTATCTAATTAATAAGTAAAACTGAAAATATAATGACTCCCTAAAGTGTTTTTGGAATTTAAGGAAATTCAATTACGGACATTAATGGTTCATTCACTGAAAATATAACAACTCTATATAGAGTTTTTGGAATTTTAGGAAACAACTACGAACTACATTTCTGGGAAATTATAAAAATTTCATGTGTTTAATTTTATCAGTCATACAGAGTTAGCTAAAGAGAATGAAATGTTAATAACAACTACAAATATGTTTCACTTACATGAATCGCACACAATTAATGTACCTGTATAATTACATTCGAACAACAAGACTTAAGGAATGGTTGCACATGGCAAATGTTTAATCAAAAAAGCGTAACCACTTGTTTTAGCACTTTTTACTATTACAAGTCAAACAGCATCAAATAAATTAAAATTAAATATTTGTTGACTAATAATTGAATTTATATAATTTGTAGAAAACAGCTTTAGTATAAAATAGTTTTAGTATAAAATGATTTTAATACAAAGCGGTTTTAGTATAAAATGGTTTAAGTTTAAAAAGATTTTGGTATAAAATGGGTCCAGTACAAAACAGTTTTAGTATAAAACGGCTTTAGTATAAAATAGTTTTAGTATGATTTTTGATTTTTGTAGGAAATGGTTTTAGTATAAAATGGTTTTATTTAGTTCGAAAAGATTTTGGTATAAAATGGTTCCAGTACAAAACAGTTTTAGTAAAAAACGGTTTTAATATAAGAGGGTTTTAATAGAAAACGATATTTGTATAAAACGAATTTGGTATTAAATGGCTTTAGTATAAAATAGTTTTAGTATAAAATGATTTTTGTATAAAACAATTTTAATATAAAACGGTTTTAATATGAAACAGTTATAATATAAAATGGTTTTAATGTAAAGCGGTTTTAGTATAAAATGGTTTTAGTTTGAAAAGATTTTGGTATAAAATGGTTCCAGTACAGTTTTAGTATAAAACGATTTTAGTATAAAAGGGTTTTAATTTAAAACGGTATTTGTATTAAACGGCTTTAGTATAAAATAGTTTTAGTATGTTTTTTGATTTTTGTAGAAAATGGTTTTAGTATAAAATGGTGTTATTTAGTTTGAAAAGATGTTGGTATAAAATGGTTCCAGTACAAAACAGTTTTAGTAAAAAACGGGTTTAATATAAGAGGGTTTTAATAGAAAACGATATTTGTATAAAACGAATTTGGTATTAAACGACTTTAGTATAAAATAGTTTTAGTATAAAATTATTTTTGTATAAAACAATTTTAATATAAAACGGTTTTAATATGAAACAGTTGTAATATAAAATGGTTTTAATGTAAAGCGGTTTTAGTATAAAATGGTTTTAGTTTGAAAAGATTTTGGTATAAAATGGGTCCAGTACAAAACAGTTATAGTATAAAACGGCCAGTATAAAATAGTTTTAGTATGATTTTTGATTTTTGTAGAAAATGGTTTTAGTATAAAATGGTTTTATTTAGTTTGAAAAGATTTTGGTATAAAATGGTTCCAGTACAAGACAGTTTTAGTATAAAACGGTTTTAATATAAAAGGGTTTTAATAAAAAACGGTATTTGTATAAAACGAATTTGGTATTAAACGGCTTTAGTAAAAAATAGTTTTAGTATGATTTTTGATTTATGTAGAAAATGGTTTTAGTATAAAATGGTTTTATTTAGTTTGAAAAGATTTTGGTATAAAATGGTTCCAATACAAAACAGTTTTAGTATAAAACGGTTTTAATATAAAAGGGTTTTAATAAAAAACGGTATTTGTATAAAACGAATTTGGTATAAAACGGCTTTAGTATAAAATAGTTTTAGTATGATTTTTGATTTTTGTAGAAAACAGTTTTAGTACAAAATGGTTTTATTTAGTTCGAAAAGGTTTTGCTGTAAAATAGTTCCAGTACAAAACAGTTTTAGTATAAAATGGCTTATGTATAAAAATAGTTATAGTATAAGAAATAAAATAAAAAAAATTTTTTTTTAATAAATAAACGAGTTCAAAACTATAATATAATTATTGGTTACGACTTTTTCGACAAATATTTGCCAAGTGTGGCCGTACCATAGTCTGCGCTACTTAGAGTGGTGCTGTCATATAGAAAATGTCTTACCAATTATTCCCGTTCTCCGGCCGAAAATAATACATTCTTATATATGTATGTATATCAAAACATACATTGCCCATAGAAATGTTCTACCAATAACCAAAACATTCATTCATTTATCTCATTAGATAATACCACAAAGGGGATTTCATTGTCTCTTTCAGAGAAATGTTTGAATGCATATTTTTATGCTTTCTTATACAAGCACAAAACATGAACAGATTATTGTCAATCTATATCATTTGAGAAAAGCAACTCATGGCATCATTCAAAAATAAGTATGACCAGTGTTTGAAATTGTTTAACTGTTTTTAAGCACGACTAGTATGTGCTTAACTTCAACTAAGAGAAAATACATAAGCACAAAGTCAAAAAACGAAAATAAAACCATTGGCTGTTGTTTTACTATGTGATGTTATTTACTGGTGCAGCCATCCACAGCAATGTATTTAAAAAAGTTGACTGCTACTTGAAACTTAGAGAAAGTTCACACGCTGCGACTTTTACCTGCGACTTTTTTCCTTCAACTCAAGTTTATAGTAAAGAGCTACGTATTTGATCTAGTGTCTCACCTTTTGTGAAACGAGGCGACAAATTCGACATTTCTTCTTTTCTCTTGTATTATTTTTATTTCATTTACCAGCAGTACAGCCACGATAAAATTTCATTTTATTTGATTACAGAAAATACACTGTATTATGTGGTCAAAAAATGTAATAGAAAATTTAATAGTGAAATATCAGGAATATGAATACCTGTATAATTTACCTGTAATAAAACTAGGTCACATCTGCGAATGAGCGAAATAGAAAAATGAACAATTTAATGTCAAAATGTCGGAAGAATGGTGCAACAAATGTTTCATCATGTGAACAGACGATGAATTTAGAAGGGACACCAAAAGAAATCGCAACATCTGAACCCACTCTTACAGGTTTTGATTTTTTCTTTTATGCTTCCGCTGAGCTATAAACTGTGAATGTTTAACAGCAACAGCAATAGTGCTGAAATCATAGTCAGCAATTTTAACGCTGGTATGACGAAAATTGTATTGCATGTCTGCTGTAAATTTCACCTAACCCTCACAAACGAATATTCTACGAATAATACGTACGAATAGTTCTAATGCTGATTGAATTAAACGTACAAATTCATATTTTACTTTTTGTGTTTTTTTAATGGTACCAAAAACACCACTATTTACTTTCAGTAGGCCAAAAATATATTAATTTCTCCAACAGGTCAACGAATACTGAACGAATGGTGCCATTGTTTTTAGTTTTTTCAAGTATCATCATTTCATTTCGCCACTTGATTTATGTATGTAAAGGGTGGTTAAATTGTAAGGGCCGATGTTGAATGTGAACCACACCTAAACGCCAAGCTTTTTTCCGAATTTTATTTGACATTTCTCTATTTCAGACTTACTCAATTTGAACCATGGAGAGATACACAATCCAACAACGTGTTAAAGTTATCCAGACTTATTATGAAAATGGGCGTTCAAATCAAAATGCATATCGTGCACTTCGTGATTTTTTTGGTCAATTTGCTCGTCCAAATGTGCGTAAATTCGAGCAAACCGGGTCTGTAGAAGATGTGAGAACACCAGTGCATGCTGGTACAGCTCGTACGTGGCTGAAGAGCCGTCCACCTCAACTCGTCGTCGTGCCCAACAATTGCACCTCTCACGCTCGTCGTTGATGAACATTATGCATAAAGACTTGCATTTACACGCTTACAAGGTGCAATTGGCTCAAGAACTAAAGCCTCTTGACCATTCCAAACGTCGTGAATGGGCAGAATGGTGGCAAGAAATGGCAACAGTGGATGATCAATTTTCAAAGAAAATCATCTTCAGTGATGAGGCACATTTTCACCTCAGTGGATTCGTCAATAAACAGAATTGCCGCATTTGGGCGAATGAGAATCCAAGAGTGATTGTCGAAAAACCAATGCACCCACAAAGAGTGACTATTTGGTGCGGTTTATGGGCTGGCGGCATCATCGGGCCGTATTTTTTCCAAAATGAGGCCGGTCAGGCAGTTACTGTGGTGTTCGCTATCGTGAGATGATAACGAACTTTTTATGGCCCGAATTTGAAGATATGGATGTGGACGATATGTGGTTCCAGCAGGACGATGCCACTTACCACACAGCTAACGAAACAATGGCTCTTTTGCGCAACAAATTCAATGGCCGTGTTATCTCACGTAATGGCGATGTCAATTGGCCGCCAAGATCATGTGATTTGACACCGTTGGACTTTTTTCTTTGGGGTTATTTGAAAGAAAAGGTGTACGTCGATAAGCCAGCAACAATTCAAGAGCTAAAGGATGAGATAATTCGGCACATTAACGGCATAGAACCTCCATTATGCCTCATGGTCATCGAATATTTGGACCATCGGATGGAGGTGTGCCGCCGTGGTCGCGGCGCCCATTTGGCCGATATTTTGTTCCATACATAATTGAGTAATACCAATATATCATAATAAAATAAAATTACAATAATTTCCTAAATAGTTTGTGTTTTATTCAAAATCAACATCGGCCCTTGAAATTTAACCACCCGTTATATGTATAACGTCATTAAAACAAAAAAGGATACGAAACAGATAATCAGCAAAAACTATGTATGCATAACATGGCAACATAAATACATCTAATTCTGTTTTTACAAGGTCCTTTTTTTACACGGTTTTTATTTAACACGGTTTCCATTTTTTTTTTTTTTTTTTTTGTTAAATTAAATTTTTGCGAAATAAGTTTATATCAAAAATTAGGGAAATTCTCTTTTTGTGAATACAAGGAAATTCACTGGTCAGAGCAATTGTAAATAGGGAATTGGGGGAATTTCCTTTTAGTGCATACAATCCAATGAACTCGTTATAAATTGTTTACATTACTTTTAAGCTTCATTACACATAGTGTTGTTGAACTGTTCGGACGTGTTAGTTTTAGTGCGGCTGAATTTTCGGTGAAAAAATCGTAATAGGTGAAAAAGTGTAATAGGTCGAAATAAAACAAAAAGTTAAAAAATAATTCGTAATAGGTAAAAATACCTACGGTAAAAAAAAAAAAAAAATAAAAAACATTAAAAAATAAAAAACATTAAAAAAAAAAATAATAAAAAACATTAAAAATCGCATAAAAACTGTATGAGTGTTCCTCTCAGATGTAATTCTGAGAAAGAGCTTAGCTCGACTAGAAAATCTTTATGGATCTCTGAGGAAGAATCCTTAAAAAAATCTGTGGAGAATCTTCTCACTACAAGAGCCGTAGAACGGCGCCGTTCCTGTTCGCCCAATATAGTGATTTCATCAGATGATAAAACATCAATATCTTCTACATCAAATAGTGCAGTCAAACCTAGAAAACAAGTAGGTATGGATAAATACGTCACAGTTCTTAAGCGACAGAGGAGCCCGACATCTGCTCAAACGTCATCAAATTCAAAAGCTCCCAAGACCGTGAGTATTGACAATCCAAATGATCAAAACAGGTTTGCTCTCCTCCAGACGGATGATCCAGAACTTCCTAAAAAAACGTTTAAGCCCCCACCAATTTATCTGAGAGAGCCCACTTCCAGTAAATTGGTACAAGGAATTGTTTCGGTAATAGGTGAAAATATGTTTAGCGTAACCTCAATTAAACATGGAAATATCAGCGAAACCAAAATTCAAGTGAAAAAGGAAGATGACTTTCGAAAATTGTCCAACCAGTTGGAGAGGGAGAGTAGGGATTTCTATACCTACCAGCTGAAAAGCGCAAAAGGACTCCAAGTCGTTCTAAAGGGTATAGACCCAGATGTTGATCCTGCCGAGATAAAGACTAGTTTAATGGAAAATGGCTTCAAAATTAAGAACATAACGAATATTAGAAACCGTGAAAAGATTCCTCAGCCTATGTTCAGGGTGGAATTGGAACCCGGAGATATAGTCTTAAAGAAAAACGAGTCCCATCCCATCTACAATCTGATTTACCTTCTGCATCGTAGAATCACCGTGGAAGAACCGCATAAGCGTCAGGGACCCGTCCAGTGTCTTAATTGTCAAGAATTTGGTCACACTAAAGCATATTGTAAATTGCCGTCAGTTTGTGTTGCGTGTGGGGAACTACATACAACTGCTCAATGTGATAAGTCGAAAACCGACTCAAAAATCAAAAAATGCAGTAACTGCGGAGGTAATCATACCGCAAATTATAGAGGTTGTCCAGTTTACACTCATTTGAAAGGCATAAGGACCAACAAGACGTCAGTATTACCTGTTCATCCACAACAGCCTAATTTTGCATCGAGTAACAATTTTCCTCAATTGTTACGGCCCACTAGTCATGAAAACGCGCCTAGTTCTAGACAAGTTTCTTACGCTAACGTGGTTAAATCTAATATGCCAGGTTTGGAGCAGGAACCTAAATCTCAATATTACGAGCCTAATATTAACACTCTAGAGACTACTTTGCAGACACTTGTCCAAACTATGAACACTTTTACGACCACTATGACATCCATGATGCAGGAAATGCTGAAAATGCAATCCACTATCTTACAAGCAATTTTAAAGAAATGATTTGTTTAAAAATTTGTTTTTGGAACGCGAACGGCCTCCGCCAACATAAAAACGAACTGGAACACTTCCTGATGGATAAGCAGATTGATGTCATGATGATTGCTGAAACTCACTTGACGGCGACAGGGTACTTCAAAATTAATGGATACGTGTTGTATGATACTAAAGATCCCCGCGGAAGAGCATGTGGAGGTTCGGCAATTCTTATAAAGAACAGAATAAAACATTATTTAATGAACAACATATGTGAGGATTACCTACAAGCAACAAACATTTGTATTGAATTCTGTCAATACAACTTTGTTTTATCATCAATTTATTCGCCGCCTCGATTTTCAATAAAAGAACATCAATACTACAGCTTCTTCAATTCCCTTGGAGCTAGATTTTTGGTTGCTGGTGACTTTAACGCCAAACACACATTTTGGGGTTCACGTCTAGTGACCCCGAAGGGTCATGAACTCTTCAACACCATTGCCAAAATGGGCTTAGATGTACTCTCAAGCGGGCATCCCACCTACTGGCCGACGGACCGAAGGAAGATTCCCGATATTATTGACTTCGGAGTAGTGAAAAATATCCCTGTAGAATCGATACAAGTGGAGCCTTCATTAGACTTGTCTTCAGATCACTCTCCTTCTATTATTTCAATGCGGTTCCTTCAAGGGTATGGCGCTCCATTTCGGGACATGTCTAAATCCAGAGTAAGTTGGATAAAGTATAAAAAGTATTTAAGTTCCCACTGCACGGAAAATGTAGTGTTGAGAACTACCGAGGATATTGATGGGTCGATTGGCAAGTTTACTGAGGACATACGAAGAGCTGTGCATCACGCTTCCACATATGACGTTGAATGCAGAAATAGGACAAACAGAACTTATTTCGCTGAACTCGAACATCTCCTGACAGAAAAAAGAAGAGTTAGAAGAGAGTGGCAAATTCACAGGTCTCCTCAACTGAAAGCTAGGCTACGGGAATGCAGAGATATACTAAGAAATTTCTTAGAAACCCAAAGAATGGCTTCACTTAAATCATACTTGGAGGGAATTGACAGTTCCCCACAATCTGACTATTCGTTATGGAAGGCGGCACGAGGTTTAAAAAGACCAGTTAGAGGAAAGCCTCCTTTGCGAAATCCGACTGGTGACTGGGCTAGAAACGATTCCGAGAAGGGGAGTTTATTTGTTAACCATTTGAGAAATGTGTTTACTATAAACAACTCAAATAATGCAACTGATTTGCCACCACTCGTTATTAGACCTCCTGTACCTCTAAGACTAAACTTTGGTGATATTCAAAGCGCTATTGGTACTCTGAACCTTAAAAAAGCTCCAGGTATGGATAAAATCAGCAACAAAATGCTTGTGGAGTTACCGCGTGTAGCTAGAAGAATTATTCTCTTTATCTTCAATGCTATTTTACGCCTAGAATACTATCCTGCAGATTGGAAGGTATCTATGATTACCATGATTCCTAAGCCAGGGAAGGACCTCACCAAAGTAGAGTCATATAGGCCAATTAGCCTACTGCCGACAATTTCAAAACTGTTTGAAAAATTGTTAATGGCTAAGTTGATTCCAATTCTGAACGACACTCAATGTATTCCAAATCATCAATTCGGGTTCAGAGCTAAACACAGTACCATCGAACAAACACACAGATTAGTAAATGTGATAAGACGGTCGTTTGAAGAGAAAAAATACTGTTCCGCGCTTTTCATTGATGTTTCCCAAGCGTTCGACAAAGTCTGGCATGAAGGTTTAATGCACAAAATAAAATTAGCTCTGCCTGCTAACACCCACAAACTTATGAAAAGTTATTTATATGGTCGCAAATTTACAATCAAAGAAGGCGATTTTTTAAGCCCCGCTCAGCCAATTGAAGCAGGAGTACCCCAGGGTAGCATACTGGGTCCTACTTTATATTTGATTTATGCATCCGATATGCCGTCAGACCCCAATATACATACTTCAACTTTTGCTGACGATACAGCCTTTATTAGCGTTCATAAGGACCATCAAATAGCATCACAGAATTTGCAGAATTATATTTATAAACTAGAGAATTGGCTTGAGCTTTGGAAAATCAGGGTTAACGAACAGAAATGTATTCATATAACTTTCACATTGCGAAAAGATACCTGCTCGTCCATCAGAATAAATAACCAAATTATTCCGCAACACAATGAAGTCAAATACCTCGGCATTCACCTCGACCGCCGTTTAACTTGGAAGTCTCATATTGAAGCGAAACTTACACAGATGAGATTAAAAGCAGTGCAGCTTAATTGGCTAATTGGCAGAAATTCTTCACTAAAGTTGGACTGCAAACTATTGTTGTACAATGCAATTCTAAAGCCAATCTGGTGCTATGGAATTCAATTATGGGGTACTGCCTCAGCATCCAACATTGAAAAAATTCAAAGAGGTCAAAATAAAATTCTACGTATAATTACTGCAGCTCCATGGTACGTTAAAAATTCTCGAATTCACAAAGATCTAGGCATTCCTTTGGTGAAAGACGAATTTACAAAATACGCCTCAAAATATGTCAGCAAACTTGAACACCATCCAAACCCACTTGCACGAGACATCCTTAACTTTAGTGGCCATGTTCGGTTGAGAAGGAGGGATACCCTTGCTTTAACTCAAACGCAAAACAGATGACTGGATCAGTGGATGTAAATTTTTTTGTAGTATCATAATATTTTGTCTAGCACTGGCTGGACTTATTATTTTCTTTTAGTATTAAGATTCGAAAACTTATTGTCATTTCAATATCTGAAGATTCAATAAATAAATATAATGTATTATAAAAAAAAAAAAAAAAAAAAAACTTTTAAGCTTAAAGTGATCTTGTTTTTTCTTTAATAACCATGCTTGTGTAAAAACACATTGTATTGTATGTGATTTAATATTATAAACTAGAATAGTTGTTCTTAAAAAATCCTTTTTTTTACTAGTTTCAATAGGTTTTGGAGACAAGGAACCAATCACCTATTTTGCATACGTTCAATGTGTTTTTTTTAACCGGTTTTTTTACACGGGGTTTCGTGGAACCAATTACAGAATTAAGTGCAGTTGATGTTGTCGAGTGACTGTATGGCAAAAGCAACGAATATGCAATGAAATTAAATGCTTTCATTCTGTTCTTTGGTCTCCATGATCAACAGTTTTATCTATGGTTGACCCGCTTTGCGCATTCGTTTGCAATTTCAAGATCTACAAACCTATTTAACTCAAAAAGTTATTTTCCAAGCTGCACTGTGTTACAACGTTGGAGATAAATAAAAAATGAAGCTGATCTATTTAATATGAATAAACGAAAATTAATTTAGATTTTAACTAAAAGTTATAACAGAATGAACTTATTTTATACATTAATCTTTACAAACCTAAGCTAAAGATTTTTTTTTTCAATTTTGGTAAAAAAAAAAATACAACGATAATTTAAGATTTTGTAGAATTCTTTTTCATATAATAGTTCCTATTATACATGTAGATGTATATTTATATAGGCTGTGATTACCGTTCACAACACTAAGTATTCTGATGTTGTATGTTGTAAACTGCGATTACAATTCACAACACTTATCGTCTTAGTCGTATTAAAAATGCTTGTTGTGTTGTAGTCGATTTGTGAACTAAAATCGGGCCCATAATTTATAATTTATTTTACATTCCTTTTGAATATTTAAATATTTTAATAATGCTTTACATTTGCACATAAACAATTAACTTGAGTTTTAATGCACTTAAACTAGCTTCAATAGATTTCAAGTGTTGTGAAATAGTAAAAGCATAAATATTATGCTAAAAGTGCTAATGATGATGAGTCATAATTAATACTAAAAGTATTACTAAAATGTACTATACTTATAAATTATAAATCTGCTTAGAGATTTTCTTTCTACCACATTCGGACTTTAATTAATATCCTAAGTTAACAGAAAAGAAGTTCACAGTTCATAGGCGCAAAAAAAAAAAGAAGAAATGAAGAAAATAAAACTTAAATATTTAATAACTTGTACTTTGTGTACAGGCGCACATATTTACATTGTACATATGCATGAACATGACCCAACTGTAGGGTCTGAAACCACAATAAACATTGTGTAGTAAAATAAACAAACTCACACTCACAAACAACGTAACATTTGTGTGTTTTGACCACAATCTACAAAACCAAACAAAAATAAAACTTGGCATAAATCCATTAACACTCATTTAAAATGATGTTATAATGTAATTTACATATAAACACACACATACACATATATGTATGTATGTATGTGTTTGTGCATTCTAAATAAAATCTAAGTTAATGCCCAGAATGAAGTGTTTATATGTTTTTAACAAATAATTTCAAACATACACTTGCACTCACTCAAACAGACATGTGTGCACGTTATGTATTTGTATTTAAAGTAGTTTATATGTAAAACAAGTATTTATTTACACATTATGTACAACTTCGAAACACACACTCAGACGTAAATGTTTTATTTACTAACGATTTCTACAAATAAATAAATGAACATATAAATGTATGTTTGTTTGTACTTTCGAGTGTATGTAGTGCAATAATGTTCGTCACTTTATAAGAACATTCAAATAACATTTACCATTTATATTTATTGTTATTTAAAAATTAAATTTAACCGTTACACTAGTTTTAAAGTGTGTAACTATTTTATTTTATGGTTATTTATTTTTTCTAATTGAAATTACAAAAAGCAACATTTAAATTATAAATTAATTGCACAGATAGTTTAGGCTTTTCCTAATCAAGCATCATTCTCGGCCATCATTAGAATTTCTAATCAATTGTGCTAGTTGTTAGTTTTAAATCGTATTCTGTTAATCTCGTCGTTGATTTTTAAGGCTTATTTGGCACATTATTAATGTTGAACATTGTAAAAAATTTTGAATATTTTCAAGTTTATTTGGAATTCTGGGTTCATAATTTCTTTTCTACAAAATCTATTTTCAATACCTTAAAAACATCTAATACATATTTATAGAAAAAAATTTGCATGAGAATTTCCTCTTGCGAGTATTAGAAATTTTTTTAAAAAAGTAAAACTTCGAGTAAAAATTTTTAAAGAAAAAAGTTTGGAAATATATCTCTAGAAAAAACGCTATAAAGAAGAAATGTTTCTGCAACATATGTATAAAATAAATGTTGCTGCAACATATTTATAGAAGAAATGTTGCTTCACAATGTCTACAGAAAAATGTTCCTGCAAAATGTCTATAAAGGAACTGTTGCTGTTACATGTCTAACGAAAAAAGTCGCCGCAATATGTATATAGAAAGAATGTTGCTGACACATGTTTATAGAAGAAATGTTGTTTTAATATCTCTATCGGCCCAATAATGAATAAAAATTCCGCGGGAGTTTTTTCCCTTTTTATTTTTTTAACATTGAATTTGAATAGGAAAAATAAGAAAAGGGACAAAACTCCCGCGGAATTTTTATTCATGATTGGTATGTATATGTAGAAGAAATCTTTTTGCAAAATGTATAGAAAAGAAATGTTGCTTCAATATGTTTATAGAAGAAATTCACAATGCCTAAAGAAGAAATGTTGTTGCAACATGTCTATAAAGGAACTGTTACTGCAACAGGTCTAAAGAAGAAATGTTGTTGATGTTTGTAGAAGAAATGTTTATAAAGGAACTGTTATTGCAACAGGTCTAAAGAAGAAATCTTGTTGATGTTTATAGAAGAAATGCTGCTGTAAACTGTATATAAAATAAATGTTGCTGCAACATGCTTATAGAAAAAAATTATATAGAACAGCAACATTTTGTAAAAAAAAATGCATACATTTTACAAATAAGTCTTAAGGTACGGTCACATTTGGCAAATATTTACTCAAAAATGCGTAACCACTTGTTTTAGCATAAATTTGTTTGACGTTGTTTGCTCTTATAGTAGTTTTGCAAGATCAAACAGCATGAAATAAAATAAAACTAAATATTTGCTGTGCTTTGGCCTACATAAAAAAGTTTTTTTTAAATAAATAATAGAGTTCAAATATATATTATTTAGTGGTTACGTTTTTTTTTCGGCAAATATTTGCCAAATGTGACCGGAGCTTTATAAAGTCATGGTTATAGAAAAAATCAAGCGATCAAAACAATTTCGAAGTCAAAATGTCACTGAAAAATTTTGAAATACAAATATTGCTGCCAATTGTTTTTGCTATAAAATTTTTTGAGAATCGAACGCGCAACTACAGTTTAAAAATTCAACATACTTTAAACTTGACTATAGGGACACAAATCTCAATAGTTATAATTTGCTTGATACAAAACAACTGTTGTTGAGATTAAAATACACCACTCGCATAAAGATTCTATAAAACCCATATTTGTATGCAGAAAACCTGTAAACATTTAGAAATTTTCTTAATTTCGTTATACAAACTACTTTTCGCATACTTTTGTCAACCTTAATAAACATCAGTTTGTTAGTAAAAATAAAACCAACCATTAGAAAATTGTAGGTCATCAATCGAACATTAAAGTCAGCAGAAATATCTAAGAATATCTAAAACGCTCATAAAATCAAAACACTAATACCTTTCGACTTTACTTTTAGTAAAAATCACAACAATTCCGTTTGCTTTTCACGAACACACATATAAAAAATTAGCTAAATAGCCATAATATCTTATTAGAAGTATTTGTAAACGTTCAAATTGTTAGCAAGTAGTTTACTGGGCCAAGGTTGTTGTAGCAGTTCTTAACAGTTCTTAGATGGTAAACGGTTATTTTTGTTGGTCAAATAAATTGTTGTAACCCACATTTCTCCATAAATTTTGTTGCTTTCTTGAAAACAAATTCTCCTACAAGCAGGCGACTAATCAATGGTAAAAAAGGGAAAATGGCGAAAAAAAGAAATAAAAAAATTACTAAAACAAAAACAACACATATGGCCAGAGAACTAAGAAAATTGTTAGCGGAACTGAATTGACCTACAAAATAGAGGAAAGCAACTACCAAGGAGTTCAACACATTTAGACGCACGACAAATTAACATTGATTTGTTTTTAGGTTTTTTCTTTCTTTTTCAGTTGAGATTTTTACACACACCCTCATGTACGTATAGGCCACCACATTAATAATTTCAGGGGAAGAAAAAGGACCCTTAAGGAAATTATATTAAAATATGTTTGTGTTGTGTTGTGTTTGTTGCCTCTACAAATTAATACAAATTGAATATAATTGAAGGTCTGGCATATTTCTTTTCTTTCTTTTTTTTATATTTTTTTGTAAACGCTTCAACATCCTACCTAAAAAAGAGGCATGAATCATGACCGAAGTTATTAAGTGTGATTGAAAATGTTTTAATTTAAAGATTAGGACAATCGTGAAAGAGAGCAAAAACACAAAATTAGGTTAAGCACTACTATTTCCTAATTGGATTTTTTACAATTCACTTAGAGGCATTAAATAGTGAAGGCGTTTCGAACATTATAATTATAGATTACACAATAACAGTTATACATACCGGTGAAACGTAACGAATATGCTTATCTAAAGACACATAATATGTATATCGCTTAGATTGTAAGCACTTCTGCGGCTTTAGGTTACTTTATAAGTAAAAAAAGTCTTAATAGCCGTTTGTGTAATTATTTTGCTCTATATTAATCAATAATTATTTATATAATTCTGCATTATTTCACAATATAAATTGTAATTTCTGTTGCCAATAATTAATAGTATACAGTACACACCACACTCTAAGTAAAATGATATGAAGGATATAGGAATGTAGCAAGCAGTCTGTTATATAAAAAAATGTTATAATTTGTTTTAATATTTATTACAGAAGCCATAAATATAGTATATAGCTAATTTTATTCTTGCATTTGATAATTCATTAATTTTTATTTCCGCAAAATATTTAATGAAAAAATGTTGCTGCAACATGTTTGCAGAAGATATTCTACTGCAACAAGTTTATATGAAAAAATTTGTTTAACATAAAAGAAAAGTTTCTGCAACATAATAGCATACATTATCCTGTAATATGTTTGTAAAAGAATTTTAGCACTAACAGCTTTACTGTACAAACTCTGCAGCAAAAAAATGTTGCTGTGACCTGTTAACAGAAGTAATGTTGCACCAACATTTCTGTAGAAGAAATGCAGCTGTAACATGTTTATAGAAAAAATGTTGTAGCAGGATATTTGATGTTTAATTGTTGATGAACATTGATTGATACTGCAATGTTTATGCTAAATATTCGATGACAGAGTAAGTCACTTTTTCTAAGTCCGCTTTCACACTCTTCATTTCTGTCTCGTCAAGGCAAGTATTTTTCAATGAGAAGGAAAGAGAAAATTATCTTTTATCTCTTTCCTTCTCATTGAAAAATACATGCCTTGACGAGACAGGTTTGAAGAGTGTGAAAGCGGTCTAAGAAAGACAAAGAAATAAGTGTTTTCCTGAATGTTTCTGGTTTATTGTTTGGAATTTTTGTATGACCAAATAGTCATATATTATGTCTAAGGACAGCAACTTCTGCAAATATTTTTTTAGCCACATAAACAGCAGCATAGAAATGACTCAAGTGCATTTTTAGAAACTTCATCTGTACCATGTCATGTCTGACATGAGATCGGAGAACAAACGTAGAAAATTAAACTTCTTTTTTTTGTAATTAAAATAATCGAGAGCAACAATAAATTTGTATGTATAAATCCACAATTTGAAGCTTCTCAAGATCTTATAGATCAAGCGACCCCAAATTGAATTCAAAGAACTAGCTTATCTTAGAATTGTGCTGCAGTTGTTAGTTGTAGGTTAAACTACAACTAACATAATATAATAAAGACTATTAAAACTATTTAACTAATTACTTTAAGATTTACTTTATCAATTACATTCTATCAAAATTACCAAAGAGAAACTAAAGTTTCATATTCTTATCAACTTTACCAATACGAAATCCAATAAATAATTAGCATTTTATATACAAAACTTTCCATAGATTTCTAAAACCCAATCATTTTGCAATGCATTTCTTGATAAACCTACACACATCCTGACACACTCGTATATTCTAACTGTGTGTAATTTTCAAATATGTAGTTAAATTTTCAAATAATCTAGATCAATGGCATTCAAATGGTTGAAAAGGTCATTCAATTGTAACAATGCATTGTTAAATAAATTAAAAAGTAGATTGTATTTGTGGTTAACGTACATACGTACTAGGTTATCCATTCGAATAATCGAACAATTTCTTGCGAATAATTATTCGCATAATTTTAAAATTACGATTTTCGAATATCAAATAATTCGAATAATTTTACGTGGAATAATCGAATAAAAGAAAAGAAAACAATGCTTTAAATGTATATATTTTTTTTTAAGTTTTCACAATTCCATACTTTATGATAACAGTTTAATTTTATAAGAAAATCAATCATTCAAATGTTTATTGTGTTAGAAAGACAATTATACAGCCGGACCTCGATTATCCATCATTCGGTTAACCAATAACCCCGATTAACCGTGATGGAAAAATATCAGTCTAATGTTGTTTGTTTGCAATGTTTTCAAATTGTTTGCTTCGATTAAACGTGATTACCTCTATTATCCATGATGGCAGATTTTTTTTATTAACTTCAAATTCATACACACAATATAATAAACATTAAAACGGGGAATTCCCTTGTTTGCATACGATGACTCAGAAGCATTTAAAAGTGATTAGAGTAAATTTGAAATTTGGTATCTAAATACATATATTTAGTATGGCAGCGTTACCAGTGGTAAAAAAACAAAGAAACGTTTTAAATATTGAAGGTAAAGTTAAAATAATTAACGAGCATTCAAAAAAAATCTGAGTGTTAAGTACGAAATTTTAAAAAAGAATTAATATTTTTTAATATAAATAATATAAATATTTATGTACACCAATGTTCACTTGTTAAATAATAAAAGCATTTAAAAACTTTATAATCAAAATTATTATTCGATTAACCGTAATGCTTCTGGTCCCGACCATCACGCATAATCGAGGCCCGACTGTACGATTCTTTAATCATAGCTTTGATCTTATATCGTTAATTTCGTCATGGGTGTTGAGTTTAAAAGCTGTAATCAATTCGGTTGGCTCTGTACAGACTCTATCAGCCATGTCACAGAATTCAATTCCGCTCGAAAGTGGTTTTGATTCCGTAAATTGAGTCTTTAGAAAACGAAAAATGAATTTTTTTTTCGTAATGAAATCACTTTGGATTTTTGAAATAGAATTGTATTTTTTTGTTTTTTGTTTTCACTGAAAAAACTCATACTTCTAGTTCATAATGACAATTAAATAATTCATTTTATTATTTCTTAGTTTTTTTTTTAAATTATCTCATTAATATTTAAATAAAAAGTTGAAAATTTCAAAGTTGGTGTCAGCAACAAGCAAACTTTGAAATATGACAGAGGTTCTGATACATCCTTTAAATTTCTTCAATTGGGTTTTGATGTCTTTGTTCATTTAAAACAGCAACAATTGCAATCTGGGCATTTTTAAATAATTCTGTTTAGTTGTATTTAAAATTTCTTACTTAGCGCTCTTATTGTTCGCTTTTGTTATACTTTTTATTACAAAAATCATATTTTTTTAGTTTTGGTTACACAACGTTATCATATTTAAGTTAAAAACAGAGATTTAAAATTGTTTTGTGAATAAACAAAATCGATCGGAATCTAGAGAACGCAAAGTAAAAACGATCGATTTGCAAATACGGAATTGAAACCATTACGATCGCATGATTAGTGTGGTCAGCAGCTGAATTTCGTAAAATTATTCCATCTGAAATTTTGTCTCCAATAAATTCAATTGTATCGGTGGCTGTGAGACATATTTCCGTGATATCTATATCAGCAATAATACGCCAAAATTTAGTTGTTAACATCTCCTGATAACGTGATCTATTCACCGTTGTCACATTTCCAGCCGAAAATAAATAGTCCAATCACGTCTCCGGACCACACAGCGCATCGTACAGTTCCACATTAAGCATGCAAAGGCTTTTCAACAATTGGTATTAGATTTTCAAGAGCTTACCTGAGACAATATTGCCTGTAACAATTATTAAAGTCTCTACGATCTTTATGACAGCAACTGAAATGTTATTGTTATACATACAATAATTTCTTTTTGAAAAAAACCCTTTCTATATATATAAATTTTACTGCGAGGCGTCATAATGCCAAAGAAATCTATTTTAAAAGAGTAACGTGACTGATTCATTCATCATCGCCCAAACCGCTAAAGCTAGAAACTTGAAATTCGGGTGATGGGTTCCTTTTACAACATGCACTTCCACTAAGAAGGGATTTTTGGAAATTCGGTCGCTAAGGGGGACAAATTGGGCAAAAACCAGTACCTCTATATCTCCAAAACAAATAAACTTAGAAATACTATTTTAAATGCGTCCGATTTAATCAAAAAAAAAGAGCCGACAGGTATCTGGTACATTTTTTAATTCGAAATTCAAGTGACCATATGGGGTAAAAATAGTCCCCGTAGAACGCTTCGTTAACATGTATATCTCCTACATAAATAAACATAGAAATACTACATTAAATGCATCTGGCTCAGATCAATAAAGACTAGAAATTTTTTTGTTACTTTTTTTGAAATTCGAATTCCTATGGCCTAAAAAACCAATTTTTTTGTACTTTTTTATCAAAATGTATTTTCTCACTAAAAATTCCATGAACTATTACATATTTTCAAATAGTACATATTAAGGATAATTAATAGGTACTTTTATGAAAATTATTATTTCACGAGTGACAAAAAAGGGACAAAAATGGGGTAAAAACGGACATTTGATATTATTTACTCAATTTAAAAATAAAAATAATATAAAATATTCTTTCATCCACACAAAAAAGAATCCAGAACATGCTATTCACGACTCAAATATAAAGGTGTAAAAAGGGCTAAATTTCAGAACACTTATATTGGTACTTTTTTGAAATTAATTTCTACTATTCTATTCTCGCAAACCATGCATCTGATCATGTTATTATCGCCCACTTTTTTTAAATTGATTAATTGCTTCTGCATGGGTTTTTACAGATTTACTTCAAACAAGTTGTATACACAACTTACTCAAGGCGAAGTAAAAATAATGTTATGTGTCACGCCCACTTTCATGCCCCATCTTAAAAAATAAATGTTTGTATTAATGTCCTTTATAGAAACGTAAACTATGTATTTGATCATATAAATATCTTTGGCAAAGTTATTGTGCCTGAACCCGGGAAGGTTTCTGAGTTGGTATGAACACGCCTACTCTAACGCTCACTTTTTTAAATTAATTACAATGCCTGGCAGGAAGGCCAGACCGCTGGACCGATCTTACTAAAACTTTGACGGGATATAACTAACCATATGACTAAGAATACTTTTTTCGACCGCCTACTTTTTTTCAAAATAAACAAAATCATTAAAATTACTCAAATTGAATAGTTGTGTAATGCCTTTCTTTCAAATTAATATTAATTGGTGGCGTAGCAACACGAGCAAATGCCATCTAGTTTAGTTATAAAAGGACTGAACGTTTACATACGATGGTATTGCAGTTTTATTTGATATTTGAAAATATTAACGAAATAACATTGATGATTGACGATTCTTATTGGGTCGAATTATTCATTCCGTTCGGCGATTGCGGAAATAAATTTTTTATGCAGAAGCATCATTTTTCCTTTTTGCAGTATTATCTCTACACAGACAGTATTGCGGCATGCCACAGGAATGAATATTTACATTTTACATATCGATGGATATTTCTTTACGCTTAGTTCTTCTTTCCGTGCGGAATCAATAACTTTTCTTTAATAAAAAAAATAAATTCAATTATTCGAATAATTCGATTAATTTTCAATGTGTGATCGAATTATTCGTACAAGTTAAAATCTCTTATTAGAATTATTCGTTTTTTTTTTAAACAAAGGAAAAATCTAACAATTTGGATACTCTAATATGTACATATACATATGAGCTACAGAAAATGTTAGAAAAAAAATACAAAAAACCTAAAACCTTGCAACATTTAATTTTGCTGAACAACACTTAAATGTTTCAAGTATGTTTGCATCATCATCAGCACGATGAGCATGTGATGATACATACGCAACCCATATTTAACAAACTATTTTAAACATTAAATGAAAAAAGAAATACAGAAGTAGAAAACAAAATGAAACGAATTGTAATGAAATACAGCAAGACATGAACATTGAAGAGGAAATGGAAATGGAAGCAAAGATTAATTGAGCAGAACATGCAAATAGAAAAATCAAATGCAAAAGATAATAATAAAATACCGTTTAAATAGCTGATGCAATCCTTAGAGATTTACTACTCTAATAAACAAATACATATGTACATTCATTCCCATATTTCAACAATTACTAACACTATAGCTGAAAATAAAAATATAATTACACATACATATGTATATATAGATATGTGTAAATAGATGTATGCTTCTTTGCAGTTGTTCGTGTGTGTATGTGTGTGTGTTTGTTTGGTTGATTGGCTGTGTGGTTGTAAGAAAATGTTAACCTGATGAAGGCAATTACATTTTCACGTCATCGCTTGTCAACTCAACCACTTTTATGCACATGAGAATTCCTAAATACTCTCACTGTTCATTTGACAAAGTGTTGAGAGGGTTTAAAATAGAATAGAGCTTTAATCATACATATACATACATATGTAGTTGTTTTAGAAAAAAAAAAATAGAATAAGCAGAAAACTTACTAGACAAACTGGGCCAAACCAGAAATGATTTAAACTCTGGATATAACTATTGTGCAATGTGTTTTAGTTTAGCGACTAGTTTATAATTGAATGAACCTTAGCGTTACAGGATATTTATAGAAATTATTTTCAGGAGAACTTGTTTAATGTCCTTGACAAAGTCCATCATTATATTCGCTGCAAAAAGGAATATAATTACATTTCGCGGTTTTCTGGTAATATAAGTTAATATAACCTTTACACTATATGAGTTCATCGGAGCTTAATGTTAAAAAATATGTATGTTTAAAGCTAGTTATGTAAGATATTGCTGTAAGGCTTGTGAGATCCATCTTTAAAAATTAAACTTAAATACTTCTTGCCCCTTAAACTGAATCACAATCGGACCAGCTGTTTAGAAATGCCAAAATTAATTTCAATTTTGATTTACTTTGTTCCGGTGAGAAAAGTGAAATGTAAAATCTAACTGACTACGCTTAGTAACACTAAAATGCTAATTACCTTAACCAAGGATTACTTAGGATGTGTAAATTTACCAGTTGACTTCTTAATGTTTTAGAAAATGTACATACTGTGGAAAGCAAAACTGTACGCATGTTTTGCATTAAGGATGATGCTCTTGGATGTATTCTTTTCAATCAGACGTTTCGTCGCTCCAATTAACCCGTTTCCAGTTATCTACTGACCAATTTTTGTGGGTTTTACAGAAATGCAGACGTTTCTATCGGAAAGCGCAGGCCTTTTCTTTTTGACACTGGTTACTAAACCAATTCTATTTAATGCGCGTCTAACCGTCCAGGAACTGACAACTTTCCCAATACATTCTGCAGCATTTTCGGGGTTTTGATGTCTTTATTATGTAGCAAACGTTTAATCTGCCGGACATCACCATCAAAAAGCAGTCTTGGTCGACCCCCTTGGTTATTATTGCAAGTTATATTACCTCGTTTTTTATACATATCATTCAAATTTACTTAATTTAAATTTTTCAGCAATTTTACGGCATGAATAATTTGCAACAAATTTAGCACATTTTTATTTAAAAATCAAGTAAATCACTTAACAGGTCAAACAATAATGCACAAATAGAGATATAAAAGCTTGATAACGAGAACGCAATACACAAAAAAAACGAACGGGTCAAATGCCGTTACATTTTAACGGAGCAATATCGTGATAATGTTTATTTCTTGTACTGTGCAAAAGTGTCCGAATTTTTGTTTTTTTTTTTTATTTTTTCAATGTAAATTTTTGTGCTTTATAATTTAGAATAAGGTTCAATTAAATAAAAAAGTACATATATGTATGTGATAATATTCCTATATTTGTAATATCTTCATTACCTTACATCCTTAAAGCAAATCAGCCGGACAGTTTTGCTTCTCACTGTACATATGTGTATACTTAAAGTCAACCTACTACTAAAAGATTAGTAAAACCTACTGTCGATTAGGGATCAAGTGCCAAATTAAAGACCACCATTGCCGATTAGGAATCAAATTTTATTGTGGGTTTCAGTTGTATTTTCGAATATAATTATGTTTTAGCGATAACACGATAATCTATAATTATATTTCTTTAACTCGAAAATAAAATTTTATTATAAAATTCTATTTTTATTTGGATTCATTCAAAATTCTTAATTTAATATGAAAATACTAAATGGCATTTACGCGCGTTGCTACGCCACCAATTAAAATTAATTTCAAAGACAGGCATTACACTAATGTTCAATTAATTTTGAGTAATTTTATTGATTTTGTTCATTTTGAAAAAAAGTAGGCGGTCGAAAAAAGTATTCTTAGTCATGCCGAAATCTTAGTTATATCCCTTCAAAGTTTTAGTAAGGTCGGTCCAGCGTTCTGGCCTTCCCGGCAGGGGTTGTAATTATTTAAAAAAGAAGGCGTGTTCATACCAACTCAGATATCTTCCCGGGCTCATGCACAACAACTTTGCCAAAGATAATCACATGATCAAATACATAGTTTGTGATTATATAAAGGACATACATACAAACATTTATTTTTTGAGATGGGGTGTGAAAGTGGGCGTGGCACATAACATTTTTATTTTTACCTCGCCTTCAGTAGAAGCAAGTAATCAATTTAAAAAAAGTGGACGTTAAAGTAGGCGTGGTCCTGCCAACTCAGAAACCTTCCCCGGCTCATGCACAACAACTTTTCCGAAGATAATAACATGATCAGATGCATAGTTTGCGAGAATAGAATAGTAGAAATTAATTTCAAAAAAGTACCAAATAAGTGTACTAAAATTTGGCCCTTTTTACACCTTTATATTTGAGTCATGAAGAGCATGTTCTGGGTTCTTTTTTGTGTGGATGGAAGAATATTTTATATTTTTTTATTTTTAAATTGAATAAATAATATCAAATATCCATTTTTACCGCGATTTTGTTCCTTTTTTGTCACCAGTGAAAAAATAATTTTCAAAAAAGTACTTATTAGTTATCCGTAATACGTACTATTTGAAAATAATAGTTCCTGAAATTCTTAGTGAGAAAATACATTTTGATAAAAAAGTACCAAAAAATACTACAATTTCAAAAAAATACCAACAAAACTTCTAGTCTTAATTAATCTGAGCCAGACGCATTTAATATAGTATTTCTATGTTTATTAATGTAGCAGATATATATGTTAACGGAGCGTTCTACGGGAACTATTTTTACACCATATGGTCACTTGAATTTCGAATTTCAAAAAAGTACCAGACACCTGTCGGCTCTGTTTTTGATTAAAGGCGGACGCATTTAAAATATTATTTCTAAGTTTATTTGTTTTGGAGATATAGAGGTACTGGTCTTACCATTTTTTGCCCCATTTGTCTGCCTTAACGACCGAACTGCCAAAAATCCCTTCTTAGTGGATCTACATGTTGTAAAAGGAACCCATTACCAGAATTTCAAGTTTCTAGCTTTAGCGGTTCGGGCTGTGCGATGATGAATGAATCAGTCAGTCAGTCACGTTACTCTTTTATATACATAGATTTCTTTAAACTAAAACATTCTTTGATAAACTTATCAAAAATATAATTCTTTTTTTTAATTTTTACCAACAAAGTTTCCTATTTATTGCAAAATTCAACAAAAAAAAAAAATACAACATGAGAGATAATTTGAATAACAAAATTTTAGTGTTAAATAAAATGATTGGGCTGGGCGAAGAGGTGGCAGCAGATGCTTTTTACAAGGTACCACAAAATTCAACAACAAATCTCAATCATAAAATCGAATTGCAGAAGCTACAAACGTTGGAGAATTCAACGAAAAATTTAAAAGAAACACAAAACTGTCAATGTCCCCATTGTGAAAATATGGCCAAGAATTTCCTTTTTCTAGAAAGTCTTATACGCTCGAATCGCAATGCCAGCAATAACTGCAATGTTTGCCACTCATCTCTGCAATATTTGGAGTATGTCAATAAGAGCATTATGAAGGCATTTGGAAATTTTGATGCTGTAGCACAAGCAGCCAAAGCATTTGGCCATAATATTAAACCCAAAATAAAATCGCCCAAATTACGTTCAAGTAGACATGCTAAACGACTTACAGTGTCTAATCAGTCAAGTCCGAAACAGTTTGCAGGAAATCATGCAAAGAAAATGCCATCAAATTATTTAAAGACTGGCAAGAGCATGCAGGGCAGCTTAAACAATAATGCAAAAAGTAATCAGAAAATGAAATTTAAAAAGATTTCCAGTAATCACAGCGAGATGAAAACATTACCATTAAATAATTTTGCAAAGACACAGAAGGCGAAAAAGTTAAAGGTTTTAAGAAGTAAAACTAAAAATTTATTGTGTAAACTCAAATCGAGAAAATAAGAATGGTTTGAGGTTAAAAAAAAACATATTGTTTATAAAATGAATAAAATTTACAAAAAATTCAAAATTTAATTTTTATAATTAAAGCAATATTTTATTGACGTTGTTTAAGATCAAGCAGCATCAAATAAAATGGAACTAAATATTTTTTTAAATAAATAAACGATAGCAAATCGACAGCTCAATTCCAAAACATTATAAGTTGTTTATAACTATTGATTGGACTAACCAATCACAACCAAAATTTGACAGAATTTAAGTTGAAAAAATCTAAATTCAAAAACGCAATAAAATTAAAAACCTGCTAAGTCGACATAGCATGGTTTGGAATTGAACTGTCGAAATATATTCTATTTAGTGGTTACGTCTTTTTCATGAAATATTTGCCAAGTGTGGCCATACCTTTAGAAGTATACTTTGGGTTGTGCTCATGTTTAAACGGGAAAACCCATTTCGGTTAAATTGCATGATGTTTATAATCAAGAAATTTCAACTATTTACTTAAGTAAATTTTATGAAAAAATAAAAAAAAAAATGTTTTGTCTGAAATTTTCAAATTTTTTTTTTAATTTATGATAAACCATTGAATGCGCCTCTCAAAGACCTTTCATATGATACCAAATTTACATATAGTTCCTTTGGAAGAAATGTGAAAAAAATCAAAAGACCTCTAAAAAGGGCCTTTTTATACTTTGATCCAGCTCACCAAATATTGACCCCAGGACAAAAAAAATTGAGATACGTAGTCTTAAAATGAATCAAATTTTCATATTAGTCGGGAACATCCGCAACATTATTTTGGGGCCACTTTAATGTATTATACATACATAAGTATCAATGTGACACCCTTTTAGCATTTTTGGTGGAATGAATTCTATAAAAACCAAGAACGAAAGTATAGTCGGTCCAGTCCGAGTATATAATACCCTACACGCAGTATAAATGTAATACCAGTTTTTTTAGAAATGGGCTCTAATAGGAGCTATGACCTATTATGGACCTATTATCCAAAAATGTGTGGCATGACTTCTGAGAATATAAGTATAGTTTGTTGTAAATTGTATCTCGATATAAATACTTTAAAAAAATGTATGGGAGCTATGACTAATTATGGAATTTTATTATAAAATTAGATGTCATGTTTTCTATATACATATAGTATATGAATGTTATTTGTGTTAAAATGTATTTCGATACCAAAATTTGTAGGAGATTTATGGTCGTTTAAGTGATTTTTGAAATTAAACCTTATATGGTAGCTATGATTATGCATCCATCATCATTAAATTGGACTGAATGATTTGTGCGTATTTGAAACATATTTGTGTTAAATATTATTTGGATACCAGCAATTTTAAGAAAGTTATACACATTAAAGTAATTTTCGAAAGTGGACCTTATTTGGGAGCCCGATCTGCACAAAATTGTATAGGTGTGATTAGGCTTCACATACAATTTATTTGTGGCAAAATTTGTTTGCATACGTTTATAAATCACACATATATGACCGATAAAACTTCATTTCGGGAGGACATTTGTATAGGTGCTATGAGAAATAATGGACTGATTGTCCTGGAATATGTCCTCTACTCATATATTAGATGTGGATTAAAAAGATTAGATAAACGTTTTCAAATTACAGAAGACTAAGGCCTGATTTAGTAAAACTTATAGCATATTTGTTTAAAAAAATTTTATGAAAATCCCTCAAAAAATATTTTAAAACTGAGTGATCTTTACGGTTGGTCTCCTAAAGAGAATTAGTTTTGTTCTTGAGTTCGAAGTTGTTATTATTAATACAAAAAGTTAATTTTTTAATTGTTAAAAATTATTTCAAGAAAGTATTTTGAAAAATTTGGCACATTTGTTTGGCATTTTAAAATAAATATTAGCATATTTTAGAATTTTTTTAAACTGATTTAGCCGCTAAACTATTTAAAATCTGGTCACACTGATAAGTATACCTATGCTACAACCTAATTGATCGCACTGATTTTTATTAAAGAGAAAATAATAACAAGAGATGACATCAAAAACAAAATATTGGTTAAAAAAGGAAAACAATGACAAAGTCAAACACTAAGACAATATTTACTAATGAGTGTATGAGTGTGCATACAGACAAATAAAGAGTGCAAAATAGAGTAAACTTTTACAGATATACTCTCAAACAGGGATGGAAACAGTTCCATAGTAAAAAATATGTAAAAGTAATAGACTGAATTTTGTTTGGGAAACCAAAATATTTTCTATTTATTAAATCATTGAAGTTTTTCAAACTCTTTTATAACCATAAACAACAACTTGTTTAGTTTATAAGTATTTATGTATGTATGTTGTTTACAAATAAACTAACTATAAAATTCACTTTTTGTTAAAATTTGAAAACTTTATGTAGGAAAATTCGACATCAAATACATAGTGACATTTTATTTAAAAAATTATTCTTACTTTCAAAAAATATACAAAATAATTGAATAAGAAATAAAGGCATTAGTGATATTTGTACGCCAGATAAATCTTAAGCTGTCTAAATATATAAAAAATAAACCAGGATAAAGAGGATACGAAAAGCAAAGAAAAAAGCATATTAAATCCCAAAATTTAATTGGGTATTTGTGTTGGCAACAATAAAACGGCCACCAAATTTGGTAAATTTTCTTAACAGAGATTTTTTGGTTTAATTTCTCGTTTTTTTTTTTTTTTTGAAGCAGACAAATATTAAATAAATTTTTATTAATTTTATTTTTCTATTAAGCTGGCAGTTATTGTCACAAAGCAGCTTAACTTGCAGCAACAACAAACATTTTTGAACGCCTTGATTTTGCTCCTAATATTCTTGCACAAAGGGATTAAAACTCCAAGAAAAAAACAGACGTACAGCCAGGCAGGCATAGAGCAAAAAGAAAGGAAATTATACAAGAATATTAAACATTTAACAACAATTGTCAAGGATTTCCAAACGGATAAAAATAAAAAAAAAACTTGTCACTTAAACGACAATAAACGACTACTAATTTCACGTAATGGCTGAAGAGGAGAAAAAGAAGGAAAAGGTGGACGAAAGACTTGAATTCTTGTGGAATTACATTATGAAGACGATGAGACTTAAGCAGGAAAAATGGAATAAAATGTTGTCCACCAGTGACTACAAGGTAAATTATAAACAATTATATTTTACTTATTTTGAAAATTACAAAAAAAAAAAAAATAGGTTTTACTGATAGCAATAACGATGTTACTGAACAAACAAATAAAAAAAATAACAAGAAAATTATAATAGACCCTTTTTAAGAATCTATTAACAGAATTTTAATAATTTTTTATTTGTTGCTCTTAAATGAAATTGATAGACAATGTGTTTTTTTTATTTAGGCAAGAATATTAATGCAAAGTGGAAAAGATAATCAAAGGTCGTTTAAATACATACATACATACATATGTATTTTAATTAATGTCACATTAAATAGTTGAGAAACAAAATTTGGTAATGTTTTGCAATTACTTTATAACATACTTTTTAATGACTAATACATGACATATGCATTACTTGGAGGTAGTCATATAATATAATTTATATGAAAACACACACTATTCCTACTGATAACGCCTTAACGAACTAATTTTATTTATAGTATAGTATAACTATTTAAGTTATAGGTTAGGTTAGGTTAGGTTAGAAGGCCGGAGTGAAGTTGTCCCCACACCATCACCCAGAGACCAATACGGTCCATTGTAATACATTTCGGAAATGATTTGAGACACTTAGTGCGTTCCAAGAGCGAAACGCCTTAGCCCTCACAGAGCCCCTTCCCCTGTTGCGCAGCCAGGCCATATTCATTACGAATCCTTTGAGGTCATTGAGCTTACAACCCGAGACATCCCCTAATTCGCCTATGTATCTACTGCTTAGCCATCTCAACCTGCTAACTTGTAACCTGGGACAATGGCACAGAATGTGCTCGCTCGTCTCCAGTTCCTCTGGGTCCTCGCACAACCCGCACATGTCTGACAAGTCTGATCCCATTATCCTTGCCATTCTACCTATCATACAATGTCCCGTGATAACGCCTATCATGGTTCTTACGCAGACCCTGCTCTCGCCCAGTAACGATTCCGAGTCGGACTTCCTAAGCGCCGGCCATATAGTTCTTGACAGTCCGTTCGGTTTCCCCAGACCCTATTTGTCTCGCTTAGAACACATTCTTTGATTCTCCCGAAATAAAGACCTGGCAATCAGGATCCTCCGACTCTGAGCCGAGTCTCGCCAACTCATCAGCCAATTCATTCCCACTGATATTAGAATGACCCGGTGCCCAGCACAGTCTCAGCACGTGATTGTCTGAGATTTCTCCTAGAGCTCTCCTACAATCATCGAACAACCTGGAGATCATATAACAACCCTCTACCGCTCTAAGAGCCGCTTGGCTGTCATATATATGGCATATATAGTGACCTCCAGACCTTTGTCAATGTTGTCTCTTATCAGTTCCACGGCCTTCAAGATCCCTAGAACCCCAGCTTGGAAAACACTACAGTCGTCGGGAAGCCTATATGATCTTCTGATGATAAGATCCTCAATGTGGGGTCTACCCCCCTGTACCCCACATCTTTGAACCATCAATAAATATAGCAAATCCTGTGTACAATTTGCTTTTATCTGACCAGCTCTCTCTAGTTATTACTTGTAACTAGTTTTAGTGATATTAAAGTAATGATATAAATATATAAGTAGTTTTGGCTATTCAATAATCATTTTGATTTAGCATTTCAACTCACTACTTGTTAATGCATGTTTTTGCTGGGACGTTGTTGTATTTCGACGCTCCCATGTGGCTTTTCCTAATTCCTTTTAGTACTGAAAAAAATGTGCTTAGCATGATTTACTTTCATTATATTTCAAAAAATTGTTCAACTATGAAACGGAAATTACACGTGTAATTAATTTTTACTAATGGTTGTTAGCTGTCAAACTGTTTTCTATTTATAACAGCATATTCAAATCTGACGTGTATTTTGAAACGCACTTAATTAGAAATACTTTTGTTTTATTGATAACAAGAGCCGAGTAACAAAAAAAAATACTTAAGAAATCCAAGACTATAAGCAATTGTCAGTTTCTTTGAAATATATTACACAGCTGACAAATAACTTTGCAACATATTTTAAAACTCTAAAAACTTTGCTTTTATTGGCTTTATTTTCATATTTGTTTAGTTCATTAAAAGAAAGGCTTTAAACAAACTAGAGGCAGTTTATTTTATGTTTCTACTTTATTTTCAACTTTCCGTAAGCTTGGTTTTTGTGTGCTTATTTTCTTTTTATGAATAAATGAATAAATACTCCGCATTAAAAAGATGGGGGCTATATTAAGTTTGTCATTCCATTTGTAACATATCAAAATATTGGTCATAGAACCAAAAATTATATATATTTTAAGGCTTTATAAGATTCTTAGACGATCTAGCTAGTTATGTCCGTCTGTCTGTGCATCTGTTAAAGACAGGATAGAGCCTCCAAAACAAAGACTTGCAAGAATAAAATTTCTTCCAAACATTACTGCTTTTACCGAAAACTTTGAAAAAGGTCAAAATCGGTTACAGACGAAATTTGTTGACAACCTCGATTCTTTTTTAGATATATTTTGTTGAAAATGGTTACAATCGATCCACGATTTCTCATAGCTCCCACATAAATGTCTTCCCGGAATATGGCTCTATGGTACATAAATGCCTTTAGAAAAGCAGTATCCATATAAAATTCAGCAAACACTAGATTTACGTAAAGATAAGAAATATCGAGATATTTCTAGTATCATGAACGTGTAGCAGTGCCATATGACACCAAAGCATTGTTTCTTGTCGGGTTTTAAAACCAATTCTGACAATATTGGTTTCCATGACACCCCTGAATAACTTACTTTATGGTGATCGGCCCATAATTGGACATAGCTCTCAAATAGGGACCATATCGATATCGAACTGAAATTTTTCACCGATCAGTTATATGTAAGCAAAAATGTTGCTATTTTGTAAAGGTCAGTCCATAATTGCCTCTACCTATATAAGAATACTTAGAAAAAAACTTTAAAATAAAGGGTCCGCCAAATAATATTTAAATATTTTCTAAAATTTCTTTTTTTATTTGAAAGTACAATCCTTCCGGTTAATAATGGAAAATAATATCATTCAAATTGCTGCCTCGGCTGGCTACTGCATGGTCCAATTTTTAATCACATTATCGATTCTCTAATTGCTTCACGAATATTGTCCTTTACAGCGTCAATTGTCTCTGGCTTGTCGGCGTAACACTTATCTTTGACGCCACCCCACAAATAATAGTCCAAGGGTGTCAAATCGCAGCTCCGAGGTGGCCAAACGACATCAGCTCTGCGGCTGATAAGGCGATCTTCAAAAACAGGGCGCAAATCTTGCTAATATCCTCCTCTTCAATTTTTGTGAACAAAAATTCGTTCAACATGGCCCGATAACGATCGCCATTGACTGTAACGGCCACTCCTGGCTCATTTTCGAAGAAAAATGGCCCAATTATGCCTCTGGACCAAAATCCGCACGAAACAGCTTCTCGTTTTGGGTGCATCGGCTTTTCAATGTATGCGTGCGGGTTTTCTGTGCCCCAAATGCGACAATTTTGCTTGTTTACATACCCGCCAAGATCAATATGAGCTTTATCTGTATAGAAGCAGGCCCACTTAACAAAGCGAAAACGCATTGGATGGTCAGTTGGCTTCAACTCCTGAACCAATTGGACTTTGTATGACGTCATACCAAGGTCTTTATGCAAAATTCGTCTCAATGATGTCTCCAGAATGTTCAATTGTTGAGAACGACGGTGAATTGATGTTGATGGCGCTTCACGCACACTTTCTGCCACAGCAGCAATATTGTCGGGTGTTTTTGGCTTTTCACGCTTTGGTTTATCGATTTGGATGCCAGTTTCTTTCACTTTTTTCACAAGATAATGAACATACGGAGCTAACGGTGCTTCTCTCTTCCAAAATCCGTACACAATTTTCGCAGACATTCTGCAACATTACCATGATTTTCAAATATTTCCCAGCGTTGTTGAAATGTATACTCAACCATATTCGTTCAGCGGAAGGATAAAACCAATTAACTGTAAAATCAGACATGAGCTAATAATAAATCAGAGGTAGGCAAAGCGTAAAATGAGGTTGTGTGTGTGAGCGAACTACCCAGCAAACATAAACATAATTATATAAATTATACAAAACAACTTAGGAAACATACACTCACAATATATTTTCCGTAACATATAAGAAATTAACAACAAGATTGATATACAAACGTAACTTCTAATACTTCAAAAGCTGAATACATGCATGTTACCAAATGCATTATCAATCATAAAATATTTTTCGTAATTCATTATTAATTTGAAATGTTTGTTGGGAAGTATGTGCACACATTGCTGTCTCAATGACGACTGAATGAAAGAGATTAAGTGTATGTGTAAAGTGCTCTCTGCACAATTGTGCTATAGGATGACGACCTATGTAATAAATCGATACAAAAGTTTACACAAATGTTCGTCAAGTATACATAGATCACAGGCAAATTACCACGAAAGCCGGTTCTACGCACCGTAATGACCCGAGAAAACTCGGCCAAGGGCTGGCAAATCGGCAACTACAACAACATAAGAGATATGTTTCCAAAATTCGTTATATCGACTTTTATTTTCCGAGTAAGTTTTAAGGGTTGTGACATTAGGAACTATTGTCCAAATTTTCCATCTTTTTAGGTTTTTACAAATTTATTCTTCTGTGGGCTGACTTTGGGCATTATCAATGATTAACAATGTTTTCATTGGCAGGGATTTCGGTTGTAGAAATGACTCTTCCGTTATTTGCTACTTTATTTGATTTTTAAGGCAACATTTTGTTACGAAAAGAGCAGAGTTTATTTTCCTATCAAAGTAGAAATGGTTAAATTTTCTTTGTTTCAGATGAATAAGCGCATAAGCGAACAAGCTTTAAAGACCTTTTCGGTTTCGTCTGCATTAATTGTGCTCGAGCTGATAACTTCTCTACTGTGTCTTTTAAAAGTCTTGCACCGTGTATTTTTTTTGGAATATAGATAACTAGCCATCACTTGCAACAAAACCATTATTAAAAAGCGTTTTTGTATTTTCCATGGCTTTGAATGTATTTCCGCTAGTCGAGAGACCAATAGAAATCAGGGAATACACAGCAAGTTTAGAGATTAAAGACTTTTTAAACCATTCTTGCTAGTTTTATATAATTGTCAATAAACGTTTATAAAATTTGTTAAACATTTAAGTTTCCCGATATAACAGCTTGTGCAAATTTTGAGCCGAACATTTCTATTTTTAATTGCCGGATATTTAAGTACATTTGAAATAGAACAGAAAATGTTGGTTGCAGCTAAGGTTTGAGGTCCATTTTTGCATTTGTTTCATAATCCATAATATTAAAGTTGTAATGCATTAAATAATAAATAGTGTAAAATAAATCCATCATCTATCCGTCATAACCACAAATGAGATAAATTTTAATGCTTGCCACACACTACCACTTAAAGAAAAACACTCTGATGATATAATGCCCAACTACTGGCTTATTGTTGCCAAAAAGGACATCAACCATTTGTGCTGACTTTAAATGTATTGCGTTGATGCTGGCTTATTTATTTGTTTGTTTAAACATTTTATTTTTATTTATTTTTGAACACAACATGATGGACATTCCTTTACTCAGTCATTCACATCCATTCATTTCATAATGTTTCTCCCTATTTTTTATGACTGTTGTCTCTTGCTTTTTGTGTGCCTTTTTTTTAAATACCTTTTAAAATATGAAAAATTTTACAAAAATAATAAAAAAAAAAACTAAAAGAAAAATTTGCATAATAACAACTTTGTCGTTTTAAACTTTGTGTTGTTTATTTGTTAAAAAAAAGATTATGTATTTTTATTTTACTCGCACACACACACATTTTTACAAACAACAATGGTGACAATAAAAAAAGGAGTATAAAACTGAAAATAGACCTTTTTTAAAAAGGGAGAGAGACGTAGAGAGTACAATAACAAAATTGTATGCTAAAAATGCTCATTTCTACTTCTACTGCTCTTCATTTAATGTTGGTCCATTTCAGTTTATATTATAAACTTTATAATTTTTGTTGTTTTGTTGTTGTTTTTTTTTCTTTCGCTGTTTATTTCTTCTTCTCTTTTTTGTTTTCTTGTTTTAATTTGTGTCAAATTTAACTGCAGGCTTTCTAATTGTCTTTCCGTGTGATTTTTGCAAAATTTTTGTTGTTCATTTCACAGTTATGTTTTGTTGTTGGTTTATATTCGTCTTCCTTGAATGTGTAAATTGTTTTAATGTGAAGCCCCATCCATCCCACCTTCCCCTGTATAATAATGGTGTTGGTCACTTTTTTTACTGTTAGTTAATTTTGTTTAAATTTTATTTAACTGCAGGGCCTTTGGCGGCCTTAATTATAATTTTATTTATGATGTTTTTTGCTTTTTGTTTTGTTGTTTGTTGAGGTTTTTTGTGTGCAAAAAAAAGTGTTAATGACCAAAAAAAATACAAATGTAATATTTTTTATATACATATGTATGTAGGTATGTATGTATGTATGTATATTTTTTGGTCTCCCCCGTATTTAGCTCTTTAATTGAAAACTTAAATGACCTTCAGTTTCTGCTGACATTAAGGTAATCAGAGCTGCCAAATAAGCTCCGTTTTTTTTTTTTCTTCAAAACAATCATTATTTTTTGTGTTATAAAGGTGTTTGTCATTGCAGAAATTTATTCATTAATCACAAATTTTAATAAAAATAAAGTATTTTCGTTCTTAGAAAAACGTATGAGCAAAAGCTTAAAAAACTATTGTCAGTTATTTATGAAAATTGTTTTACTAAAGTTTAATATACGGTTTATTTTGACCCCATCACAGGATTACTTTTGAGAAAAAAATTTAATGTTTAAGAATTTTTCAGCTGTATTCAGTTCAGAGAGCCGCGACACCTGAATTTTGTTTATAGCTCGTAATTAATTTGTAAAAAGTATATTTTGTAGCTGCTGCCCTTAATCTTAAGTTCAGACAATAAATGTATTTATTTACGACCTTATGAAAATATATGAGAATTTTCACGATCTTGAACGCGACATTCAAATGCTTCCGAAGTAAGAAAAATTTTAAAAATCTTATTATTCTTACTTATTTACAATTTCTGTTAGCATATTTATATAAAATTAATATATGCTTTCTCATTTAGTTCTTACCTATATACATATTAACAAAAAAAAAAAAAAGCTTACGTTCCCGAACGTGACAAAAAATTGAAACATCATTTTTTCAATCGATTATTTATTTATTAAAATGTAATTGAAAGTTATAAAGTTTTGCATATTTTTCCGTCACATTTGTAATAAGGTTTAGTTCAAGTAATTTAATTTGTTTGTTGCTAAAAATGGTGGAAATTGACCCCGGCAGTATATTGATGCTCATTGGAGAGTTGAGTACCTATCAGCGGTTCTTAAACTGTCAGTGAGAAGCCAAAAATGCGACTGAGGGACAATTTATGCCTTTTATTACCTTTCGCTTAGTTGAACTCAACAGCTTGACACCAGTAACGATTCAGTGAAATCCATATTCATAATGCCCTATTCCCCTAATTGGGAATTATCTGAGTGCCCTTCGATTAACATGGAGTTTGGAGACAAACGTTTCGCCACTGCTTTAACAACAACTTTAAGTAGTGAAAGCTCTTTCAGCTCCTCACCACATGTCATTGCAACCATATATAAATTATGTAGTAGAAACATAATTATGAAAGCGGCGCAGTTGGGACATTAGTACAGAAACCTATAAAATGTTTAGTTAGTTAGCGATCAATTACGCTATTTCAGTATGATAAACAGTGAAGAAATATTTAAAACAGGCAAATATTCTACATTATCCCTCTCATGCTTAACTATGCCTCAAAGCACTCATCACAAAAGTGACATTGGTGACAAATTTAACTGTGTTTTTATTTCAAAAACTTATTTAACAGTTGTTAATAAACGTACTAAAATATTTTCAAAGACTTTGAAAGCTTCTGAAAGTTCAATTCTATATATTTTGCTACACTACAAAGCGCTTGAGTTATCAGAATTTCGGAAAGCCATTGCTGCTGGCAAAGCAAGTGTTAGAACGGGTAGTAAATCCTTAGTAAATTCACCACAACCGAATCATTTAAAATAGGCAGCAAAACTATTCACCCAGTTGTGGATATCCGCTATGATAGCATTAATTATTACCCTCTCTGGCTAATTAGGGAAGATGGTAAAAAAAATTTAGACGCAATGTTTTTGTTCGAAATGCAAAATTCACTCATTCTGCTCAAACAACAAAAATTGCTTTTTTTTATCATAATCACAAATAATTTATTTTTTCCATTTATTTGAAACTAATATAAAGTATTTGCAATAAAAATAAACAAAATATACCTTCTTAGAAATGATTTTTATTCAATAAAAGCCAAAGAGTGTCTTGAGGCACTCATTAACCTTTGCCCACCTACCTAGTAAACCATAAATTGTACTAACTTGGAAAATGTTTTTTGTTTTATAAATCAGATGCCTAAATTTAAAAAAAAAAATAAAAACTATTTGGCCTTTATTGTAGAAACTGGCATTAGAGGGTTAAAGACTTTCACTAGCAAACGAAGGTTAGTCCAGTCGAGGATTATTTTGGCATATCCACAAAAGTGTTGCTTATGTGATGACATCGCTGAAGTGATTTTAACTAAAACAGAGAATGAGCTGTATCGTGGGCATCGTAGATAATATAACAAAGCTTGAAATGTCATTCATAGAGAAACTATTAATTCCGTGGTAGCAGCATACCCCATTAATGACATTCTTACAGTCAGGGCTGGGCAGTATTTGAAATACATGTATTTGAAATATGTAATTGTATTTTAAATACATGACGTGCAAATATTTTGTATTTTAAATACATGTCAAGCATGGGAGTATTTTGTATTTTAAAAACCTAGTTTACAAAATATAGTTTGTCAGTTTATTGATGGTTGTTTGCATAATACATAAAAAATGGAAGTATTTTGTATTTTAAAAACATAGTTTACAAAATATATTTTGTTAGTTTATTGATGGTTGCTTGCATTTTGATCTACCAAAAACTTCATCAGATGACGAAATTAGACAGCCACATTTGCCCAGACACATCAGATGTGCCAGCCACACATTAACCCCCTTATTCAAAAACAATTATTAAATTTAACAAACGTTTATAAGCAAATTTTTATATGCAAATCTGTCTTAATAAACGTTTGTTAAATTTCATAATCGTTTTTGAATAAGGGGGTAAGTCTTTTGACCAGATATGAATAATCATATAAAAATCTCACACGTTAGTAGAATTAATTATTCGGCAGTTGGTAAGTCCTTTATTATGGAATATATCTAGAAGGCCCAAATCGGCAGAAATCATAAAAGATTGCCTTGGTCATCAATTAATATATCCTTGACCCACAAGATGAAACTCTCTGTATGATTCTATAGCACAACTTATGAAAAATAAATCCAAATTAAATGAATTATTTGGTAGGCTAAGTAAGGTGAGCACTTTCGCGGCTATAGAACTGGAATACTTAGAGGAATTCATTGTAGTTTTGAAACCAATTGCCACTGCTTTAGATTACCTTCAGGGTAACAACTGTTATTACGGAAAACTTTTGCCGACTTTAATGTCTGTTAGAACAAGACTAAATCGGTTGAATGGAAACAATTTAAGCCAGTTAAGTCCTATTATACCACTACTACAAAAGACATTGGAAAAAAGATTCGATAAGTTTTTTAAACTATCACCGGAAATAAATAGAGCTATTTTGGCCTCCTGTTATCATCCTGGTTATAAGATGCGTTGGCTACCAGATAACATCACGACAAAAGAAAGGCAAAGAATCCAAAATCTTGCAATTTATACTCTGGATTAAAATTACAAAAAACTTAAAATGGCACCTGGAAATATCAGAAGTAGAAGCACCAGTAAAGAAGACAATGATTTTTTTGTTTTCGTAGATAGGGATAATAATGAATCTAGGACATCAAATTTGGAGTTGGAATTTGTCAGTTTCCTCAGTGACCAGAGCAATAACATTATCACTTTTGACAGTTTTCCAAATATAAAAAGAGTATTCATAGAATTTAATACAAGTTTGTGCTCATCAGGAACTGTAGAAAGATTATTTTCTTCAGCTGGTTTTATTTATTCTCCAACAAGAAACTGTTTGTCTGATGCTACATTAAAAAATCTGATATTTATGAAAGGAAACAATTGTTTTGTTAATGTAATGTATTTTTTGGTTTAAATAAAAATTGTGTATTTCGTATTTTAAATAAATAGATGTACATGACGTGGTAGTATTTTGTATTTGAAATACGTACAATAAATGAAAGTATTTTGTATTTTAAATGCATAACCTGAAAGTATTTTGTATTTTAAATACATGACCAGCAAGTATTTTGTATTTTACGTACTGCAAACCATGTATTTTGCCCAACACTGATTACAGTTTGCCCACCATCTATAGTAGACACAGAACAGAAACTGCACTAGTAGTGCATGCACAATTAGAAAAACATAGCTTGCGAATTTCCCAATTTATGTCCAGATTCTGTTCAAAGCACTCCTGACATTCCAACGTTTATATGCAACTGCACAGTCAACCCTAAATTAATATCATGGACTTATGAGCAAACCTAGTGAATATAGTAAAAATTCCTTGACATTCATCTGTATTCTACATTTGTAAATTGAAGTAGAAGTGCAATTTTAATTATTCTAAATTTTGTGAAAATGACCTGAAAAGTAAAATATCACTTTTAGTTTGGTTCATGGTAGTGTAAAAGTTTCACACGTTTTCTAGAACGCCGTGAAATTATTCGTATGGAATTAAAAACGAATTCAATTTCACTTTTTAGTGGAATATAGAACATAGGCGATTGACTTTTAAGCAGGTTTAGAACATGTTTGGGATATTCAATAATTCTTTATTTTTTATATTAATTGCTTTAAAAATGCCATTTTATTAGCTTCCAAACTTGTCAATTATTAAATGTCAATTTAAATTCCTTCGATTCCATTTTATGAACACATACAATAATTATCAAACAATAATGAATACGAAAAGGATAATAAAATCGTAAATAGCATTTGTGTCCACCTACTACCTATGTACACGTATTCCTGTTTTATTAATGACTTGGACTGGCAGCAAATAAACTGTAACAAACAACCTGCTACAAAACAATCAGCAAAAAAAAAAACTATCAGGTATGTGATGGAAATTGAAAACATACCTGTATAACTAAAGCTAGATATACACGATTGAAATTTTCTTCAAAATTGCTCTTCAAAATGCTTCAAACTCGTGTAAATAGCAAAAATTCTTCAAAATTTATTTATTTAATAGTTATTTAAATAAATAATAGTTATTAATAGTTGTTTAAATAAATAAATTTTTGAAGAATTTTTGCCTTTTACATGAGTTTGAAGCATTTTGAATAGCAATTTTGAAGAAAATTTCAATGGTCTAAATCTAGCTTAACATTTGAAATACAAAAACATTAAAACAGACAAGTTGACTCACACACCGTGCAAAAGAAAACACAGGTAATATTTTAGAACACGCATTTTTGTTATAGAATTTAACAAAACAATAATGTGCAAAATTTTAATGTTGCAATAAGAGGACTCTCGTTACTTGATAGTTGGTGGTACTCAAATGTGGCAGCAGAGAAAGAAGTTCAGCAGAAGCTGGCAAATGCGTTAACTTTGTAGTTTTCCAAAGACAAAAACAAGCGAATTAAATTGGTTGTTAGGGAACTTGTCGCTCTTTTCCCCCTGGTACTAACGTGTGCTGTGGACTTGCAACTCTCCACAACAAATTAAACAAAACAAGGTGGTCAAACGGAATGTAGCAGCAAAAAAAAACAAAAGCAGACAATCATTTAGGATGGAAAGATGCAACATAGTTTAGGATGCATTGTATAGGCAGCTGAATGCCTGCATATCCTGTATTGTATGCATAATACAGTTGCGGAAATGATGTGGTCTAACATGTTGGTGGTGGTTTGTTGTAACATTGTTATCTTCAAAAAATTTAATGTCCAATTGGACGGGTAGGAAAAACTTGTATGTATTTGCAAAGTAGTTAAAGGCTTCACTGATATGTTCATATTAGTACTTTTGATATTCTATAGTTATTAACAGGACTGTGATTTGCATGCAAATGCATTTCTAACAAATGTTATTGATGTTTTTGCATATTTTGTTAATAATGCTTATTTTTGCATATATGGCTGTTTTCAGTAATTTTCCCTGCAGGGTTGTTTATCGCCAACTGTTCCAACAACACCCTACACACAAAGGTTAAGTAGTAGTATTACTATTGTTGCTATTAATGTTTAGCTTGTTATTATTGTTGTTCTTGGTGCTGGTGCAACATTAGTGTTTTTTTTTTTGCTAAAGTTTTGGCTATTAAGTCAGTTGCTGTTACAGTATTTTGGTACTAACTAAACAACAAATCGTATTTATGCATTATGTAGTGTTGCAAAAACAACAATTCTCTGGTATGAGTAAGTGTTTGTTGCAGGAACATGTGTAACACTTTCATTCTTGTGTAAAATTTACTGGGTAAAATGCATAATTGGCGATTTTCTCGTAACTAAAATGTTTAACATTTTGTTTTGTAATATTTAGTTGTTTTCGTTGTTGCTGTTGCTATTGTCGTTGTTGGTGTCGATGTTTTTGTTTTCGCTATGCTGGCTTTCTACCACTTTTTAAATAGAAATTTTGAATTTTGTTTGTATGTTTTTGCATACAAAACAACCAACAACCATCTAATGCCAACTTTTACATGCATACATATTTATGAATAGGTTTGTGTGCATGAATGAATGTTGCGTTGCAATAATGTTGCGTTTTTCTAATTTTCCTGCTCACTGCTGTTGCCGGCTTAAATTCTATACACAGCTAACAATGTCCTTTAATATTTAAATTTTAGCTTGGTTGGGGTTGTAGTCTTATTATTCATATTTTCAGTTATACATATTTTTTATATTCTATTCAACTGTTATACAGATACATACAACCATTTATATAAATTTGTAGATGCATATTAGGGCGGTTTTTATTTTGCTGCAAGGTGAAAATACAATTTTAGCAAATATTCCAAAAGATATCACGAACAAATTAGAAACAAAATGAATCCTTTCGTGCACCTAGGTTCAAAATAAGGCCACTGATAATGAATTAGTAGAAGGAAAAATATTTAATTTCTTAAATTTTACAACATTTTCGTTTGTGCCCTTTTGATGCAACAATATAAAGGGTTAATTTCTATATATAGAATATTGCTAGATCTTCGGAAACACTTTTCTAAAGTTTTATTATAATCCATCTTTAAAAAAAGTGTGATTTTTTAAATGCTTTCGGATTTGATTTAAAAATTATTTTTTTTGAGTAATCTATGAAATCCTTATTTAAGTCGATAGATCGATCTATATAATTTTATATTTAAAGATGATTTTATGTAAATGTTGAACGCTGCTACGCTTCAAATGAGTGCAACATATCGGCCGGTATTCTTCAATATTAACTGTCAGTGCGTCAACCATTGCGGTCTTGTCCCTACGAATATCAGCCTTAAGATAGCCCCACAAAAAATAGTTTAGAGGCGTTCAATCGCACGTTCTAGGCTTCAAATTGACCGGTCCCAAACATGAAGTAAACTGTTCACTAAACTTTCAATAGGGCCATATTGTTTGGCGTGCTGTGTAGCATGCGGCATCTTCTTGTTGAAACCACATATCAGATATATCCAGCTCTTCCATTTTCGGGCAAACAAAAAATTATTAATCATCGTCGTATAAAAAATCGTATGAAAAATTAAATTGCTCTTCCACGACTTTGCATAAAGGTGGCAAAATTTCGTTTTCCTTCATTCAGTGCCCGAGTGATAAACTTTTGACTTTAAATAATCCTATTAAAAGGAAATCCAATGGTTTTAAATCATATAATGTGTAAGTCAATTCTGATCGTCACAACGAAAGAGTGAAGAGAAATTGTTTTCTGAAGTAATTAAATTGATTTGTGGACTGTGAAATGTTATGGATGCATTTGTTTTTCCACAACCACTTGCGTTTTCCACTAGGGTTATTTAAATTCGAAAAGGCCGTGCTTAATTGCTTTGGTTAATTTTGGTTTCCAAAAACATCGGTTACTGGTTCATGTTCAATAATTCATTAAACGAACTCTTGTCTTGTAAAAAAAAAAAAAAATATTCACCATTGTTCCCAATCACTCTGAATTTGTAAATTACTAACTTCACAGTTGACGCAGTTAAATCAATAGCCACACCATATTTTGTACGAAATTTTCTAAGAATTTAGTGCCATCATTTCATTATTTTAAAAAAAAAAAATTTTGAAACCTTTCGTGTAAACTTTACTTTTGGCTGGCAACATACTGCACCAAAACGCCAGTCTCCTACGAATGAAATAATAATATTCCGCATTTGTTTTATTTTGGGAAGTTAAGAATTGTCTTCCATTAGAAAATATACAAATGTGTTTGGGCTTTTTTGTCCTGTTTCACACTCTTCAATTTTAGCGGACCAGTTTTTGTTCAATTCTCTTTTGCACTTGCCATTCACATACGTCAATTAAATTTTCGTACTTTTTAATGCAAATCAACATACATGAAAGGGAAAAAGAAAATTAAATAAGAAAATTGACTAGCGCTGTCAAGTTTTATTGTCTTTTCCCTTCTCCTCCAAAAATACTTGCCTTGACGAGTCAGAATTGAAGAGTGTTGAAGCGTACTTTCTTTATGTATAAAATCGGATATACATATTGGACGCAAATTTTCAAAGTTTTCTAAAAATCTAAAATTTCAAAATGAAAAAAAAATGTAAATACCATCCTAATGAATATACAATGGAAATTAGTTACAAGAAATATTTAGATACAGTGAGTGAGCTTAAAAATGTCCTGTCATTTATTCTAATTTAGTTAGTCCCGGATCACACAATGAAACTTTTGCTGCTCAACTTTCGAGTTTTTGGGTGAGAGGGGAAAAAAGAGAAAAAGAGGGGACCACTCTTCTTTCCCCTATCACCAACAAACTCAAAAGTTGAGCAGCAAAAGTTGCATTGTGTGATCCGGGACTTACTGAACATTGTGGTGTAAACAACAAAGTAATGTTGCTGCGAAATAAATGTTTAATTGCGGGAAGTTTTGCTTTGTCTATTTAATTTGAAAAAATGATCCGTTAAAGCACACCGATTGCTCCGCAACGCATAAGATGAATGTGTTCCATTGGTTTAGGCATGGAAAAGATCTTTTTTGCGGTTCAGAAGACTAACCAGGCTAGCCAACAAAGTTTGAAGACCATGAATTGCAGGCATTACTCCATGAAGATTGTTGCGAACTTAAAGAACAGCTTACAAAGTTATTTGGAGTTACTCAGCCAGCAATTGAAGCCGAAAGACTTTACTGCTGAAAACATTTTTGCAACGAATAATTACTTGTAATGAAAAATAAATCCATTACAATGACACCTTAGCGCAAAAAATCGGCCAACCAATATCCAATACGGTAAAGTACTGCTTGGCCAGATCATCACAGGCAACCTTAACCGAGTTCAATGTCTGCCAAATTTTCTAAAGTAAACGAATACTTTTTGACTTAACTGTACAAGCACAATACTAAATAACCCCTATTGGATGCTGATAAGGCCACAAAGATTAGCTAAATGTTAAATTAGACACACTCAAACACACACAAAAATATTCATTATTTTATTCTGCATACACACATACAAATACTATTGTAAAACATGTATGCAGCATTTCGTGGCATTTATTATGACCCCTAACTTTAGTTCCAGTTTTACACAATTTTTAGCATGTGTGAGAATATGTAATAAGAGCAAACTAATATTCAAAAATATGAAAAAACGTAAAACAAAACGAATACTTATAACAACCAAAATATTTAATGTTTTTGCGTAAATTTTACATGCGTCACAAAATCTATTTAAAAAAAATGGACAGACACAAAGCTGGTTGGTTGGCTGACTGGCTGGTTGGTTGTTATGGTTTTTCGTTCGAGCGGAAGGACCTTCATGTTGAGGTAATGGTGTGATGCTTTATTGCCGTCTGGTTTGCGTGATGTTTTTGATTTTTTTTTTTTTGTTTTATTCTACGCTTTTAAGAGCCAAATTCACTCATTCAGTCATTCATTCGTTTATATTTTCACTTATTCAGTCATTGTTCGCAAACAAACAATATGCTATATTTTTTGTTGTTCGTTATAAAATATTTGCCATTATGTGACATTAATTTACAAAGTTAGAGTTATCACCCACTCGCAAAACAAACAAAAATCCTGTACCTCAATAAAATAAAATATATGAATAAAATGGTTTTTGTCCGTTTATTTAACTTGTTATTTTTAGCATTTTATTCTCGGGAATTATTGGTTGAAAGGTTTACGTAACATTAAACAACAATTAAAAACGGCTAGAATGCGTACACGGATATTTAATCCATAAAATATGACTTTCAGCTACAAACCGTGACGATAATTTGTAGGATGAGTTAACAAACAGATGTATTTTTTTTTTTATTAAGCCTTTCCCAACTGTTAACCCTTTTTTAAGCAACGAAAATTAGGGGGGAGAAGGAATAGTTTGTATGTTTCTAGGAGGAAATATTTTTTACACGCTCAATTTAGGGGTCGTTACAAATTTCTTTTGAAAATTAAACACAGATGATCCAGTACGGTCAATTGGGGGCTATACTTTCTTACAGTTTTTATTTGTGCCAGTTTAATTTATAAAGAGTGCACCAAAAGTTACGCCCCATTGAATGAAATATAAAATAATTTTTTGATTTTTATTATAATACATTGGTTTTGCTATATACGCATTCTTTTGCAGAAGTTTTCCATGACCATTTTGCATAAATGTGGTTGAATTTCATTCCGCTGAATTGAATTAACTTTTTTGCATGAGAGGTTGTGGACAAAGACCTTCGACTTCAAAGAAGCTCATAAAAAAAACATCTAGATGGCTTATTGGGATCACTGTAGCAATAGAGTACACAAGTACCGTATGCTGTAGCTGAATTGTTTCACGGAAACCTTATTGTTTAAACCCCATTCTGTTTACATCAGTGTCAACCGATATTTACACATAGAGAAAAAATAAAGTTGTACATGTTTACCACAACCATGTTAACATTTTTACAAATTTTTTTACAATGTTATGGTCACTGTAATTATTCATATGATTGCGGAATCATAATATGGTTAAGTTACGATGCAGATGATTACTACAATCATATATACGATTGTAGTAACTATGCATGTATTTGTGGCAATCATGTTTATGATTAATTAATTTATCATAATACATTGCTCTTTGATTATGATTGAGAACAACATACTATGATATAATCTTTCGTCATAAAACTGATCACCACAAATATTACATAATTACTGTAATCATATTTATAAATGCTATAGTCATAAAACTTAACCATATTATGGTTGCCGCAATCATATAAATATATACAATGAACATAATATTTTAAAAATAATTGAAAAAATGTTGGAATAGTTATGATAAACATGCACAACTATATTTTTTCTCTGTCTGTAGCATCATTAACATTCCCTATTTGATCAGCAAAACTTGCATTTGTTTCCCGACAGTCAAACTTCATATCGAGCAATTCGGACGATTTACAAATGAATCGAGATGAAAGTGTTTCATATCTTAGAATATTATTGCTTTAAAAATCAGCTTCTTCTTGTTGATATTCAACAAACCATTCAACGAACTATTTGCACTGTGCATGATGCGTTCTTGTTATACTCAATTTTTGCTCAGAGATCTACGCTGTAGAAAGCTTCTTGAAATTTTAAAAGCATGATTATTTTTCTGAATTTCATTATAACTTTCACGCATTGCTTTCATATTGAGATTTCATTCAAATTGTGGTGTTAATATAGAGCCTCTGTAATTGTTTACATCACTTTAAAAATATATACTTTTATTTCTCAAGGAAAGTGTTAATGAATTTCTAAATGAACCATATCAAGAAAGACTCATATTTACTCTCAACTCTGCTGCTTTTTTAATGCCATCCTATAACTTTCCCGAAAAACCCATTAGTAAAATGGTGTATTTTATACGGCACGAAGTACCAACGACCCTAACAATGGAGAATATGGCCAATGTAAGAAATAATTATTACACTAAACACAAAATTTAGGTTAAATATATAAAACGTTCTCCTCAGGCCCTTATGATAGGAGATTTACTGCCAAATGTTTTGGAAAATTTAACAGTTCTCTGTGACGATGTTATATTTCCGCTGCTCAATAATCCTGTCAATCAAAATGGCTGGACCTCGGTGATAGTGAATGATATGAAAACTGAGTCCCAAGACTTGCGCAATGGTATAGCTCAAATGAAAGGTTTGGTAATGAATCGCACCATCCTGCCTTTACCAATTTGCATAGATGAGGTCATGGCAAGTGCACCAGCTATAGCTCAAGGGTACTTAAGTTAAAATATTAGTTTTTTTATACTGTTTCATCATGACTATTTTTCTCTGCCTAGGGACTTAAGCAAAGTCACTCATTTAATGAAACATTCTTTGGAATTTATGGTGGTTAAATGGCTGGATTCTGTGGAAGATTTAGTACATATTAAATCGCGCGATAAAATTTTCTCGAAAGAAGACTTTCCCAGACCTGAACATTTGTTTAGCTTTTGGGATGCACGTTTGGAAAATTTGGAAAATTTAGCCGATCAATTGGGTGACAAACGCATTAAAACTATAGGATTTGTTTTGGAGAAAATACGTTCGGTATTTGAAAGCAGCTACAGGCGAATAGTGGAATTAGTTTTGGAGGCTTTGGCAGAAGCCAGAGATATCACCAAATATTTAACACCTTTAGTGAGTTCCATATTTAGCTTTTACTTAATAAAATATTTACCAGTTTCCTTAATTACAGCGCAAAATAATTGACCAATTTGAAACAGGCGATTTGGATGAAAACCGCAATCAAATACGTACTTTATTAATTACAATCGGTTTGGTTTGGGGCCACTCTAAATACTTTCACACTCTGGACAACATGATCTTATTGTTTCAACTGCTGCACAACACCTTAATTGAATGTGCCATGCGCACTATAGAGCCGGATGCCATATTCCAGGGTGATGTAGATGAAGCCTTTAAAAAGGTCAACACAAATATCAGTCACCTGCAATACTATCGCTCCAACTACAATGAGACCCGCAACACTCTCAAGAAATTCAAAGTTGGCACTGAATTCAACTCACAAGACTGGACCTGGCATCCTGACGAAATTTTCGAACGTTTCAATAAATTTATAGAACGTTTACAAACCTTAGAGGAACTCTTCGATACAGGCAGAGATTTTATGAAACTTGAGAAAATAACTATGGGCGGTTTAAAGGGTCGCCAAATTACTACGGCTTTAGAGAAAATCCTCGAAGAATATAATGCTTTTTACAGAGAATGGTCGAATATACAATACAATGCTTTGGATCCGGATGCAAAACACTCGACATTTTTACAGGATCGTGTGGCTTTTAAGGAGAAAACTAATGTTTTGGAACGCAAAATAGCATTTCAATTTGAAAAGGCTTTAGAGGATTCTCATGAGCTGATGCTTTGCGGTAGTTTATTGTTGAGACCGATTATTAAGGAACATATGGATCCGTTTATGCACATAATAGTGGAAGATTTTGCGGAGGAAATTAATGCGGTTAAGGTGGATTTTAATAAGTTTGAGGGAATTTATAAGGAGCGTGGCTTAAGTGTAAGTGTGAGTTAAGGAGTTACTGAAATATCCTTGATTACTAATCTAGTGTTAAAAATCTGTTAATATTGATTTGGGGTCTCTTTAAAGAATTTTATACAAGCCAGTATAGGACTTCTGAACTATATAACATAGATATCAATCTGACGGACAGAGCTAATTATCTTAGGATACAAGATGAACAAATAGCATGACGGCCGTTTCTTCTGTATGGAGTTATCGCTTGATCGTTAGCTATGTTAGCTGTGCTCTTCGAACTGGACTTATGAATACCCTCTAGATTTAATTGGTATCAATCTCGGCTTTTTCCTTATGAATAAAAATAGCGGAGGCTATTTTAAGTTGTAACATGTAGTTACAAGAATCAGTTGTTTTGCAATACTAATCGTATATAAATTTTATTTAATGTTATAATACCCAGACAGTTTATGTGAATTTTAATATAAGACATATAAGTTAATGGGCCAGATTTTCGTTCACAACACTAAAATGTTGTGTTGTCTCGACTGTAACACATCATACATTTTTCATAATATTAAGCCGATAAGTGTTGTGAATCGTAATCGCAGTTTACAACATACCGTGTTGTGAACGGTAATCGGGGCCAATATCAATAGGTAAAAAGGAATCGAAGTACCGATCTAGTTATATTTTGCTCCCGAGTAACAAAGCATAACCAGATGAGGGCTAAGTTCTTACTAATGCCGTAGTCGAAACCAGTAGTTAGCCGATCGAGAACCGAAGCATTTATCTCTTCGGATTGTATTCATTACCAGGTCATGGTTATTGTTAACAGTCTACAATAATGAATAAGATAATTTAGTCAAAGATTGTTTCCATTAACGACCCGATCGTACACTGAAGATTAACGACAGCTCTGTGGTAATATTTTAGAGGAAACAGACCTCTGAAGATCCTGGACAGACCCCGGTTGGAAAGAAAAACTGCATTACAAAGTTTTTGGAAACGATACATTCAGATTTGATAGTGGATCATCATCTTATGTCGTGATCTGCGAATGAAACATGTTACTGATAATTACAAAAGGATTGAATGTTGTGAATTTCCAGCATAAAGTCCTTTACTGCAGCTTAAGTTTTAAAGATACAGAGTATAGTTACTTTAGTATCCCAATCCATTTCCATTTGGGTTTCGGTGACACTTTTTCACACTCTTTCAAGTCCACTAGCTTTTTCAGAGGCAGATGGATATAACCAGCAAGTATTTCAATCCTATTTGAGTTGTTTTGTGAATTCTTGTTTATGCATTTTGACAAAGATTTTAATAGTTGTGGGATTTTTTAACGTCTATGACACAGTCATTTATGGGCATATTAAGATGCTTTTACGAAACAAAATATCAATGGCGCTCTAACTAGATTATCTGCTTTTAGGCTTTGCCCACTGATAACTGTTTTCCACCGACTTCGGGCACTCTAACATGGCTCGCTAAACTGCAACACAGAATTACTTGGATGCATTCGGAACATGAGCTATATGACTATCCGTAAGTTTTAAATGTATTAAAAACATCAGTTTTCTTTTCATTATTGCCTGCCTTTATCCCGCCATATATATCAAAATAAATTTTCCTTTCTCGCTTTAAGACTCTTTGAAAATGAACTCGGCAAGTACACCCTGGCCATTTATGATGAAATGAATCAACAAATTGAGAAACTACGTCAAGAAATCCTCAAAATTTGGCGAGTTGAAGTGAACAAGCACATTAAGCAGGGCATGGAACTTTATTTACTGGCCAAAGTTGACAATGTTTTGTCAGTGAATTTTAGTGCTAATCTCAAGAATGCCTTAAAAGATACCAAATATATATTAATGATGAATTTGGAGGTGCCTGACGAAGTGATGGAATTTTTCGATAAAGAAGAAAGATTATGGGTAACGGAAGCTTTCTGAACTTAAAAAAAAAAATAATAATATTAAATAATTTCTTGTCTACAGGGGGCTCGTATTAAGCTGCAAAGAATTGCTGAATGGTATAACGACATTCATGACAGAGCCAAGCCGAGTGAAAAGGCACTTATACAAGCTGAATTAATGTTGTATGAATTGTTTATGGAGCCTTTAATCACTAAAGTCAACTGGAATAATTTTGGTAGGTTTTTCATTTAGCTAAACAAATAAACTAAAAATTATTTAATTGTGTTTTTTTTAAGATCAAAGTTTCATTGTACAAGTTTACAAAAAGTTTGAATATCTACACAAACGTTTGGTAGAATGCCAGGAAAATGTTAGCACCATAAAGCGCAGCATAAATTCTTGGGGCAAAATACCTTTGTATATGCGTAAGGAACAACAGCCAAAAGCATTATTGGAAACTGAACCACGCATGACAATATTAGGCAAACGTGTTGAACAATCTGGTGTGACCGCCTTAATAATAGATCAACTTTTATATGATAATGCCAAATTGTTTTACGATATACCCAAACGCTATGAAATGCTCAAAGAGGACAATGAAGAGGAAGGTGAGGAAGAGCAAGAAGCTGTTAAAGAAAATCCAGAAGTTGCTGATCTACCTATGGCACCATCCATAATACCCAATGTTATAGATGAAATTGAAGAAGAAGATGAGGAAGAACTTGTATCCGCCCTGCAGCGTTGGCAGCTGCTGCAAACTGTTACACCCAATGAAAGGGAACTATTCCGTGACTATGAAAAGTATGTAGATCATGAAATTACCCAGTGCCTATTAGATGCTGTCATCACTAGTCTAACCTATTTGCGCATGGAAATTGAAAATCGTTATGAAAACAATGCTCCCGTGTTCGAGATTATTATGGATTTACAGGAGCCTCATATGTGTTTTTTCCCCAATCTTGAGCCCACCTCCAAAGTTGGTTTCAACTGTCATGTCGAGAGGCTTCTAGAGGATATGTATCATATGATGGAACTTTTGCCACGTTGTGCTCAAGACCCGCCTCAACCGGGCCAAGAGGCGAAAGATTTTGCCGATGAAATTGCCGATAAAACGGACATACACCGGCATCGCAATGATATTTTAAATAAAGTTAAATTTGCTCTACAGGCGGTTCGTGCACATTCGAAGGCCTTCCAGGAATTCTCCTATCTGTGGATGTGGAATAGGCACGAGTATTTGGCAGAAGTTAAGAAGTTTGGTAAACCCTTAACTTTGGCCGAGCGAGAAGCCGAACTGGAGGGTGAGGGTAATTCAGGGGTAAAGCCATTGAAAGATGAAAATAATCCACCTTTGAATCTGTATAAAGAACAGGTAAGTTACAGCCAAACGACTTTGTTAGAAATGTATATTTGTAGTTTTTGTTGGGTAAATATTTACACTCTAAATATAAGAGGAAAGTTTGCATAGTTTTCTATTAAAACTTGTTTGTGGTCAGCCGAGTGATAACATATGAAACGCTACACTAGAAACCTGATAATATAGTAGACCAAAGATTTTGAAATTAAACCATGTTAAATTAGGTTAAATTCCTCCATTACTCCAACCATTCATTTTCCAAAGTGTATTGAACACAAAACTGTAATTTGCCAAGCAACACTAATCTATCAATCAATGTTTTCATGTTCATACTCATTTTGCATGCTTCGTTTTATTCTCCTTTTGCGAATGCTTGTTGATTTTCCATGTCGTATGTTCTAACTCAGTTACTTTTTTCAACCTTCTATGGTATTGCATTGACAATGACGGTGCTACTCAATCGTTGTGTTGTTTATTTTTCCAGTTGGATAAATTTATTGCCTTGGAAGAGCAAATAAGGCAATGGGAAACATATCAAGATTTCACTGTGTGGTTACGTTTGAATAAGAAGAGTTTCAAAAATGCCGTACTCAATCTGGTGGCCAAGTGGATAAGCTTGTTTAAAAAAGATCTTATCGACAGAGTTAAAAATTCTTTGCAGGTAGGTGTACTCGTATGTATGTACGGTGGAGTAGGGTGGTTTCGTTAAAAAAAAAATTTGAGGAATATATTTGGGATTATTGTGAAACTTGGGATTGTCAAACAGTGAAAATTTGAGTCAAATCGAATAATGTTAATCTGCGGCGCATTGGTTCTAAAGCTTTATAGGGGGAATTCTTAGTTACTCGAAAACGTCTTCTCAGATCTTTTATATTATATCTTTTTGGATACATAATGATGTTCCTTAAAAACTAAATGTCAAACATAATACTTCGTAGTTTCGTACCAAGTGTCATACTAATCCGAAACATAATTCCAAAATTTTAAAAAAATTAAAATAAAACTACCCTAATATTAGAGTACATAGTATTGTGTATGAGAGTGATATATACTGACATTTACCCAATCACTTGATGAAATCAATAATCTTGTTATAACGCTTAAACCAATTTAAAACAACAACAAAAAACCAAAAAAAAATAGGAATTGGCCCAATTTGTGGATGAAGCTAATGTGGCTTTGAAAATTGAACTCAGTAAGGATGACTTTGATGGACTCATACAAATTCTGTCAGTATTAAATACCATCAATGAAAAGCAATTCATCTATGATTATATGTTTGAGCCTTTAAGGGAGATTGTTGAACTGCTCAAGACTTATAATTATGAGTTTGGGGAAACAGAAATGGTCATGGTAAAGATAGAAAACTTGTTTCAAAACATTTTACTTAATTACTGAACGTGCATTTATGTATTTTAGATGACCGAGTTGCCCGAAAAATGGAGTAAGGTTAAGAAACAGGCAGCCACGGTTAAGCAGATCATTGCTCCCATACAATCCTATCAGGTGGATTTAATAGAAAAGCGCATACTTTTGTATGACAATATGGCTACAACATACCGCAAGAGATTTGTCCAGAAGAATGTATGCAAACCTATTTATTTTTCCATACTGCTACTAATATTGCTCTCTTTGTTCAGTTCTTTCATGTACCTTGTCCCCAGGTCTACGAACTCATCGATGAGGCTGACGTTGAGATCTCTGAACTTGAGGCCCGTCATGCATCTCTTACCGGTTCAGCCGTGCTCTTTGAGCTCCAAGGACCGGACGCCACCAAAATCGAACGCTGTCGTCGTGATCTACAATTGAACAAAATCATGTGGGATTTCTTCATCACCATAGCATCAACCATAGAGGATTGGAAAAAGACTCCCTGGAAGAAAATCGACATTGAGGTCATGGATCAAGAATGCAAGAAATTTGGCAAGGAATTGCGCGCTTTAGATAAAGATATGCGCAGTTGGGAACCTTATCTGCACACAGAGAACTCCCTCAAAAATCTAATGACTTCCTTAAGAGCCATTACAGAACTACAGAATCCCGCCATACGTGATCGTCATTGGTATGAACTGATGCGGACTACACAGGTCAAATTTAGTATGGATGATTCTACTACGCTCAAAGACTTGATCGATTTAAATCTGCACGAATACGAGGAGGAAGTTAAAAACATTGTGGATAAATCGGTGAAAGAAATGGCCATGGAAAAGGTTTTAAAGGATTTGCAAACTACTTGGGCCACCATGGAGTTCCAAAGTGAAATACATGAACGCACCGGCCTAAAACTACTCAAATCTAGTGAAGAATTGGTGGAGACTTTAGAGGAAAATCAATCGCAATTGCAGAATATGGCTTCTTCTAAGTTTGTGGGATTCTTCCAGGCTGAAGTAACCAGCTGGCAAACTAAGTTGTCCAATGCCGAACAAGTAATAACGTCCTGGTTTGAGGTGCAGCGCAAATGGGTGTATCTGGAGAGCATTTTCATTGGTTCCGAAGATATACGTTCTCAACTGCCTGTTGACTCTAAAAGATTTGACACTGTAGATAAAGAGTTTAAAAATCTTTTGGTGCAAATGAATGCTGACAAGAATGTGGTAAGAGCCACCAATAGACCTGGTAGTAAACTTAATGAAACATTGGAAAATCTTGCTAAACTCTTATTGTTATGTGAGAAGGCTTTGAATGACTATTTGGAGACCAAACGTTTGGCTTATCCCCGTTTCTATTTTGTATCATCCGCTGATTTGTTGGACATACTCTCCAATGGCAACAATCCCACCATGATTAGCAAACATTTAACTAAACTATATGACTCTGTGGGTAATCTTAAGCTTTTACCCAATTCTAAATTGGCCTCGGGCATGGTGGCCAAAGAACATGAGGAGTATATACCATTTTTGGAAAACTGTGATTGTAGTGGCAAGGTAGAGGTTTGGCTTAATCGTGTCACTGATAAAATGCGTGAAACCTTAAGAGATCAACTGAGACGGGCAGTTTTAGCCTACGAGGAGAAACCTAGACATGTGTGGGTCTTTGATTGGCCAGCCCAGCCAGCCTTGGTTACCACACAAATTTGTTGGACCTCAGAGACTAATGAAGCATTTGCTAAAGTACAACAGCGTTATGAAAATGCTTTAAAGGATTACAATAAGAAACAGGTGACACAATTAAATCACTTGATAAACTTGCTATTAGGCGACTTAACAGCCTCGGATCGGGTGAAAGTTTGCGCTATTTGTACCATAGATGTGCACAGTCGTGATGTGGTGTCTAAAATTATTTCCTCTAAAGTGGAGATGGCCTCTGCTTTCCAGTGGCAATCTCAATTAAGACATCGCTGGGATACCAAATTCGATGACTGCTTTGCCAACATTTGTGATGCCCAGTTTCAATATGATTATGAATATTTGGGCAACACCTCACGTTTGGTTATTACGCCTTTAACAGATCGTTGTTATATTACCCTGACCCAATCCTTGCACTTGAGAATGGGCGGTGCACCTGCGGGACCAGCTGGCACAGGCAAAACTGAAACCACTAAAGATTTAGGCAGAGCTTTGGGCATCATGGTCTACGTTTTCAATTGTTCCGAACAAATGGACTACAAGTCCGTGGGCGATATACATAAAGGTCTTGCCCAAACAGGAGCCTGGGGCTGTTTCGATGAGTTTAATCGCATTTCAGTGGAAGTTCTATCTGTGGTGGCCGTACAGGTCAAATGCATACAAGATGCCATTAAGGCCAAGAAACTTATATTTAATTTTCTTGGTGAAATTATTACACTACGTGCCACCGTTGGCATGTTCATTACAATGAATCCAGGCTATGCGGGACGTGCTGAATTGCCGGAGAATTTAAAAGCGTTATATCGACCTTGTGCCATGGTGGTGCCTGACTTTATGTTAATCAGTGAAATAATGTTGGTCGCTGAAGGTTTCCAGGAGGCACGTGTGCTAGCTCGCAAATTCATTGCACTGTACGAGTTGTGCAAGGAGTTGTTGTCCAAGCAGGACCATTACGATTGGGGTTTGCGTGCTGTGAAGTCAGTGTTGGTGGTAGCAGGCGCGCTGAAGGTAGGTTAAGATTACAAAGAAGGCAAAAAAGGCAAAGCAATTTTATTAAAAATTAACCCAGCAGGAATAGTTGGGTAATAATTATGCTGTGAATCAGAGTTTACTTATTTATATTCTGTATAATGGCTAAAATTTTGTTATATAATTTCTTAACTCCTGGATAATCTGCATTCTTTGCAACTCTTGCAGAAATTTTACAAATGTTTTTCCTACTGGAATTTTCCAGTATATATATGCGTATTGCATTTCTCTGCCTACACATTAGGGTAGTGCATCCTAGTTCCTAGAGCGAAAAGGTCAATAATCTGTGATCACTCATAAAAATCGATTTTTATGTAAGAAATCTAAAATCTCTTTTCAATGATTAATAAGAGATCCTTGAGCAAAAAAGACAATGATCGGGGGATCACTCATATTTCTCACTAAAAATTAAATTAATTAAAATTAAAATTGCACAAAAAATACAATTATCTGTGACCATTCATATTTTCCAATAAAAATGAAAATATAATTCCTTATAGATCAGTAATAAGAGATGCTAGAGCGAAAAGGACAAAAATCGAGGATCATTCATATTTCACAATAAAAATAAAATCCCTTATAAATCGTTATTTAGAGGTCCTAGCGCTAAATGAATCTTTGAAAAATCTAAAAGCAATCAAAAGTCTTAGATAATTAAACAATTTTTATGGGGAAACTCATAGACAAGAAGTCCTTTTACTGTCAAGTTTTAACAACCCCCTAATACACATACATACTCGTAAGTATGTACTTGCGTAAGTCTTTAAACCACACACTAATTGTATTATAACTCATTCCTTTTAGTCCATATTTTCCAACAATATGACTTAATAAATACCAATATTAGTTAGAAGTACACGCAAGTAACATTTTTCATACATGTAGATTCGATGCCTGCATTTTTATCATCAAACACGTACAAACGCTGAAAAAGGAAAAAAGGAAGTAATAATGTGTACGGGCAGAGCTACAGCCACAAAAGTCAGTAACAGCATTTTCAATGAAAACTCTTATGTAAAAAAGCAGAAATTATTGCAAACAATATAACTGTAGAGTTCAGGAAACAAAAAGATACGATTTCATAGGAATAAGGTTTCTTTAATTAGGTCAATCAGAAATTATGAATCTAAACTTCATCCAGCGGTGACCTTAGCATAGCAATTTTCTTTTTCTTTCCTTTCTTCCTTGTTAGTCAGGTTTAAAACATGAACGCGTGATGCTTGCTTAACACGCCAATTTTGTTATACCACTTTTGTTTTCTTGTACAGCGCGATGACCGCCAAAGGCCTGAAGATCAAGTCTTAATGAGAGCTTTGCGTGATTTCAATACCCCCAAAATTGTAACAGATGATGTGCCGGTGTTTATGGGTTTAATAGGTGACCTGTTTCCAGCTTTGGATGTGCCACGCAAACGTGACCTAGAATTTGAGGCAGTGGTTAAAAGGTCGGCTGTTGATCTTAAACTGCAGCCTGATGATGGCTTCATTTTGAAAATAGTGCAGCTAAAAGAACTCTTTGCTGTGCGGCACTCTGTGTTCATTATCGGCTTTGCTGGTACCGGCAAGTCAGAAGTGTGGAAGACCCTTAATAAAACATATGCCAATTTGAAACGTAAACCCCACTATAATGATCTAAATCCCAAGGCAGTTACGAACGACGAATTGTTTGGTATTGTTAATCCGGCCACCAGAGAATGGAAAGATGGCCTGTTCTCCATTATAATGCGTGATCAGGCGAATTTGGGTGGCTCAGGGCCAAAGTGGATAGTGTTGGATGGCGACATTGATCCCATGTGGATCGAGAGCTTAAATACGGTTATGGATGACAACAAGGTATTGACTTTAGCTAGCAATGAGCGCATAGCTCTGACCAAGGAAATGCGCTTGTTGTTCGAAATAGCCAATTTGAAAACTGCCACCCCGGCCACTGTGTCCAGGGCAGGTATTTTGTATATAAATCCCCAAGATTTGGGTTGGACTCCTTTTATTCTGTCCTGGCTAAATACACGCACCAATCAACCTGAAGTAGCCACCCTCAATGTTTTGTTTGATAAATATGTTCCTCCCATGTTGGAGGTATTTAAAACACGTTTAAAGAAAATCACCCCCATAGCTGATATAGCCATGCTGCAAATGACTTGCTTTTTATTGAACAGTCTGTTAACGCCTCAAAATGTGCCTGCCGATTGTCCCAAGGAATGGTATGAAATCTATTTTGTTTTCTGCATTGTCTGGGGGTTTGGTTCGACTTTGTTTCAAGATCAAATTATTGATTGGCGCAATGAATTTAGTAAATGGTTTGTCAATGAGTTTAAGACCGTCAAATTTCCTGGCACTGGCAACATATTTTCATTTTATGTGGATCATGAAACCAAAAAATTTAGACCCTGGACTGATTTGGTGCCCAATTTTGAACTGGATCCTGATATGCCTTTGCAAGCCAATTTGGTGCACACCTCCGAAACTACGCGACTCAGCTATTTCATGGATGTCTTGATAGGAGACAACTATCCTACCATGCTTATAGGACCTCCGGGTTCGGGTAAAACCATTATAATGAATTTGAAATTGAACTCTCTGCCCACCGAGAAGTATGCTGTAACCAATGTGCCCTTTAATTTTTACACCACCTCTGAAATGCTGCAAAATATTTTGGAAAAACCTTTAGAAAAGAAAGCCGGTCGCAATTATGGGCCGCAGGGCAATAAGAAAATGTTGTATTTTGTGGACGACATGAATATGCCGGAAGTGGATAAATATGGCACTGTTCAACCTCACACTCTTATACGGCAATTTATGGATTATCGCCATTGGTATGATCGTATTAAGATGACCTTGAAGGACATATACAATTGCCAGTTTGTGTCATGTATGAATCCCTCTGCTGGTTCCTTTACCATTGATCCTAGATTGCAGAGACACTTTTGTTCCTTTGCTGTAAAGTAAGTTTTTAACTCAGAGAGAAGCGTTTCAAACAAATCTCATTATTACATCAAAATTTTATAGTGTTCCCAGTGCCGATGCTTTGTTTCACATCCTAAATTCCATTTTGTCCCAACATTTAAAAAATCCCACACACAAGTTCGATAAGGCTGTCATAAATCTATGTGAACCTTTGGTACAAACGGCCATAAATCTGCATCAGAAAGTGGCTGCCTCATTTTTGCCCACCGCTGTAAAGTTTCATTACAATTTTAATTTGCGTGATATAGCCAATATATTTACGGTGAGTTTTCTTTCTCAATATTTGAAAAGAATTAACAGTATTATACCTTATTTCAGGGTATGCTCTATGCCAATTTCAACACTTGCCCTAATCCCAATATGCTTCTCCGCTTGTGGGTGCATGAGTGTAATCGTGTCTATGGCGATAAGTTGGTCGATCAAGCAGACATCAATAGCTTTAGCAAAATCATAGCCGAGGCGGTGCGCAAGGGCATAGAGGGTTACAGTGAGGATGTGGTATTTGGCAAACCTCTGATCTATTGCCACTTTGCTTTAGGTCTAGCAGAAAATAAATATATGCCTATTAGTGGCTGGGATCGTCTGCACAAGTTGCTGGAGGAAGCCCAAGAGCGTTACAATGATTTTGTGGGAGCCATAAATTTAGTGCTTTTCGATGATGCCATGTGTCATGTGTGCCGCATTAGTCGTATTGTGGAATCTTCGCGTGGGTACGCTCTTCTCATTGGTGTTGGTGGTTCCGGCAAACAATCGTTGACTCGCTTGGCTGCTTTCATTTCATCTCTAGATGTTTTCCAAATCCAGCTAACCAAAGATTACAGCATTAATGATTTAAAGGCCAATATTGCCACGCTGTATGTCAAGTGTGGTGTAAAATCATCCCAGTGTTGTTTCCTCATGACAGATGCCGAAGTGGCTAAAGAGCAATTTTTGGTTCTGGTTAATGACATGTTGGCATCGGGGGATATACATGAACTGTTTCCTGATGATGAAATTGAGAATCTGGTGAATGCTGTGCGCAATGAGGTCAAACAGCTGGGAATAGTAGACAATCGCGAAAATTGCTGGAAATATTTTATAGAAAAAGTTCGGGGTCTTTTAAAAGTTGTGTTGTGTTTCTCTCCAGTGGGCAATACCCTCAGAGTAAGGGCTCGTAATTTCCCTTCTCTAGTTAATTGCACCACCATAGATTGGTTCCACGAATGGCCTCAAAAAGCCTTGGAATCCGTATCTTATCGTTTCTTATCCGAAATAGAAGTTTTACCCAAGTCTTTGGGTCCTCCGGTATCACGTTTTATGGCCTATGTTCACAAAACTGTCAATGATATATCTAAAGTGTATTTGCTTAATGACAAGCGTTACAATTACACTACTCCTAAATCCTTCCTAGAGCTAGTGAGTTTGTACACCAAACTACTTACCGAAAAAGTCAAAGCGAATTTAGATAGACGCCAAAGATTGGAGAATGGTCTTATTAAATTGGCCAGCTGCTCCACGGAAGTGGATGGCTTGCAGGAGGTTCTCAAGGTGCAAGAAGTGGAATTAAAGATTAAAAATGATGAGGCTGATAATCTTATTAAAGTAGTGAGTTTTGAAAATGACAAAGTTTCTAAGGAAAGAGCATTCGCTTCTAAAGAAGAGAAAAATGTGCGCCAAATAGAGGAAGATGTCACCGCAAAGGCAAAATTATGTGAAGAAGATTTTCTCAAAGCCCAGCCTGCTCTTTTAGCTGCTCAGGAGGCTTTAAATACTTTAAATAAAAACAATTTGACTGAGTTAAAGTCATTTGGTTCTCCTCCCGATGCTGTGGTCAATGTTTGCTCGGCAGTATTGGTGCTGTTTGCCCCTAAAGGTAAAATACCCAAAGATCGCAGCTGGAAAGCCTGTCGTGTTATAATGGGTAACGTGGACAAGTTTTTGGATAGTTTGGTAAACTATGACAAAAAACATATACATCCGGATGTGATCAAGGCTCTGCAACCCTACTTAGCTGACCCGGAATTTAATCCAGAAAACATTTTAGCCAAATCATCAGCAGCAGCTGGTTTATGTTCTTGGGTTATAAACATCAATAGATTTTATGAAGTTTATTTGATTGTGGAGCCCAAAGAACGGGCCTTGGTGGAAGCTGAACAGGAGTTGCAGGATGCCAGAGATAAATTAACAGCGTTAAATAATCGTCTCAATGAATTGGAGGAGCAGTTAAATGTTTTGCAAATGGAATATGATGAGGCTTTGGCCAAAAAACAAAAATGCCAAGATGAGGCCGACAAGACAGCTTTTACCATTGATTTGGCCAATCGTTTAATAGGAGGTTTAGCCTCGGAAAAAATTCGTTGGACTGAGTCGGTGAAAAGGTAAATTTTGTATTTTTTCCGTAGAGTAACAAGGTTCCCTACTGCTAGTTTCTCCATAGTTTACAGCATAGTCAGATAACCATGCCTGGTGACATACTCCTCATAGCTTGTTTCATATCTTATGTGGGGTGCTTTACTCGCGCCTATCGTGTGGAATTACAAACCAAAATGTGGATACCTGCCTTTAAGGCCTGTGATGTTAGTTTTATATTTATAAATTTTAATATAGAAAAGATCAATGGTATTTTTCTATTTAGCCTAAAATTCCTTCCAGTGAGGGAGGTGATCCTTTTGAAATGATTTGTGATGATGCTCAAATTGCCGAGTGGAATAATCAGGGTTTACCTAGCGATCGTATGTCTGCCGAAAATGCCGCTATACTAGTACATTCTGAACGCTATCCTCTAATGATAGATCCTCAATTGTAAGTTTATTTCAGACATAAAATATTAAACACTTACCTTCATTATATTATATTTGCAGACAAGGCATTAAATGGGTTAAACAAAAATACAGTTCCAACATCGTGGTTTTGCGTCTCACCCAAAAGGGTTATATGGAACAAATCGAAAAGGCTGTTAGCAATGGCAATGTTTTACTTTTGGAAAACATAGGAGAGAGTATAGATGCTGTCTTGAATCCCTTGCTAGGACGTCAACTAATCAAAAAAGGCACTTGCCTAAAGATAGGAGACAAGGAAGTGGACTATAATCCCAAATTTCGTCTCATACTACACACCAAACTGGCCAATCCCCACTACAAGCCAGAAATGCAAGCCCAAACTACTCTTATCAACTTCACCGTTACACGAGATGGTCTGGAAGATCAACTACTAGCGGAAGTGGTTAAGGCTGAAAGACCCGACTTGGAGGTCTTACGTACTAAACTCACACAGCAACAAAATCATTTCAAAATAACCCTGAAATTCCTGGAAGATGATCTTTTGCAACGTCTTTCTTCGGCCGGTGAAAATGTTTTAGAAGATGTTTCTTTAGTCATGAATTTGGAGAAAACTAAGAAGACCGCGGATGAAATAGAGTTAAAAGTGGCTGAAGCCAAGATAACTGCCGTACAAATTGATACTGCTCGTGAGGCATATCGTCCTGCCTCCGAAAGGGCTTCAATTATTTACTTTATACTCAATGACCTGTTCAAAATCAATCCCATTTATCAATTCTCCTTAAAGGCATTTACTGTGGTATTTAGTAATGCCATTGGGAAAGCTATACCTTCCGAGAAACTCAAGGAGAGAGTAGAAAATCTTATAGATTCAATAACATTCTGCAGTTTTATGTACACTTCTCGAGGTCTGTTTGAGGCTGATAAATTGATTTTCCTCACACAGCTAACTCTACAAATACTCAGTAATGCGGGGGAAGTGGAGCCTTTAGAACTGGACTTTTTGCTACGTTTTCCCTACATGGTTAATGTCTCTTCTAGTCTTTCTTTTATTACCAATATTGGCTGGGGTGGTATTAAGGTTTTAAGTAATTTTCCAGCATTTAGGGGTCTAGATAAAGATATTGAGGGCTCTCACAAGCGTTGGAAGAAATTTATAGATTCCGAGTGCCCGGAAAAGGAAAAATTCCCGGGTGAATGGAAAGGCAAAACTGCCATACAAAGACTGTGTATTATGCGTTGTATACGACCCGATCGTATGTCTTACTCCATGAGAGTATTTATAGAGGAAAAACTGGGTACCAAATATATTGAAGCTCGTTCCATAGAATTTGCCAAAACATTTGAGGAATCAAGTGCCGAAACTCACTTGTTCTTTGTTTTGTCTCCTGGCGTGGATCCTCTTAAAGATGTTGAAAAATTAGGCAGAACTTTGGGTTTCCATGGAGATCATGAAAATTTCCATAGTGTGTCATTGGGCCAGGGACAAGAAGTGGTGGCTGAAAAAGCCATAGAAACAGCCTCACAACAAGGTCACTGGGTCATTTTGCAGAATATACACTTAGTAGCACGTTGGCTTTCAACTCTTGAAAAGAAAATGGAGGCTTCATTGATCGATGTCAATCCCAATTACCGTTTGTTTCTAAGTGCTGAGCCAGCTGCTGATCCTGCTTATCATATACTACCACAGGGTATTTTAGAGTCAGCCATTAAGATAACCAATGAACCGCCTACGGGTATGCAGGCCAACGTTCATAAAGCTTTAGACAATTTTAGTGATGAAACCTTGGAAATGTGTTCCAAAGAAACCGAATTTAAGGCCATATTATTTTCGCTATGTTATTTTCATGCTGTGGTGGCAGAACGTCGCAAATTTGGTGCCCAAGGCTGGAATCGTGTTTACCCCTTTAATGTGGGGGATCTTACGATATCGGTTTATGTTCTATATAATTATTTGGAAGCCAACAGCAGAGTCCCTTGGGAGGATTTGCGTTATTTGTTTGGTGAAATCATGTATGGAGGCCATATAACTGACGATCGCGACAGACGTTTGTGTCGCACTTATTTGGAGGAATTCATGCAGCCTGAGCTTATAGACGGTGAATTAGAATTCTGCCCTGGTTTTCCTGCTCCTGGCATTTTAAAATATGCTGGTTATCATGAGTATATAGATGAAAATCTACCACCAGAAAGTCCCAATCTTTATGGTTTACATTTAAATGCGGAGATAGGTTTTCTCACTACTGTATCGGAACGCCTGTTTCGTGTAGTATTTGAATTGCAACCACGCTTAGCCAGCACTTCGGATACTGGAGGTGAAGCCCAATCCCAGGAAGATGTGGTGAAGAGTATGCTGGAAGATCTTATCGATAAGATACCCTCACCTTTTAACATACCTGAACTTATGTCTCGAGTAGAAGATCGTAATCCGTATATATTGGTAGCCTTCCAGGAGTGTGAACGTATGAATATTTTAATGGCTGAACTTAAAAGATCTTTGCATGAATTGGAATTGGGTCTCAAAGGTGAACTTACAATATCATCTTTAATGGAGCAATTAATGCAGTCCTTGTTTATGGATCAAGTGCCGGAATCGTGGACTAAATTGGCCTATCCCAGTACATTGGGTTTGCAGTCTTGGTTTGCTGATTTGCAATTGCGTTTACGAGAGTTGGAAGCTTGGGTGGCAGATTTTCGTCTGCCCTCGTCGGCTTGGTTGGGAGGATTTTTCAATCCTCAAAGTTTCTTGACAGCCATCATGCAACAGACGGCACGTAAAAATGAATGGCCACTGGATCGCATGTGTTTAAATACAGATGTTACTAAAAAGTTTAGGGAGGAGATAACGTAAGTTATAGGAAAATGATAATGGTCTTTAGGTTATATGGTTTTGTTAACTTTTAGCTCCGCTCCACGTGAAGGTGCCTACATAAATGGCTTGTATATGGAGGGTGCCCGCTGGGATGTGAGCATGAACACTATAGCTGATGCTCATCTTAAGGAGCTATTTCCAGCCATGCCTGTAATATTTGTCAAGGCTGTACAAAGGGATAAACAGGATGTCAAGAATGTGTATGAGTGTCCTGTTTACAAAATAAGGTAATGTACGAAATAAAATGCTGAATTATATTATCCATTATAATATCCATTCATTTATATTAAATGATAGCAACATTTAATCGAATTTTAAAATCTGCCTTAACAAAACTTAACTATATTTCGAAAACAAAATGTGCCAAACAAATGGACACTAATGGAAATTGCACAGCATCTTCTAAATAATTGTTTGCGGATACAAACAATAAATTGCAATAAACAAACACACAAAAAAACTAAATACCAATTTAAATATTCATGGCATACAAGTGAGCCGAAATACTTTTTATGGACACATCACAGTCGTTAATTTCTGCCAACAACGCCAGCCACCTTGCCAATGTCACCACTACGAGAATATTTTATGTGAGACTGACTGACTGTGTCATACAGAGTATGTAGATGTGGGTGTGTATATTGTCAGCACTTATTTGTACAAATTTGCATTGAAAACCTTTTAAAATTGTTGTGTGCCAGAGTGTGTGTGTTGTTTTTCTTTGGAACTTTAAACTGTCTCTAGTAAACACCACCCAGCCAGTTCACAGTTTTTCCACAATGTGTTTAGAGTATGTCAACAGTCTTTTCAATCTATCCATCTAGTTAACGACTGACTATTGAGCAGACCTCGTTTTTTTTTTTTTTTGGGTCAGTGGATAGACTGGCTGGATAAGTTTGGAGTTTTGTGCTTATGTTTGTGTTTACCATAGAACTATGCGAACCAAAAGACACATTTAAGTCTGTCCTAACCTGGGTCCATGACAGACTAAGTGAGTTTGATTCTTGTTTCTATGGTTGGATGAATTGCAATGTTGATGATGATGATGGCCCTGCTGATGGTGTTGTGTTAGCTGTGCTGGTTTTGTTGGCTGTGGGTTTGATTGATTGATTGACTGGCGTGACTAAATGAATGGCTGGCTGGCAGACATTTCTTTTTTCACAACAAAACAAAACATCGTCTATCGGTCTACCAATTGTATGGCAATGTATTTTGGTGTAAAAATCGACTGTTCGATGCTTACAATTTGTATTTTTTCCCTCCACCTCGGTTCACTCGGTTCTTCGTATTTCTATCTTTTATGTACCATGTTAATGTTTTAAGTTGTGTTTCGTTTTCTTTTTGTTGTTATTATAACACAATCGAATTTGTGTCGTTACTTTTTGTTATTTTTTTTTCAATTCGCATTTTGTCAAATTTGAAATATTTACTGTGACAATCATGGTTTCTTTTGTATACGTTATGTAAATGTTTTCTATACATATGTTGATTTTACTATTTTCCGTGCCATGTTTCAATTAAAGAAAAACATTTACTATGCTCGATTTGTTATGGTTGGGCATTGATTGTTATTTCACGTTTTAAGGACAGATTCCATGAAAATATTCTACGAAACTTGAGTAGGAAGGCAGGTTTTGTTTTTTTTTTTCAGTAAGTGAGTGGGTTTTCTTGTTTTAAACAAACTGGAATGAGTGCAGATGCGTTAAAAATGGAAAGCGATTGATTGGTTGATTGATTGATATTTTTTAAAGTTGTGACTAAATGTCATACAAAAATATTGCTTAAAATTATTTAGAAGAAATGGGTATTAGATGCAAACTTTCCCTTGCAGGTATCCAATAATATCAAAGAGTATGCTTCCTGATAGCTCTAATCATATCTAATCTAATCATTAGCATATTGTTAGCTTAGTGAGCAAATGTGCTAAGTTCACTTGTTATGAAAATTGAGATTCCAATACAAAACGTAAATAAAAATACACTGTTTGTGTAATTATCGGCCATGTCACAGAATTTAATTCCGTTCAAAAGTGGAATTAATTCCGTATTTTGCTTTTATAGAAAAAGGAAATTTTTTTTTCGGAATGAAACCTGGAAATGCCTAAAATTACAATCCCACATAGCAAATTAAAAGTGGTTTCATTCCAAAAAAAATTGTTCCTTGTACGTTTTCTATAGAAGCAAAATACAGAATTAATTCCACTTCCGCACGGAATTAACTTCTGTGACATGGCTGTGTATTCACTTTTTGCTCCATTTTAAGCAAAAGTGAAAATAAACTACAATATAAAATCCCAAAAAAGAACTTAAAAGTCACCAATGCCTTCTTTCAAAAAATGGATTAAAAAATTTCAAAATTATTTAAAACAAAGGAAATATTTGTATGTCTCCTGTCTGGGTCTTAACAAATAGAGCTGAAGAAAGCTTAGGTTTTTTTTTAATCACAGCTTTCGAAAAGGATTGTATTACTTAAAAACAATAAATGTTAGCAAAGACAGTAATAATTATATATTTTATTATAAAACTTAATATTTAATAATCATTTTTCAAAAAAAATGTTTTCCTCGGAAACCAAAAACGGTGATTGAGTTTTATTTTGTGTTCAAAAAATAAAAATTACTTTTTATGTTTAATTTTCGTTCAAAAAATTATTGTTCAATTCAGAAGTAATATTGTATGTTGTACATTGTATAATACAACTATCTGATTGTGAATGCAATTTTGAACAAAGTCGTGTCTTGATGTTGTCAATCCTTCAAAATGTCAAAAGTAAGATATCAAAGCAAGTACACAAAACTCAATATACAAATATAAAATTAATAATAATACAAGTGAGAAAAACAACATGTTAGACAATTGAGTCAAGTAAGTAAAAATTAATGATCGTTTTTTCATAAATTAAACACAACAATTTCCATTATTTAAATTTGTTGTTTATTAATTAGATTTTCTTGTTTTAAATTTATCAATCATTTTATAATTTGAGTGTTACGGTTGGGTTATTTGTTTCAGCAAAAATAAGCATTTTTTTATTAAGACACATATTTGAACTTTTGACGAAACCTAAACTTTCTTACAACATTCGAAAAAACTCAAGTAAAAATGTCATAGGTGTTGTACAAAATATTTACATATATGGAAATCACCAACGACAATTGTACAACAGTTGTAAATTCACACGACTTACAACTCCTACGACACTACAACATCAGTTGTGAATTGCATAAATGATTATTTTATGAGTTTTTTTATTATTTAAGTTATAAATAAAAATTTATAAATAAAATAAATATAAATAAAAATATTCACATTTTTGTATGAAACTACTGGCAAAATATTAGAAGCCAAGTCCATAGCAATAATTAATGTTTTATGAGTAAATTATCTAAAATTAAAAGTGAAAATGAGAATTTTGGAGATAAGAACAATTATGAAGAGATCAATAAAATAAAATTTGTAGAAATGTTTGGCCTATATATAAAATCACCAAGTTTTGTCTTATAAGCAATATTTTAAGTGTTTTAAAAATTTTAAAATACATTGTTTATTTCACTAATAAATCAGTGATTAAAAGTTTACATAAATTTCGATACCTAGTTATTACATTTAAATTAAATGTGATTAACATTGTTTTAAAAATACTTGAATCCATAGCACCAAATTACATTTTTATGGTAGAGATAAGGCTATCCTTTATATCAGTTTAGGATAAATTTATTCATAAAACTTTCTTAATGTAAAATGATACAAATTTTAATTGGGCGCTTAAAAAAATAAGGACATAGCTTCCCTAACTCCCACTATGAAAAGCATTGCTGTGAGGAATGTATTATAACTCTAATTAAATTTCAAAACTTCTCAGCTCTGATTGTGGGAAATTTCATTAAGTTGTGTTTAATAGTTCATATAAAATGTTTCTAAATTGTGTACCCTACCTACAGAAATATATTAAGAAAACAATTTACATAAATATTGCTTAAAAATAGTATAAACATCTTAAGTTTTAGAAACCCATCTCTTTAGTAAATTTATAAACATATTTGCATATTATATTAAAATTTATAAAACTCAGAAATACATAATTATTTTCGAAGCAAAAAAGTAAAACTCAAGACATAAGTTTTATAATAGAATCAAAAAATAAAACTTTCTCATTCAAATTATGATTTTTAAATAAAAACATGTCAGAGTGCAATATTCGACTGTGCCGAATCTTAAATACCCTCCACCCTGACGACAGTTTTACAAGAACACAGGTAAATGTTTAGACTGTCAAAATTTGCCTGTTGCTTTGGTAACTTTTACGTTTGGGCTTCTGAAGCCACTGTATTATATTAATACACTTTGTTTGATAGTTTTTTTGATGAAATTTTCAGAGGTTGTCTCAGATTTTTGCTCATATCTGCGTTATTTATGGACGGATTTTGCTGGTTTTAAATAGCAAACTTCTCGAAAGCATGTGTGACAGAAATATTGAAGATTTGCATACCGACGATATCTGGGGACTTCAGAAAATTGATTTCAACAGACAGACAGACAGACGGACATGGCTTAATAGACTCCGCTATCTATAAGGATCCAGAATATATATACTTTATAGGGTCGGAAAATGATATTGTGGAAATTACAAATTACAAATTACCCTTGTCATGAAGGTGAAGGGTATAATTAAGAAATAATTTGTTATTGTTGTTCTCAAATTTATTATGGTGTTGTTCCTTGTAAATGATTTTTTTTTTTTTTTTTGTTTTGTTTTAAATTTTAAAAATAATCATTATTTTCTGTTCCTTAATGTTAATTTGTTTTTGTTTACTTCTATTTATTTATTATATCTTCAGTAAAAACAAACTATTGTTAGTTAGTATTTCAGATCTTATAACTAATAAAATTTAATTATTTAGTCCAGCCAGTGCCGGAAGAAATTTTTTATATGTATTAAGCTGGCATTTTTCTTTCTTGTCCTTGGCTCAGATCCATTGTATTTCTTATACATAGGCAGATTAGTGCAATGGATTTAAGCTCCATATATAAAGTATTTTACTTTTATTAGAAAATAAATGTCAACATGATCAAATCTAAATTTACAAGATAGTTCTTCTCCATTAATAGAACAATTAATCTTTTTTCATGACCATGCACTTTTAATTTTAGTAATAATTACTATTTTAGTAGGATACTTAATATTTATATTATTTTTTAATAAATATGTAAATCGGTATTTACTTTATGGACAAACTATTGAAATTATTTGAACAATTTTACCAGCAATTATTTTATTATTTATTGCATTACCTTCTCTACGACTTTTATACTTATTTGATGAAATTAATGAACCCTCAATTACTTTAAAAGCAATTGGTCATCAATGATACTGAAGTTATGAATATTCAGACTTTATAGATATTGAATTTGATTCATATATAATCCCTACTAATGAATTATCAATTGATAGATTCCGATTATTAGACGTGGATAATCGAGTAATTTTACCAATAAATTCACAAATTCGAATTTTAATCACTGCCGCAGATGTAATTCATTCTTGAACTATTCCAACTTTAGGAGTAAAAGTAGATGGAACCCCAGGGCGACTAAATCAAACAGACTTTTTAATTAATCGTCCTGGTTTATTTTATGGTCAATGTTCAGAAATTTGTGGGGCTAATCATAGTTTTATACCAATTGTAATTGAAAGTGTCCCAGTAAAAATTTTTATTAAATGAATCTATAATAACTTTTCATTAGATGACTGAAAGCAAGTACTGGGCTCTTAAACCATTAAATAGTATTATTGAATTGTTCAGTTAACAAGTTGATGTTGTAGGGTCGTGGGCGTTGTACGTCGTCTGAGTTTACAATATGTAGCTGTACAAATGTTGTTGGTAATTTCTATATTATTCATTTTAGGTTCAAAAAAAAAAATCAAACGGTAACACTCAAATCATAAACTTATTGATAAATTTCAAATAAGGAAACAAAATTAATAAACAAAAAGTTTTAATGATAGATATTGCTGAAAATATTACGGTATGTTTAATTTTTGGAAGCATTCATATTTTAAGTTTTGTACATTTGTTTTTAAAAGACTTTTCTTTTGTCATTTTGAAGATTTGACAACATAAACATAAGACTTTGCTCAAAATTGTGTTCACAGTCAGATAGTTGTATCATACAATGTACAACATACAACATCACTTGTCAAGGCCTATTGATTATAAAGTAGCGTTGAAGACACAGCTTATTTTTTTTTTTTTGGTACTTTTGTGATGTCAAACGTTGTTTATGTTTACAAATTTATAATTGTTTTCGTTTTCGATTTCCATCACATACCTGAATCAGTGATGGAAAATGGGTTTTCGTTTTTCGTACCAACTATGTAAATAAAATGTACTTTTTAGACCTCCATAGTACCATTTTTAATATTTGTTAAATAATCATAAAACTTTACCACAAATTTACTTTATCTAAAATTCGATATATCTTATAGCAACATTATTGCGTTAATTGTCGCGATTATCTAAAAATATTCTTATTTATGAAGTATCGAGTCATTTGCGAAAAGTTAACCTTGGTAAATATATATATTTCCAAAATAACTAAAATTATTATTTCAAGAATAAAATAAATAGAAGAGTTAACTTCTAACGATTTTGAAATCCTGATTAATTACATTTTAAGCTTCAGTTTTTGAATGCAGCCTCAAAATTATTTAATGTAAATGAATATGTCAAAGACTCATATTGTTCGATAATTCAACCAAAAATTTATTGTCGTAATAATCATCTTATAGATGCATATTTAAAGATCAAAATGATATCAGTTCCAAAATGGTCATGAAATTTAATAAAATCTCTTTTGCTTGCACTATTACACAAATAGTAACTTATATGATATACAGCCATGTCAGAGAATTTAATTCCGTTCGGAAGTGGAATTAATTCCATTTTTTTGCTTCTATAGAAAAAGCAAAATGAAAAATTTGTTCGGAATAAAACCAAATGTTCGTTTTACATTTTCTTTGGAAGCAAAATACGGAAATAATTCCACTTCCGAACGGAATTAAATTCTGTAACATGGCTGATATTTATCTGTTTCATCTGAAATACCAAATTTTTATGCAACAGTATTTTGAAATTGTACCATATGACTCGTGGTAGTACCGGGTACCAACTGTGTTTAAAATGTATCAAAAAAAGTACAGTTGTACCATGTTTGCCATCAGTAACCTGAATAAATACAAATAAAAACAACGAGTGTTTGTAATTTTCAGTCAGCTGTTTTTGACATCAAAGAAGTTGTTGTTTTTGTATTGTTGTACTTGTTGTAATGTGGCTGCTACCTTATAATCAATATGCCTTGATCACTTGTGAATTGAACAAACATATTGCGGGCACGTTTGGGTCTCTCTGCTACATTTTCAATAAATATCGTTATACTAGAAATATCACGATACTAAAAATATCACGATATTTATTGAACGCGTAGCATGCAATATTAATGGATCTCGATCCATATCGCAGAATGGCCTAAAATATGAACGTGTAGCATTTTCAGTCAGTAAAAAGTGACAAATAATAATAATTGTGACCATTAAACTTAAGTGCGTTTCTTCAATGAAAAAGCAAGCAAAATAGCTAAACAGGCTTTCTTTTGGTTTTCTCGCGACATTGATAAACGACCCGCTCAGCACAAAAATTACATAAATACTGACGCGATAAATATTGAACATGTAGCATACGCTCGTGATCTATCAATACTTTAAAATGGATCGCGATCCAAATATCACGATATTTATTGAACGTGTAGCAGTGCCCTAAATATTCGAATTTTTTATATACCAGGGGCCAAATTACCGCATTCGTGATCGAATTAGCTATCGTATCGAAAAATGATTACGATATCGAAATTATGATAAAATTCTTGCTCGATATCGAATATTATGGCATTCGAATAAGAAAATTACGATCAATTTTACTCGATATCGAATGCGGTAATTTGGCCCCAGAAGGCAATTATGATCATTCGTAGCGTCTTTGAATTGTGTCTACATTTAAAGCTGAGGCCGTTTCCATAACACGATATATGTTTATGATTGAGTTATAAAGTAGGAGTTTACAATTTAAACTTAGCTTAGAGTTTCTGCCAATGAATCAATTAATTTAAATTAATTTCAATTTTATTTGAGTCAATTTTGCATCAATATGGGATTTCCATGTAAGACGTTGATCGGAATGTTCTGTTATTGCTTGATTATGGATAAAAATATGCGAGCTTGATTCTCTACGCAATAGAAAAGTTATATGTGTGCATTTCTGTTCATTAACTATTTATTTTCATTGCTTTAAACATTTTTCTAATTCAAATATATAATTTTGAAGATAGGGATATGCTTCTTTAGGTTTTTATGAATGCTATTCTAAGCAGTAGCATCAGCAAATGTTGATGTGTGAATGCAATTGTTTGTTGGCATATCAGATGTATATATCAAGTCTAAGAAGGGCACAAGGATATTTCCTTGGAGTACTCCTGCTTCAATAGGCTGTGCGGAACTTAAAAAATTTCGAGCAGCTTAGTAGCTTATGCGTGTTTGCGGGTAAATTTAACTTCAACTTGTATATTTAACCATTAAACGCTTGAGAAATATCAATAAAAAGAGCGGAACAATAGTTTTTTCTTCAAAAGTTTTTTTTGACGATATTGACAAGTCAATGGTTTGTTCGATAGTACTGTGTTTTCTTCTAAATCCAAATTGATGATTCGAAATACAATTGTTTTCAATTAAAATCGGATATAACTTGTTCATGAGTATCTTCGATATATTCGTCAATAGGCTGATGGGTCTATATGATTCTACTTTTGTGTGATCTTTTCCCGGCATGGGTATAATGGTAACCAGTGAAACCTTCCATTCTGGTCTATAATATTGAAGGTGTAATATAGCGCTTAAAAGTAAGATGTAATATTGTTATTGCTATCTGTAATAGCTCCATCACAATCTTGGTACTGATTTTGTCAGTAGCAGCTGCTTTTTTGAAGTTTAAATCAACAATAACTTTTTCGATCTCTCGAATCTCAAAACGTAGGGGTACAGCTGCTCCAAAATGGTGTTTAGCTGGTGGCAAGTCAATTAATTCATTTAATGTGTTGAGAGAAAAATACTTTTCCAAATGATCAACAAACATACCCTCATACATACTTTTGTCAGTATAATTACTTCCACAAAACTAATACAATTAAACTGTCTTATGCATACAGCTGTAATAACTCACGAAGCACGTACTTATTTAAACAACGCTGAGTGTAATTAAGTTACTTTAGCAAATCGTTACAACATGGCATCGCATTAGAAATCGAAATATATTCCTATTGTCTGAAAAACGCGCATGCGAATTTTTATATATTAAATAATTTTTTAACAAAATACTTATAATACATTGCATATGTATCTACATACATACGTTTCACACGCTTAGCACATAAATTAAACTTTATAGACTCCTGTTGTAATGGAAATTTACAAAAAAAAAAAAGTTTTCTTCAATAAATTTCTACAACATTTTTATAAAAACTTAGCAATTTTAACACATATGTAATTGAATTTCATTGTAAACGCGAAAACGGAAAATGTAAAATGTACCAATTTGAAGTTTAAAGTGTTTAAATAAAACACACATACATAAAATTAGTTGTAAGGGATGTAAAAATAGCAATAAATTAAAATTAAATAAAATCCAATTGATTGTAAAATATATAATTCAACAAAGCATTGCTATTTGCATAATTAAATCGATGGTGTTTTAAAAGTAAAGTTCAAACAAATTATAAAACTACAGCAGGAAATGCTTCTAATTTAAACAAACTTAAACAAACTTGTTTGTCTTTTCTGTAATTTTGTACGTCTATCAATTTAAATTATTTCTATGTCATTTAACAAATTTAAGCTTTCCAAGTCCCAATTTACACGAAGCAATTCTTTAAGCTAAGCTGATTACGTTTTTGACATTGTGGTGAGAGGAAGATAAGACGAGTACATACTACTTGATTGTGTTTGCAATTTGTTTTATGGCATGTTTCAAGATAACTAGTGTATTCTCACGCGAACGAGTGGTACACGAGCGAGTACGTAAACAAATGAGTTTCTATAATACACTCGTCTGACTTACGTTAGTTACCTTTATAATATTGAGTTGTTATATTGCATTATTGCCAAATTATTTAATTAGATATTTTGTTTACTTTTTTCATTTTAGTCCCGGTTTACATTATGAAATTTTTGTCGCTGCGATTCTTACTTTGTATGCGAGAGCGGTGAGTCGTATTAAAAGGGGTACACATATACATGTACATTTGAGACACGATTTGTTCCCTCATTCGTTGTTTTTTTATTTCCATACATGTATGTGCTAGCTACAAAATATATAAAAACATGTATACATCCACAAAAAATCTCTGCAACAAAAATCTCACAATGTAGACGCAAATACAATTTTAAAGAAGATACGACAAGAATCGCAGCGACAAAAATTTCATAATGTAAACCGGGACTTAATATTCGATATTTTAATTTTTAGGGGCAACCCTCGAAACCATAATAGAAACAGCTGTGTTTTATTTACAATACAAAAATAATTTATGTGAATTGAAATTGCTATGAATTTTTTAATTTTGTAATAAATTGAATGAAAAATGTTTCCATTTATCGCAATTAACATTGAAATTGAAAGTTAAGGTAGTAGACAACAGTTTATGCTGTAAGAATATAAGAAATAATATATAAAATATTGTTTTGTGATGCACACAAGCACCTATTTATACTTGTCTGTTTTTGACAGTAGGACAATTGAAATTGCAATGTAGAAACCATAAAAAAAGATAGTCTTACGTTTTTACTCAAGAGAATTTACACTTGTCGTATAATACCCCAAAACTAATTTTTGTACTCATTTGGGCAAAAAATTTGAGTCACTTGTTATCTAGAAAGATGCCATTACTCTCTTAATCATATTACATATGTACATATGTGTATAGAAATATATTTATACTCTCAAAAAATAAGAGCAATTTAAGCAACACCGAAGAAAATTGCATCAATCTTTCCAATAAGAATTGCTTCGTGTAAATTGTGACTAACAAGTCTATAATAATTTTACTGGCTTTTCGTCGTTCACAACACACTGTAAAAATTGTGAAATAAAATCATCAAACAAATGCTTCATAAAAATAGTTTTATATTATAGTTTAACAAAAACAAACAGTTTCCCTTTTCACATAACTGTCGCACTTAAAACACTCCTTACAAAGCGAGAATGATTTTGGGTTTTCATAAATGTTTAAAATAGCAAAAAAAAAAAAAAAAAATAGAAATGTTTGTATTTCATTTGTCCCTTCAAAACAATTCACAAATCCACCCCAGAATGTAAAAACAAATACAAAAGAATTTTAGTTGGTTTTTTTTTTCTCAAAAAAAAAAAAAAAAAAAAAAAAAAAAAAAAAAAAAAAAAAAATGACCAGATCTACAGTGAAGACCAGATCCAGAAGCCGTTAATAAAAGATGGCACAATTTTTAAAAATAAAATATTTTTAGAGAAGCTACTACGAGTTTTGACTTTTATACAGTGGACTCACTCCTTGCGGATACCTCACTAAAGCGGACAACTCGCATACAGTCCCAAAAAATCTTTAGAATGCCTACTACTCTCATAAGCCGATACCTCTCACAAATCTGTCAGTCCCTTAAGTGTCCATTTATGAGGAGTACAATTTATCTAGAAAGATATGTAGCAAGATAAATCTTTACAGAATACAATTACACTATGTATAACTATTTGCAAAACTTAAAAAATCCGATGTTTTCAAGCACACATTCAAAATTTCAGAGCCTAGATTATTATACACCTCAAAATTCAAAAAAAATGTAAGTTAATAACCGCTCCTTTTTTTTTATTTTCCCAATTCCGCTCTTTGTGAACTGGCCACCTCAAAAACCCAAGTATCTTTCTCCATTTTGCCTTTTTCCTTTAACATGACGCCAATTTGTTTCTTAACAACAACATACACACAAACACCCATATAAACTCATTTAAACATAAAAAAAATTTAAGCAACTAAAGAATAACATCGTACTAACTCGTACATCAGAATATGTCCACTACCAAGTCTGTCTCTGTGTCTGCATTTAGTTACACATCATATTGTGAAAAAATAATCATTTTCTTATCGTTCATTTTCTCAGTTTTTTAACATACAAGATGGTGTGAGTATTATCCAACTATTTAGTATTGTCTAGCATTATTAATTGGGACAACTAGGTGGAGTGGTGGTAATACTAGCACAGAAAACAAAAAGGAAAAGTTGAGAAATTTTTATAAAAAAAAAAGATATGGGTTGAATGTTACTTTAAAATACACTACAAAGATTTGGTAATAAAATTAAGTAACTAAATGATTAGACATGTGTGTGAGAAAGGGACAGTACACGACGTATGACAGCGGTAAGGGAAGGGTATAGATACTGTAGACGATCAGTGAGAAAAGGATGAAAGATGTTATTAAGGGTTTGGTCAGGCCAATAATGGAAATGGAAACGTGTCTATAAAAGACATTTTAGACAGACAGAGATTGTTCACTACTGACTATTATCAGTTGAACAGTGTTCTTTGTGGGGATAAGTTCCATCTTATTTGTTTGTGAATTTGTACTTTGAGTTAATGTTTTTATCGAGTTTTATTTATGTTAAAGGATTGTCTTTTATTTAAATGAGAGAGAGAGTACCAGAACCTACATTTGTCTGCTGAAAATTGCCAGAAACCCTTTGCTTTGGTATTCTTAAACAGTGATAGACTCTTTTCGCCAACATGGTCTAAACTTGGCGACTGTCAACATGCACACAACAAGATCTATAAAAAAAAGTTTCAAATGAGCAATACTAAAACATACAGGAATGTAAGGTGTTTTTTTACTTCTTTCTTAAACGGCAAATGGGGAAATGCTAGTGGAAATGTACACAGGAAAAAATAAACATGAGTTTCAATTAAAATATTTGTGGAATCAATTAAAAAGTTAATTGAAATCGGACCAGTAAACAAAATGATAGTATCAATTAAAAAAAATGTGAGATTTAATTAAAAATATCATAAAAAGTAATTGAATCAATTAAAATTTTAATTGAAAATTATTTTAAAATCAATTAAAGGTTTAATTGAAAAAAAAAACATGATTTTTTTTTCTGTGTATTGTCAAAAGTTATTAACCAAAGCGGACGCACGTCTCATGATAACATGCATGACAATAGACAAGTGCCTGAAGTAGGTTTTAATTTTTTTTTAGAGCTGAGATGTAATCAATATCGCGAAGCACTCGTGTTACCGTACATCGTGTACAACGTGTTTGCCTATTGCTATAGAAGCACTTTATCTAAAGAATTGTTCATATAAAATCCGATCGCTTTAGTGTTTTAATAGCTGACGCACGTTTCGTGTTTTGTTTCACTGTCAAACATCTTCAGTTTCGTCTATAATTTAACCATGAATCGTCTTACAAACAAACAACGCTTGCAAATTATTGAATTTTATTATCAAAATGCGTGCTCTGTTAAGAAAGTTCAATTGTGTTCAGCGACAAAGCTCATTTTTGGCCCAATGGGTACCTAAAATAAGCAGAATTGTCGATTTTGGAGTGAATATCAGCCAGAAGCATTGCAAGAGCTACCAATGCATCCAGAAAAAGTCACCGTTTGGTGCGGTTTATGGGCTGGTGGCATCATTGGTCCGTACTTCTTCAAAGATGATGCTAATCGTAACGTAACTGTGAATGGTGAGCGCTACCGTGAGATGATATCCAACTTTTTTTTGCCCAAAATGCAAGAGCTTGACTTGCATCACAAGTGGTTTCAACAAGACTTATTGAGAGGCAACTTCGGTGAACATTTTATTTCTCGTTCGGGACCGGTCAATTGGCCGCCTAGATCATGCGATTTAACGCCTTTAGACTATTTTTTCTAGGACAATGTTAAAGCTCATGTCTATACAGACAAGCCCGCTTCAATTGACGCATTGGAAGACAACATTGAAGCATTTATTCGTGAGATACCGGCCGAAATGTTGGAAAGAATATGCCAAAATTGGACTAAGCGGATGGACCATTTGAGGCGCAGTCAATGTCAACATTTAAAAATATTTTAACATTCACAATTTCTTGTTTATAATTGTAGCCAAGGACTTGTTAATGTCTATAGCCTCAAACATTTATATGTAGCGCAAAACAATTTAACAATGTATTGATGTGTTTGTGTTCTTTGGTTTATTTGTGTGAAATTTTTTTGAATGATTGGCCAATTTGCTACAACACTTTATACAATTCCTTCCAATTGTTTGCCATTGTAAGAATTTTGTCTAAAAAAAACTATTTTTTTATAAATTTTAATCTACTAGCAGCCATCATGATATTTACTTTATATATATTTATACATATATAGATATACGTATATGTATTTGAGGTTATTTTTTCAACAATTCTTAATACTATGTTTAAATAAACATTCCATTTAAATGTTTTCTACATTTTTTACTGACCCCTCCCTTTGATTTTCTAATAATTTTGTTTTGCCTTTGTTTTTTTTTATTCGCAGACAACGTGGTCCCACTTTTGTTTGGACATTTAATTTGAAAACCAAGGAAAAGGCTGGCAAATGGACACTGGCTGGCGTTTGTCTACTATTACAAATATAAAATGTTTATTCAGCAACTATAGTTCAAAAATTCAGTTTCCATTCAAGTGTCTATCGGCTTGTTCTGTCCACCCAATTTCAAACACTCTGCTGTTTTCAAACCGGCTAAGCTATTACTCTTGCTACAATTTCTAATAGTGTTGAAGAAAAAAAAACACATTTGATCAAATCTCTTTGACGATGCTGACAAATAGATATAAAACTAACAAATCGCCAGGAATCTTAAATGTATGAGGAAAAGAAAAGATAAGGATGTATAAGACAAAAAACGAAAGCAGCTAAGTGTGTCCTTATGATTATTTTTTTTTTTAATTTTTTACTCATCTGTAAATATAATTTCACTGTTACTTTTCACCATCTGTTTTTTTTTCTGTTTTATTGAATAAAAAACAAATAAATTGACAACATTATGATTCAATTATTTTGTGAAAATACTTGAGTGTCAATTAAAATGGCAACGTTTCAGTGTATGAAAAAGGAGTATGGATAATTTTTCTGTTCCTAGTTTTCTTTTTATAGAAAAAAAGGAACAGAGAAATTGAATAAATTTCAGTAAATGTTTTTGACAATTGAAATACAGGGTGGGCCAACTTGGACTGACTGATTTGAAATGCTTATAACTTTTGCATTTTTAATTTTTTTTAATTTTTTTTTTTGCAGATAATACAGAATTTTATAAAATTTCATAATGTCATCATACTCAGTGGAAGAACGTGTAAAAAAAATATGCCAATAGATTGATTTTGCTAGCTACAGAAAATGACAATTTTTTGGATAATCTGATTATGAGCGATGAAGCACATTTTCATTTAAATGGATATGTGAATAAACAGAACTGCCGAATTTGGGGTACAGAGAATCCAAGAGCATTGCATCAGCGACAATTACACCCTGTCAGATGCACTGTTTGGTGTGGAATCATGGCTGATAAAGTTATTGGTCCATATTTCTTCGAAAATGAGCTTAATGAACCACAAACCGTCTCTGGGGTGGTATACCGGACCATGTTGGAAAATTTTTTACGTCCGATAGTTCTCAATAATCGTAACATATGGTTCCAGCAAGATGGAGCTACAGCTCATACCGCAAGAGCCACAAAAGTTATAAGCAGTTCCAATCATTCAGTCAAACTTGGCCCACCCTATATAAAGTTCACATTATGAAATTTTTGTCGCTGCGATTCTTGTCATATCTTCTTCAAAATTGTATTTGCTTCTACATTGTGAGATTTTTGTTGCAGAGATTTTTTGTGGATGTGTAACTGTTTTTATATATTTTGTAACTAGCACTTACATATATACATGTATGAAAATAAAAAACAACGAATGAGGGAACAAAACGTGTCTCACGAGTACATGCATATGTGTACCCCTTTTATACGACTCACCGCTCACGCCTACAAAGCAAGAATCGCAGCGACAAAAATTTCATAATGTAAACCGGGACAAAGCAACTCCTAGGCGTTCGTAGCTCATTTTCAGCTTGGTAGCTTTGTTAATCATAAAAATTGCCTCATTTCGTGAAGAAACATATACCTACATAACGGATGCCTGGAGACATTGCTGGAATATTCTGCTTAGAAAAAGGCAAATGAATCAATGGAATAACTTAGATCTTAAATACTCTTCAACTCTTGCATCTCAATTTTGTATACTCTTCAGTACAATATTCTAACTATGTATAATTTAACAGCCCAAAGTTATTTTTCAGTTTGCACATACAAATTTAATTAAATTCACATTTTCAATATAATTTCCTTTGTAATCAATAAAAATAAAACATCAAGAAACAAAAAAACGTAAAGCTCTACTCCTTTTCAATACATTGCAGCTCATGTCTTTCTAAACAAATAAATATCTGTAAGCAGAATGTTAAGCACTCTAAACTTGCGCCTCCGACTCTGGCTCTCATATACATGCACAAAATTACTTCCGTTTCATTTAAAACAAGCGGAAATTGCCGCTTTAAAGACATGACGGTGATGATAATGCAACAAAGCATGATTCTAATTAAATAACACTGAAAACAACCAGCAAAGAAGCCTACAACCACTGTTCCAACCAAGCCCACTAACCTTTTGTGCTGCAACTTGCATACATACATAGGTATGTAAGTATATACCTACTCGTATATATTACTGGAATTTAAACTTTATTATGTGAATCCTGGTAAGCATTAACCTCGTTATTTAAATACCATTTGCTGCAACTGCGAACGTGAGTACGTAGACAAGGAAATGCAACAAATTTTTTAATTTGAATTAGAAAGTTTGAAGTTTGATCGATATTATTGAATGTAAGTACAAAAACTGAGTGTAATGGGTGTGTGAAAGCTTGAATAGGCTTTATATGACTACTAATACTACCAGCAAATCCAGCTTTTTTCTTCCTACATTTGCTGTAATGGACATTTTTTTATTGTTTCAAATGCTTTCCACAGCCGGGGTCATTCATCACTAGTTAAAATCCAAGCATTCACTTGCTGTGAAAGTTCTCTTTGGCAAAGACGTTTGTGCTGCACACAGTAACACAGTTAACACATAGTTTTAATTAAAGTTTGCAACCAAATAACAGCAAAAAAAGAACAGAAAAGAGCGTTTACAAGACTTTAAAAAGATTTTAATAAATTTGAAATTTTCGTGGCAATGAATGAAATTACCGCAAGTGCAGCATCCACAGAAGACGCTGTGCAACAACAGCCAGAGCAAACTATTCATAACCATCTAAGCATAACTGGCAGCAATTTTCCCGACAACATCAACAGCAGCTCAAATGGCATTTGCACTAGAAGCAGCAGCAACAGCAGCAATAGCAATGCTAGCTGCACTACTGCCACCACCACTGGCAGCATCCTTTACAGTGGAGGTGGCTGTCTGCCATTGTCAAATGATACCAGATTAGAGTTTATAACAAGTTATACATTAACCAGTTTACGACTTAAGCATGATAAATGGCATAAAATGATGGCCACCCAGGAGTATCAGGTAAAACAATTTTTATGCACAAAAACACTAACTACTGGAATACATGTATTACCAACAATATAAACAGCATTTTAATACTCTATTGTATAAAACAATTTATTATTGAATTTCAGTTTTTGTTTGTGTTGCTTTCGTCAACCATTTATTATTGTTGTTGCTGATGTCCTAGCAGCTATTGTTTCAAATATATGTATATGTACAACAAATACATAATTGTAGTGTTCAGGCTGTTATTGTGTAGAAATTAGTTATAAAGACAATGCTCGATTTTCAATATACACGAAGGAAAAGGGTTTTTTAAACCCACTATCACAAATTAGTAGATTTTGTCATTCACATTGTAACACAGCAACATATTGTCGTATATATACCAATATATATCTATATATATAAAAGAGTAACGTGACTGATTCATTCATCATCGCACAGCCCAAGAAGGGATTTTTGGAAATTCGGTCGCTAAGGGGGACAAATGGGGCAAAAACGGGTAATACCGGTACCTCTATATCTCCAAAACAAATAAACTTAGATATAATATTTTAAATGCGTCCGCCTTTAATCAAAAAAAAAGAGCCGACAGGTATCTGGTACTTTTTTTAAATTCGAAATTCAAGTGAACATATGGGGTAAAAATAGTCCCCGTACAACGCTTCGTTAACATATATATCTTCTACATAAATAAACATAGAAATACTATATTAAATGCATCTGGCTCAGATCAATAAAGACTAGAAATCTTTTTGGTACTTTTTTGAAATTCGAATTCCTATGGCTTAAAAATTGTATTCTTCTTTGGTACTTTTTTATCAAAATGTATTTTCTCACTAAGAATTTCAAGAACTATTATTTTCAAATAGTACGTATTACGGATAATAGGTACTTTTTTGAAAATTATTTTTTCACTGGTGACAAAAACGGGGTAAAAAGGAATATTTGATATTATTTATTCAATTTAAAAATAAAAAAAAATATAAAATATTCTTTCATCTACACAAAAAAGAACCCAGAACATGCTCTTCACGACTCAAATATAAAGGTGTAAAAAGGGCTAAATTTCAGTACACTTATATTGGTACTTTTTTGAAATTCATTTCTAATATTCTATTCTCGCAAACTATGCATCTATCTGATCATGTTATTTCTATATCTTCGGCAAAGTTGTTCTGCATGAGCCCGGACAGGTTTCTGAGTTTAACACCCACTTTTTTAAATTGATTAATTGCTTTTGCATGGCTTTTTACAGAAGGCGAGGTAAAAATAAAAATGTTATGTGCCCACGTTCATGCCCCATCTCCAAAAATAAATGTTTGTATGTATTTCCTTTATAGAATCGTAAACTATGGCAAAATTGTTGTGCATGATCCCGGGAAGGTTTCTGAGTTGGTATGAACACGCCTACTCTAACGCCCACTTTTTTTAATTAATTACAACGCCTGCCAGGAAGGACAGACCCCTGGACCTATCTTACTAAATCTTTGACGGGATATAACTAAGACTCCGGCATGACTAAGAATACTTTTTTCGACCGCCTACTTTTTTTCAATTTTTCATTTTGAAAAAAAGTTAAAATTACTCAAAATAAATTGAATATTTGTGTAATGCCTTTTTTTCAAATTAATTTTAATTGGTGGCGTAGCAACGCGAACAAATGCCATCTAGTATAATATACAATAACAAACAATGCAATAAACTCATTACGAAGCGAAAATTTCTTACTTTATTAAAAATATCCATTCATTTCAATAATTTGTTCAATTTTAATTTAGAAAAAATTAAAATATTGTATTCGAATTATTCATTCCTTTCGAACAGAAGGAAAATCGAGAAATTTGGATATCTTACTATGTATTCTGGATCCTAAAAAAATCCAACACCGTCTGGATATAGACATTGAAACGGATTAGGACTTAGTACTTTCTTAATAACTAAGTTCCTGGTTTCTTTGGTCAGCATAGGACAAGCTGAGCCAGCTCATATTACTTATATATATATATATATATATATACTTGTGTGATTTAGATACCAAAACATACCTTTAGCTATTTAACACACTGCTTTTGCACAGTTAAGACATCCTTTGTAAATACGTTTTAATTGTTTTTATTAAAATAAATACCTCCATGCAGACGTATGCATTTGGATTAAAAATATATACATAAATATTTAAACTAGTTGTAGTTGATACTCGAATTACCCAAACCGAACTCAGCCAACACACAAAAAGGTGGCAATGGCAATAATAAATGCTTAAATTATTACAAAAATGCATAAACACAATTCAGGATAATAAATAATAAATAAACAAAAATACAGACACAGCCAAACACAATATTCAAACAATTGTTTTATGTTTTAATAAACAACAATAAAATAAAATATATTTCTACATATTATTTAAACATACAGCATATTTCTGCAGTTAAATTGTCAGTAGAAAATATTCCCCCAGTACGAGTAAAAACTTACTTTTCAGTCACTACTGCATACCGTCTGCATGACTTAGAAGTAGTCGTATAATGACTTATTTACTATTGCTTCCTTTCTAGCCATTTTCATAAGCACATTGATGGAGAGACAAAACATAGATAAATTTAGGTACTATATTTTATGACGATTGTTACATAATAGGTGTTAGCTCTCATGTGAGGGATCCGAAAAATAAAATAACTCCTATACATAATACCCAAATTAGAGTCAAGTATGAATAAATCACACAAGTGGTAAATATATTGGTGGTGAGTATATAAGATTAAACTTTGTGTTGTCCACATATTGTCGTTTGTCTGCAGAAAGGTCTAAGTGTTTTTGATCTTCTTTTCAGAAGAAACAAAATATGGACCGAAATTGAAAGTGTTATTTATATGAGAAATTCCATAGACGATGACTAATGAGTTTCAATGTCCAGGTTGGCTGGTTGGTTTACGTGGTTACCCGCTGCGTGCAAAAATTAAAAAATATTTGATTTAAAAAGGACCACAAAAGGACAGGTGTCATATCTAAATGCTAGTATGTAAGGACTGCTATATCTTGATGTCTCTGCTAGATTGTTTAATATTGTTTTTTTTTTTTAGATGTATAGAATTTTAAGTTGGCAACGCTTTTTTAACTGGCGGCCATTTTTTCACTAGTTAAGTGATTTATGTTTGAAGTGAAGTATGGAAGTGATGACGTATTGCCAATAGTTTTCATTGAATTCGTTGAAGAATTGAGTCCATGCTTCGTAAACAATTTTAATAACACATTATAAACACTTGTATATATCCTGATTCTTTAAAAAATCACAAAATTGTTCCTATACCAAAGGTACCAAATGCAAACTTGTTTCAACAATACAGACCTATAGCTTTACTGTCTACTCTTGACAAAATATACGAAAAAATATTATTCACACAGCTATCCACGTACTTGGAAGATAATAATATGTTGTATGAAAATCAATACGGATTTAAAAAAGGCTGTGGCACCGAGGAAGCAGTAATCAATGTCGTGAATTATGTGTGCGATGGACTAGACAGAGGGTTTTCTGGTGTTGGAGGTATTTTTACGATTTTTCAAAAGCATTTGATCTTGTAGACCATGTCATTTTATGTGAAAAATTACCTTTTTATGGTATTCATGGCCAAGAGTTGGAATTATTTAAGAGCTACCTCGAAAACAGAAAACAATATGTTAAAATAAATACAAGTCAAAGTTCAATACAAGATGTTGTGTGTGGTGTGCCTCAAGGTAGTGTTTTGGGACCGTTGTTATTCAAATTATACCTTAATGATATCAACAACCTTGGACTTACCGGGAGAATATTTTTGTACGGTGATGACCTATGTTTATTATACCCATATAAGAATGAACTAGTACTCAAAACATATGCCGAAAGAGATGCGATGTTTATATCTGAATACGCACGACTTAACAAACTGGTACTGAATGCTACTAAAACAAAGTTCATTCGGTTTAAAGCGCAGTCAAATCGTATTGAACAAAATTGTGTAATTTTTGCTGATGGAAAAGAACTGGAAGAGGTTTCTGTCATTAAATACCTTGGGATCCATATACAGAACAACCCATCCTGGAAGTCGCATGATAAAACGTAAATTATCATCGGCCATTGGATATTTATATAAGATGAGAAACAAACTCGATAGACATACAAAGCTGCTTATCTATCAATCTTTAATTCAAAGCCATCTTAATTACCTTGTACTTATATATGGACATAAAAGGAACTCCGATATAAAATCTTTGCAAGTATTCCAAAATAAGGCATTGAAGCTGATATATAATATGTAAAAATTTTGTAAAAATAGTTGCTAGCTTGCCTCTATAATGTCCTAGTGGCGCTGAGGCATATACTTTTAATATGAAATAAATATTTTGAAAAAAAAAGAGAGAAAAAAAAACACCTGCCTTGAATAATCAGAATTGAAGAGTGTGAAAGCAGGCGGACTAATGTTAAACACAATTTGTATATACATCTATATATACATCTATACATCTAAAAAAAAATTCAGAACCATGATTTCCAAAATTTGGAAGCAATGTTCAGGCGTCAGTTTATTCATGTTGAAATGCCAAACTAAACATAAATCACTTGACAACTGACAAAATATCCGACACAAATCACAATATGTGGATATAATTTCGACACTAAAAACTATGTACGAGTACGTCAAAATGTTAAAATCCAAATCAAAATTGAGGAAGGTTGTGAAGTTTCCAATGGTATATTAAGGTTATATATCTAAAAAAAAAACACCCTATATTAGAGTGTTTTATATTTATAAAAATTTGAGTCTAGAGTTGTGAAGAGCCAGACATTCACAGAGAATATGAAATAAAATTCTTCTTTCACACGGTCTTGGCACCTGCGGCTGTGACTTTTGAAAGGAAGTCCGAGTCCTCTTACATGCTTACCAATCGTCCAGTGCTCAGTTAGCACCGCTATTATTCTCTAGATATCCTTACGTTGCCTATTTAGGGACTGCATACTTTTTTCATAAGATACTGGCCATAATTTTCTAATGGCCCTGCATGTGTTCAGATGGCGCCACATATATTTAGCCTTTTGAAAGTAGTCCCTGAAGATATCACTTTAAGTGGTCCGTAACGGCATTGCATGATACGACTGTTGAGACATCCGCTTTGAAATCCTTCTATGGCCTGTTCGTAGTAGTGACTATGGGCAGCCACCCAAACTAGAGTAATGTCAGTTAGTCGGCCCAGCCTAGACAGTTCTTCTGGCCAGACAGTACTTAAGTTTTTTGTTTAGTATTATTAGGTCAAAGGCATTTTTATGGCTTTGGGTTGGGCTTATTATAAATAAACTATTTAAAAATTTAATAACATGAAATGTCAATCATAAATCTAATTTAATAAATGTTAAAGTTAGCCAAAAGTTAATTTCTACTGGGTATTTTTTTGTCATAAAATTGGACGCAGCATGAACACAGCTTCCATTGCACTACTGTACTTTACTGTTAATAAGTTTTATAAGTATTTAAGTGTCGAACAAGTATTTGACCTACTATTTCAACAATGTCGAAGAAAGTAATTTAATTCTAAATTCATTATTTAATCATCTTAAATATATAAAACAATTTAGCACAACATTACAATGCTACTAAAACCATTTAGCACAGACGATTTATGAGAATTTCAAAGCAAGTCATTAAATAACAACATAAGACGAATTTCACTCACAAAGTGTTAGAAATTTAAAATATTTTTCTTTCACATAAATGAGACTATGTAGACATATACGGTTTTTTAATACTACAGCTTTGCTGCTTTTTAATAATTTGAATCTTTATGAACAATATTTTAAGGCGGTGTAAAGGCTTAATGAAAAAATTTGTTTTAATGAACAAATTAAATGAGAATGAACAAATTTAAAGAAACGCCGTTTAAAAGTTTTTTTCTAGAGAATGAACAAACGAAATATAACCAGAAAATACATGGTAATGACTTGTAAATACTCAATAACCTAATTTTAAATGACTACTAAATGCAGAGAAAAAATATAGTTGTGCATGTTTACCACAACTATTTCAATTTTTTTAAAAAAAATTTAAAATATTATGGTCACTGTTGTTATGTATATGATTTCGGCAACCATAATATGGTTAAGTTACGATTCATAAGACTATAGCAATCATATATATGATTATAGTAATTATGTAATGTTTATGTTAATTAGTTTTATGATGAAATAATATACCATATTATGTTGTTCTCAATCATAATCAAAGAGCAATGTATTATGATAAATGAATTAATCATAAACATGATTGCCGCAAATAGATATATAAATACTACAATCGTAAATATGATTGTTTATCTGAATCTTAACTTAAATATATTATGGTTACCGCAATTACTGTAACCATAACATTGTAAAAAAAAAACTTCAAATTTTGAAAAAAAAAAAAATGTTAATCTTTGTGGTAAACATGAACAACTATATTTTTTCTCTATGTGTACATGCATTAGTTAGAAGTAGTTTTATAATAACTTATTACATACAGTAAGTGTTAAAACATCATAATTTTGCTGCTGTTTAATCAATTCTTCATACATACAACTTTTAATATATTTTTTCTTACAAATACGAACACAAAAATATATTTAAAAAACTCTATAAAATATTATATTAGACCAAAAAAAAGATACAGCTAAAACTTTGTTCCTTCAAAATTTATGGTTAATGACAGTTTGTTTTAACTTCGATAGCACTCAACATATAAATTAAGGATTAAATGGTAGGAAAAAAACTGAAACGTTAACCTTTTACAGCATTACAGGGGACTGTACAATAAATTGAAAAGAGGGTTCATGTTTTTTGAATCCTGTTAGTGTTCAATTAATCTGCTGCAATTTGTGATAAAAACGTACCTAATGACAAACACCATAAACAAAAATAACTTCAACTTAGGAAACCAAAAAAACAAAAAAAACAATTTGGCCAACAAAAACATTGTTAATGATTCTAATGCTGCTGTTTATGATATTGAAGGATAAAAATAATCCCGTATGTTTTCTTATTTCTTTCCCTCTGTCCACTTGTTTGTGCAATTTAATTTTCCAGCTCATTTTGCTGGATTGGTTAAACAACACACAAAGACGTCTACTCGTTATGACACTCAATCCGGCTGGACATTTAATACCAAAAAATTCAATAAACGATTTGTATCATCATAATTACGCCATACTAATGCCAAAAACTATAACAACATCAACATTAACATCAGTAGCTGTAGCTGTAATTCCCTCCACAACAACAGCATCATCAACGGTGTCCGTTAATGCAGCAACATGCAGCGAACAGCTGGCGGGAAATTATAAAAAGAATATTGAAGTTTCATTAGCATCCACATCATCGGTAATGCACCCTGCTGTTGCCACCATGGCCGCCTCTGCAGCTATGACAGCTGCCACGGCTGCATTATTGGCTCCTCTGCCGCCACCCTCCAGCAGTTTTTCCACACTGGATGGAGTACCGCGTGGTAAATGTGTGTATTTTGTAAAACGCCAACTTCATGCAGCAGCCTTAAACAGAGATAACTTTCGCCATGAAGTTGTCTGTGGTGATTTTCCCATACACAGTAAAATTGATACATTGGCCGTATTGTTTGATGAAATATTGCAGCCATTGTTGCAGAACTCCCACAATCGCAAATTGTGGCCCGAAGTGGTGGCCAAAGATTTAAACACACGCATGAAAGATGTCAGAAATACATTAACGGAGGTAAGTTTGGCATTTATATTTTAGGTTTATTTAAAAAATGGAATTTTACAAAAGCTACCGTCACACTTGGAAAACCACTAAATAAAATATATTTGTTTAATAAAACTTTGTTTATTTACGACAAGACACAACAGATATTTAGTTTTATTTTATTTGATGCTGTTTGATCTTGCAAAACTTTTGTAAGAGTAAACAACGTCAAACAATTTTATGCTAAAATAAGTGGTTACGATTTTTTGAGTAAATATTTAACAAGTGTGACCGGACCTTAAGACCACATCTAATGACGTGGGCTTTTCTGTTCAAATCAAGTTTTTAATTCCCCAGTATGTAGTTTTTTGCTAATTGTGTAAACTTATTAAATTGTTAATTAGGTGCGTGTGAGTTGTATATATTAATGTGTGTATTTGACATGTATTCGGTATTGCATTTCAATAATGCCGAAGAAAGTAATCACCCCTATCGTGAATAAAAATTCCACATGAAATGTGTTCCCTTTTATTTTTTTTAACATTGAATTTTAATAGGAAAATGTGAAAAGGGAACAAATTTCATGTGGAATTTATATTCATGATAGGGGTGAATATGAATACAAAATAATATGAAACAATTTATTGCTTTTAGTCAACTAAAACATTTTTTTTTCTAACAAAAAAGTATTCAATATCAACACCGTAGGGGAAGCTCAAATTAAATATGTACAGTGGAGAGCAAAAATGTGTACATGTCTGTACTTTGCGCACTTGTTATTGCACAAAAATTAAATAAAATAAAAAATGTTTTTTTTTTTTGTCATTTATAATATGTTTAATATTTAACAAAACAATTTATAAATCAAAACTACAATTATCAAGTTCTAAGGAAAAAGAAATATTTTTCATACACTTTGCTATATGAGTACTCTTCATCAATTTTTCTAATATCTGATTTGGAATACTCTCTCACTCGCACTGAACCAGCTGCCAAAGTTCATCCAAATGGTCTGGAATTAATTAATCTCTTCACGATTAATTACAAATTCTCAATCGGATTTAGGTGGGGACTTTTTGATGCAGTGGCAAAACAAAAGAGAATACTGTTCGCTAAGCCATTATTCACGTTAAGCATTTATTCACAAAGTAACCTCATCTAAATTATCTACATATGTATCTAAAAAATCGGGAAGATGTGTTGGCAAAATACGCATATAGTCTTCTTTCCTCAATTATTGCTTCGATTATTTGCAGTGTTCCGAATTGCTAGCATGTAAAGCAACCTACCTCTACCGTGCTTCATTGTTTCCTTAACATGGTGTCTTTGAATTTTCTGGGCAGTTTGGCGCCAGCGATATTATTTACCTTCAGCTTAAAAATAATTAAATTTGGATTTGTGTGACCAGACTACAAGATTCCAGTCATCTACTGTCCAATTTCTTTACTCTCTGGCAAACTTTAACCGTGTCTTAACATTTTTTACCGACAATGCAGTTCTTCATTATTTCACTGCTCATATATAACCAATAACGCGAAGGACTCGTGTTACTGTCCATCGACTGATGGGTTTGCCTTTTGCAATAGAAGCATCGTTTTTCATGTGTGACATTAGCTAATAACTTTTACGATATTTTTTGGACTCATTTGATTAACTTACTATAAGTTGTTTAACTGTTACTCGCATAGAATTTGTCATTGCTAGAATATTGTTCTTAATGGCAATCGACAGTTTCTTCATTGTTTTTTTTTTTATTTTTTTTATTATAATTTGATTTGTGTTGGATAATTTGCAAAAAGTGTTTACCACATGCAATTAAATTAAAATCAAACTAATATTTTTTTAAGACTTAAAGAAAGCAAATGCATACAAATCTATTGGTTAACTTTGATATTTTTGTGCAAATATATCAAAACCCACTTGTGAAAATTTTTTTTTATTTTGGCACTAATTGTTTAAATCACGGATCACAGTTATGGTTCTGTGATAGTAGCATTAAGTTTGACTTATTATTCAATGTTTGTATAGTATTTAATTTATTAATTATTTAATTCGGTGTAGTGTAGTCCAGTTTTTTTTTTAAATTAACTAATTGAAAAGTACAATACAAATGTAAACGTTGATTCATTATTAAGGAAATAAAAATACCCCTGATGAAGTTCGAAAAAAGCGAACGAAACGTTGGGTCAAACAAATATATAAAAAAACATAAATGTTTTTTATTTAGATTTGTTGAAAGAAAAAGAAAGAATTATTGATCAAAATAGCCCGTGAGGAAAAACAAAAACCTTAATAATAATATAATATAAAAACATTGATCGGAAACAAAAGAAACGAAAAGAGCACGGAAATTATTATTTACCGATTTGTATGGTAAATTATTTTATTTAGCATTAAACCTAAAATAAATGACAAAAAACAATTTTCAATTTTCTTTATTAGTTTTATTTTTATGCAATAAAAAGTGCACAAGGCACAAACACGTACCCATTTGTGCTACCCACTGTAATTAGTTTATGAATAAAAAGTAACAAAAACAGATAAAAATTTTACCCTTTGGAGGTCTGAATTTGCAAAAAGAATAAAACGTATTTATCCAGACCAGTCCAGTCCAGTAGAGATTTCATGTATTTGCAAATGAAAGTAACAAACAGCGGTCTGTTGTTGCTAGGTTTATATATAGAATATGTATTCAAAATTACAGTAGTTTTTTTAATGATTTTAGATTAAGATCAAACCAAAAATATCATATTTCTAAGTTCTGTAAATTTGTATAAAAAAAAATAACAATTTTGGTATAATTACAAGGAAAAAGTATCAATAAAACCCCCAATATCAAAAAAAATTTCAAATTTCTAAATATAACTTTTAATATCCTCTTGGCTGAAGGGAACAACAGCATTTTACATTATTAACTTCCTTTTTTTTTTTTTTGAAAGCAATACTTTTACAAAAATGCCCCAGTTGCAGAGGGTTATTAAATTTATTAAAAAAAAAAATAAACAACTTTTACAGAATTATCTTACATTCGTTTATTTTCTTTTATATACATTTTATTATAATCCTTGGCTATAACAAAACAGTATAAATATTCAATTTTTCAAGATTAACATTATTTCTCAGCAATATGGGCAAATATTTGTTTAATAATAATATTGAACGTTTTGCAATATTATTTCAAAATTTATTAAATTTAATAACAATATAGCTTAAGAGTATTTTGCTAATACCAACAAAACTCATTATTATTATTATTATTATTGTTATTGTTATGTTAAACCATGGTGTAACTATACAAGGTGTGTACAAATCGGCAACAAATACAACACAATACAGAAACAACAGGCATATTGTTTGTGTAAAATAATTTACTACTGTCAAAAACACTTAAAAAAATTACTTCTGACATAAGTAAATTGTAAACAATGTCAGTCAGCTGTGCTACTGCACTCACCTTGTATAGTTACACCATGTAATAAACGTTAACAAAAACAAAAAAAAAAATAGAAAATAGAAAATAAAAAACGAAATTCTTGAATACACTTAAAAAAGAAAAGTTTTGTAAAAGAAAAACAAACCTAATAACAACCTGCCAAGTAAACAAATTTTAACTAATTTAACAATTTCTAAGGGTTTATTTAACAAAGTATTAAGCAGTAAACAAGTACCACCGAACATACTTTCAAAACAAAAATGTATTTATTTATAATATTTATTCACTGCTCCTTTATAAATAGCTATCTATGTATGTAGTTGTATGTATATATTCATAGATATTGCAGATGGTCAGGTTGCTCATCGAAAAACAATTCATTGTCTTGTCTAGTCTTCATTACAACAAGTGCTTATCTTATGAGGTTTTCTTTTTATTATTATTTTCGGTATATTTTTAGGGTTTATCCTCTTGTTAGACTTGTTTTATTTCGTAATTTTGTTCTGTTTTATTTTATTATTACAGATTAAAGGCAAAACCAACAATCGAACAATTTTATCGTTATTAGTTTCGCCAACAGTCATTGAACAAGTTGCAAGTCAAATTAAACAAGGGTAAGTACTAAGTATTGCTACTGTACACAGTGCCACACTACACAGTGCTGTTGTAACAGGGTGTTGTTCTTTCTTTTTCGTATCTCTCAAAAGCTTGCAGTTGGTTAAGCAATTTCATATTCTTGTGTTTTTGTTTTTACATTTACTTTTTCAATGGAAGTTTAAAAAAATCTAAACTTGAAACTTTGTTTACTTACAATAACTGAAAAACTATTTTTGAAAAAATAAAACCACTCCAAGATTTTTTAAATAAACTTTAGTTTAAAATGTTTAATTTTTTTTTTTGATACTATTAAAGGGTGTTTTTTTAATGTATAGAATAAAACAAAGAAGAATTTTTTAAATTGACATGAAATTTACTTTATTCGAAAAATAATCACCTTTGTTCTACATTTTACCCGGCATTTACACATGCAAGTGCAAGTTTAACAAAATTCAATACACTCACATTTTTTTCACTTGCAGAGCTACTCGAGTTTTTCGAATAAGTTTTCGTCTACACTCAAAAAAAAAAATTAAGTATTCCGTACTTAAATCAATCCGTAGCGGTGTCAATAGTAGGGTAAGTACGGATTTTCTTATACCAAGTTCAAAATACTGCATTCAAGTCACTGTTGGGATCTTACAAATCTTAAATTGTATCGTCTCAATGGCAAAATTCTACCAAATTGCCATAAATTGTACCTAAATTTCGCTATTAAATAAAAAAGCATATAGTAAGAATTCATAACACTTTTTATTCAATAAAAACAAAATAACAGAAAGAAAACTTAAGAACGTAAAACAATTTTTCAAATTTTGTTTGTTGCTTTCGTTTTTCGATATGTCAAAAACACAAGCAACTTTTGACATTTCTCTCTCTAAATAAGCAAAAAAAGAAAAGCAGTTGTGCTCTCAACGACACCTGAAAAAAGAATTCGCCTTAAAAAAAATTGTACCAAAAAGGGATGAACTGTACCAGCGTACAATTGTACCACAAATCCCATCAGTGATTCAAGTACGGATTCATTAAGTCAAAAAATCTTTATTTTAGCTCTCCTTAAGAATGGCTGAGATTGAATTAATCCCTAAATAAACTTGATTCAAGAATTATAAACTAAATTTAAGCACGAATTCGTACTTGATGTAATCCAAAAATGAGACTGATTTAAGTATGTCCGAGTTTGAATTAATCCAAAAATGAGCTTGATTCAAGAATTTTTAACTAGATTTAAGCTCTAATTCATATTTGATTTAATCCTAAAATCGGATTGATTTAAGAATGCCCGAGAATATTATGAAGTAAGAACCAAGGCCTGGTCTGGTTATATTTTGTTAGTTCGGAACAGATTATAACTGAATCTGTACTCCTATTCTTACTTGCTTTATTGTGATATTCTTATATATCTTATATTAAAATTCACATAGACTATTTGAGAATTATAATAGTGAATTTTAACGTACGAAGTGTGTGTTTTGTAACAACATGTTATATTAGCATGAGGGTTGTTTTTTGTAACTACATTATTATCATGTAGTTATAAAATAAGTCTTAATTTTCGCTTTAAGAGTTATCTTCTTGATTTAAGAACAAATTGGACTTAATTTAAGAGTTTTTTACTTAAATCAAGAACACTATTCTTGTTTTATTTGTCAAATCAATCCCGATTTTTACTTATTTTAAGTATGAACTGGTAAAAACGTACTTGAAAATTTCAGGCTAAAACTGAGAAAAATAAACTTAATTTTAGAATGTCATTTTTCTTTCTGTGTATAATACGTGCCCCCCTCACGTTTGGGTATCTTTGAACAATGTTGATAAAATCTCAGTTTAACATTTTTCCCGATCCTTAACCGAGTTTTTCACATGACAACTTTATTTTCTAGCAACGTCAACAACTTTTGCTAGTTTTTTCAGTCATCGACCGAATGTAGTTGGGTAAACAAACAAGGCACTGCGAACCCATTGTAAATTTTTTTATTTTTTTTTTTTGTAAGAGTGTAAGAAGTATTCAGTGATCGTTTTCTTTCGTGAAAGAAATTTATTGCAGTCCAATATTCATTTCAAACAAAATTAAGGTAAGTTATTTGATATTTAGGTAAAAAAAAAGCCAGTTCAGGTTTGAACAAAGAAAAAGGGGGCACCTTTGAACATGTTAATTTATTAACCGATGTACCAAACATTATTGATTCTCTCTTATTTTCTGAAAATGATAAATCCAATGCTGATCATGATGCTTTAAAGGAAAATGTATTGTCACCTGAAATTGCAAGGCCTTTTCCGTCTTAATAATATAAAACTTATTTTTGATCTGAATTTTTTTTATTTTTTAATTGTTAATGTTTATGTTTTTCTTAATAAATAAATCGAATTTATTATATATATAAAAAATATAACTGTTTATGTTATTTTTGGACATAAGCGCTACAAGAAAAAATTGCCGTTCAAAGCTGCCCCAGCCTAGTTCAAAGCTGCCCCGTATGGGGGCACAACTAATCAGTTGTATTCGGTACAGGTTTATTATGATGATTTGGTCAGATTTCAGTAGTCTGTAGTGGATAGGACCCTATTGCTCGCACTAAATACAGAGCATTACCTTAGCGCCATGGATAATAGGTTTTGTTTCGATTCGCTTCACATACAATCGCTTACAATCCAGGTTATCCTACTGGATCCATTTTTCATTGCATTTAATAATTTGGTAAAAATATTAATTTCCTTTTATAAATTTTGAGCAGCATTTCGCCTTTCATGGCTTCAATTCATATGGTACTAATTTCCCTGCTTTTGGAGTTATCTTGCTGTTCCAAGAAGATGCCAAAGATTTTGAAAGCTTGTGATGAGTTTAACAACAATCTTCATGAAATAATGCCTCCAATAATTAGTCTTCAAACTATTTTAGCTGACCTGTGCGGCCTTCCTTAACAAAATCACAACTTTTGAACCACGCAAACCATTTTCGCACGTTGAAAACCGATAAAACACATTCATCATAAACATACACCATCTGTTATAAATCCTGCATTTTTAAGATATACACCCAATAAACCTATATTTTCTTGAATTTAATTCTATAGAAATAATGAATATATTTAAATTTTAAAAGCCAAATGTTCCTAAGTAGTAATTACGTTTAAGGGTTAAATAAAATAAAAAAAAAACAATAAAATTCTAGGCATTTCGATTGCACTGGGCTAAGTATACAACATTCAAAAGAGGCAGCAAAGCTACATAAATCCTTAAAACCCTATTTAAATATTATACTCAAACTACAAGAACACAAACAAACGAATGAACATTAAAGTGTTAATGGTTAACAAGAGCATTTTATGAAACGTGCAAGACACGGACCACTCAAAGCAATACTACTCATACATTTTTACAATAGTACTTAAAATGTAAGCCCAGCAGTTTTTATAATTGGCATTTGCATTAACATTTTAAACTGCAGTAGTTTTCATATGAAATCAAACCCACAACCCTGAGACTGTTAATCCAGCACGATACCTGATGATAGCCAATCGAAAAACAAATTCAATAATGATCTATTAGTTTCATAGCCTGCCGGGTATTAACAATTCGAAGAAATTAAAAATTTATTTATCGAATGACGAATAATTCGATTAATTTTATGAAACGAATAAAAATTACAAACGAATGAAACGAATAAAAATGTTTGGGTTAATTTATTTAGAACGAGACCCCTGAAGAAGTTAGAATAAAACTAACGAAACGTTGGGTAAATAAAATAAAAAATAAAAATCGAACAAGTTTTTTATTTACGTTTGGAAACAAACATTTGACCAAATTAGCCTGAAGGAAACTCCTTAAAAATTATAATTTATATTTAGTTTCTTGTTAAAATTTTTAATTTTGTATAACCACCACCAAAAAGGATGGGGTATATTGCGTTTGTCATTGCGTGTGCTACACATCGAAATAATGGTCTGGGTCCTTATAAGATTCTAAGACTATTTAGTCATCTGTCCGTCTATTGTTGGTACGATAAAGCTTCGAAAAATAGACATAGAACAATGAAATTTCTACAAAAGATTCTCTGATCCACCGAAATGTTTGGTATTGCAAATGGGAAAAATCGCTGAGTTATAGATCAAAGTTTCAGACTACCTCGATATTTTTCAGATATTTTTTGCTGTTTTTTTAATATAATGCAGATAATATCATGTCAAGCCATGACAACTCATGATGAAAATGGTCGGAATCGGTCCACGATTTTTTATAGCTCCCATACAAATGTCCCTGAATATAGCTCTATGGGACATAAATGCCTATAGAAAAGTCGTATCTAAACAAAATTCTGCAATAATAAGTTTCATGCAAAGTGAAATCTTAAAACAATAATTTGTTTGCATCGATCCATAATTTTGACATAGCCCCCAATACCACTTCCGAAAATCACTTAAATCTTTTGTAAAAAGGTCTATCAAGTTGAAATATGACAATCATAATCAAAATATACATTTCAATTGTCGTATTAAATTTCATGATGATCGGTCCATATTTGAATTTAGTCCCCATACAAAGTCCAGTTCCGAAAATCACTTAAATTCGTATAAATTCCTTTTAAAACCAGTATCAAGTTGAAATTAACCACATATAGTCCATATATACAATCGTCGATCTCAGATTTATAATGATCGGGTTAAATTTGACCGTAGCCTCCATATAAAGTCCACTTCTAGAAATCACTTAAATGCGCATAAAGCTCTTACAAATCTCCATAATAGGTGATTTGGTGGTGGGTATAAGATTTAGCACAGCCGAATATAAACTCTTACTTGTTTAATTTTTTTTGATGACATTTTTAAATATATATAGATAAATAAGTGTTAATGTAATCCAAAAACTTTGTTATTTAGTAAACAAGTAAGAAAGTATATTTGGTCAAGCCCGACCTACATATACTGGCCCTACAGCCAGTATATGTATAAAACAGCTTTTAAGAAATGGTCGTTATATGGTCATTTAGTGTCATGATGTCTATGAATATAAATATTATGTATGTTGAACTTTATCTCGATATAAATACTTTTAAAAGATTTATGGAGCTTAAATTGAATTACGGAGAGGGTCTTATATGGGAGCTTCGACTAATTATGGACCGACCATTATAAAATTATGTGTCATTATTTCTGTATAAAAGAAACTTATTTGTGGCCAATTTTAATACATAGCAACATTTTAAGAAATTTATGATCGTTAAAGTGATTTTCGGAAGTGGGCCTTATATGGGAGCTACGACGCATTTGTGATGAAATTTGTTTGGATACTTGCATAATTCAAACATTTATGATCAGTAAACCCCAATCTCGGGAGGACATTTGTATGGGGGCCAGGTGAAATAATGGACCGATTTCCACCAGTTTCAATTCCATCCGTGCTTGGGCCGAAAAAATATCACGTACTAAATTTTATTTAAATATCTTCAAAATTGCGACCTATACAGCCAGACGGACGGATGGGCATGGTTAAATATACTCAGAAAGTGATTCTGAGGCGTTCGGTATACTTTAAGATGGGTGTTGGGTCAATATTTCTGGGCGTTGCAAACATCAGCACAAATCCAATATACTCTCCCCACTATGGTGGTGTAGGGTATAAAAAAGTACTGAAAGAGTATTTCGAAACAGAAATTGTGGAGTTACATACGAAAATATTGGGGAAATATATTTGATCCTTATTGATAGATTGAACATAACAATATATCGAATTGAAATACCTAGAATATACAAGAAAACAGAACAAATAGTATAAAAAGCATCATAATAGAACTATATATTTGGTTTCTATACTCGTACACCGTTTCTTAATTGAATCTTTATAACCTAACCTAAACGGGAGGTGATTAAGATGTTGAATATATGGGAGAAACTTATATTGAGAACGACATTGATGATGATAACGTTGAAAGAGACAAAAACATATTTAATAAAATTTAAATAAATAATGTTATTATTTCTGTACTAGTTGGTCCGGAAAAAATTGTCATTTTACTTTACTTGAAAAATTTTAATTAATCGAATATTTCGATTAATTTTAATCGTGTTATCGAATTCTTCGTTTTATTCGAACAAAAATAATCGAATAATTGGGATACCCAATATACTTACATATACACATACATAAAGATTTAAGCCTTTACACACATACAAAGCAATTACAATACACAAGAACAATGTAAATGCGTACAAATTGGCCAAGAATTTATAGTTTTAAAACTATTGAATAACTTTAAAGGTCTTTTACATTTTATATCTTTTACACACAAGTATTTGATACTTATTGTTATATAAAATATAAAAATATAACAAGAAGTATTTAAGTATTCCATTATATTTGTATCTTCACCAACACTCCACAGTTTGTAAGTATCTCAGTGCTCTTAGCCCAGAGTAGATATGAATTTTTAACACTCGAACGTATTTTCCCATTTCCTCTTTTTTAACAATTTCATTTACAGAATGTTTTTAAAATAAAAGGAATGAATAAAAACTATTTAACATTTCTTTTACATTCACAAATATTTGGCAATTTTCATGTTTAAAGCAAGAACAAAAAGATGTTTTATGCCAAGCTAGAAAATTAGGAGCAAAACCACAGAAAAACAAACAAGCACTGCAAAAATAAGGCGTAAATGGGTCAATCAATGAACTGTTCATTTGTTGATATGTGTGTAAATAGTATTTCGACATCATTTGCTTTTTTATTTTTTATTTTACACTTTTTGCTCTTTTGTCTTTCGAAATTCATTAGTTATTAAGAATTTTAAGATAACTATGAAAAGCCGCAATGTTAAATGGGGAGGGAGAAACAAAAGAAAAAGTTACAATTGTTGAAAAGCATAAATTTAGGCGTACAAGTGCTGATTTTTTATTTTGTTGTTTTTTTTTTTTTTTTGGTCAATGAGACGAAGTGAAATTAAACGGAAATGAGTTCAGTTTTAGAGTATTTCAATTGTCTTTAAATTGTAAAGATAAAAACTTTGGCTTTTTATGATGTATTTTTAAAGCAATGCAACGTTATCAAAGTTAAATTAATATCATTGCTGGAATAAATCATATAATTTGTTCAAACTAATCAGAAATTTTTACAGAATAATGTTTAAAATTATAACCTTCACCATCATAGTGGGAAGGGTATATATGATTTGTGCTATGATCAATTATGGACCGATCAGCACAAAATATGTAGATGAGACTAGGCTTCATGTACAACTTATTTGTGGTGAAATTTGTTTAGATACGAGCATAAATCAAACATTTATGACCGATTGTCCCGTATTTCGGGGGGACATTTGTATGGGTGATAGGTGAAATAATGGACCAATATCAACCAATTTCAATTCGAATCGTCCCTGGGCCGAAAAGATATAAAAACTAAATAAAAAATATTTTCAAAATTGCGACACAAGCTTTACGTGGACAACCAGCAGACGAACGGAAGGACATAGATAAATCGACTCAGGAATTCTGAATCGATCGGTATACTTTAAGGTAGCTATTGGCCTAATATTTATGGGCGTTACAAACATCAGCACATATCCAATATACCCTCCCCATTGCGGTGGTATAGGTTATAATAAAGCAAAGATGTTTCTAAAAGAAACCAGGATCTTATAAAAAAAAACACAACGTTCCATAAACCCTAATTCGGGTCTCTCGGACAATGACCGTGCAAAAGCATCCAACACAAGTGGACGTTACGCAATAAGAATACATGTGGATGCAAACGTTTTCAAACCAACCGTTCAATTAAATATTCAAAAACGGAATGCTTGCAGTCTTGAAGTTGTAGTCTTCACTTTTGTCACCTCTTCTAATATGACAACAGACACTTATACAAAGAATACCTGTAGAAAGCTCTGTTGCCTCTTATTCGATGTTACCACTTTCCAGGAAAGTCTTGGCTCGAAAAGTTGCAATGCTTAGCTTAGGACAACTGAACAATATTGTTCAAAATATTTCAAATATTTTGTGATTTGAATGGATATATTGTGCAACAATTAATGCAGTCTAACAAATAACAACACGATTTTTTTTAAGAGAAAATAAAATTTTGTTTCTTCTTTTAGATTTATTTCAATATTAATAAAACTATACAATCACTTATTTGTTACGAACATTTATGCTGACAGACTTTAAATGGATAATGCTGTAAATATAGTAAACATTGAAAATGTAAAGCCTTACATTTCGGTTACTAATACTCACTCTCAATATCATTAATTATAAGTTTAAACATTTTTATACCCACCACCAAAAAGATGAGGGGTATATTGCGTTTATCATTTCGTTTGTAACACATCGAAATAATGATGGTAGAACCAAAAAGTCTATATATTCTGGGTCCTTATAAGATTCTAAGACGATCTAGCCATGTCCGTCCGTCTGTCCGTCAATTGTTGGCACGATAGAGCTTCGAAAAACAGACATAGAACAATGAAATTTTTACCAAACATTCTTTGATCTACCGAAATGTTTGGTACTGCAAATGGGCAAAATCGCTGCAGTAGGATCTGAGTTATAGATCAAAATTTCAGACTACCTCAATATTGTTCAGATATTTTTTGCTGTTTTCTTTAAATATAATGCAGATAATATCATGAAATTTTGCACACTTTTATTTATTTATAGAAGGACAAGTCCTGTTGAAAATCGTAGGAATCGGTCCACAATTTCTCATAGCTCATAGATTTCTCACATATAAATGAACATAAATATTTTGTATAAATGACTACCAAGTTGAAATTCGACAAGAGTAATTAAAATATATAAAATATGTATTAAAATCGTCGTAGCAAATTTCATAATGATCGATGCATATTTGACCGTAGACCCCATATAAAGCCTACTTCCGGAAATCACTTAAATGAGCATAAATCTCTTATAAATCTCCATATAATAGGTGATTTGGTGGTGCGTATATAAGATTCGGCACAGCCGAATATAATTTCTTACTTGTTGTTATTAATACAGTCAAGTTCACGCTATTGTCAACATAACAATTCGTTTAATATTTAAATTGAATTTACTACCATTTACCTTATTAATTTAAAAATAAAACAGTTTATTGTTTCCAATCGATTTTTTTGGCATTAAGGCTGCAATTACTTTCAAGATTATTCATTGTTATTTAACACTTTCTAAACATTCTTTTAATTTATATGTACAACAAAAGTCAAGTCCGCCGTGTTGTCAAAATCTAAGCGAAAAGTGATTTAAATATTAAAATGAAATCAAAAGAGTGTCATTGCAATTACATTTGTACAATGTTATAAGAGACGCTTTACGAAAAAAATGGATTAAGAGAAAAATTTTTTTGTATGTAAAGAAATTTTTCGCTCATCAAAATCAAAATTTATACGTTACAAAGTCATTATTTAGTTTTGTTTGAACTAATTATTTAATTGAATGTAATATGAACTAATTATTATTTTTTTTATTTTTGTTATGAATTAGAATAAATAAACATTTTTTATTTCATAAAACATATTTAAAAAACTGCCGGATTTAACGAATTTTTCGATATAACGAATGGGCCTGACAATATATAATTCGTTAAACCGGGAAACCACTGTAAATTAATAATTAAATATTTGCATTTTTCAAATTATTTTATATTTATTACCTATTTACATTTCGCCAACTCTGTTGTTGGGAAACAAAATTTACTTTATGCTAGAGACACAATTGCAACGAACGACGAATTTTTGGTCGTGAATATTCATCGCCAAAAATAAAACATATTTGTATACATTAAAATACACAAAATAATGGCGTCGGCTAAATTCGTCATACGCAGCGAAATTTAAAATACATTTATTAATATTTCTTACTCCGGCGAATGACGAACAAACAATACAGTAGACGCTTAGAAATTAAAACTCTCAGTAATTAGAATTTCCAGAAATTAGAATCAGTCATTTCATTGCATTAAGCGCTGTAATATTAGAACTAAAAATTCTAATTTCCGATCGTTTTTTTTTCTCTTTCGTTGTAAACACTAAAAATTTGACAGTTTAGTTTAACCAAATAGAAAACAAAAAGGGGAATCCCATTTAAGTAAATGTTTTACAAATCTTGTTGATGTTGTTTGTGTTAATTGTTAACTTTAGACGAACTTGTTATTTTTTGTTATGTTTCGTTATGTTTTTCATAGTTTTTATGTTAAATAAACTAAAATGAAAACGAAGTCTTGGTTTTTTTATAGCTTTATTGTAAAATTTACCAAAATTTTAGTATAAAAACCTGTCCAGAAATTAGAATAATTCGAAAATTCGAATCGCTCTAAAAACAAAGTGGTCCTAATTTCCGAGCGTCTACTGTACAGGGTGACCATGACTCGTTTTAGTTTTAAATGTAAATTTTTACTTTAATTATTGTTTTATGTTTTACTGTATGTTATTGAAAATAAATACAAAATAGGTAATTATAAAAATTATTTTTACCTGTGTTTTTTAATGTACCATTTTTTATATATTGTTTGAAATATGGTTACACTATCTATCAGCTGTTATACGAAGTGTTTGTTTTCGTCATACGACAAACCTACACCGCAAATTGTCACCGACTAATTCTTTGTGTTGGGCGAAATTCGTCGTTCATTCCAGTTGTGTTTATAGCATTAGTTTGCAGCTTTTAATGCTGCAGTAGCAGCATCAGTAGCAACAAATGGCAACAAACTACTAAACTTTCTTCTACTAAGTGCTTAAAGTTTTCACTGCTACCAGTGCGTTAATTAGCTGTTGCAAACAACAAAATTTTTTACTTTAGCAATAAAACAAAAAAAAACTTAAAACTAAAATTACTAAAATTCTATGTATATGAGTGTGTATGGCAGTGTATTTTAGCGAATCAAAACTTTAAGGACGCTCTAATGAGCGTTTACTTTATATATTTTACGAAATAGTTACTACTTAAATAGAAATATTTTATATGAAACAAAATAAAAACGAACAAAATTTCAAAAATTCCTGCCAAAGAGTAAAGTTAGTTATTTATAGTTACATAGTTTACAACAACTTATACTCAATTTCTACAAGCAATTGAGTGAACAGCTTGCCACGCAAAAAAAAAATATGTACAAGTTTCCAACCTTATTAACACTAAAAGTAAATGAAATGATTTTATAGACTAATTACAAAGTGCAACAAAGAAAATGGGAAATGGGATGAGACCAATTGCAAAAGAAAACAAAACATTCAAGGGAGTTTTTTAGTTCAATGACAGATTTTTTAATACGCATCTGGAGTTAACGGGTAAAATGTTCATTTATGCTGATGACATTAGTGTTTTTTATCATTATAAGCATGAAATTGCATTAAAACCTTATATAGAAAAGGATGCTGCTTTAATTTCGGAATATATTCGATTAAATAAACAATTTTTAAATCATAATAAAACAAGAGTTATAAGGATTCAAACCACACTGTGGTTTTAATAATGAATTTAGCATTTTTGTGAATGACAAAGAAATTCAAGAAGTTTTACCTGTTGAATATCTGGTTATTTGTATTCAGAGAAACGTTATTTGGGATCAACATATTGAGAAAATTATTCCTGCACTGGGCCTTTTGTACAAATTTAAAAATAAGTTTGATAAAAATACAAAGTTTTTAATTTTTCAATTCTTTTTTTAATAATTAACAAACACAAACTGCGAAGCTTTTTAGCTTATCTGCAGAAAACACTCAAAATCTTTGGCAGGAATCGAACGCGCAACCCTTTGATTAATAGTCAGGCACTCTATCGCCTAGCCTATCGGGGCACTCTTATGTTGAATATGATTTAAATACCAACAGTTTTAAGAGAGTTGTGCTCTTTAAAGTGATTTTCAGCAGCCGGTCTTATATGGGAACTATGATCAATGATACACCGATCTGTACAAAATTTGTTGACGAGATTAGGCTTCATGTACAACTTACATATTTCTGGAAAAAATTTTTTGGATACGTACAAAAATGAAACATTTGTGATCGGTAAACTACTATTTCGGGAGGACATTTGTATGGGGACTAGGTGAAATAATGGACCGATTGCAAACAGTTTTAATTCCAAGAGTTCTTGTATCTCCAAAATTGCGACCTGTACTCTGCGCACAATTTTTACATGGTCAGCCGGACTGCTAAAAGGACGCTCGGATGGACGAATGAACAGTATACTTTAAGGTGAGTGTTGGACTAATATTTTTGGACGTTACACACATTAGCAATATGCCCTCCCCACTATAGTAGGTGGGTGTAGTATAATGATCAAATAAATTTAAAAAAATATCCTGGATTGTATTATAACATTGAAACACCAAACTGCATTAACTTCCTTTTCTTTTGCAGCCAGTTAATTAAAGAACCATTGCAAGTTCTGCACATTTTTTCAGGTACCTAATCTATATTCTCAAAATCTCTACTCTAAAATACTGTAAATACAATTTCATATTCTTATGTTTTGACACCAATTTTTTTGTCTATAAAACAATGTATGTATGAATAATTAAAAAAAAACCGATCACACATTTTCAGGATAATAAAAATAAATAATCATAATTTTATCAAAATCCTTGTTAGACAGCGCTACAAAATCATCATCATCAAATGCGTATAAAAAGAAATCTGCCACTAAACTAAAAAAAACCCTTGAAAGTTTTGTTATGGATAATGTCAAGTTTCATTTACAATTAGTCTCCTCCCATTCCCATTCGAAAATTTTGATTTTATATCACTGTATTAGTGATATAATTTAAAATTTCGTTGTTAAAGACAAAAGCATGGTGTAATTATACAAGGTGAGTGCAAATCGGCAACAAATACAACACAATACAGAAACAACAGGCATTTTGTTTGTGCAAAATAATTTACTACTGTCAAAAACACTTGAAAAAGTATTACTTTTGACATATTGTAAACAAAGTCAATCAGCTGTGCTACTGCACTCACCTTGTATAGTTACACCATGGACAAAAGGAAATATTATTTGAATATTACTTTCTTGATATTAATTAATTTAAAATTTTTTTTTTTAATTGAAATAACTGGCTGACAGTTTGAATGTTTTATTTAAGGCAGAATTAAGCATGTTTTAAATTTGAGCATTAGTTGTTTGGTAGTATTTTCATGTAATTAATTTTTGAAGGCCAAAGACTTTAATGTTTTATTTTAGGTAAATTTAGATTATTACTAAAAACATTTGTATTTTAAAAAATATTTTAAATACCAAAATGATATAATAGAGTTTATAATTTCAAATTAATCAAACACCTTGCTTACAGAAATCTGGAACCCGCCTACGAAACCAAATTTCGTACACAGCTGGAGGAAATGTTTATTAACTGGACAATTCAGATACATGAGATTATTCAAGAGAAATCCGACTGCGTACTTAACTCTTCACCTCCCACAACAAGAACCTCGAAAAATCCTACTATAGCCGTCAATACGCCACAACAGGAAATACATTTCTGGATCAGTCGGCAACAAAATCTGAATAATATCTACGACCAATTGAGAAACAACACCCACAAATCACTGGCGTTTATATTAGAATCCATAGACTCTGCTTATTATCCCCCATTTTTAAAGATTTTCAAGAAACTCGTTTATGCCTGGCAAGAAGCCAAAGACATAACATTATGGTTGCAGCCGCTACTGCGTCAAACTGCCACATTTAATGCGGTCAATTTCAGTAATGCCCAGGAATTGATAGCGCCCTTGGTTCATGTTATTCACCTGATTTGGTCAAATGCTCGTCATTATCGCACCACTCAACGCATGACTGTTTTATTGCGTTGCATTTGTAATTTATTGGTGCGCAGAGCAGCAGAAGACTTGGAGGTTTCAACACTTTTTCATACAGAAGCCGATGAGGGTCTCTTAAAAATAACCAACACTATGGAAATACTTGAAATGTTTAAGTGAGTTTTTGAATTATTTAATGGAAAATGTATTTAATTAATTTTCTTAGAACCAAACTGTTGGAGTATAAAGTGAAGTATACCAGCAATCAAACCATATTACCTCCCTTGGCCTGCAGTCTGGCCTCTATGGATTCTTTGCCAGTTTCTACATCTTCAGTGGAATTGCAGCAGTTGTGGCGTTTTTCCAATGATGATGTATTTGGTTTGGCCTTAAACGGCTTCCTGGGACAACTGGCCGAATTGCAAAGGATTTTTGAGGCTGCAGTTACATTTCAAAGTTTAGAGAAACTGGAAATAGGTGGCTGTCGTGGAAAAATATTGACCGATCGTATACGCCAGGTTAGTTAAACAGAAAACAATAAACCAACCACAAGTCATATAAGATGATTACAACTTAAACTAATTCCAAGATTTGTTAAATTCTTATATTCTTTAAATCCTTTCCCCACAGATTCACTCAGAATTCAAACTACTCTTTGAGGAGTGGACTAAATTGGAAATCGACCTCGGTCAGCAACAATCAATTAGCAACATCAATTACAACCACATCAAAAGACAAACTTTTAAAAGGGAACAGATAATATTTTTCCAACGCATGCATGTATTGGAGAAAAAATTAGCCACCATATTACAACAAGCCTTCAATGACTGCCACAACTGGGAACAGCTAACAAAGGTAAGCACAATGATGTTGGATGTTCAAAAAAATACTTGGTGTTTGTTTCAATGTCATGCCAATAAAATTACTATTAAACACATTCTTATGGTTCTATTTTAAAACTTTATTATCTTTCTTTAGGATATCAAATTCTGTCGCCCAACATTTGTTTTTCTTCATCAAACATTCTTAAAAAATTTCTTCAGTTGTTAGTTAGAAAATTTCAAGAATTTTGCAATATATTATTGAAATTATTTAAGCAAAAATTCAAAAACAATCCTGAATCACGGGTTTTCACAATTCAGTCATATTGTTATTTAAGATTACACAGTGTGGCGGAATCAAAATATTTCAACTAACTAATAGACTGATTAAATTGATCACATGTTTTTAGGAACGTAATGTTTATTACCAACACCAATCAAAGCGATTTCTAACTACTCTTTACCAAAAATTCATCCTTGGATTGGTCTTTTAAGTTCTGAAAATATTGCAATGATAGATCAACATCTTTGCAAACATAAATTAGGTTACATTTTTCGATTGTTGTATTTGAAACGAATAATTGAAAGTTTTTCTTTCTGTATTGATCCTAATTGAAAATCATCATTATTTTGAAAAGTAAAGAGTGAAATTTCCTGCCTTCTTCGCCTTTGAAAAATTACGATTCAATAAAGCCACCGGATCCTAATCTACAACAAATAGTGCATTTTTCGGCATGCATTACAATGCCTTTGGCTGCTCTTCACACCAAATACGACATTTTATCATGTTTAAATTGCCGATAAAAAAAAACAGCACGATGTACTTTTTTAGCCGGGCAGGAATTTTGATAATAAAATTCAATAATCTTCTGCAGAGAAGAAATAGGTTGTAGTAAACATAATCTAAGAGCAACATATATATTATGATAAGATTCATAATTGAAGTCAAAACAATTGATCAATTATCATCGTAATATTTTATCATAATATGTACTTTCTTATTAATCATAATGTGATATTATAACATAATAATATGATCATAAAATTCTCATACACGATAATATTATGATCCAAACTAATAATAATATGACCCAAAGTAACTATATTGTATTTTAAAAGTAATCATAATATGATCATCTAAACTAATTATAATATGATATTAACTAATAATATTATGATATAAAATAATCACATTTGTTGAAAAATTTGTGGTGGAAATTGATGGTTTATAAATTAAATTTAAACTTGTAGCAAATAAAATGCTATAAACTAAAATATAAATAAAGTTGGACCTCGATTATCCGTGATGGTCGGGACCGGAAGCATTCTGGATAATCGATTTCCCGGTTAATTGAGGGACAATTTTGAGTGGTGTTTTTAAATAATTTTCTTTATTACTAAATGGACTTTGTTGTACATATTTATATAATAACCACTTCAAGTGTTGTATGTACAATGTACATATGTACATATGTATGTACATTGTACATATGTATGTACATTGTACATACATGTTGAAATAATATATGTATGTAAAAAACAAATAAAATAAAAAGAAAACAGTGAACTTATCATAAAGATTGTAAAATTTCTTAAAAAAATTACTGACTAATCGTATGCAAATAAGGGAATTCCCCTTTTTCGTTTTGTTCACATTTTGTTTGATTGTTTAAAAGTAATCAAAAAAATATGCTTATAATACCCGATAACTATTAATAACTATTAAATAACTAAATTTTAAAGAATTTTTGCTGTTTGAAGCATTTTGAGAAGCAATTTTGAAGAAATTTTCAATCGTGTAAATCTATGTAGCTTTACAAAAAAAAATAAAAAAAATTTACAGTGGCACTGCGAAAATTTGTTCGCCCAACTACATTCGGTCGACGACTGAAAAAAAACTAGCAAAAGTTGTTGACGTTGTTAGAAAATAAAGTTGTCATGTGAAAAACTCGGTTAAGGATAGGAAAAAATGTTAAACTGAGATTTTATCAACATTGTTCAAAGGTGCCTCGTGTTCAAACGTGATTGGGGCATGTTTGACCCAAACCTACATTTGGTTTAGGTCAAACATTCCAAAACAGTATAAAATTCTTTGAAATTTTTGTATTTTGTAGAAATACTTAGTATATTTTAAATACGTATTGTTTTTTTTAGCTATTGAAATCCCTTAAATTCAAATAAATATATCGCATTACGCAGATAAACTACTAAATTTATGCAAAAGCAAGCAAACTATTAATAAAATGAAACATATTTTGTTGGCACATTGAACATAATATGATTATACAAATACGAATATAGCAACTTACCATTTGAAATGGTTATTTGTAGTTTTAAATAGTTGTACATAATATAATAAGTTTGAATAGTTATCATTCAATAGTTGTGGTAAACATTTTTTATAAATAATTATGTTTTAGTGAACCCCACACAATTTTATAATTGCGATAAACATAAAAATATTTATAGTAACTATAATATTGTTAAAATCAAATTAAATTAAGAATTATTTGTGCACCACAACAATATCTATATCTGTAAGTTGAAATTATAGACCAAACTAAACATGTTAAGCAGTAACATGTTATACGAAAACAGCTGCTGAAATGCCAAGAAGAAAGTTGCTAAGAAACTATCCTTTACAACTTTGTTAAAACTTTCATGTTCTCATTTTATGAATCATTTTAAACTGATATATTAAAAACAAATAATTAATAGAAATCTGTTAATGATTCAAATATTCCATTTAATGAAATCAACTTTAGAACTACATAAATAATATTATATATAAACAAGTTCTCCTTCCGCTGGCCAAACACTGTCAACACACACGCATCTCTATACCAACATCCTGTGTAATCTTCTCTTGTTACCTCCTTTAAACTCTTACATTACACACTTTCGTCCTTTTGATAACTTTCAACGAAAATTTTCAATTATTTCTGTTTTTTCCCCCTTTTTTGTTCTTTTTTCAATTATTCTTTTTTCTTTGTGGTAATAATGGTTGACATGAATGGCTGGCTGGTTTGTACGAAAGTAAATTCCTTTAGCTGACAACAATGTTTGCCAATATCGTGCAACGACAAACCATTCAAACCGAATTAATGGTAATTTTACCGCACATCTTTAGTGTATTGAAGGAAGAATTGCTTTTGATTGAAACCATTGTCAGTGAAGTGCTATTGGCATTTGAATATAAAGGTGTTGAAGCCATACCAATGGAAATGAATTTCCCAACTATAGCTGGTGCCATGATGTGGTTGGAGAATTATATGAAAAGATGCGATGTCTTTGCTGGCAATGAATTGAATGCTTTAATAACTACACTGTAAGTAATTGTATAATAATTGCAAATAAACAAAAATATGAAAAAAAAAAATAATAATACAGCTACAAACAAGAAAATAGGAATGTGTGTGTGTGGGGGGGGTTACATTGGGAAAAAATGCTTAGGAATCTTGGAGGAATGAAACAAATAATAATTTATAGTCTATAATTAATTGAAAACAAATACTAACAACAAGATTAAATAATAAAAATCGTAAAGTCCTTAAACAAGGAATTCTAGGAAATCGTAGGAAAACTGGGAATAATCACACAAATAAGATACTTGTTAGCATTGCCTTCTTCAGCTGCTTGGAAATTATCACAAGAGATAAAACTAATCACCCCTATCATGAATAAAAATTCCACATGAAATTTGTTCCCTTTTATTTTTTTAACATTGAATTTTAATAGGAAAAATGTGTAAAGGGAACAAATTTCATGTGGAATTTTTATTCACGATAGGGGTGAATATTATTTTTTCCCAGTGTAATCTCTTACCTACACAGATTATATTATAAAATAAAATTAAAGTCAAAATCATTCTTCCCTAAAAGTCAACGAGTAAAAAAACCTAAATCAAAATCCACAATACATCAATTGAAATTTTTATTACTAGTCAAGCACGAGAGAATGATTTTGATGTTTCAAGAAAGATTTGTTGTTGTTGCGACACATTTTCTTCATGTATTTTTCCATGATTTACAAAATAGCATTAAATAATTTCCAACATATTTTCTAACAACACTCTAACACCTACACACACACACAACAATACCATTGATATCATCATAATGGCAATTACTTGCACATACTCGAACATTGGTTTTAGTCTTATTGCTGACAATCCTTTAAGTTCTCAATATGAAAAGTTGACTGCTCGACGCGATATTTTGACAACAAAACTTAGTAATTTGCAGTTGAAAATTTGGAACAATTGGCAACAAACAATTGTGAAACGCATTGCCAAAGGACTCGATTCCAAAGTGATGTTGACAATAATACCAAAACACCAGCAACACCAATGTAAATTTAGTGCGAATAGTTGTAGTGAAATTCTAGCAGAAGCTGGTGTTCTGCAAAAACCTAGTTCTTGCATAGAAGGCAAAATAGATGTGAGTGTGAGATGTGGCAGTCAGCGAAACAAAAAAATCAAAAACACCTGGCTGGCCAACAAGCAAACACCTACCTACTCTTCTCCAACTAATGCTGCTGCTGATCATTGTCATGATGTCAGCACAGCTCTAAATGACAAAACTGATTACAATACCAGTACTACTACTAAACGAGCTATACATGAAAAAGAACTTGTCAGCACATTAGATGAGGATGATGGTTTAAATAAATCATCATTTGTTAGTGACATGAAAATCCTGAAAATCAATTTATCCTTAGAACTTTTTACCTTATTGAGGGAAACAAAATATTTGTTGGCTCTGCAAGAAGTTCATAAGAGACAAAATCAAGGCGAGACTACAGCAGCTTTGACAGCATCTACATCAGAATTACCAACACAATTAACAGTCGTGTCAAAACAACATCACGAACTGCATGTGCAAGAGCAGCAGCCCCTTCAATTGCCTTTAACACTTCTAGATTTGTACGCACAACGCGATATTTTCTGGCAACACAAGATTAAACTAATGAAAATCGCCGAATACTACAACAGCATCAGGGAGGGTTTAAATGCATCCAACGAAATGCAATTAATTCAGCCTGTTGTCGATGTCATCGACGAACGTGTGGAATGTGCCAGCAAAACATTGACATGGCGTAACTTTGGTAAGTACAATCAAACACAAATACAAATCAATCAACCGCCAATTGTGTAAGCAAACAATATTTATAATACTACCTTAATCATGTCCTATATACTGGTTTGCATTATACATAAAACTTTTCTCAATTTTGTAAGTAAAAGAAAAAGTAAAAAGTAAAACAGTTTAACCTACATAAATATACTCGTATGCGAAACGAACAAAAATTATTAACCAAAAAAAAACATTACTCTTAAAAATATATAAAGAAATTAATTAGTGTTTCATAACTATAAATACACTGAAATTAAAATAACTTAAAATTCCAATATTCACAAGAAATTTAGACTTTAGGTCTCTCCTTTTTTTCTGAATCAGCTCAAAAATTCCATCAGGCATATTAGTCAGCAGATTTTTGCTCATATCTCCAGATATTCAGCTACAGTCACATGTTGCAGCTTTTGTCAGATGATATATGCTTTCATATTGTCTGTTTCAGCATAAATTCGGTTTAATATCCCCCAATTGTCATATAGTACTTATCTAGAGAACATGCGAACATGTATTTTTTGTAACCTAAAATCACACGATTGGCAAAATGTTACACAATAATAACATTGTAATTTTTGACTGCCCTATTATATACAAATTTTATTGGTACAAGTTGGCGAATAACAACTTTGTGGCAATCAATACTACCAGTCGTTGATAAGATTGTTCGAACATGCTGGAATGCCAACAATCAGCTGTTGTATTTTCCATCAAATATATACATATTAAAAACTTTGATTTTAGATTGCCGCTTTGTACAGACGGTTGTCAGATCTTACAACGTTGTCCAAAAAATATTCAGAAAATGTCTAACAACCGTGTGAACTTAAAATTTTTGTCTTTTAACGTTGTAAGAAAACGCACTTTCAGTGTAAACACATTTTTTTGTCATTGTAAGATTATTTTAAAACAGTTGTCAAATACTTTTAATTGTCATATGTGCAAAGTTTATGCATTTGTCAATGTCAGCATTGTCAGAGAAATTATTACTAAATGCAACTTTGTATATGTATACATAAATAAATTAACAAACAAAAGTGTGCATTAATAACATTTTGGAAAAAAGTGGAAGAAAATTAAAGAATTAAATTGAAGAAAATAAACAATGGATAGATGGGACATATATATTGATGAATCCTGTTTCATAGAGTGCAGCTTTGAGCCAATTGAATTGAATTGTCCTATTTAGTCGCCAACAGGGTCTGATGGCAACAAAAAGTCAAGGCTGAAACAAAAATCCTACCACAAAAAGATGAAATTCGTGTGGTCACCTGAAAGTATTATCAAACTTATCGAGGAAGGAAATATGCAGATCATATTATTTCAATTGCTCTTTTTTGTTCCATGAAAATATTTAAATTTTTAAACCCACACACAATGCCTTGCAACGAATTTGACAATCTTTGTCACACAACAATCTGGCAACCATGTGAACTGACAATTTCAGTTGACAGATAAATTCGTTGTGTGACAATGGTGTAGCACTGAAATTGTAAGGTTTTCTTGAACTGTGGATTTACCTTTTGCTAACAATTTTTCAATATCAGTACATTGCTAGCAGATTGCTAGATCTGACAACCATCTGTATATAGCTTAAGGAAAACAATAAATATCGGTACACTTTTGACATTTTTACTGCCATGCGGTTGCATTTAAAGTGGTCACACGGTAACCATATCAGGGTTGCATTTGATTGGTTTAAACAAATACAATATTATTCGTCATTGTCACATGTACCGATTGTCACATGTATCAATTTACTGTGCAATCGCACAAAAATGGTGATTATTGGTGCATTTTACCAATCGTGTGATCTTAACATTACATGTATGGGTCGTTGTCTTGTTGAAAAATAAATTTTTTTTCATTACTATTTTCTAAAAATGGCACCAATTTCTCATCTAGTGATTTTTAAAAAGCTAAATGAAGCATATCATCTTCACAAAAAAAAAGGATCCCCAAACCACCAAAGAACCGCCTTCATAAAATATTTTTGAGAAATATCGTTTTATCTCATCATAAGAAACCTACATAGAAAAATATATTTCCACATATAAGACTGATTATGGTCTTACCTTTCTTCAGTTAGTTTGTAGGTTTTATTTAGCGAATTCAATTCTATCAGATTTATGGCGGAGTAATAGCCTTGGCACACATAACAACTTGCTTCGAGTAGATGAAGATGATTGGATTTTTGTATCAATCTACTTTTGGCTGATGTGTTCACATTCATTAAAAAGCTGACCAAGATTCTTCATTGTGTTGCTAGTATAGTTTATAATTTAGCGATTGTACCGTTCAGAAAGATTTTTTTAGGCCTTCATTTTTATTTTTAACATAATAATCCGGATTATTTAAATTTTTTTTTTACTACAACAACTTAAGTCACTTTTTAAATAACCTGAAATTTGACCTTTTTCAAAATCACTAAAGTACCAACCACGCGGCATTTTATTGCAAATTGTTGAAAATTGCATAATAAGAATAAGTTATATACAGTTATATTTTAGTTTTTCTTTGTTTATTATAAAATGTAATTATAGTTATGAAACACTAATAATATATTAATGCACACTTGCTGTCTTAAATTAATGAAGTGGTCTTTGGATAAAAACAAATCATTCACCATATTCTTAAAAAATTGTTTACCTATAAAAAGACTCTTTGTAACTTAACAACATTTGGCAAATGGCAAATATCAACTGTAATTATAGTAATGCAACACAGTGTTTATTGCAGAAAAAATAATTAATAATTCTTACAGCTATAAACAATCATTTATCAACAGATATTTTCTCACATAATAATTTCCCTCAGCTGAGATAAGAAAATATAAAATAAAAAAATAGCTATAAAAAAGTAACAATTTGACAACCATATTGACATTTGCATTTATATGCAATGTAATTATTGCAAAGATCTTAAGTTTTAACAAATTGAATATTGAAACTGCAGGGTATCTGTCTGCATCTGTCTGTACATATGTATGTGTATCTGTGGAAATTATATGTTTTCACTGTTTCTATTTCCATACATTGGCAATTATTTGCCAATTAAAGTTGCATTTTTTTTTTTGACACAATTCCATTTGATTGTATTGAATTTGTTTCACATTTAGCTTGAGAGATTTAATTTTTTCATATTTGTTGCTTTTACATTCTTACTTTCTAAATACCTATATACATTCATTCATACTAATTCAAAGCTAAATGCGGTTTCTGAATAAATGTCAAACATACATAACTAATTGTTTGGATTGTTGCACAATTGGTAAATATGTATGCTACTTAGATTCTAAAAATGACAATTTCAACATTTTAAAAAATAGTAGTAAAAATAAAACATTTTGGAAAATGTTTCAATTTTTTTAATTTGATTGATTTTAAAATCCATTTTATTTTTTTGTTTAAAAATAGTAATAGAAATATTACTTTATATAAAAAGCATTAGATTTATCATTTTTTCGTATTAAAAATAATTAAAAAATTAACTTTATATAAATTTAATATTTGATACTAAATTCTTAATAGGCAGAAAATAAGTTACTAGTTTTTTTTAGCAAAAAGTGCTTAAATAAGCAAAATTTTGTTTAAAATATATTAAAGACAATCACTTGGATTTTAAAATGTCAATAGAAAATAGAAGTAGATATACTACTTTTTCGAAAAATTATCAATATAATTAGTTTTAATTAATTTAAAGAGATGAAATATTAAATCAAAATTAATTAATAGTTGCTACTATTTTAGATAAAGTGCTAAAATAAGCAAGATTGTGTTCAAAATATATTACGGGCGTTGACTTGAATTTAAAAATATAAAATTCAATAAATTTAAAAATAGTTGTAGTAATAGATATGTACTACTTTTTAAAAAATTGAAAATTCAATATTTTCAATGTTAATTATTATTGTGCTTAAAATTATATGTGCTAAAATATGATACATTTTTATTGCAGTCTATAACTGATGATTACTTTAATTAAAAAATTTAAATTTTGTTAATTTTTAAAATAGTAGTAGAAATACTACCTTTTTAAAATCACAAATACTTTTTCAAAAATGTTCTCAATATATTACTGGTGATGCCTTTTATTTAGAAATGTAAAATTGAACCAATTTAAAAATAGTAGTAGAAATACTACTTTATTAAAAACTTGAAAATGTGATATTTTCAATGTTGATTATTATTGTGCTTAAAATTTATGTTACTGGGTTAAAAAAAAATTCTATTAATTTTTTAAAAAGTAGTAAATTTTCTGCTACTTTTTTACAGAATGTGCCAAAATATGATACATTTTTATTGCAGTCTATAAATGATGATTACTTGAATTAAAAAATTTAAATTTTGTTAATTTTCAAAATAGTAGTAGAAATACTACTTTTTTAAAATTACAATATACTTTTTTAAAAATGTTCACAATATATTACTGGTGATGCCTTTTATTTATAAATATAAAATTCAACCAATTAAAAAATAGTAGTAGAAATACTACTTTATTAAAAACTTGAAAATGTGATATTTTCAGTGTTGATTATTATTGTATAAAAATGTAAATTATAATTATTTTAAAAATAGGAGTACAAATACTACTTTTTAAAAATGTTTAAAAATTATTAATTTTTATTATTGTGCCAAAATTGTGCGTTAAAAAACGTAATTTTTTTTAATAATTTCAAAAAAGTACTAAATAATCTGCTATTTTTTACAAAAAGTGTTAAAATATACAAAATTTATTTTGCAATATTTTACGAACGAAACCAAATCCAAAAATGTAAATTTTAACAATTTTGAAAATAGTAGTTTGTTTAACAGTTTAAAATTTTACTAAAACTTTACGTTAAATAACACGATTTTTGTAATTACCGACAAATTTATTTCTAATTTGCACCTAGATACCAAACTTGTAGATGACATCTATGAGAAGACCCAGTCATTACACTCACGCCTGCAAGGCACTCGCAACAATATACAAACTATACTCGAGAGTCTAAGACGTTGGAGTCGTGAACCCCTGCATCAACGTAGTCTTTACGGCAAAAACTTGCTAGAATTGAGACACCAGGAAGAACGCCTAAGGACGCGTGTTTTGCAATGTGATGAAACAAAGTTATTGCTCAATCGTTTGTTAATAGAGAATTTCTATTTACTCTTCAACTATGGAAAACAGAAAATGGATACGCACGACAAAAGTATACTAGAGGTAAACACAAAATTAAAATATATTTAAATAATTTGTTAAGAAATTAAACATATTTCTTTTAGTTTCTATGCTCATTTCCCGAACAACAGCGCAGCAAATACCTTTTATATTTAAAATCTATTGATGACTTAATTTATGAAGAAGTAAAGCAGGCCATGAAAATCAGGTTACAGCAAATATTTTAAATAATTTATCAAACTCATTTCTTAAATATATCATGGTCAAAAATTAAAGAAACATTTTATGAAAGTCATTAAAAAAAATAATCAGGTTTAACATGCTAATGTCATGTTGGCTTTAATTTAAACACTAAACTGTTGCGAACCTTTCACTTCACTTTTTAAGCCTTATTTAATGTATGTAAATAAAATTTAATATTTTGTTAAAATTTCCAAAATTATCACACTCCAATTATTTAAATATTTATTTTGTACTTTGAAAGCAAGAAAAACCAACACCATTTACTTTTTACCGCCTCCACTTAAATAAAGTATATAAAGCATTTAAGAAAATATGTTATTGCATGCACGAACATGTCGTATTTTGATTTAACTATTCGTTTCTGAACAAAACTAATCAAACAATTGTATGAACAATGGCAGGCTAACAAAGGGTGTCCAAGAAGTTGACTATAGTGGGAGGTTGGCGTTTTTTTTTCTGGCGCAGAGTACTCAGACACAGTTGAGACGTTAGGCGAAAGTTTAAAATACATTTATTGCTAAAAGAATAACATTTAAAAGAAAAAATATGAAGTGTTTGTATAAAAATTTCTTAATAAGCAGAAAATTGTTATATATCAATCATTTTAAAAATATTAGTAGAAATACTACGTTTTTAAACAGCTTAAAATGTATTACTTTTCCATTTTTGTGTTGTGCACAAAATTTACCTAAAAAAATATAAAATTTTGAATAAGTAGTAAATCTACTACTTTTTTTTACAAAAGTTCAAAAATATGTTGAAATTTTATTGCAATTTTATGAAAGAATTTCGGCTGAATTTAAAAAATAATATTCTACCATTTTCAACATAGTAGTAGAAATAGTGCTTTTTTAAAAAAAGTTGCAAAATTATTGCTTCTCAACTCAGATTATTATAGTGCACAAAGTTTACTACTGTTTAATGTAGTTTACTTTCCAATAAGTTGTAAATTATCTACTACTTGTTTACAAAAGTATCAAAATATGTTGAAATTTTATTGCAATTTTAAGAAAGAACTTCGGCTGAACTTAAAACAATAAATTTTCACCATTTTCAGAATAGTAGTAGAAACACTACTTTTTAAAAAAAGTTGCAAAATTGTTGCTTTTCAACTCAGATTATTGTAATTAGCAAACATTTAAGTAAAGAAATTAAAAAAATGTATATTTATTTTACAATAAACAGTAAATAATTTACTACTTTTTTACAAAAATTTATAAAATATGTAAAATGTATGTAGCAATATTTTAGAAACGACAGCTTATTTTGAAAATACAAATTTCAACAATTTTAAAAATAGTAGTAGAAATACTACTTTTTTAAAAAGTTTCTAAATCAGAACTTTTTAATGTACAGTAGAATCTCGAAAAAGTTAACCAAACTTTTTGATCTTATTCCACGCTTTTATCAGAACTTTTTGAGGCAGTTCATCTCACACTGATTTAAGTAACAAAATAACACCACAAATAGTATGTGTCTTTAAAATATTTTCGATCGGAACGTTTTCTTGCGAGACAATGTTACATAACAATTTAAATCGGTATCCTAACTTGACCAATCTTATAGGATTTGATCCATGGGTTGTGAAACAGCTGTGACGTTAGGTGGTAAAAACATTGTTGCAAAGTTTCCATCATCACATTGTAACTTGCCAATTGGCTTATGGGTAGTACAGTTATCTATCAGCAGCTATGCCTTTGGTGGTAAATTATTTTCAGTTGAAAATTGGCGAACCTGCAACAATTTTCATGCATAAACCTAAAAAAATTGTACAAAAATTAAAAAAATAAGTTTACCTGCTTGTTTTAAAAATAAATTATATGATCGGAAAAGTTAACTGAAAGGTTAACTTTTTAGAGCGGCACGTTGATGCTGAAAGACTGTTATATTATCCGAGCGTTTAACTTTTTCGCGAGTTAACTTTTTCGAGATTCTACTGTAGTTTACTATTGTGCTCTACTACTATTGTACAAATTTGTATATATCTTTTGTTCAAAAAGAAATAATTATTTCAAAAGCCTTCTCCCATCTCTACCTGAGTTAAATTAAAGTTTCCATTTCAATTATAAAGAAATTTTATTTGAAACATTATAGTAAATAAAGACAATAAACACTCAAGTTTAATTTTCCCAAAAAAAAAAATTCACCGTCTCACCCTTACACAAAATGCAAAGCAATAAATTTAAGTATCAATGCACCTCATTTAACCGGCAAACGATGACAGGCGAATTGCTAGAAATGATACCCACAACAACATCATCATCATTATCAAGAGCATTATCATTAAACATCGTTATCATTATCATTAAACATCGTAGTTGCAGTCATTTTCATACTCATTCGCATCGTCATGTAATAGTCATTGTCATTGTAGTCGTCAACAACATTTTGATATGAATACAAAAGAAACAAGCAGACGAACAAACGAATGAACAAAACAAAAACACACAGAAAACACACAGCAATAACATTTTGTGGTATTTTTTTGCAATTGCATGCAACATGCACTCCAAAATTCAACTTAATTCAACTTAATGTACACAACGTTCATACGGCTCGTCACACACGGCTGCAGCTTAGAGTATTTGTACAATGAAATGTCTATAACCTCAACAACGACAACGACAGCGAAATCAACAGCAATAGAAAATACAACAACGTCGGCAGCACAGTTGGCTTTAGCGAGAGTAACGGAAACTAAAATCAGGACATTTTACTACCCCTTCAAAAACATGAAATCAATGGAAACATTAACAAAAACAACGGCAGCAACACTTAATATGGAAGAGTCATACACATCGTCAACATCAACAACATCTAAAGGAACCACAACAAATGCCAAACACTTTCTACCCCAACTACTTAAAAGCAGCCAAAGCCAACAACAACAACAACAACAACAACATGAATTACAAATTTTACCTACAACTAAAGCCCGAACTAATACCCCACTTCCACTGCTACAAACCCCAACAAGTAAATTAACACGGCGCCCAGTTTCCTCCTCCCCCTCTTGCTGCTCTGCAAAAGCAAGCCGCAGGGAATGCTCACCCGCCCCCAACAACATTGTAAAATCTCCTCTTTTTGAGGTGAAATTGGAATTGGTGGGCATGCAAATACGCTTTCAGCCAACATTCGAGTCGAATGTGGAAAATAGTTTTCAACAAATTGTGGAACAACTTTTGCAAGATATCAGCAGGGCCTGCAACTGTATGCCACGTATATTTCGTGACAACAGCACAACACTGTCGTCAGATGATGAATGGTGCGATACTTATGCGGAGCAAACAACTGCAACTAAACTAATTCATGACTACAGATACGTAAAACAACAAAAGCAGCCGACGGAGCAGCAACAATCATATAAAAACAGAGAACATGAAGACATTGTTGAAAGCCAGGTAGATGGTAAAAAAGATACTACTACTACTGCAACAATGACAAATATAAAATTTACTGCTGCAACCGCAAAAGGTATTATTTCTCCTAACATTTCTTAAAATACTTTTACACTGTATGTGAGTTGTCATCCAAATGTTTTAGAGTTTTTGTAATAATTTAATAGATTTAATTCAATAGATTCGTTGTTAACTCACATAAGATTTCAGCTAATGTAAAACTGGCTTTACCGACATTATTTTTCTGTACAGTTCTTTTACGTATGCTGCCTTTTTGTGTCGAATCAATGGCGTATGGTTTTTTTACCACTTGCGTAGTTTGGTTTTTTATTTGCAGTTTCCAAAAAAGTGGTTTCAATTAGAATACTTTTAGCAAATACAGTTCGATTTGGTATCTTGCAACTGTGGCGTTAATTGGATTAAATGTGTTTGAAAAGGACAAAGGACTGTTGGACAATAAAGAAAAAAACATTATTTTACATTTGTTTAAATTATCAGTTAAGAAAGCGCGCAAGTTGTTTTACAAATTTAATGAAATATATATATTAGAACTCAGTAGATGCCATTTATCTTTTTTATTTTGTAATTAATTTTCATAAATTCAACTTCCTCTTCCTTTCAGTTACTACAACTCTGTTTAAAAACCCAAATACCTTCTAATTTCGAAAACGACTTTTTTAAAACAATAATTGTAATTTGTTTGTTCACTTAAGCTTAAGTCAAGTTAAATAGTTTTAAACAAATTTCATCATAAGTTCCCACTACTTATGTACCTTGTACATGTCTACTTGGTCTTTTGCACATTAACATTTTTAATTTATCTCCTCTTTGCACTTCATTCTTTAATTTCTTTGCCACAAGACTTTGAAATAAAACAACTGAATGCTGGCATAAGAAAAATTCTCAACGAAACGTTAAATGCTGCTAAGTTATATGCCCTGCAATTCGAAGCATATAAACATTTATGGTGTGAAAAATATTCAAATGTTTTGAATCAGCACTTAAAGGATCTAACAACAACAAAACAACAACCACAACAACAGCAACAAAGTGTAGAAAATCAACAAAAAAAGGATTTCACCATAAATAAAGAATACTGTGTAATGGAAACATTCAAACGTGAGGTAGGTTGACAGAATTGCATGTCACAGCTGTTAAACCGTATTACAATTTTTGGTTTCGTTTTTTTTTTTTTTTTTTTTTTATTGTTTAGTTAATGACAGCTGTAAATAGCTGGAGCATAAATAAAGGTGTTGATTATTTGCCATGTAGCATTTCAAAAGAAAACAAATTTAGATGGAACTGGTGAACACGAATTTTAAATGTACTCTAAATCTAAATTATTGCCTTGAAAAGTAAATTTCTCTTTCTTTTATATTTATTTGTATTTCTAGAAAACAACAGCTCCGCAATTATTCCCTTGCTACTCGCAACTATTCATAAATTGTCTCTTTCCCCCATTACTGAAAGTTTTATATCTTAGAAAAATCATTGTTCTCTTTTCCCGTTGCAAGCAGCTGACTCAACAAAATTTATTCTTTAGTCGCAAGAAACTGGTCACTAAGATTAAGCCAAGTCAAATCAAATCAGTTTAGTTCAAAACAATAATTTTTGTTGGCACTTGCCTAAAAATGTTTTACACAGTTATTTATAGTTGAAAATCTCATAAAATGTTTATGCTCCTCATAAATAATGCTGGCATGCCTTGTGTTTCAGTTCTATTCTTATGTTTTTTTTCTGTTCTTTCTTTTAACTAACAAAGGAAATGGAAATTACAAATTGTAAACCACTACTACTAACACACTTGTTTAATGCCATACACGAATGGCTATGAATGTGCGAACAAACACAAAGAGACATAAACAATATGCATCCAATTTTACTTATTTTTTTGTTAAAGAACTGACCTGAGTTAAATGTTTCTTCTTGTTTTCTTATTTTTGCTCTCATTTCTTTTTGGTTTGTTTTTGTTATATTTTTGCAGGCTTTATTGTCTCAGAAGCAATTTTGGTCACACATGTGGTCACTTTTATACATTACAGTACACTTACTCACTCCTTTGTAGGTACTTCACTGCACACACACATACTCACACTGACAGGAAATAGGAAAAGGATGAGAGTTTTTATGCAAACGGAAATAGTGTGGAGCAAAAGTGTAAAGAATAAATATGTTTAAAGCTTATTGTACTAGCGGTCTACGAGTATTAGGTAGAGAGAGGATTATAAAAATAAGGCCGGTACATAACATATATCAGACGTTTTTCAGCCATGTCATAGAATTTAATTCCTTTCGAAAGTGAAATTAATTCCGTATTTTGCTTCTAAAGAAAAAGTAAAAAGAAAAATTTTTTCACTCCGTCCATTCCGAAGTGAAATTAATTCTGTATTTTGCTTCTGTCAAAAAAGTAAAAAGAAATTTTTTTTCGGAATGAAACCTTGAAATTCATAAAACTACAATTCAACATATCAAATTAAATTCGAAAAAAAATTTCATTTTGCTTTTTTCTATAAAAGCAAAAACCGGAATTAAATTGACAAATTTTTTAGAACTTTTTTTTTTAATATAAATAATTGAAAAATACAACAAACGAACAAACTCTTTTTAAAAAAAGATTTTTTTAATGCCTTGATTATGATTATTACAAACAATTCACCCTTATGCTTGGTTTTCACTATGTCATTTTTGTTGTCAAATTGCCCAAATTGTTGGAAATTGTATGAAAACGGGTTGTCATATGGCGTCATCTATGTTTGCAATCATGATTGCAATCTCATTAGACGCCACAGACAACCCGTTTTCATACAATTGCCAACAATTTGGACAATTTGACAACAAAAATGACATAGTGAAAACCAACCATTACATTATGTACGTAACGTGAACATACATTCCGCTTCTGACAGGATTCTCCCGTTTTTTGTATAGCTCATCACTCATAAATTTTGTTTATACCGCTTTTTAAACCAAAATTCGGCTTTTTGCTAATTTCGAAGAATATATAAAAACTCAAAACTGTGATCGTTGGCCTCTTCTTTAAGTTTAATTTACGTTATTATCCAAACAGATTTTAATGACATTATTATCGTTGAAATATTTTACCAGCAACGAATGAAAAGCAAAAGCGCAGTTTTTTTTTTTTTTTGGATTTTCGTCTCATTTTCTGGTTATTGCGAGATTATTCATGAACTTTTGTTCGGATGGTCTCGGTCTAACCAGCGATTTAAAAATGGCGGATTCATTTTTAAAAATCATGTAGATTCTAAGTTTTCTTCAAGAATAATTAAAGTTTGAAAAATGTAAAAATCCATATTTTTGTTGAAAATGTACCTAATGTTTTTGTTTGAATAGATTCCGATTTTTGCTCCAAATCAAATTTGCAAAAATTGCTAACTTTTATAAATTTGACACAAATATACAAATATATATGTATGTATATACAATTTTATAACATTTTTTCGTTTGGATTTCTTCTAATAATTTTGTTTTGCTAGTTTTAGAATTAATGATTTTACAAAAAAACATGAACAGTTTTAAAATTTTAAAATTAATGAATATGAATATCATAATTTTCAAAATTCCGCTTTTTCATCGCGGGATGCTTTTTATTAAAAACTTTCTGGTCCCATTACGTATACGTAATATTTAATTTAATTGTTTATAATAATACTCATACGCTTGAGTGGTTCCCTACACAATTTATAATTGAAATTGAGAATATTATACCTGATATTAAGAAAATTCCAAATGAAATTCAGAACTTCTACTTTAGAATGGGAATTTTCTAAATAAAATTGAGAAAATTCTTAAGGAAATTAAACAAATTAATAACTTTGTGAAAATTCCAAATGAAATTGACACAATCCAAATAAAGTTTAAGAATTTCATTTTAAAATTTTAAATTTAGAGAATTCCAAATAAAATTGAGAAAAATGGAAATGAAATTATAATTTTCTATTCATTATTAAAGGCCTCTTCTATCCTACATTAGCTGTGTTGCCAGTATTTTTTCAATACTCATCCCCAATTTTCCTTTTTATATCACCAAAAACCTCATTAAACAATTTTTTACTGAAATTTTTTCAACAAAAATTAATATAACCAGCAAAAACATGGGAATAACATGCAATTACTCAATAAGTTTCTTAACAATAACTGCTAACATCTGCATAATTTAGATTATCTGTAATCAATAACTGTTTACTTACTAATCATGAGCTCATTCTGCTTTTACTGATAACTGCTTTTGTGAGACCCAACTACAAATTTGTTATTTATGTCATTTATTGCACATTGGAATGCATTTTCTGCGTCAGCAGCAATTTTTATTGTCCATTGGTAAACATCATCAATTTAACTCGCCATTATTTAGAAACAGATTTCGGGAATTAATCATATTTCTATTAAATTTTATGAGTTGTAACGAAGTTTACAGTGTATGTATTGTATTCTTATTATTATTACAAATTTGAACTAAAGCCAAACAAAATTTCTCTTATAATAAATACTCTTTCATTAAGAAAATTTTTTTCATTAAGAAAAAACAGAAAATTCTAACAATTAATAGTTGTTTTAGTAATATTAATTAAAAAACGCTTTCAATACATGCAGTACTTGCTGATGTTATCCAAAGTTTTAAAACTACTATGCAAAATAAAAATGTTAAACAAATTAATAGATGAAAAAAAAATTAAATACTTTTATCTCTAAAAATGTCTTAATAATATTTGTTCACGCCCACCAAATCCCCAAACAGAAAATAATGTCCCGATTTGACAAAACTAATAAAAACCCTAAACTGGCAGCACTGTACATTAGGGAGATATTGGATTAATATACTTATTCTTGAATTTACAATACTTTCGATTCGTATAAGAACTCGATCGAAAAAGTGTTGCTTGTCAAAAAATTTGATGTAGACTTCTGTGCCAAGCGACATTGCCATATAATAGAAAGAGTTCGATTTATTGATTCAACAACCATCTATCAATACACGAATGAACCATTGCGACTATTTATTTTAATAAAGCCTGCTTGTTAGCAATTACTTCTATCAAACGCATGTTGGGGCCACGGAAAGTAGCTCTTTTCTGGACCTTCCATGTTTATCATATGAACGGCTTTTATAGAATACATCTTGTAGTGAAAAGTATTCATTATGGTCGTGATGGGAATTGAAAAATTATATTTGCAGCTATTTCTCTGAGGTACGAGTATAGCTCCGGTCTTTCTTGTAAACAAGTTAGGCCGCGTTTTCACTATGTTTTCACTATGTCATTTTTGGTGTCAAATTGTCCAAATTGTTGGCAATCATGATTGCAAACATAGATGACGCCATATGACAACCCGTTTTCTTACAATCGCTAACAATTTGGACAATTTGACAACAAAAATGACAAAGTGAAAACCAAGCATTAGAATAATGTAAATTTCTTACAGTTTCAGTTTTTCCAAATTTTTCTTGAAATTAAGATGTACTTCTTGTAATCTATATATAAAAATGAAATGGTACATGTGAGAACGGTTGAAGCGATTGGGCTGATTTTTTTTATTCGATTCGAAATTCTCAGAAGTGTAAAGAAAAAAAATTAAAAAATTCGGAATTTTTTTTTGTGTGTCCAATCAACTTCACGTATGCTGTACAAATTTAGATATTTTTTTTTGCAAATACGGCAGTTTGTGAATACATACGTCTTATTTTATATTGCTCATTTACCGCAATAACGTCATAACTCAAAATTCGTGTTTTTTGAACTGAGTAATACAAAATATGCGCCGTTATATAGTCTTTCATATAGTTTTATCAGTTTTCAAAAAAGTCAATTATTTTGTGTGTGAGAGTGTTTTTTGTTGTAAACAGTAATATAAAAATGCACGCTTTCTCGTACATATATTTGACAAGTAAAAATTTGGTAAATACAGATTCGATAGCTATTAAGATCTACTATTCAAATCAAGTTTTATTTCTGAAATCGCATGATTTGTTAAAAATTTATTTAAGAAATAGTAGAATGTCATAAAACATTCAAAGCCGTTTTTCTCGAAACGACTTTTTTTGAATTACTACGTTGTTGCAGCAAATAAGCGATATATAAAAACTAAATGGCATCACGTGAAAACGTCTGCAGCGATTTGGCTGATTTCTATTCTATTCAAAATTTTCAGGAGATCAAATCATTAGTAAATACCGAGCGAAGCCGGGGCGGTCAGCTATTGAGAAATCTTTCTCAATTTCATTAAAAATGTTCTTAGTTTCAATTTGAATTTCCTAATTTCATATGGAAATTTCTCAATTTTAAATAAAAATTGTTTAGTGGTACTTTTAAATTAAAAAATAATTTAAATTTTGCCCAATTTACTTTTTCATATATTTTTTTTATTATTTACATTGAGCAAGTTAGGAAAACATATAATTTACGTAGAATTTTCTTTGTAAATCCCTCCCTGGTTAAAATTTTATAAATCTTGTTGTTATACACTGTAATTAAAATATAGTGTTTTTACAGTTATTTATTTGTTATTATGTGGTATTTGTTTCTGTATGTAGGTATAGATGAGTGTATTTCACCACTGTAGCTGTGGTCATTTTGGCATTTTTATATGAATCTGCCACATATTGCAAGAAATTTCAACAACAATAATAATAGCCAAAGTATAATATATTAAAGAAATTACACATATTTACCAACAAACACATATGTACTGTACTTACTCACTATAGACATTTAAACTAACACATATGAATACGAGTATATGTAGTTTATACACTTGTTATAAACACTTACACACGCACACAGAAGACACACATTCAAATACAGTCAAACACTTATTTATGCGACCACAAACACACAAGTTGTACCCACGGGACCAATAACATTTGATAAATGTTGAACGTTTAGGACCAAACTACAGCTACTTGGCACTTGTACTTTTTTTCAGACATTCGTTGTGTTTTGTATTTCAGTATTGTATTACAATTGGTTGACTACAGCAATAACAATAATATAAATGACATACATACATTTTTGTTTTAGTTAGTATGTATATACTACAGGCCCCACTACTACAACTTTAGTTAAAGCTCAATTTCAAATCGCACTACTTAAACAGGCCACGTTTGCAAAGCTGCCAACATTTGAATGCATCCATAAGAAAAGTTGGCATCATCAAAGCAGTAAAAATAATCCATCTGTCTGTCAGTCTGTCTGTCTTTATTAAACCGGGCTAATGGAACTACGACAGCAAAACAATCATAAGAAATAAAGGACTTGTACTTTTTCTTGAACTCAGTTATGGACATATGTACATATGCACATGTACGTACATGTGCATATTTTATTCATAGAGTGTATGAGTTTGAATATATTTATTAGGTAAACTGAATTTTCTTATGATTTTTATAAATTTAAACCAGCATTGGTAACAGTTTGCTGGTCATTTGGTCTTTATATATATTAGAAAGTTAAACAATACCATATTGTTTATTTTCTTAACTTTATAGGTCATGTAAGGGTCATGGTTCACTTAATGCATTTTTGCATAAAAGGGACCTATCAGACACTGCGGACTTTGGGTGTGGGAGGAGACCTGAGAACTCAGAACACGTACTGACGGAGTTTCCTTACTATGATGGCATTAGGTATTGGTGATTTATGGTCATTGCTCGTTCTGGGGATGGATGGGTTTATAGTAGGGCATTAAAGGACGTTAGAATGACTGTGAGTTAGATCGAATTTGCTTAGTGTGGGGTAAATTCTTGCTATACTCTCAGATATTGCGGTTCCCATTCTTTGGCATACACAGAAAAAAATAAAAATGAGTTTCAATTAAAATATTTTTGGAATCAATTAAAAATTTCATTGAAATCGGACCAGTAAACAAAATGATAGTATCAATTAAAAAAAATGTGAGATTTAATTGAAAATATCAGAAAAAGTAATTGAATAAATTAAAATTTTAATTGAAAATTATTTTAAAATCAATTTAAGGTTTAATTGAAAAAAAAACATAATTTTTTTCCTGTGTAGGTACAACTTATCTTATTTTTTTGCATTTTCTACACTTAGACAACATGTTGGAGCCAAACTTATAACCCATTTTTGATACTTTTTTGAAATGGATGAAGATATATCTTCTTTATATATATATAATTCTACTGTACGTGTGATGTGAATGAACTCCTCCTAAACGGCTGGACCGATTTGCATAAATTTGTTTGTATGCGTTTGGGTGGCGCCCCGGGTGGTTTATATCTATAATTCGGTCCAATTGGACAAAGGGGCGTGGTACCTCCCATACAAACCACAAATTAAAAATCTATTATTTCTGCTCCTGATAACTGTATTTGAACAAAATTTGGTACGTCGGTTTGCTGTGAATTTTTTAAGTGCTGCTGAAAATATGGGCGGGATTGTACAAAGGGGCGTAGTACCTCCCATACAAACCACAAATTAAAAATCTATTATTTCTGCTCCTGATAACGATATTTGAATAAAATTTGGTACATCGGTTTGGTGTGCATATTTTAAGTGCTGCTGCAAATATGGGCGGGATTTGATAAAGACACGTGGTACCTCCCCTACAAATCTTCTTGATGTATATAATGCTACTGTACGTGTGTATGTCACTGAATAAATTTTTTTTTGCATGCGTTTGGGTGCCACCTTGGATGGTTAAATTCACAAACCAGCCCGGCAGGTGGCACTGCAGTCGGTATCTAGGTTATTCAACTACACTGCAACTACACGACTGGATCGACTTGAATGAATTTTTGTGTATTCATTCATTCAATGCATTTAATTTTTTTGTGCGCTGTGTTTTGATATTATATGATATCGCATTTACGTAAATATTGAGCGTTGTTTACTTCAAAAATACACACGCGCCATAAATTCGTCGCCAGCCGCCAACTGCCTCCAATGTGCATTAGCGGATGAGGGTGAAAGAGCCAAAGTAACATGGACTCGATTGCTGCCGCCGTTAAAACAGTCGCAGTGCTTAGGGCCAACAACGCGGACCGGGTCAGCTAGTTTTAAATATATTTCCCCTATGCCACCATAGTGGGGTTTTTAACTTCCAAACATATTAGTCTAAAGGTGCGGCAAAAATTTGCCGAAAAAGACGTAACCACTAAATAATATATTTTAAACTCTATTTACTCTAAAACTATTTAAAAAAAATCTTCAACTATTTAGGATAAGACATAAGAAATATTTAGTTCTGATTGATTTGATTCTGTTTGATCTTGTAAAACTCTTGTAAATGTAAACAACGTCAAACAAGTTTGTGCTAAAACAAGTGGTTACTGTTTTTTATCTGAATAGTTTGTCTTCTTTGAAAATTAAGAAGCTTTCTTTAAGGCAGTATATTAACATGAGCCACATGAACTAATGTTCTGTCTAAATAAATACATATAGAAACAAGTACCTAGGCAGAGCAGAATCCTAGTAGACTTATGGACCGCTCTTTGGGGATTTTCAGTAGCTATATATACAATTGGTATTATGTATTATTCATGGTCATGTTAATACCTGTTTTTTTTTTTCAAAACATATCGCAGCCATATCTAAGCGTACTACAATAGTGAGTTTCAAATTCAAATACAACCAACTACTTCTTAACTATAATCTACATACATAGATACATAATTAATTATAATTATTTTTGGTCTCAGATTGTCTTTCTTATAGTTGTATCTTTGAGAGTTGGTCAAAGGAAAAACAATAATACAAAGACCAACTTAAAACCCCAAAATAAACATACTCATTGTGTGTGTATGTGTGTTTTTTTTTAAAGCCAAAACAAAGATTTCTTTCCCTGCAGGAAATGTCAATAGTGAAACTGTACTGATTTACTATTGACACAGTCACCAGTACTAGTGACTTAGTATACCCCAGACAATGCTAATTACTATAGACATTTAACATGTGCGTGTCATTGAAAACCCACTACTGACATTGGTACTATTGACAAGGTAGTTCTTTTGGGACCACATTGTCTACACTTCTTAGAATTTTTTGCTAATTTTTGGAGTTTTATTAAAAAATACTAAAAAATATTTAATTAAAAATAAATTCGAAAACACCTAGAGTCTTTGGCGGGAATCGCCCAGTTTATCGGGGCTCACAATTGAAAAAAAATAATTGTATAATAATAACCATTGTGACAATGCTGTTGACAATGTCACCAAACCGTTACCAAAATAGTAGACAAAAGTGATGACTAGGAGACACTTGTGCCCAGGTTTCAGGGTTCTTTCTGCTTTGGTATATTTATGTATTTATTGGCTACACTTCATTTCATATATGGACAATGCATACATACATACATCCACATGAGAATGTATGTATATGTGTTTACATATAAATTATTTGCGGTTGAGGTTAAAATTTTGTGGTTTTAGCCTATTAAACTTAAAGAAATTGGTTCATATATCATTGTGGCCCAGTCAAATGGTTCAATTTAAATTCGTAATATTTTTGAAAATTTTGTTGTATTTTTTTGTGCCGTCTTATAATGGCTGCTACTTGTAGTTGTTCGTAGTTGTTGTTATTCAAGTTATTCTTGCTGTTCTTGTAATAGTAGTTGAGGTCTTAGTTGATATTGTTTACATATTTGTTGTTATGTGTGTACATATATGACAACCCAACAGTTTTCATTATTGGCATTACCACTAGTTAACTAGATTAGTTAGGTTACTAGGTATTTCCACATGTGCGTTTCCCAGGCGAAAGTCAATTAAATTTGCATGCATAACAAGGAATAAGCTCAGTTTTACTTAGAGACAATAAATTCACGTTTGACTACAAGCTAGATTACCAGGGATGTATAAAGTAAACAATTGATATTAATCTGTATTTCAGAGAGCACATTTGTAAATGATCCAAAAATAGTTAAATTTGAATCAGCAAAGTAACTAGACATTATGGAAAATTGCCTGTTTTGTTGTAAATTCAGAACTGCTGGATAGTATGTGTTATTTATTTACTTATGTATTATGTGTCCCTTTAAGCCATTGTTTTATTTGCTATTTTTGTTTCAAATGAACACCAAACGTTTCTGGTCAAAAATAATAGTAAAATATTGCAGACCATAAATTAAACAATAAACAACTTAAAGGCAAACCAAATGTTAGCCAAATGACTTGAACAATTTGAATTTAATTTTCAGCTGCTGGTGCTTCGAGTTTGTTAAATAGTTTGAGCGAAAATTCTTAATACAAATTGGTGTATTTAGGTAGAAAATAGCTAAAGCAAATGTAATGTAAGTATATACATATAATGCCGAAACTGATACGCTTGTGCCACATTACCATCATGCATCCGTTAGAGTCTAACATGGTGTACTTTGGTGACAACTTCACTCGATTTATATCAAGATTTCTCAGCTTTCTGTCATCAGACGAGTACCATATTAAATCAATCGCAAAACTGTGGTTTTTTACAAATGTCTTTCTTAATATACACTGCTTAATAATAGTCGCGCTAATAAATATTAGTCCAACACCCAACTTAAAGTATACCGATCGACTCAGGGTGCCTGGATAGACTAGGCGATAGTGTGCCGGACTATCAGTCAGAGGTTTGCGGGTTCGATTCCCGCCAAAGACTCTGGGTGTTTTCTGCAGACAAGCCAAAAAGCTTCGCAGTTTGTGTTTGTTAAAAAAAAAAAAAAAAAAATTCCTGAGTCGATTTCACGATGTCCGTCCGTCAGGCTATAAACCCTGTGAGCAAAATTGTCCATGTAAGGCAAGGAAAGGTCGAAATTCTGAAGATATTTCGATAAAATTTGGTACATAATATTATTCTTCCCAAGGACGGTTGGAATGGCAATTGTTTGAAATCAGTCCATTATTTCACCAAGCCCCCATACAAATATCTATCCGAAATATGACTATATCGATCATAAAAGTTTGATTTATAAACGTCTCAAAACAAATTTTACCACAAATAAGTTCTACATGAAAACTAAGCATATATACAAATGCTGTGCAGATCGATCCATAATTGATTATAGCTCCCATATAATGCCCACTTCGTTAACCCACTTTAACGAGCATAACTTTCTTAAAAATTTTGATATTCAAATAAAATTCAACACAAATAAGTTTCATATAATTAGGTCCCATATATGTAGAACCTATTTTTCAAAAACTGTTTTGCATATATACTGGGTGTAGGGTATTATATGGTCGGGCACGACCGACTACACTTTCTAACTTATTTTTCTTAATGACCTTCTATGTACTCTTCTATTTGCAGATAGTAACAAGATTTGCTATTCATAGAATAAACCAATTTTTCAGGATTCGTATTATGATCTGTTCTCCATACTATTTACACCACCTGTATTTGACCGAAAACGGAAAACATCTCGGCCGCGGCCGGTGCTTCGAAGTCTAGTTTGGAGTTTCTCGGCCTTGTACAAGAGAGGACTTAGCTACTTGCCGGTGTCAGTAGGGTATCCAACTTAACTGATTCACTGCAACGTCACCACAATATGGGTTGTGTTTCTCTATTCTATCGTTACTACAATGGCATGTGTTCTGCTGAAATTTGGGAACCTGTTCCCGAAACCATTAGTTTTTTACTATATACACGTTTTTTATTAAGGGATCATCCATTTGTAGTCGACAGGACAGTGGCAAAATTAGTTCTTTATACGTACCATCCGTATAAGGAATAAATTTCCTGCAGAAGTCCATGCAAATAATTGAGATTTATTCATTTAAAATAGGTAGAAATAAAAAAAACTAAAAAAGTTAAATTACAATATCGCCTATAGAGTTACTGAAATCCTTATTAACGTTTGTCAAGCGACAGAAATGGGGATTATAGCAAAATAAACCTAAACACAGTGTAAAAGTAAATTACACCTTTTACTAAAACCTCTGGTGGCCAAATTTTGTGTGATCTATGATTTATTATATGGGTATAATAGGACTTGACCTTTACTAACTTTGTAATGACTACTGCACACAATTGGCACTATTTTGAATAATTATTTATTCAACAAATTCATCATTGTTCTATAAAAAATATTCACACACAATTTTTATTAAACGAACTTTCTATGGAAGTTTTGTTGTTAAATATTTCCATATTTTGCAAAATATAAACTTTTTTCAGATTGAGCGTTATAATGAACTACATGATGTTATCGAACAACTGCCGGATTTTCATAACATTAAAGGCTGGTTATCAATCGATAGTAAACCCTTAAAATATGCTTTATTGAACATGACCTGTAAGTGGTCACAATTTTTTAAGAAAAGGCTATTGCGCTATATGGAAACTACTCTGGAGGTAAGTATTTGTCAACAGAAATAGTATCTAGTCTTAATATTAAAATGGCAGAAGAATGGAATTACATTTCTTTGATAGATTTTTACCAGCTATATATACTTTTTTTTTTTAATCCCTACAATTGATATGTACTCGTATATCCAACAAATTTCATTATTTTCCTTTGCACTTGAAAGCTTTCTCATCTTCTCTTTATAGTTAATTAAACCTTTTAATCAACACACGCTTTATTAATCCTCTTCTTCGTTAAGTTTTACAAAATCTTTTCTTTTGAACTGTTTATCATTTTCCCCTCTATAGAAATTTAACAAATTCATTAAAAACGGCTTTGAATTGCTGCAACTGCATGTAGCACGTAATGATTTTCGCACTTTGCTGCAAGTGCTCGAAGTGATGGCGCAAATTAAACAGCGCGAAGCTTATGCTGATAATCTATTTAAGCCACTCAAGGAAATGATGCAACTGCTAAAGACCTACAATGTACAATACGATGGACAATTAGTGCGCAACATTGATCAGTTGCCCATTCAGTGGCAACATCTAAAGGCACAAGCTGTTACAAAAGCCGAAGCGCTGCAAGATACAAAAATGCATCAGCAGCAAAGAGTTTCAGCAATAATCATGCTGTATTCGTGTCATTTGCAAACGTTTGCCAAGAAATTCCAAAAAATGAAGGTAAGTAAGTTTATGTAATAAATGTGTGGCAGACACATTCAATCTATTAAAACACTTTTTCTGCCACTAACTATTTTTTTGTTTGTTTTTTTTTTATTGTTTAACATGTAGTTTTTTCAAACGCCCTGCTCTGAAGTTTATAGTCTCTGTGATGAAGTTTGTTTAAAAATGGAATGCTTCACTGCACAACATGAACGCATTACGTATTGCTCCCAGCTGCTTGGCATTGCAGCGCCAGATGATGATACCTTGCGTCTGTGTGCCGCTGAAGTGAGACGCGTCAAAGTAAGTTTAAGCACTATTTAGTTCAAATTGAATGCAACGATAAAACTTTTCTTTAGCATTCTTTAGCAATTGAATTGTGAATATAAAATAAAGTCTTTTGTAGTTTTCGTTTAAAGTTTTGCTATGTTTTCCAGAAGAGTATTATTGATTAAATAGGAAATTTTGTAATATATAAATAAAGAAAAATAAAAAAATTCTCAGGTGTGTTGGTTGGCTCATTGCAACACCGAACATTATGCGATTTTAGCAGCAATATTCCTAATGAACAAATAAATTGCCCTGTTACCCATCCATTTTTTCTGATCGCATTTTAGAAGGAAATGTACCCAAATTTACCATAAAAGCAGCATGAGAAAACCCATTTATTTGAATTTTTTTTAGCAACAATGTTGCATTACGTATTTCTAAAAAAGAACTATAAAATTAAATTTAATAAAAAGAGGCAACCTTTTTAGAATTAAACAGGGACTATAAAATGTTGCATTGTTATATTTATTTTAAAAAATTACACAACATTTAATTTATTGAAAACAATGACACAAACATTACATTTATGAAGTTCAATATTAATGAAATTAATGGGGGAAATAAGAAAATTTTTGTAGAAAGAATCACAACTTGCTGCCCTTCCACAATGTAACATTTTTTTTAAATGCCAGAGAAAGTGCAATCCAAGGGCAAATATTTAACATCTTTGCCAGAAAATATAGTTACACAAGTTTGCTTCCCCAACTGTAACAATATTTATTTGTCAAAGTATTTCTTCTGCTCTTTTATTACATAATTTTCTTTATGTCTTATTTAATGCTTTGTCTATTTAAATATTTTCATGTGCCAGCAACTGTGGGACTTTGTACATGTCATCGAATCGTGTATTGATGATTGGCGCTCATCTCCATGGCTGAACATTGACACCGATGACATCGAAAACGAGTGCAAACAATTTACGCGCGACTTACGCACTCTTGACAAGAGCATACGCGACTGGACCCCGTATTTGTACATTGTGGGAGTGCTGAGGGAATTAGTTGCATCGCTGCGTACTATTACGGAATTGCAAAACCCGGCAATTACCGAACGTCATTGGATGGAATTGATGCATGTAACAAAGGTATGAATGATGACTTGTAGTAAATAGGTAGGTGTTCGTTCATGTTTGCATATAATTGTACGGAATATGTATTGAAATATCTTGAATTGAATATTTGTATTGATTTTGTTTGAGTTTTATGTTTCTTTTCGCAGTGCTTTTTGTAACTTGAGTTATTTTTATGGTTTAAATTATATATTTAAGAATTGTTATTAAAATAATGGCAATTAAATTAAGAACTCAAGAAGCAAACAGTTGTTATTATCAGGTAATGGGTTAAAATACGTCCATACTTATGCACTGTTAGTTCAAATGATTATTTAAACGCAGTGAAGTCTTTTGCGATATGTTTTTAACATGTAGATTTACAAATAAGTCTTATGTAGTAGTGATTACATATAATTGGTGATAACTCAGCGGGAAATAGATGCTGTAAAGAGGCCTTTTAGAAGGACATTGAGTCGCATTGGCAAATCATTTCAATTTTACATGGTGTGTCATTGGTAGTAAAGTCCTTGCCTACTCGCTACTGGTTACATGGCTGCTAGAAGGCCTACTTGAAAGGTAAATTAAAAAGTCTACCAACTAATGCCTCATACAAGGCGTAATTAAAGCTCTGCTAAATTAATATTTACATTAAGGAAAATAACAGAAGTGATTTTTAATAAAAGTAGGATTTAAATTAAATTAATTAAAAGAAACAAATAAGAAAGTCTAGTCGGTCAATCCCGCCCATATAATACCCTACACTGTAGTGCATATATGTGTGTGATACTACTCAGCTTTTTAATTTATAAAAATATTCCCATTGGTATAATTTTACAATGAAATGGGACACCGAGTTAAAACTCGATGAAGTTCACACATGCCATTTTAACAAAGTAATAATATGCTGAGGTAGTGGGAAATGCATAAATACCCACCTATATGCACACGCCATAATGATAATTATTAAGTTAATTATAATTATTAAGTTAATGTTATTGATCAAGTAAAACAATAAAGCAGTCGAAATTGACAAGTCAAACAATGAAGACGGACTTTTATTTAATTAACCACGACAGCACCCAGTATATGTATAAAACAGTTTTTCAAAAATGGGCGTTATATGGGATATATAACCAATTGTTGACCGATCATCCAAAAATTTAGTGTCATGATGTCTGTGAATATAAATATTATATGTGTTAAACTTTATCTCGATATAAATACATTTACAAGATGTATGGAGGTTAAATTGAATTACGGAGAGGGTCTTATATGGAAGTTTCGACTAATTATGAACCGACCATTATAAAATTAGCTGTCATTATTTCTGTATATAAGAAACTTATTTGTATCAAATTTTATCTGGATACCATCATTTTTGAGAGAGTTATGATCGTTAAAGTGAATTTCAAAAGTGGGCCTTATATGGGAGCTACGACGAATTATGGAATTTATTTTATGATCGGTAAAGCCAAATTTCAGGAGGACATTTGTTTGGGGGCCTGGTGAAATTATGGACTGATTTCCAGCAGTTTCAATCACATCCATCCTTGAGCTGAAAAAATATCACGTACTAAATTTAATCCAAATATCTTCAAAATTGCGACCTGTACTCTGCGCACAAGCTTTACATGGACAGCCAGCCAGCCAGACGGACGGACGGACATCGTTAAATCGACTCAGAAAGTGATTCTAGGTGGGTATACCACTATCGTGGTGTAGGGTATAAAAATCATGTGTATATAAAGTACTGCTTCGCGTACTTTATGCCACAAACTTACATAAAAGACTAACGGTCTAATTCATAAAAAATTAAAGTAGACTTCAAATGTACTTTAAGAAATTTTTGTATGAAAATTTTGTCTATGCTCTCTTTATTCATTTTTATTGCTCATATAACATAGTGAGTAAAATAATGTTTGTTTTTTGTAATGACGACATAGAGGAATAATTAGCAAAACCATTCGTGTTTGCTATTGATATCATGATTTGAACACTAGAACACCTTCTGAGGGAAGACATAGTGGAATGAGTATAGAATCTCTTAGAATGTGTAAACAGTTCAAATTACAATTTTTTTCACTGGGAATCAATGACATTCTAATACCATGCTAACTAAAACTTCTTTTAAAATCGTTTCAATAATATCATCAACAAATTTCTCAGAAATTTATTCATACCACCACCCATCTGTATGGATCCATTTATACTTTATACTGTTTACCAATTTATTTTTTAAATAAAACTTTGATGTTGTTTATTTGTGCAAACTGCACAATTTCTTCGCTTTCCTTTTTCGGGGATGAGTGTTTTGAAAGGTAAATCGCCAAATAACTACTTAAATTAACATTACAAAGTAAAGTTGAAATACATACATACAAACTTTCGACAACGTGTTTATAAAATCTCTACACGATGCAAATGTTTGCTTCTAAACACACGTAGTCATTGTAGATATCGTAAGCTGCAATACATAGTTTAATTACGTTTGTATATTGCCCGACTACACCACGTACGAGTACATCTAGTACAGGAGCTAACAACACAAACAAGAACAAGAACAGCTACGTTCTGGCCAGTCATAGAGTAAATTCATCAGGATTTAACCAAGTGAACATTAAAATGAAACTAATTTGTGGGGCGTAAATTGGAAAAACAAATTTTCAAGTTTTAAGCAAAAACAAGTGAAGAATGTTTAAAAATTTTAAACTTTTATTACTACATTATTGAACAGGATATGTATGATCTCATTTATTTGGATGTTTAATGGTTTAATAATCGATTTTAAAATTTTTAATATCTTTGAGAGAGTTTTAGTTTTTTGTGCAATATTTCCAAAGTTATTGAAATTTGTTAAGCTTATGAAAACAATAAAGAATATACAGAAGTCCTGGGTTTTACATGCGGTATCGTCCGTGAGGACATGACCACATGGTGCTCTTCACAACGGGTTGACGAACGGCCAACTTGCAAAAAAAAAAAAATTTTAAAAATTTGTCATAACATAAAAAATATTTCCTTAAATTATAGAAATTTGTACAATTTGTATTTATCATGATTTTTTAAAAATTTATTTAAGAAATAGTAAAATGTCATAAAACATTCAAAGCCGTTTTTCTCGAAACGACTTTTTTTGAATTACTACGTTGTTGCAGCAAATGAGCGATATAAATATATTGCATGTCTCTCAAGACACACAATTCTCAACTCTTAAAAAAGCGCTTGCACAGATCTCTGTACAAACACCTTGTTAGTGTGTTTGGGCTATCTAATCCCTGCCATTCATAGCTTAATCAAATTGACACAGCCTGAGAAAATTATTGAATTGAACACAGTCCACCCTAGCTGCACAGCTCCTCGCTGCCACTAGCCTAGCATGCCGTCGATCGACCACTACTGTTCTCGACCCAATTGAGTCACCCTTTGTTATGACCGCACCGTTGAACATTAGATATTATGCTTTGCTTTGCTAACTCATCCCTGGATGAAACCTGGGGACAAGTGTCTTCAAGTCACCACTTTGGCTACTATTTTGGTAACGGTTTGGCGACATTGTCAACAGTCACAATGGTTATTATTATAAAATTATTTTTTTCACTTGTGAGCTCCGATAGACTAGGCGATAGTGTGACGGACTATCATTCAGAGGGTTGCGGGTTCGATTCCCGCCAAAGACTATGGGTGTTTTCGAATTTATTTTTAATATTTTATTTTTTTTCTAATATAAGTCCAAAAATTAAAAATTACCAAAAAATGCATTTTTATTTTCTATTTCAGAGAAGTGCCAAATTGTAAACAATAGTAACTATGTCAGTAGTGGATTTTCAATGACACGTACATGTTAAATGTCTATAGTAATTAACATTGTCTGGGGTATACAAAGTCACTAGTACTGGTGACTGTGTCAATAGTAAATCAGTACAGTTTCACTATTGACATTTCCTGCAGGGATGTATTGCAATCCAACACACACAAAATGTTGAGCTGTGTAGAGTAGATGCAAAACTACCATTTATTTATTTTTTCGGTCTCTTGTTTTTTAGGTATTGCGAAATCATATTTTTCTAATGAAATATGAATTAAGAAATTCTTTAAAAATTATTAATAAATTACTAACTTCGATAGACAATAATGAAAAGGAAGTACTGCTTTCGTGCATGTATGATATGTAACAACAGCAAATTTAAATTTAAATTAAAAATATTTAAAGTATTGTTGCAAAACTTACCTAAGAAACAGGTTTGAAGAGTTAATGAAGAGAGTTTATGTAAATATATCAATTGCACGGTTTACATATTAATATATGATTATTATACAAGGTCTTATTATGATCTGCAATGACACAAAAAAAAAAATAATTTCGAATTATTATTATTTGTTTAAGACCATACAAAATAAACTATGTACAGTCAGAGTCAAAATGTAGCATACAGCGAACAATAATTTCTGAGAAGAATTATATCTTTAAAAGAAGTCTGTATTTTAAAAATTTATTTATATAAAAATGTTTCAGATAGGCTGACTTTTATTAAACAGGTTTTTCCCCCTCTTACTGAAAGATATGTTACAAGTTTTATCTTATAAAAGAGAAAATTAAATTCATGAAAATGCGACTACGGGCTGTAATTAAGATTTTAATAATATAAACACCCTATTTTTTGAACTGTATAATAATTTTTGATTGTTACTTTCAAATATTTATTTCCTTAATCAATTTAAATTTAAAAAATTTTTCAAAATAAAAAAATATATTCTTAAAGTACTGTCACATTTAGAAAATATTTACTAAGACCTTGTTTTAGCACAAATTTGTTTGACGTTGTTTACTCTTACAAGAGTTTTGCAAGATCAAACAGCATCATAAATTAAATTAAAACTAAATATTTGTTGTGCTTTGGCTTAAATAAGAAAAGTTTTTTTTAAATAAATAAATAACCGATTTAAAATATATGTTATTTAGTGGTTACGTCTTTTTCGGCAAATATTTTCCAAATATGACCGTAAAATATTTCTTTTCATAGATGGTAAAAAGCGTGCTGTATACTAAATTTTGATCCTAACTGTATTTTTTTAAATTTAATTAGAATAATTTTTAGCAAGACAATGCAACAACCACAATCACCAAATACAAACACAATTAGAGCAGGAACGACAAACCTCAATAAAATTGTAGTGATTGTAAGTATTCTACACATAACACGTTGAATGCCTTAGTGGCCTTCCTAAAGGCCTCATTAAATTTTACTTGCTTCTAACAATCTGAGAAGAATGATAATGTTGATAATATGAGCAAGTCTAATTACAAAAAAAGTCATTTTTAACATTAAGCGTGGGGCCAGTAATATGTTCTCTTCTCTCTTTCTGCAAAATGTATTTAAAGCAATGAGTATCATTTTCGGGCCTCGTACCAGGTCTGCTTGGAGATTATTTATGCTGGATTAATGCTTCGTATAAGTTCATTTGTAGAAATACACCATGTTTAAAATGTTAATTTTATTTTTAAACAAAGATTTCCACCCTATTCACCTTTAGCAATAAACTTCATGTGTAGAATTTAATAGTATATGTTCATTTATTATACATTTCATGAGCTAACTTTTCATCGTATGGATTTCATGATAATAATTTATTAAAAAATTGCAATTAAAAATGAGTAAAAGAAAAAAAGCCTATTTAAGTCATTTTGAACGGGAACAAAGTTTAACAAGTATAATTATAAGTTATAAAGTGTGTGTATACAATGTAGATAGTATTGAAAAATGTTAAAATATTGATGAGTTAAGTTCTGTAACTAAATTTAGCTTTTACAAATCCACCATTTTTATAATTAACTAGCTGACCCGGCAAACGTTGCTTTGCCTTCAAATTTTATTTTTATTGGAAAGGTTTCATGCCAATCGGTCTATTATAATAAGAAAGGCCACCAGTGCCATTTCTGAAAAGGGGCGTGGCATTGCCTACTTCCACCAAATATGTATAGTATCCAGCTGAAACGGCAGACGTCATCCTGCATAATATTTCAAGCGATTAGGATATTAACCAAAGTATGAAATGAAAGACAAATAATAAAATAATTTCATTTTCTTTATTTTGAAATAACATTAATTTTTCTTGATTAATATTTTGTATTGCTGGATCAAATTATATTATTAAGCTTTTATCATAATGCGATTTTATGAACAATATTTTTTAGTTAACTCCTACGGAGTATAAATAATAAACTTGATGGTTTTCCTACGCGAGAACACGCCACATATAATTGGCCATGTGAAAAAACCGGATTTTCTAGATCTGACCTACAGATCGACATAGTTTATCTTGCGACTTATTAATAGTCATGGCAAATGCCAAGCGAATGGGAAATTGCAGACGCTGAACGGAATGGGTGAGTCTGAAGGGATCATTAGTATTTGTGGCAGAAGAACAACTTCACCTTCAAATTTGCCGTTCAAAAATTAAAAAATGCACACCAAACCGACGTACCAAATTTTATTCAAATACCGTTATCAGGAGCAGAAATAATAGATTTTTAATTTGTGGTTTGTATGGGAGGTACCACGCCCCTTTGTACAATCCCGCCCATATTTGCAGCAGCACTTAAAAAATGCACACCAAACCGACGTACCAAATTTTGTTGAAATGCCGTTATCAGGAGCAGAAATGATAGATTTTTAATTTGTGGTTTGTATGGAAGGTACCACGCCCCTTTTTCCAATTGGACCGTATTGTAAATCTAAACCACCCGGGGCGCCACCCAAACGCATACAAAAAACAGTAGAATTATATATATATAAAGATTTTCCAACTACATTTAATTTATTTATTTTGTCAACAAGTAAAATATCAAGATTTTTATGTTATATCAAAATTTCCTTGTTGAAAACCCCGTTATGAATAATTACAAAGCCATTCATGTTCGATTTGTTTTAAATTTTCAATAGGTATGAAATCATTTAAAAGGAAAGCAAAGTCTATATAGAACATCTTCTATGAAAAGGCAGAATAGAGTAAATTTCAAAACTTCTGTAAATAGATCCTTTAGAAGGCCTAATAAGTGAAGTCGTAACTATTATAACCGCGGCGATTATTTATAACACAAAGAAAACACACTCAAACCTTCTAACTAATCTTATGAAACACATCTGATTGACTTGACGCAACTCGACTCCACTTGTGTTGATATTGCTGCTGTGTTGTGTTGTGTTCACATTAGATGTCTGTCTTTCCTTTAGTCCATTTAACTATTTGTCTTCCCTGTACGCCTGTTGTGTTGTCTGTCTAGTTGTTGGCGGTAACTGAAAGACTGACTTGACTTGTCCTGACTGTTGATTAAATGTATACTACATTCAATCTGTCTGTCTGTAAATAAGTGTAAGTGTGCCTCTGACATATAATGTCTTGATGAAAATCCCGAGATGAGCTCTTATAATGGGCCATTTATAAATGTTGATAATATAATTACAAGCACAAGTACAAGAACAAATATAGAAATACAAGTTGTAAAACAACAACAGCAAACCACTTAGAACGGGTTATTACAAAGCGTTTTATAAGATGTTGAGAAGGACGCTGATGACGACGACAATAATGTTTGAAAAGTTAAATCTGTCATGCAACATCAACGACAAGAACAGCAAACAAATACGCGCCCAGAAAAGATAAATTATTAATATAGACAATGTGTGTTTGTGTGTCAGTCAATGTGTACAAATACAAAAGGTAATTAACAATTCATTTTGATAACCTAATTTGAATAGAATGAGTGTGTATAGAAATGTATATACCTAATAAAGTGCATATGTATTTAGTGAGTATAAACTTACATGCGTATGTACGCTCGTGTAAAGTTACTTGATACACAGCTGTAATCATTATATTAAAATACAAGCAAACTTATTGTACTTTGACTTTCCTTACTTAAAATTAAGAATTGTTCACATAAGTCCATATGTATGTTCAATTATAAATTTATAAGTGATGTTGTATTGTCGTAGGATATGTTGTTAGAAAAGTTAATTTGGCCATTAAATTTTTCTACTTTACCACTACTCAATAAAAGCGGGGATCATTCGATATCACTTATACAAACGATTCAAATTCTTTGTTGTCATTCTGTATACTAAGTTGGTAAAAAAAAATGGAGAGTTGCTCTTAACATCTGCAGAAGAACCATTTGAAAACTATTAGCTTCAAGGATCGCTGATTATCGTCTCTGGATAAAATACACTATACGAATCTGATCAAAACATAACCGTTATTTTCAATTTTTTCAAAGAGTCTTTATTAATTCATCAATAACTATTTTGTTCCCTTTCAAAGCAATCTCATTCAAATATAATACACTTATGCCAGAATTCTTTCCAATCCTCGAACACTTCTGAAACAGCTCCTATTTCGATCTTTTTTTTATCTCCTCAATCGTAGCAAAACGCTTTTCTTTCATCGGTGTCTTCAGTTTTGGGAAGAGGAAAAAGTCAGCGGGAGCCAAGTCCGGTGCATACGGTGCTTGAGACATGATAACGGTTTTGTTTTTGGCCAAAAACTCACGCACAAGCATCGATGTGGTAGCTGGTGCGTTATCATGGTGCAAAATCCATGATTGTTTTTTTTTACAATTCTTATTGACCGCACGACCTTGTGGCAAGAATTCATGATGCACCACGCTATTGCAGTCGATGAAAACCGTGAACAAAACCTTCACATTTGACCGAACTTGAAGTGCTTTTTTCGGTCTTGGCTCTTCTGGACGTTTCCATTGGGTTTCAATGTCATGGCCATACACCCATGATTCGTCACCAGTTATGACCTTTTTGAGGAAATCTGGATCGTCGTTGACGATGTTCAACAGCTTCTGAGAGATATCCATGCGACGTTGTTTTTGCTCAAAATTTAGCAATTTTAGAACATTCTTCGCTGCCGCACATTTCATGCCTAAAACATCCGTAAAAATTGCTTGGGCACTAGCCGAACGATATACCAACATCATCAGCAACCTCTCTGATAGTGATTCGACGATTATCCAAAATCATTTTCTTCACTGGTTCAATGTTTTCATCGGTTGTTGGCAGAACCTTCCTTAAATAGGTTATACCACACTTGAACTTGTGTTCTGCTCATAGTAGATTCGCCAAACGCCACAGTCAACATTTAAAATGTCCTTGCGCATTTATTTTAATTTTTTACACAAAACTTAATACAGTTTCTTCGATCCATTTTTTCGAAAAGTAAAAAATCAAAGAGCACACCAAAACCCGACTAACCTTTTTATCTGTCAAAAACAAAATGGCTGATATTACCAACATATATAACAGACATGTGTGCCAGAGAACGGTTTAAATGCAGAATTTAATGCTTTCGAATGCAATCACGAAATGTGAGCATGATGTTGTCAATTCACATCATTTGAGAAAAGCAATACATGACACCAGTCAAAAAAAAAAGAAGTATGACGAATAACATGCATTGCATTGCATGTCTTCTATTAATGTCACCTAATACTCACAAAAGCAACGAATACACAACGAATGATACGAATGTTTATAATGCTTATTGAATGAAAAGTTCAAATTCAAATTTTACTTTTTGAGTTTTTTTTAATGGTATGAAAAACACCGTTATTTACTTTTCCCAAAATTTCTGCGTGCTGCATTATTTGAAGTACTAAAAAATATATCAGTAGGCCAAAACTATACACAAATACATTCATTACTGCCACAGGTCAACGAATACTGAACGAATGGTGCGAATGATTTTAGTTTTTTAATGTATTATCATTTCATTTCGTTGCTTGATATATAAAGGCATTATAAAAAACGAATACGAAAAAAGCAATCAATAACAACAATACATGGCAACATCAATAGTTGATGTTATCGAGTGACTACATGGCAAAAGCAACGAATGATGCGAATATGCAATTAAATCGAATGCTTTCATTCTGTTCTCTGATGTGTACGAACATAACAAAAAGAACATACGGAACTCACGAAATTTGAAAATAACGGTTATTTTTTGATCAGACCTCGTATGTGAAAGTTATAACTAACTGTATTGACTTAAGGGTGGATCATATCTCTGTAATAATCCAAAAACTTTTTTATATAATACTCATACGGTCCGGGAATACCTGACGAAATTACTTAAATCTCAGCACAGATGGACGCAAGTTGCGCGATCTTGCTGATTATCTATTATTCCCTAGGAATTCTTAACCTTTATATGAAAAAATCAAAAAAGTTAAGAAATCAATAATATATGTATGTATATAACCATTTCATTACAAATGATTCAATGACTAGCTCTTAAAATGTTTGTATCATACGATATAAGAGTATACGTTATTTTAAATATATATTTAATTTAATATTAATCATACGTCATGGAAACTGAAATACAAAATGAATTCCAGCGAAGAATACAGAGAAATAATGATTTTTTAAAATGGATAATGATTTTTTATGTAATGGTCCGTCAGCCACGTATGCAAATAAATTTCACCATAAACCGGATATGAATTAGAAGACGCTATTGAATTGTTTACTAATCTTATTTGTGATACAGCGTTTGTATCCACACCAACAAGTGACCCATCAAATGGTAATAATGTAAGAATTTCTAATGAAATCCGTAATTTGATTATGAATAAAAGATATCTTCGGAGGGTGTACTAAAGGTCAAGAAGTTCCTTAGACAAGACTAATCTGAATAAGGCATGCAATTATTTAAAACGGAGATTAAAAGACTATAAAAATGAATTTTTACAAGACATGTTAAGAAATTTGTACCCAATACGTAACGATGAATATAATATTTGGAAAGCTACAAAATATCTTAAAAGACCGAGAAAAAGAAGTATTCCTTTTAGAACTGCTTGTGCGGCCTGGTGCAAATCTGATGTGTCTAAAGCTACTGCTTTTAAGGAACATTTAGAAAACGTGTTTCAACCAATAAGCTTGAATACCCAATTACAAAAGGCAGAAATCGAACAATTCTTAGATGTTGCTTGTCAAATGTCAAATCACAAACCTTAATAATAATAAATGTCCTGGCTACGATAAAATTTGTTCAAAAATGATAAAATCTTTACCAAAAACGGGGTTATTTTCATAACAACATTGTTTAATATCATATTACGGTTAAGTCATTTTCCTAGCCAGTGGAAATATGCAGAAATCATTATGATTCCTAAGCTAAAACAAACCGGAACTTAATTGACTCTTACAGACCAATCAGCTTATTGTCAATATTTTCAAAAATATTTGAAAAATTGCTGCTGGAAAGAATGCTACCTTTATTAGAAGCACAAAATATAATTCCAGAACATCAGTTTGAGTTCAGACATAAACACGGTACACCAGAACAGTGTCACCGAGTTGTAAACGTTATATCTAATGCCTTGGAACGAAAACACTATTGCTGTGCAGTGTTTATGGATATACAACAAGCTTTTGATAAAGTGTGGCATTCTGGACTACTATATAAAATAAAAAATATACTTCCAGCTCCTTTTTATGTTATATTAAGGTCCTGTTTAGATGAAAGAAAGTTTTATGTTAGAGTCAATATTGAAGTATCTGGTTTTGGAACATATGCCAATGACACAGCGATTATGGCGTCGAAAGATTCTCCCCCCGCACTGCAAATTTGTTTAAACCTCGTTGAAGAATGGTTAAATAAGTGGAATATTAAAGTCAATACGGAAAAATCGGTTCAAGTAACATTCACTCTAAGAAAAATTGATTGTCCTCCAGTATCCTTAAACGGAGCGACCTTACCACAGTCAAACAAAGTAAAGTACCTTCGACTTCACTTAGATAGAAGATTAACTTGGACAGAGCATATAAAAACAAAACGTCAACAATTAAACATTAAATCGCAAAAAATGTTTTGGCATTTAGGACCCAAATCAACTGTAACATTGGACAACAAAATACTATTATACAAAACTATAATCAAACCAGTCTGGACCTACGGTATACAACTTTGGGGAACAGCTAGTAATTCAAACATAGAAATTCTCCAAAGATATCAGTCTAAAATATTAAGAAAAATTACTGGCGCTCCATGGTTTATGAGCAATAGAAATATTTAACGTGATCTTAACATACCTACGGTTAAAGAAGAAATTACCAAATTCTGTGATAGATATTTACAAAGACTTAGCAATCACTCAAACCTACTTTCCATTAATCTCTTAAATGATAGCGACGAAATAAAAAGACTGAAAAGATATCACGTACTTGATCTTCCTTTTAGAAAGTAAGCTTTATATTTTACTGAACATTATATATTTGCACCAAACTAATTTATACAAACAAATTTTTATTCTTTTTAATTGGGCTGGAGCTCAATAAGCTAAGTTATTTGTAAAATTTAAACGATTTGCTTAATGTTTCTTTAGAAAATAAATCGCAAATAAAGAGGAAATAAATAAAAAAAAAAAAAAAAAGTTGTACATAAAGCCTAATCTCATTAACAAATTTTGTGCTGATCGGTACATAATTGAACATAGTTTCACTTTCGAACATCACTTTAAAGAACATAACTCTCCTAAAAATGTTTCATATACATATACACAAATCAATTTTTCATTTATTTTATGATAATTATCAGTTTTCAAGTTGTAAAATGGTACTAGCGTGAAAACCATATGGTTGTGTTTGGATGAGCCCCCTGACTACTACTACTCCACCAATGAAAGTGCCAATTTGGCTCATTGGGAAAAATTTATGGCGTTTCGTTTGAACTTCGGTCAATTTGTCAATTTTTTACCATTTTCAGGGTGCCCCGATTGACTAGGCGATAGTGTGCCGGACTATCAGTCAGAGGGTTGCGGGTTCGATTCCCGCCAAAGACTCTGGGTGTTTTCTGCAGACAAGCCAAAAAGCTTCGCAGTTTGTGTTTCTTTTTAAAAAAAAAAAAAGAAGAAAAAAGTTTAAGTCGCTTTTAGTATTCAAAATTTCTTGTGTTACCTTTAGACGGCTCGCAATTACTATTTCCACCATTAAAATGCACATTTCAACTGAGAAAATCAAAACTTTTAATCTATTTTAATGATTTTTGGCCATTTTTCATAGATTTTCCCCATTTCGACATAATTCTTACCGTTTTTCCTTTTTACAATAGATTAGAATAATAATATTATTGCCATTTGAAGAAGAACTGTTGGCAACAGTGGTTGTTGAGTAAACAAACTGCGTTGTTTTTTTTTTTTTATTTCTCTTTAATGAATTGAGTTTTCCAGTTTGAAGTGATTAATTTTTACGGTAAAAAATAGATGAATGTCTGAAAAACTTCAATCATTACTGTTATATGTGCGGAAAGTGGACCATTATGTCGTCGAAGAAAAAAATTACTGATGAAATTGCAATATTGTACGAGCAGTACTTCAATATTCTAGTGATTTGTAATGGTCATCGGGAAAACATGCCATATGGAATACCGATAATTTGGTCAGAGCCACTCGACCACGAAAAAAAAACATGTGCTACGTATGTAAAAATTATGTTGTAGGTATGAACGATGAATAATGGGCAAAAATCATTAATTATAATTAATCAAAGCTCTAATATAAAACCCAATTTTGAAAATCACTTAAACTACCATAAATCTCTTAAAATATCGTTCCAAGTAAAATTCAACACAAATAATTTTCACATACAGTGAATCACAGTCAAAAGTATCCAATGCGATTGTTGATAATTAATTAATGATGGTTTCTAAATTACATTTTTTTTTAAGTTTAGCACTAAGCTTCGAAAAATTGGGATCCCATGATCCCAAGCACAAATCACATATTGTTCGAGAATGGATGCTTTATAACTGTCCAAAAGTGATTCAAACACCTCTCCAATCGCCGGATTTGAATTCTATAGAAAATTTATGGAGTATTTTGGAGACAAATATTAGAAGTCATAACATCTCCAGCATAGGAAGTCTCAAAAATGCTTTGCAAGAAGTATGTGGAAAATTCAGGCTTCTTGCACGAAAAATTTATTTAAATCTATGCCAAAAAGGCTCAAAGCTGTAAAGGATAACAAAGGATAGCATACAAAGTATTAAACATCTAAAAAAATCCTTTTTTTTTTTAATCAAACTTTTATCGTGGATACTTTTCACTGTGAGGTAGAAATTGATGTTGTGTAACAACTATTATATTTTTTATCTGAATTTACCTGAATATTGTTAATTTTATTTCATTAATTTTAAGTTAAGACGTTAATGTTAAAATATATAAAATAATAAAATTTATTTCATTAATTAATTATCAACAATCGCAGTTTTAATATAGGAAACTCAATTGGATACTTTTGACTGTGACTCACTGTACATACATGTAGAAATCATGACACTTAATTTTATAACGGTCGATTCAAAATAAGTCAAAGCTCCCATATAACAACCCCTTCAAAAAACACTTTAACATTTATAAACCTTTTAAAAGTGTTTATGTCAAGATAAAAATTAACACACAAAATATTTATATGCTTAGAGAAGTCATGAACTGTCAAGAGAACTGTTCTTACACATATACTAGGTGTTGGGTAATCAAAAACAAATAGTGTACTTTGAACATACGCTTTTTATAAGGTTTTTTTTTTGATTTAAAATGCATTTCAGAATTGAAAACCTAGAACTTAGGACTAACTAATGCCAAATTTCAGGTGCTCTTGTGTCACAGAGGTTCTGAAATCACTAGGTTTATGGTTCTTATTGATGAATTTATAGGGGAACTACAAGAAAACGATTTTGAATTGCTTCTATTACATTGCAATACACAATATTTTGATTTGCAATTTAATGAATAAAACTTAACGCACAAAAGCCTTAAAATATATATTATATCACATACTGAGTTGAATGGTTTTTAAAAAGGCATTTGAGGTTAAAGATTGACAGTCTTATTTAGAAAAAATTAAAGTAGACTTCAAATGTACTTTAAGAAAATTTTGTTTGAAAATTTTGCCTAAAAGCACACTTCAAACCTACTTTATGTTTCATGAATACGCCAGGTGAGGTTCTGAAATCACTAGGTTTATGGTTCTTATTGATGAATTTATAGGGGAACTACAAGAAAACGATTTTGAATTGCTTCTATTACATTGCAATACACAATATTTTGATTTGCAATTTAATGAATAAAACTTAACGCACAAAAGCCTTAAAATATATATTATATCACATACTGAGTTGAATGGTTTTTAAAAAGGCATTTGAGGTTAAAGATTGACAGTCTTATTTAGAAAAAATTAAAGTAGACTTGAAATGTACTTTAAGAAAATTTTGTTTGAAAATTTTGCCTAAAAGCACACTTCAAACCTACTTTATGTTTTATGAATACGGCAGTGAAACTTTAACCTCTTTTTAATTGATTTAAAAGAACAACTAAATGCGTTAACATCTACAGCTTTTGTTTCCCTTTACATTATTATCTGCACTAACAAACTATTTAACAACTTAAATCTCTTACCTTTTGCTTTTTCTATTTATTTCAGCTGGACAAACAATACAAATTGGATTATTTGGTAAGTTTAAATGGATACAGCAAAATGTGCCCCTAACTATGCTATACTTAATTTTAAATTCAAAAAATTAAAACATTTTATAAATTAAAGCTTTTTTAAAGCTTAACAGACATACAAGCGCATTATAGACGTCTGAGACAAATTTGCAAATTTGTGCCTTTAAGTAAATTGATTTAATTATATTGTCATGAATGGAACAAAAACATATTTAAATGTCTTTGTTTAACATGTAAATGATTTTAGGATTTTAATTTTAATAACAAAGAAATTAAATGCTTCATTATTTACTTTAAATGAAAACTTAAATATCTCTGAGAATTACAATTAGTAATTACATAAAAATATTGAGAAATAAATACAGTTTTTACTGTCACAATTTTTTAGCATTGTTCAACTAAAATCCAGTGACATTAATGTTTAAATTTTAACTTTCGGAACAAAATGTTATACTTATTTGTAAATAAATAAAAAAGAAACCAGGGACCAAATTATCGCATTCGATATCGAGTAAAATTGATCGTACATTTTATCATAATTTCGATATCGAAATAATTTTTCGATACGATAGCGATAGCAGAGTTACTTAAATCTTATAGAATTTCCAGTTTTTGTTTTGTTGTATCACATTAATTGTTGCACCACTACGCTTCAATTATACCCTACACCACAATAGTGGGGAGGATATATTGGATTTGTGCTGATGTTTGTAACGCCCAGAAATATTGGTTCAACACCCACCTTAAAGTATACCGATTGGCTCAGAATCACTTTCTGAGTCGATTGAACGATGTCCGTCCGTCTGGCTGGCTGGCTGTTCATGTAAAGCTTGTGCGCAGAGTACAGGTCGCAATTTTGAAGATATTTCGATGAAATTTGGTACGTGGTATTTTTTTCGGCCCAAGGATGGATGGGATTGAAACTGGTGCAAATCGGTCCATTATTTCACCTGGCCCCCATACAAATGTCCTCGCGAAATTGGGGTTTACCGGTCATAAATGTTTGAATTATGGAAGTATGCAAACAAATTTCACCACAAATAAGTAATAAATAAAGGTAAATCACATCTACAAATTTCGTGAAGATCGGTCCATAATTAGTCGTAGCTCCCATATAAGGCCCACTTCCGAAAATCACTTAAAAGAGCATAACGCTTTTAAAAATATTGGTATCCAAATAATATTGAACAAAAATATGTTTCGAATATATACATATAATATGGTAGAATTTTATGGTGATCGGTCCTTAATTAGTCGTAGCTCCCATATATGGCCCACTTCCGAAAATCACTCAAAAATAACTCTTTTAAAACTTTTGGCATCCAAATAATATTGAACACAAATATGTTTCGTGTATATGCATATAATATGATGGAATTTTATGGTGATCGGTCCATAATTAGTCGTAGCTCCCATATAAGGCCCACTTCCGAAAATCACTTTAAGGACCATAAATCTCTTAAAAATGTTGTTATCCGGATAAAATTTAACAAAAATGAGTTTCTTATGTACAAATAGGATGACACCTAATTTTATAATAGTCAGTTCATAAATAGTCAAAACTCCCATATAAGACCCTCTCCGTAATTCAGTTTAACCTCCATAAATCTTTTAAACGTATTAATATCGAGATAAAGTTTAACACACATAATTATATATTGACGGAAGTCATGGCACTAAATTTTTGGATGATCAGTCAATTTGTACCCGGGTGTATGTTCTAGGGTTAAGTATTATAATAAATTAATCGCCGTAAACTGAGTATCCGTTGTACAACAATAATTGTTTTTATGTCATCTTTTAAATTTCAATTACATTTAAAGTAATTATTGTATTATTTATTACAAAATTATTTCAATTACAAGTGATGCCAAGAAGACTAATAACTGCAAGAATAAAACCAACAAACCAACAATAACAACAAATCAAACTTAAACAATAAATGAAATACATAAAATGAAAGTAAAGTAATTTAACCACACAAAAATATGTCGTTACAAAATAAATAAGAATTTTATTTAATTTGTTTTTTTTTCTGTTGTTGCTGTTGTTATTGTTATCTTTTCAACTTTTATGCTCTTGTTTATATTGAATATAATTTTCACAAAAATTTAATTGAAATTATAATTAAATGATAATATATAATAACTTACAATTATTTATTGTTGTCGCACACACACTCCAACGCATATAACTACATACATACATATACATATGTATACACAGACATATTACTGTATGCAAAAACAACCCAGACGCAGGTTGATTTAAATTTAATAAGTATATTAACATGTGCAAGTAGCTGTGTTTGTGTGAGTATTTATGTAACACATTTATTGCTTAAATATATAGTACATACATACACATATGTACTTACAATTTACAAATTAGTATTATTTTACAAATATATTAAACATACACACAGAAAGAACTATATAATTATACACACACACAAAACTATTTGTGGTTGGACCCTTTCGGACTTTGAGTTAAATTAGTTAACCCTCCGATGAGTGAGAAGGTCCCTTTTTGCCTTTTCTCCTACTTCGGCCACTACAATCCCACCCCCCAAAGTTACTCAGTATTGCAAGAGAATTTTATTGTAAAAAAAATTCTCTTTTTTGTTTTTATTGTAAAAAAATTCTCTTTTATTGTAAAAAAAATCAAGCCGATCGGATGATTACTTTAGGAGTTATTGAGGTTTTAGTGAGAATAGTACGCGGACGTGTGAATAGGTCCGTATGGACCTTGTACTGAATTTCACTAATAAATGCATGTTTTTGGGCATCATTATAATTTTTTATTGTTTCAACACATAATTCACTTGTTCTGAACACAAAGACCTAAACTCAAAGACATTAAGGATGATGATAAAAACAAAAAATAGCACACTTTTACAAGGACAAGACAAGGGGACAAGAAGTACACGCTCAACAACAATAATTTTTAAACTTTTTTATAATAGTCTTAAGGAAATTCAAGCAAAAAAAAAAAATTAAAAAAATTGAAAAAATTATTTTTGTATGTAGAATTTAGTTATAAACAATAAAAACAAAAAAAAATCAAAAAAAAATTTTTTATATGAAAAAACATGCTTTACAAAAAAGGTCCGTAGGGACCTTTTCACACGGCCGTGAAGTTCAGAACTGTCACTCATCGGAGGGTTAATTTAGTTCATACTCTACTTATACATTAGTTTCAGCTAACCTCAAGTTAGCTTATTCAGAGCTACCTACTCTATATAATGTTTGTCTATTTTTAATCTTATCAAGAAGAAGTTTTATATTACCTTTGTAAAAAGAAATAGCTCATCTCTATGTCAGCTTTGAGTTACTTTAGAAGTCAGTCGTTAGCTCATAATAAACAGTCAGACATAATTGACTTAAGCAACCTTAAAGTTGTTCAAATTTTTAATGAAAATGTAATTAACTTTCTACAATTAAGTGACCCATACTTAATTGATATTCAAAGAAATGTCAAAAGTCAAGGAAAACTTGTGGAAAACTCAATTTATGTGCATTATGAAAACTTTTATATATTTGAATGTATTCGCTTCGAATTCTTACGAGCCATATATGTCGCTTCAATGAAATTTATATCTGGACCTAATTATTCCAGATAGCGGGGAAACTTCGGATCATTGCAAATCTCCTTGCTGATTTATGCTTAATTTGATCATGTTAATGTTGTCAGAAAAGTTAAGTTGCTCATAAATTTATTTCCACTTCGCAATGAACGTGAGGAAAACTTGATATCAATCTTATTAAAAGAGACAAATTCATTGGTGTCATTCTAGATAAATTGATAAAACAAGGTTAGTCGCTCTTAACATCTGTATAAGAATCATTTAAAATCTGTTAGCTAGTACAAGTTAGATAGTACAAGGTGGCGCAAAAGTAAACTTCCAATCAGGCGATCTTGCTGGCCAGTGCAAATCGCCAAAACGGGAGATTAGGCGCCCGGGAAATGCATCCTTCAGCATATCGGTTGTGGCACGTGCAGTGTGTGCCGTTGCACCGTCCTGTTGGAACCACATGTTTTCCAATCCCAATTAATCAAGTTGCGCAAAATTTAGAGCATTTTCTGATAGGAGGATTACTTTTGCGCCACCTTGTATTTATAGATAATGAATCTGAGAAATCTGTGAACAGATGGATCCAAATTGCATGATCTTGTTGGTAAAAAGTTTTTGCCTAGTTATGCAGAGATTTTGATGATTACAAAAATATCTTTTTACATTTTAGGAATTATCTTCCCTTTGGAGAAAAAAACAGCCCAGAAAAGCCCAGTTACAGAGAACGAAAATCAGCGCAAATGAGCTTGTTAGACTGCACACTACCATAAGGGTTTCAAATATATACGATACTAATGAAATGGCGAATAAAACTTGGGTCAGCAAAAAAAAAAATAAAGTTATAAAATAACCAGGCCTTAACCTATAGAGACCATCCGTTGTAATGATAAAACGCTTGCCTCCACTAGATACCTGGGGTTGTCGAAAAACATATTTCAAATAATTGTTTTTAGCGACCAATAGAACTGCATGGTACATACACATTTGTTGACGTGTGTATATTTATTGTCCATAGTTCGAAAAACTACTTACTTATTATTTTAGTGCTTACTTTGTACGTAAGTATGTATTTAACTCATTACTTTGTTGTATTGGTAATAGAATATAAATACATAAATGTGTACGAGGGAACATTGCGAGTAATTTCAAGAATACATAACTTAAAACAAATATGAAAGTAGAGTCGGTTAAGTCCAACCATATAAAACCCTATACCTACTAGACTATGACATCAGTGCATATAAATATTTGTTGTGCTAATTTTGATCTCGATATAAATGCTTTTAAAAGATTTATGCGTTAAAGTGATTTTCGAAAGTGGGAGCTACGACTAATCATAAACCGATCATTATAAAATCGCAACAAATGATTTGTGTATATATGAAACATATTTATGTTGACTATTATTTAGATATAAACATTTTAGAGTTTTTTTTTAGAGTATTATGCTCGTTAAATTGATTTTCGGAAGTGGATGGATACGTGTATAAATCAAACATTTATGACCGATAAAGCCCTATTTCGTAGGGACATTTGTATGAGAACTGGGTGAAATAATGGGCGGATTTCAATCAAATCAATCCCAATCATCCTTGAGCCGAACAAAATTCTCACTTTAAATTTTATCGAAATACCTTTAAAATTGCAACCTGTACTCTGCGCACAAGATTTACATGTACAACCAGGCAGCCATACTAACGAACGGATGGTCGAACATGGTTAATTTGACTCAAAAAGTGATTCTGAATTGATCGGTACATTTTATGGTGTATGTTAAACCTATATTTTTGGGCGTTCTAAACATCAGCACAAATCCAAATCCCCTCCTTGATAATGTCATGATCTTAACAATATTTTCTGAATTTCGTAATGCATTAAAAAGGATTTTTGTGTTGACAAATTTACTCACTAAAGGCACAGTCACACAAGGCAAATATATAACGAAAAAGACGTTACCATTAAGTAAAATATATTTAAATTATTTAATCTATATCAAAAACTTGTTTTATTCAGAACAAGTCACACAAACAAAACATTTGTAAGATTAAAAAACAAATGTAATAAAAAATGTGGTTACACTTTTTTGAGTAAATATTTGTCGTGTGTGACCATATCTTAAGAAACTAAGGACCAAAAAAATAGCGTTCGTCGTTGAGGTACACCTCTAATAGATTTAATGATATTTTATAATGATATTTTAATAGGAACCTTTAAAAAAGATTTGCTTAACAAAGTTAATTTCATTATTTTGTGGATATGACAAAATTTATTTGTTTCAATCCAAAACTAAGAATTTTCAAATTGCCCTCGCATGCTGTTAGTTATTAACTGTACTTTTATCACTCTCAAACAGACAAACATATTCAAATATTTATTTACTTACACATGGACAAAACATATTTTACTCAATGCACATAAATGCTGACACGTACACACTGGCAGAGCAGCGTACAGCAAAGGACAAAACAATTGACATTTTTTGTACTTCATATTCGCTGTACAGGTTTACAAAGATAATACTACATTTAATAAAGCGAAATCCGGGTCTCATCGTCCATAACGAGGTTAAAAATTTACAAGTGCAACTGGATGCTAGTTTTCAAACCTATTGTGCAATTATTTTTATAAAAAATTGTACTGTTGTTGTTTTCTATCATAATTAAATATAATTGCATCAAAATGGCCTACATGGTAGAGTGGCACGTAAGAAGCGCTTTATATCAAAGAACAACCAAATCAAACGTTTGAATTTCGCAAAAATAAATATATAAACGAAACTGAAATTATTTGCAATAATATTATCTCACCGATTCTTGAGATATTTTGAGTCAAAAACCTTCCAAAAATATAGCGAACTAAGACGGTAAAACATGGCGACGGCTCAGTAGTGGTCTGGGGTTGCATGGTGGCATCAAGGGTCAGTAATCTTACATTTATAGAATCTACAATGAGGAAAATTATCTCGATTTATTGAAAAAAATATTGTAGCCCTTAAAGTAGAGAAGTTTAAACCAGCGCAGAACTGGATTATTCAACAGGACAATGATCCTAAGCATAACTCCAAAATCGTGAATAGATTATGCTCCGTGGTCGGCAGAACTCAATCCAACTGAGCACCTGTGACAATATCTGGACAAAAAAAATAGAAAAAAAGAAATAGTTTTTGCAAAGATAACCTAAAGACAGTAATACAGGATGAATAGAATTTTTTCTATATCTAGAAGAGTGTCAGCTGTGATAAAAGCAAAGAAAACTACAAACAAAATATTAAATACAATGTTTTACATAATTTTAATAAATCTGTTAATTTTATTTTGACCCGAAAAATATGCTACTTTTCCGTTAAAATTTAATTATTTGTTCATGTTTCTTATTCTTCTAGTTTTTGTTCATGAGTTATATTTTTCTCAAGTAATTTATAAATTATGCAATATATTTTGTTTTAAATTTGTACTTATAAAATATAAAACAGTTTTTTTAAACAATATTATATTGACGCTCACTGTATATACTTATATGAAATTGTAAAAAGGTATGTATGTATGTGTCCTTTCTTATTTGTTGTTGTTTACTAAATATCCTATAGTAAAGCAATTGTTAACATGGCAACCTATTGTTTACAAAAAAAGACTTATGTGTCATTTTTAGAAAAACTATTTTTACCATTTTAGAGCCTAAGGCAGTTAAAATATTTTTATTAAAATTATCACATAGCATCATGTACAAATAACTATGAATTTCATATAAAAAATAATACGTTTTTAGGCTCTACTGAAAACTTGTTAAAAAGACACATAGGCCTTTTTAGCAGGCTCAACGACAATTGTCATTTTTCTTTTAACAAACACAAACTGTGTAGCTTTGGCGGGAATCGAACCCGCAACCCTCTGACTGATAGTCCGGCACACTATCGCCTGGTCTATTGATGCACCCGATTTATGTACATGTATGTATCTACATGTAACTGGTATTTCTGTATGCTTGTATCCATTTGTTTGTTTTAAGGGCTTTCAGTGTTATTTAAATTTTATTTGTGCTCTTTTTATTTTGTTTTTTTTCTCATTTCATATTATTCGAGCGACAGGCTGACCAACTGACCGAGCTCTGTCATCAATTTACAAATTAATGTGTCTGTTATGAAATTGTAAATTTTTACTTAAATTGGGTCACACACATACATACACATATATTTCTACATTTATTTATTTGACTGTTCGTTCTTTCATTCGTTCATTTATTTATGTATGTATGTACTTATGTACAATGTATTTATTTGTATTATTATTTTGATTGTATTAAAAAGCATAACGTGCACTGGCATGTTTGTTGTTCATTATTATTATTGTTATATTCAATATATGTATGTATGTACATACATAAATAACTTAAACTGGAAATATTTTTATAAATACATATGCATACATGTACATAATATACACATATATATGTATCTATATATATCTTATAAGTTGATCATGGGAATATAATTATTTTACAATATACAATTAAAGTGAATTATTAAAAACCCATTAAATAAATATCAACATTTTGTTGAGTTTAATGAGAGAAAAAGTTTACACATACATAAAATGTTAATCTTATTATCTTAATATCTTATTTTAATCTTATATTACCAGCTCATCTTTAAAACCAATCAATCTACCATCCTTGAGGACCTCCTCAAATTGGAACTGCACAAATATGAAGAAGAAATAAAAAATACCGTCGATCGTGCCATCAAAGAAATGAGTGTTACAAAAATTCTAGATGAAATAAAGGCTACCTGGTCAGTTATTAAATTCGATACCGAAACGCATCAACAACGTACCGACATCCAACTACTCAAAATTTCCGAAGGTCTTATAGAGACCCTAGATGATAATCAAATGCAAATACAAAATATAGCCACCTCAAAACATGTGGAATATCTTTTAGATAAACTCATTCACTGGCAGCGCGTACTAAGCAGTGTGGATTTATTTATAAGCAATTGGTTTGAGGTCCAAAGAAAATGGGTATATTTGGAGTGCATTTTCATAGGCTCCTCGGATATCAGAGCTCAATTGCCAAATGAAGCACAATTTTTCGAAGAAATTGATCAGGATTTTACCCAACTGCTGCAGGAAGTTACAAAAGTTCGTGTAGCTATTGTTATAGTGCAACAGCACAATTATGTATTCTCGTCACTAGATTTGCTGCAGAAGCGTTTGGCTGTATGTGAAAAGGCTTTGAATGAGTATCTGGAGACCAAACGTTTGGCGTTTCCCCGTTTCTATTTCATATCGTCCGCTGACTTGTTGGACATACTTTCGAATGGCAACAATCCTTTGATTATAGATCGCCATTTTATTAAACTTTTTGACTCTATACTACGTTTATCCTATGATACCAGCTCTAGAAGAGCCCTGGGCATGTATTCCAAGGAAAATGATGAATTTGTAATGTTTACCTCAACAGCTGGCATTTTATGTACAGGTCGTGTGGAAATCTGGCTCAACGATCTCATCAATGAAATGCGTAGCTCTTTGCATGACCTTTTCAAAAGAGCTTTAAATGTTTATCTAGATAAAACACGCGATAAATGGCTTAACGATTGGCCGGCTCAGGTGACTTTGTGCTGCAGTCAAATCTGCTGGACAGCCGATGTTAATCGTGCCTTTGCCTGGATAGAGGAGGGTTATGAAGCCGCCATGAAGGAATTACATAAAAAGCAAATAATACAATTGAATTCTTTGATTAATTTATTACTAGGAGAACTCACACCGGGAGATCGCCAAAAGATAATGACCATGTGCACCATTGATGTACATTCACGTGATGTGGTGGGAAAAATAATCCAAGCACGTGTCGACAGCTCGCTGGCCTTTCAATGGCAAAGTCAATTGCGTCATCGTTGGGATGATGATAGTTTGCTGGGTGGCATCAGTGGTGACTTAGAAATGGATGCTGATTGCTTTGCAAATATTTGCGATGCTGAATTTCGTTACGCTTACGAGTATTTGGGCAATACATCACGTTTGGTTATAACACCATTAACAGATCGCTGTTATATTACACTAACTCAAGTATGTATGTATGTGCTTATTAGTGTATTTGTAAATGATGTAAAAACAATTTCTACACCATTTTGAAGAGAAGAATTTTGTTGACCAATCCAATTGAAATGGAAACATGTTCAAATCTTAAATATTCTATGCCGTAGGAAGTAGGAATGCCAATCCCGATATGACAAATCCCGGGATTTGTTTTAAAAAATCTTGGGATTTTTTTGGAATTAATAAATCCCGATCCATTGAACTATATTTGTTTTTATCTGCTTTTTTAACATACACATTTTTCAGCGTTCTTAATAAGAGAAAATAAATAAGATCTTCTTACGAATTCCACTCTAAATCACTAATTTAAAAGTTCAGAAACATTTCAAAATGTCTACGGTTTTTATAATTGGAAATTCCTATAAGCTTTAATTGATTTAAAAGCTCAACAGATGACAAATTAAAATTTTGATTTACTTAAACAAATAGTTGTCATTTTAAATCCGGTTAAAGTAACAGATTAAGCCCTTTGTATTTGTTGCACTGTAATTTATTCTCACAGAGATATCAAAAACTTATTGCATATTAAGCGATGAACTGATGAAATCTCTCCTTAAAAGAAACCAAGAAAGAAGGAGATTTTCTATAATACTTTTAAATTTTTTGAAAACCCCAAAATGAAAGACTGAATTTGATGACATTAGATTGTTATTAGAAATTAATTAAAAACTTTGATTGCAAAACGAATGATATAATGAATGTAATTGAAATACATATAAATGTAAAAGCCCGCCACAACATTAGGTGTTGTCTGTAATGATAGTGAATCAAATTTTGAATAAGAAATATAATTATTTCTTTCGGAGGGTGAGAAAGACTTGTTAATGCAATTTGCTTATAATTTTGCCCATAAACGTTGATGGTAAACGATGTTTTTCGTCAGTTTTATATAATGGCATCAAAATTAAATCAAGATTCTCTTAACATTATTTGGCTTAATATTTTTAAAGTCAAACGATAGTATTCTATTGCTTTTAAATTAATATAGAAATTAAGAAATGATTTCAAAATACAAAATTTAAAGACAAGTAAAAACAAGTAAAAAAGTATAGTCGATCAAGCCCGACCATATAATTCCCTACACCCAGGCGGGTTACTCCGTATTTCGATTCGAAAGCAAAAGCTTTCGAAATACAATGTAAAAAGTATAATTCAAACATTTATGATTTTTAAACTCCTATTTCGGGAGGACATTTGTATGGGGGACAGGTGAAATAATGAACCGATTTCCACCAGTTTCAATCACATCCGTCCTTGGGCCGAAAAAATTTCACGTACCAAATTTTATCAAAATATCTTAAAAATTGCGACCTGTACTCTATGCACAAGCTTTACATGGACAGCCAGCCAGCCATACGGACGGACGAACGGTTAAATCGACTTAGGAAGTAATTCTAAGTCGATCGTTATACTTTAAGGTGGGTGTTGGACCAATATTTCTGGGCGTTACAAACATTAGCACAAATTCAGCATACCCTCCCCACTATGGTGGTGTAGGGTATAATTATAGCTACGAGGACAGGAAATGTTTGTTTTCAAACATATTTATATTTAATATAAATTACTTTTTTGAAATAAATAGTTTTTATTATTAATAAAGCAATTTGTTTTAATGTGAAACAAAAATCCCGAATCCCGGGATTTGCAAAACCAGTACCGTTTGGCAATAGTAAGTGATACTTTTGTGTGTTTAAGATTATTTTTCATATCACGAGCAGTGTTTTACTCGATCTTTAGCTTTTTTGTAGGCCTAATATTCTCTTCTATCGGCCAGCGGTGGAATATTTATAACGAAACTTAAGCAGAAATTTTGAAAGCCAACTTTTAAAAACCTTCCATACTGATCTAAGGTATGTGGGAGCAACCCTTACATCCCTAATGTGATCGTTCGGACGTACTTTTAATCCGCTCTATGAACATTATTTATCATTTATAAAATAAACATCATCGTTAAACTTTATAAAGTGTTTCATAAAATCGCGTATTACTTGTGATATTGAAAAAAGTACTTAAGATACTCTTATTCAATGGTATTTTGAGGTATATAACAATATCCGTCTGATCGGCATTCCATCTGTCTGCTTATTGTTTGAATGTATTTAAATGTTGTTGTTATATCGAAAGTATTTTTCTGAAAGTTTCTGACTTTTCTTATAAAATTTAAAAGTAATCACTTGTTGTCTGTCATATGTCTAACATGCTCATTGATATCACGACTGTTCAATAATTTCATATCTTCTGTTAGATACTAAGTTCCCTGATTTTCATCGTAAACAATATCCCAGCACTTGAGATAACTATTAACAAGGCAGTTGGTTCCTGGATTTAGAAATCGAAATAAAGCATATAAACAGATTCCTTTATGGATCACAAGTATTCTAAAATGTTTTTGAATTTCAAATTCAAATAATATATTTGCAAAAAAAAAATTCTAAAATCCAGTCTCGAAATTTACGAAATTAGGATCTAGGAAGTTTATAAAATTAGGTACAAATATTTTTGCTTCATATTATTATATTTGTACGGAATTATATTTCAATTTAAATTTAACGGCTGGTATCAACATGCTGTATATGTTTGTCAACTTACAACACGTTTATCAACATTTGCAATCAGTGCTGCCAACTTTTTTTTGAGAAATCGTCAACTTAAAAAGAAAAAAATCGTCAGGAAATCGGCAAGACAAAAATACGTCAAAAATACCAAAAACATTTTTTTATTAACTTTTTAAATATTTTATTTTATTTACATCTAACTAAAGTTATTATTTAATAAAAAGAATAATTAATTTAATTTTGGTATTATGTGACTTTACTCTGGTACATTTCTGTGTAACATTTTTTTAATAATTCATTTTTAATTGCTGTATTAAAAAACTGCGAATTATTTAAATTAATTTTTAATTGCTATATTAAAAAAACTGAGAATTATTTAAATTAAGATAATCTTTTGAAAAGAATTTTCCTTGTAATGTTTAAGAATCCATAGCATTTCTGGTTTTTGTGTTATTTAAATTTACAATATTAAAAATTCTTTTAACGTTGGCCGACGAATGTGGTAGTGCCATTAAACTCGAAATAAATTGTATTAAAATTGGGAAGGCCTGTGACTCTCTTTAAATTAGACACATTTTTCAAAAACGCCAATATTTCAAGTTCGGTGAATTTCATATTACGTAATTCTCGAACTTCATTATCAAGTTGTTGATATTCTTTTCCATTTAATAAATTTGGAAAAAAATTGGCCAATTGTAAAATTGAATCATTTTGTTTGTTTAAAGCTACGCTTGGTTCAATGGAGTTTAATCCTTCTAAAAGTTTATCGCCAAAATCAAAACGATTTAAAATTTGTGCAACCAACTCAATATAAAATTGGACGCAGAACTCAACAAGTATATTATATTGACTATCTTCGATATTTAAATTAGATTGGTTCTCCTTCACGTAAATGCCAAGATACACTTCATATTCATTTAATAATATGTCTTCGTTATTAAAACTTTGGATTTCAAAATTAACCAAATACTCTTCTACAAAAAAAATTTAAAGGAAATAGTAAAACTCCGTTTTTAAAAGGCAAAAACGTAACATTCAAGAATTTTTTTTTTTCAATAAAGTCTTTCTAACATTGCACTTCCATTTATTTCTCAGATATTAAATTTTTCCTGATATTTACTTTGTTCTAAATTTGTATTTGTTCGCAGTTAAATTTCTCTTATTTTTTTCATTTCAAAAATACTTTAAAATTCATGTTTGTCCTACGCATTCGCAAAACTATTTCGCCATCATTACAAATAACGACTGCCAAAAATGAAAAACAAATAAAATAATACCAACACCATTACAACAAAAAAACATCAAAAACGATGACTACGACTGATGATACTATAAGTCATTGCATCTTGTTATGGGTGGCGCACCGGCTGGACCAGCTGGCACTGGAAAAACCGAAACCACAAAAGATCTAGGACGTGCACTGGGCGTAATGGTTTATGTGTTCAATTGTTCTGAGCAAATGGACTATAAATCCTGCGGTAATATTTACAAAGGTCTTGCACAGACAGGTGCATGGGGTTGCTTTGATGAATTCAATCGCATCTCAGTGGAAGTACTGTCTGTGGTTGCGGTGCAAGTTAAGACCATACAGGAGGCGATAAAGGTGAGTGGCACGAAAAGGAGAGGAGTGTTTGTCAGTTACTGAGTAATGTTCAACATGTTTTTAAAACTGTTAATTAAAAACGAAATTGTACAAGCCTTTTTTTTAAACTATCTGTAACTGAACGAGTGCGAGCGAGAGAGTATATGTATGTATGAGTATGATTCTGTGTGTGCAATGAATTAATTGCTTTTGCATGGCCACGACTGGCCAAAGATTATTTGTTCTGTTGCTGATGACGACAGTAAAGATTTAAGTTTTATTTTGGTTTTGTTCCTTTGAATATTTTATTTTACAGATGCACAAAACCTCATTCGTTTTCATGGGCGAAACAATACCTTTGGTATCATCGATTGGCATTTTTATTACTATGAATCCTGGTTACGCCGGCCGTACTGAATTGCCTGAAAATCTTAAGAGTTTGTTTCGCCCTTGTGCCATGATTGTGCCCGACTTTGCTTTGATATGTGAAATTATGCTTATGGCTGAGGGTTTCCAAGATGCCCGTCTCTTGGCTCGAAAGTTTATTACTCTATACACCTTGTGCAAAGAGCTGTTGTCAAAACAGGATCATTATGATTGGGGTTTGAGAGCAATAAAGTCAGTGTTAGTGGTGGCAGGCACTTTGAAAAGAGATGACCACAGTCGGCCAGAGGATCAGGTGTTAATGAGAGCCTTAAGAGATTTCAATATACCCAAAATAGTAACCGAAGATATATCCATATTTATGGGCTTAATTGGGGACTTATTTCCCGCTTTAGATGTGCCACGTAAAAGAGTATTTGATTTTGAAAAAACCATACGTCGTGCAGTCAATGATATTAAACTGCAGCCAGAAGAAGGATTTCTAATAAAGATAGTGCAGTTGCAGGAACTTTTGGATGTACGACATTCGGTGTTTATAGTGGGCAATGCTGGCACAGGAAAGACCAAAATATGGCAAACTTTAGGTGAAACATATCGCATACAAAAATTGAAACCTGTTTGCAATATTCTAAATCCAAAGGCCTTAACCAACGACGAGCTGTTTGGTATTGTAAATCCCGCTACTAGAGAGTGGAAGGATGGCTTATTCTCTTCCATCATGAGAAATCAGGCAAATATGACGAATAGTAATCCCAAGTGGATTGTATTGGATGGCGATATTGATCCCATGTGGATTGAAAGTTTAAATACTCTAATGGATGATAACAAGATTTTAACATTGGCCAACAATGAACGCATTTCCCTAAAGAAAGAGATGCGTTTGCTGTTTGAGGTGGGCCATTTGAAGGCAGCTACACCGGCCACAGTTTCCAGAGCGGGAATATTGTATATAAATCCTTTAGATTTAGGTTGGTCACCGTAAGTAAATGAAATCAATTTCTATATTTTTTTATTCTCACTTCTTCCCACTTGTTTTTATAGCTACGTTTCTTCCTGGCTGGAAACTCGTACCGACATGATTGAACGCGGCATACTAACTGCTCTGTTTGAAAAGTATTTTCCCAAACTTCTTCAAAGACATCAAGATTTTCGCCGTATCATTCCCATTTCGGATATGGCTGTCATACAAATGTCTTGCAAATTACTTGAATGTCTGCTCGATACTCAGGTTGAACATGACTCTAACCCTAACAACAATGTCGTCAATCCTCACAGTCTGCACCATAGTGGTGTGGCTCCCGATTCCTTAGAACTATACATTGAATTAATATTTGTTTATGCCGTTATGTGGGGTTTTGGTTCGGCTCTGTATCAGGACCACATAATCGACTGGCACCGGGAATTTCATAAATGGTGGACAACGGAATTTAAGGATATAAAACTACCCTCACAAGCCACTATATTCGATTATTATTTGGATGTAAGAACCCAGAAATTCTGCCGATGGTCAGAATTGGCTAGTCAAAAACCAATGCCGAACATACCTGAACCACACTTACCCCTACAAAATATATTAATACCCACCGACGAGACCACACGTTTAGTGTATTTCCTAGAGCTTTTGGTAAATCGTAATTTGCCCTGCATGTTAGTGGGTAATTCAGGTTGTGGTAAAGGTGCCATATTTCGAGAACTCTTCTCAGTTTATGCTAATGGTCGAGATTCTATCGATAGCTTAGGTGCTACATTGCCAATTTCCAATTCCAAACGTTTTTCTGAAGCTGCTCCCAAAGTGAAAACATTAATATCAACCGCAGTGCAAACAACTCATTTCAATTTTTACACTTCTTCGGAAGTATTTCAAAAAATACTTGATCGACCCTTGGAAAAAAAATCGGGTAGAACATATGCTCCTTCGGGCTCCAAGAAACGTTTGATATATTTCATCAATGATTTAAATATGCCAGAAGTAGATTCATATGGCACCGTACAACCCCATACAATAATGAGACAATTTATGGACTACAAACAATGGTAGGTGCAGGATATGCTTAAGACATAAAACGACTTAAAATGCTTTTATATTAAAGGTACGATCGCCAATGTTTGCAATTGAAAAACATACGCTACTGTCAATTCGCAGCGTGCATGAATCCAACAGCTGGCTCTTTCAACATAGATCCCCGCTTGCAGCGACACTTCTGTGTCTTCTCTGTAGCTTCCCCTAGCGAGTTTACCCTACAATATGTTTATGGCAGTATTTTAAGTGCCCATTTAGAAAATCCCTCCAACAACTTTAGCAAGGAAATAAAAGCCATTGGCCAGGTATTGGTTAATGTGGGCATTGCTCTTCATAAACGCATGGAATGTGCTTTCCTGCCAACAGCGGTAAAGTTCCACTACCTCTTTAATATGCGCGATTTGACACAAATCTATCAGGGTCTCATGAATAGCATGGGTGCTCCTAATGTCGCTACAAATAATATGGTTTGTATACGCAATTTTGGTGGCACAGTTTGTAATAAGCCGGCGGATCTTATACGTCTTTATGTACATGAAGCTTTTCGTGTGTATAACGATCGTTTGGTGGATCCGTACGATATCAAATCATTTCGCAGTTCTATTCGCGATATATTCAAAAAGGATATAGAGGATTTTGATGAGGAATACGTGTTCTCGGACCCGTTAATCTATTGCCATTTTGCTCAATCGCTAGCCGATCAGAAGTATATGCCTTTAAAAACCTGGGATTGTTTGTATCAGCTATTGATGGAGGCTCAAATGAACTATAATGAAGTAATTGGTTATATGAATTTGGTGTTATTCGAGGATGCTATGAAACATGTTTGCCGGTGAGTAAGTAAAAGAGTAATTGCTCTTTTGAAATCTTTAGTGACAGAAACTTTTGAAGAATTATATGATCTATCTTTGATCATGGATATAAAGCGATTTCTACCAAGGCGGGCGATGTCGAAATTAATACCCACAACAAAAAGTCTAAGGGAAACAAATCAACTCTTTGAGGCCAATTGCTGGAACCACATGTCGTTCATATCTATGTTGTTTAGTGGTAATGATAACCAATGTCATTAGTAATGTCGTTTCATATGAAGTACCGACCAATAATGCGATCTGACAAAAATCCACATCCTTACATTCTTTGTGAAACACGTATTGTCCTATCGTATTAATTGTTAACAAGTAATTTTTTATCAACTTGTCTCGGTAATTGGTCATCAATGACTGCATCAATTTAAATCAATTTAATAGGGAATTTCAATAAACGATGTCCGCCATCAATTATTTGTTAATATTCTTTCTAGTATCAACCGCATATTAGAGAGTCCCCGCAACAATGCCTTGTTGGTGGGAGTTGGAGGTTCGGGCAAGCAAACATTGGCTCGTTTGGCTTCATTTATCTCCTCCTTTAGTGTTTTCCAAATACAAATTAAACGAGGTTTCTCTCTACAAGACATGAAAGAGGAAATTGGTGCCCTCTACATGAAAGTTGGCTTGAAAAATATGGCCTCGGTATTCCTAATGTCAGATGCCCAAATACCCGATGAATCTCTATTAATGCTTATTAATGATTTGCTGGCTGCCGGTGAAATACCAGAACTTTTCAGCGATGATCAATTGGACACAATAGTAAATGGCATTCGCAATGAGGTAAAACAAAGCGGTACCTTGGATTCGAAAGAAAATTGTTGGAGATTCTTTGTTGAAAAGGTAAGGCGTCTACTACGTTTAATACTATGCTTTTCGCCGGTGGGTCAAACGTTACGTGTACGTGCTCGTAAATTTCCCGCCATACTGAGTCACACCTGCATTGATTGGTTTCACGAATGGCCCAAGACGGCATTGGAATCTGTATCGCAAACATTTTTAAGCGAAATTAACACACAAATATTACCAGTAAGTATACATGTGCAATGTATATCTGTAAAAGCATAAAAAATAATTACAAATGAACATTAATTTAATTTCTACTTCGACATCCCTTGCAGCGTGAACTTATTAATCCTGTCGGCTGTTTTATGGCCTACGTACATGGTACAGTGAATCAGATTTCAAAGATTTATTTGCAAAACGAAAAACGTTATAATTATACGACACCGAAAACATTTCTCGAATATGTATTTCTATACCGCAAATTGTTGGTGGATAGGAGCGGCGAGCATACCAGCCGTATACAACGCTTACAGAGCGGCATGGCGAAATTGGCAGAATGTGCACGTCAAGTCGATACACTGAAGGTGAGAAAAACTGAATTCATATATACTTCTACAAAAAGGTGTGTGTGTGTGTGTGTGTGCGTGTGTGTACATGTAGTTGATATACTTATGTATGTACGAGTACGTGTAGGTTACATATATGAACTCATAGCACACATGTAATAAAATGCTGAAAAAATGCTAGAGTTTAAATGCAAACTGCACACAATATTTTTGTTTTAGTGAGGAGCATTTGTGTTAAAATTCGGTTCAGGAAATTTGCTACAAATGGTGGTTAATTAAACTAAATTGGTTCAGTTTTAATATATTCAACACTGCTATAGTGTACGTCTCCAGTGTTAAAAATATCTCCTAGAATCTGTTAATAAATATAATAAGGTCAGATTATGCAGAAAGAAAATTGTGACGTTAGCTGTGTGGCAACTAGCGACGAATTCTAGATCCACGTACACATCGTTTAACTCGGGATATATTCTAAATATCATTGGCATTAATGAATCATGCTAACATCTACTTGACATTACAAATCTCTTGGCACAAATGACATACATATATCAATGTCAACGGCAATTGGGAGCAGATATTGTATCATAACTATTGAGGCAGTTTAAAACATCTAGAGAAAAAATATTCTTGTGTGGAATGTCACTGTAACAATTTTGTGTCTTCATATGAAATTAGGTTGTGTGAACAACTCTTATCGCTGTTATCTTTTTGTTTAAACAACGTTGTTAAGATTTTTTTTAAATAAAAACTATAAAATATAAACATACTCTTTCGACAAATAACCGATTCACAGAAATTGTTTAACATCCGCCAACAGCTTATTCCCAACACATTCAATACTAAAAATTTCACCTATTACATTCACAGAGAAAGTATCGTGGCCACTGACTCTTAATTTATGAGTTTGTTGCAAGTTCTACATATACACACACAAATACACATTCAACTACATCCATACATAGGCATTTTTGTCACATTTACTTTTACACCGCTATCACACATTGTGTATCAGTTTCCATGTGCAGTAGACATTATATACATACCTACACCTTCGAACGACATTCAATTAGTGCTCGTAATTGAAACGTTGAATCCAACCAAAATGTGATTCGTAAATTCTTTTAAATCTTGTTTTTAATTTCATTCTTTCGTTATATCTTTTTTTTTATTTTGCAATTGGTGTATTTGTGAATGTTTGGGAATGTGTATACGGGTATGTACATGCGTTCAGTGTCTGTGTAAATGAATTGAGATCGAAATAAATTTTCTGCATCAATTTTTACTTCGATCGAAAGTTTATAATGAAAACTGTTGCAACATTTAATGGCCTTCGTTTGTCACCCAGTTTGGCTTTTCATTAACCTCGTGCACTACACTTTATTAATGCTTATGAATCGAAAATGTTGCAATATTCTACAGTAATTGAATTTAAACTGAAACATTATTGTACGTCGATTGACAAATTTAAATGTATCAACAGCTTCACAATAAGAAAGCCAGCCGGGGCATACAAAAATCAGATGATGAAGAAATTTGCCTGAGAGTATTTAAATAAAATTTCCAAATTGATTTTTAAGTATAGGTATGAATAGCAATAAATTTACCAGTACTGATTAAAGAACGTGTCTTACGAGTTTTAAAATATATATTTTAAGGTCTTCTACTATTCGTTGCTAATCAACAAATAAACAAACCATTCAACACAAAGCCTGCGTAACCAATATTTAACATTCTGGCTTTACACAATAGTTTATTTATTCTAACAAAACTAAAATCTATACAGCAGTTTGTATTTACTGAACATCGATCGATAAACCTCAGGGCAAACCAATAAATTAATTAGAACACGAGTACAAATATAAAAAAAATATATGCTCCTTTTAACTTACAGAATCAATTGGCAGTGCAGGAAATTAAATTAAATGCCAAAAATGCTGCCGCCGATAAACTCATACTGATTGTGAGTGCTGAGAGTGAAAAAGTCAAACATGAGAAACATATTGCCTCGGAGGAGGAGAAACGTGTACGTATCATTGAGGAAGATGTTACTTTAAAGACGAAACTATGTGAAGATGACTTACGTAAAGCTGAACCAGCTTTAGTTGCTGCCCAGGCTGCATTGAATACCCTGAATAAAAACAATTTGACGGAATTGAAATCATTTGGTTCACCACCAAAGGCTGTGGTGAATGTGTGTGCGGCCGTAATGGTTTTATTTGCGAATAATGGTAAAATTCCTCGTGATCGTAGCTGGAAGGCAGCCAAGTTAATGATGGTGCGTGTGGATCAGTTTTTAAATGATTTAGTAACTTACAATAAGAATAATATACATCCAAATATAATTGAGGTGTTGCAGGAGTATTTAAAGGTAAGTATGATACATCGTCTTGTTCTTGTCCTTGTTTCTCTTTTCTAATTTCTTATTATTTCTTATTTCTTATTTCTTATTTCTTATTTCTTATTTCTTATTTCTTATTTCTTATTTCTTATTTCTTATTTTTTATTTTTTATTTCTTATTTCTTATTTCTTATTTCTTATTTCTTATTTCTTATTTCTTATTTCTTATTTCTTATTTCTTATTTCTTATTTCTTATTTCTTATTTCTTATTTCTTATTTCTTATTTCTTATTTCTTATTTCTTATTTCTTATTTCTTATTTCTTATTTCTTATTTCTTATTTCTTATTTCTTATTTCTTATTTCTTATTTCTTATTTCTTATTTCTTATTTCTTATTTCTTATTTCTTATTTCTTATTTCTTATTTCTTATTTCTTATTTCTTATTTCTTATTTCTTATTTCTTATTTCTTATTTCTTATTTCTTATTTCTTATTTCTTATTTCTTATTTCTTATTTCTTATTTCTTATTTCTTATTTCTTATTTCTTATTTCTTATTTCTTATTTCTTATTTCTTATTTCTTATTTCTTATTTCTTATTTCTTATTTCTTATTTCTTATTTCTTATTTCTTATTTCTTATTTCTTATTTCATATTTCATATTTCATATTTCATATTTCATATTTCATATTTCTTATTTCTGATTTCTTATTTCTGATTTCTTATTTCTTATTTCTTATTTCTTATTTCTTATTTCTTATTTCTTATTTCTTATTTCTTATTTCTTATTTCTTATTTCTTATTTCTTATTTCTTATTTCTTATTTCTTATTTCTTATTTCTTATTTCTTATTTCTGATTTCTTATTTCTTATTTCTTATTTCTTATTTCTTATTTCTTATTTCTTATTTCTTATTTCTTATTTCTTATTTTTTATTTTTTATTTCTTATTTCTTATTTCTTATTTCTTATTTCTTATTTCTTATTTCTTATTTCTTATTTCTTATTTCTTATTTCTTATTTCTTATTTCTTATTTCTTATTTCTTATTTCTTATTTCTTATTTCTTATTTCTTATTTCTTATTTCTTATTTCTTATTTCTTATTTCTTATTTCTTATTTCTTATTTCTTATTTCTTATTTCTTATTTCTTATTTCTTATTTCTTATTTCTTATTTCTTATTTCTTATTTCTTATTTCTTATTTCTTATTTCTTATTTCTTATTTCTTATTTCTTATTTCTTATTTCTTATTTCTTATTTCTTATTTCTTATTTCTTATTTCTTATTTCTTATTTCTTATTTCTTATTTCTTATTTCTTATTTCTTATTTCTTATTTCTTATTTCTTATTTCTTATTTCTTATTTCTTATTTCTTATTTCTTATTTCTTATTTCTTATTTCTTATTTCTTATTTCTTATTTCTTATTTCTTATTTCTTATTTCTTATTTCTTATTTCTTATTTCTTATTTCTTATTTCTTATTTCTTATTTCATATTTCATATTTCATATTTCATATTTCATATTTCATATTTCTTATTTCTGATTTCTTATTTCTGATTTCTTATTTCTTATTTCTTATTTCTTATTTCTTATTTCTTATTTCTTATTTCTTATTTCTTATTTCTTATTTCTTATTTCTTATTTCTTATTTCTTATTTCTTATTTCTTATTTCTTATTTCTTATTTCTTATTTCTTATTTCTTATTTCTTATTTCTTATTTCTTATTTCTTATTTCTTATTTCTTATTTCTTATTTCTTATTTCTTATTTCTTATTTCTTATTTCTTATTTCTTATTTCTTATTTCTTATTTCTTATTTCTTATTTCTTATTTCTTATTTCTTATTTCTTATTTCTTATTTCTTATTTCTTATTTCTTATTTCTTATTTCTTATTTCTTATTTCTTATTTCTTATTTCTTATTTCTTATTTCTTATTTCTTATTTCTTATTTCTTATTTCATATTTCATATTTCATATTTCATATTTCATATTTCATATTTCATATTTCATATTTCATATTTCATATTTCATATTTCATATTTCTTATTTCTTATTTCTTATTTCTTATTTCTTATTTCTTATTTTTTATTTCTTATTTCTTATTTCTTATTTCTGATTTCTTATTTCTTATTTCTTATTTCTTATTTCTTATTTCATATTTCTAATTTCTTATTTCTTATTTCTTATTTCTTATTTTTTATTTCTTATTTCTTATTTCTTATTTCTTATTTCTTATTTCTGATTTCTTATTTCTTATTTCTTATTTCTTATTTCTTATTTCTAATTTCTTATTTCTTCATTTCTTATTTCTCCTTTTTTATTTCTTATTTCCTGTTCCACGTTCCTTATCTTTCCTTGTTTATTCCAACTACAGTTCGTTGTTTCTTGTTCTTGTGCTTTGTTTTTTGTTCTCGTTCCTTTTTCGTTGTTCTTTGTCCTAGCTTCTTTCTAATTCTGCCATTGAATTCATTTTGTGTGTTAATTATTCTTATTTCTCAGGATCCCGAGTTCAAACCCGATAAAATCGTGCAAAAATCCGTAGCAGCAGCCGGCCTCTGTGCTTGGGTCATCAACATCAATCGTTACCATCAAGTTTTCCTTTTTGTGGGTCCCAAACAACAGGCATTAAAAGATTCTCAAAATGAATTAATTGCCGCCAGAGAACGTCTTGATTATTTAAAGTTGAAAATTAATGATTTGGAACGCAAACTAAGTGAAATTCAAGCTGAATTTGAAGATGCTGTAAAGGAAAAGCAAAAATGTCAACGCGAGACTGATAAAACCACGTTTACCATCGATTTGGCACATCGACTGGTCAATGGTTTGGCCAATGAGAATATTCGTTGGAAGGAATCAGTTCAGAAGTAAGAATAAAATCATTATAAACACTTTGTTGTTATCATATCATATCGTATCATAATCTTCATATTCGTCAGCATCCAACTGTATGTGTTAGCAATTCCAGTTAACCAAACACTGAAGTTTGAAATATATGTGAATCTTGTGATACTTTAAAATTGAGTAAGCCAAAAGAATTCACTTGCAATTGTCTAGACTATAACGATTATTAGATACTCTGCCATATAAACAAATTACTTGCCAATATATTGTTCGGATATCCATCAACTTATTTAACCATTGAAAACAATTTATCCTTAAGTTCATATTTTACTATACCCCATAATGCTGCAAGAAACAAAAGCGCTTATTAATATTTATATTTATGTACGAATATGAACTCTTACAACAGTTCAGCACAGTTCGCATAAATAAATAAGGCTTCGTATAAGTATTTTGTAATAAAATCAAACAGCTTTTCAATTGAAAAATTTCAACGTTATAAAGAAGAAAATACTCATACGTTATTTACAACAATCCAGGGTAAATGCCAGCAACTACGTGCTGCGAGTACTCGAAGCAGGAACAAAAACTCAACCACCAAACCATTTTCATTTGCCCAATAAAACGTAAACCAACAAAACAAGGAATAATAATAGTCCCTTTTAGAGTTTCTTCATCTTTTTGCACTTCATATCAATTATGAGCCAATATATATATCATGGCCACAAGTAGGTATAATCATACTTGAACACATGTAGACAGAACACATAACGTTTGACCAATTTATAGTCTGTGCTACAAATAATTACCCTTCTTCATTGCATTCAATATTTTTTCTCATTTCGTTTTAGCCATAAAGAGGAAAAAACCCTTAATGCGAATTGCTATCAATATCCCATAAATATGTAACATGTACTTGTTTTAATCCTATTGAGGATGAGGAAAAATATTGACTTTCATTTTTCGATTTCCGTTTCTCGTTATTATGCTACACATTTCCTTTTACTCAGTCACTCCAATTCTCTCTCACTCACTCACTATTAACGGGTTTTTATTTCTTTCTCTCCTTCCCCCCACCCCATCCTGATGCTGCCGCTGCTGTTGTTGGTACTGTCAAAAGTCTACAGTCTAAGAGTTCGACACTACCTGGTGATATCCTGCTAATTTCCTCTTTTCTGTCGTATGCTGGCTGCTTTACACGTCGTTATCGCGAAGAGTTGCAACAGAAAATGTGGATGTCAAACTTTCGTAAAATTAAAGTGAGTATGTATGTATATGTATAAATGTTATAGATACGAGCACTTGCAAACATTTTTATGTTTACGTACATTACGTACATAAGAGAACTCTTGGTTTTTTATTTCATTTTTGTGAATGAATTTAGTTCTTAAATTAAATTCCTTAAGCCAAAGGGCTTAATTTCAGATTTTACAAACATGTTAAATAATATGAGAAAACTATTACACATTAATAAATGTCATTAGAGTTTCAATTGCTTAAAATTAATTATGTTTAAAGGCTTTTGGTTTTTTGCTCAACAAGGATAACTAAAAAACTAAGTCATTGTTAAACAAGTTGAGTCAAAACAACTTAGTTAAATGAAGTGGTGAAAATATAAATTCAGAAGAATTAGTTCACCTAGAGGATATTCTTTGTTTCTTAAAATGTATATTTGCAGCTCTGGATACTGAACATAAAGAGTTTTCATATTTGTATAAAAATGTTTTATTTTGTTGATATAATCTATGACTGAACATAAAGAGTTTTCATATTTGTATAAAAAACTAAGCTACCACTGCATTCACATGTTGAAAGTTATAAAATTTAGCCATAAACAGTATCCAATACGAACTTAATTTTACTCACGGGAAGGAGTGTTGATGGTTTTACCAACGTCGCAAAATGTAGAATACCCTTCCAAAATGTTTAATTTCTGCCACTAGACATGAAAACTATAACCTAAGATATTATATAATAGTGGATGATGTCTGAATTAAATATCGGGATATAACGTAAGATTCCAGACTGGGGCCTATCCAATTGCAGATTGGATAGGTAGACAAGGAGCAATTTTAGATAAAGATCAGGTGGACAACTAGACCGCCAACAAATATGGGGACAAATTTCCATCATCTGTTTATAATTCAGATGACCTTATTAATATTCCTTCAATCTGGTGCAACGAATGAATTTTACTGAACAGAACTGGAGAGCGGTAGTACACAAAACCAACAACATCTCTGATTCCTAAAACTTATGGAATACACTTTTTAACTCGATTTTCAACGATTGTTCATTTGAAGTCTATATATTTTCATTTTAGCCTCCCATTCCCCATACGGATTGCGTTGACCATTTATCATTGTTCACAGATGATGCCCAAATAGCAACATGGAATAATGAAGGCTTGCCAATGGATCGTATGTCCACAGAAAATGCCACCATTCTAGTGCATTCAACTCGTTGGCCGCTCATGATTGATCCACAATTGTAAGTGTATAAATTATCATTTCAATATCACATAATTATGTCAATTTGTTCACCACATTGTGTTATAAAGATATTTGACTCTATTTATGAATGATTATAAAAGTTAAAAACACGATTTTTTTATGGATAATGTTAACTTCAACAAACATCTATGAATACGGATGATCTTTACCTCCAATACATTTCATACTTTGTTAGTTAAAACCTTAATAAAACTTCCCATATTTTCAATTCTTTTTTAAGACAAGGCATCAAATGGATTAAAAACCGTTTTGGCGAAAATCTAATCATCATACGTCTCACACAAAAGAATTTCCTTGACACCCTAGAAAAAGCCATGTCCAACGGAGACACTGTACTTCTGGAGCAAATCGAGGAAACTGTGGACACCGTTCTCGAACCTCTGCTCAGCAGAGCTTTAATCAAACGTGGTCGTTTAATAAGAATCGGTGATAAAGAGCTTGATTTCAATGCCAAATTTCGTTTAATACTTCACACAAAACTTGCAAATCCCCATTACAAGCCAGAAATGCAAGCTCAAACTACACTCATCAATTTCACTGTCACTCAGGATGGCCTAGAGGAACAACTGTTGGCAGAAGTTGTTAAAATTGAGAGACCCGATTTGGAGGAAATGAAAACGGAACTCACCATACAACAAAATAAATTTAAAATTTCCCTTAAAGAACTAGAAGATGATCTATTGGCTCGTTTGGCCTCTGCTGGAGAGAATGTCCTCGATGATTATGAACTTGTGGCCAATTTAGAGTCTACTAAGCATACTGTAGACGAAATAGAAATAAAGGTGAATGAGGCTCGTGTTACCACCATTCAAATCGATGAGGCCCGTAATATGTATAGAGCAGCAGCCAAACGTGCTGCTATTTTATATTTCGTGCTCTCGGACTTAAGTCGCATAAGTCCCATATATAGATTCTCTCTTAAATCGTTTATGCATGTTTTCAAGCAGGCCATTGTGGTGGCTCCTCAATATAGGCAATACGAAAAACGTGTCGCCTCTTTAGTGGATTCGATAACTTGTCAAACATTTTATTATGCCTTGGGAGGACTCTTTGAGGTGGATAAATTGACTTTCACTGCACATATGACTTTGCGTATATTGGCTGCTAGTGAACAAATTTCCCAAGAAGAAATAGATTTTCTGTTACGTTTTCCCCATGATCCCAACACTTTATCGCCAGTAGATTTTATAGGCCGCATTGCTTGGAGTGGCATAAAGTCTTTGGCTTTAATGGACAATTTCTATGGCATAGATAAAGATATTGAAAATTATCCTAAACGTTGGCGCAAGTTCTCTACCAGTGATGTACCAGAACGGGAACAGTTTCCGGGAGAGTGGAAGCATCGCACGCCCTTGCAAAAGTTGTGCATAATGAGGACATTGAGGCCGGATCGTGTAACTAATGCTATTCGTTTATTCGTGAAGCAGACTATGGGCCAAGAATATGCTCATGTTAAAACCTTTCAATTGGCGGACATTTTCAGTGAAATCACTGCAGCCACACCCATATTTTTCATACTTTGCCCGGGAGTAGATCCCATATATGACGTAGAGAGGCTGGGCCAGCAATTTGGTTTCAGTACTACAAACGACAACTTAATTAATATTTCTTTGGGTCAAGGCCAGGAAATTGTGGCAGAGCAAGCAATTGCCAAAGCTTTGGATACGGGACAGCAATGGGTGGTGTTACAAAACATACATCTTGTGGCTAATTGGTTGCCCACATTGGAAAAGCTTATCGAGCGCATAACTTCAGATACCGAAAATCTTACGGAGTCTAAATTTAGATTGTTTATTAGTGCTGAACCAGCCCCCGATCCCCAGTACCATATTATACCACAAGGTATTTTAGAATCTTCCTTGAAAATAGTTAATGAGCCACCTTCAGGCATGGCAGCCAATATGCATAAGGCTTGGGATAATTTTTCACAAGAAGCTTTAGAGACCTGTACTCAGGAAGCTGAGTTTAAGTCGATCTTATTCTCTCTATGTTACTTTCATGCTGTTGCAGGCCAAAGACGTAAATTTGGACCTTTGGGTTGGAACAAAGTCTATCCTTTCAATATAGGCGACTTAACGATTTCTGCCTCTGTTTTGCACAACTATTTGGAGGGCAGTAATCGCATACCTTGGGAGGATTTGCGTTATCTCTTTGGAGAGATAATGTATGGTGGCCACATTACGGACGATTGGGATCGTCGTTTATGTCAGACTTATTTAGAGGAGTTACTACAACAAGATTTAGTTGATGGCGATATGGAATTGTGTCCTGGATTCCCCTCCCCTCCAAATTTAGACTTTCAAGGATATCACAGTTATATTAATGAAATGTTACCAGCCGAGTCTCCTTTGCTGTATGGATTACATCCTAATGCTGAAATTGGTTTTCTCACAAATGCCTCTGAACAACTTCTCAAGACAGTATTTGAATTACAGCCACGTCAATCTGAACTTAGCACCTCCTGTAGTGCTCCGCGCGAAGAATTGGTAAAAATAATGGCTGATGATTTTCTAGATAAATTGCAAGTGGAGTTTAATCTAAAAACTTTGTTAAATCGTGTAGAACGTAAAACTCCTTTTGTGGTGGTGGCTCTGCAAGAATGTGAACGCATGAATAATTTAATACACGAAATTAAGAGATCCTTGCATGAGCTGTTGTTAGGTTTGAAAGGAGAACTTACTATAACCTCGGAAATGGAGCGTTTAGATCATGCACTCTTTTATGATCATGTGCCAGAGTCTTGGACTAATTTAGCTTACCCCAGTATGTTGGCTTTACAGAGCTGGTTTGCAGATCTTTTGCACCGCATTAAGGAGCTATCCCTGTGGCTTAACGATTTCAAATTGCCCTGTACCATATGGTTGGGAGGACTCTTTAATCCGCAAAGCTTTCTAACGGCCATCATGCAAGAGAGTGCCAGGAAACATGATCTGCCTTTGGATCGCATGTGCTTGGCATGTGATGTTACTAAAAAAGATGTGGATAGTGTAAAGTAAGTCTGTAATATACTCCTCATTTTGTGTTGGATTATTAATGCAATTGTTTTTTAGTTTGCCTCCTTTGGAGGGTGTTTTTATACACGGTCTGTATTTGGATGGAGCTAGCTGGGATTGTCAATTAAACTCTATTGTTCCTTTACATCCCAAAGAATTACTTTGTTCCATGCCGGTTATTTGCATTAAATCTATTGTACAAGAGAAACAGGATTTTCATCGCATCTATGAATGTCCTTTGTACAAGACTAGGTAAATGTTTTATGTTTTTAGGGTTGTAAAAAAACGATTAAATAATTTATTGTTTTTATTATAGATCCCGTGGCAACACTTATGTTTGGACTTTTAATCTTAAATCTCGTGAGCGACCCTCTAAATGGATTTTGGGCGGAGTGGCTTTGCTTTTGCAAGCTTAAGTTAGATAAAGCACATAGTTGTCAAGAATCATTTACTTGGAATTTAAATCACTTTGTATTGCACTTAACACAAACTAAACTCGTTTATTAAAGATATTGTTTAAAAATTTGGAATTGTTTTATTTCGGTTGGTTATTTTAGTAAGAGTACTAGACTTGTAGGTTTTATTTAGAATATATAGAAAAAAATAACTTTGTTAACAAATAATTATTTCATAAATCACACTTTTGTGAAATAAATGAATTGAATTGAACTATTTTGCAAAATAAAATATATGTATATTTCCTCGCCATTAAACGATCTTTTAAAAGTTAATCAGCCTTTAGGAAATGAAACAGACGCAAAACTATGGTTAAGCCATGGTTAGTTTGTCGTTGATATTAACTGGTTCTAATTGTAAAATTGTATATACAACAGCTGATCCGGCAAACGTTGTTGTGCCTTCAGTAATTTAAATGAATAGTTTTTTAGGTGTTTTATTTACATATTTATAAATGGATATTCAGGTAACCAATTGAAATAAATACATAAATACAAATGTGATATCATAATTTTGTTAATTGCAATGCTTTATATGATACAGGAAATGTTTTGTTGTCTGGAGCACCATGGGAGAAGCATTCATTTTCAAGACAACAATATGTAGCTACTATTGTAAGTTATCGTAGAGAGCGCATACAAAAGTTAATATTTTTACAAACTTTTTAAATTTGAAACACTTTTACACTAAAACACTAAAACTTGTACATAGAGTTACTCAAGGATTTAAAAAAACTAGGCGTTCATCGGTTTTAGGTACATAAGTATATGAAAAAAGTGGACGTGGTATATTTTTCCCTAAAAACTTAAAGTGGATTACTACAAACAATTAAAATAAAATTGTAGATAAATTAAAAAAAGCAGGCATAAAAATGGGCTTGATCAGTTTTTCTTTTCGTTAAATCCTAAGATGGGTTATGACATACATTAAAAAAAACAAGTAAGAAAGTATAGCCTGTCAAGCCCGACCATATAATACCCTACACCCAGTATATGCATAAAACAATTTTCAGAAATAGGCGCTATATGGGAGATACATATAACCTATTATGGAGCGATCATCCAAAAATTTAGTGCCATGACTTCTGTGAATATAAATATTATGTATGTTATATTTTTCCTTGATATTAATACTTTTTAAAGAGTTATGGATGTTAAAGTGAATTTCAGAGAGGGTCTTATATGCAAGTTTCGACTTATTATGAACCAACCATTATAAAATTATTTCATCACTTCTGTATATATGAAACTTATTTGTTTGAATTTTATTTTGATAGCAACATTTTTAAGAGAGTTATGCTCTTTAAACTGATTTTCGGAAGTGGACCTTATGTGGGAGCTACGACTAATTATGGACCGAACATCAAAAAATGTTAACAAAATGATTATATATATATATATATGTAAAACAAATTTGCGCTCAATATTATTTGGATACGAAGTTTTTTAGAGACTTATGCTCTTTATGGGCCTTATATGGGAGCTGTGATAAAGTATGGACCGATCTGCATAAAATTTGTTGACGTGATTTGGCTTTATTTACCACTCTTTTTTGTGAAATTTGTTTGGATGCTTGCATAATTCAAACATTTATGATCGTTAAACTCCCATTTCGGGAGGACATTTGTGGGGGGCTAGGTGAAATAATGGACCGATTTCCACCAGATTCAATCCCATCCGTTCTTGGGCCGAGAAAATATAATGTACCAAATATTATCAAAATATCTTCAGAATTGCAACCTGTACTCTGCGAACAAGCTTTACATGGACAGCCAGCCAGCCAGACGGACGGATGGACGGACATTGTTAAATCGATTCAGGAAATGATTCTGAGTCGATTGGTATACTTTAACCGATGGACCAATATTTATGGGCGTTACAAACATCAGCACAAATCCAATATACCCTCCTCACTATGGTGGTGGTATAAAAATATAACTTGCTGTTAGCCTTACAAACGAACTTTTTGTGATATAAATAAAAAAAAAAACACTGTTCACAAAGTTGGAATAAAATTAATTGTTAATTTTTCATAAAATTTCATGCAAATCATTGACAAATTTTCAATGTTTTTGTCACCTATCACGAAATTGGTGCGTGTTTAAATTAATTGACGCAAATTTCCCGCAGGTTAGCAACATCTTTTAAAGCACCTGTACATTTTCGTTTCTCCTAACAAAGAAATTTCAGTTGTAATTCCATTGAATTTGCCACTGAACAGTCATCGGTCAAAATATGGCCATCATAGAGATCACATTTTCTAATTTTACTCTCTCGCTCTCACAATCACACTTCCAGGTGGCAAGAGTAAATTTCACAAAATTTATTTTATTTTAGCACAGTTTCAAAATCAAGTAAATAAATAAATGAAAATATACTAAAATAATATGTTTATCTTCTCTATATCTCTGGTTGTTTAGAGAAGAAAAGCAAATACACATACATAACTATAATGTGTTATAATTTATATGTAAACATTTCAAAAATATTTTTCATTATCAGGGTTATTTGTATAATTATATTAGCTGGTACAGTGATTAAAAATATTAGGCGTATAGAAAAGTTGATTAGTTAAAATTATTGAATAGTACATATTTATATGAAGACAATGGAATGTGTTCTCCTAATAATCTACAAATACATTGGTTTCTTTGCGAACTTATGCATTTAATTTCTTGTTCACGCTGAGAAATGCCATTGTTGTGATATGATTGCGGCAAATATGTTGTTTAAGTTGGCATCGTAATATATTAAATTTCAAACATTACTATTTTTCTGTTTTTACAACCATATTTTGGGTGAATAGAAAACCATAATATGGTTGGACACAATCATATTATTTTTAATATATTTATTCATGAAAAAGCTTAAGCCAATAAATTATGGTTGTGCTACTGTTACTAATAATATGATCGTTGAATCGTAGTATGATTACACATAATAATGTTATGATTAGCAAGTACTAATTATAACATGGTATTAAATTATGTTTAAGTAGTGTTGTCAATATTAACTTTTGAATTGGGATCCCATAAATCCGCCAGGGGAAGAACCAGAGGTCCCAAAATGTAGCACCTCCGGTATGTGGGAAATTCAAAACTATCCCATACACTATGAGTTATAAACTATCCCAAATTCATTTGACACGTTTAAAAAAGAATAAACACATATTATATAACAATGGATAGAAAATTGTGTCTATTTTTTTAAAATATATGGAAATTTTTACAAATAAAAAATTTATGGAAGACTTTAAACTTTGAAATCGAATTACAAACTAGGAATTTGAATCGTTTTAAATTTCTCACACATTCCCCCTACATTGGGGAACTGTGGTAACGCCCCTGGTGGATTTATGAAGTTCAAATTCAAATCTTTTCCAAATTCCCCCCACTCCGCATTTATATTTTTGAACCAAAAAAGAAAAACTTCAACTCGTGTGTATAATCTACACACGTAGATACAAACATGGTGCAAGTCTTTGAAAATCATTGATGCGAAAGACGATTCCAACGAGAGAAAACGATATTCTATTAATTACGGTCCCCTCTTTAGAGCTACTACATCGAAATTTGGTCACTTACCTTTCATAATTCTGAAAAATGTATTTTGATCATAAATCCCTGATCATAAACCCAGTGCAAAACATTTTATAGTGCTAAAATCTCTTCGAAACATTTATTAACATTAGATTTGTAATATACACTAAATAAAACAAATAACTACGATTCAAAGTATAGGGTGCTTTTTTAGATGTATAGAACTTTAAGTTAGCAACCTTTTTTAACTGGCGGCCATTTTGTCAGCTGTAAAGTCATTTATGTTTGAAGTCTCTAGTCTACGCCGACAATTCCGAAACTATTGACCAAGTGGACAACATTCGCCGCATTTTTAACGACATACGGCCACCAATGTTGGAAAAAGTCAACAACAATTGGAACTCCAGTTATATGCCAGAAGTCATATTTAAATTATAATGCCAAAAGATTATCTTTTGAATAAAGTAAATTTCATGTATTATATATTCCATTTCAAAGTTATATACATCTAAAAAAAAAAACACAGAACCATGAAAAAACACCCTATACTCTCATATATTTAATAAGTTTTTGGCCGCCCACTTTTACGTGTCACTGTAGTTAATTCGCAAATACACAAACCACCGCAAGTAGACAGAAAGACAGACAGATAAACACTTTGGTAGGAAACAGATCGCTCATTTTCATGTGATTGTTAATGATAGACGAACAGAAAGACAATTTTATATATTTTTTTTTTTTTTTTTTTTGTAAAGAATTATTACTGTTCGTACACATGTGTGCTCGTGGTTATAGTTATGGTTGGGAGGGCAGAGCAGGGCGAAGAAAACTTAAAAAAAAAATCATTCTATATTTTACAAACGGACAAAATAGTTTTATTCGCCCAGACATTGCCAAGACGTTTGTATGGGATTTTAAACTTTCTAAGAACAAAAAGTATAAACAAAAATATTATATAAATTACGAAAAGACCAACCAACAACATTTTTTAACGACAAAAAGAAATTTAAAGAAACTTGTCAATGAAATTGCAATATTGATTAAAAAATTTTTGTGGTGCAGACAACTGAATAATAAAAAGCGTTAAAAAATTTTGTAAATTTTACAAAAATTGTAAAAAGAAATTATAAAAATTAATATAATATAAAACAGCTAATAATAACTTAAGGTGAATATTATTGATTTAGACACATAACAAACATGATTCAGTGTGTTTAACAGCTGAACACGAAGTGAAATTACAATTTAATTTGATTCATAGTTAAATAATTATTTTAATTATTATACATTTATGCTATAACAAAAAACACAACAATAATTATCAATTATAGCAATATTTGTGTTGGTGAAAAGCTTTTTGGGATTTTGCAAATGCAAAAATAAGACGTGTTATAATTAAAACTTTAAAAGCATTATACGGGTACTACCTCAACAACAAAAGTTATCTAACTGTGAGTAAAGTATAGTTAACAGTGAAATGTTTAAACCAACTACCAGCCCGACTAATGTGTATCACAGTTTACTTAAGTCCAAGAGTCAAATAAAATATACATATGTATGTACACATAGAGAAAAAATATAGTTGTACATGTTTACCTCAACAATGTCAACGTTTTTACAAGTTTTTTTTTAACAATGTTATGGTCACTGTAATTATTTATATGATTTCGGTAACCGTTGTAGTAACTATGTACATATGTGTATGTATATGTGGCAATCATGTTTATGATAAATCAATTTATCATAATTTGTTACTCTTTAATTATGATAGAGAACAACATAATATAGTATAATCTTACATCATAAAACTGATCACCATAAACATTACATTATTGCTATAATCATATACATACACGTATATGATTGCTATAATCGTTACTTAAATGCAGTATAAATTCACTCTGATATTGTGCATTTACGTCTAACCTAATGCGCATTAGGATGGGGATAATTCACGAGTTAATTTGAATTAAGACTGCTAATGCAAATTAACTGTGTCGTCTGTCTACACAGAAAAAAATAAAAATGAGTTTCAATAAAAATATTTGTGGAATCAAACCTGTAAACAAAATGATAGTATCAATTAAAAAAAAATTGAGATTTAATTGAAAATATCAGAAAAAGTAATTGAATCAATTGAAATTTTAATTGAAAATTATTTTAAAATCAATTAAAGGTTTAATGGAAAAAAAAACATCTTTTTTTCTGTGTACGCTATTAACCAAAATCATATAAATAATTACAGTGACCATAATATCTATTAAAAAAAATTTTGAAATAGCTATGGCAAACATGTAGAACTATATTTTTCCTCTGCGTGTACATTTTAAAATTAAAAAAAAAATAAATATGAAAATAAAAAAAATAAATACACAGAAAAAAATAAGTTTTAATAAAAATATTTGTGGAATCAATTAAAAATTTAATTGAAATCGGACCTGTAAACAAAATGATAGTATCAATTAAAAAAAAAATTTGAGATTTAATTGAAAATATCAGAAAAATCAAAAAAAGTAATTGAATCAATTAAAATTTTAATTGAAAATTATTTTAAAATCAATTAAAGGTTTAATTGAAAAAAAAATATGATTTTTTTTTCTGTGTATGAAAAAAAAATACAAAATAATAAATTTTGTATAAATATACAGTGTGCTTTTCTAAGATTATTGCCTTCGGCCTAAGAGCCCATTTTGCCTGTCAACTGGGGTCTCATTCATAAACAAAACTTAAATAGAACATTTCATTAAAGAGTTTGACTTTGACAAAAGAAACTATCCATGACCTTGACCATGGTGTAACTATACAAGGTGATTGCAGTAGCACAGCTAACTGACTTTGTTTACAATTTACTTATGTCAAAAACAATACTTTTTCAAGTGTTTTTGACAGTAGTACATTATTTTACACAAACAAAATGCCTGTTGTTTCTGTATTATGATGCATTTGTTGCCGATTTGCATTCAGCTTGTATAGTTACACCATGACCTTGACATTCAAACTTTTGTGCGAGTGTATTTATTATTATTGCTTGGGCAATATTTAGTCATTTCGGATTTTACAAATGCATTTTAATATTACATTTTTATTAACATCTGATGACCAATGTGTTTCTTATTTACTTATTTGTATAGACTAAAATATTTCTATTTATCGTGAAAAATAATTTAACACTTTTATATGAGATGTTTTACAAACTTTGTAATGCATAATGATTATATTCATTCGGCAGTTTTGAAACTTATATACCCTGCACCTTAATACCGTTTTGTACTGATTGTAGGTGAAAGTAAATTAATCCCAGTTTTTTGTGATAAATCTGTTGATTTACATGTTGGATAAGGTTGATCTAAATTATTTCGGTAACAGTATTTAGCGGTAACGTTAATAAAATTTACACAAATTAAAATTAAGCTGAGATAGTTGGTACTATATTACATTTTAAATTATAATAAATATTTCAATAAACTACAACTGAAAGGTAACGGCATTTATATCTATATTGGTAACGGTATTTTAGCGATAACGATAATTGCCACTTGAATAATGTACCGTTAACTATATTCAAGCTGAAGGGCATTTTAGGGATAATGGCAGAATGCAGTGTTACGCATTAAATTAAGGTTCTAAAGTCGTGACACAACACTTTCTTTATCTATATACATATCTACTTTTAAAGAAGTACAGAATAGTGTCCGAGACACGGACAAATATATTTGCAAATTTAAAGTAACAGCTTTTTCTGTTAGATTTCCAATACATCGAATACCATTAAAAGATTGGTATTAGTTGTTAATCTCGTAGTATTTAGAAAATCACAATCACTAGTAATAAGATTATTCTATAATCACCCCTATCGTGAATAAAAATTCCACATGAAATTTGTTCCCTTTTCACATTTTTCATATTAAAATTAAATGTTAAAAAAATAAAAGGGAACAAATTTCATGTGGAATTTTTATTCACGATAGGGGTGAATATTTGCAAAAGATTTAATTTTTTTTTTTTTGTATTACCGGTTTAAACCGTATTCAGATAAGTAATTGCAATCTATAACAACCATGCTTTCTGTACACAGCAAACATAAAGTGTAACTTTTGAATATGACATATTTGATTCTCGAACTTAATTTAAACCTAAACAGGAAATTCACATTAAAATCTAATTAAATTCAAGGTTGCTTTAAGAAAAATCAATATACAGTGAGCATCAAAATAAAGTCAACACCATTATTATTGAAAAAAAAAAAGCTTAATTATATTAATAGGTGGTATTATTTATTTCGCATGGATAAGAAACCAATACTTTTTGATAAAAGTATTGACGATGATTCTTCGGATATCTGATTAGAGAGAAGAAGTTTACGTTATAAATCCGAGCTTATGTTAAAAATTAACGATAGAGATATAGAGTTACAAAAAAGAACTCAAAGAAATCGTTCAATGAAATATTTATGAACAATTTTGCAGCTTTAAAACAAAATTTAGTTTAAATATCTTTCAAATTCAGCACAAGATAAAAATTTGTGTGTGTTTTCACATCTGCTGAAGCGCATTGGCTAAAACCACACGCAATGGCTTGATTTTTTTATTAAGTCAAACATTCCTTCTATTTGCAATTTACTTGTATACTTTTCTCTCTTACTCCTACAAAAAATATTTAAAGGAACCCAACAGATTCGAATAAAACAATTTTTATTAAAAATTTTACATTATGCTTTCCGTTACAAAATTTGAGCGTAAGCAAAATGTGGAAATATATCTACTATGAGCCTCAAAAATGAGTAAACACAACAAATTATTTGATTTTTTTTAAGATAATGAAAATCCTAAAATCTATCCATCGATTAAAATTTAAAAGTTTCGTTTTGTTGGATATTTAGTGGAATAATAGATTCGGTTATGAAAAAAAATTTAAGTTGAACTATAATGCTTTTCATAATCTTAAAAAAATCTAAAAATTCACTGGTGCTTACACACTTTTGAAGCTGTGTGTACATTGCGGAATCAATAATATGGCAATACTGTCTGTATAGATATAATACCGCAAAAAGGAAAGATACCGCAGCAACGGAATAAATAATTTCTAATTAAGTTTCCGCACAAAAATTTCCCTGTTTATATATGTAGTTATTAAAGTAGAATTTAATTTAGAAAAAAAATAAGCAAAAATAAAATCGTATACGAATTTAATTGATTTATTGTTAAAATAGACCAATTTTTACGCCTCAAAATAAAGTAAACAGTGGCGTCAAACCCCTATAATTCCAAAAGTAGTGGCAATTGTTTTAATTTTTCTTTGCTTGAAAGTACAACGGTAAATTGTCGTTCAAAATAATTGCAAGTTTCCCAATTTATCTTTAAAGATTAAGTTGAAATGCTAAGTAGTGAAAAATTTACAATGGGAAGACAAACATGAATTCAGAATCGACAAATCATTATAGACTTACATAGAAAAGCTAAATTCCTTCGTGAAAAATCATTGAAATATGAAACAAAATAACGTAAAAACATTTGCCTGGTGCAGAACAATCAAAGCGTCTTACAAAAACTAAAGTAACAGCAAACCCAATATCTCGTAATGAAAGAATAGCTGAAAATGTTACGAATACGAAAAAGCGAGTACGATTAGAAGATAATTGCATCAATACGGCTTACATGGTACGGTGACATGTAAGAAGGCCTTTATTAGAAAGAACAACCAAACCAAACGTTTGAATTTCGCAAACAAATATATAAACGAGCCTTAATATTTTGAAAAATATTCTTTTCACCAATTAAAATAGTTTTCAGATAATTGGAGTCAAAAACCCCCCACAAATATGGCGGGAACAAATAGAACAGAAAGCGCGGTATAAACAGAAAAATGTGAAGTGTTTGGAAACTTTACTTCGCATTCGCGCTTTTTTTACAATGGAAACATTAGAAATTCGTGGTGTCATTAAATATTTAAATAAAAAAGGTTTATCGGGACTAGAAATTCATAATGATTCATATTCAACAGTAAAAAATTGGATTGCTGAATTTAAACGTGGTCGTACAAGCATTGAGGATGAACCACGTAGTAGACGTACAAAAATAGCAACAGCAACAGAAATTGTAGCCAAAGTGCATGATATGGTATTAAATGATCGACGAATAAGAGAGCCAATATCATGGGCATCTCAAATGATCTTTTTGCATGAAGAACTACAGATGAAAAAGCTTTCTGCAAGATGGATGCCGCATTTGTTAAAAACGCATAAGATTGAAAATTTCTCAAGCTTGTTTGGATTGTTTTAAGAAAAATAACGTGAATTTTAAGCGTCGTTATATAACTGTGAATGAGACATGGGTCCACCACTATATTCCAGAGACGAAAGTACAATCCAAGCAATGGATGGAGGAAGTGTTCCAAAGAACGCAAAAACCATTCAATCGGCTGGTAAGGTTATGGCAACGGGACTTCAAAGGTATTTTATTGATTGACTATCTGCAATAAACTCAGAGTACTATTGCAACATTTTGGATAAATTAAATGTACAAATTCGATAAAAACGTCCTCGCTTACAACACAAGAAAATAATTTTTCATCAAGACAACGCACTAGCGCACAAAAGTGTTTTAACGAATTAAAGTACGAGTTGCTTGACCACCCACCTTATTCTCCTGATTTAGCTCCCAATGACTTAGCTGGTAAGCGTTTTACCTCAAATGAAGATGCATTAACAATTGTAAACCACTATTTTGAAGGTCTTGAGGAAAACTATTTTAATCAAGGGATAGAATTGATACATAAGCGTTGGACTAAATGTATTGAAGTTTCAGAAGATTTTATTGAAAAATAAAAATGTTATTAAAAAACTAACAATTCTCTTTCTGAACTCGTTTTATAAGAAACGTTGGGTTTAGTTTTTACCATTTTTAATATATTTAAAAATTTGATTACAAAAAGATAAAAAAATATTAAATCTGTCAGCTAAACGAACCAAATCATATTAATATATGTACCTATGTATGTATAATTATCAAAAATTTTATCATTCTTAATTTTAAATCGAACCTCAATGTTTGCTGGATTTGTTATAGTACAGCATTACATTTCAAATATTTATTGTGTGAATTACCTTTAGCTTCGTCATAAACATTCGTTATTAAAAAAGATTGCTATAACAAAATTTTCATGCAAGCAAAAGTTAAAAGCAGCTGTGCGGTTTCGCGGTTCTTGGAAAGACTGTATTGAGTTATTTTTGGAAAAAATCAAAGTAGCGTCATATCAGATTGAGATTAAAATATTAAAAGTTAACATCATAAAATTGTTATCAAACCAAGTTATTTTCAATCTGCTTAGAGATACATACGTATATGTATTCTTAATCACTTGCACATTCATTGCAGAACAATTTCAGTATGGAATTTCAGTGCCACTGACAGACAGTGGTTGCTTAGTTTATGTGGTTGCTCGCTGCCAGCAATCATTTGAGGGAGTACTATCAATATTTATATTTAATTTATATTCAACCTGTCGCGTTCAAGTATCCGAAAAAATCACAACATCTGATACCTGAAGTTTCTAATGCTTGGTTTTCACTATGTCATTTTTGTTGTCAATTTGTCCAAATTGTTGGCAATTGTGTGAAAACGGGTTGTCATATGGCGTTATCTATGTTTGCAATCATGATAGTGAAAACGCGGCCTAATAGATTGTTTAGTATATGTGTTTTAAAAAATGTTTATCTGAAACTGTAGAGTCGGGCATTCACAGCAAAGATGAAAAACACTTTCTTACTGCTACTAAAAGGAAGTCCGAGTCTGCCTTTATGTTTTCCAATCGTCCAGTCTTAAACGGTTGTTAAGACATTTAAAGCGCATCCTTCTATTGCCAGTTCGTCTGCCGGTTAATTGCTGTAGTAGTCTTAATGCGCTGTGACCCAAACTAGAATGATGTCGGTTAGACGACCTAGCGTAGACAGTTCTTCCTTATACTGTCTAACTTAAATATACATATGTTTTAGTAAAGGATTTAAGTGACATGTGTGCCACGGCTGTTAACATAAAATAAAATTCTACATGCTTCCCTAATCTCTAGTATCTCAGCCTGAAATACTAAATACACTACACTAGATGGGAGGCGTATTAGGAGCTTTAAACCGAGTTCATCGCTGAAGACACCAGATCCCACACTCCATTTTTGAACCATTCGTGAATATTCTTATATCATATCTATCAATCATGTGACCCCATTTCCATTCTTGTCTGGAGGAAATAGTAATTTTAAACATCTTATATGACAGTTTTTTTTAATTATAAACTAGGTGGGCGGAGAATTATTCCCTCAAATTGCCAGGTTATCGCACGTCGATTTAAGTAAGTCCCAAGACGACCTATACCTTCATATGGGAAGCCATAACGCTTAAATCTTGAATTAATTTCATTATTAGGCTATAACACCACAACGAACGCATGTGACCAATGTACAACTTCGAAAACAGTAACGCAGTACAGTTAGACGACAGAAAACATTAATCAATGCATGAGTGGGACGAAAATCTCTCGAAGACAGCGAAAAAATGACGGCCTAATTGCCCTTAAGCGAAAATGTCAATGATACTCGAGTTCTTGGTCCATCCAGAGCTGAATAAGGACTGATAATAACACTGTGTACTAATTTTACACGACTAATTGCTTTTCGATATAGAAACAAAACGAACCGAATGTGAGCGAAAAATTGTTTCAATTAAATTAAGCAAGAGTAAAAATAGTATATCTAGTGTACAAAATATTGAAAAGAATTAGTCCTGTTTGACACTCTTCAGCTTCAGCTAACCAGTTTTAGTTCAATTCTCTTTTGAACTTGCCGTTTTACTCACACAGGTCAATTCAATTTTTGTACTTTTTCATGCAAATCAACATGCATGAAAGAAAAAAAAACAAAAGGAAATAAGAAAATTAACTAGTACCGTCCAGTTTGTACCTCTTTTATTCTCTTTCCCCATCTTACCTAAAAATAATTGCCTTGAAGAGTGTGAAAGCAGACTTATTTATTCAGCCTTATTATGAGTGTCGTTTTGTTTTTACGACAACGACTCTTTTGTAATAGATTAAAGATAAAATTAAATTTGTTTTTTTAGTCTTTAGAAAACGACACTCATAATAAGGCTGATTATGTCATGGCTATATTTTAAAAAATATTTTAACCAAATTTCCTTAGAAATATTGCATTGAAAGAGATGGGATAAATTTTAAACGTTATACCAATCAGGCTACAAATAAATCCAAACGATTTCTTAAAACACTGAAATTACTTTAATGCCAACTCAACAATTGGAATGCCAGAAATAATGTGGTGAAGTAGCACGCTCTCACAATTAGAGTGCACTTTCTATACTTTTCATGATATTTTTCAAAATTTAAAAACATAGCATTGTCATTTTAAACATTTTAAATATTTACAGTGACCAAAGATAAAATTTTAACACTTTCTCAATCGAGCGTTATAAAATTTATAAAATAAAATAACTTTCATGTTGTTTTGTCAGTTTTAAAATGTTGAACAGTAAATTAAGGTGAAACCCCAATACGTTTTCTTTATTTAATCAAACCTGTTCTGTAAATCGAGTGGTTTAAAAATGTAGTGACTTTCAAAATGGCATAATAAATAAATTGTTGTTCTGCAAATTGCACGATTTTGTACATTTGTATACTCGAAAGAAAAACGCGTTAATCGCAGAATACCCACATAGAGGAAATCGTTTAAAAATTATAAAAGTGGAGAATGTATGAAATGTTTTATTTCCTTTCTCTCTATTTATATACATATGTATATTACTGAATATAGTAAATACAAACTACTTTTTTATAGCTAATTAAAAACTCTTTGCTTTCTTTCACTTTCCAGCTAATGTCTTCATTCAGTGATTCCAAAAAGAATTATAGCGAACATAGTGGTGAACCTGGCTGTACCACCGCAGGTGAAGTTAAAAAATTCTTTAGACATTTCTGGGATCCCACATCGTACTGGGAATGCGAGGAGCAAGGTAAACCGGCCGCACTTAAACGTTGCGGTGCCTCCGAATTGTATTCGGACAAACATGGAAAATGTGTTCACTACAAGGAATGGGAATGGACTGAACCTACAGAGCCATTAAGTCGCCCAAAGACTCAATAAAACAATTTAGTTAAAGTTAAAAAAAATACATTTAAAAAATAATTAAATGAAACTATAGAAAATTTTCGTTTTATGTTGTTTTTATTTGAAAGTAAAAAATAAGATCTCTTTTCTATGTATGTATTTAATACATTCATCAAAAAAAATAATTAATAGAAATTAATTTAATACAAAAAAGCAGCACAAAGAATGCTTGAACAAAATTTGGAATGTTGAATGTTTTTTTTTTTTCTTTCATATTCTTTCGTACCAGACCGTAACCCAAATATAAATACAATAATAATAAATTGTTTCAGTTTAAAATTAATCAACCTGATGTTAGTGACTTTTTCGCTTAAGTTATTGAGGAGTTTTACGGAATTAATTTTCTAAGAATATTTTAAAACATAAACTTGGCAGAATTTCAAAGTTCCTCTCCGCCAGTTTTGTTGAGCTTTCATTAATTAGTTAAATTTTTAGTCAGAAGCTTTAAGCTTTCGTTGTCGTCGTTATGAGTAAGAATATGAAACGCTCAGCTAAAAACCCATTTCGAATGGAAATGATGAGTGAAATGATGGTAAATTTGTTATCGACGATGCAGGTTTGATAGTGTTAAGGATTGCAATAGTGAAATGATATTACAGTGTTTAAAATTCTACATGTTCGCCATGTTTGGTAATAACTTTCATTTTCTCCTGTTTTGGTGCGGGTATGTCGCTAGGAATCTTTTCTTCTACTGGAGCTGGATTCTTGGGTGGCACACGGGTACTGCTGGCCGAATGTTTCCTGGTAGTGGGGGCTTTAGTAGTGGTTGTTGTCGTTGGTTTTGGTGTAGTTGTGGTGGCTTTTGGTGTGGTGGTAGTTATTGGCTTTGGTGTGGTTGTGCTAGGTTTTGGTGTGGTTGTGGTGGTTGTTGGCTTGACTGTTGTAGTGGTGGTGGGTTTAGGTGTGGTTGTGGTAGTAGGCCTTGGTGTGGTCGTTGTTGTGGTAGTAGTGGTTGTGGGCTTAGCCGTGGTGGTGGTTGTCACTTTGGGTTTAGCTGTTGTCGATTCAGTTGAAGGCTTTACAACAGGTTCCATGTCGCCTTCATAACGTACATTACCAATTTTAACAGTGGGCTGCTTAGCAGGTTTTGGATTCTTCACACGGGCCAAGAAACGATTGAAGGGTGAACCCAACAAAAGATTGTCATTAAATTCCAAAACATGCGACACTGAACCAACACTCTTATCAAAACCATGTAGAGAACCCACAATATGACCATTCCAATCTACACGTACAATAGTCGAACGCTTAGGCGACAACAATTGAATGCTTTCACCATGTCCAATGAAGTGAATAAAACGTTGAGCAATCTTATTGGGATAAGCATTGTTGATTAGTTTGAAAGGCAATTCCAATAAAGCCAACATGCGGGCCAAGAACAAACGAATGCTGGGGAAACGGGAGAACATAGTAAAACCACTGGGATGTTCACTATCCGTAGCCATTACCAAAGGTACCCAAATGCCATCAGCATCGGGTGTCAAATTGTCTGGATGGCCGGGTAATCCCTCAACGAATACCTCACTCTTGCCAGCGTTACTGCCCTTCAACCAGTATTTGGTCAAACGCAAAGCTCCAGTCTCAGCTACAACAATGAAATCTTCCTCAGGGCTCAATGCAACACCGTTGGCAAAGAACAATTCGTCCAATAATAATTTACTCTCGTTCTTCACACGATCATATTTGAAGAGACTGCAATTTAAGTCGGAATTATATCTGTTAATTGTTTATGTTCACACTTTCTTTTAACAAATATACAAACACAAACCAAAACAAACAAAAATAAGCAAGCGTGTTAATTTGAAGCCAAGTAGGGGAATTTGTTAAATAATTGGAACGTGCGATGTTTAGTTTAGTAATGAAGAGTTTGTTGTTTATTTTTTTTGTAAAAATATGTAGTATTAAAAATATTTGAATGTATTTAAAATAGATTTGAAGAAAATAAGGCGTCATATTACCAACAAAAAATCGATCACTAATAAGCCGTAAAATCAATTTTTATATGAAAAATCTAAAATCACTGATAAGTTTTAAATAAAAGGTTTAAGAGCGAAAATTACAATAATCTGTGATCACTCATATTTCCTACTTAAAATCAATTTTTATATAAAAAAAAATTTAAAAACACTCAGAATATGAGGTCCTAGAGCGAAAATGGCAATTATCTGTGGATCATTCATATTTCCCACTAAAAATCAATTATTAATATTTAAACGTCTGTATTTTGCACCAAAGTTTTTTTACTTTTGCACAACTATCTGCTAAAGTACGTTGAACTGAATGTCTTCTTTTGCAATTATATAGATTAATGTGAAAAGTAACTAATTTTGAATAATATATATTTACAACAATTATTTAATCTTTAATGAATACAATATTTTGAATTTAATCTACAAACCGGTATATAAGTGCAAGAGAACTACAACCAAGCAACTATTTCTTCAAGCTTCATTTCAAATAATTATTATTTAAAAATATCAAAAATCCAAAAGTACGTATCAAAAAAAATCAAAATCGAGTTTTTGATTGATTGTTATTCGTTAGGTTATATTATGTGTCTCTTAGTGAATGGTAAATCGACTTCGAATTTAGTCGTTAATCGATTATTGTCTTCAAAAATCGATTATTTTGTGGTCGATTTTACACTACCAACTTTATACTGAAATCGACTTTTGGTGTCGATTAATCGAAAAATCAATCTGTAAAACTAAAAGCGCGGGTTTTTTGGAAGTCGGTGTGCAAAAAAATAAAAGTAAAATTTAGAGGCGTGTGATTCCATCGAAAACGAAGACGAATGAGTTTTAGAAGTCAATTTTTTCGTAATATTTCTGTATTGAAAAACTTTTATCACATAAAATATAAAGATATTGGGCTACTAAAGAGAATCTTAAAACAAAAATTTTAAAAATTAGATTATAAATGCATTAAAATGTATTTCCAAAACTAATTCGTTTTCGATATCGATTTCCATCACATGCCTGATAGTTTTTTCGCTTGAATTATTTTAGTTCTTCTGTTTTAATTACACATTCCATGAATTATTTCCATACCTGAAGTATTTTTTATTTTATAATTTTTTGGTTCTGCTATAAAAATGAAAAAAAAAAACTGATATTAAGTACTTTTTGATTTGTGACGACGATATATGTACTAAATTAGTATTACTAACATTAGTCATCAAATAGATTTATACAACGTTCATGTGTATGTAGTATATACATACATATGTATATTTACAAATTCGTATACATAATTATTTAACAAACATAAATACAAAATTTTTGCAAATACATACAAATTGTTCATAAATTCAATAGATTAGAAAAAATAAAAACAAATAAAAGGTAAGTAGGTATACAAACAATACAAAAACTTAAATACACAATTATGCAAAGAAGCAAATAAAAAACAGCAACGAAAGAAATATAGGTATGTACGTTATTTTTTTTTGCTTTTTAAATTTAAATATAATCTTATCGCCACGTTAACAACTAATCATAACAAGCGTATAAAAAAAACAATACAAATTTGGAAATATAAAATACAGTTATTGTTTGTATGTACAGATATGTATATGTTGTGCAGACAATGGTTAAAGAAAGGTTTATTATGTGTCAGTAAAAATTTGAAATATAATACAGCCCGGGCCTTGATTATCCGTGATGGACGGGACCAGACGCATTACGGATAATCGATTTTCACGGTTAATCGAATTACAATTTTGATTATACAGTTTTTAAATATTTTTATTATTTAACATTGGTGTACAAACATATTTATATTAAAACAAACTAATTCTTCTTAAAACTTTGTAATTTTGAGCTAGCATTTTAAAACTCACATTATTTTTGAATGCTCGTTAATTATTTTGACTTTATCTTCAATATGTAAAATGTTTCTTTGTCTTTTTACCACTGGTAACGATATCATACTAAATATATTTACATAGATCTAATCACCCGTACTTCCCAAATTTCAAAATTAAACTTCACTTTAAAATGCTTCCGACTAATCGTATGCAAACAAGGGCATTCCCCGTTTTCATGTTTATTATATTGTACTTATGAATTTAATCGTAGCAAACAATTTGAAAACATTGCAAACAAAAAAGAATAGACTGATATTTTTCCATCACGGTTAATCGGGGTTACCGGTTAACCGAATCACGGATAATCGAGGCCCGACTTACATGTAAAGGTAAGTTATTATAATACAAGTGGGTTCTCCAAAGATTTTAAAAGAATATTTTAAAGTCGTATAGCTATAGAACCATAATAAAATAACATTACATGTAGTTTACAAATGAGTACTATTTTTAGCATTTTTAAGAACTAAACAAAATAAACAACAAGAGCGTTTAAGAGTTAATTTCGTGTAAGATTCATAACAGTCTTAACAAAAATATTTTAAATGGCGTAAATAAAATTAGTAAAACGTATTCGCAAATTATCAAATAGAAGGTGTTTATCAACATTTTCCAATAAAGATTTGAAAATGCTGGTCATAGGTACATAGAAATTTAATGGAAATAAGCAATGACGTTAATAAAGTTATCTTAGGAGTCCTACTTAATTTTCACGATATCTGGTTATTTTTTAATCTAAAGTTATACTATCTGTTGTTGTTGTTTTTGTTATTGTAACAGAAGCTGAGATAACAGCCCTTGGCCTAGGGATCTCGCGTCATTCCGGTGTCGTGGGAATGTATACTATCTGTAATTCTACATACTGTAATTCTAACGTACTGATCAACATAGGGTTTTGTTAAATATTGTTTTTACAAATGTTTGACTTGTTTTATATTTCGCCTCTAGTTACTATATTTTCTCTATTGTATTTAAAAAAAGGGCAACAAACAAATAATTATGCTACACAAGGTATAAAATTCTGAACTAAATAAGGTATAAATAATTATTACCAGTGACTGCAAAAGATATTATGAATTAAAAAATATATTTTTCTATGAAATACTACATAAAAGCAAAGCAAATATGTATGTACATACATATGTATAAAAAAAAAAAGAATAACACACAAAGAAAGCACACACCATAAATAAATAATAAAACTTGTTTAACCAAAAATACTAATTTGTTAGTTTGCTTTGTTAAAGAAATAAAATGAAAACCAACCAAACCCGAAAAGGAAAAGAAAAATATAAAATATGAGTTTACTCACCGTCCCGAGGGATTGGCAAAAGTGGTGAATACCAAATCTTGTATGGTAAAATCTGAAGAAGAGTCAGTCCAATAAATGTTACCCTGTTTGTCAACAGTGACAGAATTGAAAGTTTTAGCTCTACGATTAAGGTTGTCTTTGCCGGGCAACTCTTGTTGGGGTGATACCAACAGTTTCTTTTTATTTGAGGTGAGATCAACTTGCCACAAGCCATAGTAGGCATCGGCAATTAGTAAATTATTGCCCTGGCTGTCAAAAGACAAGCCCAGGGGACGACCACAACGAGATTCTTCTGTAATGTCTTCTAAAAATTATCATAAAACAAATTATTTTTAAATTATTATTAGCTCTTATTTTCAGTCTTATGCACACACCGCAAGGTTGACCAATTTTGGTAACATGTGTAACATGACCGGCACTCATTTTAATAACTTCGCCGCCATGTATGCCCATGTAAATGTCATTTTTACGTGCTATCAAACATTCAGGACCATAAACGCGTCCTTCTAACAAACGATCGGCACCTTCTAAAATATAGTTTGGTTCCAAGGCACCACTTAAAGCTTTGGGAGGAGCCACTCTGCAAGTATAAAACAATAACAAAAAATATTTTTCACAATGCCTTTGAAGAAGAAAATCAAAATACATACCCAAATTCTTTGAAGGGGAAAGTTGTACGTGGCGGCAGACCCGGCAACAATATTACAATTTGAAAAATGACCAGAAAATTTATAATTCTTATACCCAAACCATATAACAGACCCATCTTTGCAGTGTTTCAGTATTTGCTGTGGATGTTTTTTTTTCTATTAATTCCAGTAACACCAACGAAAGTAACCAATTTACTAATAGATTTTTCTTTTACCTTAAATGAAATGCAAAAAAAAATCAATTCATTTCACAATTAACAAGAGACACCCGACCGCCACAGCTTCGTTTTCTTTTTTGTGCTTTATCACTTTATAATTTTGTAAAGGTTTAAAGTTCTTATTTTCTATTTTTATAATGAAAAATTTCTTGTATAAATTCCTAATTTTTCCACTTGACTTTTTTTTACTTACCGGTCTCAACCGTTTCTCTTTTATTCTATTCGATTGTTAATTCTGCTATTCGGAAGAAAAAATCAAAGGGCGTTTATGAATGATGATGACGACGACACAAAGTATTAAAGAAGAATGAAAAAGAACATGACGCAGCAGCAGCCAAAATAGACGGCGCTACATTTCAAACTTTTAAATCAAAACAGACATAAAAACAAATGTGTACCTTTGAAACAGGTTTGAAATACATAGGTTTAAAATCTCGGTTATTAAATCAAACGCCATAAAGCCAAAAACAAATAGAATCCGTTACAGCAGCTGTCATATGTTTATAAATATGTACACAGCTTTTAAAGTAAATTAACACAATCGGTGTGTCTACTTTGTGCGTGTTATGCAAAAAGATGGAGCATTATTATTTAGCGGAATATTTTTAAATAGTGGATTTGGTTTACTTTGCTTTTAAAATTTTACAAATTTGTTTGCAATGAAAGTATGCAGAGGTGTCAGAAGAGGGAAGATAATGAAGTTTTATGTCTCTTTCTTTGAAAATTGCCTTGTTGTTTTTTTTATGTTACTACAGTAGACGCTCGGAAATTAGAACCACTTTGTTTTTAGGGCGATTCGAATTATTCTAATTTCTGGACGGGTTTTTATACTAAAATTTAGGTAAATTTTACAATGAAGCTATAAAAAAACTATGTATTTGTTTTTATTTTATATTTAATAGTTTCTTTTTACAAGCAATAAGGTCACTTGAATTTTATATAAAAATATTTAATTTATTTCTATATATTTATTTCCAATATTAAATATTAAAAAAAAAGGTCAAATAAACGAACTAAATGTTTTTATTTTAGTTTATTTAACATAAAAACATAACAAAAAATAACAATTTAGTTCATTTACACCTTAACATACATATGACTTTAGTGTAATATACTCTATACATAGTACAGGGTGGGCCAACTTGGACTGACTGATTTGAAATGCTTATAACTTTTGCATCCGTGTTCACACGGATGCAACTGTGTCTACTCGTCGACGAGCTACTCAATTGAACATCTCCAGAACATCGCTACGACGTATTCTAAAAGTTGATCTGAAGATGTTTCCATATAAAATTCAATTGGCCCAAGAAAAGTTATAAGCAGTTCAAATCAGTCAGTCAAACTTGGCCCACCCTGTACATACATATGTACATATAATTCAATTTAAAAACAATTCTTTCTTAATTTCAATTTAATAATAAAATTAAAAAAAAGTTAAAATATTGTGGAATCTCACTTAGTCTTTGTTAATCATATAGTCAGTAATATTAGTCTGTTTTTTTGGTTTTCATTGTTCCGACAGAACAATATCGTTACGGAGATCTAAAAGATTTGACAAGTGCTTAGTGGATAATAATTCACTGCTTTTGCACCAGTGTATTAAATTATTTACGCTTGCTTCCTTCCACATTACTATCTTCATCTTCTTCATCCATGTCTGAAGACAAACTTTCGCTATCAAATATATGAACATGTTCGTTCTCGAACTCATCTGTATTCCATCTTTTGATTTCTCTAATAGATATGCGGCCATTCGGATCGATTTGTGTTAAAAGATGTTGATTTAATCCGACAACGTAGTTATATGCCTGATCTTCCAGCAACCGTGATAGAGGCACGTCATCTAGTGGATATTCGCCAGAGTCCCAATTAAACAACTTTGACTAAGAATTTTTTAAAGCTGTTTGCGGAACCTCGTCCCAACTTTTTTTTAATAAAATTATTACATCTTTTATTGAATGAGATTTTAAACTTTTGTTTAGATCACCATTCTCAGCAATTAATTGGGCTAACAATTTATTTCGATAAATAAGTTTGGTTGGCTTTATGGGATTTTGGTCCATTGGCTGTAGCGCTGCTGTGACATTTGGTGGAAAGAAATAAGCTACAATATTTTCATCCTCGCTTTGCAATGCCTCAATAGGTGAGTGAGCAGAGCAGTTATCAATTAGTAAAAGAGCTTTTGGAGGCAAATTATTTTCCTCGGAAAAACGGATGACCTATTAAAAAATATATTTTAAAATTATGGAACTTATGAATAATAATTTGTAATAATGTTTGCACTTACTTCATTAATAAAGATCTTATGAAACCAATCATAAAAGATCCGAGATGTCATCCAAGCATTTTTTGAAAAATCGTAATGTAGTGGGTTGTTAAATTTTTTGAAACACCTTGGATTTTTGGCTTTTCCAATAACCAATGGCAACAACTTACAGGAACCATCAGAATTTGATCCAAGTAAGATAGAAATTCGTTCTTTTTGGGTTTTATGGTAGGCAGCGGTAATAGAGCCCAGTTTCGTCGACATTATATATTTGGGACTCTACTAGACCCATTTGCGCGATTTTAACACGAAGTCTATGAATAAAGGGAGTGGCTGAATTAATGTCGCTGGACAGAATCTCACCACTAATTTTTAAAAAGCGAATTCCATGCCGCTTTTTAAATTTGGTAAACCATCCATCGCTTGCCCGAAAATCATTCTCATCTCTATCGGGATATTCTTGCCTGAAAATTGCCTTAGCTTTCTCTTTTAATATAGCTCCATTTAAGGTCGCCTTTTTTTTCTCGCTGATTAAGAAACCACTTATAGAGACGACTCTCCATTTTCGGATATTCGGCACTATGTAAAGTTTTATTGGATATGTGGTGATAGGTGTTGGCAACAGCACCTATGATTCCCTATTCGATTTTATATAGCTAATAGCAGAAGTGGTTACATTAATATCTAGCGCTAAGCGCTTTCCTTGAACACCCTTGTCAATCTTTTCCAATATTTTTACTTTGTCTTGTAATGACAAAGTGTTTTTCTTACACTTATTCGGCATTTTAATAGTCCGTTGTCTTATTTTAATATATTTTAAGTCGTATACACAAATACCAAAAAACTGACGTTTAAACTCTAACAACATCAACTAGATTTGTAAAACATTTACTAAAATGGAATTCCCCTTTTTGTTTTCTATTTCGTTAAACTAAACTGTCAAAATTTTAGTGTTTACAACGAAAAGTAAAAAACGCTCGGAAATTAGAATTTTTAGTTCTAATTTTAGAGCGCTTAATGCAATGAAATGACTGATTATAATTTCTGGAAATTCTAATTACTGAGAGTTCTAATTTCTGAGCGTCTACTGTACATATTTTTCTGACGCAATAAAATTCATTTTTGGCACAGAGTATTTTTGTATTGTTTGATACAACCATAAAAAATGCATTTATATCATCTAACGAATGCACAAACTCCACAAAGTATAACAATTATTAGAATACAATTTAGTAAGTTATTAAAATCACACACATATAAACAAAATTTCAATTCAAATATTCTAACTCATATTGTTTTGTTTATTTTGTTTTGTCCACAAAATTCTTGTTGTATATAGTGCTTTGCTTTTTCACATTACAAATTTACTACCAGAAAATATTTTCTTTCTCTTTTTAAGAGAATGCCTTATTGGAGCTGTTTGTAGCGATTTTGAAACTTCCAAATTGTCGCCTCTGTTTACTTTGTGCTGGAACTGCAAAACACTAGCGCGTTAGTAATACAAAGTCAATGTATTGACTAGAACTAACGGCGTCGTTATCTGTCATGTTGTCAGGGTTGCTTTTTTAGTATAAATGAAAGTCAATTAAAGCAAAACAAATTGAAAAGCTATACAATCAGATGTAAGTCCAAATCACAAATTTACACGAAGCAATTATTTCCCTGAAATTTCATTTATTTTCGCAGTTTTTTAACCAAAACGACACGGAATTTTGTTTATTTTTATTAATTTTACTTTTTCAGACTCTTAAATCATTTATTTTTCCTTACTGCGTTTTTATTTTAAATAAATGTAAACAAAAAAGGTTAACCAGATGTATACATTATTTAATAGCAAATTAATAATCATCTGAATATATGATTACAATCATATACGATTATCATATAATGCCGGTTTTTTTTTATCAAACTATTAGAATTGGCAACTCTCCTATGTTGTTTACATTTTTGACACAAGAAACCAAGAACAAAAAATACTCGTTAAAAAAAACGTGAAAAATGTAGACGATGTATATAAAAAATAAAATAATTGGATTTGAAGAAGCATAAAGGCTTGTAGTGTTAAAGAAATCAACATAACATAAAGTTGAATTAAAAACGCACAATAAAAATTATTGAAACTGCTAAAAAGATACCAAAATGAATACAAATGTTTTAAAAGTAGATGAATTGGCCACGGAAAAGGAACAAATAACAAATACCCTGGAATGTGTGAAATATATACAAGTAATACCTCAATAATATGAATAGCTATTTAAATTAATTTCGTTTATATATTTAGCAATTACAAAACTTTACTGGTACCCAGCAAAATATTGAACACTTGATTTTACATATTAAAGCTGTAATTGACAAGGAATTGTGGCAACCCGATGATAGGATCAGCATACAATATAATCAAGTAGTTATAAATGTAGCATTTCGCAGTTACTATCAATTGCTAAAGAAAAACAATTTGGAAGATCGTTTTTATGGTGAATTTATTAAAGACAACTTTAGCCAGGATTTGGTGTTAAACGAAAAGAATTTTATAATGCTGCAGTCTATTTTACTAACAAATCAATCTTTGGTGTTCAATGCGGAAGATATTCTTCAGAAATTGCTAACAGCTTTTATTTTGGCAGTGGATACCAATAATGTTTCTTTGATGTCCATTTTAAAAGCTCTAAATTTACTGTGCAAAAAATTTCCAAAACTTAATTTCAATTCTTCGTTGTCTTTGGATCATATATACTTTTGCTTGCAATCCAATCAATTGGGTATGCGAGATGAATGCATGACTTTATTGCAATTTGTTTGCTCAAACATCGAATTGGCTTTGCTATACTTTCATACTGTGGTGAATTACTGGCCCTGGACAAATCGAAATAAATTATTTGTTCTTGGATGTATATTGAACAAATACTCCTTAAACGAATTCTTGCAAGCCTGTGATCATGCTAAGGAAGATTTCTTTTTGGGCTTGAGATCTACTTTAAATTACAAAAATCTATTGGCTCCCAGTCAATATGTGGTCAAGACCTTGAGTGGGCAAAAGTCTATGGAACTATTGGAAATGGCTGTTAATATCTTGACACTTGGTAACAAGAAAGAAATACAGAATTTTCATGCCCAGTGGTTCTCACGCATACAACAAAAAGATGAACTATTCGAAATGTTGCAACAAAAACCGGAAATTGCTCTTTTCATAGACAATTCCTCAGATTATTTAATGAATAATGAGCACAGCTATCGTTTGATATTGATATTCAGCATGTTTTCCAAACAGGTGTTCCACTTGTCCAAGTTGCATTTCTTCAAATTGAGTACCGAATTACTGACCAACTGCTTTCAATACGATACTGGGTGCCAATTATTGATATTTAAGTTCATTGTGGATAATCTGGCCAATTTCGCCATAGAAGATTGTATGGAATTTGTAGAGTCCTTTCTAAGAACTCACAGCTCTGTGGATAACTCCCAGTTTCGTAATACCATGTTGGGTAAGATGGCAAACATTATAAACTATATTGCCAAGACATTCTGCAAGCTGTGTTTGAGTACCCAACAAAGTTCTTCATTGGAATCGAGCATTTTAAATTTTTTCCTGCATTTACAAAAGGATATTGATCAAGGCATCGCCAGTGAAATTTACCAGCCTAAAATCTTTTGCCTAAAATTATTGGAAATTCTACTGAAATCTTTGTATACAGAGACGGTTACGAAAAATGCCAAAAACTGTTGTGTATCTCAAAATCAACAATTGGGGTTGTTTCTAAAAGAACACAAAGTATTTGATAGAGATGCCGTAGCCATGCGTTTAATGGAGCTGTTAAATGATCCCTTGGGATTCGATGATGCTTTAGATTTAATAGTGGCTTTGTTAAAAATGGTAAAACCTCAAGATGTGGTGGTAAATTTAGCTTTGGATTTATGTCAAAGAGCTTGCAGGTTGTCTAATGTGGATGAGTGTAATCTGAGCTTTTTATATGCTCGAGTAGCAGTGCAAAATTGCCAAGAAGAGGATAAATTAAAAGAATTCTTAATCATTATACTTACAAATCTACAAGAAAACCTGGAAAAGTTTGATAAAGATCCTCTTATATCATGTAAAACTCAAGGTGGTCATTTATTTGGCCTTCTCAATGTTCTCTATGAGTTAACGGAATTTAGACCAGAATTATGTACAAATGCATACATGAATATATTAAAATTTGTGGAGGAAATACAAAGTCTGGTAATTAAAAAGTTAAATTTGTCATTGGTGGAGAATGCGGAAGAAATTCTGGCGGCTGCTTCATTTGAAGACATGGACAAAAGTCTAGAGATGTTGGTGTGCCAAAGTACTTATGTTGCAGAAGACCATGACTTGTGTCGCAAATATCTGCTTATGTCGTTTTGGTTGACCCTAAAGTCCTGCTGTGACTTGGCTTCTTCTATGGCCAATTACCAGGTAAAGAATAAAAGCCTCTCAGAACAAAGCTGCAGCTTTCTACAAAGATGTTTGCAAGTCAATGTTAAAGTACTAACAAAATGTCGCCATAAAGGTGCCATAGAAGCAGCTGGGATTTCTATAGGGAAATTATCTAAAGCCATCACAATGCACTTAGGCGAGGATACAGCTGAATTCAATTTATTGCACTTGTGTTTAGAGCAATTGTATAAAATAAAAGAGTCAAATATTAGTACCACACGCAGAGGTGCTGGATTTTCCATTATGTTTTTACATATATTGAAAAATGAAGACAATCGTGGTAGACCCATTTTAAAAAGGGCAGTAGAAGATCTCTTAAATCCACCCGTTAAGTCAGACGATTCAGCAGCTGACATAAATTGTGACCGCCTAGAGGCTTTGTATCTACATTTCCTTTGTGTGCTGGTAAGAGACACTGAACTGCGAGAAGCCATGTCGAAATACTACAATGAAATTATGATGGCAGCTGTTAATCAAATTGACAATCCAGAATGGACTGTATGCAATGCTGCTCTACAATTATTTGGTGCTTTAGTACCTAAAATTGTGGGCCAGAAACAAGCCAATGAATTCGAAGATCCTTTATTGTGGGAGCCCAGTGAAGTTACTTTCAGTGAAATTAATCGCAAACTGCCAAAAGCTTGTGTTTACATACTAAACTATTGTTTAGCAGAAAAATCCTACACAAGATCTATAATATTATTTTTAGAATTTTTACATAAAGTAGAATACATATACAAAGGATCGATGGAACCTAACAATCCTGTATACAGCTACAGACAATTAATGTGGCGTTTGCTGCAACACAACTCGGAAAAAGTACGGAAATTAGCGGCCAAATGTTTAATAAGATCCCACGAATTTCACGTAGAATTGCCTGAAAAAATGCAACAAATAACTACCATACTGTTCTCTGTTAAAAATGAGAATTTTTTTGAGGGTTTAGTATATAGCCTGCATGAGGGTATACTTAAATTGCAGCATGAATCCAAGCACATAATATCCCAACCAATTTATCAGCAAATAGAGCAACAAATCACACAAAACTTAAAACTTAATTTCCCCAGTCATTGTCTGCAATATAAATTCTTTACTTTGTGTAAATTGTGGGACTTATTAAAACTTTTAAAACACTACGAGTTAATGGAACAGTTAAAAGTTTTGGCACAACCACAGGATAAAGTGAATATAATGTTGGGCTATGATTTATGGCTAGAACGTACACAATCTACTTAAAATTAAATTAGTTTGAGATTTAATTTTACTAACGAATAATAAAATTATGCTACTCTTTAAAGATAAAATAATTCAAATCCAAACGATTAAGTAACAACACGTTAATTTTTAATAAAATACCTGTTTAGACCAAATATATGTTCGTATATTGTAATCGTAATTTAGTTAGTGATTACGCTTAAATATTAAACTTTTTTTTTGTATTTGCAATAAACATTAACTGAAGCAAAAATAGAAATAAAATAATGGGTATGTTATGACAATTTCTTATTAAAATCGTATCATTTTCCTTTTATATATACAATTTGGAATTTTTTAGTTATAGATCAACTAAAACTATCACTGTCTTGTTGATCCATACTCATATTTTGTTGCTGCTGTTGCATTTCTTGAGCTTGATTAACTTGCATTTGTTGCAAGGTACGACTTAAAATATTTCTTAAAATATGAGGCTTGCAGTGTTCCTCCAACCAAGGTATAACCCCGGTAGTCAACTGTTTGAAATTATCCATTGGGATGTGTTGAAAGGTCTCAAACATTTCATCCATCACAGCTTGAAACTGAAACAATTAAACACATCGAATTAAAGGTACTGAAATCTGATATTAGATAGATATCTAGGCTAATTTTAGAAACAATTTTAGGTTAGTGTGATGGTTTTCATCTAAATGAAATGTTTGCGTAATAATCACCCCTATCGTGAATAAAAATTCCACATGAAATTTCTTCCCTTTTCACATTTTTCCTATTAAAATTCAATGTTAAAAAAAAATAAAAGGGAACAAATTTCATGTGGAATTTTTATTCACGATACGGGTGTAAATAAATTTCTTGTTTATAATAAACTTTTTTTATTTATACGGAATTTTAAAGTAGAAACCAAGTAACTCTCTATTGAATTTCGAGCCAGCTATAGATTTATACATATTAAAACTAAGATATACAGGTAGGTATATTCTTTGGCAACTCACCACTTGAAACTTGGCCTCATCAGTTAAACGTGCCTCTTCAGGTCCCGGATTAGCCTGTTGGTGTTGCAACATATGCTCGTAACTATTTTGTATGATACGCAAAGCAATTACTTCTTTTTGCAAAGCAGCACTGTCTTCCTCTTGCTTTTTCTTCTGCTGATTCAAATAACCTATATAATCGATGGATTTCTGCAAAATCAGCGCTTTACTCAATTTGTAACCTGAAGCCGAGTCATTTTGCTGACAAGTAGGCACCAGTTCCTGCAAGCTATCATAGCCCTTTTTAATGGCATCACGTCTTTTCTGTTCGGCCTGTGTGTGAGCCTCGCGTCGTCGTTCTTTATAACTTAAAGTAGAGGTGGCTGAAGAACCTCCACGACCACTACAATTATCACCACTATCATCGTCGTCATCTGTAAAATGAACACATTGTAAGCCTTACCACACACACAATAACTTATTAAACTCACCTGTATTATGGGGTGATGAATTGGGTGTGTGTATGCTGCCAGCACTACTACATCTGGAATAGTGTTTAATACCTTCTTTGCTTTCAACATTGCCCGTATCTTGTTCCATCATGCTTGTACTATAATCTTCTTGGCCACGACCTGATAACAATAATAAAACACGATTGTTAGACAAATGATTGCTATTTTTGTTCTAAATGAAAAGAATACTTACCTAAATCAGTTGTTGGATGTTCGGCCATTTTCAATTGTGTTAATTTATTAAGTGAATTGTAATTTGATAAATGTTTACTTTATTACTATCATTAATATTGTTGTAATTTTCCATTTATTTATTCAGCGATTTTTTGTTCTCTTTAAGTACAACGACAATGTCCACACAGCTGACTTGGGCTCAGTGATGGTAATTTAGCTGTTTTCTTTAATAAATTAGTGATTTTGATACTCAAAATATATTTGCATACCGTAGCGTAATCAGTTGGTTTAATAGTTCTTTACCCGACATATTGACAAGCAGTCAATTTGTTCTCATGTGGAAAACTTTTGTAGATATTATGTTCTTGGTCGAACAACTTTTTTAGATCATGTGTTCGCACAAATATGTCTGCCATCAGACAAAAAACAGCATTTTTTTAAATTACAATGAAAACTTTGAACACGTAATGTTTATTAACCACATCATACGTACAAATTTGTCAAGACGTAGGTTCTAAGTCGTATAGACACAGCGAAACAGGTAGTATAAGTTAGAAATTTGTGAAATATGTATTTTTACGTTTGATGATAATTTTTAAATTTTAATCTAAACGGAAATATCTAGCTATTCTAGCCATGAATTAAATTTATTGATTTTAAAACCAATTAATAGCAACCATTGGTGAAATTCAACAGTATGTTTACTTTACCGTGAATATAGAAAATTCTAACTGCCGTATTTATAAAAAATAAAGTAGGCTTGAAGTGTGCTTTAAGACAAAATTTTCTTAAAGTACATTTGAAGTCTACTTTAATTTTTTATAAATACGGCAGTAAGTGTGTAACTGATTATTTTATGTCAAATAATAATACGATCCCCGACCACTATTAGTTCGTGAGGCAAGCTTTTTCACCCGTATGCAATGTTTAACAGATGATATTTTCAATACTAAAGCTGGAGGTCCACAACTCGCGTTTTGGCGTCAACGCATTTTAAGCTTTCTAAACGTGTTAAGTGTCAATTATTTCAATTCTTTTTATATGAAGTTTTTTATCGGTTTGTTTGTCAATTTCATATAAAAAATGGTTTTTCAACTGCCTTTTTTTAGTGACATCACGCTTTTGAGTGTGTCACCTAAAACATACAACTACATTGATTCTACTACATTGTCCGGGTTTACATTAAGCAATTTTTGTCGCTGCGATTTTGCTTTGTTGGCGACAGCGGTGAGTCGTATAAAAAGGGGTACACATATGCATGTACTCGTGAGACACGCTTTGTTCCCTCATTCGTTGTTTTTTATATTCATACATGTATGTATGTATGAATGTTCTAGCTACAAAATATATAAAAAGATGTATACATCCACAAAAAATCTCTGCAACAAAATCTCACAATGTAGACGCAAATACAATTTTAAAGAAGATACGACAAGAATCGCAGCCGGGACATTGCTTAGAACGTGTGAAACGCGTAGACGCTTGGTGTGGACTTCCAGTTTAGAGTAGACAATACATGCAAACTTATTTTTTCTGAAAGATCATTTTATTCTCTTAATTTTAGAAAAAAAAAATTTGTTGTACTTCAACAACAACAACATTTATTTCTTTGAATGCTTTGCAATGCAACTTTTGCTGCTCAACTTTTGAGTTTTTGGGTGAGAGGGGGAAAAGTTGAACAGCAAAAGTTGCATTGTGTGATCCGGGATAAATTAAGCATTAAACACATTCGAGACAGCAGACTACAATATGTCAAAAAAAAATACACACGTTTATATGAGAGTGACTATATTGGGGCAACACGACTGCAGGTTGTTGTCCATGCTGATTTTTTCGTCGCTGTCAAATTAAACTAATTTCTATTATTTGTTGGCGACAAAACAAAAACAGTGTTGACCATATAGCAAAATGTGTAAAGCAAATTAAATAAAATAAAAAGCAAAATACACAATTAAAATGTCGTGATCATTTATGCGTCAAGAGTTGTTAAATGTATGAATGATATTACATTAATAATATTAAATTTTATATTAATAAAAATGAGTGAAGTTTATTATCATATACATATGTTTTTCATGTTTCATAAATAAAACGCTACTTTAAACAAAAATAAAAGCCTTAAGTAGCACCACTGAAATATAAGTGGATTCCTACACAAGCTATTTATATTTTTATTGTTTTGTTTGATTAAAGTTTGTAAGTGTTTTATTGTTTAAGATTTATTATTTTCAATGTTTTTATTTACTTTTTTGTTGTATTTTAGTAATAGCTTCTATAAAATCAACAAACTTCTCTTCAGCCATTATGTTATTTAAAAAATTCGAAGAACAAATTTATTTTTTATTAAAACGTCAGATTTCGGGATCAGCTGCTGACTATGTAGCTGTCGTTTTCAAAATAATTAGCTGACTAGAGGGCGGCATAAGTACCTAGCGGCATTTGCACTCGTGTAGTCGTGTAGCCTGCTGTCTCGAATATGTTTAAGGCTAAAGAATATTAAAACAAAAGAAATGCAAAAGTAAAAACAGTTATGCAATGCAGAATGTCGGAAATTTGTTATTTCTTCAAATTATTCAAAGTTTACCAAAGGTGGCACGTGGTAATCCAATTTGCAAAGAAATAGGATGTTTAGTTCTAGTTCTGCGAAACAATTAAAAATTTTAAGAAAAATGGGAATTTTGAAAATAATATCGCAAAGAGAGGCCGAACATCGGAAATAACAGCTTGTGATAAAAGAGCCCTGGCCACGATTGTGAAGGCTGATCGTCGCCAAAGTTTGAGAAATTTAACATCAGAATGGTGTGATAAAATCGGAAAAAGTGTTAAGCGTGAGTCGATGCGCCTGCAATTGCGAGATATTGGATATAAGTTCTATAAGGTATGTATAGGGATTATATATGTTACTCAATAGCATAAATTACTCTTAGGTCAAGGAAAAACCATTGCTTACGCTTCGCCAAAAGAAGAAGCGTTTACAAATGTGTCGGGAACGGATGTCTTGGACTCAAAGGCAATGGAACCACATCATATTTAGCGATGAATATAAATTTGATGTGAGTGTCGATGATGCGCGGAGGAGAGTTATCCGTAGCAAAACTGAAACGTACCATAAAGACTGCCTTAAAAGGACAGTTAAGTTCCCAGCAAGCATAAGGGTGTGGGGTTGTATATCTGCCAAATGGGTAGGACAACTGCACTTTATTGATGGGATGGTCAACGCTAACAAAATACATTAACATACTAAAAGTAAGTTTGCTGCCATCAATATAAAAACTGGCTGACTGTGGTGAATACACGTTTCAACAGGATGGAGCATCATCTCATACTGCCAAACGAACCAAATCATGGCTGCAGTCTAAGGAAATTGGGGTCTTAGATTGACCAGCAAATAGTCCGGACCTCAGCCAAATCGACAATATATGGGGAATAATGAAAAGAAACCTAAAAAATGAGCCTCAAAAACCCTTTCTGATTTAAAAACAAAATTGCAAGAGATTTTTTTTTCTAAAATTAAGGGAATAAAATGATCTTTCAGAAAAAATAGGTTTGCATGTGTTGTCTAGTTTAGTATTGAAAATATCATCTCTTAAACATTGCATACGGGTGAAAAAACTTGCCGTACGAATTAATAGTGGTCGGTGCTCGTAGATAAAATCATTATTATCCACCAATTTTCTGTTATTTATATTATCTATTGTATGTAGCGAGTATTGACAAAAAAAGTGTTCATCATTGCTTGGACAGATAAAAAGCTAATTGTCTATTGAACACTTAAGCTGGAGGTCAACACCAAGCGTCTACGCGTTTCACGCGTTCTAAGCAACTGTCAAAAAAGTAGAATCAATGTAGTTGTATGAGTAAAGTTACACACTCAAAATCGTAGGACGCGCTAACGCCTGAAAAGCGGAAAGTTCGTTTTCTTTCTACCAAGAATGATAAAATAAAGATTACGCCAACAAGCGTAAAATTTTAAAATGTTCTGCGCATTTTGGAACTGTGACGTCACACGTTCTGTGTTTCTATTGGCTAATTTTTTCTCACTTGTTTTTTTGCTTGTATTTGCTCACTTGACACATCATGTTTATATTTTTTGTTGTTTTTTTTTTGTTTTTCTTTTTTAAACAGCTTTTATTTTCGAACTCTCAGAGAGATTTCAATTGCAAGGTTGCCAACTATCACATAAAACATACATTTTTCGCAAGAAATTTTAATTCTAACACATGAAATATTCTTGGTAACCCATAGAATGGAACTTCTACGTCACATAACGGGAAATCATGCGCATGGCGTAATCTTTATTTTATCATTCTTGCTTTCTACATTTGAACGCGGTGCACGCGTCACAGCTGACTTTGACAAATGCAAAGCAAATTTATTTTAAAGATGATGTCACCAGAAAAAATGACAGTTGAAATAACATTTTTTATATGAGTTTGACAAGCAAACCGATAAAAAAACTTCATATAAAAAAAATCAGCTGGGCATACGGCATCACCTCCATAAGGACATACATATAAAAAAAAATATATTGACGCGAAAAATCTTCGCATGTAACTTAAAATGCCTGACGCTTAAAACGTTTAGAAAGCTTAAAACGCGTTGACGCCAAAACGCGAGTTGTGGACCTTAAGCTTTGGTGTGGACCTCCAGCTTTATGTTTATAAAAGAGTCAAGTACTATTAACACGGATATTAAAGCTAAAATATTTTTTCGATCGAGAATGTTTTTTTTCAAATAAGAAAACTAACTCAACTCCTATCGGATAACTTGATAATATAAAAATATAATACATATATAAAATACTACAATACAGTTTACTTTTTTGATACATTTTAATATGTATAAAATAATAAATAATTAAAGGTTTTATTTTGAATCAAAAAAATTAAGAAAACTTATTTTCTTTTAAAGTATTGTTAACAGAAGTCATTTTTTTCATGTTGATTATTCGGAAAAAATAACCTGTGACGTCATTCGCAGAGAGAGGAAATTTTGTTTACATTCTTTGCACAATCTTAATTATTTGATTCATGTAACAAATACAAGAATTGCTAGTACTATCTAGTATGTTCTCGTCTTACCTTCCCCTCACCGCGATGTCTAAAAGGTAATCAGATAATCTTACAGAATTGATACGTGTAAACTGGGGCTAACTAAATTGTACTGCAATATGTATATGTCAGATGAAAGGTGTTTTGATTTGATCAATGATTGCCATACTGTTCATGTCATGATTTTAATTTATACAAAAATGTCAGCACGTTATTTTACTATATTTATTGATAACTTTACAAGTAAAAACATTCATTATATCAGTCACTGTTATTGGTCTACAATAATGAAGTAATTCCTTTAAAGACATTGAATATTTAATACATGTAATTTTTAGTAACTAAAGTTTTGTCGATTATTTCCAGTGTGTTAAAGTATGGCAACATTAATTTTCTGTTTTGGATACATCTTTTTCTCAAATACGTTTTGTACATCATTCATTAAGTGACAAGATGGCGATTGAGACGAATAAGCTTTTGCTGTCCACGCAGCAGGAAAAACCTAACCATTATACGTAAATAAATAATAAAAGTCTATTAAATTTGTGTTAAACTAATTATTTTTGTTCTTTTTGATATCCCAACAACAGATATTTAAAGGAATTTCGCGTAGAACAGTGTCAATCCTTTCTACAACACAAATGCAATCAGCACCGTCCGTTTGTATGCTTCAATTGGCATTTTCAAAATCAAAGACGCCGCAGACCAATAAGAAAGCGCGATGGTACATTTAATTATAGTGCTGATAATTATTGTACAAAATATGATGAAACTACAGGAATATGTCCAGATGGAGACGAGTAAGTAAAAGTAGAAAAATGTGAAAAGAAATTGTCAAGCGGCAGGAAATTGCGTATTATGAAAAGACGAATCGAACGAAAAAAAAATACAAGAGTCAGAGTTTGGTTGGAAAAAATTTGTATGGGAGAATTTGTGTATATGTGTAAGTGCGCTTGTTTGATTAGAAGAAACAAAATGTAGTGGGGTGCATTTGGATAAAACCAATCATTCCAATTCAGTACAGTATTCATCAAGTGATTTATTGTTTATTGTACAACTTGTGTTTTTGGTTAAAATTGTTTCCAAACCATTTTTTTTAGTAGTGTTGTTGTTTTTAAATAGATAGTGTATTGTAGTTTTTTTTGTTTAGTTTATATCGCAAAGATTTTTTTTTTTTACTTTCCTTACTTTTACGCATTTATTTTTTTTTGTTTGTATCGCTTTTTTCATTTCCTTTTTCTATTTTGTTTGGTTTCATTCATTGTGTTTTTTTTATTAGATTTTGTTTCTCTTATTTCTCTTATTAGCCGCATCTTATTTGCTCCAATTACTTACAATCGGATTTTCTATCTCTTTTCAATTGGCTTCTTTTTGTATATTCCATTTTGTTCGCGATTCGTTTTCTTTTGTATCACAACCAGCGTTGCCATATATGTTTTTAAGAAAACATTTTATTTCTAAAAAAAACTTCTTTTTAGAAAAAAAAACTTTTTAGTAGTAAAAATTTCAAAACCCAATTTTATTGAAAACAAAACCACTTTTAATTTTTACATATTTGCTCGAGTACTCCTAACTGTCCAACTCCATATACATATATGTACAAAATAAAGATTTTATTTGTGTTGTGAACTGTTAACATTTTATAAATATTTATATGACAGTTATTGTATTTAAGACGGAGTAATACTAAGTTAAACATTGTTGCACTAAAAATAGATTAAAAAGGTATAATATCGTTAAATTACTAACGCAGTGCAGCATCGTAGAAAAACATTGTCTTGTTAATTATGAAATAATTTGTTTTATAAACTAAATTAAACTTATAAATAAATTACAGTCGGGCTTCGATTATTCGTCATGGTCGGGACCAGAAGCATCATGCATAATCGATTGTTACGGTTAATCGAATAACAATTTTGATTATACAGTTTTTTTAATATTTTTATTATTTAACAAGTGAACATTGGTGTACGTACATATTTACATAAAAAAAAAGAATTCTTCTTCGTATTTTTGAGCTAGACCTGTTTCACAATCATCAGTTCTAACTGTCAAGTCAAGTATTTTTCAATGAGAAGGAAAAATATAAAAGATACATTTCTCTTTCCTTCTCATTGAAAAATAACTTGACAGTAAGAACTGATGAGTGTGAAACAGGACCTAGCATTTTATCACTCGCAATATTTTTTTAATGCTCGTTAATTATTATAACTTTATCTTCAACATTTAAAAGGTTTCTTTGTCTTTTTACCACTGGTAACGATTTCATACTAAATATATTTAGATCTAATCAGCCGTACTTCCCAAATTTCAAAATTAAACTAATCACTTGTAAATGCTTCCGACTCATCGTATGCAAACAAAGGAATTCCCCGTTTTCATATTTATTATATTATATGTATGAATTTGAAGTTATTAAAAAAATTCTGTTATCACGGATAATAGAGGTAAAAACGGTTAATCGAAGCAAACAATTTGAAAACATTGCAAACAAAAACAATAGACTGATATTTGCCCATCACGGTTAATCGTGGTTACCGGTTAACCAGATCACGGATAATCGATGCCCGACTATAAATTTCCAAAAAACTTTTTTTTAAGAATAAAACTTGAAAACTTTTTGCATCTCAAAAAACTTGCAAAAAAAAGGGAAAACGACAAATGGCAACGCTGATCACAACAAAACTGGCAAAATGCTGCCACATTGGTGGTTGTGTTGTTATTTCGGGTGGAACCAAATTTTGAGGAATTTAGGAATGTTGTGGAAAAATATAGTTTTTAGATTACAGATAAATATGTGTATAAAAAACTTATATTTAGACCTGTTTCACACAAATTTCTAAGTTCTGTTTCACACTCATCAGTTCTGACTGTCAAGTCAAGTATTTTTCAATGAGAAGGAAAAAGATAAAAGATAATTTTCTCTTTCCTTCTCATTGAAAAATAACGACTTGACAGTCGGAACTGATGAGTGTGAAACAGAACTTAGGAATTTTGTAACAAATTCAATTGTAATGATCTGCAATCTGGCAGCACCGAACCCTCTGTTGTAATAATATAAGTATGTTTGCATAAAGCAACCAAGTGCATCATTGTTGGCAGCCTTGCGTTTGAAGTGCAGCGAGTTATTTCCTGCAAGTTAGTTTATTAAGACATGTGATTTTGTAAAGCTTTCCAGCTAGCATTTTTTTAAAATTTTAATCGCTGGCTATCGAAAATCGACTATAGAATGTAAAGTTTGTATTATGAGTTGACATCGCTGTCGAAAATTTCGTTCAACGAATTTTTTTTATGGAACATAAATTTGCTGTCGACGGTGTTTAAAACTGTGCAAAATTTATTGAAAATGTATGTTTTTTTTTTTGTTTTGGTAAACCAAATACTACTTGTAAATTACGTTTGTTAATATCCTGCAGGTCTAAGGTCCTAAGTACAAAACAGCAATTGGAGAAGTTCGTTTCTCTCATGGAGGAAAATCAGAAAAACTATTACCAATTTTAATATGCTTGGGATTGTTCTGCCCTTTGAGCATTGTTGCATGTACATGTTAATTTTTCTCCGGTTTTTAAAAGAATTTTGTGCATATCTCGAGCAAATTTTTGAAATTCATACCTTTACTTAATTGTGAATAAAAGCGAAACGCGTTCATCGATTTTCATGATTCATGTCTCATTTTGTTCATAGGTTATGCGACTTTACGTGAAAGTAATAGGACTTGGCACTTTTTTTTTACCGTTTTGGATTTTTTATGAATTAAAAATAAAAAATTAAATTTTTTAGGCAAAAAATAGTTTTTTCTTCATACATTTATTTATAACTGCGAAACTGTTGCTTATGTAGCGAAACGTATGAACAGATTAAAGGAATTATCAGCCATGTCACAGAATTTAATTCCGTTCGGAAGTGAAATTAATTCTGTTTTTTGCTTTTTTTTATCGACAAACTGATTAATCAGTTTTTCGTCATTTAAGCAATCTTAAAATAATCATTTTGCTGATATTATCAAAAACAATCTTCCAATTGCTAGCTGAGTTACCCCCCGTTTACACATGCTAGTAGCAGTTCGAAAAACTCGATACACTCACATTTTTTACTAATGCACTCACATTTTTTTTTCACTTGCAGAGCTACTCGAGTTTTTCGAATAAGTTTTCGTATATAATACGTACACAGCACTCGCATGCGAGTACTCGCATGTGTAAACGTTGAGTTAGACTGTATAAAATTAAAGAAAGCCATTAAACAATATTATTCAATTTATTTTTTAAACATGGTTATAATTTAATAAAAAAATTTGTTATTAATCTAAATGCATTTCAGCTGCCCATTTTTGCATCGTACCGCTGGCGACACAGAGAGGCGCTACCATTTGCGCTACTATAAGACATGTATGTGTGTACATGATACCGATAGTCGTGGCTATTGTGTTAAAAATGGGCATCATTGCGCCTTCGCCCATGGTGCCCAAGATCAAAGGCCACCAGTATATGATATTAAGGAATTAGAAGCATTACAAAATGCAGAACTAACACTAGATGGAGCAAATGCTCAGAATGCATTAGATAAAGAAAGAAATCTTATGAATGAAGATCCCAAGTGGCAGGATACCAACTATGTATTAGCCAATTATAAGACGGAACCTTGTAAAAGGCCACCACGACTGTGTAGACAAGGTTATGCTTGTCCACAATATCATAATAGCAAAGATAAGAGACGTAGTCCTCGTAAAGTCAAATACAGGTTAGACAATAAACTTAGATATACAGACATGTGATGGAAATCGAAAACGAATGAGTTTTAGAAGTCAATTTTTTCTTCATATTTCTGTATTGAAAAACTTTTATCACATAAATTATAAAGATATTGGGCTACTAAAGAGAATCTTACAACAAACATTTTAAAAATTAGATTATAAAGGCATTAAAATGTATTTCCAAAACTGATTCGTTTTCGATTTCCATCACATTCCTGATAGGCTGACTTCCTAAACGCATGTTGCTTTGTAGTAATACATTGCATTGTGTTCGTAAATGCAACCGTGTAAATTATGACAATGCATTTTGTTCCTATTTGCAACACTATTGTATTTAATATGCAAGAAAAAGCAAGATAGGCATCCAAAAAAATTTAGATGCAAAATACATAAATACAACACGCAATACAATGGCGACGCAAGAAGATAAGTAAGCGAATATTCTTATAATTTAATACATATATTTTTTATTGCATATTTACCTATTTACAGCAAAAAATTGACACATAATTACAAAAACCTATTAATAGATTCCAGATTGGAAATGGAAAAGCAATTTCGTGTTTTTGGAATTCTCTTTGTAATTTTTGGTTACTTTTGTAATCCAGCAAGTCGTTTCTTTTTTCTTTTGATTATTTTGCAGCAGCTTGGAAGCCATGGCCGCACAGAACAAACAAATATTGCAATAAAATATTCTATTCTTCCGCCATTGCTTACTTTATTTTGAATAGTAATACATTGTATATAAATGTTCCTAAACGTTTATAGGGTTACAAAGTATTAGTATGCAACGTATTTAAAAAGTAACTACACAATGTATCAACTTGGTATTAATACTGTATTGATACATTGTAAATATATGTTTAGGAAGTCAGCCTATGAATTATAAACAAATTTTATGTATAATATTAAAATGTATTTGCTTTCAGGTCAACTCCTTGCCCCAATGTGAAACACGGCGAGGAGTGGGGTGAACCTAGCAATTGTGAAGCAGGCGACAATTGTCAGTATTGTCATACTCGTACGGAACAACAATTTCATCCGGAAATCTACAAGTCTACCAAATGCAATGATGTTCAACAGGCTGGTTACTGTCCTCGTAGTGTATTTTGTGCATTTGCCCATGTTGAACGTAAGTACTCTATTCATTTTGCTTTCTCTATTCAATCTCTGTGGTTATTTAATTCTTTTGTAATGTTATACTACTATTCATGTTATATTCATATGTACATATGTACATATATGTATGTACATATATAATTTTATATACGTATATACTTTTCCAATTGGTGTGCTTTTTTCCACAACCATTTTATTATTGAAATACTTCAATAATATGATTTCTCCATTAAGTCTCGGCCTTTTTATCAAAATTTTAGTCTTTTAGGTTTTAATATTTTTACTTTAGTATTGAGAATATTGAAGAAAAAAACCATGGAAAGATTTTGGATTATAAAGCCAAATATTTTCAGTGTTTTACTTATGGATTTTTTATAAATTCTTTAGTTTCGATTTATATGGTGTTTGTTTTTTATTTTCATGTAAATGAGAACTTTTTTAGGTAATTAAGTAATAAAATTATTAATAAAAGCTACTAATACGCATGTATTGTAAAAAGGCACAATTTTGTAAAGCATAGGTATATCTATATATGTAATTCTAAGATTTCTTAAATACAAAATTTTCTTCCCGAAATATTGCTCAATTATACATAAATGCCTATAAAATTGGAATATCAAAATTCAGCAAAAATAAGTTCTATGCAAAAATAAATCGCAAAACGCAATTTTTTTTAGTTCGGTCCATGTTTGACCATACACCCCATATAAAGTCCACTTTCAAAATTCACTTAAATACGTATAAAACAGATATAAATAATGTTCAACGGTTAAAATTTGACATAAATAATCCTTATAGGTAAATAAATTGTTGTACTAAATTTTATGGCGGTCGGCCTAGAATTGGTCATAGCTCCCATACGAGGACCACATCTGAAAAAGACATTTATCCCTATATATATTGTATAAATATCGGTACCGACTCAAAACTTTGCACAGATCATTTACATATATACAAAAATCATCTCACAAAATTTTGTGAATATCGGTCTATTTTTAACCGTATGCCCCATATAAAGCCCTCTTCCGAAAACCACATTAATACTCATAAATCTTTTATAAATGAGGGTACCAATCCAAAATTTTACACGGATCATTTACATACATGCCTAAATCAATCTGCTGGATTTTGAGAATATCGGTCCATATTTGTCAATATCCCCCACCTAAGGTTCACTCTCGAAATCAACGTTAATACTAATCTTCCAAATCCAAATAAATCTTCAATAATTCTGTCAGACATGCTTCCGAGAAGTTTGCTGTCTAAAATCAGCAAAATCCGTCCATAAATAACAGAGATATGAGCAAAAATCCGAGACAGCCTCTGAAAATTTCATCAAAAAGACTATGTGTATTAATATTGTTACGAATAATTTCATAAACAGATAGCGCTGATCAAACAAAGTGTTTAAGTATGTTCTTAAACCAAAATAATAAACATAGTGTTTAAGTGTGTTCTTAAACCGTAATATAAGCGTGTAAAAAGTGTTCGAAAACTTTAAGTGTGTTCTTAAACCGTAATATAAGTGTGTAAAAAGACAGAATCACTTTCTGAGTCGATTTAAAGATGTCCGTCCGTCCATCCGTTGGTCTGGCTGGCTGGCTGGCTGGCTGGCTGGCTGGCTGGCTGGCTGGCTGTCTATGTAAAACTTGTGCGCAGAGTACAGGTCGCAATTTTGAAGATATTTTCATAAAATTTGGTAAGTGATACTTTTTCGGCCCAAGGATGGATGGGATTGAAACTGGTGGAAATCGGTCCATTATTTCACCTGGTCCCCATATAAAAGTCCTCCCGAAATTGGGGTTTACCGCTCATAAATGTTTGAATTATGTAAGGAAACAAACAAATTTCATCACAAATAAGTGGTAAATGAAGCCAACTCACATCTACAAATTTTGTGAAGATCGGTCCATAATTAGTCGTAGCTCCTATATAAGTCCCACTTCCGAAAATCACTTTAAAGAGCATAACTCTCTCAAAAATGTTGGTATCCAAATAATATTGAACACAAATATGTTTCGTACATATACATATAACATGGTAGAATTTTATGGCAATAGGTCCATAATTAATCGTAGCTCCCATATAAGGTTCATTTCTAAAAATCACTTAAAAGAGCATAACTCTTTTAAAAATGTTGGTATCCAAACAATATTGAACACAAATATGTTTCGCACATATACATATAATATGGTAGAATTTAATGACGATCGGTCTATAATTAGTCGTAGCTCCCATATAAGGCCCACTTCCGAAAATCACTTAAAAGAGCATAACTCTCTTAAAAATGTTGCTATCCAAATAATATTGAACACAAATATGTTTCGTACATATACATAGAACATGGTAGAACTTTATGACGATCGGTCCATAATTAGTCTTAGCTCCCATATAAGGCCCACTTCCGAAAATCACTTAAAAGAGCATAACTCTTTTAAAAATGTTGGTATCCGAATAAAATTTAACAAAATTGAGTTTCTTATGTACAAATAGGATGACACCTACTTTTATAATACCCTCTTCGTAATTCACTTTAACCTCCATAAATCTTTTAAAATTATTTACATCGAGATAAAGTTTAACACACATAATATTTATATTCACGGAAGTCTTGGCATTAAATTTTTGGATGATCAGTCCATAATAGGTAATATCTCCCATATAGCGCCCATATCTGAAAAACTGTTTTATTGATATACTGGGTGGGTGTAGGGTATTATATGGTCGAACTTGACCGACTATACTTTCTTACTTGTTTTTAATTGTGTTTGTGTACATTTAAATAGATAAAGACTCGTTATATTTTCTACAACATACTTTACGCTTTTATTTTGCAATTAAAAAGAATCCGGTTTATTTAAAGGAAATAAACCACCGTTTTTAAAAGGTAAAAACATAACAATATAATATATATAGTATGTATGTATGTATATAATATAATTGTGCATCCACAACAAAGGTGAAGGGTATATAAGATTCGGCATAGCCGAATATAGCACTCTTACTTGTTTTATTTCAATTACATTTTAAAAGTTCTCTTTTTCATGGAAAAGTCTTTAACATTAACTTAATTTATTCATTTAACATTTAATTATCATATTTCTTTTGCAAAAAAATAACAAAAATCTTTAGTAATTAATTGGTAGACAAAATAAAAAAAATTGATTTGTGCTTTATCGTTTTTCACTCTTTTATTTATTTATCCTGCATCATTAATGTCATACGTGTCAAAACCAATAAAATAATAATAATTCCAAAAATATCTATAAACGAAATCATCATTATCTTACAAAAAAAAAAAAAAAAAAAAAATAAACATGATGGTAACTCAAAATTCAACATTTGCCTGACCAAAAATTCTTAATTCAATGATACCGAAAACAAATCTGTATAAACAAAACCCAAAACTAGCCTATATTGTCACAGAGGAGAAGACCCGTGATTTAGATGCGATTACAACAAATTTAGCTCTAAGTGATTTAATATCTAATGCTTTGCCTGATATCAAAACTAAGGATGCAACAAACAACAAAACAGGACTAATGACAATTGGCGAAAATGTAGGTATTTTTTCAAATTTGAACAAAATGAACAAAAACTAAAAAAAAACTCCCTGCTTTTCTTACCTTCACTTAATCTCCAACCCATTCCCATTAGTACTACTATTTATTATACTCATTACAATAAAACACAGCAAAATATGAAAACAAATATTGCCTTAAGAAAGGAATAATTTTAAAACAATACTAAATAATACACACATTTTAAATTCGATATGCATTTTTAAAGCATTTTTTTCCAACGAGTCGGTCGGTTATTATTCAAAGTTTATGAAAAAAGCTAATTTAATTATTTTATAACTTAGGACAAATGGTTTTCGTGAAAAAGGTTTTTTGTTAAAAATCTTTTTTTGTGAAAACTGTGTTTTGATAAAAGGCTTTTCCTTGAAAAACTTTGAACAATGTATAAAAAAGTTTTATGATAAAAAGCTTTTCTTTTCGTTCAAATGCTTTTTTGATTGATATTTGAAAGTTTGTTTTTGGTAAAATTGTATTTTGATAAAAATATTTTCGTTATTGAAAAAATTTGTTTGATGAAAAAATATTTTTGGAGTTTTGTAGAAAAACCTTTTTAGCGAACAAGTTTTCTTTTGTTTGTTAAAATTAGTTATTGCTATATTTCCAAACAAATTAAAAATTACTTTATTATTATTAAATTATTTTATTATATTAAAACTAAAATATATAAATTTCGAACATTTTAAAGTCAACATAAACTTTGAACGCAGACAGGTTGCACTAAGAATATTAAAATTTTTTTATTTATAAGGATTTGAGCTAAATATGGGATTCAGATAGGAATTTTTTATTTATGAATTTGACTATGATTTTCTAATTCGAAACAATTCAACATTATAATAATTTACATAGTTTTCTGAATTTAAACTCAGTAGTTGCGCCAGAAAACATCTACTTGTGTTTGTGATTATTTCAGAGGGATATTTCAAAATCATAAAACATACATTGGGCAGGTGCCGAAATAAAACTCAAAAGAATATTCATTAATTTATGTGTAACTTAACTTCATAAAACCCCCCAACAAATTAACACAAAATCACTTTCCTATATTTTAGTTTACATTTCATATCATAAAATAGCTCTCTCTACCTTTACCCTATTCCACTGCAAAAATGTTCATTAATTCATGCCAAAACAAAGTACATATACATCACAACTACTCTACTCTCCTATTCTGTACACAAAATATTTAAAGAATTTAATTGAAATTTATTTACGTGATGTGAACATTTAGTCGTATTTGTAGTTTAATTTTGCTGCTTTTCTTCTATACTTTTTCCGATCTTTTATCATTTACATGTTTATCATTATTTTACCATGTTGTTTTTTGTAGTTATTGAATATTGATGGTAATGATTCCACCAATAATATGTTGGTTAATGCATTGGAGAAATCCGCTAATCAGAGCAAATATTTAAACTTCTCCTTGCCAATGGACAGAATTTGTGAGTATAACAAAACCATACAAACCAAAACAAAACAAAAATGTGTGTGTGTGTTTTTTTTTTATCGAGATTGAATTTCTATTTATTATTAGATATGGTTGTGGATAAATTGCCAGAATGTTGTAAACGATTTGAAGAATTTGAAATTAGTTAAGGAAAACAAAAAGGCCTTATAGCATGATTTTGTTTATTTTATTTATTAAACTTTTCTTAATTTATTAAATATGTTTAATTGGAATACATACATACAAGTTATCAACGTTTCATTTTTAATTGTTTAAGTTTATGTAGCAGTAATACAATACAGTATATACATATGTATGTTTTATTTATATTATTAATTCATTGTTTCCCCTATAAAGCCTGTTCCATGGATGAGCAACGTGATAATGCTTTGTCGGCCAGTTTAGCTAATAGCAGTCTAATGACACGTTCCTCAGCACCCATTAACATTCCGAATTCGGCTCTTAATAATTCTTTAGGTGGTAAGTTCTTTCTCTTACTTTTATGTTGATTACGATTTAATTTAATAATTTTATTTACACTACAGATTTCAATTCCGGTGGTTTTGCTGTCAGCATTCCTTACAGTCCTACCAACCACTCAAATCTATTCAATGTTGATGCATTCAATTATGGCGGTTCCAATTCAAATAAACATAGCAATTCCCTTTCGGCTGCCAATCAAAATGATTGTAGTAATAATTTCTTTTTCCCCTCTCATATCATATCGCCCGGTTTTAACGATGGCCTCTCCATTAGTCCCTCGGTTCGTTTGTCCGAATTGAATAATTTAACCGATGATTTAAATAGTGGCTCGGTGGGCAATAGTTTAACCACAAACAAAAATGCATTTTCATTGCAATCGTTGCATACGCAAAATAATGGTGACGTCAATCGTATGACTTTGGAATTGATGACTACAAAGGCTCAATTGTTGAAATTGACCAGAAGTATGGAAGATATTTCACGCAAGGTAAGTTGGTTTGGAAGCGGGCTACAATGGATGTAAATGTAAATATAGTTAAGTTAAGAACAAAAATACTTTCCTATTTGCCCCAGGAAAACCTTTTTGGGTTGAAACATTAACCATTGTTCACATAAATTTCGTAGCATAAATGTTATCACAGCAAAACAGTGATTACAATGTCTGGATATGTTTCTAATATTGTGCTCGCGAAAGAATCTGTAGTCTTTGTTCCTAAAAAGTCTTTGTTTATAACAAAATTTCTGAAAAATGTTTCTGTTGAAATTAAAAAGTTTATCTAGACACTAGGTTGGCATCACTTGAATTATTTTATGTCAGCCCTGTTCTCCATTCTCTTTTTGTCATCAAATGAACAAAGTGTGTTTTTGAAAAATCCATAAGAAATAACCTTGAGACAAGTATAAATCACAATAGGTTATGGGCACAGGAAATTCAAGATAATAGAAAAGGTATTTGATATCGAAAAATTAACTGGTAGAGAAAATACCATCAATGAAGTTTGCTGTGGAACATGCGATAAAGTTGCAGGGTTTTTGGAAAGCTGTGGAAGAGAAAGCGATGTCAATTTTGGTGTTATACATATCGGCAAATTTGTATGTGGGTCAATTTCAAAAAAAAAAAAAAAATGGACGAGTTTTGTTTTGCTTATTTTTAAAGTTTTTCAATTCGCGTGTAATAGTGGCCAATTTATATAGAAATTGATAAATAATCCGATGGTATTTTTAGGCTCTCAAAAAAATCAATATTTTTGGATTTTTTTTAGGTTTTATATGATTTCTATCTTGAGCGTCACACACCAATTATGTATAAAAAATCGCTAAAAATGCAAAAATATTTGAAATTCAAGCTTACTACGATGTTCTTTTGTGTCTCAAGATTGACTTTTGTGAAAATCACCTTTTCGATTATAAACAAAAAATCATGATTCAACTTAATTTTTAATTTTTTTTAAAGTGACTAGTTATTTTAAAATTTTAAGGTGAAAATATGTAAATTTTTGTTAAAAAAAAGACTTGAACTTAGAGGTTACTTGCAAAATAAAAGGCTTGTAACAATGTATTTACAAAAACTCCTATTATAAGCGTTTTAAGGAAAAAAAACCAAGTGTGACGCTCAAGATATTTACGTGACGATCAAGAGATTTTGTTGCACGTAATCAAGAAATAATGCCAAATTTAAAGTTTAACGAAAAAAAGTTTATTCTTTTACAAAAAGTAAATAAAAAAAAAAAAACAAAAATTCTTCAAAAAACAAAAATTTTCATACAAAACTAAACATGTACATATTCTTTGATGTCTTTAGCAAAAATGGAAAAAAGGAAGTAATTCTTGAAGAAACTTGTACACATATGTAAATATTTGACCAAAACAATCACGTATGTGATGGAAATCAAAAACGAAAACGAGTGAGTTTTTAAAGTCCATTTTAAAGTATGTATTTCTAATCAAATTTTTGTTTTAAGATTCTCTTTAATAGCATATTTTGTGGGATAAAACTGTTTCAATACAGAAATATTACGAAAAAATTAACTTCTGAAACTTACTCGTTTTTAATTTAATTTATAAATTTTCATTCGAATTCTTATTCTGAATCTGTATAAACTTCATGAAATGACAAGCGGCTTTGTTTTTTTTTTTCATTCTCATTAATTTTTACCAATTTCGAATTAAGTTTGTTGCAAAAACAGAATCAGTCAGTAGCAATAAAAATTAAACTCAAATATACCACGATTATACCTTTATTTTTCTTACTTTTATATTCGTCATTACGCGCTTTATCAAGCTTTGTATTCTCTCGATATCTCCGTGCTCTTTCAGCCGCCGTTAATTTTGTTGTTTTACTCTTGAAAATTGAAAAATAAAATAAAAATTAAGCATTTTAAGCTATGAAGCAATATATATCAAAAGTGATGCTCATGAAATAATCAGGCATGTGATGGAAATAGAAAACGAAAACGAATGAGTGTTAGAAGTCAATTTTTTAGTAATAATTCCGTATTGAAAAACTTTTATTACATAAAATATAAAGATATATATAGCTTTTAAAGAGAAATTTTAAAAATTAGATTATAAATGCATTAAAATGTATTTCAAAAACTGATTCGTTTTCGATTTCGATTTCCATCACATGCCTATTTTGGTTTTTTTCGTTTCGTATTTCTCAAATTCACAAATTATAAAAAAATGAGTTGAAACCATGTAAACAATGATTGTCAACTTCAATTTTTTACATTTAATATATTCACTTTTAAAAAAATTAGCGTGACGCTCAAGAAATTTTATCACACCTTTACCATGGTGTTCACAAAAACTACACAAATGCACACTTTTTTTAATAGGTTTTTTTTCGCTTTTTCACTTTTGTAATAATTAAAGTTTGTACTTTCCTTACGTTATTTACTTTATTTAAACTTGAAATTGAAAACTAGTAATATTACTTGATTTATCAAAAAGTGACGCTCAATGCAAATTGTGGGGACAACATCGTTACATATTCCTCGCTGATCACTTTCACATTTTTTTTTTTTTTTTTTTTTTACCTAAAATAGTAGTTTAAAGTGCGGGGACACTAAAATTGCGTTTTTTTTAAATTGACCCATGTACACAAAGGTGTATTAACAGCAAATGATATTTGGAATAAACTCCAAGCTCCAACATACGATAATTCGTGTTTGGCGCGACTAACAACAACGCAGTTGACTAATTGTAAGACATAAGTGAGTATGTTAACACAATGATAGACACCGTATAGAAGCTCAATCAAATAGGTTTCAAAATTAATGATGAATGAATTGAGAGTCTTCTGTTAAGTGGTTTACCAGAATATTTTGGCCAATGATAATAGCTATTGAAAGTAGCAAAATAAAAGTTAATTCGGATACCATTAAAACAAAATTGCTGCAAGATTTTGATACGTACAACAAATTTGATACAACCGGAGAATCGGCCTTTTTTGCAAATAAAAAAGGTAAAATTTATCCAGAAAGATATAGAAATATTATATGTTTTAGTTGTAAAAAAGGAGGGACATATTGCTAAATTTTGTAAGGAGGCAAAGAAAAACAAAAATGGCGGGAACAGTGAAAAAACGCTAGCAGCGCAGTTTGCAGAAAATTACAGCAGAGCCGACGACGTATGGCTGATTGATTATGGCGCAACAACACACATGGTGAATTCTCAGCATTTATGTACATATTTGTAAGTTTAAAGAAAATTAATGCAGATGATTCTGTAACTGTAGCTAATGACAGTAAAGTCAAAGTTTTTGGTATTGGTGATGTACATATGTATTCAACACGAAGTGAACAACAAGTTGGAATATTTGACAATAAGAAATGTACTATTTGTACCAGAACTTTCTGCTAATTTAGTATCTGTCGGCCAATTTAAGGTGCATATACACTACGTGTTTTTTACATTGTATATGTCAAATTTTACATAACGGAGTAAAAACATGTAGTTCGTGACGTCAAAAGACAAAATTTCAATAATTTTTAAAAAATAAAATAATTTTTTTAAATGTTTTAATACAACTTGTTTTTTGGCAACTTGAAAAAATTATAAATATTTATCGCTTTTTTGGACTTAGTTTTTACCATCTTCCGTTTTTAAAAAATTGCAAAATTCATTACAAGTGTACTCAGGTCGATTCAAATAACTTGAAGTTGCTTCTTTTATACACTAAGCAAAATATTTGCTATCAAATAAGAAATTGTTCCCTAAAAAAAAAAAAAAAAAAAAATTAAAAAAAGTACAAAAGGAAGTATAGAGGCTGAAAAAAGTACATTTGCGTACTTCTTTACGTCTTATGCAGACAGAAGTACAATTAGTAAAAATGTAGAATTAATAAATAGAATAATTCTCCATTCTATTTTTGTACATTAAATGAACGTTTGTTTTTTAATTCATAAAAAATAACCTTGAGACAAGTATAAATCACAACAGTTTCCACCAGATCCTGTAATATGGCCGTATTTTATGTGAACAGTGTTTTTGAGCAAGTTTTTTTTTTGTTATACATATTTCTATTCGATTTATTTTTTTTTTAATTTCTTATAGTTCAACTCTGCTAAACAGGAGGCATTGGAATGGAAAGATCGCTATGAAGCGGCACAAAAACATATGAATTTATCAACCGAACTAAGAAATTTATCAATACATAAATTAAAACAACTACAGGTAAGCAGATTAAATGAACTATAGGCAATTTAATTACTCAGCCATTAATATTAATTATTAATTATTATATTTATATTTATTTTAGTCAAAATTACGCACAGATTTGGAAGATGTTGAAAAAGTTTTATATTTGGAAAATGCCAAGAAATGTATGAAATGTGAAGAAAATAATCGCACAGTTACACTAGAACCATGTAATCATTTCATTCTATGCGATTCTTGTGCTATTTCCGTAACAGAATGTCCCTATTGTCAAATGCCAGTAGCCACAACCCACACCTAAACAAATTTGAAACAGCGGCACAAACATGTTGCAACATAAACCGTTAAACGAATAAAGTTAAAGCAAGTGTTAAATGAAAAAGGTAGGCATTTGTTTAATTTTTTTGGTTTAAGTTAAAACGATTATAAACTTATTTCTTTACCTAAAATAAACAATAAATTAAAAAAAATTATAATAAATACAAACTAACAAATTTATAGGTACACATATTTTTAAAAATTTATTGAAATAAACAAATAAGAGCGAAACAAATTTATGAAAATATACTACTTACTATATGAAAACAATACAAACAAACAGAAACATTTTAAACGAAACTGCTTCAAAAATAAATAATTTCTATTCTGATTGCTTTATTTTAGCAACTATCCTTTTTGTAACAAATTGACAATTGAAGTATTTATATTTATATAAAAATATTTTGTGTTTTCTATTTTACTTTACGAATAACCAATTTAATTTTGTTTTATGTATGTTTATATCTCCACAAAAATATACCTTACCTCTACATAGTTATATTTTTTAAATTTTCTAACAACTAGATATTTACTTATATGTATTAAGCAAACATAGATTTGTATTTATATTGTATTAAACAAAAAATAATTGATAGTTTCCAAGACAAAAAAAAAATATAGTTTTTTTTTTTAACAAAATTGAAAATTTCCTTTTATGGTAAAATTTTATATGTATTAATAAAAGGAAAAAAGAAGAAACAAATGACCACAAAAGTTACTAATTTCTTTATCGAACAATTAAATATGTAGTTATTTTTAAAATATTAATTATAGCCCTTACAATATTTATTATTTTTATTACTCGAATTTTTTTTTATTATTAGCTAGTATACAAACGATTCATATAGATGAAATATTGCCAATTTCTTGTGAAATTTTTCATAATTATTGGAATAATTTTTTTTTTGAATTTTTAGGAATTTATTAAATTTTTTTAGGAATTTTTTTTTTCAAATTTTAAATTAGGTATTTGCAAAATAAGTTCGAACTAAAATTTTCGTATAAAAAGTATCTGGCGTGAAATGTAACAAATATTAAGTGGAATACAACTAAATCAGCATTAATTGTAATTTGTAATAAGTTTATTTTGAAAAATTTTCGAAATTGTAAACGTTTCTTGTACAAGTGCTAACACTTATTTTAGTTTGATCTCTGAGATTACACAAAAGCTCATTTTAGTTAAACACACAAGTCTGTCGTTTTCACAAGCAATCGCCTATCTCTAAAACCCAATTGTTCAGGAGAGCAAACAAACGTTATTTCTTAAATTACGGACGCGGTGAAATATTTTTTCCAATTTTTTTTTAATGGGTTTGTATGTGATGGAGTTATAAGCTATATATACAATTTTGAGACAAAAATTTCGGGTGGAGGATATACTACAGAGGGATGAAAAACACATTTGATTTTAGACGACTTAAGTAGTGTGTGCATTAATAACAACTTATCTAAACATATGTTGTTTTCTACGAAAAATTAAGCTATTTAAAACCCACCCATGAAGAGTTAAGTTCTTATTCGGTGAAAATTTTTCAATTATATGCTTGTAGTTTTGGCTTCTGCTGTTGTTTATTTAAAGACAAATAAATTAAAGTACACTTGTGATTTTTTTTTATTACAATTCAATTGTATTACATGTTTTTTATTAAAATTCAATTGTATTATATGTGTGTATGAAGCTAAAACAAAAGTGCAATGTATTTCACGAAATAAAAATATGAAAACTAAAGGGATATTCAATTTTAATTAAATCATTTATATTAAATTATATTTTGTGCTCTATTTCTGCTCTTTCGGATGCCTTAAGATTTTTATAAAAATTATGGAATATATGTGGAATTAATGGCAATAAGTGTATTAAGTCTTTCTTTTTTTCCATAGAAATTGGAATTGTATTTTCATTTAATACATTGAGTTTGTACTCTGTAACATCAGCGATAGTAGTTTTCTTTTTTTTTTTTTAATATTAATTTTAACAGCATTACTTACTACCGAAAGTTTCTTTGTATTCAATTCTGTTAAAATAGCCTTTTTTCTAAGAAATGTTTCGGATATTTCTCCACAATACTTTTTCGCCATCTATATTTTTTGTTGCTTTCTGAAAAATAGTTTTAAATAAAAGTCCAAAGTTATAGAAATCGCTGTTTTCCATTTCGATGACTGTAAATTTGTTTGATCTGCTGCCGCAAGATTTTATTAATTGTATGCAATCATGGGGATGGAATATTTCCAGCTTATTATTTTTCTTCTTTCGTTCAATTACACTGTGATCGCTGTCACATTCTAAATGTGTGTGGCCTGGTTCCAAAAATTTTTGCTCAATAATTTCTACATTAATTCCACTTTGGTTTATAAGAAGAACGAACATAGCACTAACATTATTGTTCTTGTTTTGACCGGAACAAGTATCTGAATAAATCACCACATGTTTTCTCAGATCCATATTCATTTTGAAAAATTTCCACACGCACGATGCTATTTCGTTCGCTCCTCTACCGCTAACAGTTTCATCCCAAACAAAACAGTAAGTCTGATTAGTCGTACAGTTTCTAATTGTGGAATTGAATGTCCAGAGAGATCTTTTATAAAACGCTATAGAAGAATTAAGATATGGCGTCGGTAAACATTTTTGCAGATCCATATATAAAACAGTTTTGGTGACGTCTGACTTGTCAAATTTTTTGTTTGCATATGCGGTTTTGGCTAATTCCTGATGTTTATTTTGATCGTGAATGAACTGATTTTTAATCTCATCCGATTTGGCATACTTTATGGATATATGAAATTCGTCAGACTTTGCACAAGTATCTAAACTTGGTTTTTTAAACTTTAATTTTTGCTTTTTAAATAAGCGACGGTAGGTAGCATAAGATGCTACATATTGTCTGTTCTCTTATAAAGATTATACATTTTTAGCAAGTTCAAGTTTTCAGCTAGAAACATTTGATTACTATGTTCTTTAGTGTAATGCGATTCATAAGCAGGAAATGATTTAATGTGTGCAATTATATCGTCCTTTTTAGCTTGCGGTATTTTATTGCCAGAAGTTGAAGTTTTTCTCCGCTGATCATATAAATCTTTTTTTTGAACCATTTTATCTTGAACACTGCGTACAAAACTTTCTGACTCTCCATACACATCAAGGAAGCATTTTTTGCAAACATATACGGGCGAGTCACCAACAAAAATTCGAAATTTAAATACGTTGTTACGTTGAATTTTCTTATTACTATGTATTTTTGTCTTCGATTGCGTCAAAGAATTTTCAATACGTCTGTAGATGTAACTAACGCGTGAGGAATATTTACCTAAGTCCCAATATTCCTTAAATAGTAACAAACGGCGTTGATCAGATATCTTTTCTCTGCATTGCAATCGACATAGGGACAGTTCTTTGCTTTGCCGCTCAGATACAGTTTTACCATTTTTTAGTGACGTGTACGTTATGCCCGAATTTCTTTTCATCTTAGTTTCTTCAGCTTTTTTTCTGTATGAACTTTTAATCGTCCCACCGTTTTCATTGTTTGATGTTTGTTCACCTTTAAATTAATAAGTTTTATACCAAAACAGACAGTTTTTATATTTCAATTCATACCATTTGTATGGAGAGCTCTAAACGCCTCGCTGCCACAAAAAGTGTCTTCCCCATGTGCACTATTTTCTCCACTGTCTTTTTGAGATTCGTTACATTCATCGTTTGTTTCAAACTCTGCCAATATTCTTCTAATTTTTGGTGGAATGCCTAAATAGTATTGATCAAAATGTACACTATTAGTTTAATTTATATAAACTATTAAAATTTATTTCGTATTTACCACTAATCCTATGAGAACTATCTTCCATTTCTTCCGATATATCACTTATTAACACTTTAACTTCTATTTAACTCAGGAAAATTGTGAAAGCGGTGCGCGTGCATTAAACACAAAAGCAGAAACTCAAATGACACAATCCATTCTACTTCACTTATCTACTCAATACATTTATTTATTTTTCATTGGAAACAACATAACGGGACATAGAATTTGCAAACAACCGCTTATCAGGTGCTGCAGTGTCTGCAAAAGTCAACAAAAAACACACAAGAAAACTTAAGTGGTTATTAACAGAAAAATTGTTAAAACACAATTTCAATTTGTTTTCAGAAATAACAACTTAAATACACATGTGCGACTTTCTACGATAATAATTACGCTTAAACTGAACTTATGCCAACATAAGTTTTTGGTTATGAAAACTTTTTTAAAAATCGTTGCAGTTATGTTGTTTCTAGCAAAAAAAAGTCGTAACGGTACTTTATTTTGGAAAACAAATTATACACTTAAAAAGATCCGTTAAAATAATACAATTTGCCACCATTAACTCAAAATCGAAAAAATGGACTTAGGCGATTGCTTGTGAAAACGACAGAAGTAAGCTTACATACACTACGTGTGTTAAGGTAGCGTAAGCAGAGTTGCTGGGAAATTTGAATATCTTCCATGACTGGCTTAATATACAATATATTTCGAAAATGTTTTCTTTCAAATTGAATTCACACAATAACCCCGGAAGTTTCATTTAAACATCTTTTTTAACATTTGCATACACTTTTTTTGTAGTTCAAAATCCAATTTTCTATTTACCTTGGTATCCTCGATCGTATGACTTGAATTACTTTGTGACAATAACTTCAAATTAATATTCTGGTTTTAAATGACAAATTTTATTAGCGCTTGATAATAATTTATTTATCTAGATAAGTAGCCAGTAACTAAGATAAATATATTTTAAATTTGGAAACAGCAGAAATCGTTATTGCTTTCATACAGCTTCGTGAAATAATGCATTAAAGTAAGACGAAGGATTGCCTATTGCTACCTGGAAGCGCTAAATCAAACTAAATCAGAACATTTAGACTAGAAATCAACAACAGATTTCGCCATCAAAATTCGTTTTCAATTATTACTACTAAAAATGTAATGATCGAAAAGCTGTGAATGCAAATTTTAGGTGGGGAAGTGTTGGCACTTTATTTTTCAATTAATTTTGACAAGCATATCTTTCGAACAACACTGTGGTATAAGTGATGCTTAGACTAAAAGTTTTCAAAAACAGTGTAAAAAGTATACAAAATCGAACGATTTTCTTTTCGAAACACAATAGGACTATTGTGTATAAAAGATAACATTTCCCAGTATTAAACTTGGAAGCTTTCAAAACCGCAGAAAGAGTGCACATTTACCCGGAAGATCTCCTAGTGTCTGTCTGCAATAATAAAAAAATTTAGCAAAATCGAAGTCGAAATGAAAAATATGAAAATTGTCACAAATAATAAGATTCATAATCTGTCTCCAATTTGTAGACACTAGGCCCATTAATTTTTTCATCTTTGATCTGTCAGAAACCAACCAATTTTTTCGCAGCTATCTTCCATAGGACACACCAGAGTGGTCTTGAACACTAAAATGTCTCCTTTAAAAACCAATCCTAGCGTTCGCCAAAACATGACGCTGCATCTCACTCAAACGTACGGCAGGTGCATATCCAATGCATTTAGAATTTCAATCTCTTGCTAATTCGTTGGGCTGCCAATCAGGACCAATTTCTGGATCCTCAGTGAAAGCAATATCCTGAGATACGCGTTCGGCAACCAATGTGATATTCGGATAAGAAGCAGTAAGATAAAAGTTCTCGTCCATTAAACGAAAGTAGCCGTCGTCTCCATAAAGATAAGGCTTTATGTTGAATTTAGATTCAACGCTTGATGGAATAGTAAAATTGCCAAATCCAGCTAAATACAAAACTATAGATTTTGGGAGAATATAGTTTCCCTCTGTGTATATCATCTCAATCAATTCCAATTCATGTGTAGTCAAACTATATTTGTTTTTCTTCTTCAAATATAAGGCACGCGTCCAGGCAAAAACCGTCACATAGTAGGTGTACATCTACAGGGAGATGGAACGCTTAAAATTTAACGACTGAGCGCAAAAATTCTCATACGTCTCGTTAATTAGGGTGCTCAGGCCTTCAAACCCCGTATAATGATTTACCTCTTCTGCAATAGGCACAAGTTCTTTAGCCGCTGAAGGACAAAAAGCCTCTAAATAAAGAGGATCATTCTTTAGTTCCGAAGAAGTCCGGGAAAGATGCTGTCCAGTCGGTGGTTCTCTAGCTACCACTGGATTCCTAACATTATCCCTTGGGTTATTCGAGATTCCGCCTCTACGGTAGGTAAAATTATTTCTATTTCCTCTATTCCCATTCCGTCTCTCATTTTTCTGTCTGTTGCCATTATTATTATTATTTTCGCTGCCATATCCATTTCGATTGCCATTTCCGTTGTCGTTTGAATAGTGTTGATCGCTTTCATTATATTGAGGAGCGTGTTCATCACGGCGTCCTGCGTAATTTCGAGAATTTTGACGATTCATCTTCTCGTTTTATATTCTTTTCTTTCTTTCTTTTCTGTAAATGCCTCTCCGAGGTCTTTAATTTTTTTAAGTTCTTTTTTCGCTGAACTGTGGGACTACCACTTCGTAAATTCTTTATTTAATATTGGTTTTGTGGGGCTTCCACTTCAGAAATGTTTATATCTTTCTGAAATTCAAAAATTAAATTATCTCTCCTCGAAGTGATACAATATACCCTTCTGTATTATAATACTGATAAGCAAATTCATGAGGGGAAGAAGCTGCGGAAGAAAGAATAAAATTTATAAGTTTTGTTTTAGATAAGCATCTATAATAAGTCAATTTTTCATATAGACTGTCAATTTACTCTCTAATATGGTTGACAGTATAGATTAATTTGGAATTTATATATGTCATTATATTTACATTTTCCCTAGTTTTTTAGGCTCATATTTTAGTAAGAAATGGGTATATGGAAATTCTGTTTAATTTTTATTGGATTTAGTAACTTACAAAATAAAAAATGTAAACTTTTCCAAAGCCGCACAAAAAATGTAAGGCTGAAAATTAAACTTAAACGACACCACGCAGTCAGGAAATTTGTAAACAAAATGTGAATGTCGGTTGAGTTATTTTTGTTTTGACTTTATATTGGTAACGGCACATCTGTCAGCTGTGAAATTTTTACAGAGGTTGGGAATCATGTTTCTTAATCGACTTTCATCAAAAAGTTAAAATCGGAAAAAGTGTTTGTACATATATCGAAAGAAGAAGTTAACGTTGTAGCTGGTGCCGCTGCAGCCCTTTGTTGTGCATTAACTTCTGTAAAATAAACGCGTTGTCCATTTTCGAGATGAATAGATAAATGCACAACAGTGGGATGACGTTCATGAATTGGATTCCTAAAATTCGCCAAACAGCTTCATTGCTGCTTATGTAAGAGGGGAGGCTTGGGAACTACTTTCTGGCCATCTATTTCGAATTGCCCTATCTGCTCGAGGTATACATTTAATACCTTAGGTGTAACTGTAAAACGTTTCTCAATACGGTTGACATATTCGATCTCGTGCGTGTCAACTATTTTTCCATTGTTCCGGCGCGCAGCATGTACTTTCGCCACAGCTTGGGCGGTCACAACCTTTTCCAAATTCTGGACATCTCTCTGGTGTCCCCCAGCCACACTGGGCTGTACTTTCTTAACATTGTAGAGGTAGTCAATAGTTTCACTACATACCTGATTGTTGCAACGTTGTACGTCTGCACTCCTCAAGAACTAACGCTAGGTTCTCTTCCGGAAAATAGGGTTTAGCGTCAAGCCGAGGCTTGAGCTTGTTCTCCACGGTCTTCTGGTTCAAGTGTTTTTTATGGGCAACACTTGTTCTTTGCTGCTTTGCTAGGAACCTTTCCCTTTCCTTGCTGAATGGGAGCTTGCAATCCAGTACTGTCCATAACTTCAGCGACTTTCTAAAGTGATGGGGTTTCAGGCATAAACACTTTTATAAATTGACAATGTCACAGAATTTAATTCCGTTCAGAAGTGGAATTAATTTCGTATTTTGCTTCTATAGAAAAAGTAAAAGGAAAATTTTTTTAGAATGAAACCTACATAGAAATGCTTAAAATTACAATTCCTCATAGCAAATTAAAAGTGGTTTTATTCCGAAAAAATATAGAATTAATTCCATTTCCGAACGTAATTAAATTCTGTGACATGGCTGAATATTTGGCCATCCTTCAACTGCTTTTCTTTGCTTGCGACGCTGAAATTTTCTAGTTGATGAGTTGTTCCACGTATAGTATGTTGGAATTTCAGCACACAGCAAAATTTGAGCAAAGGAATCATTTGTACATATATCGAAAGAAGAAGTTAACGTTGTAGCTGGTGCCGCTGCAGCCCTTTGTTGTGCATTAACTTCTGTAAAATAAACGCGTTGTCCATTTTCGAGGTGAATAGATAAATGCACAACAGTGGGATGACGGTCATGAATTAGATTCCTAAAATTCGCCAAACAGCTTCATTGCTGCTTATGTACCGGGTCATTTGATTTTGATTTGACCGAATTGCAATACTCGACATTAATATGCGTTTTGTAAGTTTTTGAAAGCCTTCGGTGACGTGACGTAATCTATGATGTGCTGATTGACGGTGGCAATACCTACCATCGTCACACCATCTGGACCGTTGCGGGTCAGTGATGTCAGAAACTTTCCAGCTGACAATCGGGAGAAAGACAAAGAGGGGAGGCTTGGGAACTAATTTCTGGCCATCTATTTCGAATTGGCCTATCTGCTCGAGGTACACATTTAATACCTTAGGTACAACTGTAAAACGTTTCTCAATACGGTTGACATATTCGATCTTGTGCGTGTCAACTATTTTTCCATTGTTCCGGCGCGCAGCATGTACTTTCGCCACAGCTTGGGCGGTCACAACCTTTTCCAAATTCTGGACATCTCTCTGGTGTCCCCCAGCCACACTGGGCTGTACTTTCCCAACATTGTAGAGGTAGTCAATAGTTTCACTACATACCTGATTGTTGCAACGTTGTACGTCTGCACTCCTCAAGAACTAACGCTAGGTTCTCTTCCGGAAAATAGGGTTTAGCGTCAAGCCGAGGCTTGAGCTTGTTCTCAACGGTCTTCTGGTTGAAGTGTTTTTTATGGGCAACACTTGTTCTTTGCTGCTTTGCTAGGAACCTTTCCCTTTCCTTGCTGAATGGGAGCTTGCAATCCAGTACTATCCATAACTTCAGCGACTTTCTAAAGTGATGGGGTTTTCAGGCATAAACATTTTTATAAATTGACAATGTCACAGAATTTAATTCCGTTCAGAAGTGGAATTAATTTCGTATTTTGCTTCTATAGAAAAAGTAAAGGGAAAATTTTTTTAGAATGAAACCTACATAGAAATGCTTAAAATTACAATTCCACATAGCAAATTAAAAGTGGTTTTATTCCGAAAAAATGTAGAATTAATTCCATTTCCGAACGTAATTAAATTCTGTGACATGGCTGAATATTTGGCCATCCTTCAACTGCTTTTCTTTGCTTGCGACGCTGAAATTTTTTAGTTGATGAGTTGTTCCACGTATAGTATGTTGGAATTTCAGCACACAGCAAAATTTGAGCAAAGGAATCATTTGTACATATATCGAAAGAAGAAGTTAACGTTGTAGCTGGTGCCGCTGCAGCCCTTTGTTGTGCATTAACTTCTGTAAAATAAACGCGTTGTCCATTTTCGAGGTGAATAGATAAATGCACAACAGTGGGATGACGGTCATGAATTGGATTCCTAAAATTCGCCAAACAGCTTCATTGCTGCTTATGTATCGGGTCATTTGATTTTGATTTGACCGAATTGCAATACTCGACATTAATATGCGTTTTGTAAGTTTTTGAAAGCCTTCGGTGACGTGACGTAATCTATGATGTGCTGATTGACGGTGGCAATACCTACCATCGTCACACCATCTGGACCGTTGCGGGTCAGTGATGTCAGAAACTTTCCAGCTGACAATCGGGAGAAAGACAAAGGGGGAGGCTTGGGAACTAATTTCTGGCCATCTATTTCGAATTGGCCTATCTGCTCGAGGTACACATTTAATACCTTAGGTATAACTGTAAAACGTTTCTCAATACGGTTGACATATTCGATCTTGTGCGTGTCAACTATTTTTCCATTGTTCCGGCGCGCAGCATGTACTTTCGCCACAGCTTGGGCGGTCACAACCTTTTCCAAATTCTGGACATCTCTCTGGTGTCCCCCAGCCACACTGGGCTGTACTTTCCCAACATTGTAGAGGTAGTCAATAGTTTCACTACATACCTGATTGTTGCAACGTTGTACGTCTGCACTCCTCAAGAACTAACGCTAGGTTCTCTTCCGGAAAATAGGGTTTAGCGTCAAGCCGAGGCTTGAGCTTGTTCTCAACGGTCTTCTGGTTCAAGTGTTTTTTATGGGCAACACTTGTTCTTTGCTGCTTTGCTAGGAACCTTTCCCTTTCCTTGCTGAATGGGAGCTTGCAATCCAGTACTATCCATAACTTCAGCGACTTTCTAAAGTGATGGGGGTTTCAGGCATAAACACTTTTATAAATTGACAATGTCACAGAATTTAATTCCATTCAGAAGTGGAATTAATTTCGTATTTTGCTTCTATAGAAAAAGTAAAAGGAAAATTTTTTTAGAATGAAACCTACATAGAAATGCTTAAAATTACAATTCCACATAGCAAATTAAAAGTGGTTTTATTCCGAAAAAATATAGAATTAATTCCATTTCCGAACGTAATTAAATTCTGTGACATGGCTGAATATTTGGCCATCCTTCAACTGCTTTTCTTTGCTTGCGACGCTGAAATTTTTTAGTTGATGAGTTGTTCCACGTATAGTATGTTGGAATTTCAGCATACAGCAAAATTTGAGCAAAGGAATCATTTGTACATATATCGAAAGAAGAAGTTAACGTTGTAGCTGGTGCCGCTGCAGCCCTTTGTTGTGCATTAACTTCTGTAAAATAAACGCGTTGTCCATTTTCGAGGTGAATAGATAAATGCACAACAGTGGGATGACGGTCATGAATTGGATTCCTAAAATTCGCCAAACAGCTTCATTGCTGCTTATGTATCGGGTCATTTGATTTTGATTTGACCGAATTGCAATACTCGACATTAATATGCGTTTTGTAAGTTTTTGAAAGCCTTCGGTGACGTGACGTAATCTATGATGTGCTGATTGACGGTGGCAATACCTACCATCGTCACACCATCTGGACCGTTGCGGGTCAGTGATGTCAGAAACTTTCCAGCTGACAATCGGGAGAAAGACAAAGAGGGGAGGCTTGGGAACTAATTTCTGGCCATCTATTTCGAATTGGCCTATCTGCTCGAGGTACACATTTAATACCTTAGGTATAACTGTAAAACGTTTCTCAATACGGTTGACATATTCGATCTTGTGCGTGTCAACTATTTTTCCATTGTTCCGGCGCGCAGCATGTACTTTCGCCACAGCTTGGGCGGTCACAACCTTTTCCAAATTCTGGACATCTCTCTGGTGTCCCCCAGCCACACTGGGCTGTACTTTCCCAACATTGTAGAGGTAGTCAATAGTTTCACTACATACCTGATTGTTGCAACGTTGTACGTCTGCACTCCTCAAGAACTAACGCTAGGTTCTCTTCCGGAAAATAGGGTTTAGCGTCAAGCCGAGGCTTGAGCTTGTTCTCAACGGTCTTCTGGTTGAAGTGTTTTTTATGGGCAACACTTGTTCTTTGCTGCTTTGCTAGGAACCTTTCCCTTTCCTTGCTGAATGGGAGCTTGCAATCCAGTACTATCCATAACTTCAGCGACTTTCTAAAGTGATGGGGTTTTCAGGCATAAACATTTTTATAAATTGACAATGTCACAGAATTTAATTCCGTTCAGAAGTGGAATTAATTTCGTATTTTGCTTCTATAGAAAAAGTAAAGGGAAAATTTTTTTAGAATGAAACCTACATAGAAATGCTTAAAATTACAATTCCACATAGCAAATTAAAAGTGGTTTTATTCCGAAAAAATGTAGAATTAATTCCATTTCCGAACGTAATTAAATTCTGTGACATGGCTGAATATTTGGCCATCCTTCAACTGCTTTTCTTTGCTTGCGACGCTGAAATTTTTTAGTTGATGAGTTGTTCCACGTATAGTATGTTGGAATTTCAGCACACAGCAAAATTTGAGCAAAGGAATCATTTGTACATATATCGAAAGAAGAAGTTAACGTTGTAGCTGGTGCCGCTGCAGCCCTTTGTTGTGCATTAACTTCTGTAAAATAAACGCGTTGTCCATTTTCGAGGTGAATAGATAAATGCACAACAGTGGGATGACGGTCATGAATTGGATTCCTAAAATTCGCCAAACAGCTTCATTGCTGCTTATGTATCGGGTCATTTGATTTTGATTTGACCGAATTGCAATACTCGACATTAATATGCGTTTTGTAAGTTTTTGAAAGCCTTCGGTGACGTGACGTAATCTATGATGTGCTGATTGACGGTGGCAATACCTACCATCGTCACACCATCTGGACCGTTGCGGGTCAGTGATGTCAGAAACTTTCCAGCTGACAATCGGGAGAAAGACAAAGAGGGGAGGCTTGGGAACTAATTTCTGGCCATCTATTTCGAATTGGCCTATCTGCTCGAGGTACACATTTAATACCTTAGGTACAACTGTAAAACGTTTCTCAATACGGTTGACATATTCGATCTTGTGCGTGTCAACTATTTTTCCATTGTTCCGGCGCGCAGCATGTACTTTCGCCACAGCTTGGGCGGTCACAACCTTTTCCAAATTCTGGACATCTCTCTGGTGTCCCCCAGCCACACTGGGCTGTACTTTCCCAACATTGTAGAGGTAGTCAATAGTTTCACTACATACCTGATTGTTGCAACGTTGTACGTCTGCACTCCTCAAGAACTAACGCTAGGTTCTCTTCCGGAAAATAGGGTTTAGCGTCAAGCCGAGGCTTGAGCTTGTTCTCAACGGTCTTCTGGTTGAAGTGTTTTTTATGGGCAACACTTGTTCTTTGCTGCTTTGCTAGGAACCTTTCCCTTTCCTTGCTGAATGGGAGCTTGCAATCCAGTACTATCCATAACTTCAGCGACTTTCTAAAGTGATGGGGTTTTCAGGCATAAACATTTTTATAAATTGACAATGTCACAGAATTTAATTCCGTTCAGAAGTGGAATTAATTTCGTATTTTGCTTCTATAGAAAAAGTAAAGGGAAAATTTTTTTAGAATGAAACCTACATAGAAATGCTTAAAATTACAATTCCACATAGCAAATTAAAAGTGGTTTTATTCCGAAAAAATGTAGAATTAATTCCATTTCCGAACGTAATTAAATTCTGTGACATGGCTGAATATTTGGCCATCCTTCAACTGCTTTTCTTTGCTTGCGACGCTGAAATTTTTTAGTTGATGAGTTGTTCCACGTATAGTATGTTGGAATTTCAGCACACAGCAAAATTTGAGCAAAGGAATCATTTGTACATATATCGAAAGAAGAAGTTAACGTTGTAGCTGGTGCCGCTGCAGCCCTTTGTTGTGCATTAACTTCTGTAAAATAAACGCGTTGTCCATTTTCGAGGTGAATAGATAAATGCACAACAGTGGGATGACGGTCATGAATTGGATTCCTAAAATTCGCCAAACAGCTTCATTGCTGCTTATGTATCGGGTCATTTGATTTTGATTTGACCGAATTGCAATACTCGACATTAATATGCGTTTTGTAAGTTTTTGAAAGCCTTCGGTGACGTGACGTAATCTATGATGTGCTGATTGACGGTGGCAATACCTACCATCGTCACACCATCTGGACCGTTGCGGGTCAGTGATGTCAGAAACTTTCCAGCTGACAATCGGGAGAAAGACAAAGGGGGAGGCTTGGGAACTAATTTCTGGCCATCTATTTCGAATTGGCCTATCTGCTCGAGGTACACATTTAATACCTTAGGTATAACTGTAAAACGTTTCTCAATACGGTTGACATATTCGATCTTGTGCGTGTCAACTATTTTTCCATTGTTCCGGCGCGCAGCATGTACTTTCGCCACAGCTTGGGCGGTCACAACCTTTTCCAAATTCTGGACATCTCTCTGGTGTCCCCCAGCCACACTGGGCTGTACTTTCCCAACATTGTAGAGGTAGTCAATAGTTTCACTACATACCTGATTGTTGCAACGTTGTACGTCTGCACTCCTCAAGAACTAACGCTAGGTTCTCTTCCGGAAAATAGGGTTTAGCGTCAAGCCGAGGCTTGAGCTTGTTCTCAACGGTCTTCTGGTTCAAGTGTTTTTTATGGGCAACACTTGTTCTTTGCTGCTTTGCTAGGAACCTTTCCCTTTCCTTGCTGAATGGGAGCTTGCAATCCAGTACTATCCATAACTTCAGCGACTTTCTAAAGTGATGGGGGTTTCAGGCATAAACACTTTTATAAATTGACAATGTCACAGAATTTAATTCCGTTCAGAAGTGGAATTAATTTCGTATTTTGCTTCTATAGAAAAAGTAAAAGGAAAATTTTTTTAGAATGAAACCTACATAGAAATGCTTAAAATTACAATTCCACATAGCAAATTAAAAGTGGTTTTATTCCGAAAAAATATAGAATTAATTCCATTTCCGAACGTAATTAAATTCTGTGACATGGCTGAATATTTGGCCATCCTTCAACTGCTTTTCTTTGCTTGCGACGCTGAAATTTTTTAGTTGATGAGTTGTTCCACGTATAGTATGTTGGAATTTCAGCATACAGCAAAATTTGAGCAAAGGAATCATTTGTACATATATCGAAAGAAGAAGTTAACGTTGTAGCTGGTGCCGCTGCAGCCCTTTGTTGTGCATTAACTTCTGTAAAATAAACGCGTTGTCCATTTTCGAGGTGAATAGATAAATGCACAACAGTGGGATGACGGTCATGAATTGGATTCCTAAAATTCGCCAAACAGCTTCATTGCTGCTTATGTATCGGGTCATTTGATTTTGATTTGACCGAATTGCAATACTCGACATTAATATGCGTTTTGTAAGTTTTTGAAAGCCTTCGGTGACGTGACGTAATCTATGATGTGCTGATTGACGGTGGCAATACCTACCATCGTCACACCATCTGGACCGTTGCGGGTCAGTGATGTCAGAAACTTTCCAGCTGACAATCGGGAGAAAGACAAAGAGGGGAGGCTTGGGAACTAATTTCTGGCCATCTATTTCGAATTGGCCTATCTGCTCGAGGTACACATTTAATACCTTAGGTATAACTGTAAAACGTTTCTCAATACGGTTGACATATTCGATCTTGTGCGTGTCAACTATTTTTCCATTGTTCCGGCGCGCAGCATGTACTTTCGCCACAGCTTGGGCGGTCACAACCTTTTCCAAATTCTGGACATCTCTCTGGTGTCCCCCAGCCACACTGGGCTGTACTTTCCCAACATTGTAGAGGTAGTCAGTAGTTTCACTACATACCTGATTGTTGCAACGTTGTACGTCTGCACTCCTCAAGAACTAACGCTAGGTTCTCTTCCGGAAAATAGGGTTTAGCGTCAAGCCGAGGCTTGATCTTGTTCTCAACGGTCTTCTGGTTTAAGTGTTTTTTATGGGCAACACTTGTTCTTTGCTGCTTTGCTAGGAACCTTTCCCTTTCCTTGCTGAATGGGAGCTTGCAATCCAGTACTATCCATAACTTCAGCGACTTTCTAAAGTGATGGGGGTTTCAGGCATAAACACTTTTATAAATTGACAATGTCACAGAATTTAATTCCGTTCAGAAGTGGAATTAATTTCGTATTTTGCTTCTATAGAAAAAGTAAAAGGAAAATTTTTTTAGAATGAAACCTACATAGAAATGCTTAAAATTACAATTCCACATAGCAAATTAAAAGTGGTTTTATTCCGAAAAAATATAGAATTAATTCCATTTCCGAACGTAACTAAATTCTGTGACATGGCTGAATATTTGGCCATCCTTCAACTGCTTTTCTTTGCTTGCGACGCTGAAATTTTTTAGTTGATGAGTTGTTCCACGTATAGTATGTTGGAATTTCAGCACACAGCAAAATTTGAGCAAAGGAATCATTTGTACATATATCGAAAGAAGAAGTTAACGTTGTAGCTGGTGCCGCTGCAGCCCTTTGTTGTGCATTAACTTCTGTAAAATAAACGCGTTGTCCATTTTCGAGATGAATAGATAAATGCACAACAGTGGGATGACGTTCATGAATTGGATTCCTAAAATTCGCCAAACAGCTTCATTGCTGCTTATGTAAGAGGGGAGGCTTGGGAACTACTTTCTGGCCATCTATTTCGAATTGCCCTATCTGCTCGAGGTACACATTTAATACCTTAGGTGTAACTGTAAAACGTTTCTCAATACGGTTGACATATTCGATCTCGTGCGTGTCAACTATTTTTCCATTGTTCCGGCGCGCAGCATGTACTTTCGCCACAGCTTGGGCGGTCACAACCTTTTCCAAATTCTGGACATCTCTCTGGTGTCCCCCAGCCACACTGGGCTGTACTTTCCCAACATTGTAGAGGTAGTCAATAGTTTCACTACATACCTGATTGTTGCAACGTTGTACGTCTGCACTCCTCAAGAACTAACGCTAGGTTCTCTTCCGGAAAATAGGGTTTAGCGTCAAGCCGAGGCTTGAGCTTGTTCTCAACGGTCTTCTGGTTCAAGTGTTTTTTATGGGCAACACTTGTTCTTTGCTGCTTTGCTAGGAACCTTTCCCTTTCCTTGCTGAATGGGAGCTTGCAATCCAGTACTATCCATAACTTCAGCGACTTTCTAAAGTGATGGGGGTTTCAGGCATAAACACTTTTATAAATTGACAATGTCACAGAATTTAATTCCGTTCAGAAGTGGAATTAATTTCGTATATTGCTTCTATAGAAAAAGTAAAAGGAAAATTTTTTTAGAATGAAACCTACATAGAAATGCTTAAAATTACAATTCCACATAGCAAATTAAAAGTGGTTTTATTCCGAAAAAATATAGAATTAATTCCATTTCCGAACGTAATTAAATTCTGTGACATGGCTGAATATTTGGCCATCCTTCAACTGCTTTTCTTTGCTTGCGACGCTGAAATTTTTTAGTTGATGAGTTGTTCCACGTATAGTATGTTGGAATTTCAGCACACAGCAAAATTTGAGCAAAGGAATCATTTGTACATATATCGAAAGAAGAAGTTAACGTTGTAGCTGGTGCCGCTGCAGCCCTTTGTTGTGCATTAACTTCTGTAAAATAAACGCGTTGTCCATTTTCGAGGTGAATAGATAAATGCACAACAGTGGAATGACGGTCATGAATTGGATTCCTAAAATTCGCCAAACAGCTTCATTGCTGCTTATGTATCGGGTCATTTGATTTTGATTTGACCGAATTGCAATACTCGACATTAATATGCGTTTTGTAAGTTTTTGAAAGCCTTCGGTGACGTGACGTAATCTATGATGTGCTGATTGACGGTGGCAATACCTACCATCGTCACACCATCTGGACCGTTGCGGGTCAGTGATGTCAGAAACTTTCCAGCTGACAATCGGGAGAAAGACAAAGAGGGGAGGCTTGGGAACTAATTTCTGGCCATCTATTTCGAATTGGCCTATCTGCTCGAGGTACACATTTAATACCTTAGGTATAACTGTAAAACGTTTCTCAATACGGTTGACATATTCGATCTTGTGCGTGTCAACTATTTTTCCATTGTTCCGGCGCGCAGCATGTACTTTCGCCACAGCTTGGGCGGTCACAACCTTTTCCAAATTCTGGACATCTCTCTGGTGTCCCCCAGCCACACTGGGCTGTACTTTCCCAACATTGTAGAGGTAGTCAGTAGTTTCACTACATACCTGATTGTTGCAACGTTGTACGTCTGCACTCCTCAAGAACTAACGCTAGGTTCTCTTCCGGAAAATAGGGTTTAGCGTCAAGCCGAGGCTTGATCTTGTTCTCAACGGTCTTCTGGTTTAAGTGTTTTTTATGGGCAACACTTGTTCTTTGCTGCTTTGCTAGGAACCTTTCCCTTTCCTTGCTGAATGGGAGCTTGCAATCCAGTACTATCCATAACTTCAGCGACTTTCTAAAGTGATGGGGGTTTCAGGCATAAACACTTTTATAAATTGACAATGTCACAGAATTTAATTCCGTTCAGAAGTGGAATTAATTTCGTATTTTGCTTCTATAGAAAAAGTAAAAGGAAAATTTTTTTAGAATGAAACCTACATAGAAATGCTTAAAATTACAATTCCACATAGCAAATTAAAAGTGGTTTTATTCCGAAAAAATATAGAATTAATTCCATTTCCGAACGTAACTAAATTCTGTGACATGGCTGAATATTTGGCCATCCTTCAACTGCTTTTCTTTGCTTGCGACGCTGAAATTTTTTAGTTGATGAGTTGTTCCACGTATAGTATGTTGGAATTTCAGCACACAGCAAAATTTGAGCAAAGGAATCATTTGTACATATATCGAAAGAAGAAGTTAACGTTGTAGCTGGTGCCGCTGCAGCCCTTTGTTGTGCATTAACTTCTGTAAAATAAACGCGTTGTCCATTTTCGAGATGAATAGATAAATGCACAACAGTGGGATGACGTTCATGAATTGGATTCCTAAAATTCGCCAAACAGCTTCATTGCTGCTTATGTAAGAGGGGAGGCTTGGGAACTACTTTCTGGCCATCTATTTCGAATTGCCCTATCTGCTCGAGGTACACATTTAATACCTTAGGTGTAACTGTAAAACGTTTCTCAATACGGTTGACATATTCGATCTCGTGCGTGTCAACTATTTTTCCATTGTTCCGGCGCGCAGCATGTACTTTCGCCACAGCTTGGGCGGTCACAACCTTTTCCAAATTCTGGACATCTCTCTGGTGTCCCCCAGCCACACTGGGCTGTACTTTCCCAACATTGTAGAGGTAGTCAATAGTTTCACTACATACCTGATTGTTGCAACGTTGTACGTCTGCACTCCTCAAGAACTAACGCTAGGTTCTCTTCCGGAAAATAGGGTTTAGCGTCAAGCCGAGGCTTGAGCTTGTTCTCAACGGTCTTCTGGTTCAAGTGTTTTTTATGGGCAACACTTGTTCTTTGCTGCTTTGCTAGGAACCTTTCCCTTTCCTTGCTGAATGGGAGCTTGCAATCCAGTACTATCCATAACTTCAGCGACTTTCTAAAGTGATGGGGGTTTCAGGCATAAACACTTTTATAAATTGACAATGTCACAGAATTTAATTCCGTTCAGAAGTGGAATTAATTTCGTATATTGCTTCTATAGAAAAAGTAAAAGGAAAATTTTTTTAGAATGAAACCTACATAGAAATGCTTAAAATTACAATTCCACATAGCAAATTAAAAGTGGTTTTATTCCGAAAAAATATAGAATTAATTCCATTTCCGAACGTAATTAAATTCTGTGACATGGCTGAATATTTGGCCATCCTTCAACTGCTTTTCTTTGCTTGCGACGCTGAAATTTTTTAGTTGATGAGTTGTTCCACGTATAGTATGTTGGAATTTCAGCACACAGCAAAATTTGAGCAAAGGAATCATTTGTACATATATCGAAAGAAGAAGTTAACGTTGTAGCTGGTGCCGCTGCAGCCCTTTGTTGTGCATTAACTTCTGTAAAATAAACGCGTTGTCCATTTTCGAGGTGAATAGATAAATGCACAACAGTGGAATGACGGTCATGAATTGGATTCCTAAAATTCGCCAAACAGCTTCATTGCTGCTTATGTATCGGGTCATTTGATTTTGATTTGACCGAATTGCAATACTCGACATTAATATGCGTTTTGTAAGTTTTTGAAAGCCTTCGGTGACGTGACGTAATCTATGATGTGCTGATTGACGGTGGCAATACCTACCATCGTCACACCATCTGGACCGTTGCGGGTCAGTGATGTCAGAAACTTTCCAGCTGACAATCGGGAGAAAGACAAAGAGGGGAGGCTTGGGAACTAATTTCTGGCCATCTATTTCGAATTGGCCTATCTGCTCGAGGTACACATTTAATACCTTAGGTATAACTGTAAAACGTTTCTCAATACGGTTGACATATTCGATCTTGTGCGTGTCAACTATTTTTCCATTGTTCCGGCGCGCAGCATGTACTTTCGCCACAGCTTGGGCGGTCACAACCTTTTCCAAATTCTGGACATCTCTCTGGTGTCCCCCAGCCACACTGGGCTGTACTTTCCCAACATTGTAGAGGTAGTCAGTAGTTTCACTACATACCTAATTGTTGCAACGTTGTACGTCTGCACTCCTCAAGAACTAACGCTAGGTTCTCTTCCGGAAAATAGGGTTTAGCGTCAAGCCGAGGCTTGATCTTGTTCTCAACGGTCTTCTGGTTTAAGTGTTTTTTATGGGCAACACTTGTTCTTTGCTGCTTTGCTAGGAACCTTTCCCTTTCCTTGCTGAATGGGAGCTTGCAATCCAGTACTATCCATAACTTCAGCGACTTTCTAAAGTGATGGGGGTTTCAGGCATAAACACTTTTATAAATTGACAATGTCACAGAATTTAATTCCGTTCAGAAGTGGAATTAATTTCGTATTTTGCTTCTATAGAAAAAGTAAAAGGAAAATTTTTTTAGAATGAAACCTACATAGAAATGCTTAAAATTACAATTCCACATAGCAAATTAAAAGTGGTTTTATTCCGAAAAAATATAGAATTAATTCCATTTCCGAACGTAACTAAATTCTGTGACATGGCTGAATATTTGGCCATCCTTCAACTGCTTTTCTTTGCTTGCGACGCTGAAATTTTTTAGTTGATGAGTTGTTCCACGTATAGTATGTTGGAATTTCAGCACACAGCAAAATTTGAGCAAAGGAATCATTTGTACATATATCGAAAGAAGAAGTTAACGTTGTAGCTGGTGCCGCTGCAGCCCTTTGTTGTGCATTAACTTCTGTAAAATAAACGCGTTGTCCATTTTCGAGATGAATAGATAAATGCACAACAGTGGGATGACGTTCATGAATTGGATTCCTAAAATTCGCCAAACAGCTTCATTGCTGCTTATGTAAGAGGGGAGGCTTGGGAACTACTTTCTGGCCATCTATTTCGAATTGCCCTATCTGCTCGAGGTACACATTTAATACCTTAGGTGTAACTGTAAAACGTTTCTCAATACGGTTGACATATTCGATCTCGTGCGTGTCAACTATTTTTCCATTGTTCCGGCGCGCAGCATGTACTTTCGCCACAGCTTGGGCGGTCACAACCTTTTCCAAATTCTGGACATCTCTCTGGTGTCCCCCAGCCACACTGGGCTGTACTTTCCCAACATTGTAGAGGTAGTCAATAGTTTCACTACATACCTGATTGTTGCAACGTTGTACGTCTGCACTCCTCAAGAACTAACGCTAGGTTCTCTTCCGGAAAATAGGGTTTAGCGTCAAGCCGAGGCTTGAGCTTGTTCTCAACGGTCTTCTGGTTCAAGTGTTTTTTATGGGCAACACTTGTTCTTTGCTGCTTTGCTAGGAACCTTTCCCTTTCCTTGCTGAATGGGAGCTTGCAATCCAGTACTATCCATAACTTCAGCGACTTTCTAAAGTGATGGGGGTTTCAGGCATAAACACTTTTATAAATTGACAATGTCACAGAATTTAATTCCGTTCAGAAGTGGAATTAATTTCGTATATTGCTTCTATAGAAAAAGTAAAAGGAAAATTTTTTTAGAATGAAACCTACATAGAAATGCTTAAAATTACAATTCCACATAGCAAATTAAAAGTGGTTTTATTCCGAAAAAATATAGAATTAATTCCATTTCCGAACGTAATTAAATTCTGTGACATGGCTGAATATTTGGCCATCCTTCAACTGCTTTTCTTTGCTTGCGACGCTGAAATTTTTTAGTTGATGAGTTGTTCCACGTATAGTATGTTGGAATTTCAGCACACAGCAAAATTTGAGCAAAGGAATCATTTGTACATATATCGAAAGAAGAAGTTAACGTTGTAGCTGGTGCCGCTGCAGCCCTTTGTTGTGCATTAACTTCTGTAAAATAAACGCGTTGTCCATTTTCGAGGTGAATAGATAAATGCACAACAGTGGAATGACGGTCATGAATTGGATTCCTAAAATTCGCCAAACAGCTTCATTGCTGCTTATGTATCGGGTCATTTGATTTTGATTTGACCGAATTGCAATACTCGACATTAATATGCGTTTTGTAAGTTTTTGAAAGCCTTCGGTGACGTGACGTAATCTATGATGTGCTGATTGACGGTGGCAATACCTACCATCGTCACACCATCTGGACCGTTGCGGGTCAGTGATGTCAGAAACTTTCCAGCTGACAATCGGGAGAAAGACAAAGAGGGGAGGCTTGGGAACTAATTTCTGGCCATCTATTTCGAATTGGCCTATCTGCTCGAGGTACACATTTAATACCTTAGGTATAACTGTAAAACGTTTCTCAATACGGTTGACATATTCGATCTTGTGCGTGTCAACTATTTTTCCATTGTTCCGGCGCGCAGCATGTACTTTCGCCACAGCTTGGGCGGTCACAACCTTTTCCAAATTCTGGACATCTCTCTGGTGTCCCCCAGCCACACTGGGCTGTACTTTCCCAACATTGTAGAGGTAGTCAGTAGTTTCACTACATACCTGATTGTTGCAACGTTGTACGTCTGCACTCCTCAAGAACTAACGCTAGGTTCTCTTCCGGAAAATAGGGTTTAGCGTCAAGCCGAGGCTTGATCTTGTTCTCAACGGTCTTCTGGTTTAAGTGTTTTTTATGGGCAACACTTGTTCTTTGCTGCTTTGCTAGGAACCTTTCCCTTTCCTTGCTGAATGGGAGCTTGCAATCCAGTACTATCCATAACTTCAGCGACTTTCTAAAGTGATGGGGGTTTCAGGCATAAACACTTTTATAAATTGACAATGTCACAGAATTTAATTCCATTCAGAAGTGGAATTAATTTCGTATTTTGCTTCTATAGAAAAAGTAAAAGGAAAATTTTTTTAGAATGAAACCTACATAGAAATGCTTAAAATTACAATTCCACATAGCAAATTAAAAGTGGTTTTATTCCGAAAAAATATAGAATTAATTCCATTTCCGAACGTAATTAAATTCTGTGACATGGCTGAATATTTGGCCATCCTTCAACTGCTTTTCTTTGCTTGCGACGCTGAAATTTTTTAGTTGATGAGTTGTTCCACGTATAGTATGTTGGAATTTCAGCATACAGCAAAATTTGAGCAAAGGAATCATTTGTACATATATCGAAAGAAGAAGTTAACGTTGTAGCTGGTGCCGCTGCAGCCCTTTGTTGTGCATTAACTTCTGTAAAATAAACGCGTTGTCCATTTTCGAGGTGAATAGATAAATGCACAACAGTGGGATGACGGTCATGAATTGGATTCCTAAAATTCGCCAAACAGCTTCATTGCTGCTTATGTATCGGGTCATTTGATTTTGATTTGACCGAATTGCAATACTCGACATTAATATGCGTTTTGTAAGTTTTTGAAAGCCTTCGGTGACGTGACGTAATCTATGATGTGCTGATTGACGGTGGCAATACCTACCATCGTCACACCATCTGGACCGTTGCGGGTCAGTGATGTCAGAAACTTTCCAGCTGACAATGGGGAGAAAGACAAAGAGGGGAGGCTTGGGAACTAATTTCTGGCCATCTATTTCGAATTGGCCTATCTGCTCGAGGTACACATTTAATACCTTAGGTATAACTGTAAAACGTTTCTCAATACGGTTGACATATTCGATCTTGTGCGTGTCAACTATTTTTCCATTGTTCCGGCGCGCAGCATGTACTTTCGCCACAGCTTGGGCGGTCACAACCTTTTCCAAATTCTGGACATCTCTCTGGTGTCCCCCAGCCACACTGGGCTGTACTTTCCCAACATTGTAGAGGTAGTCAGTAGTTTCACTACATACATGATTGTTGCAACGTTGTACGTCTGCACTCCTCAAGAACTAACGCTAGGTTCTCTTCCGGAAAATAGGGTTTAGCGTCAAGCCGAGGCTTGATCTTGTTCTCAACGGTCTTCTGGTTTAAGTGTTTTTTATGGGCAACACTTGTTCTTTGCTGCTTTGCTAGGAACCTTTCCCTTTCCTTGCTGAATGGGAGCTTGCAATCCAGTACTATCCATAACTTCAGCGACTTTCTAAAGTGATGGGGTTTTCAGGCATAAACATTTTTATAAATTGACAATGTCACAGAATTTAATTCCGTTGAGAAGTGGAATTAATTTCGTATTTTGCTTCTATAGAAAAAGTAAAAGGAACATTTTTTTAGAATGAAACCTACATAGAAATGCTTAAAATTACAATTCCACATAGCAAATTAAAAGTGGTTTTATTCCGAAAAAATGTAGAATTAATTCCATTTCCGAACGTAATTAAATTCTGTGACATGGCTGAATATTTGGCCATCCTTCAACTGCTTTTCTTTGCTTGCGACGCTGAAATTTTTTAGTTGATGAGTTCCACGTATAGTATGTTGGAATTTCAGCATACAGCAAAATTTGAGCAAAGGAATCATTTGTACATATATCGAAAGAAGAAGTTAACGTTGTAGCTGGTGCCGCTGCAGCCCTTTGTTGTGCATTAACTTCTGTAAAATAAACGCGTTGTCCATTTTCGAGATGAATAGATAAATGCACAACAGTGGGATGACGTTCATGAATTGGATTCCTAAAATTCGCCAAACAGCTTCATTGCTGCTTATGTAAGAGGGGAGGCTTGGGAACTACTTTCTGGCCATCTATTTCGAATTGCCCTATCTGCTCGAGGTACACATTTAATACCTTAGGTGTAACTGTAAAACGTTTCTCAATACGGTTGACATATTCGATCTCGTGCGTGTCAACTATTTTTCCATTGTTCCGGCGCGCAGCATGTACTTTCACCACAGCTTGGGCGGTCACAACCTTTTCCAAATTCTGGACATCTCTCTGGTGTCCCCCAGCCACACTGGGCTGTACTTTCCCAACATTGTAGAGGTAGTCAATAGTTTCACTACATACCTGATTGTTGCAACGTTGTACGTCTGCACTCCTCAAGAACTAACGCTAGGTTCTCTTCCGGAAAATAGGGTTTAGCGTCAAGCCGAGGCTTGAGCTTGTTCTCAACGGTCTTCTGGTTCAAGTGTTTTTTATGGGCAACACTTGTTCTTTGCTGCTTTGCTAGGAACCTTTCCCTTTCCTTGCTGAATGGGAGCTTGCAATCCAGTACTATCCATAACTTCAGCGACTTTCTAAAGTGATGGGGGTTTCAGGCATAAACACTTTTATAAATTGACAATGTCACAGAATTTAATTCCGTTCAGAAGTGGAATTAATTTCGTATTTTGCTTCTATAGAAAAAGTAAAAGGAAAATTTTTTTAGAATGAAACCTACATAGAAATGCTTAAAATTACAATTCCACATAGCAAATTAAAAGTGGTTTTATTCCGAAAAAATATAGAATTAATTCCATTTCCGAACGTAATTAAATTCTGTGACATGGCTGAATATTTGGCCATCCTTCAACTGCTTTTCTTTGCTTGCGACGCTGAAATTTTTTAGTTGATGAGTTCCACGTATAGTATGTTGGAATTTCAGCATACAGCAAAATTTGAGCAAAGGAATCATTTGTACATATATCGAAAGAAGAAGTTAACGTTGTAGCTGGTGCCGCTGCAGCCCTTTGTTGTGCATTAACTTCTGTAAAATAAACGCGTTGTCCATTTTCGAGGTGAATAGATAAATGCACAACAGTGGGATGACGGTCATGAATTGGATTCCTAAAATTCGCCAAACAGCTTCATTGCTGCTTATGTATCGGGTCATTTGATTTTGATTTGACCGAATTGCAATACTCGACATTAATATGCGTTTTGTAAGTTTTTGAAAGCCTTCGGTGACGTGACGTAATCTATGATGTGCTGATTGACGGTGGCAATACCTACCATCGTCACACCATCTGGACCGTTGCGGGTCAGTGATGTCAGAAACTTTCCAGCTGACAATCGGGAGAAAGACAAAGAGGGGAGGCTTGGGAACTACTTTCTGGCCATCTATTTCGAATTGCCCTATCTGCTCGAGGTACACATTTAATACCTTAGGTGTAACTGTAAAACGTTTCTCAATACGGTTGACATATTCGATCTCGTGCGTGTCAACTATTTTTCCATTGTTCCGGCGCGCAGCATGTACTTTCGCCACAGCTTGGGCGGTCACAACCTTTTCCAAATTCTGGACATCTCTCTGGTGTCCCCCAGCCACACTGGGCTGTACTTTCTTAACATTGTAGAGGTAGTCAATAGTTTCACTACATACCTGATTGTTGCAACGTTGTACGTCTGCACTCCTCAAGAACTAACGCTAGGTTCTCTTCCGGAAAATAGGGTTTAGCGTCAAGCCGAGGCTTGAGCTTGTTCTCCACGGTCTTCTGGTTCAAGTGTTTTTTATGGGCAACACTTGTTCTTTGCTGCTTTGCTAGGAACCTTTCCCTTTCCTTGCTGAATGGGAGCTTGCAATCCAGTACTGTCCATAACTTCAGCGACTTTCTAAAGTGATGGGGTTTCAGGCATAAACACTTTTATAAATTGACAATGTCACAGAATTTAATTCCGTTCAGAAGTGGAATTAATTTCGTATTTTGCTTCTATAGAAAAAGTAAAAGGAAAATTTTTTTAGAATGAAACCTACATAGAAATGCTTAAAATTACAATTCCTCATAGCAAATTAAAAGTGGTTTTATTCCGAAAAAATATAGAATTAATTCCATTTCCGAACGTAATTAAATTCTGTGACATGGCTGAATATTTGGCCATCCTTCAACTGCTTTTCTTTGCTTGCGACGCTGAAATTTTCTAGTTGATGAGTTGTTCCACGTATAGTATGTTGGAATTTCAGCACACAGCAAAATTTGAGCAAAGGAATCATTTGTACATATATCGAAAGAAGTAGTTAACGTTGTAGCTGGTGCCGCTGCAGCCCTTTGTTGTGCATTAACTTCTGTAAAATAAACGCGTCCATTTTCGAGGTGAATAGATAAATGCACAACAGTGGAATGACGGTCATGAATTGGATTCCTAAAATTCGCCAAACAGCTTCATTGCTGCTTATGTATCGGGTCATTTGATTTTGATTTGACCGAATTGCAATACTCGACATTAATATGCGTTTTGTAAGTTTTTGAAAGCCTTCGGTGACGTGACGTAATCTATGATGTGCTGATTGACGGTGGCAATACCTACCATCGTCACACCATCTGGACCGTTGCGGGTCAGTGATGTCAGAAACTTTCCAGCTGACAATCGGGAGAAAGACAAAGAGGGGAGGCTTGGGAACTAATTTCTGGCCATCTATTTCGAATTGGCCTATCTGCTCGAGGTACACATTTAATACCTTAGGTATAACTGTAAAACGTTTCTCAATACGGTTGACATATTCGATCTTGTGCGTGTCAACTATTTTTCCATTGTTCCGGCGCGCAGCATGTACTTTCGCCACAGCTTGGGCGGTCACAACCTTTTCCAAATTCTGGACATCTCTCTGGTGTCCCCCAGCCACACTGGGCTGTACTTTCCCAACATTGTAGAGGTAGTCAGTAGTTTCACTACATACCTGATTGTTGCAACGTTGTACGTCTGCACTCCTCAAGAACTAACGCTAGGTTCTCTTCCGGAAAATAGGGTTTAGCGTCAAGCCGAGGCTTGATCTTGTTCTCAACGGTCTTCTGGTTTAAGTGTTTTTTATGGGCAACACTTGTTCTTTGCTGCTTTGCTAGGAACCTTTCCCTTTCCTTGCTGAATGGGAGCTTGCAATCCAGTACTATCCATAACTTCAGCGACTTTCTAAAGTGATGGGGTTTTCAGGCATAAACATTTTTATAAATTGACAATGTCACAGAATTTAATTCCGTTCAGAAGTGGAATTAATTTCGTATTTTGCTTCTATAGAAAAAGTAAAAGGAACATTTTTTTAGAATGAAACCTACATAGAAATGCTTAAAATTACAATTCCACATAGCAAATTAAAAGTGGTTTTATTCCGAAAAAATGTAGAATTAATTCCATTTCCGAACGTAATTAAATTCTGTGACATGGCTGAATATTTGGCCATCCTTCAACTGCTTTTCTTTGCTTGCGACGCTGAAATTTTTTAGTTGATGAGTTCCACGTATAGTATGTTGGAATTTCAGCATACAGCAAAATTTGAGCAAAGGAATCATTTGTACATATATCGAAAGAAGAAGTTAACGTTGTAGCTGGTGCCGCTGCAGCCCTTTGTTGTGCATTAACTTCTGTAAAATAAACGCGTTGTCCATTTTCGAGATGAATAGATAAATGCACAACAGTGGGATGACGTTCATGAATTGGATTCCTAAAATTCGCCAAACAGCTTCATTGCTGCTTATGTAAGAGGGGAGGCTTGGGAACTACTTTCTGGCCATCTATTTCGAATTGCCCTATCTGCTCGAGGTACACATTTAATACCTTAGGTGTAACTGTAAAACGTTTCTCAATACGGTTGACATATTCGATCTCGTGCGTGTCAACTATTTTTCCATTGTTCCGGCGCGCAGCATGTACTTTCACCACAGCTTGGGCGGTCACAACCTTTTCCAAATTCTGGACATCTCTCTGGTGTCCCCCAGCCACACTGGGCTGTACTTTCCCAACATTGTAGAGGTAGTCAATAGTTTCACTACATACCTGATTGTTGCAACGTTGTACGTCTGCACTCCTCAAGAACTAACGCTAGGTTCTCTTCCGGAAAATAGGGTTTAGCGTCAAGCCGAGGCTTGAGCTTGTTCTCAACGGTCTTCTGGTTCAAGTGTTTTTTATGGGCAACACTTGTTCTTTGCTGCTTTGCTAGGAACCTTTCCCTTTCCTTGCTGAATGGGAGCTTGCAATCCAGTACTATCCATAACTTCAGCGACTTTCTAAAGTGATGGGGGTTTCAGGCATAAACACTTTTATAAATTGACAATGTCACAGAATTTAATTCCGTTCAGAAGTGGAATTAATTTCGTATTTTGCTTCTATAGAAAAAGTAAAAGGAAAATTTTTTTAGAATGAAACCTACATAGAAATGCTTAAAATTACAATTCCACATAGCAAATTAAAAGTGGTTTTATTCCGAAAAAATATAGAATTAATTCCATTTCCGAACGTAATTAAATTCTGTGACATGGCTGAATATTTGGCCATCCTTCAACTGCTTTTCTTTGCTTGCGACGCTGAAATTTTTTAGTTGATGAGTTGTTCCACGTATAGTATGTTGGAATTTCAGCACACAGCAAAATTTGAGCAAAGGAATCATTTGTACATATATCGAAAGAAGAAGTTAACGCTGTAGCTGGTGCCGCTGCAGCCCTTTGTTGTGCATTAACTTCTGTAAAATAAACGCATTGTCCATTTTCGAGGTGAATAGATAAATGCACAACAGTGGAATGACGGTCATGAATTGGATTCCTAAAATTCGCCAAACAGCTTCATTGCTGCTTATGTATCGGGTCATTTGATTTTGATTTGACCGAATTGCAATACTCGACATTAATATGCGTTTTGTAAGTTTTTGAAAGCCTTCGGTGACGTGACGTAATCTATGATGTGCTGATTGACGGTGGCAATACCTACCATCGTCACACCATCTGGACCGTTGCGGGTCAGTGATGTCAGAAACTTTCCAGCTGACAATCGGGAGAAAGACAAAGAGGGGAGGCTTGGGAACTAATTTCTGGCCATCTATTTCGAATTGGCCTATCTGCTCGAGGTACACATTTAATACCTTAGGTATAACTGTAAAACGTTTCTCAATACGGTTGACATATTCGATCTTGTGCGTGTCAACTATTTTTCCATTGTTCCGGCGCGCAGCATGTACTTTCGCCACAGCTTGGGCGGTCACAACCTTTTCCAAATTCTGGACATCTCTCTGGTGTCCCCCAGCCACACTGGGCTGTACTTTCCCAACATTGTAGAGGTAGTCAGTAGTTTCACTACATACCTGATTGTTGCAACGTTGTACGTCTGCACTCCTCAAGAACTAACGCTAGGTTCTCTTCCGGAAAATAGGGTTTAGCGTCAAGCCGAGGCTTGATCTTGTTCTCAACGGTCTTCTGGTTTAAGTGTTTTTTATGGGCAACACTTGTTCTTTGCTGCTTTGCTAGGAACCTTTCCCTTTCCTTGCTGAATGGGAGCTTGCAATCCAGTACTATCCATAACTTCAGCGACTTTCTAAAGTGATGGGGGTTTCAGGCATAAACACTTTTATAAATTGACAATGTCACAGAATTTAATTCCATTCAGAAGTGGAATTAATTTCGTATTTTGCTTCTATAGAAAAAGTAAAAGGAAAATTTTTTTAGAATGAAACCTACATAGAAATGCTTAAAATTACAATTCCACATAGCAAATTAAAAGTGGTTTTATTCCGAAAAAATATAGAATTAATTCCATTTCCGAACGTAATTAAATTCTGTGACATGGCTGAATATTTGGCCATCCTTCAACTGCTTTTCTTTGCTTGCGACGCTGAAGTTTTTTAGTTGATGAGTTGTTCCACGTATAGTATGTTGGAATTTCAGCACACAGCAAAATTTGAGCAAAGGAATCATTTGTACATATATCGAAAGAAGAAGTTAACGTTGTAGCTGGTGCCGCTGCAGCCCTTTGTTGTGCATTAACTTCTGTAAAATAAACGCGTTGTCCATTTTCGAGATGAATAGATAAATGCACAACAGTGGGATGACGTTCATGAATTGGATTCCTAAAATTCGCCAAACAGCTTCATTGCTGCTTATGTAAGAGGGGAGGCTTGGGAACTACTTTCTGGCCATCTATTTCGAATTGCCCTATCTGCTCGAGGTACACATTTAATACCTTAGGTGTAACTGTAAAACGTTTCTCAATACGGTTGACATATTCGATCTCGTGCGTGTCAACTATTTTTCCATTGTTCCGGCGCGCAGCATGTACTTTCGCCACAGCTTGGGCGGTCACAACCTTTTCCAAATTCTGGACATCTCTCTGGTGTCCCCCAGCCACACTGGGCTGTACTTTCCCAACATTGTAGAGGTAGTCAATAGTTTCACTACATACCTGATTGTTGCAACGTTGTACGTCTGCACTCCTCAAGAACTAACGCTAGGTTCTCTTCCGGAAAATAGGGTTTAGCGTCAAGCCGAGGCTTGAGCTTGTTCTCAACGGTCTTCTGGTTCAAGTGTTTTTTATGGGCAACACTTGTTCTTTGCTGCTTTGCTAGGAACCTTTCCCTTTCCTTGCTGAATGGGAGCTTGCAATCCAGTACTATCCATAACTTCAGCGACTTTCTAAAGTGATGGGGGTTTCAGGCATAAACACTTTTATAAATTGACAATGTCACAGAATTTAATTCCGTTCAGAAGTGGAATTAATTTCGTATATTGCTTCTATAGAAAAAGTAAAAGGAAAATTTTTTTAGAATGAAACCTACATAGAAATGCTTAAAATTACAATTCCACATAGCAAATTAAAAGTGGTTTTATTCCGAAAAAATATAGAATTAATTCCATTTCCGAACGTAATTAAATTCTGTGACATGGCTGAATATTTGGCCATCCTTCAACTGCTTTTCTTTGCTTGCGACGCTGAAATTTTTTAGTTGATGAGTTGTTCCACGTATAGTATGTTGGAATTTCAGCACACAGCAAAATTTGAGCAAAGGAATCATTTGTACATATATCGAAAGAAGAAGTTAACGTTGTAGCTGGTGCCGCTGCAGCCCTTTGTTGTGCATTAACTTCTGTAAAATAAACGCGTTGTCCATTTTCGAGGTGAATAGATAAATGCACAACAGTGGAATGACGGTCATGAATTGGATTCCTAAAATTCGCCAAACAGCTTCATTGCTGCTTATGTATCGGGTCATTTGATTTTGATTTGACCGAATTGCAATACTCGACATTAATATGCGTTTTGTAAGTTTTTGAAAGCCTTCGGTGACGTGACGTAATCTATGATGTGCTGATTGACGGTGGCAATACCTACCATCGTCACACCATCTGGACCGTTGCGGGTCAGTGATGTCAGAAACTTTCCAGCTGACAATCGGGAGAAAGACAAAGAGGGGAGGCTTGGGAACTAATTTCTGGCCATCTATTTCGAATTGGCCTATCTGCTCGAGGTACACATTTAATACCTTAGGTATAACTGTAAAACGTTTCTCAATACGGTTGACATATTCGATCTTGTGCGTGTCAACTATTTTTCCATTGTTCCGGCGCGCAGCATGTACTTTCGCCACAGCTTGGGCGGTCACAACCTTTTCCAAATTCTGGACATCTCTCTGGTGTCCCCCAGCCACACTGGGCTGTACTTTCCCAACATTGTAGAGGTAGTCAGTAGTTTCACTACATACCTGATTGTTGCAACGTTGTACGTCTGCACTCCTCAAGAACTAACGCTAGGTTCTCTTCCGGAAAATAGGGTTTAGCGTCAAGCCGAGGCTTGATCTTGTTCTCAACGGTCTTCTGGTTTAAGTGTTTTTTATGGGCAACACTTGTTCTTTGCTGCTTTGCTAGGAACCTTTCCCTTTCCTTGCTGAATGGGAGCTTGCAATCCAGTACTATCCATAACTTCAGCGACTTTCTAAAGTGATGGGGGTTTCAGGCATAAACACTTTTATAAATTGACAATGTCACAGAATTTAATTCCATTCAGAAGTGGAATTAATTTCGTATTTTGCTTCTATAGAAAAAGTAAAAGGAAAATTTTTTTAGAATGAAACCTACATAGAAATGCTTAAAATTACAATTCCACATAGCAAATTAAAAGTGGTTTTATTCCGAAAAAATATAGAATTAATTCCATTTCCGAACGTAATTAAATTCTGTGACATGGCTGAATATTTGGCCATCCTTCAACTGCTTTTCTTTGCTTGCGACGCTGAAATTTTTTAGTTGATGAGTTGTTCCACGTATAGTATGTTGGAATTTCAGCATACAGCAAAATTTGAGCAAAGGAATCATTTGTACATATATCGAAAGAAGAAGTTAACGTTGTAGCTGGTGCCGCTGCAGCCCTTTGTTGTGCATTAACTTCTGTAAAATAAACGCGTTGTCCATTTTCGAGGTGAATAGATAAATGCACAACAGTGGGATGACGGTCATGAATTGGATTCCTAAAATTCGCCAAACAGCTTCATTGCTGCTTATGTATCGGGTCATTTGATTTTGATTTGACCGAATTGCAATACTCGACATTAATATGCGTTTTGTAAGTTTTTGAAAGCCTTCGGTGACGTGACGTAATCTATGATGTGCTGATTGACGGTGGCAATACCTACCATCGTCACACCATCTGGACCGTTGCGGGTCAGTGATGTCAGAAACTTTCCAGCTGACAATCGGGAGAAAGACAAAGAGGGGAGGCTTGGGAACTAATTTCTGGCCATCTATTTCGAATTGGCCTATCTGCTCGAGGTACACATTTAATACCTTAGGTATAACTGTAAAACGTTTCTCAATACGGTTGACATATTCGATCTTGTGCGTGTCAACTATTTTTCCATTGTTCCGGCGCGCAGCATGTACTTTCGCCACAGCTTGGGCGGTCACAACCTTTTCCAAATTCTGGACATCTCTCTGGTGTCCCCCAGCCACACTGGGCTGTACTTTCCCAACATTGTAGAGGTAGTCAATAGTTTCACTACATACCTGATTGTTGCAACGTTGTACGTCTGCACTCCTCAAGAACTAACGCTAGGTTCTCTTCCGGAAAATAGGGTTTAGCGTCAAGCCGAGGCTTGAGCTTGTTCTCAACGGTCTTCTGGTTCAAGTGTTTTTTATGGGCAACACTTGTTCTTTGCTGCTTTGCTAGGAACCTTTCCCTTTCCTTGCTGAATGGGAGCTTGCAATCCAGTACTATCCATAACTTCAGCGACTTTCTAAAGTGATGGGGGTTTCAGGCATAAACACTTTTATAAATTGACAATGTCACAGAATTTAATTCCGTTCAGAAGTGGAATTAATTTCGTATATTGCTTCTATAGAAAAAGTAAAAGGAAAATTTTTTTAGAATGAAACCTACATAGAAATGCTTAAAATTACAATTCCACATAGCAAATTAAAAGTGGTTTTATTCCGAAAAAATATAGAATTAATTCCATTTCCGAACGTAATTAAATTCTGTGACATGGCTGAATATTTGGCCATCCTTCAACTGCTTTTCTTTGCTTGCGACGCTGAAATTTTTTAGTTGATGAGTTGTTCCACGTATAGTATGTTGGAATTTCAGCATACAGCAAAATTTGAGCAAAGGAATCATTTGTACATATATCGAAAGAAGAAGTTAACGTTGTAGCTGGTGCCGCTGCAGCCCTTTGTTGTGCATTAACTTCTGTAAAATAAACGCGTTGTCCATTTTCGAGGTGAATAGATAAATGCACAACAGTGGGATGACGGTCATGAATTGGATTCCTAAAATTCGCCAAACAGCTTCATTGCTGCTTATGTATCGGGTCATTTGATTTTGATTTGACCGAATTGCAATACTCGACATTAATATGCGTTTTGTAAGTTTTTGAAAGCCTTCGGTGACGTGACGTAATCTATGATGTGCTGATTGACGGTGGCAATACCTACCATCGTCACACCATCTGGACTGTTGCGGGTCAGTGATGTCAGAAACTTTCCAGCTGACAATCGGGAGAAAGACAAAGAGGGGAGGCTTGGGAACTAATTTCTGGTCATCTATTTCGAATTGGCCTATCTGCTCGAGGTACACATTTAATACCTTAGGTATAACTGTAAAACGTTTCTCAATACGGTTGACATATTCGATCTTGTGCGTGTCAACTATTTTTCCATTGTTCCGGCGCGCAGCATGTACTTTCGCCACAGCTTGGGCGGTCACAACCTTTTCCAAATTCTGGACATCTCTCTGGTGTCCCCCAGCCACACTGGGCTGTACTTTCCCAACATTGTAGAGGTAGTCAATAGTTTCACTACATACCTGATTGTTGCAACGTTGTACGTCTGCACTCCTCAAGAACTAACGCTAGGTTCTCTTCCGGAAAATAGGGTTTAGCGTCAAGCCGAGGCTTGAGCTTGTTCTCCATCGTCTTTTTGTTCAAGTGTTTTGTATTCTTAATAATATTCTAATTCTACTTCCGAACGGAATTAAATTCTGTGACATGGCTGAATATTTCGTTTATCGCACTCTAAATTTTATTTTCAGTAGCTCGGCCACTAATATGGTACTATCCAGCGATTATCAACATCAATTTCATTGTTTTGCACCTTTAGTGTAATTGACTGTCCACCATCCTCCGTTGATCTATGATGATAAAGCGGATAGTTAGTGATTGTGTCCTGAAGTAATTCTCTTGGATACCTTTTCGTACATTTCCCATCGGCCATGCATGGTGAATTTGTATTGATACTTCCATATGGACCATTGATCATGTTTTTAATCAATAATAATATCAACAAAGTGTTGATATTAAGTTACATACAGAAGGTATGTTAACTTCGACTAGTCAAACACACTACATCTCCTTTTTTACCAAAAAGAACAAGCAAAAGGAAGTTTGATTGTTCTTTTAGAAATAATACAACGATGATAGAATTTACAAGAGTGCTTAGTTTAATGGATATTATCTTAAAATAATAACTACTATTAGTTAAAAAGTCGTTAGTATTTACACGTACAAAAAAGAAATAGAAATCCATTAAAGGACAAAAATGTAAATGGATTAAAGATTAAGAAGGATATAGGGATTCTCTTTTGAGAGACGTGTCACTTTATGTGATCCCTTCCCCCTTTTGGGAGTCCTTTGAATTATTTAAGAAATGAAATAAAAAAATAATTATTGTTAAAGTTAAATGAAGATGAATTTTAAACATCTATAAAATTAAAATGTGTTAAATCACACACAATCGCAAGAAACAAATAATAAAGGGGTTAATTAAAAAATTTTTATTTCTAATAATGGATATACTATAAATTATGAATTAGTAAAAACGTTTTTGTTTATAAAAAGCAAAATAATAATTTCATTTGTTTTATGAAATTTAAAAATATATACAAGAGTAGTTATGAATCAAAAAAATATAAATAAATGTAAATTACATTGTTAAATGGAATATTAATATGTATACTTTAATATATATACATTAAAATTGAAATTCCATTAAAAGCGAAAGTTTTGAACTAAGTAAAAAAATTTTAAAGCTGCGGGACTGGAGCGATTGCTACGTGTTCAATAACTGTCCTGGACTTTGTTGATTGACGAAGCTACTGGATGGAAGGTATTAGATAGCCCAATCTCTTAAGGAAGATGCTCGTTACATTGATCGTTGCAGTTATGTACGAGAAATTGCTAATTGTATGTTCCTGGCAAGTTTAAATGAGAGAATGCTTAGATAAGCATTTCTCATGGTTATGCTGCCTAAGTGTGTCTGCTATTTGACGCCTAGTACCGTACATATGTAGTGTAGGTAAGGGTCGATAGTTAGACACACATCTGACTGGAACTAGTTTCTTACGAATTTTCTTCGTATGTCGAACATATGATTTTTTCTGTGACCCGTAATACTCAAAACTACTCTCATCAGACCACAAAACCCGATTCCAGAAGCTTGGAGTCTTATCAACATGCTTTCTGGCAAATTCCAACCGCCTTACTTTGTTGCTAGCTCAGATATATGGTATATTTTGTATTACATACGTACCAAAACTATGTTGAGTAAGGCGTCTACGTATTGTGCGTTCACTTACGGGATCGTCAGAATATTTCTGCAGCTGAGATGCTAAGTATTTTGGAGTTATAGTGGGATTTTTCTTAAATTGACAAATGATATGCCTGTCTTCTGTTGATGTAGTTTTCCTTTTTCTGCCCGTCCGGGCTAAATTTTGGACTGAATTTGTTTTCTTATGCTTATTGATTTGGTAATGCACTGTTTGTCTTGATAAATCATATTCTTCACAGATGTCTTTTACAGAAATACCACAATTATATTTTTTTTCACCATATTGAAATGAAAAATCCTGCAAGGTATCAAATTATTTTTTATTATAAAAAAAAAATTATTTTTACTTACCAAATTTTAAAAATAATCCCCGTCAAAATACTTTTGTCAAAATCCAAATTGCGCTAATTGCTGAAAATCACCTAATTTGAAGAAAGATATAATGCAACTGATTAAAATTTTTTGCTACGTAATAGCTTATGCTCTCATCTAACGGGAATTGGCAAACAACAACAACAACAAAAACAATTGCAATGTTGGAATTTATTGATACTAAAGAGCGGTAGCAGAGTCGTCAAAATAAATATGCCGCCCCCTGTATGTAATTATCTACTCGTAATTTGATTGATTACACCATATGTATGACAAATGTTCCATTTCCATTGTCAACGTTTTAACGTATCATTAACCGATATGCGTAAAAATTCATCGAACTCACTTTTTTACTCGTTTGTTCATCTAAAGTATATAAGAAATAAAATGTTGGGAAAACGTATCTAACTTTATTGGTAAAATTTAATGCAAAAAAGTATTATGAAAATAATATTTGTAACTTACGTGTTGTTTGATTGATTTGGCGTATTTGAAAGTGATACCCATCTTTACCTTATGGGAAAATAATAGGATACTGAAGTGCGTCATATGAGCGATGTCTTTCAGATATTCTGGTAGCTCTCTCATTACGACGACAGAGATCATCTTTTGCTTGTTTGAATGTTCTTACCAACTGGTTTTTGGCATGAAGCATTATTTGCAAATCGGCTACGATTTGCTGTTTTGTACCTGGATTGTAATGTTGACGCTGTTGCACTTGGTTGTTGTCATCCGCTTGTCCGATGAAATAAATTTGTAAAAGCTTAGGAACTTCACCTGGAATTGGGAGTATTGAGGCCATTCGGTGATATATTTGGCCTTGAACTCGAAACGTTGGCATATAGTTGCCTCGAACTACTTTAGTACCACCAAACGACGTCATTTGGAAACATGAATTATATTTTCGTATTTTGGTCAAAAAATGTCGCGAATCTGGTGTTGTTCCTGTCAAGCCGAATATTATTGTTTTGAATAATCAAGAAGTAGAATATATTTGATTTGTCTTACCTGAAAGTAAAGATAGCAGTGGTTTTGGTGGTGGAAGAAGTTCGGGCAAAGCAATTTTTCCATTTGCGCAGCACATTCCTGGTGCTTTGTTTTGATATTTATAAGCATTCCAGTATTGAATAACTTTATTCATACTTCCAATTGCAAGTAATTCATCTTGAGTGTAATTGATTGCGAATGCAATTCGCTGATATGATGCAGGGGTTCGGCAAAATTGCGCCATTCGAGAACGATTTTGTATACGGCGTGCGTCACTTTGCTCAGTGTTCTCGGAAGCTCTTGATGATGAGGTTCGAGATCGTGCGGTTGTTTGGCGTTGAAGAATTGTTTCAGCTATTCTTGCTGTTGATCGGGTGCTTCGTAAGCGTATTTCACGTTGAAGAGACGTCTCGGATGTAAGTGATGTTTTTTTTTTGAGGCATTTTATTATTTTATTTATAACGATAGTTTCTGGATTGCAAATTATATCACTACAAAACTTTTGGTATCTCTTTTAGAACTTTTAATATCGGAAATTTGTAGTAATTAAAAAAAACTTGATGGTAATTAAAACACGAACTTTTTAATAAGTTTTTTTTTTTTTTTTTACGAAGTTTTTGTTTTGACCACTGTATATTCAATTGTTAAAGCAAAATAACAACGTATAACATTTTTTGTTTTTAATAAACTTTGCGCTTATTTTTTTTTTAATTAAAATTTTTTTTATTTAATAATTTTCTTTTGCACTGTCTCAATTCCATTACAAAATTAACACTTCACTATACACGTTAAGTACGATCTGACCAGCAGCGTTGAAAGTAACGCAAGGCATGCGAACAAAGTTCCCGCTTGCTAAAATATAATAATTTTTCTTTAACCTTATTGTAATTAGTCAAATAGTCGCGATCAAAGTTAAAACTTTAATGGCTGCAAACATAGCTCCCGTTTGGTGAAATAGTATTTATTCTTACGGCAGCCAATCAGAAGCGTTCTGAATTAGTGAAATGAATTGTCATATACATAATTTTAATTGTAAGTATGTAATTTACAAGATCTATCTGTATTTGTGTGAATTTGTCCATCTTGAACGTATGGGTTAATGGTAAGCGTTATAACACGCGTTGACAATTGCACCTCATGTTACACTTGAGGGAAAAGTAGTGCTATATTAATATTCAAATTAAATTGTGTTGGTAATATGTAATTAAAAAAAAAAAAATAAAAAAAATTTTTCAGAATGTTTTTGTGCATCAAAACTTTTTAAAGACACCAAATATATACCATATTGAAAGCAGATTAACTATAATTTAAGGTAAAATGGGGCGAAAATGGGGGATTTGGTATTAAAAAAATGTATGACGACCTTATCTGTAGATAAAAAGTATATAAAACTTTAGGTAAATAATAGATATTACAAAAAAAGTATTTTGTATAGCAAACATTGTGATGTGATATAAGTATCTGAATTTAAAAAAGGGAGCGGTGAAGTGGGCGTGGTTCATAGTTATATGGCGACGTTAATAGCATTAAGAGCAATATACTACCAAATAAAAAGAATCCGTTGGAAGGAACAAATTTGCATAGAGAACAAAAAGTTTAAAACTTTCAAACAAAATTTGGCGTGAAAAGGGGCGTGAAAGGGGGCGTGGCGTAAGAAATGTTTATTTCTACTTCGCCTGGAACCTATAATTTGAAGCAAATCTGTTAAAAACTATATGGGAGCAATTACATAACTTAAAAAAAGTGGGCGTGGTCAAAAAAAGTACCCTATTAAACGTGCCAGAGTTCCAGTTAAATGCTGTGAAAATGTCAAAAATATCGCTCCAGAGGTTTGGTCTCCTATAAGGTTCAAACAGACAAATAAACAAACACACATTCCATTTTATATATGTATGTATATAGATTCCTGTTCAAGATGTGGTAAGTGGTAAATGCTTACTTCGTCAAATATAAATTTATTCCATTTTTATTGGTTACATTTATATTTATATGAAAGATAATGAAGCGCTTTTGATACTTTTTATATAAAATTGATTAAGCGAACTTAATTTGAGTCCTCAACTGAGTTTAATAGTCGTACTTGTCTACTGATATAAAAGGTATTTTTCCATGTAGGCAGAGAGCGGTCATTGTATATTTCGATTCGAAAGCAAAATCTTTCGAAATACAATGTAAAAAGTATACAAAATCGAACGATTTTTTTTTCGAATCAAAATACACAATAACCCCACAGGAGTCGATTTCAGTATACAATTTTATATTCTATGAAATACAATTGTTCTTTCTAATATAAAATGTTTTTAGACTAAATGTTTTGTTAACAAGATCAGCATTGTATACAAAAACAATTTACGCTTGGCGATATAAAGTACCAATTGAATATGCATAAAAGTTATAATTGCGATAATGAAATTGAATGAGGTTATTCCCATAGAGTTTCCTTTAGAATTGAATTACGGTATAACCTCTCAGGCAAATTCACTTAAAACAATTCGAAATACGTAATTATAGTAACAATATTCTTGAGATTGCATAATATTGCCTTAGTTGCAATAAACTTAAATAGTATTTATTTATTAATGTGTAATTTGTACTATACAGATTAAAAAAAATTAGTCAGCATATGCAGGATATAAATCTATAGCCTTCTATAAATTCTTTGTCTGAATATTTATATTTATTCATAATATTTATTTTTCACACTTTAAAGAATTGGCAAAACTTAATAATTTGTTCCATTAATTTTAATTACACTTTCTTTATTTCTTCTATACATAAATTTTAAGTTCCTTTCTCTGTTTGGAGACAAATAATTAATAAATAATAATACAAAAACACACACAAATAATCTGTAACAGTTAAGTAACAAAATATTAAATTTATATTAAATCCATGTAAAAATAAAAACTATGCTTTTTTTATGTATTCAAAGAAAATATGTGAATCAAAATTCTAAAAAAAAACGTAAACTATGTAACTAAAACCACCATGAAAAATAAATAAATTAAACATATAAATAGAAACAACAGCGATAATTTAATATTAATTATTTTATAAAACAACAGAAAAACAAACAAAAAATATTTTAGGCAGAAACAAATTTTCTAACACAACATTAATATACAAAACAAACAAATAAATATAATTTTTGCAAAAGTATTATTCTTTAAACTGTGAACTGTTCGTTTAAATAAAATAAAAAAAAAATAATAAAACAAAATCAAATTGACTGAAATTTTTACAAAGACACCGATACCGAGAACAGTAGTACATTTTTCTTTAGAAAATACAGAAAACAGAACACAATTTAACTAAAACTATACAATTTTTTGATTTTTTGTTTTTTTTTTGGCTTATTTTATATTTTTGTTTTGTTTACTTTTCTACTAAAATAAAGTAATTAAATCAAAAAAATACTCACAAGTTATTAAACAATGAATTAACGTACATATTTATTTTATCAATTTAGAAGCTTGCCATTAACAATTATACGGTTGTCAAGGATTTGAATATTAAAATTTGATTTATTTACAGGTCTAAAACGTATTGCAATATCAATCATATTGTGTGTTAATACAGAGTTTTAAACATCTAACATCATCTTGCATACACTGTCCGAAACAATCTAATCATACAAAGGAAACTGTTAATAAAGTTTAATTAAAGATTAACCCCCTTGTTCAGAAACGATTATTAAATTTAACAAACGTTTATTAAGCAAATTTTTATATGCAAATCTGTCTTAATAAACGTTTGTTAAATTTAATAATCGTTTTTGAATAAGGGGGTAAAGATTTTTAATTTCGCAACCCTTTCGTGGTAAGCTTCACTAGTATCTAGCTGCTACATTTAAACTTGACGTTGGTTTACCGGCATAACAAGTGACTACAATATTTCATACAACTAGTCTAAATGCGTTCAAAATTACATCATTATCGCCAAAGACTGTACCAAACGCATCATCAACAGGAATTTAGGTGTGAGTAACATGAAAAACCACAAAAGCAAAACCCATATATTTTCTATTATTCAATGTACAACTGATGTTGTAGTGTTGTAGGAGTTGTAAGTCGTTTGAATTTACAACAATTGTACAATCGTACCATTTGACCGATACTTACCTAGATTTGTGTTAACTCCTTTTTTTTTTTTTTTTTTTTTTTTTTTTTTTTTTTTTTTTTTTTTTTTTTTTTTAAATATTAAATTTTGGATATTTTTTCTTTTCTAGATGAACATTACGTTTTGAACGTTTTTCTGAATTTCATCCATCTTCTTCAGATAAATAAAATAGATTTTTCGTCCAATACAGAAATTATTCAGTTTTTTCGCTTGTACATTCATTTTATATATTTATTAGTCCGTTCCTTTGGCACTTTGAAGGCATGACAACATACACATACGACTTTGCTCAAAATTGTGTTCACAATCAGATAGTTGCATCATACAATGTACAATAAAAATATACAACATCAATTGTGAATTCAGCATATACATATATATCTACAGTAAAGTTTTTAAGTTGGTCGGTAAGAACATGCAACATGTATTTTAATATCACGTACAGCACTTTCTTTCTCTGTTGCAATCTGACCAGCTATTTATTGTGACTTATTTATAATTTGATAATTTTTATGAACTTCGTTAATTACAGGTTAATCCAACCAACCATGTTCGGCCCCTGAATATTTTCCGGTTGGTTGTTCTAGTTCCTAGACTTTAAGTAAGTATAAACTATTTTAGAGCGTTGTCATTGGAGGGGTTTTGTTATATGTACACATATTTAAAATGAAATTACATAATTACATTTTTGTTTCAATGTTTATTATAATAAAATTTTGAAGCTGACATTGTTGATAACTATTTTGACGAGAAGTTTGGCCGATACATTTTTGCAAATCGCTCTAAAAATAGGCAAATCGTGGCGATCAGGACATGATTCCTTCTGAATTGGTATGTGCGTGTTCTATCTGCAGTCGCATTGTTTTGTTGGAACCAGATGTCCTTCAATCGAGTGCCATCAATTGCTGTCTGTAATAACTCATGTTAGTTGCAATAACCTTGTATATTCTTGCCTTCACGAACTCTACAATGGGTTTCAAGATAGTTGACTGATAGTCTATGGCCGATGTTTTCACTCTTTTCTCGCAAAAATGAAGCTTGACAACGCCATCATAGCTCACTCCCCACCACACCATTACAGACGCGGGATGGTGGCCTTTTTGGATCCTCGGGATGAGTTGGGATGCTTCTCTAGTTGACCAAGTATATATACGACCGTTCTGTTTATAGAACGATTCTTTTACGGTAAAGATTTTCTCGTCAGTAAACAGAATTTGTCTGTGAGTGTTCTACGCGTACCGGTTCAGTAACACTTTCGATTTTCGCTTCCGTTTATCCTTCACTTGAACGCGCTTTAATAATACGAGACATGGATTTTTGCGAAATCTGCATTTCCCGCGACAAGATTTTCTGTTTTCGCAGTAGTTTTCGGTGTATTTGTCTCTTAACGGCTTTGATCGCGTTCGAACACAGCAAGAATTTTACTTACAAATTAAGTTAAAAAATAAAGAAAATTGTCGACTAGACTACTTACAAATCTACTTTTAACTAAAAAATTAATAACTTATTTTTATACTTAAAAGTTTTATAATAAATAAATTAATTTAATAAATATTAAGGCAACATATTGCAAAATGATATTCATGAAGATTTATAATCATATAATAATTGCTGTTTCACACATTTCAGTTTTAACTGCCCAGTTTTTGTTCAATTCTGTTTAGAACCTGTAATTCGTACACACGCGTATCTTAAATTTTCGTGCTCTTTACCATTAAGCTTCTACTTTTTCATCCAAACAACAAGGAAATAAGAAAATTGATTAGTTACTACAAGTATGTCTTTTCCCTTCTCACCCAAAAATAATTGTCTTGAAGAGTCAGAATTGAAACGTGTAAAAGCGGACTATTTATTTAAAGTAAATTTTTTGGATTTAATAATTATGACCTTTTTAAGATATATTCAAAGTAATTCTTTAATATATAATTAGTAATACAAAAAGTGGCGAATAGAGCTACGAAATAATGAATTCTGGAAGTCATTAAAATAAAGAATGTAAGTAAAGTTTTTGCAAGGAAGTTCTCACTATGATTATAAACAATGAATATAAAAAACTTTATACGTCGCAATGAGGAATAAATGTCAACTATCAAATGCGCCAGTATTGCAATGAGTGTGTCCAGTTGTTAATCAGTATTTATGGGCTCAATTATCGTTCACAACATTGAAATCTTGTGTTGTCTCGACTACAACAAAACATGCATTTTTCATACGATTAAGCCGATAAGTGTTGTTAATCGTAATCGCAGTTTACAACATACAACATCAAAATACTTAGTGTTGTGAACGGTAATCGAGGCCTATGACTTGACTAGGTAGTAGTGCTGGCAAATTCTACTACTTTCCATTACTCAATAATATTCAATACTTTTCAATTGGGTACTCAATACTACTCGATACTTTTAACGGATTTTTTGAAATTGTAACGCATAGCTTTTATCTGCAAATTGAAGTAGTTTCTTTAAAGAATAAAAATAGATCTTCAACTATTATTGGTTTTGTATGTCTTTTATTATTAAATCAAAAATAAATGTAAAGCGAACTTTTTTAATTCAACGTTAACAACAACTTAAGAAATAATAGACAGCTTAATTTCGGCAGTTGGTTTAATTTTATAGCTTACATTGTTGTCTTTTTATACAGTGATGTATTTTTATGCACTATTTTACCCACTCAACTTGCTTAAAAATACAACTCAGAAAGTGTCGAGTAACTACTTTTGAGTATCCAAAGAACTCGATACTCGGTACCCATTACTCAATTCTATGCCAGCACTACTAGGTACTTTGTATGATTAGGTTGATTCGTGCACTGTATTTAAACTAATTTGAATTCTTTTACTATGTTTATGCAATTTTGATTTACTTAAAAGATTTATATAAACAATAAACAAATATGAACAAATTTTCATAAGAATTGATAAAATTCGTATCGTTTTTTTTTTTTTTTTTTTTTTAAACACATACACATAAATACGCCAATTTAATTTGATGTCTCTCCAATTTTTCTGAAAGCTTTATAGAGTACAACAATCAAGAATTCATTAGATTCAATAAAATAAAAAAAAAAATCTAAATTGCAATAAAAAGCAAATAAACACCAAATTTATTTAAAAGAAAACTAAAAAAAAAATAAAACAATTATAAACAAAAAACAAATTGTAAAAATTTAAACAAAATAATAAATTTAAAATTTACAAATTAAAAACCAAAAATAAACTAAAAGTAAACGTATAAAATAATAAACAAATATGTTTATTAAACAAATTACAAAAAATATTTCTTTAAATTTTATGTGTCTAAATTTTGTAGAAATTGATGTTTAGTTAAAACTTAAAAGCATTATTAGTATTATACAATAAATAAAAAAAATACTAAAACAAAAATGGGAAAATATTAAAGAAAAACATTAAATAATGTGATGACAGAAATAATAGAATAATAATTAATAATAATAAAATAATAATAATAATTAATAAATAATACACAATAGCAATAAAAATAAAGAATTAAATAAATAAATAATGTAAAACTCATTGTTATTATTAATGATATATGTATGTATATGAAAAATTATATGATAATTGTTGTTTCGACAGGGCTTACTAAGAACCAAAAACTACATTACCAACCAGGCAAACACAAAAATCCTCCAAAAAAATCTCCACACCCTGTATGGTAACAATATAGAAACAGCGAATTATGAAAGAAACCAAGTATTACAATTTTATATAGAAATGATAAAATTAAAGAAAATAAATATAGAATTTTTAAAATTGTCCTCTTTTTATTGTAGAAAATAAAATGGAGCTGAAATGTTTTAATATGCTGTTAATACTGTTTCTTCTTGGAATCAATGAATTTATGAATAATTTCTAAAAAGACTTCCGAAGTTTGTATATCTATTAAGCTGAAGTTACACACCACGCCCTCTTCGCCTTTTCACATTCTACGCACCTGTCAGAAAAGTGGAATCAGTGTAATTGTAAGTCACAAGTAAGGCTATAACTTCACACTTGCATGTATTTAGGAGGAACGCATGGAAGACGACGTTGAAAATGTGAAACATGCATTCACACTTGCAACATCTACCATCAGTTAACAAAAATAAACAAAAACCACGCCGCTTTTAAAAAGTAACATGAATTTTGAAAAAGAAGAAAAATGATGATTTGTAAAATTCAAATTTCATTTTCTTTGTTAATTTTTTTTTTTTTGACTATAAATGTCACTTTTGGTAGTGATGTAACTTAAATTTCATTTTTAATATCAGCTTTGCTAGTGATGACACTAAAAATATCGAAAGATGTAAATGGGAACAAAATGATTTAGGAACATCTTGCGAAGATGTTGACTTTCAGCTCTGTACATTTTTTATGGAAAAATTTCAACGTCTTTGCAAATTGATGGTAGATGTTAGATGTTGGCAAGTGTGAAAAGGCTATTACAAAGCACAAGGCGTACAAGTCAAAAAGTTTTAAGTAGTTTTAACTTTTTACTTTTCTACGCTTCGCATACTTGAGGAATTTTTTTTTTTTTTTTAATATGAATTAGGTTGGCGGAGAATCAATCCCTCAAATTGCCAGGTTATCCTACGATCGATTTAACTAAGTCCCAAGTCGACCTATACCTTCATATAGGAAGCTGGAACGCCTTAATCTTGTATTAAAAAAAAAAATAGCATGTTACTAATGCACAACTCCGAAAAACCGTAATGCGGTACAGTTAGACGACACCAAGCATTAACCAATGCAAAAGTGGGACGCAAATCTCTCGAAGGCAGCGAAAAAAGGACGGTCTGATTGCCCTTAAGCGATAATGACAATGACGCGCGAGTTCTTTCTCCACCCAGAGCTGAATTACTTACGACTGCTTGAGGAAAAATGAGCAGCTGTTTTTGACAGACAAAGACGAGAAATTATGTTTTATTTTCAATGTGATCGATAAATATGTTGTATGCTGGACATTTTTTTGCATTAAAAAAGGTTTTCATAAAAAAATGAAGTTTACAATTTCAATGATTAAATACATTCAAAATAAATTTGAACCACAATTTTTCGTGAACAAAATTTGCATTCCATTTATCGATTACTACTCTTATTTACTGAGTGTAATCTCTATTGTGTTTATTATTTTTCAAACAATTGCAATGTTTATCTTGTGTTATTTTTTAAGTTTCTATAACACAATAAATTCTGTACATAAACTCTATAAATGCTTTAAAAATCACAATCGCCTATGTTCTATATTCCACTACGAAGTGAACTTGAATTCGTCTTCAATTGCACATAAACAATTTCACGGCGTTCTAGAAAACGAGTGAAACTTTTATTCTACGATGAACCAAACGGAAAATGATGGGTCGAATTATTCATTCCGTTCCGCGATTGCGGAAAGAATATTTTTTTGGGCGGAAACATAATTTGAAATTATTCATTCCGTTGCTGTGGTATTTTTTCTTTTTGCGGTATCATCTCTACACAGACAGTATTGCGGTATGCCATAGGAATGAATAATTAAATTTGACACAACGATCGATATTTCTTTCCACTTAGTTTTTATTTTCTTGCGGAAAGAATAGAATAAACCCAGATGAATATCACTTTACATTTTTGCTAACATTGTTTTTTTTTTTTTTTTTTTATTTACAAACAAACAGCTGACCAAAACAAGAAATTGACGCGTCAAAAGCGCGTCATGTAACTTGAAGTTAGAAAATTTTAAAATAAATCTACAGAAAGCGTAAAAGCATAAAAAGCGTGGTGGTGTAACGTCAGCTTTAGAAAGTTTCAAACAAATTTAAAGTATGATTTCCTTAAAATAAAATATTTTTAATTTGTGTAGAAATTTTTCAAAAATGAATTGCTTACTATTAGAAATAGTGTTTCGCAAACTTATTTATTACTAATTAATTTCCCCAAATCTTTTTAGAACAAAATTTTGAAATTTGTATTTCGCTTCAAAAGAATATTTTTAATTTACAAATAAAATTTTAAACAAAAGTAAAAAGTATTTAACGAAAACCACCTCCTCCCTCCCAATACACAAATGAGATATTTTATATTTTTGTATACGTTACTGTAAAAGAGTGATTTGATATGTGATTAACATTTGAATAAAACAAAAAAATATTTAAGAAAATGTGATCAAAATAAAACCGTTAAAATAATAATAAAAACTAACAAAGCAAAACTAAATCCACAAAACATTCAAAAATATTTACAAAACAAACGTGCACCAAGAAAGTAAACAAAGTAAAAACAAAAAACAATACTAAAAACTAGAATTTTCCTAAAGTCATCTTGCAGCTCCATTTCTCAGTCCTATTAAAAACTTACATACACATTTCCACCATTGAAGCTAACTTTGAAAACATTTTTACCTAGGAAATTCATATGTATATATTTTTTTTAAGAAACTGCAAGTAGTATTTTCAATTTGAAAAGAAAAGAGAAAGTGAGTATCAAGAATTAGATTGTTTCATCAACTAGCAAACGAATAGATTTTATGCAAAATTAAACCTAAAATTAATTGAAACAATGTAATAAATTATTAAAAATGCCAATTAACTCAATATCACATACATATGTACATTTTGCCCGGATTAAAATCTGTACATACATCTGTAATGTATATATATACTCGTACATACGAGTATATAGTTTTATTTTATTATTTGCATTTAAAAGGAAACCTTTAAACTAGTTTTGTTTGCGTAATTTGTTCTAAAATATTAACAAATACAAATAGTTAACAGTCATAAAGCATATTTAAGTAAATAAAACATAACACGTTAATATTAGAACAATAAAATATTTAATAGAAACAAATTAGTAAATGTTTAATTGCATTTTAAAAAGAATATAGTGACAAAATACAATTATTTAGACGGCCAAATTTGTTAGATTTTTAGATGAAAATAAAAATGTATAAAAAGCAATAAGAAAATTAAACCAAACCAATCTTATACTCGTTTTCACTAAATTGGCAACTAATTTTGTTCTATTAACTCTCAGACTTGGCTTTACAAAAAAAAAATATATCAAAACAAGAATAGACAGACTGTTTCCTGATGTTTATTTTTTCTTCTACAAAGTAACAAAATAGGACATCATATCGTTAAACACAAAAAAAAAACAAATAAGCCACTCGATGTATTTAAGAAATGATTTGGATAAAATTGTATATTTTTCTTTTAAATTTGTTCTTACTTTTATTTATTAAATACACAGTGCGAAATAAACTAAGCATACAATATAGAAAGTGAATAAAACAAAGCAGTTAGATCAGTAATTTTTGTAACTCGTTTCGAAAATAAATTCTTTCGAATTTATATACATTTTTTACATTGTATTTCGAAGACGTTTGTTTTAGCATCGAAATACACAAGAACCCCCCCAGGTAACTCATTTTCGCATTCGTAATAGAAATACATTTCGAAAGCTAACAAGTAAAACCGCGCTACTTAAATAAAACACTAGCAGAATTCGGTTTTTAAAAAAGAACTTTTACTTTTACAATCTTTGACCGTTGACACAAGAATCAGAACTGAATCTTCTTTTTTTTTACATTTCTGATTATTTAACTTAAATTATTATTTTTTGTCATTGTGAAATCAATGTGTCAGTAAAAATATTAAAAGTGTTTAGTTTCCAAATTGATTTCACAATTCCATTTTTTGTTTTGTTCTATTTTATTTAAGAAGTCGTCGAATTTGTCTGTTACTGTATCAGCATTTACAAGTTCGTCGACTTTGTTTGTAGATTTGTTATTGTCTATATACGTAACTCGCTCGCTATCGAATGTCATCATTATAGATTTTTGCAGTTCTAGGTTTCAATCCGAAAAAATTGTTCGATTTGCTTTTCCTCTAGAAGCACGAAATTAATTCCACTTCCGAACGGAATTAAATTCTGTGAGATGGCTGTATATTCAACATCGAATAAGCAAATTAAACAAAAAAAAAAAAAATCACCATTTGAAATAAGTATTCGCTGGTATACGAATTAATTTAAAAATAAATTTCGATTGGACTATGTTGTTACGGAACTACATTTCAATTTAAATTAACGGTTTGCAACGGCTGGTATTAACTTACAGCACGTAGAAGTTTCTGTTTACAAATATTGTTGATAACGCTGACGCTGTTATTAACAAAGTTGTGGAGTATGGCAACATTAAGTTTTAACGGCCATAGAAAATAATTTTCTATTATCTTAATTTCGAACCATCCAGAGACTACACGAAATTATGTCAGTGTATAAATAGACAAAGCGGGCCAATCAAGTAGTTATTTTATTGTGGGTCATCGTTGAGTGTGAATCAAAGCGTTCTCAAACTGTAGTTTAAGTGTGTGTTTATTTAAATTGTTTTGTGTAAATTTGGGTTAAATAAAAGATTCGTTATAATCGTATATAATTTTCAATATTGTTACGTAAAAACGTAAAAAACGAAACGATGCGAAAATAAATACTACTTGAAAATACATAAAGGCGAACAGTTGCTATTCTTTATTGCGAAAAGTACTTTTTTAATCGCATTTGAAATGCGAAAAGGTGGCAAATTGGAATTTTTAATTGCGAAAACAATGTCAAAAAAAGCAAAATTCATTCGATTCATTATTCGGAATGAAACCAATTGTTCGTTTTACTTTTTCTTTCGAAGCAAAATACGGATATAATTCCACTTCCGAACGGAATTAAATTCTGTGACATGGCGGATATTTATCTGTTTCATCTGAAATACCAAATTTTGATGCAAAAGTATTTTGAAATTGTACCATATGACTCGTGGTAGTACCACAGTACCAACTGTGTTTAAAATGTATCAAAAAAGTACAATTGTACCATGTTTGCCATCAGTGCTGGGAGTGTATTTATGTTATATTTTCGATGTTTATATCGTTCTGAAACTTAATGATTCTTAAGTTGAATTCGTTAAAAAAAATATGAAAGCGATTACCACTGCGCCAAGAAATAAAACACAAAATAATTTGTATTACTTTTTAATATTCAATTTATTTTTACTGTTTCATGAAATTTAGCACACGCGTTCTCGACCGTTCTGTCTTCTATCATAGCGAAGACTGCCTGTTCTAAGCCAACTTTGTTGGCTCATTACTTTCGATCGATCACTTTGGTCCAACATGTGCAAGTATGCAGACGCTGAACATGCAAAATTCGTTTGACTCAGGTTTATTGCAAAAAGGCAATTTCGTAATTCGATCGGATGCGCGTGTAAAAGCGAAAATATAAAAACAGCTTACGTATAAATTATTTTAGGCGGCAGTGGCAACACTCGTTGTTGTTAACTTGAACAAATTTATTTATTAATGTTTGTTTATGTTTTCCATTTCAATGGTTTATTTTGTATGCTTAGATTATTTCTGTTCTCCGTATGTAGATTTCGTACTTCTTTGCTTTATTTTATAAAATTGAGTTTACAGTTTTAGAAATTTGTAATTTAAATCACAAACATCTGAAATATTTCTCACAAAATTTAAAATTTTTATCAGCACCAATGAGTATATTTGTTTAAATTTGTCAGTGTCAGTGTAATTGGTAAGTTCGTTTATCTGCCATTAGAATGTTAATTTGCACTAACAGAAGTGCACAACGTATTGGAAGGTAATACAAATAACCAAATAGCAAACTTACAAACTTAATATTATTACATCAAATTGTCAATAATGCGTTTATGAAAATTTATTCTTAAAAATGACTGCAAGTCTTATTGGTAAGATTCTTACTTTTTTTCCTTTGGACTGTCTTTGACGTTCAAACAATGTAAACATACATTTGCAGCCAACTTCAGGGGCCAAATTACCGCATTCGATATCGAGTAAAATTGATCGTAATTTTCTTATTTGAGATGATGGCATTCGATATCGAGCAAGAAATTTAGTACATTTTATCATTATTTCGATATCGAAATCATTTTTCGATACGATAGCTCATTCGATCACGAATGCGGTAATTTGGCCCCAGCTAAAATTACACAGAAAAAATACGAATAAGAAATCGAAAGGAATTGCAAGAGTATTTAAAAGTGTATACTCGGTTCTTTTTCCCCTTGTCTCTCTCGCATAAAAAGTTAGAATCTTATCAATAAGATTCAGCATCGTGTGAACACAGAATAAAATTAATTTTATAAACGGATAAGTAACTCGTATTTTGTTTACAGAACAGGGGCGATTTTTAAACACCCTGTGGTATCTTGCTTCGGATTCCAGTGCCAATTACAATATTGTAAACAAAATTTAAAACTACTTTGTTGTATTACGGACCCTTTTTATAAACTTTTGTTTTGCATGCTATTAAATTTAAATAAAAATATTTATGGTCAATTACAATAACAATAAAGTTTTTTGAATTTAATTTTTTTTATATATCCCATTACTTAAATTAAAAATCGAGTAGTTTATTATAAACAAAATATTTATTCAGCCACAGACCATGACATTACGAAAAACAGGCTTAACTACTTAAAAATAATAAATAAATAAAACCAAATCTAATTTGAAGGAACAAAAAACAAATTTATAAAACTAATAATAATAAAAAAAAAACAATACAATTAATAAACAAATGAAAAAGAATAAAAGAAAACACAACTAACTATTTACAACTATACTACCGATCTATTTTATAGTTATATTTTTTATAAATTGTGTAATAAAAACATGACAATTGTTGAGTTAAAAAAACAGAAAATAAATATAATGTGTGTTTCATTTTCATTATAAACTTAAAACAAACAACAAATTAATATATAAATATTTTAGAAACAAAAACAAATTATTATTAATATTATAAAACAAAAAATTAGTTAAAAAAAGTTACAAATTTAAAAGTAAAAAAATTATAAAAACAAAATTAGTAATTCCAAAATAGACTAGACTAGACCTCTAAAATTTTAATTATATTTGTATAGATTAAAAATAAAAGTAATTAAACAAAAAATATATAAAACAAACAAAAAATCAGAAATCAAATCTAACAACTCAATTACAAAATAGGTTTATTAACAATAATATTACAAATATAAAGAAACTAAAGAAAACAAAACAATTAAAATATATATTATTTGAATAAACAAAATATATCAAAAACACACAAACAAACAAACAAATAAAAAAATATACAAAAGCAAGAAAACAGAAAAATTATATAGAATCTTAACAAATTGCATTGGATTATTAAGAAAAAAAAAATTAACATTAACATTAAACGAAGAATTATTAAAACAAATTTGAATGAAATTACAAGAGCACAATGAGTAAAAATGTATTTAAAAAGAAGTAAATAAATGTATTTAAACAAAGAAAATATTTTAAAATTGTCTAAAACCAAAAGAAATCTATGAAAGTTTCCAGTAACAAAACCAACAAAATTTTACAAAAATTTAAAGAAAATATTTAGAGTTGGTCAGATGGCAAGGAAAGCAACAAATTTTTAACTTATTATTATTATCTAAAATTGCTACTTATTAGTTACCAACAAAAAGAGAGAAAATTATAATAATATACAATAATAAATTAAAAAAAAAAAAAAAAGTAAATTAAAGAATTCTTTATTTATATTATAGCATTATCAAATTATGGAATATTATTAAATTGTGTTAAAAATATATAAAATAATAAAAAAAGAAATTAAACGAAAAGTGTTTTTATTCAAAAAGGCACCGTGCCTTGAGTTAGGGTCACACTTGGCAAATATTTACTCAAAAAATCGTAACCACTTATTTTAGCACACATTTGTTTGACGTTGTTTACTCTTACAAGAGTTTTGCAAGATCAAACAGCATCCTAAATAAACGAGTTTAAATATATTTTATCTAGTGGTTACGTCTTTTTCGGCAAATATTTGCCAAGTGTGACCGTCCTTTAGAAATGCTTTATTTTTGAAATAATTCGGTATCTCGTGAGCTATTACACATACCGCAAGGATATTTTACATGTTTAGAACTGAGGTGTTTTCAAGTTGATTAACCGTTTTTTTTTTGGTATCGTTGGCAGTGGGTCGACTCTCAAAGTTCATCACACCCGGTCTCACATTTTTTTTAAAAATCGCCATTTATCCGATTGCGCTGAAATTTCAAATATAAACACTCCTTAAGAAGATCTGAAAAAAATACGCTTACATGTGTATGTTACCTCTTTTAGTTCAAGAGATATGTATGTAAGTTTATTACATTTATTTCTTTACTTTTGCTTGATCTTTTTTAGATTTTTAAATATGGAGGACCGAAACAAATTTCTAAAATATCAGCTATGTTTGTGATAAAATTCCAAATAAAACTAAAAAACTTGCAAGCAGTTATCTCTTCCCTATAAAAAGTTACAAGCATTCAAAAGTGGAGCCTGTAAAAAGTTCCATATTTTTATGTTTTTTTTAAAAAAAGTGCCGGGCTATATACAATTTTTGTATGATCGGGAAGAGAACTTAATGTATAAGCGTGCAAAAAAATATACTATTTTCAATAAATTTTTTCCATTTCCATATAGGACTAAACCTATTTTTTGAATAAGGCTGGGCAGGGCTATATCTGCTTAAATGAGTCAAATTTTATTTTACACGCTTATGCATTAAGTTCTCTTTCCGGATCCTATTAGCGCATTCGGATCATAAATGGATTTTTAGCGATTTTTTTTTAAATGTGAGGTGACGAACTTTGAGATTCTGAAAATTTTCGAGAATTTGAAAATACCTCAGCTTTTACCATGTGAAATTCAATATCTGTAATAGCTACCGAGATACCGAATTATTTCCGAAAATAAAACGTTTATAAATCACTGTGAAATGGTTTAAACGGGGGTTTGATTAAATGAACAAGCAATGGCAATAGCCATTTTATTGAGAAACAGATTTCAGAACATCGGGTACCAGATTCGATTATTTAATTGAATATCTAAATGTGACAGCTTGGATCTATTGCTCCTTTTCCCAAATATGTAGACTTGATTCATGGAATCATTTACTTAAATGCTATAGTTTTAACATGTTAATTATGGCGTTTAATAAAATGCATCCGAAAATAAATTATACCGTTACACTTATATTTTTGCACATACAATCGCTATTAACAACAAAGTTTTTCAAGTCGTAATTGCCTCAAAATATATTTACTATAATTTGGTGTACGTTTCTTAAGTCTTTTGTTTTTGTATAGTTTTTTTTTTGTTCATCATTAAATATCAATATTTCAAGTTTTAATTATAATGAAATTCCTGTGTGAGTGCAGAGGTAGCAAAAAACAAAAACAAACATTTGCCATGTTACGATGTCACCAACACACCCAGAGCAAAAACAACAAACAAGCTAAAAGACAAAAAACAAACAGACAAATGGTAGAAACAAACAGAAAAATAACACTTGAAATGAAGTGAAATGAACAGAACTGATATCAAACATATATGAACGAATTAAACATGCAAAACAGTTGACATTATAAGAGAGAATGAAGAGAAAAATGCAAAGAAACCATAAAAAAACAAAGAAAAAAGAAAACACAAAGCAGAAAAACATCTTAACGTGTGGATACATATCGAGAAACTAACTCATTCCCACATAAATTGTGCGCGTTGTCAAATTAAAAATGCCTAATGAGATGTTGTTGCCTGCCACCAATATTAAACTTTAAACATCATCAACATCCATGCTGAGACAAGAAAGCAGCAACAACGAACAACAGCAATAATATGTATAAAAGGATGGAAATAACGACAACAACAACAATAACAGCAATAACAATAATACCAATACTGCAGATCAGATCACATCTGATCACACCACACAATATTCTACTACACTAAACTACGCTCCAGACGAGACTCAGGCAGTCAGCCAAACGTTCAGTCAGCCAAACAAGCAAAGCCTGCCCTACCAACATTTAGTCAAACCAGCCAACCATATAGACCTGATCATCCATACCCTCGCTAGCACCACAATGCAAGTAAACAAGCTGAAAAATGCATTAGAAACCAATAAGTATATCGAGTTACTTACAAATGAATTGTTGAATGTTTTTCATTCTCGTACTTTCCGATTCTTTTTTTTTTCTGTTCGTATTCTGCAGTCAACTCAACTCATCTTTACCATAAGCTTTTCAAGTACCTAAACCATACTCAAACAAACTGGTACTTAGTTTAGTCAAGAAGCCAAATGGTTGTTGCTTTTATAGGTAGTATTTAATTTTGCTACAACTACACTAGAAATGGAGATGAATCGGTAGGGTTTGGTCATCATTATCATCAGCATGCCTAGAATACAAAGTAAAACAAGTTCTACTCTGTTCTCTATCTATATATGTACGAGTATACATTTTTCTTACTGCATACTCTGCTCCACCATCAGTTCCTCGTCCTCTGCATACACTTTGCTGTGGCTGTCCAGTGATGCATGCTCAGATTCGGATAAATAAATTCCACTCAACTGAGGTGTATGCTTATTTTTCATATCTTTAAGATGTTGCTGCTGTTAAGGATGTTGTTTTTACACAAAAGCTTAAGTGGTTGTACATCGGCATGATCATCGCCATGAAAATATGAGATGATTAAGTGAGGTGGATATGTATTTTTGTTTTTTTTGGGCACTTGCTTATCACGAGGTGAGTGGAAATTGTGTTTAAGGGTTTTATTTTTACAAAAAAATGGGTGTTTATTTATTTAGTTGCAATTTAATTGTAGATTACCGTGACTTACGGAAAGTAGAAGCGAAACGAAATCGTGTAGTTCTTACTCCTTTTATTTTGTTAAATATTTATATTTGTGTTTGGTTGCAGGTTTGTCTTCATCCAAACTAAGTAATATTAAATTCAGATCCAAACTTTAGTATTAAAGCACAAGACTGAATTAATTGGACTAAATGCAATTTCATAATTTAGTCGCTTATAAGCGCTTAGAATCTTGGATGTTTATCATCCTATTCGAAAATGAGAAGGTTTAATTTCAATGTTAAATATATTGAACTTCGAAAGTGTTTCTTTTAGGGATCGGAGTATGGAATAACCCTCTGAATTTTATGGCATGAAAACCATGTCAGACGTATCCATAGTTTCTAAAAACCTGTCTTCCTTTTTTGACATATATTATTCTGGGGTCTATTTAGTTTTTATCTTCGTAGGTAACGTAAGAAGGTCAAAGGTCAAATTTTGCTATATTTGGGATTTCTAATGGAAAGATAGCGAAATTTTTGATGTTTTTGGGTGGATTTTTATGAAACTTGAGAAAAATATTCATTCTTAAAGTCTAAAATTTACAATAACAGTGCAAAAAAGGGTGTTGTAGCTTAATTGGTTAGCGCATTTGATCATTAAGCATGAGTTGGTATTTGTAGCCCGGGTTCGATTCCCAGCCGCTGCCACTTAAACAACATCAGTTTCTGATAATTATTAGTTTTCTTCTATCTATCATAACTAATATTTATCACAGCGCCCTTCTTCGGTGGTATAGCATTCAAACGCCACCGAAGTAAAATAATTAAAGGCTACAAAATCAAGCTTTAATATTAATGCGCCTACTCGCCAACAGAGGCGCTGCGTTTCTGCACTAAAAATAAACATAATGTGCAATTGCAGAGTTGTGATATAAAAGCTTTCTTCTTTCACCACCTTTACTTCTTCAACTATCCCCTTTCCAAAGAAAGTAACGCAAATATATATAGGCATATTAATTGCCTGAGTGTTACTTCTCTTTAAAATGACCACTCTAATGACCATACATTATCTAGCTAATACACATCAGTTATAAAAGTCTGGGACCCAAGCCAGAAACAAGTACATTTGGACAACATTTGTTGGTATTTACTGCTGCCGGAAAGGACAAGCTTAGTGGTCTGGTAGTATTTTAGTGTGGATTCATTCGTAATTAACATTGGTCAATACTTTAAAAGCAGACTTACAATATCATTTGTCTAAGCAACAACTTTATGCCCATCATTGGTGAGTCTAATAATAATAACGTATCAGGTCCAGTCAGTTGTGACTTGTTGATATTACCCAGATTAACGATGCACAGGTGAGAACGTGAAGAAAAACGTTAAACAGTTTCTATGTGACTGCCTCGCATTATATTTATAACATAAGATATACTATAACAAGTTCAAGTTGGTAGAAAACTGGGAACTTTGCTTGATCAGCGTTATGTGATTTCAAAATGGACCAATATGTCGAATTCAGTTGAACTTGAATCTGATAACAACTCTTAATATTAAATTACTGATATGATAATAATAATGTACACTTTACATTTCGGCAGTGCTGAGGATTGAGACCATTAGTCATCTGTAATTTACATCTTAGTAAGATCACAATATTACTTTGTCAGCCTTCTTTTAACTACACTAAATTGATATTGAGAAATAACAATTTGAAATTCAGAAATCCATATTAATATTGAGAAAAAACAAATTGAAATTTAGAAAAGCAAATTTCTATTGAGAAATAACAAATTAAAAATGTGAAGTCCAAACTGATATAAAGAAAAAACAAATTGAAATTAAGAAATGTAAATTAATATTGAGAATATGAAATTGAGAAATCGAAATAGATATTGAGTAAATACAAATTGATATTAGCGCAATTCACAATCTTGTGCAAATGGTATTGCATCGTTGCATTTGCAACAAGGTTTGGCATATTTTTACTCTTGCTGTGTACTTTGTTAATGCAAAGCCAAAATATGCTTAACCTTTTTGCAAATGCAACAATGCAATACCATTTGCACAATATTGTGAATTGAGCTATTGAGAAAATGAAAATTGTAATTGAGAAATTTTAATTTGCATGAAATTTTTCAAATATTTTTTTACTTTTAAAATACAAAAAATTTGTATATCTTATTTTCAGTTTGTGTTTTCTCAATATCAATTTCGATTTCTTAATTTCAATTTGTATATTCTCAATATTAATTTGAATTTTTTAATTTCAATTATTTATTTCTTATTTTCAATTTGTTATTTCACAATATCTTTTTATACCCTTCACCTTCTTGAGAAGGGTATATCGTTGGTCTCATGTAGAAAGGCCCTAACTCGCTATTTTTTTTGAAATTAGTTTTTTTTGCGATTCCAATGCATTTATCGCAAATACACCTCCTCACAAAAATTTATTGCAATAGTGTAAAAAATAACGCTTTTATAAGCAGTTGTACAAAAAAAGTTACATGTTGAATATTACAGTTTCTATTATGTTTTTAACTTCTCCTGTAAAGTTTCAAATATGCGAGTTAGGGCCTTTCTACGTGAGACCATCGATATATAAGTTTGTCATTCCGTTTGTAATTTCCACAATATAATTTTCCAACCCTATAAAGTATATATTCTCGATCCTTATAGATAGCGGAGAATATTAAACCATCTGTCTGTCTGTCTGACTGTTGAAATCAATTTTCTGGGGAGTTACTCTCTATTGTACGCTTATCGCAACGAATTTGCTTTCGCATCGCAATAGAGAGTAACCCCCCTGAAGTCACCAGATATCTTCGGCATCCAAATCTTTAATAATTCTGTTAGCCATGCTTTCGAGAAGTTTGTTATTTAAAATCAGCAAAATCCGTCCATAAATAACGGAGATATGAGCAAAAATCCGAGACAACCTCTGAAAATTTCATCAAAAAAACCACGTGTAATTAATATTGTTACGAATAATTTCATCAACAGATGGCGTTGATCAAACAAAGTGTATTAATATAGGTACGAACAAATTCATCGACAGATGGCGTTGATCAAACGAAGTGTATTAATATTTTAGTTTGTTATTTTTCAACATTAATTTCGATTTCTGAATTTCAATTTTCATTTCTCAATATCAACTTGGATTTCTCAATTTAAACTTAAAATAGGGGTAGTAAACTTAGAAAGCATTTCCAGTTTCGATGTAAACATTATTTCCTTTTTCTTTAACGCTTATCTGTTTCTCTATTGATCTGATATTCGCTATGGAGAAAAACTGGGACTAGTTATATATGGAGTTTGTAGTCTAGCATCATTCTAAATAAAAATCAATTTGTTCTTGTAGGATTCGATTCACGTACCATTACCACATTATTTATATTCTAATTTTGAAAAAAGTTATAGTATTAACAAATATAACTTTTGTATTAAAATTATTTAGAAAGATGATTTCTGAAGTTACAAAAAGTTCAATTCAATCATATACTGACCTCTGTAGCAGATTTACTCTTGCCTAAAGATTTTCACTGGGCAATAAAGAAGAACATACAGTGGATATAATTGGCTAAATATGTTATCTATACATATAACATAAAATAAGTCGCAATTTACACAATGCAATTTTAATCGAAAAGATTGATAACATTTCGGTGTTCACACAGCACAATATTATTGCTTAAATCGCTCGTATTTTTATTTGAGAGTACACACATTTGTATACATATATGTAATACGAATAAGAGAGTAACCCGAATTGCCAGTAAATCAAGTGTGTAGTCATCCCCTCACCCTGATGTCTAAAAGGTAATCAGCATAGCTTAAAAAATTGCGACTAAGCAATTGGGACTAACAAATTAAATGGAAAATTGCTGAGTTGACCATCTCTGGCTAGAGTCCTTAACGAACAATTATGCAATTATGATGTCGTTGATTTCACTGCATCATAGACTTGGATTATATCAAATTCAATCGACGAAGAATTGTCGCTATGTTGGGAAGATCATATTGTAAGGTATAGTATGTATGGTTGGCTAAACTATGCTGTGCCATAACATAGTTTCTAGCAGTTAAACTGATCTGGAATCATGAACCAATTCTTTTTCTTTGTTACTCTCGACCGAAATCCAGTAACCGTTTTCTCTGATAAGCATGAATTAAATTACACTAAAGCTTTTTAAACCACTATTATACCTAATCATATTCAGGGGTGACATAGAAACCAAGTCGGTTTTGCTGATTGCCAGTTTTGCAAACCAATATTCGAATCAGCTGTTGTTTACATTTGTATAATTGCTTACAATTCTAATTAACAACTTTACAATTTAATTTAAAAATTGTAGTGTTTTTTTTATCCAAATAATAAAATATGTAATTAAATAAAATGAGCTCTGCTGTTGTTGTATTTTTATTGTTAGAGACTGATCGTACAAAAAAGTTGAAAAGAAAAATATTGCGAGATTACAGCAATCCACTTGAGCTGCCGGAGACAACGTAAGTATATTTTTGATAATGTGAGGTCATATTTAAACGTGATTTTAAGGTTCATAGCTTGTTATCGACTTAACAAAGACAATTTCCGTGTGGTCCTAGACAAAATAAAAGAGCACATTTGTCGTTCAAAGATTCCGCCATTGATACAACTTGCAGCTTCGTTAAGATTTTTAGCTGAAGGATCATATCAAAGATCTGTTGGAAATGACTCTTAACATATGTCTGGGTAGGAGTACAGTATCAACTGTTTTAGATGATGTACTCAAAATTATCGAGCGGTATGTATAGTACCGCAAGTATAGTTTAGTATGAATGCTATGATTGTAAGTATAGTTCAAACTTAATTTTGCATTATCTACATATGTACATACTTAGTAACTTTTTAAAATAATTTGTTTGTATTTACTTACTTACGGCTCTAGCCATGACGCATTTGTATGGAATATTAGTTCCGTCAAACATCACTTTGTTAGAAAGTATGAGTCGGGAGAACGGACAGGAAAATTATTAGGGATATTTGGGTTTTATTTTTATGTTTTCCCCTAAATAAATAGAAGTACTAATGTATTTTATTTTATTTTTTATTTTTATTTCGAAGGGACCCCGACTCTATTTAAGTGTTCGCACGTAGTGAACTACCACGTAAACCAACCAATGTATTTTATTTACTTTTTTAATATAAAATTTGCTTACATTAGTAAAAATATCCAATACAAAACCGAAAACAATAGCGCGCAAATTAAATCTGACAGCAGTAAGCTACTTGGTTTATTATCAATAACAAAACCGATAATATTGGTTTCTGTGACACCTAAAACCGACACTAATTCCAGTTCGAACATAAAACCGATAACATTGGATTTCATGACACCAATGTATCTTTTGTCGGTTTCAAATCCAATTCCGATAATATTAATTTCTATGACACCCCTGATTGTAATATATGCTTTAGTAAAACGTAATATAAATTGTTCAAATATTACAATTCCTATAGTTGATTAATCAAAGAAGGCAAACTTTTAAACAGGATCTACAATGACCAAGTTATATTCTATATAAAGTTTTCAATTTAAAGTTTCTTGCATATTGTTCCAATTCTTTTCAGATTACAACAACTAAAATAACATATACTTTTAGGTTGCCAATAAATTAAAATTAAATTTGTGTAATTCATTAATAAAACTCATTCTCAAGTATTTAAATTACAGATTGTTTGGAAAATTTCACAAAAAGAAAAATAAAAAACACCATAATACATTTTATACGCTCCTGACTCATATTGCATAAATATTGGAACACTGATACACTCACTCACTCACTGTTTGTTGGCTAGTTGGCTGGCTGGTTAGTTGTTTGCTTGGCTGATCCTGCGGCAGACAACAGTCAAAATCCAAATTAAAGTCACACACACACTAGGCTTCTTCCCAAGGCTGGGTCGCATGTTAAAATCCATTAAAGCAACACTAAATATACTACATATATGAAAAAAAAATAAAAATTCAATAAAACCGAAACGAAAAATTAAAATTAAATACCAACAAGGGCATTAAGCACTAACCACAATAACCAGAATGAACAAATACTTACGAGTACGAGTTGTATGCATGTCTGTCTGCCCGTCAGTTTATGTATGTAGTTATGTGGAGAACAAGACTGAACACTGTACAGAACACAAGAGAAATCAGCGGCTAACATCTACAAATGAGCCGGCAAAGTAACATCAACAACAGAACACAACATCAGACAAACCTAACTGACTATAACTTCGATTTCTATAGCACAGAATCCAAAAAAGAAAAAAAAATATTTTGTCTGTCTGACTGTTGGCCAAACGCGTGAGATGTGTGAATTCGATTTCAGAAAAAAGCAACGAAATGAAATGGATGTAGAAAAAAAATCTCAACCACATTACAAGGAAGCCCAACACATGGGAAACAACTTTAACGATACCAAGCAAAAATAAGCTACATGGAATGAGAGAGGGCTATAGTCGGTGTTTATGATTTGTACATGGAAATACATTCGTTTTTAGATAAAAGTCAGTTATCAGAACCCTTAGTTGTGATAAAGGGAAGTTTTATGTCTGAATCTTTTTTACAGTCCTTTCAGTTTGGTCCTTTGAAGCTTGTACAATGTCGATAATAGCTTCTTGGTTTCTTAAGCAACTTGAAAATTTTCAAATACTTTGAGCTTAAGCTTTTAAGATATTTTCAAGGAGTACAATTTCAACTGCCTGACATCAAAGCTCAAGATCATTTATACATGATACATTATATCAGAAACCTATTTCAAGATAATATAAGTAAATCTTAATTTAAATTAAAAAGCTTTCCAAATACTTAAACTATTTAAAGTGTTTAACTAATTAATAAATGTTGCTTAATTTTATTACAAAGACATGTGATAGTTGTAGCAAACTCACTACACATTTGTCATAATGCATTTCCATGTTTATAGCTTAACCCTCCTAAATGGTTTACCCTGCACATTGCATACATAGATACAGGAGTACAAACTCTATCATTCAGGCATACATAGCTTTGTGTACTCAAAAAGAATTGCAAGCTGATCGCAGCAGCACAAAAGCCGTCGTCGTCATTCCATCCAAGTTATTCATGAGATCCGAGACCACACAAATACAGGCACGCGTTTGCTGACAGCATAAAAATTGTTGAACTGGCGTTTAACGCGCGTGAACGAGGAGAGATATTGTAGAACACACAACCAACAAAACAGCAACAATAAAAAACAAAACTAAAGTGAACAAACACACATCAATGAATGAATGAATGGTGGCTGGAATGGTTGGTTGCTGATAGTGATGATGGTGTTGTTGCCTACACACAAATGAACGACAACAAGAAAAACCGATGGTACGTACGGAAGAAAAAGACACGAATGAATGTCTAACAAGACAGATAGTCAAAGAAGCATTGAACACAAATGGTTGTTTCAGACAACGTTTAAGCACTTGAAGAAATAAGTGGGTGAGTTTATGTTTTGTAAAGCATTGATTTTATCACTCATCATTATATTTATACATGTACACGACAAATATTATTATCCATTATACACATTATTTGATTTGATTTAAAACGTTTTGGTATATAAGTATTAAAAATACTTACTTATAAAGTACATAGGCTCAAAACGAAATAACCTAAGAATTCAAGCTAGGGTTTGGGTTTTCCGGAACATTTTTTTCCGGGAAACAGTAATGAAAATTTTCCTAGGATTTCCAGGAATTAAAGAAAAATATCACATTTTAAGATGATTTGTTACTAAAAAATTAAATTATATTTTATAAAAATAAAAATTCATTTTAAGTTCGTCTAGTAAAACTGTGCTTTTAAAATAACTAATGCATTTAATAGTCATCTTATATCCGATTTGTTATTTTACTGGCAAAGTCGGCCCTTATAATTTAACCACCCTTTATTATTCTCAAGACAGACGGCTTTCAAGAAATTAAATTTCTTCAAAAATGTTTTAAATGTTTAATGGGTTTTTAAGATTAGTTGTTGCCAGAAAGATGGGAAAAGGCTATAACCAACAATGCCCAATTATTTGAATAAATTTATATTGTGCTAATGTTTCAAAATAAAAACTAAAACTTTAATCTTTAACTGTTGAGGTGGTGGTAAATTTTACACTCTCTTTACACTTTTATTTAAAAACTCTCTTCAAAAAAAAAAGAAAAGTTTGTGAAATAAAGTACCTGTTTTGTTTAAACAAATAAAAATAATTTTTGTTTTCTTTATTTTTTGTAGTCAAAAATGTAGTGGCTTATTTCTAAAAAGCAAATAATTATAAAAAAATATTTTTTTCTCAATTGTTTGTAATAAAATTAAGAGTGGTAAAATTTACCCCCACGTCATTAACTATGTCCAAACATTTCACCTCGTCAGTTAAAGTTTAAAAAATCCGCAGTTTTTAATTTTTCACTAGAGTATTCGAAACCCAAAACCGGATACCGGTTTATTTATATTATCAAATTATTCGACAATCCGTTTTTTTTTGAATCGGTTAACCGGATTTTATAATTAAAAACTTTTTTTAATCTTTGTCAAAAAATATCAAATTTCTGTAACTTTTTGTTCCTGCTTATAATAGATTTTCGCAACATTTTCTTATTTTGAAATCATGAATCTCCCGCTGCTTAACAAATCTATAACTTAACAAAAGCCCTTCTTAGTTGCTAAGACCTATATCAACTGATTATTTCAACGTATTTGCGACGTACATATATGATAAGATTTTTTCTTTTATTAATCAATTTTATTAGCAATATTCAGACATCCTTTGAGGTCTCCAAAAAATCTTCATTTTGCAAATACTGTTGGCACACTTTTTTTATTATTAAATAGTATTGTTTATTCAAAAATAGTTTTGATTAATAAGACTTATTATGTATTTAAAGTTTGTTTTTCTTTAAATTATTCATTATATGTAAATTACGAACCCCTATATAAAATTAAGAAAAACTAAAATATTACCACATTTAATGAAAATCCGGTTAACCGTATTCGAAGCTGTGGTTATTATCCTTTATTGTATTTGAAATTTGTAATCGTCAGAAATGTTTGAATAAGTGTGTAATAAGCTGTGGTTGTTATCCTTTATTGTATCTGAAATTTGTAATCGTCAGAAATGTTTTGAATAAGTGGTAAAAATGATCTCAATCCAATGAAGTCGGTTCAAATTTTAGAAAATACATCAGTTGAAATTATACTCAAAAACATGCAAAGCGGCCGTAAAATATTAGCCTGTCTCGTTATGGCTACATTTTTCTGTTTTGCATAAAACACATATTCAAAACATTTCTGACTCAATTAAATACTTGAATGCTAAATTCACCAAATGCTCCCTTCCCTGAGGCGCCCATCGAAAGGTATGATTAGTTGTTTTTTAAATAAAATATCAATTTCTCTTTAATCTACTTGAATTGATAATGGTGTAAATGGTTTTGTGCATAATCAAGGTTCTAGTTTAATTATTTAATAGAATAATTTGGAAACTGTCCAAATTGGTAAAACAATTTTCATTCTAGCCAAACTAAGTTAGCATTTCTATTATTTATTAGCATGGCGCAACTATACAAGGTGAGTGCAGTAGCCCAGCTGACTGACTTTGTTTACAGTTTACTTATGTCAAAAGTAATACTTTTTCAAGTATTTTTGACAGTAGTACATTTTTTTACACAAACAAAATGCCTGTTGTTTCTGTTTTGTGTTGTATTTGTTGTCGATTTGCACTCACCTTGTATAGTTGCACCATGTTTATAAGCAATAAAACCCAAATGTGAAAAGCATTTGAACGAATATTTAGGCCCATTATTACAACTTGGCAATAGTTAAAGGTATGATGTTATCGGACAGATAAGAAGTATTTGGTTATTATAAGTTTACTTTAATCTAAAACCGACCGATAAGCTAAAGACAAGATCATCTTGCCTTTAAATTTTATAGTGAGGTTTATGTAATTGAATTTGTCATATGAAAAAAATGTCAACTTCATGAAAAATAAATTAATTTTAATTTTGTTTTGCCAAAAAATAATTTAATAAACAAAAATGGAAAGCAGACGTTTGATTTATATTAATAACCTGCAAAATATTTTTGAATACAGTCAGCCTCAAAGTAGACTGTTGAATTTGAATTTTTTTCACAAACAAATATTTATTGTTTTGCCATATTTTAGAAAAAATTATTTTATTTTACATGGAAGTTGTAATAACGAAAAATTTTAAAGATCACTTTATTCCTCACTTTACTTAAAGTTACCTTTTACTATAAGGAACATTAGAAGCAATGTTCCTTAATATATTAAGATCCCCTTGACTTTTCTGCCAGTGTATGTATGTATAGTATATTATTGAAAATAACATACGTAGTTATTGTGTATTTGTTATTGAATGTTGCAAGCTAAGTGTATGATGCTGATCTGGTGGTAAAGAAACAAAAAATAAATAAATTAAAAAAAAAAACTAGATTAACAGATATTACCGATTATCGAACTCTTTAAAATTCTTAGCAGACTCTCGAGTTGCCTTTTAACCGGCAACGAATTTTCTCACACTATTTAAAAACCAATACATTAATATTTCTTTGTTTCTTTTATTATTTTTAATTTTTGTTGTAGTTATTGTACACAAATGTTGCATATAATGCAATAAAACTGATACCTTTAGTGGTATAAATATACTTTATGAGCCACAGTGAATGTGAACAAAGTTTCAGTGTTTTGTTTCTGTTCACTTTTTGAATTCATTTTACTTAATATTTTTTGAAAATCATCATTTTTTAACCAAGAAACTCAAGAAATCAGTAAAAATAAAACAAACAAGTGGATGGCTACAATATTGTTCTGTTTTTTTTCTGTTCATTCACTTACTGATGTCCGACAGTCTGTCCAACCGCAGGTCTGTTTGTTGTTAATTGTATTTTTGTAAAAGAAAAACTCTTTCATATGTAGAACGAAGTGAAGTCTTTCTACATGTGTGAGTATGTGCGCGAGTATGAATGCGTTATAAGCGCCACTTATTGTTGGCTGTCAACTTGAAATTATTAAGCAAATATTAACCCTCTCTATAATCTGACTAGACAATGGCCTTAACAATATTAATGTTAAACATCATGAAAATGATGATACACTGCTTCACTACTACTACCACTACTACACTCTGAAGTCTCTCGTTACTCTTTAAAGCTTGTCATGCTGCTAAAGTATCATCACACAAATAACGTCTTGAAGATGATGATTTTGAATTCGTGACGAAACCGGGAGATGTTTGTCTATAAATATAAAAATATTAACTGAGTGGAGTGGAGTGTGATTTGTTGGTCTCCAACACCATGATGAAGTACTGCTGGAGTGTACTTTTCTTTAATAGTGTGTATTTGGTTAGTAAAACATGTTTTTTTTTTTGAGAATGACTTTGCAATATTGTTGTGTATCAAAACTTTATCATAAATATTTAATACTTTAAGTATTTGCAACTACTTATATGTACGTACATTGTAGTGTAATAAGTTTATTGGAGGAAGAAATTTTATAATTTATTTTAAGTCGGAGATGGTAATGGGTAAGGGCGGGTTTTTGTCTCTGCCAAGACATTATATTTAATTATAAAAATAGAAATGTTATAGAGAAAATTTTCAGTATTTCTTTGATATGTTATTCTGTTGAACAGATTGTGTACATAAGATAGAGAACTTTGAATTAACATGATGGTAATCCTAGACAAAACATTCCAATTTCTGTCAATAGTCTTTTAACTAATTATTTCAACAGGTTGATTTCATTGTAAGCTAGTACTTCCTACCTACAGCTGCTTATGAAAGTGTCATTACTATAATATCAGCAAATCAAATTCCAAGTGATGGCTTTAAAAACACATTTGTTGCTGATTCTAAAGATTCTTTCACGTGCAATACGGTCTTGCTTCCGCCTGCCTAAATTTTAGAGCAGGCTGAGTATTGTATGTAGTTATCAAGCAACTCATGCACAGAATGTAGGGCTGTGCTTTTGTCTTCACCACTCTTCAGATTCAGAGTACAATATAGGGTTTGATACTTTGACTTTTTCCCAAAGGTTTTATAGTGCCTCTCACATTCGACTATATACATTACGTTTTCACGGTAGAGTTCAAAATTGGGCAGTTTGATTTGTCTCTATAACACAATAATGCCTTTGACCGTGATAATTAGTTTTTGTATCTGCTGCTAAATAGCACCAGCTGGAACCAGTGACACCACCTAAGGTTGAAAATCACAATAAAGTTTGACAGCCTTAGCCCCTTTTCTCTAGCCATAATATTCTTTGTTTTAGCCATGACCAAATCATCATTGATTCACCAGCCGGGCCAAAATTGTTGGATTCTTTGGGAAGCTGAAAGTTCCTCTTTAAATGCGGTATTTCATTATTCAACTAGTAATATGCTTAAAAAAATTATACAATTTTCTGTATCTATGTTTTTCCAAGAAACGGAAACTATTTGCCTTTTTGGAGGATATGCTGTGATTTTAGTTTTAAGTCAAAAAGACCAAACCATTTTAGAAAGATAAGTGATATTTGTTCGAATGATCTTTTCGATGTTCTTAATAATTCAATCTCAGCTTTTAGATTTGTTTAGGGGTTTAAAACCATTTAATATTCGATTATAACTGAAATCTGTGTTAAATATTAGGGTGCCCCGATAGACTAGGCGATAGTGTGCCGGACTATTAGTCAGAGGGTTGCGGGTTCGATTCCCGCCAAAGACTCTGGGTGTTTTCTGCAGACAAGCCAAAAAGCTTCGCAGTGTGTGTTTGTTTTTCTCAAAAAAAAATAATATTGGATTTTAGTGAAGTATAAATAAGGTTAAAAAAACTTATCTAAAAATTAATTAATTAATTACTTAAACATATTTATTTTATTTAATTTACCAACAAAGTCTTTATTAACCAAGTTAAGTTAAGCATCCGTTGCATTTTTCTAATCTAAATCATAAAATATGGCCTAAATTCTACAAACAAACAAAAAATCCGCTGTCTGTAATTCGAAAATGTTTTAGGTGAAATATTAAATACTTAAATAAGGATCCTTTTTTGTAGTATTATCTCTCTTCCATTTAAGTCTCATAAATTTTACTAAATTGTCATTGGGGAATCGATAGTGTCACAGTAGCACAACTTAAAAGGAGAATTCCAAGGAATTTGTCGAAATATCAAAAAGATGTGTCGCCCAAGTAAGGAACGCACACAAAATAAAACGGTACTAAAAACCAAATAACAATGCCAACTAAAAAAAACACATACAACATAAATAAATAAAACAAAAAAATTAAAAAAAAAGATAAGAACAATACAGGCGTATAGAGGAGTATAAAACATAACACAACAAACATGAGGAATACAGTAAAAATGTGTCAAAGAACATTTACTAGACTGCAAGTTTAAACGAGAGAGCGAGTGTTTATATAAACGTGTGTGTGTGTGTTTGCGAGCGTGAATGCCTCTTGTTTTTATTTGTTGTCCACAACATTTAACAATAATACCAGGGGCATACCGAAACATAAACATTTACAAATTATCACAAAAGACTATTTAAATAACAGCGACCGCACAACTATAGCAGCCATTATCATCGACAATGAAAACCAGTAAAGAGTAGAAAAGTAACAACAAATCTGATATGACTTTAAGATAGCTACATAGGCAGACTAAACGTCAGATAAACTGACATTTGAAAACACCAACAGACAAACTGGGAAAACTATAGATTTCAACTAAAGTTACTGGGCATTGCAACGAGTACAATTGGAGGACATTTGTCAAAAAGGCAGCGCAGGGCTTTTGATCCCAGCTACAATTGCCGGTATATGTTGCAAAGAGAACAACTCTTAAAATGCACAACATGCAGCAGCAAGCAAAAGTAGAAAAACTGCCAGTTTTAATGTACCATAGCATGTAAAAACACACAAACACAAACACACATTAAAGAACACATCTATGTAAGCAATTTAATACTGATGTATGTGGTAAAGGCCATTACTAGGTTCTAAGTAAGGAAATTATTTAAACTGCAGCAAATCGCTATTGTTATCAAAATACTTGGTGTTCATACTAGTTAGCACTTTTTAAGGTTTTCTTTTCTATTTTCCCAACAGAACAGGACAGAACAGAACGCAACACAACAAATACACATTTATCATATTGCTCTACAAATCGTACAACATGTACTAGAAAAGGCCGGAACATTGCTGATGCAGTTGCTAAGACCGCATGTTGTGCTTATTGGCAAACAGTCTGCGTAGAAATTCACAACAAAATGTGCCCTTCATATCAGCTTGTGTACGCTACAATCCTCTACTGTGTATCTACTGTAACTGTTGCCTCAAACAATAAACCAAAGATTTCTTTTCCCTGTTTTTTTTCTCCTTTTATTTCTGTTTCTTTTAAACCGCAAAAAATCATTTGTTCATTGATCAGCTACTCATACTACCTTCTGTTTAGTAATTTATTTTATTGTTGTTGCTATTCATCTGCCTGTATGCATTTTTTTTTTATTGTCTCTGGCATATAGTTCTCAAGAATACAGCAGATGAATGCAATTTGCTTCTAATAGTTTTAGTAGTGACGGTGATGGTGGCAGTAATTTTAGTTTTAGAAGTCATAGTTTAAGTTCTATAGCTGTGTTTAATGTTAATGGTTTTGTGTACAACAATCAAAATTTATATTTTTATGTTTATTGTATTGCTTGTTGCCAATTAATCTACCCACAAACAGTGATTTGGCAAAAATATAAAAATCTATTTATAATCTCGTAGTATGTATGTAGTTGTTAGAAGATTGTTTGTTGTTAAAAACAAAAAAGGATTTGTTTCTGTTGTAAATATTTAAAACAATACAAATAAATCTGTTTGTTTTTGCAAACATCATTAATCATTAAAAGTCTTTAATTTTTATTAATAAATATTAAATTTGCCAAGGAATTTATATGAATAAGTACTTATGAATATGTATATCAAAAGATTTAAGAAACAAGCTGGTTTGTTTATATTCGTGTTTTAAGACTTAAAACACAAACATGTTTGTTCGTATGTTTTTTTTTTGTTTTTTATTGTTTTGAAATACATTTAAAGATTTAAGACACAAACATATTTGTTTTGTTTTTATAAAGAACGACTTAAGATAGAAACTTTAATTGTAAAGCAAATTTCTGCAAGAAATTTAATACATATATTTTATTAATTTGTTATAAATTAATGAACAAAATTACAATCAGCGATATTATTTTTGTGTATACTTTTACTTACTGTGTCATTTCTTTGTTTTAATAAAAAAAATGGAGTTTGTCTGTTACTCATTGGCGAATAGTTGATAAAAAAAACTATAATAAAAGAACAACTTGTTTCCCACTATCCAATCATAAATGACTGGATTATACCTGTTTAGTTTCTTTTGTTTTATTTTGTAAGTATTTCCGGTTTCTTTTTTATTGATGATTAAAAAAGAACATATAAATACATACCTCACAATTAAATACTGAGAAAATTCACGTTGTTACCAAACAAATTTATAACAGCCTTCATTATACAATGTTGGTAGATTAGTTTTCTTGTAATTAATAAAAAATTTCTAAGAATATCTATAGACTCATTTACTAGTTTAAGGTTTTACGTTAGTCATAAATGGTAAGTAAGGCCGATTTAGAAAAAAATTATTGAAATAAAATATTAAAAGAAAATATGTAGTGTAATATAGTTCAAATAGTGTACAATCATAACAAACTATATACTACATAGATAAATACTATTTCGAGTTATTTTTTTTTAAATTTCTATATAAAGAAAATAATATTTACAAAGAAATATAAAGTCGTTATTAGACTAAATTAATTTGGAACTACCTAAAAATACCAATAATATAATGAATTAAGAAATGCGTCGTAAATTCAGATTATGTTTGCCCATGTCTTCTGAAACATAGGAAATATTCTAACACAATTATCGAATCCGTTATATCAAGTTTGTTGGCTATGTACCATAGACCAAAGCCGGTGGCAAATCTGAACAATTGCTAAAATCTTTACGACCCGAAATCGTATCAGCCTTAGCTACCTTTTATTAAAAAAATTTAAAAATTATAGGACCTATTTATTTATGAATCCAATATATCGCTTCTAATTTGGTTGCCAGCCTGGCAAATCAACGGTGACTGCTGTTCATCATGTTACGATGTAAAGAGCTCGAATCAAACCCTTTGTATATTTATTGACATACATCAAGACTTCGGTAATTGAACAAGTTTTACGCATAAAATACTTTCCTTGGATAGGCTGACACACAGAGTCTTAAAGTTTAACCTATGTATGTGAAACATCAAGGCTGACTACAAGGCGGAATATATATCCTTTAACCTTTAAAAGGTGCAAAAATAGGAGGTTAATAAGCAATTAGGACAAATCTAGCCTTGTGTCATTTACAAGACGCAGATCCCTGAGACTTACTTGAAAGGCCATCCATCAAGCTACGCTTCTTTAATATGTTGATGAAAGTTGGGTCACTGCATAGTTTATCATCATCATTTACGTTTTTATCACTGGGGCAATGAGAAATTTTCTTACATTTTGGTATATATCTGGAGTGATTATTTGTAGTATACTACAAATTCTCAAAAAGCATTTGCCCTCGGAAAATATTTCACAACCTACAGGCGAAAATTTACGTCATCTGCTTTAGGAGATGGTTATGGGGTGAAATAATTCTGGAGATATTGGATTTTCAGGTCTCTTTCTGGAACTTAAGAAATAAAATCGAGAATTATCATGGTCATTGTGCTGGATACCTGGCTATGGATGTCACTCTTGGAATGAATGTGCCGATTTTTAAGTCAACAGGGGCTCAACATAAATTTGTACTTTATGATTGCCCCGGTTAGATGCATGTGGGTGATAAAATTATAATTCTGTTGAAATCTACAAAGGTCTAACTATTAGTTATATTATTTGTACCAGAACAATATTTTCCTTAGTTTTCTTGTCAATACAGAATAACATTAAACAAATAGTTTTCTTACGCACTGTAAACGGAAATACTTATTGACATTAATCAAATCGCTGTGGTAATTAAAAGTATTTCAAAACATAATAAAATATAGACCGATTAAAACAAGTTAAGTACGAGTATATATAAAATATATATACATCATACACATACAAATGAAATTATTTCATAACAATTATTTATGCTCTTCTGCTAAAGAATTGTACCTATACAATGTATTAAAAAAAAAAAAAAAATTCAAATAAAATCACTTGAAACATAAAAGCTCCCAGACACCATCAACAAGCTGATGGAAAAATTATGAACATATTTCAAATATTTTGTAAAGCAACACACACTCATAATGAATACAAAATGAGTAGAAGGAATATAATCGGTACAAAAAAGTCAAGGAATAAAAATGAAGAATATCGAATCAATAAAATTAATGTTACTTTATACTGGCGTCAGAAGCAGACCCAACAATACAATACCATAATACCAGCATACCAGCAAAACGCACCTCATTTTATGATGATCATGCTGATGCAGATGCTGCCGCTGATGATCATCATGATCGACGTCATCATCGTTGATCGTTTTTTATTCATTGTGATCGGCATTAAAGCTGCACATCAAGCTTTCGTTCGATTCGTTCATTCTACATATAATCGGCTGCCATTTATTTATGCTTATTTAGGATTTTAAAATTGTTTTCAGCTTAGTTGTTGTGCGTTTTATTTTATTTTTTTTTTCTTGTTCGTTTCTTCTGTTCGGCATCCATGATGATTTTTTCACGTTTTATTATGGGAACTTAACTATAATACAAGTTAAATATATACATATTTCTTCTATGTGGTATATTTTAGTTGGATATGAGCATAAAGTACGATGAGTACATTGCAGTCAGAGCTTTAAAAGAGTGGGCAGGATTTCTTTCTAGGTAAAATTTAACACTGGGCATATATTTTATATTTCCTTCATTAAAGTACAGTGCAACTTCGACAATCCGTTTTAGGTCAGTCGGTTAACGAGTTGTCGGACTATAGTAGGTGAAAATATTGAAATAATCTAAGTGAATTTAATTGTATGTACAATGTACATGCATTGTACTATGATTTATTAAAAAACCATAAACTATAATATTTAATTACATATTATATTAAATTTATTAAAATAAGTAATTATAGGTATTCAAAATAAATTGTTTTATTTTCTCCTTATTTTTTTTAATGTCTCAAATCATTGATTTAGGAACATGAAATTTTTCGGCAACCTGCCTAATAGTTTTTCCCTCATCAAGAATTTATAAAATATCACACTTTTCCTTTAAGGTTAGTGTTTTATGTTTGCGTTTATTTTTTAAAAACATGACACTTGGAATGGAATTAGACAAATACGCTTGCGAAAGAATGAACCGAAACTGAAGTAATGATAGTGCAAAATGCAAATCAAAGTATGAATAACAAAACATGCTAGTAAAAAACGGGAAACCCCCGAATTTTAATATTTATTCATGCATAAAAAAAAATTTGTCCGGATTGTAGAGGTAAAAAATTTAAATTGTCCGAAATGTAGAAGCGTCCGAATTATTGGAGTGAGCGTACTGGCGCATGTCCGGACTGTCAAGTTGCACTGTATCTATTTTAGGTGTGTACAAATTATTAAGAGTTAAAAACATTGGGATTGTTTAGCTTATATCTCTTCCAGTAATGAAGCAATTTGACTGATTTATATATTCCACAGAGTATTTCTGATAGATATAGGTTTCTAGAATTTAAAATTTTTTAAAAAATATTAATTCTAATTCACACATTAATGGAACAATTTTCAATAGCAAACTTCCCGGACTATAGCACAGTCTTCATAAGTTATTTGGGGGACTTGGGATACACGGACATTATTAAAGCGCTATGTAAAGGAATCCATAATATACGTATGTATGCTTTATGTGGTCAGAAATGAAAATTAAAAAGTGCAAAAATAAAATTTTTTATGTAACACTTTTACTTTGAAATATATTTGCACGAATATTGAGCAATGGAAAAGCAAAATAGAAAAGAACAATTTTAATATCCGACATTGTAGGCTCCAATGTTCAATGAATAAAATGAATAAAAATATAAAATTATACAAGTAAGCCTTAAGAACGTTTTATAAAGCAAAACCCGGGTCTCCGACAATGACAGCACAAAAAATTATAACGCTAGTCAAAGTACGAAAAAACGTTTGGATGCTGGTTTACAAACCTGTAGTGTAATTTAAAATCCAAGTAGTAGTAAAATGTTGGTATAAAATGGGATTGTTGCGAATAATGGCTCCAGGAAAAATGGCACCAAAGAAAAAAACGAAAAAAGGCCCATATTTTGGGGTCCCAAAACTTTGCAGGAGATTTTTGGGATAGTTTTTCATTTTTATATTTTTAGTTTTTATTCTACTATTTTGGGGTAATTTTTCATTGAGCTTAAAATTGAAAAATACATTGTAACCCCAATAAAAATGAAAAAAGCGCAACATTTTATAGTCAGTGTAATTTTTTGGGGCCTTTTTTACTGGGGCAATTATTCGCAGTACCTAAAACGGGCACGCATTTTTTACGACAAAGTTTTAAACAGAATTCTACACTTGTCTTATTATGGATGATGAAATTCAATGTAAAAATTAAATTAAATATGCAGAAATAGAAAATGTTTGTAAAAAGGCATTGGATAGCAAGCAATTTGATGTTGAAGTCTGAAGAGTATCTACTTCGTCACCTCTTCAATCACTATGACTTCGAATCTTATTAGACGTCACACTCCTTTTAAGTTCTGATCATCCATAGTAATTGTACACACTTGGTTAATGGCCTGGTTTGGTTTGGTTTGGTCTGTGGCCATGGTTGTCTATACGTACTATATTTTTTATAAACATAAAAAGAAATATATTCTCTACACAAATGATACCGAAGATGATGATGCTGCCTGCTGCTTCTGATATTCATACATATGTATGTATATTGGATCCAACTATACACTTACAGAAATTCATACTACACTCTCACATACTATAGAGCTGGTAATAGTGTAAGTTAGTATGTGTTAGTATCTTTATAAATATATGTATGTATTGTATTCATTCACAAAAGTGTGCCTTTGGGCAGCTCCGCCCCACATACACACATGTACACATACATTTGCAATGGCGTTTAATGAGTCTCGTTTTAAGTGTGAGAGAACACTTAAAGTGGCGTCCAAACATAAATGTGATGATAATGATGAAAATGATGATCATCATATGTGATTTTATACTTACAAACTAGGCATGGATACATTCAGTAATTCTTTTTCTGTTTTTTTTTTTTTTTAGTTTTTCTTAATTTTATTCAGTATCTGGTTTTTTATTTAATTTTCTTTGCTTCTTTTTTTTGTAGTTGTTCATGTATTTAAGTATTTTCTCATTATGTGATGTTGATATTTTGAGTTTGGATTATTATTGTTGTTTTTGTGGTGCGAGTGCAGGCAGGTAATTCATATAATCAGTATTGACTTCATCAGTGCCGAAACGACTTACAAACAACATTAACAGTACTTTAGTGTCTAATTCATTCATTTATAGACCAATTTTCAATAGAATATATGATATACTGAAGTATTATTTATGTTCGTAAATTATTTCGGCATCAGAAACTTACAATAATGTCAAGAATCAAACAGATACATGGACATCAGGAATTCCAAAACGATCCATAATAGATCATGTTATTTAATTATCATGGTCAACCTTAGTATAACTTCTTAAATATCAAATGAAACAAATTTAATTTAATTAAGAAAAACTTTTTTCTTTGTTGTAGGTTTTGTTGTCGATTTGAACATACCTATAACGTTTGTTCTCACACCGCTCATTATTGAAAACTTCAAACATTAATAATCTTAAATATTTGTACATATGTACTACAAACACATTCATACATTTTTATACATACATACATATTATGTATTGAAATACATGTACTCGTACATATGTTTGCATACATTCATAAATAAGTTCCAAAATTGTTTTTTTCTTCTTATTTATTGTAGTTTTATAACGTACACTGAAACATTTTTCAAGTAGTTCCATTGGGCTCTTTAGGATTAAAATATCAGTGCTAGTTGAGCAGTTTTATATTATTGTAACTACTTAAGTTTACTTATTTAAACATTAATTACTTGGCTGACTCCATACATTACAGATAATCTAGTATGAAGTTGATTGCCACTTTAGTGTCTCTAAGTAATCTAAGTTGTAGTCACTTGAAACTTTTTCATACTGCACTTTTGAGAGTAAAGTGTGTTTCTATAAAAGCTTTGTTTTGGCCTTTAACATTTCAATCCTCCTGCGCTGCATACTTATGCCAAATTGATAACATTTTTTAATTGTCAAGAACTTTAACTGCTCTTTAACCTTCATTTGAAAATCATCCAATATTATTCAATTGGCCGAATTCAAGGATAATTAGCAACCTGAAAGACCGGATTTCTTCTATAATTATCCTTTGCAGCTGTTAAATAATGACAAAAAGCTAAATCGGGCCTAAACTTTACACAAGCGTAAGTCCGCTTTCACACTCTTCAATTCTGACTCGTCAAGGGAAGTATTTTTAGATAAGAAGGGAAAAGGAAAAACAAGAGGGGTACAAACTTGACGGTACTAGTCAATTTTCTTATTTCCTTTGTTTTTTTTTTTATTTCATGCATGTTGATTTGCACGAAAACGTACGAAAATTGAATTGACGTGTGCGGATGAAATGGCAAGTTCAAAAGAGAATTGAACAAAAACTTGTCAGCTAAAACAGAAGAGTGTGAAACAAGACTAACATCTAATACCAGACAGCAAACGTCTCTACAGGCATTCTTTTACATAAATATCAGATGGCATAGTTACAGAGTTGAAGAGTACAAAAGATTTGCTCTTCATATTGCCTACCAAACTATTACCTTTTTATTAAATTTACCCACCACATTGTAGTATTTTCTGATTTCTTTTAATATTTTTTTTACGATTTGTACCTAATTTCTGTTTATATCGTTTTATAAAAGAATTTACAGTACTTTTTGGAAACTTTAGCTTCAACCGGACAAAGTCGGATGTTCAATCAATTTGTGCTCATTACACGTACAAATATATGCCGACTGATTAAATTATCTGACATGCCTAATAGCAGTTTAGTTTAAAAAATAAATCACTGAAAAACAAAACAAAAGTAATGCCACTAGGTTTTTAAAAGGAAGTCTGTAGTGTGGCCGGATTTAAGTGGAATATAAATATTAAGGAATATTATTTTTGTTACACAATTTCTTTAAGTGTAACATAGCTTACATTCATATATGCAAACTCATATGTATGTACTCGTATACATACATACATATGTATGTACATACTTACACTACATTATTAAATATTCAACCATCCAACTATCGTCATTCATACCACCATCTTGCTGTGTATTTTAACCTCACCAACAAACGTTTGATCTCTGCTTAACTATTTCGAGAATTAATTTAAATAAAAGCGAGTGTGAAAGAAAGACAATAGTTTGTGGATGACGATACAGCAGCCAGTCAGCCAACACGCACCTGTTGTATGTGTGTCAGTTCAATGTGGCATGAATGAAATGGTATTCCAGAAAACGGTTATAAATTTTATTTTCGTTTTTTGTTTTTGTTTGAAAATCATTTAAAAATAAATGGGTTAGCGGGCATTGTATTGAATTAATTATATGTATTAAGGCGTAAATGTAGATAAATTTTATAACACTTTAAGCAATTAGTTGATTTTGTAATAGAAAATACAACTATTAAATGTAATTTTAAACTTTTTGTTTCGTTAAACATCTTGACGAAAATGGCGTATATAAACAAATTTATTTCAATTTGGAAATAAGAAACAAAACTTATAACTATCAATGAACCTAAAGTGAACCAAAGTGCTTTAATTTTGTTATTAAATAGGATACTAAAATCAGGTGACTTAAAAATAGTTTCATTAGGAGTTTAAGAAAACTCTGGCGGTCACAAAATGGCGGTAAGTTTTTTCAAAACAATTTAAATAAATTTTTCATAACCAGACATAATATTAAAAATTTGAAATCGTCAATAAATCATGCTGGTGTGTAAAAATATAAGTGGACGTTATGACACTGCAAAAAGTATCATAACGTAACTGGACACTTTTAATTAAGAAAACCTTTGCCTAACATCGCATAATTTCGATTTTTATGAACATCATGACTAGCTGCAACTCACACAGTCATAATCCATGTTCATGAACATATTGAAATGTTTTGCTATGCTATCATAATGTCCAACACAATCATATCAAAATAATCTAATCAAAATCGTACTCGAGTCTTTGGATGAACTTGTTTTAGTTTAGTCTTTATACAGTAATTTTCTGATCTATCATGTCAACTAGTTCTGGTTTGTTCATCTTTTGTGATATGAATGAAGATTACAAATTTTAAGCTTTGTTTTATGCCATGGCCGATCTAGCATAGTCCTTAATCAATTAAAGTAGCTGCGTTTAGCATAATTATAATTAAAATTATATTATCTGTGTTCTCATTTGAGTTTAATAACTGAAACGTCTTGAGACAGTATAACTGTCCATCAACTGATTTAAAAAAGATTTTTTGATGTACAGTAATAAATAAGAATTATCAATTCAGATTTTCTTTTATATTTTACTAAAATCGTATTATGATAGCTTCTCATTTTTGTAGATGAATTTTTTAAGCTTTGAAATGTTGCTTTTTAAATTGGAAACTATTACCTTTTTGCCTTTTTTAAAGTATAGTTCAGAATATAGTATAAATATAAATAAATAAACATAAACACGCACTAAATTTCTTAGATTTTTTCAAGATTTGCTGCTTTAAATATGATATGAAACATCAGCTTCTAATAATAAATCACTTTCTTACTAGTACGAAACTGTAATACTTTTGAGGGTGCTGTAGCTTAATTGGTTAGCGCATTTGATCATGAAGCATGAGTTGATATTTGTAGCCCAGCCGCTGCCACTCAAACAACATCAGTTTCTGATAATTATTAGTTTTCTTTCTATCCATCATAACTAATATTTATCACAGCGCCCTCCTATGAAATCAAGTTTTAAAAATAATGCGCCTACTCGCCACCAGAGGCGCTGCAATGCTGCAATGCTGCACTAAACACAATCATAATGCGCAATTGCAGAGTTGTGATATAAAAAGCATTTTCTTTCACCACCTTTACTTCTTCAACTATCCACTTTCCAAAGAAAGTAACGCAATTATAAATAGGCATATTAATTGCCTAAGAGTTATTCTCTTAAAAAAAAATCCGTAAATTCTATATTATTTATACTGTCGACTTTAAAACATATATCGCTCATTATGTGACGATTTTCATTTAGTTATAGTCATTTGTTAACCGATTCTCGTTGTTTAGGAATGTTTTATACGGCTTATTAGGATCTCTAAACTATAGGCAAATTCCGTTGGAACGAACGACATGTTGTAAGGTCTATTCGTTAAATCGAATAAATATGTTTAAAGCCGTTTGATGTTAGGAATAGAGTAGAAATTCGAATAATCGAACAATATCTTACCAATGATTATTCGAAGAAATTAAAAATTACCACTTTCAAATAACGAATAATTCGATTAATTTTATGTAGAATAATCTAATAAAACGAATAAATATTTTTTTTCAATTTATCGCTTTTTTTAAGAATTTTATAATCAAAAATAAAATTATTTAACACCATTTCGTTTCAATTTTATTTACAACTAGCTGACCGACCTGGCTTCGCTCGGTATTTACTAATGATTTGTATTTCATAGAATAAGATGTATGTATTCACATCCTGCCTGTTCTTATTTATTTTTGCAAATAAAATATCTAAATTTGTTTTGCATACTTTAGGGGACTGGACTAACAAAAAAAAATTCCGAGTTTTACCCGGAATTTTTGATTTTTTTTCTTTACAAACCATCTCCTGAGAATTTGGTCAACATTGATGATAATAACGTTGAAATAGACAAATAACATAATCATTGATATTGAGATATTATTAAAGATGGCTTCTTTACTTTATATACAACTTGATGAAAGAAAAGCTTTTTAATTTTACTTTATTTAAAAATTATAAATTATTCGAATGATTTGATCAATTTTAAATATGTATGTAATCGATTTATTCGAACAAGTTGAAATGTCTTATTCGATTTATTCGAACAAAAGAAAAATCGAATAATTTGGATACCCTAGTTAGGAGACATAACCAAATGTATTCATCCTTCTTCGGTTTTACTAATTGTTCTTCGAGAGTGTGACAAGAATATCAATAATAAATAATGCCTTCATTGGGAGGATTTCAGTTCTAAATAATAATAATCCTACCATTGAAAATATTCACTCATTATTGAAATGGGTTTTTTTTTCTATGGTCGGAAAACTAACGCTATTCTTTAAATTTTATTTTTCTAAGCATTCGTTATATTAAGCATACAATTTTTTTAATGTTCGTTGTAGAAAGTAATTAATGTTAAAAATTTGGCTCTACGTTTTATTGAATTATCGTTATTGTTTTACGGGTTAATTTTACAGATTATTATTAATTTGTTCATATGTTCTTTCATTCTTGTTTTCATTTCTAAAAATTTCAGCAAATTTGTTTATACCCTTAAGGTGGATTTAGCAGCACAATTAACCATTTCGAACGATTTTTCTGGAAAATCAAAACTTGCATATATAAACAAAATCGATTAGTTTTACAAGTGATAATACTGCCACCATTGATTTATTTTGCTTTGGTTTTAAGTGTCAAAAAACAAATATGTATTAAACATGGTGCAACTATTCAAGGTGAGTGCAAACCGACAACAAATACAACACAACAACAGGCATTTTGTTTGTGTAAAATAATGTACTACTGTCAAAAATACTTGAAAAAGTATTACTTTTGACATAAGTAAATTGTAAATACAGTCAGTCAGCTGGGCTACTGCACTCACCTTGTATAATTGCACCATGGTATTAAATTTTATTAAAATATTGTGTATTCAAAATTAATGAAAAAAGACAGTTGCTTTTGCTGATGGCCATGGAAATTCAGAAGACATTATTATTTGTATAAAAAAAATGTAACTTATTGGTAACTTCAATAATTTTTGTCCAGACAAAATATAAAATTAAACCAAATCAAGCTGCGAGTTGTTCGTAAAAAATAGTTTCTCTCTTTTAAAAGAGGGACATCAAACTTCATATGAAAAAAACTTTGTGCGAACAAATAGGTATTTTGTTCAGAACGAATGGGCGAATCCACCTTTATATTATTTTTGAAAAAAAGCCTCGATACACAAAATTATGTTAATAAAAATTAAAAAAAAAAAACAAAAAGTGTCATATAGGTATGTACATATGTATGTATGTACATACGAGTATGTGTGTAGTATATTCGAAACACTGAGAATAATTTCATGTAAACAATAAAATATGTTAATTTCAATAAATAAACAAGATGTTGATCGTTCATTCACTTAAAAACTTGAATAAATTCCATTAATAAAAAAAGAAGGGACTACACATTCAAACAACGTACATATGTATGTAAAAGTGACAATGCAACAAACATAATGATAAACAATTTAAAATTGATAACAACTAAAAAACAGTTAAATGAAAATTTATCTAAAAAAGCGCATATCCAATTGGTAAAATCACAAAAAATATAATATAAAAGAAGATGCAACAATACCGAAAACTAGATGATATTTTTGTTTATTTATATGTATGTATGTGCGTATATAAACAACTAAATTGAATTAATACTACTACTCTACGTACTACCAAGATTGCTCGTTTTGACCAATACAAATAAACTTAAACACACAGATGCCAACAAATACATCTAAAGAGAGAGAGTACAATCGATTTATTGTTATTTTTCATATACATATGTATGTAGTTGTTTGTGTTGTGAAGGTAAACTATAGAGTATTTTATAAAATGTACGTATGCATGTGCATATGCATGTATGTAGTATTGAGAGATAGTAGTTGTCTCTTTCTTGTTGGTTACTTTTATTACAGTATTTTTCTACTCTTTTGTGCAGCAAATGAGTTCATTTTCATGCATTCATTCATTTTGTGTGAAAACTACACACAAATGAACACGGCAGTAAGTGTTTTCTAAGAGAGTTACGCACAGGCATGACGAAGATTGAATGAATCTGCAGCTTTGACTGAATGAACTGGTAGTGGATTTACGTTGGTTTTCTTGGGTGATAGTAGCTACGTGTTTGAATATTTAAATGAATAAACAGTTTTGAGAGTTCATTACTTGAGATTCATTTCATTTTTTGAGTGGACTTGAGCGTGGAGTGTAAAGTGTAGATAATACAAGGTAAGTAAGCAAGTAACTTTGTTCGGTTTGCATTGGTGTTTGTTTTTGTATGAACAAATGTTTTAGCAGATAACAGTAATAGCAAGCAGAGTAGGATAAACAGCATAAATTACACCAACAATTTAAACGAAAAATCGTTGCGTACGGGGTTCTTGAAAGCACCCTCGTTTAGTAATGTCATTTGTCAATCAGTAAGCGAGCGAAACGGTCGCTCTGAGAGTGTTCAAAAAAGCAAAACAAAAAAATAACAGTTTTTACAAATTTAAATGTTTTAATGAAAGAAAATAACAACATACCTATACATACATACATATATTTCAAATACGGCAACAAAGTTTAATAAAAAGTGATTTTCTGGCTTTTAAAGAGAAATTTGAGAAAAAATTAAATTTAGATTTTGTAAAAGAATTTGTGTGTACTAAATTAGAAATAAAATAAAAAGAGCGCAAAGAAATCTCATGTTAAAGAAATAATAAATATTTATGAAAATTTAAATTAAGTTTATAAAGAAAAAAATATGCTGTTAATTGTTTGAGATAAGTGTTATAAAAATCAAAAACTAAATATAGAAAACAAATTCCGGAAATTATATATTTTCTAGCAACAAACAACAATTTTTAATATTAAAATAATCAAACAAAATGGAATTCGTATTACGAGTACCCTGCCTAGAAGGCAATACCGATATGTCTTGCAAAAATTGTCACATTTGCCTCAACTCCTCAACGGCCTTAACATCCAGCAGCAACAGCAGTTCTACACAACAACACAGCTATACCACGCAACAGTCCAAAATTAGCAGTAAAAGCAATAGCTCAAATTCAACGGTGACCGCAACAAGCTCAAGCTCGACCTCGGCCTCTTTGACCTTGCGTCGCCTGTGCACTTTACTGCTGTTGTTGAATCTATTTTCAACAGCCGCTGGCTGTGGACCCGGTCGAGGCATTGGTGGTCCCAGACCAAAACGTAAATTAACCCCTTTAGTATTTAAGCAGCATGTACCAAATATGTCCGAACAGACATTGGGAGCTTCGGGTATTAGCGAAGGTGCCATCAATCGTGATTCGGCTAAATTTAAAAAATTGGAATTTAACAACAATCGAGATATTATATTTAAGGATGAGGAGGGCACCGGTGCCGATCATGTTATGACCAGGGTAAGTACTAAAATTGGGTTTGTTAAGGAATTTTATTATTATTAATTTTATTATCTTATCGCATCATTTAATTAAACAATAAATGACCGGGGAAAACTGCCATTAGGGATTAACAATAATAACTTGCTGTTAAGTGGCATTAACTTGTACACAGTGAAAAATATATTTATATAAAATTTTTACATAGAAATATTTCACATTTGAACTGCTAATTGTCTCATATTTTGCGTCACTTTTGAAATAGCTTGAAATCTAAAGATTCTAGTTTTGATTTTGAAATTTATTGATTTCGTTGTCATTTTCCGCGTTTTCCGTTTTCTCTGTGTGCAAACAAATACTGCAGACGTTGTTTTTTAGTTGCTTATATCTTAATTGTTTGTAAATACAATTGATAAACAATAATAAGCAACAAAGTTTATTTTAACATTTCAAATTTAATTTCAATATAAATATTATTATTGTTGCAATATTTGCTGTTTGACGCCATGATTCATTGCTAAGTATGTGAGTTAAGGGGATCTAAGTTTTTTTTTTATTTATTTAAACGGTGCAATAAACTTTTAATCTAAACAATTATCTTTTTATAAGCAGTTTGATCCAATTGCAATTTATTTATCACCCATAGTAAATGTGCGACTCCATGGCTAAATCTAAATATGTATATTACGAAAAGCAGACACATTTGTTATTTGTTTAACTTAAACTATTGTTTACAATTATATGTGCATTTATTTATAAATAAACATAATTGTTAATAAAAATTTGTTGTAACTGAATAAACATATTTTGTTTTAGCAATTATATGGATGTATATATTAAATAAAACATTTTATATTGTTTGTATAGAAAGTTAAACATAGTTTAAACCTAATACAAAATTTAACTTAGTTAATTCATGTTTAAATAAAGTTTAAGGGCAAATTAATTCAAAAATTTTTTTTTTAAAAAGATTGAAACTTGAATACAAATACAGTGAAGTCGCAGAAACATGAACAATTTTTAACGAGGGTGTTCACGTTTTCGATATTGTTCTTTTATAAAGTATGTTCGTTATTTTTCATCTATGAAACATGTTTTGATGCTACTTTTTGTAAGTTCCTGCCATATTTTAATACCTATACTATAGCTAATATGGGTTGCAAAAGTGTTTTTAAGATACTGATTTCTAAATTATGTTAATGAATTCATCAAAAATAGAGATTATTGAATTCAAACTACGATAATTATAAATTTGTTTATTTAGTTTTTTTATTGAAAAGAATTAACTACAAAAGAAGCTACTTATTATGCAACAAAAGTTGTTTACAACAAACAAACTATGAAATTCTTCTGCGGGGAATCCCAAAATTTTCAAGTAAGCTTACAAAATTGAATTTTAACGTTCGATAAAAAAGTTCACGTTTTAGAGGCTTCAGCCTATGTTCACGTTTTAGAGTAGTCAATGTAAAAAACAAAATGTTCATGTTTTTGGGTAGTTCATGTTACTGGGTGTTCACGTGTCTGCCAGTTCACTGTAATTTAAAATTAAACTTAGTTTAAACTGAGTTTAATACACAGGACTAAATAAATTAATTTAAAAAAAATTTATTTTCAAACTATGTAGGTACTTACATACATATTTGAAATAAATTTACAAATGTTAAAATTTCAAATACTAATCTTATAATAATTTGTAGTTAAACTTAGTTTAAACTGTAATTCAAAAGAAAAATGTGGTGAAACTTATTACACAATTTTGATAAATTATAACTGCTATAAGTTCTAAGCAACTTGTTGCAACGTTGTTTAAATAATATTCGTTTAAATCAGTGTCGGGCACTCACATACTCCTCATATGTGCTAGTGTTGGAAGCAGCAAAAAACCAACTACCGACAATAATTGTACACTCAAATAACTTTAAATCCAAGTACAAGCATTAGTATAATTATGAGTAAACTGTAAAAATCCTTGTAAATAAGTTTTTTTTTTCCAGTTTAACCAAGTTTCAACTAAATTCTATTTAAACTAAGTATGTCCATACTTAAGTAAAATTAGGATTAAATTGTTAAAATACTAAATAAGTTGTTTGCTACTAACTTACAATCAATTTACTTTTAATTCTGGTTTAAATAAAGCCTAATACATTATTAAACCTCTTAACTTAACATTTTAACTCTATACTAGTTATTGTAGTTTTACAATAATTAAAATTTGGACAGCTGTTTAATGTAAATAAATTTATTAATGAAATTGTTTATGACAATTTTCTTTCCTATGCACAAAATTATTTGAGTTTTTTGTTTAAACTGCAAAAAAGCTGTTCTTTTTTTTATCACAGGTGATAAAATAAATTGTAAAAAAAAACGATTTACCACTGTTTTTCTATGAAATACAGCCATACAATAATATTACCAGTTATTAGCAAACATGACAGACGTTCATAAACATATTTTTATGAACTACTAAATAATTACCAGCTAATACATTATACACTGCGCAAAAAAATGCCTTAAAGTTAACTTAGAAACCTAGAAAAATATATTATTACACACTATAAAAGAAAGAAAAGTTCTGGACAAAAAATAACTATTTGCAAGTACATATTTTTATTTATACTTAATAACAGTTTAATTCAATTAATTCTACTGCAAAATTTCTTTATGTGTTTAAGCAAAAAGAAAATAAAAAAGCTTTAAAGACACTTATCTTATCATTTTGACAAAACCAGGTAGGAAAGTTAAAGCGCTAAATAGTCAATACAACAGTACAAACAAATGGCAAAAAAGTCCCAACTGCATTTTAAATAAATTATAAACAAACTCCTAGCAAAACTAAAATCTATTAAAGAAAAGCACTTAACCTCTTTTACATTAGATCAGAGTACAAATAAAAACAGTTGTAAACATTTGTTTTCTGATAATTTACGAACATTGTGCCCCCATAAATTTTCTGTAAAACTTTAACTTTTCTTTTGAAAACTTGTCATAATACTAACAGAAAATAATTGGCAATATTTTATGAACAGCTGACAATAAAAATTTCTAACATTATTTATGTTTACCATACAAAAAATAAACTAAACAATAAATATTTATGGCTTTAAAAAAGACAGGAGAAAAGCAGACGCGTGTCTCGCAAAATAACCTTCAATTTATTTGACTTTTAAATTTTCTTTTATTAGAAAAAAAAAACAGTAGTATTTAAACAAGTTGCCAAAACCTTGAAATATTTATATAACATTAACATTTTGCCCAGTGTGAAACGGTTAACAGTTCAAATCAAACACCAGTTTTTAAATGGGCCAAAACTATAAACAATCCGACAAATAGTCAAGGTTATTTATCAGATAAATCCAATAAAGACTGTTTGTTGTCAAAAATTACTACTAGTACTACTATTTGTTAAATATTGTTGCATCCTTTTAACCTTATGTACCAAGGTCATAAGTCAGGCTTCCAGGTTAAATATTTGTTAAAGAAATGACATAAAATAGTAGCAGAATGTGTAACAAATCGCGTTTAGTTTCGTTTCATTAACTAAATTTCCAGGTCGCCAATTTTCAGGGTCACACACAACTACTCATGTCCCTTTGTAAGTTAAATATTTGGAAAAAAAATGTTGTTGCAACCTTTTTTATTCAAAGGGCACAATATATTTTATGCTATGTTTGTTTGCACGGTGTATTTGCCAGCAAGGACATTTACACACTTTAATGTCAAGGATTTTTTATGTACAAAAAAATAAAAATAATAATAAAGAGAGAAAAGAAACGTCACTTCGAACATTTTAACTGCTTTTGTTGTGACTACTGCCGACTATTAATCGTTGTTTTAACTACTACTCGTATTTGACATTGATTTCGAAGCAGGAAAATTGCTATAAAAAAGACTCACAGCGCAACGAACTGAAGTTTTGGGTGAAAATAATAAAAATTTAAAAAAGGAAAATAGGAATAATATTCGTAAACTAGCAACATTCGTAAACAAATTTGGAAAAGAAATTGTATTTATTCTATTTTGTTAAAATTTTAAAAATTATGCCTTTTAACTACAGAAATTTCCTAAATTTTCTGTAAAAAAATCTTCGAAATTGTTTTGAAAATCTCTTTAAAAATTTCACTAAAACTTGAAATCTTTAGCAAATCAACTGCTAAACTGCAAATTTAAATAAATAATTCATATCTACAAAATACAAATGAGCTTATAAAATTGAAATATATTTTTTGAACAAATTAACTATGTTGTATTTAAAAAAGTGCTAAAATTCTAAAACTATAACAAAATAGCTAAATGTATGGTCACACATGGCAAATATTTACTCAATAAAGCGTAGCACAAATTTGTTTGACGTTGTTTACTCTTACAAGAGTTTTGCTAGATCAAACAGCATCAAATAAAATAAAAATGAATATTTGTTGTGTTCTTCTGTCCTAAATAAGAAAAGTTTTGTTTACGTGTTTTTTCGGCAAATATTTGCCAAGTGTGACCGGAAGTTTCATTTTACAGGTTTTCTAATTACAATTTTAATGCAACAAGTTTCATTTTCATTTTCATTTTACAAAAAGTAAATTTGTGTCATTTAAAAGAAAAAACAATTTTATAGGCCCCTATTATGAGCTGAATTCGACAATCGATATTCGCTGGCTCTCGAAAATCGATTTTTTTTGTATAATCTAAAATTTGTATTATTGGCATCACTGTCAAAAATTTCTTTGTTCAACGAACTTTTTATCGAACACAATTTTGCTGGCGACGCTGTATAAAACTGTGCAAAATTTATTAAAAATGTAGGTTTTTCTTGTTTTAATCAACCAAATACTACTTGTAAATTACTTTTGTTAATACCCTGCAGGTCTAAGGTCATAAGTGCAAAACAACAATTGGAGAAGCTCGTTTCTCTTATTGAAGATCAGAAAAACTTTTGCCAATTTTAATATGTTTGAAATTGTTCTGCCCTTTGAGCATTGTTACAGCAGTTCATCAGTAATGTACAGCAAGTCCACAACAGATTTTATAAATCTGTAAATAAAATTTATAATATCCTTGTTAAAACCTCATCAAATCCATTTCCAAAATGTTGGAAGCATCCGTCAGCCTTTTTCTGCTTCTGGCCAGCTCTAGTAAGGATTCATCTTCTTCAGACGAATCATCAAACCACGGTCATTTCAAATTTAATGTATTTCTCTGTAAGAATCAAATATAGCGCCAGCTGATAGAAATGCACTATTGTGAATAACCCAAAAAGTGTGATTTTCACAATAGTGTTTTTCATCGAATGTTCACCATAATACCTAATGAAAATTCAGTCGAAAATCGAATTTTGCTCATAATAGCCACCATAGTCTAACAAACAAAAAAAACATTTATTGCAAAAATCTAAGTTTTAATATATTAAAACTAAAAAAAAACCAAAAATTGTGCGTTTTTTTTTAAATATTTCAAATATTTTTTTAAAATATTTCAAATGAGTCCGCGTACAACGATAGAACAATGAGAATTTGTGTTCAACCATTTCCAAAATGGCCACTCAAAGCGAAAAATAGCAGAAATGGTTAACATTAAAGCTTCCACAGGGTCCATAACAAAGGTAGAAAGACACTAAATAAAAATTTCATTGAGCATGAGCATTTTAAGAAAAATAAGGACAAATTCAAGACTGTCAGCTTCATAACTGGCCTCCTCAGCTATAGCTGACCTGGTTGAAACTTTTCATCGTGTCTTGCGTCAACACGATTTTTATGCACGAGTTGCACGCAATAAGCCGTTTATAAACCCGACTGTGCAGGCTAAATTTCGCCAAATAATATGTTTGCAGGAATCTGCATTTTGGAATTCGGCCATCTTCGCCAATGAATCCAAATATAGAACTCAACAAAGAAAACCTAAAAGTTAGAGTGAAGCAAGGTGGTGGCAGTGTCGTGGTTTGGGCCTGTATGTTAGCTGCTGGTGCTGGGCATTTATCATTTCTTGAAACACCCATGGACAAGTTTAAGTACCTTCGGATTCTAAAGGCAACTTGTTGGAAAGCGCAGAGAACCTGGGTATAAGATCAGGGGCCAAATTACCGCATTCGATATCGAGTAAAATTGATCGTAATTTTCTTATTTGAGATTATGGCATTCGATATCGAGCAAGAAATTTAGTACATTTTATCATAATTTAGATATCGAAATCATTTTTCGATACGATAGCTCATTCGATCACGAATGCGGTAATTTGGCCCCTAATTTTCAAATTTACCACGCTAACGATTCAAAACACAAATCGTGTATTGTGCAAACGTGGCTAATATATAACTGCCCTTATTTCAGGACACCTCCACCACAGTTCAATTGGTCAATTCTAGAAATCAGCATGTAAACTCTAAACTTTAATGTAAACACAAAATATCTAACAAACACGATTTAAAAAGAGGCGCAACTGACGGAGTAGTCGAATATTTCGAGTGGCCAAGTCGCCTTAAATGTGTTGTAGATAATAAAGTTTATCACACCAAAAACTAAATCGTGTAATTGCCAGTTTTAATTTAAAGTTTTCGAAACTGGACAAAAAAATGCACTGCATAAAATAAGCTATAAGCCACAGTAAATTTACAAAAATTTTCTTGGAAGAATTTTTAATAAATTTCAAAAAATAATTAAAGCTTATTTTAAAAAGCTTAACATTAAACTCATGTATATTTTAAAAAGTTTTCTTAAAATTTTGTTTATATTAAGCTTTAGCTTTTAGCAATCTGCAGCGTTGTCAACTTTGAAATTTCAAAACGCACCAAAATGGAGAAAAAAACACGCCATTTGAAAAAAACGCACCAAGTTTAGATTTTCTTTTTTATTTAAAATGTTTATTGAATTAATTTCACATAAAAACTAAATAAACTAAAAAAAATTGTTTGTATTCCTTTTACTAGATATGTAATTATTTTGTATTTGTTTTTTTTAACTTCTTAAAAAGAGATCAACGATTAATAGTAAAAGTAATAATATTAAAAACTTTTTTTTAATTAACGAGTTAATAAAGATAAAATAAGCATTTAACCACTCAAAATTTAACTTACAATATGCTATTCGGAACTAATTGGTAAAAAAGGGCTAATTTCAGTACATATTTGGTACTTTTTGAAATATTTTTGTTTTCTATTTTAAGTATTTCATTGACTCTATGCAATAAAATTTGTTAGAACTTCACTGGGACTGTAAGCCTGGTTGTTCGTCTACAGTTCAGTAGACCAATCAGGCTACACAAGAATTTTTATTTTCATGTTTAAAATGTCAATTTTATTTTCAGACAAAGATTTTTATCCTATTCAACTTTAGCAATAACCTTCATGTGACTAATTTGATAGTATGTATTCATTTATCATACATTCGTATTTAAAATAAATTTAATGAGGTCCTTTTTCATCGTATAGATTTAATGATAATAAATTATTAAAAAACTGAAATTAAAAATTAGTAAAAATAAAGATTTCATTACATTTTCGGAAAAATTAAAAAACGCACCGAAATTTACAAAAAAGCGCACCGCGTACCAACTAAGGAATTAATCGCATCGCATCAAAAATTAAAATAAAAAACACCAAAAACAGTGCGAAACGCACCAAGTTGACAACGCTGGCAATCTGCTAAATTGCATTTTTTTTACTAAACCCAATAATTTCAAAGTTTTATTTTCTTGTTGTACATTTCGAGAGCTTTCATTTTAAACTAAGCTTGGCCAAAAGATCTAAGTAGATCAAGTCTATATTTTGGCAGTTTGTTTAATTGAAATTTGTCAGAACCTTTAAATGATGAGTGATGTGGTGCTTATAAATTCTCTATTTATTAAACCAATTTTTTTGTTTGTTAAGTTAATTTTTTTTTTTTTAATTTTTTTGACATAAAGTCTTTTCAAGTTCTTAGGAATTTCATTTGTTTGATTTAACAGATTAAAGCTACAACACAGAGAAACAAAAATAAACACAAAAAGCCAACAGATCTTTTCAATATCAACTGTTTAGCTAAAATCTTAAATGCTTTTAGGCGGACTATTCCACAAACAGGGTTCATATGCATTTAAGCTTTTTTTTTTGTAGTAGATGGTTGTTTTTGGTAGTATTATCTGCTTTAGATTGCATGTTGTCATTTTTCTTTTCTTTCTTACAGTTTGCTTTTTTTCGGGGGTACAAGTATTTTAATCTTATTTAATTTTTATACACTGGGCATTTGAACATGAACATGATTTTGTTTTGATGCTGTCTGTGTTGGTTGGTCGTGTTGACGGATCTTTGGTCCAGCAAAAACATCCATGGTTATTAAACAAATCACACAATAACCAACAGATTTGTATGTATCTTTTTTGTATTCTTATAATTTAATCTCTACCTTAATGGGGACCACTTAGTCCATCATAATGCTTGCTTACCCACGACCACCAACACCACCACCATCACATTTGAACAATATTTTGACGCTTGTTGGCGCTTTTACTGGGTTAAATTTTTGTTTGTGTGACTTTTTAAAGAAGCATGTTGATTATTAATTATAAACATGCAACAAAACATCATTACAAAGAAATACACATAAATGAATAAAAAAAAAATGAATGAATGGGTATTGCACCTTAACAAATCTCACTGACTGACCGTCTATCATTTCAGTTTAGTTCTTAAGTCTTGGAGTTACTGTTTGTTCCCAAAATTATCTTTCAAATGTGAGCACAAAATCTTTAAGCCAAAAACATATATTTGTTGCTTCTTTTTTTAATTAATTGTATGACAAAAAGAAATACGAAATTCAATTTTCATATTTTTATTCTATTACTCATCAAAATGATCTTCAACTGCCACAAGGCGTCATTTTAATGACATTAATAAAGATCTATTAAGTTTTTTTTTTTTTTTTTTTTTTTAAACAGCAACTTTTTTTATTTTCTCTCTTTTTTCGTGGCTTTTGTGTTGCGTTTTTAATCCTCACTCGTTTTTTATTTTTGCAGTGTTTCATTTGAAATTGAAACGATAAGCGCCATAATCCCTGATGTGTGATTAAAATTTTGTTTATATACATACGAGTATATAATTTTTTTTGTTGTTGTTTGGCGTTTTAGGCGCGATTGAAACTGCAAATTAAATTTGCTACAATGACTTGCTGGTATTTGGCCGGTTGTTGTTGCCTCAATATTTTGGCAGATATTAAGAATTACTTTTTGATTTCGCAGACATATGTCTACCTAGTAATAAAATTATGCCTTTAAGGACTGTTATCATTTCAATAGCTAAACTATTTCTATATATAGTTATAGTTAAACCCTGATGAAATTAACTTTAACATATTTAATTGCTTATTTCAAATTTACGTTTTTAAAAACGCTTATTTTAATGAAATTAACTTAATCATACTTAATCGCTTATAACAAATATGCATTTTTAAGAATGCCTGTCTTTAGCAAAATTTCCTTTAAATTATTTATTTTGCTTATTTTATAATTTTAAATTTATTATTGTACAAATTTTAAGACAAATCGCTTAATTTATATAAGTGCTTTTAAAAGCGCTTATATGAAATTGACGTGTTTTTTTTTTTGCTTAGAATCATTATATCTGTGTGTATTGATAATTGTAAATTAACGAGAGTACAAATATTAAGAAAAAATCCCTTATTTCAAATTAGTGTTTTTAAAAGCTCTTATATGAAATTGACGGTTTTAAAAAAATGCTTAGAATCGTTAATTTTGTGTATATTTAGAATTGCAAATTAATGAGAGTACAAATTTCAAGAAAAAATCGCTTATTGCAAATTAGTGCTTTTAAAAACGCTTATATGAAATTCACGTTTTTTTTTGAATTAGCTTTTTTAAAACAATGTTTTTCTTTAAAATATTTTTCAAGACTACTCAAAATTTTTTTATTTTTTTTTTATATTTTTTACAAAAAGTTCAAAATAATTAAAACAAAAACTACAACAAACAAACAATGTCAGAAAAACACCAACAACACAAAAGAGCAACTCAGCAATCAATCAACCAATTTAAAACAATGTTTTTTCTTTAAAATATTTTTCAAGACTACTCAAAATATTTTTTATTTTTTTTTATATTTTTTACAAAAAGTTCAAAGAAACTATTTTTATATTTTATTTTTTAAAACAGGTCTTTTATGGTAGAGTAGTAGTTGCTACACTTTCAATCGTTAATTTTGTATATATTGATAATTGTAAATTAATGATAGTACAAATTTTAAGAAAAAAATCTCGCTTATTTCAAATTAGTGCTTTTAAAAACGCTAAATATAAATAAATAAAATTGGCGATTTTTAAAAAAATTTACTTTAAATTACTTATTTAGCTTATTTTGTAATTCCAAATATTTTTGTTTGAATTTCCCGATTTTAGGTTTTTACGAATTTGGCGATTTGTATTTTAATAACAATTTAAAGTCTTCAGCACTGACTTTAGCTTTGTTATTACATATTTTATAAAGTTTTAAACAAATAGTTTTTATTATCGATAAAGCTTTAAAAGAAAAATTTTTGTTTATGGAATATGAAAAATGCTAATTTCTTTATTAAATTATAAAATACATTATTTTCTCTCTCAATGGGTTAACAATTTGTAGCTATGGAATATGATACCCTTTTATTTTTTTAATTTAATACTCTGTTTACTTTTTTCTTTATAGTTTATTATATTTGCATTAGTATTACTAGCCATATAAAAAAGTGATCATAAAAGTTTAGAGCTTATTTAAGAGCCGCTTGTCGGTAATACTTAAATTAGACGAACAAAAAAAGTATCAAATTTGTAATAAAAATAAAAAAAAAAAAAAAAAACAAAAAAACTAATAAATAAATAAACCCATCAAAAAACCATTGATATCCCTTAAGTTGAGTGTTAGAAAATATTTCATATGCACGATGACATCTTAGATAAATGAGGGATTCATTCAATTATGCAAATCTGAGCAATTTGTTTGGATTTTAAGTTTTTTGCGCTTAATTTACTTTTTGTTCGTCTACACACATACATACATACATATGTAGATAAATTGATATTGATGGTTGATGGACTAGTGATGATAAATTGTATATTTTTATTGGCAAAAATTAATTTGAAATTTTTGTTTTTATTGCCCCTCAAAGTTTATAACTTTTGTTTATTTTCTTATTTTCAAACAACGAAAAAAAATGTTGTGTTTATTTTTTTAAGATGAACTGAAGAAATCCAAAGGAAATTGAAATTGTAGCAAGGCAAGTCAAGTCAAGCTTAAGACAGAGTTCCCACGTTGGGTGATTTATACCTCCACATAAACTGTGTTAAAGCTGAGGGCTGTTTATCTTTTCCTGGATATTTTTTAAACATATTGTGGCAAAAGATGTCAAAGTCTGGGTAGACAAATTAAGAGTGACATCATCAACATTTAAGCTTATCATCAGTTAAACATCTTTCAACATGTACATATGTACATACATACATACATACATACATGTTTGAACCTTTAACATCTTTTTGTTTATTTTAATAGGATTTCATAATTCATAAACATTTTTGATTTGAAGTCTGATTGAAACCCTCTAAACAATGAAATTTGTTTTGTGTTAGTTATTATTAGGAGCAGAAAGAAAATAAAAGAAAAGAAAACAAATCACAACAGTTTAAATATCGTATTACATTAAATACCATGTTCAATGTAATTTATGAAATTTAAGATATTTCTATTTTTTTTTTCCAAACATTGTCTGCTGCTTTCACGAGACCAGCGCATTAAACAGAAAGATTCTTTATTTACTCTTGCACTCCACTCACTCACTTCACTACTCATTCATGATTTATTATACAAATATTCATTAACAAATTGTTTGGGTTATAAATAAATATTACCTGCATAATTTTTGTTGCTGGCTTACTGTTTGTTGCTGGAATAAGAATTCTTTAGAAGTGTAAAATTTATGCTTATGTGCAAAAATCCACTAACACACTCATTTACTCATTTAGTTTGGCCAAGAACTAACAAACAAAACAAAAAAAAATAAGAAAAATCCGTTTTATGGCTGCATCATAAATCGTTGTCATTATGGTGTTGATCATTATTTTATTGCACATTTTAAAGATTTTGTTCCTCATTTTTATTTTTTTGCACTCGTGGCTTAAGAATTTAAATGTTTATGCAGATATTGTATCGTTTTGAAATGTGTTTTGTTTGCCAAACATCATTTATTATCAAATTGTTTTGGCTAACAAATTTAAATTGTCATTGTTTTAATATGAGGCTATTAATTAAACGTATTTCAAATTGCCAGAGATGTTTTTAAATGATAAATTATGGGAATTGTAAAGCTTTTGAACAAATAAAAACACGATTTAAAAATCAAACATATTTTATAGCAAATTTTAATTTCAATATAAATTTATTATAAAGCATATTTCTCACTTGTTTGTAAATTTAAAAAAAAAATGTAGCTAACGTTTTTAAAAACGCTTGTATTGTATAGGCGATTTTTAACAGAATTTGTTTATAATTATAATTTAAAATTTATGTTTATACCTACTAGTTTTAAGATTTTTAACAAAATTTCTTTAAAGTTGTTGATTTTGTTAATTTAGTAAATTTAAATTTATTATTGTATCATTTTAAAGAAAAATCGCTGATTTAAAATTAGCGTTTTTATATTAAATTAGCGATATAAAAATATTTCTTTTCAATAATGGTTTATTTTTCAATTTCAAATTTAATACTGCAAAAATTTTAGGAAAAATAGCTAAATTCTAATTAGCGTTTTTTAAAACGCCTATTTTAATAAGCGATTTTTCAGATTTATTTTATTTTACCCACCACCCAAAAAAGATGGTGGTACATTAATTATGTTATGACATTTGTAACACATTGAAATATTGGTCGTATAACTAAAAAGTCTACACTTAATCTGGATCCTTATAAGATGATCTAGCCATGTCCGTCCGTCTGTTGAAGGCACGATAGAGCCTCGAAAAAAAAATGTTTAACAATGTAATTTTTACCAAACATTCCTTGTTTCATTAAAATGTTTGGTATTGAAAATGGACAAAATCAGTCCGGTAGGAAACGAGTTACGGACCAAAGTTTAAGACAGTTTCAGACTTGGATATTTTTCAGATATTTTTTGATATTTTCTTTAAAAATAATGCCGATATAATATCATGAAATTTTGCACACTTTATTTGTATTAAAAATGGCAAGAATTGGTCCACGATTTCTCATAGCCCCCATGTAAAAGCAGTATCCATAGAAAATTTTGCAAATATTAGTTTCACGTAAAGATAAAACACAAAGCGGTATTTTGTTGGAATCAGTCCATATTTGACCATAAACTCCACTTCCAAAAATAACCTTAATGCTCATCAATTTCTTATAAAAACCACTATCAAGGTTAAATTTTACAAGAGTAATACACATATACATAAATTAGCGTACTGAATTTTATTACAATGAGTCCATATTTGACCACAGCCATAATAGACCGCTTCCGAAAATTTTTTGAATGTGCATAAATCTCTTATATACATCACTATATCGCACCTGTTCAACAAAAGGGTATTAACTCAAAATTTTGAAATTTTCACTTTTCATTAAAAAAAAACGATACATCTACTTTACCCACCAGTGTTGCCAAAATATTTTCACAATTTCCCGTCAAATTGGGGTTTAAAAATCGCCAAAAATCGCTAAATCAATTTTTTACAAAACCGTCAGAAACCCGTCAAATAAATAATTTAAAAAATTTGAATTTACGTTAAATAAAAATAGCTGGTAAAATAAAATGTAAATTAATTACACATATGTATTTTTTATTGAATTGTTTTTAATCATTTACAAACAAAATTAGGTATTTTCAAAAATATAGTGCCAGTCTTCAGCATTTTGTACCTACTTCGCTTAGAACAGATTTTGGAAATTCATAAACAAAACAACATTTATTCTCAAGTTTGAGACCGTATCTGTAATTAATATTGAATTTGTTGCAATTGGCATTGCAAAAACGTCAGATTTGAGGAGGAAAACGTCAAATTGGCAACAATGCTACCCACTGCAAAAATCTCTCATTATTTTGTCTACTCTTTCGTCAAAAAATACCGTTATGCCACTCTTCATATCTTCAGAGTTACTTTTTATCAGTGATGGAAAAAGGGTTTTTCTTTTCCGTACCAACTATATAAATAAAATGTACTTTTTAGACCTCCATAGTACCATTTTTAATATTTGTTAAATAAAAAGTTTTTTCGAGCTCGAAGCCAATTATTTGTAAAAAATGTGTATATTATTTATTAAATTATTTCTTCCAATATTTCGATATCCTTCGGATATCATTATCAAGGAATGAATGAGTTCATTATTGAAGGTGGAGACAACAATACGTCTCTTATAAAAATATAATTGTAACTCATTCCTTGATAATGATATCCGAAGGATATCGAAATATTGGAAGATAATGAACTCATTATTGAAGGTGGAGACAACAATACGTCTCTTATAAAAATATAATTGTAACTCATTCCTTGATAATGATATCCGAAGGATATTGAAATATTGGAAGAAATAATTTAATAAATAATATACACATTTTTTACAAATAATTGGCCTCGAGCTCGAAAAAACTTTTTATTTTATCAAAAGAAAGGTCGAACAAAATCAAAATTTAATTTGTTAAATAATAATAAAACTTTACCACAAATTTTCTTTATCAAAAATTCGATATATCTTATAGCAACATTATTGCGTAATTGTCGCGATTATTTAAAAATATTCTTATTTATGAAATTCAAATAAAAAATATTTTATGACGATCGTCACATAATGTGTAATAAATCCCCTACATGGAATCCATAAAATTACTCGCATAAACATCGTTAACGATACAAAATGTTACACAAATTTCTTTCAAGTATGTATGCATAGTTTACACTACTGAAATATATAAGTGGTGGGTATATAAGATTGGTTGTAAAAGTTATAATTATGAAAAATAAGAAACCTTTTATATTCATTTTTATTTCTATTCAAATGCTTAATAAAGTTAAATGAATTCCTCGGTTTTTTTTATTAAAAAAAGCAAATATTAGCAGTTTTTTTTCCCCTTAAAAACAGTTTGTTATGAATATTTTCAATTTACAAATTTTGTCATCTTCTTTACTATAAATCTTAGTGTATAGTTTCTTTATAAACAAATTTTTTCCCCATAAAAATTCTAATGAAATCTTTTTAAAATAATAAACAATTGTTAGTTATATAGCTGGCAGTTTATGTGTTTAATAATAATAAAAAATTGATTTGTTTGGTTAAGAATTGATTAATATTTTGTGTTTATTTACACTTGACCTAATAGTGTTTGGAAAATCATGATGAAGTAAATATTTATTTCAATTTTTAACAAAAAACAATAAAGTTTTGTTTATTTGTTAAAAACAAACAATATTACCACAAAAGCCACATAGTTATAAAAAAAATAATTATTTAATTTAGCGCCCTTATTTTGTGGGTTTTTACTGTGTGACACAATTTATTGAAAAAAAAAAAAAAACTGAATATAAAGTATAGAATTACAACCACCACCAAAGTAAATCACAGTTTAAGTTCTTAATGTAGTAAGTTTAAAAGGGGTGCAGTGCATATGCAGCTTTAGCTTTTTTGTTTAAATCAAGTGTTTTTTTGAAACAGTTTTTGGTGTTGCCTGGTGATTTTGCAGGGTTAAAACAACGCTAAACTTTAATAAATCATTTAATTACGATTTTTTGACTAGCAAGAAGTTAAATAATCTGTTAAGTAATCAGATACTTAATATCCTTTTTGAAACAATTTGTTTTGATTTTTTTTCTAGAGTTTTTTTTTTTTTTTTTTTTTTTTGTAAACGGAAGCGAAAACTTACAATTACGGAAGTGGACAATTTTAACTGTTTAAGAAAAACTGGTAATACTGCTGTTTTACAACAATAACTTACCCCAGCTCTTTCTTATATACATACATACATAAATAAGAAACATTATTTTTTTTAGTTTTTTAGTTTATTTATATCAATAACTTGATATCGATACAAGTATAATACATATGTATGTACGAGTATGTGGATATATATTTATTATACACGTAAATGTGTCATCAGTGTCTTTGATTACATATACTTAACACAAATGCTTGATATTTACTGTAATGAGCTTGACTCCCCTAGATGTTTCTATGGTGTTCTCCAGTGTAAAATGAATGGGTGGCATGTTGATTGGTGTTTAGTTTGCATTTACTTAATAAGTAATCACCACCTTTTGTTAATGTTTTGTGTTTTTTAACAAAACACTTATTAGACGATTTCAATTTGAATTTGTTTCTTCCTATGGTCTCTGTATCCAGGCATTTACTATAATTTTGTGCATTTACTATAAATTTGTTAGATTTTAAGCGATCACTCAGCACTTTGGCTTTGTAGAAAAGCCGCTTGGTATGTGTGTGGCATGAAATGTTTGCCATGCAGCATACAGCAGCTATACATAGCTACACAAGCCTATACAATATTATACATACTCGTATACTAAATGTTGAACACATTGGCGTGTGTTAATAGCACAAGTGCTTTATATTGTCTGTTGTTGTTGTTGTTGTTGTTTGTAGCTGTGTTGAGTTTCCTGCATTATTGTGAATTATTGTATAAATGTTGTAAACGATTAAGAAGAACAATTTTACGTACATACGTTACAAGGCACTGTAATGTTTTGAATTGCACTTCAAGTGGTTTACAACATTATGAAGTGCTTTTTTATACTCACATACATAATGTTTGTCGTTTTATTAAAACAAACATCATTTTAATTTAACTACATATAATTTTTGTTTGGTATTTTTGTTTTGTTTTTGTGGAATTTTTTCTTTACTTTTGCTTAAGATTTCTTTTAATTTATTTAAATATGGCATTTAAACCAAGCGTTTTGTTGTGCTTAAGTTTTGCTCCTTTTGCCACCAATCGCTTAATGATGATTACCATAATAACACAGTAACAAACTAAGCCAGGCCAGTAAACAATTATATATGTATGTATGCAGTTTTTTTTTTCTGTTCATTCTGATGACTTTTACTGCCTATATATAGAAATTAAAGTGATGTGCTTAAGCTTTAAAACAAACATTCAAATTAGTCAAGCTGAACAAAAATTTAATTTTGAAAAAATATTTAAGCTAGAAAATCATTAAGCTTTTGTTACTTACACAGATTTCTAGACACAAATTTTAAATAATTGTTTTTAATTATTCATGTAATTGCTTTATTAATGTTTACTTAGAATTATAAACTGAAAACTCATTTAACTAAAAGATAAATTGAGATAAATAATTGTGGATTGTTCCATAGCCTTTTGATACAGCTTGATGTTTTACTGCCTCGACTATCTGAAAATTCAGAGTATATATTCTACTCTCAACTGAGCTTATAAATTGTAAGAAAAATTTTGTATTTGATATTAGCATTTTTAAAATGCTTTAATTAAATTGGCGATTAGTAGCAAAATCAACTTAAAACTGTTTATTTTGGTTAGTACATAATTTGAAGTTTATTATTGTTAAAATTTAATAAAATTCGATTATGTTTATTTGGGTGATTAAATTATTATTGGTAAAATTTAAATAAATATCACTTTTTTTAATTAATTTGTTTTTGTGACCAATATTTATAATTATTATAATTTTTAAGGAGTTTCCTTCAGGCTAATTTGGTCAAATGTTTGTTTCCAAACGTAAATAAAAAACTTGTTCGATTTTTATTTTTTATTTTATTTACCCAACGTTTCGTTAGTTTTATTCTAACTTATTCAGGGGTTTCGTTCTAAATAATCTAGTGACAAAATTTATTGTTTTATTACACAGCTTTAACTTATTATATAGTTTTACTTACAGCTTTAATGTTTTTTATCATTGGATATTAATTTTTATTATTAATTAGTTACTAAAATACTAAAAAAAGGGACATCACGAACAGAAGTTTGGTATAAATAATCAAAAAATTAATAAAAATATAATATACAATAAACGACCACAAAACTTAAGTCAAGTTTAACTTAAAGCTAATATCACAGAACTGATTTAATTAGTAATTGCAGAGGAGTATTGAAGTTTCGTGTTGTCTTTGTCTTCTTTCGTGTTCATTGTTGTTTTAATTTTTTGTTGTATGCGTAAACTCTCCAGTGTATACCTTTTGTTTTCCTTCCTTTCTATATCTAATATTTTAACATTATCAAAATCTGCCACATGATTACACTCTTTTACGTAAATTAGCATTTTTAAAACAGCTCAAATAATATTAGCGGTTCTTAACAAAAAAAATAACTTAAAACTGTTTATTTTGGTTATTAAATAATTTAAAATTTTAATAAAAATCGCTTACTTCAAATTAGCGTTCTTAAAAACGTTTATATTAAATTGGCTTAAAACTGTTTATTATGGTTATTAAATAATTTAAAATTTATTATTGTTAAAATTGTAAAAAAAATCAATTTTTTCAAATCAGCGTTTTTAAAAACATTTAAATTAACTGTTTTTTTTGGTTATTAAATAATTTTAAATTCAATATTGTTAAAAATTTAATAAAAATCGCTTATGTTTATTTAGGTTATTAAATTATTATTGTTAAAATTTAAATAAATATCGCTTATTTTAATTTAGCGCTTTTAAAAACGCTCAAATAATATTAGCGATTTTTAAGAAAAAATAACTTAAAACTGTTTATTTTGATTATTAAATAATTTTAAATTTAATATTGATAAAATTTTAATAAAAATCGTGCATTTAAAATTAGCGCTTTAAAAACGCTTAAATTAAATTAGCGATTTTAACCAAATTTGTTTAAATTTTTCTAAAAAAACTTATCAAAAAAAAAAATTTTTAATAATAAAAAAAAAAAAAAAAAATTTTTCAAGTTGTAATTCCTAACTGCAGTAAAAATAATTTAATGAAAATTAAATTTAATGAACTCAAGCCTGACTAAAATTATCAAGAAGTATTTATCTAACAATTTTAAATAAAAAATTTTTATGCAAAATAAGTTATTAAACTAATTGTGTTTATGAACGCCTTTTTTAAATAGCGAAAAGATCTTGTAACACAGAATTTTTTTAAGAAAATATTCTGTCAAAAAAAATGTTTCTAATGAATGACCGAAATTAAGATTCCTTATATTAAATTTTGTTAGATATTTATATTCAAACTTAATAATTCTAACAAGATTTCGCACCTCTTTAACAACAACATCTTTAACTTTCGGTACTCACAGTATATTTAATTAATTCTTAAAAAAATATTAGACAAAACCAACAAAATTATATTAAACAGGGTCTTTATTACAAATACAATTGATATTTAATGTTATTTACATACAAACAGAAAAAAATCCAAATATGATAAAGAACAACTAACAGCCACAAACTGCGCGTTAGCTTAGCTATGATACTGGGGATCACTGAATGATCATTGGCTTTAGTGCATCTTTGTTAAAACAACATTCTTGTGCTTGAATGATTTTTGTGAACAAATACATTATTTTGCATTTAGCGTCTTTGGTGGCGGTATTGTACTAGCAACTTATTTTCTTTTTTTTTCATTTAAAGTTGAGTGTTCATTACATTTCAATAACGAAATTTTTATATTTAATCAACATACATCAGCATTAACAATAATAATAACAACAGCATACAAGTGTATTGAGAGAAGCAGAAGAAAAAAACGGTTGTTTATTTTACGCACCCGTCGGCACTTAGCCTTTTTTTTGTTAATGTTCTTTTATAACTCAGACAAAACTAAAAACAACAACCAATTTAAATAATAGTTTAACACTGCGTACTGAAGTTATGAAAAAAAAAACAAAACAAAACCTGCCAAGACCAAGCTCATTTGTATTAGGGAATTATTACTAGAGTTAAAAGAAAGAAAGAGGTAAATTTAAAATAAATATTTATTTAACCATCAAAGCCATGATGATGAACAAATAGCAAGGAAACATAGAGGATAAAAATTACCTAATTATTGGTGTTAACACGGAGAATTAATGGCCAGTCTCTAGACAAATGTGTGAAGTAGAAATACTCTCTCAGAGACAGGTGATGAAATAATCAATTTAAAGCGGAGTTTACTATTTAAAGTTTCTGGGAGGGGATAAAGACGGTTTATAAACTCGGGTGTAAAATCATTAGTGAGACCAGGATTTCTATAATGTTCTCTTAACAGCAATTTAAAGTGTTTGCTTAAAATTGTTGAAATTCATGCATAAATTAACAACAACACTACAACTGTCTCTATTTCTTTTAAAACACACACTTCAAGTTTTAAGCCTTTTAATAAAGTAAACTTACAACAACAACTACAACTATAAGAAAATTAGCATTTTACAAAAAAAAAAAAAAAAAAAAAAACAACACCAACGTCAACAGAGAAATGTTGTATATTGTATAAGCAAACAATTATGTAAAGATAATTATTTACGAGTAAGTAAATGAAATGATATGAAATGTATAGGGTTATTGAAAACAAAAGACTTAAGACACATACTTTTTTAATATATTTGGTGTAAATAAAACTGCTATTATTTCACAAGAAAATAAACAATTTACAACGCTTATTTGCAACACAAAACAATCTCTAAATAAAACTCAATGGAGAAACTAAAATTTTTTTAAATATTTTCGGGTAAAATCATTATTGCAAGTGTGACAAATTTATATGAAGAAAAATGATATGTTTGACTATAGAAAACCATCATGATGGTTTGGTTGGCCGGTTGGCTGATTTGTATATTATTCATAGAGTTTAAAGCAACAAATATCTTGTCTACTTATGTATGTTGTATGGTTATTGTTAAATGAAAATCAATTTTACGCCTAACTGCCAGCCTGCCTGCCAGCCTAGCATCCTGTATAAGCAACCATAAAAGCATCAGAGGCTGTAATATTTGTACACAAATTGTAAGCAAAACTAACGCTACAATTCGTTGCACCCGAGGATGTTTTGAAGGCAACGAAAAAATTTTAGTTAAAGCAAAACCAAGGCCGTTAATAATTGATTTTGTGGTTGGCAATTGTGCTTCTGTGGTTAAAATGTGGAAAATTTTCAAAATTAAAAAAAAAAATTCTAAGAAAATTTTGAAGTTTTTTGATAGATTTGTATTCAACAAATGACGGCTGTTAAAAGTATCCTTTTGAGTCTTTTAGTTTTTATTTATTTTAATATTTTTTTTTCAAAATTTAAAACCTTTTTAGAAAGAGTTTTAGCTCCAGACTTATTAAATATTTACTTTGACCCAGCAAGAAATTTTTAAGTTCTTTACTTTAGTTTTTCTTTATTTGTTTAACAAATGCAAATATGTTTATAATCATGGCAAGATTCAAAGGTTTAAAAATACTGTGTTTTTATTTAAATACCAAAAAAAGGATATAGTTTGTTAGTTCAAGTAAAGGTTTCCGTTTACTTATTAAATGTGCGCAACAGGTTCAAAGAGTTTTTTGTTCTTAACTGGTTTGTTGTTTAAGTCTTTAGTTTTTGGGCTAAAGTAAATATTGTATTAGTGTGTGTGTGTATTGAGTGAGTACATAATAGAAATTTTAAAATTACGAAACAAACAAAAATATTTTTGGGTTGAAATCAAAGAAAACTTTTAGATTTGTAAAAAAAACTACTTTATACTATTTAGAATGTAAGAGAAGAATGTTGTCTTTTTTAGTTAAAAATGTTAAGTACATTTTAGAACAATTGCTCTATTTTTAATTTTTTAGACAATTTTAATTTTTTTTATAAATTTTTTATAAATTTGAAAAAAATTGTTTTTTTTAGGGTTTTTTGATATCAAAGACACTTGTTTTGAAAACATTTCAAAACTTAGTACGAAATTTGAAAAGCTACCTATAACTGTCTGGAAAAAGTGTCTTGAATTAATTATATGAAACTGAATACTTCTGCAAATTTTATTTATTTTTTTCTTTCTTTTAATACCTATTATTGAAAAATTTAAAAATTTTTTTAATAAATTCTACAATTTCAATTCATTTTCTAAATGAATTTATAATGAATTTCTAAACGAAATAACTAAACATACATACTTTACCACGCCTATATACTCAAAAAAAAAACACAACAATATAAGAAAACATTAATTTTGTTAAACCAAAACAGAAGAGTGAGGGAGTTGAATATATAATACACAAACAAAAACAACAACAAAAAGAAGAAAAGCCAAACAGCCATAAAAGAAGATGAACCCTCTACTTACTACTACTCCGCCACACACTCACACACATTTGAAATTGTTAAAGAGAAACTAAAAGAGCATCTTCATTTTTTAACACCAATACAGACAGCAAGAGAAACACCACTATATTTGGTATATTCTTGTTAATATTTCTGTATAAACAAATAAATTTTATAAAAAATTTATTTCTATTTTGTTCTCATTTTCAGCGCTGCAAAGAAAAACTTAATACTCTGGCCATTTCGGTTATGAATCAATGGCCGGGTGTACGATTACGCGTAACCGAAAGTTGGGATGAGGAATATTTACACGATGCCAATTCTTTGCATTACGAGGGCAGAGCTGTCGATATTACCACCTCCGATCGTGATCGCAGCAAATATGGCATGTTGGCACGTTTGGCTGTGGAGGCTGGTTTCGATTGGGTCTACTATGAAACCAGAGCTCATATCCACTGTTCTGTTAAATCGGGTAAGTTGTAAATTTTTTTTAATTTTATTCAACTCTATTTCGTTTTGTTAAACAAAAATGCAAAACAAAAAAAAAGGAATGAAAGAAAAAGAAAATTCCCGGCATATTACAACAGCAAATTGACAGCTTTAGAAAAACTTGTGAATTTTCTTAGGAATTGACACTAACGAGTTTTAATTTTGCATGTTTAACGTCAATTATGACTTTGGCCAGAAATAACTTGTGATTCTTGGTATAAGTATCTATGTACCTATCTGTTGTTTATTTGTAGTTTTGTTTTTTTTTTGTTTCTCCTGCCGGCTGTTCTGTGTCTGTTGGTAATGTTGTAGCTGTTAAAAACATGACAAGCGTAGGCAATTTGTTTCAAACTTTCTTTGTATTTAGGTGTTTCTTACATATATTTTTTGTTGGTCGTTGTTCTTCATTTTATAAATTAGATTTGTATGCGTATGTTTGTGTCTATCCAAATCAAATTGATTTGGAAATGGTCAAAAATCTGTTTTAAACACGCACTACTGCTGCTGCTGCTTGGCTAACTTGGCAACTAACAGATAGACAGACAGACAGCTAGCTAGCTAGATAACTACAACTTTTCATTTTATGGCAGTTACAGCTCACTGAACAAAACAACAACAGACAGATCGTCATTTAGTGCATTTAGTTAGAGAGTATGCATGTGCCTGACTGCCTGCCCGTTTTAAACAAGTTCGTTTGTTCGTTCCTTTTCCATTAGACGTGGTCAATGCAACAATATCCAACCACAAAATTGTTGCACATTTTTTTTTTTTTGGAATACATATGTGTGTGTGTGTGTATCCGTGTATGCCTCGGCTGTGAGGCTGTTATAATAGTTTGTGGGTATGTTGTTTTGACATGTTTAGGTTTGCGCCTGTCAAATTAAACGAATTGATGATACGACACCCAATGAGTTTCTCATGGCTCTCATAAAACATAAAATAACTCTGAACGTTATTTTTTATTTTTTGTAAAATAAGAAAGATAACCAGTATTTATACTAAAAAATAAATGAATAAGGAAGATTTAAAAAAAATATTATTAATAATTTTTCGATTTTTAATTAACAAGAAATATTTAATTTCACTCATATCGTTCTACATACATAGTTCCTTAAAATTTTTAAATTATATAAAAAAAATGGAAAATTTCAATTATTTTTATAGCATTTGTAATTTTATAATTCACCAAATCTAATTTCTTTAAAATTTTGTCTATATTCTTGAGCAATTGCAAATTCTTAACATCTTTAAACGTCTCAAAGTGTAATTTCTTAAGCAAATTTTTGTTGGAACTCAAATTTAAAGAAGCAACTGGAAAAAATCTGAAAAATACAAGCAGTAATACGACACAAATTCCAAAGAAGTTTTAAGAAAAAAACCAAAAACAAGTCTCATCAACATCATTTAAACAGCAGCTTCAGATCCATGTTTAAAAAAAGCCATACGATTTTTTAAAGCTTTAAATTGAACGGCAGCTTTTTTTGTCATTGTTGTTGTTGTGGTAGCAAATGGTAGTTAATGTTAATAGTATTAACAAAAACGAAGGCGCACAACTCATCAAACACACTCATGTTAAACACAACATGCTTCCTCAATATCTTCTGTTTTCAAGCTCACGAAACATACTAAAGACCAAAAGGTTGTTGTTTTGGGCCAAAAAGCTTTAAACCGTAGCAAAAATGGAAAAACAAAAAAGAAACCGGAACCTCTTAAATAAGCAGCCAGTATCATCTACATACTTTGAAACTATACATACTTCATAAAAATCCCACCTTAACCTGGCAGCGACCATGTTCTTTTTTTTTTTGTTTTTGGTTTTGAAGAGTTCACTAACTTGGAATGCAGCTTGGAAAATAGGCTCTTTCTTACTATGTTTTTTTTTGATGGTTTGTTATCAACATGTTTCATTAAAAAAATATATATAAAATATTGTAAATATATACAAACATATAAGTAAGTATATGTTTATATAAAAAAGAAATACCTGTTCCGTAAACTACCATTTATATACTACTACCATCACCAGCAACAACTACTTACTTGAACGTACATACATACATATGTTTCTACTGGTAAAAGATGCTGCTGGGCTAAGATCAGCTCAATCTGAGAAACAAGGGAACGTGACCCACAGAATTGCAACAAAGTTTCCTAAAATTGTAAAAATTTGTTGAGACAATTAAAACATTTTTCTGATTTTGCAACAATTGTATTAATTTTAATTTATTTTTTTAAAAAATCAAAATGTTTCAAATTTAAAAAGTTTTCTTGAACCGATTAACGATTGACATACGAAATTTGTGTGAATAACAGAGGCTTATTTTTTCTTTCAATTTATTTATAACAAATAATATTGTTAAGTTTTCATTTTAAGACACTTTTTTATATTCGAAAGAAATTTGAAAATTAGAAGTTAAGTTCGAAACTTGAAAAATGTATACAAAATTATCTTTAAGTGTGTGTATTGTAAAAATATTATTTCTTTATATCTTTATATCGAGAAAATTTTTCAATCTTTGAACAAATTTTGAAAATTCAAGACTTGAAAAATGTAAACAAAATGATTATTTTTGCTCATATGTTTAAAAATTATAAATATTTTAAATATTTTTCATAATTTTAAAAGATTTAATTTAAGTTTTTAACTTAAACATAATAACTTATAATTCTTTGAACAATTTTAAAGTACAATGGCATATTTGTGGAGATAAAATTGTATGGGGGTTACCTTCCCCATAGTTACTGGGCTTTTATTTCAATTTCAACAGGAAGAATAATAAAAACAAGAACGAACAACAAACTTTAACTTGCTTGGCTCCGCCAACTAAAACACATTAAAAATTAATTTCCAACAACAACACCGACAACAAGAAAAGCCAGTTTTAAACAGCAACAAAAACATTTTTTTTTTAACGAAAAGAAACCACCATTTTTTTAAAAAAATGAAATTTTTACACTAAAAGTTACAATTTCAAACTCTAACCATAATAACTGGGAAATAAAAAAGGATTAGTTCCAAATTGATAGAAAGAAAATCAGTTAAATTTACAAAAATATTTGTAAAAAATCTGTGGTATAAAAAGGATTAAGATCAAATCAGTATTACATATTTACAAAAATGTTAGAAAATTTCCAAATATATGTACATACATACATATGTACATAACAATTTTGGTGCCAATTGAGGTAAATTTTTTTAACATGTTTCCACATCAGATAAAAAAAAGTAATTTTTAAATTTCTTAAAGTTATGATATTGTATAAAAACATTTTGCAGCTATTTTTCTAAAAAGCCATTTTGTTAACTTTCTTAAAAATATTTTGAAAATTATTTCTCAGACTGCTTATTAAAAAGATAATCTTTATTAGAAAACAATTTTTCTACTACCACTTATTTATTATTTTAGCCTTGGTTTTAATATAATTTGCCATAAATCATGCAAAATCCAAACAATATATCAATCGTTATTGCTAACATTTAACGGTTTTCTATCAACAACAGATCAAAAATCCCATGTTATAATTTATATCAGACCACATACTGTTCATATATCAAAATGTAACACACACACACAAATAAATGTTTAATTTTATTATTGGATTTGTTTTTACAAACCATCAATCAAACAAAAATTACAACAACAAAAAGAAAAAAAAACAACAACAACAACAAAAGGGCTTATATTACACCGTAATGTACAATATAAAGAGTGAGAAGGAGAGCAAGAACTACAAATCGTTAACAATAAACCTTAAAAGATCTTAACGATAAAATAATAATAACAGCAACAATAGTAATAAAAAGGCGGCTACTTTGGCTTAAACACAACAAACAACAAAAATCAAAAAAAAAAAAAAGGAAAAAGTATTATGGCCAAGATATATATGTACATAAATAAAAAACTATAATAGATGTTTACAGGATTTTCAATTAAATAATTGTGGCCTATAACACAGCAGGATCTTGTTTTCAAAACAAGGACCACACATTAGGCTTTAAAATACAACTACACTTTTTGATTTCTAGGGTTATCTCTGTGTGTGTGTGTGTGTGTGAGCTGTTATTTTAGTTTTTTGTTTTTTCTTCTTTCAAACCCATGTGGTTAAGTTTGTCCTTTAGTTGTTGTGTTTTTTTTTATTGCCTTTGTGCTCTAGTAAGGATCAATAATTTACAAATTGTCATTGTCGGTGGTTTCTGATGTCACATTAAAGTCAAAATATGTTGATACATTCTCTTTTTGTAATTTTTGCGGCTTTTTTTTTTTTGTGTGTATTCTTTGTCTTCTTCTTGGCTTGAAACTCAAGTGCTGGGAGAGTGGTCTGGAAAGTGGTGAGAATAGCATAAACAAAACACAGATTAAAAAGATGCCGCTATTTTTTTTATGATTTTGTTGTTGCTGTTTAAGAAATCATTGGTAAAGAAAATAAGTAGAAGAAAAAGAAGACCTTGTAATATGATGCCTGATTTAAATATTCTGTGCCTTTTTTTGTCATACTCTTCGCTATTGCCTCTTTTAAAAAACCCACTTTAACTCGCCAGGAATGTGTGAAATATGAACACTTTTTCCAACATCATATTATGCTGGATTTTGTTTTGCATCTTTTTATTTCTTTTAATGACAGATATTACAAGGAAACGAAAATAAACATTTTAGTCATGATATATTGTTACATTGGTTGCATTTTTATTGCGACCAAGTGATTTAATGTTTATTTAAAAAACAATTTATCAATTTGTGGAATACCTATTACACAGCGAGAAATACTAAAATAAAAAGAAATATAAATTACTTACAAATTTTTAATTCTTTATAGTTTATAGTTTATGTAACATTAGTATTATTAAAAAAATTTTACAAATACCTATAGTTAATAAAAACAAACGAATATAAATGAAAAAGTGACAGTTGAACGACTACTTTGGCAGTCACAAATATGTAAACTTACAAGACTCTGTGACAACCAAATAATGACCAACTATAAAACCCTTTTTAAACAACGAAATTCCTAAAGAAATTATCAACAACCAGAAAAGATTGTGTTTTTTTTTTTTTTTTTTGTAATTTGTTGTTCTGTTTGAAATATTGTCAAGCCACCACATTAATACCATGTTCATGTTCGTTCATTTAAACCTATCAGTACGTCATTTACTCACTTGTGTTTTGATCCAAGTCACACTTTCCCAAAACGGATCACACAACCAAACACACCAAACTAAATGAATGACCGAATGAATGACTGTTTGAATGAGTGGCTAAATGGCTGGCTAACTGTGTGTGGCTTATAGTAAATGGACAAATGGTTGGTCGATCGATCGACTGGTTGCTGGTTGTCTTCTGTTTTGTAATAATTTATCAGTTTAGTCGTCAGCGTCAAAGCGAGATAAAATTAACGATAATTTTTTAACCACTTTAATGGTTTATTAATTTATGACCCTTCAAGTATCTGCAGCCAACCCAATAGATCTACAAACATACATACCTATATTGTAAGAAATATGTTGTTAACACACACATAACATAACATACGAAAAATAAACCTAGGCCTCGTTTGAAAGGATTTTTAAGATTTTTTTGTAGAACATTAAAGCGTAATAGATATTTAATATAATATTCCTAATTAATAATAGCAATAGGTTTATATTAAAAATAACAAAATTTCAAAACAAATTAAAAATATAACTTTTTGATATTCTGGAAAATTTTTACAAATTAAATGTTTTTTTTTTATTAAAATGCACTAATTTAAGAAAAGTTTTCAAAAAATCAGTTAAAAATTTCAAAAAAGCTTAAAAGCAAATAAAAAAGTATAGTCGGTCAGAAATGGGCGCTATATGGGAGATATAACCTATTATGGACCGATCTGTGAATATAAATATTATGTATGTTATATTTTATCTCGATGTAAATACTTTTAAAAGGTTTATGGAGGTTAAAGTGAATTATGAGAATTTCGACTAATTATGGAACGGCCATTGTAAAATTAGGTATCATAATTTCTGTATACATACATACATATATGAAACTTATTTGTGTTGAATTTTATTTAGATACCAACATTTTTAAGAAATTTATGGTCGTTAAAGTGATTTTCGGAAATAGGCCTTATATGGGAGCTTCGACTAATTATGGACCGATCATAATAAAATTGTACCATAATTTTTTTATATATAAGTAACATATTTGTGTGCAATATTATTTGGATACCGACATTTTTATGTGAGTTACGCTCTTTAAAGTGATTTTCTGAAGTGTGCCTTATATGGGAGCTATGACTAATTATGGACCGATCATCAAAAAATTCTACCATATTATTTGTATATATATGGAATATATTTGCGTTCAATATTATTTAGATACCAACATTTTTGAAGGAGTTATGCTCTTTAAAGTGATTTTCTGAAGTGTGCCTTATATGGGAGCTATGACTAATTATGGACCGATCATTAAAAAAATTCTACCATATTATTCGTATATATATGGAATATATTTGCGTTCAATATTATTTAGATTCCAACATTTTTGAGGGAGTTATGCTCTTTAAAGTGATTTTCGGAAGTGGGCCTTATATGAGAGCTATGATAAATTATGGACCGATCTGCATAAAATTTGTAGATCTGATTTGGTTTCATTTAACACTCATTTGTGGTGAAATTTGTTTGGATACTTGCATAATTCAAATATTTATGATCTTAAAACCCTAATTTCGGGTTTACATTTGTATGGGGGCCAGGTGAAATAATGAACCGATTTCCACCAGTTTCAATCCCATCCGGCCGAAAAAATATCATGTACCAAATTTTATTTAAATATGTTCAAAATTGCGACCTGTACTCTGCGCACAAGCTTTACATGGACAGCCAGCCAGACGGATGGACGGACATCGTTAAATCAACTCAGGAAGTGATCCTGAGTCGATTTCTGGGCGTTACAAACATCAGCGCAAATCATGGTGGTGTAGGTTATAAATAAAACGTTGTTATTAACTCCATTTAAATTTCCATAACTTCTATAATTATACCCGGTCATATCACCCATATAGCGCACATTTCTGAAAAACATTTTTATACACTGTTATATACTGGGTGTAGGGTATTATATGGTCGGACTTGACCGACTATACTTTCTTACTTGTTTTTTAAAATATTTTTTATTTAACGAAATTTTAAAAGAGTTCTAAGTGTAGTTTTTTCTTCAACTTATGTTTTTGTAACTAAGAAATGATCTTTTTACTCTCGTTTGGTTTATTTTGAGTTTCTGTAATGTTATGTGATGAAAAAACACACACAATCTTGTTAGCTTAGATATTCTGTTGTTGTTATTATTATTATTGCTGTAATAGTTGTTTTTGTTTTAACCGACATGTATTTCACACCAATTTGGTATCGTGTATCTTGACCGATTAGAGAAAATTAAAATTGTTTTCTTTTGTTCCCCAACCTAAAGAACCAGTCTTTTAAACTATATGTATGATTTAACAAAAAAGTGTTTACGGTCGCAACAACCAAAAAAAAATTCAATCAGTTAAGTTAGGTTAAGTATGTAGTATATAAAACTCAACAAGGGGTTAAACCAAACAGAATATAAAAAAAAAATCTTGTACATAAATATTTATACGGCATAAATATATTGTATATTGTTTTGTATATAAAAGCATTATCATGTCATTATACATATGTACATACCTTAGAGAGCGAGTGGAAAAAGAAACACGTTAAGGTAGTCAATATAATTTTTAAACGGATTTTTATTGTTTCTAACCTTAAACGCACTGCATCAACAAATTCTTTACAAACTTTAATGAAATTTTTCCTAAGAAAATTGTATTCTCTTTTTATGAATGCTGTAGTATCTTTATGACACTAATTATAATAAAGCGCACAGTTTGCGGTCTTTTTATTGGACCTCCTTCCTTTTTTCTGTAAAAAAAATTTAAAGTTTTTTCTTTTATAAAAACTTCCATTAAAGACAGGCGAGGCTTTTAAACTGCGCAGCATTTCTCTTTTGTAATCAGAAAGTTAATGGTTGACAAGTTAGTTTGACCCATAAATGATATCAATTTGAAAAGGTTTTATGAATTGAAGTTTTATACATTTAAATAATTAAATTCAACATCAAAATAATCAGGAATGCAATTATTATAAAATGGTTTAGCTTTTTTTTGCCATCTATATTGCCTTGACATCACTCTCTTGCTCTCTCAATATGGTGTCCTTGAAATAAAAGAGAAAGTGAAAGAAATATCAGCTATATTTTAATATGTTGCCATATTTTTAATGTTTTTTGCTTTGAAATCCTTCAAAACTATTTATTTTGTTTTTCTCAAATGTGAGTTATCATATAATGCTCACATTTCCTATAATTATTGTTAAGCTCTTATTAAATTTCATTCATTTACAACTAGTTAGCCCTTGGGAAATTGTGAGAAAATTTGTTACCATTTATATAATTTTAATTACAGTATTGTATCCTTATAACCAATATAAAACTTCCCTTTTCGTGTTTATAAAAAAAAAAACAATATTACAATATTATGAAATATTACCTTTTTTCAAAAACTCAATTTTGCACTAACAGGTAAATTTGTAGATACACTGAAGTTGCTGCAGGAAAAACCCTTCAAAAGATTTCTTACTCTTTGTTGATTTAAGGGGATAAAAATTACCTTAATCTATTTTGGCTCGAGTCTTCGTTCTTTCATTCGTTATAGCAACAAAAAATAATCTCTTGAAAAAACAAGATCAATTTTTGGCAAAACCAAAACCCAAAAATCTTTTGATGTTTTAAACAATAAAAATGTTATTGATACTCCGTTTGGCAGATGCCGGATTTTTAACCACCCTGTACCAAAAAAAAAAAAAAAAAAATTAAAAAAAAAAGAAATGGCCATAGAGGCTGAAAATGAGATGAACAACTGTGAACACCTTTTTGACTCTTAATAGGGTTTGTTTTAATCCAATATAAGCAGTGCCAAACAACGAAGAACATTTTGTGGTAAGGTATTATTAACGCCAAATTAGATTAGAAGATGTAGAGAACCCTAAACAGGCTTAGGAACAGGTATTTTTTAACTCTCTATACCTTTTTGCTGCTTACTTTAGCTTTCGACAAAATGTTTAGGGATTTGTGGCTTAAATAACAAACTGGCCAGTGACTTGACTTGCATGACTTTTTTCTTTGCAGTTTTAAATTCAATTGAAAATTTTAATATGATTTTAATTCTTGTTTCCTTCTTCTTTTGCAGATTCTTCTCATACCCCTCATGATAGTGGTTGTTTTACCAAAGACAGTACGGTTATACTACAAAGCGGCGAGCGCAAAGCTATGAGTGATCTTGTCATAGGAGATCAAGTTCTTAGCATGAATGACAAGGGTGAGGCCATATACAGTGAGATCATTTTGTTTATGGATCGTAATTTGGAATTGGCCCAAGAATTTGTGCAATTAACCACCGAAACTGGAGTACAACTAACCGTAACCCCAGCTCATTTGGTAATGGTTTGGAACTCTGATAAACAATTGGCTGATTATGTGTTTGCCGATCGTGTGGAGGAGGGAGATCAAGTATTTGTGTTTGATTACACTGGTCTGTTGAGGCCTCAAAAAGTGGTGGATCTCAAAGCTGTTTTGAGAAAAGGTGTGGTGGCTCCTTTGACCCAAGAAGGTACTATAGTGGTTAACTCCGTGGCCGCCTCCTGTTATGCTATCGTTAATAGTCAGACATTGGCTCACTGGAGTTTGGCTCCCATGCGTGTCTGGTCAGCTCTTAAGGAGAGATTTTCAGCTGCATCATCATTGGCCAAGAGTCAGCAGGTTTCAACAGCTCAATTGCAAAACGGTGTACATTGGTATGCCAAAACTTTGTACTCCATTAAGAATTATATTTTACCCAAATCTTGGAGACACTAGTAGAAGAAGGACAGAGTGAACGAATGGAAAAAAAGAATATAATGTTAAATAATGTAATGAAAGCTGGCAAAGATTTCCATAATATTGTTCTTCTTCGTCATCGTCATCGTCGTCTTTAGTTACTAAGTAGGCAATCTAAAGCAATGTTTTTGCGAAATATTATTAATTTATTTTATTATTTGTACCATTAAGAAATTACCTGTTATATGTATTTATCAAACAAAACAAAATCAAACGAGTAAATTGAAATTCAATTTGCGCATGCGCAATCATTATCATAAATTTATTTAAACATATTTATAAAACAAAAACAAATTAATCTATAGTATGCAATTGAAAAAAAAGTAAAGAAATCATTAATGTAGCAACCGACTTTTAAATTTTAAAATTTTCCCTAAAAATTCCATTAATATTGAATATTAAATAAGAAGATAAAATTATTAAAAATTGCCATTGTGTGTATAAAATTAAACAACAAATTAATAACAAAACAAAAAAATAATTGCTAATTTTCTTATTTTTTTAAACAAAATTTCAAATCCAAATATATTTTTTAAAAAATGATTTCTCTGTAAATATTGTATGTATTACATGTATGTATTTAAACGTATTGTATATGTGTAAGTGACTGAATCTATTATTAATAAATAGTAGTTATAGTATATAAATAATCCCAATCAAGCTGTATAAAATTTAGATATTTTTTTGTACTGTATAATTAATTTCTTCAGCTGTATATAAAATAAATGTTAATTTAATTTAATTTATTTTCTTAATCATAATATTTCAAAATCCTCTATTTTGGTCCTCTGTATAATGAAATTTGTATATAAATAATTATGTTTAATTTTTTTCTTAACTAAATAATCGAATAATAATTTATAAATATGTATGTATGTATGTTTGGATGTTTGTGTGTATATGTATGTATGTATGTATTTAGTATGTTTGTTTAAACAAAATTTAAATATTTTTTATACTTTTATTTAGTTATGTTTATAAATTTAGTTAACTTTTATTATCATTGATATATATTGTATTTGTTTTTATTGTAAACGTTTTTAATTATATTATAATAATGTTTTATAAAAATATAATAAATTTAAACTAAATATAAAAATTATAAAGAAAAAACCAATAAAACATAAAACTGTTTTTTTTTTCTTTTATTAAAAGTTTACAACTCACATGTTTTTCTTTATGTCTGTCAAAATTGGTTATTTTACATAAGGGTTTTTTGGTCACCAACTAGTATGTAAAATTACACGTGATGATTTACAGCAGCTGATACGCTTAAATATTAAATATTATTCTTTTTTCACACATAAATTTCCATGTCGTTTCTTAAAAAAATGCGTTAAAGCCGCTGCAAACATTTTTGGTAGCGTCACTTAACTGCCGGCGTCAAAAATATTGATTTAAGGTTTTTATTTTTTTTTTTTTAATATACAAGATGTGGAGCTTGTATCAAAAATGTTTGAATAATTTATATCATTGTTATTAAATTATCAAAATGGGATAAAAAAAATTTAATTTATCACTTTTGCAAATTCTTCATACGGTCGGCTAATGATAGCGCAGCTATTTAAACGTCTACAAATCTTTTCGCCTGGCATATACATTTGAAAACGTGTGTTTGAACATAAGAAAATAGAACATGTTCTAATTGAAATTTTGTCTTATGTTTTGTCAAGTTTTTGAGGTCACCAACTACATGTTTTTACTCCGTTATGTAAAATTTGACATATACAATGTAAAAAACACATAATGTATATTAAGGAATATGGAATATAGTACTTATAGAATAATTAAGTAAGTGCTGAGCCACGTTATAAATTTGTTAATGGGTTAGAAATTCCTTCTTTCTACGATTATTGGTTGATTGGTTTACTTGAATAATAACGTGAATCTAAGGATAATCAATCCTTAAAATCCAGTTTTGTTTAGTCCACAATTAATGAGATTTAGATAATGATGAAATGAAACACACCTAATCGGGTGTATTGTGGTATCTAATAAACAGAGTCAAGTTCCCGACATTCAATGTAGTTAGCGATATCTTTTGTTGCAATTATAACTGTTAAAAGAAAGTTAAAGTCTGTTTTCAGGTCCAAGTTGTATGTATAGTGCAACATTTCTTCTACGAAAGAAAGTTTCTGAATGTTTCAATATGAATAAGTAATAGTATAGATTTAGTTAGTTCTTCCCAAATTATTGTAAAGGCAAGGAATAATTTCAATTCCACAAAAAAATTACATAATTTTTGTTCGTGAGTCCTCGTCTAGAGGCTCTGTCTTACTGTGATTTGTGCTTCCAGTTGGCAGTAGGCCACCTATAATAAAATATTTATTACATTCTTAATTCTGTAGATTTCAACATACTAATGATTAGATGTATGTATGTCTACTTTCTGGAGTACTGAATCTTTGTTTTTTTAATGTATTCGTCTACTACAGATTCCCGCGTTCATGAATGTCTATTCTTGACATTTTTTTCGAGTTGAGTTTATATATTTAAATACATACATATATTACTCCATATCTTTTCCTGCACTTTAGGAGATGGACGATCCTTGCTAATGAATGAGACAAACAAATTACAACTACTCAGAAGCTATCCAGGTTATCATGACGTAAAACAACACACTAATATTTAAAAGATAATTACCTCTAGCAGAAATTTATAAAAACAAATCTTTATTCTACATTCCATGTTTACAAATTTATACGAATTACGACTGTTAATTAAAGAGTTATTATAATCACTCAATTACTTCCATCTCTATTTGTTATTGTTTTCCTTTACCGTTGTCATACAACAACATTGTTTACATTTCCTTTTATTGCTGTCACGTTTTTTGCTTACACCAAAAAAAAAAATAATAAAAAAACTAACCATAATCGCCTTATTGGTTTTTCGCTCTCTCTCCCAAACACAATTTGCATGCACTCTAAACTACAACAACAACATACGCAACATGTGCATTTGTAACTGACAAACATTACTCATCAATTATTTAGTTAATTTTCGGTGCTTGGGGTGATCACATTAAAATTATTAAATCAAAAGTTAATAAATGTGTTAATTGATAAATAAATTAATAAAATGTGATAAATATGTATGTACATAATAAAATCCAATCCAATAGTTATTAATAGATGTGTTAAAGTTCTAAAACGTATAATAAAAGCAATGTGCAAGATAATATCACAAAGTAATGCAAAATAAAAGTTTGCAAATACCTATGTAGTGAAATATATTTTGTGGAATTTTAGTTGTGGCGAAAAAAGAAGTAAAGATAGAATTTGACGTAAGGGCAAAACACATATGTATGTATTCATATGTAATGAAAACAACAAATAGAGAGATGATGAATGTAAAAAATGAATAAATTATATTTAAAAGTTTGAAAATCTGCATTGTCATTTATAATAATTTGTGTTTAGTTGTGAAAATAATTAATCAAACTAATTAATAAAAAGTGTGACATGGAATAATTGATGCAAGGTAAAAAAATTATCAAAACCTTAAGAGACATGATTTGTTTGAAATACATAATTACAAAATATTAACATACAACAATTAGGAACTAAGGTTTCAAATCAATGCAGAAAAAAAGCAACATTCTTCAGAGAAGTATGTTTCGGTGAATATACAGTGTATCGGACAACTATTGCCTAATCTTTTTTAGGAGAAATTTGTTGTTCATTAATACATAAAATTGTGAAAATCAATTGCAATTAATTATTTATGTACAACAGGAAATCCCAAAAAAACTTAATTTTTTTTTTATTTGTTTATTGTTGCATTTTATTAATTTGTATCATAATTTAAAGGTCACAAGCAAGGCATATTGATTATAAGGTAGTGTTGAAGACACAACTGATTTTTTTTGTTACTTTTGTATTGTCAAACGTTGTTTATGTTTACAAATTTCTAATTGTCAAAATGCTTATAAGTGTCAAAATTTGTTTATTATTATTGTTGTCGTTTTCTATTTCCATCACATACCTGTATCAGTGATGGTAAATGGGTTTTTGTTTTTCTATATAAATAAAATGTACTTTTTAGACCTCCATGGTACCATTTTTATCGAAAATTTGATATATCTTATAGCAACATTATTGCGTTAATTGTCGCGATTATCTAAAAATATTCTTATTTATGAAGTATCGAGTCATTTGCGAAAAGTTAACCTTGGTAAATATGTATATATATACATATATGTATTTCCAAAATAACTAGAATTATTATTGTAAGAATAAAAGAAATAAAAGAGTTAACTTCTAACGATTTTGAAATCCTGATTAACTACATTTTAAGCTTTAGTTTTTGAATTCAGCCTCTAAATCATTTAATGTAAATTAATATGTCAAAGACTCATATTGTTCGATAATTCAACCAAAAATTTATTGTCGTAATAATCATCTTTAGATGCATATTTAAAGATCAAAATGATATCAGTTCCAAAATGTTCATGAAATTCAATAAAATCTCTTTTGCTTGCACTATTACACAAATAGTAACTTATATAATATACAGTCATGTCAGAGAATTTAATTCCGTTCGGAAGGGGAATTAATTCCATTTTTTGCTTCTATAGAAAAAGCAAAACGAAAAATTTGTTCGGAATGAAACCAATTGTTCGTTTTACTTTTTCTTTGGAAGCAAAATACGGAAATAATTCCACTTCCGAACGGAATTAAATTCTGTGACATGGCTGATATTTATTTGTTTCATCTGAAATATTTGGTATATTTGATGCAACAGTATAATCAATATGCCTTGGTCACAATAGTATTTAGAATTTTTTGAATTCCGGTAATTTTTTAGTTTTTTTTGTATTTTTTTTTTTTAATTTTTCATGAAATTGTTTTATTGAAAAGATATTTGTTAAACATATTCCAACTATTATTAGTAATAATTTTCTCCTTATTGTCCTCGGCTGTGAAGATCTTTATGTTAAATATACCGAAAGAATTAAACATGCCTGAGATAAGGTCCGAGCATTGAAGAGGTGTTTACAAGTGTTTGGTACTGTACAAAAGCTAACATCTAAAACTGTCGTTTTCGGGTCATTATAATGTTAAAAATAACATTTTTTCTTTGCAGATCAATTTTTCTGCTCTGGAGTTACAATTTCCTTGCAGAATGGGCCAATATCTATGGTGGTCATCAGTATATACAAGATTATCAACTTTATTGGCAGAAATGGCGGTTCTATGGTGATAGGGGCCTGTATCACCATAGAACCGCCATCATAATTAACCGTTGATTTTATATTACCTATACTTAAGGCTTTATTTGGTATCCACTACGTACTATGTCGACCATATAAACTAAAAATGTTGCATTTGCTGTTATTATTGCCGACACGCAAAATTTTTATTTTTATGGTTCTAAGCGAATTATAATCTCTTCAATTTGTTAATTTCCCAAACAAATGGTTTTTACCTTGCCGTACATATTAATGGATTTTTCCATTGTTTACATTGGTATAAAGTGTTTTTTTAAGTTAGTCGTTAATCTCTGGTCCGGCTAAATGTAGGTTTAAGCGGCTTTTCGTGGGTATTAATTTATCCTCCTCTGCATTCAACGATTTTGTAGGACCATTCCGTGGTAAATATTAATTGATTTCGCTACCGATATCCCATAGACCAATTGCTGGACAACATCTACTAAACACATCACAAAGGTTTTTAATTTATTTGTAAAATCTTTTTCTTCAGAAATGTTAAATTATTTTTTCTTCGGCCTTTTTAATTCAAAGTCTTCGTACCTGACAAAAAACATTAACAAATTTCAAGAATTTAATTAAGGGAAACACCAAATACCCAACAGAGTAAATGGGATTTCCATATGCAAATTACTTTTATAACCTGTAATTTGTGGTGTAAATTAATAAAAAGCAACAGAATCTAAACAAAAAAGGATATTGTTACAATTTTTTGGGATTTCCCCAATTTACCTTATTTTTTACAATTTTATTTATAAATGAAAAACAAATTTCTCTTGAAAATGAATGGGCAATTTAGTTGTCAGACACACTGTATGTACGAGTATTATTTTCTTTATTGCGTTTGAAATTTAAACACTACTTAGTAGATTAATCTGTATGGTTTTAGTATAAAAATATAAAAACGAAACTGGATGTGTTGTGTTTGGTTAGAAAAAAGAAAATTATAGAAATAAGTATAAACTATAAAAACCTAATGAAAAAAAAAAAATTAAAAAATAAGTGATACCTATGTACAAATATGTATCCTGATGATATTAATAACGGGTGGTTAAATTTCAAGGGCCGATGTTGATTTTGAATAAAACACAAACTATTTAGGAAATTATTGTAATTTTATTTTATTATGATATATTGGTATTACTCAATTATGTATGGAACAAAATATCGGCCAAATGGGCGCCGCGACCACGGCGGCACACCTCCATCCGATGGTCCAAATTTTCGATGAACCTGAGGCATAATGGAGGTTCTATGACGTTAATGTGCCGAATTATCTCATCCTTTAGCTCTTGAATTGTTGCTGGCTTATCGACGTACACCTTTTCTTTTAAATAACCCCAAAGAAAAAAGTCCAACGGTGTCAAATCACATGATCTTGGCGGCCAATTGACATCGCCATTACGTGAGATAACACGGCCATTGAATTTGTTGCGCAAAAGAGCCATTGTTTCGTTAGCTGTGTGGCAAGTGGCACCGTCCTGCTGAAACCACATATCGTCCACATCCGTATCTTCCAATTCGGGCCATAAAAAGTTCGTTATCATCTCACGATAGCGAACACCATTCACAGTAACTGCCTGACCGGCCTCATTTTGGAAAAAATACGGCCCGATGATGCCGCCAGCCCATAAACCGCACCAAACAGTCACTCTTTGTGGGTGCATTGGTTTTTCGACAATCACTCTTGGATTCTCATTCGCCCAAATGCGGGAATTCTGTTTATTGACGAATCCACTGAGGTGAAAATGTGCCTCATCACTGAAGATGATTTTCTTCGAAAATTGATCATCCACTGTAGCCATTTCTTGCCACCATTCTGCCCATTCACGACGTTTGGAATGGTCAAGAGGCTTTAGTTCTTGAGCCAATTGCACCTTGTAAGCGTGTAAATGCAAGTATTTATGCATAATGTTCATCAACGACGAGGGTGAGAGGTGCAATTGTTGGGCACGACGACGAGTTGAGGTGGACGGCTCTTCAGCCACACTATCGAGAACAGCAGCAATATTTTCTGCAGTACGAGCATGCACTGGTGTTCTCACATCTTCTACAGACCCGGTTTGCTCGAATTTTTCCACGATTTTTGCGATTGTACGCACATTTGGACGATCAAATTGACCAAAAAAATCACGAAGTGCACGATATGCATTTTGATTTGAACGCCCATTTTCATAATAAGTCTGGATAACTTTAACGCGTTGTTGGATTGTGTGTCTCTCCATGGTTCAAATTCAGTAAGTCTGAAATAGAGAAATCTCAAATAAAATTCGGAAAAAAGCTTGGCGTTTAGGTGTGGTTCACATTCAACATCGGCCCTTACAATTTAACCACCCTTGATTTAAAAAATATTTTCCTTTTATAAAAACTCGTGGTTTTGTGTAAATCTCTAAAATTTATTGAAGATTGTTTAAGAAGAAGCTTGAAGACCATCACCCAAACGTATTCTTCTTTCGGTACGTTTGTGTTGTATTTTTTGTCCGGTCATTGTAGGAGAGATGATGATTTTGCTTTATTGGCCTGGATTCTTTTAATAACATTTCTGCTTTCATCTTGTTTTTGATATGTTCTTAATGTTGACTTATATCGAATTATAACATCATAAACAGTACTTTCTTTCATGCCTCAACATATGTTATATTTTATGTCTTAGATAAATGTATTCTGATCAATAAAAGTTTTTATGTTAAAACATAGTATGTGATTTAGCATAATACTGATCAAAAACAATTTTTATAGGAAAAGTCAATAAACTTTGTAAATAAGCGTTAAATCACTATTTCTGAAGAGTTCAAGAAGAGTTCAAGAGTTTCAAGAATTTAATTAAGGGAAACACCAAATACCCAACAGAGTAAATGGGATTTCCATATGCAAATTACTTTTATAACCTGTAATTTGTGGTGTAAATTAATAAAAAGCAACAGAATCTAAACAAAAAAGGATATTGTTACAATTTTTTGGGATTTCCCCAATTTACCTTATTTTTTACAATTTTATTTATAAATGAAAAACAAATTTCTCTTGAAAATGAATGGGCAATTTAGTTGTCAGACACACTGTATGTACGAGTATTATTTTCTTTATTGCGTTTGAAATTTAAACACTACTTAGTAGATTAATCTGTATGGTTTTAGTATAAAAATATAAAAACGAAACTGGATGTGTTGTGTTTGGTTAGAAAAAAGAAAATTATAGAAATAAGTATAAACTATAAAAACCTAATGAAAAAAAAAAAATTAAAAAATAAGTGATACCTATGTACAAATATGTATCCTGATGATATTAATAACGGGTGGTTAAATTTCAAGGGCCGATGTTGATTTTGAATAAAACACAAACTATTTAGGAAATTATTGTAATTTTATTTTATTATGATATATTGGTATTACTCAATTATGTATGGAACAAAATATCGGCCAAATGGGCGCCGCGACCACGGCGGCACACCTCCATCCGATGGTCCAAATTTTCGATGAACCTGAGGCATAATGGAGGTTCTATGACGTTAATGTGCCGAATTATCTCATCCTTTAGCTCTTGAATTGTTGCTGGCTTATCGACGTACACCTTTTCTTTTAAATAACCCCAAAGAAAAAAGTCCAACGGTGTCAAATCACATGATCTTGGCGGCCAATTGACATCGCCATTACGTGAGATAACACGGCCATTGAATTTGTTGCGCAAAAGAGCCATTGTTTCGTTAGCTGTGTGGCAAGTGGCACCGTCCTGCTGAAACCACATATCGTCCACATCCGTATCTTCCAATTCGGGCCATAAAAAGTTCGTTATCATCTCACGATAGCGAACACCATTCACAGTAACTGCCTGACCGGCCTCATTTTGGAAAAAATACGGCCCGATGATGCCGCCAGCCCATAAACCGCACCAAACAGTCACTCTTTGTGGGTGCATTGGTTTTTCGACAATCACTCTTGGATTCTCATTCGCCCAAATGCGGGAATTCTGTTTATTGACGAATCCACTGAGGTGAAAATGTGCCTCATCACTGAAGATGATTTTCTTCGAAAATTGATCATCCACTGTAGCCATTTCTTGCCACCATTCTGCCCATTCACGACGTTTGGAATGGTCAAGAGGCTTTAGTTCTTGAGCCAATTGCACCTTGTAAGCGTGTAAATGCAAGTATTTATGCATAATGTTCATCAACGACGAGGGTGAGAGGTGCAATTGTTGGGCACGACGACGAGTTGAGGTGGACGGCTCTTCAGCCACACTATCGAGAACAGCAGCAATATTTTCTGCAGTACGAGCATGCACTGGTGTTCTCACATCTTCTACAGACCCGGTTTGCTCGAATTTTTCCACGATTTTTGCGATTGTACGCACATTTGGACGATCAAATTGACCAAAAAAATCACGAAGTGCACGATATGCATTTTGATTTGAACGCCCATTTTCATAATAAGTCTGGAGAACTTTAACGCGTTGTTGGATTGTGTGTCTCTCCATGGTTCAAATTCAGTAAGTCTGAAATAGAGAAATCTCAAATAAAATTCGGAAAAAAGCTTGGCGTTTAGGTGTGGTTCACATTCAACATCGGCCCTTACAATTTAACCACCCTTGATTTAAAAAATATTTTCCTTTTATAAAAACTCGTGGTTTTGTGTAAATCTCTAAAATTTATTGAAGATTGTTTAAGAAGAAGCTTGAAGACCATCACCCAAACGTATTCTTCTTTCGGTACGTTTGTGTTGTATTTTTTGTCCGGTCATTGTAGGAGAGATGATGATTTTGCTTTATTGGCCTGGATTCTTTTAATAACATTTCTGCTTTCATCTTGTTTTTGATATGTTCTTAATGTTGACTTATATCGAATTATAACATCATAAACAGTACTTTCTTTCATGCCTCAACATATGTTATATTTTATGTCTTAGATAAATGTATTCTGATCAATAAAAGTTTTTATGTTAAAACATAGTATGTGATTTAGCATAATACTGATCAAAAACAATTTTTATAGGAAAAGTCAATAAACTTTGTAAATAAGCGTTAAATCACTATTTCTGAAGAGTTCGATTTTCAGAAAATCTATAATCGTTAAAATATTTGCAAATGCTAATATTTCTGAACAAGAACTATTTTTTAGGAAAATGAAACTTTTTACTAAACGCTATATTGAGAAAAGCAGCTGTATATGTGAACAATAATATTTCTAATCAAAACTTAATTTTGTGTAAAGAATTTTATATCTAAAAGAAAAGAATCTGTAAGCACTTATGTTTTTGAAAACATTTTGTTTAATAATATTTGATTTTGTGTGTTATACTCAAAGATTTATAAAATAGTTCTTCACTTAGTAAATGCGTTAATTTAAGATCGCTCATATTTCATATTTGTAGAAATAAATTTAAAAATGTAAAATCTTTAATTATCAAAAAGCGTTTTTCCAATACCTTTATGAACAAGTGTTAATTCGAGGAAAGGAGCTTGATTTGATTGTTCGTATAAAAGTCTAAAAATTGCAACAAATCTAAAATTTTAAATAACTTCTAAATTAAGATCTGTAAAATTTCGACAAAAAATTACTTGTATAAAAAAAAAATCAATAAAATATAATAATATTAATATAACAATATACAGCCCAATAATCATCAATAAAAATTCCGCGGGAGTTTTTATTCATGATTAGGGTGATAAATTAACGCTTTAATGAGAAGACGATCTGTGATTATTCATAATTCTGAGACTTAAAAGTCTAAAATCGACTGTGATAATGTTTTTTGTCTAACACTCACTACCTTTATAAAGGAATCTGGAACTCTCGTATTCCTAAATTTTATGGTCTCCACCAAAATCTAAATTGAGTTTAGTTTTATTCGTTTTGCTTATTAACATTTATAGTGCTGCCATATTTAACACAAAACAAAATGTGTTGAGCATTTTACATGAAATGTGTAGCATATCTTATGGCGGTTTATTTTCTGTTAAAAACCTTATTGGAATTCAAATATAACATATATAAATTTTTAATAGATTTTATGAAAAAAATCAAGACTTGGGAGACAACAGCTGTATTACCTTATTGGAATAAACAAGCTTAAAAAATTTGCTAGACAATAAATTTGGAACGAAATTATTTATTTTTTATTTCTTCTTTTTATTTTTTAACTATGATGTTTTTTCATTTTTATCATCATTAGTATATTATAATTAATTGTATATAAAGATACATATACATTTTCTATTAAATACATCATAAAAATATACATAAATATTGTTTGATTTATAAAATAAAATTGCATATAAACTTGAATATTGTTTGTTTGTTGAATCACTTAATAAAGGACGAAATTATTAGTTGAAATGTTTTATATTGTTTATGCAAATAAAAAAACAAGGAATGTAAATGAGAGCAACAAAAAAGTAAAGCTTTAAAACCAAGTTTTAATGCTTTAATGCTTTAAAACCAAGTTTTAATGCTTTATGAGATAAAATTTTAAGGAATCGAGATGGCAGGTTCAAGTATTATCAGATACTTGAACAATTAAAATTTGTTTAATATAATTTAACAAATAGACAAAGAGTATACAAAATGAACAAAAAAAAATTGTATAGATTTTTTTTACTAAAATAAATTACAAATATTGAGCTTATTTAAATGCGCTTACAAATTATGAATACTTTTGTAATTTTTCAAGAATGTTGTAAGCGTATGCTTTTTAGGGTTTTCTGTTTTTTTTTTTTAATAAATCTCAAAACTGTTCAACACATGCAGCATAGAGCTACATGTAAAATAGGTTGTTTAAAATTATGTTTTTTTTTTCTTCTCGAAAATAAAAGTAGTCAAAAATATTTAACTATTTAACTAGGCTAAAATCTATATACATTGTCTATTTCTATTTTTATAAACTATTTTCTATACCATACTTTTTATTATATCTACACCTATCGTTGTCGTAATGCATTTACAATTCCAATATGCATGAGCAGACTTAACACAGCAAGAGTTAATGGCAAATATTGAGGGAGTGATGCCTGCACACTCCAAGCTCCACAACGTAAATGATCTTGTGGATATTTATTTAAAGGTGGCGCCTCCTCCCTCAAGCGGCATTGTTCATCTCTGGCACCAAAGTACTCACCACACAATTCTTCACAGGAGGGACAAATGAGGGCGCCACGATGCAACCATCCATTGGCCGAAATACTTATAGAGAGTCTTTGCCCCGGAAAATAGCAAGTGTAGGTATAATTTGCTACTTGTATGTGCAGTCTTCCATTACTGCAGTGGTATTTGTAACAGCCAGAACCCCAATGTTGCCATTCGCGTGTATGATGACAAGTGCGTTCTTCCCACATGGCATCACCATGATCGAAACATTTCGAACCTTGGCCATAATTTTCTAAAGCATAGTTCTTGGCTGGCTCTAAAAAGTTGCACTTGTTTGTGAGCAGTTATTGGTTAAACAAATTAATTGTTATGTACTTACTAGGATTATTTTCAACAAAATGACAGTGTGATCCTCGTATTGTAATGTTATTATTGCGCCAGGTAAATTCTTGTATATAGGGACAATGATCAGCCAATGAAACTGATCCTCCATAAAAAACTTCATCGCCGTCTTTTATGTTGTTTATACTATCGAAATTCTGTAAATAGAAATTGTTTCCTTTTATAATGTTAGTCCCAATTTACACGAAGTAATTTTTATTGAAAAGATTGATATACATTTCTATACACATATGAAATACGAATAAGAGAGTAACACGAATTTCTACTACAATCAAGTGTATACTCGTCTAATCTTCCAATCACCCCGATGCTTAAAAGGTAATCAGCTTAGCTTAAAGAATCACTACGATATGAATTGTTATTAATCACCTATTTTTAAAAGTTTTTATTACTAAAAATTCAATGTTAGAGAAACACTTATGAGTGAAATTTATTGATAATTTGGTTGACAGAAACAAAGCGGTAAAATATAATAATTCTTAACGAAAGTTTCATATGATTTTTATCTATGAGAAAACTATAAATAGCAAATCATGAACATCAAACTAAATTTGTATTAAAATAGTAAGTTAAAGTGATTCATACCTTTTTACAACTGAAAATAAATGATCAATTGTAACATTTTGATTCTGGGTCTGTGTTACTTCTAATAAATATTTAATTTATTTATGTACAATTATAAAATAAAATAACATAGGTCAATAAGTCAGAAAATAATTAAATAAATATAAATAAGCTTTCAATGGTCACGTAAAAAATAAGTCGTAAGTTTGGAATACATTAGATAAAATGTCTCAAACATATTATTGTAGAAGATGTGGTGTCCAATAATCAACAGAAAGTGTAAAGGAAAAATTCAGAGAAAAGAAAAACTTAAAAAATAAAATATTTTATTAACCCACCTGATACTGTTCTGGTAACCTAAAATTATGTCTAATTAAATTGCACAATGCTACCGAATTGCGGTCATCAGTACACTCAGTTTGAAGAGGATCTTGTTTCACTTTGGAGCAAAAAGGGTGTATAGAACGGCCCCTAAAAAACAAAATTTTAAATAAAATTTAAAATTACTTTAATTGCGTAATATTAAATCTAAAACTCACTTGGCATTATTTAACTGAATCCAATCTTTACAGCTACGCATAACGAAATTGCAGCCCAAGCCACGACCCCATGACAAGGGACTTGCCATGCTATAGTTGGCTCGATACCAGCCCGAGTCTTCCATTAAAGCTAAAGTAATGCGTGAAAAAACAGGAGATTGGGTATGCGTACCAGTCATTGCCTCATTCTGCAACAAAATTAAAAGCATATCAAAAATTTTAGCTTAACAAACCTATATAAACTAGAAAACCCACCTCCAAAATACGTTTCTCCCAGTGAGTCAAAGCGGTACCCTCACCTCCTTGATCCTCCAGCTCAGCACCCTCTAACAGATTACAATTGAAATGTTTCTGTACTTCCTGTACTACTCTGGGTGTCACCATCATACCGATTTCTTTACGCACATGGCCATTGCGTACCGACCAATTTTCTCTAACCACTTTGCGTATGGTGTCATTACTCCATTGGTGAATTTGTAGGCTAATAAACATGATTTTATAATAAAAATTAGCTTAAATCATTTAAATCTAACTTACATTTCATTTAAATGTGGTTTTCCAGTATCTGGAATTCTAGGCGTTCTTGGTTTACCCTCATCATCACGAAAGAAGGCAAATAGACTAACAGAGAAACCCAAGGCATGTAATATTTCATGTTTAACTGTAGATATAAGAGTTTGTAATTCCTGAGGTTTTGTGCTTATACTATTGGGACATAAATTTGCATGACCCGCTATGGGTCGATCCAAAGTAGCCTCTTGTTGGCAATGGGCGGCGTAGGCCACCGTCAAACCCTGGTGACAACGTTCTGTTTGTCGTGCGGAGACATAAAATACAAAATCAGCCTCCTCAATACCCTCACCAGCTTGTGTGGACTCTTCCACGCGACAGTTTTGTCCAGTGGCATTACAAATACGGCACACCTTTAAATAAAACTCTTCTTCAATTGGTCTTTCTTGCCAATTGCTACAAATAAACTTACATCTAAATGTCCTTCGGGTACTTCCACCTCACCGCACATTGTTATCGATTTGCAATTATCGATACAATGTGTCAGACCATTTTTAACAAAAACCTTAGTGCTGTTGCACTTCCTAATAAATAATTAAAAGCACATTTAATAAGGTAAAATGTAAAAGTAACAAGATTATCAGCCATGTAACAGAACACAATTCCGATCGAAAGTGGTTTTGATTCCGTAAATTGAGTCTTTAGAAAACGAAAAACGAATTTTTTTTCGGAATGAAACCACTTTAGATTTCTAAAGTGGAATTATCATTTTTAATGATAATGACAATTAAATAATTAATTTTATTATTTCATTGTTTTTTTAGTTCTCTCATTGATACCTTTATTAAATTTTAAAAAATTTCAAAGTTGGTGCCAGCAACAAGAAAACTTTTGTCAAAAAATTACAAAAGTTAAAAATATTTATACAGCACTGGAATATGACAAAGAAATTTCTTCTTCGTAGCTTTTCAACTGCGTTTTGATGTTTTTGTTCATTAAAAACAGCAACAATTGAAATTCTGGGTATTTTTAGAAAATTTTGTTCACTTTTATTTAAAACTTCTTTGTTAGCGCTCTTGTTGTTCGCTTTTGTTACACTTTTTATTACAAAAATCATATGTTTTTTTTGTTTTTAGGTTAAAAATCGAGATTTAAAAATTTTTTTTTTGTAATAAACAAAATCGATCGGAATCGAGAGAACGCAAAGTAAAAAACGATCTATTTGCAAATACGGAATTAAAGCCATTCCGATCGAATTATGTGACATGCCTGTATAAATCAATTGAGGGGAAATATAAGATTTACCCATTGTCTTACCTGTTAAGCCGTATGGGACCTTTGGTTTGTCGAACCATTAATGCTTGTTCCCAAAATTGTATGGCCTCTGGTAGTACAGTGTCCTTTTTGGGTACAAATAGGTGAAATAAGAAAATGTATGTATAATAAATACATTTTAAATGTATGTAATTACATATGTAATTTCGTGTATTGTCTATTGAGTCTATTGCAAGTGTAATTATTCATACGTAAGAATAATAAAAATGAATAAAGTACAGTGGGAATTAATCAATGTGTTGTCATATGGGCAGACTTTTATGACTTATAATAATATAGATAAATAATTAATTATTTTGTAGTTATTGTTTGTTAATGGAATTTATTTGATAACAATATTGTTTGGCCAAGAATTCTTTCGGATTTAGTATTATCTACACTAAAATAATATATGTGATTTTTTGATTCGCTTTATAAATAATTTATATTTAACATAAAAGTTTAATTAATTCTCATAACTTAATGGCTTTCATCGTTTGTATAAAAGGTTAAAGGCCAGGGTAAGACAATAAGGATTTTGTTGTTCCGTGGGCTCATTTGGGGCCATCCTAAACAGATGTCACTGTGTTAAATAAGGGGCAAAGTACAGGTCCCACTTAAGACACTCGTTGTTTTCATATCAAACCAACCAGATTCATTTAAAAATTAACTCTTTGAAATAAATGAACGACTTCTTTTCCAAGGATGAGATCGATGATCTATCATAGTAGTCAAGCGAATTGAAGGAATATGCCAGCAGTAGTCTTTGAACAATAAAACCAGTTTTACAACATGCAGTCGTCTTATGGAATTTCCTGCAACAGCGATATCAGTCGCCTTATAATCAGGTGACAGAATAAGTAAATCTGTTCTGATAGCATCAATACAACTTAGAAATAGCTTAGGAAGCTTCACCGGACCACCCAATGTGAGCAATTCGAAACTGCTTCTGTTGGACTAACGATTTAAAATGTTCTTGAGGAATGCCAGGAAAGGACTCAATCGCCCAACATTGGTCAATTCATCAGCGATACAGTTACCAATGTCAGGAACTCATGTTTTCATTTCTTAGACAAAATGGGAACATATCAAAAAAATATGACTAAAGTCGGGCATCAAATGAACTTGAGAATTTTCTTTAATAACGTATTGGAGATTCGAAAATTCGTAGCTTAAGTACCTTTACTAAGCAGCTTCAATGTTATACTAGCGTAATTGTGTATTAAACATTCCCACTGTACTTAAGCTCAAGAAATTTTTAAAAGTGCTCTGCAATTACTTACATTTATTAAAATGAATTTGTCAGTGTCCAGACTGTAATAGAAAAAAATAGAAGAAATATTAATATTTCGTTAGAAAAACGACGATTTAATTAAAAAGAAACTTAACGGTAAATGTAGTACAACATAAATTAAAAAAAAAAAAATAATAAAATATAATTCTTTTAGAATTATTAAAAGTATAATGTATGTAGGAAGTCAGACTTAAAAGCGATAATTAGTTGTTTCGCTTTTTAATTATTCTTATTATTATTAATGTTATTAACAACTACTGCAGCAGGTATTATTCAGATTATTACTTGTTTTTTTTTTTTGAATAAATTTTCTTTTCTAACTGAACAGAACATTCGTGTATTATTTGTGTAATTTATTCAAAGCATGCAACTGTTAGAAAATTGAGAGTATGTAGTATGAATTGTATAAATATTTTATATGTTTATTAATTTAATATTATAAAATATTTACTCTATACTGTATGTAGTGGTAGTATATACGATTTCTATTGCAAACGATGCTGTAATGATTCCTAGCTATAAACTAGTTGCATTTGATTAGATAACCTTGGAGACAAGTAGTCAATGGCTGCAATGATCATTCAGCATATATTCATGTTTGTTTTATTTTCTTTTCTTTATTTCTGTACTTGTATTTTTATTCTTCATAAATTCTTGTTTAATTGCTAACAGTGGGCTTTATTCAATTTTATTAATTTTTTTTTTATTTTATTTCCAATATCATGGAATGACCTTCAGTGGAAACTTTGTTGCATGTTCTAAAGCTGCACACAAATATTAATTGCAAGCCGATTAGAACTCTTCTATACAAATTTAAAGCTAAATTAAATTTATAATTATGGGTTGTTAGATGGGCATTTTAAAGCTATTATTATTTTAATCAAATAAATTGGTTTAATAAAATTGTTGAATAATAACTTGGGAATTCAGACCTCTACAAAATTATAAATTTTCTCTAACAAAAAGTAGCGGGCAGTTATAAATTGTTAAAAAATCTATATTAAAAGTTTATAATTTTATTAAACGAAACGTGCGATTTAATAAAAATCCCCTAATGACCACAATGATTTTGCAAAATTATGTTATCCATAAAACATTATGCCTACGTCAAATTTAATTTTACAAAACTTACTTGCAAAAATGTGTTCAAGGTGTTCGTTATAAGTTAATCTAAATTGTTTTCCAAATTGCCTACACAAATACTTTTTTTGCATTACAATATTTATAATCAAACGCATTTTCTTGCTGTAACTGTAATTTGTAACTAAAATACTCACCCAAGAACAGATTCATCGTAGACTAAAGAGATTCGTAGTGGTCTTTCAACCGTACTGCGTTTTTTCCGTCTTGCATGATGTTGCTGGTGATGATGATGCGTCAGAGCATCAACATCATTTTTGAACGAGTTTTCTTGTTGCTCCGGCGCATGATCAAATGAAGTCGTTGTTGTTTCAACTGTTTCGATTCGTACACCATGAATAACCTAGAAATATAAACAACAATAACAATCAAATAATGTTTATAAATAAACAACAAAAAATCGTACAATTGATTGTTACCGTCTTGATAAACATGAAAATAATGAGTGGATTTTTGTTTTCAACCTTTTTTTGTTTTTTTTTCTGGTTTAATTTTTTGTCTAAAGTTATTTGCAATATTATCTTAATGTATTTTAATCAAAGTGTATACGGAATTAAATTAAAGCAATTTGTGGGGTAATAATGAGCGGATAATAGCGACCATAATAACACCATTCAGTTTCAAAAATAAATTTTATTCAAATTGAATTGTGAGATATTTTTGCATCAATAATAATACAATATGTACAATAAATACAAACATATGACTTCTCCCAGAATTTATCAAAACTATACTGGCAACTATTCTATTTTGTAGTAATATACGAAAACAAGGACACTCCTGGCATCAATCCCGTTGTGATATCATGAAAGATAGGTTAGTGTTAAGAAATGCTGAATCAGCATCCGATCCAACCATTTAGAGTCTTAACCAAATCATCTAGTTTCAGAAACGAAAACAATCATTATTCTAGAGCAGTAATCGACGCTCAAACAAACTAGGGGCAGAACATGATCGGTTATTTAACTGCAAATAGCACGAATATCAACGATGTTCTTTAAAATTATCAAAAACTATTGCAGTTATACTTTATTTCTCTTTTTCTACCACTATTCCAGAGTCTCGAATATCTGATTCGTTTGGGCCGAGAAGGTGATAAACAGTTTCCTTCTTTTCATTACAACAATTTCTACAGAGGTCATAATCACTTTTTTTTAAGACAAGTAAAACTCAGGCAATTAATATGCCTTTATATTAATTAATTAATTAATTGTGTTACTTTCTTTGGAAAGGGATAGGTAGGAGAAGAATATGTGGTGAAAGTAGAGAAAAGCTTTTTCATGTGACAACACTGTAATTGCGCGTTATGTTTATTAGTAGTACCGTATTGCAGCGCCGCTGGTGGTGAGTAGGCGCATTAATCTAAGTCTGGTTTATAGCCATTATTTAATTATTTTACTTGGGTGGCGTTTAAATGCTATACCTCCGAGGGAAAGCGCTGTGATAAATATTAGTTATAATAAGATAGAAAAACTAATAATTATCAGAAACTGATGTTGTTTTTTTTTTTTTGTTTTTTGAGTGGCAGCGACTGGTAATCGAGCCCAGGCCACAAATACCAACTCATGCTTAATGATCAAACGCGCTAATCAAGCACCCTTAGCACGCAACTTAAAAAAGCTTCGAATTTGAACCGAAGACAATTATATTCAAGTCATATCGTAGCACCTTTATGTCTTCTTAAATTCTTTCCAAAATCATTCGTTTACTCCCTGAAAGAGGTATCTACCCGACAAACTGGTCAAGTGCATCTTGGTGACCTGGTAGATATCTATAAGTGTGGACTTCTGAAGTCCATGTTAGACATACATTTACATATTAGATTGTATAACTAATATGGACAATTATTTGCATATAATATTTTCGAATAATTAGTTTTCAACTAGTTTCAACTGTAAATGGGTGTTTCCATAGTAACGGTCGTTACCGATTTTCGCACATTTATAAAGTAACGACCGTTACCTTTTTAATGATCAAAAAAAGTATTGAAATTACATTTTTTATGAATTCTTACGATTGCTACCGATCCAAAATTAAGCAATCCTCGTGGCATATTTGCTTAGTTTGCAATTTTATTTTAAAAATCACCGAAAATCGGTAACGACCGTTACTTTGGAAACACCCAAATACTTACATATTGAAAATCGTACTTGCATACCAATAAAATATAATAGAAACAGTTTTTTTTTTAATCAAATGTCTTACAAAATAACTAAAGGTAAAAACAAAAAAAAATATATAAAAATCATTATTACATGAGCAACAAACCAAATAATGGGTCAAATTATTTTATGAATTTGTGATTTACAAACAATACATTAAAATATAAAAACGAATATATTTATGAACGTGAAAAAGAAATAACTAAAGCTATGCTTAGTTATGCTCTGCAGGCGCTATAAACATATTTCATAATTTAATATACGAAAAAAAAATAAAACTAATTTGTAAATATGAAATTGTTAACAGTCATACAATTTCATATTTCAAAAATTTTGAATGCGGGCCAAAAACCGCAAATGGGGTTTTTCTTACCATTTTCAGGCAGGCAGGCAGGCAGACAGACACACACATACATACGACACAATTATTTGACTCAAAAAAAAGAGGGTGCTAATTTCTTTAAATTGTCTTGTCAGTGAGTGAATAAAATAATAAAAATATGGAAAAATTATTATTTAACATGACATTTTATAATTTATTTTCAAACAACTTCATACATAAGTGTGTATGTATGTATGTACATAAATAAATGTTTTTGAAAACAAATTTATTCACACTTTACTATTCACTATTGTAACACAATAATGTCATATCTAATGTTTGTTATTTTTAATTGAACAAATAAATGAGAGTGTTTCTGGGATGTTTGAAAATTAAGTTAAAAACAATTAAATCATTTTGCAACTCTTTACAAGTATTTCTACAATGTTAACATGTTTCTATTTAAACACTTGTTAGTATGTAATAGTATTATCAAATCGTTAACAATAAGCTTTTTATCAGTTTGCCAAGCAAATTGGAAATTATTTATTCAAGTGTTTTATCAGTTTTTCGTTGTAATGAGCAAATGAGTAATTAATTGTGTAATTTAAACTAACTGTTTAAGTTGGTATATTAAATTCCTAATTAAAATTGTGAAAAGGCAGGAATTATTAAATTACTGCTGGTGAGAACTGACTTTAAAAATAGCTTTTTAAAAATGCGTTAACGACAATAACTCTAGATAAGTTTGAAGACCATTTTTGGTAATTTTATGGCATTGAAGGTGATATGGTTTTGCAATTATTCTATAGGTGCCTTAGCATCGATCCTGTTGTAATATCTGGAAAGATACAGTCGGGTACGTAATATGTTCTTAAGCATGTCCAAAGCATTCAGTACAAAAACATTCATCCTTCCAAAGAAAAACACTGATGTCAACGAAATTCGAATACGAAACAAAAATCACAATCAAAATTTATCGGATTACAACATATAAAGAAAGTGCAAAGCACATAATATTATAACTGATGTTACATATTCTCTTTACGTGCCTCGAATAACTAATCCGTTTGGGTCAGACCAATAGTTTCCTACTCCTCATTATACCAACTTCTACTTCTACAGAAGTCATAAAAAGAGCGAATCAATCTCTATGCTATTCATTCACGTAATGTTCATTAGAGCAATCTACAAAATATCTAGACTATCACACAAGTAGTATCTGCGGACAATCTCGTTTCTTGTTACGAACGCATCGTAATGTCTTTCCTAAATCATACGTTTTTTACATGAACGAGGAATATCGCGACAAATTTGTCAAGTATGCCTTGGTGACTTAGTATTTAGAGTCCAGTTTGGAATATCTCAGCTTTATTCTATGTCTCGCCCAACATTGAATAACTAAATTAGATATTGTACAAATACAAAGATGCCAGTGCTGTCTGACTATGCAACATAAAATATTGGTACCGGTAGCTGATTGAGTTCCATTTTACAATACATATGATCCATAACAAGACAGTTGTTGAATTTAGTAAAAACTTTTTTTTAAAGAATGCCAGCTCGTTTTATAGCAACACTAGTCAGCGGTTCACTACGATTTAATATTCAATTGCACGATAGGTTTAAAAACCAGCATTCACACGTATTCTTCTTGTGGTGTTGTATTTTTTTTTTTGGTGAGATCCGGATTTTGCTTTATTGAACGCAGTATGTTCCTGGTTTCGTTAAAACCCGTTTTTGATTTATTTTGTTTACGATCTGTACGTCAGGTATGCGTGTTTCCTTTTATAAAATTATTTACAGCATTATTTTTTATATTTTTAGCTTTTTTGCAGTTATTGAACTCGATAATGACGGACTTTAAAGGAATTTGTCCACAATTGTCTTTTTGTTTTGATTTTCCAGTGCTCTGCACTGGTCCGGATTCCATCTAATTAACAAGCCATTCTACATAACGGAGTGTTCTTTTCAGTGGATTTTATGTCAACAATGCTTTTCAGAATTAACCAGAACTATGTACATAGTTGGGAGCCACTTGATTATACTTAATTCAATGGCGAATTCTTTTTCCTTTCACTTGTACATCTGCCCTCATACATTCAAATGTTAATAAAAGTCTAAGTCAGTATTTCCCATATGGGCTATTTCAAATTTTTTGAGCACCTGCTGAAACCGACATACTATGGCTCTTATTCCGTTTAGTTTTATGAATTGAAAAAGAAAAAACGTTGTACAGAGTTCCGATGACGATACTTGAAGGATATGACGTGCAAAGTTTTACATTGAAAAGTCTTCACCTTAAGAATTGGTGGTCATCTAAAATTCGAAAAATGAAAAAAAAACGACTTGAAACTTGCAAGAGTTTTTTCATCCATTCCGTTTTCTTTGTAATAGTTTTTCGCTTTCAGATCCAAACCAATACAAAATATAGTCACTAGACTTGGAGGATATATCCACAAAAAGAAAAATTTGATATCGCTGCTGGGTGAAAAGTTGCATGTGGTTTACAAGTGAAACGAAAATTTTCCGAATTTTGAACTTTTTGAAGATTTTACATAGGATTTTTGCGCCGTTTAATAAAAATGAGTTCTAAGCGCAGAATTAAAAAAACTGCGTAATTTTAAAAAGTTTAAGGTATATCAATTTGGTGTCAGCGCACTAATAACGTATCACGGAGATCACAAACTTAAAATAAATTAGCGTAAATTTTGTAAAAATGTATCTTTTTTGCGTCTAACAATAAGTTGGGTAGTGTATTGCGTGATGTGAGTAACTTCATAAAGGGTACCTCCGAGGCGAAAACGCACTTTAAAATTTTTAAACGCAAACATTTTATGAACTTTTGAAAATTTTTGCAAAAAATACATTTTTTTAAGCTAAATAGATTCTTTGCGACGGACAAAACTGATAAAGTGCAAAAAAAAAGAATTTTTTCAACCCGGGCGCGTGCAGCGGCAGTTTTTCCCAAACACATTTCGCTTTGTGAAACGTACATCAAATAGAAGACTTTACTGAGCTTGATACTAAAATTGAAAGCGCACGAAAAGATTTTAAAGATTTATGCCCTTATTCATAAAACTTACAACAGGTTTATAACAGGTTTATAAAGCAAATTTCCATACAAAAATTTTATGGAGGAAAAAAATTTTTTCTAACTTCAAAAACTGTAATTTTTATATTTTTTTTAACTTAAAACCGCAGTAAAGATTATTAACGCGAACGGATTTCACATGCTTGAATATCGGTTTATACACACGAAAATCGACATTGATGTCAGACAAAAAAAAAAAAAATTTAAGTGCCGTAAATTTTTGAAGTTGCCCATATATGGATTCCTATAGGTTAATTATTGTTTCTCTGGCTAAATGAGACACTGGCACAGAAACACTCACTCGTTTGAAAATCAAAAAATAGCGTGTTCCAATTTTTCCAATGAAAAAAAAATGTAAAAGATGTAAAAGTAACTATTGTACATGTCAGTGAGTCACTCTGTCATTCAGTGAGTAGATTTAAAAAAGTGTGTAAAATTCTCTTATTAAAAGCAATAATATTAAATTATTATTTGTAAGAAAAAAGAAAGACACAAATCATCAGTAAACAAATAAATAAATAAATAACAAATAAATTAATGATTAACATAAAAACAAAAATATGATGTGGTATGTACTCGTATTTCCATATTGCATGCTCGTTGTTTGATTGCGTTTTAATAAACTCTACTGCGAATTTCCATCTAACAGTTTTTTGATGTTTGTTTTATTTATTTATTTTTAATATTTTTTTATTTGGTTACAATTATTTATTTGTAAGCAGAGCTAAGCATATACATGCAACGAGCGAACAAAACCGACCAATCAAACAACTGACAGACAGTAGTTGCTAGTAATGGATTCTTTAAAATGATTTTCAAATTTCTACTTTACATAACCACCACCAAAACAGATTTTGCACATCGAAAGTATAGGGTGTTTTTTAGATGTATAGAACTTTAACTTTAACACTTTTTTTAACTGGCGGTGATTTTTGTTTAAAGTCGATAGTCAACATCGATAAGCCCGAATCGATTGTTTACTTTGAGGACAACATTCGCCACATTATTGTCGATATATGGCTACAAATGTTCGAAAAAGTCATTGAAAAATGGGGCCAGTTATATGCGTCAGTATATTTATGCTGAAATGCAAAACTAAACTTAACATAACTTACTTGACAGCTGACAAAATGGCCGCCAGTTAAAAAAGTGTTGCCAAATTAAAGTTATATACATCTAAAAAAAAACCCTATATATATATATATATGTATGTATATGGCCCCTATTATGATCTGAATTCGACAATCAATATTCGCTGGCTATCGAAAATCGACTATCGAATTTAAAATTTGTATTATGAATTGACTTCACTGTCGAAAATTTTGTTGTTTAACGAATTTTTTATCGAACACAAATTAGCTTTCGACGCTGTATAAAACTGGGCCAAATACTACTTGTAAATTACTTTTGTTAATATCTTCCAGGTTTAAGATCGTAAGTACAAAACAGCAATTGGAGGAGCTCAGAAGAAGATCTAATGTTGGCAAAAGGTAGTTGCTCTAAGATATACTCACGTGGTGGAATCCATTTCCAAAATGTCAGCCTTTTTCTGCTTCTGGCCAGTTCTAGTAAGGATTCATCATCATCAAGTCATAATTCCGTGGTGGCCATTTTAAATTTAATATATTTTTCTTTAAGAATTTTTAATCGAATATAGCGCCAGCTGTTAGAAATGTACTATTATGAATAACCCAAAAAAAGTGATTTTCACAATAGCGTTTTTTCATCGAATGTGCACCATAATACCAAATGAAAATTCGTTCGATAAGCATTTTCGACCACAGTCGAAAATCGAATTTTGCTGTCTATTGAATGCATATTCATTGTTGATCAAATTGAAAATGTGCAAAATCGGCCCAACTCAAAAAAATTTAACAAAACATCCGCTCGTCTGGCAGACGGTGCAAACTATAATTTATGTGTTCAAAAATCTTACAAATAGATTTAACCGGTAAAAAGTTTTACATCTCAATACATATATTAAAAACATTGTTTGGAATTATACACTATGAATACTCTTTTAGCGATTTTTGCTTATTAAGCTATAATTTATTTATTTATATATATATTCGTTATAAAATATTCGTTTTACGTTTTCTATAGAAGCAAAATACAGAATTAATTCCACTTCCGATCGGAATTAAATTCTGTGACATGGCTGTATATTTCGAATTAATTTTGTTATTTCTGTAAAACGGTATGTGTTTGAATTTTTTAATATTAAATTCCATTAAATGGATTCTGCACCATTGAGAAAACATGTCTAAATCTTCCTCTAGAAGACGTATATCATTAGAATTTTCCAAGCTCTTAAAAATCTTGACATCATCGGCATACATTAGTACTTTAGAATGGAGGATGACATTGGGAAGATTATTATAAAAAGTGTAAATAGAACAGGACCAAGGTGACTGCCCTGAGGTACTCCTGAAGTAACTTTAATAACGTTTGAAACAGCTTCTCTAAACTATAATAAAGTGTTTATGAATAAGACGGTATATATTTACATTTTGTTTCCGATAACGTTTAAATGCATAAATCAAACAAGTTGAAATTTACCAGTGATATTTTATAATAATAGAAAAATTTACCAATTCGTTGGGAACAAAATGTACAAAAAATGATACCCGTATTATATTGGATCTGGATATATATACTTATATACAATTCGGTACAAACTAAGGTTTGTAATTTAACAAATTTGTTGCATTCCGGGTGAAAAATTAAATCATTCCCAAGGTTAGTTTAATTTTAATGTTAGGCCCGATATTTGAAATTTGTCAAAAAAAAAACTCTGTTATTTAAAATCTTCTGTCATTAATTTTCTGCTGATAATATTTAAGAAATCTATGGATATAATCAAATCATTCGATTGGAAATGAATCTGTTTTATATGTGAAATTTAGCTGAATATAATATTCCTACTTATTTTATTTAAATTTTCCACGAGAATATTATTCGCAATATTTATACATATTAATATTATGTATATATTAATTGAAACTCTTAAGGACTCATTATTTTTTACGTTCTGTTGCCGTTCTGTGTCGTTCTTTTCTGTAGCATATATTTTCTAATTACTTTTGACGTGATAGGAATCAGCTGTTTTTAAATAAAGAAGTATTCAAAACAAATGTAAAGAATTGACAACAAACTAATACAAACGCATTTGAAGCTGTCACTTAACGTCGAATTCTATTTTCTACAGAACTGTTCGTAACAGAACAGAACGAAAAAGTAAAAGCAAACCGCATATACACATTTCTAATTGAGCAGAAACAAAACAGCTGACTCATAACAGAACAGAACGTAAAAACTAATTAAGCCTTTATTAGATCTTGGTGTCAAATAAATTCTTTCAATTCACTCTTGCTTTGAAGGACATATAAACTTGATTGTCCATAAATGGTGATAGATAGTGACTAGGTGTTATATAGATTTCAAAACAAATACTATTGAAGTATTAAGATTAAATTTTTTTCAAAACAATTGATTACTTTAAATCATTATCAATTACCGATCAACACTCTCGTCTGAAAAATAAAGTTCGTATAAAAGAAATTCGAAAAACCGCAGTATCTATTTAAAATTTCTTAACTAAACTACAAAATTTAAAGAATCAATTCCTTTAAATCATTGCCAATAACCGATCAAAACTCTAAAAACAAACAATGCTTTCACTTTCGTTTTCATACGACTTCGCTATTAATTTTGTATTCAAACTTAAAAAGCCGCAGCTGCTGCTGTTAAAACTTGCTGCCAAGTTTGTTACTTCGATATTATTGTTACGGTTGCAGCAGCTACTGCTGCCTGCCGTCAATAGTTAATAAACTAAGTATCTATATATGCACATTAAATGCAACAACAAAATATAAATAATAGTAGAAAAACTTGAAATACCGTCAGCTGTTTTTTGTTTCATATACTCGTATGTGGGGTATATGAAGTGATGTGGTGTAGATTGATATGGCCGCATGATATCGGCTTGTATTTATGTTGTTTAGGTTTCAATTTTATTGTTTAGAGCGCAAGTTCAACACCGCCTTACATCGCTTAGTAGCTGTTGCCGCTGATGTGTTTCTTGTTTAGCTGAGTTGTTTCGAGCTGTTTTCGGTTTAATTAAAGTCTTTAGTTCGTTACAGCTAAACTTTCATTTATATGGATTGTGAGTACATACATATGAACATATGACTGCGACTGATGTATAAATATGAATGAATGGTTATAAAGAGATAGAGTATTATTATGATATTATTGTCAAATTGTTACCTCATTGCCAGTTGGGCTCTTTCCGTTGCCGTTGGCTACATAATTTGGTTAGTGTTACTTCATACAGCTAAAACAGCAAACTTTTTTAGCAACAACTGCATCATCCATAATACACTTACGAGTTACATACAAGTTTAAAAGTCAACACAATTGAGACTAAAAATTTGTCATTAGTTTCATTTTATGTGTGTTTCGCTGATGGACATTCAAAGAGTATTATAACTAAATTATGATAATTAATATTTTTTGTTTGTTTGTTTGTTGTTATTGTTGTTGTTGCTGTTTTATAAACAAAATTCAATTAAGTTAGTTGCATAGTTAATTTCTTAATGATAAAAACGTACGTGTGTTTGTTTATAAATACAACTTTAGTCATAGTTATTTATGCACAATTGCAACAGCCTTGAAAAAATATTTAGCACACTTACTAAAAAAAAAAAAACATATGTCAACATCACTTTTACATATTGTTACGAAATTGTATTTCAAATTAAATTTAACGGTCGGTATCAACATACACCATGTTTATCAACATATAACATTCTTATCAACAGATGGCGTGTTTTTCGAAATACGACTTGTTTAGCATTTGTAGAAGTTTTAATTTATAAACATTATTGAGAACACCCTGTTATAAACGTAGCTGAGCAATATTGCAACATTGAGTTTTAACGACTTTGGCTGAATATTCTAGACACGAACTTTCTAGACTTGCAGTCATGAACATCCTAGTATCTTAGTTTTGAACCTTCCAGAAATTATGATTGCTGTATAAATAGACTAACGGGGCCAATCAAGTGAGTCAGTTTATTGTGAGTCATTGTTGTGTAAACATCAAAGTGTGTTCTTAAACCATAATATAAGTGTGTAAAAAGCCAGAGTGTTCATTTTTAATTGTTTTTGTGTACATTTAAATAAATAAAGACTCGTTATATTTTCTTCAAACCACCGTTTTTAGAAGGTAAAAACGTAACATTATTAATATGATTAGTTTGTAACCATAATACACATTGCAATTAATAGAATAGAATTATAGAAATAGTTTTGGTTGAAGAAACTCTATGGGTACTTAATAGAATTACGTAATTACAAAATTATTGTTTGTTTTTTTAATCACCAGATATGATGACTGCTGAGGACAGATAGTGTTATTGGTATCAAATCAGCTCTTTGTAGGACCGTATTCTGTAGAAATTTAACTTTATATTTATAATAAAATTGTAATATTTAGGATTAAAAATCTCTGGCATATATACAGCTGTTGCCCTATAATAATTAAAATAACAATTATAAAAAAATATATTGTAGAAATTTGTTGGCTCCACTCTGGCTTATGATCCTTGAATTGTCCCATAATTTTGCAATTTTTGGTTTGCTAATGGGTTTTAAATACTAGTATTTTAAAAACTAACAAGAGTGATGATATATTCAGCTTTGCCAAATCTTATATCCCCTTCACTGTATTCTTTAAATGAACAAGATTTTATTTTACAAGTAGGATGCATAATTATATTATATACATACATACATATATATATATATATATATTATATTGTTACGTTTTTACATTTTAAAAACGGTGGTTTATTTCCTTTGAATAAATCGGATTCTTTTTAATTGCAAAATAAAAGCGTCAAGCGTCTGCAAGATATTTCAAAATATTGCAATCAAATGGACAAAAAATATCAAATTTTTATGGACGTTGTCTCACATATTGGTCCATAACTCTGGTTGGCCTAAAACGATTTTGCTGATTTTAAATAGCAAACTTCTCGGAAGCATGTCTGACAGAATTATTGAAGATTTGGATCCCGAAGATATCTGGGGACTTCAGAAAATTGATTTCAACAGACAGACAGACGGACATGGCTTAATAGACTGCGCTATCTATAAGGATCCAGAATATATATACTTTATATGGTCGGAAAATTATATTGTGGAAATTACAAACGGAATGACAAACTTATATACTATATACCCTTTCTCATGAAGGTGAAGGGTATAAAAATTGCTACATCTTTATATTATGTCATTAAGAATTCACCGTTTAGGTTTTTAATTTAAATTTTATCAAAATCTTTCAAAATTGTCTAAGGAATCGATTTTTGGCGTAAACTTAGTCGACCTATACCCATTTGAGGTATACATCAATGCCAATTTAAGGATATTGTGCACTCTAAAAGAAAGTCATGAAAAAGCCCAACTCATAGTGATCCAATCTACCTCAGCGAGGATCATCTAGAGATCCAAATTGTATCTTGATCGCACCAGCCGATTAAAATTTCGATTCTATCCCATTGTGCAATTTGCCTATTAAAATATTTAAAAGTTAGTTAAAACCTGTACCAAAATAGAACTTGAAAACTAATATTTTTATTTGAATACAATCAAACCTCGATATAACGACCCTCACTATAACGAATTCCTCGATTTAACGAATTTTTTGAAATCCCCTACAACGCTCCATAATATTCAATACAAAATAAACCTCTCTATTGCAAATACATTTGTCAATAGCCTCGTTATAACGAATTTTCATTCACTGCAGACTAACGAAATAGAATAAATTATTTACCTCTATTTAACGAATTTTGTCAACTTACAAGCAGTAAGCAGATGATGATTAATATAGAAAATTTTTTATTACCTCGTTATAACGAATAGAAGTACAAATTGACCTCGACATAACTAACCTCATTGTAACGAATTATTCGATATAACGTTTTTTTTCTAATCCCCTTTAGATTCGTTATACCAAGGTTGAACTGTAATTGAATTTAACTTTTTATTTAAAACCCACATTTTTGTGCTATTTATATTGCCATGGCTGTACGAACATGAGTATTTATCACCATATTACATAAATTAACCATTAAAAGAATATACAAAATGAATGTCTCTTGTATGTAATAAAATATATGTGGGATATAAATGTTTAAAGTAATTTAACACAATTACGGATTAAGTGTAAGTAGCACAGATTGTTTAAGATATAATATGTTAAGATATTGTGAGGAATTTGCTCTAAATTTGAAAAAACACTACTACTATTAATTTATGGCTTGAATGGTTTAAAAAAACATAATTTTTTCTAAAGCAACAATTTAAGAAAATAAATATTTGAGGCAATCTAAAAGGAAACCAGTACCCATACAAATGAGGTTACATGTGTAATGGACGAATTCTCGGTCATTAGTTAACCATTGGTAAACAAAAATGCTAACAATTGTTTAACTATTACTATTAACACTGTGAATTTAGCCATAATTCAAATTCGTAAAACATATTTACAATTTGTCGCCGAAAACAATTGTAAAGTTTATGTTCATAGCAACAGCTGTTATTTGACTAATAGTTAACCAACGACGTTTGGGCGTTTAACTAATGGCAAACTAAGCATTGCGAATAAAGAATCATTAGTTAAGCCATTGCCATTAGCTAACTAAAGACTGTGAATTTAGCCATAAGGGTTTTAAAATTAAAATTGTTTTTGTTTTACCCTAAACAAAATATTTTTAAGATATTCCCGAATAAAGAGGCGCTAACGGCGTAAATGTCAAATATACAAACATGTAATTTTAAGTTTTTTTTCGCCTTAACAATAGTTCAGTGATTTATTATGCCAAACGAGTTTAATAAATGAAATTTTAGAGCACTTTTCTATGGCAAAATCAATTAAGTGAAACTAAAAGTTTATACAAAAATACATATTTACATTCGAATTATTTATTTGTTGTGGATTTTTTTTCAATAAATACAATAGATATGTATCATTATTGTCAGGGATTGTTTGCAATGGAAAATTTTAACAAGCCCGATCTTACTATCTTAATTGAATTCTTTCAGCCCACTATCAATTTAAAAGAACATCTACATCTACATTCTGATTTGCATTTGCATTCACATGATAATAATTTAAATATCTATGTACATATACAATTTCAGTTTTAATTTCGTTTATATAATTGTGACACAGGGAGAGACTTGTCTTTTTTACTGTTCTTCTGTTCTGTTCTCTTCTTTTCATTTGATTTGTCTTTATTCACATGTCTTTATATACAATGATGAATAACAAAATCTAGAGTTTATCAAGTAATCAAGATGACAAAAATTATAAAATAAAATTAAACACAATGATAAAAAACACACAACACAAACGTATGTATAAAAGATAAAGATAATAAATCTACTAAATAACAATAAATTAATACCCGTACTACTGCCACTATAACTACAAGTAAATGATACTAAAAGAGTTTAGCTACAGAGTGTACGAAGGGTAAAGGGGCTGGGTAGATTATGAAAAAACTTAAATGAATTAAATGAACATTTATTAAAGTTAATCTTATAATAGAGATAAATGACAAATGTAGTCATTTAACACTTCAAAATAATTGAGAATATAAATTGTTTAACCGCAAAGTTGAATGTAGTCTAAGTGTTTCATGGAAAATTTGCCTTGAAGTATTTTTCAGCTTCTATAGTTTTTAATAAGTATCTAATTATGATGCTCAACCGAAAAATTAAACTTCATTCAATGGAATTTTCTAATTAAAATCTAGTTTATAGTAGTTTTCTCTTTTCAATCGATTTAGCCTCAAACACACGCTTCTATAAACATCGAAATACATATTATGTTATTTTAGAATTGTGTAAAGAACAAATTATTGGGTTTTAAACTCAGTCCGTTTGGCACTAGGCCATAGAGTTTAGAAACTTGTATTTTCTATTGTAGAATAATCCATTTATGGTGTTTAATTTTGTTATATCTCTTTATAAACCATCGCTCTTTAACTATTATACAATCAGTTACGATAACATCGTTTCGATTAAGTCGTTTATGATGAATTATTCTCCAGAACATACTGGAGTTTTTCCATTGTACGCTGTGTCAATCAAGCAGACATGTTGTGCAGAAACGGACTAACCTTTTTTGCAGTGTTAAACTCCGAGATGTCAAAAAACATTAAATATGTTTCAAATATCATGACAAATCTGCAGAAACCGTCAAACATGTGTGCTTTTCACACAGTTGGAAAAGACGTTTATTGGCGCTAAAAAAAACACACACACCATAATCCTCGAACCGTAGAAGGTGACCTTGGTTGATCATCTGAATTATAAAGTTCTATATAGTTCCTGCTGAACAAAGGATCATCATGTTAACCGGAATTGTTTCGTATGTAACATTATTACATATTATTAGAAAGTTTAGACATCTTAAAAGGAAGGATGCAACTGATAAACAATCGTAAAGGTTTAAGTTGTATTTAGCAGACGGCCAAATTCGTTTATAAAACAGTTGTAAAACAAATGTTCATGGAACAGACATTAAAAAGTTAAACAAACTAGTTAGAACAATGTACTCGGCTATTTAAAAGAAATTATGAGCACTTGGTTGAAGAAGCTAAATTGATGCATTGACCAGTCGGTCAAAGTATTTGTATTCATAAAAACTCGAATTAGGATAAAGTTTAAGGTTTAAAAAAGGTATACCTGTACGAATCCGTTGTCTATAATAGATCATATATCATTTATACTGTCATTTACAAATTATATCGAATACTGTCAATGACTGATATTCGCAGTACGGAGCAGTCGGCCGAAGTTGCTACCTATTTATTAAATAGTTGGGAGATAGTTGGGCTAATTACCCTATATTGCGGTGTACAAATGTATATGTGTATAATATAGAAACATTTCAATATAAAATTATTCATTGCATCGCAGACATTTATTTTTTCCGATCTATGAGAATAAATGAGGTATTTCAAATTTTTTGAGCACCTGCTGAAACCGACATACTATGGCTCTTATTCCGTTAAATTTTATAAATTGAACAAAAAGCGTTTACAGGGTTCCGATGACGATACTTGAAGGATATGACGTGCAAAGTTTTACATTGAAAAGTCTTCACCTTAAGAATTGGTGGTCATCTAAAATTCGAAAAATGAAAAAAAAACGACTTGAAACTTGCAAGAGTTTTTTCATCCATTCCGTTTTCTTTGTAATAGTTTTTCGCTTTCAGATCCAAACTAATACAAAATATAGTCACTAGTCTTGGAGGATATATCCACAAAAAGAAAAATTTGATATCGCTGCTGGGTGAAAAGTTGCATGTGGTTTACAAGTGAAACGAAAATTTTCCGAATTTTGAACTTTTTGAAGATTTTACATAGGATTTTTGCGCCGTTTAATAAAAATGAGTTCTAAGCGCAGAATTAAAAAAACTGCGTAATTTTAAAAAGTTTGAGGTATATCAATTTGGTGTCAGCGCACTAATAACGTATCACGGAAATCACAAACTTAAAAGAAATTAGCGTAAATTTTGTAAAAATGTATCTTTATTGCGTCTGACAATAAGTTGGGTAGTGTATTGCGTGATGTGAGTAACTTCATAAAGGGTACCTCCGAGGCGAAAACGCACTTTAAAATTTTTAAACGCAAAAATTTTATGAACTTTTGAAAATTTTTGCAAAAAAAACATTTTTTTAAGCTTTTTTTATATCAAAACATGGCATGGAAACATGTTTAGGTATCTAAATAGATTCTTTGCGACGGACAAAACTGATAAAGTGCAAAAAAAAGAATTTTTTTCAATCCGGGCGCGTGCAGCGGCAGTTTTTCCCAAACACATTTCGCTTTGTGACAACTAAAGCGCTGTATCAATTGCGCTGAAAAGTACGAATAGAAGACTTTACTGAGCTTGATACTAAAATTGAAAACGCACGAAAAATTTTTAAAGATTTAAAATTTTTATAATTTTTAAGGAGCTAAAGGAGGCTAAAAAATTTAGCCTATATAATTTTATGGAGGAAAAAAAATGTTTCCAACCTCAAAAACTGTAATTTTTATATTTTTTTTAATTCTTAACTTAAAACCGCAGTAAAAATGATTAACGCGAACGAATTTCACATGCTCAAATATCGGTTTATACACAGGCAATTCTAAGAGCCGTAAAATTTTTGAAGTTGCCCAAATATATGTATATTCCATGCAACTACATATGTATACATTTTACAAACTTAACAATAATATGAGTAATAATAAAAATAGCTTTGCTTGAATTTCATTATTTTTGAGATAAGATCCCTTGGTTTAATTACAAAATTTACAATACTATATATTCTAACGAAGCAAATTTACCAATACTTTTATAACAATAACATAATTAAAAATAAATTATTTTTATATGTAAATAGTTTTGAGTTGTATGCTTCCCTTCTCAAACAATTTACCCCTTTAAACCAAAATATAAACGTTTCTAACGTTCAATAGTTTATTTACAAAAAGTTGCTATTTACTTTAAATAATCTTACAAATTCTTTCCACAATACAATAGCAATTTGTCTTTTATTACATAAATATAAATAAATGAATTTATTTATTTGTTCACTTATTTTAAAAATATTTGCAATATTTATTTTCGAAATGTTTGACGTGTGACACTAAAAGTAGTAGAACAACTTTCTACTTAAATTCATATTTTGTTTAGAAACAAACACTAAATTTAATGTTCATTTAAATGCAAATTCTTAACAAACAATTTCTTATATTGACAGTAAATCCCATAAGAGTCTAGTATGAAATATATTGATTGTTAAGGTACATTTGATAATAAATATTTTGATAATATTGTTTCTTTGATTGTGTTTTTCTTTTTTTCTTTTGCGTTCAAACATTTTTGACACTTTTCATTATATTTTATACAATATATGTGTGTATGTATGTATGTATGTACATACATGTATCATTCACTTCAAGATAAAATTATATTTTTTTAGTTCAATTCTTATAAATACAAACTAGAATGACATTTTAATAATTAAATTGAAAATAAGTGCGAATACTTGTTTTAAATTTCGTAAAAATTACTTTTAATTTTGTTAACATTCATTAAGGGTGAATTTATTTAGCTAGTACTTCTGTACATGACATTTTGAAGGAGAAATTCTCAGTAAATTCTGTACTATTGGAAACATTTATGTTTCAAATCTATTCCACAAACACTTTATGTATTTGTTTCAAGGACAAACATTTCAGCTCTGCTTTTCATATAATAACTTGATTATATTTTCAAGTTATTTTAATTGAAATTGAATTTTTAATGCTAATTATATTTATATTGTAAAATGCTACCTTGATATACACAACCTGCAGGTCAAACAGTGCAAATATAAACATTTGCTATGATTTTGAGTTGTTTTGTTTTAATTTGCTCTGTTAAATCAACATCTGATTTAACAATTATTTTTGCGTTTTTACTTGTGCCAACTAAACAAAAGCTTTGAAATCTGTGATAATATTGTGTTTTAAAAATGCAAACAGATGAAAAATGTAGCAAAATGTTTATTGTCTCAGTTTAAACGATGCAACAGGTTTTATTTAATTATGAAAGTCATTCAAAAGAAATTCATTCACAACGAGGATATAAAAATCATACAGGTAATGAAAGTGCAGTGAGTTATTTCTTTATATATTTATACATATTTGTTTATATACTTTAATATTTTATTAAAAAGTAAAAAAGAAAACAAAATAAATATAAATATATAGTTTTATGGCCTTAAATTATTTGAAATTTACTTCGACGCATTCAAGAGTTTCTGCCAATGGATAAAGGAAAGGCTAGCAGGAAATGGAAAAACACTGCTAATTGCCTGAGAAATCGTGACTAATTGCCATGTTTCAAATTATAATCAGCACAAAGGTCAAATGTGAAGTTAATTGAGTGTATTAAAGCTGAATTTATTGTTGTTGACTATGTAACTTTTAAGAGATTTATGGCGTTTTCTTTTCTGGCCAAAATGTTACACGTTTTTTCCATTCGCATCTGTTTTAATTTTTTTGTGTTCTTTTTTCTATAAATTTATAAAATGTTGCACCTTTCACACTCTGTATTTTTAAAAGGGGAGAATCGCAAAATGGAAAATATTACTACTTTTTTATGTGCTGAAAAAATTTTGGATGACTTGTTGGATACATCTTCATCATCTGATGATGATGAAATTAATGAATACTCTCAAGTTGATGTATGTCAAATTTCATATTTCAAATTTCTTATATATGTATGTATGTTTATACATAAGTATATATGTATGTACATATAATTTTTATAGTTTAAGAAGAATTTGCGTATTAACCGGGAAGGTGCCATTGGTCTTTTTGAGAGATATTCATTGTTTTATTTCAAGCGATCTTACCATCTTCAAAAAAAAACAGCTGTACATGAAAAAAGTGTTACACTGTTGTGATTTTATGTTATATTCTATAAAAATGTACATAATAAATGTGTAATGCTTGGTTTTTACCATGTCATTTTTGTTGTTAAATTGTCCAAATTGTTGGCAATGTATGAAAACGTGTTGTCATATCATGTTGCAATCATGATTGCAATCATAGATGACGCCATATGACAACCCGTTTTCATACAATTGCCAACAATTTGGACAATTTGACAACAAAAATGACATAGTGAAAACGCGGCCTAACATTTTATTTCAGAAAAGAAAACATGGCATGAAGCTATTTAGGGACAAACTTACATACTTCAAAATTGACTTAAATATTACATTGAAAAGATAATCTAGTGCAGAAGTCGGCATGACCAACTATTGACTGTTTTATAATTTTTATGAACTTTGATGACATTTGTGTTGTTTACTTGTAAATGACCATTCGTATTCGGCACCTAGTGGCTACAATATTTTATTTTTTATTTGTTTATTAAATTCAGAGATTACAAGCCTAAAGGCCTACTTAATCTAGTAATATTATGGCGAAGGAAAAATTTCAAAATATACTTAATCTAGTAATATTATGGCGAAGGAAAAATTTCAAAATATACATCTAAAAAGATAGGAGATATTCATATGAAAACTTTATGTACTTAAAAAAAACCCCTCACTTCTGCACAAACATTAAAGTTAAATATATTTTTGTATTACGTTACATATCTTAGAACTTTTTTTTTGTTTACGTAACAGAACATTTTTATTTTTAGAAATATTTCTTAGAAATGTTCTTAAAGTTTGCAACTGATCTCCTAAAATTACGTTCTTCATAAAGAATATAGTGGTTCTAAATTCGGGATACCCTTACCACAAATGATCTAGTCATGTACAATGAAGAGTGCCTAGGGCAAACAATAGTATTAGTTCTGGTAGACCTGCCAAAAACAAATTTCTCCATCAGATATTGAGGTTTGCCAAACTTCATAATCTTAAAAAATTGTAGTAATAAACGTTGATTAACAAAAGTATAAAAATCAGAACCTAAAATACCAATAACATGGACAGAAATATGTTCATTATACCGAAGATTACAAATAAAACGAACTACACGGTTAAAACACAATCGTAATTTAATCATATTTTGTTGGGACGTTCCGGAAAATATATATAATACATATAATCTATATAATCTATCTTTAGCAAAATGCGACCCGGTTTCATTAAGTTTTTGAACAAAAAATTGCAAACTAAAATAATTTAAAATTTATTTTACGAGATGAGCGATTTTTTTTTATAAAGAATTAAATATTTTTTAATTTGCAACGGTTTTTTTAATTTTCGTTTATCTATTGAGTGTACAACTTAAAGGGTTAATTAAAGTGTTTAGCTTTTATTTTTAAACATTTATACAGTATTTAAAGTATCAGCATTGTTAGTTCTGACTTTTCCAATTTTTTGCCAAAAGAAACTGCTCATCTTTTCAGTCCAACAACGAATCAAGCTGTTTTCGGATACCAGGTTTTGAATTGAGGTGTATCCCAGATAGAGCGTTCTGCATCCATCAAAGTAGTAGTCGGATGAGACAAAGTCTGGACTATAAGTCGGATGAGATTTTAATAAGTATTGCAACATGTGGCATGTCAGGCGCATGATGTGAATATTTTTAATGAATCCTGTTGCTCGCCAACGTTTTGAAACGATTTTACAAGCTCTTTTTGTAGGCATGACAATGGATTTCATTCACCATAAGGAGCAGTGGGCAATCGGTGTGTTTCAGCGGCACTTTTTTTTTAATTAAAGAAGTAATGCAAAACTTCCCGCATATGACGATTTGTTGAAACATAATTTTTTAAGTTATACACCCAAATTTAAGTGAATTTTATCAAACATTACTAATCTTAAAAAACAATCAAACATTTGAAACAATTTTGAAAAAATTTATTTCTTGAAAGCATTCTGCCTAGAAAATGATTCACTCAACTAACGAACGCAATAAAAAAGAGCAGATGAAGGACTTGTTCCACACTTAAAAATATTATTAGATGTTTTAAACTCTAACTGGATTCCCGAGAATCCCGATTCAATTTTAAAATCTCGTTTCCCGGGGAAAAATAGTCCGGAAACGCCTAATTACTTCACATGCTATTTTTTTCTGTCGAAATCGCCACAACATTAAAATTTTTTTTGTTACAATAGTTATTACAAAATCATACATAAGTTTTCAATAAGACTACATTGCGTTTTCACTTTTAAAAGCTCATAAACAATAACGATTGAAAACAAAATTAAAAACAATTTTCATTACTTCATTTTATTATTCAAAGTTACACCTACTTTTGTAGAAATCGGGCCGTTTAACTAAAATCGAAAAATAACCTAACCGATATTTTAATTTAAATATTTATGAATAGGTTAGATACCAATATAAATACTAAATACAAAAACTCACTATTATTTTTCGCAATTCGAAACGAAATAATGCATTTGTTTATTTTAACAATAGTAGGTATTTGTCATTTAAATATTTTTATAAGTTTTTGATTTTATTCATTTTTTTATGTCTAAACTAGTATGTATATACATACATACATAGAAGAAAGACCTTTAGAAGAAAACAAAAGAAGAAATATACATACATACATACCATACATATAAAAACATTAATAGTTTTTCAATGACTTTACGGAATATCAAGTATGAATAGAGTATTTTGCTTTGATTGGTGTTGCCCGTTTAAAAATTAAAAAAAAACTTAATTTTGTTGCGGTTTATTGGCAGTAACTAAAATAAGTACTTGTTGTAGAAACAGAATCGCATAAAATTATATAATTTTTTTATTTTTCTGAAAATTAATTACTTGTACTTAAATCAGCAAATAAATGTACAATATTGTTCACTCAGGTCTCAGGCAGCACCACCGTATGCGAGTCAGTTAGAAAAAAAGAAACTGGTTTTCATACTCCAACTTGATCGGTTGGTTTTTTGGATTTTGATGATTTACAGCAACTAAGTAAATTCATAACACTCCTTCCCAGCAGCAACAGCGACAACAACGAAACTACAATTGTTGTAATATAAATGTTACACAAAGTACATACAATGCTGGCATATACATACATACAAATAATAATATAGCAAAAAAAAAAAAAAACTCCAACGACAAGAATAACCCAGGTACAATTACATAAAACATGTAAAAAAAACAAACAAACGTAAACACGTCGCGTCGCATTGCTGTCATCATAAAATTACAAAATTGAAAAGAAAAAACTTAAAGAATTCTAAAATTGAAGATAACCAAGATAATTTAGCAATAATGATATTCTAATGACATCTATTACACCTTTATAGAAAAAAAGACACGAAAAATAATCGTATAAGGCATTTAGCAGATGAATTTTAAATAATGCCTTTGTATTATCTCCTTTTTCAGTTTCAATTGATCTACTTCGGCCACAATCAAGTACATATCTTTCCAATTACATATATATTTTTGTGTTTTGTTATTTACAAAAATAAAATCCCACAACAATGTATATGTATATGAGCTGCTTCATATACATATTTTTTCACATTTAATTGAATTACGTTGTTAAAAGCATTTTTTTTAATATGTTTTAAGAACTTTTTATTTAGAGCCCCCTCCTTTTTAAACTATGTTATCAAAATCTTTGAATTAAAAAGTTCAAAGAATTTTAAACGAATTAATTGTAAAAAATGCAAGTTTTCAAAAAGTCATTTATGTTTTTTTTTTAATGAAAAAGGACCTTCTAATGTAATTTATCTACTATATGATAAACAACTTTTCTAATGTTACTGCAACGATGATGATTAGTTTCTGGAAATTTATAGTTGCCAACTAGTTAGTAAAATTTTAAAATCCGAATTAAAAAATGCATAAAATTCCTTAAGAACTAAAATAAAAGCGTCTATGTATATCTCTTGTTCATCAAATTTATCAATTCATTACTTTCAAAATTATGAAATAATTTTTAAAATCCGTAAAACAAAATCAACTTATACATTTTCTTAACTATACAATTTTTAGGTTTCCAATTTTAGTTCTCATTAACCTATAATTGTGAATACACCTTATATTATAAATAATATTTATTTTGTATAATTATAACTTATTAATATTAATATTGTTTGCAAAGTTTAATTACCGCGATGAAATTGTAAACAAGTAGGATTAATAAAATACAAAATATTGAATTTAAAATAAAAAATTCGCAGTAGGTATGTCTTTCAAAAAACGGGTTACGAGAAGAAACCTTATTTCTTTTAAAGGTCATTTTAAAATAAAACATGCAATTTTACTCTTGAATTGAAAATATTTTTAAACCAATCCAACTTCTATTCAAATGTCTAAAAATTGTCGTTTTTTCACTTACATACGACTTATTTTAAATTACAACAATAAATGATTATTTACATTTGTATAATTTTAAACATGCATATTTGGAATACGTTTGTAAATTAGTTTTAACATTCATTTTACTTAATTTATTAACTATTTCTCAATCCTAAATAGGTATTAGCCGGGTTATGCAACTGAAATATTTTTAAAATGATTAGTCCCAATTTACACGCAGCAATTCTTGTTTAAAGATTGACACAATTTTCCCCATGAAATTTCGTCGGTGTTCACACAGCACAATTCTTATTTTTATTTGTACTCGTCTTATCTTTCCCTCACACCGATGTCTAAAAGATAATCAGCTTTGCTTAAAGAATAGCTTTGTGTAAATTGGAATTATTTGCCATTTAAGAAAGAAATTTATTTAAAATCGTTCACACGACAATTTATTTATTTATCGATTTATAGTGCATTTTAAAATTTACTTATTAGATATTGAACTATAACTATAAATTTGATGTACCTATGACAATTTTTTTAAATATACATATGTATGTATATAATATATTACGAATTGCCTTAAAACATATTTGAAATTTATAGTATCCTATTTTAAAAAATCGTATGCACATGGCAACTCTGGTTGCCATTTACCGTTAAATTCATGCAAAGTGGGTGGTGGTGGGTAACAACTACCCACTACTGTTTTGTTTACTACATTTAAGATACACACACAAATTCTAATAAAACGTACCTCATGAGCCTTGGGATGAAGATGTTGACAATTGTGTGACTGGACAACATGAACTGAATTTATCAATAACAGTAGCAAAACACTGGACAACATAAATGACAAATGATACGGACTGAGGACAGGTACAGCTGTCATGTTTCCAATATTCCTCAATAGAAATATGCGTAGGTGGTGTTTGTGATGTTGGTCAAATGACGAAATGAACTCTTGAGATTTGTATAACGTCTGTGCATGGTGACGGTGATGATGATGTTTGTAATAATGGTGTTCTTGATGACTGCGGCAACGACGAACCTGTTTTATCTGGCCTAGAGTAATTGTTGTTGGTGGTGGTGTCGTATTTTGTTCTTGCTGTTGTATTTGAGGCAGGTAAATTTGTTGGCACATTTTTCGTTCTTTCCTTCTTCGTTTTGCTTTGTGTTTTTAAAAGCTTCCAAGTATTTCTTTCAAATTTATTTTATGGACACAAAGTTACCGGAAAATACATACGGCCAAAATGTTGTAATGTTTATATTTAATTTTCATTCTTTTGTAATTTTTTTTTATTTTACTAAAAATTATTTTTCAGTAACATTTAGAAAAGGTGCGTTTAACAAACAACTAACTACTCACTACTGCTTAAGTTTTCATGCAGCGGTTGCATCTTACATACAACAATTATTCAGTGGAAATATACTATTTTACTAATTTGGTGACAGCTGTAAAATATTTTATCTCTGGACAAACAAAAACGTTTCACACTCCACCACCTTTTGAACACTTCAGTAAAGTTGGAAACAATAACAAATAACGACAAAGAATTTATTATTAAAATTACAAGAATAATTTTTGCATTAAATTGAATTCGTTTTTTTGTTTTAACTTTTTCTTGTTTTGGTAATTTCTTGATTTATTTACTAAATGTCACATTCACATGAACTCCGGCAGAAATACAAAAACTGCACACAATATAAACGACCAACAAGACAAGAGCAGAGACGACTACGACCAAACGACGTTGACGACTGGGATTGCACGACGAAAAACACCCGCTCGCTGCAGCACTCACACAGATGTAAAATATTATTTATTTACTTTTAAAATAATGAAACAATTTTGCTAAACAAGCCACCACATGATTTGTTTATATTCTTATTATGCTTTTCACTTTTTTCCAGTTTAATCGGAATGTTTTAATTTCTTATTGAAATTATTTATCTACCTCATTAAACAAACACACACGTCCGTTTTCATTCACGATTCATAAACAAATGATGAAAAAACAACAAAATTATTTTTATTTGTTTGCGAAAACATACAAGGTTGTATATTATGAGAGTTGCCGTTGGGCAAGTAAAGTTTAAAAACTCCCAAAATGTTTATGTGATAATAAAGGTTTCTTTTTAATAATGGTCAGTCATATCATAATAAATCAATAAAGTGTTTCTGAATAAAATTTTTTTACAGTATAAGAGAAATCTACTATTTATGTGATGGAAGAAGCATCATCTACTTACAGAATAATTAATATTAAAAAACAAGTATTTTCAATTTATTAATCAATAAACATTTCATATATTTTATTATATTAAAAAAAGCTGATTTTCGATTAGAAAATTTTATATAAATAAAAATAACAAATATGTATCGGTTTAGTATCAAACATTTAATATATTCTTTTTATATATCTGAAACATACGCAAAATCTAGTAGATTTTAATTAAAATCTTAAAGAAAATTTTTGGCGTTTACTACTTTTTGACATATTTGTTGGATTTCATTTTCATAATAAAAACAGCTGATTGAAAAAGAAAATAAATTATATTGTAAACTATTAGTAACAAAAATGGAGAGACAAAAAACAAATATTATTATATTTTACATCCAGATCCGAAAAAAAACAATCGGAATTAACATTTTTGCGTAAAAAAAGAGCAGCATTTGTTATCACAAACTTATGCAAATGTACTACACGCTATTATTATATAGGAGGTTGGAATGGACATAATAAGTATAAGTTGGCGTAATATTCGCCACGGCTCGTTTTATGAGGAAGATGAGCCAATAATGAGAAGAAACGTTCATAGAAAATTTTCGAATGAGCCGGCAAACATTTTATTGCTGTGTTCTTCGAAGTTGACGTCAATGACAAAAACAGACAAAACAAAGAAATGTTTATTTATTTATGTAGTTACGGTGTTGTTTACCGCAAATTTATTTTATATCCCGCTCTTTTTATTATTATTTTTTTTTTAATTTATTTTTGTGGAACTGTCAAACTTTTCTTGTTCAGTGCGAATATCTATTATTTACAGAATTAATATTAAAAAACAAGTATGTATTTTCAATTTATTATCAATAAACATTTCATATATATTGAAAAAAGCTGATTTTCGATTAGAAAATTCTTATATAAATAAATAACAATGTATTACATACAATCATTAGAAATAAATATATACGATGTATTCTTAGTATCAAAAATTAATAATAAAGATATCTTTTTATATATCTGAAACATTTTTGATATTTTTTCGTTTAGTAAAAAAAATGAAACTCAAAAAAAAACCCTTTCAAATTCACAAAATCTGTTTGTTCGATTTCACAAAAATCGCTAAAAAAAACACAACTAGCGCCATCGGATTTTTGATTTTTTTTTATGTTTTTCTAAAAAAAAGAACCACAAAAATTCCTATATTCTTTTTTCTAAAAAAGTTCGCAAATACCGGGGTGTTTTTCAAATCAACGCACAAACAATAAAGACGACGGCGACGAAGGGGAAGAAAGAAAGAGAGCCGTCGGACTGACGTGGGATTGATGGAGAGGGGTCGACCGACCTGCAGAATTTTTTTTCTGCCATTGGTGAATTTAAAAAAGATGGTGAAAAAATCGTGGTGAGTCTAAAAATCGTGGTGAGTATAAAAATAGTGGTGAGTTTTAATAAATTCACCACAAATACCGTTTTTCAAAATTTTTCAAGGTCATTGAAAATTTGTCACCCTAAAAGCAGGCAATGGATGTGCAGTTTACAGTTTTTCGGGTGGTTGCTGAATTAGCTAACAAATAAGAAATTCAGCACAAATACCGTTATTCGAAATTTTCTAGGTCATTGTCATCCTAAAAGTAGGCAAAATGTGTTTTTAAAGTTTTAGAGGTTGGTTGCTGAATTAGCTAAAGAGAAAAAGTCCTGTCGTTATTTTTGTGTGTATATTTTATACACACACTGAAGGTCGATTGACAGGAAAGTGTTTTTATTATACATCCCCCACTAAAAAGGAGACTAACTCAGGAATTTTTATGATACTTTAATAAATTTGACACGTAATATTTTTTCTTCCCAAGGACGATTGGAATTTGGTTAAACTCGGTCCATTATTTCACCGACCGCCACACAAATGTCCTCCCGAATTAAGGCTTTTTTAACCGTTCATGTTTGATTTATAAACGAAGCAAATAATACGAAAAGGGTTATGATATTCTCAAGATTTGTCGTATTTTATTTAGTCAATTAACTCGTCTTACTTAGCTCCTAGAAAAAAGGACTGTATATTATCTCAAAATAATTATTATGTATGAGGCATATTGTTGTAGATTTGTCAATTTAACTGACATAATTTGAATTTTATATTTATAATTTTATTTTATTCAACTCTGGGACTTGGTACTTCTACTCTGGACTTGTATGCAGTGAATAATACTCGGTACAAAAGTAACCAATTTAAATTAATTGGGGAATTTGAAATAAACGACAATTCCAGTGAAGAAGCCAAGTGGAAAAGAATTAAGTAAGTTTTGTTTGTTTCTTTTTATGAATAATAATTTTTGTTAATGTTATATTATTTAGATAATAAAACCCAGCCTGTAAATTTAAAGAAGAAAAAATGTATTTGTGCGTTTTATTATAATTCGAATTTAAGACAATTGCCCATAAGTTGCAGCCGCAACACATATTGTTCATAATTATCATAAACAACTTGTCATAAGTTCACAATCCCGATTGAGAACTAACGACAAGTTGTATAAACCAAATTAAGGCTCTATAAGAATAAGCAATTTTAAGATGTTATCGACTTTAGCCTGAATTTAAAGATGTCTTATGGCAATCACAGATTAAAATAAAATATTATTGCAAAAGTCCTGTTCGTTACTGTTTGTTTTCATGTTCGTTTTTGTTAATAAAACGCGTATTTTGGTTGGTCAAAATTATAAGTCCATACGAGTATGTACATACATACATATTTAATTTTATAATAATTTATTCGAATTTAATACTTATTAGAAAAGGTTTGTTGGTTATTTTATTTGTCTTGTAAAAATTTAATTAAGGCGAATAAAATTTGAATTGATAGATGGGTCGATTAAACACTGTACGCCGGTGGAGCAAAGAACACGTGTTTAAATTAAGAAACAAAGGAGAATCTTTGCGATCATTTGCTTAATACCTGGATAGGTCACATTTTTTTTGTTCAAAACGCTTTAAAACCAGAAAAGACCAAAAACATTAATGTAACACTCGCTAAAAAGAGCCTTTTTGCATCATCCAGGGAAATTTCGACCGATATTGGCGCAATATTCTTTTTATCAATGAAACCAAAATAAACATGTTCGGTAATGACAACGGCCGTAACGTACATCGACTCCTCGGTAAAGAATTTCATGTGTGGTTCACTAAAAATACCGTCAAACACGGAGGTGGTAACATTATGATATGTACTTATTAATTTGTGTACTTATCTATTGGCCATATATGAATATGTATAGGAAAATTTTGTTTTGGGAAAGCGTATTAATCAGCTAAATAGTTTAAGTGTATATAGTTATCATACGTAGTGTAGTATCCTAAATTGCAAAAGTAGGCTAAATCTTAATAAAAATCGATTATTCTATTAAATTATAAAATATATTCTAGATCCCTTTATAGTACATTATAAGAAAACATGTGGATGTATTTAAATAAAATCTGAAATATTGAAAAATGTTACCTTTGACCTCTTCAGTATATATTTCAAATTGACTGATTAATGATATGATATTCTAAATTTGTTTATGAATATTAGATTTAATTTCTATATCCTTAAATTTCAAATTGAATGTATGTAAGTATTAAATAAAAGAAATTTTATATGTATTTCATTGATTTTTTCTTATAGAAATAAATTTTTAGTAGAAATATCATTAGTAATCATTAGTATTTTCGTCAAAATATAGCATTCTTACTTTCTTTTTAAAATCTTTAGTTGAAATTTTAATACATATTGTCTAAAAAAGCACATCATTATTTTCTCAAATTAAATACAAATATGTATATTTTATTAATAAATTTTAAACATAATTCTTTCTATAGTTGCATTGTTTCTGTATTATTAAAAATAAATATTAAAAAAAAAAATTAAACATAAAAACTCATCCCCAAACAGAAGTTCTAGTTAAGGCAATTTTTTAAGACGACAGATAAATTAGCTGTTATATTTTTTACTGCAGCGCAATACGACGGAAATGATTATTTAAAGGTCCTTCATCGGAATAGCCAGCAATTTCTTGTGGCACAATACCGGATTCCTCAATAGAGGTGCAGGGTCGGCACATACATTCCAAGGGAGCTTTTGTTAAGACCTTTTTAAATTTACGCTCACCATGTTTAGCCTTGGGACAGAATAATGAAACGGCAGCTTCACGTTCGCCAGATTCTTGACAGCACATACATGAACGTTCCATTTGCCAAATTTTACTGCCGGATACCTGTAAATGCAATTAAAGAGATTTAGAATAGAGACGTATGTAAATACAAAGTTATTAAATTATTATTATTATTATTAACCTGTATGTAACTGGCACAGCGTCCTACACAGGCAAAGGATGGTATGGGTTTGGGCACACAACCGGGATATTGTAACACATGTATAACAGGCGTCACTTGACAATCATCACCAATATGTGAAATATCTTTAGAATAGGCTAGTTTTTTAATGAAATCAAATAAAAAAAGTGTCATTCTAAAAACTAATTACCATTATCTGTTGTCACGGCCTTGTCTCCTGAGACTTTTATATTATTGTATTGCAGCATGAGTACCAGTAAGGAGCAACATATACAAATAGAAAATCTTCCATCAGCATCTAAACCGAAAGCTGTTAACATGTTGTTTTTTACTCTTGGTAGTCAAATAAGGGACTACTTAATTTTGTCCTCCTCAAACTCACAATTTCAATTAGTTTGGTTAATTTAGTTTAAATTGTGACACACACCGCCACAACTTGACTTTAGTTCACAATGTTAGACGAATAGAGAAAGAATTTTCTTTGGTCATTTTAAGCCTTTTATATCCTGAAAGTGTTTAGGGACTATGGACACACACACACTCACTCTCTCTCTCTCTCTCTCACACACACATATACAGGGCTCGAGCAATAAACAACCGTACAAACTTAAAACTAATGGACAGCATGTTTTTGTGTTAATAAAAAATTATCACCCTTATTAGTGTTTGTGTTTCAAGAGTGTTGATTGTGATTTTAAGTATATTGTAAAATTTTGTTGTGAGTGTACAGTGGTTTGGTTGTCAAAAGTTTAAGCAAAATGATAAATATTGTTACGAAATTATATTTCAATTTAAATTTAACGGTTTGTAAAGGTTGTTATAAATATATAGCATGTTTATTAATATACAACATGATCATCAACATTTGCATTAGTAAATTTTTAATACCTTTAATTTAATTATCAGACACCCAGTAATTCCCGAGATATAGGCCAATATATTTTAAACTTTAAGGGCCCGTCCCCTCGAAAATAGGCGTGACCGCCAAAAATTTTTTGCTGTCATCTCCTCTAAAAGCCCTATTTGATGAAATTTTTTTTTATTCACAAACTTTGTTGATAATACGCTGTTTCACACTCTTTAGTTTTAGCTGACCACTTTTTCTTCAATTCTCTTTTGAAGTTTCTTTCCATTTCATTCAGACACGTCAATTCAATTTTTGTACTTTTTCATGCAAATCAACATGCATGAAAGAAAAAACACAAGAAGATATAAGAAAATTTGCTAGTACTGTCAAGTTTGTACCCCTTTTAATCTCTTTTCCCTTCTCATCCAAAAATACTTGTCTTGACGAGTCAGAATTGAAGAATGTAAAAGCGGACTTATTAACATAGTTGAGCAGTATGGAAAGATTAAGTTTTAACGGCTTTGGTTGAACATTATAGAAAATAACTTTCGATTGTCTTCTTTAGATGCCGTCGGAAATTACTAAAATATAGGGCTAGTGTATAAACAGAACAAACAGGGCCACTTAAAAGTTAGTTTATTGTGAGTCATCGTTGAGTTAACATTGCAGTGTAATACCAGCAGTTTCTTAAACCGTAATTTAAGTGTGTTTTCAAGTAAATTGTAAAAGAATAGAATAGAGTGATTATTAAAATTATTTTAGACTCCTTATGTTATTTAAACTAGTTGACGCTTTTATTTTGCAATTAAAATGTATCCGGTTTATTTAAAGGGAATAAAGCACCATTTTTTAAAAGGTAAAAACGTAAGAAAACATTTGTTCATTACTTAAGTCTATTCTTTGTTTCACTATGTTAATATAGTTGCTTAACTTTTACTAATTTGCAGTGATCCTCATGTCATCATCATGTTTGAACATATTTGATTTACATATATTTTACTTGAAGGCAAACTTACTTGGATATGGTCGTCAAATAGTAAAAGTATGGATATGGAGAAAATAGTAACAAAATAAGCCCATTTATGTATTTCCTTTATTTCAAGAATAAATTAATTTACTTAAACAAATACGATGTTTGATCGATGTTTGTTTATAAAGTCTTACATACCTTGTAAACACTGTGCAATATTTAATCTATATGCCAATAATATTCGTTCGTTCGTTCGTTTCCTTCTCCTTCCTCAATGTTTATCTAATTACGTACAAGAAAATGACATTATATTCGAGTACGAGTATTTTACTCATAGCAGGACATGCTGTGTTGCAAAATATCACACATTAGTAGGAACATAGAATAAAGCTAGTTAATGTTTGTAATAAGTGCTTGTTTGTTCAGGCATATTGCAACACGATAATTGTACTAAAGGTCAAAACTTAAATACATATACATATTAAGATTAGTATTAACTAGTTTTGAGGGGCTGATTTGGAAGCATGAATTAGTTCAACTTCCGTACTAAATCGCTATCAGAGCTAAATCAGAGACAATGAAACTTGGTTCATTTGGTTGATTGCTTTCCAACAAATACAAAGTCAAACTCTTGAAATATATGTTATTTTTTTTTTGGAATCAAAAAAACCTAAATCTGAATGATAAAACCTAAATAAAACTTTTAAAATTACATTAGAAATATCCATAGTACATTTCTATTGGACGCATCTAAAAAATATAAATATTTTGTTGTTTATCTGGAAAATCAAAATCACTTTGCCAACATTCACAACAATCCCTTCTTTACTCAGCCAACATTCAACAATTAACATATTTTATTAATGTCGAAAAATGTATGTACAAACTTACATACATATGTACATGTATGTATGTATGTAATTCGTAATGAAAAAGTCCACTATTAATATTATGATGTCACACAAATTTTCTTTTTCTGAATATATCATTAACCCTCCGATGAGTGACAGTTCTGAACTTCACGGCCGTGTGAAAAAGTCCCTACAGACCTTTTTTGTAAATCATGTTTTTTTTTCATATAAAAATTTGTTTTTGATTTTTTTTTGTTTTTATTGTTTATAACTAAATTCTATATAGAAAAATAATTTTTTACATTTTTTTAACTCAAAGACATTAGGGATGATGATAAAAACAAAAAATTCTAAGAACTGGTTTATTGCTAGTATTAGAATATTGTGCCTTTCCTTGAAAGCAATAAAGTTCATGTCTTCGAATTTTTCTTAGAATTTTTTGTTTTTATCATCATCCCTAATGTCTTTGAGTTTAGGTCTTTGTGTTCAGAACAAGTAAAATATGTGTTGAAACAATAAAAAAATTATAATGATGCCCAAAAACATGCATTTATTAGTGAAATTCAGTACAAGGTCCATACGGACCTATTCACACGTCCGCGTACTATTCTCACTAAAACCTCAATAACTCCTAAGGTAAAGATCCGATCGGCTTCATTTTTTTCCAAAAGATGCGCAACAAAATACACTTGGAATACAGTGGGGTTGTAGTGGACGAAGTAGGAGTAATTTCAGTTTGAAAAGCCAAGAAGGTCCCTAGGGACCTTCTCACTCATCGGAGGGTTAATAGCATTTTTCAGGTGGGATTGAACGGGTTATATTTTTAACATAACTCGGTATTTAATTTAAGAAAACAAATGTACATACATATTCATTTGAGCCAAGCTTGTCCATTCATGTCGTGTCAATTATGGACAGTATGACTAACGTGACCATACGTCCCGTTTTGAACGGGACCGTCCCGTTTTCAGCTACTTTGTCCCGTTATCCCCGACAACTCGGGGACGCAAAAATGTCCCGTTTTTAATAATTCGAAAAAAGAAATAGTTGATTTGTTGAAAAATATAAGAACAAATCTTTAAATTCGTCAAAAGTTTTTTTTAATATATGTATGTATGTACATTAGGGTTGCCCCGTTTGTATGGAGGAAAAATAAGGTATCGAGGTGCATTTAATGGGTTATCAAAAATTAAAAAAAAATTTTAATTTCAAAAATTTTCAAAATTTCAGACAAAATTTTAGTTTTTTTTTATTTTTTTTTTCATAAAATTACAAAATTTTTCATAAATCTTTTTTTTTATACAAAGTTGTCTGTATAACAGTTTGAAAAAACTCCCCTGAATAAAAGTTTTTGTTGAATGGGGTTTTTCTGTGCAAAAGTAGCCTATTTTTTTAAATAAAATGTTGTATATAACAATTTATTAATCCGATAGCCTTCGTTGCTACTGCTTTTAGCTTTTGATTTATTTTAATTTCAATAAATTTCTAAATAAATAAAAAAAAAAATTAATAATAATAACAATTTTTATATGAACAATTGTTTGTATTACAGTTTTTATTTGGAAAATTGCCTGTTAATAATTAAAAGTTTTTATTTAGAAAAGTTCTCTGTATATCGGGTTTTCTATGAAAAATATCTGTATAACAGTTTTTTTCTTGAAAACTTTTTGTTTAACGGGTTTTTTTCAAAAATTTGTCCTATGGGAAACGTTTTTCATTTTTTATTATTGTTTATTTGACCTTTTTTTTTATTAAGATTTTGGTAATTATTAAAGCTTTAGGTCTTTTTTATAAAATATTTAAATTTTTATTTTTATATTTTAAAAATTATTTGTCATTGGAAAAATGGATATGAAAACTTTATAAATATTGAAATAAAAATTTAAATATTTTTTAAAAAAGGAAATGTTTTTCATTAAGAATTTTTGTTATAGAAATAAGTTAATAATTAAATATTAATTTTAAGACTCTAAGGGTGAAAAAGTACTACTATTTGATAAATATTTTGGAACAAGTCGGTTTTAGTGACTTTGCTAAAAAAAAAATTTCATCAAATAGGGCTTTTAGAGGAGATGACAGCAAAAAAAATTGTTGGCGGTCACGCCTATTTTCGAGGGGGCGGGCCCTTAAAGTTTAAAATATATAGGCCTATATCTCGGGAATTACTGGGTGTCTGATAATTAAATTAAAGGTATTAAAAATACCTTTCCAACCATATATATCATAATTATAAAATAAAAAATATTTTTTGACCCGAATTTTTTTAATATCTAAAAAAATTAAAAAAAGTCTATATAAGTGTTATTTTAGTTTATGAATATAAATAGCCAAGACATTAAGCTTTAATTTAAGGTATCATATGTGTCTGTAGATACTATAATCATAAAATTATAAGATCTGAAAAATTAAAAAAACACATTTTTAAAAAATTTTGTATGCAAGATAGGATTTTTTCCTCTATGGTATACAGAATACTACCGGCTTCGCATTGTACAAATTTCCTGTTTTGCCGGTCTACGGCCGGGTGGAAGGATTTTCTCCTCCATGGTATACAGAACATCAGCTTCGCATAGTACAGATTCCCTGTATTGCCGGCCTACGGCTGGGCGGAAGGATTTTCTCCTCCATGGTATACAGAACACCGGCTTCCCATAGTACTGATTCCCTTTATTGCCGGCCTACGGCCGAGCGGAAGGATTTTCTCCTCTATGATATACAGAACACCGGCTTCGCATAGTACAGATTGTATTTTTTATGGTGATATATTTCATAATCTTTCTTTAATATCTTCGGATTTATATTACCTACATGGTCATGTTATACCTTAAATTAAAGCTTAATTTCTTGACTTGAAAAAATATTGTAATTTATCTACTTACTCATATCGACCTTTTTCCCGGATTTTTTAGATTTTTTAAAAAAATTTCGGATCAAAAAATAATTTTGCGAAATTTATAAATAGGTGGTCCATATAAATAAGTCATGTTACATATCGTCTTTAAAATACCTATCATTTGATATATAAGTATATCGTCTAATAAAAGAATGTAGTTTTCAAGATATAGCTAAATATATTACGAACTTTGGAGCCCCTCCCATTCGAAAATAGGCGTTACCGCCCCAATTTTTTTTTATTTTAATCAGAATTTAAAATTCTATTCACCCCTATTCTGACTTTCGATTCGAATCGAAATTTTCTCCGTTTGGCAAATTTGGTATTCAGAGTTTCGATTCCGCTACGTTTCTTTCGATTGTAGGTATTCTGTGTTACGATCGTAGTTACGTTTTTCTACGCTCATATTTTAGCAGCGGAATTTATTTCGATTACTCTTTTTATAAACTTAAAAAGTGTTTAATTTATAAAATGTAAGTATAAAATGTTTCAAAAGTGTTTTATATAAATTTTTGTTATACGGCTAAGCAAGAGGTGATATGCAGCAACAAAGAACATGGTTAAACAAATGTGTGATGGTAAATCGAAGGAGTTTTAAATTACTGTTACTACAAACAGGAAAGCAGCCTATTTATTTATTTTTCCAGGTCAAAAACAACGACATCAGCGCAATACGAAAAGCTGGAAAGTTTAATGTCAACAAAACAGGATATTGCTTGCGGCTACCATAAACGATCCAAGGTTCAGGTATTTTCTTTTCAAGCTTTTCAAGCCTTACCTCTGCGTTCTGACTCACGTTGGTCTCCTCTTCCACCAATAAAGCCACTGCTATGGATTCCATTTCTCCTTCAAATACAAAAATTAAAAATACCACCTCCGGCTTGACAGGATTCTTAGCACTTAAATATTTTACAAACAAAAATGATTATATTTTTATTATTAATTAATACACAAGTCTCTTGTATTATTGTATTTTTATTATTTCTTCTTATTAATCGCAGAAATTTTTTTATTTTCCTATTTTTATTGTTTGTTGTGACTTTTGTTTATTAAAATAGTAACAAACTTGCTCATTTCTTTGTTTCAATTCCACATTTCATAGTAACAAATTGGTTTTGTAAACATTGTTGTCTTCTTCTTGTTCTTTCGATTCAGTTTTTGTTTGGAATACCAATTTTCGAGCGTAGCATAACTGAATGCGGAGACATAATCGAAACTCAGAATAGGGGTGATTATTGATAAAATTTTGATATTGATTTGAAAAAAGTCACTAAAACCGACTTAAGCCATTATTTTTTCCACAAAACGGATTAAACTAATTAAATTGACTTCATTTTTATTAGGCTACGTATGTAAGTGAAATTTTAAAATCAAATATTTTATTTAATCAAATAATTCAACCAAGTGTTTGCCGGACCATTTCATATTCTTTTCAGTAGTTATAAAACAGTTTTTTAAAACAATAAGATATTCCCCAAACAAATTACCTTTGTATTTAACAAAATCCTTTAGCACGGCCAACTGATCTTTAGTGGTTAAATAATTGCAAATGTCACTAATAACTGAAGCAGTAACTTTCCATCCCTGTAAACTAAAATATTTATTTTCTATTAATATAGAACTCAGTAACAACTACTTTATATAGTTTTACTAACGTCTCTGCTAACTGTTCGATATTTTCAAGCATTAGTTGAAATACAGGCATAATATTTTTGAAAGTTTGGCGGTACAAAGCTCCCAAGCCAATTAACTTCAAGTTCGGGGCAACATCAGTTGACAAAATAAATTTATAAAAGACTTTAACATAGTGATGAGTGCAAGCCATGGCTCGCAAAATTTTTTCCTTTTCACTGGGCATACTTGAACTCTTGAACATTTGGGTTAAATTTCCATAAATCTCAGTGTCACCATTGCGACAGGCAGCACAATATAAAGTTTCTCTAAAATCAGGATTAGGTTTGCTATTTGTCAATAAATGTAAGCGAAATATATGTTGGGCTTTACTGTTACAATCATAATGATGATATTTACAAAGCCATTGTATAATGTGATTGCGATTGTAGACATCCAAAATTGAATCATTGTTATTCTCAAAGTAAAGTCTTCGATAGACAGGATCGAGAATTTTAAATAAAAATACTGCAAATTCTTTATGTTGTGCGTCATTTAATCGTTTGCAGACAATACTAAAACCTTTGAATGCAGCTCTCCAAGGCAAATATTCAGTTTCTTTAGCTAAATATTTTATGAAATAAAAAACTTTCCTATAACTCACTAGGCCTATATTGGCAAAGGTGAAAAGATCATCGATCAAACTGGCACGATTGATTACATGTATATTTGAATAGTTGGCAGCCATTAAAGCTTTATGCAGTTTTTCCAGCAATGGAAAAGAATAGAAGATTCGACAATAGTTAGATTGTTGAAGATTTAATATCAACCACTTATGCTGCTTGACATGACCAAATGTTAGTTTGGAAAGTGTTTTATTAAAATAGAATTTTGGTGTCAGATTATCAAAATTCTTTTCTTGTTCAGTTGTATAGGTGATTGGTATGGTGTAGGTTAAATATGATTCCATTAGATTATGGTTATTTGTTGCAAAACGTTGTTGTGTTAATTGATATTCTCCATGGTTTGTTGTGGATAGTGTGAGTATAGGATAAGCTGGTTGTTGTGTCCAATCTTGAAAGAATTGTTTTAAATTCACCTTGTGGTCTTTGGGCCAATAGTTTCTTAGATAATTCAATACATCTCTCGGCAGAGTATTTTTTAGATGACTGGTAGGATTTAAGAAAAAAAAATATATATATATAATTGTATTTTGTTTATTAAAAACATTTACTCACTTTTCTTTAAGATAATCTCTCATGGCCATATTGAAATTATACCTGCCCATTGCATTACTAAACATGCGTAATACGGCAGCTCCTTTCTCGTAAGTGATACGATTAAATTTTGAGGCAATTTCAGATGGAGTATTTATACTGACTTCATTACTGGTCAGTGGCCGACTATCGTTTTTAGCATCCATATCAAGTATCAAATGCAATTTATTAACCACAAATTGTTGTTCAAATGCATAGGAGGGATATAACTAAAAATTGGAAAATGGACAAACCTTAATATAAATAGAAGTCTACACTTGGGCTTAAACTTACTAGATCCCCTATAACAACTTCAAAATAACGTGCAAATGCCTCATTTAACCAAAAATAGCTCCACCAATTAAGTGTTACACTATTGCCGAACCACATATGCACCATTTCATGTATTATGGTGGCAATACATTTTTGCTTGTCATTCCAGCCATCTGTATAATCAGCAACTTGTACAATTATAGAATCCCTAAGAAAGAAATTGGTTTAAAATAAAAACCCAAGGCGTACAAAATAGCTAACCGAAACACAATAAGACCCCAATTTTCCAACGCTAAGTATTTATATTTATTTGTGAATGACATTTGCATTAAGGAATTGCCCAGCTGCTTATACGTAAGTGGGAAAAAGGTATCAAGAAATTGTTGTGAACTCACAGCCACCTTATAAGAGAAGTAGGTTTCATTGATCAACTCAATTGGTGTAATCATTTGTAGCTTATCATCACCATACGTTATATAATTAGTGATCATAAAGGCCAACAAATAGGTAGACATTAAAGGGGTGTCATCAAATAAATCCATTTCATAATTAAAACTATCCCCGAACAATAATGTTTAACATCTTTTTTCAATATATTAGATATTTCAGTAATACCCACCCTTTTCTTATAGTTGTTAACAATTTGGTATTAAAGAAGCTTTTATAATTTCGAGGTCGTATTATACTCATGCGGAATTTCGCCTTAAATTCGGGCTCATCAAAACATGGCAATACCAAACGAGCACCCAGGGGCTGGAATAATGTTAAAGCCTGCCAACTTTAAAGGCAACTAAATTAATAATTTGTATCAAATGTTAATTTTCTAAATACTTTAAAATACTTACCTCACATTATCAGAAGAAAATCGAAAAAGTCCATATGAATCATTACGTATGCCTCCCGTGTATGTGATACATAAAGTGTAATTAGTCTGACACAGCAGAGGTACCAATAAATTCAACACTAATTGTTTAGTTAACGAATTGTAACTCATTTCTTTGCCTTTAAAATTCTGAATTTCAATTTGCAATTTGTCATATAATCTTATAGATTTAATATTTATGTCATCTTTATGTAAAGCAAATTGTTCAATCCAATCCATTGTGGCCTGCACGGTTATATTAACTATGCCATCAAATGTGAATTGTTTGTGACCATCTGTTGCTATTAAATATGGTTGGATTTTTAAGTCGTATCTTAGAGGTTTTACATTTTTATTTAAACGATAGTTCGGAGAGGATTGTAAACTGATGAATACTGAGAGAAAAACAACTATTAGCACAAGAATTGACGATATAAAATGATACCACATGAGTTATTTATAAATAATCGAATCCGGAATCTTATATATGATAAAATAAATGGGTTATATTAAATCCCAATGAGTGTAAGGTATTTCAAAATCTATTTTATTATGCACAAGACTTATTCAATAAGTATTATTTGGGAAATAAAATTTAAATATAATTTGATTTTTCAAATACTGGGTAGTCAGATATTTCAGAATTTTGTTTTTTTTTTGTATTTGATGAAATTTTTATCATTTCAAATGTACTGAATTCATTCTCTATAGAATTTACTATTTATTGAATTATTCAAATTGTCTTAAATTAAAATTCTTTTCAATTTAGTTCAATAAAATACTTATGTTGAAAATGATGCACTGAAAAAAGATGCCCTTAGAACGAAAAATATGCAGGCACTATGTGAAAATAGTTTCAGCCTATTTTATAATTGCTACTTTTTCAATTTAGAGTTACTGGAGCTGAGAAATATAATTGATCACAGATTATATTCTCTTTCAATTTAGACTACTATTAAGAGATCTAGAATATATTTTATAATTCCATATGTTGAGAAATACAGTGACCACAGGTTATGCTCAGTTTTAATTAAGAAGGATCTATATCCTATTTTTATTGAAACATTAGCCTCCTTTTGCAATTTAGGATGCTATTATGGGATCCGTAGCCTAATTTTTGCAGGAAAATATAAGTGATTCCCTTTCTTTCTTTCCCATTTGGGTTTATACACTAGGAAAGTTTTTTTTATCCGTTTTAATATAAAAGCTAATGAAATATTTAAAATGTCTAATTGTTTGTTGATTTTTTTTATTTCGAGTCCCTTTTTCCCCTTTCATTACACCAAACATCCGACTACACAACACACCTTATACAGCCCAATCATGAATAAAACTTCCGCGGGAGTTTTTTTCCCTTTTCCCATTTTTCCTATTCAAATTCAATGTTAAAAAAAATAAAAAGGGAAAAAACTCCCGCGGAATTTTTATTCATGATTGGGCCGATAGACTTTGATAAGTTGTTCAAAACGACTACTTCATTCAGAAAAGAATGGAAAGAGGGATAAGGCATTAAAATATACACTAGTGGTTCAAAGATGAAGTGTAGCGTCGGATACGGCGTCTTCTGCAATGAACACAGTTAAAAATTCTCAATACGCCTCCCAGATAAAGCCAGTGATTTTCAGGATGAGATACTAGCGATTAGGGAAACTTATAGAATTTTAGGCGAAAGAAATATTCGTGGCAGTACAGCCATATTTACGACTGCCAGGCGGCACTCTTGTCACTTAATTCGAATACCACAACATCTATTCTAGTCAGACAATGCAAGAAAGAATTGTGTAGACTATTTCGTCTAACTGACATTACTCTATGGAAATTGGAATTTGTTTTGAATTTCAGTTTGGAATAGGGACTACTACGGTAATAGACAGACAGATGAACTGGCCAGAGAAGGATCCGCTTTAAATGTCTCAACAGCCGTGTCAGTCGCAATACCGCTTGGGACCATTTAAAGTAAAATCTTCCGATACTACTTTCAAAAGACTAAATATAGGTGGCGCAATCTAAACAATTGTAAGATCACTAAGGAAATGTGGCCAGTTTTCAATGAAAAACGCAGTACGCAGCTTGTGAATATGAAACGAAAGGACATATTGAGAATAATAGCGGTGCTAACTGGTCGCTGGAGGATTGGTAAGCATGCAAGCATACTCGGTCTTCTTTTCAATACTCATTGCCGCAGTTGCCAGGGTCGGGAGAACGAATATAAAGTATTTCATCTTCTTTACAATTCATGACAAACATTTTTCAACACTCACATACTAAACAATCTAACAAAAACATCAAGTATCAAATGGTGCGATTTCATCAGATACCTGAATGCGACAGGCTAAATTTAGTACCTCTCTACTTACTAGCATCTTTATATGATTCTAGTCCTTTTGCCAATCTCATTGAGTGGTGTGGTCCTTTTTAAAACGTGGTCCTTTACTCATATAATTTAATTTATTTACAGTTATATTCTTTTAAAAACATGGCACTTTTTTTAATTAACAATACAGTTTCATTTAAATAATAATTACATTACGTTATACAAAATATTTATATGGCACTCCGTTACAATAAAGTTTCATTTTACAATAATTAACTTAATTTTGAATAATTGCTGCAATTTGTATTTTTTTTTCGAAATCAGAAAAAGTAAAATTTTTTTAAAATTTGGTTAAATCTGCAAATTTGTAATGTTATCAGCGAGAGGGGTATTAACAATAAGGCGGCACTCATAGTGGTTGCACTGTTGTTGCGCTGATTGAGATAAGTGAATAGTTTTTCCAAATGCGTATCGGCCCATTTAAGGTTAATTTCTGTTGATTTAATGGATTTTTCCAAAGTTTTCACCGAAGTCCCAAAGAGATGACCTTTTTCATTGGTAAATTGTTCCAACATGCTTAATTGTTCTTGGGTGGTCAAATAGTTGGAGATATCGCTGATAACTGAGGCCGTGGTGTACCAGCTTTGCAAACTAGAGAATAAATAGGAAATAATAAAATAATTAAGGTATCTAATTGAAGTGTTTAAATTATACTTACGCTTCTGCTAATTCCTCAACATTTTCGGTCATCAACTTAAATACTGTCATTATATTTTCTGCAGTTTGGCTGTATAAACTGTTTAAACCCGTGGTCTTCAGATCTAAGGGCACTGTATTTGACAATATGAATGCATAGTGTGTTTTCACTTTGTAACGTGTACAACCCATGGCACGCAAGATTTTTTCCTTTTCAGTAATTAATTCTTCTTTCGTAAACATTTCCCTTAAATTGTCATAAATAAAACCCTCGTCATTGCGACAAGCAGCACAGTATACAGCCTCACGGATATCGGGTGGTGGATTGGTACTAGCGTTCAAATGTGAGTGGAATATATGTTGGGCATGAGTATTACAATTCTCATGTTGATATCTGCAAAGCCAGCTGATAACTTTGTTGCGATTATAGACATCCAAAACAGTGTCATGGGGATTTTCAAAGCCCAGCTTCTTATAAACCTTGTCGAGAAGTTCATTTAAAAATGGGCCAAATTTTTGGTGTTGTTCCAGTGTCAGGCGTACATACACGACATTAATGCCCTTGAAAGCTGCATACCAGGGTGTGTATTCAGTTTCTGTAGCCAAATATTCCATAAACTCGAAAATTTCATCATAACCTTTAAGACCGACCTGAGCAAACGTAAAAAGATCATCAATCACACTGGCACGATTACTGGCATGTATGCCCGAGTGTTTATCTTGTTCGAATGCTATACGCAATTGTGTTTGGAGTTTAGATTCGTAGAAAACTCTAAAATAGTTGGATTGCTGTGTATTTACTATGACCCAGTCATGATGGTCCGTATTACCAAGTGTTACTTCTACCAGAGTTTTATTGAAATAGAATATGGGTGTGAAATCGCTGTAATTAGTTCTCATATCGTTGTTAAAGGTGATTGGTATGGTGTATCTTAAGAAGGCATCACTGCCGTCAGTCGGTTTCAGTAAAAATCGTTTTTGTGTTAAAGCAAATCTTCCACTATAATGGGCTGATACCGTTACCACTGGGTAACCCACTTGCTCTGTCCAGTCTTTGAATAATTCATCCAAGTCTACCATATGTGGTTTGGGCCAATGTTTTTTCAAATATTTGAATAAATCCTGGGGCTCAGTGTTCTTTAAGTGGCTGTGAAAGGAAATTTATCAGTTTTGATGGTGGGTTTGTGGATCATGTCGGAAGTAATTAAATCATTTGATAGGAACTCTTAAAACATGCACTTTCTTAATGAATATTTTTATAATTATATTATTCAACCTCTTTTCAATAAATCAACGTAGTATAATCAAGATAATTTTGTAACATTGTAAACAAGAGTTTACGAGTAGTGGCCACATCGAAAATGTTATTCGACAACGCAACGATATTGTGCATACTCGTATTATATTTTGTTTTATTTAAAAATTTAACAATATGTACTTACTTTTCCTTCAAATACTCTCTTACGGCTTGATCAAAATTATCTTTACCCATTAAATTGGCAAACATGCGCACGACAGCTGCACCCTTGGCATAAGTAATGCCGCTAAATTTGTAACCTATTTCATCGGGCGTATTTATCGTTTCCTCCAAACTAGTCAAGGGTTGGGTGTCATTTGTAGCATCAGTACCAAATATAAGTTGGACTTGGTTGACAGTAAATTGTTTGTCTAATTCATATTCGGGATACAACTGCAAACAAATTATGAAAAATATTAAAAATAAATCACTTACATAAAATCTATAAATATATTAACTTACCTCATGTGCCAAGAAATATTGATAATAACGGGCAAAAGCTTCATTTAACCAGAAATAACTCCACCATTTAAATGTTACACTATTGCCGAACCACATGTGAGAAGTCTCATGCGCCAAAATAGTAACAGTGTATTCTTTGTCGGACCAACCATCTGTGTAACCAGGTTCATGAGCCAATACTGAGTCCCTTTAAATATATGTTTCACATTATTGTAAATTTACTTTGATTAATTTTTCTGGCAACATTTACTTATATATAACCAAACCCCAATTCTCCATGCCATTGTGGGCGAAACGTGGCGAGCCAGCCTTTTGCATGATAGAATTGCCCAAAGATTTGTATGGTAGCTGGGTGTAATTATCATAAGCCTCTAAAGTCTTCAAAGCCACCTCATAAGCAAAATTGGTTTTATTATTGAACTTGTTATGCATAATAAATTTAAAATCCTCATTGCCATAGGACTGAAATTCACTAATCAAGAATGCCACCAAATATGTTGACATGAGAGGAGTGTCTTCGAAATGATCTATAGAATTATCGGTGCTGAAAGTAAATATTTTAATTAATTTAAGTTATTTAATTTCTTTACAAATATACAAATGTATGTATGTTAAAGTTACTAAAAACTCAAAGTGAAAACATTTTAATAACTGGCTATTCCAATTTATCAACTTACCCATCGTTTGTAGATTTCACTAGGCGAGTATTAAAGAAAGAATTATATTCATTAGGACGACTTATGTGCATGCGGAATTTGGCCTTAAATTCGGGCTCATCGAAGCAGGGAAAAGCAGTTCGTGCATCAATTCTTTGTAATTGAGTTATACCATACCAACTGAAATTATAGAAGACATTAAAGCTGATGTTTCTAACCACATTAAATCACTTTCTGAATCGATTTAACGATGTCCGTCCGTCTGTACGTCTGGCTGGCTGTCGATGTAAAGCTTGTGCGGAAAGTACAGGTCGCAATTTTCAAGATATTTTGATAAAATTTAGTACATGATATTTTTTCGGCCCAAGGACGATTGGGATTGAATTTAGTTAAAGTCGGTCCATTATTTAACCTAACCCCCATACAAATGTCCTCCAGAAATAGGGCTTAATCGATCATAAATGTTTGATTTATAAATGCATCCCAACAAATGTCACCAGAAATATTTATCTATATATAAAACCAAATCACACCTACAAATGTTGTACAGATTGGTCCATAATGTACCAATAAATGGACCACTTGAACGAGCTCTCTTAAAAATGTTGGTATCCAAATAATATTCAACACAAACAGGTTTCATATATACAAAAATGATTTTCCCCAATTTAGCAAGGGTTGGTCCATAATTAGTCTATGGTGCCATATAAGACTCGTACCATAATAGCTTCCATATAACCCCCATTTCTGAAAAACTGTTTTTGCTCATATACTGAGTGTAGCGTATTATATGGTCGGGCTTGACCGACTATACTTTCTCACTTGTTTATAATTGAATTAGTGTGAAATACTTAAAAATGTATGAAAAATAAATTTTGCAATGATAGTAGTACTTACTTCACATTGTCATAAGTAACTTTAAAAACACCTTCCGTGACATTACGAATCTGTCCTTGGTACTTGAAATACAAAGTATAATTTCTATTGACCTCCAGAGTAGAGGTTAAGTATAAAGTTAACCTATTGGTTACGGTTTCCAATAGCATATTGCCACTGTTAATATTTTCCAGGATCATGCCATTATCATTGTACAGAGTGGTTTCCGAAATGTTTATGTAATTTGAGTGCAAAGTAATTGTTTTTAGATTTTCTTTAACAGCGTGAAGCGTTATGTTAACTTCTCCATCGAATGTGAATTGTTTGACATCATCTTCCCGCTTGAGATAGGGTTTAAGGTGAATATCATATAATACGGGAATGATGTCTTTGTTTAGACGATATTCAACATTACGCAAAGTGAGATAACTGACTAATTTAGTCAAATGAGTTTTTGACCATTTTAAATTTTTTTCGGCTGTTTTAATGGCATTTTCTAAAATTGTAACAAATTCTTCGAATAGAGGGCCATTGTCTTTGGTAAACTGCTTTAACATGGTCAATTGCTCTTGAGTGGTCAAATAATTGGCAATATCACTGATTACGGCAGCAGTGCTGGACCAGGTTTGTAAGCTAGAGAGAGAAAAACAATCAATTTGTATTTAAAAACTATTACATATATAAAGTGTTATACTTACGCTTCTTTTAATTGCTCAACATTTTCAATCATTAACTGAAATACTGGTATAATATTTTCGGTAGTTTGGCTATATAAACCTTTCAATCCAATTGGCTTTAAATTTTCAGCAACATTATTGGACAACACAAAATCATACTGATCTTGAACAAAGTGGCGTGTACAACCCATGGTATACAATATTTTTTCCTTTTCACTAGCCAGTTCTTGCTTTAGGAACATTTTCTTTAAGTTTCCATAAATGTTTGAGACATCATTGCGTACAGCACTACAATATAAAGTTTCTCGGAAGTCAGGAGTAGGCTTGGTATTAGCTGATAAATGCGCAAGGAATGTCTTCTGGGCTTGGATGTTACAATCCTCATGATGATATTTGCAAAGCCAGCTGACAACCCCATTGCGATTGTAGACATCCAAGACAGTATCATTGGGATTTTCGAACTTCAACTTCTTGTATACCTTGTCAAGCAACTCAAACAGGTAAGCACTAAATTTGTGTTGTTGGGCCAATGTCAAATGTTTATGTACAGCATTCAGGCCTTTAAAAGCCGCCTGCCAAGGCAAATATTCAGTTTCAGTTGCCAAATATTCCATGAATTCGAAAACTTCGTCGTAACCTCGAAGACCAATAAGGCCATAAGTGAAAAGATCATCGACTATGCTGGCTCGATTATTGACATGAATACCTGAATGATGTTTTTCCTTGAAAACTACACATATTTTACGCAACAGTTCCAAGTCATAGAAAACTCTATAGTAGTTGGATTGTTGGGTGTTCACTATAACCCATTTGTGGTAGGCAGCGTTACCAAATAATCGTTCGTCTTGCTCCTTAGTCAAATAGAATTTTGGCACCAGGTTTGTAAAATCATTCATATGATCGTTGTTGAATGTTATAGGTACGGTGTATTTTAAGGAAGCATTACTACCATCACTGGGATCTAGCAAGAATCTTTGTTGTTTTACAGAAAAACGACCACTGGGGCTAATCGATACAATGACCATGGGATAACCCACTTGCTCAGTCCAATCTTTGAAGAATTCATCCAAATCTACCATATGTCCTGAGGGCCAGTACTTTTTGAAAAGTTTGAAAAGATCTTCCGGTTCAGTGGTCTTCAAGTGACTGCAATAAAAAAAATAAATTTTACTTTATGTTAGAAATGTTCAAGATGTTTAAAATTTTTATTAAATAATTTATAAGCTTGAGGTCACTTTTTGTTTTTTATATGCATTTTTAAATTTTGTCAACCCCTTTCAAACTTGTATCAAAATATTTATTTACACATAGAAAATTTGTTATTTTTTAAACATTAAAATAAAATAACTCCTTAAAAATTATTTAATAAAAATCATAGAAGGTCGAAGAAAATAGAATAAAAAGATGTTTAAAATTTTAAACTTACTTTTCTTCTAAATATTCTCGGATGGCGAAATCGAAGTTTTCTTTACCCATTAAATTCCTAATCATGCGCACAACAGCTGATCCTTTAGAATAAGCAATATGACTAAATTTGGAACCAATTTCCAAAGGACTATTAATGGATTCTTCCAGGCTAGTCAAAGGTTGAGTGTTATTATAGGTAGCATCCATATCAAATGCCGAATGAATTTCATTGATAATAAATTGTTTATCTAGTTCATATTCAGGATACATCTAAAATATTAAAAACAATAACATGATAAATTAAAATCATTTAGATCCATACGAGCGATACAACTTACTTCATGCCCCAGAAAGTATTGGTAATAATTGGGCAAGGCTTCACTTAACCAAAAGTAGCTCCACCATTTAGGAGTCACACTGTTGCCAAACCACATGTGAGCGGTTTCATGTAGCACTATACCTACTGTGAACTGTTTATTGGACCAACCATCTGTGTAGCCGGGTTCATAAACCAAAGCTGAATCTCTGTTATAAAAAAATAATCTTGAGTTATTGTTATTTATATATTTAATTTAATAGTTAACTTACATATATACAATCAAACCCCAGTTCTCCATACCATTGTAAGGAAAATGATTAGAACCCACTTTTTGCATGATTGTATTACCCAGGGACTTATAGGGAAGATGGGTGTAGTTATCATAGGCCGCCAAAGCTTTTAAGCCAACCTCATAGGCAAAAACAGTTTTATTATTAAATTTGGAATGCGTTATGATTTTCAAGTCATCATTGCCATGAGACTCAAAATCACTTATCAAAAATGCCACCAAATACGAAGACATCAGGGGAGTTTCTTCGAAATGGTCAATAGAACGATCGGTGCTGAAAATTTATTAAATGTAATGTTTTTATAATATTAAGAGTTTATACCTAACATAACTTTTATTAATTTATATATAAACATTAATTTGTAGTATATACTTACCCATCGTTTGTAGATTTCTCTAAACGAGTGTTGAAAAACGAATTATATTCATTGGGCCTACTAATGTGCATACGAAACTTGGCCTTAAATTCGGGCTCATCAAAGCAGGGAAATACTGTGCGTGCATCGATGCTATGTAGTTGAGTAATACCATACCAACTGAAATATTTAAAAGTGAACAATTTATATTAAATGATTACATTTTTGTACGTAATATTTAATATTTTAATCAAATTTTCAGTTGTGTTTTATATACAAACATACCTGTGCGATTTGTAGGTTATAATAGGAGCAACTCAAGAACATTTTAAATTTAAATCTACACTTTTGCAAAAAAAAAAAAAGGCATAAATCAAGATCGTGACACTGGCTTGGATTTTAACAATGTTTTTACAGATAATAACCTATTAATTTCTATACTTAAAAATACAAAAAATGTATGCCCGCCCTCTTGTTGTTTACGAGTTATGAAAGCTTGAAAAGTTCTCTATAAAATTGTATATAACATAAATTATTGTATATAACATAATGAGATATCATGACTTTTGTAAAAAAACTCAATATAAAAAAACATAAATTCATTTGTAGGCTCACAATGGGTTAATTAATTGCGTCATATTATGTATATATCACCCGAAAGGTCTTTCCGAGCACTTTCATACCCATATTGACTAGATAATTTATCTGGTAGAGCTGATATTTACAGTTATATATATCAAAACTTTAAAGGTGAACAGTGTTGCCAGAAAATGAATTTCAAAATATGCTAAAACTTGAAAAACTAAGTGCTAAAATGTTCTACAGAAAAAAAAAGTGCTAAATTTTTTCAATGTAACAATACAATTTTTATTTCAAATGTTACAAATATAAATTATAGTTTTTTCTTATTTTGTACATAACAATTGTTGACTTGTTTTAATAGATAATAGAAACATTTCATATATTAATTCAAAAATTTCCTTGTTCATTTACTTACCACACCGAAAGAAATTTAGTTGAAATATTAATAAAAGTTATTTTTTATTTCTCCAAAAGTATTTTTTGGAGTAAAAAAGTAAAAATTTGTTCGAGAAAAACATTGGTTTTTATCAAGCATATTACGCTTAAAAGCATTTAGCATAATATAGCACTGAAAGTGCTAAAATGGCAACACTGAAGGTGAATAACTTGTAAACCATAAAAGAGCGGGCAAAAGTTTTTTCATTTTAGGTATAGAAGTTAATGGGATATCATCTGTAAAAAAATTGTTAAAATCTTTTCGGATTTCGGAAACTCTGCGTCCAACAAAAACTGTTTCAACAACATAAATTCCAAAAATTAATTTACCACAGAATATTCAATTCATAAATACTGTTTTGTTGCTTGATTATTAAACCGGTATGCTAACTAGCAAATTTAAATATGTATTTAATAAAAATATTTGTTGAATACAAAATTTTATACATATTTACTTGATAACAAAATATAATCACCCTAATCGTGAATAAAAATTCCACATGAAATTTGTTCCCTTTTATTTTTTTAACATTGAATTTTAATAGGAAAATGTGAAAAGGGAACAAATTTCATGTGGAATTTTTATTCACGATAGGGGTGAATAACTTAATTAACTTACTTCACATTATCATAGCTAGCTCTATAAAATCCCGCACTGCTGTTGCGTATTTGACCCTGATACTTAAAGTAACAAGTATAACTCTTATCCACCACCAAAGACGTTGATAATTTTATCGTAAGTTTATTTGTTTCGCTTTCAAAAACCACAGATTCATTATTTATCTTTTGCACAGTCCTTCCATTTGCATCGTACAATATTACATCAAGTATGTCAATTAGATCTTTGTGCAGCGTAATCTCTTTTAAATTGTTTACAACTGCGTGCAGCGTTATATTGACTTCGCCATCAAATGTAAACTGCTTTTCAGCGTCTTCCAAACGCAGATAAGGTTTAATGTGTATGTCATAAAAATCGGGTATGATATTTTTACTTAAACGATATTCTTGAGCCAATGAACTCGTTAGCAGGCAAAACAATATTAAAAATTTACCGGTCCCCATTGCACCGAACCGAACCAAGTCAACTAAATGTTGTTTCGCTGCCAAATTCACTAAGTAAATTAATTAAGAATATAACAAGAAATTGTTGCTTTATATATTAGTATAATCAACATAAGATTAGATTAATGAGTAAAGCAGTCCATAAAACATTAAAGTTAACGGTTTGTTTTTTTATAAAAATGAGTGAAATTTGAGTTTTTTTTTAATAATAATAAGAATAAGGTACGGTCAGACTCGGCTAATATTTGACATTTTTCGTTAAATATTTCATTGCTTGAATCTGACCACAAATAAAATTTAGAGCAAACAACAACAAAAAAAGATTTTCGCCAAACAAAATTATTTGTCGATAAACAAAATATTTTCCTAACGTGACCAGACCACTAGCTATAAAAATACCTAAAAATTAAAATTGCTTTTAATGTTATTGCATATTTTTAAAATTACAAACCATTATGTTTACTAAAGTTTTATAGAATTTTTATATTATATAGTGAATTATTTGAATTTTATTTGACCAAACTGCATCAAATAGTATATTTACGCTATGGTCACATTATAAAAAAACACTTTTATGTTTAATCAAATAATTCAAAAACAAAAAAATATTTCCTCGACATTTCGGTAAAATTTAAATGGTTTTGGTATACTGTTAAAGACAAAAATTCACTAATTCGATTTTCGTCAACATTTGCTATTTTATATCAAAATACCTGTACAATTTTAACAATTAAATGGCATAAAAAACTGATCTGATGAACATATAAATATCATTGTGACAACACTGTTAAAACAACACAATATTTTATTGTAAAAAATGTAGTCAACGGAGTTCTTTATAGGAGATAAATATTAAAAAAAAAAAAAAAAATACAAAAAAATCTCACTTTTTTATAGTAAAAAATTATCAAAAACAAAAATTGTTGTTCTTTTACTTTTTTTTACTATTTCTAATAGTTTTGGATATGATAATAGGTGATAGTCGTTTTCGAATTGAAAGTGTACCTCTTTATAATATCGTTTTCAATGTAAATATGATATATAACTATTTATCTTCATAACGCACAAAATATTTTGATTAAAATATCAATTAATGCTAATGAAATTATTAGCTCATTTGTGTTTTATTGTACAAAATTTAATTAAAATTTTTTTTTTGCTTTTTTACCAAATGTTTGTATTTAATTTTTTATTGCAAACAAATTATTTCAAATAGTAATATAATCAACCTGTTAGTTGATTCTCTATCATATATGTGCATAGTGTTTTGGTTAGTTGAATCAATATATGAAACCAAACTCATTATATCCAATAAATATTAAATTTTGTTTGGTTAAAGTAATTTTCCGAATAAATCCATAAATTTCATTAAAAATTACAATCGAATGTCTGAATAGTTCATTATTTTTATATTATGTATATTTTGTGTATTTCAAGTACAACTTAATAAAAAATTAATATTTCTTTCCATCCGTTCATCATTCCGCGATTTTTTTTCTTGTTTAGCTGTTTTAAATTTATGATATAGCAACACTGATTTTGTGATGACATCTGCTACAACAGCTGTTATTTGTTACTGTAAAAAAATGGAGAAAAATATTTGCTGTTTAGTGGTCACACATTTGTCACATCAGAAACAGTTTACTAGCTAAAAATATTTGACATTTAAATAAATTTAAGGAATTTTTAAGTATGTACATGGTGAAATAACTCTACAAGGTGGTGTTGAAACGCCAGCTGTTTTTTTTTTTAGTCATGTTCGTTATGTTAAACTTTATATACATATGTATGTATGCTCAAGTTGTGTTAAAAAAATAGCAAACGTATCAAGTTATACAAAAAAAGTGAAAAAAACAATTGTCCATAAATTAAATGTTTCATAAATTAACAAATTTATAAATTATTTTTATTTTCATCCTGAAATTAAAAAAATTGTATGTATGTATTTATTTTTCCTGCAAAAATTTTTGTAAACAATAACCAGTTGTTTTTGACATTACAAACATGAAAGCAAAAACAAAAATACCATGTTGTTTCTGTTGCTTTTCTATTGTTGTAATATTGCCATCACCTTGTAGAGTTATTTCACCATGAGTATGTATCTATGTATGTATGGTTATATTTCAGTTGTATAGGAAAATCTTTGAAAACAAAAATTAACGTTTTGTCGCCTCTTTATTAACAAATTATTTGGAAAAAATACTGTCATACTGTCATAAATGTGTAAATTATTTTCCAATTCGTGTGTTTGACATTGTTCTTTGCTGTTTGATTTTAAACAAATACGGCAAATAAATACTTATGTACGGTATGACCACATTAATTGTTTTATGCAGATTTGGTCAAACACAATGAAACATCTTGGTGTCAAATATTAGCCGAGTCTGACCGTATTGATCAAATAAAAAACGGGATTTTAATAAATGCTATTTGGGATTACTCTGTTTTTTTTTCAGTCTACTTTAACATTAGTGCTTATGAACGGAATATTTTGCATTTTATGTTAAAAAATAGCCTCTTAAAATATCTGCTTAGTTTTTTTCTCACCAAAAATTAATCATAATATTTAACGCCATCATTTAGATGTATAAGTTTACTAATGTTTAATAAACAGAAAATATTGATTATGCTTTAATTTAGCTTGCAAGCACAATTACTTCTACTGACTTCTACAATAAAATATTAATCATCGGCGGCAGAAAATATAATTTTTATTAAAAACAAGTAAGAAAGTATAGTCGGTCAAACCCGACCATATAATACCCTACACCTAGTATTTATATGTAAATATAAAACAGTTTTTCAGAAATGGGCGTTATATGGGAGATATCACCTATTTTGGACCAAAAGTCAGTGTCATGATTTCTGTGAATATAAATATTATATGTGGTAAACTTTATCTCGATATAAATACTTTTAAAAGATTTATCAAAGTTAAAGTGAATTACGGAGAGGGTCTTATATGGGAGTTTCGACTAATTATGGACCGACCATTATAAAATTCTGTGTCATCATTTCTGTATATTATTTGTGTCGAATTTTATTTGATTACCAACATTTTTAAGAAATTTATGCTCTTTAAAGTGATTTTCGGAAGTGGGCCTTATATGGGAGCTACGACTAATTATGGACCGCTCATAATAAAATTGCACCGTATTATTAGTATACATATGAAATATATTTGTGTTAAATATTATTTGGCTACCAACATTTTGAGTGGGTTATGCTCTTTAAAGTGGTTTTTGGAAGTGGGTCTTATATAGGAGCTACGACTAATTATGGACCGATCATCATAAAGTTCTACCATGTTATATGTATATGCACGAAACATATTTGTGTTCAATATTATTTGGATACCAACATTTTTAAGAGAGTTATGCTCTTTTAAGTGATTTTTGGAAGTGGTCCTTATATGGGAGCTACGACTAATTATGGACCGATCTTTACGAAATTTGTAGATGTGTTTTAGCTTCATTTACTACTCATCTGTGGCGAATTTTGTTTGCATACTTGCATAATTCAAAGATTTAAGACCGGTAAACCTCAATTTCGAGAGGACATTTGTATGGGGGCTAGATGAAGTAATGGACCGATTTCCACCAGTTTCAATCCCATCCATCCTTAGGCCGAAAAAATATCATGTACCAAATTTTATCGAAATATCTTCAAAATTGCGACCTGTACTCTGCGCACAAGCTTTACATGGACAGCCAGCCAGGCAGCCAGACGGACATCGTTAAATCGACCCAGAAAGTGATTCTAAGTTGATTGGTATACTTTAAGGTGGGTGTTGGACCAATATTTCTGGGCGTTACAAACATTAGCACAAATCCAATGTACCCTCCCCACTATGGTGGTGTAGGGTATAAAAATTCGAGTTAGAATATTTTAAATGAGATTGTAAATTTTGTTCATATGTTTGTGATTTTAATAAAAGTTAAAAAATAGTATTTTAATAATTTGGCAATTTAAGAATTTTATTGCGCAAGAAAAATAGTAACATAAAGAACACAAAAAGGCAGTTCTCAAAGCAAGAGACAAATATAAAACTTCTTTATCTTCCTTTTCGTGATACCTCTGTATACTTTGTGCTGGATACAAGTACTTACCACAGATGCTTACAAATAGGAAGTTAAATAAAATATTATCACGTAAAGCAAATTAAGAATATTACTACTCAATTTATTGCAAATATATACATATACATACTAAAACAGGAAAATATTAACGAATTAATTTATATTTTAAAATAAGTTTTTGTATTATATATATTATATGCATTTATTATCTACATTGTCCTCTACATCTAGTTTGTTAGAGCCTAAATGATTATTAAAAATAAAAATAAATGAGTATCTCTTATGTATTGTATTTTTTTGTTACATATAAATTGCAAATTAATATTTCGAGATGTTTCGGTGGGAAACTATGGCCGATCTCCATAAAGTTCATTACAATGATTTATACCTACATATATGTATGTGGATTATTTGTGTCGAATTTCAACTTTATAGTGATTTTTATAAGAAATTTATGAGCATTATAGTTATTTTCGGAAGTGGACTATATATGGGTGCTATGTCAAAATAAAAACTGATGTAAACAAAATATCGTTGTATGATTTTTCTTTGCATGAAACTTATTTTTTTTTCCAAATTTTGTATGAATTTGTACTATTGGGCCATATTCCAGGCTATAAAAAACGTGTATCTATTCTTACCATTTTCAACAGGACTTGTCCTTCTATAATAACAATATAGTGTGAGAAATTTTATGATATTATCTGCATTATATTTGAAGAAAATAGCAAAAATATATGAAAACTAAAACCCTCTTGAACTATTTTGCATATTTGCAACACTAAACAAGACGGACTGACGGGCGCACTTGGCTAGAACATCCTACAATGTTATAAGGACCCAGAATATACATACATACATATATACGTTTTGGTTCCACGAGCAATATTTCGATGTGTTACAAACGGAATAACTAACTTAATATTTTTGGTGGTGGCTATAGTGATAGCTCACATGAAACTAAAGCTGTGTTCACATTATGTGTATTTGTCATGTGAAATGTCACTTTTCTACTCATATGTGATTTCATGTGTATGTCAAAATTTGAGTTTTACATACGGTTTATAAATTACATGTTCATATGTTGGTTATATCACATACATATGTAACGGGTGGTTAAATTTCAAGGGCCGATGTTGATTTTGAATAAAACACAAACTATTTAGGAAATTATTGTAATTTTATTTTATTATGATATATTAGTATTACTCAATTATGTATGGAACAAAATGTCGGCCAAATGGGCGCCGCGACCACGGCGGCACACCTCCATCCGATGGTCCAAATTTTCGATGACCCTGAGGCATAATGGAGGTTCTATGCCGTTAATGTGCCGAATTATCTCATCCTTTAGCTCTTGAATTGTTGCTGGCTTATCGACGTACACCTTTTCTTTCAAATAACCCCAAAGAAAAAAGTCCAACGGTGTCAAATCACATGATCTTGGCGGCCAATTGACATCGCCATTACGTGAGATAACACGGCCATGGAATCTGTGTGGCACGTGGCACCGTCCTGCTGAAACCACATATCGTCCACATCCATATCTTCAAATTCGGGCCATAAAAAGTTCGTTATCATCTCACGATAGCGAACACCATTCACAGTAACTGCCTGACCGGCCTCATTTTGGAAAAAATACGGCCCGATGATGCCGCCAGCCCATAAACCGCACAAAACAGTCACTCTTTGTGGGTGCATTGGTTTTTCGACAATCACTCTTGGATTCTCACTCGCCCAAATGCGGCAATTCTGTTTATTGACGAATCCACTGAGGTGAAAATGTGCCTCATCACTGAAGATGATTTTCTTCGAAAATTGATCATCCACTGTTGCCATTTCTTGTCACCAGTCTGCCCATTCACGACGTTTGGAATGGTCAAGAGGCTTTAGTTCTTGAGCCAATTGCACCTTGTAAGCGTGTAAATGCAAGTCTTTATGCATAATGTTCATCAACGACGAGCGTGAAAGATGCAATTGTTGGGCACGACGACGAGTTGAAGTGGACGGCTCTTCAGCCACACTATCGCGAACAGCAACAATATTTTCTGCAGTACGAGCTGTACGAGCATGCACTGGTGTTCTCACATCTTCTACAGACCCGGTTTGCTCGAATTTTTCCAAGATTTTTGCGATTGTACGCACATTTGGGCGATCAAATTGACCAAAAAATCACGAAGTGCACGATATGCATTTTGATTTGAACGCCCATTTTCATAATAAGTCTGGATAACTTTAACACGTTGTTGGATTGTGTATCTCTCCATGGTTCAAATTGAGTAAGTCTGAAATAGAAAAATGTCAAATAAAATTCGGAAAAAAGCTTGGCGTTTAGGTGTGGTTCACATTCAACATCGGCCCTTACAATTTAACCACCCTTTACTTACTTTTGTTAACTGCTTTTCAATTTTTCCCTCCATTTTCAATAATAAATTTGTGTGGTTTTGTTTTGTATTTTTGTTTTACTATTAGGTATAAATTATATTTATTAAAATTTCAGTTAATTTTTGCCGCCACAAAATTTTGGTTATAAAAAACAGCTGATGTCAGATGGTTTGCCACTTGAAAATAGAACTCGTTATAAATACAAAAATGTCATATGTATTGCACACAGAGAAATAACACATGATATTGTTTGAAGGTGTTCAGACTGTATGTACAAATTTGACATGCGAAAAAGTGACAGTCCACATGACAAATACACATAATGTGAACACAGCTTAAGGATGTATGTCTTGAAAATGTTAACAAAAGTAAAATTGAAGATAACATTGATGATTGTGTAGAAATATGTGATATTATTAAAGGTGGCTTTAGACGATACACTACGACTTGACTAAGAGAAAGCATAAAACATTACAATTATTAGAATAATTCTATAAATTATAAGGTGTGACAGAATTATTTGTTTTATTCGAACAAAAAAAAAACTTAATAATTTTGGTAACAAACTATTTAGGCATATCAAAAATATTTATAAAATTTTACTTTAAAAATTGCATCATTTTGTGCAATTTTTTTATATGTTTTAACTGTTATACTTTCTAGCTAAATTCTAGAGAAAAATTTAAACACACAAAACTCGAAAAAGTTTATCATATGAGTATTAATTGCTTTCAAATCCAATGTTGTTTAATAATAAAAAGTATATGCTTATAAAAATTAATAAATTGGTTGAATCTAAATCATTTTTCCTTGTAAATGGCCTTTTTAAATTTATGAAATTTGTAGAAAACGTAATAAATACACTGTACATGAACATATACATATGTAGGTATAGTTATCTATCTATATTGGGTACTAACTATATATGTAAATGGTTTTATAATCTCAATAAATGAAAAGTGATATAAACAGCTAAATACAATTTCATTCATTAATCATTTTCGTAATTATGTGTAAAACTTATTAACCATTAGTTAACCTAAACTTAAATACTAACTATTGTTTAACTATTATTTTTTATTCTAATGGCAAACTAAGCATTGCGAATAAACAATCATTAGTTAAGCCTTTGTCATTAGCTAACTAAGGACTGTGAATTCGACCATAATAGTTTTAACTTTTCATATTAAGTCAGAGTATGCGATCATTATTAACAGCCTGTTTACATTCCACATTTATATTAGATTTACTATTATCGCTTTGATAAAAAAAAACTACTAATCGAAATAATATATTTGAAGCACAATAATGTCGTAAAGTAATTTAAGAAAAATAATTATTGTTTTTATATTATTAGGTAAGTATATTTATTAATTAAATAACAATATGTTAACAACAGTTTCTGTAGACGTAAAACTTTCCTTCTATCTCTTTCTCTTAAATCCGCAGGATCTTAATTTCCTATAATCTGCTACTATCACATTAGTGGCAGATCATTGCAATCAGGGCTGCAATAACTAACGACAGAACAGACACGCAGTTAAAAGCGGCACCATTATTACCGTATTGTTGGAAGAACGTCTTGATTGGAGCCAATTTATTTTTGGACCATTCCAAATTGAATTCGACTGTCTTCACAGTATTTTCCAAAGTAGAGATTGAACTGCCAAACTTATCCTTGTGTCTGACATTGAAAGCCTTTAGTTTTTCTAGCTGATATTCGGTGGTGAAGCGACCAGCAATACCGGATACAACGGAAGCAACGTCTGAATAACCATCCATACTGAAAGAAAATTTGAAAATATAAATACTTCATACTTTACAGTGAACAGATGTTGTGCACTTACGATTCGGCTAGTTTTTCAATGTTTGTGTCGACCAAGTCAAAGACGGGTTCAACATTTTCATTATTTTCAGTGTACAAGCTGGACATAGCACTGGACTTGTCTTGACGACGTACCTCATCGGAGACGATCATATAGAAGAATCTGGACACCAAATTGTTGTTCTTGACACAACCCAATGAATTTAAAATCAGGGTTACCTCAGTGGCAACAGTTTCGGTCTTGTATTTGTTGTAGAGCTTGTTGAAATCTTGTTCATTGCCTTCACGCATAGCAGTACAATAGACCACAGAGCGAATGTTGACGGGAACGGGGTTGGCTTTCAAGTTTTCATTGAAATATGACTTAGCCTTGGCGATACAATCAGTGTGACCAAATTTGCAAGACCAAGCCAAAATCTTACCACGATTGTAAATATCTAAAGTAGTATCTTCTTTCTTTTCCTCGAAGCCCAACTTGTTGTAGGCTTTGTTACTGAGGGAACGGATGTAGCGAGCAAAGTCTAGAGTATCAGTACCCAAACGTATGGTTAGATAACTGAAGCCATTGAATGCAGCTGTCCAGGGCAAGTAGTTGGTCTCAGTTTCAAGATATTGAAGGACAGCGAAAGCCAAACTATAATCGATTTCACCAGCACGGGCCAAGTTAAGGAGATCGTCAACAATTTGAGCACGATTCAATTCATGAATGCCATCCCAGTTTTCAGAGTATAGTTTATGATGGATTTGGTGCCATGATTTATTATCATAGTTGACTCGGTAATAACCAGTCTCTTGAATATTGCCGATAATCCACGTAGCATTCTTGCTTACAGTGATGTTGATAGGAGCTTCTTTAAGGAATAATTTGGGACTGGCATTTGTGAAATCCTTTTCAGAACTTGTTGTGTAGGTAATGGGAACTGTGTATGTCAAACTAGCATTGGCTGTATCGAAATCCTTCAATACGAAACGTTTCTGACTGACTTCAACTGCGGTTTCGCTGACACGGTTGAATTTTACAACAGGATAACCGACTTGAGTGGTGAAGGAATCAAAATAACTGTCGGCATGTTGGGCGTAAGTGCTGGGCCAGTACTTTTTCCAAATGGTAAAGAGATCCGAGGGAATTGTGTTGGTATATTTACTAAAGAATAAATAAATTTATAAATGCACAATGTTTGTGTAATGTCAAAAACTGTGTCGTAGTCATGAATAAAACTTACTGTGTGTTAAGATAATCTGTCAAGGATTTTTTGAAGTTCTCTTCTCCCAAAATGTATTTGGTCATACGAATGAAAGTGGCACCCTTGTTGTATGAAATGCTGTTGAACATACGACCTGTTTCCTCCGGGGTGTTGGTGTCTTCGTCACTCATTGGGTTGGTAGCATTTGTGGCATCCATACCCATAACAGTTTGTACATAGTCGACAACAAATTGTTGGTCCATACGAAAATCGCTCTCAACCTAGATACATATATAAAAGTGGGACATATTTAAACGGATTAATACTCGTTAGTTAGAATTATTAAAGATTGTTTAGTTTCTAGCTTGGTGAAGGGTTGTATAAATAAATTACATTTTAAATTAAATCGCTTGAAGGAGACAAGTTGCACTTAACTCTCAAGTCTTAACTTACCATGTCTGTACCAAAATATTGGAAGTAACTGGCAAAACCTTCATTCAACCAGGCGTAACTCCACCAATCGCAAGTAACCAAATCACCGTACCACATATGAGCCTGTTCATGAGCCACAATAGCAGTAATATATTGTTTCGAACTCAAAGTACTATGTTCTTCGTCAAAGAGTAAAGCACGTTCTCTGAAGGTCAAGAGACCCCAGTTTTCCATAGCACCAGCCGAAAAATCAGGAATAGCAGCCAAATGCATTTTATCATCGCCCATTGTGTAGTATGGAATACCCATGTACTTGTCCATGGCCTTAAGAAGCTGTTTACCAGCATCAAAACTGTATTCGGTTTGAGAGTAGTATTCCGGTCTGGCTAGAACACCAAACTCACCATCATAACGATCATTGAATTCAGAGACAATGAAGGCCAAAATATAAGTAGACATTTTAGGAGTGGTTGCATAAACATCAGTTATATATTCACTGCAAAAGGATGGAATATTGATTATTATTTGTACAAAAACTAATAAAAAGTGTTGAAAAAGAAGTTTTTACCCATCGGGTTTGATTTCAATAAGACGGGTAGGACCGGCAGTTTTTAAGCTGCGGTGGCGTGTCAAAGAAAGATCGTAGGTGGCCTTGAATTTGGGTTCATCAAAAGAAGGGAAGACACGACGGGCATGATTTCTTTGGAACTGAGTGGAGCCTAACCACCTGGAAAATATTTACATAATATTTGGTATTAAAATGTTTGTTATATGTATGTATATAGTTAAACTTATTTAGTCTTTTGTTATTACGAGTCACTATTCACTTACTTGGTAACATTTGAAGAGGTTTTATAAGAACTGCGGTAGAAACCGTGCATATCATCATCCATGCTACCAGTATAGACATAATGTAAAATGTATGACACATTAGCTTGTAAATCTTCAGTTAAGGTGTAAACCACAATATCGGTCAAGCTATTGGGTGTGGCCTTGGGTAAAACTTTTTTCACTGCTGGTGTATCCTTTTTGTAATATTCAGTTACGGTGATATCTAAATTTTTAATTTGCAATTGAATTTCGTTGGTACTTTGATTAGCTTGGATCTCAAGGTAACATTCGCCATCGAATTTAAAAGCTTTAGGATGAGTTTCATCTAAATAAGGCTTAAGGGTTATTTTGTAATTGATGGGTTTAACATTCAAAGGCAAGCGATAATTGACTTTAGCGGCGGGTACGGGGATCTCAACCTCCTCGGCAAAAGGAGCTGCATATGCCAAGCACAAGCATGCTACCAATATGGTAGCAATAGATGTAGGCGACATTCTACAATATATAAGGTATTTTAAATTTTTATTCTTTTTAATTTTTTGTGCAATATGGTTTTTTTATTTTAAATATTTTTTTGCACTATTACACACCTTTTTCACTTCTGAATTAAATACGGAATTCGGTATTCAAAGTGGCCGAAATGTGTGAACCTACTGAGTGCATTGTCACTGCAGAAGTTCTATTTATAAGAAAATTTACACTTTAACACCAGTAGATACGAATTATATGAGCAATTCCCAAAAATGTTTAACGTTAATGAAACTGAATTAGATAAGCAATACATATTTGCATTTGTAGCTGCGCGCCTATCATTTTGGATAATTGTAATAATTAATAAATACGATTTAAAACTGGTGTTGGGTACTTAAATGTAGTAATTATGCTCTAAAATACTAAGCAAGCCTGCAGCTACAGACATAAGCATTGACGACACTTTTTAACCAAAATATAAATATGGTTATAATTTTTTGGGAAATGCTCATATACTATTACACATACATAAATCGTTACAGATAATCGTATCAGATAAGACTGAACACATGAGTGTTTTTATTGTTGGTTGATATGAAAAGAGATAACGGTTTTAGCTAATATGTGATTTAGCACTGCAATAAGCGTTAGTATTATTACGAAAAGTTGAATTAATGGACATTTCAAAACAGTTTGCTTGTGCTCTTTTATTTTAGATTATATAAGTGGTTCCGATATTTATTAATCTAAAAGACATTGAGATTTTTCGGCTATTATGTATGTGTTGTGAAAGCGATAATGTTTTGATTGATTTGTGGTGAATCTAGTTTAAAGATTTTGTTGTAGATTATGATAAAAGTCCCGATATTTTATAAATACATGCAGTCGTTCTTTGATCAAAAAATGCAACGGCACACACTGCACATGCCACAACCGATATGCTGAAGGATGCATATCCCGGGCGCCTAATCTCCCGTTTTGGCGATTTGCACTGGCCAGCAAGATTGCCTGATTGGAAGTTTACTTTTGCGCCATCTTGTATTTTTGGCATTTCGACTCGTTTGTGCTTTTTCAATACAGAGAGAACTCAGTTGGAAACTTCATGCATTCCATGTAAAGACAATTGTCTCTTTAGCTCGTTTAAGTAATCAAAAGTGTATTTAATTTCTACTTTTTTATACTAAACTTTAGAATGTAGTGTAGTGACTCACCATTAGTAATCTGTTCAAGATTATATCTAGAGTGTATTTATTTTTGTACATAGCATTTTAATTAATTAAACTGTACTTTAGAAATTAGTTATTTCACCCAACAGAAGTAAACTATCAACAGAATCAAAAACACAATTATCATTTTAGTGTCTCTAAGCAGTCTAGAATATATTCAATTTATTAACTTTTTATACTGCACTTTAGAAAGTAGTTATTTTATAAACCAGAAGTAATCTGTTGAAGAATCATTTCTCACTACACTTTAGATAATAAGTATATCTCTGTTTATGTTTAATGTTTTTATTTCACTTCACTTTAGCTATAAACTAAAGTAAGTTAAAACTGTCTACTCAAATTTCAGAGAATTAGTTGTCTATTTACTACTAATTCTAATTTGCATGGGTTATTTGACTATCCTACTGTATCTGTTATACGAACGATTTATTCCATTGTAATTATGTATATATCAAATATTAGTTGCAGAATGGATTCCTTACCACAAAGCGGATATTGTGGGTTTATCTAACATTGAGATTCTATACAGAACCAAGGATTTGATTCTTTGATTACAGCCTTAAAATTCAAAATAATGGAATTTTTTTCAAAATGTGATTAATATGTTGATAAAAGCATCGACATCTGGCCGTGTTGAACATTTACCAAACATTACTCTTTCTAATACAATAAACATTTTATTATTTTCATATAAATTATTCATTTTATTTTTTTTTTTAATAATTACTCGTTGAAAGCCTGTTTCTTCGGTACAATTTTCAATTAATTACAAAAATTACTATAAACATTTATTCAATGCCCATCTCTTGGTGTTCATTAAATGGTTTCAAATAAGTAAAAAAAAATAGTTTTATTTAAATGTTATACTTGGTGAATTAATAAATTAACTATAATAAATTAGATAAAAATTAGTTTATTACAGTTTATGTAAACCTTAAATAATCAACAAAAAGCTGTAACTGTCAAAAATATCCTATAATGTGCTTAAATATCTTCAGTGGCAGATAATTGCAATCAGGGCTGCAACAACTAACGACAGAACAGACACGCAGTTAAAAGCGGCACCATTATTACCGTATTGTTGGAAGAACGTCTTGATTGGAGCCAATTTATTTTTGGACCATTCCAAATTGAATTCGACTGTCTTCACACTATTTTCCAAAGTTGAGATTGAACTGCCAAACTTATCCTTGTGTCTGACATTGAAAGCCTTTAGTTTTTCTAGCTGATATTCGGTGGTGAAGCGACCAGCAATACCGGATACAACGGAAGCAACGTCTGAATAACCACCCATACTGAAAGAAAATTTGAAAATATAAATACTTCATACTTTACAGTGAACAGATGTTGTGCACTTACGATTCGGCTAGTTTTTCAATGTTTGTGTCGACCAAGTCAAAGACGGGTTCAACATTTTCATTATTTTCAGTGTACAAGCTGGACATAGCACTGGACTTGTCTTGACGACGTACCTCATCGGAGACGATCATATAGAAGAATCTGGACACCAAATTGTTGTTCTTGACACAACCCAATGAATTTAAAATCAGGGTTACCTCAGTGGCAACAGTTTCGGTCTTGTATTTGTTGTAGAGCTTGTTGAAATCTTGTTCATTGCCTTCACGCATAGCAGTACAATAGACCACAGAGCGAATGTTGACGGGAACGGGGTTGGCTTTCAAGTTTTCATTGAAATATGACTTAGCCTTGGCGATACAATCAGTGTGACCAAATTTGCAAGACCAAGCCAAAATCTTAGCACGATTGTAAATATCTAAAGTAGTATCTTCTTTCTTTTCCTCGAAGCCCAACTTGTTGTAGGCTTTGTTACTGAGGGAACGGATGTAGCGAGCAAAGTCTAGAGTATCAGTACCCAAACGTATGGTTAGATAACTGAAGCCATTGAATGCAGCTGTCCAGGGCAAGTAGTTGGTCTCAGTTTCAAGATATTGAAGGACAGCGAAAGCCAAACTATAATCGATTTCACCAGCACGGGCCAAGTTAAGGAGATCGTCAACAATTTGAGCACGATTCAATTCATGAATGCCATCCCAGTTTTCAGAGTATAGTTTATGATGGATTTGGTGCCATGATTTATTATCATAGTTGACTCGGTAATAACCAGTCTCTTGAATATTGCCGATAATCCACGTAGCATTCTTGCTTACAGTGATGTTGATAGGAGCTTCTTTAAGGAATAATTTGGGACTGGCATTTGTGAAATCCTTTTCAGCACTTGTTGTGTAGGTAATGGGAACTGTGTATGTCAAACTAGCATTGGCTGTATCGAAATCCTTCAATAAGAAACGCTTCTGACTTAATTCAACTGCGGTTTCGCTGACACGGTTGAATTTTACAACAGGATAACCGACTTGAGTGGTGAAGGAATCAAAATAACTGTCGGCATGTTGGGCGTAAGTGCTGGGCCAGTACTTTTTCCAAATGGTAAAGAGATCCGAGGGAATTGTGTTGGTATATTTGCTATAATATTAAGAAAATATTCGTATTTTCAAAATCAATGTTTTTCTGATGATAACTTTTGTATTTTCATAAACAGTGATCGGACAAAAAGTAAGACTTACTGTGTTGTAAGATACTCATTCATGGATTTTTTGAAGTTTTCTTCTCCCAAAATATATTTGGTCATACGAATGAAAGTGGCACCCTTGTTGTATGAAATACTGTTGAACATACGACCTAAATCGGCTGGAGTGTGAGTATCTTCGTCACTCATTGGGTTAGTAGCATTGGTAGCATCCATACCCATGACAGATTGGATTTGATCAACAACAAATTGTTTTTGCATCTCCAAATAACTCTCAACCTATGAGTATACAAAAAAAAACATACTCCTCTTCTTAATAAAAGACTAAATATATTCTTTCTGTCTTAGAAACTAGACATTCTAAAGCAACAATTGTTGAATGTTGATATCAATGAATAATGAATAAAACATTTTTTTAAAATCATGACTTACCATATCAGTAGCAACGTATTGGAAGTAACGAGCAAAACCTTCATTCAACCAAGTGTAACTCCACCAATCGCAAGTAACCAAATCACCGTACCACATATGAGCCTGTTCGTGAGCCACAACTGCCGCAATATATTGTTTCGCACTCAAAGTACTGTGTTCTTCATCATAGAGTAAAGCACGCTCTCTGAAGGTCAAGAGACCCCAGTTTTCCATAGCACCAGCCGAGAAATCGGGAATAGCAGCCAAATGCATTTTGTCGTCGCCCATTGTGTAGTAAGGAATACCCAAGTAATCGTCCAAGGCTTTAAGAAGCTGTTTACCAGCATCAAAACTGTATTCGGTTTGAGAGTAGTATTCAGGTCTGGCTAGAACACCAAACTCACCATCATAACGATCATTGAATTCAGAGACAATGAAGGCCAAAATATAAGTAGACATTTTAGGAGTGGTTGCATAAACATCAGTTATATATTCACTGCAAAAGGATGGAATATTGATTATTATTTGTACAAAAACTAATAAAAAGTGTTGAAAAAGAAGTTCTTACCCATCGGGTTTGATTTCAATAAGACGGGTAGGACCGGCAGTTTTTAAGCTGCGGTGGCGTGTCAAAGAAAGATCGTAGGTGGCCTTGAATTTGGGTTCATCAAAAGAAGGGAATACACGACGGGCATGATTTCTTTGGAACTGAGTGGAGCCTAACCACCTGGAAAATATTTTCATAATATTTGGTATTAAAATGTTTGTTATATGTATGTATATAGTTAAACTTATTTAGTCTTGTTATTACGAGTCACTATTCACTTACTTGGTAACATTTGAAGAGGTTTTATAAGAACTGCGGTAGAAACCGTGCATATCATCATCCATGCTACCAGTATAGACATAATGTAAAATGTATGACACATTAGCTTGTAAATCTTCAGTTAAGGTGTAAACCACAATATCGGTCAAGCTATTGGGTGTGGCCTTGGGTAAAACTTTTTTCACTGCTGGTGTATCCTTTTTGTAATATTCACTTACGGTGATATCTAAATTTTTAATTTGCAATTGAATTTCGTTGGTACTTTGATTAGCTTGGATCTCAAGGTAACATTCGCCATCGAATTTAAAAGCTTTAGGATGAGTTTCATCTAAATAAGGCTTAAGGGTTATTTTGTAATTGATGGGTTTAACATTCAAAGGCAAGCGATAATTGACTTTAGCGGCGGGTACGGGGATCTCAACCTCCTCGGCAAAAGGAGCTGCATATGCCAAGCACAAGCATGCTACCAATATGGTAGCAATAGATGTAGGCGACATTCTAGAATATATTAAGTATTTTTAATTTTTATTCTTTTTAATTTTTTGTGCAATATGGTTTATTTTATTTTAAATATTTTGTGGCACTATTACACACCTTTTTCACTTCTGAATTAAACACGGAATTCGGTATTTGTGGACCTACTGAATGCTTTGTCGCTGCAGAAGTTCTATTTATAAGAAACTTAATACTTCAACAGCAACACATATGTATATAGAGGCTCATTACTCTTATAAAATATATATATGTACTATCTAAAGAAATTAAAACGATGTTTGTTGTGTTTTTATGAGATGCGATAACACTTTTAGCTGATTTGTGCTAATACTAACTAACAGTTAGTATTAGTGTTACTGTTAACTGTTGTACAATTGTCATTGTTGCCGTTTTATATTTGTATTATACTCGTACTTCATACGCCTGCCTAGAACACTTTTAGCTGTGGCTTATATGAGTGGTCGTGGTATTTGTTGATCTACAGTGGAGAGCAAACAAAGAGCAGGTAAATAGTTATTTTAATTATAGAATTAATTTTAAACAACAATTTATGTCAATATTAAATTAAGCACATTAATTGTATAGGTATAATAACACTCGCTCCCAACACGCTTTTAGTAAGCTTATTATTTTAAATTTTATATTTAAACGTTCATGTTTAAAGAGTTTCATAATAAAACAAGTAAGAAAAAAATAAACAAAGAAAAAAATACCCTACAATCAGTATATGTGTAAAATAATCTTTTGAAAACTGGGCGCTATATGGGAGCTCTGATCTGTTACAAAAATTTTGTGGCATGACTTCTGTGCATATAAATATTGTATGTGTTAAATTTTATTTCAATATAAACACTTTTAAAAGATTTATGCTTGTTAAAGTGATTTTCGAAGTGGACCTTATGTGGGAGCTACGGTTAATTATTGACCGATCTGCACAAAATTTGTAGATGTAATTAGGCTTCATATACAAAATTATTTGTGGAGAAATTTGTTTGGATACATGCATAAATCAAACACTTGTGACCAATAAAACCCTATTCCGGGAGGTAACGTAATTGACCTATCTCATTCATTTTCCATCCCAGCCGTCCTTGTGCCAAAATATATTTTGTACCAAATTTTATCAAACTAAATTAAAAACTGTGATCAGCCAGCCAGACGGACGGACAGACATCGTTAAATCGATTTAGGAAGTGATTTTAAGTCGATCAATTTACTTTAAGGTGGGTGTTGGACAAATATTTATCAGCGTAGCAAATATCAGTACAAATCCAATATTGGATTGGATCCAAGCCAAGCCAAGTAATTTAGGCTTTCGAATTTATATACTTCAGCAAAACGTACTTATAAACGCTACCAGCTGAGGGTCGAAAAGTTCGAAGACTATCTGCGAATTTGATTATTATATTTGTTTTATCAAAAATCAATAAACTTTGTTAATTGTTTAGTGTATTTGTCGAGTTCGCATTTAAAAATTATGTCAAATTTGTTGTAATGTGTGCTCTCGCACGTAATAATATCGTCACTGCTTAAACAAAATAATAGAACGTGAAAAAATTTAAATATTTTGGGCATCAATTCGAAAGTACGAGTACAAGGTAAAATTAAAAACATTACAAAAAGAAAAAACTAATTAGTAAAACTTGATTAAAGTAAATTTGGTATAATCAATGGTATGTGATGTGATCGATAGGTTCCTAAGTTTGCGAAATTGTTTTTATGGAAGCTAGCATAGAGAATTTAAAACTCAATTTCCTGCCTGCATAGGTATATTTGTTTGTAGTATTCTTCCGAAATATGTTTTAAAACATCTTATTTGTCTCCCGCTCTCTCTCTCTCTTTAATATCGAAGCAGTGCTGCCATCCCCAATTTCGATTTTATATCCCCAAAAATATCCAATAAATAACATGTTAGGGTTTTTATATTTCAGCATTTGTTGTGAAATTTTCACAGCAAATTCAATTATTGCTTCACCAAAAAATTTGGAATTGAAAACGAGCAATATCGATTAAATAGGATCAGACAATCCAATAAATAACTTGTTAGGGTTGTTAAATTTTAGCATTTGTTGTGATATTTTCACAGCAAATTAAATTATTGCTTCACCAAAAAATTTTGTATTGAAAACGAGCAATATCGATTAAATACAATCAGACAACCTCGATGCTTTCAGATATTTTTGGAAATTGAAATTCGATACAAATAATTCATATACAAATCATCGTAACGAACTTAATGGTGGTCGTAATAACATCAATAGCATTAAATATTTATGATGTTATTCATAGGTTCAAACTGAATTGTAAAATATAATTAAAAAAAAATCAAATATTTAAATCCCTAAAAATTCATTTCCACCAAATCCCCAGATCCCCAAACCAAAAATTGTATACCCATTTGTCAAAAATGATACCCTATTTAGGAAAAAATCTCCTAAGCTGGCAACACTGTATCGAAGTTAAGGCAGAATTACAGTCTTATTCAGAAAAAATTAAAAGTAGACTTCAAATGTACTTTAAGAAAATTTTGTCTAAAAGCACACTTCAAACCTAATTTATTTTTTATGAATACGGCGGTTAGTCTTTACTTTCTGTTCCGTTCCGAATCAGCTGACTTGATTCTGTTAAATAGAAAATGTGTAGAAGTCTTTAAGCTGGAGGTCCACACCAAGCGTCTACGCGTTTCACGCGTTCTAAGCAACTGTCAAAAAAGTAGAATCAATGTAGTTGTATGAGTTAAGTTACACACTCAAAAGCGTAGGACGCGCTGACGCCTGAAACGCAAAAAGTTCGTTTATTTTCTACTTTTGAACGCGATGCACGCATCACAGTTGACATTGACAAATGCAAAGCAAATTTATTTTAAAGATGATGTCACCAGAAAAAATGAAATAACATTTTTTATATGAGTTTGACAAACAAACCGATAAAAAACTTCATATAAAAAAAATCAGCTGGGCATACGGCATTACCTCCAAAAGTACATATGTACATATAAAAAAAAATATTGACGCGATAAATCTTCGCATGTAACTTGAAATGCCTGACGCTCAAAACGTTTAGAAAGCTTAAAACGCGTTGACGTCAAAACGCGAGTTGTGGACCTCCAGCTTAAACGAACTTTTCGCGTTTCAGGCGTCAGCGCGTCCTACGCTTTTGAGTGTGTAACTTAACTCATACAACTACATTGATTCTACTTTTTTGACAGTTGCTTAGAACGCGTGAAACGCGTAGACGCTTGGTGTGAACCTCCAGCTTAATACATTGCATTGTGTTCGTAAATGCAACCGTGTAAATTATGACAATGTATTTTGTTCCTATTTGCAACACTATTGTATTTAATATGCAAGAAAAAGCAAGACCGGCATTCAAAAAAATTTAGATGCAAAATAAATACAACACGCAATACAATGGCGACGCAAGAGGATAAGTACATAAGCGAATATTCTTATAAATTAATATATTTCTATTGTATATTTATCTATTTACAGCAAAAAATTGACACATAATTACAAAAACCTATTAATAGATTCCAGATTGGAAATGGAAAAGTTTTTGGAATTCTCTTTGTAATTTTTGGTTCCTTTTGTAATCCAGCAAGTCGGTTCTTTTTTCTTGTGATTATTTTTGCAGCAGCTTGGAAGCCGGAGTTTCCATGGCCGCACAGAACAAAAAAATATTGCAATAAAATATTCTATTCTTCCGCCATTGTTGACTTAATTTTGAACAGTAATACAATGTACATATATAAATGTTCCTAAACGTTTATTGGGTTGCAAAGTATTAGTATACAACGTATTTAAAAAGTAACTACACAATGTACCAACTTGGTATTAATACTGTACAGCCTATACTGCTAATTTTTTAGCCAAATCTGTTTTCTTATGTTCGTTTTTTTTTTTTTTGCCCCAACTTTGGTTTAATGACAATATTGGCTGAGTGCTGCAAATCTTGTAGATTACAACACCGATATCGTGTGTGGCCAATATTTAACGAGATAATGGTGGTAAGAACTTTATCGATAAAAAGTTAAACGTGTTAAATAATCAAGTTAGTACTAGTATAGGTAATATATGTACATAGGTACATAATTATCTCTAAATTCTTTAAAAGCCATTATCAATTTCATAATAACACTAAAGTTGTGCCATTCAATGACACAAACGACGAGTACATATTAAATTAACATTTACGAGTATGTCCGAAATTTATATCTCAAAATTTTTCGGGGAAAAAAGAAAAAACCCCTATTTAATGAATAATCAATTTGTGGAACTGTTATGTATTTAAAGTCAAATAAAAGACAAATATACATACATATGTTTAAGTATGAGTAATGGCAAATCGTGCTCTTTTCTCGATTAAATGCTTATTAAGAAATTCTTTTTTTGAACCTTAAAAAAAGTTAAAAAAAGTTAATTTTCTTTAATAACAAGTACGAATATCGTAATAACATCAAGTCCGACCATATAACACCCTACATCTAGTATATATGTATGATATGGCCAGTTATGGACCATTCTCCACAAAATTAAAGGTAGTTGTGATTACGCTTCATTTGTGAAGAAATTTGTTTAGATAAGTGCATAAATCAAACATTTATGACCGATAAATCACTATTTCGGGAGAGTATTTGTATGGGGGCTAGGTAAAATAATGGACCGATTTCAACCAATTTCAATCTCAATCGTCCTTGGACTGAAAAAATATCATGAACAAAATTGTATCGAATTTTTTTTGAAAATTGCGAACTGTACTTTGCTCACAAGCTTTACATGGACAACCGGCAGACGGACAGACGGACATCGTTCAATCGACTCAGGAAGTGATTCTGAGTTAATAGGTATACTTTAAGGATTGACTAATATTAATGGTCATTACAAACATGCACAAATCCCATACACCCTCCCCTCTATGGAATGGTGGTGTAGGGTATAAAAATATGTTTGTTTTTTTATAGATCTTTTTAACTTTGCACAACATTTCAATCCACAATTTTATTGTCAAGAACTGCAATAAGTTCGCTTTAACTTTCGTTTGACAATAGCTAAATATATTTCAATTGACTGAAGCTGGAAAAGTTAGTTGTGTTTATATATTTGTCTATTATATTGGCAGAAAGCTAAATCGGGACAAAAAAAATTGGTGACGTCTAATGTTGGTTCCGGTAGCTGTTACAGCAGATACATTTTACATTTTTCTTATGCTTCATCAACCGTAATCCTACAGTTGTTGAATTTAATTTTTAAGTTATTAGGGTTTTAAGTTTTTAGATTTTCATAAAAATATTAAATGCTTATTTTTGTTTAAATGTTACCTAAGAATTAGTTTAAAAATAATTTGTTTTCAGTTGTTCATTTAATATAATAAAATATTTAAAGTATTGAGAGATTATTTTTCAGTTTGTAGACTTGGATTTGTTTATAATTTTTAATATAAATCTCTTTTATTAATGAGAGTTTTTCTTTAAAAATAATGTCACTAACGATTCAATTATTAAAAAATCTAAATTTGTTGAGAGAATGCATTTTTCTTTGTGAAGTTGTATTTTTCCTTTTAAAAAGTTGTTGGCAAATTAACATTTTTGTAATTTTAATATGAATGGTCTAGATTTAAGGCGTTTTACTCGATTTTTACAAAATTATTGACGAATTTAGATTTTTTTTTCTTTAAATAAAAAAAATCGATTTTTATCTTTTTAACAAAGTTCATATTAAATATTGATCATACAGATCCTTTTCTTGACAGATCAAACTCATTCATCAAAATCCAAATCCGATTTAACAATTTAAGACAATTTTAGTTTTCTGAGTTTGGACAAAAATATGATTAATCACAGAACTCCTTTTCTTTAAAATTGTTTACAGCTTTACTGATGATATTTTCGTATTAAAGATCAATCCATTGATTAGATATATGAGCGATCATAGATCTTTAGATATGAATTTGAACATAAATGCAGAAATATGAGTGATTACAGATTGATATTCTGTATTAATTTTCAAAGCCAATTTCTCCATGATTTTCTCAATATTCCATGGAACTAATGAAGACTTGTTGTAAAATGGGCAAATTCTCAGATATATTTTATTAAGTAGATTTGTATGTTTTATCTATAGGTATGGTCACTAGACCTGGAGTTAAAAACTTTTTTCGGAAACTTAAAATTAATGTAACAAATTTTCAGGCTGATCGGATAGTGCCAATCCGTGAGGTCAAAGGTCAAAATCTTAAAAACCTACCAAAATGTTCCTTTTTTGCATTTTATCAATTTTTTTAATAAGAAAATACTAACAAATATAATGTTTTTTTTTAATTTGTTTTTATTACGCCTATTATTTTTATTTTAAATCGATTAACAACTACCAAGTACTATTTATCAGCTTCGTTGTATGTTAAGTAAGCATCTGATAAAGTCAGTTATTAGTTTGACTTATATTTCGGCGGTTTCAGCCACAACAATAATGCATTTGGCGATCGGTTCCCCTTTACAAAATGCTTCGCTCTTAGGTCAATCTGACGGATCAAAGCGTATAAAATCCATACAAATTTCCAAACGAGAAAAAAATGTTTGTTTTGGTAGTCACAATTCTCGGATGTGAATAATTGTAATTCATCAATGTTTGCACACACTTTTTTAGAAGGGGTTTCCCTTCCCATTATCACCGATATGATTGTCGTTATCGGACTCTACTTGCAACGCAAAAATAATCTGTTTCTTTATTTCTGAGTCTATATTTGGAGCAAAAAAGGAAAGTGTAACTACCTTCTCTGATAAACACCACAGATCATTCCGAATTTTTTGCAATAGCACTGTAGATATATTTTTATAAAAATAGCTAATCATCATCATATGAATTGAAAATCTCTATTTGGCGCTTCAACTGCATTTCTGGTTCTGAACCACATATTACGAATCCATTCAATTGACTCGCAGAAATTTTAGAGTGTGGCTGGAAAATATACATTTTTAGACAATAGATGGCCTTGGACAAGCATCTTATCTTGCACGAGATGTCGCTCCAGGTGCACGAAATGTTATTAAATGCAAGTTGTAGGAGTTCTCTATAATCATGCCGAATGTGGACTTTAGCTAAATATAAAAAACAAAGGTGCTTGCATGTTCTTCGACAGGCATGACACTCAAAACTTGTTCATCCTGAATACAAGTGATGTATCCCTTTGAATTAAATGTGCTCCATTCTCGTGCAGAACGTTCAAAAATCGCCACCTCTGGGTTTCCGAAATTAATCACAAATACAGCTGTTAAGAGAATTTCTGCAATATGGAGGCGACAATCTAACCACAATAAACTGCGTTCCAGTTTGCGTTTCCACTAAGTTCCAGCACCATTATGAGGGCCAGTATTTGCAGCAGTTGTATCAAAGCATATCATTTTTAACGAATTTTGCATATTCATTTTTAGCAAACATTCGTAGACTGACGGCAGCACTAGTTCCATCTTCAATAATGGCGATAGCTCTCAATTTTCAACGTTCTCCGACGTAGGCACAATGGCCAAATGATCAACTTTATATTTTCCAGCAATTTCGGGAAGTAGCTTCCCAATCCAATGCAAAACAAATGTTTCAGTAAACTAAAAAACTTGAGCTCAAAGAAAAACTTGGCCAAAATAAAAAAATTTACCTTGAAATTGTCAATCATTTCTTGGCCATGACCCGACGAAATTTTTTACGTTGTTTACGCAAACTAGTGCAATTCAGAATAAAATCCTCATTATTGTAACCTAACGTTTTGGCAGTTGCCACTGATAAAGTGTATAGCAAATGAAAATGATATATTGCCAGCATCCATCCATCCATATAGAATTCTTCTTTCCACGTTTTTGAATCAGCTTATTGGATCAACTTGGGGTGTTATCATTCTTGATAACCCTTTGCATTTTTGCAACTTAGAGCTCAATTAAAAATTATAATATAAATGTATTTGATTTTGGTGGCATTGTACTTTACAGCGTTGTTACAGCTAATAACTAATTTTGTTCTAATTTATAGTTTTTCTAATTAAAAATAAATTATAAAATGCAAAAAAAGGAGTATTTTGGTAGGTTTTTAAGATTATGACATTTGACCGCATTATGGCACGGGTTGGCACTATCCGATCAGCCTGAAAATTTCCTACATCAATTTTGGCATCTAATCGCATATTTTCCTCGCTACCCACATTTTAAGTTCGAAAAAATAAAAAAAACACATATTAGCTGCGCCAGGTCTAATGGTCACACATGGCAAATATTTACTCAAAGAAACGTAACCACTCCAGCACAAATTTGTTGGACGTTGTTTACTTTTGTAAGAGTTTTGCAAGATCAAACAGCATAAAATAAAATAAGACTAAATATTTGTTGTGCTTTGGCCTAAATAAATAAACAAGTTCAAAAATATTTTATTTAGTGGTTACGCCTTTTTCTGGAAATATTTGTGAAGTGTGACCGTACCCTAAGTTTCAGTTTTAGATACAAACGGTTATAACTTACTAAATTTATTCACATCTGTTTGAAGAAATCTTGTTGAATTTAATGAAATACAATATGTTTGTAGAAGCGAACGCTTCCAATACGTTAACAACAGTGGTTCGAACCAGTTAAATTGGGAAATTAGGAAAATGTATAAATCATTTTTTAATCGTTTGTCAGATTTAGTCAAGGTGAATCAAAATTATTTTGAAGTACATACGTGTATGTATGTATAGGTACATTTAGGAATATATTGCTTTGCTGTTGTAATCTTATTTTTCAATGTTAATTTTCTTTAACTTGTGCCAATGCTTTTTTCAGATTAAGTCGATTTCAGTCGATACGATTTTCATACGATTTTCTCAATAAACTTTTAGTTTTTATGTTTAGTTTCTTTTTTAATCTTATCTAGTTGAACATTCAGTATTTGATTATAAAACTTATAATTGAAGTAATAATTTTTCTTAAATGCAATTTATAACAATAAATCGCTAGTTGATTTTATATTTCTTTTTATCTTAAATTTTTAAAAAAACTAATCTACTCAAACTGTTTAATTATTTGATTATTTTATATAGGTTGTGGTTGATTTTGTTTTATAATTTACCACCCAATGTCAAAGAATGAAATGATATGTCACATTTTAGGGGCATTTTATTTGAAGCAAGTGACTTTAAATGTGTGTTAGGGTGCTGTAGCTTAATTGGTTAGCGTATTTGATCATTAAGCATGAGATGGTATTTGTAGCCCAGGTTCGATTCCCAGCCACTACCACTCAAAAACAACATCAGTTTCTGATAATTATTAGTTTTCTTTCTATCCCATCATAACTAATATTTATCACAGCGCCCTCTTTTGGTGGTATAGCATTGAAACGCCACTGAAGTAAAATAATTAAAAATAAAGGCTATAAAATCAAGCTTTAAAAATAATGCGCCTACTTAACACCAGAGGCGCTGCAATGCTGCACTAAAACAAACATAATGTGCTATTGCAGAGTTGTGATATAAAGCTTTCTTCTACTTTCACCACCTTTACTTCTTCAATCTATCCCCTTTCCAAAGAATAGGCATATTAATTGACTGAGTGCTACTTGTCTTAAAAAAAAATACATGTGTATGTGATTTTCTATTAGTTTCTTTTTATGCTTTCAAATTAATAATCATAAGAACATACATATGAGACTATAACTATTCCAAACGTGTGTTTTAGGTACGTTTGCTGTTCTTAGCGATACAAGAAAATTGCAAAATCGTGACATTCTTAATCTTAAATATTTTATTTTCTATTCGATTAAATTAAAAGAATGGTGGCAATCTATTCAAGTTTTAAACACAAGATGTTATAAAAATCATTTTCAATATTCTACCTGAGTTAAGTTGGATTCAACCATTCGTTCTGAACAAAATATTTGTCGGTCAAAGTTTTTTTCATATGAAGTTTGACGTCTCTCTTTTTGAGAGAGAGAAAATATTTTTACGAATAACTTTCAGCTTGAATTGGTTTAATTTTATATTTTGTCTGGACAAAAATTAACTGAGTAGCCAATAGGTTACATATATTAACAATTTTGTAAATTATTTTTGAAAAATATTGACAATATTTTAAAATAATTTATTATTTGTTTTTTGACACTTAAAAAACCAAAGCAAAATATATCAATGGCCGCAGTAAACTAATCGATTTCGTTTACATAAGGCAGCTTTTATTTGCCAAAAAAAAATCGTTCGAAATGGGTGCATCGTACTGCAAAACACTCTCAGTAAAATAATTTTTCTCCGGACAAAACTTCCGTTCAGAACAAATGGGTGAATCCTTTAGATTTAGATTTCTTAAGCCAGATCCCCTGTATTAAAATCATTATTTCCTAAAGAAAAATATTTAAAAATATGGTATAAATACATTTACATAGAATCCTTCACAAGTTTCTAACCGAACCTAGTTTTAATGATGAAGTGTTGCTTACATTTAGAGTAAATACTCTCCATCTAATATAGTGGCTCATAGCTTATTTTATACAGTACATTTAGTGAATTTTTCAAAGCTCCATAAATAGAAAACTAACAGGAACTTAAAAAAAGAAATTAGAGTCATTCTAATTTATTTTAATTTATTTCATTGCAAAAATTAACATTTTAAATATATTATAATTAAAAAAACCAAAAATGCTCGTTTTTTTCACGTCACAGCTTTTTTTATGGAGGCACGTATGTATGTGTTTCGAAAACTAGTACTTCTTTGGAATCGTCAAATAACAGAATAATTCCTTTGTTTTGACTATGCATTTATTAAAATAACTAACAATTTATTATATATTATCGTTAAATATTGCTATTTACTTACAATGTCAAAAAGTATAACATAAAATTGAGATAATACTTTTCAAATTCTTATCACGTGTCTAAGTCAAAAGAGATTAAAAAAATAATAATATTATCACTAACAAAGTCATAAAGTCCATGCACGCATCCATCAAGGTCACCACTACATGTAACGACACGAGGCAATTGACTAAAATCTCAAAACTAGATATATGAAAGACCTTAAACAAAGGATTAAGGGCTAATTAATTTTTTAACATGAACGGCACAAAAAAAACCCGTAATACATTTTCCGTATAGATAAACCCATACATACATATACACAACACGTTATTAAAAAGCTTTTGATAATACGTCTTTAAGTTTAACCTATACGAAATATTTGATACAATATTGGCGAACAGAGGTTCTACATAAGGTGTCAATTATTTTTACTGTGAACCCAGTTTATTCTTCGTTTACAGTAGACACTAACCGCCTTATTCAAAAACGATTATTAAATTTAACAAACGTTTATTAAGCAAATTTTTATATGCAAATCTGTCTTAATAAACGTTTGTTAAATTTAATAATCGTTTTTGAATAAGGGGGTTAATGATTTGGTTTACTGCTCATGTGATTATGCCCACAATCTGATAGATCGATATCAATATCGAAAATGATACGCGCAGGATCTGAATTTAGTCTGAAAATTATTGCCATATAAGGTCTACTTAAGAATATCACCACTATACACACATTGAACTGTATTCAGGGGCCAAGTTACCGCATTCGATATCGAGTAAAATTGATTGTAATTTTCTTATTTGAGATTATGGCATTTGATATCGAGCAAGAAATTTAGTACATTTTTTCATAATTTCGATATCGAAATCATTTTTCGATACGATAGCTCATTCGATCACGAATACGGTAATTTGGTCCCAGATTAAAATCTCAAAGTATCAAATTCAGTCTCTTTGTTGTTTTTGTTATTTTTTTCTTTTTAAGATGTGTGAATGCTGGCGATCCATATGTCTGCAAATTAATATTAGCACAAAAAGAAACAAGACCGAAAATACATCAGGCGTAACATATTCCTACAATTTCATACACATTATTTTTATACCTATTATACATTAGACTGGCGCCAAAAAAGAAAACTTGACGAAACATAATTTTATGAAAATGTTTGTTCTAGTGTTAACCAGTGCTGTTCTAGATCTTAATACAAAAATATCCTTATTATTCGTTCAAATAAATATGAGTGAATCCTGAAAAAATATTTGTTCAGCTAAAGATAGAAGGGAAAATGGTAATAGTAACATAATCAAATTAAAGTTTGGTTGTAAAACAAACCAAAGCAACAAACAAACAAATGAAATTTGTATTTTATTGAAAGCAACATTATTATCAATTTCAAATACGATTATGTGTTAATTTACGGTTTAACTACCACTAAGTTTCAATGCTAATCGAGTGACTGGCATGTGACTGGCAGACTTTTCGCAACTATAAATAAGTCCAGCCAGCAGTATTGAAATGTTTATCAAAAACCTGCGTGTAATATACGATCCAATAAAAGCAAGTATTGAACTTTGAGTTGTGATTACATATGTGCTTTTGTTTTGTATTTTTTTTTTATACTTATTTACAATTAAAAAAAAAAAAAAAAACTTAATTACAAACACTAATACATTCTCAAACATTGTATGTATACTTATACTATGTACATAAAATTAAATATCTATCTACATAATTGTACTAAGAAAGTTTAACTAATTTAGAAGAGACGCATAACAGCCATGACAAGAGCCGATGCAATCAGTAGTGCGGATGCTGCCAGACTTGAACTGCCATCACCACCATTATCATTTTTACTGGCACGATAGAATGAAATCCATGACATGAGAGGTTCTCGATTGTCGGTAAGCCATTCGAAATTATCGGCAATTGTTTCTTTCACATCAGTTTCCAGTGTAGACTTAACATGTTCGCTATCCTTGACTTTAGTCACCAAAGCTAAGAGTTTCTCCTCTTGTTTTTTGTTGACCACATAGGAAGCCATACCGCGAATATCATCATCCAAGGGATTGGAGCCACCGAAGCCACTCTTCAAATTGCCATATTCATTCCAGTTGTCGTTCAAGAATTCAATACAGGCCAAAAGACCCACCTCGCCACGAGAATAGGCCGGACTGAGTAGAGTGTAACGTTCTTGTTTGAGCAATTTATTGGTCTCGTCAATGGAGCTCTCGATGAGTTTCTTAATGTGATTTTCGTTTTGAGAACAGCCCAAAGCTGAAATAAGTAAACGACGCAAAGCTTGATCTGAAGAATCCATAAGTTTGTTGTAGACAAAGTTGAATTCTTCATCGCCAGATTGCTTGAGACCATTGCAATAGATTGGTGTTTGTAGATTGGGTTCAATGGGTGTATTATCCTTCACTAATGCCTTCAATTTGTTATTGGTTTCTTCTAAACAGTCTGTAACGTTGGCCAAGCAGGCCAAATTAATCGCCACATTGCGGGTGTATTTTTGATAATGATGCTCGCCAGGAATATCGTTGACACCCAATTTCTCGTAAATGGGGCCAATTTGTTCAGCTACAAAGTATTTAAAATCATCATATTTGGCATCACCACTCAAATAGCGGTTGTAGGTGGTGATAATGCCATTGGCTGTTGACCAGGCAGCGTATTGATCTTCTTTTTGCAAATAAGTCAACATTTTCAAGACTATGGCATGATCCAAACGATTGGAAGCACTTAGGCGGTAGGCATCATGCATCAATTGAGCACGATTACGAGGATGAATCCGGTAGGGTCTCTCAATCAAACCGTCTGTGATTAGATTCCAATTGTCTACATCATAAGTGATACGATAATAACCAGTCGACTGTTTATTGAGTATCAACCAATCATTCTTGGCAATTTTAACATCTTCAACATTCAATTCAGTAACATTCAACAGATAGTGTGTAGCTTCAGTATTGCGAAAGTCGGGATTCGAAGCAGCAGCATAATTAATGGGAACATACCAGGTTTTGTTGTCTTTGAAGGTCTCATCGTTGTGGAAAGCTTCCTGTTTAATTGTGAATGTACCATCAGTATAGTTACGTGTAACAGTTAACAAAGGATAACCACCCTGACGTGACCAAGTGCCCATCATTTCGCTAATAGTGGCGGGAATTTTGTAATTTTCCTCTTTGGCAGCAGTTTGGATGGCAGTAAAAAGATCCTCTTCTTTGGCGGCGCTATATTGCCTGTTGGAATAAAGCAGGGTTTAATTATAATCTTTGTATACTTTTCTATATGTAAGTCTACGGTACTTACTTTACAGTCAAATAGTTGTGTAAACCTTGTTTGAAAACCTTGTCTGTCAAAGCATTGTTCCACATGTACAACACAGAACCAGCTTTGCCATAAGAAACTGAATCGTAAATGCTAGAAATTTCATTGGGTTTCTGCACGTAATGGGTCATGGGCCTGGGAGAATTACTGCCATCTCTGGTCAAAGCAGTTTGATAGTCGCTAGCATGGAATTCTTGCCATACACCCCATTCAGGATAAGCCTAAAGAAATTTTATTGAACAGATATAAATAAAAAGCATTGAAAGAAATCTTCAAGTGTATTTACATCATCCAAAGCTTTGTACGAGAATAAAGTGGCAAAACCTTCTTTCAGCCACAAATAAGTCCACCATTGAATTGCCACATAATCACCAAACCATTGATGACAGATTTCATGTGCCGCAATATTAGCAATATTGGTTTGAGTGTAGACTGTGGAGGTGTCCTTATTGTACAGCAAATATTCCTCACGGTATGTAGCTAAACCCCAGTTTTCCATGCCACCGGCAGCAAAATCGGGTATGGCAACTTGATCCATTTTAGGCAACATAAATCTAACGTCATAGTATTCCGATAAACGTTCCGTAATCAACATGCCAGACACTACAGCCCATTCGTGTCCATGCTTTGCACTGGGACGAGAGTAGACGCGTTGTGGCAAGCCGTTCAAAGTACCTTCGGTGTATTCAAAATCGGATACAATAAAGGCCACTATATAGGAGGGTATACGATCCGTGGTTAAGAACACTGTTTTGCCTTCACTAAGAGAGAAGAAAATATTAATATAAATATTAAATTAAATTAACACTTGTCTAGCTACTAGGTGAAGTAGTGGGTAGTTAAGTAAATTTACCTGGACAAGGCTTCGTTGACTGGCATATTTGATATGGCTGAATAGGTGGGACTGTGATGTATGGTGATGGTGAAATTGGCACGTTTAGCTGGTTCATCATAACAGGGGAAGGCATGACGGGCATCAGTACTTTCGAATTGTGTTGTGGCCAAGTAACTGAAATTATTTAAAAAAAAATCCAGTTGAAATTTATTGTGTGAAAGTTGTGCTAAAAGTACCTCACAGTATATTTGTCTAAGCTAAGACTGAGCGATGCTGAGAGCAAACATTAATAGTTTTATAATTTTTAGGGAGTTTCCTTCAGGCTAATTTGGTCAAATGTTTGTTTCCAAACGTAAATAAAAAACTTGTTCGATTTTTATTTTTTATTTTATTTACCCAACGTTTCGTTAGTTTTATTCTAACTTCTTCAGGGGTCTCGTTCTAAATAATCTAGTGACAAAATTTATTAATAGTTTTATTTCAAATTTAAACCATTCAACCAGACATTTTGTTAATTTAATATACATATGTACATATTTAATTATTTGATTGCACTTTTTTCCTCAAGTGTATTTCATTCTTATTTCTTCTGTATTACGCATACAGTTTACTTACCGTTCTTTTCCATTATTATCGGTATAGGTGGACAAATAGAATCCACCATTATCATCACGCAATTTAGCACTATAAACTATAGTCAATTTCCATTTAGTTTCAGCCGCAAATGGAATATCACCTTTACGTTTCAATGTTAAAAATTCACGTACTAATTCATATTCCCACAATAGTTCTTCCGTTTCACCAGTAGACGGATTGGCAATTGTCACTTTAAATTCCTGATCGAGTTTACGCGCATGCATAACAATTGTAGTGGTGGGCTCAACTACCACAATATCGATAATCACTTCACCCTTAAAGGGTTTATCGCCTGTATGAACATTGGTGGTCAGTGTGATGTCATAGTGTTCCGGATAGGTTGTATTAGGTAGACGATAGTCTAAGGCTTCGGCAACCGCTTCTGCACGAGCATTAGGATTTTCCAAACGAACACTATTATCACTTTCCACTAAAATAGGCAAACGACGTGATGCCGACTCTACCGTGCCGGCGAGTAAAAAGGCTGTTAAGGCCAAAACACCAATTGACGATAATTTCATGTTGCTGATCGTTCAAAAACAACATGCGTTTAAATTCTAAATCAAATTCTAGGCACCATTTATAAACATTTACTATTATCACTGCTATAACCACTCTTCAGTTTTATATTATAAAATTAATCATTATCTTTGCTAATAAATGTAATATTTGCAATGGAAGTGCGATAAAATTATTTAATCTATTAATTTTTTTTTTTTTTTGTGTGACGGTTATAAATATTTTAACTGGACGATTTTAATATAGAAATTTATGATTAAAGACTGACTGATATATTTTATAAAACTTACATTTATTTCAATAATATGTTTTAATAATCTTAACTGATAAAGTTTTTTTATTTAGTTTAGTACATATTTAGTAAATTTAGTACAGGTTTTTTAGTGCTGGTAATTAGTGTCTTGGAAACTGAGAATATTTTCGCAAACGATTCATTCGTAATAAGCTGAAAATTTTGCAGCCAAAATTAAGTCTTAAAGTTATATGAAAAATCAACTGCCTTTCCAGGAAGACGATGTTCAATTTTCTTTTATCCAGATGCATTAGCGCAAAGTAAAATTGTTACTCTATACTCACCTCCTCAGGAGGAGAGTATCCATTATTTAGAATTCTTAATGCTAAAAATTTGGTCGTTCACTCGATCGATCGTAAAGTGATATTTGTTATACTAGGCTTTTACTATATTCTGAAATATTTTTAATTGATTAAAGCTTTTTATACCCTACACCATCCTTCCCACTATGGTTGTTGCAGATGTTTCTAATGCCCATTAATATTAGACCAACACCCACCATAAAGTATCACTTTCTGAGTCGATTTAACGATGCCCGTCCGTTCATCCATGCAAGCTTGTGCGCAAAGTACAGGTCGCAATTTTGCAGATATTTTAATAAAAGTTGGTACATTGCATCTTGCCGGTCCAAGGATGGCTGGGATGTAAAAGGAATGAGATGGATCCATTATTTCATTTAGCCCCCATACAAATGTCATCCCGAAATAGGGGTTTATTGGTCAAAAATGTTGATTTATGAACGTCTCCAAATAAATTTCAAACACAAAAAATTCGTGCATGAAGTCTAAACACACTAACAAATTTTATGCAGACCGGTCAATAATTGACCATAGCTCCCATATAAGGCCAATACCGAAAATCTCTTCAAATAATTTAACTCTCTTAAATATGTTTCATATATACACAAATCATTCATACCAATTTTATGATGATCGGTACATAATTAATCATAGTTCCATATAAGGCCCACTTCCGAAAATCACTTTGACGACCAAATAAAGTTTAACACAAATAAATTTCATATATACAGAAATCATGATAACTAATTTTATAATGGGCGGTCCATAATTAGTTAAATCTCTGATATAAGAACCCCTTTGGAAATCACTTTGACATACATAAATCTTTTAAAAGTGATTATATCGAGTTAAAATTTAACACAAACAATATTGATATGCCCAAGTCATGTCACAAAATTTTTAGATGATCGGTCCATAATGAGTCATATTTGCCATTTCTGAAAAACTGTTTTTGCACAAATACTGGTTGAGGGTATTATAAGTTCCGTAAGAAGCGATTTTGCTGATTTTTAATTTAAAATTTTATGAAAAATAACAAACATTTGTCATATCAATATAATTAGATATGTTATCAGTAAATATAAATTGTGTTTTGTAATTGTTGAGGTGCTCCAAAATTTAAGTGGCCCCTAACTGTTTCAAAATTATAACGTTTTTAAAAGATATTGACACGTTAATTATAACTCAATTTTAGAATACTCAAAAAAAAAAATTATTTTGTTTAAATGTTAATATTTTTAATATTTTTAGGCATTAAAAGCCAATATATCTCGCACTATATATGGTTGTGTAGGGTATAATGATATCGGACATATGTCTATCATGACCACGCATACCTATACAATACATAGGTATGTATGTCGATTCTTTTATCAACTTTTTGGCAAAATGGCGTTAAGAACGTCACGAATTTTGAATTTCGATTGGCTCAGGTTGTTCGTAAATTATTTTTTAGAATTTTTATGCGAGGTTCCTTTAAATAAAGGGTGGTTAAATTGTAAGGGCCGATGTTGAATGTGAACCACACCTAAACGCCAAGCTTTTTTCCGAATTTTATTTGACATTTCTCTATTTCAGACTTACTCAATTTGAACCATGGAGAGATACACAATCCAACAACGTGTTAAAGTTATCCAGACTTATTATGCAAATGGGCGTTCAAATCAAAATGCATATCGTGCACTTCGTGATTTTTTTGGTCAATTTGATCGTCCAAATGTGCGTACAATCGCAAAAATCGTGGAAAAATTCGAGCAAACCGGGTCTGTAGAAGATGTGAAAACACCAGTGCATCCTCGTACAGCTCGTACTGCAGAAAATATTGCTGCTGTTCGCGATAGTGTGGCTGAAGAGCCGTCCACCTCAACTCGTCGTCGTGCTCAACAATTGCACCTCTCACGCTCGTCGTTGATGAACATTATGCATAAAGTCTTGCATTTACACGCTTACAAGGTGCAATTGGCTCAAGAACTAAAGCCTCTTGACCATTCCAAACGTCGTGAATGGGCAGAATGGTGGCAAGAAATGGCAACAGTGGATGATCAATTTTCGAAGAAAATCATCTTTACACATTTTCACCTCAGTGGATTCGTCAATAAACAGAATTGCCGCATTTGGGCGAATGAGAATCCAAGAGTGATTGTCGAAAAACCAATGCACCCACAAAGAGTGACTGTTTGGTGCGGTTTATGGGCTGGCGGCATCATCGGGCAGTTACTGTGAATGGTGTTCGCTATCGTGAGATGATAACGAACTTTTTATGGCCCGAATTGGAAGATATGGATGTGGACGATATGTGGTTTCAGCAGGACGGTGCCACTTGCCGCACAGCTAACGAAACAATGGCTCTTTTGCGCAACAAATTCAATGGCCGTATTATCTCACGTAATGGCGATGTCAATTGGCCGCCAAGATCATGTGATTTGACACCGTTGGACTTTTTTCTTTGGGGTTATTTGAAAGAAAAGGTGTACGTCGATAAGCCAGCAACAATTCAAGAGCTAAAGGATGAGATAATTCGGCACATTAACGGCATAGAACCTTCATTATGCCTCAGGGTCATCGAAAATTTGGCCCATCGGATGGAGGTGTGCCGCCGTGGTCGCGGCGCCCATTTGGCTGGTATTTTGTTCCGTACATAATTGAGTAATACCAATATATCATAATAAAATAAAATTACAATAATTTCCTAAATAGTTTGTGTTTTATTCAAAATCAACATCGGCCCTTGAAATTTAACCACCCGTTATAGTCGTAGTCGCTTCACAGTTTTTCATAAATGGGCGATATAGGATAAACATATGTACTATTATGAACAAATCATCTAAAACTTTAGTGTCATTTTATATAAAAGCTTTGACTAATTATGTACCACCGTTATTAGATTAGTCATGATGGATGTATACTCGTATGTGAAACTTACTTGTACTGAATTTGTATTGAATTTTATTTGGATACTTACAAAACTTATTTGTAGCGAAATTTATTTGGACACGCGCAGAAATCAAACATTTATGACCGTTAAACTCCTATTTCGTGAAAATATTTGTATGGGGGCTAGGAGAAATAATGAAGCGATTTCAAGCAATTTCAAGTCCAACCATCCTTGGGCCTAAAAAATATTATATTACATATATCTTAAATATGCGACCTGTACTCTACATACAAAGTTTAGATTGGCAGCCAGCTAGGCAGACAGATGGACTGACATCATTAAATCAACTCAGGAATTGATGCTAAGTCCTCGATCCTTTATCATTTTTTTTTTTTTTAGAAATCCAACATTAGTCATGTTTCATCATACTCATACACCAACTCTACCAACAATTCCTCTTCAGGCAAACTTGCCACACAATATGTATTGTGACTTCATCGGTTTAGGATTTTTCTCCTGTATTTATGTTTGTGGTGAGTTTGATGTTATAGTGTTCCGGATAGGTGTCATTAGGCAGACGATGCTCTAAGTAATACTCCTTACTTCCTTCAGAACCTTTATGAGCTTCAAGATTAACTAAAGCAGGCCCCTAAAGCCAAATTGTAAATATTTTCATATTGCTGATCGTTTTGTACGATCACGAACAGTTTAGTTTTTGTCCAAGTGTTTGCTTCTTTTGATTTTTACTATTGTAAAATTTTAAAAGCTGTAAATTAAATTTCTTTGTTTTAGCTTCTTTCACAAGTTAATGACAACTATTTAAAGTGTTTCTAATAAACATTGTTACAACTTTTTCAATAAACACATACAGTTTTATGGCAATTTTTTTAATTTTTCATCAGATTCGTTACATCCCAGCATACCATTCTAGGAGCGCTCCGAAAAAGGAGTCAGAAAAGAGTCCAACAAAAGAGCATTTTCGGAGCTCTCTGACAAAGGAGCTAGAAAGGAGTCCAACAAAAGAGCATTCTCGGAGTGAAAGAAAAAGTTGGTTGTTACTGTCCTGAGTCGGCACGCAGTATCACTCAGAAATTCCACTTAATTATGTCTGTACCAAAGCGTTGTTGTCCTGTTATTTGTGCTTTGAACAAAAAAAAAACAGCTGTACCACACAAGAATAAAATAAAAAGAAAAGACTCTTTTCTGTCATTATCTAAGAGCCCTTTCAGAGCCCAGAAAACCCTCATAAAAGACTCTTTTCTGACATTATCTAAGAGCTCTTTAAGAGCCCAGAAAAGCCCTCATAAAAGACTCTTTTCTGACATTATCTAAGAGCTTTTTCTGACGTACCATTTTCGAATGTGATGACTCTCTTTCTGAAGGTTTTCGGAGCAATAATGATTGTTTTTTGGGCTCATAAAGATCATGAACGCTCCGGAAAAGGTGTCAGAAAAGACTCTTTTCGGACTCATATGGTTTGCTGGGATTACATCAAATTTGTACAAGTATAAGTCGCAAGTCATTTCATTTGTAATTACTATAAAGTTAATTTGCGAACTTTTCAATTGCACTATATATTATGGATTCTTTATTAATATATGCAAATCGATGTCTACCTGATGTACAAAAGTTAGACATGTTAGATGAGATGTCATCGCAGTAAATTTTGTGTATATGTTTTTTACCTCAAGTTTTAACACAAACCTTTTTATTCATCATTATCGATGAAAGCTCACTCAAGCGCTTGAATATTGACAGTTTACTGCTGCATTTGTGGAATAGAAAACTTTCTCATAAGAGTTCTTCTAAATATGGTTATTCATTTGTTGTTTTTATATCCTCCACAAGTGGTGAATAAGGGTATACTCGTATATGTGAGATTGTCATTTCGTGTGAAATATTGACAATATTCATCTGATCCTTATGAAATTCTAAGTCAATTGAGCTATGTCCGCCAATCTGACCGCCTTTCCGTCTGTGTAAAACACTCTCACATCCTAAATACACAACTAAACTAAATTAAATTTCCAGAAAAATATTTTATAGTTTATCGGAAAGGTTGGTATGTATTGATAATCAGCAAAATCGGTATACAGAACCAAAGTTAAGAACCAAATTATAAAACAACCACCGTAAAATACAATACAATAGCTTAAAATTTATTAAAAATTAATATAATTTAATTAAATTACTTAAAACAAACGGGATACAGCCATAATGAGAATAATAATCTTCATTATCTGTGCGTAGTTCACAACTATATTCCATTTGGAACCAGCTTCAGAATTAGCTCCAGTTACTCTAGTTAAAGTTAAGAGTTCACGTAACTTAAATTTTCTGTTGCACCATTGACTGGATTTATAAGAGTTGTCTTGCAGTTCTTGAGCTGGCAAGCATGAATAACGATTGCGTTTGTGTTTCAATCACCACAACATCAATGGATACTTTTTCCTTAAAATCCTTTTCGCCTGTCTGAACATTTGCGATGAGTTCAATGTCATAATGATCTGGATAGGTTTGATTGGGTAGACGATAATGGCGATATTCTTCGGCATAGAATTTTCTTGTGCTGCACTATCGTCATACTGCTGTGGTGGTGAAAAGAGTGAAGCTAAACCGGCGGCTACAGCCACATAGAAAAATAAAATAACTTGTTGGCATCTGTATAACAGCTATGTTTTGTTCTAGTTTCTAATTTATAAATTTCAACATTATTTAGGGGCAATTAGACATTGCTATTATCTAAGGATTCATAAAAATCAATAGTATCAATAAAAAATGGTTGAAAATGAGAGCAAAGCTCAGTACGATACTAGCAAATTATAGTAACTGCAATTACCAAGAAAAATTAGAATATACTATAAATTACATAATAAATTACTATAAATTACAACAATATGAAAAGATCTGCAGCATACAATTGAATATTAAAAAACAAAACTCAATTACAACTCCAGAACAATTCACACACACAGGAAACTAAAATCCCTTGATTATTTCCTCGCAGATTATAATAAAATGAGAAGTCACATACAATTACAAGCCCCACTAATTAAGAACACCATATACTAAACTTTAATAATAAAGCTATAATATATGTATGTATATACTTGCTATAATATCATTTCAAGCAAACAATTTATCAACATCACCAAAGAAGAGCTATTCTGACAGTAGGTCTGAAATAGCTTTTTCCTGTAAGTGTCAACAGAGAAATCAAACACCCTTAATGAAACCAACAAATTGTTGTAAAGCTTTGATACTCTGTTAAAAAAAAACCAAAATTCCAATACAGGCGTTAACTCGGAAATTTTTATCTAACTATTCCTACTGGATCTACGAAATTGAAATAATTCAACCCAATACACCGGTGCTTTTACTATACGGTCACATTTACAAATATTTACTCAAACCAACGTAACCACTTGTTTTACCACAAATTAGTTTGACGCTGTTTACTCTTACAAGAGTTTTGCAAGATCAAACAGCATAAAATTGTTATGAGTCGATCGTATTGCGTGACTATATCGAGATTATGGAATTGAATGATTCCATATGCGGATCGCAGATTTTCACACAGTTTGTCAAATTTCAAACTAATTTTCTTGTCAAATTTATAAATGAATGTTGAATTAATATTTTTTGTTCTCTATTTCGTGCTGACCATGGTACATTTAAACAGATAAAATTATTAGGAGTGCCATTATTTGAAAAAAACTATATTTTAAATTGTGCTTTGTTTGTATGTTTTATCATTGGTTCTATCATGGGTTAAAAATCAGTTTCCTGCAATTATACATTATTTATTGGTTTTGTGCAAATATTAAGGACTCTCTTTATTATTATTATTATTATTATTATTATAACATTATTATTAATCTTAAATTTTTTTATTTTTCTTCATTGTTATATATCTAAACAATTGTATTAATATTATTGAATTATTAGTAGTACTGCTAATTTTGGCCCCATGGGCTTGCGGCATATTTTTTGAAATAAATAAAAAAAAAATAAATTAAAATTAAATATTTATTGTACTTTGGCCTAAATAAGAGAAGTTTTTTTTTTTAATGCATAAACGAGCTCAAATATATGTTATTTAGTGGTTACGTCTTGCCAAGAGTGACCGTACCGTAAGTGTAGGAAACTCCACAAGAGACATAATCGAAGAATTTTGAAACATATCATGACACAAATAAAATCAAATTTTGCTATATTTTCAGTGCAAATATTTTTACTTCAAAAAGAAAAAATTCCAATAGACAAAATGTTATCTAAACAACAACAAAATACCTTAAACAGTTTTTTTTATGAAAATTATGTAGCGATTATAAATTATAAAACGATCATAAAATTTTGTCGCGCTTTCTTAATTGTTTTTCATGACATATTTCAATTGGGTGAGAATTTTTTATTAATGAGCATGAATTTGTGCGCTAAATTGTTGTTTATTTGTTCTGTATGGGTGGTAAACGGAGCGGTGATTAAGAAATCTACTGCTGACTGGATTGCGGAGAGTAGATAAAGTTGTGTTACTATTTATTTTATGATATATTATTTTAAAATTGCATTAAGCGAAAATGAAAAATAACTAAAGCGTTTTAGTTTAAAGATAATGTTAAACATTTTTGATTTGTAGTTATTCTTTCTTTCCTGAAACATGTACGTGTACTATATAGGGTGTTTTTTTTTTGAAGATGTATAGAGCTCTAAGTTGGCAACTCTTTTTTAATTGGCCGCCATTTTGTCAGCTGTTAAGTGATTTATCTTTAGTTTGATTTGGCATATCAACATAGACTGACGCTTGAACAACGCTTCCAAATTGTGCTAATTTATTTTGAAAATCATGGTTCTGTTCGAAATACATATCGAGGGTGACAACATTTGCCGCTTTATTGCCGATATACGGTCACAAATGTAGGAAAATGTCATCGAAAATTGGACCTCAAGGTTAGACTACGTCTCAGCCAGCCGTGGCGGTCATATTTCTTAACTTTATAAATTATCTCCTATATTAAACTTCCAATCCTATCTATTCTTTTGAGACAAACCAAGATCTTAAGACAATCTCAAAATGGGGTTGTGCGAACAGAGTCGACTTTAACGCACGTAAAACTCAATGTTATATATTAACACACAAACACACGACAGATCATGTTGCTTTAACTGTTTTTATGAGCGGTGTAAATATTAAAAATTCAAACGCTCTTAAATTTCTAGACATGAGAATCCAGTGTGATGTCCGCTAGACCAAACACATTTCTCAAGTGTCAAAAGAAGCGTTTAAGTGCCTTGGTTTTTTAAAACGGTGTAGGAAATATTTCACTTCATCTGATCTCCATACCATTTACACCACCTATATTCGACCGAAAATGGACTAAAACTCTCATGTTTGGGCCGGTGCCCATTTTGTAGTTACTCGACCAGAAAAGGGCGAAGATACTTATCGATGACAGTAGGGTATCCAATTCTATTAATTTAGTGGAGCATCGTCGCAATGTGGGTTGTGTTTCACTGTTCTATCGATGCTGTAATGGAAAGTGTTCCGCATGAAATTACAGAACTTGTTCACGAAACACGTAGTTTTTGCGTGATACACGTTCTTTAGTCAGAGCCCTTCCATTCATGGTCGGCTGGACAGTGGATCGTACAACGCACTAATTCGTTCTTTAGCCGTACTGTTCGTATGTGGAATAAACTACCAGCAGAAGTATTCCCTATCACTTTCAATATAGGAAAATTCAAATCAAATGTTCACAAACACTACTCCCTCTATCCGCCCTCCCATAACATATTTTCCTAGTTCCAACATAATGCATTGCAAGAGTAGGAGTCGTCCCCTGAGTGCCAGTCCAAGCAAAAAAAAAAATATAATGCCAGAAGATTATCTTTCGAAGAAAGTAGATTTCATGTCAATTTAAAAAACCGTCTTTGTTTTATTTCATTTCAAAGTTCTATACATTTAAAAAAAAACACCCTACATATCAGTAGTTAAATAAACAGTTTATTTTGCAATTAATCAATGGAGCATAAAACTGTTAAATTACTTTAATTTTCCAAATAACTTAAAATGTACTTTAGGATGAAAATGAAAATAAACCTGCATGTGCTATAGTGTTTTCAATTTCGGTTAACCGATTAACCCAAAAACTGGTTTTTGGGGAAATTTACGATTTTTAGCAAACCGGGTTTCCGGGCTTGATTTTCCCAAGTGAAGCTAAATAAACGTCTGTAAAAGTGAAATTCGATCAAATTGGCGTACACTTGATACGGCCGATTTCAGTTCAGTTTCCAGCAAAACTGAATTGTGGAACGGCAGAAAGACAGATGCTACACTTAGTTCTGTCATGGGCTTCACACGTTGCATTGAGCCGTGTGCGATCATTGAACGGCTTACGAATCGATGCACTACAATGCGAAAAATTAACTAACTGTCTAAACCGTGCAATATTAAAGCATTGGGGCGCCCATACCAACCTGAACTTAAAAAAAAACATGACTGCCGTGAGTACATTTTAATATTTCAGAGCGAACGAAATACAACCAATCATATTTAAAGCTACGAATATTCAATAATTGAGCATTTTGTTTCATAACAACGCGGCCCACGCTTTTCTTTAAGGGATGTGTGAGGTTTTTTCCATTTTGATTTAAAAGTTTTTGTTGTTTGAAATGTTCTTATTTTTTGACTTTTAGTCAATTTTTTTAGTATTCATATTTATTTTGTGTTCACAACTGATCAATATATTAAGGTAAAGAAAAGCGTTTTTAAAATTTTTTTTTTTATTTATTTATTTTTAATTCATTTATTTTTTTGAAAACTCAAAACATCTGAAGCCTTTAATAATATCTGTCCTTCCTCAACCAATTTTATATTCCAAAATTCAAAAATTGACTTTGGTTGACAATCCATCTTCTTATTTAAAGTTTATTTATTTATTTATTAAATTTAATTGCAATTATATAAATTTGTTTTTATTTATAAAATATGTTTTTCTTTAACGTTGACCTACATAGGAGCTCAACAATTAAAATAAAAAGTGTTATTTGTTTGTCAATATTAAATTGTTATTAATTATTGTTAAACTATTTAAATTAAAATATACGACTATAGAGATTTCCAGCTAAACGAAAAATTTGCCCAAAACGTTGCGCTCCACCGTTGTGCTGCTGCACGGCCACCATGGAAGCGGCATATGTTGTTGGTGGCATTTGATTTTCCAACAACCATTTGTGTATATCGTTGCCAAATTTCTCCAAAAATGATTCACTCATTTTTACTTTCTTGCCAATTTTCGGCGAATCAATCGGGATCAGATTGGTGCTGTATTCGTCACCCATCGATTTCAGTTCACGCATAATTTTCTGATGTAAATCGTAAAACTGCAATAAAGTGTTAATGTGTGAAATATTGTTTGTCAAGTAATATGTATAAGCATGTAAAGTAAAACAATTGTCAATTTAGTAATGAATACTTAAAATAAAGGATTCATTACCAAAAACAAACGCATTTTCCAAATGCATACCTACCTGGCTACGTCGATGTGTTGGCACAAACTCCGAAATTCTATTAAATATATCTACAAACGAGGGTGATCTCACCAAAGTCTCATGATGTTGTGTAATATACTGCCAAATAACACTACGAGCCATCATATTTGTACGGAACAGATAAACAACATAAATTAAACTTTCGCTTTGATTCGGTATGAATTGTGTGGAATTGGCACCAAAAACAATATCCAGATAGTAACGTATTTGTTCAGCATTTTGGGTGCAACGTAAGTTGTACAAAATATCTTCGTATTGTTTCGTATTACGATCGGTTGCCGAGACTACGCGTATGATGGCATCGAATTCGTCGTTTGATAAGTATCTGCAGGCCGAACAGAGGACTGTGTCCTTGGTGACAAAGAAATCATTGTTATCTGTTTCAAATTCGATATTTTGAAAGATATAATCGAAACCCAATTGTCGGGTGTATTCCAAACATTCAGGCAAGTCCACGATACAGGCCATGCGCAAAAGCGGTGTGTGTAGTTTGTCGGTGATCATTTTCCCCGAAGTATGAGCATGAGAAATTAACTTGTGATAAATGGGTCCTATGATGTGTTTGAGGAATTCTTTGAACAGCTCATGCGAGGCAGTGCCATATAAATTGCGTTCCAACAACTCAACTGTGGGTGATACGAAATTCCACACCAACAAATTGTCCTCATTGATTAAATACTTAAGTAATTCAAAAATAACATCCATGGAAAATTCATTATGTTCTATTAGAGAATGAAGATTTTGAAATAAATCCGCTCTGTTAAACTCATGTATGATCAAATGATTCTGCTGCAGAGCATGAGCTATTTTGCGCAGATTTTCATCATCATACAGAACATGATAGAAGCCGGTCTGCTGTTTATTGACCACCAACCAATCATCCGCTTTCAATTCAATGCCCAAGTCTGAGAGATTTAATGTAACTTCCTGTATGGGTGGCATGAAATAATCCACAATAGTACGATTGAAATTGTGACTGGAAGCAGTGGCAAAATTCAGAGGAATCCACCAGTGCTCTTGATAGTTGGGATTTTTCGAACGTTGTTTTATTGTAATAGTATTGTCTTTATAGTTTCGTATGACATTGACTATCGGTATCCATTTGCTATGAGTCCATGACACCATTATATTGCTCACCGATGACACCCATTCGGCGTTTTGTAGAGTAGGATCTTCTTCGATAGCCTTCTGCAGGCAATCGAACAATTGCAATTCATTGGCCACCGAATACTGACTTGACAAGGTAAAAACTTTTTTAAATTAATTGTTATACACCACTGTTTCAAAGATTTATATTTAAAAGCAAACTTACTATTTCATCAAGAACGAATGAATGCCACGCACAAACGTTTTCTGGTTAAAGGCATGATGGAACATTCGTATGACACAGGCGGCTAAAAAGATGAGAAGATATGATTAGAAATGTTGTGAGTTTTTATATACATTTTATATTTGAAATGTATTTAAATTTACTTCACTTTCTACCAACTTAATTTCTGCTAGTGCATAAAAACTAGAGTGATCCAAAAAAAAAAAATGTTTTAGAGTTTTGGGCTGTTATTTAAAATTTTGGATATTTTGTTTAAGTTTCATAAAAGTCGGCTCAAAATTTTTATAACATTTCGCTATCTTTCCATTAGAAATAACAAATATATAAAAATTTGACTTTTGACCATCACGATTTGAGTAAATCTTTCGGAAATTATTTAACACTATCTGGACTTAATTATACTGGATGGGGTTTATTTAAAGTCATAATACTAAAGAAATTAAGTTTCTTCACCAAAATATGACAAACAAATTGTTTCCCCGAAATCCATTTTCCAGTGAATGAATCATACGAGAGACTTACTGAATCCTACAGATGCAATAAAACTTATGAGAGATTAATAATCACATAATTTTTTGGAACTTTTCAGAATTTGAAAACAACTTTGAAAACTATTAAGTTTACAAAAGTAGCCCTATTTGATAATTAAGTATAGGTATATCATGCTGTCAGTTGGCTACATTTGGAAAACTTGGTATTTATTTTGAAAATCTTAACCGCTTTTTTTAGCACAAATTTGTTCGACAAACAAAGATTTTAAAATTTTTTCCTAAAACAGACATCATCAAATGAAATAAATCTAAATATTTGTCCTAAATAAATGAAGTTTTTTAAATAATAAATAATTCAAATAAATATATTTCATTTACTGGTTACATCATTTTCGCAAAATATTTGCCATTGGTGATGCTGCCTTAAGACTTCTAAGACAAATTATATAAATGAACCGAAGAAATTATAAAATTCTTCATACGATTCTTGAAACCGGCTCCAAGTGTGACAATTTCAAAAAAATAACACCGATTAAATAACTGGTTCTACAAATGTTCTTAAAAAAGTTTGTATGCTCCTTAAAGCTTTCAAAAATCATTGACTAAAGAACAGATTCTCGAACAGTTACAAATAATATGTTGTATCTTCACAGCGCATTTTCAGAACCAGTTTTGAAAATTATATTTTCAAACAAAAATCATTGGTTGCAAACTAAAACGAGTTCAGAACAGACACCGAAAATAATTCGTCCATATAATCTAAAAATCAAAATAGTGATTTCCTTTTTAAAAATAATGTTTTTTTTTGTTTTTGTAACTGAAGCCCAATCGCGTCTAAAAATTTTATGCACATCGGTCGGTTGACCATAGCTAGCGTAAGGCCCAATGCCGAGAATCACTTTAACGAGCATAACTCTCTTGGTATCCATATAATATTCTACACAAATATCATTTTTATATACACAAATCATTCGTGCCAATTTTTTTGATGATCGGTACATACGAGTAATTAGTCATAGCTCCCATATAAGGATTACTTCTGAAAATCAGTTTAACATGCATTCATTCAATTTAACGCAGACAATGTTTATATGCACAAAAGTCATGGCACAAAATTTTTGGATAATTGATCCATAATAGATCATAAGTCCCACGCAAATTTCAGAAATACCGTTTTTTCACATATACTCGGTGTAGGGTATTATATGGCCGGGTTTGACTTGACTACTTTCTTATTTGCTTTCTATTCTCTTTCTCTCAACCACTAACTAAAAATATTCTTATATAAATCACTCTCTCAGTGATAAAAAAAAAGAAAAAAAAATTTTTAAATTGTAAATGGTGACAATTAACCGTAAAATTAAAGTGGACCTGTTAATTTCGGTCTCTGGTGCTAAAACTACTTATGGAAAAAATAGATTATGAATTCTATTTAAATTGTTTATCATTAATTGCAAAACTATTACAATTTAATTGAAAATACTTTATCCTTTTCGAGGTCTTTTTAAGCTGCAAAGTTTTAAAAATTTTTATTCGAACTACTCGTATTGTAGTAAATAGAACAATCAGAATATTTCATTGTCACTGAATCGGAAATAACAATTTTTTTGTTATTCCATTGACCACCATAAACAATAAAATCAAACTCGTGTAAAAGGCAAAAATCCTTCAAAATTTATTTACTTAATAGTTATTAAATAGTTATTAAATAAATAAATTTTGACGAAATGTTGCTGTTTACTTGAGTTTGAAGCATTTTGAAGAGCAATTTTGAAGAAAATTTCAATCGTGTAAATCTAGCTTAATAGTTAGCATTAACCACAGGTCCTCAAATTGAAAAATCATATTAAATTAACTTTAGTCAGTAGTTTATTTAATCCGAAATATTTCTTTTTATTAAATTTTAAAATAAGGGCCTTTAATTAGTGCCAACATTACTAAAAATAAAATGTTTAAATAAATATTTTCACAGTCATAAAAACTATGCTCATTTAATTCCCACCATGGGAGAATTATATACCATTATTGGAAAGGTTTTATAAAATATTTGGGAATTGATATATTTATTTAGTTAGGCATGAGTTCACTAAATTTAATTTTCATTAAATTAACTGAAGGTAAGAATTGTTTTTACAACATGAAAAAATTTGTATTAAAATTTGTATTGATAATTTTCTTGGCTGAGCTGGGGATCGAACCTGGATTGAATTTACATGTTTCGAGAATCACCACATTCTCTCATCAGAATTCTTTGCATTCTAACCTCTGCACCACTGCGGTGCCTGCTAGCCAACAGTCAAACATCAATCTTTAACCAGTGGTACTGGTGGTTCGAAATTTGCTGTAATTATCATTTTTCTTTTTCAATTTATTTTACATGTTGTCTCCTTTTTCTTCAGTTCGTATTCTTTCGTCAAGACTTTGTCTTGAAAACCTGAATACATTTTATTTATTATGTTTGTTTTGTTCACTTTTGTCGATATTTTATGTGTACAAGTACAAATGCAAACATTAGGGCTTGGAAATTATTAAAAATAACTTGTACAGAATAGCAAAATATCTACTGGAAATAGTGCTCATAAACAATATAATTCGTTACTTACTACATATATTCTTTTTACAGGGTCCATTATAGCAGAATTAAAAAACATATACGTATAAATCAAACTATCAATTCTATTAGAACATTAAACTAATTATACCAGATCACTTACCTTTCGAATAAGATATAATATCAAAAATCATCGTAATATCACGATCAGTTTCCACATAATGGGTCATAGGATGAGGACTCATATTAAATTCATTATAGCTATAGGCTCTATCGGCGGTTTCAATTAAAAAATATTCCATACTCTTATACTCGGGATGAAGCTGAAATTATGGCAAGATAATAATTATACAAATTCATATAAACAATGTTATAAAAAATTCTCACCAAATCTATAAAGATATGCGCAAAGTATGTAGCAAAACCTTCATTTAACCAGGCATAGGACCACCATTCGGGCGACACTAAATCACCAAACCATTGATGTGATACCTCATGTACAATTGTCATGGTGTCCTTGACTCTCTGATGCATTTTGCTGTCTTTGAATAGTAAATAGTCTTCCTTGTAAGTGATTAGGCCCCAATTCTCCATGGCCGCCCCATAGTTCTTATTCAAAGCTATGTGATCGAGTTTTTCCAATGGATAAGGAATACCCAAATACTCCTCTATGACAGCCAATATCTGTATGGCAAATTTAAGTTGTTTTAAGCCTTTATATTTACTGGTGGGTGGTGTATAAAGTCGCTGGGTAACATTGCGATATTCTTCAGAGATAAAACCGAAATTCGAGACAACAAACGCCACCAGGTATGTGGAAATTAGCGGTGTTGTATAGAAAGTTGTTGTGCATAAATCACTGTCGCTGCAAAGTATAGATACAATGCAGAATATAAACGTTCAACATGTTTGAAATTTCTTTTTTTGTTTCTTTGTTTTTTATATATTTCTTTTTTCAATAGTTTTTGTGACATGTATGTATGTATGTATTTACCTGTGTTCGATGACATTGTATGCATTCATGTTGGAGATGACATTGTATATTTTGCCATGAGTTACGCGTATGGTGAAATTGGCTTTAAAAGCCGGCTCATCATAACAAGGCAATGCTAAACGGGCACTAGTTGGCTCAAATTGAGTTGCTGCATGGTAACTGGTTTGATTTTGGAAAGATGAGACACAAATTAAAATCACACAATAAAAGGATTTAAGATTGAAGCATTTAATATTTGAAGAATATTTTTTTGCAATAATAAATTATTAGATATTTAATATTATCTATGTGAAAAATCGTACTTAATTTACATCTGAGATGTAATTTCTGAACAAAAATACTTTATTTGATTAAGCTGACAATAGATTAGGTTTTCTGAAGATCTTTATGTCATCACTTTGCAAATGTTCAGCATCTAAAATCAAATTAAAAGACTATATCGGATATATTCGGACTTTATTGAATACACGGTGCTACAAATGAGCACTTTTTTATACTTTAAAAGAGACCTAGTGTAGGTTATAGACCTTATTGAGTAGATCATAAATCAATTTTTAAAAGTTCGGAAACACCCTCAAATTTCGGAGTTATTCCGAAAAAACTATTTTCGGGTAGGTTCACATACTTATGAACACGTAACTCAGTTGATTTTAATCCGATTTTTCAATTTTTAAACGGTTTCAGACAGAAGAAATATGTGCCTTTTTAAATACATATGTACACATTTTGGTATATATGTATATATATTAAATTTTTGCAGTGTTAGTTTTTATTATATCTGGGGCCAAATTACCGCATTCGTGATCGAATGAGCTATCCTATCGAAAAATGATTTCGATATCGAAATTATGATAAAATGTACTAAATTTCTTGCTTGTTTTGAATGCCATAATCTCAAATAAGAAAATTACGATCAATTTTGCTCGATATCGAATGCGGTAATTTGGCCCCTGATTTTAATTATTATGATTAAAGTTATTAAGGTTTTTCAAAAGTTAAAAATTTTGTTTCTACAAATATTGATCAAGATACTACATTTTCTTTATTTTTTTAGTCTTATAATGATATGATTATACAAATATTTTAAAATAACAGTATTCAAATTATTTTATTTAGAAATTTAGAATATTTGATTAAAAGTGCTTGCTATACCTCTTACGCTTGTACACAAATCGTCTGTTTCTCGCTTAAAGCTGTGTTCACATTATGTGTATTTGTCATGTGGAATGTCACTTTTCTACCCATATGTAATTTCATGTGTATGTCAATATTTGAGTTTTACATACGGTTTATAAATTACATGTTCATATGTTGGTTATATCACATACATATGTACTTACTTTTGTTAACTCCTTTTCAAGTTTTCCCTCCATTTTTGATAATAAATTTGTGTAAATTATATTTATTAAAATTTCAATTAATTTTTGCCGCCACAAAATTTTGGTTATAAAAAACAGCTGATGTCAGATGGTTTGTCACTTGAAAAAAGAACTCGTTCTAAATACAAAAATGTCATATGTATTGCACACAGAGAAATAACACATGCTATTGTTTGAAAGTGTTCAGACTGTATGTACAAATTTGACATGCGAAAAAGTGACAGTCCACATGACAAATACACATTATGTGAACACAGCTTAAGTGCCCAGCAGTAATTTGAAATCATTCTTACTTGGCTTTTTCCTTCGAAGCGTCTTTCGATCTCCAAAATGTCTTGCTGAAATCGTTCGCCTTGCTCATCACTAAATTGTCCTAGGTCCTAGGGAAAAAATCTAAATGTGCATGCAGAAAATGAACTTTAATGGACATTTTTGCACAAGCCTCAAGAAATTCATTTACTACAACAAAATAATTTTAACTTTTTTCATTTTCCAAAAAATTTTCCCATAAACTAATAAAGGCGTCTTTTTTGAACACCTGTTTCTATATGAAGGAGTTGGTAGGTCGAAAAGAAATTTAACATGCGTTCATTGCAGAGATGGAAGTTTCCAAAACACTTAACTTTTTTTTGTTTATAACACGCTTTCTGCTCTAGGCTAAAAAGTTTTCGAACCGCCTATTATAAATACAAACGAAAGTTCTTTCTACGTTGTTTCAAGCCCATAACATCATTTTAGACCCTATTAACAATACCCATATGTATTGATAGGGTCTACATATGTATGCACGTACTTGTATGTTTTTGTCACTTACTTGGCAAATATTTACACAAACGAGCTTTATTTTTATTTCAAATCGATGTTTTAAAAATAAACAAAAAATTTTTAAACTTTATTTAGTGGTTACATTTATTTCCTTAATTAGTTGCCATGTTTTTATTACAAAACATCTTCAATTGCACCTAAACTTGTTCTTGTTTTGTTAAGAAATTTAACTTTTTGTGGGGATTTTTTTACTTTTATACTCTTTTCAGAAATTCAATTTAAAATAATATTGTATTTGCGTAAACAATGCAAGGGATTCCCGAATATTGTAATTAAAAAAAACCGGAATGATTTTTAGTGATAAATTACAAAAGAGTTTGTGAAATAAGATTTTGTTGTGCATTGTTGTTATTTACGGCTTTAAATCGTATTGATGATAGTTAAAATTACCAACATTTTACAACTTTAACAAACAGGTATGGTTAAATTTAATGCATAATATTTTAAGTTACTAATTATTCTAGAGTGTTAAAAAATTAAATCCATTACGAGAAGTCATTTGTGAATATTTTAATATAATAAACATATAATTGTTTGTAGAAACAAGTCTCCAATAGTACAATATACACAAATATGGAAGTTGTTTCCTAAAGCAATTAACGAAATGTCCCTAAGATTTCTCCTCAGAATTACGGATTGAATAATATTATCCACATTTGAAAAATTTGGTTCATGTATGTATTTAGATTGGACAGATGGTCGCCCAAACTGACCATAAAATGGAAGAAGTGTACGAAGCAATTTCTTAACCGAGCATGAATTTTAAAATAAAATTTAATAATCTGCAAGCTTTGTTTGTTTGTAAGTTAAATAGACCAACCTGAGCATTTTTGACAGTAGCATGATACATGAGCTGTCAAAAACAGTCATGCCAAAAAGAAAGTCGCTAAAAAATCACCCTTTAAATGAATACTTATTGATGTACTCTTAAGAAGAAAACTAGTTAATACATTGTCATTTTCGGTTTTTGAATACACTATAATGACCGTTCAAATGTTGTTTCATAAAAATTTTCTAAACAAAAGAAGCGTTAGAATTTGTTACAATAAATGTACTTTTCTAACTGCAGCCTATAAAAACACAATACTATCATACTACTGAAAAACATTTTCGTATTACGACATTTCGCCACTAATGACAGTTTGCTGCAATTAACCAAATTAAGGAGAAAGTCAGGAATGAAGTGTCATCAGGTATTTTATTAAAAATAATATAATTTTTTTTATTATGAAAATTCAAAATCTATATGTATACGTATGTAAAAGGTGTTTTTTTTAGATGTACTTGAAATTTAAGTTAAGAAATTTAAGCATCACTTTTTTAACTGGCGACCATTTTGTCAGCTGCCAAGTGATTTACATATGTTTAGTTTGGTTTGGCACATGATGTATGTAACTATGCAAGGTGAGTGCAAAACGGCAACAAATACAACACAATACAGAAACAACAAACATGAATAGACTGACCGACGCCTGAACAACGCTTTTAAATTGTGCAAATTTATTATAATTTGGAATAATTGATCCGTACTTCTTTAAAAACAAAGCTGGCCAGAACGTTACAGTCAATGGTGACCGCTATAGAGCCATAATTATTGACTGTTTCGTTCATCAAATAAATGAAGATGGCGCAAAATGAAGGAAACATTTGGTAGCCTCATAGTTGCACGTTTCGGACAAGTGGATTGGCCTCCAAGATGGCGTGATTTAACGCCGCTTGCCTATTTTCTGTAGGGGTTATGTGAAGTCGCTAGTCTACGCCGATTGACCAACATTCGCCGCGTTATTGCCGACATACGGCATTGAAAATTGGACCTCCACTACGTTCGAGCCAGGCGTGGCGGTCATATGCCAGAAGTCATATTTAAATTATAATGTCAGAAGATTATCTTTCGGATAAATTTAATTTCATGTCAATTTAAAAAAAAATCATCTTTGCATTACTTCATTCCAAAGTACCATACATCTGAAAAAACACCCTTTATATGTAGATAGTATTGTTAAATTTAATGTTTAAATGTTATAAACAAATTCTAAGAAATTTTATTTTGTTTTATATTTTTCTAAATAGTTTGATTTTCCGACTATTTTTAATTTTAATAAACAATATTTAACTTTAAATTTTGACACGTGAAATAAATAAATGTTTGTTTTTATACCCTCCACCACCATAAGTGATGAATGAGGGTATATTACGTTTGTCATTCCGTGTGAAACTTTATTAATATTCATCTGAGACCGTCTATCTGTTCGTCCGTGTAAAACACTCTCACGTCATAAATACACAACTTAACTTCACAGAATTTCCAGAAAACTATTTTCCTAGGCAGTTTGGTATTGAAATCAGTAAAATCGGTGAAGTAGAATCAGAGTTACGTATCAAAATGTCAGACAACCTCCATAAAAATTTGATATTATTATTTATTTTTTTGCAATTTTTTTTAAATATATTACAGATAATGCCATGAAATTTTGTATACGTTCTTTTTGTGATAAAAGAAGAAAGTGTGACGAAAATAGTATGATTCGGTCCATGATTTCTCATAGCCCCAATACAAATATCTTCCTCGAATATGACTCAATGATATATAAATGCCTATAAAATCGGAATATTGATACAAAATTCAGCAAAAGTAAGTTTCATGCAAACAGAAATCGCAAAACTAATTTTGTTTTAGTCCGTCCAAGTTTGACCATAGACCCCATATAAAATCCACTTCCAAAATTTACTTAAATATGTATAAAACCGGTGTAAATAATGTTAAAATGTTAAAATTTGACATAAGCAATCCTTATAGGTAAATAAATTGTTGTACTAAATTTTATAGTGGTCGGCCCACAATTGTTTATGGCTCCCATATAAGGACCACATCTGAAAAAGTCATTAATCTTTATAAATATCTTATAAATATCGGTACCGACCCAAAACTTTATACTAATAATTTCCATATACACACAAATCATACTGCAGAATTTTGTGAATTTCGGACCATATTTGACCATATCCCCCATATAAAGCCCTCTTCCGAAAATCACTTCTATATATAGATCTCTTACAAATAATGGTACCGATTCAAAATTTCACACGGATTATTTACATACATGCCAAAATCAACATGCTAGATTTTGAGAATATCGGGCCATATTTGGTCTACTTCCGAAATTCACGTTAATACGAATATGTATCTTAAATATATCGTTATTATGTTGAAATTCAATTCATTTATACATAAAATTATCTGTTCCGAAATTAAGGAAGATCGGTCCATGATTTATCATAGCTGCCATATAAGAACCATTTCCGTAAAACAATTTAACCCACAAAAATGTCTAATAAATATTGATATCGAACCAACTTTTATACATATCAGAAATTTTAATCCAGAAATCATACTAATATCGGTTATACGGCAAATATGCTACTGGATTTTGTAGCTGTCAGTCAATAATTGGCAACAGCCGCCGGATTAAGACCAATTCCGAGTATAACAACCAAGCATACAACTCTTTTAAATAATGTTATTAAGATTAAATTCAAGCAAATTAAGCCTAAAATACATAGAAATCATATTAGTGGATAATGAATTTAGAAGCTATCCATAATTGGTCCACATCTACTATGCCTCCCATAAATCTTTTGTAAATAATGTTTTTGAGATCAAATTCAACCAAAAGAAGCTTCACATTATAATCTTAACTTTTTTATACTCTCTTTTTTAACTTGTGCTGAATATGGAAAAATGTTTTTTAATTGTTAGATTGTTATGAAAATGAGACAAACTCTGTAGTAAAATTGTCTTTCAAACAATATATAAAATACTAAAAAAAACTAATACTGAATAAAAGCACAGAATAAGCTTATACTAGTCCAATAGCCAGTGCAGTTTTTGTATTTCTTATTATGTTTTTATGTGGAGGGTATTTAAGATTCGGCACAGCCGAATATTGCCCTCTAACTTGTTATCAGCGTTGTCAATTTTGAAATTTCAAAACGCACCAAAATGGAGGAAAAAGCGCACCATTTACAAAAAAACGCACCAAGTTTAGAATTTCGTTTTTGTTTCAAATATTTATTGAATCAATTTGAAATTTTTTAATATCATAAATTCTACAAAAAACTTTTTATCAACGATTATATAATTATTAGTAAAAGTAATAATAGTAAAAGCCTTTTTTGAATAAATGAGCTAATAAAGATAAAATAAGCATTTAACCACTCAAAATTTAACTCACAATATGATATTCGGAACTAAAGTACTAATTGGTAAAAAGCTAATTTCAGTACATATTTGGTGCTTTTTTTTATATATTTTTGTTTTCTATTTGATTTTTTCCGATAAAATTTGTACTCTAACCTTGGTTGTTCGTCTACAGTTCAGTAGACCAAACCATCAGGCTATACAAGAATTTTTATTTACATGTTTAAAATGTTAATTTGATTTTCATACAAAGATTTTTGAAGAATTTGATTTCATTTATCATACATTCGTATTTAAAATACAATTTTTCATCGTAATATTTAGTTCGTTTATTTGACCTTTTTTAATATTTAATAGTTTCTTTTTACAAGCAATAAGGTCACTTGAATTTTATATAAAAATGTTTAACTTATTTATATATATTTATTTCCAATATTTAATTATATTAATTCAAATTATAATAATTCAAAACTTGTATTATCCCTGAAAAAGCTATCCATTGTGATAGCGAAATATTGGAAATAAATATATATATAAATAAATTAAACATTTTTATATAAAATTCAAGTGACCTTATTGCTTGTAAAAAGAAACTATTGAATTATTAAAAACTGCAATTAAAAATTAGTAAAAATAAAGATTTCATCACATTTATGAAAAAATTAAAAAACGCACCAAAATACACAAACAATTTTTGCAGTGTTGAATGAAATGGTACTCAAACAGGTGTATTTTATTGTAGAAAGATTTTTTTCTTACGCTGAAACAAAAAGTTGTATTGAATTTGCTTTGGTGCCACCAAAAATTTAAAAAAGCACCAAAAATGGTGCGAAACGCACCAAGTTGACAACGCTGCTTGTTATATATTTTATTTGTAAGCGTCTAAAAAATACTATTTGTAAACAAGAAAATTCCCACAATCGTATTGATAAGATGCTAAGCAGAATTTCCGCTGTATTAAATAGCAAACAACTAGAAGAGGAAAGTGTTACGAATAGTTGTTTTACTGTAGATATTTGCTAACATTACAGTTTCATAAACAATAGTAAAAGGCGCGTAATTTTTACTTTATTGATTTATTCATTTTTGTTTACCTTCAATTCATTGATTCAAAGATAGTGACAACGGGTGAATTAGTGTGCGTTCGTTTGTTCGTTCGTTATCACACCAGATAGGTAGAATACCGGTATCATGGACTTGATTGTGCTCAGGGATTATATCTGTTTTGATTTGTTTGTTTGTTTATTCGCTGTGTGCAAATGATGATGACAGTAGAAATCATTAACACGTCAATATAGCGAATGGGTTGGATGAGGTGTGTTAATAGTTTATTTATTATTGCGGTAAATTAAATGCAATTTCAGTAAAATAATCTCAAGAACAGAAAATATATACATATGTATGTATGTATGCATGTATGTAGTATGACTAGACAACAACCAACTGTCTTCCTGAATGTGTGTATTTGACAAAATGTGTGAGTCTATTAATGACGACACTGGCAGAGAAACTTTCTTGTATTTTTTTTTGTTTTAAGTTTGGGTTTCTTATCAGTATTAATTATTTTTGTATATTTATATGTACGTGTTGGCTTCAAGTGTGTATTTGTATTTGTTATTAAATTAAATTTTTATATTTTCAATTACTGAAATCATAATACATTTGTTTTCCCTTGAGTCAAATTGCTTTACAAATTACGTTTCTAGATTACCAGCAAATATGTATGTACTCCCCTAATTAATGTTTTAAATAGTTCAGGAAATGTCGTAACAAGCATGGTAAAATTAATTTACAAGGTGACAGCATTGCTATAACAATTAGAACAAGGTAAGAACAACATTCATTTTGGTTTGTGTAATACTTTTGTTCCTGTCGAAACCATCTGGCGTAAAATAAGGAAAACAAGGAATACAAACATGGATAAAAACAGAAAACAATACAAAAAAAAAAAAACTAACACTTTTTGTAAAACAACTCAAAAAACAAACACACTATTTAATATAAATTAGTTCTTTAACACTTTTAAACTCACTTTTTCAAATACAAAACAATTTTTTAACGTTTTTATATAAACTTTGACTATTTGTAAACAAGTTTTTGACATTTTCAATTTCACTATGAATAGATCAATAAATAATCAGCTGGCGCTATGCTGTCACCTTGTAAATTAGTTTCACCATGGTAACAAGTATTTTCTTATTAAGCGAAATAAACAAACAAACGACTGTCCTTTTAATACTTACATGGTGTGATTATTTTCATCCTCATAGGCCAACCAATAGAGGCCAGCATGCTTTTCATTCATGGTTCCCTCGTATAGTATTTCCAGGCGATATTTTTTTGTTACCTCAAACACTTGATAGTATTCCAATGCATGAATGATAAGAAAATTTGTGCGATTGTCATGGGTGTAGGTCAAATCTTGCAGCTGGGTCCCTGTCTCCAAGTCAAAGCAAATAATGCTAAAATTTCTTAATTTCTTGGCGTGCAAAACAATTTCATCTGTAGACTCTTTAATTTCTATATCAATTGTTACATTCGCTTTAAAATCCAAATCGCCCTTGTGCACATTGGTCGTGACATGCCAGTGGTAATGTAAAGGATACGTGGAATTGGGTAGACGCAGAGATCGTGACCTACTTAGCGCACTAGGGGCAGTTGTAGTTAAATTTGCTGGTATGTCTGTAGTATTTTCCAGACATGTGGCTAGATTTATAAATAGCACCACGCTTAATAGTAACGATATCAACAAAGTGTACATTCGATTCATCTTTTGGTAATGTCGCCGTAACATTTTCCAAACCGTGTACTACTTTCCTTTTACGGATTTCTTATGATCACCGTTATGACCGTTCACTTTAAGATTACAACCGCAACTAAATTCAAAAATTCCAATTGATACTCTGACAAAATGCTAAAAATGAAATTGGAATTTATAGCGATAAGATAAGAATACTTCAATTTAGTGTAAAATTTCGCAATTATTCATACATAGGTATAAGAGTTTTGACAATGCTGAGTGAGTGAGTGAGTGAGTGGCTTAAAAGCAATTTATGAGAGCGTTAAAAAATCATTTTTATTAACAACAGAAATAAATACATTTCTTAATAAGTGGAGATTTGTGTTTTAATAATAAAACCATATTTAATGTTTCAAGCTCATTACATATTTAACAACAGTCAATGCGTTGGTGGCAATTGGTTTACGAATTGCTTTTTAAAAGTTTAATCGTTTAAATGACAGAAGCCATACAGTCGTACATACACATGTATACTTATATACAGTAAAATTTTTCAAAAAAAGAACTTTATACCGAAATCCTGGGGCCAAATTACCGCATTCGTGATCGAATGAGCTATCGTATCGAAATTATGATAAAATGTACTAAATTTCTTGCTCGATATCGAATGCCATAATCTCAAATAAGAAAATTACGATCATTTTTACTCGATATCGAATGCGGTAATTTGGCCCCTGTACATTATATTCATTCATTTTTAATGGATATTAATGTTGTAAATGCTTAAGATGTTGCCCGCACTTAACACCAACAAAATTTTTAAAGGTACTGTCATTCGTTTATTTATTTATTTAATTCGTTTATTTATTTAAAAAAAAAACTTTTCTTATTTAGGCTAAAGCACTAAAAATATTTAATTTTAATTTATTTGATGCTGTTTGATCTTGCAAATCTCTTGTGGTATAGCATTTAAACGCCAACAAAGTCAAATAATGGCTATAAATCAAGGTTTGATCAATGCCCCTACTCAACACCAGAGGCGCTGCAATACTGTACTACTAATAAACATAACGCGCAATGACAGTGTTGTCATATGAAAAGTTTTTCTCTACTTTCACCACTTATTCTTCTTCTACCTATCCCTTTCCAAAGAAAGTAACACAATTAATTAATGAATATATAGGCATATTAGTCTTATGAATGTTATTAAAAAACAAGAAGAAAATATCAATAAACAATACAGTCTAATAAAATATCTTTAAGAATAAAAAATAATTTTGGAAAATTTTACATAATTTTAAAATTTTGATAAAAAAAAAATAGCATAAATACGGTAGAAAATTATTTCTCTTACAGTATACCCCGGTTAAAAATACCCCACGCTGAATTGCCTTTTTCGTTTATTTACCTCGCCTTGTAAATTCCCGTTTATTTTTCATGTTTTTTTTTTAAACAAAACAACACGGTTTAATAACTTTCGCTTAAAATACCCAATTCGGGTAATTACCTCAAAAATATTTTCCCATCACTGACATTTTCGTCAGTTTAACTTTTTACCTTTTTATAGAATTTTGTAAGAATTTCATTCAGGCACCTGTTAACTTCGTGCTTGTTAATGTTCAAAAAAGTGCTGAATTGAATCAAATTTAAAGTGTTACATACATTTTTAATGAAATGACTCACAAGAAAACATCTTTATCTATAAAACAAAAACTTTTATTGATCTTTAGCTTAAAAAAAAGAAAAAACAAAACACCAAATAGCTGCAGAATTGAATTGTAATGTTTCATGGCCCCTAAAATAGGTATACTGATAATGACCTTTTTAAATGCATTTAAGTAAATTCGTTCAATTACCTTTATAAGGTAAATAACCGCGAATGTTTAAATACCTTCCCCGGACAAGTACCCAAAAATTTTGGATTTTTTAGTGAGATATTTAACCGGGGTATACTGTATATTCAAAGAGATTAACTAAGATAAACATAATTATTCTTCGTCTTGATAATATCGCCAACACTTTTACCAAGGACATTTTATTAGTCAGACAATAATGAAGATGCCATGTTTGTTTTATTGAAAACACTACCTATATTATTTATATTTATTTACCAAATATTTACTTATCCACAAATGTCCACAAATATTTCTGTGTAATTCGTCTGTTCTTAAAAATCACCTGATATATATTGCTCATTATATGTTGGAAATACTCGTAATTAAATATAATAATGACTGACCGAATAAAGAAACGATATACTAGACTGTACACTCTGATTCACAATAATCACTTTGCAAACTTTGCAAAATAAACTGGAATTTTTGGCGTCACAGTTTTTTATGAAAAACCAAAATACAGTTTTTTTTGCAAATATCAAAATGATTAATAAAATACCCAAAAAAAAAGTGCAATTAATTAGCAACATTAACTACGAGGGCGGTTCGGAAATTTCTTAGCCTAGTACAGATAAACAATAATTAGTTTTTCAAAAACAGTTTTATTTTTCATTATAATCTCCTGAAACTTCAATACACTTGGTCCAACGCTTATCTAGCAATTATATCCCTTGATTGAAATAGTTTTAATCAAGGCCTTCAAAATAGTGGTTTACAATTATAATTGCATCTTCATTTGAGGTAAAACGCTTGCCAGCTAGGAATTTTTTTAAAAGTCACTGGGAGCTAAATCAGAAGAAAAAGTGGGTGGTCCAGCAACTCGTACTTTAATTCGTTGATTTTAGCCATTGTGTGTTGTCTTGATGAAAAAAATTATTTTTTTGTTTTGTAAGCCAGGACGTTTTTGTCGAATTTTTACATTTAATTGATCCAAAATGTTGCAACAGTACTCTGAATTTATTGTTTTACCCTTTTGCAGATAGTAAATCAATAAAATACCGTTGATGTCCCAAAAAAACAATTGTCACAACCTTACCAGCCGATTGAATTGTTTTTGCTTTCTTTGGGGCATTTCATATAGCTTCAGTCCATTGCTTGGATTACTCGTATTACTTTTTTAGTTAGTAATATTTTTTATTGAAAACTACAAAAATAAACGCACTTGGTCAATGCAAATAAATTTTAAATGGAAACTTTGCGATATGGGGAAATAATGTGCGTGCTGAAGGATTAAAATTTATCCGATTTTATTTTAAATTTTGGACTTTGAGAAATATGTTTCTAAAGTTTCTTAAAACCAGTCTCAAAAGTATACTCGTAAAATATTTTGCAAAGTTTTCACAAGATATTTCAAATATTACAAAATTTTAACTTTGATCTTCTCGATTTTACAATGTTTGATTTTAATAAAACATTCCGCTATATTTTAAATTATCTGTAGAGAAAAATATTGCAAACAAAAGGGTTTATTTGAAATCCATGAAATTACAAGACTGACATAATTTAAAAAAGAACCAAGTTCTGTTTAGGACATAATCTCATATACGAGCAATTATTACACTAATGCTTCTCATAAGCGCCTTTATCGCATTGAGTAGAAAAATCTTTTTTTCTGAAATGCTTTGAAAGAAGTAAAAATTGTTTACTGGGTATTTTTTAAAACAAATTTTAATTTTGTAGCACCATGTCATTATTAAGCTAAATAATAACTGTCATATTCATAAAAAATAAATTAGGTTTGAAGTGTGCTTTTAGACAAAATTTTCATACAAAATTTTCTTAAAGTACATTTGAAGTATATTTTAATTTTTTCTGAATAAGACTGCAAGTCTATAAAAATTTTATAAAAATATTTAGTTCGTTTATTTGACCTTTTTTAATATTTAATAGTTTCTTCTTCTTTCAAGCAATAAGAAACTATTAAATTTTATAAAAATATTACTGTTGCCTAAAACAAAAATAAAATAGCGAAATATTGGAAATTAATATATATAAATAAATTAAATATTTGTATATAAAATGCAATTGACCTTATTGCTTGAAAGAAGAAGAAACTATTAAATTTTATAAAAATATTACTGTTGCCTAAAACAAAAATAAAATACTTCTATACATATCGCACCCTAAATACAAAAGGGTCACAACTCAAAATTTTCCAAAACTGACTTTTTCCCATAAATTAATTCAGAGTACACGTCTCTAACTACTGCAAAAATTTGTTTTATGTCACTATCTTTCTGTTTACCCCACATTTTAACGATGTCGAATTTTTAATGGTAGAATAGAACATAAAATCATAACAGTGTAACACTTTTTTCATGTACAGCTGTTTTGGTTTTTTTTTTTTGTTAAAAAAGAAGAAGTTGATAGCTCCCTGGTAAGATCGCTTGAAATAAGACAATAAATATCTCTCAAAAAGACCAATGGCACGCAAATTCTTCTTAAACGAATTAAAAAAATTATATATATGAACATACATCACATATGTATATAAGAAGTGGAGATATTGTCCTATTAAATTTGACATACGTCAACTTCAGAGTATTTATTAATTACGTTCTCTACAAAGCCTTTCACTCGCGGTTGTGGATTTCTTTCCATAATCATATCAAATATATCATCATTATCAGATGATGAAGATGAATCCAACAAGTCAACACAAATACACATTCATAAACAAAACAAATGTCAGCTGTTTTATCGTGGGATTCTCCCCCTCTAAAACTACAGTGTGAAAGGTGCAACATTTTTTAAATTTATAGTGTGACATTTATAGAAAAGAACACACTACACTTTAGCAGTGTTGACATTTTTTCAGAAAAGAACACAAAAAAAAATTAAAAAATGTGCGAAATGGGAAAAACGTGTAACATTTTTGCCAGAAAAGAAAACGCCATAAGTGTGTTACTTGTGCACGATGAACTTTTTTTTGGTTCTCCTGAAAATTTTAGTATTTTGAGTTGTAACCCTTTTGTATTTAAGTTGCGATATGTATGTATCTATTTATTCTACTACCTATAGTCATTCTTAACAGTCAACAAATCAACTTGAAGTTTTAATAACTTGCTAACATTGAAATACACATACATACATACATACATATGTACTTAGTCTGTTATTAGCAGAGAGAATTGAGAGATACATATAAACCAATGACTCATACATGGGAGTTGTTGATTTGTTTATAAAATTATAGGTATAATATATATCAAAGTTAATTTAAGTACATATAATGTAGTTAACACTTAGTATAGTATAGTACATAAAATATTGATTAATTTGAAGTTTAAAATTAAAAAATTTCTTTTTAATTTTAACTGAGAATATGTTAATTTTTGCAGTTTAGGAATTATTATCTCGATATCAATAGTTTCGAACTACACATAGTTACGAGTATATTTGTTAAAGCAGAGTTTTTATAAAAATATAGAAGATCAAGTTAAAAACTTATTTAATAAAAGTTAGAGAGTTATATTAGTTTGTGGCGTGTCATTAAAAAATTAAATAGTCTATAACTTGTATTATGAGTAGAACTTATTTATTAATAATTTATTTTAGTCTTATTATTTATAACTAAATAAAACGCATTAGGTGATCAATAATGTCTGTTTTAAATTGTTACTTCTAAAATTGGTTTTAAATAAGCTTTGCGGAGCTAGCTCACGTTATTTAGAACGGTTCAGAAACCAGTTTATTAATCAATAATTTTTGTTTGAAATTCGCTGGCGGCAATCAGCTCTTCTTTATGCCGCTTATACTTTTTGTAAGTAGGCAAATGTGCGCAGCATATTTAAAGCGGAAACATCGTTTTAAGGGGCAAAGTTGAGCAAAATTCTACTTTGCCGCTCGGCCGCTTCTCACAGCATTGCAAGATTAATTAAATTGTGATACTTCAAAATTGTTGTACGATTGATTTTGTAAAGAAACAAAACTTTTATTCACTGCTAATACTGTTGCCGACCGCGGCCGCATGCCACTTACATTGGCATTCCACTATGAGAATTATATGAGGAATTTTTTTTTTTTTTCTTTCATATATAAAGGATGATTTTTTAGCAACTTTCTTTCTGACAAGACGGTTTTTGGCAGCTAAGCTGTTTTCGTGTAACATTTTGTTGTTAAACATGTTCGTTTAGTCTATAATTTAACCATGAATCGACTTACAAACGAACAACACTAGCAGATTATTGAAAAAGCATTGCCAGACCTGCCAATGCATACCGAGAAATGCACTATTTGCTGTGGATTGGCGGCTGGTGTCATCATTGGACCGTACTTTTTCATAGACGACAAAGGCAGAAACGTTACTGTGAATGGCGAGCGCTACTGTGCGATAATTACAAATTATTTTTTTTTGGCCTAAAATGGAAGAGCCGGACTTGGCTGACATGTGATTTCAATAAGACGGTGTCACATATCATACAGCAAGCGAAACTATGGTTCATTTCATGTTTGGTACCGGCCAATTGGCTGCCTAGATCGTGCGATTTAACGCCTTTATACTATTTTTTTTAGGGCTATGTTAAGCCTCATATCTATAGAGATAATCTTGTAACGGCTGACAAAGTGGAATCTAAAATTGCAAAATTTATTCGCGAAATATCGGTTGATATATTGCATAGAGTATGCCAAAATTAAACCCAGCGTATGAACATTTACATGAAATCATCTTTAAACATTGAATTATATAGATTGTTCTATCACCACAAATAAATATTTTGTACATTTCTCTAAGTTTTACGTGTTTTTTTAAATCAAATGGAATAGCTCTTAAAAAATCACTATTGGATCAGCCTTGAAAGACTTATATAGGTATTTATGAAATATATGTTTGAATTAATTCAGCGGCCGTTGCATACATGCGAGAATTCAATTGAAAAGGTTTTGTAAAAAAATGAGTTTTCCAAATATTAATATAGAACGCAATACAGTATTATTTCCATTTTCAGTACATTTGCCCAAATGATTGATGGTTAATTTTATATATACATTCATATGTATATATACATATAAAATTTGGTAGTGTTTTGACAGCTCTCTTATTATTCTATATCGCTCGTAATGTCTGAAATGTGAGTTTCTATTGTTTATGTTTATATTCATTGCAAATTGATGTCTTCCATCTCTGATATTCAAAAATAATAATAATATGTATAAAACATTGATCACAAATTTGAGTTCTCTTCTCTCATCGATTCTAAAGCCGGTTCAATCAAAATGTATTTGTATGTATTAGTGTTTGTATGAACCAGTGATGGGAGTTTAAAAGTTCTATTCAACAATAAAACAACGTCCATTGGCGTAATTTGAAAAGTACGAGTATGTTTTATTTTTATTTTATTATTATTTTTTTTTTTCAATTTATTTTCAAATGTACACAACACAAAATTTCCACTTTTATACATACATACATATATTAATTGAATCATATTCGAATTGTACAGTTTTTCAAATATTCTTTACATCTGATATAAAAAGTGTACCTTGGTCAAAATAACCAAAAAGTACCTAAACAATAGCATATCATTTCATGTAAAATAAAATTGTGCCAAAACGTTCATCACAATTAAAAATATAAACAAATATTAAAATACAAAAACATCAACTTTTACGACTCAGCCGAAATGTTCCTAATTTTGCCGCTGTAGAGGAAGATATAGATAAGAAACTCGAAAGAAAAAGTATAAAAATAAATTATAAAAAAGTGCTTATGTATCAGTATTGATTTTGTTCGCTTTTACACTTTACTTACTTACTTAGGATTTTTCTCATCAGTTTTAGGTTCTTGACAGGAAACTTTCTTGTCTATGTGTTACTCTATGATTGCCGCTTTCACTTGAGCTGTTGTTTGGTCTGCTCTTAATTTTAGTTGAAAAACATCTTCAGTTGATGTTATAAGTTGCAAACGGGAAGATGTTTACATTTCGCTTGAATTCTTATCGGATTTTTCAATATTTATTGATCTTGTTTTTTGTGTCAAGAGCGGTGATTGCCGGACAAGCGCCTAAAAAATGTGCAGCCGTTAATGAATATGTAAGTTTTTCTTTATATACAAACATATATACATTTAGAATAAATAAAAAAAGGTAACTTCAGGTTAAGACATTTCTACAAAACAAAAGGTGTATACATACTGGATTTGTGTTTTTATACCCTTCACCTTCATGAGAAGGGTATATATAAGTTTGACATTCCGTTTGTAATTTCCACAATATAATTTTCCGACCCTATAAAGTATATATATTCTGGATCCTTATAGATAGCGCAGTCTATTAAGCCATGTCCGTCTGTTGAAATCAATTTTTTGAATTCCCCAGATATCTTCGGGATCCAAATCTTCAATAATTCTGTCAGACATGCTTTCGAGAAGTTTGCTATTTAAAATCAGCAAAATCCGTCCATAAATAACGGAGATATGAGCAAAAATCCGAGACAACCTCTGAAAATTTCATCAAAAAAACTAAGTGTATTAATATTGTTACGAACAAATTCATCAACAGATGGTGTGTTTATCGACATAATTATGCATCCACAACAAAGGTGAAGGGTATATCAGATTCGGCATAGCCGAATAGCAGTTTGTTTGCTTAAGAAACTAATGAAAATTATTTGTATTAAAAACTGAATGTAAGTTTATTTTTTGTGTTAACTGTAGGTTATTTTTACCTAGATTTTAATATGCGTAAATTTAAATTTCTTTTTTTATTTCTTTTTTAATTTCTTTGTTTAAAAATAAAACGAAACAAAACAAATCCATATTAAATTTAAAAAAGTGTCAAAATCATTGGGACTGTTGTTCGAATAGCTGTATGAGCTATATGTATCGTTGTAGCCGTGGTTACAATGTATATCCTTATCCCTTTTTGGGTGTCAGCTATAAACCAAGTGTAACTTTGGATGACATACTTGAACAAAATTTCGGCAGTTCCTCCAACTCTATTCCGGCTTATCAACCTAAACCCTATTTTGTTAGTCGTTTTGGTGGTGCTGATGAAGCAACTTCTACTGAAGTCGTCCAAATTGTTTTACAAAAGAAGTCTGAGGGAACTGGCACAACTACCAGCGAAGCAACAACTTTGAAAAATCCAGTTGAGTTGCCAGTAGCCACAGCTGCATTTGAAAATCGTTTAGGGGAAGTGTTTAATGATACAAAGAGGAAAGATAATGATCATGTTTTGCCAACAACCGAAGCAACTATAGTTACAAGCTCCACAATAAAACCAGCTTGTTCGGAAATTGGTATAAAGGTAAAGTGTACAAATGTCTCTTATTACTCGTACCTATACAATAGAATTTATATAAAAACAAGTTAGACACTGGTTCTTGAGAGATTATTTTGTTTTACGAATTAAGCTGTAATTCTCTTGCAAAAATTCCAAGGACTTTTTTAATGAGTTTTTAAAATTCCAACAAAATTACTGTTTTACATTAAAATTTAATACAAAAGTCATTGGGCTTTAAAAATTGTAATTTTTTTTTATTAATCATTTGTTTTAAATTTTTAGTGTTACACAAATGAGGAATGCTGCAGCAAACGTTGCCATGGATTCTTACATCAGTGCGTTACATGAATAAATAGAGTAGAATGGAAATCAAGATACAAATCATTGAAATCTAAAACCTTTATGAATGCCTGCATTAATAAGTTTTTCATCATATTATAATAATGTTATAATTTGAAATAAATACCGAATTTTTGGGGGAAAAAAAAATAAAAGTTTTTCATTTCCATAACATTGAATTCATCTAACATGACAGAAATTGAAGCAGCCATTGTTTTTAATTGGTTTTAAGTACTCACAAATGGGTATTAACAATAATTAAGTATGTACTACAATATACAAGTAAATTTACTTTATTATGAAATATCCAAACATGAGCAAAAAAAATGCATTAAGTAATTTCTTCAAAATGAAAACAAGAAATTTTATAAGGAAATTTTTTTGGTAAATTTCACAAAAAGAACTTAATATTTAATTAAGTCATTGTTAAGTCACGCACAAAGTCAATAAATACTTTTTACTCTTTATATGTATATATATGGATGTGCTTTATGTAGCTGAATTGTTTTTGAAGTGATTGTGTAAATTTGTGTCAACCAAAGTTATCAGTTGTTGAAAAGAACAACCAATATGTAAGAGAGTTAATTGTTTCTTTTACAGTCGAAAGCACTTGACTTAACTAATTGCGACACAATATACACTAATACCCCGATTTGCGTCGACCCGATTTGCGTCATCAAAAAAAAAAAGTTGCGTGGCTTTGAATTGCGTCGTTGATGTTTCGTTTTACGTCTAAAAAATACATAATTGTGGCTTCGAATTGCATCGTTAATGTTTCGTTTTGCGTCGTTTTCTATTACATTTTGTGTATAGAAAGGGGATTTCCCTTTTTACTTGTTTTGGTCAAACACAAGACATCTGCTTACCTCTGTGACCATTGCCTTGGAGTAACACAAATTATTTTGTATGTAATTTATTAAATTGAATTACATAATTATATGTTTATGTTGATTTTTTACATGTATGAATTGGCTTTAATTTATTTTTTTACTTTACATTATCTGTTTGTTGCAATATATTTTAAAAAATATACCTATTATGTATACATTTATTTATAGTAAAAATTTTCAACTTTTCTAAAAAATTTCTCCTGGAACGAATTAACAAAAAATCCATACAAATATATGGAGAAAAGTGATTCGTTTAGCGTTGTTTCGCATTGCGTCCCGTTTGGTCGGTCCCAATTAACGACGCAAGTCGGGGTATTAGTGTATTGTAAAGATCATATTAGCAGTTAACGATCGTCTGACATATATAGATAAAATATTTACAGATTTAGTGTTGCACGCAGTGCTTGTTTTTATATTTGCACAAAAACAATAATCACAACCTTTTCATTTGGTTCTAATGTTCTAATTGTTTGAACATATTGAAAATTACCATTTTCGAATAACTAAAGTGCAAATATTTACTCAAAAAAGCGAACCACTTGTTTTAGCACAAATTTGTTTGACGTTGTTTATTGTTACAAGAGTTTTGCAAGATCAAACAGCATCAAATCAATTAAAACTAAATATTTGTTGTATCTTTCCTAAATAAACGAAGTTTTTCTTTTAAATAAATAAACGCGTTCAAATATATTTTATTTAATGGTTACGTCTTTTTCGGAAAATATTTGCCAAGTGTGAGCGCAACTTAATAACAAGCAGTATGATTAAAAAATTTAAAAGCAATACTTGAAGGTGTAACTGCGGAGTAAGACAAAACAACAACATTCTAAAGAAAATAAAACAACAAATTTTGTCGAATTTTAAATTTAAATTTCGCAAAAAAATTAAAATTCGAGCATTCTCGGAATTAAATATAACAATTACGATTCAAAATAACATAAACAGTCAACATCCTTATTCAAAAAACCCCGCTTTTTTTCTTTTTTTTTTTGTGAATTCAATTCTACTTAAATAACTATGTATGTATATAATTTAGCCCCTTTTCGCATTTTATCGAAAATTTTGCCAGGATGCGGTTTTAAACGGATTTTTTTTAAATTTACCGCTTTTAGTCCTTTTTTCAAAAATGTTTACGCGTTTTGAGTCTCAAAAGTTGGCATCACTGCCTTGGAAATACATATATTTACTATATCGTTTTCTAATATGATATTATTTATATTCATATAATTCAGCTTTTATTTAAATAATATGTATGTTGACTTTATTTTGAAGCTCACTATATATGATATCTTAATCAGTAGGCAATTTATAAAAAAGTAAATCTTGATTTTGTTTTAATAGGACATTTACACTTATTTTGGATTTATATTATGCACGTAACAATGTTTTCTACTTGAATAAAAACTTCATAAAAAAAACATTCAGAATGTATGTATAGGGTGTTTTATTTAGATGCATAGAACTTTAAGTTATCAACACTATTTTAAGTGGCGGCCATTTTGTCAGCTGTCAAGTGATTTATGCTATATGAACAGACTGATGTCTAAACAACGCTTCCAAATTGTGCAAATTTATTTTGAAAATCATTGTTCTGTCATGGTTTTAAATGTATAGAACTTTGAAATTGAATAAAACAAAGATGATTTCTTTAAATTGACATGACATTTATTTTATTAGAAAGATACTTTTGTGGCATGATAATATTAATACATTAAACTTCTGGCATATAACTTTTTCCAACATTTGTAGCCGTATATCGGCATAACGCGGCGAATATTGTCCTCGTTTTACTTGCCGGCTGATAAAATGGCCGCTAACTGAAAGTGTTGCCAACTTAAAGTTTTATACAAATAAAACAACACTCTATATACATATACTTTATGAGGCCTTGGGACAACGATGCCAACTTAGCCCTTTTCGGGCTAGATTTAGCCCGATTTTAGTCACTCAAAACGCGAAAAAAGAAAATTGGCCAATTATCTTTTAGCCCGTTATTACTTTTTGCATGATATGGCTACATATTAGATTTTTCGTACTTTTTCTTCCTTTAATCTAATAATATCGAAATAATGCTATTGTTAATAACCCATTCCTTAAACTGTTCAGTTTTGCCAAACACATATTGACATATCCGTACTCAAACGCTGAAGTTGAGAGGAGTTTTAGTGTCATGAATTTATTCAAAAATAAAATTAGAAACAAAATGTCATTAAATACGTGTAACAATTTAATACACATTAAATATAGCCCAAAAAGAGATAACGTATGTTGTTCAAACTACAAAATATCTGAGAAGTGTGCTCAAAAAATTAATTCGAATGAAACATATAAAAAATATAAATATTTTATTAATAGTGTCTTATGGACTGAAAATGATGATGAACAAGAAATTGAAATTTTGTGCAGTAACGACCAATTTTAAATGTATATGTACTGTTTAATACTACGTATTTAAACTACGTATGTACCTTCTTTATTAAAATGTAATATGAAATGTAATTTAAATATGTACCTAATGGTAGTAATTTTTTTGTAATAAATTATTTTATAAAAATGTATTTGTTGTTTTGATTTTTAAAAGAAACATTTTATAATTTAGCCCCTTTTCGCATTTTATCGAAAATTTTGCCATGATGCGGCTTTAAACGGATTTTTGTTTAATTTAGCCCTTTTTAGTTCTGTTCACGTGTTTTGAGTCTCAAAAGTTGTCATCACTGCCTTGGAAATACATATATTTCTAAATTCGTAATAAAAACATTTATTTGTAAACAAGTCAAATACACGTTTAACACCCTGTACCGCAATTAGTGGCATAGAGTAATACCAGGAAAAGCATGTATGTATGTTTTTCTATACGACATATTTGAAACAGATTTTAATAGTTTTTCATGGACATACATAGTTTAAATGTGTTGCAACACACGTTCTTAAAGTGAAAACACATGTATTTACACATATTCATACATGCTTAAACATCCTTACGCGAGGATACACCACTCAATGTGTAAGTATTTGTACAGCAGCATCAATATTGTCATCGACATCAACATCATTACTATATGTAGTCATGTTTCTAAAAAGTAAAGGAAACCTCTAAAGACTTTTGATAATCACATTAGGTTTGTGGCTGTCAATGTTGTTTTTGTGAGTATATATTTATTATTGCTCTTCTCTAACTTGTTTGGTTTGTTGTGGCTGTTGTTGTAGTTGTTGTATTTATTTTGTTTCACTAAAGGCTTATAAAATGTATGTATGTATATATTTCCAAAGTTCAAAACTAATAGTTTTTGGTATAATATATGTATACATCCGTAAACCCAATTGGAAAATAAGATCTGGTGATTATTTGGCAGTTTGATTTATGTAAAATAAATATATTCCTGACAGTTGAGCACTTTCTCAGCTTATGAAAAGTCGACATATTTTGTGCCTGTGGCTGAAACCTACACCACATTTCTGCAGGGAATTTGAAAACGTTTATGATTGTCACGTATGATGTTTGGTGAAAATTTCCAACTGAGTTGATACTTACGTACATACATATACTGGTATAACCTAAATAATAAAATTTAGTTAGTGAAATGTACCACATCAAATAAACACTGACAGACATACAAACATGTTATTCCATATGAACAGTATGACTATGACTGTGGATGAGTAGAACGTTGTGAGTGAAGATGCTGTAATTAAATTAACACATAAATTGGCATGCACTCAATATCTGTCATCATTTTTGTACTCTGTACTCTGGCATGCAAATTTATAAAATTTACAAATCCACACACACAAACAGACACATCCAGAAATGAATATTAATGTATGAGTTGGTAGGTAATATTACACACGTTACACACGTACTCGTATACATTCTGATGTATTTTGTTTATACAAAAGTCAAACAAGTAAGAAAGTATAGTCGGTCAAGCCCGACCATATTATACCCTACACCCAGTATATGTATTACGCAGTTTTTCAGAAATGGGCATTATATGGGAGATATAACCTATTGTGGACCGATCATCCAAAAATTTATGATGATGTCTGCCAATATAAGTATTATATGTGTTAAACTTTATCTCGTTATAAATACGTTTAAAAAATTTATGAAGCTTTAAGTGAATTATGGAGAGGGTCTTACAAGGGAGTTTCGACTAATTATGGACCGAACATTATAAAATTGTACCGTATTATTTGTATACATATGGAATATATTTGCGTTCAATATTATTTGGATACCAACATTTTTGAGAGAGTTATGCTCTTAAAAGTGATTTTCGGAAGTGGGTCTTATATGGGAGCTACGAGTAATTATGGACCGATCTGCACAAAATTTTTAGATATGATTTGGCTTCATTTACCACTCATCTTTGATGAAATTTGTGTGCATAGTTGCATAATTCAAACATTTATGATCGGTAAACCCCAGTTCCGGGAGGACATTTGTATGGGGGCAAGGTGAAATACTGGACCGATTTCCACCTGTTTCAATCCCATCTATCCTTGGGTCGAAAAAATATCCCGTACCAACTTTTATTGAAATATCTGCAAAATTGCGACCTCTACTCTGTGCACAAGCTTTACATGGACAGACAGCCAGCCAGATGGACGGACGGACGGACGGACGGACGGACGGACATCGTTAAATCGACTCAGAAAGTGATTCTAAGTCGATCGGTATACTTTAAGGTGGGTGTTGGACCAATATTTCTGGGCGTTATAAACATCAGCACAAATCCAATATACCCTCCCCACTATGGTGGTGTAGGGTATAAAAATTGCAGCCAATGTTCCGACATCTTGTCAACATTGTGAACAGCAACAGCAACAGCACCAGATAAAAGAACAACTACAACATCCGTTGTGTCTATTTCCTGTGGCACCACCTGCAAAAAAAAAAACTTTCAACATACTCGTACATATATGTACATGAGAACTTTTTACACAGTTACGTGTTTCGAAATCATGTGTATTAGGATGGTCATTATTTCTACGAAGAATAAAAAACGTTTTTAATTTTCACAGCTAAAATGTAAATTTAGCCTATTTAGAACAAATTAGAAAATATAGTCGATCAAAACCGTCCATGTAATACACCATTATAAAAGCTAAAATATTTTTTTCTGAATGCCATCAATTGTTCTTCTCCCGCAGTTCCTATTTTCTTGTAATAAACTTTTTGATTTTTTTTCTTTTAATAAACTTTTTGATTGATTTTTGTTAATGATCCCAGCTGATTTGTATATGGTTTGTAATCGTTGAGCCCGGCTGATAAATTTGTTTGACCGAATAATGGCCCATGTTTTTCAACCATCATATTAAGTAACAAAATGCCCCTTGTAGTCCTTTGGTAATTATAATAATATGGAGGTCCCATATATACGATATTTTGTCCTTCTTAAACAAGGGCATTCTTAAATTATTTTATCGATAAATAACAGCAAAGGCAGCTACAATATGTTGCATGTGGTTAAAAAATACAAAAACACATTTGTGTAAAACCAGAAGCTTATTGAGAGTTTACAAAAACAAACAAACGGCACTGGCAGCGAAGCATGGGTGAATGGATAGAGAGGCGGACTTACAAAAAGCTTATACTGCAATCTTATTAAACGATTTATTTTGCACACAAAAAAACAAACAACAGAAAAAGTTAAATTAATAAAGTACAAAAATGAGAAAACAGATTAAATTGTTTTAATACTTACAATCTGGAGAACACGTTCGACTTGTTGCAAAATCGTCTTTTGAGTCCAGGAATTTATTTTAAGTCGTTTGAGAAATGGTTGCTAAGAAAATAATAATTATAATAATAATTTGTTGGAAACTAAATTCAAAGTGCATTTTTAGTACTCATTTATTATTCTTAATGATTTGGAAATGTTATTTTGATAATTTGGTTAAAGTTTTTTTTATCTAATTTAAGTAGCAAATCTACTTATTAAAATTAATAATATGAATATTAAAATTTAAATACAACTAATTTTTATATGAAAAATTAATCTATATATAAAAGAGTAACGTGACTGACTGACTGACTGATTCATTCATCATCGCACAGCCTAAACGGCTAAAGCTAGACTTTTGAAATTCGGGTAATGGGTTCCTTTTACAACATGTAGATCCACTAAAAAGGGATTTTTGGAAATTCGGTCGTTAAGGGCGACAAATGGGGCAAAAACGGGTAAAACCAAAACAAATAAACTTAGGAATAATATTTTCAATGCGTCCGCCTTTAATCAAAAAAAAAAAAAAAAGAGCCGACAGGTGTTTGGTACTTTTTTGAAATTCGAAATTCATATTGGGTAAAAATAGTCCCCGTAGAACGCTCCATTAACATATATATCTTCTACATTAATAAACATAGAAATACTATATTAAATGCGTCTAGCTCAGATCAATAAAGACTAGAAATTTTGTTGGTACTTTTTTGAAATTCGAATTCCTATGGCCTAAAAATTGTATTCTGTTTTGGTACTTTTTTATCAATATGTATTTTCTCACTAAAAATTCCATGAACTATTAAATATTTTCAAAAAGTACATATTACGTATAATTAATAGGTACTTTTTTGAAAATTATTTTTTTACGGGTGACAAAAAAGGGACAAAAACGGGGTAATAACGAACATTTGATATTATTTATTCAATTTAAAAAAAAAAACGATAAAATATTCTTCCATTCACACAAAAAAGAACCCAGAACATGCTATTCATGACTCAAATATAAATTTGTAAAAAAGGGCCAAATTTCAGTACACTTATATTGGTACTTTTTTGAAATTCATTTCTGTCTCTGGGCCTACTTTAACGCCCACTTTTTTTAAATTTGTTTGATTTTGTGAGATTTTGCCAAAATCTCTTGACGAACTAGATTTTGTTTTGTAAGGGAAATCTAGTAGAAATGAACAAGATTTCGCTCAAAATCCCTTAAGTACTAGATTTTGCGTAGGTGTAAATGTAGTATTACACTGTTGTGATTTTATGTTCTATTCTGACCATTAAAAATGCGACATCTTTAAAATGTGGGGTAAACATTATAAAAATGTACATAATAAAGGTGTAACTTTTTATTTCAGAAAAGACCAAAAGGCTCAATATTATTTGTTTGTAATAATTCCATCCTGCTTGTTACTTCTTCAGCAATCTTCAGTTGTGCCAGATCTCATGTAAACATCATTTAAACACCATTCGTAATTGTGTTTTCACTGACAAACGCACATCTATCTATATATATAAAATAGGATGTATGTATGTATGTAACGTATGGGCTCCAAAACGGCTTAGCCGATTTTGATGAAATTTTCACAGCAGGTTACTGTAACTCTGGAAGGAATAATAGGCTATATGAAGTTTTGATTGTACAAACGGGGGTGGCACCGCCCATATAACCCAAAAATTTAAATCGCCATATTTTGGGCATTTTTTGACCTCGTCAATGATATATGGTACATATGGTATTGGCATAGTTAGGAATACGTACCAGAAGAAAGTGGGTGGGACCACGCCCCTTTTTAGGAAAATTAAAAATCGTAATATAGTCTTAACTACTGGACCGAAAGTCATTAAATTTTCACAATAGGATATTCTTACGAAATAATAAATTCTTGACTATGTAAGTGTACAAAGGGGCATGGCCTCGCCTACTGAAATGCATCGCTCATATACCGCGCTTTAGTATCCTATTATTTTTCCATATGGATATCACTTTGAAATGCGTCAAATCAATCAAGCAGCCCGTAAGGCCGTTAATTATCCTGTTGAGTTCTTAAATTCACTCGATGTGCCAGGCTTTCCACCACATGTGCTACAACTTAAAATTGGAGTGCCAATTATTTTACTGCGTAATATCGCTCACCATGGCTTTGCAAAGGCACTCGATTTGCAGTAAAAAAGAAACTGAGAAATAATTTAGTAGAAGCGAAATATGTACTTTTGCTACGCTGCAGATTTACCATTCGATTTTAAACAATTTTTTCCTGTTCGGTTAGCGTTTGCGATGACTGTTAACAAAGCTCAAGGTTAATATCCCGTGTATATGTGTATGCTCCTGATGGAAAATCTAAACCTAAAGCATTGCAAGAAATACATTAAAATTAAATAAATAAATACGTTTTATTTTATTTTATAACCAATGAGGGGGGGGGGGGGGGGTGGAGCTGGTGTAGCGAAGCACACCGGGTTTAGCTAGTATGTACTGTATGTAACTCGATCGTTTAGAAAATTTAAAATGTTAAACATAAATGTTTAAATGCTCATTTGAAGTTCCCTTTAACGACTTAAAGTAACCGTCTGCTTTTTATTTAAATACCTACTTATAACTATGGGTACTTGAAGTGATTTTCCTTTCGCTACCTTAAATACTTATCTACTTGTACATAAATGAAAACAATGACTAAAGTAGAAGTATAATAAAAATATGTATATAATTTCTGTATACATTCAAAACATTTAAAAGCATCTAAATACTTCTAGTCTAGTACTTATACTTCACAAATGTACTCACTCGTACACCCATACATACATATGAATGTATGTACTATACATATGTACTCTTAACAAACAACATACAAATGACAGTTTAGTAGTGTGTGCAAATATTCAACAAATATTGAAAAGTAAAAAAAGAAGAGACAACGGTAAGATGATGATGATAATGCTGGTGATGACGATGAACAAAACAAAAAAAAATGAACTCATAATCACAACAAGTAACATATTTCGTTTGATAACAAAAACAAAATACATAAAAGGAGCAAAATAAAACTAGGAATATCATCATAAAATAAATGTTAAACGGAAGAACGTAAAAAATGTGCTATTACTCTGGCATCATGATCCGCTGTGCTCATGCATGAACAGCAACAACACGGACACATTTACACTAACTGCTGCTGTACAAAAATGGAAGCCTGGAAAAGGCAACTTAGAAAACAGAAAAAAAAATTTAGAAAAAAAAAACGAACTTTGAAGAAAATTAATGTTAGTCTTTTTTTTTTTGTACTGCTCGTACATACACAACATACTCGTACCTATACATTGTACATTTCATTTGTAAGTGTGTTGTTTTGTTTAAGTGTGTTAGTATAACTCTTAGGGGTGATGCTTAAAAAAAAGGATACTTATTCACACACAAAACACACACTTATGCCATCACGTACACCGGGCAAACTGAGTGATGTTTACAAAAATAAAGACAAAATATGTGAGAATTGTTTATAGACGAGGTGATAACGAATATAATGTATGCTGCAAAATAATACAAATACCATATTTCTTATATTCCTAGGTACGGTCACATTTACAAATATTTACTCAAAACATCGTAACCACTTGTTTTAGCACAAATTTGTTTGACGTTTACACGTACAAGAGTTTAGCAAGATCAAACAGCATCAAATAAATAATAATTAAATATTTATTGTGCTCTGGCATAAATAAGAAACGAATCCAAATATATGTTATTTAGTGGTTACGTCTTTTTCGGCAAATATTTGCCAAGTGTTACCGTACCTTTAGAAAAACATTTTTTATTTTCATTAATTTCATTATGCATTCATATTTTTAAGCTCATACAGGTTTTTTTAATATAAAACAAATAAGAAAGTATAAACAGTTTTTCTGAAGTGGGCGCTATATGGGAGATATTACCTGTTATGGACCGATCATCCAAAAATTTAGTGTCATGACTTCCGTGAATATAAATATTGCTTATGTTACAATTTATCTCGATATAAATAGTTTTAAAAGATTTATGAAGGTTATATGGAAGTACTAATTATGGACCGACCATTATAAAATTCTACCATATTATATGTATATTTTTGTTAAATTTTATTCGGATAACAACATTTTAAAGAGATATTTATACTCGTTAAGTGATTTTCGGAAATGGTTCTTATATGGCAGCTTCGACTAATTATGGACCGATCATCATAAAATTCTACCATGTTATATGTATATGTACGAAACATATTTGCCTTCAATATTATTTGGATATCAACATTTTAGAGAGAGTTATGCTATTTAAAGTGATTTGCGGAAGTGGTCCTTATATGGCAGCTACGACTAATTATGAACCGATCTTCACAAAATTTGTAGATTTGATTTAGCTTCACATATTACTCATTTGTGGTGAAATTTGTTTGGATACTTTCATAATTAAAACATTTATGATCGTTGAACTCCTACTTCGGGAGGATATTTGTATGGAACCAGGTGAAATAATAGACCGATTTCCACCAGTTTCAATCCCATCCGTCGTTGGGTCGAAAAAATATCACGTACCAAATTTTATTGAAAATTGCGACCTGTACTCTGCGCACAAGCTTTACATGGACAGCCAGCCAGATGGACAGATGGACATCTTTAAATCGACTCATGAAGTGATTCTAAGTCGATCGGTATACATTGAGGTGGGTTACAAACATCAACACAAATCCAATATACCCTCCCCACTATTAGGTTTAGGGTTGTTCAACATTGTTAGCACGAAATTTCTCCCAGTACACTTAAAATACACTCACCACTACACGCACATTTTAAACTGCCGCTCATTTTGAGACCACTGTTCTGAACTGAAGAGCATCTTCAGAGCGAAAGAAAAATTTGCTTGTTACTGTCCTGAGTCGGCACGCAGTATGACTCAGAAAATCCACTTAATTATGTGTGTACCAAAGCGTTGTTGTCCTGTTATTTGTGCTTTGAACAAAAAAAACATAGCTGTACCACACAAGAATAATAAAAACAAGATTACACAGAGCCCAAAAAACCCTCATAAAAGACTCTTTTCTGACACTATCTAAGAGCTCTTTCTGGCGGACCATTTTCGAATGTAATGACCCTCTTTTCTCAAGGTTTTCGGAGCAATTATGATTGTTTTTTGAGCTCATAAAGAGCGTTAACGCTCCGAAAAAGGTGTCAGAAAAGACTCTTTTCGGGCTCATATTGCATGCTGGGATGTTATAAAACGATATAAGCCTTGACGAGCAAACGTTTTGTGCGCACAAGAACAAATGTCGGCCGAATTGCGGACATAAATTTCGTCATTCTCTTCTGTGTAGGGGAAAACGTGACGATGTTAAAAATTGTCTTTGTTTCTATTAATGACGGTCTTTTTGTGTGCAAATAACACTTGATGGCAAACAGAGTTATGCAAACAAATGCTCTGACAGTATTGTTCGAACAAAAACATAACATCAGCAAGAGTTGTCTACACATAACAATTTTATGTGCGGACAAGGAATTCTTTTCTGGCAAAAATGTTACATATATTTTACACTTTTTACCCACTTCCCATATAAAAAAGGAAAAAAGTGTAACATTTTTGCCAGAAAAGAAAACGTTATGAGAAAAAGTATGACATTCATGTAAATACCGCTAGAAAAACACTTGTGGATGCTAGTTTCCAAACCAGCAGAATGGTGTTGCTATAAAATGAGCTCGCAGTGTTAAGGAAAGCAATGTTTTAAATCGTTTTTTTTTTTGCTTTTGGCAAAAATGTTTAAATAAGATTTTCAATAGTAGTAAACTAAGTTCAGATTAAGTCTTAATTGCTAACGAAAGTAAATACTATTGTTGTGTTACAAACCTGACAACAAACTCAAATTGTTATTCTCGACAATACCACAACGTTGATTTCGAAAGGACACAAATATTCATACTTACAAGTACAACGAGGATAAGAACTACAAATATGGTTAAACATTAACATAAACGTTTGTAATATTTGTTTTTTTTTTCTTTTCATTTTTATTTATCACTTGTTCGTGCATTCCTTGCGATGTTCGTTGCTGTTTTTGAAGGACAACAAAATACTTCAAATTTATCATAAAATATTAATCGACTTAAAACAACTTCTTGTTTTTCTTAATTCTTCTCTTTCGTTTCGTTCCATTTTCCTTTGCATTGATGTTACTGATTTCATTTCAACAAGACAGCATGAACTTTTTCTATACTAGAAGCGGTTAAGGGTATATCCAATGATGTTAAGTGTTTGTAAGCTATAAACAGAAAAAAGGGAAGCGAAAGTTTTCTGAAGAAAAACTTTTTAAATTTTATCTCTTTTAGCCGCATAAGAAATAGAAACTAAAGAATCAATACTATATCAATGAATTCTGTTTGGTTTTTACATAAATTTATTAATACATACATGTAGTATGTATGCATGTATGTATGTATGTACATATGTATGTTAAAGCCTCCATATGTCTAGATTTATAAAACTAATAATATAAGAATTTTGTCTATAAATATGCATATTTATGTTTCATGAGATATCATTCTAAAAGTGAACTTATGCCATGAGATTATGGGCATATTCTGTATTAGTCTGTCATAAGAATGTAGAGAAAATGGATGATTGGGGCAACTATGCTATCATAAACATTTGTCGTAAATGACTTGATTATTAAATGCTAGAGTCCGTCCAAAACCAGTGCCTGCAGCCCGAAACCGAACAGAAACTAATATTCAAAAAAAAACTAATCGGATAATTATTTTTTAGAGACAGTTTTTTTTCATTTTAATTAATAATTCAAAGAATACCATTGTAAAGTAACATTTTTAGACAATTGGCACATTGGAATGTCTTTTCGGCCCTGCCAAGGGCCTCCTCAGCAATGTTCATTGTCCAAGATCTAATTGTAAACTTCATCTATTTAACTCACTGTTATTGAGAAATAGATAAATTATTGAGAAAATATAAAATTATTGAGAAAATATAAAAGAAAAAACACATTGATCGTATGCAAAATTGGTGATTGGTTCCTTATCTCCTCAAACCTGTTACACGCAAAGAAAAAACATAGTTGTGGTAAAAATAATCTAAGAGCAACATATTATGATAAGATTTATGATTGTAGTCAAAACATATTATGATGAATATAAGTGCCATGAAATATCATATTATGATTAATTATCATCGGAATATTTCATCATAATATTTTCGTGTTAATCATTATTTGATATTATAACATCATATTATAACCTAATATAATCATAAAATTGTCATACATGATCAAATTATGATCTAAACTAATCATATCATGATCTAAAATAATCATATTATGATCTAAAGTAATCATATTATGATCTAAAGTAATCATATTATGATCTAAAGTAATCATATTATGATCTAAAATAATCATATTATGATCTAAAGTAATCATATTATGATCTAAAGTAATCATATTATGATCTAAAGTAATCATATTATGATCTAAAGTAATCATATTAGGATCTAAATTAATCATATTATGATCTAAAGTAATCATATTATGATCTAAAGTAATCATATTATGATCTAAAGTAATCATATTATGATCCAAAGTAATTATATTATGATCTAAAGTAATCATATTATGATCTAAAGTAATCATATTATGATTTAAAGTAATCATATTATGATCTAAAGTAATCATATTAAGATAGTACTTTGTCATTTTTACTATTTATCATATTATGATAAACATTATTTCATAAAAAAATTTTTTTTCTATAGACTTAGTGAAAAACAAGGATTTTTTTACGAACAATTATTCAGCAAGCATAATTATTAAAGCTTTACATGGACAGCCAGCCAGCCAGGAAGCAATTCTGAGTCGATCGGTATACTTTAAGGTGTTTGTTGGACCAATATTTCTGGGCGTTACAAACATCAGCACTAGTCCAATATATCCTCCCGGTATGGTGGTGTTGGTTATAAAAATTGAATCCCAAAAGATTTTGAATCGTGTTAAATGGAATAAAATCGTTAAAGAAAATGTAAAATTTGTTTACTTTCGAACCGTGCTAACCCTCCGATGAGTGACAGTTCTGAACTTCACGGCCGTGTGAAAAGGTCCCTACGGACCTTTTTTGTAAATCATGTTTTTTTTCATATGTTTTTATTGTTTATAACTAAATTCTACATACAAAAATAATTTTTTCAATTTTTTTTTTTTTTTTGCTTGTTGAGCGTGTACTTCTTGTCCCCCGCCCTGTGCGCAAGTGTTGCAGCGATGTAAAAGTGTGCTATTTTTTGTTTTTATCATCATCCCTTATGTCTTTGAGTTTAGGTCTTTGTATTTAGAACAAGTAAATTATGTGTTGAAACAATAAAAAAAAAATATATAATGATGCCCAAAAACATGCATTTATTAGTGAAATTCAGTACAAGGTCCATACGGACCTATTCACACGTCCGCGTACTATTCTCACTAAAATCTCAATAACTCCTAAAGTAATGATCCGATCGGCTTTTGATTTTTTTCCAAAAGATGCGCAACAAAATACTCTTGGAATACAGAGTAACTTTGGGGGTTGCAGTGGCCGAAGTAGGAGTAATTTCAGTTTGAAAAGGCAAAAAGGTCCCTAGGGACCTTCTCACTTATCGGAGGGTTAAAACAGATTTAAGTGTATTAAAAACTTGTATCACCTTAAAAATTTCATAATCTATGTTTTTGTTTTATAAAGATTTGGTTTCGCTAATCGCTCAAAATATGGGCAAATACTGAATAATAATATTATGCTGAATTTTGGCTTAAACCGTAACCGAAACCGAATACGCGGTCGGTATCTCTTAAATACATTTTAGTTTACAAGTAACTTGTTTTCTTTGCATGATTGTAGCCATATGAATGGCATCATATAATTGTTTTAAACATCATCACAAATACTCCTTTTTTATACCCTTCATCTTTATGAGAAAGGTATACATATACGTTTTTCATTCCGTTTGTAATTTCCACAATATAATTTTCCGATCCTATAAAGTATATATATTCTAGATAACGGAGTCTATTAAGCCATGTCCGTCTGTCTGTCTGTTGAAATCAATTTTCTGAAGTCCCCAAATATCTTCAGGATCCAAATCTTCAATAATTCTGTCAGACATGCTTTCGGGAAGTTTGCTATTTAAAATCAGCAAAATTGGTTTAGGCCAACTAGAGTTATGTACCAATATGTGAGACAACCTCCATAAAAATTTAATATTTTTTGTCCATGTTATTGCAATATTTTGAAATATATTGCAGATAATACCATGAAATCTTGTATACGTTGTTTTTATGATAAAAGAAGAAAGTGTGCGGAAAATAGTAAGAATCGGTGCATGATTTCTCATAGCCCCCATACAAATATCTTCCCGAAATATTGCTCAATTATACATAAATGCCTATAAAATTTGAATATCAAGACAAAATTCAGCAAAATATAAATAATGTTAAACGGCTAAAATTTTATATGAATAATCTTTATAGGTAAATAAATTGTTGTACTAAATTTTATGGTGGTCAGCCTAGAATTTGTCATAGCATTTATCCCTATATATATATTGTATAAATATCAGTACCCACTCAAAACTTTGCACAGATCATTTACATATGTATATACAAAAATCATTCCAAAAAATTTTGTGAATTTCGGTCTATTTTTAACCGTATGTCCATTTATATTATGGTTGTGCCACTAACCAATTATAAGAAAATACTCGTAAAATCCAAGTCAATGCATTTGTTGTTAATGCTCTCAAAGTATCGAGTTTATCACAAAAAAAAAAGAAAAAAGGATACCCTTTATTTACACAAACACTTAATATTTCAAAGTAGTGGTTACCCAGCATACCATTCTAGGAGCGCTCCGAAAAAGGAGTCAGAAAAGAGTCCAACAAAAGAGCATTTTTGGAGCGAAACAAAATTCCACTTAATTATGTGTGTACCAAAGCGTTGTTGTGATTTGAACAAAATAAACATAGCTGTACCACACAAGAATGATAAAAACAAGATTACACAGAGCCGAAAAAACCCTCATAAAAGACTCTTTTCTGACACTATCTAAGAGCTGACACTACCTTTTCTGACATTGTCTAAGAGCTCTTTCTGGCGGACCATTTTCGAATGTAATGACCCTCTTTTCTGAAGGTTTTCGGAGCAATTATGATTGTTTTTTGGGCTCATAAAGAGCGTTAACGCTCTGAAAAAGGTGCCAGAGAAGACTCTTTTCGGACTCATATGGCTTGCTGGGTAGTGTAAAAAATTTGTTTTAGATTTTTTTTTTAAACCAACAAAGATTTGTAGATTTTTTTATAACATTATTTATAGAATATAAAATAAGTACTTTAAGCCCAATTAATTCAAGATTGTGTTTTCGTTTTGTGTTTTCATTTCAGCGGCGATAAACCGCAGATTTAAGAAAACTGCTTTAACTTTTTGCTTTTTTCTGTGCCTTCAGCCGCTCAAGGAAAATAAGTTGACAACCCCTTATCTTCAGCAGCATATCAGCATCAAGGACCAAATAATGTACGGTTAAGTAGCTAAAAAAAAAAAAAAATACCGAAACAAATTAAGAAAAAACTTTATCTAAACAAATTTGTTTTGAAATTTATATATTTAATTTTGTTGTGTCTATAATATTTGCAAGAGTTGTAAGTAATATTTTCAAAACAACCGCAACAATACACAGTCAACAAAAAAAAGGATTTGCTTATTTTACACATTTTGCTCCTGGTTTTGTGTCTTTTTAAGAGGGTTTCTGTTAAATACGATTATATCTGATTGAATTTGTTGACACACTCATAATAAACTGCCTGTATTTACGAGGACATGTCTATGTACGTACGTCTGTATATGAGTTGAAAAGAACTTTCTTGATATTTTCGATCAATTTTTCAAATATAATTTTAAGGATACTCGTTTGTTACGCAAACTTTATGAGAACAATTTCTATTCTTTGAAAAAAAAAAAAAAATAGGCATATAAAACCTCAAAACTTTGGGAATATAAAGAACCCACAACCGGAAGAAGTGCTGATGAAGAACTTTTGTTAAGTAACATTTATTTATTACTTAAACCAACATACAGCACATAGATAAAATATATTTACAAGACGTAGATATAAAATTTATTATGAAATGGACAATATTAATACGCATTGTCCTCTTTGTTAGACATTTCTAAGGCAATTCAGCAATATTTCTATTTTATTTTTTCTTACCTTGAAATTAAAAAGAACACATTTACTTTTATGACATTACATCATATCAGGTGAAATTTTAACAATGAAAATATTAATATTTAAAGAGGTGTATTAGAAAAGGTTTAGTTGATACATTTAAACCTTTTTTTTAATTTCAAATTAATTTAATTTTAATATTGTTGAGAAATAATTTGCAGACATCATTCAGGATTAAATTAAAGTTATTATTTTTACTTTGAATGACTACAAGTCAAACTTACAAACTGGCGTTAAATGAAAAACATTATTCTTTAATACATTTAAAAACAAGTAAGAAAGTATAGTCGGTCAAGCCCGACCATATAATGCCCTACACCCACAATATGTATAAAACAGTTTTTCAGAAATGGGCGCTATATGGGAGATATGAACTATTATGGACCGATCATCCAAATATTTAGTGTCATGATGTCTGTGAATATAAATATTATATATGTTATATTTTATCTCGATATAAATACTTTTAACCAATTTATGGAGGTTAAAGTGAATTATGTTAGTTTCGACTAATTATGGAACGACCATTATAAAATTAGGTGTCATCATTTCTATATATATGAAACTTATTTGTGTTGAATTTTATTTAGATACTAATATTTTTAAGAATTTTATGGTCGTTCAAGTGTTGATTTTCGGAAGTATACGGCCTTATATGGGAGCTACGACTGATTATGGACCGCTCATCATAAAATTGTACCTTATTATGTTTATATACATATTTCTATTCAATATTATTTGGATACCGACATTTTTAAGTGAGTTACGCTCTTTAAAGTGATTTTCGGAAGCGGGCCTTATATGAGAGCTACGACTAATTATGGACCGCTCATCATAAAATTATACTTTTTTATTTTTATATACATATTTCTATTCAATATTATTTGGATACCGACATTTTTAAGTGAGTTACGCTCTTTAAAGTGATTTTCGGAAGTGGGCCTTATATGAGAGCTACGACTGATTATGGACCGATCAAAATAAAATTGTACCATATTATTTTTATATATATGAAACATATTTGTGTTGAATATTATGTGGATACCAAGATTTTATGGTCGCTATGATAAATTATGGACCGATCTGCACAAAAATTTGCAGATGTGATTTGGCTTCATTTACCACTAATTTGTGGTGAAATTTGTTTGGCTACGTGCATAATTCAAACATTTATGATTTTTAAACCCTAATTTCGGGAGGAAATTTGTATAGGGGCCAAGTGAAATAATGGACCGATTTCCACCAGTTTCAATCGTATTCGTCTTTGGGCCTAAGAAATATCAAGTACCAAATTCTATTGAAATATCTTTAAAATTGCGCACAAGCTTTACATGGACAGCCAGCCAGCCAGACAGTCCGTCTGTCGTTAAATCGACTTAGAAAGTGATTCTGAGGCGATCGGTATACTTTAAGATGGGTGTTGGATCAATATTTCTGGGCGTTACAAACATCAGCACAAATCCAATATACCCTCCCCACTATGGTGGTGGTGTAGGGTATAAAAGAGCTTATATTAAATTTCAAACATTGTAAATATATCATTTGTAATGTTGTAATAAAAATACTGTGATTAAAAGCTAATTAAGTTTCTTTATTTTTAGCTGTCTTTTGCTATTCGACCCATTTTTCTGTTTTGTTTTTTACATTTCATTTAAACGTTTAATTATTGTAGTTCTAAAATTTCATTAACTCAGTCTCTGTTTCTCTGGTAGATTTCAAAAATGAACTTTTCATCACAATAAAACCCACCATCCCCCCATCACTTGACATTTCATTAGCACCATTCCAACTTTCAAACTAAAAACTAAAGGTAATTGCTAATAAAGTTTTCTTCTCTTACGTATCCTGCAGCCAGGATATACATGGTAGACAGATTTTTCAAATTCCGGAATTCGGGATTTTATAAATGTAAATCCCTGGATCCCGGGAGTTTTGTTTCGTTTTAAAACAAATTGGTTAATTAATAATAAAATTAAAAAGTTACTTATATGAAATATAAATATGTTTGAAAACAAACATTTTCTGTCCTCATTAGCTACAATTTTTTAATTTTAAAAATTTCTAAAGCAAATTTTGGATTTTGGAAACAAAATTTTATAAACCATTAATAATTTAAAAACATAATAACATTATATTGAAACATTGAATTGAGAAAAATAATATTTCATTTTGCCTTTAATTTCTATATTAATTTAAAAGCAATAGAATATTAACCATGGTGTAATTATACAAGGTGAGTGCAAATCGGCAACAAATACAAAACAATACAGAAACAACAGGCATTTTGTTTGTATAAAATAATGTACTATTGTCACAAACACTTGAAAAAGTATTACTTTTGGCATAAGTCAATTGTAAACAAAAAAATCAGTCAGCTGTGCTACTGCACTCACCTTGTATAGTTACACCATGTATAATATCAATATATTGAAATATTGGATTGACAAAAATAATATGTTTGTATATCATTTAGCCTTTAATTTCTATATTAATTTAAACAAGCAAGAGTGCTATATTCGGCTATGCCGAATCTTATATACCCTGCCCGTTGGTTGTGGATGCATAATTATATTATGCATAATTATGTCGATAAACACGCTAGCTGTTGATGAATTTTTTCGTAATAATATTAATACACTTTATTTGATCAACGCCATCTGTTAATGAAATTATTCGTAACAATATTAATGCACAACTACATTGGCTTCTCGGTCGAAACTCAAACTTGTCGTTAGACAACAAAATTCTCTTATACAAGTCCATCATAAAACCAATATGGACATATGACATCCAATTATGGGGTATGCATGCTCATCTAACATCCAAAAGCTTCAAAGAAGACAGTCCAGAATATTACGACAAATTGTCTGCGCCCCATGGTATATACGTAATGATATTATCCACAGAGATCTCAACGTTCCCACTATCCAGGAGAAAATTAAAATATATTCAACTAGCTACATCGATAAACTAATGGCCCACCCTAACTACCTCGCTCGGGGTCTGCTTCAGTTCCAAGGTCACCAGAGGCTAAAAAGAACCGATACTACAGCAGTTAGTGGTTACAGTGGTAACAACTAATAAACAACAAGTAGAATTAAGATTTGAATACATATTGTAAATTTCGATCAGAAAGATTCAATAATAAAAAAATATATTTAAAAAAAAACTTGTTTTTTTTGATGAAATTTTTAGAGGTTGTCTCGAATTTTTGCTCATATCTCTGTTATTTATGGAGGGATTTTATTGATTTTAAATGGCAGTCTGACAGAATTATTGAAGATTTGGATCCCGAAGATATTTGGGGACTTCAGAAAATTGATTTCAACATCCAGACAGACAGACGGACATGGCTTAATAGACTCCGCTATCTATAAGGATCCAGAATATATATACTTTATAGAGTCGAAAATTATATTGTGGAAATTACAAACGGAATGACAAACTTATATACATACATATAACCTTCTCATGAAAGTGAAGGGTATAAAAACAGAATATTATCGTTGGACTTTAAAGAAGCTTCTTAAAAATATTGAGATATCTAAAGTAAAGAAAATCTTGATTTAACATTGTGACCAATATATTAAGCTGGCGAAAAACAGCGTTCACATCGTTTGTGGGCAAAATGGCTGGCAAATTGTTGTATGCTAATTATAGATACATAAACAAACCATTCCCACCCTCCGAAACAAACAATTTTATTTCTTTTTTACTATACCCTAAACCACCATAGTGGAGAGGGTATATTTTATTTGTGCTGATGTTTGTAACGCCCAGAAATATTGGTCCAACACCCACCTTAAAGTATTTGTCATAGCTCCCATTTAAGGCCCACTTTCGAAAATCACTTTATCGATCATAAATTTCTTATAAATGTTGATATCTAAATAAACTTCAACACAAATAAGTTTCATATATACAGAAATGATGACACATAATTTTATAATAGTCGGTCCATAATTAGTCGAAACTCCCATATAAGACCCTCTCCATAATTCACTTAAAGCTTCATAAATCTTTCAAAAGTATTTATATCGAGATAATGTTTAACATATATGATATTTATATTCACAGACATCATGACACTAAATTTTCGGATAATCGGTCCACAATAGGTTATATAACCCATATAACGCCCATTTCTGAAAAACTGTTTTATACATATACTGGGTGTAGGATAATATATGATCGGGCTTGGCCGACTATACTTGTTACTTGTTTTTAATAGTATTTGATTCCTTATTATAACAGACATTATCAGGTGTTGTGGGGTGCTTTTACATATTTCAATTGCATTCAATATTTCATTCGTTTCGCAATCAACAATTTCGCATTCATTTCTTATAACAAACATTTCTAACTCATTATTAAATTCACTCTTAAATTTTGGGTTTTTGTTTTCAAAAAATGTAAATTTGTTGAGTAAATCATACTTCTTTCTTGGTTTCTTTTAAATAGAGATTTCACCGGTTCATCGCTTAATATGCAATCACTTGTTGATATCTTTGTAAACATAAATACTCGTAAAAGTGCAACAGCAGCAGAGATTCAAAGCACTGTTTGAAAGGGCTTCATCTGTTACTCCTACAGAATTTAAATTTAAACTATTTTTTTTTAAATAAAACAAATCAATTAAAGCTTTTAAATCAATTAAAGCTTTTAAAATTAATTTCAATTTATTCACCTTTTCTTGACGACTTTGTAAACAAATAATAGTAAATAAATTCCGAAAAATCACGTGATTTTTGAAATCAAATCCCGGGATTTTAGGGATCGGGATTTCGTTATTGGCATCCCTAATACATACATATATACATACGTACATACAGACATACATACATTGTAGTACTTGCCGGTTAACTATTTTTGCAAGTTTTTTGTTTTTACTGGTTTTTTGTGTCCGCTTTCTATTTTTTTTTTTTTTTATAATTGAATGATGTTGACAGGTCAACAAATTAATGACCAAACATTGTTTTTGTAGTTGATGTTTCAAGATGCCAGCACAGTTTTACTTTGTAATATAATTTTTTACTATTAAACATGATGATTTTGCTTATTTTATTCTAATTTGTTTTGTTTTTCTTTTTATTCCAAGTTCTTACTTTTTCTTCTGTTTTCCTACAATTTACAGGTAAACTGGTTGATAAAAATACTTCTAAAGCAATTTGGTTTGTCAAGCAGAGCGGGAGTAAAGGTGAAATAACAGAAATTTACAAAATCACTGTTGTAAGACAAGCTTCGATTGAAGAGAGAGGGGAGCAGATAAAGAGCAGAGGAGAAGATAAAGTTGTAATTTGCCACTTAATGAACTTGTTTTGACAAACAGCTTGTTGGCATTTCTTTTCCCCACCTTTTGGCATTTGTTAGCGAAACAGCTGTTTAAATCCTGTTATAATATGAATTCATAATTGGGGATTTATGGAAAATGGCTTCTTTTGGATGACTGTGAAATATTGAAAAACACTTAAAAATTTATATTATGCAGCCACAAAATTAAAGTGATATCGATATGAAAATTTTCCTTTTTACACTACCACTATCAAAAAACAAAAAAAGCGTTTATGCAGACATTTCTACCTTAGCTTGATTCAATAAAATTTCTCCAAATATATATTTCCCTTATGTGATTGACAAAAAAAAAACTCCATGTTTTTTACGAGAAGGTATCCCGGATTCAATGAAAAAGAATCCATTTTTCAACAAAATTTTAAATGTTACAAACAATAAAATATCACAAGTTGGGAGCTCTAAAGAAGTTTCAAGTACGATGGTTGCTAAATTCTACAAAAAAAAAATAATTTCAAAGTCTAAAAGGTACCCGGGTACCTTGTCAGTTACATAAGGGTTAATAGCAATAAGAAAACAAAATAGTATAAATTAAATAATATTGTAAATTAATAAAAAAAAATTATTAAATAAATATGTATTCGATAAATAAGAGTGTTTTATTGTGAATATGTTTGTTTAGCCAACGCAATATTTTATTTTCAGTTCTACTACTTTGAAAGTATAAATCCTATAAAATCAAGCTGACTTAATTCTATCGTGACTTAATTCTGTCATTTCCTCTTGGTATCTCTAGTAGTTTATAAGTTTTAGTATTTTACAGGAACTTTTGTTTTAACAAAAAAGTAGTTCTTTAAATTGAAGTGAGAATATACATTTGAAATTTGACACAAATAAAGCAAAAGCTATCAGCTTTGAATAGTCATCTATAATCACTAAAGAAATAAGAAATAATTAAGTTTAAACAATTAAATTTAAAAAAAAATATCTTAGATATGTCATACCGCCCACTTTTGTTTCAACAACACCAGTGTTTGTTTGAATTAAAATATTATTTTTGATTTTGTAGATACAAACCTGAAATTTGGCATATATATAGAAAAGGAAAATAAATAAATAATGACCAACAGGATGAAAAATATTTATGTTTAATATATAAACCTTAAAATTTTTCCTAGTAGGCGTGGCATATAAACAAAATATGTTTCATTTTCTAAAAGCCGACTTATTACTCTATCATATTTAAATATGTTCTATAGTTAAATAAAATTGTTAAGCTAGTATTTACCTTCTATACAATTTTGTTGGCCAAGTAGTTCATGAAAATTTGTCAAATTTTTAAAAATCAAAAAAAAAATTTAGATATTTTTGCATTTTTGCTTATTTTTTTTTGATATTTCAGGCGTTTTAAAAAATTTTAAGCTGGTAATTTCTGTATTTATAAACAAATAAATGAGCTTTTTTTAACTGAGTTCATCAGAATTTTTGCTACGCCCTCTTTTTAGTGTATATAAGGGTTTAAAGTGTAAATATGTAATATAAGCAAATTGAGCTGGCACTGGAAGATTTTTTACAAAATCGAAAAGCTGACTTTCAACTCTCTCTTCTAGAAAAAAATTTGTTTCAATATCTTCAGTAGTTTTTAAGCTGTAATCTTTTAAGGAAAGTCTTTATCAATTACCGCCCACTTTTTCACCTAAAACAGATTATGATTAAATTAAAATATTTCTCTGAATTGTGCACATATAAACATGAAAATTGACATAGATATAGAAAATACTATCCGCTTTCATCTCTTGAAATAAATAGATCTCTAATAACCAACAGAATTAGAAATATTTAAGTTTAAGGCATAAACGTTTAAATTTTTCCTAGTGGGCGTGGCATTTCAACAACACATATTTCATTTTCTAAAAGCCGACTTATTACTCTATTATATACAAAAAGTTCAATTTAAATATGTCCTATAGTTAAATAATTATAGCATTTTAAATAAAATTGTTAAGCTAGCATTTACCTTCTATACAATTTTGTTCACCTGGTAGTTCATCAAAATTTGTCAGATTTTCAAAAACTAAAATGGACTTTTTTTTGCTTTTTATAGGATATCTCTGCTGTCTTAATTGAAAATTGCTACATTTGTAAACAAATAAATTCGCTTTAAAACGAGTTAATCAGAATTTTTGTCACGCCCTCTTTTTAGTGTATATAAAGTTTTAAAGTGTAAATGTATAAAATAAGCAGAGAGGGCGGGGCACTGGAAGATTCTTTTATAAAATCAAAAAGCTGACATATCTTCATTAGTTTTTGAGTTGTGACCTTTTCAAAAAAATCTTTATCACTTACCGCCCACTTTTTTCACCTAACACACATTATAAAAATAAATTAAAATATATATTTATCAAAGAGGTAGAGGTATTGACCTACAATTTTACATAGATAATCTATAATGACCAACAGAATCAGAAATGTTTAAGTTTAAAGTAAAAATATTTTAAATATACCTAGTGGGCGTGGCATATCAAGAAAACTTTTGTGTTAATTTTCTAAAAGGTTTGGATTGATGTCAAATATTTCCTTTGAAATTTAAATTATGACAATCAAACAGTTAAAAGATATTATTGTAATTCAGCTTTTTAAGAAATAAAAATTTTTGTAAATTTATGTTTTAAATATTAAACTCTGTGACTTTGCAAAAATCTCCTATTTGATAATTTATTTTGATTGAAAAAAGAACAATACAATTTTATTGATTTCTGTTTATTTCTAAAGGTTACAAATAAAATATTGTAAATATTATGTAGTAAATAAAAAAAAATAAGGAAGAACTATTGTTGAAAAACACAGGTTTTTGCAAATTGTTGTGAAGTCAAATTTTTGTAATGTTCAGCTTCTCTGCATTTTCTTTGTAGTCTATTGAATATGTCAATTTCATTCCATTTCAATAGAACTGTTAAGATGTTATCTTTTTATTTCCTTAGTTGTTCTGCTTTATGATTATATTCTAAAAATAAAAAAAAATGAGAAAAAAGGAAATTTGTTTTTTTTTTTTTAGGATTTCATATATAGAATTTAAAAGTAATTCTTTAAAATTCTTCAAATGAAATTTTAAATCCTTTTCATCTGTTATTATCTGCATGTAAGTTAGATTTAAATTTGTAATTGTATATTACTTAATATTTTTTAGTTTCTGTCAATGAATGACATTTTAAAGCTCATGTCAAAGTGTGCATGAAATTATTTTTAGGAATATCGTTTTACTTAACAACTGATATGCTTTTAGAAATGACATTTTTGCCAACAATAGGTACTCGTATTTTAGCAAATTCAATTAATTTTTTTATTATAAACATATCGCACCCTAAATACAAAAGGGTCACAACTCAAAATACTAAAATTTTCAGGAGAGACAAAAAAAGTTCATCGGGCACAAGCCATGCAATCATGGTAGCTTGTAATACACTACATGATCATAATATCTGCGGCAATATAGGTATTTGTGTCGACAGTCAGGCGGCACTCCTCTCAATACATGCCCACACAATTTCATCTTCACCAGTTAGCCAATGTAGGAATTCTCTGGTTTGGGTACCTGCGCACACTATGGCAATGAACCGGCAGACGAACTAGACAGAATGGTATCTGCCCTAGATATCTCCAATGCGGTCTCAGTAGGCATTATCTTCAGACATTTTCTTACAAAGGCTGAGTATAGATGGCGTAACTTAGACACATGTAGAATAGCCAAGTTGATGTGGTCATCTTTTAACGAGAAACGTACTATGCAACTGATAACTAGAAATAGAAAGGATATATCAAGGTTGCTGGCAGTATTAACGTTAGGCAAGTACGCTAATCGCCTGGGACCATTGTCGTAATTGTAGGGATAGGGGAAAAGAGGAAACGATTTTCCACCTTCTCTGCGAATGCCCAGCCCTGAGTATCAAGAGACATAAATTCTTGGGAAATTATACATTGAGCAACCTTGTTGAGGTAGCCTGGTCAAAACTCAATGACCTACTGCTTTATCTCACAGCTACAGGTTGGGTCTAGCAAGGCACGACTTTTTGTACACATTTTAGCTACAGCATGTTGTATAAGACATTAAATCTGACGAGTGGTGGGGTCCCTTCGACTCTACTTAAGTGTTCGCATGTAGTGAACTACCACGTAAACCACCCAACCAACAAGCAACACATTTAACATAAAAGTAGACATATATATGTAACTGTATTTTCCCAGTTAAAGAAGATAGTGATTTGAAAGAAATTTTTGCAGTAGTTAGAGATAGATGTGTACTCTGAATTAATTTATGGAAAATGTCAGTTTTGGAAAATTTTGAGTTGTGAACCTTTTGTATTTAGGGTGCGATATGTGCATATGTATATGTAAACATTCACTGTTTATGAATAAATTTTTATTGGAATTGTAGTGTGTTTTTGTGTTATTGAAACTAGTAAATCACAAAAAATCTAATTTAAATGCCACAATCATTACAATTGAATTTAATTCAATTTCGCGGCTAATAATTAATTTCTTTTTTATTTAATTTTAAATTTGTGACAAAATTGTGAAGCAGGCAAAATAAGAAATTTTACATACATACATACATATGCATTTTGTAATTGTAAATGCTACGCACACAACTGTTGGTTGAAAATTTGTTATTTTTTTTTTATTAAAAAATGTCAAATTTAAACCTTTTTGTTGTTGATGCCAGCCATATTGTTTTAAATGACATTTTAATAATGTGGATTTTTGTTGCTTTATAAATTCATGTTTTGTTGCTTTATAAATATATGTTCATGCATGCATATGTATGTATGTGTGTATGTATATACATAAGTAGCTATATACATTTTGAAAATACATTAATTTTGGTCATTTAGAAATTCCATTGCTGTTGTTTTCGGCCTTGTACATTTTGCGGCTAAGTGTACAACACCAACAACACATAGTTACTAATGTTAACACTAACACTACACTCAAAAAATTCTGTACGTAAAATTAACTGAAATTGTAATATAAAATAAATGAATATTCAGTTAAAAACCAGTCTACTTATTATTCATTTAATTTTAACGAAAAGTTCATTTAATTTTAAATATCAAAAACTTAACTATCAAAAAATTAACCACAAATTCCGTAAAATCAACAGAATTTTCAGTTATTTTATTTATTTATTTTAGTTAATAACTAAAATAAAATAACTGAAAATAAATTGAAATAATTTTCTAAGGGTCGGTCTATACATAGTCATAGCTTCCGTATAATTAGCGCTGCCAGAAGTATTTTTTAAGATTTTTTAACCGAAAAAAGATTTTAAGATTTTTTCCCCAAAAAAAAGATTTTTTGTTTTGTCTAGACCAGAGGTAACCAAAACTCTCAATAAATGAAATGCGTCTGTATTAGATAAGAGAATATTGCCCAGCAAACACAAAACTAAGAATTGGAAATGTAATGAATTTTACTTTTAAAAGCAAAATGAAAAAGAGGTTTAAAAATAATTTTAGGATAAAATAAAATTAAATAAGAAATATGCCTCAGTTTTTACAGAATTTTTCACACATATTTGAGTGGTCGAGTTCAATTTACAATTAAAACTTAAAAAATTAAGTGTATTTAGGCATTATAAATTAAGTTTTCCAAATTTAAGATTTTGTAACAATTTCTTTTAACAAAATATGTTTTAAATTTGAAGAACTTAATTAATTTACCAAAAGCATTTTTAATGACAAAACAAAAATTTCTGTCATCCATTATACAATTTTGTTTGCTGGTTTATTTTGAAATGAAATCAAAGCTTAAACAACAATAAAGCTGAAAAAAAGCAGTAAGCATCCGCAAACTGAAATAGAAGAGAACAAGCATCGGTGACATAGTTGCCAGATAAATAAAGGTTCAAATCGTCAAATCTTGAATAAAAATCGTCAAAATGCATTTTTCAAAATCGTCAAATAAAATAAAACTTTTTTTCAATTCAATCTTTCATTTATTTTTTCAAATTAATTTTTTTAATACATAAACAAAAAGTAGAAAAAAAATTAAATATGTTTAAGAGATCGATAAAAGTTTATAAAATAGTTACAAATATCAATATTAAAATAAAAAAGCGTAACAAATAACAAAACACAAAAATTAATGTAAAAGCATGGTGTAACTATACAAGATGGGTGCAGTAGCACTCAAAGTAATGCATTTTCAAGTATTTTTGACAGTAACAAAATGCCTGTTGTTTTTGTATTGTGTTATATTTGTTGCCGATTTGCACTCACCTTGTATAGTTACACCATGTGTAAAAGGAACACAAAAATAAGTAATAAATTACTTTTCAAAATATAGTTTTTAAAATCAATTTTTTAACCCTTTCCCTGTCCTGTGCATCACATATGATTCACACTTTTTTTTAAAGAAAAACAGAAATTTTTATCAATGTTTCTTAAAAAATTTATATAATTTTTAATATAAAATAAACAAAACAATTTCTTCATAGTAACAATGTAAAACATAAAGAATTCTACTTCTAAATACAAAATATCACCTTTTTACAACACTATGCGTTTTAGAATTTTTCAATTATATTTCAGAATTTTTAATTTTATATTTAAAAAAATTTCAATTGCTTTTCAGTAGTTTCTAGTTGGTTTTCAGAATATTCTTATCGTATTTCATAAAAGTTAAGTTAAAAATATGTTTAGATTCAGAAATACAATTAAAAATTTCTCAAATGTATTTGAAAATTTCTGAAATACAATTTGCAAATTCTATAATATTATTAGAAATTTCTAAAATGTAATTGAAAACTTTTAAAATATAATTGGAAATTGTGAAGTTTAGTACATTTAATTTTGTAGGTGCATTTCCCTATTAAACTTTTTAATGCCGTATTTATAAAAAAATAAAGTAGACTTCAAATGTACTTTAAGAAAATTTTGTATGAAAATTTTGTCTAAAAGCACACTTCAAGTCTACTTTATTCTTTATAAATACGGCAGTTAATATTTATTTAGTTTAAAAAATCTTTCGTAAATAAAATTCCTTCCAAAGGAGGTGTTCCTAGCCTATTCCTAATTTTTGTTATGTTTAAATTTACCTGACTAAATACTCGTTTGACATTTGCCGAAGAATGAGGTAAAACTAAATTTTTTTTGTATAAATTTGGTTAGGATGGGAAACAAGAGATTTAAATATTTCCTTTGAATTTCCGAAATGTGTTTCCAAAATTTCAATAAACTCTTTTCTTTTTCCGAAACTAAATTATAAATTTTATATGAGAAAAAAGTGTTGCAAATCATTTATACTGAAAAATCGTCAAAATAGGGGCAAAAATCGTCCAAGGGTCATTTTTGACACCAAAAATCGTCAAAATGACGATTAATCGTCAAATATGGCAACAGTGATTGGTGTGAGTTTTGTTTATTGTTTTTGTAGCACAATTGTGCACTGAAAATGAAGATTTAGTTACCTATGGTCTATGGTCTAGAGTCTAGACGAAGGTTAGGTGCAATTAAAAAAATCTTCTTTGTTCCCATTTGAAAAATTTTAAACTAATCGATCTCAAAAAATGTACTTAGTATAAGAAAATGAATTTTTGTTGTTATTTTTTTGGTTAGTGTTAAATAAAATATTAATTGTTTTTATTATTTATAATAAAAAAAAACTACTTAGATTTTTTCCTTAAAAGCATAGTACTCTGTTCAAAATTTCAAGTGGAATGCTGTCAAAAAACATGTTAAAAAAATAAACATGAATTTTTCATGAAAAAATGTTGCAGAAGTAGTACTCTGTTCATTTTGTGAAAAACATGTGAAATGTATCTGGCAACATTATTTTTTCACAGCGAAATAATTAAAGTAGCAATTGTTTCACGTGGAATTTTAATCCAAAAGCTCTTCTGTCGCAACAACAATATCTATTACTTGTTGTGCTGCTGCACAAGCTGCCAGTAATATTTGTTTATTCATTTTTATTTAACTATTTCGATTCAACACAGATTTTTAAATATTTTAACTTTTATTTAGTTTCGATTTAAATTTGCAAAAAAGCAAAACATATGTGTTTTGTTTACATAAGTAAAACAATGTGGCGTACTTTCAATAAAAAAACCGTCAAATTATGTAAATTCGCGTGATAGGCAACATTGGCTATACGTCAAATTTTCCGTATGAAATAATTATTGTTTCTCAACATTTTTTCCAAATTTAAACAGAGTACTAGGCTAAAAATAAGACTTTTTTTTGGCGAAGTTAAGATTTTTGCTGAAAATTTCTGGCAGCCCTGCTTATAATATCTACATATACATATATTATATTAAATTCACATTGACTGTTTGAGAATTATAACATTTAAAATTAAATGAACTTTTTGTTAAAATTAAATGAAAAATAAGTAGATCGGATTTTAAGTAAAATTTTCAGTTATTTAAAATTACAGTTTCATTTAATTTTACATACAAAATACTTTAACGTAAACAACTGGCAATATCAAATGCAACTGAAAATCCGTATTAATGTGCACTTAGTTTTTTGAATAAATATTAGATTCAGTTAAAAATAAATTTTCTTAGAATTTTAAATGTTTATTTATTTAAAAACAACAACTGGACGGAATACTTCCTGAATAAACTACATTCCATTACTGTAAAAATATTGTGAGTGTAATAATAATAATAATGACAACAACTCCGATGACAATGACAATGTTGTTGTTGATAAGGATAACAATACGATTTATATGAATTTATTTTCTAAGCTTTTTCTTTCTAAATTTAAAATATGTCCACACAATTCATTTGCATTTTGGCTTCATTAAACGCCCAGATTGCCACTATGTACAACTTTTGTTTGCTTAACTTTGAGCGAAGCAAACAAAATTCATCAACTACACCTGGCTGGCCTAGCTGACATAAAATGTAGAATTTTTTGTTTACCATGAATGTTTTAATGGACAATTATATTAAATAATGAGATTTAAATTTTCATAACGCAGTAGATATTAAAGTGGAGAAAATTACTTTCAAAAAGGTCTAATTTGTTGTAAAAATAAAAAACAAAAATTAAAATTACTGCTAAAGTAAACCAACAAGTTCAAAATTATTAATTATCATCCAATTGACAACCACTGTGACAAGAATATGATTATATAAATAACTTCCAAAGTAAAGAACAGTTCACATAAAATCCAGAAATACTACTAAGCTTTATTAAAATCACTTTTATTTTAGAGGTTTCTTTGTTAAATTTAATTATATTCTGCAAATTTAATCAGTTGGAATATATTTCTACAAGCAAAATCCGGGTCTCTCCGTCAATGATAAAAATAAAAAACAACACCAGTGTAAGTAACACATGAAAACATGTTAATACAGATTTTCGAACCAGTGCAATTAAATACACCTAATTCTTTTTTTACACGGTAATTGGTTCCAGAAAACTCCGTGTAAAAAAGGACATTGATTGTTTGCAAAATAGGTGATTGGTTACTTATCTCCTAAAAACCTATTGAAATTAGTGAAAAACAAGGATTTTTTAAGAACAACTATTCAGGTTTATAATATTACATCACATATACAATGTGTTTTTACACAAGCATAGTTATTAAATTTACAACTGCTCTGACCAGCAAATTTGCTTGTATCCACAAAAAGGGAATTCCCCTAAATTTGTGATATCTATGAACATACTATTTCACAAAAATTAAATTTAAGTCTTGTTTCACACTCTTCAGTTTTAGCTGACCAGTATTTGTTCAATGCTCTTTTGAACTTGTCATTTTATTCACACACGTCAATTCAATTTTCGTTCTTTTCAATGCAAATGCAACAAAACAAAAGGAAATAAGAAAATTGACTAATACCGTCAAGTTTGTACCCCTTTTATTCTCTTTTCCCTTCTCACCCAAAAAATACTTGTCTTGACCAATCAGAATTGAAGAGTGTGAAAGCGGCTAAGGTTGCTGTAGCTTAATTGGTTAGCGCATGTTACGATGAGTTGGTATTTGTAGCCCAGATTCAATTCCCAGCCGCTGCCACTCAAACAACAGTTTTGTCTCATACAAAAACTGCAATGAATTAGTATCGAAGAAATCAGGGGTCAAATGGTGACATTCGATAGCGTATAACTGTCGTATCGAATAATAATTTTCAATAAAAACTCGAAGTGTATTAATAAATAAATAATAAATACTAACCCTTCATTGCTGTTATCCTCATCATACGAAAGGGAAGGTTGTGTTTCACGCATTAGAAAAGAAGTCAGAGACAAAAGTGATCCTTTGTCGCTTCCAATAGTTTCTCAAAAGCTTCAGTTGGCAGCCACACTTTTACTTTTAGCAAGTGGAAGTTTTCAACATAGTGTGTACTGAATGACCTCCTGGTGGTGTTAACCTAAAGTTTCAGTTTCAAAAATTGTAATTTTTTATTAACTAAACTTTACTATTTAAGTGTGTCCTTTGGCGGTGAAAACTAAATTATTGTGAATACGACAGCCATTGACATCTCCAGTGCTGTAAATTCTTATGCAGCCCATACACGTTTCAATTCAATCGTCAATTGAGTCTTTCAATTAAATTGATTCTTGGCCACACATTTTTTAAACTTAATTGAAGAATTTTAAATTTAAAAACTTTAATGGCTGAAAAAAGAAAAAGAATTGCATTAAGCTATGTGCCCACGATCGGCAGATATTACAACGTTGTCATATCTGGCAATGTGCTAGCAATGTACTGACATTGAAAAATTTTTAGCAAAAGCTAAATTGTCAATTTAGACGACTAACAATTTAATTTGCACACAATTGTCATATAATGAATTTATCTGTCAGTTCACACGGTGGTCAGATTGTTGTGTGGCATTGTCAAATTCGTTTTGCAGCTCTGTATGTGTGTTTAAAAATTTTAAATATTGTCATGGAACAAAAAAGAGCAATTGGAACCATTTTATCTGCTTACGTCCTAATGCACACTTTAATTTAATTCTTTAATTTTCTTCTACTATTTTCAAAAATTTTATGAATGCTTGTTTGTTTATTTATGTATATACAGAGTTGCATTTAGAAATAATTTCTATGACAATGCTGCCATTGGCAGATGCATAAACTTTGCACATATGACAATGAAAAGTGTTTGACAATTGTCTTAAAACAATAACAATGACAAAATTGTGTGTTTACACGATTGTTAGATGTCTGACAATATTTTTGTCTTCCAATGTCCTGAAAATGCTTTTTCTTACAACGTTGGAAGGCAAAAATTTTAATTTTACGCAGTTGTTAGACATTTTCTGAATATTTTTCGGACAACGTTGTAATATCTGACGATCGTGGACACATATAATGTCGTAATGATGAAGAAAAAGAAAAGCGACGAAGAATTTGGTCAAAAGAACGGTTGAAGAACAAGAAAAAATTCAAGTGAAAATTTAATAAGGGAAATAAAAACAATAGAGCCAGACGACTTTAAAACAAGGCTAAATAAAGATGCTTTTCACCAACTTCTAGAAAAATCAATGTCATTTTTTTAATTTTTTATTTAAATTCACTAAAACTAAAAAAGATTTTAAAAATAAACAACTTTTACTTTGCAAAAGAAAACTACAAACCTAAATTTTGACAGCTAATCAAGAGACTCGAACACACACAGTACAATCGAATTGAAAGACTTGTTAGTCAACTTGAAGAAATCAGAATCTTTTGATTTTTGTTTTTCAACCAACTCGTCAACTGTCAAACTAATCAAATGACAGAGCCATGCACGCTTTGATTTGCACAACAACCGACTCAGTTGCCAATTGAATTGAAACGTGATTTAATTGATTATTAGATATCGAATACCATCATCTTAAAATACGATACATTTTATTCGATATCAAGTGTCAAAATGCCAACATAAACAGTTTCGATACATTTTGTTCGACATCGTATGCGGCGATTAGACCTCAACAAATTGAACAAAATTTATCTATTATCAAAGGCATATTAAAGCGGAGTGGATCCTGACAATAAAAATGTTTGTGATTTGGTATAAGTGAATCAAAATATTGTAGAACAGTTAATGCGATCCATAACAGCCAAAATACGTACATGTGTATTTTGAAAGAGCAAACTAATTATAGTTTTTTCTTAAATATTTACATTGGGCACTTTGCGTAACACCTTCTTGGGACAATCGTCCTTCAATAATCTATCTGATGTATCAGACTTAAAATTAGAGCGTATCAATGCCTTCATTAAAAATAGCAATTTGATATCATGATTTGAGACCCAATCCCTTCACTTGAAATGGAACTACTGGCTATTAGGTGGTTCGGAGTATCTTACTCCATCTTTTCCTCTAACCTTCCGGACCCGACATCTTCACCTTCTATCTACCTCCATAACATCTATTCCCTTTCTGGTTTCTTCTATTCATTTCTTTTCAGGCAACACAAAAGGACCAACGTATGGACCTAAGTGAGCTGTACTAAATATGGCTGCCTGCTGACCTAACCTAAATATTTACATGTGAGCATCAGCATCATGTGGTTCAAAAGCATTCAGCACTTTGTTTTTTTTTTATTTGTTTTTTTTTGTTACATAAATATGAACTCATTAATGAGACCGCATTTTAAGTGAACAATGCTTTACTCATTCATTTCTGAACCACTGTGACATGAAGATGATTTTGGCCAGCATTTTCAATAAATCTTATCTTGTTAGCTTTTCAGGACTTTAATTTAAAAACCACAAAGAACGTAAACAATAAAGAAACATCTACAGAATTCCTCAACAAGGATAACAAATCCTTTTATCCGGCAACAAATTGCAGTTAGTAAGATATTGATTTGTTTATGGTTATTCGTACACACAAACATGCATTAGTTATGCATGTTTCTAAATTAGAATTTCAAACTATTGATTTGATTAACAATTGAAATACATACATACAAATTTTCGGAATGATGTCAAATCATTGAATTGGTTTTATTCAAGCAACAATTTTATGTAGATTATTTTGGCCTTCTTTACTTGTGTTTTGTTTTTGTGCTTCAACTCTACTGTTGGCGACAGCTTTCATTAATTGAACAATTTCATCTTGGTCGCAGCAACAACTTTTTTTGCGGTTACTTCGTGACAAAAATGATGAATGAATAGATAGATCGTTTTCAACAAATACCCTTACATACAACTTCATATACATACATACATACATACATATGTATGTATTACATTATTACATATTATGGCTGTTCAAGAAGTTGCATATGTACGTAAAAGTTTCTGAATTGGTATGAGCAGTTTCAATTAAGAAAATATTTTCCATTTAGTTCGTATAAGAAAAACTTATGAACATTAAAAAAAAAACACACCAACATTAAAAAGTTATTGAGACTAATTGATATTTTTTAGTGTTTTGTTGTATTACATTTAAAAAAGCAAGAAACAAGAAAGTCATTATTAAGCACATGTCAATAACTAAAGTGTAATACGAGTATGTAGTAAGAAAACTAATTTCCAAGTGGTATGCCAATATATGTAGTAGAGAAACTAATATTTGCTTTAGTTAGAAAACTTTGTTAAAAAACTAAAGCAATTGTGAAATTTTGTGCATACGTATTGAAACAAATCACAAATTAATATAAATCATACGTCCCCTATATAATAATAATTATTCAAAATAAATGTTACTCATGCGCACGGTGGGTTTTGAAAGCAAAATTAATTTTGATGTGTTATTTTGTTGTCAACCACTATAGGAGTTAACCCGGCGTCATGCAGGTTGTGTCATTATGACCCATATGCTCTTAAATTGTTCTGTAACTTTTTGCGACGTTGCCAAATTTCTCACTAGCTGGAGTGTATCGTTTTTGCATGTTGTTTATTATTACGTTTCAGTTGATGATTGAACGTGACCAGAGATAGTTGACCGTCAACTAAGAAAAGGTAAATATGACCCAACCTGGACGTCGGTGTAGTGAGATTTCACCAATTTAAAAAAATCTATTTAGTGTATTAACCCGGCGTCGGGCACGTGATAAAAGAAACACCGACAGTCAGATGGGTATATATGACCCTAGTTTTTTTGACATTGTATTTTGTATAATTTTCAAAATTTGATAAACGTAATATATACATGACTCTTTTAGCTGTTTGTTATATGCAAAAAAAAAACATATTTAAACTGTTTTCAATTTTTTAATTTATAAATTAAAAAAAAAACAATAAACGAACTTGAAAATATAAGGAACTTCAATCAGTCTAATGCTTGTTATCTGAGAACATGCATCTATTTTTTGTTTAATTTGTGCATTTGTATGCGTCTGTAATATTTCGCTTTCCGTGACTACAGATTTATATTGTAGTTTTACTCCAGGCTCATCTTTCATAATATTTTCTTCCCAAATACGATAATTTTGACCATAAGGTTCTCTTCGCAACTTGATTTTATCTTTACTTACAAAAATTTCGATTTGTGGTATTTCCTGCCGTAACAAATTAAGAGGTATATCATCACTATCACATTCTGAATTCTCCTCTACGCTTGAATCTGAATCTGCAGAATCGCTTTCTTCTGAAAAGCTTCTTCGTGATCCATTTTAGCAAAAAACTAAAATCAGAGCTTTTTCGTCTGTGTTTTGCTTAGTGCATCGCATTCACTATTGCGTCACATTTCGATCCAGCTTTGATCGCCAGATCATTTTATTGTACAATAGCACTTTGCTTTAACTTTCCTTAGACAATGGCCTAATATTGTTTAATTGAACAAAGCTTAAAACAATAAGGGGGTTCACATTCATTGGTGGTCATATATTAAAACATAATTCCAATCTCAGCCAAATCAAAATTTTTTTGTTTCCTTTGCAATTGTAACTGCACTTTTTCACAATTATTTGGTGTTTTATATCTAACGCTCTTAATTTTTCAATTTATTTTTTAAAATAATGTATGCTTTTGCGGTAATGCGTTTTGTGTGGTGGACGCATAATTAAAACCTTTTCAACTTTGTTTTAATATTAATTTTATAATAAAGTCAGTGAAAGAAACTTAAGACATTAACATAGGACAACACTGTATTAAACATTAAATTATATTTCTTCCCTGAAGATGATCAACACAGTTGGTCCAAATATTGGAAATTAATAAAAGACAACAAGAATCAAAAACGAACAAGAATTAATAAAATAAAAAGAAATTATAATAACATATTTAGAAATTTTTTTTCCAAAAATATTGTCGGTATGTATTAAAAAAGATTTTCGATGCTAATTTAAATTGTTAGGTATGGGTAAAGCACCAACTTGTTCCAAAGTATAAAGAGATTATAAATAACCTAAAAACGTCTGGTAAAATCGTATTACAAATTTCCAATTTGCTTGGTTGCTCCAGGCGAAAAGTATACAACGGCACCAATCATTTACATACACATAAGATAACTACAAATGTTGCAATAGCTTCCAAACAAAAGAAAAGATCAAATTATAGAAAGAATTTCTCAAGCTATTTCATTTCAAACATTTAGGCAAATACATGGTGAAGTTCAGCCATCGCAGGGGATTAATTGTTTTATCTAGAACAATAAGACGAAGGCTTAATAATGTTTCTCTTCGTTGCTGCATTGCACAACATAAACCTTTTATTATAATTTGAAATATATTTTTTGAAAAACAAAAAAACGTACTTGGTGTAATAATTCAAAGTTTTGCTGCTGGGGATCTGTTGGAGAATGGCGTCTGATCAATCCACAGCCTCCTTTAAAGTATACCATAAAAGCAATTAAACATGGCGATAGTAATGCTATAATTTGGGGTGCATTTTCTTGGCACTGGATTGAGCCAATAGCCAGAATTTCTTAAAAAATCGATCAACATTTTAGAAAATTTCACACTGCTATAAAATTGTTGTGTACAACAATGATCCCAAAAACACTTTACGACTTATGAAGCGTTGTTTAGAGGAACAAAACATAAATGTTTTCGAATAGCCAGCACATACCCCTATTATCAATCCAATTCAGAACTTGTGAAACGAAGCTAAGAAAAGTTTAAAAGGTAAAAGGCAAAAGATGAATTGTGTGAAAAAATTGAGGTGGCCTGGAAAGCAGGCATTTAGTCGAACGTATGCCAAATAGATGTCTTCATGTGATTACAAATAAGTTCTATCTGACAAAATATTAAAGAATTAATAAAACAGTGGCGAATGTTATAATTATTTCTTCAAACCCATTAACGATTTTCTTTATTTTCATAGATTTGTGATACCGTTTTGAAGTAAAAGTAGCCGGGCTTAAAATTAAGTAGTAAAAAAAATTGTTATCTTTTTATAAATAGAAAATAAATTGAATAAGTTACTGTTCTGAGGAATGTTTTAATTATATGACCGCCACTGTATATTTTTCTATTACGTAACAATAACTTTACTTACGAGAGGTGACGTCCAATAAGAGACATCCATTTATATAAATATCCAAAGTCATAGTTAAAGAAATGACAAAACGGAGCTACAAATTGCTTGTCAAAACCTACCACATCCCAACTATTTCAATTAATTTTAATTGAAATCAAGTGCCCATAGGAATTGACATATCAAGTTTATTGCCCGTCAAATTTGAATAGTCTTAGTTAATTTGCATCTAACAACATCAACATTTCTTGTCTTGAACATGAATAACACCTTTTAAACAATTATGTACAATTCACTGAGGCGTAATGCCTTTTAGACATTTGCCTCAAATTCATTTGACAGTTTAATGAGTTTCTTTGAAAGATTATCAACAAGTTTCTAAGGAAATGAACTGGTAATCAACAGTTTCGTTTTACAAACTTTCCTTTACCTTGTTTTTTTTTCATTTAATTTCTTTATACATCTTCAGCAACTGATTTTCATTAAATTTCAAAATCATCAGCCAACATTCATCTATTAGAATAATGGAAAAAATATATTTTTTCTATCAAACTTATATCTGTTGTTCAACGAATTCTTCTTTTTATTTTCGTAATAAACTAAACGGCCCGCCATTTTTCTACATTCACAGAAATAAAAGAAAAAAAATCCAACGGAAACGGCACTATACCACAGTAAAAAAAAAAACAAGTAAGAAATACAATTTAAATCTCAGAAGGTCACACTGCAAAACAATTCTGCAAAGATTATTTTCACGTGTTTCAAAGCCAGCAAGACACCTTTACGATAAATTTATGTGCAGACATATTCCTAACACAGTCTCTACCTCTCTGCCTCTTTTCCTAAATGAGTGTTGCTCTGCATTGTGCTCTCTTGTGTGGAACTTACTCCAAATACGATATTAAAGGTAAAAGGACTATTTACGATATAAACGAAGTAAGCAAGTCACTTACGACATTCCAACAGTTGTTTACAACAACTACACAAACACTACAGACGACAGACGGAAAAAGCGCACACATACCATCATCATTTATGTCCTTGCCGACGTAACCAACGAATATTATTATTTCGAATTCACATTCAAAACAAATATACTGTGAGCAACAGTCCTTATTTGTCTGTCAAACTGTTAAAACGTGTCTTTTTGGGATCCTTCGTGGTAAATTCAAATATTCAATATGCATTACTGTCAGTAAGCAAAAATAAACTTGAGATAATAAATCAAAACGTTTACAAAAACTTCAAAAGTGCAAGTGAACTTTTAATTTGTTGTTTTTTTTTTTTTGTTTGTTTTTGGAATTTCTTTAATTTGAATTATTATTAACAACAACTGCATAATTAAATTTTCCTTTTCTTATTTAAAAATAATAGTAAAACAAACAAAATGTTAGCAAAATAATATTAGAGATGTCTATTTGTTCGTTGTCGCTGTTGTAATGCTGTCGTTGTCGTTGGCGGAAATTGTGCCAGATTTGTTAAACGGAAACGGAAATCGAAACATTTACGAAATTATTTGCTAAAGGAAACATACATACATACATGATTTGAACGCGTAAATCAAACGTCTTTCAAATGATAAAATTAGAAAATGAATAAAAAACCAGTGTCATACCACACAGCCTGCTTAATTAAAAACGTGCAAAATTTACTAAATTAAACTGTGTGCAGGTTTTTTTTTCTTTTAATACAAATATAAATACAAATGCAAATACAATTTAAATATCTTTTTATTTATTTTAAACAAATTGTGATAAATATCGATTCAATTAATTAATAATGCCTGCGTTACTATAAATAAGAAAAATATAAAAAGTGAATTTCATCGATTATCGAACAGTTTATGCTTCATGCAACACTAGTAATAACAACAACACAAACAACAAAGAACAATAATAGCAATTGGACTAGAGGCAGCAACCGCAGCAGTAGGCACAACAACAGGTACATAATAAATATTTACAAATTAAAAACACCTGTTCATACCATTATCATTCAATTAACAATCCATTAACTGATCAACGTGTTCATTTATACATACACATGTATGTATAATATAAAATACACAAGTACATACATATGTACACATTTAATACAGCTTTTGCAAGAGAAATTCAACACTTTGATGATATCTATCAATGGCAATGAATTAAAATTATTTCATCAAAGCATTACACCTTGACAAGTTTTTGTTGGTAGTTTGTACGACTTGTGTATTTACATAACAATATTTATTTAAAACAAACGATATTTAAATGTTTGATAAAACTAAGTTTATAATAAACTTATTAAGCCGTTTCACAATGGACAGAATTGATAATAAATAAAACTAATATTTTCAATAGATGAGAAGTTAAGATTTATAAATTTCATATAAGCAAAAAGTTACTAATTACTGTTTAGTTTTTAATAATTTAGCTAATTTGATAAACTTTGCTTAAAAACAAATGCATAAATGAATATAAATTATATGCTTAATAAGAAGTAATTTTAAGCATTCTGCACTACTACATAAAATAAAAAATATACTTCCAGCTCCTTTTTATGTTATATTAAGGTCCTATTTAGATGAAAGAAAGTTTTATATTAGTGTCAATAATGAAGTATCTGGTTTTAGATGGATTCAATCTGGAGCGTCTTAGGTCCAGTACTATACACACTTTTTACATCCGATATGCCAACAGCAAATGATACAACTATAGCGACATATGCCGATCATACAGCAATTATAGCATCGAAAGATTCTCCCCCCGAAGCTTCTAATGCACTGCAAATTAGTTTAAACCTCGTTGAAGAAGGGTTAAATAAGTGGAATATTAAAGTCGCTTCAAGTAACATTCACTCTAAGAAAAATTGATTGTCCTCCAGTATCCCTAAACGGAGCGACTTTACCACAGTCAAATAATGTAAAGTACCTTGCACTTCACTTAGATAGAAGATTAACTATGACAGAGCATATAAAAACAAAACGTCAACAATTAAACATTAAATCAAAAAAAAAATGTTTTGGCTTTTAGGACCCAAATCAACTTTAACATTGGACAACAAAATACTATTATACAAAACTATAATCAAACCAGTCTGGACCTACGGTATACAACTTTGGGGAACAGCTAGTAATTCAAACATAGAAATTCTCCAAAGATATCAGTCTAAAATATTAAGAAAAATTACTGGACCTCCATGGTTTATGAACAATAAAAATATTCACCGTGATCTTAACATACCTACGGTTAAAGAAGAAATTACCAAATTCTGTGATAGATATTTACAAAGACTTGGCAATCACTCAAACCTACTTGCCATTAATCTCTTAAATGATAGCGATGAAATAAAAAGACTGAAAAGATATCACGTTCTTGATCTTCCTTTTAGAACATTAGGTTTATTTGCAATCAACACTAAACTAATTTATACAAACAAATTTTTGTTCTTTATAATTGGGCTGGAGCTCAATAAGCTAAGTTCTTTGTAAAATTTAAACGATTTGCTTAATGTTTCTTTAGAAAATAGATCGCAAATGAAAAGAAAATAAATTAAAAAAAAATTTTTATTTAAAATAAATATCAATCATACGCACAGTGGGTTTTGAAAGCCAAACCAAACAATCAGCGTTGGCAACTTTGAAATTTCAAAACGCAGCAAAATGGAGAAAAAAAACGCACCAAGTTTAGGAAGCCTTTTTTTAAATAAACCAGCTAATAAAGATAAAATAAGCAATTAACCACTGAAAATTTAACTAAAAATACGCCATTCGGAACTGCAGTACTAATTGGTAAAAAAAAGGGCTAATTTCAGTACACATATGACACTTTTTTTTTAATTTATTTTTGTTTACTATTTTAAGTACTTCTATTTGAAAATTTTCAATAAAATTTGTTAGGGCTCCACTAGGACCCTAAACTTGGTTGTTCGTCTACAGTGCAGAAGACCAAACCATCAGGCTACACAAGAATTTTTATTTTCATATTGAAACTGATATTCACCTTTAGCAATCAATAACCTTCTTGTAACGAATTTAAAAGTATGTATGTATTAATTTATCATACATTCGTATTTAAAATACATTGAATGGCGCCCCTTTTCATCGTATAGATTTAATGATAATGAATTATTGAAAAGCTGCAATTAAAAATTAGTAAAAATAAAGATTTCATCACATTTTCGGAAATATTAAAAAGCACACCGAAATCTAAAAAAAAACGCACTGCACACCAACTAAGCAATTTTTCGTACAAACATTTTACAAAAGCACCAAAAAGGGTGCGAAACGCGCCAAGTTGACAACGCTGTATAACAACTAAAGCAATTGAAAAACAATTTTTATGAAAGCAAATTTTTTTACAAGTTTGTACTTAACCAATTTTGGATTGGACATACGCTTTTCATTACTTGAAAATAATAAACAATAACTAATAAAAAACATTAAAAATATTTTTGTCATTAGTTCAAACAAAATAATTTAAAATACAATATGGGGAAGAATAATTTCTGTAAATAAACAACAAGTAACAGCAAAAACATGTTCCATGGAAGGAAATATTTGCACAAAAATATCAAAGTTTACTGTTACATTTAAATGTGTTTGCTTTGTTTGTGTGTTTTTCCGGGAATCGGTAATGAAAAATTTCATTTTAAATTGTATAATGATTGCTTTTTTTATGTGCTATGTAGACCTTTTATATTATTAAAGATCTTTTTACTTTATTAATTCGGCTGAGGTCTCTTTTATTAAAAATATAAAAACTCTTGTTCGTTTTTAATTTTTATTATATTTTATTCATTTCCAATATTTCGACTAACTTTGTTGATCATCTTCAGGGAAGAGTCTTTGGCGGGAATCGAAGCCGCAGCCTCTGACTGATAGTCCGGCGCACTATCGGCTACTCTATCGAGGCACCCTAGCGGGTTCAGCGCAAATGAGAGAATTTTCTAAATAAATTAATTGAAAAATTGATGGAGAGTATGCCAAAACATTTAAATAGTATTTTACCAAATATAAGACTTTGGATTAAATATTCAAAATACTATCATTCTCTAAAGATTTTAAATGGTGCAGAATAGAGTACAAAACCCGCATGTTTTTTTATGTTTTTTCTCCTATAAGTTGATACTTTTAGTCAGGGTTATCAACTTGGCGCTTTTTGCACCATTTTTAATATTTTTTTTTAATTTTTATGAGAAAAATTCGTTAGTTGCGCTTTTTTAATTTCGGTTCGTTTTTTAATTTAAATGTGTTGAATTCTTTATTGTTACTAATTTTTAATTGCAGTTTTTTAAAAATGTTCATCCTGTAATTTATACGATGAAAAAGGACCCCATTAAATGTATTTTAAATACGAATGTATGATAAATGAATACATACTTTCAAATTCGTCACATGAAGGTGAATAGGGTGAAAATGTTTGTTTGAAAATAAAATTAACATTTTAAACATGAAAATAAAAAGTCTTGTATAGCCTGATAGTTCGATCTACTGAACTGTAGACGAACAACCAGGATTAGAGTCCTAGTGAAGCCCTAACAAATTTTCTTGAAAAATTCAACTAGAAGTACTTAAAATAGAAAAAACAAAAATAATTAAAAAAGTGGTTAAATGTATCTTAAATGATATCTTTCTAAAAAGTTTTATATAGAAATTTTAAAAAGAAATTTTAAACTTGGTGCGTTTTTTTTATATGGAGCGTTTTAAAGTTTAAAAAAAGAAAAGATTACAAAATCTTATTGCTATTAACTATTGAATTTTCAATCCTTCTGCTTTTCAGAACGATTTGAATATTTAATTGCAAAATCAATTTGAAGATAGAAGTAGTCTTCTTGCGGTACTTACACTGTGTTAAAATATATGTAATAAAGCTTAATTTTGTGGAATCTTTCTTATTAGCATTTTTTCCGCTGCCATTTCATAAATTATTTAGGTAAAACAACCTTATGAATAGATTTTTATGGTCTAACTGTACAAATATGCTTCAATCTTTTCTTCCACAAAATAATGACCCAAAAGTATGCAAAGCATTTTTTAAACACATATTTTTATGTTTGCTTTTAGGCATTTAAGCTGGTATTATTTAATGATACGTGAACAATTTGCATAAACATTGTTTTAAACAAGTACAATATAAATATGTACATATGTATAAATAAATATGCTTATTTTTTGATTTAATAAATATTACAACTAGATTTTTTTTAAATATATTGTATTTAAAATAAGTTTAAAACATTTTGACAGATTGCTTAAATTTCTAATATGATTGTATGGTGTTGGAGTGTAAAAAGGAAGGAACGTCAAACAAATAATGTAGATAAAAGAATAATCAAAACTTGTATTTACTCCAAACCGTTAAGAGGGAACAGTTACGCTATTGTATTGCTATTTCGATAACGTCTTTTTGATTTTTATAGGTTAATTTGAAGGATATTATTTAAGAATGTTAAGTAAGTATGTTTAAAAAAGATCGTTATTCAACATGAAGATACAAATAGAATATACGACCAATATAGAGATGTCTGTCCAAGAAGATAATCACTTTCTGAGTCGATTTAACGCTGTCCGTCCGTCCGCCCATCCGTCTGGCTGGCTGGCTGTCCATGTAAAGCTTGTGCGCAGAGTACAGGTCGCAATTTTGAAGATATTTCGATAAAATTTGGTATGTGATATTTTTTCGGCCCTAGGATGGATGGGATTGCAACTGGTGGAAATCGGTCTATTATTTCACCTGGCCCCCATACAAATGTCCTCCCGAAATTGGGGTTTACCGATCATAAATCTTTGAATTATGCAAGCATGCAAATAAGTTTCACCACAAATGAGTAATGAATGAAGCTAAATGACATCTACAAATTTCGTAAAGATCGGTCCATAATTTATCATAGCTCTCATATAACGCCCACTTCCGAAAATCATTTAAAGGAGCATAACACTCTCAAAAATGTTGGTATGGAAATAATATTAAACACAAATATGTTTCGTACATATACATATAATATGGAAGAAGTTTGGTCCATAATTAGTCGTAGCTCCCATATATGGCCCACTTCCGAAAATCACTTTAAGGACCATAAATCTCTTTAAAATGTTGTTATCCGAATAAAATTTAACAAAAATAAGTTTTTTATGTACAAATAGGATGACACCTAATTTTATAATAGTCAGTTCATAAATAGTCAAAACTTCCATATTAAGACCCTCTTCGTAATTCACTTTAACCTCCATAAATCTTTTAAACGTATCTATATCGAGATAAAGTTTAACACACATAATATTTATATTCACGGAAGTCATGACACTAAATTTTTTTCCATAATAGCGCCCATATATGAAAAACTGTATTATTGATATACTGGGTGTAGGGTATTATATGGTCGGGCTTGACCGACTATACTTTCTTACTTGTTGATTGATATAAAATGGCAAAGCTAGTTACTGAATGAATATTGTGAATAGATTTTTGCACTTGTTCATTGGGAATAAATAGCAGGTGGTTTTTAGTATTCAGCTGATGTTTTCTTGTTGTTGTTAAACTTCGCATATAAAATAAAGAAAGCAATTGTAAAGTTTATGCAGTTTGATAAAAAAAAAAAGGGAACGAAATGCTTTGTTGTAGAGTAGCAATCATCTTGTTAAAATACATGGCACGAGCTTAATTTTTTTAAACGACTAGAAAAAACATCAATACGGTTTTTTGCAGTATGAAATAGTGCTGGCAAATTCTACTACTTTCCATTACTCAATAATATTCAATACTTTTCATTTGGGTACTCAATACTACTCGATACTTGTAACGGATTTTTTGTAATTGTAACGCATAGTTTTTATCTGCAAATTGAAGTAGTTTCTTCAAAAAATAAAAACTAAAACTTCAACTATTATTGGTTTTGTATGTCTTTTATTATTAAATCAAAAATAAATGTTAAGCTAACTTTTAATTCAACGTTAAAAACAACTTAAGAAATAATTAAAATAAATTTTTTGGAAAATTAATGTTTTGTTTTGATTAAAGAATTGAAAAACTTGCTTAAAAATACAACTCAGAAAGTAGCGAGTAACTACTTTTGAGTATTGAGTATCCAAAAAAAAGGGCAAATAATCGAGTACTAGGTACCCATTACTCAATACTTTGCCAGCACTAGTATGAAAGCGTTGTCTTAAGCTAGATTTACACGATTAAAATGTTCTTCAAAATGCTTCAAACTCTTGTAAACAGTAAAATTTCTTCAAAATTTATTTATTTAGTAACTATAAATAACTATTAAATAAATAAATTTTGAAGAATTTTGGCTGTTTACACGAGTTTGAAGCATTTTGAAGAGCAATTTTGAAGAAAATTTCAATCGTGTAAATCTAGCTTTAGTTTTTTGCAAGTGGTACTAAAATAAAACTCTTGTTGTTACAACTTTAATATTGCAACTGGTTTGTTATCAAAAAATATATAGATTTGATATCATTTAAGTGAACTAATATTTTATATGACCATAATTATCTATGTACATACATACATACATACATATGTGTAATTAATGAACATGTATTTATTATATTTATTTTTTGTTATTTTTACTTTACATGTACCAATGAATTTAAAGTATCTACCTTTTGTTTTTGTTGCATTACATTTTTGTTTATTAAAAAAAAATTAAAAAAAAAAATTATAAAAACATTATTAAGTACTATTGGGATCGAAAAAGTACAATTTCGTTGGTACAATATTGGTTTTCTCATTTATTATCCCTGCATATAAATAACAAGGAGAAAAGATAATAATAATTAATATTTGAAACAAAAAAGTGTTAAAGACTAAAAACAAAAGAATACGAATATTTTTGTTTTATTAATTCTATAAGGAAAGCAGCTCCATACTTTAGCAGCTCATTTGAATTTTTTGAAACGATTGTAAAATACCAAAATGTGTAATTTTAAATGTATGATCCAAAAAAAAAATCCAAATATCATTGGCAGCATTGTTCACAAGGTAATTTTTAATACTCTTGAACTTCTAATTGTATTCATACAAAAGAAAGCAAAAAATAAAAATACAATTACAACCGGCATACAAATGTTTTCAATGTTCTTGGTTCTGTCTACATACATATGTATATATTTCGTCAATTTCACCTTTGTATTTCCTTGACTGCATTGGGGAATTATAGGCTTCATTTCGTAGCAGAAACAAGCAGAAAGGATAAACCTTGGCAAATGGTCATTGCAGCAGCACGTGTCAACCAAACTAAATATTCACACCAACAAGAAAAATAAAGAAAAATACCTACAAAACAGACTTACTTATTGAATTAATAAATTTTCACACAAATTCAAGTCTTTTGTAGGGTGTTTGCGGTTAAAATGTTAAACACTTTTTGTGAATTAAAATATTCATAAGAATTGTCACTGATTACATGTTTCTTTAAGGCGTTGCTAATACTGAGGCTGAGACTGAGGCGGATGTTGTTGTTTTTATTGTTATTGTTGGGTTTACAACGTGTTTAAAACATTGAAAATTCATAACCATGTCTGATGTCATGGGAGGCATCTAATTTTAAGTTTTTCATATGTAAATTAGGCGAAATCATGATAAATATTCTATGCAAAGAGAAAAAGGATACACTGTAAAACACACAACCAAACAACTACACACACAAAAATATGTCTACAGGATTAATGTGTATATATGTGTGTGTGTGTGTGTGTGCGAAAGGTTTTCAAAATCTAATTATTGATTAATGGTAATTTGTTTAAATTTCTTTAAAAAGAAACACACAAACATCAGAACATAAAAAGTGTAAAAATATTAAAAACACACATTAGAGCAGCGATTGCGGCAAAAAAATCAACCAAGTGTACAATAAAGCAAATTAACGAAAAACCCGCCCTTGAAATTAGGTTGCACATAAATGAGAATACATATTATTGTTTTGTCATTGTATGAGCAGTGTGCTGGGATATTTTAGTAAAGTGAACAAAACAAAATATAGACACAATTTCATTTCTCTGTAACAGTGAGTTTTAGCGAGGATGTTGGAGCAAAAATGTTTTGTCTTTTGTTATACTAACGTGGCTCCAATTGTAGAATATATAAAGTTGGAACAGATTGCTACGGCTACAATCAATAAAAATTTTACAAAAATGTGACAATATATGGCGTAAAATGGAAATGGATAGAAAATCAGTCCCGATACAAAGATATTCCTAGATTTAATCAGAGTTTTTCATTTTCTCTACCAAACTCAGATATTAAACCAGAATTAATCAATGAATTCCTCTTGGTTCCAATTATAACTCTTTATATAAAAGGAATTGTCAGTTTAATATTGATGGATAGGAAGGGATATTGACAGACTTTAAATACTTTATGACGCTTCGATTTTGACCTATTTGTGATCTAATTAAAAAATAATTTCCCTTGCAAACACTAGCCACAAAATTGGTTTAAAAATAATATTTTCAATAATTTGTATAAAAATCATTAATAAATTGATGGCCACAATTCACAAAAAAAAAAAAAAAAAAAAAACAATTGACAATTGGTTATATACTAAAAAAACCACTCCCGTTGAGCGTCCCTAATGTTCTGTGAGAAATATTTTCATGTATTTTGAGCAAAACTGACTTTATTGAGATGTCCCGGACCTGTCAACTGGCCGCTTAGATCGTCTGCAAAAATAGGCCCTTTCGAAGGCAGCACCTACAGCAGGGTCGTGAACCCTTTTTAATAATATAAACTTTAAAAAGTAATTGGTAGAGTTAGGTTTTTTTGTCAAAATAAATATTCGATGAACTTTAAATAAATCATAAGCTAATATTCGTTTTACTAGCATCTAATTTTGATCTGGTGGCATATTGCCTCTACTTGGTTGGTTATGAGCCATTCTGCAATTTCATATAAGAATTCCCAATAAATAAAATTCATTCGCAACGTCATTAATTTGAATGGAATTCGTTCATTGTTGAAATTGAATTAAAGTATTTTTATACATTATATTAAGTTAAGCTTTAATAATTTACAAAATGAATTGAAAAAAATTGTGTAACTGCTTTTTGTGACAACTTTGAATTAAGGAAAAAATTTTAATTTCTATTGAATTGAATTAAATTGCATTAAATTTCAAAGATTCAATAAGGAATTAAGTCTATAATGATTGAATTCCCAAAAGCCTACGAATTTATTCGTAATGAATGCTCAAAAAGTTTGATTAAAAGATAAAATTTAATTTTGTTTAATTTTGGATATTGAATACAAAAATAGGTCCTTCGGAGCTTAATAGGAGGCCAAACCCTTGGACCGATCTTACTGAAATTTTCACAGCATGTTACTGTGACTATGGAACAGTGGTGTACAAAAATAAAAATGAAGATGTATTGGTAAGAGATTTTTTCCAGCAAACATATTGTCAAGCGCTTAAAATAAGAAAAAAAAAAAAAGAAAGAGTTTTAGCCAGATATAAAGAACTTAAGGGAAAATATCAGGGACCATAAATAACAACTATCAATATCAAAAAACAATTTTAGAACAATTATTTTCATAAAAAACAAAAATAAGTCCATCTAAAACAGTTTTTTTTATTTTTTGTGTTCAATTGTAATTGAATCGCTTGTGTTTGCTATGCTTCGTCCAACAAAAAGCAACAACAATACTTAACAAATTTCTGAAAAACAATAACGATAGTCCGCCGCATGTGTTCTCATCGCTGGCTCAACGACGATTGAATGAATGTTTTTAAAAGAGCATAACAAATGTGTGTAAAATATTTGCACAATTGTGGTATGGGCTGAACATCACTGTTCTGGAAGGAATAATAGACTATATGAAGTTTTGATTAGACAAACGGGAGTGACACTACCCATATAACCCAAAAATTTAAATCGCCATATTTTGGCATTTTTGAACCTATGTCGATTATATTTGGTACATATGGCATAATTAGAAATACGTACCAGGAGAAAAGTGGGTGGCACCACGCCCCTCTTTAGAAAAATTACAAATAGTAATATTGTCTTAACTACTGGGTCGATCGTCATTTAATTTTCACAATAGGATATTCTTACGAAATAATAAATTCTTGACTATATAAAGTTGTGAGTGGACAAAGGGGTGTAGCACTGCCCATATAACCAAAAAATTAAAACGTCATATTTTGGGCATTTTTTGACCTACGTCGATGATATTTGGTACATAAATTCGAATCACAACGAAAAAGAATGAGGGATGCTTCAGATCCATTGAATATGCAGGAAATTAGGTTCAAAGAATGTTGACATATAAATAAGGTCGGTTTTATTTGGATTCTCCAAATCTTTCAAAGGTGGATCAAGCGAAAATTTGCCAAAGCCTTTCTACTTCCACTCTACCAACTTTAAAATTTTGTTTTGCCAGTTGTGGGTGTTTTTCCATAAAAATTACCATGAACTCTTCCTGAGTTCTTTTTTATTTTAGATTATCTTTATCTTTATATATATAGTACCTACATAAAATTCTACTGTACGTGTGTTGTGACTGAACTCCTCCTAAACGGCTGGACCGATTTGCATAAATTTTTTTGTGTGCGTTTGGGTGGCGGGTGGTTTAAATTTACAATTCGGTCCAATTGGACAAAGGGGCGTGCTACCTCCCATACAAACCACAAATTAAAAATCTATTATTTCTGCTCCTGATAACGGTATTTGAACAAAATTTGGTACGTCGATTTGGTGTGCAGTTTTTAAGTGCTGCTGCAAATATGGGCGGGATTGTACAAAGGGGCGTGGTACAAATATTTCTTTAATAATTAGAATTTTTATATTTGAATAATTAATTTATATTTGATAATTAATAAAATAGATTAGCTCATTCTTATTCTAAATATCTAAATTATTATGATTAAAAAATAATTTAAATAAATAAAATTTTAAAAATAATCGCTTTATAGTATTACTGGAAAGAATAATATGAGCTCTACATATAAAGGCCTGCCGGGCAATTTTTCAAATGTATTTTCATTATTTGCGCTAACAAATAAGAACTTAAAATTTAGAGTGTTTCGGAAAAGTCAAACATGTTGTATAAATGGAAATGGTTATACAACGAGTATGTTTTCAAGTATATTATTTCTGTAGCACAGTGTTATTATTTCCATTCATTAATATTTTTTAATTAGTATTTAGTATTTAGATATCTAATACAGAAATGAAAATATGTTTGAGACTTTAGTTCAGTTTCAAACTTATATGATTTGAAGAATTCTCCAATTCAAAGATATTTTATTTCAACTAAGCAATTTTTATATGATTTTGTGATCTAAATTTAAGACTCAAGACATTTACATACTGCCTACATCTCCTTGCACTACAAATCCAATTTGATTCTACACAATTTCCAAATAATTTTATATATATTTTCATTAATTTTCAAATTATTTTAGCGTACGTGAGCGAAAGGTCATATTAAAATTTTTAAAAATAATTTGTTCAGTCAGTTATTTGTTTAATCATTATTTTATTGATGTGACAAATGATTGATTGAAATCGTTACACAGAATAAATATTGTTGTGTTTTTATGTAAATTTCGTTAACAAAACCAACAGATACGACAACCGGCCCATCCACAACAGCAGCATCAGTATCAAGTAGCAACCGTATCTAAATAAATGTGATTAGATACAAAGAAACTACAAGCATGAAATTGTTAATTATCGTTAAAATTAAAATATTTGTCTGTTTTAACTTAAAAGCAAACGAAGAAGTTAGTACTTTGGCATTATAAATTTTGATTTTTGGCAAATATAGGAAAGGAAGGAGAGTTAAGGAGGAAGTCGGAAATGTTGTTACGCTGTGGAGTTTTTTTTTTTTTTTTTTGTTCTTTCTTTCAAGTACATATTCACACTTTTGTACGAGTAGTTTAAGTTAAATTAAAGTGTCCTGACATCAACATTAACAACGTCGTAGCAACAGTTTAAAGGAAATTGATAAAAATCTGGCTGTTGGTGGGAATAAATTGCGCCAAAGCCAAAGAAAGACTCATTAATAATAATGGAAGTGGTTGATGGAGAACGTGTCGGATTTGTTTGGGAATTATATGTGTCGCAAATGACCTACTAATCCCATAGATCTGAATGGTAGTGTAAATAAGATTTGTTATGATATTTAGATTCATGTTGAAATCACAATTTGAATTTGTATTACAAAGCACATAATTTGCTCGCTTGACTGATTGTTAGAAGAAATATTCTATTAATACGAGTAGAAGGCACATGCATTTCAAATTTTCTGCTATATAAACTTCTTACATTTAACCAAATTAAGTCTGATAAATAAATATTCGTGCTTTATGTGCTTTTGCTGAGTAGTGCGGTAATATTTCTTTGATCTAATAGTAAATTTAGATTTTTCTAAATCAATACGTTCAGCAACATAAAAACACACAAAATTAATACTATACTATACATATTTAAATATACAAAGATGACAAAAACTCCTGCACACTTATTTAAATTCAGTTTTAATTTAAATATATTTCTGTGTTATTCTTTAATTTTTAATACCATTAAAATCAGGGACATGACAGGAAAAAAAATAAATAAAACTATAGTGACATGGTAATTTATTCAAAAATAAATGTTTGTAAAAGTTTACGCCAGAAGCCTCTTTTATTCACCGACTAACAGCAAGTTTGATCAAAAGATATGTATCTTGTCAAGTTTTAACCATATTTTCCGCTGGACTGCATATTTCTATTACTTTTATAAAAATGTGAGTTGTTTTTTTTCTTATTTCTGTTCACTGGACTGTGTCTGTTATCCCCTTAATAATGTTTATAATTTCTATGTGTGTTGAAATTTCTTTCTCAAACCAGCCAAAGGTAAGACCGCAAAACAACTTTAATATTATTTTTAATCTCAATTTGCCACATAAAAATATAAAAAAAGAAATACCAAAATAAATTTAACTTAACCCAAAAATACTTTTCGTGTTAGCCATGTTTACAGCCTCAGCCAGCCTTAATCTCCAAAGAATTTAAACTTAAAAAACAAGGATCTCATATACAAAAAGTAGCATGTTTAAGAAACAATTGTTTTTGAATGTTTGTTTGCTCTAAGTTGTTTTATCACTCCAACGCATCATTCCTCCTTCTTCACACCAACCCAGGGTTTAACGTGTTGTTATCTCCACCGCCCCCCCCCCCACACCCTCTGGTTTTTGTTGCGCTATTTGAGTTTTTTACTCTTGTATTTCATGAAAAATTCACAAAAGCCTTGTCATGCAAACGTTTTATGGGGAATAAAAAATATATTGTAGAACAACAAAAAGTACTACAAACAAATTGTGTGCAACAAAATGCAGAAAAAGTATATACAACATGATGCAGCGAATTTATAATTAAAAATACCCTCTTTTTTATTCTGTTGCTAAAGAAAGAATGTTTAGGAGAACTTAAAGAAATATACTTGACTTTTTAAATATTTAATGAAAAAACTCTTTTCATAAATAAAAACGTTGCATTTAAAAGAAATAACGTTTTCAACGCACTTTAGTAGTGTTTGACGGATTTTTTAACAATTCATCACTTTAACTGACATTAATAAGCATGAACTGTTGACAGTTGTTTAAAGTTTGCTCATATTTGCATTATAACAATTATAATATTTAACAAAAATTTATTAATTAATGGATTAATTGTGCTAAACTGCGCTTTCAAAAAATGTATACTTAAAAATTCCCTTAAAGAACTAACAAATGTTATATTAATATGTATTAACATGTTAAATTTTTATGTATTTCATTTCAAATTAAATTTAAATTAAGTGGTAACTATTATTTAGGAAATATCAGCAAGTACTACTTATCCACATTTTAAATATCTGGTTACAATTTTGTGTGAAAGCTGTAACTCTAGCTTTAGGTTTCAAAAAAACTAGACATTATGAAAATGGAGTTAGAAAGAATTAATACTAATTTCCCTCTTTGGCCCTTTCTGACTTCCGAAATCCAGTTTGCTAGAACTCTGTTTATCAAATTGTTTTAAAATCTCAGATCTTAACTCAGTTCTTAAGAATAATCTAAGTTTCTTTAAAACATTTTTTGTTTTTACTATTTTACATAAATGTGAAAAATTGTATATAAAAAAAAACTCAATTTTTTCTATTTTAGTAATTTTGATCCCTATTCTATCTATACCCCTTCAAGTATTAAATCCACTAGGTATGGAAAAGTTGAGAATACTTCATATCCAAAAATACCGTATTGCAGAGATTCGATTCAATACATTCAAACTCTTTAAAATATTTTATGTACAAAGACAAAATGACACATGATCGAAATTATTTTTCTTTTAATTTTGTATAAAAGTTTTTTTCTATAGAAACGTTTTTGTATAACAGTTATTTTCTATCTAAACGTTTCCGTAAAACAGTTTTTTTCTATAGAAATATTTCCATATAACAGTTATTTTCTATAGAAGCATTTCTTTATAACAGTTTTTTTTATAGAAATGTTTTCATATAACAGTTCTGTTCTATAGAAGCATTTTTTTCTATAGAAATGTTTCCATATAACAGTTATTTTCTATAGAATCATTTCTTCATAACAGTTTTTTTCTATAGAAATATTTCCATATAACTGTTATTTTCTATAGAAGCATTTCTTTATAATAGTTCTTTTCGATGGAAACGTTTCTGTTTAACATTTATTTTCTATAAAAACGTTTCTGTATAACAGTTAATTTCTATAGAAAGTTTTCCGTATATCAGACTTTAGAAACGTTTCCGCAGAATAGTTTTTTTTATAGAAAAATTTCCGTATAATAATTCTTTTCTATAGAAACATTTCTTTCAGTTATTTTCTATGGAAACGTTTCCGTATAAAAGTTCTTTTCTATAGAAACGTTAACGTATAACAGTTTTTTTTCTATAGAAAAGCTTCGATATAACAGTTATTTCCTATAGAAGCATTTCTTTACAACAGTCATTTTCTATAGAAAATTTTTCGTATAATAATTATTTTATATAGAAACATTTCTTTCAATTATTTTCTATGGAAACATTTCCGTATAAAAGTTCTTTTCTATAGAAAAATTTTCATATGACAGTTTTTTTCTATAGAAACGTTTCTGTATAACAGTTCTTTTCTTTAGTAACGTTTTATAACACTTCATTTCTATTGAAACGTAACAGATTTTCTATAAAAAAAAAATCCGTATAACAAGTTTTTCTGTAGAAAATTTACCGTACAACTGTTTTTTCTATAGAACATTTTGTGTACAACATTTATTTACGATTACTACAACAAGGCAATATTTACAAGTAGCGATATCAAATGTTTACCCAGCTCTTTTTAAAAGTTAATAACGGTGAACACGAACGGTTGTTATTATGCAAAATTATGACAACAAATATAACAATTTGTTGTTTTAAAAGTTATTGTTTTCACATTAAATATTTACATTTACTGTGATTAATTTTTTATAAGCAAGTTGTTATTTCTGCATATATTTTAACATTTTATTCCCTTGCATTGTATAGAACGTGTCTAATCTCAACAATTTCCAGTTGAAAGGAGAATAAAATGAAAAAAGAAAAAGAAAACTGGGGAAAAAATTAAACAATAACCATCACTGTGATAAACTATATAAACTGGAACCACCACAACAATTCTATTCACACAAATTCACAAATTGGTATAAAAACGAACTATTTTTTTAGTTTTTGCTACTCATCTACATAGTATTTTTGTTAAACACTACGCAATTACGAAGAGACTTGATTGTATTTTGTTGTATAAAAGTTGAACGCTTACGGAAATGATTTTCATTTCATTTATAATAAAACTATTTGTAAAGCCCGAACACTGGGCCCCTCTTTTACTTACTGCAAAGCAGTAGCAACAGCAGCAGCAGCAGCTTTAAAAACAAATTGTGAAAATATAATAATTGTAGCAACAACAAAGTAGTAGTAAGCCTTACAATAACAAGAAAACAACAACTGCTGCAATTTCAACATTTTTTTGTTTTGAAGTTCCCAGTGGCAATATTGTATTGTTATCCATGAAACGACCGCCCTGCGGATGATAAAAACTAACACATTAAGCGTCAACAAGCTTTTTTGCCTCTCATATTCTCACACAGTTATAAACTTCTACCATATCCATCCAAATAAAACACGCTCCACCAAAAGTGATGACTTTGATATTAACTTGATTTTTCCTTTATTTTTTCCCCGTTTATTTGGATGAGGGTTTTTTTTTTCTTTTGCTTAGCGATTAAGATCTTGTGCATTGCTGGCATGAAGAATTTTGTTTTTATGCTTTGTTTGTGTGTTATTCGTATGTCCTTAAACTGGTGTTATTTTTTCGCTTTTGGAAAAACTGTTTTCAAATCCAGAAAAACGTTTAACAGAAAACATCAAAATAGGAAATGTAGAATGTTTAACAGTTGTTGTCAGTGATGAAAAAGAATGAAGAGTTTTGTGGAATTGTTTATGGTTTAAAAAAAACTCACAAATCAATGAATTTAATGGAATGAACCTGAAGAGTAATGTAGTTTTATTTGGGATCCTCAAACAATTTGATTTCTTTGGACAAGTAGGAGTATGTTGAAGTTGAAAATTCAATTGGATACGACAGTGTAAAGGTAGCTGACTCCAGTTTATAGTTTGTCCAACCTTGCGTGGTGTATCTGTATCTAATGTCTGGCAGTCGCTAGAAGAGGTACTAGATCCAACCAGCGTAGTGGTGAATTTTATTATGTCGATCCTACTTTCCTTAAGCCTAGTACTCTGTTCAAATTTGGGAAAAATGTTGAGCAACATTAATTATTTCATACGGAAAATTTGACGTGTAGCCAATGTTGCCTATCACGCGAATTTACATAATTTGACGTTTTTTTTTATTGAAAGTACGCCACATTGTTTTACTTATGTAAACAAAACACATATGTTTTGCTTTTTTGTGAATTTAAATCGAAACTAAATAGAAGTTAAAATATTTAAAAATCTGTGTTGAACCGAAATAGTTAAATAAAAATGAATAAACAAATATTACTGGCCGCTTGTGCAGCAGCACAACAAGTAATAGATATTGTTGTTGCGACAGAAGAGCTTTTGGATGAAAATTCCACAATTGCTACTTTAATTATTTCGCTGTGAAAAAATAATGTTGCCAGATACATTTCATATGTTTTTCACAAAATGAACAGAGAGCAACATTTTTTCATGAAAATTTCATGTGAATTTTTTTAACATGTATTTTGACAGCATTCCACTTGAAATTTTGAACAGAGTACTATGCTTTAAGCATTAAACACATTAGCCACAGCAGGCTACCGACTACAATGCCCTGCTGTCATCAAAATAATCATTCACATATAAACGAGTGTATTTTATTTTTGACATATTGTAGTACACAGAAAAAAATAAAAATGAGATTCAATTAAAATATTTGTGGAATCAATTAAAAATTTAATTGAAATCGGACCTGTAAACAAAATGATAGTATCAATTAAAAAAAAATGTGAGATTTAATTGAAAATATCAGAAAAAGTAATTGAATCAATTAAAATTATAATTGAAAATTATTTTATAATCAATTAAAGGTTTAATTGAAAAAAAACATGATTTTTCTTTCTGTGTAGGTAGCCTGCTGTGCTGAATGTATTTAATGCTTTACTGGCTTCGTGATTGTTCTGTTCATCTATTCGCAATACTACATTTACGTATGTATATAATAAATAAACACATAATCATTATAACATTATCTTGTGTCTGGAACTGCAAGACAACTTTGTCTTGATTTACATATGTATATCTGGCAATATACCTTTGCTGTGTTATGGATCGTGCCATCATTGATGAATTGGTTAGATAGTAGTGCTGGCAAAGTATTGAGTAATGGGTACCGAGTATCGAGTATTTGCCCTTTTTTTTGGATACTCAATACTCAAAAGTAGTTACTCGATACTTTCTGAGTTGTATTTTTAAGCAAGATTAATTAATTTTAATTAATTTAACATTAATTTTCCAAAAAATTTATTTTAATTATTTCTTAAGTTGTTGTTAACGTTGAAATTGAAGTTAGCTTAACATTTATTTCTGATTTAATAATAAAAGACATACAAAACCAATAATACTTGAAGATTTGTTTTTATTTTTTTAAGAAACTACTTCAATTTGCAGATAAAAACTATGCGTTACAATTTCAAAAATTCCGTTAAAAGTATCGAGTAGTATTGAGTACCCAAATGAAAAGTATTGAATATTATTGAGTAATGGAAAGTAGTAGAATTTGCCAGCACTGTTAGATAGCGATTCTGTAAAAGTAGCTGAACCCTGAACCCTGTGACTTTGAGGTATCTTGCTCGTTTATTTAATGAACCGGATATGAACAGAAAAGTTTAAATTCCGTCTCCTTTTTCCCAAAATCCAGGAACTGCAATAGTTATATTCGGGTCACATTTTTCTTGTGTATTTGTCACATTTATTTTCTCTATAAAGTTTACACTTTTTGCTGTCCCCAACAGCTTAATCGTTTATTACCGTGGTAGTCTCTATGAGCAATTGCTCATCAAAAAATAATAGAATCAGTGGTCTATGAGCTGAATAACAAAATTTTCCAGCTAACATTTATGTTGTTTTAAACTTTACACAAGTTCCTGAATTGACAGTATAGTCAGCAAAAACACTCTGGAGATATCAGAAGAACGGCAAGACGATTCCTGTTCATGTTCGATCTCGGAGCTTACATCACAGTTTCCGTTGGATGATTACACTCTTCCCCATCTCTGATTTTATTTGTGTATTCACAGATTAGAAGTAAAAATTTAAAGCCAGAAGCAAAAAAAAACAAATTTCTTAGACAGTTTAATTATTTTAATTTGATTTATTTACTTATGTAGAAAAAAAGTTTTCATACTTACTTTGTTCAACAGCTGCTTTTACATTTTAAAAAGACATTTCTCTACAATTCTGAAAAATATTTTTGTGCAGTTGATATTATTATGTTGAGTAACAGCGATGACAGCAGGAATCTTAAAGAAAAATAAATTACAAAAAAAAAAATTATTTATTTTAATAATTCCACATTTCTATAATTTATTATTATTTTAGCAATCTAAATAAAACTAATTTAACTTTAATTTGAATAGCATACTACTATATTATATTATATTACATACATAAACAGTTTATAAAGGGCGATTTTATAGCAACTTTTGTAGTGGCAACACTGTTTTTGGCAGCTCAGCTGTTTTCGTGTAACACTTTGCTGAAGGCATATTGATTATGAAGCATTAACACATTCGAGACAGCAAACTACAGACTACAATATGTCAAAAATAAAATACACACGTTTATATGAGAGTGACTATATTGACGACAGCAGGCAACACGACTGTAGGTTGTTGTCCATGCTGATTTTTTCGTCGCTGTCAAATTAAACTAATTTGTGACGAGTGATATTGAAGTTCTGTTTGTGCATTTAACTTGTTTTCAAAATATGTAGTTGATAATTCAATTGTCATGCAAAATCGCTAAAATAAGCATACCGAAATCGCTACCTTGTTTTACACTAGGCTGGTTGGCAAGTTAGTAACGAGTACCCAAAATACTCAAGTAGTTATGGTTTTCACAAAACTGCCAAATGCATGTGCAACGACATTTTTGCGGCCATTAAGAATTTAGTCGTCAGCCAGAACAGAAGCAAGAGCAGAAGACAAAGTGAAGAAAAATTAATATAAAATTATAAAGTTTGGTTAAGCAACAGCGGTCGGCCTTTAAAAAAAAAAATAAAATTAACAGAACGTGGTTACCCAGGAAGGGCTACTAAGAAGACAGCCATCACCAACAGCTCCAATTGGAAAGCCAGCGAAACGCCATCACCAACAGCTCCAATTGGAAAGCCAGTGAAACGCCATCACCAGCTCCAATTGGAAAGCCAGCGAAACGCCATCACCAGCTCCAATTGGAAAGTTAGCGAAACGCCATCACCAGCTCCAATTGGAAAGCCAGCGAAACGCCATCACCAACCTGGTAAGCCAACCCGATTTACAACAACTACAACGCCCGAAAACTAGAAGCGAAATCGGCGTCATCTTTAACAATTACAAAATGGCGAATGCGTGACGCCATAGAAGTTTCTGGCACACATACAAACCAGCGCTGACACTCAAGAGGATTTCAAGGTGACTCTGTATAATATTTTTTTAAATTCTAATAGTCCAACTAGATAGATTAATTAAAATTCAGTTGTAATGAAGTTAAATTTGCCTTTAATTAACAAGCAGCTTTATAATAAAAATGGCGATAACATTGAACAAAGCAAATCACATTTTTATAGATTAGGATGAAATTTAATGTATCATTTTCCTCATTATTATTACTATTATAAAGAAAAAAAAAAAAAAAAGAACAAACATGAAAACATGTAAAACGAAACATAATTATAACTACGCCTCCAAAGATACGACGAAATTTTGAATTTACGCCGCCAAAAGCCAAAAAAAGAAAAAAAATAAAAGCATATTTTTTTTTTAGACACCTCTTCTTAAATATTATAACTACTAAAACAACTATTACTACCTTTATTACAATGTAGTTACAAAAAAAAATAACAACAAACAAAAGGCTGTTTTTATATACAAAATTATAGCATATATACATATATATGTATATATATATATATACTTGGTATATACATATATGAAAATATTTTGTTTATTTTAAAACATTCCTTTCTTTTATAATTCTTACTAGATTATTTTATATGAAAATTTAATAATTTCAATTTTATCAAAAAAAGAAAAAAAAAGAAGAAACAACAAAGGTTGTAAAAACGTCGTAATGTAAAGAAAAAAAAACATAATTATAAACAAAACCTATATAAATGTTGTTACTTTTAATATTATTTTTACTAATGAATAAATATTTAGCTTAATTAAACATTCATTGATACGATTAAAACAAAAAAATGAATATTCAATTAAACTAAAAGATAGATAGGCATTTCATAATATTCTTACCCAGTTATATATAACATATATTGTTAACATAACTTATATAGGAACCTTTTATTGAATAAAACTATTGTATGATTTTGAGTATACATATAACTTAATTATGATTAGATATACTAGATAAATATTAACAAAAATAATATCAAGGGAATAAATATAACTAACAATGATAATTACCTAATAAAAAAAAAAAAAAACCAACTAAATAAAACCTATAAATAAAAATAACACAGATATAATAATTTATAACTAAATGAAATGGCGATGAGTTAGGTATCGAATATTTTAAGATGTCTAACTCAACGTAATTACATTCAGTTCAAGAACTAATGATATAAAAATATAATAAATTTAATTAATAAAAATATGAAAATAAACAAATAATAATAATAATAGTAACAAAATATATAATAATCATGGCCAGTAAAATAAATAAATACATATAAATAAATTAACATAAATAAATATACAAATACATAAAAGAATAAATAAATAATATAAAAATATAAATAAATAAATATATTAAAAATAAATGCACCAATAAACTAAGAAATTAAAAGAATTGAAAATAAAAGAATAAAAAGAACCTTTTTTTTGATAAATTAAATTAAAACTAAAAGATTTTTTTTGTTTCTTTCCTAACCCCTAACTTTATCTATTGTTATCTAATATTATGAATTGTTTTCTTATTGATTACTTTATAATACCCTAATATTATGAATTGTACCTATTTGCTAAGGCTTCGTTTATTGTATAATTAATTATTATATTATATATTATATATTTCTTAAAAAAAATAAACAAATCTGTATATTTTAAATTGGAAATATGTGCTAATAATTCTTAATTTTGGTTGGAAGATAGTTAGGTAAAAATGAAATTGTGTTAAGAAAATTTATAGGGACAACACATATGAATACTGGCACAATGTGTTGTCATGGATGACTGAAATATGTCATATGGGGAGGGCAGCCTGCCAGGACAACATCATCTAGTCCTGGATGAATCCTTATATCATCTGGTCAAGGTAAGTTTCTGTCAACAAATGTCCGTCCGCTTATCCAACTGTTTTTCCAGCGTAACCTGTTAATTGTTCCGTGTTTTTTATTGCTTTCATTAAAATCCAACTGGCACGAAATTTTTTTTTGTATTTATGCGTACCCATGGTGGACGAACCCCCCATTCCCGGCGAGCTCAAGCCGTATCACCTTAGTGCCATTTCCACCAAAAGGAAGCAAGGGTACATTGACAGAAAATTCCATGAGTTTTCTATCTCTAAACGTGGGCCATAAACATTTTTGAACAAAATGGCGCCCAACGTCTAAGCATAAACATTACAAAAAATGGCGCCCAACGTGGGGCCCGACAAATGCGTTTTAAAGAAAAAAAATTACCAAATCGTAACCAACGTGACCAGACAGGTGTTTTAAACATTATAAAAATGTTTGTAATCAACGTGGCACATCAGAAGTTAAAACACATTTGTCAGCTTCACAACAAACTTTAAATCTTTTGATGCCAGTTTTCATTTTCATTATCCGGATGCGTAAGTCATTGAAGATATTAAATAGTATCGTTCAACTTGCGACGTATTCTGATAAGGAAATTGAATACTGAGAAAAATTTCGGTATCTGTTTGTTATATTATATGTCGTAAGTCCATGAAGACAGTTTTACATAGTCATGCATAGTTGCGACGACATGTAATATAAACAAATAGTTATTGAAGAGTCAATTGGGTTCAATCGAATCAAGTCTGTAATAGGAGACATAAGTCGTTGGCTAAACAGTCAAGACTTATTAGCTTATATTGCCGATTTGAGGAGACGAAAATCCAGTGGACTCACTTTTCATCATGATGTTTTGTATTTTGTCCGAAGTAATTTGAGGACAGAAAACTTTTACCTTAATGATATAAAGGATTCAATAGTCTTTTGCTTGTTCAGTACTATATATTCACTTATATAGTAGATACCAATCAAAAAGCTACAACTATCACAATTTCTTTTTATTTACTATACACATTCCAACCATTATATATATTATTGTATATAGTTTTTTTTGCTAATGAACTAAGTATTATTATTTTGTTAAATAACTAAGTATTAAAATTAACTTATAATGTATTCGCTTACTAACTAAGTATTGAAAAAATATTTTTAGTCATAATCAGTTTGTTTCTTATAAACATTTCTTAAAACTAAGTATCTGCTTACGAAGTATCTCACATTTTACATTTTTTGGTACAAAGCTGAATTGTCTCAAATGATTTGCAATTATTCTTGAGTTTTTTTTTATCTTTAACAAAATTAACTTTACCTTGAATAAGGCTTACAATTCTTTTTAGTCAGACCATCGAACATTAGGAAAGCTATATATAGAGTATGTTTACTAGACCTTACGAGTTTAGTGTTGATAATTTTGGTACAGTAGTGGTTTTCCAGGATGAATACTAGGAACTTGAGAACATCTAGTAGGAATCAGGGAAATAGCAATAGAGCAAGTACTGCAACAACAACAGCTATAACGAACACTACTACACGAAATACGGTACCTCTCGTTTCCACTAACGCTCCTGCTTCTTTATCGTCCAGTCAGTTTCAAACAGGACAGGGACCACATACCCATTCCTCTCCTGGGAGTAACAATACCATAACGACACCAACATATAGTAGCTTAACAGCTAGGCGAATCAGTGGACAAGATAGTAATTCGGATAGAGGTAACTCAAACATGTCTCAATCAAATCAAAATTTACCACCACTTAATGAATTGTCCGAGCCTAATGCAAATAATGCTATTCACAATGTAGGCAATGAAGATATCAGACAATACATAAACGCTTCAATAGAAGCTGTACAAGCTTCAATTACACGCCAACAAGCTTCTGTTATGCGTGAAGTACAAAACGTACAGTTGATGTTGCCACAGTTGATCAGGGAATCCTTACGTTCTGAACGCGATAGTTTTCGGGAGAATCCCAATGTCAGTGCAAACAGAACATTTAATGATCATAGGCAACAGCAACCAACCCAGTTTACACCTGACCAACAACCGATACACCTATATCAACCTAGACTACCCCAACCAATTTTTGAAAATACACCACATAGTTTTCCACAACATTATCAAGGTCATGTTAGTCAACCTCAAAATCCAGGCTATGCCTCAATAAACCCAAATCACTTAGAGAAGTGGGGATTGAAATACGATGGCACCAACAAATCAATTACAATTGAAGATTTTGTATTTAGAGTTGAATCTCTGAGGAGTGATTATAATTGCTCATGGGAAGTAGTAATGAAGGGCTTCCATCATTTGGTAACTGGAACAGCTAGTAGCTGGTTCTGGTCATTTCGCATGAAACATCCAATATGCGACTGGGCTACTTTCAAATATCACATGATCAAGAAATTTCAAAATTTCGAAAGTGATTTTGAAATACAACGTAAAATTATGGAAAGAAGGCAAGCGCCAAATGAGACTGCCGACACTTTTATTACTGAAATTTTGAAATTGAAAAATCAGATGCGGATACATGTTCTTGAAAGCGAACTAGTTAAGATAGTCAAAGACAACCTGAAGGACGGCTTAGCTCAGTTAGTTTTCCCCATCCAAATTGATAATTTAGACCATCTACTAGAGGAATGCAAAAGGGCGGAAAGAAATATTGCTAAGCGGGCTTCGCACCGCGCACAATTAGGTCCACAACGCCGACTGTATGAAGTAGATATGTGTAAAGAAGAACAAGAAGATGAGCAAGTACGCCAAGTCGAAGTGCTACAAAAGCTACCCGCTAAACAATTAGTATGCTGGAATTGCAGGGCACCAGGACACTCATTTATTGAATGCCCGGTAGTTCAGCGTAGCGTCTTCTGCTATACGTGTGGGTTCGCTGGAGTAACTAGTCCGACGTGTCCAAAGTGTACGGGAAACCGCAATTCGGACATGCCGAAGACTGGGCCAGCGTGTTCAAACCAGGACTCTGCCCAGTAAATAATGATATTACACAATACAATCTTACCGAAGACAGTCAAAAATGTAAAGCTTTAGTATCGCAATCAGATAATGACGACAACCTAGATATAGTTCAGCCTGAAATTTTTAGAGATGCCACAACTCAGACCGATTCCGAAAACTTTAGGCAAGACATTAGAGATACAAATCAAATAGGTTTTAATCCTAACTTACCGTATCAGCAGCGATTAGAAAATTATGAGAGAAGGCGAGCCGAAATATTTTCAGACCAAACGCCAGTCATTAGTGCTAGAATACTCAATACCAGACAAAGATATAAAAATAGAAAAGTCGAAAGGAAAGAAATAGCGGCTACTATAATAGGCGGTGATGACGATATTAGACCATATATGACAGTGGAGGTAAACGAAACAAAGTTTCAAGGACTTCTCGATAGTGGAGCCTCTGTCAGTTGTTTAGGGAGAAACTGCGTAGAAAATGTCCGACGAATGAAAGCCCATATAATGGACTACAAATCACATGTAAGAACTGCCGATGGCAAACATCATCTTATAGTAGGCAAGATTCGTGCTCTAGTTAAATATGGAAATAAATCAGTTGAAACAATTTTATATCTAGTTCCAAATTTGGCACAGGAATTAATCCTTGGTTTCGATTTCTGGAAGAAAATTGGTTTGAAAATATGTTTTGAGAATAGTGCAATAAATGAAATTTCAGTGACAGAGTTAGAGGAAGCGAAAATACATAATTTAACTTCTTGTCAGGAGAAAACCTTAGAAGATGTTAAGCAATCTTTTATGTGCTATACTCGATACGGGTTAGGTAAAACACCATTAGAGAAACACGTAATAGATACAGGAGATGCGCCGGCTAAGAAAATGCGACATTTTCCAGTGAGCCCCGCAGTACAAAGACTAATATATGACGAATTAGATCGAATGTTAGAGCTGGATGTTATTGAAGTGACCACAGGATCGGAATGGAATAATAGAACTACTTTAGTCATGAAACCCGGCAAAAACAGGCTATGTCTCGATGCTAGGGAGCTGAATAAAGTCACCAAAAAGGATTCGTATCCTCTCCCTAACATCGATGGCTTATTAGCTAGGCTAGGCGACACTCACTTTATTTCAGCAATCGACTTAAAAGATGCATTTTGGCAAATCCCGCTGGATGAAATGAGTAGGCCAAAGACAGCATTCACAGTACCAGGAAGACCTCAGTATCAATTTAAGGTCATGCCGTTCGGACTGTGTAACACTGCCCAGCGTCTTTGTCGATTGATGGATAAAGTGGTGCCGTCTGAGCTGAAAGACAGAGTGTTCGTTTACCTAGACGACCTGTTGGTAGTTTCCTCAAACTTCGATGACCATATGCACATGCTCCGCGTCGTAGGACAACGACTTACAAATGCAGGCCTAACAATCAACATGACAAAGTCAAAATTCTGTTATACCGAATTAAAGTATTTAGGTTATATTGTAGGAGGCGGGAAAATCAAGCCTGATGAGACCAAAGTGAAAGCCATTCTGAATATTACACCACCTAAAAACCAAAAAGAAGTCAGACGCTTTCTAGGCACAGTGGGTTGGTATCGCCGGTTCATTCACGATTTCTCAACGTTAACCGCGCCACTGACTGATTCCCTTAAGAAATCGCCCAAATTCATTCTCACAGCAGAAGCATTGGAGTCTTTCGAAGTACTTAAAAACCGATTGGTTATTAGTCCGATACTTTCAAGTCCTAATTTCAGTAAACCATTTTACGTCCAGTGTGACGCGTCAAATGTCGGAGTAGGGGCAGTTCTTTTTCAGAAGGATGATGAGAATAACGAACATCCAATCGAGTATTTCTCGAAAAAGCTGAACAAAGCTCAGAGAAATTACTCCACTACTGAAAAAGAATGTCTCGCCGTAGTATTAGCCATAGAGAAGTTTAGACAGTACATTGAGCTAATGGAGTTCACAGTAATAACTGACCACTCTAGCTTGAAGTGGCTGATGCGTCAACTAGATCTAAACGGAAGATTGGCTAGGTGGAGTCTAAAACTCCAAGGTTTTAAGTTCGAGATTGAGCACCGCAAGGGAACTAAAAATGTCGTCCCCGATATGCTCTCACGAATGGATATGGAAGAGCTAGTGTCAGATATTAATAGCCTGATTGATTTTAACTCGGAATTTTTCAAGACTAAAGATTACCAAATGATAATTGACACGTTAGAACAAAACCAAGATAGGCTTCCAGATGTAAAAGTTAAGGAAGGGATAGTGTATAAACGGATAAAGTTTAATAGGAATGATACGGGAAACGGCGATGACTGTTGGAAAATTTGGTTGCCAACAGAATTGACGAAAAAGGTAATTAAGAGAGCTCATACAGTGAACACGACTCACGGAGGAATTGCAAAAACATTATTTAATATTAGGGAATATTTTTATTGGCCCTCTATGGTATCACAAATTCGGGAGACGATTAGAAATTGTTCTATTTGTAAACAGACAAAACACCCTAAGCAAACTTTACGTCCACCCATGGGAAAAGAGGTCATAACTCAAAGACCATTCCAGAAAATCTATATAGATTTTTTAGGACCTTATCCTAGAACAAGAACAGGCAATACTTATATTTTCATAATTTTAGATCATAAGACCAAATTCGTCCTCTTGAAAGCATTATCTAAAGCCACCACTAAGGCAGTTATAAAATTCCTCAGAGACGAAGTATTCTATAAGTTTGGAGTGCCGGAGGTAATACATTCCGATAACGGCAAACAATTTGTCTCTGAGGCCTTTAAAGATTTCTTGAATATTTTTAGTGTACGACACGTACGAAGCCCTATTTATTCACCTCAGGCTAATGCTAGTGAGAGAGTGAACCAGTCAATCCTCAGCTCAATAAGAAGTTTTCTCGACAGTGATCAAACTAAATGGGACGAAAACTTGTCTAAAATCGAATGCTCATTAAGATCGACGGTACATTCTTCCACGGGTGTTACGCCTTATTTCGCGTTAACGGGCTACAACATGATTACACACGCCGACGCGTATGAGATTTTAAGAAAATTAAAATCTGTGGAAGAGGGAGATACTCTGATATTACCTAAATCATCACAAATGCAATTAGTGCACAAAAAAGTCAGTGAGAAACTACACGATGCTTATCTGAGAAATGTTAAATCCTACAACCTAAAAAGTAGAAATATACGGTATGCACCAGGCCAAGAAATTTATCGTAAAAACTTCATACAAAGTAAATTTACTAAAGGCATCAATGCCAAACTTTGTAGACCTTGGCTGAGGTGTAAAGTTAGGAGAGTGATGGGTAATAACCAGTATGAAATCGAAAACCTTCGTGGACAATTAATCGGCATAATTCACGCTCAACACCTGAAACAGTGAGAGGACGGAGTATTGATTGTTCGCGGTAGCTAAGTCGTTATTAAATAGGACCATTAAATACACCTCAAGTTCCCAACTATTTTTCCTTCACAGGCTGCGATAAAACAGCTGGCTTTGTGACGAGTGATATTGAAGTTCTGTTTGTGCATTTAACTTGTTTTCAAAATATGTAGTTGATAATTCAATTGTCATGCAAAATCGCTAAAATAAGCATACCGAAATCGCTACCTTGTTTTACACTAGGCTGGTTGGCAAGTTAGTAACGAGTACCCAAAATACTCAAGTAGTTATGGTTTTCACAAAACTGCCAAATGCATGTGCAACGACATTTTTGCGGCCATTAAGAATTTAGTCGTCAGCCAGAACAGAAGCAAGAGCAGAAGACAAAGTGAAGAAAAATTAATATAAAATTATAAAGTTTGGTTAAGCAACAGCGGTCGGCCTTTAAAAAAAAAAATAAAATTAACAGAACGTGGTTACCCAGGAAGGGCTACTAAGAAGACAGCCATCACCAACAGCTCCAATTGGAAAGCCAGCGAAACGCCATCACCAACAGCTCCAATTGGAAAGCCAGTGAAACGCCATCACCAGCTCCAATTGGAAAACCAGCGAAACGCCATCACCAGCTCCAATTGGAAAGTTAGCGAAACGCCATCACCAGCTCCAATTGGAAAGCCAGCGAAACGCCATCACCAACCTGGTAAGCCAACCCGATTTACAACAACTACAACGCCCGAAAACTAGAAGCGAAATCGGCGTCATCTTTAACAATTACAAAATGGCGAATGCGTGACGCCATAGAAGTTTCTGGCACACATACAAACCAGCGCTGACACTCAAGAGGATTTCAAGGTGACTCTGTATAATATTTTTTTAAATTCTAATAGTCCAACTAGATAGATTAATTAAAATTCAGTTGTAATGAAGTTAAATTTGCCTTTAATTAACAAGCAGCTTTATAATAAAAATGGCGATAACATTGAACAAAGCAAATCACATTTTTATAGATTAGGATGAAATTTAATGTATCATTTTCCTCATTATTATTACTATTATAAAGAAAAAAAAAAAAAAAGAACAAACATGAAAACATGTAAAACGAAACATAATTATAACTACGCCTCCAAAGATACGACGAAATTTTGAATTTACGCCGCCAAAAGCCAAAAAAAGAAAAAAAATAAAAGCATATTTTTTTTTTAGACACCTCTTCTTAAATATTATAACTACTAAAACAACTATTACTACCTTTATTACAATGTAGTTACAAAAAAAAATAACAACAAACAAAAGGCTGTTTTTATATACAAAATTATAGCATATATACATATATATGTATATATATATATATACTTGGTATATACATATATGAAAATATTTTGTTTATTTTAAAACATTCCTTTCTTTTATAATTCTTACTAGATTATTTTATATGAAAATTTAATAATTTCAATTTTATCAAAAAAAGAAAAAAAAAGAAGAAACAACAAAGGTTGTAAAAACGTCGTAATGTAAAGAAAAAAAAACATAATTATAAACAAAACCTATATAAATGTTGTTACTTTTAATATTATTTTTACTAATGAATAAATATTTAGCTTAATTAAACATTCATTGATACGATTAAAACAAAAAAATGAATATTCAATTAAACTAAAAGATAGATAGGCATTTCATAATATTCTTACCCAGTTATATATAACATATATTGTTAACATAACTTATATAGGAACCTTTTATTGAATAAAACTATTGTATGATTTTGAGTATACATATAACTTAATTATGATTAGATATACTAGATAAATATTAACAAAAATAATATCAAGGGAATAAATATAACTAACAATGATAATTACCTAATAAAAAAAAAAAAAAAACCAACTAAATAAAACCTATAAATAAAAATAACACAGATATAATAATTTATAACTAAATGAAATGGCGATGAGTTAGGTATCGAATATTTTAAGATGTCTAACTCAACGTAATTACATTCAGTTCAAGAACTAATGATATAAAAATATAATAAATTTAATTAATAAAAATATGAAAATAAACAAATAATAATAATAATAGTAACAAAATATATAATAATCATGGCCAGTAAAATAAATAAATACATATAAATAAATTAACATAAATAAATATACAAATACATAAAAGAATAAATAAATAATATAAAAATATAAATAAATAAATATATTAAAAATAAATGCACCAATAAACTAAGAAATTAAAAGAATTGAAAATAAAAGAATAAAAAGAACCTTTTTTTTGATAAATTAAATTAAAACTAAAAGATTTTTTTTGTTTCTTTCCTAACCCCTAACTTTATCTATTGTTATCTAATATTATGAATTGTTTTCTTATTGATTACTTTATAATACCCTAATATTATGAATTGTACCTATTTGCTAAGGCTTCGTTTATTGTATAATTAATTATTATATTATATATTATATATTTCTTAAAAAAAATAAACAAATCTGTATATTTTAAATTGGAAATATGTGCTAATAATTCTTAATTTTGGTTGGAAGATAGTTAGGTAAAAATGAAATTGTGTTAAGAAAATTTATAGGGACAACACATATGAATACTGGCACAATGTGTTGTCATGGATGACTGAAATATGTCATATGGGGAGGGCAGCCTGCCAGGACAACATCATCTAGTCCTGGATGAATCCTTATATCATCTGGTCAAGGTAAGTTTCTGTCAACAAATGTCCGTCCGCTTATCCAACTGTTTTTCCAGCGTAACCTGTTAATTGTTCCGTGTTTTTTATTGCTTTCATTAAAATCCAACTGGCACGAAATTTTTTTTTGTATTTATGCGTACCCATGGTGGACGAACCCCCCATTCCCGGCGAGCTCAAGCCGTATCACCTTAGTGCCATTTCCACCAAAAGGAAGCAAGGGTACATTGACAGAAAATTCCATGAGTTTTCTTTCTCTAAACGTGGGCCATAAACATTTTTGAACAAAATGGCGCCCAACGTCTAAGCATAAACATTACAAATTTCTATTTTTGTTGGCGACAAAACAAAAACAATAAAAAGCAAAATACACAATTAAAATGTCGTGATCATTTATGCATTAAGAGTTGTTAAATGTATCAATAATATTACATTTATAATATTAAATTTTATATTAATAAAAATGAGTAAAGTTTATTAGCATGTCTGGAATCATATACATATGTTTTTCATGTTTCATAAATAAAACGCTACTTTAAACAAAAATAAAAGCCTTAAGTGGCACCACTGAAATATAAATGGATTACTGCAACAGCTGTTTGTATTTTTATTGTTTTATTTGATTAAAGTTTGTAAGTGTGTTATTGTTTAAGATTTATTATTTTTAATGTTTTTATTTACTTTTTTGTTGTATTTTAGTAATAGCTTCTTTCAATCAACAAAATTCTTTTCAGACATTATGTTATTTAAAAAATTCGAAGAACAAATTTATTTTTTATTAAAATGTCAGATTTCGGGATCAGCTGCTGACTATGTAGCTGTCGTTTTCAAAATAATTAAGTAGCTGACTAGAGGGCGGCATAAGTAACCAGCGGCATTTGCACTCGTGTAGTCGTGTAGCCTGCTGTCTCGAATGTGTTGAATTCTTAATCAATATGCCTTGACTTTGCTGTTAAACATGTTCAGTTTGGTCTATAATTTAACCATCGTCTTACAAGCGAACAACACTAGGAGATTATTGAATTTTAATAATAAAAGAATACGAAAATTATGTTCAATTATGTATGTACGTAGCTCATTTTTGATTGAATTGATAGTTAAAAAAAAGAAAATTGTCGTATTTGGCGTAAAGAGCAACAAGAACTGCCAATGCATCCCGAAAAATTAACTGTTTGGTTTGAATTATGAGCCGGTGGCATCATTGGACCGTAGAAACGTTGCTGTGAATGGCGAGCGCTACCGTGGGATGATTTCAAATTTTTTTTTTGTCCAAAATGTAAGACCTGGACTTGGTTGATATGTGATTAAAATTAGACATTGTCAAATGCCACACAGTAGGTGAAACAATGGCCCTTTTAAGATGCGAGTTTGCTTAACAGTCTACTTCACTTTTGGGGCCGGTCAATTGGCCACCTACATAGATGCGATTTAATGTCTAAACCATGGTGAAATTAAATACCAGGTGACAGCATTGCTACAACAATTACAACAAAGCAAGAACAACAGGCATTTTTGTTTGTGTAACACTTTCGTTACTGTCAAAAACATCTGGCATAAAATAAAGATAACAAATATACAAACATGGATAAAAACAGAAAACAATTGTGATTTTTTTGTTTCTTTTATTTTCTCAAAGAATTTTTCTTTAAGTTACGCATAATAATTTAAATATACAAGTAATACGTACTTTTGCAAAGTAAAACATGCAAAATTCTTTATTTTCAAAATTAAAATGTATGTATAGGTATTGTATACCAACAACGCATTTTTCTGCAGCAAAAAAAAATCACTTTAAAGAGGAATCTTAATATTTATCTTACAAAAAAAAACTAACATTTTTAGCAAAACAACTCAAAAAAACAAACACACTATTTAATATAATATAGTTTTTTTAACATTTTCAATTTCACCATGAACAGAGCAAAAAATAATCAGCTGGCGCTATGCTGTCACCTGGTATAATTTCACCATGGTCGAAACACCAATGGTGTTCATAAAGAGCGGCATTTCAAAAAGTGTGTACTTTAAGTGTACTGGGATAAATTTTGTGCCAACAATGTTGAACAATATTTTTGTAATAAACAAAATATTACTTCCTGTATGTACATAAAAATATGAATGCATAAAGAAATGAATGAACATAAATATTTTTTTCCCCACTCTACTTTCCACATTTTAATATAATGCAATATTTCAAAACTATTCAAATTACATACATATACTGAAAATACAAAAAATAAGTAAAGAAGAGACATGAAAGTACTCAGTTGAGATTTATTTATTCTCTTTTCAGGCTCAAGTACAATGTGTTTTGTTTTTGTTTCATAATAAAAAAAATAAATAACTGAATGAAATTATCAGCGTTGTCAACTTGTTGCGTTTCGCACAATTTTTGGTGCTTTTTTAAATGCTTGTGTGCGAAAAATGCCTTAATTGGTGCGCGGTGCGCTTTTTTTAATTTGTTGTGTTTTTTTTAAATTTTCCGAAAATGTGATGAAATCTTTGTTAATTGTTAATAATTTTTAATTGCAGTTTTTTAAAAATGTTTTATCATTAAATCTATACGATGAAAAAGGACCCCATTAAATGTATTTTAAATACGAATGTACGATAAATGAATACATACTCGTACTTTCAAATACGTCACATGAAGGTGAATAGGCCGAAAATCTTTGTGTGAAAATAAAATTAACTTTTAAACATGGAAATTAAAATTTTTGTGTAGCCTGCTGGTTTGGTCTAATGAACAGGGTTAGAGTCCTAACACATTTTATTAAAAAAAATTCAAATAAAAGTACTTAAAATAGAAAACAAAAATAATTTAAAAAAGTGATTAAATGCTTATTTTCACTTTATTAGCTCGTTTAATAAAAAAAAGAATTTTACTAGTTACTATTAATCGTTGATCTCTTTTTAAAAAGCTTCATATAGAATTAATGAAATTAAAAAAAAAATACAAGCATTACTAAGGAATACAAACAAATATATTTAGTTTTATTTTTGTTTTTGTTAAGTTTTATTTTTTTTTAACACTGTATTATTGTTATATTTATAATAAAAAAATATTCAATAGACAGTTTAAATAAAAAATAAATTCTAAACTAAAACTTGGGCGTTTTTTTTTAATGTACGTTTGTCCCCCATTTTGGTGCGTTTTGAAATTTGAAAGTTGACAACGCTGGAAATAATGGATTGTTAAGCTATGTGTCCACGGTCGTCAGATATTACATTGAAATTTAAAAATTTTTAGCAAAAGGTAAATTGTCAGTTTACACTACTGTAAGAAAACTAATAATTTCATTTGCACACAATTGTCACATAATGAATTTATCTGTCAATCGAAATTGTCAGTTTAGACGGTTGTCAGATTGTTGTGTGGCATTGTCAAATTCGTTTTGCAGCTCTGTATGTCATGTATTGTCATGGAACAAAAAAGAGCAATTGGAACCATTTTATATGCACTCTATTAAACAGGATTCATCAAAAAATATGTCGCTATCCATTTTTTATTTTCTTTAATTTTCTTCCACTTTTTTAAAAAATTTTATTAATGCACACTTTAATTTAATTCTTTAATTTTCTTCCATTTTTTTCAAAAATTTTATTAATACACACTTGTTTGTTTATTTATGTATATATAGAGTTGCATTTAGAAATAATTTCTATGACAATGCTGTCATTGGCAGATGCATAAACTTTGCACATATGACAATGAAAAGTGTTTGACAATTGTCTTAAAACAATGACAATGCCAAAATTGTGTGTTTACACGATTGTTAGATGTGTGACAATATTTTTGTCTTCCAATGTACTGAAAATGCTTTTTCTTACAACGTTGGAAGACAAAAATTTTAAGTTTACACGGTTGTTAGACAATTTCTGCTCATTTTTCTGACAACGTTGTAATATCTGACTACGTTGTAATATCTGACGATCGTGGACACATACCTTTACGCTCTTTGTAGTGAGTCGTGTTGTGTATGTGAAAATGAGGAAAAGCCTTCGGTCCCCTGGGGTATAACGTGAGCACTAATGCTTTAGACTATTTATTGTGGAGCTATGTTAAGGCTTATATCTAAACTTTAGATTTTAAAGAGACAAGTCCGCAACGGTTGACGCACTGGAAGCTAATACTGAAGTATTTAGTCGTAAGATACCGCCGAAATTAGATCCAGGGTATGAATTATTTGAGGAGTAGCCGGGGGCAAAAATTACATCGAACCATCTTTAAACATTGAATTTTATAGATCGTTATATGGACTTCAAGAAGGATTTAATACATTTCTCTTATTCTCTTATTCAAATGTACTTTAAGAAAATTTTGTATGAAAATTTTGTCTAAAAGCACACTTCAAACCTACTTTATTTTTTATAAATACGGCAGTTAAAATTATATTTAATATTTAAATTTCTTTTCTTTTTTTTAATTATCACTTTTAAGAATTGAAATATTTATCACCCCTATCGTGAATAAAAATTCCCCATGGAATTTGTTCCCTTTTATTTTTTTAACATTGAATTTTAATAGGAAAAATGTGAAAAGGAAACAAATTTCATGGGGAATTTTTATTCACGATAGGGGTGCATATCTTTAAAAATTCTCATAAATTTTACAAACATTATTGCTTGATGATGCTTTTCGGAAAATAAATAAGTATTTAAAATGTATTTAAAATGAATAAAGGAAAATTGAATGATAAATAATTGTTTGGCCAGTGAACATATTCGCTATTTGCAAAAGCAAAGAGTGTATTTTCTACATTTTTTTAATTGATTCAAATCAAACACTAGTTAAAAAATGCTTCATTAAATATAACTATAGAAACAATATGTCTATTTAAACGAATAATCGGCATCAAACATAATTTTAGGAATTTGATTTAGACACAACATTCTATCAACATAAATCTTCGAATAATCCCTTTCGTTTTTCATTACCTTTAAACTTCCAGTTTGAATTTCAGCAATGCTTTAATTCACATGGAGCATAAAAAAATGTCACTGAACTTTTTTTTTTTTTTTTTGAAGCTGAAAGGTCAAGAAAATCTAATAACAAAAAAACAGAGGGACAAATCAGCCGTAACATTTATACATTTCCTCTCCTCTCCATCATCAACGAAATATTTACTGTAACATCGACAGACTATAAGTTCGCATACGCACAGAAAGTATCGGTTTAGTGAGTTCAGAGGTTGAGGAAGAGAAAAAATAGGAGGAGTGAAAGTTTAAGATTGAGTATGAAAATGGAGGGTTGTACCGTAATAAAAGTTACTATCAACATCATAAAGACATTTTCATTTTTATTTCTGCTTATGGCTTGTTTTCTTATTATGCCACTTTTCTTACACTTGAGCAGTGGTGTGCTTTAAAGGGATATGAGCATTAGGCTGCCACCAAATAAAAGAAACTGAATATTTTTAAGTAAAAGAAGTTGAAACTGAAGCTTAACTATTCTGCCTATAAAACTGGAATTACACTTGTTTGTGGGAAAAAACATAAAATTTGTTGGAGGTTGTCTAACATTTTAGAACATAATAACTGAGCCGATTTTGTTGATTTTCAATGTCATAATGATTAGAAGCATTATAAACAGTTTAAAACAAATTTCATTAATTTAAGATGTGTATTTTAGGCATAAGAGTGTTTTATTTTGTTGGATGTTATTGTAGCTGAATATTTCTCTTTGCAACACATCCTTATTGGTGCTTAGCTTATCAAGGGGACTCAAATTAAAAATTTATTTTTTAATTGCTTTAAAATGTTTATTTCAAACTGCAGGAATGTCCTAGAAAGTCTAAATCATTTGCAATATTTTTGTTTTTTTTCACAATTTTTTTTTAAATTATTTAGCGGATATATAAATATTAGCTTTAATTACTATTCAATAATTGTCGTATGTCTATCTTAAAACTATTAAAATATCAGCAACTTTTTTCGCAGCCAACCTAATGCATGTGTATGTGAAACTGGTGCTGGTGTTGCAAGAATAAATGCTTAGTAAAATTCATGTGGCATGAACAATACACAGTATAACTTGTATAACTATTCAAACAATTCCGTTAGTCAACCAGCCAGCTGACCCCTCGTTACTGGAACGCAGACCATTCATTCTTTCAAACATTTGGATGTCCTGCTGTGCAGCTGCTTCTGCTGTACTGTGTGTGATGATAACGGTCATTTAGCCAGAGTTATGTTGGCTTTACATAGTTGTTGTTCTTACTGCTGTGCTGTTTTTATTTCTTTTTTATGAGGAGGCGGGGGGTGACAAAGGACTAGGCGTTTTACAACAACAATAAAAAAAAACCAAAAATCTAAAAATGTAGTATCCTTAGATGAAACATTTTTGTATCGATTACTACACGTTTGCAATTTTTGTTTATTATGAAGTTTTTAGTTAGACATTCTTTATTTCACTTCTTTTTGGTGTGTCTTCTTCTTTCTTAACGTTTTCAGTTTTTGGCCCTTGAGAGGAGCCAGCAGCAGGCTGGTTTCGTGCCCTTAGAGAATTTATTCTATGCTAGTTGGTTTTTTTTTTTTTTTTTTGGTAACATTTCCTTGGAGATTTGGTATTTTCTTCATCGTGTGTTTGGTTTTCCATTTTTCTGATGATTTATATTTTTGGGGCAAAATTATTATTAAATAAAAATTGCATTACTAACGTACGAATTTTGCCAGTAGCTTTATAAGATTTTGTTAAATTTTTTCTTTTTCTGTTTTCTGATTTAATGTTGGCATGAGCGTGTGATAATGAAGATGATTTTTGTATTTGCAGACAAACAAATTTAGCACAAGACAGCGAAATAAATTTTAGAAAAAGGACTTGATGTTAAATAATGTTTTGGTTTTTATTTATTGAAATTTAAACTGTCTTGTGTCGGGTGTATAATAAATCTGACTGGAATAATGACAAGGTTTCACTGAAAACAAGGGGAATTAAAGTAAAAAATTACTGATATTTGCACACACCATAACAGTTTTATTTCTTATTATATGTAGTTTATTTGACCATTTATATTATTATCAATATTTTAGTAATTGTTCAAGCTTAAGGTCTTTTTTTTTTTTTTTTTTTTAATAAATTTTATTTGCAATATTTCGCTGCGTCTTTGTGTAGCTTCTTCAGGAAAAAATTTTTTAATTTTATAAATTTCAAATTAGTTGTCATAGGCAAAAGCATGGTGTAACTATACAAGGTGAGTGCATTAGCACAGCTGACTGACTTTGTTTACAATTTACATATGTCAAAAGTAATACTTTTTCCAAGTGTTTTCTACAGTAGTACATTATTTTACACCAGTGGAGGGCATTTTTTGTAAATGCTATACACACGTGTATAGCAACAAAATTCTGTGTGAGCGACGTTGACACACGTATTGTATAACCTGTTTCGCTGTCTGATCTCACTGTCTGATCTAGCTGTCCCTTTTTTTTGAGTACCCTCAAACCAAAATGTTTAATGGGAAAATTATTTTTTTTTTATAGAAAACATGGATGGCGATGCACAATGCTTGATTTGTCGTATTGTAAGTCAAAAAATATTTAATTATACATTATGTTTATGTACATATATTATTTAATATTATTTGAATATATATTTTCTTTCGTTGTTTATCATTAAATGAATATTGTTTTGGTTATTATTATAAAAAGTTATCATGAAAACTGTTATTGAAAAAAATTCAAATCAAAAAAAATACTAAAATACAAAAAATGTCTTTAATTTTGGCAACTGAAAAATTATATGAATGTACAATTAATGTCGGTCGTTCGTTTTTTGCTGTTTCCAACACTAGCACATATGAGTGAGTATGTGTGTGCCCGACACTGTTTTACACAAACAAAATGCCTGTTGTTTTAGTATTGTGTTGTATTTGTTGCCGATTTGCACTCACCTTGTATAATTACACCATGGGAGTATAACAAGTAGAAAATATTACTAATTATGCAATATTTGTAATTTGTGTTATTTTTATGTAAATCTGTGCTACATTTTCAGTATCTGCTTTGTAGTTAATCCTTTTAGTTGTAGGTACATTAATTATCTGTAACATCTCTAATATATAACGACGTTTGTAGTTATTTTCAGTGTTTAATAATGATATATTTTCAAAGTTTCCAGATTTAATTTACTACAATGAGAAGATATCGCAGTTTTTTGTAGTGCATTACATTTATTACAATTTTCTTTATCATTTCCGTCACAAGGTATTTTATATCCAACCTTTGACATGTTCCATTTTCTTATATTATTTTTTGTTTCACTAAATAATTTTTCCAATGTGTTATAAGTCTTGAAAGCCATTCTATATTTATCAGTATCAAAAATTTTTGATCTTCTTAATCGTTCTAATATTTTCGGAATATATTTTTTTTATATTTGCCCTCATATTATCTAATTAATTTACAAATTATTTGAACTGGAAAATTATTCACCCCTATCGTAAATAAAAATTCCACGTGAAATTTGTTCCCTTTTATTTTTTTTAACATTGAATTTAAATAGGAAAAATGTGAAAAGTGAACAAATTTCACGTGGAATTTTTATTCACGATAGGGGTGATTGTCTTTTAATAAAAGGTGGCGCAAAAGTAAACTTCCGATGTTTTTTGGCTGTAATTAAAAAAAAATTAAAAACTTTGATTCTTCTTGTGGATTATTTTTATTTGGTCTTTTAATTTTTTTTACATCAAGTCGAGAATATGATGTCATGAAATGGCCGCCGCCACAGTTGATTGTCATTTGAGCCCTTTTTATGGCATTTTCCATCACTTTGGCTAAAACTTCCGGCGATAGGTCCTCACATTCTGGACGGATATTGTCTTTAAGAGCTGCAAGAGTCTGAGGCTTGTTGACATAATCCCGCGACTTCAAAAAGCTCCACAAAAAGAAGTCTGGAGCGGTCAAATCAGGCGATCTTGCTGGCCAGAGCAAATCGCCAAAACGGGAGATTAGGCGCCCGGGAAATGCATCCTTCAGCATATCGGCTGTGGCACGTGCAGTGTGTGCCGTTGCACCGTCCTGTTGGAACCACATGTTTTCCAATCCCAATTCATCAAATTGCGGCAAAAAGAACCCGTTGATCATTGCTCTGTAGCGCTCATCATTTACAGTAACCGTTTGGCCCGCGACGTCTTCGAAGAAAAAAGGTCCGATGACTCCTCCAGCTAAAACAGCACACCATACAGTGACTTTGAGCGGGTGTAATGGCTCTTCGTGGGTTACACGCGGATTTTCAGTGCCCCAGAAGCGTAAATTTTACTTATTTACGTACCCGCTAAGATGGAAATCATGATTATTTTTGATGAAAAATCATCTTCCTTATTGGTCAAATAAATAGTCAGCAATATTCCGCGTTCTGGAGCAGTGTAGCGTAATATTGTTTATTAACGTGTATTTCGCATGTGTTTACTGCGCAAAGGTCAAAACAGAACTGACATAGCGTCCAATCGCAAAATTTATAGCATTTTCTGATAGGAGGATTACTTTTGCGCCACCTTGTATATTCCCTACCTTTTCCTTGTTTTTCTTATTATGCCCTGTCACTTATAGTTAATATTCTTTCAATTACATTCTTTGCTGTATTAATAATAATAATGGGCCATAACCATAGACAAACACTAAAGTCGGTTCTTTTTAAAAACAACTTTAAACTTAAAACCTACTTTTAATTAATTTGTAACTATAGTCAGAATTTAAGGTCGTTTTAAGTTAAACCGACTTTAACTGGGTGCCACCTCATATGAAGAAAATTATTTCATACAAACTGTAAAGAAAAATAAGCAAGTGGCAGCTTTAAACAGCTGTTATTGAAAATTGAAAAAAAAAACAAAAATCGGCAAAATAATAAAATTAAGCGGGAAAATTTAAGAAAAGTTTGCGGTGGAAAAATGAAGAAGGTAAGATTAATATCTCTTTACTCTTTACAGCAACAAAAAAAAAACAAAGAGAAAAGAGGCGAATAGAAAGGGAATATTTTCGGGAGTGTAATCTTATACAAGATATATATATATATAAGATTTTTTTTTTTACTTTTTTATATTTTTGTACATCTTTGCATAAACAGCTGGTTGATTTAAAAGTGATGTTAATTGGTTTTTAATTAAAAATATGTTTTAGCGATTAAAGTTTATACTTTTACGTGTCTATAGTTAAAGTAAAGTGTATCTTTAACAAAAATTAACTTTTTTAACTATTAAAGTACACTTTTTTTGTGACTATGGTTATGGCCCAATATGTTTAGAATAATAATTAATTATTCTCTCTGAAGCCAATCTATGACTAAATTCTTTCCTCTTCTTGTCAATAATATATCTAAATATGAAAGTTTCGAATCAATTCTTTCTCTATTGTAAATTGAATATATGTATATTGTAGATTAAAATCATTAAATGTCTTTAACATGTTATCAATAGCATGTTTTGAAATAATACAAAATAAATCATCGTGACTCTTGCTTTTATACTTAATTAAATTAATTTTTCTATACATGTACCTAATAACTTCTCCATTACAATATCCGCCACAGTTGAAAAAGCTGGAGATCCCATTGAAAGTCCTTTTTGTTGTACAGTAAAACTCCCCATTGCGGACACTTCTTATAACCGGACACCTTCAATAACCGGACAAATTTCGTGGACACAAACATTTTATTAGGTTTTCCATACAAATATGACTCCAATAACCGGACACTCTAATGACCGGACGCGGACACATACTTCAAACCATTTTGACCAAAAAATCCCTCATAAACGGACAAATTTTAAAAAATCCCAAACAAGTTTTTTAAAAATCTGGTAATACTTACAAAAGAAATCGCATTTGTGCTGATAAAACCAAAATTGGTGATACCCCTTTTCACATTGCATTGATAAACACGAATTTGGTGATTCCCCTTTTGACATGTATGCACACATTGTGCCACTGTATATGTGTTAAATAGTATGCGCATTTTAGTTCAGTTTGTTAAATACAAAAGGTAATTGTGAATTGTGTTTTATATATATTTTTGTATTGTGTTGAAAGTATCTATTTTTAGACAACTTCTCTATGATTGTATAAATTAAGGAAAAGTCTAATTTAATGTTAAATAATATCCAAATATTATACCAAAACGTCTCTCTTATTTACATAAGCGATATAAAACGGGATACATTTGCAAATTACTACAATTGCCTTTATATTAATTCACGCACATTTTACTTTGTGCTCCAGACACCCAATTGCTGTATCTGGATATCTGGAACTTAAGATGTCCTTGCATTGCAATGTGCCACTACGTCAAACTAAAAACTGACTCTAGATTGTAGAAAAATCATATTTTTAGGGAAAATAAGCAAACTGCTTAAATTTCCTGAACTTAGATCTAGAAAAACTTCTTAAGGTACGTTCACACCTGGAAAATATGTTTTTTTTTTTTTTTAAATAAACTAGTTCAAAAATATTTCCTTTGGTGTTTAGTGGCCAAGTGTGACCATAGCTTTAGGGCAATATATTTAGTTGTAGATTTATAGAAAAGAATATCGTGCAAAAAGTTTAGTTCCCCCAACCAAAAATTAAAACAGAGCTAAACACAGAATTCTATGTTTACCTATTTTTTTCCTAACATTAAGTTCAAAAATCTTAACCTTTAAACAATTTTACAATTTAAACTGAAATGCTTTTCTGCTTTTGTTTGTTTTTTTTTTTAACAAATTTAACTTGAAACAAATTTTAATAAAATCTCAAATTTCAGTTTAGGCTTAAATATTTGTTCTTTAAACAGTTTCTTCAACACAGTCTTTATAATACTATGAAAGTCGCCTGATGAATTTGTAACACAAATGCCATACAAATTCCATGTCTTTCTTCTATTTGGTCCCTAAAAAGAAACCATGTGTCTAAATTATACGTATTAAAGTCAAGAAAAAACCTTGCTAAATAAAAAAACGGAATAAAATCTAAAACCTTTAATACAAATAAAGCCTACCGAACAAGGATGGGTGATTTAATATTTGTTTGTTGCTAGATTTGGCTTTTAATAAACATAAAGGTCCTTTTTGTGTTTTATGTACATAACTAGTTGTTGGTACATATTTTCTTTCTTGCTGGCTGCTCATTACGAATGTATGTATGCATGAATGTAGATTTACCTTGCAGGATGGTTGTTGGTTGGTTGGTTGGTTGGTTCGTTGGCTGTTTGTTTGCTTCAATGTTGGATGATAATGTTGTCATCATTATTAACAGCAATAACAAGAACATCATTGTGCTACATCATGAAACGCACTCAACAACTAACTATTATAAGCAGCAGCAGCAGCAGCAGCAGCATTGTTAACGTCATTATTATCATTATCATCGTTACAGTGATTAGAAAAACAACCAAAAAGCATTTCACTAAAAACAAGAAGCGCCAGGTCATGTTATATACATATTTTTGTGTAGCTTGTGTAAAGAGTAATACTGCAGGAAGTGTACGTTTACAAATAATTAAACACATAAAAAAAATAGTCCAACTTTAACTTACATATTTTATATCTAATAATATAACAATTCGTTTCAATTGTGTTTACCATTAAACATTGCTTAAAATACTGACCCACTTTTTCTGATTTATAATCGACAATTTCTTTCCACCTCTTTTTTTAGCACACTTTTCTATTTCAACACAAAAATACAGACACATAGATACACAGATAAGCAGTTCTAGTAACACATACAAACAATTACATGTACGAGTATCTATTTAGTGAACAGCACAGATAAACACACATTTTTCGTTAGGGAAGAAAAAAAACGGCAAAAAGTAAAATAAAGTTCTCTGTGGAGCCACAAAAATGTTAATTAACAGTTAAAATGAAAAATTAATTTGCTGACTGTTGCAATTTATGAAATATTAACAAAAGAGGCAGCAGCAACAGCAAACCCCCCAACAAAGACGCAAACTTAAACAAACAATAGAGAAAGAAACAAACAGTCCCCAAAAAAATATCAACAACAAAAATATCTTATAAAATGAAGACAACAACAAAAACATGAAAATATACATATGTATGTTTATATGTATGTATGTATGTTACGGTGTACTTACTAAAACAAATAAAAGTTTACAAAGTCTGTGTACACTAGAGTGAACGCATTAAAATACATACACATGAATAGAATATTTAATACATACATACATACTTACTTACACTGTAGGTATACATACATGCGTAAATATTTAATACAAATGTATGTACGAGTATGTATTTGTTTGTGCAATATCACTAATACAATTACACGAAGGATAACTTTATAGACAGTAAAGAAGTAGTCCATAAACATCTAATCTTTGCCAACAGTGCGCTACACAAAATTAGTGCCTATAAAACCATTTTTTTTTTTTTTGACAATTACTAACACAAGTGCATGCTGTAAAACGTATTTTAAATCTAAAATAAATTAAAAACCCAAGTAAGATAAAGTTATTATACAAGAGAAGACCAATAAATTTAAAGTAAACTTTTATGTATAGAAATATTTAAAAGTATTATGGTTGAGCTGGAGTCATATTATGATTGGACTCAATCATATTGTGGTTATGTTACTCTTATAAAGATACATGCGTTAAACTATTTTGTACTAGTTGAGTTGGAATCATAATTCAATCATTTAAGAATTTTTCATTTATTTTTATAGCTGTAATTTGTAATTTTTAGAATATATTTTTTCTTTTATTTACTGATGACAAATAAACGAATATTTTTTACAAGGAATTATTATTTAAAAACTAATATAATAATTATAGTCAAATATATACAAACTATAATATATTTTTTTGCAATCATGGCATCTTGTAATACATAATATTCGCGGCAATATAGGTATTTTTGTCGACAATCAGGCGGCACTCCTCTCACTGCATGCCTATACAATTTCATCTTCACTAGTTAGGCAATGTAGGAATTCTCTGTCAAGGTTAGGTCGTCTCTCTGATATTACTTTGGTTTGGGTATAATGAACGGGCAGACGAACTAGCCAGAATGGTATCTGCCTTAAATATCTCCAATGCGGTCTCAGTAGGAATTCCACTGGAGTCTATCAAAGGCATTATCTTCAGACATTTTCTTACAAAGGCTGAGTATAGATGGCGTAATTTAGACACATGTAGTATAGCCAAGTTGATGTGGCCATCTTTTAACGAGAAACGTACTATGCAACTGATAACCCGGAATAGAAAGGATATATCAAGGTTGCTGGCAGTATTAATGGGACACTGGACGCTATACAAGTGCGCTAATTACCTGGTACTCCCTTTTAACGACCATTGTCGTAGTTGTAGGGATAGGGAAAAAGAAGAAACGATTTTCCACCTTCTCTGCGAATGTCCAGCCCTGAGGTCAAGAGACATAAATTCTTGGGAAATTATACCTTGAGCAACCTTGGTGAGGTAGCCGGGTCAAAACTCAATGACCTACTGAGATATCTCACAGCTACAAGTTGGGTTCAGCAAGGCACGACTTTCTTGTACTCATCTTAGCTACATTATGATGTATACGACATTAAAACGGGGTCCCTTCGACTCTACTTAAGTATTCGCACGTAATGAAAACAATAACATGACGTTGCACAACGCTGTCTAGTCTTTGCGTGCAGAATTACAACTCTCGTATTTGTCGCTTATTTTGGAAAAAAAAACTAATTTCCATAATTCTAATGGCTAAATTCACAGTCTTTAGTTAGCTAATGGCAAATGCTTAACTAATGATTCTTTATTCGCAATGCTTAGTTTGCCATTAGTTAAACCCCCAAACGTCGTTGGTTAACTATTAGTCAAATAACAGCTGTTGCTATGAAAATAAAGTTTACAATTGTTTTCGGCGACTAATTGTAAATATATCTTACGAATTTGAATAATGGTTAAATTCACCGTCTTAATAGTAATAGTTAAACAATAGTTAGTATTTTAGTTTACCAGTGGTTAACTAATGACCGAGAATTCGGCCATAAATGAATTAAGTGATAGTCTACTTCAAATTTTTACCGGTAAAATATTTTAAACTGTTCTATATATAAAGTTAAAAAGTATACGCTCAGATCTGTGCTTATCCTATTTTGGATTTTCTACTCGATTTTCAAAACAATATACAGAATTGTTATCCTGTTTATCCCAGGGGCAACTGCACACAAAATAGTAGAAATATAGTAAAATAAACTTATGGTACGGTTACACTTGATAAATATTTGCTGAAAAAGACGAAATCACTAAATAAAATATATTTGAACTCGTTTATTTAGGACAAGACACAACAAATATTTAGTTTTATTTTATTTGATGCTGTTTGCTCTTACAAAACTCTTGTAAGAGTAAATAACGTCAAACAAATTAGGGCTAAAACAAGTGGTCACGCTTTTTTGAGTAAATATTTGCCATGTGTGGCCACCATACCTTTAGTATTATTTTACGAAATTGATAACAAAATTTTAAAACACAATCAATATTGACTGTTTCTATGTTAATTTATACAGACAGAGAAAAAATATAGGTGCATATGTTCAACGCAACAAGTCTTCAAGACTTTTATTAATTATAATTACAGTGACCATAATATTGTAATAAAAAAAACTTGTAAACATTTTACAATGACAGTATTTTTTTCCAGATGTTTAGAAACAACAAGTTGCATAATTGGAAGAAATGAAAAATAACGTTTATCATTTATTAAACAAGGCTGCTTACATCACTCAAGGTCACATAATTTCCCATTTCTTAGTTTATTGATTTAAAAAAAGTCTCATCGGACGAAAAAGTTTGTTGCATAAAGTATAACTGTTATATACACCAATACCTCGCTTTGCGACGTTTCGTTTTGATTTTTTTTTTCGAGGTTGGATTTTTTTGGGTTCGAGTCGTTAATTGTTTTTATATTTTTTTTTAAATCTGCAACATCATTAGATGCTAAAACGATGGCCCGTACAGCAAGTGCTTTGATGATCGAAATGGAGTTCTTGCTTTCTATTTGGATTGAAAATCAAGAGAATACCATTACGTAAAATGGTATTTCAGACAAAAGCAAAAAGCTTCTTTGATGACATAAAAAGTAAAGCATTAAAGCAAGTAATACACACAATTGCTACTAGGAAATTTTTTCTACGTTAAAAAAAATCTGTTCAGCAAACATTGGTCCAATTTTTTGTGCCAGAAAGCCGACGACTTAGTATTTTCGTAATCCTAGAACCTATCTTCGATCTTTATATGATTTGCTGTAGAAAATCTTAATTCACTTTGCGTCGTTTTAATTTAAGTCGTGTTTTTTTTCGGAACGTAACCCCGTCGCAAAGTGAGGTATTGGTGTAGTTTTTTTTTTTATTTATTTTTTATTAAACTTCTTAATCGATCTCTGTGTAGTGAATGAGTCCAAATTTCGTGCCTCTGCAACGCACACACGAACTCCCTACTTTTTCTTTGATTATTTCTTATTGGTATTTGAGACATCTGGAAGAAATCAATTGACTTTCTGTCGAATGCCATTCAAAATGTATTGTAGTACTAAATTTCATAAACTTTAAATTCGTTTATGCATCAGTGATTTACAGATGTTGACTTTATTTACATACATATCGTTACATTGTAAATTAGTTTTCCAAAACCAATGTTTAATGTCTCCATGATTTATTTGCCATTGATAACATTAACTCAGTTGGAATATTTTCAATTACTTAAATGATTTTTTTGTTTTTCAATAATTAAAATTTATAGAATAGACCTACAACTGAGATATTAATGTGCAATTGTTTTGAGCTGAATGCATTTATTTGTTTTAATTTACGAATTTAATAAAGATTAATTCTATGTTAACAATTGCAGGGTTACGTTAATGCAAATTGAAAATTAATCCATTACTGGAAATAACACAACTGTGTATAAAGAATTAATACAATTAGCGATATAAAAAAAAAACTTTAAAATATTTTATAAAAGAGTAAATATTTATTATTTGTTTTAAATAAATACTTGTTAATTATAGAGAAATTCCCAATTATTAGGAAGTCCTGGAGAGCTATTTAACGCTTTGAAAGAAAATCAGGCAATGAAACTAATTCTTAATTTAACAGTCAATAACATTTTCATGCTTTTCAAAAGAATATTTATTAGATCCTGTAAATACAATTTATATTACAGCATTAGTTTTGTGTTTTCCCAACCGCCCACAATGGTTCAATAATACACAATTGCCCATTTCAAATGGGTCGTCCTACAACAGTTTATCTGTATATACCTACACATACATACATATATACATACATACATATACCTGTATGCCACAAAACAAAAGCAGAGAAAATAAGTGGTACACTTTTTTTTCCTTTTTTCAATTTTGTTGTTTTTTTTTTCTGTTTGTTGTTCATTTGTTTCGAGTTCACTTTTATGTCAAATGATTTACTTATTTTGTGGTAACACTTTTATTTAAATTTTTATTTTTCAATTGAATCTTATTGTGCAGCGGTATTAAATAAATTCATGCATTCATACGTATGAGTACAACTTATGTTTGTTGGCAAAATACTACAATAGATTACACAAAGGAACTGTGTGTTACGCCTTGCAATAGGCTAAGGATTGAGAACAATTTAAATTAAAAGAAATTCTTAATTTTTTACAATTCCTGAATTGCCATTTCTATTTTCTAAATTTCAAAAATAAATAATAAATATGGACATACATGCGAAATATTTTGTATAACATCATAAGGCAAATCATAATTATTTTACTAGTGACTTTGTCATCGAACTGTAATGCAGTAGGTATGTAATTGACAGCAGTTTTGTGTTGGAAAATTGTAAAGTAATAATTTACTATTTTAAAGGATAACAAAGATCTCACCGGTAACACTACATACAGAGGTGGCCATATAATTAAAACATAATTCCAATCTCATCCAATTTAAAATTTCTAATGTTTCTTTTGCAATTTTAAGAGTACTTTTGCACAATAATTTTCTTTTTTATGTCCTTTTTTAAACTTGGTTTTAATATTAGTTTCATATAAACATATTTTCAAATTGTTTTCCAAAAATATTGTCTGTAAAGCATTAAACACATTCGTCACAGCTGTGAAAAATAAAATAAAATACACACGTTTATAGGTGAATGATTATTTTGCCCTGCCGTCTTGATGAAAAATTATTATTTTTTTTTGTAAGCCAAGACTTTTTTGCCGAATTTTTTACATTTAATTGCTCCAAAATGTTGCAAAAGTACTCTGAATTTATTGTTGTATCCTTTGCCATAACCTTACTAGCCAATTGAATTGTTTTTGTCTTCTTTGGAACACTTCCTCCAGCTTCAGTTCATTGCTTGGATTGCTTTTTATTCTCTGGAGTATAGTAATGGTTCCATGTCTCATCAACAGTTATAAAGCGATGCTTAAAATCCATTTTATTTTTCTTAAAACGATCCAAACAAGCTTGAGAAATTTTCATTCTTAGAGCCATCCCTTAATACCGGCGGTAAGCGGCAAGTTTTTTACGCTGATACCCCATCCCTAAACAAAAGCGGCAACGTTATGTCAAAATAAAAACAGGGTTATCAAACAAATAAATAAAACGACCCTGTTTATTGTAACAGCTGGACATTGTTGTTTGTGATTTTTTTTTTTTTATTAAAATTAAAATAAAATATATAAGTTTAAAAATTAGTTATTTTGATGAGTTGGAAGATTTGGAAAACTTACTTGTGTAAGTTTTCCATGTTTTTATCTTTCTTTTTTTGTTTGGTTTTCTTTTGCAACTAACTTCCTTGTGAAACGCCTTGTCAAAATCGGATTTTCCAATAGCAAAGCCTTGCCGCCGCGTTGTTTCGGTATGCTCTATACAAAATGTATGAGCATGAGAAATTTTGACAGTTAAAAAACGCTTTAGGGATGACTCTTATGCATTTTTGGTCGACTGTTAAAAAATGCGGCATCCGTCTTGCAGAAAGATTTTTCATTTGTAGTTCTTCATGCAAAATTAAATGGACTCGTTCATTTGAGATGCTCATGATATTATCTATTTCACGCAGTTTTATTCCCAGATCATTTAATACCATGTTGTTGCCGTTTTTGGACGTCCACTCTGTGGTTCATCCTCAATGCTTGTACGGCCACGTTTAAATTCGGCAACCAAATTTTTTACTGTTCCATATGAAGAAGCACTTTCACCTAACACATTCACCATATCATTATGATTTTTTTGTCTCGATAAACGTTTTTTATTTAAATATTTAATGACACCACGAATTTTTAATTTTGCCATTGTAAAAAAAAAACACAGATGCGTCTTCTTTGAACACTCCGATTTTGAGTTGGTAGGTCGAAAATAAATTTAATATGTGTTCTAGCACACATGGAGGTTTCCAAAACACTTAACTTTTTTTCTGTTTATACCGCGCTTTCTGTACTAGACTAAGAAGTTTTTGAACCGCCCTCGTATATACAATTCACTTTGCAGTGATAACAATAAAGCTAAATTACTAATTATTTGACAGAAATTGTAATATTATTAGGAATAATAAAGCAGTGGTAAATGTTTTAATTATTTGGCCCATTACGTTTTTCCTTTAATTTCATAGATTTATGATCCCGTTTTAGGGAGGAAAATAAAAGCAAAAAAAAATGTTTTTATCTTTTTATTTATAAATAAAAAATAAATTTAATTCTGATAAGACCACCACTGTATATATTTTAAACTGAGGCGAAGAAGTTGAAAGTCCTCAGTCTAAACAAAAGTTATCTATTTTATTTGACTTAATAGTTTGACTGATCCAAGTCCTTAAAACTAGAATCATAGACACAAATAGCAATACACATACATAACTACCTAAACAAAATAGAAAATACTCGTATAGTAGAGAGGAATGTAGACCAAAAAAGTATTTTCATGTTTAATATCACAATGCTAAACCAACTTGGAAAGCCACACATCATCCGCAGGCATTGTCAAATGTAATACATAACGGGTGGTTAAATTTCAAGGGCCGATGTTGATTTTGAATAAAACACAAACTATTTAGGAAATTATTGTAATTTTATTTTATTATGATATATTGGTATTACTCAATTATGTATGGAACAAAATATCGGCCAAATGGGCGCCGCGACCACGGCGGCACACCTCCATCCGATGGTCCAAATTTTTGATGACCCTGAGGCATAATGGAGGTTCTATGCCGTTAATGTGCCGAATTATCTCATCCTTTAGCTCTTGAATTGTTGCTGGCTTATCGACGTACACCTTTTCTTTCAAATAACCCCAAAGAAAAAAGTCCAACGGTGTCAAATCACATGATCTTGGCGGCCAATTGACATCGCCATTACGTGAGATAACACGGCCATTGAATTTGTTGCGCAAAAGAGCCATTGTTTCGTTAGCTGTGTGGCAAGTGGCACCGTCCTGCTGAAACCACATATCGTCCACATCCATATCTTCCAATTCGGGCCATAAAAAGTTCGTTATCATCTCACGATAGCGAACACCATTCACAGTAACTGCCTGACCAGCCTCATTTTGGAAAAAAATACGGCCCGATGATGCCGCCAGCCCATAAACCGCACCAAACAGTCACTCTTTGTGGGTGCATTGTTTTTCGACAATCACTCTTGGATTCTCATTCGCCCAAATGCGGCAATTCTGTTTATTGACGAATCCACTGAGGTGAAAATGTGTAAAGATAATTTTCTTCGAAAATTGATCATCCACTGTTGCCATTTCTTGCCACCATTCTGCCCATTCACGGCGTTTGGAATGGTCAAGAGGCTTTAGTTCTTGAGCCAATTGCACCTTGTAAGCGTGTAAATGCAAGTCTTTATGCATAATGTTCATCAACGACGAGCGCGAGAGGTGCAATTGTTGGGCACGACGACGAGTTGAGGTGGACGGCTCTTCAGCCACACTATCGCAAACAGCAGCAATATTTTCTGCAGTACGAGCTGTACTGGTGTTTTCACATCTTCTACAGACCCGGTTTGCTCGAATTTTTCCACGATTTTTGCGATTGTACGCACATTTGGACGATCAAATTGACCAAAAAAATCACGAAGTGCACGATATGCATTTTGATTTGAACGCCCATTTTCATAATAAGTCTGGATAACTTTAACACGTTGTTGGATTGTGTATCTCTCCATGGTTCAAATTGAGTAAGTCTGAAATAGAGAACTGTCAAATAAAATTCGGAAAAAAGCTTGGCGTTTAAGTGTGGTTCACATTCAACATCGGCCCTTACAACTTAACCACCCTTTACATACGTGTTCATATATGTACATACAAACATATTTGTATAAAACCCTGCTGTTTTGAAGGTAGCAATTGTCAATCTTTTACTTTTTAGTTACATTGTAGCTAATAAACATGTACTCGTACATATAATCCACCAAACGATCACTTAACAGCAGACAATTATAATTTTTTTGTAGCTTTTACAAGCATTTTTTAGGCCAAATATGTCAAACATTTTTTTGTTGTAAATGAATTCGTGACATATAATTGTTGTGTTGATAGACTGTGAAATTGTACCAAACACTTCAACAATGTTTAAAATTCTCTGACTCATATATTAAAATTCCTTAATGTGCTAATCAAAAGTCTTGCAAGTTGATTGTTGGGTAACTAGTAGTGATTTTAAGTGGCAAATTTAGTTTTATGGACTACAGGGAATATCTAACAATACACATTACTATTAATATTTGTATATGTATGTATGTATGTATGTATGTATAAGCATTTGAGTGTGTGTATGTATTATTTAAACAAAAATAAATTATAAATATAAAACATGTACGACAACATTAGAGCGAGAATTTGTTGTGTGAAAGTGGAAGTACATCCGAGTAGTACTTATAATATATCAAGTCATGTTTTATGTAGAAAGTGTTGTTGAATTAAGATTATTATAAAAAAAAACTCCATAAACTGTGCTTGAGAAGAAGAGTACTTTTTAGGTACAATTGTCAACAAAAATGTACTCTAACTAACAGACACTTTGGAAATCAATGGCTTCTTGTATGATCTCTACAACTTCATGGTGATACCTTCTTAAAATCATTTCAATACATAACATTCGCTAAGGGTATGTACAGAGTGGCAGCTTATTGCCGAGCCGAGCTGGTTGACGGTTATTGCGAGCACCTAAAAGCTTTAATTCAAGTCAACAACTTTAACTTTAATTTGGCAATAGCCCAATGTTGTTCAATTGGTCGAAGATGGGGTCAATTAAAGTGGTTCATATACCAATAATTGAATAATGACAAAATTTTACTGCAGATTGGTGACGTCTAGCAAGAGATAGAAAACGTTTTTAGAGGTATTATTTTATATACATACGAGGTCTGATCAAAAAATAACCGTTATTTTCAAATTTCGCGAGTTACATATGTTCGATTTTCGCATGTTTTTTTCTGTTATGTTGGTACACATCATGAAGCAATAAACACAGATGGCGCATTCCTCTCTTCAAAAAATGTTTCTACTGCGCATCTACGTCATCAGAGCGCACAACTGTTTGATGTTATGAAAACAGTATGAGATTTGAGGTGGAAATATAAAAAATATTATGGTTATTTTTTATTTTTAATAATCATAGAATTTTCTTTTTTCATATTTAATTTTGTTGTTATAAATATATTTTATTCTGTTTGTAAAACTCTTTATTGTCTTATACTTGATTGTTTTTTATTATTTATAAATTGATATATTGATTTTTTATGTTTTGAATATTTTGTAATTATGAAAAAAAAATTTATTGAGATTGAGACATTGTAATAAACTTTTTTCTGTGTTTTTATTTTTTAAAAAATAATTATATTATTAATATAAAATAAGAAATTTATTTATTATTTTTTTATATTTTCTTTTTCTCGAACTCGAAAGGGTTTTTACTTTTTTGTCATATTCAATATGATCAGCCTGTTGTACGTGAGACTTTATGAAGTTGTCTTTAATTAGCAAACCTTGTCTATTTATTGTTTTCTTCGAATATTTTCAAGGTCTTGTATGTGTTCCATAGTTTTTTGAGTCGGCTTTGATTGTCCGCCCTTAGACAAATGGTCAACCCAAGAATACGTTTCCTGCTATGGATTTATTTTATTTTTCCGGCAACAAAAACTTATCCATTGCTTTAACAACTTTGGATCTTCCGGAAAGTTAAATAAACTGATTGTACACGGCTTTTTTCTATTATTGTTACAACAATTTTTCACTGCACACCACATTTTAGTTTTTAATTTACACGATTGTGTTTTAACTTTAATGACTTTTTACTTTTGACAATAAACCATAACGCCCTCTGTCTACGTCACTCAATCAGCTGAGTGAGAGCAACAAAACTAACGGACCTGCGCAATGCGTAATCTAGTTTCTTTCATTCATATGTACACATGTCTGTTATATATGTTGGTAAATCAGCCATTTTGGATTGTCAGTTTGTTTTTGACAGATAAAAAGGTTAGTCGTGTTTTGCTGTGCTATTCGAAAAAATGGATCAAAGAAACTGTATTAAGTTTTATGTAAAAAATGAAATTAAATGCGCAAGGACATTTGAAATTTTGACTGTGGCGTTTGGCGAGTCCACTATGAGCAGAACACAAGTTTAATTTTGGTATAACCGGTTTAAGGAAGGCCGAGAAGATGTCAATGACGATGCTCATCTTGGTCGCCCGAGCACGTCAACAACCGATGAAAACATTGTAGCAGTGAAGAAAATAATTTTGGATAGCCGTCGAATCACTATCAGAGAGATTGTTGATGATGTTGGCATATCGTTCGGCTCATGCCAAGCAATTTTTACGGATGTTTTAAGCATGAAACGTGTGGCAGCGAAGACATCGCATGAACATCGCTCAGGAGCTGTTGAACATCGTCAACGACGATCCAGATTTCCTCAAAGAGGTCATAACTGGCGACGAATCATGGGTGTATGGCTATGACATTGAAACCAAAGTCCAATCATCCCAATGGAAACATACAGGTTTCGTTCACTGTTTTCTTCGACTGTGTTGGTATGTATTTAGTTTTTTAATAAAAAGACCAACAATATTTTATATGCACAACTGCAATGGCGTGGTGCATCATGAATTCTTGCCACAACGTCGTGCCGTCAATAAGGAATACTACCTTGAAGTTATGCGCCGTTTGCGTGAAGCAATTCGTCAGTAACGCACAGACTTGTGTGTGAGTTTTTGCCCAAAAACAAACACGTTATCATGCCTTAACCACCGTATTCATCGGACTTGGTCCCCGCTGACTTTATCCTCTTCCCAAAACTGAAGACAGCGATGAAAGGAAAGCGTTTTGCTACGATTGAGGAGATAAAAGAAAAATCGAAACAGGCGCTGGCATAAGTGTATTATATCTGAGGGGGATTACTTTGAAGGGTACAAGATAGTTAGTTATTGATGAATAAATAAATACTTTTTGAAGAAATTTTAAATAACGGTTATTTTTTGATCAGACCTCGTATGTACAGTGTCATAGTTGAAACATAAATTGTTGATTCCGGTTTCATCCAAAACAAGGCAGTTACTGAATTTTATTTATGACATTATTGTAAACAATAAGTGGTGAACTAAGTGAAATCTGCCTTTCCTTACCATGTGGATAGTTATTTAATTGCACGATAGTTTGCACTGATGTTATATTTTTATCCGCAGTCATTGTTTGAGAGACCTGGATTATTAATTATTGAACGTCGAATTTTCTTTTTAAGTTGCCAGTTTATTTTAATGACATTTTTGCTTATTTTCTGTTTACAATATGTGCTTAAGTTTTGTTTGTATCCTTTTATAACATAATTTCCAGTACTTTTTTTAACAATAGCTTTTTTTTGCAATCAATAAACCAACAATGTCGGATTTTCAAGGAATTTGTGTAAGATTTTCTATCTATTTTAATTCTCTTTGCTAAGTACTCATGCAAATGGGGTATTTCAAATTTTTTGAGCACCTGCTGAAACCGACATACTATGGCTCTTATTCCGTTAAATTTTATGAATTGAAAAAAAAACGTTGTACAAGGTTTGGATGACTATACTTGAAGAATATGACGTGCAAAGTTTTACGTTGAAAAGTCTTCACCTTAAGAATTAGTGGTCATCTAAAATTCGAAAAATTACCAAAAACGACTTGAAACTTGCAAGAGTTTTTTCATCCATTCCATTTTCTTTGTAATAGTTTTTAGCTTTCAGATCCAAACCAATACAAAATATAGTCTCTAGACTTGGAGGATATATCCACAAAAAGAAAAATTTGATATCGCTGCTGGGTGAAAAGTTGCATGCGGTTTACAAGTGAAACGAAAATTTTCCGAATTTCGAACTTTTTGAAGATTTTACATAGGGTTTTTGCGCCGTTTAATAAAAGTGAGTTTTAAATGCAGAATTAAAAAAACTGCGTAATTTTATAAAGCTTGAGGTATATCAAGTTGGTGTCAACGCACCAATAACGTATCACGGAGATCACAAACTTAAAAGAAATTAGCGCAAATTTTGTAAAAATGTATTTTTTTTGCGGCTGACAATAAGTTGGGTAGTGTATTGCGTGATGTGAGTAACTTCATAAAGGGTACCTCCGAGGCGAAAACGCACTTTAAAATTTTTAAACGCAAAAATTTTATGAACTTTTGAACATTTTTGCAAAAAATACATTTTTTAAGCTTTTTTTATATCAAAACATGTTTAGGTGTCTAAATAGATTCTTCGCGACGGACTAAACTGATAAAGTGCAAAAAAAAAAAAGAATTTTTTTCAACGCGGGCGCATGTAGCGGCAGTTTTTCCCAAACACATTTCGATTTGTGACAACTAAAGCGCTGTATCAATTGCGCTGAAACATACATCGAATAGAAGACTTTACTGAGCTTGATACTAAAATTGAAAACGCACGAAAAAAAATTTAAAGATTTAAAATTTTATGGAGGAAAAAAATTTTTCTAACCTCAAAAACTGTAATTTTTATATTTTTCTTAACTTAAAACCGCAGTAAAAATGATTAACGCGAACGGATTTCACATGCTCAAATATCGGTTTATACACACGCAAATCGACATTAATGTCAGACAAAAAAAAAATTCTCAGTGCCGTAAATTTTTGAAGTTGCCCAAATATATTTCAACCGATTAAATGTCTTGACGGAATAAAGGCTGGATTTCATGTGAACAATTTTGCATGTTCTTAAATAGTAAAAAATTACAAACTAAAAGGTACATTTTCACAAAATCTCATATCATTTGCAATAAACCTGCCACATCCCTGCTATAAATAATATACGACTCCAACATCATATGTATGTAATTATGATAAATAGATCTTAATGTGAACGAATGTTCATTTATATTTATAAAATAATTAAGAAGAATTATAATGTTGTTGATGATGATGATGCTGTTGATTAGCTCAAGTTAAGTGTCGTATGAATGTGTTCGCCAATAGGATTATGACACCTCTACATACACGAACACATACACACATATTAATCCTTAAACAGTTCCATCTACAACACACAAATACTCTCATATAAATCTGTAGCTAGGTAACGATGATTCCTACGAAGACATAGTTGTGCAGAAATTATTAAAAGGAAACTACAAGAAGCAAAGGTAAATGAGAAATTGGGATATTAGAATTGCATGAGTCGAGTAGATTGAAACTTAATATGTGTATACACATACATACACACATATGTAGTTATATATACGAGTAGGTGAAACTTAAGGCGAATGCAAGGACATTAAAAATATATTTTTAATATATATTAAAATTGTAATTATAGCAACATATATGGGAAATATTTTTCTTAAGACTGTAACTGATAAAGAAATTATTATAATTATTTAACTACACAGAGGTGAAAAAAAATATAGTTCTACATGATCACTGCAATCATTTCAAAATGATTACAAGTCTTTTTTAATAATATTATGATCACTGCTATTATTTATATGATTGCAGTGTAAATGTAGAAATTTACTTTATGATTACAGCAATCATGTAAATTGTAACTGTAATATATTATAGTTGCCACAATCATGTTAACAATTAAAGTGAAATTATAATGTATGTATTTTAAAATTGTCATGGAAAAAGTTCACAAAAATTAGTCGCAATAGCCTAATTGGAAATTAATTTTGGTGAGCAGCCAATTTCACGGTCCTCAACTGGCCGCCAAGAACTTGTTATTACACATTTGGTTTTTTACTTTGAGGTTCTGCAAAGTCAATTACAGCAATCATGTATATGAGAACTGTAATATATTATGATTGTCACAATCATGTTAACAATTAAAGTGAAATTCTGATATATTATAATATTGCAGGACGACAATGGATCAAAAAATAGTAATTTATAAACTATTGCATAATTTTATTGAATATCAATACTATTTGAATTATATTTTTTTTATTAAAGAGAAGTAACACTCAGGCAATTAATATGCCTACATATAATTGTGTTACTTTCTTTGGAAAGGGGATATGTTAAAGAAGTAAAGATGGTAAAAGAAGAAAGCTTTTTTATATCACAACTCTGCAATTGCGCATTATGTTTGTTTTTAGTGCAGAATTGCAGCGCCTCTGGTGGTGAGTAGGCGCACAAATGTTAAAGCTTGATTTAATAGCCTTTATTTAATTATTTTACTTCGGTGGTGTTTCAATTCTATAACACCGAAGGAGGACGCTGTGATAAATATTAGTTATAATAGAATAGAAAACTAATAATTATCAGTTGCAGCGGCTGGGAATCAAACCCGGGCTACAAATACCAACGCATGCTTAATGATCAAATGCGCTAACCAATTAAGCTACAGCACGCTCATACAATATAATTTTATTATTTATTTCGATTTCATGTCATATTAAGAATAAAACTTAAATCAAAGTTTTTCTCAACTGAAACAGAAAGAGAGAAAATTTAATAAAAACCAAATAAAATTCGAACATAATTAAGATGTGATGTTAGATTTGAGAATTGCATTTGTTTGACTTTTCATCTTTTCTAAAGGTTTACATGAAGACTACCATGCAAACTGCCAAGGACTGCATATTTAATATTTAAAACAAATATTCATAAGAATAGTTTAAAAAAGCTTTTAATATTTTGAGAATTTTGAACTCTGCAATCAAGTTTGCTTAAAGGATTCTATTAAATACACATTCTAATGCACTTAGAAATACAAATACTACATTTTCTGTGCACGTTGACATTACAAAATAGTTTTACCAAAATATTTTTAAACGAAATATTTGGTTTTTGTTCTAAAAAGCCACTTTAGCCAATAACATTTTTACGAACATACGAGTCTAAGAGAAGAAAAAACAACAGGAAAAATAACACTAACACATACATAAATAGTTTGTAACAAAAAGAAGAAAAACCGCACAAAATGACTCCTAACACAGGGTCGTCGTCATCAACCAATGAAAAAAATCTTTAAAATAAATTTAAAGTAATTGATTTAATATGCCCTGCACCACCATAGTGGGGACGGTATATTGGATTTGTGCTGATGTTTGTAACGCCCATAATATTGGTCCAACATCCGCCTTAAAGTATACCGATCACTTTCTGAGTCAATTTAACGATTTCCGGCCGTCTGGCTGGCTGTCTATGTAAAGCTTAAGCGCAGAGTACAGATCGCAATTTTGCAGATATTTCGAATTGGTACGTAATATTTTTTCGGCCCAAGGATCGATGGGATTGAAACTGGTGGAAATCGGTCCATTATTTCACCTGGCCCCCATACAAATGTCCTCCCGAAATTGGGGTTTACCGATCATAAATGTTTGAATTATGCAAGTATCCAAACAAATTTCAAAACAAATGAGTGGTAAATGAAGCCAAATCACATCTACAAATTTTGTGCAGATCAGTCCATAATTACTTATAGCTCCCATATAAGGCCCACTTCCGAAAATTACTTTAAAGAGCATAACTCTCTCTCAAAAATGTTGGAATCCAAATAAAATTTGACACAAATAAGTTTCTTATATATAGAAATAGCGACACCTAATTTTATAATGGTCGGTCCATAATTATTCGAATCTGCTATATAAGACCCTCCTTGTAATTCAATTTAAGCTCCATAAATCTGTTAAAATTATTTCTATCGAGATAAAGTTTAACACATATGTATAACATTTATATTCACAGACATCATGACACTAAATTTTTGGTCCACAAGAGGTTATATCTCCCATATAACGCCCATTTCTGAAAAATTGTTTTATACATATTGTGGGTGTAGGGTATTATATGGTCGGAATTGACCGACTATATTTTCTTACTTGTTTTTTTTTTTTCTTAAAAAAAATTATTTAAAATTCTTAGTAAACACCTTTTAGAAATACCAACAATAAAATTTAATTCACTTTCATTTTGTAGCCAGCATTTCAAGATTTGCGAGAGTCTAATTAATTTTCAATTGATTACATCCTTTTAATTCTCTTTGCTTCGCACAAAACACGTATGAAACATTGTTCGTAGGTTGCTCATACGTCCAGCTTTAAAATTATCAGTTGCCGTAGGGAATTGTAATAATCGTTAGAACACCAGCCAGTTCTGTGCTGTTCTGTTCAGTCCATTCATTCATTCATTCTTTAGCTTGTTAGCCCATTCACACATTTATTCAGTGTGTTTTTTTTTTAGTTTTTTTGTAGAAATTCTTGTTTGCAAACGATTTCGAGGTCATTTTAAAAATACCATCATGGTCGGTAGTTACAGTTGTTATGTGCATATTTCACACACTCTATCTACTCTACTCTACTCTACTTTACTTGGCTATAAGAGTTCAGTATGTGTGCCGAACCTACCCATTTAGTTAACTGTTATATTGTATGAAACGTAACTCTTGCGCTTATTAATAACAATTTCTATATGTGTTGGAAAAACAAGCCCATCTCCCTGCCCAAACCCAAATATAACAATGATGGTATCCTTCCTCCATATCTCTATCGGTTTTACTTCTTCCTACATTTTGTTACGATTTTAAAAACTGACAATGAATTGCACCTTGAACACTCCTATAAACTTTCAACACGAAATCCAATATTAACGTCATCAATGATTTAACCATAGAACAGCGAAGCACATCAATAAATAGAGAAATAATATGTATTTGGAAGAAAGAAAAACAGAACAGAACAGAACAGAAAAGTAATCACATATAGAAACTATTTGCGCTCAGCAGTGATGAAGGTGTTTTAGATTAGACAATTTTGGTTTATTTTTTATTGCTTAAGGAAATTAATATTGAGGGTATTCATTTAGATTTGTTGAGATTTGGTTTATTGTTGCCAAATTGGTGTTCGAGACATTGAGCAATTATTTTCAAACATTTCTTTCAACTGTTTTTCTAGATTTTACTATTTAACCAGTATTATTCTACTCTGTCAGCATAATTTATTATTGAAATTAGAAAGTATCGTCAAAACACAAGCATACCCAGCATACCATTCTAGGAGCGCTTCGAAAATGGAGTCAGAAAAGAGTCCAACAAAAGAGCGCTCCGAAAAAGCAGTCAGCAAAGAGTCCAACTAAAGAGCATTTTCGGAGGAAAGAAAAATTTGCTTGTTACTCAGAAATTCCACTTAATTATGTGTGTACCAAAGCGATGTTGTCCTGTCCCAGCATACCATTCTAGGAGCGCTCCGAAAAAGGAGTCAGAAAAGAGTCCAACAAAAGAGCAATTTCGGAGCGCTCCGAAAAAAGGAGTCAGAAAAGAGTCCAACTAAGGAGCATTTTCGGAGCGAAAGAAAAATTTACTTGTTACTGTCCTGAGTCGGCACGCAGTATGACTCATAAATTCCACTTAATTATGTGTGTACCAAAGCGTTGTTGTCCTGTTATTTGTGCTTTGAACAAAAAAAACATAGCTGCACCACACAAGAATGATAAAAACATGATTACACAGAGCCCAAAAAAACCCTCATAAAAGACTCTTTTCTGACATTATCTAAGAGCTCTTTCTGAGCCCAAAAACCCCTCATAAAAGACTCTTTTCTGACATTATCTAAGAGCTCTTTCTGACAGACCATTTGCGAACGTAATGACTCTCTTTTCTGAAGGTTTTCGGAGCAATTATGAATGTTTTTTGGGCTCATAAAGAGCGTTAACGCTCCGAAAAAGTTGTCAGAAAAGACTCTTTTCGGACTCATATGGCTTGCTGGGGTTATTTGTGCTTTGAACAAAAAAAACATAGCTGTACCACACAAGAATGATGAAAACAAGATTACACAGAGCCCAAAAAAACCCTCATAAAAGACTCTTTTCTGACACTATCTAAGAGCTGACATTATCTAAGAGCTCTTTCTGACGGACCATTTTCGAACGTAATGACTCTCTTTCCTGAAGGTTTTCGGAGCAATTATGATTGTTTTTTGGGCTCATAAAGAGCGTTAACGCTCCGAAAAAGTTGTCAGAAAAGACTCCTTTCGGACTCGTATGGCTTGCTGGGTAGTGTCACAAAGTATGGGTACATGATTTAAATACAACATGTACAATGGACAATGGAAAAAGTCCACAAAAAACAAACGCAATTGCTTTTTGAAATTAATTTTGGTGTGCCGGCAAGAACTTGTTATATCACACCTTTGGTTTTTTACTTTGAGGTTCTTGAGGTTCTGTGAATTCAAAATCCGTTATCAGCGAGATACCGGTATCAATGCAGAAAAGATTCTTAATTCGCGAGTTACCGGTAACAATGCAGAAAAGAGTAATCGAAAATTAATTCTATCGACTGGACAACCAACAGCGTAGTCGCAGCCAATGCTTTGCCGATGTCCAAGTACCGTAAGTGTGTGACCCGGGACTAAGATTGTTCTTTCTGGCAATAATACAGATTCCGGCATCCAGTTTTATTTTAAGTGTTTTATTTAAAATTAAAAAAGGTTGAAATGAATCAGCTTATATAAATGCATTCGTAATATGGTTAAGCGGAATTAAGCCATTTGCCACGATGCAATATTCGGCTGTGCCGAATTGTAAATACCCTCCACCTAAACGTAATAAGAAATAAAAAAAAACTATACCTACTGGTTTTAGGACTAGAATTCTGTGTTTTCTATTCAGTCTTAATGCAAATTTTATCATTATTTTATATATTGTTTGAAAGACAATTTTACGACTACATATTTTAAATGTTTGGAAATTTAATCTAATTTTGACCATTTATAATGTAATTGCCGATTCTCACCATAATTTACAGAGTTTGTCTGATATTTATAAAAATCCTGAGTGTAATTTAACAATTTATAAAATTAAAAGAACATTTTTCCATATTCAGATCAAGTTTAGAAACTGAGTATAAAAAAGGGCAAGGCTTCTTTAGGTTGAATTTGATCTCAAAAACATTATTTACAAGAGATTATGGACTGATAGCTTCTAAATCCAGTATCGGCTAATCTGATTTCTAACGTTATTTGTACGTAATTCGGGAGCTATTGCCAATTATTGACTGACAGCTACAAAATACAGTAGCATAATTGCGGTATAACCGATATTAATATGATTTCTGGATTAAAATTTCTGATCTGTATAAAAACTGATTCGATAACAATATTTATTAGACATTTTTGTGGGTGGCAGCTATGACAAATTATGGGCCTAGCTTCTTAAATTTTGGAACACTGAATTTTTCGCATATGAGGATATCGCACGTCGAATTTCAACATAACAAATCGCCAAAATCTTGGTGGTGATTAAGGATGGCTTGAGCGTATGTTAGACGCGATTGGCGGTCAGCAGCTAACAGCTGATGCAACGTCTGGACTTTGTACGGAAACATCTTCAAATCTTGTATCAAAATTCGCTGTAAAGACCGTCGACTGATACCCATTTGCGTGGCACGTCGTCTGGTCGATGTCGACGGCGCTTCCATGACATCCTCGGCTACAGCAGCAATATTCTCTGCAGAACGGCTACTCCGGGGTCTGCAACGCCTGGCAGCATCTTGTGTTGTGCCAGTCTCTTCGAGGCGAGCGGCTAAACGTCGTCAGGAAATCTGCGACGAAATTCACGTTGTGCCAAAGTCACCGACCGATTATTGGTCAAATAAATAGTCAGCAATATTCCGCGTTCTGGAGCAGTGTAGCGTAACATTGTTTATTAACGTGTATTTTGCATGTGTTTACTACACAAATGTCAAAACTAACATTAGGAGCCAATCGCAAAATTTATAGCATTTTCCGATAGGAGGATTACTTTTGCGCCACCTCGTATAAGCATTACTTATGTCAAATTTTAATATTTTAACATTATTTACACCAATTTTATACGTATTTAAGTGCATTTAGGAAGTGGACTTTATATGGGGTCTATGGTCAAACATGGACCGAACTAAAAAAAAATCGGTTTGCGATTTCTTTTTGCATGAAACTTATTTTTGCTGAATATTGTATTCATATTTGTATTTTTTAGGCATTTATGTATCATTGAGTCATATTTGGAGAAGATATTTGTATTGGGGCTATGAGAAATCATGGACCGATTCATACTATTTTCCTCACACAATTTCATGGCATTATCTGCAATATATTTAAAAAAAATTGCAATAAAAATCGATTAAAAATATCAGATTTTTATGGAGGTTGTCTGACATTTTGGTCCGTAACTCTGGTTCTACAATTTTGCTGATTTTCAATACCAAACTGCCTAAGAAAATACAAAACACTTTTCTAGAAATTCTGTGAAGTTAAGTTGTGTATTTTGAAAATAAATAACGGAGATATGAGCAAAAATCCGAGACAACCTCTGAAAATTTCATCAAAAAAACTAAGTGTATTAATATTGTTACGAATAATTTCATCAACAGATGGCGTTGATCACACAAAGTGTATTAATATTGTTCCGAACAAAATCATCAACAGATAGCGTGTTTATCGACATAATTATGCATAATATAATTATGCATCCACAACCAAGGGGCAGGGTATATAAGATTCGGCATAGCCGAATATAGCACTCTTAGTTGCATCTTTGTTGTGGATGCATAATTATGTTGATAAACACGCTATCTGTTGATGATTTTGTTCGGAACAATATTAATACACTTTGTGTGATCAACGCCATCTGTTGATGAAATTATTCGTAACAATATTAATACACTTATTAGTTTGTTTTGATGAAATTTTCAGAGGTTGTCTCGGATTTTTGTTCATATATCCGTTATTTATGGACGGATTTTGCTGATTTTAAATAGCAAACTTCTCGAAAGCACGTCTGACCGAATTATTGAAAATTTGGATCCCGAAGATATCTGGGGACTTCAGAAAATTGATTTCAACATCCAGACAGACAGACGGGCATGGCTTAATATTATCCGCTATCTATAAGGATCCAGAAAATATATACTTTATAGGGTCGGGAAATTATATTGTGGAAATTACAAACGGAATGACAAACTTATATACCCTTCTCATGAAGATGAAGGGTATAATTACACGCCTTTAAACAATTTACATATCAAATGTTTCCATCTAAAACACTTAAACTTAAATATTCCTTGGCTACGCCCATGTGAAATTATATACCAATTCAAATTTTCGATTCCGTCCCACTGTGTAATCACTGAATAAAATATATTACAAGTTAATTCAGAAGTTTTTATTAACTTAATTTTATTGAAATGTAAGTTTAAGTTTTGTTTGAAATTATTAATAAGTTTCCATTTTATTGGCTATTTATTCATTTAATTTACATGTAGCTCTAAAGAATTTATACATAAAATAACTGCCTTTATGGCACAACTTTTAATTATATTTATTAAAAAATTACCCAGAGAAATACACTGCGCAAAAAAAAGCAACACATAATAACATATCAATCTTATCACCTGAACACTCTTAATATTAGCGTGATAATAGTTTCTGTAATAATTCATTTATTTACAAAAAAAAAAAGAAAAAAAACGAAAATCCAGAGCATTTGATTATTAAAATTTTTATGAAAATTTGCTTTTTTCATATTAAAAAGAAAAACAAATTGACTTATAAACCCACACACTTACATACTTACCCACACAAATAAAAAGGTTATTAAGCTTAAGTATTTCCATATTGGCTGTCATGGCAATAAAATGATTAGCAAATGTAAATATTGCTGCAACAATCTGCAGGACATTATTAATATAATAATTTATAGGGGTGACGAAAGTTGGTTTTTTAATTAAAAATATTAAACCCCCCGTCAGCGAATAAAACGGAAAAAATAAAATGAAAATGAAAATAAAAATAAAAATCTCTTCAAAACATCACACAATCACGCTCTGTAGCCAACTTTTATAATTTTCAAGATTGTTTGAGTTTTATTGGATTTTTTTTTCCAAATTTTGTGTGTTTTATTCATATAATAGATGTATCTACGTTCTCTGGTACTTTTAACTGAAATCATAAAGCGCGCTTGAGTTGTGTGTTGTTTGTCATTGAATCAAGGATGTTTGGAAGGCAACTGCCGTTCCTGCTGCTAGAGTTGTAACAAAACTGACACGAACTGTTTGTCACATCAACTTTCACACATACATACCTTAACTCATTTTGTTATTTGCATAAATATATTTAAGCCAAGATACCGTTAGTTAAATGTGATTGGAAGTGAGGCGGTGTGGGGGAACTCCAGGTTCATTGGCTCTATGTAGCCTTTTCTTATTTTCACTTTGCTTCACTTCTATTCTTCCGTTTAATGTTTTTGTTTCTGTTTTTTGTAGCTGGTGTTGTTTTTGTGTAACACTACCCCATGCTTGCCATTAAAATCATTTTCATCCAGTTTTTACTGTTATCTCATTTATGTGTTTTTCTTTCCATTTTTGTTTGTGTTTTTTTTTTCTTCTCTTTGTTACTGCTGTATAAGGCCCGGTTTACATTATGATTTTTACGACGTCGTTTTTTATTAATTCTCTTTTGAAGATGCTACGAAAATTTGTTTGTTTTTTTTACAAATTTTGAATTTTGTTGTAGTCAGGGTTGATTTTCTTGTTGAATCTTCTTTACTTTATTGTTCATATTAAAAAATATTCTTTGTCTTTTAACAAATAATTTTAAATTTTGGACACAATGTACGCACTAAAAAAATCACACATATAAACAAATAATTATAGAAATCCAAACAAAATAAATATTCACCTTATTTATTTATTTTATTTTTACTTTTTGAATTTCTAAACGAACCTTTCAATTCAAAATAAGAACAAGAATAAAACGGAACAACAGAAATGAGTGTAAAGAGGAATATGAAAAAACAACATGAAAACAGAAATCGTGTCTTTTTTTCTACCCCGCTTGCTACCCTACACCGCTCGCCCACAAACCAAAAGCAACGTCTAAAAAACGACGTCGTTAAAATCGTAATGTAAACCGGGCCTAACTTGTTTCATGTTGTTTTTAATTTTATTTTTTTCTGCTCGTCTGTGGCCGTGTTGTACAAATCCACAAAATGGTAAAATGTAAAATATTGCATGAAGGAAAAAAATGTTTGTTACAGCATGAAATCAGTTGTCGAAAGGAATTAAATGATTTTTTTTTTGGAAATTTTTGGAATTTAACTAATCAGATTCCACAGATTAAAGTAAAAACTCCATTTGACGAAAGTATATTTCAAGCCAGGTAAATAGGTGTGAATAAAGAAACATAATGTTTTAAAAACAAGTATGAGTGCTATATTCGGCTATGCCGAATCTTATATACCCTTCACCTTTGTTGTGGATTATATTATATACATACATACATATACATATGTATATATTATATTGTTACGTTTTTATCTTTTAAAAACGGTGGTTTATTTCCTTTAAATAAACCGGCTGCTTTTTAATTGCAAACTAAAAGTAGTTTGAAGAAAATATAACGAGTCTTTATTTATTTAAATGTACACAAACACAATTAAAACTGAACTCACTGTCTTTTTACACACTTATATTACGGTTTAAGAACACACTTAAACACTTTGTTTGATCAGCGCCATCTGTTTATGAAATTATTCGTAACAATATTAATGCACTTAGTTTTTTTGATGAAATTTTCAGAGGTTGTCTCGGATTTTTGCTCATATCTCCGTTATTTGAGGACGTAAAAACATATTTTATCTCTCTCAAAAAGAGAGACAAATATTTTGTTCAGAACGAATGAGTGAATGACGAAATTTCTAGGAATATTATTATGTACAAGAAAAAGCAAATTTCAAAATTAATGTATAAAAGAAAAAAATTTTATCAAAAAATTTAAATTGTTTCATTTAAATTTTGACAGCTTGTCTTATTATCTAATAAGATTGTTTTTTGCGTGATGTCATTTGTGCTCTCTGCGCAGAAATTTAAAATTTTGTGTTGAGGTCACTTTAAAGTTCTCTAAACATTTTATAAAATTAAAATAAATAATGTTTGTTTTGTAAAAGTTTCGGTTTCTTTCGGATTAAGCCGAATATCGATTTTTGGCCGAATATTAGTTTCGGTTTGGTTTCGGACTCTATTAATCAGTCATTCAGTAACGTTACTTATTTATGTAAACAAGCTGTGTGCGAGGCATTAACGAATAGTGTTTAGTATTTAAATGGATCATGTTTTGCCCAATGTATTTATATGTCACGGACCCAAGAGTTCCAAATTGACCAATCGGAATGGCTACCTTGGAGTTTGCTTTGTATTATGCAGTTTGCTGTCGAAAAGGTCCGTATTATTTAATTCGTGCCAAAATAAATAATATTTTATACTGTGGACGTGCTGCTTAATCCTTACATGCTTAATTTGATAATACGGCGCTAATGAATAGACTCGTTTTTATCTGCTAATAAAGTACTGAAATAATGACTTATTTATTATCTAATTTTAAATACTTATTTTCATCTCTTGTTTAAATAATCAATATAAATGATAATTAGTTTAGAATATTATACGCATAAATTAGTTTACATATTTCAAATCCCTCTAGATTTCATTCACTAACCTATTATAACAGTATTACTACTGACTACTACTTATGACCAATGAGTTCTTATATCCTTGTACTTGCAACCATTTATTTTACTAATATTGACATACTCGTATGTCATTATTATTATCCATATTATTATCTGAAGTAATTCTTCAACACTTCAACCATGATTTCATTCCTTAAGACAACTGATTAACACTACAAAAACATGCCGCCATTGCCGTTGTTGTCATAAAGATGCTTTAATTTTGTTTTCTCTCATCCATTTTATTTTGCATGTAAAAAAAATAGAAACAACAACAAGACAAAAAAAAATACGTTGATAAAAGTTGTTGCAGATAAAATTTAAAGGCTTTTTTTCATTGTAACGTTTCCACTCGCAATACTCGTAATGAGATGCTTGTATGAAAATGTGTGAGCAAGTAATTTTAATAATATTTATTTCTTATTGCACTGCAAATTATGATGTTCCTACAAAGGCAGCAAGCCGCACTAACAAAATTATAGTAGACGATGTTAGATGTAGATATTCCAAGAAGTAGTTAGGGGGAGTACGTACGTGTATTTCTTGGATTATTTAATGATTTACATCGTTTATTGAGTTGTTGCATGTTAGAGGCATCATTTTTTATTATTATTTGGCTTGATGTTGCTAAATATAATAATTTGCAATAAAACTAAAATCAATACTAATTAAATGTTGAAATTGGAATTGAAATTGAATTTTGCCATTTTAACACAAGGACGAAATTTTATGAAACATACATACATTACATGCAGGCAATTATGAAGGGCTGAATGGGATGGATTGTGTTGATGAAAGTTAATTTAGACCAATTTGGAGTGAGTGCACCAGGAGCATAAACATATTTAGTTGTAAATATAATGCATGTAAAACTCGTAGGTTTAAGCTAAATAATGTAGTTAACAGGTTCGAAAATATACGAAAAATTAATAATAAGTAAATTCGAAAATTACATAGCCGTGGTATGCAATTTAAGACAGAAATCTCTGTTAGAAATGTTTGAAAAATAACGATTCGATTAAGATTTTTAAGAACTAATTTTTATCCATGGATATGTGTTTTAAACACAACGATTACACAACGAAATTGCAAAAAAAAATTTCGATCACATAATTTCACACAATTTAGTTGCTAATTAGCCGACCTGATCATATAATTTTACACCATTTGATTATTTTTTGTGGGGCTATATTAAAATTAGAGCCTATACGGAGTCAATTAAGTCGTTTACAGCATTTAAACTCAAAATCCGTGGCGTGATTAACGAAATAGACCCGCCATTTTGATTGAAATTTTTTGGTTCAACAATCGGCATCTGTATGCGTGATCATGATGGACTTCTGTTCGATATCATTTTTCATACATAATATCAAGCCTTTCTATACAATATAAATTTTAATCATTTTCATATGCATACATTGGCTCCAACGTATTATCGGACAATAGTTTGACTGATCTAAATATGCTCTGAACAAAGACAAAATGTACTTAAGTTATTGTTTTTATACCCTACCCCACTATGGTGGTGTAGGGTATATTGGATTTGTGCTGATGTTTGTAACGCCCAGAAATATTGGTCCAACACCAACCTTAAAGTATGTATACCGATCGGCTCAGAATCACTTTCTGAGTCGATCTAACGATGTCCGTCCGTCCATCTGGCTGGCTGGCTGTACATGCAACAGAGTACAGATCGCAATTTTGAAGATATTTCAATAAAATTTGGTATGTGATATTTTTTCGGCCCAAGGACGGATGGGATTGAAACTGGTGGAATTCGGTCCCTTATTTCACCTGGTCCCCATATAAATGTACTCCCGAAATTGGGGTTTCAAGATCATAAATGTTTGAATTATGCAAGTATCCAAACAAATTTCACCTCAAATGAGTAGTAAATAGAGCTAAATCACATATAAATAAATTTTGTGAAGATCGGTCTATAATTAGTCATAGCTCCCATATCAGGCCCACTTCCGAAAATCACTTTAAAGCGCATAACTCACTCAAAAATATTGGTATCCAAATAATATTTAACACAAATATATTTCATATATAGACAAACAGTACGGTACAATGTTATTGTGATCGGTTCATAATTAGTCGTAGCTCCCATATAAGGCCCACTTCCGAAAAGCACTTTAACGATCATAAGTTGCTTACGAATGTTGGTAATCAAATAAAATTCGACACAAATAATATTTATTTATTTATTTATTTATTTATTGAATTTTTTCATTTCCTGTACAACAAGACTAAGTCTTATATTTATAGTACAGGAACGCATTACGTTATAAACAATTTTATCATGAGCATGAACAAATTAGTTACAGAAAAACCTATATTGATAACATCTTACGTGTAAAAGTTATATAAAAAATTTCTGAAACTATTAGCATTACTATTTATTTGTTGATTTCGTGGAAGATTGTTCCAAAGACGAGCGGCATGTTTATGTACTGCCATTCAGACACTAGATATTGATGTCGAGGTATTATAATATTTCGATTTCGAGACGATTGGAAGAAACGTATTTTTTCAAATATATATTTGGGAATATACAGAAATGATGACACCTAATTTTATAATGGTCGGTCCGTAATTAGTCGAAACTCCCATATAAGACCCTCCCCGTAATCAACTTTAACCTGCATAAATCGTTTAAAAGTATTTATATCGAGATAAAGTTTAACACATAGAATATTTATATTCACAAAAATCATGACTCTAAATTTTTGGATGATCGGTCCATAATAGGTCATATCTCCCATATAGCGCACATTTCTGAAAAACTGTTTTATACATATACTGGGTGTAGGGTATTATATGGTCCGGCTTGACCGACTATACTTTCTTACTTGTTTTATTTGTATTTTTTATTGTACAATAAAAAACAACACAAGCAAGCACTACAACGAAAATAAGACTTGCTTAACTTCAGCACAGCACAGTTTTTAGCTCAGCAAAAGCATAAAAGAAAAATTCAAAAACTGTAAGTTTTATGCAGAAGCAAATTTTTTAAATTGAATTGCTGTGGCTGACTGCTTCAGCAAATAACATCTCATAGTTAAGCTACAGGCAATTGTTTTATTTTTGTTTTTTGACTTTGTGCTCTGCTTTTGCTTGTTTATTTTCTCTTAGTTAAAGTTAAGCACATACCTACGTAGTGCTTGAAAATAGTTAAGCATTTTTAAACCGTGGTTTTAGATAATAGTTCAACAGTTATGGTAAACATAATAATTATGTTTCAGTGAACCATATTCAATTTTATAATTGCGATAAACATAAAAATGGTAATAGTAACTAAATTATCTTTAAAATCAAATTAAAATAACAGTTATTTGTGTACCACAACAAAAAATTGTTACCAAAAACACAGTGTAGTTTTGGTAACCATGCCCAACCATGTTTTTTCTCTGCGTGTACTCTCAAAATTAGATAATTAATAGTCAAATTAAATTTGAAAGGTAAAACTGTGAGAGAAATTGCCGAATTGATTGAAAAAAGTAAATCTACTGTCCATAACAATTATAAAAGGGTTCCATAATGAATATAAACCAGAGAAGATCAAGGTAAAATATTGAATGTAAGAGAAGAACGTTCGATTGTCAGCGAAATCAAGCAAGATCCTTTTTACAGTCGTGATTAAACTCTGGGTGGAGGAAGAACTTGCGCGTCTTTTTTTTCAATGCCTTCAAGAGATTTTCGGCTCACATTTACATTGGTTAGTGTTTGGGGTCGTCCAACTGTACCGCATTACGGTTTCGCAAAATTGTGCATTGGTCGCATACGTTTGTTTTGGTTTTATAACCCACAAATTATTTTAATATGAAGGTATAGGACGACTTTAGACTTACCTAGATCGACGTGGGATAACCTGGCAATCTGAGGGAATTTTTCTTCGCCAACCTAATTTATAATTGAAAAAAAAAGATCCTTAAAAAGATATTAAAATATCATTAAAATCTAAATAAAGAAGAATCTCATAAAAAATGTCTAAATACTGTTTGCAATACATTACATAAGTACGATTACCATGGAAGAACGGCAAGAAAAAAAGCCATTTATAGAAACTAAATTAAAACCGTAGCGTAAAGTTCTCCAAAGAGTATTTACTTCAACCAAACAATTTTTGGAACCAGGTAGTTTGGCGGTAAATCACCTAAAAAAATGTTTTCATTGAAAGTTTACATTATTTTAAGATTTTGTTCACTGACGAAAGCAAGTTTATATTGCAGGGTTCAGACGGTAAGCAATTTGTTTGGCGTAAACCAAATTGAAAGTTTAAACATTAAAATACAAAAGCCACAATTAAGTACGGCTTGGGGCTGCATGTCGTGTACTGGAGTGGCAATTTGCATTTTATAGATGGTAAAATGGACAAATTTGTCTACCTCGACATTTTGAAGCGAAATGTTAAGCAAAGTGCAGAGAAATTGGGAATCGAGAAAAATTTTACTTTTCATCATTTCAAGAGTTGCTAAGCTTTGGTTACTTCATAACTGCCCTAAAGTGATCGAAACCCTTGCACAGAGCCCAGACCTCAATGTAATTAATCACCTTTGAGAGGAATTGGCCAGAAGAGTGTAGCAAAATAAGTTCAATACATTAGATCAGCTAAAAGAGGCTTTATCAGCGGAAGTTTGTGATAACTTGGTGAAATCAATTCCCAAAGGTTTAAAGAGCGCCCTGTACAACAAAGAATATGCTACAATATATTAAATTTTCGATTTTTTTATTTTAATAATTTCTACTTCGCTTTGTCCGATTATTCGTTAGCACCGGTTTTTTGTTTTATTTTGCAAAACTCTCGAAAGTATGTACATACATATATCTGACATCTGGATGTTACAAATAGATCTGTGCAGTTATTAAAGGTAAAACTGGAGCTTGTCATGTCACAAAACCGACAGTTATTCTTCGGTTTTGCTTTTGTTTCCTTTTGATATTAATTTCACAGGAAAATTTTAATTTACAAATGAAAAATAAGCCTTCTCTTTTCTGTAATAATTCAATATATGTAAATCAATTTGTAAATTTAAATTTGAAATATGTATGTTTACTACCCTGGGAAGGGTACATGTACATTACATGTCCATTTAACTCACCATTATTGAAGAATAGAATTGAGAAAAATAAAATTATTACAATGACTATTATTGCTGATTATGCCCTTGGTAGAATAGAAAATGCATTCCAATTTGCCAACTGTCAGAATTTGTCTATCCCGGTTTCTTTATTGAGCCAGACACCTGTTTCAAACAAGTTTTACATAGGATTATCAAGTTTTTATAGCAAAATGAACAATTCTGGGTTCTTCCATCGTACATTCCTTCACCAAACAGTTTCAATACAGCATTTATTTTTTAAACTTTTCTCAAATTGTCTCATTCATTACTTACATATATTATGTTTTCTTATCAAAATGAATTTGACATTCAAATAAGGATCACCAGTAATGATCCCTTTCCACTTACAAAACTACATAGCATTCTTTGGCTCCCTACAGCATGGGGTCAAAGTATTAACCTATAATTCATTCTCTTTAAGTCTTTTGTATGGGAATGTATTTATTTAAGTAATATCAACATCACAATTTTGTTTTGTTTAATAAAAAAAAAAAAAACAACAACAAAAAACAAAATGATGCAGGATCTAACTGAGAAGTTGTTGTTGTTGTTGTTATATGCCATTTTTTTGCAATGAATAAATGAATGAGCGTATGAATGAATGAATGAATTGATGAATAGCAAAATAGAGTAGAGTATTGTTTAAATGTAACGACAGCAGCCATTGACATCCGTTACATTAAATAGCAGGTTTTATTTAGCAGCATTTTTTTTCTATACTTTTCGCATACATGTTCTATTTTTATTACTTTTTTGTTTTTTGCTGTTGTTCTGTTTTGTTTACTTGTGAGGTGATAACACAATGTAGTACAAACTACCTAAAAAAGAAAAAAAAAACAAAAAAGAGGCAAAACGTTCCTGCGGTTTTTCTGGAAAATATTATGAAAGCGACTATGAACTAACGATGTGACGTGATGCGATGCGGTGCGATACAGCAGCACTACAACAACACATTAGACTCTTTATGTATCCTTACATAAACAAACACACACATACATACATCGAATATGGAAAAGATGTATCCCAGCATACCATTCTAGGAGCGCTCCTCATAAAACCTCATAAGAGTCTTTTCTGACACCTTTTTCGGAGCGTTAACGCTCTTCATGAGCCCAAAAAACAATCATAATTGCTCCGAAAACCTTCAGAAAAGAAGGTCATTAATTTCAAAAATGGTCCGCCAGAAAAGAGTCTTTTATGAGGGTTTTTTTGGGCTCTGTGTAATCATGTTTTTATCATTCTTGTGTGGTGCAGCTATGTTTTTTTTGTTCAAAGCACAAATAACAGGACAACAACGCTTTGGTATACACATAATTAAGTGGAATTTCTGAGTCATACTGCGTGCCGACTCAAAACAGTAACAAGCTAATTTTTCTTTCGCTCCGAAAATGCTCTTTTGTTGGACTCTTTTCTAACTCCTTTTTTCGGAGCGCTACGAAAATGCTCTTTAGTTGGACTCTTTTCTGACTCCTTTTTCGGAGCGCTCCTAGAATGGTATGCTGGGTATGAGAATGATTGTGTATATGCTTTATTTTATTGTATACTTAAGAGTAATGTTAACTCCCTTTGAGATTGTGCTACACACACACCAACACCGGAACCCTCGAGGCCTACACTTCGCAGGCCTTTTAATTCGACATTCTGTGTGGCACAAAGAAGATTGCTATTGAAATTGCTTAAGTATTTAACCTAGCATCCATACAAATGTCCTTCCGAATAGGACTTGAAATGTTTGATTTATACTATAATTGACCATAGCTTCCGTATATTTCCCAAAATCATTTTAACGAGCATTAATCTTTTAAAAATATTGGTCTCCGAATAAAGGGAAATAAGGGTGCTGTAGTTTAATTGGTTAGCGTATTTGATCATTAAGCATGAGTTGGTATTTCTAGTCCGGGTTCGATTCCCAGCCGCTGCCACTCAAACAACATTAGTCTGATAATTATGAGATGGATAGAAAGAATCTATCCACCATAGCTAATATTTATCACAGCGCCCTCCTTCGGTGGTATAACATTTATACACCACCGAAGTAAAATAATTAATTAAAGACTTACAGTCTTATTCAGAAAAAATTAAAGTAGACATCAAATATACTTTAAGAAAATTTTGTATGAAAATTTTGCTAAAAGCACACTTCAAACCTACTTTATTTTTTATGAATACGGCAGTATAAAATCAAGCTTTAAAAATAATGCGCCTACTCACCACGAGAGGCGCTGCAATTATGCACTAAAAACAAACATAATGCGCAATTGCAGAGTTGTGATATAAAAAGCTTTCTTCTTTCGCCACCTTTACTTCTTCAACTATCCCCTTTCCAAAGAAAGTAACACAAGTATATATAGGCATATTATTTGTCTGAGTGTTACTTCTCTTTAAAAAAATGATTCGGCACAAATTTATAATAATCGGTCAATAATTAGTCATAGCTCTTATATACGGATCACTTCCGAAAATCATAAATTTCTTAAAAATTTTGTTATCCACATAAAATTCAACACAACCAAGTTATTTCACTTAATTTTATAACAATCTGAAAATCAATTAACATGCATAATTCTTTTGCAATTGTTGGTAGACAAAAGACAAAATTGAATACAAGTAAATGTTATGATGATCGGTCCATATAGAACCAATTTCTAAAAAAAAAAATATGTTTGCTCTTTAAGCTTACTCAAGATTGTATACAAATGCCAAAAATTCTATCATAAATATAACAAAATTTAATTATTTAGGAGACTTACCCCCAATATAGTTATAGTTATTTTTTAACCGAAAATTATACTGACAATTAAAGCAATATATTTTTTGTTTAGATTAAAAAATATTTAAATGATGGAAAACTGGGAACATGGTGTAACTATGTGCGGTAGCACAGCTGACTGACTTTGTTTACAATTGACTTATGTCAAAAGTAATACTTTTTCAAGTGTTGTTGACAGTAGTACATTATGTTACACAAACAAATTGCCTGTTGTCTCTGTATTTTGTTGTATTTGTTGTCGATTTCCACTCACCTTGTATAGTTACACCATGAATGGGAGTTAGTCTTATAATTATTAAGTTTAAATTGGAGAAAACTTTCGCAAACAATGAGAACTTAGAAAGTAGATGTTCTGCAGGACGTTGGCAGTTTGGTTGGTCTGTAAAAAAAAATATATGAGTATGCAAGGAATATTAGTCCTCTTGCTTCTGCTAGATAAGGCCTTTTAGAACGCCTACTTAATACTAGTTTTAATAACTGTTTATGTTGGCACACATTTCAATCAATCTCTAACACAATAAAGCATTTTCAGTATGTACATGAAACAACCCAGCCAACAATTTCTATGGAAGATGACACTAAATCGTAAATTGTGCCAGAAACCTAGAGAACACAGTTCCTATGGAACCACCCAATGCTTCTTATAAAACCGTCTAGATATATCAGAGAAGAATTTTTGAGAGCATCATTCTACGATCACACTTGGCAAATATTTACCGAAAAAGACATAATCACTAAATAAAATATTTTTTAACTCGTTTATTTAGGGCAAGACACAACAAATATTTAGTCTTATTTTATTTGATGCTGTTTGATCTTGTAAAACTCTTGTATGAACAAACAACGTCAAACATATTTATGTTAAAACAAGTCGTAATGGTGTTTTGAGTAAATATTTGTCATGTGTGACCATACCTTATATGACCATACTTTCATTACATGCAACATAACAAAAAAATTTTGGGTATTTATATATCTATAGTCAAACAGTTTCTCATCCTAATATTGCTAATATGTAGCGGTCAAAATACCATAATATAATTATACAGTCCATAGTATGGTCACATAATTACATTATAGCTAACAGCATAGCTCATATTATGTTTATAGCTCAATCATATTATGAAAGAAACCAAAATATAAAACCATAATATGTTAGTGATATGAATTAAGTGAATTGTATTATGGTTGCAACTTCTCGGAAAATGATTGATCCCATCATAACATGGTTATGTATAATAAATATAATACCACATTTGATTGTGATAACTGCACCATTATTTAATCAAATTGAAGTTCTAGCAAAATAAAAAATCTTAATTTTCACTAAAAATTTATAAAATAATAAAAACAAATTCAATATTTTTGCAATAAAAATTCAAATACAATTATCCAATCAACGTTTAGTAGTGTGGAAGAAGTTTTATATAGAAGATGAAAATTCAATAATAAAATTGTAGTAGTATAACAAGGACCAAAAATATTTCATTTAACTTTTAGATGTCTCATATTTGCTAAATACACAAATAAATTCTCCACCAAATGCTGACAGGGAATGTAGGTATTGGATTGTTTTTCCTCTGTTGTACGAGTATATAAATAGTTTTTAAGAAACTCTTACAAAGAATTTTATATAAGGAAAACAAACAATAATTAAGTTTTTGGGCAAGATTTTTTTATTTGAAAAAACTTAAAATCTATTTCACAAAAGTACTTACTTTGATTACAATAGTTTTCCGCAAGGCCTTCAAAATAATAGTTTACAATTGTAATTGCATCTTCATTTGAGGTAAAACGCTTGCCAGCTAGTATTTTTTTTAGATTTGTAAACAGGTAAAAGTCACTGGGAGCTAAATCAGGAGAATAAGGTGGGTGTTAAAACACTCTTGTGTGCTGGTGCGTTGTCTTGGTGAAAAATAGTTTTTTTTGTGTTGTAAGCCAGGACGTTTTTGTTGAATTTTTACATTTAATTGATCCAAAATGTTGCAATAGCACTCTGAATTTATTGTTTCACACAATTGCAGATAGTCAATCAATAAAATACCTTTGAAGTCCCAAAAAACCGTTGCCATAACTTTACCAGCCGATTAAATTGTTTTTGCCTTCTTTGGGGCACTTCCTCCAGCTTCAGTCCATTGCTTGAATTGTACTTTTGTCTCTGGAGTATAGCGGTGGATCCATGTCTCATCAACAGTTATGAAACGATGCTTAAAATGCATTTTATTTTTCTTAAAACGATCCAAACAAGCTTGAGAAATTTTCATTCTTATGCGATTTTGGTAGACTGCAGCACCCATCTTGCAGAAAGCTTTTTCATCTGTAGTTCTTCATGCAAAATTAAATGGACTCGTTCATTTGAGATGCCTATGATATTATCTATTTCACGCACTTTTATTCTTAGATCATTTAATATCATATCATGCACTTTGGCTACAATTTCTGTTGTTTTTACTGCTTTTGGACGTCCACTACGTGGTTCATCTTTAATGCTTGTACGACCACGTTTAAATTCAGCAACAGAATTTCTTACTGTTGCATATAAAGGAGCAACTTCACCTAACACATTCATCTTATGATTATGCCGATGCGTCTTTTTTAAAAACCTGTTTCTATATGAAACAGTTGGTAGGTCGAAAATAAATTTAACATGCGTTCATTGCAGAGATGGAAGTTTCCAAAACACTTAACTTTTTTTCTGTTTATACCGCGCCTTCTGTTCTAGGCTAAGAAGTCACCGCACAGCCCTCGTATGTAAACAAAATCTATTAGTTTTACAAGTGGTAATACTGCCACCATGATTTATTTTGATTTGGTTTTAAGAGTTAAAAAACAAATATTAAATTTTTTTTAAATATTTTGTACTAAAAGTCGATTTTGCTGATGGCCATGGAAATACATACGTAACTCATTATTATTTGATTGGAAAAATTTAACCTATTGGCAGCTCCAATCATTTTTAACCAAACAAAATATAAAATTAAATCAATTCAAGCTGGGAGTTGTTTGTAAAAAATATTTTTTCTCTCTCAAAAAGAGGACGTCAAACTTTATATGAAAAAAACTTTGTCCGAACAAATATTTTGTTCAGAACGAATGGGTGAATCCACCCATTCGCGTTAAAGTCGGTTACCGAACTGTAGGAAAATGTGTGTACATATGAATGGTGTTAATGATGTAACCCCAAGTGAATGATGGGTTGTTACAAAAAAATCACACACACACACATTCTCAAACGCAAACATAAATAAACCAAAACAAGTAAGAGTGCTATATTCGGCTATGCCGAATCTTATATACCCTTCACCTTTGTTGTAGATACATAATTATATTATATACATACATACATATATATATTATCAGCCATGTCACAGAATTTAATTCCGTTCGGAAGTGGAATTAATTCCGTATTTTGCTTCTATAGAAAAAGTACAAAACAACATTTTTTTGGAATGAAACCTAGAAATGCTTAAAATTACAATTCCACATAACAAAAAATACAATTAATTCCACTTCCACTTCCGAACGGAATTAAATTCTGTGACATGGGTGTATATTAATACACTTTTTTGATAGTTTTTTTGATGAAATTTTTAGAGATTGTTTTGGATTTTTGCTCATATCTCCGTTATTTATGGACAGATTTTGCTGATTTTAAATAGCAAACTTCTCGAAAGCATGTGTGACAGAATTATTGAAGATTTGGATCCCGAAGATATCTGGGGATTTCAGAAAATTGATTTCAACAGACAGACGGACATGGCTTAATAGACTCCGCTATCTATAATGATCCAGAATATATATACTTTATAGGGTCGGAAAATTATATTGTGGAAATTACAAACGGAATGACAAACTTATATATACCCTTCCCATGAAGGTGAAGGGTATGAAAAGAAACACCTTTTTGTCGTTTTTTAACATCTCTTTTCAATATTGATTGTGTTTACAGAAAAACAGTTTATTAAAATGAACTCCGTATGTGTATAATTTACACACACACATACATACATTAACATTCCCATATAGACAGATAAACAGACATTAAAACCAAAACACTCGAATATCCCATACATACACACGTACAACAAGTCATGTGATGTATTGGTTTTGTTTTTGTATGTTTGTTTTAGTGGGTTGACTGATGCCTTGATACGTTCATGCGTTGAGAAGTTGATGGCCTGATACTAAATATCTCAGCCGTTCTATAAAGGTGGCTAAGAGTAGCTGTCGTCTATATTCCTCTTCGTTCAAGTACAGAATTAATAGTTATGAATAATTTTCAGTTTGTATACACAGATGTTACAATATTGTAATGAATACAAATACATATATATATACAGCTACGTGCACTTAATTAAGGACACGATACTAGCACGTGAGCTTGAAGCAAATAATTTTATGATATTCTCAAAATTTGTAATAGTTTAGTCAATTTAACTCTTACTCCTAGAAAATAATTGCATATTGTGTTATATCAATTATTATTTATGAATCTGTGAGTCATATTTTCAAATAAGATTGATATCATTTGAGCATACAATTAAGGACATACCACCAATTTTACAAAAAAAAGTATTTATTTCAAAATAAATCAATATTTATTAGATTTTTAATAATAAATTTTTCAAGTTGTAATTCCTAACTTCAGTAAAAATAATTTAATGAAAATTAAATTTAATGAACTCGAGCCTAACTAAAATTATCAAGAAATAAATCAATATTTTGTTGAAAATCCATTATTATTGATAACATTGAGGTCACTAAATTTTTACATATGTGCATTACTTGTAATGGCTTTCCAAGTTTTGTTAGTTTCGGCAAAGAGATCATTAAAAAATTTGCTTTTTTTTTACAGAGCTCACTTTGGTTTTTACAACTTGCCATAAGTTCTCAATCGGCTTGAGGCTCAGGACTGCATAAAATTCAGTCAAGAACTGTAATCCAATTGTTAAAAAACATTGCTTGACGTAATGAGCCGTATGCTTTGCATGGTTATCTTCGTGAAATGTGCATTTTACTCATCAGCATACGTCATACTGAAACTTATCATTATTTCCTTCAATCTTGTGCAGCGACCCAACACCACGTGATGACATAGCGTTCCAAAGCATTATAAAGCCTCCTCCATGCTTCAAAGTGACGGGGGTGTACTTTGGATCAAATTCTTTCAACTTTGGGCGGCGAACATATTTTTTTTTTTTTTTGTTTCGTCCAAAAATAATATACCACATCCGTCCAATGGAATTCGAGTCTTTCGGTTACGTTCAAACAGTAATGGCTTCTTTTGTAAAATTCTTCTAACATACATAAATATTGCAATCAGCTGTTTTTGGTTATGGCGGAAAACCAAAATTCAATTGATATGTATGGTTATGACTATGGCTATGTATACACGATCGTCAAATATTACAACGTTGTCCGAAAAATGTTCAGAAAATGTCTAACAACCGTGTGAACTTAAAATGTTTGTCTTCCAACATTGTAAGAAAAAGGATTTTAAGTTCATTGGAAAACAAAAATATTGTCACACATCTAACAATCGTGTAAACACACAATTTTGTCATTGTCATATATGCAAAGTTTATGCATCTGCCAATGGCAGCATTGTCATAGAAATTATTTCTAAATGCAACTCTGTATATACATAAATAAACAAACAAGTGTGAATTAATAAAATTTTTGAAAAAAGTGGAAGAAAATTAAAGAATTAATTTAAAGAAAATAAAAAATGAATAGCGACATATCTTTTAATGAATCCTGTTTCATAGAGTGCAGATAAAATGGTTTCAATTGCTCTTTTTTGTTCCATGACAATATTTAAAATTTTTAAACACATACACAACGCTGCAAAACGAATTTTACAATGGCACACAACAATCTGACAACCGTGAGAACTGACAATTTCGGTTGACAGACAATTGTGTGCCAATGAAATTGTTAGTTTTCTTACAGTCGTCTAAACTGACAATTTTCCTTTTTCTAATAATTTTTCAATGTCAGTACATTGCTAGCACATTGCTAGATCTGACAACTTTGTAATATCTGACGATCGTATATACATAGCTTATGGCAATATTTTAAGTCAGCAATAATCGTTTACAGTGCTGCCCATAAAGTTGATTTGAACAGCTGTTTTTTATGGTTATGGATAAGTCACGACTAATTCAACCTTAAACAATAAAACACTTACAGCCTGTTTATGTAAGATGAATAACTAAACAAACGTCAAAAATAATTGACGCGTTTTCTATTTTGAGCTATGTAACACGAAAGTCAAATTTTTTGACGAATTTTTTGGGTTATGTATCGCGTTTTTAAATGTCAAATAAACAAAAGAAAGACGAATAAAATATTTCATTCGTCCTAAAAAAAAAAAATTTTTTAAAAATTTTTAAATTGCAACTAAAAAAAGGTAAATATACACAAACAATTATGTGCTTATTTATGTAAAAGCAATGTGTAATAATGATGAAAACACATTTTTTTTATTAATTTAATAATTTTTCAAAATTACACAAATTTGTAAATAATTTGATTTGTTTATAATGTATATCCAGCTGTTTATTTTTTGCTTTTAGTAGGGTAGCCATTGTTTATAGTAAATTAAGATATTCAATATGAGTAAAAGTAAACAAAACAAATATATTTACATACAGGCAATACTGTGATTTGACACTTTGTTAATTTATACGTCCATAACGCAAATGAAGACGAACAATAGAAAGCGCGTTACATAAACGAAAATTGTTACGTTAAGCCTAGTACTCTGTTCAAATTTGGGAAAAATGTTGAGCCACATTAATTATTTCATACGGAAAATTTGACGTATAGCCAATGTTGCCTATCACGCGAATTTACATAATTTGACGTTTTTTTAATTGAAAGTACGCCACATTGTTTTACTTATGTAAACAAAACACATATGTTTTGCTTTTTTGTGAATTTAAATCGAAAATAAATAAAAGTTTAAATACTAAAAAATCTGTGTTGAATCGAAATAGTTAAATAAAAATTAATAAACAAATATTACTGGCCGCTTGTGCAGCAACAACAACAAGTAATAGATATTGTTGTTGCGACATAAAAGCTTTTGGATGAAAATTTCACGTGAAACATTGCTACTTTAATTATTTCGCTGTGAAAAAATAATGTTGCCAGATACATTTCACATGTTTTTCACAAAATGAACAGAGTACTACTTCTGCAAAATTTTTTCATGAAAATTTCATGTTTATTTTTTTAACATGTATTTTGACAGCATTCCACTTGAAATTTTGAACAGAGTACTATGCTTTATCGTTGACGTTTCGTCCAGTTTCGTCTAACTTTAAACGTGTAACATAAACAGGCTGTTACAAACTTTAATCAAACAAAACAATGAAAATATAAACAGCTGTTGTGTAATCCCTTTATTCTCATATTTCAGTGATGCCACTTAAGGCTTTTATTTTTTGAAAGTAGCGTTTTATTTATGAAACATGAAAAACATATGTACATGATTCCAGACATGCTAATAAACTTCACACATTTTTATTAATATAAAATATAATATTATTAATATAATATAATATTATTAATATAATATAATATTTTTGATACATTTAATTTGCATTACACATTTTGCTATATGGTCAACACTGTTTTTGTTTTGTCGCCAACAAAAATAGAAATTATGTAGTTTAATTTGACAGCGACGAAAAAACCAGCATGGAAAACAACCTACAGTCGTGATGCCTGCTGTCGTCAATATAGTCACTCTCATATAAACGTATTTATTTTATTTTTGGCATATTGTAGTCGGTAGGCTTTTGTCTCGAATGTGTTTAATGCTTAAATATTTACACTTTATACATACTTTATGCAAAATAAAACTCCACTTTAAACATACTACATACTGCAAACAGTTAGTTACACCTAAAAGCTTTATGAAAGTGTAGGGTATGGCTGTAAAAAAATCAGCTGCAATCATAAAAATATTTCTGTATAAATGATTTTTTATGTTTTATACATACGAGTACAATACTGTTATTCAAAGGCTGCAAGTTTGTACTTTTCATTCATTCACACACTTCTTCGCCCAGTCACTCACTCATTCATTCATTCATTCAGTCAATTGTTCATGCAATAAAAATATTATGAAAGACACACAAAGGAAACCAGCCAGCATCAGTGTGTTTAATTTAGCGTATTCACATGTATGAGTGTATGCAGCACAAGTATTTTATCACAAAAAACGTGAAAAAAAAATTATTTCAAAAAATTTTGTAATAAAAAACGTTGTGGTACTTTTTCATACAAACAAACAATTGGTTTTTCACTCCAAAGTTATTTGTATTTATAACAAAAGTATTGAAGTGCCTCATCTGGATGTGCTGTTGATGAGGATGATGAGTTGCTGGTTGCTGAGATTGTTGGCCTAATTACTTCTATAGCCTGCAGACAGATATGAAATGTTTTATGTTTTACTGTGAAATTGTCAAAAAAAAAAAAAAAAACGTTTACCCTGATTTTTAAGTAATTAAAATTTCTGAAAAGGTAAACAAACGAAATAGAAATAGATTTGCAAACACATCAGCTTATTTTATTTTGAAGATTATAAAATAAATAATAATAATTAATATTCAAAAGAAAATATCTGTGTGTATAATGGTTTGACCTAAATTAATGTTTTTGTATATTTGTATGGTTCGAAGGACCATAGAATTAGACTTTGGAACAAATTCAGCTTAGCAAAAGTTAGGTCTATTCTGAGAGTAATTGATATTTGTTAAATCAGTAAAAGCCAAATAATTGCTAGAGACCTGTAAAAAATATCAATTAGTCGACGAGTTTTTTTTTATTATTATTATTTCTTTGTTTAAATAATTACAATTCATATTATTTTTGTGCTTCGGCGCCCAAAGGCATTGTTGAAGCAAGTTATAGCCAAAAAAAAACAATATGCTGAAAATCGGCATTTAACTGCAATGTTCGAAGGTCGATTAAAAACAAATTCAAACTAACATAAACAAACGCCGCGATACGGGTCTTCTAACTTAGCCTCTATTTTCACCCCTCACTCTCAGAATAGACCTAGCTTTTGCTAACCTGAATTTGTTCCACAGTGTTATTGCAACAAGAAAGAGTTATAATGTCAAATTTGTACTAAAATAATAAAGGGTATTAGGGTATCCATTCAAATAATGATCGTTCGAATAATCGAACAATTTCCGACGAATAATTATTCGTAGAATTTCAAAATGGTCATTTTCAAATAACGAATAATTTGATTAACTTTATAAAGAATATAATGAAACGAATAAATATTATTATTTTTCGTTTAATTTGAAAACTTTTCATAATTTTATAATTAAAAATATAGGGTGTTTTTTTAGATGTATAGAACTTCAAGTTGGCAACACTTTTTTAATTGGCGGCCATTTTGTCAGCTGTCAAGGTACTGTGGTTTTGATGATAACGTTGACAAATAAAATGTATATATGTAAGTGATCTTGTACTGAACAAGTTAAAATTTCTTATTCGAATTATTCGTTTTATTCAAACAAAAGAAAAATCGAATAACTTGGATATCCTATAAACTATATACTAGTTACTTTGGAAGCAAAAAATTACGAACACCTTTTTGGCAAGATTTGATTAAACACAAAACACATTTTTTGTTGCTTAAAATTATTATTATCTTAGTAATTGTTCAAGCTTAAAGTTTTTTTTTAATAAAATCTTTATATTTTATTTATTGTTGATATTTCACTACTTCTGTTCTGTTTTTTTTTTTATAAAATTTTTGAACAATTAATAAGATATTAATAAAAAAAAAGGTCAAATAAGCTATAATAATAAAATTACTATTTTTTATTCAATAAAAGCATACAAACCGGTTTTTCATATAAAACCGTATACGGTTTAATACCGGTTTTATTAATATTAATTTTTTAGAATAAGCCGGAATTCGCGTTTCTAATAAAATCGGTTTTTTCTTTGAGTTATTTTGAAACGGGTTTTTGCTCTTTATGTAACAATGGTCGAAATGTGAGGAATTCTTTAACGATTGAATTTTCAAAGCATTTTACAAAATTATCGTTATTTTTTTAATTTAAAAATTTGCCTTTAATTTCTAAACCAAACCTCGTTGCAATACCAAATAAAGTAAAATAATAACAGCAATATTAACCTTTCACTAACGTTCCATGACCTTTAACAATCTAATGCTTAAAACATGACAATAATTTATTAACACCCTAAACAACATATGCGTGTGATTCGAAGGACCATTTTTAAGACATAAAAATACAGCAAAAATAAATTACCCAGCATTTGTACCAAAACACAGCTTGTAAATGACTACTTCTTAAAAATCGTTTAATACATCATTATTGAACACATCGAAGGTCCATAAACAAATTTACAACTAAATGATAGTCATTTCAAACTAACCCAACACAAACAAACACACGCAGCAAATAGTTGCAATAACGTCTACTTCAAAGTTCATATTGTATGCTTAACATTTACGGGGCAGTAAAACCAAACAACAACAACAGTAAAAAAGTTAATATGGATTCAGTTAAAACGATTGAAATTGAAAATTTTTCCAATATGCAAACAATCGAAAATTAAACAAACAACAATAAGCCAATAATGAAGTCTTTGTTTGCACAATAGTGTTGATTTTTCGTACGTTTTACTGTATTTTTTGGGGTTTTATCAAAATCCCCAAAATAATAAACAAAATTTTAATGAATTCCTCCTCTCTCTCTCTCGGCATTTGCAATACAACAAGTAGTTGATGTATGCAAAAGTTTTTCGTTTACAATATTATGTTTTCGATATTATTCGTTTTCGTTTTAATTGTGGTCCTGATTGCATTTGGATGGAGCGAAAGGCCAAACAAACCATCTGGGGGAAAACGACTTTATGAAGTTTTTTGTTGGTAAATAAAAACCAAAACCTGGACGTGAGTAAACAAAAACGGCAACATCAGAGAACAAAACATCATCTAATATGAGGACCACAAGCCAACAAAACAAACAATTGGCTGGGGGAGCAGCCACAGCAACAGTATCATTGGGCAACAACCACCAACAAACCAGTGTCAATGGGATTTTAAGAACTTTTAAAGTGCTACACATTATGTTTTGACTTGGTTGCACACAGCAACATAAGAAGGGATACAACATAGTTTTACAACATTCTGGGAGTATCATTGGTGTTTGTAGTAACTGTTGTCATTTTTTTTTTTCTTCTTATTGTTATTGTTTCTGTTTTTGATGCTGTTGTTCTTGGTGATTATTGTTTTATTCCTTTCTGTTCATTTTTTTTTAGTTATTCACAAACACTTACATATTGCAACTTATACATACTGGCAAGAATATTAAGCGGTGTTTACAGGTTGAACTCGGTTATATCCCACAATAATAAAAACATCATTTTGAAGGCTATATTCAGATGTACATATTCAAAGACATGGACATTTTGGTTAATAATTTGTTTTTATCTAATTACCAGATTTAGCTGAATTTCAATAACAAAAAACACATCAAAGCAAACGAAAATTAATAAATAAATAAGTTAAGAAATCATTCAAAATAAAATAAACAGAAATTAAAAGAAACGGCTATAGGTCTGGTTGTTAAAGGTTTATAAAATATTTAGGAGGTTTCTTTAAAAAGAAAAGAAATTGAATAAAATTATTATTTTTAAAATGTAGCATTAAAAGTTGCTATGTCCGCTTTCACACTCTTCAATTCTGACTCGTCAAGGCAAGTATTTTTGCGTAAGAAGGGAAAAGAGAACAAACTTGACGGTACTAGTCAATTTTCTTATTTCCTTTTGTTGTTTTCTTTCATGCATGTTGATTTGCATTAAAAAGTACGAAAATTGAATTGACATGTGTGAATGAAATGGCAAGTTTAAAAGAAAATTAAACAAAGCTAAAATTGAAGAGTGTGAAAAAAGACTATACGAGGTCTGATCAAAAAATAACCGTATATTTGTACACATGTCTGTTATATATGTTGGTAATATCAGCCATTTTGGATTGTCAATTTGTTTTTGAAAGATAAAAAGGTTAGTCGTGTTTTGGTGTGCTCTTAGATTTTTTACTATTCGAAAATATGGATCAAAGAAACTAATTTTGTTTTTCTTTTTTGTAAAAAATTAAATTAAATGCGCAAGGACATTTGAAATGTTTACTGTGGCGTTTGGCGAGTCTACTATGAGCAGAACACAAGTTTAATTGTGGTATAACCGGTTTAAGGAAGGCCGAGAAGATGTCAATGACGATGCTCATCCTGGTCACCCGAGCTCGTCAACAACCGATGAAAACATTGAAGCAGTGAAGAAAATGATTTTGGATAATCGTCGGCCAAGCAATTTTTACGGATGTTTTAGGCATGAAACGTGCGGCAGCGAAGACATCGCATGAACATCGCTCAGGAGCTGTTGAACATCGTCAACGACGATCCAGATTTCCTCAAAAAATTCATAACTGGCGACGAATCATGGGTGTATGGCTATGACATTGAATCCAAAGCCCAATCATCCCAATGGAAACGTCTAGAAGAGCCAAGACCGAAAAAAGCACGTCAAGTTCGCTCAAATGCGAAGGTTTTGCTCACTGTTTTCTTCGACTGCAATGGTGTGGTGCATCATTAATTCTTGCCACAAGATCGTACAGTTATGCGCCGTTTGCGCGAAGCAATTCGTCAGAAATGCACAGGATTGTGGAAAAACTAATCATGGATTTTGCACCATGATAATACACCAGCTCACACATCGATACTTGTGCGTGAGTTTTTGGCCAAAAACAAAACCGTTATCATGTCTCAACCACCGTATTTACCGGACTTGGCCCCCGCTGACTTTTCCTCTTCCCAAAACTGAAGACACCGATGAAAGGAAAGCGTTTTGCTACGATTGAGGAGACAAAAGAAAAATCGAAACAGGAGCTGTTGGCGATACCAAAATAAGTGGCATAAGTATATTATATCTGAGAGGGATTACTTTGAAGGGGACAAGATAGTTATTGATGAATAAATAAATACATTTTGAAAAAAATGAAAATAACGGTTATTTTTTGATCAGACCTCGTATGTTGATTTATTCGAATTATAAGAAAACTCAAAAAAATTATTATGCAAAATAATAAATTCAGGTTCTAGAACAGAAAACGAAAACGACAAACAAAATAACACAACATCAAATTGAGTTGATATTTATTCTGGAATTCTTTACGAACATCAAAATCTCCCAAAGTCATTGGTTCTATGCAAACTTGGACATTGGCCAGCTGTTGAGAAGTCACATTTGTTGTTTGTATTTGATGATGTTGCAATAATAAAGATTTTATAAGAGTTTCATTAGTTTATGGTGTATATTTTGGACGTTAGCAAACCCAAAATATGAAAAGAATTACATATGATGTTTTCTCCCAGTTTGGACGTGTACAGATTGTTAAGGATTAAAGTGAAACTTGGCATAAAACTAATACCTTGTCAATCAAGTGCACACTTGTAATCTATACAGGATACAGCGGATCTGAGCCGAAGATAAGAAAGAAAAATGTCTACTTAATACTTATAACCTACAATGGTCAAACAATTTTCGTCCGGTATTGGCTGGACTAATAATTAAATTTTTTTAGATATAAGATTTGCTAAACTTAGTGTTAGTTCATTTTTAATGAAGATACAAAAAATAAGCAAAAGTAATAAAAATATAAAAAAACACATGCAATCTATACAGAAATATATTTTTAAAAATAAATTCCTCAATAGATATTTCTCTACAGTTATTAGCACTTTAAAAATAGCCAAAACTAATATAATGCAACTTTTTTATGAAAAAAGTTTAAAATTGGAGTTTTGAAAATGATTTTAAAGCACTTCCGTCGTACATATATATAATAAAAGACAATTTCCTATATCTTAGACATATAATAAGACCATTCCAATCATTCCAGCTTTAACAATAATCCCATGTACGAAGTACTTCTTATTACACTGTCTAATGTCTATGATACATGTTCATATAAATGAATGCATAAAGGAGAAGTATGTATCTTATACTATTATTACAGCTCGTTTAAATGGTTGCGGTAAGAAAGTGTAATGAAATGTACCAAAATAAATAAAATAGAAGACACAAAAAAAGCAAATCAAGACAAAAAAATTAAAAAAAAAAAAAACAAAACAATAGATGAAAAAGACAAATACATTACGAAAAAGAGTAAATATTATTATTGCAAACACATCCACAATAAATACATAAACATATACACGCACGAAAGCTTTCGCATACTAATACAAATAGACAGACTTGAGGATAGACAGACATTTGGTGTAATGGAATTGTTCACACGTAATGTGGCCCAAGTCAAAACTAAACAACAGCAAAAACAAAATGATAGAAAAAAAAGTATCCTTTGAAATATTGCAGAATATGTTTCTTGCAAAATTTTCATTTAAATTTGCAGCTTCTTTTTTCTGTTTTAGCTTTTTTAATAATTTAAAATCAACTTTAATTCTGAATAACAGTATTTTCTATAGGAAGTTTTCAGTATAACAGTTGGTAAGTCCGCTTTCACACTCTTCAATTCTGACTCGTCAAGGCAAGTATTTTTGGAAGAGAAGGAAAAAGAGAACAAGAGGGGTACAAACTTGACGGTACTAGTGAATTTTCTTATTTACTTTTGTTTTTTTTTTTCTTTCATGCATATTGATTTGAATTGAAAAGAACGAAAATTTAATTGACATGTGTGAATGAAATGGCAAGTTCAATAAAGAATTGAACAAAAGCTGGTCAGCTAAAACTGTAGAGTGTGAAACAAGACTAATACTTAACTTAGGTTTTGGGACACTTCTATTTAATAATTTTCATAATTTTTTTTTTTGACAATATTTTTAAAATTAGGGTAACTTTCTTTTTAGCAAGACTGTTTTTAGCAGCTCAACTGTTTTCGTGTAGCATGTTACTGTTAAACATGTTCAGTTTGGATTTAACCATGAATCGACTTGCAAACGAACAACGCTTGCAGATTATTGAATTTTATTATCAAGTTCATGCTCGGTTAAGAAAGTGTATCGTGCACTTTTTCCATTTGATGGTCTGTATGTGCGACCATTTGAGGCGGCTACATTAAACCACCAACACGCAGTGCGGACAGAGGAAAATAATGCAGCTTTATCCGCCATTGCTGTTGACGACCGTGAATTGGGTGTAAAACCTTTTACGTCCTTCCACACTTCCTTCCACAACTGCTAACTTTTAGTGATTGGGCGCTGGCAAAGTTGGATGAAGATTTACTTTTTTATTGGAAAATTGTGTTCAACGATGAAGCTCATTTCTAAATGAATGTCTATATATGTCTGTAAAGAGCAGTCAGAAATATTGCAAGAACTGCCAATGCATCTCGAAAATGCACTGTTTGATGTACATTATGGGTCAGTAGCATCAAATTTTGGATTAAAAATGTTTTTGCTCCAAATAAAACAGCACTTGACATGTTTCAACAATACGGTGCCACATCACACAGTGGCTCAATTAAAAGGCGAGTTCGGTGAACAGTTTGTTTCACATTTGGGGCCAATCAATTGGCGGCCTAGATCGTGCAATTTAACGCCTTAAGATTAGCCCGCAACGGTTGACGAACTGGAAGCTAATTGAATTGAAGAGTTTAGTCGTGTGATACCGACCGATAGAGACAGAGAATATGCTAAAATTGGAGCGACTATAGAGCAAAAAAAATTTGGGTGTTATTGTCGAGAAAATTGTGTTATAGCAAATTGTGTTATTGCTCGACAATAACACCCACATTTCTCAAATTTAATATATATATCATTCGAAAGATCTCAGTTTTTCCAAATCTAGTAAAAAATTTAAAATCGGATTATTATCAACAAAATTACAGGCTTAAAGGTGCACAAAGGTACAAAAACCGGTTTTTTAACCGTAAAACCGGATTTTGGAGGTGTCCGGCATATTTAACTATTGGAATCGTGTTTTACTCGACAAGCCCTACAAGAAAAATAATATCGGGTGCCAGGTTTTTTCGACTGTCGCACCGTGCAATCAATATTTTAAAATACAAAACCACAATCACTCAATTTTAATGCTAAAATATGACAATAATCTTTGCAATCTTTCTCATCCAATTATGTTTCCAAATTGTTAAACTTTTTTCTGTTTGAAAGTTAAACAAATTTTTGCCAACATTTTCCAATACCACATACATAAATCACTTTTTTATAGCAGCTCCTGCTCTTAATTGTGCTTATTAAACATGCAAATTCATGTCAAATTATAATTAATCCAGCTCCAAAAATAGTCCCCTTCCAATAAAACAAACAAAAGCCATTGAAACTGCCACCTAACACTTTCGGAAATTGAACAAGAAGGAGTTAATTAATAAAGAATTGAAAGGCTTTCATTATATCATGATTAATTAACAAAAGAAAAGGGTCAACACTTGGGGATATTGAAATTGAACTTTCTCAAGATAACAGTTTTTTACTCTAATGTTAATGTAGCAATTGTCATGTTATAATTAACAATATCTGGTACTTTTTGCCACATTTTTAAAGCAAGCAATAGTACGAGCAATACCAGTATTGAAAAGTTTTTTTGATTGACAAGGAGTAGACGTTTTAGAAAACAGCAAAAAAATTAAGAAATAAATACCAACCAAACCAAGCAAAACAATCAATACGAGTATTGTGCTCGTATGAGTGTTGCGTCGTCCTTCATGTCTTCTTGACTTGACTTTAAAGGATAACAACTGTTTTAATATGTACGCATGGAGTCTAGGTGGATGTGTTTTTCTTTTTTTTTTTTTTATTTCTTCAGTTTTCCACAGAAAAATGGAAAATGAGCAAAAAAATAAAAAATAAAGAGTAGAAACATTGATACTTATACAATCATATTAAAACCGGTTTACAGTGGTACGTACAGTCAGTATACATAGATTTAATTTTTCAAATAAATTGTAGAATTTTTTAAATTTGTTTACTGAATTTTAAAAAGCATTTATTTGAGGTCATATATTGGATATACGCAGCCTTGAGTTCGCATTCACTCATGCCCCCATTAAAAAACACCTTGCCACTGTGCAGCATACAGACACATACTCATACACAGTCTTACAGTCATAAAGTATAAATCGATTTTTATCAATATATAATATTTGTTAAACACGTACGAGTACAATAGAAGCAGCATTATGTTATTCTTACCGAAAATCTATTATTCTTGCCCCTTCTCCGAAAACAAAAACCCAACCACTACTATCTAGTATATTACTGCAGCATTGAAGGCTGGGGGATTAAATTAAGCATGTCTTTATGTTGGTTACATGTTTAGTAATTCGTAAAGAATCTTTTAATATTTTTTTTTGTAACTTTAACTTTGACTTTCTTTGTGCTCAAGGATTACAAGCATAGTGTACAGAAATAGTTTATTTTGCTGCTAACGTTCGATTATCAGAAATATGTTTGGATTACAAAAGAATATTAGTCAAAGGTTTATTTGGTTTATATAAGGAGTGTTCGTTACATGATTATGAAACCAGCATGGCAGATGTTTTGGTATTTAAGTACAATATTTGAAATAAAAAAAGTTTGTTAGGCATAAAATTAATATTCTGAAATAGATTGTAAAATATCTAAGTAGAGAAATTAAAATATTAACATGTTAACATAATAGTAGAATATATGGCTACTTCACCCATTACCTCGGTTTGCAGTTTGCAAATATTTTACAACCACTTCGGTCCAACAATAGCCATTGTAATATCTGCTAGTCCTAACCCGCAATCCTACCAATTCATTTCTGTAATACTATCAGATGGCAGTGGCTTAGTAATAAGTTCACCAATTCCTTCCTTACTTTCTAGTAACACCCTCTTACTTTAAAGAGCTTACTTCATATTGCCCCTGCCTGAAAGACACTACATTTATCTGAAGGACTTATGTACATCGTAGTGTCCGTCTCGATCACGTAATCAATACTGGAGAATACCGGTGCCAATAATTATCTTTAATCAGTCAATGAAGTCTATCGGAATCGGCATCCCCAACCAAGATCTCCGACCCTCGTGACACTATCTATTGTTCATTTCACAACTGATATTGTAGTGTCGTAAGAGTTACTCTGTGTCGTCTCAATTTACAAATGTTGTTGGTAATTTCTATATCAATATCTTTTACAACACGTACGACATTTATACTTCAATATAAATGTTGCCAGATTTTATTGTAGTTTAAAAAAATAATCCATGGTGTATTTATACAAGGTGAGTGAAAATCGGCAGCAAATACAAAACAATACAAAAACAACAGGCATTTTGTTTGTGTAAAATAATGTACTACTGTCAAAAACACTTGAAAAAGTATTACTTGTGACATAAGTAAATTGTAAACAAAGTCAGTCAGCTGTGCTACTGCACTTACCTTGTATAGTTACACCATGAAATAATCAAACCCTCAAATCATAAACTGATTGAAAATAAAACAAGTAAGAAAGTATAGTCGGTCAAGACCGACCATATAATACATTACACCCAGTATATAAATAAAACAGTTTTTCAGAAGTGGGCGCTATATGGGAGATATTACCTCTTATGGGCCGATCATCCAAAAATTTAGAGCCATGACTTCCGTGAATACAAATATTGTGTATGTTATACTTTATCTCGATATAAAAAGATACTTTCAATAGATTTATGGAGGTTAAAATGAATTACGGAGAGGATCTTATATGGGAGTTTTGACTAATTATGGACCGCCATTATAAAATTTTATTTGGATACCAAAATTTTTAAGAAATCTATGATCGATACAGTGAATTTCGAAAGTGGGCCTTATATGGGAGCTACGACTATTTATGGACCGATCATCATAAAATTCTACGAAACATATTTGTATTCACTATTATTTGGATACCAGCATTTTTAAAAGAGTTATGCTCCTTAAAGTGATTTTCAGAAGTGGTCCTTATATGGCAGCTACAACTAATTATGGACCAATTTTCACAAAATTTGTAGATGTGATTTAGCTTCATTTATTACTCATTTGTGGTAAAATTTGTTTGGATACTTTCATAATTCAACTCCATTTCGGGAGGACATTTGTATGGGGGCCGATTTCCACCAGTTTCAATCCCATCCGTCCTTGGGCCGAAAATATATTACGTACCTAATTTTATTGAAATATGTTGAAAACTGCGACCTGTACTCTGTGCACAAGCTTTACATGGACAGCCAACCAGACGGACGGACGATAGGACATCCTTAAATCGACTTAGGGAGTGATTCTGCGTCAATCGGAATACTTTAAGGTGAATGTTGGACCAATATTTATGGGCGTTACAAACATCAGCACAAATCCAATATACTCTCCCCACTATTGTGGTGTAGGGTATAATTAATAAACAAGAAATTTAAACGTCTGCATTATAAATATATCGCACAATGCAAAATTATTTAGTTTTATACCTTTTTTATACCTTCCACCATATATATATATATATATATATAAATTTGTCGTTCCGTGTATAACACTGAGAAATATTCATCTGAGACCCAACAAAGTATATATTATTGATCCTTGAGCTATGTTCGTCTGTCTGTCCGTCTGTATGTCTGTGTAAACCACTCTCACGGCCAAAAGACACAACCAAAATCAAACAAGTTTACAAAAAAAACCGCTTATTAATTTCCTAAGCAGCAAAATCGATTTAGGCCAACCAGAGTTATGGACCAATAAGTGAGATAACCTCCATAAAAATTTGATATTTTTTGTCCATTTTATTGCAATATTTTTAAATATATTGCAGATATTGCTATGAAATAATTTTACACGTTAAATGCCTATAAAATTGGAATATCAATACAAAATACAGCAAAAAAAAGTTTCATGTAAAAAGAAAACACAAACGGTCCATGTTTGACCATAGACCCCATATAAAGACCACTTCCAAAATTCATTGAAATATGTATAAAACTGGTATAAATATTGTTACCAGGTTAAAATTTGCCATAAATGATCCTTATAGGTAAGTAAATTGTTGTACTAAATTTTATGGTGGTCGGCCCATAATTGGTCATAGCTCCCATATAAGGACCACATCCGAAAATACCATTTATCTTTATATATATCTCATAAATATCGGTACCGACTCAAAACTTCTATACTCCATAGATCTCTTACAAATAATGGTACCGATTCAAAATTTCACACAGATCATTTACATACATGCCAAACCGATTGTGTTCACAATCAGAAAGTTGTATCATACAATGTATGTACAACATACAACATCACTTGTGAATGCAGCAAATGTTTGCATAGTTTTAATTAATCTGCTTAAAATTAATTAAGATTTAATAATAAAAGAAGCATTCAAGCCACAAATTTTTAAATAACTTTATCTCTCACACTTATTTTTGTAATCCAATTGATTGTTGCAACAGCATTTTAATAAAATCTACTACGCAAATAAATTCAATTATGTTTTTTCTAAAATAATAAAATTATTTTTTTGTTTTGTAATTTTATGAAAAATGACTTTGGAAGCACAAATAGACTTAGCAGTTAGATTTATTTTGGTCTACAAACCGACATAAAAGTAAATAAATATTTGCTCTTGCCAGTAAGTAAGTGTTGTTATTGTTGTTTTTTGCTTGTTGCTGAAAGTCTTAAACTTAGTTTAGCAATAATTTAATGAAGAATCTATTTCCTTTTTTAGCTACAAGTGGTCCTTTACACTAACAGCAGTTATTCGTTCATTCACTCTCTCTCTCTCTACCACAGTCTCTCTTTCACTTCTTTATGCAGTCGTGCAACCATGCAACCAACCAATATAAAGTCAACCTTAGTAACATATTGTACAAGCAGTTTTTCTTGTAGTTGTTTTATAGTTTTCATTTCATTTAAACTTTTTAATTTTTTTATTATGTGTGTATTTTTTTTTTTTGCAGCTTTTACCATTCTCATGCTTCCCTTTACTTCCTGTTTACACTACATTACCAAGGAATTACACTTGCTATGGTGTACGTGTAATGGTTCTGTATACAAGAACAATTTTGCTAATATTTTTGTGTTGGTGCATGTGAATGTATATTAGTGTTAGGTGCAAGCGCAAGTGCAAGTGTAGATGTGTATGTGTATGTTATTCACTCAGGCATTGTTAAGACTCTGCTGAACTAAAAGCAGCAAAAGCACCTTTCATGTCACATACAGCTGATGCAGCTGCAACAACCGAGGCAGATGTAACAACAATAACAACTTTAGCTGTAACTGCATCAGAAACTGTTGCATTTCCTTTGTGATTATTAAGTTTTATACTTTTTACTGGCAACTTTGCGTTTATATATTATATTTGGTTCTTTTTCACTGGTAAAAGAGAAAAACTAAAGTTTTCATTTTGAAAATTTAAATTTTTCTTTTATAAAAAAAAGAAAACAAGCAAAGAGCGTCGCACACGGTGGCCGTGTAGTATATTTAATGGCCACAAATCAAGGAGGTTGCGGATCTTCATGAAATTTTGCACACATTTATTTAAAATTTTTTAAGAATTTTAATTTTTTTTTTTACAAAAATACGCCCACCTCCCATACAACTTAAATAGAAACCATGATGAGCTCCTGAAAATATGAACTTAATCCGCCCACTTTTACGCCCACCTCCCATACAACTCCAATACAAAAATTTTGTCAGTTTCACTCTATTTCATTTATTAACAACTTTTTCGCATCTTCGTGATAATCTAATTTTTTAAGCTTCAATTTCGTTCTAAATTTAAGTTTTTTCTATATAGCACACATGCAATGAAATTTTCGTATTTCTCGCTCCCAAATTGGCACCGGCTACGTGTAGGAGTAGCAAAGCAAGAAGGAATGCGCAGTTGTTTTTGCACGTGTAAAATAACGCATATTTTTACTGTAATTTTTTTGGGTTTTCATTGTTTTTTCGGCGGCGGGCAAATTGGGGCAGTTTTTATTTTAGTCTGTTAGCTGAGACTCTCAGCTTTAATTTGGTATAGGTCTCCGTGTGCCGCACTGCTTCGCACACAACTAAAAGTCTAACGGAAAATCATAAATGTTTATTTTTTTGGCTCAAAATATATTGTCAAAGGAAATTTTTTTTCAATTCTTTAATTTTTTTTTAATGTCTATCTATTTTAAGTGAAAAAATACTTATAAGGTACATTCGGTGTATAGTTTATAAGTAACAAGCTTTTCAATATGACATAGAAAACTATCACATTTGAGACTTGTTCACATACTTCAACTTTGCGCTGCTCGGAACAGAAAAACAAATGGAGATATTTGCATGAAATTTTCTACACATGACCTTTAGATAGTTTTTAACCATCTGTGCAAAAATCGGAGAGCAGGTCCAAATTGATTTATTGCCGCAGTGGACACAGTGTGCGTCGTTGCTCTTTGCAACGAACAGTGTTGCTAAATAGGGGATGGAAATTAGGGGATTTGGCAGGTATGACAAAATATTACCGGGAATTTTTAGCGATTAAAATATTTTATTTTTTTTTTTAGCCATTAATTTGTTTTAAATTATATTTTGCAATAAAGTTTTAAACATTTGGATAACATCAACAAATATTTAAGTGAAAGCAACCTATAAGTCTAAAATCTTAATTAATTAATAATTACCATTGATTTTGGTGTGATCTTTATTCCTACAAAGATGGATGCATAATATAGAGAGCTCAAACTGAATAAGTTTCAAATATGCTTTGTGCATACATCCACAAGTATTGCCTGCGTTGAAAGCATTTTCAAAAACCAATATTAGTATTAATAAAACAACAATTCGCGACTTTTAGGAGCTCTTCTCAGACTGAATACATACCCATCAAAAACATTAAAACTAGTTACAAGTAATGACATAAACACACATTGGTAGAATGAGCAGAATAAGCTCATTCAAATGATTAGAAAGTAAGCAGTTATTGATTACAGATAATTATTACTTCTACTGTTTCTTGCTGGGTATATTAAAAATATTTTAGTTTGCTGTGAAAATTTCTGCAACAAAATGTTAATTGAGGATTTTTGGGGATAAAAAAGTCAAAATTGGCGATGAGCATTGAAAAAAAAACTGGCAGCACTGCGTGCGAACACTCAGGAATGAATGATGTCGCACAGTGAGAAATAGTTGTTCAAGGATTTTAAAATTTTGTTGATTTCCAGGACAAGAATAACAATTTACTATAATATTACAAATATTTTGGCAAAAACAAAATTTCTCACCAAAAATTTGGAAATGTCTGTGAAATGTGAAATATCTTTGGAAATGTGACAACTACATACCGACTACCACTTATCTGTTGCCGAATGGTAGCCTTATCTGTTGCCAAATGGTAACGTTTGAAGTGATAACGCATTGTTAAGGACTCCTATTAGTGATATATGCCTATGGATTAAAAGAAAACCTTTCCTTAGTTGACCTTGAATACAGACATTGGGTCAATAAAATTGAGGCATGGCTTTCACTATTATCAGCCAGAAAATTCTTCGGCGTACACTTTTTATCATTTCATTTTAATTTTCATTATTTAATTTTGCTAAAACTTTTATTGAAGCTACTAATTGTAAAGGTTTGTGGGAATGTTAATTTTCGTTTTAACCCATAGACAGACATAATTGCCAAACATAATTTGATAAATGGAAGATTGCAATTGGCACATGTGCGCTATATAAATAAAGGTTGAATTCAAAACATAATTGACCCTCTTTCCCTTCCGCCCTATTTTTACCGTGTGGCAGCGCTTGGCACAAAGACCATTGCTTGGACAAATGGTACATTGTATACATGTACCACAAATGGTACCATTTACGCATTCTTGTTGCTTGCTTGTTGCTCCAATCTTATATAATACGGTCTTTAACATATACATATATATCTGTTACGTGGACAAATATATACACCTAAAACCCCCGGACAATCATACTTGCTTATGGACGTCAAAGGATTAAATTCAAGTTCATTCATAATTCTGAATATAAAAAAATTAAAAAAAGTACCATTAATATGAATAATAATAATAATTTTTATTATCATTAGAAGGAAAATATGTACAAAACTAAGAGTAATCTGAATTTAGATATAAGGCGATTATTCTAAAAACATTTTTCCGATATTTCCTTCCTTTCAATATCTTTTATTTGCGTTACTTCTGTATCCATTGTTCTTCCTATAAGCAAGCAATTCTGAAGTGAAAACTGAATATACTTTATTCCTATTTCACTTAAAACCAAATAAAAGTAGATTTGTCCGCTTTCACACGTTTCAATTCTGACCCTTCAAGGTAAGTATTTTTTGGGGTTAGAAGGAAAAAGAGAATAAAAGGGATACATACTTGACGGTACTACACGCAGAGAAAAAATATAGTTGTGCATATTTACCACAACTATTTGGTAACTTAACCATGATATGGTTTAAGTTACCATTTACATGATTATAGCAATCATATATATGATTATAGCAATTATGTAATGTTGGTGTTCAGTTTTATAATAAAAGATTATATCATATTATGTTGTTCTCTATCATAATCAAAGAACAACAAATTATGATAAATGGTGGATTTATCGTAAACATGATTGCAACAAATATATGCATAGTTATTACAATCGTATATGTGATTATCTGAATCATAACTTAACCATATTATGGTTACCACAATCATATAAATAATCACAGTGACCAGAACATTGTTGAAAACCTTTTGAAAATGTTGACATTGTAGTGGTAAACATGTACAACTATATTTTTTTTTTTTCTGTGTGTAGTCAATTTTCTTATTTTCTTTTGTTTTCTTCTTTTATTTTCTCCGTCTTATTCTATGCGTAGTTGTTTGCATGTGAACGAAATGGCAGGTTCAAAAGAGAACTGAACAAAACTGATCAGCTAAAACTGAAACGTGTGAAACAGCACTTTATAACTCAGGTTTGTATAAACATTAATATTTAATTAAAAAGCTTGATTATCGTAGGTTTCAAAATAGACTAACCATAATCTAACATAAATAAATAGTAATTTTGACCATTAACCAACAACGACTTCAATATAGATTTTTAAAGCACTTTTCGCAAAAAAGCGCACTAAATACGAATTTCAAAAATAGCATAAATTGACTGGCTGGCTGTCAGACAGTTTGATAGACCGACTCTACAACTTTATAGTCTATTTAAATGGTTACTCATGTGGCCTTGTTGCTTTGTGGTGTTTGGTGCATGGTAGTGGTTTCGTCTACCGCTGGGTAATACAACTAACGGTTATTTATCTAAAAGTACAAATTTTTACTACAACAAATGTTTTGTGCTGTCTGTGTATCTATACATTTACAATTGTTTGCAGCGACTGAGTGTTTTTGATTTAAGAAGTATTTTTTGCATTTCAATTTTATTTATTATTATTTTTTTTTTCTTCTCAAGCTTGCACAATTTTCATTCAGTGGTTTATGGTTGATTGAAAAGTGACTGGGATTTTATGGTTTCACAACAAATCCTTATGTAAGACTGTGAAGTTTTCCTTTTGCAAGCATTTTAAGTGGGTTTTGATGATTTTATTGCAAGGAAATATATTTTTAATGAATAAAAAAAACAAACCAAATACTTTATCAAATGGATGAAACAAGAGGGAAATTTCCATTGAAGGTTTCAATTTATAGTGTAAAGGTTACAAACAGGATGAACCTTTGCACTGGATTACTTTAAAACCAATACAGCGAGTTTGTGGCTGTTAGCAAACTTTAAATTAAAAAAGTTAAACTATCAAGGGAAAAGAGGTGCACAAAGATATTTAATCAGTGGATAAGTCGGACTTCACTTCAAGTAAACCTTATCGTAGAAGTTCAAAATGTTCTGTTTCTGTTTCTGAAAGGTCAAACAATTGATTTCGTGTTTCTAGGTTCATTATTCAAAAAATACCATTAGATGATAAAAAGTGAATGTTAACCAATTCACATTATTATTCGTTTTACTTTGAGGATTGTCACTCATTTAGAACGGAAGGTTCATTATTGTTGAAAAATGAAATAATATTTTATAAAAACGAATTATTTATTCTTACTAAAGTTGCCATTTAAATTGTTAGTTGATATATTTATTGGTCAGCAGCCTTTCTTTATATACACAATCAGAGTTAAAATTTAATATGGTTGGTTGGTTGGTTTACGTGGTAGTTCACTACATGTGAACACTTAGTAGAGTCGAAGGGACCCACAAGAATGTCGTGTCTTGCTAGACCCAACATGTAGCTGTGAGATATCTCAGTAGGTCATTGAGTTTTGACCCGGCTACCTCACCAAGGTTGTTCAATGTATAGTTTCCCATGAATGTATGTCTCTTGACACTCAGGGCTGGGCATTCTCAGAGAAGGTGGAAAATCGTTTCCTCTTTTTCCCTATCCTTACAACGACGACAATGGTCGTTAAAGGCGATTTCCGTGCTTGCCTAACGTCCAGTGTCCTGTTAATACTGCCAGCAACCTTGATATATTCTTCTTATTTCTAGTTATCAGTTGCATAGTACGTTTCTCGTTAAAAGATGGCCACATCAACTTGGCTATCCTACATGTGTCTAAATTACGCCATCTATACTCAGCCTTTGTAAGAAAATGTCTGAAGATGATACCTTTGATAGTCCCCAGTGGAATTGATACTGAGACGACATCGGAGATATCTAAGGCAGATCCCGTTCTGGCTAGTTCGTCTGCCCGTTCATCATACCCAAACCAAAGTAATATCAGAGAGACGACCTAGCCTTGACAGAGAATTTCTACATTGCCTAACTAGTGAAGATGAAATTGTGTAGGCATTAAGTAAGAGGAGTGCCGCCTGACTGTCGACAAAAATACCCATCATGTAATGTATCACAAGCTGTCATGATTGCAAAAATTTCCGCCTGGAAAACACTACACTCATTCGGAAGACGATACGAGATAATAGATGTACGATTAAAATTTAATATACTCGTACATCTATAAAGCAGAATAATTTTATTATAATAAGAAATATATAAGTTTGAAAGAAATTAAAATTTCATTTAAGGTTAAACGTTTTCTTATTATAAAAATAAAATTTTTATGTATCATGGAAATTTTGTGGGAAGTACCTGAGTAAAACCATCAAAAATTGTTGAAGGATAACACCCTATTTAATATTACCAAAATCCAACAATTAAAAGTTGATATTTTGTTGGTCGTCCATTCAGCTTAATTACAGCATATAGTCGCCTTTTCAGGGAATTTGCAAAAAGTTCAATGACATCTCTAGTAATCTGTGTGCCCCTGGTCTTTGGATGAAATTATTCTTTTTCTGTTGTTCCTGTCGAAAATTTCCTTTATGGGGTTAAGGTCTGGAGATTACGGAGTTGAATTTAATTGCTTAGGCACGTTATACAATAGCCACTCCTTGACAATTCTGGCGGTGTGTTTTGGGCCTTTGTCTGGTTGAAAGACCCATGGCGTTTCAAATTTTTTGCACTTACTTTTAAATTCTCTTTTAAAATTTCCTTTCAGCTTATCATTATACTTTCAATAAATACAAGATTAGCAGTTAACATACAACCTTAAACCATCAAAGATCCACCGCCGTGTTTTACTGTATCACTAAGGTTCTGTGGAAGCAGCGTACTATTTTCCACAAATCTTGCTCCTAGATTTTGATCAAAAAGTCTCAAATTTACTCTCCTCGGTATATGTTACATTATTCCAAATAGATTTTGGAGAGCTTCAGTAAGCTTTTTCAAAGTGTTTGCGTTAAGTACGGTTTACTGCAGAAATATACGGGTTTTGTCTAGGCACTCCTCCATAGTCATTCAGCCGTCTTCTAATTGTTTATGCGCTTACTGGGTCATCGCGTGTCTTGTAAATGTCTTCAGCTTTTTTGACTACGCTAGACTTAGGAGCTTTCTATTTTACGCACCTCATTATCAGTTAGAGAGCGTAGTCGAACGGTTTTGGTGTTTCCCCGAACTTTATTTTCTTTAACAACTTTTTAACAATACACCGGCTTTTGTTCACAATTTTAGCAATATCTGCGAGAGATTTTCCGTTGCTTCGATGGAAAACTATTAAATCTCTAACCTCCACTGGTAAATCTTAGGCACATGCCATTACATTATTTGCCATTGTCATTCCTTACAAAATTATTAATAAATATTAATCACAGATATAAATTCAAAATGAATAAAAAAGAAAGTTGCTTTTGCTGATGGCCATGGAAATACATGTATGAAAAAAACGTTACCTATTGGCAACTCAAGTCAATTTTGTCCAGAAAAAATTTAAAATTAAACCAATTCAAGTTCGTAAAAAATATTTTGTCTCTCTCAAAAAGAGAGACGTCAAACTTCATATAAAAAAAAATTATTCGAACAAAATTTTTGTTAAGAACGAATGGATGAATCCACCTTACGAGTATTTTAACGTTCTGTTTACTAAATATTGAGTTAATTTTTTGAGAGCATTTTCACTTTTGTTATATAAAACTTATAACAACACATCTTTTAGTAAGAGGAAAAGATAACTGTTTAATAAAAGTCAGCCTATCCGAAACATTTTTACATAAATAAATTTTTAAAATATATATACAGAAATTATTGTCCGCTGTATACTAAATTTTGACTCTCACTGTATGTAGATAACATTTAATCCTTAGTTAATACTTTCATATTTCTCCAATTTCAGAAATATTATATTTAAAGCCCGAACAATATGATGAAATTGCTGAGAATAATTAAAAGACATAATATAACAAGATAAAATCGAAAAATTTTGCACAAAATGATGAACAGCCAGTTGGGCAATGGTGAACACGAAGTGGAGGAATATGAGTTGGAGTCAATAGAGAACAGCAATCGTACTGATCCCATTTACTCAATTAAACCAGATTTTATAACACAATGGTGAGAATAGTTCTTCCAAAATATTAAAAATTCTTTAAATAAATCTAAAACGAAACTTACCCTGTCTACCATTTAGGCGCTTGAAAAAAGAACGTGAAAATCTCTGCAAATCTATTTACAATCGTTTCGTGGAGCATAATGAGTGCAAACGTCTGCTGCAAGCCTTCATCGGTGATAATGAGCAACTGCAATTGTGGAGTAAACATGATATTAAGCAATTGGCGGCCTATATTAATGAAAGTTCCAATGGCACCAGTATCGAGGACAATACATCGAGTGAAGTCGAAGGACCATCCCTGGTACTACCACCCTTTGAACTGTGGCAGACAATAGCGATAGCAGTGTGTTTAGCCATTTGCATAATATTGACAGTAGGAGGAAATATTTTAGTGCTGCTGGCTTTTATAGTGGATCGTAATATACGGCAGCCAAGTAATTATTTTATAGCTTCTTTGGCTGCCACGGATATGTTGATTGGTAAGTTTATTTACAGCCATAGAAGCAAACAACAGTTTCCATTAATATAATATATATATATTTTTTTGTGTTTTAAGGAACTGTATCCATGCCTTTTTATACGGTCTATGTGCTAATGGGATATTGGGATTTGGGCCCTTTATTGTGTGATCTTTGGCTTTCGGTAGACTATACCGTGTGTTTGGTCTCTCAATATACGGTGTTGCTGATAACCATAGATCGTTACTGTTCGGTGAAAATTGCAGCCAAATATAGAAGTTGGCGCACCAAGCGGCGAGTTATATACATGGTGACAATAACTTGGATAATACCAGCCTTACTATTTTTCATATCCATTTTTGGATGGGAACATTTCACGGGTAAACGTGACCTGTTACCCGGCCAATGTGCTGTGCAGTTTCTTAAGGATCCTGTATTTAATACAGCCCTGATAATAGGTTACTATTGGACGACCCTGATAGTTTTGTTCGTGCTGTATGGTGGCATTTATAAAACAGCCTACGAAATGCAGAAACGAAGCGAAGCTAAACAGCGTAAAATGCAATCTATGGTGGCTTTAAGTGCGGGCGCCATGTCCGGCATGGCTGGCCATGCCGCTGGCATAGGTGTCATAGAGGAAAAGATACTCAAAACCAAAGTAGAAATGGCAGGTTGCCAAAACACAGAAGCTGGTGATATGGTTAAACGATACAGCGGTTCAGGTCAATCGAATCCTTTGGCCCAAGCGGCCGAAATCATTAATAGCGCTTTAGTGGAAGCAGTCAATGAACAACGACGTATATCTGATGCCAAAGGAAATAAAGAATCAAAACCAGATTCGGGAGAAGTAGAAAAGAGTGAACGTTCTAGCAGTCCAGCTTTCGATTCGGATGAAGAGTCCTCTGTCAATCAGGTGCAACAGTTTATGAATCAACAAAAGTTGGCCAATTTGCGCAAACGATCTTCCATAGGTTTGGTGTTCGGAGCCCAGGCAGCCTTAATAGCCACACGCAATAAAGGTTTGTGTACTCCCACCTCCAAATCCAGTGAAGCAATGCCTATGTCTTCTGGAGCCAATTCTCCCCACCAAAGCCACAAACTAGAGAGGGCACAAAGCAAGGAGGAAATTAGTCGCCAAGTTCCGGCGGAGAAAACTAAAATAACCTCTTGTGCTACTCTCTCCCAAATCGTTGAAACCGAACGTAAACCCAGTATAGTAGCAGCTACTATTAAACCAGATGACAATTCACCCCTTTCTCCTGTCAATTTGGATCCCATTGATGTACCCCGTGAACAAGTGCAACACAGCCTTGTCCAAGCTATATTACCTCCCCCAGAACAATTCCAGTGTGCTTCTCTATTTTCCGACTGCTCGGAAAATCCTTTTGGGGATCGCAGTAGCAACAGTGAACTCCAACTTACTTATGACATGATGACAAATAATTCCGAAATACGCTACATGGATGAAAGCTCCATACTCTTACCTTCACCCACAACAAACGATGTCAGTCAGAGCAGCTCCAATCAACTCCCCATAAACCAAAACAAACACCCATCAATAAAACAAATCACAAGTGCCGGCTCTCCTTTGCGTGCCAATCAAATTGCCAGTAGTCCTACGCTGCTTTCACAGGCTTTGCAAAAAGCCCAACAGCAACAGGAGCAACAACAACAACAGCAAATGTCACAACCTCCTCCACAATCACAACTACTACCACCACCACCAAGTTCCAATAATAACAATAATGCACAAGGTGATTCCCTTACCCTTATTTCCACCGACATCTATTTTGCTCCCAGTTTTGAAAGCCAACAGCAAGATGTTGAAATTGAAAAACAATTACTCGTTTCCTATACAGGTTTAGAAGACTTTGAGAAGATACGCCGCGAAAGCTGCATAGATCTCATGATACTTCCACATACAGCCAAACTAATCGAAGAGGAAACCCAAGTCAGGCGTAGCTCCAGCCCACCCTCAGCCGGCTGTATGCCCAGCAATGGTGCAGCAAAGCAAACTAAAACTGCCATTAAAACGGAAGCGGCAACACCAACTACAACTATTAACAACAGTGGTCTACACAAAAGTCTCGATAAAATTGAGGAACGAGAGACCTCCGACACTACCAACAAAATTGCCTCCACCTCGGGAACCACTAGCTCGGCTTCGACAGGTTTACAAAATACTTCGGCCGGCCCAGAGACTCAAAAATCCAAGCAGCAGTCTGGCTCTGTGAAGTCTCAAAAGAAGTCAACGACAACTACGACTAACACCAATCGCAGTTCCAGCAAACGGGCCTTTATACACTCCATAGGTAAACACTTTAAAAGTAAAAAAGCCACCATACCCCTGGTCATAGGAGTGGGTAGGCAGAAGTCAAAATCCGAAAATCGAGCACGCAAAGCATTTCGTACCATTTCCTTTATACTGGGTTGCTTTGTGGCCTGTTGGACACCCTATCATGTGTTGGCACTGGTCGAGGGTTTCTGTCGCAATCCCCCTTGCACCAATGAGCACCTGTACATGTTCTCGTACTTCCTGTGCTATGCGAACAGTCCCATGAATCCCTTCTGTTATGCTTTAGCCAATCAACAATTTAAAAAGACATTTACAAGGATACTTAAGGGCGATTGGCATATGACTTAATTGTTAATAATAATAATATTAATACAAATCCAGAAATACTCGTATATATGTACATACATACATACAAATTCACATATACTAGAAGGGTTTATCTTTTGGAAATTTTTGAAGGAGTTAGCTTCAGATTATTGGGGCACTTTACATAATAGTTTAATTATGAAAACTTAGTTCAAAGCTGATAATGTTAATCCATGACCTATGGCCTTTAAAGTTGGGTAATATGTTGTTCAGACATGCATATTTAATTGAAATTTTTAATTAACGCCCTAATTGATTCATTATCAGTTAATTGTTCTAATAATTGTTAAAATTAAAAATACAACCCTGTGACAAGTAATAACTAAAATGGCAGTTGTTTCGCCTTTAAATTAATAAAGAATATTTTTAGGCTGAAAATTATAATATTAAAACAAAATAAATGTATAACTGGCATTTTTAATTAAATTAGCAATATTGAGCATGTGTGAACACTTTATAATTAACCAATAATTGAATAATTAAAAATTCATGTCTGAACACCATATAATGCATTTACAAGAGAAAATTTATTTTCAGTTTCAGTTTCAGAGCCGATTCAGCATGGTTTAACATTATACGGTTTGTGTTAAATTTCCAAAATTAAACTATGATATCGAGTGGCACCATATTTCAAACCTCACTGCTACAAATTCGAAAAAGAACACCCTAATTTATAACCTAACACACACATTTATACTTATGTTGGTACATATACAGAAACACTTGATAAATGAATTGCAATTGAAATGCTGCTACTCACAACTCGCAACTTGTTATTTGTGTTGTAATTTGAAGCTGTAGACAGTAAAAGGTTTTTCATCTGTAATTTATTTTACACTCAATTACACATACATAGCTGTGTGTATGATACACACACACACACATAACATTTTTACACTTGGAAAATATTTATATTTAAGTATACATACATATAATTATTATAAAATTTAAATTTTAGTAGCAAAGTTATTTATTTACCTACTTTTAATTAATTTTTATTTTTTATTAAAAAAAAAATAAATAACAAAACCCAAAACACAAAACATCAAGTAAAATATGTACCAGTAATATTAATAAAGAGATTCTAGTTGTTAAGAGAAAGTTAAGAAAGATATAATAAATATTTATATCTAATCAACAAATGAAAAAAAAAAACACACACACTATCTATAATTAAACATGACGGAAAGGAGACTGTTTTTACCCAAGTATTTTCCAACTCACTCATCATTTCATTATTTATTTCATTTTTCTAATTTTCAAAATAAAGAAAATGAAATTAAACTAACGGTTGAATACACAATTCTTGTGGGCCCCTAGAATTGTGCTACAAATCGTGTTATAATATGTTTTTATAACGCAACAACTAGAAAATACTTTGCTAAAAACGGTCAAGAGGAAAGAAAATAATTATAACAATAAAAAAATACTAAAATTAAATGATAAAAAAAAATCCAACAATTTTTACACAAATACAGCCACAAACACTCAAACACTTAAACGTAAACTGTGAAACAGGTCAATTCGTATTAAAACAAAAATGTCTATTAGTTTTTATTTCCTTTTGTCAGTTGAACACTTTTTCTATTCTGCTTGCTTTAGAGTAGAAATGCAAACAGCTGAGTGCAGAAAAATATCAGATTTTTTCCTAATTAAATTATTTAATAACTTTCATGAATGTCTTCCATTTTAATTTGCAATAAAACCCTAAATTTGTTGTCTTTTTATGAAAAACAATTGATTTCTTTTCATATCCAAATTTTTATCAAAAATATTACAAGAACTTCATTTCTTAATGTACATTAATTATGTCCAGAAAAAAATTGCATACTTTTGGGCATTTAAAAATTAAATTTAATAAGTTAATTTGTAGTATTTTTTATTTTTTTTTTTATTCCAATATGTCTGCTATTTTTCGCCATACAATTGTATGTACTTTAAAACCCACTGATTTTTCTACATAAGTATAACTTTATGTACCAAACTTGTTTCTTTGCATATAATGGATAACACCAAAATAAATAAAATAATAATTTAAATTAAAAAAATTAATAATAAACATTAAAAATTGAAATAAATAATAATAAAAATTAAAATTTTAAAAAAAAATAATAATAATAATAAATTAAAAAAGAAAAATAATAATAATAGATAAAAATTAAAAAAAAGAATGATAGTAATAAAAATTAAAAAAATAATAATATTAATAATTCTTGAAAATTGCTTGAAAAAACAATTTATAGAATATAAAAAAAGGTCGAATAAAAGAACTAAATAATTATTAATAATAAATAATATTAAAAATAAAAATTAAAAAAATAATAATATTTATAATGATAAATAAAATTAAAAAATAATAATAATAATAAAAATTAAAAAAAATAATACTAATAAAAATTAAAAAAAAATAATAATAAAAATTAAAAAAAAAATAATAATAATAAAAATTAAAAATTAAAAAAAAATTATAATAATAATAATAAAAATTAAAAATTAAAATAACAATAATAAAAAATAAAAATAATTATAATATTAATAGAAAACGTATTTATACATTTACAAAGATATTTAAAATTATATAGAAAAAATTTAAATAATAAAGAAAATATTTAGCATAAATGTTTGTATCAATGTAAAGTTTAGGTTTACATATCATCATTTAAAATTATCAACTAACAAGAGCATCATTATCAACAATATTATTTCACGTTTTATACTCGTAGAAACAGCAACGGAAATCATGGCTGACTGGACAGATGCAAGGATAAATAGATAATAGGGTTGGTCGTTGCATTGGAAGAATAAAATATGTTGAATATTCAAATAATCATAGCATTTAAGTTTTAAAAAAAATCAAATTTTAGACAATAACTATCAAATACATAAATTAAACAAAATATAAGACAAAAACAGAAATTTAAATATAAACATACATACATACATAATTGCATAAATATATAAAAATCAAATAAACTTGATATTTATAATATATAATATACATATATATATATAAATATATATTCAATACATATACGACTTAATACACATACATATGTATGTCTGTATGTATGTTTACACATACAGATACTTAACGTTTGTTTAATAAGCTTTTTATACTTTATACAATTAAAATACTTTTAGTTCATTGCCTCAACAGTTCAATTCAAAAATTCTTGCTAACACAACAAAGTTAGTCAATACCAAAAAGCATTTTTCTGTTGAATAAATTACAATTTTTAAAATGTAAATAAATTACAATTTAAAATGTCTCAATTAATGCTAGACAACGTTTTCATACTCTGTTACAATTATACATACACACTTACAGTCAGAGTCAAAATTTAGTATACAGCACGCTTTTTCTATGAAGCAAAATAATTTTATTATAATAAGAAATTTAGTGAAATTACAATTTAATTCAAGGTTTAATGATTTCTTATTTAAAAAAATTAATATTAATATTGATGTAATGGAAATTTTGTGGAAAGAAGAAATAAGTACCTGAGCGAATCAATCAAAAATTAGTATACCTATGCAGTTGAAATATCACGCCCTATTTTATATTACCAAAATCCAAAAATTTAAATTTAATATTTTGTTGGTCCTCAGTTTAGTTTAATTACAGCCTCTAATCGCCTTTTCATGGAACTTACAAGAGGTTGAGTCTCTTGTCCCACTCTTTAAATGAAATGCTTCTTTTTCTGCTGTTCCTGTCTAAAATTTCCAATTAGGTTTGTAGATTGCGGAGTTGAATTTCATTGCCAATAGCCACTTCTTGACAATTCTGGCAGTGTGTTTTAGGTCGTTTTCTTACTGAAAGACCCATATTCAAATAGTCCTTTAAAATTTGTAAATAGTCTAGGCTATCATTGTACTTTCAATAAATACAATATCAACCGGTCCTGCAGCTTACATTACATACCCCAAATCATTAAAGACCCACCGCCGTATTTTACTGTATCACTTAGGTTTCTTGTTACCCAGACCTTTCTCCTTGATTTTGAGCCAAAAAAAACTCAAATTTACTCTCATCGCTAAATATAACATTATTCCAGAAAGTTTAGTACATTTTACTGCAGAAATATCCAGGTTTTATCTAAGCACTCCTCCATGGTCATTCAGCTGTCTTCTAATTGTCAATGTGCTTATTGCGTCACCGCGTGTCTTGTTAATGTCTTCAGATTTTTTTTAACTGCCTTAGACTTTGGAGTTTTCTTAACCTCTCTGATTATTTTGCGCATATCATTATCAGTTACTTTTTAAACAATTACTTCTTAACAAACTTTTAATTTTTTGTTCTTAATGTACAAAATTATTTTTTCAAAAAAAATTTCGATTCGTCGTAGGTCAAAAAATTTAAATTTTAAACTGTAAGAATCTCTTAAACTGCAAAAGCTAAGACTTTGTGGTGGAAGTTAACTAGATTGTTTATTAGATTGCATATTTAGTACAATATTTTAGTTTAAAGTCATAAAATTGAAATGATTTTATGTGTTCCCCGACTTTAAAGTCCTGTCACCGATATTCTTGCGTCTTGATATTATATAAACCACAATTTCTAAACTTAATCTCGATCGGTAAATAATTTAATTTAAATATGAAACACTGTCATAAACGCGACTAAAACCCACTAAGGTTGATTCCTACGGATAATTTGTTTTGAACAAATTTAACAATTGATTCAATGTGTTAAATAACAATTTTTTTTCTTCCACAAATGTTTGTTGGAATATGTTTTCCCAAATCTTCCAAAGAATATAATCTATTGTAAAATATCATTCAAAACATTTATAAACAAACTATTTATCTCATAATTTTCAGAAAAACTCATCAAAAAACGGTTTTTGCCAAAACTCTTCCAAAAATTTTATAATTATTAAAATTTTTATGCATTTTTGGAAAGAACACACAATTTTCTACACATTGTTATATAATATGAATTCAAAATCTACATTTCTATACTGCATTATCTTACACGGAGTTAACAATAAAGTTAAATACAGCGAGTTGTCTACCTTGAGGCCATTTAATTAATTGATTAATTAATTTTAACAAACCCATGTCTGTCAGGTGTCTTTTGGCCTTTGAAAAATTATTATATTAACTTCCCTATATATGAAATATATAAGGATCCAGGATATAAAGTATTTATAGAGAGGCAACTAAATATTGTATAAATTATATGTAAACTTTCTTTAAACATTTTTACCCTTATTTCATCAACACGTTAGTTTAGACTTTCATTAAACTTAATTTTAACACACATATAAAATTTTTATTTAACTAATATTCCTAGTGCAAATACCAAATGTCAATTAATGTTTTACAAACATTTTACTTTTAAGAAACTTCTTTCTTATTTAACTCTACCACCAATCATTTACACGTGTACTTATATACAATAAATATGTATATACATATGTATATAAATATACACTTACATGTGTGTTTATTCATATTCATGTATGTATAATATGTTTGTATATGTATTATATTATATATCAAAATTATGTAATTTCATTATACATAGTATATAATTATATAAAGTAATGAATATGAAATAAGTATATTTACTAGAATTTAATAGAATGATTTAAATATTAACAAGAAAAAAAATTATTATAAATTATAACAATTTAAATAAATTAAATTGTATTTAAAATCTATGATGACATGTACTTGTATATAAATGAAACAAAACAAAAACAAAAATGCAACAAAAATACTTAATGACAAATACAACAATAAAAATACTTATAAATTCTAAACTTGTACAAAATTTATTACAGATAGCAAGAGCAAGATGCAGCCAGACAGTAGTAATTTAAATTAATTTTAATTTCTTTACAGCTTTAAAGATATTTTATTGATGCATTAATACACTTAAGCCTAAAAGTATTCTATAGTTTCTAATAAATACTGAACACATTCGCCACAGCAGGCTACCGATTACAATACATATGTATTTGAAAATAAAATACGTTTATATGTGAATGATTATGTTGACGACAGCAGCGCAAAATAATCATTCAGACATTTTGGAATTAAAACAATAGTCAGAGATATATGTATGACAAGTTATACCAGCAGAATTTGCATTTTGTTAAAATGCTTGCAGAAATCCTACAATTTATACAATGGGCTGTGTGAATAAAAAGGTAGTTTTTACTATACATATGGGTATTTCCATGAAATGGTCCACCGTGACTTAAAAAATCACAATGCTCGCATAATTTTTTTTTTAAGGAAAAAAATAAATTAGATTAATTGTAGTATATTTTTATTTTTCATTTTTGAATAAAAGTTTAATTTTTTTATAAAAAAAAAAATATATATACATACATATATGTATATAAAATTACTAAAATATGTATGAAAGTAAAAATTGTCACGAGCGTAATCAACAAATTATTTTTTTCTTAGCAAATTTATGCATAGTTGTTTTTGAACAAAGCATGATTATAAAGGTCCATTATTAACCTTTATAAAAACATTTTTTCCGAAATAAAAATTTCCTACAATTCGCTTAATTTCTTACGGCTCTAAAAGGCACTTCCTTTTTTTGTCACGTGCGTAAGTCAAATTTGATTGCATGGAACTTGGGTACCCAGTGCTCAATTTTCCAATATATATACTTTTTGAAATGTCTCATCACATACGATTCTATAATTCCATTCTAAAATTCCAATCCATTTCCATTTAAACGTGTACAAATGTCGCGTGCATAACCATGGAAACACCCATATATTAATAAGTACTAGTACTAGCTTTTACTTATTGGTACTAGCTATGCTGAAAAGTTTAAACTACAAAAAGTGTGAATAAATCTTTGCTAGTACTACGTAGCTAGTACTGAAAAGTGACAAAAATTCACTTTACGACTAATTAACCAAAAATAAAATTATTTTTAGCACTGCAATGACCTGCTTACAAAAATCTAAGTTAAAACTAGTTACTTTAAGTATTTACTAGTTTTTAATCACACCTGTTTGCAGTAAATGCTGGAAAAACTAGCTTGTGCTAGACTGAAAAAAGTACTAGCTTTAACTGAAAATTTTATTCACCTCAAAACTAGTTTAAACTTAAAATTTGATAGTTTTAGCTAGAACTACATTTTTATTCACACACATCAATTATAAATGTTTATTGGGATATTTATATTTCCTATTTACAAATCTAAAACAGTTGTTATTGCCACACAATATAATTCATATTTAATAGTTTTATTCACAGTTTTAATTGCCACATAATGTAATTTATATTACATATATAGTTTTATATAATAATAAAATGTAATACTTTTCTTAAAGCCAGCCGTTAATGGAAAAGTTTCACTTCCTTCGAAAATTCAACCCTTCGTCATTCATTTAAAATATTATACTGTGTCAACACTTTCGGTAAATAATACAAATATTACTACTAATACTTAACCATCAACATGTAAATATTAATATAGTATTTTTTTTTAGCAAAACATTCTATAGCTGTAAAGGGTGATTTTTTAGCTATTATCTTTTTGGCAACACAGGTTTAAACAGCTGACGCACGTTTCGTGTTTTGTTTCACTGTCAAACATCTTCAGTTTGGTCTATAATTTAACCATGAATACGTGCTCTGTTAAGAAAGTTCATCGCGTGCTTCTTTGTGTGCAGCGACGAAGCTCATTTTTGTCTCAATGGGTACGTAAATAAGCAGAATTTTCGATTTTGGAGTGAATATCAGCCAGAAGCATTGCAAGAGCTACCAATGCATCCAGAAAAAGGCCCAGTTTGGTGCGGTTTATGGGCTGGTGGCATTATTGGACCGTATTTCTTCAAAGATGATGTGAATCGTAACGTAACTGTGAAGGGTGAGCGCTACCGTGAGATGATATCCAACTTTTTTTTGCCCAAAATGCAAGAGCTTGACTTGCATGACATGTGGTTTCAACAAGACGGTGCCACATGCCACACAGCACGCGCAACAATGGACTTATTGAGAGGCGAGTTCGGTGAACATTTTATTTCACGTTCGTGATCGGTCAATCGTGCGCCCGCTTCAATTGACGCATTTGAAGACAACATTAAAGCATTTATTTATTCGTGAGATACCGGCCGAAGCGGATGGACCATTCAAGGCGCAGTCAAGGTCAACATTTGCATGAAATAATCTTCAAACATTAAATTATATGGACCGTACTATCGATATGTGTGTGAAGTTAGCTCCGTCAGTTAGCTCCGTTTTTAACATTACCTATGTTAATGTATAAATTAACATACTTACTACTCATCGACTGTAAAGTTAACAGAGCTGCATTTTTTCATCTCAGTTATCATTTTATTATTAAAAACTAACAAAAAACGTCAGTACCGATTATTCAGATAATATATAGAAACTTTTAGATATTAAATAAAAATAAATTTTTTATGAAGAGTAACTGATTGTACAGAATTGTCTTAGTAAAAAAGTGGTACATGAAAATGTTCAAAAAACTACCAAAACTAGAAATTGTGCTCGATCTGTGCTATATAGGGTGGAAAGCCATCACTACATAGATATCAGAACTGTATAGCTTATATTCAGAATGTATATCAGATCAGAGATATATAATTTTCAATATGGAGAAATTTAACATTTTGCCAAAAGTGGTATATGAAAATGTTCAAAAAACTACCAAAACTAGAAATTGTGCTCGATCTATGCTATATAGGGTGGAAAGCCATCACTTCAGAGATATCAGAACTGTATAGGTTATATTCAGAATGTATATCAGATCGGAGATATATAATTTTCAAAATGGAGAAATTTAACATTTTGCCAAAAGTGGTATATGAAAATGTTCAAAAAACTACCAAAACTAGAAATTGTGCTCGATCTATGCTATATAGGGTGGAAACCCATCACCACAGACATATCAGAACTGTATAGCTTATATTCAGAATGTATATCAGATCAGAGATATATAATTTTCAATATGGAGAAATTTAACATTTTGCCAAAAGTGGTATATGAAAATGTTCAAAAAACTACCAAAACTAGAAATTGTGCTCGATCTATGCTATATAGGGTGGAAAGCCATCACTTCAGAGATATCAGAACTGTATAGGTTATATTCAGAATGTATATCAGATCGGAGATATATAATTTTCAAAATGGAGAAATTTAACATTTTGCCAAAAGTGGTATATGAAAATGTTCAAAAAACTACCAAAACTAGAAATTGTGCTCGATCTGTGCTATATAGGGTGGAAACCCATCACCACAGAGATATCAGAACTGTATAGCTTATAGTCAGAATGTATATCAGATCGGAGATATATAATTTTCAAAATGGAGAAATTTAACATTTTGCCAAAAGTGGTATATGAAAATGTTCAAAAAACTACCAAAACTAGAAATTGTGCTCGATCTATGCTATATAGGGTGTAAAGCCATCACTACAGAGATATCAGAACTGTATAGCTTATATTCAGAATGTATATCAGATCGGAGATATATAATTTTCAAAATGGAGAAATTTAACATTTTGCCAAAAGTGGTATATGAAAATGTTCAAAAAACTACCAAAACTAGAAATTGTGCTCGATCTGTGCTATATAGGGTGGAAACCCATTACCACAGAGATATCAGAACTGTATAGCTTATATTCAGAATGTATATCAGATCGGAGATATATAATTTTCAAAATGGAGAAATTCAACATTTTGCCAAAAGTGGTATATGAAAATGTTCAAAAAACTACCAAAACTAGAAATTGTGCTCGATCTGTGCTATATAGGGTGGAAACCCATTACCACAGAGATATCAGAACTGTATAGTTTATAGTCAGAATGTATATCAGATCGGAGATATATAATTTTCAATATGGAGAAATTTAACATTTTGCCAAAAGTGGTATATGAAAATGTTCAAAAAACTACCAAAACTAGAAATTGTGCTCGATCTATGCTATATAGGGTGGCAAGCCATCACTTCAGAGATATCAGAACTGTATAGCTTATATTCAGAATGTATATCAGATCGGAGATATATAATTTTCAAAATGGAGAAATTTAACATTTTGCCAAAAGTGGTATATGAAAATGTTCAAAAAACTACCAAAACTAGAAATTGTGCTCGATCTATGCTATATAGGGTGGAAAGCCATCACTTCAGAGATATCAGAACTGTATAGGTTATATTCAGAATGTATATCAGATCGGAGATATATAATTTTCAAAATGGAGAAATTTAACATTTTGCCAAAAGTGGTATATGAAAATGTTCAAAAAACTACCAAAACTAGAAATTGTGCTCGATCTATGCTATATAGGGTGGAAACCCATCACCACAGACATATCAGAACTGTATAGCTTATATTCAGAATGTATATCAGATCAGAGATATATAATTTTCAATATGGAGAAATTTAACATTTTGCCAAAAGTGGTATATGAAAATGTTCAAAAAACTACCAAAACTAGAAATTGTGCTCGATCTATGCTATATAGGGTGGAAAGCCATCACTTCAGAGATATCAGAACTGTATAGGTTATATTCAGAATGTATATCAGATCGGAGATATATAATTTTCAAAATGGAGAAATTTAACATTTTGCCAAAAGTGGTATATGAAAATGTTCAAAAAACTACCAAAACTAGAAATTGTGCTCGATCTATGCTATATAGGGTGGAAACCCATCACCACAGACATATCAGAACTGTATAGCTTATATTCAGAATGTATATCAGATCAGAGATATATAATTTTCAATATGGAGAAATTTAACATTTTGCCAAAAGTGGTATATGAAAATGTTCAAAAAACTACCAAAACTAGAAATTGTGCTCGATCTATGCTATATAGGGTGGAAAGCCATCACTTCAGAGATATCAGAACTGTATAGGTTATATTCAGAATGTATATCAGATCGGAGATATATAATTTTCAAAATGGAGAAATTTAACATTTTGCCAAAAGTGGTATATGAAAATGTTCAAAAAACTACCAAAACTAGAAATTGTGCTCGATCTATGCTATATAGGGTGGAAACCCATCACCACAGACATATCAGAACTGTATAGCTTATATTCAGAATGTATATCAGATCAGAGATATATAATTTTCAATATGGAGAAATTTAACATTTTGCCAAAAGTGGTATATGAAAATGTTCAAAAAACTACCAAAACTAGAAATTGTGCTCGATCTATGCTATATAGGGTGGAAAGCCATCACTTCAGAGATATCAGAACTGTATAGGTTATATTCAGAATGTATATCAGATCGGAGATATATAATTTTCAAAATGGAGAAATTTAACATTTTGCCAAAAGTGGTATATGAAAATGTTCAAAAAACTACCAAAACTAGAAATTGTGCTCGATCTGTGCTATATAGGGTGGAAACCCATCACTTCAGAGATATCAGAACTGTATAGGTTATATTCAGAATGTATATCAGATCGCAGATATATAATTTTCAAAATGGAGAAATTTAACATTTTGCCAAAAGTGGTATATGAAAATGTTCAAAAAACTACCAAAACTAGAAATTGTGCTCGATCTATGCTATATAGGGTGGAAAGCCATCACTTCAGAGATATCAGAACTGTATAGGTTATATTCAGAATGTATATCAGATCGGAGATATATAATTTTCAAAATGGAGAAATTTAACATTTTGCCAAAAGTGGTATATGAAAATGTTCAAAAAACTACCAAAACTAGAAATTGTGCTCGATCTATGCTATATAGGGTGGAAACCCATCACCACAGACATATCAGAACTGTATAGCTTATATTCAGAATGTATATCAGATCAGAGATATATAATTTTCAATATGGAGAAATTTAACATTTTGCCAAAAGTGGTATATGAAAATGTTCAAAAAACTACCAAAACTAGAAATTGTGCTCGATCTATGCTATATAGGGTGGAAACCCATCACCACAGACATATCAGAACTGTATAGCTTATATTCAGAATGTATATCAGATCAGAGATATATAATTTTCAATATGGAGAAATTTAACATTTTGCCAAAAGTGGTATATGAAAATGTTCAAAAAACTACCAAAACTAGAAATTGTGCTCGATCTATGCTATATAGGGTGGAAAGCCATCACTTCAGAGATATCAGAACTGTATAGGTTATATTCAGAATGTATATCAGATCGGAGATATATAATTTTCAAAATGGAGAAATTTAACATTTTGCCAAAAGTGGTATATGAAAATGTTCAAAAAACTACCAAAACTAGAAATTGTGCTCGATCTATGCTATATAGGGTGGAAACCCATCACCACAGACATATCAGAACTGTATAGCTTATATTCAGAATGTATATCAGATCAGAGATATATAATTTTCAATATGGAGAAATTTAACATTTTGCCAAAAGTGGTATATGAAAATGTTCAAAAAACTACCAAAACTAGAAATTGTGCTCGATCTATGCTATATAGGGTGGAAACCCATCACCACAGACATATCAGAACTGTATAGCTTATATTCAGAATGTATATCAGATCAGAGATATATAATTTTCAATATGGAGAAATTTAACATTTTGCCAAAAGTGGTATATGAAAATGTTCAAAAAACTACCAAAACTAGAAATTGTGCTCGATCTATGCTATATAGGGTGGAAAGCCATCACTTCAGAGATATCAGAACTGTATAGGTTATATTCAGAATGTATATCAGATCGGAGATATATAATTTTCAAAATGGAGAAATTTAACATTTTGCCAAAAGTGGTATATGAAAATGTTCAAAAAACTACCAAAACTAGAAATTGTGCTCGATCTATGCTATATAGGGTGGAAACCCATCACCACAGACATATCAGAACTGTATAGCTTATATTCAGAATGTATATCAGATCAGAGATATATAATTTTCAATATGGAGAAATTTAACATTTTGCCAAAAGTGGTATATGAAAATGTTCAAAAAACTACCAAAACTAGAAATTGTGCTCGATCTATGCTATATAGGGTGGAAAGCCATCACTTCAGAGATATCAGAACTGTATAGGTTATATTCAGAATGTATATCAGATCGGAGATATATAATTTTCAAAATGGAGAAATTTAACATTTTGCCAAAAGTGGTATATGAAAATGTTCAAAAAACTACCAAAACTAGAAATTGTGCTCGATCTATGCTATATAGGGTGGAAACCCATCACCACAGACATATCAGAACTGTATAGCTTATATTCAGAATGTATATCAGATCAGAGATATATAATTTTCAATATGGAGAAATTTAACATTTTGCCAAAAGTGGTATATGAAAATGTTCAAAAAACTACCAAAACTAGAAATTGTGCTCGATCTATGCTATATAGGGTGGAAAGCCATCACTTCAGAGATATCAGAACTGTATAGGTTATATTCAGAATGTATATCAGATCGGAGATATATAATTTTCAAAATGGAGAAATTTAACATTTTGCCAAAAGTGGTATATGAAAATGTTCAAAAAACTACCAAAACTAGAAATTGTGCTCGATCTATGCTATATAGGGTGGAAACCCATCACCACAGACATATCAGAACTGTATAGCTTATATTCAGAATGTATATCAGATCAGAGATATATAATTTTCAATATGGAGAAATTTAACATTTTGCCAAAAGTGGTATATGAAAATGTTCAAAAAACTACCAAAACTAGAAATTGTGCTCGATCTATGCTATATAGGGTGGAAACCCATCACCACAGACATATCAGAACTGTATAGCTTATATTCAGAATGTATATCAGATCAGAGATATATAATTTTCAATATGGAGAAATTTAACATTTTGCCAAAAGTGGTATATGAAAATGTTCAAAAAACTACCAAAACTAGAAATTGTGCTCGATCTATGCTATATAGGGTGGAAAGCCATCACTTCAGAGATATCAGAACTGTATAGGTTATATTCAGAATGTATATCAGATCGGAGATATATAATTTTCAAAATGGAGAAATTTAACATTTTGCCAAAAGTGGTATATGAAAATGTTCAAAAAACTACCAAAACTAGAAATTGTGCTCGATCTATGCTATATAGGGTGGAAACCCATCACCACAGACATATCAGAACTGTATAGCTTATATTCAGAATGTATATCAGATCAGAGATATATAATTTTCAATATGGAGAAATTTAACATTTTGCCAAAAGTGGTATATGAAAATGTTCAAAAAACTACCAAAACTAGAAATTGTGCTCGATCTATGCTATATAGGGTGGAAAGCCATCACTTCAGAGATATCAGAACTGTATAGGTTATATTCAGAATGTATATCAGATCGGAGATATATAATTTTCAAAATGGAGAAATTTAACATTTTGCCAAAAGTGGTATATGAAAATGTTCAAAAAACTACCAAAACTAGAAATTGTGCTCGATCTGTGCTATATAGGGTGGAAACCCATTACCACAGAGATATCAGAACTGTATAGTTTATAGTCAGAATGTATATCAGATCGGAGATATATAATTTTCAATATGGAGAAATTTAACATTTTGCCAAAAGTGGTATATGAAAATGTTCAAAAAACTACCAAAACTAGAAATTGTGCTCGATCTATGCTATATAAGGTGGAAAGCCATCACTTCAGAGATATCAGAACTGTATAGCTTATATTCAGAATGTATATCAGATCGGAGATATATAATTTTCAAAATGGAGAAATTTAACATTTTGCCAAAAGTGGTATATGAAAATGTTCAAAAAACTACCAAAACTAGAAATTGTGCTCGATCTATGCTATATAGGGTGGAAAGCCATCACTTCAGAGATATCAGAACTGTATAGGTTATATTCAGAATGTATATCAGATCGGAGATATATAATTTTCAAAATGGAGAAATTTAACATTTTGCCAAAAGTGGTATATGAAAATGTTCAAAAAACTACCAAAACTAGAAATTGTGCTCGATCTATGCTATATAGGGTGGAAAGCCATCACTTCAGAGATATCAGAACTGTATAGGTTATATTCAGAATGTATATCAGATCGGAGATATATAATTTTCAAAATGGAGAAATTTAACATTTTGCCAAAAGTGGTATATGAAAATGTTCAAAAAACTACCAAAACTAGAAATTGTGCTCGATCTGTGCTATATAGGGTGGAAACCCATTACCACAAAGATATCAGAACTGTATAGCTTATATTCAGAATGTATATCAGATCGGAGATATATAATTTTCAAAATGGAGAAATTTAACATTTTGCCAAAAGTGGGATATGAAAATGTTCAAAAAACTACCAAAACTAGAAATTGTGCTCGATCTGTGCTATATAGGGTGGAAACCCATTACCACAGAGATATCAGAACTGTATAGGTTATATTCAGAATGTATATCAGATCGCAGATATATAATTTTCAAAATGGAGAAATTTAACATTTTGCCAAAAGTGGTATATGAAAATGTTCAAAAAACTAGAAATTGTGCTCGATCTGTGCTATATAGGGTGGAAACCCATCACCACAGAGATATCAGAACTGTATAGCTTATATTCAGAATGTATATCAGATCAGAGATATATAATTTTCAAAATGGAGAAATTTAACATTTTGCCAAAAGTGGTATATGAAAATGTTCAAAAAACTACCAAAACTAGAAATTGTGCTCGATCTATGCTATATAGGGTGGAAAGCCATCACTTCAGAGATATCAGAACTGTATAGGTTATATTCAGAATGTATATCAGATCGGAGATATATAATTTTCAAAATGGAGAAATTTAACATTTTGCCAAAAGTGGTATATGAAAATGTTCAAAAAACTACCAAAACTAGAAATTGTGCTCGATCTGTGCTATATAGGGTGGAAACCCATCACCACAGAGATATCAGAACTGTATAGCTTATATTCAGAATGTATATCAGATCGGAGATATATAATTTTCAAAATGGAGAAATTTAACATTTTGCCAAAAGTGGTATATGAAAATGTTCAAAAAACTACCAAAACTAGAAATTGTGCTCGATCTATGCTATATAGGGTGGAAAGCCATCACTTCAGAGATATCAGAACTGTATAGCTTATATTCAGAATGTATATCAGATCGGAGATATATAATTTTCAAAATGGAGAAATTTAACATTTTGCCAAAAGTGGTATATGAAAATGTTCAAAAAACTACCAAAACTAGAAATTGTGCTCGATCTATGCTATATAGGGTGGAAACCCATTACCACAGAGATATCAGAACTGTATAGCTTATATTCAGAATGTATATCAGATCGGAGATATATAATTTTCAAAATGGAGAAATTTAACATTTTGCCAAAAGTGGTATATGAAAATGTTCAAAAAACTACCAAAACTAGAAATTGTGCTCGATCTGTGCTATATAGGGTGGAAACCCATTACCACAGAGATATCAGAACTGTATAGTTTATAGTCAGAATGTATATCAGATCGGAGATATATAATTTTCAATATGGAGAAATTTAACATTTTGCCAAAAGTGGTATATGAAAATGTTCAAAAAACTACCAAAACTAGAAATTGTGCTCGATCTATGCTATATAGGGTGGAAAGCCATCACTTCAGAGATATCAGAACTGTATAGGTTATATTCAGAATGTATATCAGATCGGAGATATATAATTTTCAAAATGGAGAAATTTAACATTTTGCCAAAAGTGGTATATGAAAATGTTCAAAAAACTACCAAAACTAGAAATTGTGCTCGATCTATGCTATATAAGGTGGAAAGCCATCACTTCAGAGATATCAGAACTGTATAGCTTATATTCAGAATGTATATCAGATCGGAGATATATAATTTTCAAAATGGAGAAATTTAACATTTTGCCAAAAGTGGTATATGAAAATGTTCAAAAAACTACCAAAACTAGAAATTGTGCTCGATCTATGCTATATAGGGTGGAAAGCCATCACTTCAGAGATATCAGAACTGTATAGGTTATATTCAGAATGTATATCAGATCGGAGATATATAATTTTCAAAATGGAGAAATTTAACATTTTGCCAAAAGTGGTATATGAAAATGTTCAAAAAACTACCAAAACTAGAAATTGTGCTCGATCTGTGCTATATAGGGTGGAAACCCATCACCACAGAGATATCAGAACTGTATAGCTTATAGTCAGAATGTATATCAGATCGGAGATATATAATTTTCAAAATGGAGAAATTTAACATTTTGCCAAAAGTGGTATATGAAAATGTTCAAAAAACTACCAAAACTAGAAATTGTGCTCGATCTATGCTATATAGGGTGTAAAGCCATCACTACAGAGATATCAGAACTGTATAGCTTATATTCAGAATGTATATCAGATCGGAGATATATAATTTTCAAAATGGAGAAATTTAACATTTTGCCAAAAGTGGTATATGAAAATGTTCAAAAAACTACCAAAACTAGAAATTGTGCTCGATCTGTGCTATATAGGGTGGAAACCCATTACCACACAGATATCAGAACTGTATAGCTTATATTCAGAATGTATATCAGATCGGAGATATATAATTTTCAAAATGGAGAAATTTAACATTTTGCCAAAAGTGGTATATGAAAATGTTCAAAAAACTACCAAAACTAGAAATTGTGCTCGATCTATGCTATATAGGGTGTAAAGCCATCACTACAGAGATATCAGAACTGTATAGCTTATATTCAGAATGTATATCAGATCGGAGATATATAATTTTCAAAATGGAGAAATTTAACATTTTGCCAAAAGTGGTATATGAAAATGTTCAAAAAACTACCAAAACTAGAAATTGTGCTCGATCTATGCTATATAGGGTGGAAAGCCATCACTTCAGAGATATCAGAACTGTATAGCTTATATTCAGAATGTATATCAGATCGGAGATATATAATTTTCAAAATGGAGAAATTTAACATTTTGCCAAAAGTGGTATATGAAAATGTTCAAAAAACTACCAAAACTAGAAATTGTGCTCGTGATGGCTTTCCACCCTATATAGCATAGATCGAGCACAATTTCTAGTTTTGGTAGTTTTTTGAACATTTTCATATACCACTTTTGGCAAAATGTTAAATTTCTCCATTTTGAAAATTATATATCTCCGATCTGATATACATTCTGAATATAAGCTATACAGTTCTGATATCTCTGAAGTGATGGCTTGCCACCCTATATAGCATAGATCGAGCACAATTTCTAGTTTTGGTAGTTTTTTGAACATTTTCATATACCACTTTTGGCAAAATGTTAAATTTCTCCATATTGAAAATTATATATCTCCGATCTGATATACATTCTGACTATAAACTATACAGTTCTGATATCTCTGTGGTAATGGGTTTCCACCCTATATAGCACAGATCGAGCACAATTTCTAGTTTTGGTAGTTTTTTGAACATTTTCATATACCACTTTTGGCAAAATGTTAAATTTCTCCATTTTGAAAATTATATATCTCCGATCTGATATACATTCTGAATATAAGCTATACAGTTCTGATATCTCTGTGGTAATGGGTTTCCACCCTATATAGCACAGATCGAGCACAATTTCTAGTTTTGGTAGTTTTTTGAACATTTTCATATACCACTTTTGGCAAAATGTTAAATTTCTCCATTTTGAAAATTATATATCTCCGATCTGATATACATTCTGAATATAAGCTATACAGTTCTGATATCTCTGTAGTGATGGCTTTACACCCTATATAGCATAGATCGAGCACAATTTCTAGTTTTGGTAGTTTTTTGAACATTTTCATATACCACTTTTGGCAAAATGTTAAATTTCTCCATTTTGAAAATTATATATCTCCGATCTGATATACATTCTGACTATAAGCTATACAGTTCTGATATCTCTGTGGTGATGGGTTTCCACCCTATATAGCACAGATCGAGCACAATTTCTAGTTTTGGTAGTTTTTTGAACATTTTCATATACCACTTTTGGCAAAATGTTAAATTTCTCCATTTTGAAAATTATATATCTCCGATCTGATATACATTCTGAATATAACCTATACAGTTCTGATATCTCTGAAGTGATGGCTTTCCACCCTATATAGCATAGATCGAGCACAATTTCTAGTTTTGGTAGTTTTTTGAACATTTTCATATACCACTTTTGGCAAAATGTTAAATTTCTCCATATTGAAAATTATATATCTCTGATCTGATATACATTCTGAATATAAGCTATACAGTTCTGATATGTCTGTGGTGATGGGTTTCCACCCTATATAGCATAGATCGAGCACAATTTCTAGTTTTGGTAGTTTTTTGAACATTTTCATATACCACTTTTGGCAAAATGTTAAATTTCTCCATTTTGAAAATTATATATCTCCGATCTGATATACATTCTGAATATAACCTATACAGTTCTGATATCTCTGAAGTGATGGCTTTCCACCCTATATAGCATAGATCGAGCACAATTTCTAGTTTTGGTAGTTTTTTGAACATTTTCATATACCACTTTTGGCAAAATGTTAAATTTCTCCATATTGAAAATTATATATCTCTGATCTGATATACATTCTGAATATAAGCTATACAGTTCTGATATGTCTGTGGTGATGGGTTTCCACCCTATATAGCATAGATCGAGCACAATTTCTAGTTTTGGTAGTTTTTTGAACATTTTCATATACCACTTTTGGCAAAATGTTAAATTTCTCCATTTTGAAAATTATATATCTCCGATCTGATATACATTCTGAATATAACCTATACAGTTCTGATATCTCTGAAGTGATGGCTTTCCACCCTATATAGCATAGATCGAGCACAATTTCTAGTTTTGGTAGTTTTTTGAACATTTTCATATACCACTTTTGGCAAAATGTTAAATTTCTCCATTTTGAAAATTATATATCTCCGATCTGATATACATTCTGAATATAACCTATACAGTTCTGATATCTCTGAAGTGATGGCTTTCCACCCTATATAGCATAGATCGAGCACAATTTCTAGTTTTGGTAGTTTTTTGAACATTTTCATATACCACTTTTGGCAAAATGTTAAATTTCTCCATTTTGAAAATTATATATCTCCGATCTGATATACATTCTGAATATAACCTATACAGTTCTGATATCTCTGAAGTGATGGCTTTCCACCCTATATAGCATAGATCGAGCACAATTTCTAGTTTTGGTAGTTTTTTGAACATTTTCATATACCACTTTTGGCAAAATGTTAAATTTCTCCATTTTGAAAATTATATATCTCCGATCTGATATACATTCTGAATATAAGCTATACAGTTCTGATATCTCTGAAGTGATGGCTTTCCACCTTATATAGCATAGATCGAGCACAATTTCTAGTTTTGGTAGTTTTTTGAACATTTTCATATACCACTTTTGGCAAAATGTTAAATTTCTCCATATTGAAAATTATATATCTCCGATCTGATATACATTCTGACTATAAACTATACAGTTCTGATATCTCTGTGGTAATGGGTTTCCACCCTATATAGCACAGATCGAGCACAATTTCTAGTTTTGGTAGTTTTTTGAACATTTTCATATACCACTTTTGGCAAAATGTTAAATTTCTCCATTTTGAAAATTATATATCTCCGATCTGATATACATTCTGAATATAACCTATACAGTTCTGATATCTCTGAAGTGATGGCTTTCCACCCTATATAGCATAGATCGAGCACAATTTCTAGTTTTGGTAGTTTTTTGAACATTTTCATATACCACTTTTGGCAAAATGTTAAATTTCTCCATTTTGAAAATTATATATCTCCGATCTGATATACATTCTGAATATAAGCTATACAGTTCTGATATCTCTGAAGTGATGGCTTTCCACCCTATATAGCATAGATCGAGCACAATTTCTAGTTTTGGTAGTTTTTTGAACATTTTCATATACCACTTTTGGCAAAATGTTAAATTTCTCCATTTTGAAAATTATATATCTCCGATCTGATATACATTCTGACTATAAGCTATACAGTTCTGATATCTCTGTGGTGATGGGTTTCCACCCTATATAGCACAGATCGAGCACAATTTCTAGTTTTGGTAGTTTTTTGAACATTTTCATATACCACTTTTGGCAAAATGTTAAATTTCTCCATTTTGAAAATTATATATCTCCGATCTGATATACATTCTGAATATAACCTATACAGTTCTGATATCTCTGAAGTGATGGCTTTCCACCCTATATAGCATAGATCGAGCACAATTTCTAGTTTTGGTAGTTTTTTGAACATTTTCATATACCACTTTTGGCAAAATGTTAAATTTCTCCATATTGAAAATTATATATCTCTGATCTGATATACATTCTGAATATAAGCTATACAGTTCTGATATGTCTGTGGTGATGGGTTTCCACCCTATATAGCATAGATCGAGCACAATTTCTAGTTTTGGTAGTTTTTTGAACATTTTCATATACCACTTTTGGCAAAATGTTAAATTTCTCCATTTTGAAAATTATATATCTCCGATCTGATATACATTCTGAATATAACCTATACAGTTCTGATATCTCTGAAGTGATGGCTTTCCACCCTATATAGCATAGATCGAGCACAATTTCTAGTTTTGGTAGTTTTTTGAACATTTTCATATACCACTTTTGGCAAAATGTTAAATTTCTCCATATTGAAAATTATATATCTCTGATCTGATATACATTCTGAATATAAGCTATACAGTTCTGATATCTCTGTGGTGATGGGTTTCCACCCTATATAGCACAGATCGAGCACAATTTCTAGTTTTGGTAGTTTTTTGAACATTTTCATATACCACTTTTGGCAAAATGTTAAATTTCTCCATTTTGAAAATTATATATCTCCGATCTGATATACATACTGAATATAACCTATACAGTTCTGATATCTCTGAAGTGATGGCTTTCCACCTTATATAGCATAGATCGAGCACAATTTCTAGTTTTGGTAGTTTTTTGAACATTTTCATATACCACTTTTGGCAAAATGTTAAATTTCTCCATTTTGAAAATTATATATCTCCGATCTGATATACATTCTGACTATAAGCTATACAGTTCTGATATCTCTGTGGTAATGGGTTTCCACCCTATATAGCACAGATCGAGCACAATTTCTAGTTTTGGTAGTTTTTTGAACATTTTCATATACCACTTTTGGCAAAATGTTAAATTTCTCCATTTTGAAAATTATATATCTCCGATCTGATATACATTCTGAATATAAGCTATACAGTTCTGATATCTCTGGGGTAATGGGTTTCCACCCTATATAGCACAGATCGAGCACAATTTCTAGTTTTGGTAGTTTTTTGAACATTTTCATATACCACTTTTGGCAAAATGTTAAATTTCTCCATTTTGAAAATTATATATCTCCGATCTGATATACATTCTGAATATAAGCTATACAGTTCTGATATCTCTGTAGTGATGGCTTTACACCCTATATAGCATAGATCGAGCACAATTTCTAGTTTTGGTAGTTTTTTGAACATTTTCATATACCACTTTTGGCAAAATGTTAAATTTCTCCATTTTGAAAATTATATATCTCCGATCTGATATACATTCTGAATATAAGCTATACAGTTCTGATATCTCTGAAGTGATGGCTTTCCACCTTATATAGCATAGATCGAGCACAATTTCTAGTTTTGGTAGTTTTTTGAACATTTTCATATACCACTTTTGGCAAAATGTTAAATTTCTCCATATTGAAAATTATATATCTCCGATCTGATATACATTCTGACTATAAACTATACAGTTCTGATATCTCTGTGGTAATGGGTTTCCACCCTATATAGCACAGATCGAGCACAATTTCTAGTTTTGGTAGTTTTTTGAACATTTTCATATACCACTTTTGGCAAAATGTTAAATTTCTCCATTTTGAAAATTATATATCTCCGATCTGATATACATTCTGAATATAACCTATACAGTTCTGATATCTCTGAAGTGATGGCTTTCCACCCTATATAGCATAGATCGAGCACAATTTCTAGTTTTGGTAGTTTTTTGAACATTTTCATATACCACTTTTGGCAAAATGTTAAATTTCTCCATATTGAAAATTATATATCTCTGATCTGATATACATTCTGAATATAAGCTATACAGTTCTGATATGTCTGTGGTGATGGGTTTCCACCCTATATAGCATAGATCGAGCACAATTTCTAGTTTTGGTAGTTTTTTGAACATTTTCATATACCACTTTTGGCAAAATGTTAAATTTCTCCATTTTGAAAATTATATATCTCCGATCTGATATACATTCTGAATATAACCTATACAGTTCTGATATCTCTGAAGTGATGGCTTTCCACCCTATATAGCATAGATCGAGCACAATTTCTAGTTTTGGTAGTTTTTTGAACATTTTCATATACCACTTTTGGCAAAATGTTAAATTTCTCCATATTGAAAATTATATATCTCTGATCTGATATACATTCTGAATATAAGCTATACAGTTCTGATATGTCTGTGGTGATGGGTTTCCACCCTATATAGCATAGATCGAGCACAATTTCTAGTTTTGGTAGTTTTTTGAACATTTTCATATACCACTTTTGGCAAAATGTTAAATTTCTCCATTTTGAAAATTATATATCTCCGATCTGATATACATTCTGAATATAAGCTATACAGTTCTGATATCTCTGTAGTGATGGCTTTACACCCTATATAGCATAGATCGAGCACAATTTCTAGTTTTGGTAGTTTTTTGAACATTTTCATATACCACTTTTGGCAAAATGTTAAATTTCTCCATTTTGAAAATTATATATCTCCGATCTGATATACATTCTGACTATAAGCTATACAGTTCTGATATCTCTGTGGTGATGGGTTTCCACCCTATATAGCACAGATCGAGCACAATTTCTAGTTTTGGTAGTTTTTTGAACATTTTCATATACCACTTTTGGCAAAATGTTAAATTTCTCCATTTTGAAAATTATATATCTCCGATCTGATATACATTCTGAATATAACCTATACAGTTCTGATATCTCTGAAGTGATGGCTTTCCACCCTATATAGCATAGATCGAGCACAATTTCTAGTTTTGGTAGTTTTTTGAACATTTTCATATACCACTTTTGGCAAAATGTTAAATTTCTCCATATTGAAAATTATATATCTCTGATCTGATATACATTCTGAATATAAGCTATACAGTTCTGATATCTCTGTAGTGATGGCTTTACACCCTATATAGCATAGATCGAGCACAATTTCTAGTTTTGGTAGTTTTTTGAACATTTTCATATACCACTTTTGGCAAAATGTTAAATTTCTCCATTTTGAAAATTATATATCTGCGATCTGATATACATTCTGAATATAAGCTATACAGTTCTGATATCTCTGAAGTGATGGCTTTCCACCTTATATAGCATAGATCGAGCACAATTTCTAGTTTTGGTAGTTTTTTGAACATTTTCATATACCACTTTTGGCAAAATGTTAAATTTCTCCATATTGAAAATTATATATCTCTGATCTGATATACATTCTGAATATAAGCTATACAGTTCTGATATGTCTGTGGTGATGGGTTTCCACCCTATATAGCATAGATCGAGCACAATTTCTAGTTTTGGTAGTTTTTTGAACATTTTCATATACCACTTTTGGCAAAATGTTAAATTTCTCCATTTTGAAAATTATATATCTCCGATCTGATATACATTCTGAATATAACCTATACAGTTCTGATATCTCTGAAGTGATGGCTTTCCACCCTATATAGCATAGATCGAGCACAATTTCTAGTTTTGGTAGTTTTTTGAACATTTTCATATACCACTTTTGGCAAAATGTTAAATTTCTCCATATTGAAAATTATATATCTCTGATCTGATATACATTCTGAATATAAGCTATACAGTTCTGATATCTCTGAAGTGATGGGTTTCCACCCTATATAGCACAGATCGAGCACAATTTCTAGTTTTGGTAGTTTTTTGAACATTTTCATATACCACTTTTGGCAAAATGTTAAATTTCTCCATATTGAAAATTATATATCTCTGATCTGATATACATTCTGAATATAAGCTATACAGTTCTGATATCTCTGAAGTGATGGGTTTCCACCCTATATAGCACAGATCGAGCACAATTTCTAGTTTTGGTAGTTTTTTGAACATTTTCATATACCACTTTTGGCAAAATGTTAAATTTCTCCATTTTGAAAATTATATATCTCCGATCTGATATACATTCTGCATATAACCTATACAGTTCTGATATCTCTGAAGTGATGGCTTTCCACCCTATATAGCATAGATCGAGCACAATTTCTAGTTTTGGTAGTTTTTTGAACATTTTCATATACCACTTTTGGCAAAATGTTAAATTTCTCCATTTTGAAAATTATATATCTCCGATCTGATATACATTCTGAATATAACCTATACAGTTCTGATATCTCTGAAGTGATGGCTTTCCACCCTATATAGCATAGATCGAGCACAATTTCTAGTTTTGGTAGTTTTTTGAACATTTTCATATACCACTTTTGGCAAAATGTTAAATTTCTCCATATTGAAAATTATATATCTCTGATCTGATATACATTCTGAATATAAGCTATACAGTTCTGATATCTCTGTGGTGATGGGTTTCCACCCTATATAGCACAGATCGAGCACAATTTCTAGTTTTGGTAGTTTTTTGAACATTTTCATATACCACTTTTGGCAAAATGTTAAATTTCTCCATTTTGAAAATTATATATCTCCGATCTGATATACATTCTGAATATAAGCTATACAGTTCTGATATCTATGTAGTGATGGCTTTCCACCCTATATAGCACAGATCGAGCACAATTTCTAGTTTTGGTAGTTTTTTGAACATTTTCATGTACCACTTTTTTACTAAGACAATTCTGTACAAGCAGTTACTCTTCATAAAAAATTTATTTTTATTTAATATCTAAAAGTTTCTATATATTATCTGAATAATCGGTACTGACGTTTTTTGTTAGTTTTTAATAATAAAATGATAACTGAGATGAAAAAATGCAGCTCTGTTAACTTTACAGTCGATGAGTAGTAAGTATGTTAATTTATACATTAACATAGGTAATGTTAAAAACGGAGCTAACTGACGGAGCTAACTTCACACACATACTATCGATTCAAACAAAGATTTCATGCATTTTTTTGAATTTTATGTGCTTTTTTTAAACTTTCCTATAGCTTTTAAAAAATCACCCTTTATTAAACAAACATGTGATTTAATATTTTTAAATGCTAATTTTAAGGGGTTTTGTTTTTAAACTGCAGCTTTTGCTACTGTTGCTATTAAATTGCAAAAGTTGGCATCGATAGGTTAGTGGTTTTGTTTAAGCATGAAACACGCTTCAAGTTAATTTAAATACAGTATAAGCATACTAAATATTATTATTATTTATATTTAATTAACAATTGACTAATTAACTCGTTTGTGACTCAGTTATAAACAAGACTAAAAACAACTACATACATATATTATATTCATAATTCATTATTTTCTAAATATCTGTCAGTTCATTCTTTGAGTTGAACAAATTCCACAATTTATTAGTTCTTGCCGCCACAAATATTTTCTTAAAAAATTTCTACTTTCCAAAGATTTTATGTAAATCTCATTCAAAAATATTTTTGCTCACAATAAAAATGATAATTTTTTTCAAATGCATACGTTCATGGTGTAACTATGTCAAAACTAATACTTTTTCAAGTGTTTTTGACAGTAGTAAATTATTTTATTTTACACAAACAAAATGCCTGTTGTTTCTGTATTGTGTTGTATTTGTTGGCGATTTGCACTCACCTTGTATAATTACACCATGCATGTTGAAATAAATTAAAATGGTTTTTGGAATATTTTTAGAACATGTTCAAAATTCAAAATTCAAAATTCAATTTGAAATTGAGAGAAGCAAATTAATATTGATAAAAAATAAATTTAAAATAAGAAATCCAAATTATGAATTGCAATTGCAGTTAAGAAATACATGATAAATTAAAATTGGGAAATAATAAATAAATCTATTAAATTTGTCTTTTCAAATGAAATAGTGAAAAAACAAATTTAAATTTGTTATTTCACAATATGAATTTTGTTTTTCTAAATTTTCTCTAGAAAAAGTGTAGTTTTATAACGACTTTAACCATATTCTTTGATAAGTTTTATTGAACTTGCATTATCACGCAACTACTTTTAGAAACCGAAAACATTGATGTAAGAACTAGTTCTAGAACCGATTTAAGCAAAATACATACATATAACTCATCAACAAAAACTAGAAAAATAAGGAACTTAAAAAGACAATTTACTTTTAACGGAAAAGTACCAGATTTTATGAGTCAAAATAACATATATGTACTCTTATTATATATATTTAAATTATGTAAAACGCTGTATTTGATTTTTTGATTGTAGTTCTTTATTACAGCTGCCAATCTTGTAGACATAGAATCAACGAGTTTTTTAGTGAAATCAGACGAAGTTTTGTTCCATTTATCCTGTATTACTGCCTTTAGGTTATCCTTTGTTATTCATGTCTGGTGACTGCGGAGGATAATCTAAAGTTGATTGAGCGAGCAATTCGTTTCCAATTTTGGAGGTAAGCTTAGGATCATTGTCTTGTTGAAAAATCCAGATCTGCGCTTGACTTTTGTAAAAGTAGGTCCATAATTGGCCATAGCTCCCATACCAGCTCCACTTCCGAGAATAACCACAGAGTATATAGAGGTGACAATTTTAATGTTTAAAAAATCTAAAATCAGTTTGTGTGTTAAAGTAAATCGCTTTATGTTGCACGCTACAAAAATATCAGTTCTGAAAGAAAGATAAATTCTTAATTATAACTGGAATATGTAAAAAAAGTTCTTGAAATTACGGTATAATATTATAGGTATATGACGATCACACCAGAATATGTGATCTGGTGGTAAGTATATAAGATTTAGCACAACCGAATATAAACTGTTACTTGTTTAAAATGTAGAGATAATCTTCCTTTTTCATTGTAGATTCTTTAAATGTAAAATTATCCATCCCTGGTATAACCATACAACCCCAGACCATAACCGACACCATCTTGGTAATATATTTAATATATGTTCTTGGTTCACCATATTTTTGGGGGGGTTTTTGACTCCAAATATCTCAAACTTCCTTGCATCGCTGAAAAGAATATTATTCCAAAAAAAATTGCTTGCGAAATTCAAACGTTTGGTTTAGTTAGTTGTTCTTTGACGTAAAGGGCTTCTTAATAATTTCTTACCTTACTCACAGGGTTTCCAGAAGTTTTTGTAACATTTTCAGCTATTTTTACTGCACTAGATATTGGGTTTTTTTACTTCTTTTACTGTATCTCTTACTTTAGGGTTTGTAAGACGCTTAAGGTCGTTTATGATTTGTCAAGTCTCAATTGATGTTTGTCTTCCCATTGTAAATTTTTTACTACTTAACGTCACAACTTAAGCTCTTTTAATGATAAATTACGAAATTTACACTTACATATGTATTTTGAACGGCACTTTACCGCTATACTTTCAAAAAAAGTTGCCACTCCTTATGGAATGAAAGGGTTTTTTTGCTTAAGGATGATGTCACTGTTTAGTTCATTTTGACGCATAAAAATTAGTATATTCTAACAATAAATCAATTAAATTTGTATACGTTTTTGTTTTTTTTTTTTTTTTTGAGTGAATTTAATTCTACTTAAATAACTACATAACCTACATATAAAATGATTATAATTTTCTAATATACATAATATTATTTATAAGTTTTTATTTTAAAAATAATTGGTGTTGACTTCATTTTGACGCTCACAGTAGAAATAATTGATTATAAAACTGGTTATACAGCCGAGCATCGTAACGATTTCGTAGAACTTGTACCGAATGTGACAATTTTTAGAAAAACTTGAACAAGCACTAGCTAATTGGATGCATTCTGTATTTCAGAAGTTTCTAATTGTATTTCAGAAATTCCCATTTCATTTATACTTCATTATTGCCTGGTCATCTCGTTTGCATGGTTTTTCGGTGACATCCATGATTACACGCTGTGATGAATATATTTTTCTTAGAATTGAGGTCACGAATTTACCGTTAATATCAGCTACTATTTTTTCTTTTAGATGCCCACATCGAGTTAGAAAGCACGAAAACAACTAAGGAATAAATGGAAATTTTCTCCACAAGCACTTAATTTGAACTTAGAAAGAAGAATGACATTTGTTGTAAGTAATTTTTTATTATTAAAGGTGCTATCAGACGGGATGTATTTTACATATGTACTGTCAAATTTTCCATCTGTAAAAGTTGTACACATCGTGTGATACCTATGAAACTTTGCATGTGAAAAATACATGTGGTAATACATATGTATGTAATTTTTCGATTAGAACACGCTCTTTTTTCCTGTGACAAACATAAACAAAACAGCTGGTTTGTTTTAAAACAAAATTGTGTGAAAAAATATAATTAAAGAAAATGGATAATGAACATGGAAAAGTAAGTATTTTTCGATTTTTAATAAATTAAATTATGTTTATTATATTTATTGCAGTTAGATTGGCCAAAAGAAGCAATTCTTGAAATTTATACACGTTAAAAAGACAGCTTTTGTTTACATTTATAGGTTATGTCATACGGAAAAACATAAGCAGGTGTGATAGCAAAAATTATGAATCGTATGTAAAATGGAAATTTTGACATACATACGGAAGTACATATGGATAAGAAAAGTGACAGTACATATATAAAATACAAGGTGGCGCAAAAGTAATCCCCCTAATGTCAGTTCTGTTTTGACATTTGTGTAGTAAACAAATGCGAAATACACGTTAATAAACAATGTTACGCTACACTGCTCCAGAACGCGGAATATTGCTGACCACCAAGAGGAAGATGATTTCTCATCAAAAATAATCATGAGTGATGAGGCCCATTTCCATCTTAGCGGGTACGTAAATAAGCAAAATTTACGCTTCTGGGGCACTGAAAATCCGCGTGTAACACACGAAGAGCTGTTTTCGCTGGAGGAGTCATCGGACCTTTTTTCTTCGAAGACGTCGCGGGCCAAACGGTTACTGTGAATGGTGAGCGCTACAGAGCAATGATCAACGAGTTCTTTTTGCCGCAACTTGATAAATTGGGATTGAAAAACATGTGGTTCCAACAGGACGGTACAACGGCACACACTGCACGTGCCACAACCGATATGCTAAAAGATGCATTTCCCGGGCGACTAATCTCCTGTTTTGGCGATTTGCACTAGCCAGCAAGATCGCCTGATTTGACCGCTCCAGACTTCTTTTTGTGGGACTTTTTGAAGTCGCGATTTTATGTCAACAAGCCTCAGACTCCTGCAGCTCTTAAAGACAATATCCGTCAAGAATGTGAGGACCTATCGGCGGAAGTTTTGGCCAAAGTGAAGAAAAATGCCATTAAAAGGGCTCAAATGACAATCAACTGTGGTGGCGGTCATTTACATGACATCATATTCTCGACTTGATGTAAAAAAAATTAAAAGACCAACAGAAGAAGAATCAAGTTTTTAATTTTTTTTTTTAATTACAGCCAAAAAACATCGAGGCTTACTTTTGCACCACCTTGTACATCACGTCTGATAGCACCTTAAGAGTAATAAGAAATTTTCAATGTTACGTGCATTAGTTTTGTCGCTGCATTCTAGGACGTTCTTGTATAAATTTTTTTTAAACTACAAGCAACAAATTGTTTCTCTTTTTGTTTTTTAGTTGTAAAGTCTACATTCTTTTAAAGATAATAATATTTGTTAAAAAAAAAGAGAAATTATTCTTAATGCTATTGTAGAGTTTCTTGATAAGTTTTAGTTTTGTCCGATACTGTATAAAGCGGTATTCGAGTTTCGATAACTTTTTGTTAACAAAGCCAAACATAGACTGCATGATTAAATATTTACAAAATAGCACTGATATGTAACGACGTGGAAAAAAAATACATACATATGTATGTACATACCTACATACTTTATAATTTACTTTCAATAATTCCTAGAAAGGTGTGAAATGTAACTACTTTTTTAAATAGTAATTACTATTGAAATGTTTGAGATAATGGAATAATTTTTGTAACAAAAGACGCTCACTTATTTAAACTGTGCTCACTACTATATCCCGCTACTGTAACACGCTTGCACTTATTCAATATTTTGTTTATTTTTTTAAACAAATTCCTAAATTATTATACTAAATATAAAATTACACATGCAAATTCAATTATATGATACTTGGGGGAGCTACACAATTAATAAATAAATAAATAATCTCTATGATTTTAGTGTTCCAAACCAGTCGCCCTTAAACATTTCAATTTTTTTTTCATTTTACACAACATTTATAGTTAGTATGTATGTCTACAACTGATAACATGCATAATAGCGGCTCAATCTCAGTGTTCGGTTAGACAGACAGACACACTCACTCAATTCAATTCAATATAGACGTGCAAGTCAACTAGATATTATACGAAAGGGGCGCTTCTAATAAAAAACTAAATTAAATTTCAATTTAGTAGCGCATTTAAAACTGTGCAATACACAACTCTCAAGTGATTCTAACGAAAAGGAAAATTTCTAATAGCTCAAATACTAAAACAATTAATTACACTAGTTATTGAACTAATTACACTAGTTATTGTGAAGAGAATAAAAATAATTAATTTTAAAACTAAATATACTTACATATGTACATACATATGTAGGTATAGTAAATTGAATATAAAAAAAACATGAGTCTGCTTTTGAGAGTGTTGGGTACCATTCTAAATGTCATTGCCATTATAATAAATGCTATAGCAAATTTACTAGTGCCAAGAAGTAAACCCACATATCCCGCCATTAAGAATCCCCTGCTAAAGAAACCATTAACGGTATTAAGGGATGAACTGATACAAAAAAAGGTACCAAACTCTTTTTTTAATCTAATGCACCTAAATTTTACATACGCATACATTTGTATGTATACATACTTATGTATGTATGTATTTGCTTGCTTAGTTGACTTCCCAAGAACTGGTGGAAGTGTATATAGCCCGCATTAAAGAAGTCAATGCCTGCCTCAATGCTGTGGTGCAAGATCGTTTTGAGGAGGCCATTAAAGATGCCCAACATGCCGATTCATTGATAAGTAAAGCTGATAGCGATGTTAAAGTATTGCTGCTGTTTCAACGTTACCCGCTCTTGGGAATACCTTTCACAGTTAAGGAATCTTGCGGTCTCAAAGGTTGGTATTTCATTACGTAACTACTTGTGCCAAAAAGGGACATGTGTGGCTATGGTTGTGGCTAGTGCCGCTGCTGTCGTCGTTGTTAAAGTCCAATTTTACTGTTGTTGTTGTTGTTGTTTTGCAGTTCATAAAACGACCGCAATAAAAATCAGAATTCACAATTACTGTCGGTGTTTTTTTTTTTTTATTTTGTATAGGTATGTTATGTGTGTATAAAAAGAAAATAAGCGAGAGGTGGAAAAGTTGATATTTGTTAGTGTCTATTAAACGAGTAAATAAATATAAAAAATGTATTTCGGTTCGCGTAGATAGTACCCTACATAAAGTAAAAAGGGTTCATCGTTAGTTGTGAAAAAACACAAAAAAAATCTATATTATTTATTTATATTCACCCTTATCGTGAATAAAAATTCCACATGAAGTTTGTTCCCTTTTATTTTTTTAACATTCAATTTTAATAGAAAAAATGTGAAAAGGGAACAAATTTCATGTGGAATTTTTATTCACGATAGGGGTGATTATATAAAAAAGTAACGTTACTTAAGAATACTTGACAAATGTTTGCCGAAAAAGTCGTAACCACTAAATAAAATATATTAGAACTCGTTCATTTATTTAAAAAAACTTCTTTTATTTCGGACAAGACACAACAAATATTTATTTTTTGCAAAACTCTTGTAAGAGTAAACAACGACAAACAAACTTGTGATAAAATAAGTGGTTACGCTTTTTTGAGTAAATATTTGCCAAGTGTGACCGTACCTTCAATGTCAGACTGAGTCACCATCGCTAAATAAAAAAATTTCTAAAAAAACTTGCAATTACTCTTTAATTTCTAGACAGATTGACCAATTTAAATAAAATTGTGGCTATAAAAGATGTGATGTTGAAATTGGACCTTATACCTATACTAACAAAATTAAAAAAATGTGAATACATATTTTTGAACTTAGACCGCAAAGTCACAGGGGACCAAATTGGATCATCTCATGTTTATAAAAAATTTAAAACGTTGCCAATAGTTTTTGATATGATTTGAAATATTTCTAATTAAGGTTTGAGAAATATCTTCCCACCTTTAAATTATAACTAATAGAAAAATATTCGAAAGAATTAGAAACAATTTTATGTCATTTAAGTATTCATTAGGAATTAAGTTATGGACGTTATTCCTTAATGCTACAAAAAGAATTGAATTCATACTTTTGAGAATTATTTTTAATTAATTTAAACCCATTACAAAATAGCTTAATAAGATACATATGTATATTGAATGATACGAATTGTCTTCAGTTTATTCCCAGGAAAAAGGTATTAGTTCCAACACTAGTTCAAGAACGCATACATACAGCCAGTATTTGTTTGGGGTCGGATCAATGATTTTTGTTTGTAATTCTCACCTCCAAAACTGTCCATGCAAATTTATAGCCAAAGTACAGGTCGCAATTTTGAAGATATTTCAATTAAATCACGCAGATCGGTTCACAATTGACCATAGCTTCCCTTTAAGGCCCACTTCCAAAAATCACTTTAACCACCATAACTCTCCTGTGAGTATCCAAATAAAATTCAATACAAATAAGTTTCATAAATATAAAACCCTATTCTTAAAATCACTGCATAGATCATTTTAACTGTGATGTCGAGATAAAATTTAATGCAAATTATCTGCATGCTCATAGCTCTCATATAGCGCTCATTTATGAAAAATAGTTTTTGCTCGTATACTAGGTGTAGGGCATTATAAGTCGAACTTGACCGACTATACTTTCTGACTTCTTTTTTTAATTTAAATTTGTTAAAGCGATTGCAACAAACTAATTCAAAATTAATAAGTGTTCTATGAAATTAGTCTAAAACGAATGTACATTAACAATTGGTTCCTTAAACACTCTATAGAAGTGGTTTATTATCACAATAGCGCTTCACAGAACTCATAACAATTTACCTTAGCTTTCCCTTGAAAATATTTCGATAAAAATTTTTCGGCCCAAGGATGGATGGGATTGAAACTGGTGGAAATCGGTCCATTATTTCACCTTGCCCCCATACAAATGTCCTCCCGAAATTGGGGTTTACCGATCAAAAATGTTTCAATTATGCAAGTATCCACCCAAATTTCATCAAAAATGAGTGGTAAATGAAGCCAAATCACATTTACAAATTTTGTGCAGATTGTTCCTTAATACTCGTAGCCCCCATATAAGGACCACTTCCAAAAATCACTTAAAAGAGCATAACTCTCTTAAAAATGTTGATATCCAAATAATATTGAACACAAATATGTTTCGTGCATATACATATAACATGGTAGAAGTTTATGATGATCGGTCCATAATTATTAGTAGCTCCCATATAAGACCGGCTTCCGAAAATCACTTTAAAAGCATAACTCTCTCAAAAATGTTGGTATGCAAATAATATTGAACAGAAATATATTTCATATGTATACGAATAATACGGTACAATTTTATTATGATCGGTCCATATAAGGCCCACTTTCGAAATTAACTTTAACGATCATAAATTTCTTAAAAATGTTGGTATCCAAATAAATTTGACACAAATAAATTTCTTATATACAGAAATAATGACACCTAATTTTATAATAGTCGGTCCATAATTACTCGAAACTCCCATAGAAGACCATCTCCGTAATTCATTTTAACCTCCATAAATCTTTTAAAAGAATTTATATCGAGATAAAGTTTAACACATATTCACAGACATCATGACGCTAAATTTGTGGATGATCGGTCGACAATAGATTACATATCCCATATAACGCCCATTTCTGAAAAACTGTTTTATACATATACCTACACCCAGTATATGGTATTATATGGTCGGGCTTGACCGACTATACTTTCTTATTTGTTTTTTTTTCTGCGCGCTTGGTAATGCCGTGATCGATATTCAGCAAAATTTCTTCCTCTTGAAAAATATTCCTTTTAAAATTACTAATCCTTATTTAGGTCTCTCCTTTTCGGTGGGTAGTATTAAACGCCAAAACGAAGTCTGTCCCGAAGATAGTGAAGTGGTGGGTTTGGTAAAGGCTGCCGGTGGTATACCTCTGTTGGTTTCAGCCAATCCCGAATTTTGTCTATCATTTGAGGCAGATACCCATGTCAATGGCAAATGTCGGAATCCCTACGACTTAAGGCGTACTTCCGGAGGTTCATCAAGTGGAGAAGTAAGTGAAAAGACTTCTTTAAAATATTATTTAAAATTAAATAAATATCCTAGGGCTCCTTAAATGGTGCTGGAGCCTCACTCTTTGGTGTAGCCTCCGATGTTAGTGGTTCCATACGTTTGCCTGCTTTATATTGTGGCGTATTTGGTCATAAACCAACTGGCGGTTTGGTATCCGTACAAGGACATTTTCCCTACAGTAATACAGATGTAGACTTTACCAACTTTTTACAAATGGGTCCCATAACCAGATTTGGCCAGGATTTACCTTTATTATTGCAAATAATGGCGGGAAAAAATGCGAATAATCTGAAATTTGAGGAGGATGTTAAATTGGATGATATTAAGGTAAATGCTATCACCCATAATCAGAATTAATTTATAAATTTATCAAAGTTTTAAAAAACTAAATTTCCATACAAAACTTTATTCTTATAGATTTACTACACATTTTCCATGGGGAATCTTTTGCATATACCGGTTGATTATGAAATCAAACTTGCCATTAAAAGGGCTGTAAAATGTTTTGAAAAGGGGGGCTTATATACAGAAGAGGTAAATTTTTGAAACTGAAAATATTATACTAAACTTAATGTACATATGTCATTTAAGGTAAACATAGCAGGCTTCCAAAGTGCCGTTGAAATGTCTCTGTCACATCTGGTCAGTCTTAAAGGTCTTCCCAGTGTGGTAACCCATTCGGCGGTAGAACGTCCTACGCGCATAGAAATAATTAAGGAATTGTTGAAAAGTTTAACGGGTAATTCAAAAATTACCGCTATGCCTCTAATTGTGGAGTTAATGATCGAAATGAATGCCTTCCTCTCAGACGAACACAATAAACAATTAAAAGTTAAACTAAAAGAACTTAAAAAGGATTTAATAGTAAGTTCAAAAAAACAAAACAAATAAGAATATTACCAAAAATAAAATCATCTATCGATTTTTCCTATTGCAGCAACTTTTGGGCTCTAATGGCGTGTTATTCATACCCACATACCACAAATCAGCCGGATTTTTCAATGGCTGTTCTGTTGTGAACATCAGTGGTGTAGTGCTCATGCTTATGTTTAATGTTTTGGGTTTCCCCGCCACTCATGTGCCCATGGGTTTAGATCGAAATGGCAGACCAATAGGTTTTCAAGTGGTGGCTGCCCCCTACATGGATAAATTGTGCTTACAAATTGCTGCAGAATTAGAGGGTGCCTTTGGTGGTTGGATTGAACCTCATTAATAGAAAGTGGAAATGACAATGATGTTGTTTATTTGTATTTTAATTAGTAATTTAGGGTTGTTAGACGAACTAATATATTTATTTATAAAAGAAATATGGCAATACTGTAAATAGTGCATGGTGTTTCATAACTAACAGCTTTAGTGTATATAGGTAAGTGGCCTACAAGAAAAAGTGTTGTCAACCAGCGAAAAAATAAACTGTAAATGTTCTCTTTAATAAAGCATTATTCTACACAAATTAAAAAAAAAACATTATTAGCTTAATACCTGATGAGTTAATATTACTTTGTAATATATGTTTTTACTAAGATGTTATGCTTTTTTTAACTGCAAATTTATTATCTCAACCGTTTATAATTGAGTTTAATTAATATAAAGCATTAAACTTTTATTTATTTTATTATTGAAAATCATTGGTATTGATTTTTGAAAGTGGTTTTGCAGATTTTTTTAATACATGAGAATTTTAAAGTCCTGGTTTTTTTCTTTAAATTTTTGGGAAAGCTTGAATTGGAAATTTAATCTAAGATCAAAGGACATAAATATGACATGTCTCCTATTATTTCCACTTTTAAGTCTGTCAAGGTTGTGACTGCCAACAAAATCAGAAGAACTTTCGGTTAAATGCAAATTATCATAATCAGAATTATAGTTTTCGAGAAAATAGTTTAAATTTTCGTATTATTTTCAAAATATTAATGATGATACAAATATGATGCCAGATTTAACCAAATATATAATTTTATATATGCAGTAATTATTGTCGTTTTTTGGAGTACTGAACGACGCGTTTTGATCACAAATAGTTGACATTACTGGAGTTAATGAACTACCCATGTTGAAATTATATAAGCTAAGTGCAGGAGCACAGCTGACTGACTTTTTTTATAATTTACTTATGTCAAAAGTAATATTTTGGTGTTTCTTACAGTAGTACATTATTTTACCCACACAAAATGTCCATTATTTCTGTATTGTGCTGTATTTGTTGCCGATTTGCACTCACCTTATATAATTTCAGCATAGAACTACCACTTTGAATTCTCTTACTTTTTTGCTCTCATTCAACCAGTTTATCTCTCTTGTAAATATCAGGTATGAAAGTTTTAGTACAAAAGCAAATACTGCTTGATTCAACACTTTTTATGAATACATTTTTGCAGGTCAAATATTATAAAAAGTTTCGGCTCGGTTATGCCAAAGAAATTTGATAACTATTAAAGTAAGTATTTAATGTTTTAACAGCTAAACAATTAATGTTTTGTAAAAGTAGCAACATTTTTTTTATTACACAGCTATAATTTAGTAACAAACAAAATAAGTCAAAGTTTAGGAATTCTAGTAAATATGTTGAAATTCCTCAATAGTTTAAATGGTTAAACTGTTTACTAATTAATTAAAGATGCATCTTGCACTTATTCGAGTTATCAATTATCCACAGCCTAAAAACCATAGTATATTAAATTTGTGCAGATGTTTGTAACGTCCAAAAGTATTAAGAGGTCGCAATCAATTTTGAAGATATTTCGATATACAATTTGGTACATTAGTTTCACTTCCTAAAATAACGACCATAAAGCTCTTAAATATCTTGGCATCCAATTAATAATTTAACACAAATAAGTTTCATACCTATATAAAAAAGGAATGTTACCTAATTTTATAACGATCGGTCCATAATTAGTCACAGCTCCCTTTCTAAAAATCAATTTAGGTGTTTCTATTGAGATTATTTCTTTTTTATGTTTCAGAACGTATAATTTCAAAATTTCAATTTTCCAACCCTGCTCAATACTGTTGCTTTAATACAGCTTGGTTGGTTGTTTTGTAGATACATTTATCGTTTGCCCAGAGAGTAGAGTATATCCAGCGTTGTCAGTTTAGGCGATTTATCCCCAAAGTGAGGATTTTTTTCGTGATTTGGGATAAAAATTTCCTCTTGGGGATCCGGGGATTTGTTGGGGATGACATCAATTTTAGGGGATTTTTTGGAGATTTTATTTATAACTGGCAAGTCTAAAAATGTGTGTTATTATTTATAGTGGATGGTTTCTAATAAAGAAGAAGTATGTAAATATTTAAAAAAAAATATATTTTTTACTGTTTAAAATGGCTGCAAATACTAATTTTATTAAAAATTTTATCGTGAATAAAAATTTAACATGAAATTTGTTCCCTTTTATTTTTTTAACATTGAATTTTAATAGGAAAATGTGAAAAGGGAACAAATTTCATGTGGAATTTTTATTCACGATAGCGGCAAAAGGTTTGAAATGTACATATACGAGTATATTTTTAAAGTGTAACGCTTGCGTTGAACGCACTTTTTCAATAATGAATACTACCAAAGCAAAAATACGTAACAAAATGCAATATGAATTATTGTAAGCATTTCTCAGAATAAACACATACTTTAAAAATAATTCAATTTGTTGTGAGAAATTTAATCCATCTGCTGAAATGTTAAAGCTTTTTAATACAAGCAATATGTACAACAACATTTCTAAGGCTGATGAATCAGAAGATTTTTATTCTGAAGTTTTGGAAATGCTAAACTCTGGTATAATTTTTTCTTTACAAGATTTATAATTACAAATCGAATTAGTTTGAATATTAATATATGTAGCTATCGATAAAAATGAATTTTGTTAAATAAATGTTATTTTTTAAATAAAATAAAAATTTTACAAAAAAATCAGTTTGGGGATTTTTGGGGATGACAAATCCAAAATTGGGGATAAGGTCTAAAAAATTACTGGCAGCACTGCGACGGACAGTATATTGCTTTCTTCATTTACTTTGTGCTTTTGTTGCGGAGTATTTCTATTTTAACCGGTGTCTTGCATTGATTTAAGTGTTTCTTGTAGTTTTGTTTTGTAAAATATGGAATTATTTTTAAGGTTTCTACAATTCATAGTGAAAATAGTTTATTTAGTGATACATGTTCTATTAAAACTAGCATTGCCCAGAAAAAAGGAACAGACTATACCACCGATTAGGAATAAATTATTAACATTATCACTAGTACAATTAGTACAACGTTTGAGACTGCATCAAGTAAGTTGATTTAATTATTTTAGTATGTATGTATATTGTTATGAACTTAAATTTTTTTAGTTTAGCGTATAGTGTTAATACCTAAGTAGATGAAAAAGATATTGAGAAATTTATGCTGAACAGCGAGAAAATACTTGATAATAATTTGATCTCACTATTTGTAAATATTGTTTAAAATACCTATAACAATTATACAATTTTCTAAAAAAAGTAGTCGTAATTAAAAATTGCTCTAAATACATGGACTATGTAGGTACCTAACTATGTAGGTAAATAACAAACCAGTCATTATCGTAGAATTTAACAATTCAACATATTTTGTTCTACAATAACTTATTTAATACCTGATTTTGTTTGTTTATTTTTAGATTGAGTTAATAATTAATAAAAATGTATAGAATTATGGAATTTTTTCGAAAAATTTTCAAAATTGTTTTTACAAATTGGTCGAGTTTAATCTAAAAATTAGGTACCCTCCATAGTGGGTATATTGAATTTGTACTGATGTTTGTAACGACCATAAATATTAGTTCATCACCCATCTTAGAGAATACCGATCGACTCAGTATCATTTCCTGAGTCGATTTAACGATGTCTGGCCCGCTGCCCATGTAAATTTGTGCTCAAAGTACAGGTTGCAATTTTGAAGATATGTACTTTGATTAAAATTTTGTACATGATAGTTTCTCGGCCGAACCACATTTGGATTTAAATTGGTTAAAATCGGTTCATTATTTCACCTAGTCCCCATGCAAATGTTCTTCCGAAATATGGGCTATCGGTCATAAATGTTCGATTTATGCACGTATCCAAACAAATTTCGCCACACATAAGTTGTCTATAAATTTTGTGCAAATCGGACCATAATTTTAATAATAATATATAATATCTCCCATCAGAAAATCACTTTAAAGATAACTCTCTTAAGAATTTTGGTATCCAAATAATATTCAACACAAATATGTTTAATATATGTACACACAAATCATTCGGTCCTATTTTATGATAATTGGTCCTTAATTAGTCATAGTTTCATATAAGAACCACTTTCGAAAATCATTTTAACGGCCATAACTTTATTAAAAATAAAGAAAAAAAAGAAAAAGACCCACTTCAAAAATCACATGTATTATTTTTTTAAGTGTTTAAAATATTTATATGTACAGAAGTCATTCCGCTAAATTTTTGGATGATCGGTCCATAATAGGTTATAGCTCCCATATAGCACACATTGTTGAAAAACTGTTATATGTATGTGTTCTTGTTGTTGTTGTAATAGCAGTGGCTGCTGAGTTGACAGCCCTTGGCCGAGTGATCTCGGGTCATTATGGTGCGTAGAATCGACTGTAGTGGGAATGCTGTTATATGTGTAAAATATACTGTGTGTAGGGTATTATATGGTCGGGCTTGAAAGGCTATACTTTCTTACTTGTTTGTTTATATTTAAATTTAGTTTGAAAGAACAATGTTAATTAATTTAATAAATATTTATTTAAATTTTTACACTATTATTATTTGCTTTATCTAGAATTAAATCATCATTTAAATTAAAAAACAAAACTTGTTTGTTACAAATTCTGTTAATTAAAAGCGACAATAACTCTAACTAAAATTATTTTAATTTAGACAAAATATATTCATATTACATACAATCTATACTATTACAAATTAAAAAAAAATTAAGGCAAAAACGACATTTTTTAACCATTTACTAGCTAACGTTCTTTAAACCAAAACATGATAAGTATGGCAGAAGAGGGGCATCTGACAAATTTCATTGAATTTCTTAAAAATTAAAAATGTAATAAAAAATTAGTTTAAAAAACAGTTTCAGCTAAAAAGTTTTTCTTTATTACTCTTAATTATAAATTAAATTGCAAAAAAAAAATTTATGAGGTTCGTTGTTTTTTTTTACAAATAATAAACAATTTAAAGGAAACAACCAAAAAATAAATTAAAAGTAATATTAATCAAAACTATTTCTTTAATTAAGAATAAAGCTGTTTGCCAAAGAGCGTTATTACTATTGCAGTTCAGCTAAAATGTGTCAGAATTATTTTTAATGTTAGGAAGACTTCTTGGAGAACTCAAAGAATATACATATAAATATTCTAAATAATATTGTTTTATTAAAGAAGAAACGACGTAGGTTGAAAATATGTCCTAATCAATTGGAATAGGTCTTGGAACCGAAAACATTTTATTTTACAAACAGGATCTGCGCGTATATTTTTAGACAAAAACTAAAACAAGTTGTTAATAATAAAATCCGATACAGAAACACAGACTAATTTAAAAATTTTAAATATTCGAAACCCATCGGTTTTTCAAATAGAAAATCAACCGGTATAGAGGTTTTTTTTAATACTACATCTAGAACCGATGAATCACTAGTCCAAAGAACTGGTTCCTTAGAAACCCTATACACCCTAGATTAGAATCAATAGTGTTCCACAGATGTAATTGCTACATCACAGTCCCAAGGCTGGCATTAAAGAATTTAAAATGAATAAGTTATTTTAGGACAATTTCTGAATAATTTTCTGGGATAATTTATTTATTTAAAATCAACCACTTACAAGAAATTTTATAAATCATTTTGATTTGTCACATATTGTTCCCCTTTGTTAGCTTATTACAACGATTTGTTTATTTTGAGGGCATTAATTAGACTAGTAAAATTTTAAAACTTTTACTCGATTATAGCTCTTCATTAGCAAATCGAAGAATTGTAATACAATATACATACATATATATTTTTCATCGATTACAGCTGAAATCAAAAGAATTGGTACAAGCTTACATAGATCGCATACGAGAAGTGAATCCATATGTGAATGCCATAATAGAAGAACGATTTGAAGAAGCTTTAAAAGATGCAGAAAGAGCTGACGATTTACTCAACAAATGTCCATTGGATCAAACACATACACTCTTTGCACGCTATCCCATTTTGGGTATACCATTTACCGTTAAAGAGTCATGTGGTCTGAAAGGTATAACACAACATCCCAGTTAAAACCATACAACATAAACTGTCCCCTCTTTTGCAGGCATGTCACACATTGTTGGCAGTTTAGAACGTGTAGGCCAGAAAGCTCAATATGACTGCGTTGCGGTGGAGAACTTTCGCTCTGCAGGTGGTATACCTTTGTTGGTCTCTGCTACTCCGGAATACTGTTTTAGCATCGAAACAAATACATTAACAAATGGCCGCTGTTTAAACCCTTATGATTTTAAGCGCTCAAGTGGTGGTTCTTCTGGAGGAGAGGTATTTACATTAATTTGTAATTTATTTACATACTTATACTTAAACATTTTATTATAGGGTGCCTTGCATGGCAGTGGTGCCTCTATATTTGGCATTGGCTCGGATATTGCTGGTTCCATACGTATTCCTTGTCTATTTAATGGTGTGTTTGGTCACAAACCTACTGGCGGTTTAATATCAAATCTGGGACATTTTCCCAACTCAGACGATCCCAAATATTTGGAATATTTGCAAATGGGTCCTATTACCCGGTTTGGTAGAGATTTGGGTCTACTGTTACAAGTAATGATTGGCAGAAAGGCGGATCAATTGGAGTTAATGACACCAGTGGATACAAAAGAAATTAAAGTAAGTTTGTGCATGCTGAGATTCTTTTTCATTATATGTATAAATTAAAATAATATAATAATCTCTATATATTTTATAGGTTTTCTATTCCTTTGGTTTTGATGGCCTTAATGGATTTTTACATCAACAAGTCGACTTCGACATACAACTTTCCATAATGAAGGCCGTGAAATATTTTGAAAAAAAGGGGGTCACTACTGAACCAGTCCATATTAAGCATTTCCGTAATTCCACTGAAATGGGCTTGACTGGCATAGCACGCCTTAGTAATTTTCCTTACCTAATGAAAGCTGACAATAAACCTCCTCTTGTAAAAGAAAATTTAAAAGAATTAATTAAAAGTACATTTGGTTATTCCAAATACACCAAGGAAGCTTTAATATTTGAATTGATGAGATCGACAAATGTGTTTATGCCCAGTGACAATATGAAGAAATATGAAGCAGAAGTTAAACTTTTAAAACAAGAAATTATTGTAAGTATAAAATAATATAACTCCTCACTTTTATTATTAAAAAAAAAGAATGTTTAATTTTAGGATCTTCTGGGTTGGCATGGCGTACTCTTCTTTCCCACCTTCCATGTTCCGGCCATTCATCACAACAGCTCTGTTTTTCCTTTGTGGGGCATTGATTATTGTGTAATATTTAATATTTTAGGCTTGCCTTGCACTCACATACCCATGGGTTTGGATAGCAACGGTTTACCCATAGGATTCCAAGTGGTTGCAGCACCTATGCGTGATAAATTGTGTCTTCAAGTTGCTGGGGAACTTGAGCAAGGTTTTGGTGGTTGGGTGCCACCCACGAAGCATGATTTTAAATAGTTTTTTTTATAATAGATATTAAGTGTGTTGTTGATAATTTATTTACAATAGAAGTTAAGTTGATGAAAATAAAAATATCGCGTCTACGGATTTTTATCTGGTTCTCTAATAAATATATATATGTGATGGAAATCGAAAACGAGCGAGTGAGTTTTTGAACTTCTAAAACTCCCTCCCTAAATTACATATGTATCTCCAAGATAGTTTTATTGACAGTAGCCCAAAGAATATGAAAGAGTGGTTCTTGCTGAAATCATCACTCATTGACAAAACCCGTTTGTTGACCAAAGAAATGTTATGTATGCGATCCCCAAATGCCGGACAGTGCCAAAGAAGATGTTCTTCCTTCCTATTGCAACTTTTATATTCTTAGCCTTTGAACATGTAAAGTGTCCAATAATTACCGTTATGAGTATTTTAAGATAGGTAGATATATTGCGAATCGAGTCATCTGAAGAGAATGGGTTCGCTTTCCCATCCTTCTTTCACCCCGTAAGAGAGAAATTAAAATTTAACAAATATTTTTTAGAAAACCCAAATTTATCAATTCATATTTATCTATCTATACTATATATATAAAATAGGATGTATGTATGTATGTAACGTATGGACTCCAAAACGGCTGAGCCGATTTTGATGAAATTTTCACAGCAGGTTACTGTGACTCTGGAAGAAATAATAGGCTATATGAAGTTTTGATTGTACAAACGAGTGTGGCACCGCCCATATAACCCAAAAATTTAAATTTTGGGCATTTTTGACCTACGTCAATGATATGTGGTACATATCATATTGGCGTAATTAGGAATACGTACCAGGAGAAAAGTGGGTGGGACCACGCCCCTTTTTAGGAAAATTAAAAATCGTAATATAGTCTTAACTACTGGACCGAAAGTCATTAAATTTTCACAATAGGATATTCTTACGAAATAATAAATTATTGACTATGTAAGTGGACAAAGGGGCATGGCCTTGCCCACTGAAATGCATCGCTTATATGACGCACTTCAGTATCCTATTATTTTTCCATATGGAGAAGATGGAAATCACTTTGAAATGCGTCAAATCAATCAAGCAACCCGTAAGGCCGTTAATTATCCTGTTGAGTTCTTAAATTCACTCGATGTGCCAGGCTTTCCACCACATGTGCTACAACTTAAAATTGGAGTGCCAATTATTTTACTGCGTAATATCGATCATCATGGCTTTGCAATGGCACTCGACTTTCAGTAAAAAACAAAAACTGAGAAATAATTTAGTAGAAGCGACCATTAAATAGGAAAATATGTACTTTTGCTACGCTACAGATTTACCATTCGATTTTAAACAATTTTTTCCTGTTCGGTTAGCGTTTGCGATGACTGTTAACAAAGCTCAAGGTTAATATGTGTATGCTTCTGATGGGCAAACTAATAAATACATTAAAATTAAATAAATAAATGTTTATAAATATATAAATACGTTTTATTTTATAACGAGGGAGGGATAGCGAAGCACACCGGGTTTAGCTAGTATGTATAATATATATTTATTTACATACATACATTTATATACATACATACATATTAATATTTATTCAAAAACAATGAAAATTACGAAAAATCCGTTAAGATTTAGTCTATTATTACCTTAAATTTTAAGTTTAAACATAAAACTTATCCTAGCAAAATGGTCCTAGCGACTCCGCCCTTATTGATCTATTATGTCCAAATTCTAGTCTTTAAGTCGTCTAAACCAGTTTTATTAAAATTAGATTGATTTGATTTTTGTTGTTGCTGCCGTTATAACAAACAGGCAAAATCACAAATGTGTTGACAAATTATTGCAGTCTAAAAATAAGGAAAAATATTTGCAATAAACAAATAAAATGGCAACAAATTACGATAGCGACAGTTACTGGGACCGTTCCGCCAGCAAAGCTTTCAACTTTGATGACTTTGCCAACGATGATGTAGACTTTAAAACAGTGGCAGCCGGCTATAAATTGTCTACAGATTTTGGTGCTATACTAAACGATGACACCATTTCGAAAGCCAGTTTTGATAATAGTGCAGCCAGTAGTGCGTTAAATTTATCCATAAAATCTTTGCTTACTGAAGAAGCTTTAAAGTGTATATTGGATGAACAATCAATGGATGATCATTTGATTCCTAAGGGCATGAGTGAAGAGGAAGAATTGCTCAAAAGCTGTTGTGTGGTAAGTAGTAGAAATGTTTTTATTGAATTTATTAAACAAAATCCATATAAAATGATTTTTTCCAGGTGTTGTGATTAACTTTGAGGTCTTCAAGTCATTACATGATAAACAACAACCATTAGATGATATCCTAAATATCACCAGCTATTATAAGTATAGCTTTAAATAGGCCAGATTTTCTGAGCATACTAACTGCAAGACCCAAAACCTTGCAGCATTATTTAGCCTTTCTTAAACAACAAAATCCAGATAAAAGATTTGGGTAAATCTCAGGATCTCAAAAATCAGACAATATAAAAGAACGCAAAGAAAAACTGGAAAATTATAGCGCCAAATGTACTTTATATCCCCAATTAATACATGCCAATATAAAGCTTATAAACATAGTGGAATATGGCAGTAATACCCTGAACAATGTAATCAATATAGATTCTACTCCCTTAGAAGTTTTACATGCTTGCTGTGCCAAGGAACAAGACATGTTAAAACCTACATCACCCTATCGCTTCTCTGCTGATTTACAAATCTCCCCCGGGCAATTTGAATGGTGTGCTTTAAATGAACGTACCCAAGCTCAGGCTTATGCAGATCTCCCACACATTTTCGAACAAGTACCCAGCTGGCATCGCTTGAAACAAAAACAATTTCATATAAGTTTTTCCTTAGAGTTGGCAATTTTACGTTTGTTTGAGTTACAAGCAACGCCCACCATACTTTACTTGTTCCTGTCGCAGCACGGTAATAACACAGATAAACTGGCTTTGGCTAAAAGAGTTAAATGTATCAAGGCGGTTTAAAAGACATTGGTCAGTTGACTTTGCTAAGTGACTCATTGCCCGAACGTTCGGAAGAACATTTTTATTGTGAAAATGCTTTGAAAACAGCTCAGACCAAAAGATGGACAACGGACAATATTAAATAAAAACTAAATAATATCTAATAATAAGCAATATTTTTTTTAAGTTTTGGTACAAAATATCAGTACAGAATTGGTAAACTGTTTTTTAAATGTATTTTTAAATTTCAATAAAACAAGATTTAATCTAATTTGTTAAGAATAAAACTACTTGGTACTCACTTAGCAGCAAATTATAACGCTTTTTCTTACGACAAACGGATCTTAGCTCAGCCGAGACTCACTCGGCTTAAGATTGTCAACCTGGTGACAGTTGTATCAACTGGTAGTTTTTTACCAGGTAAGAATAACGGAATCGAAGTTGAAAATCATATTATATTAGAGTTGACTGGTACTTTAATAACATTTATACACTATACACTTCACAATACTTAAATTTAAACAGGCCATTATTAGAATTTTAAAAATTTTATACGTATTTTTTTCATTTTATAATTATTAATTTTTAAATATTTTATAATTTAATTTAAACAAAACAATGACGAAATAGAAATAGAAAGCTCATTCGTAACTCATTTTATTGATGTATTACTTTTATTCTTAGATAAACTATTTTCAAATACGTTTCCGGGGAACTCAAGGCCCTCATTAAGCTTGACACTTTAATATAATTAATTGAATGATTTTCACTAATATTTTTTTTTTCTTTTTTAAATATCAGCAGCCCTTTATTTGATTTATACATGCTCAAATATTTAATATTTTTTTCTTATTAACTTTAACATAAAGACTAGACTGGCTTTTTCTATGTTAGCTTTACAAAAACATTTCATTTTCTTTTTCAAACATTTCCTTATTACAAACATATTAACCTTAAGCCTTTTTTTATATTTTATAAATTCAACATTTATTCTTTTATTTTAATATTGTAACTCTTGTATTTTAATAATATTAAAGCTTAATTTTTGCAAATTCTTCCTAGAGGAGAAAAACCGCGAACTAATTTGACACTTGTACTTAAACAGAGTTGTTAGGATTTTTACTAAAGTGAAGAAAACAGAGTTGCTTAAGGAAACGGATGAATGAGAAAGTATTAGCAGCTCTGTTAATAAATAACATAAAGAAGAATATAAAATTTGAGTGTCATACATTTCAATCATTTGAATAGTGATGTCAATTGATGCAAATTGAGAAGTAACTTTAGAACGTCAGGGGATTTTAATAAATGTCGTTGGAAATTATGTTTTTTTTAGAAACCAGGGAAATCATTTATACTGTACCAATTTGGGACCTTATTCGGTTCAGTATTCAAATCACATAAAAGATTCATAATTTGTAATCGGCTAAATTGGAATTAAAAATTTTGATAACCAAATTCGCATTTGTATGAGTGGTCGTAGAAGTCAACTATCCTATATAATTTGTTCATTTATAATTGTCAAATTTTGCTCTTTCCAATACAATACCACTCTAAATGATTTTCATAAAAACTTTTTATTTTATTTTGTTAAAAAAAAAACTTTATTTTAGTGAACTAATTTCAAATTGAACTAATTATTTTGTATCTTCATTATTAAAAATTTAAAGACTATTGGAATTAGTAAATATATATATATTCAATTTCATTGTTTTAATACGAAATGGTGGATAATATAATATGGGATCACTATAGCACTCTAATTGAGTGATCTTTAATATTAATGTTAACATGTCTGTTAAACAACTTTACAGAATTACTCAACTTTTAATCAATTTCAATAGATCAATAGATGCATTTCCTATGTTAACATTCTAGTAACAGCTTAGTTTTGTATTTAATATTTATTTGGAGTTTTAGTGAAGTTGTTTATAAGGTTTTAAATGAACCTTTAAAGTTTAAGAAATTACAACAATTTACTAATAAGATCTTAAGATTTAAAATTTTAGAATTAATTAAACATTTTTAATAAAACTATTCTTTAAACGTTTTAAAAATAATATTATTAATTGGAAATTACAAAAAACTAAGATAATGCTAATGAAAGCCTTACAATGCCTTTACCCATTTTAATGCCCTTTAAAAAATATCAAAAATTATTTGTCATAATTTAAAATTTTTATTCTGAAGAAGCTACTCAAAGAGTAGTGAAATAATATTGAAATAAAATTTAAATTTTTTATAAAAAAGGCCTAAAGCTTAAATAATTACCAAAATCTTAATAAAGAACAAAATTAAACCATTCGTAAAGCCATTCCCAATAATTGATTTGATTGATCACTCGTTTAAAAATTGCAGATCTATTTATAGTTTATTATGTGCGCTGTTAAATTGCATTATTATGTTCTATCGTTGTTCAATTTCGGGGAATTAAAATTGCGACTTTCTTAACTATAATTTAATTATAAAAGGCAAAACATTTATAGCCAGTTTCTAACTTGATACATATTTAAATACGAAATTAGTTAATTTTTCATTTAAGTTTTATTTAAATATGGTTTAATTTTTTCAGTCTCAAATTGCGTTTGTTAATTCATTATGATAAAAGTATGGTAGCACTGTCAAAATCATATGGTAATATGAACAGTGATTTAAGTTACATTTAAATATAATCTTTAAAAACGAATTTAGTACTTAAACAGAATTTAAGTTTGAAAACCCTACGATTTTTAAGTTAAAAACTGATCATTAGAAAACATTACTGAAAATTAACGACTGTTTTACAGAAATACGTTTTACAGCGAATAATTAACAATTTTAAATGACCTGCTGAAGTTAATTAATTAAACACAGAGTTGCATTATTCTTTTAAAACACAAAAACAATGTACAAAACAGAATTTTGAGAGGGAAACAAAACGACGTAATAAAAACAAATAAAAAAACGGAACAATTTTCATTCAAAAAGAGAGAGAGAGAAATTGAATTTTGTTAAAAAAAATGGGCAAAAAACTGCCCGTTTTAGCCTTTACTCGCACAAAAACATTTCCGTGCTCATAGTATCTTTGATGCGAATTAAACTAGTAGACTCGCCGTCATTTATAAATTGCTCGTCGTCGAATGAAATACGTTAAAACGGCAAATTAAGAAAAAGTAAAATTAACCATAAATAAATATTACATATTAATTACTATTAAACATAAAAAAAATAATAAAGTGAACTCAACAATAAAATATTGATAAAATAAATATATTTTGTACTGGAATTTATATACATACAATGAAATATTAACAAATAAATTAAAGACAATTCAGTGCCTTTTTAAAAAGAGTGAAGAATATAAAAACTAAAGGTTTCATTTATGTAAATATTATACCTACCTATAAAACAAAAAATAAATAAATAGTATCTATTAAATTGCTAAACAACTTCATACAAATAAAAACCAGCAAAAACAACAAAATAATAAAATTAAAAAAAAAACATTTTAAGCCACGCATTATAAAATAGGTATAGTTTTCAATTAATATTAAAACAACAAAAAGCACCAAAGCTCAATCTTTACGCTTTTTTAAACAAATTGAAATCTTTGGCCATTCATATTTTTTGATGGTGATTATGATGTTACACTGTGAATATCATTGATAATAATGAGGAAGTTGTTGTAGTAGAAAGAAAGTGATTTTCATTATTTGCTTGCCCGTATTGTACTTCTACTCAAAAGAAAACAACCAACCAACAAGTGTTTTAATTTCTTTTTATAACTCGAAAGGATGATCTAGTGTTCAATAAAAACAAAAAACGCCAAAAATTAAACTTACAAACAGCTAAATTAAAAAATCGGTTTTTTTTTTTATAAAAATACATATTTTTGTGGTTGATTAACTCAAGTGATTTCTTTTGCTTTTTTGTATTTTTATTCAACTAAACTTACGTACTTATTTACCTACAACCAACCGTACAAACACTCAAATTTATTTACGTGTGTGCCGTATGTCTGTATGTATACGAGAGGGATTCGTGTGTGATTCAACACAACGCAACAAAAATAAAGCAAACAACAACAAAATATATTCAAAAACAAAATAAAAGCAAAACAAAAATTCAGAAAGAAAATAACAACAAAATAACAAAAAATTATACAAGCAGCCAAGTAAGCAACGCAAACAAAAAACAGTGTGCCCAACAAAACACACACACTCGCATACATTTGCTGAACAGAGAACGCGCGCTGTCATTAATAGCAAACGGTACCTCCGCCACCATCAATGAGAGTGAGTGTGACAGCGCTAGCGTGAGTCATAATAACAACACATAAAGTGAAATGAAAATGCGGATAAAGAGAGAATCACCGTGTCTATTGCTTAGATTTATGCCAATCACCAAAGTCGGTAAGTTACATACATATTTTTTCGTTCCTTTTTTTTTGTTTAACTAAAGGTAGTTTTTTTAAATTTTCCTTGGACTTTTATAGAAAAACAACTGAAGTGTAATTTTAATTTACTAGTTCCTTGTTAGATATGTAATGCTAATATACCTACTCAGATCTAGTTTAATTATCAGTCGTACTACTGTGTAAATTATTTCTCTAGTTAGAAAAATAAGAAATTTGAAAACTGTTTTAGAAGTAGACTAATTCTGTAATGTAATCAAGTAAGAAAGTATTGTATTGAGATTTCAGAAAAGAAACATTTCTGTTAGAATGGAATAAGTTGTATGTTGAAGTCTTTTATTTTTGGAAGAAATCTAATTAGAATTCCAGTTGGACTGTCCATAAGATTCTTTCCATATACATACATAGGTACATAGGAAAAGAGAAATCATTGAATAGTTATGTAAGTGTTAATGTTTTCCATCGATTTGTGTTAGTTCATTTTTCATTCAACCAACATAGGTACAAGTATTGTCAGTCTTAATAAGTCGAGCACTATTAGCTTAATATTCAAGAGCCTGCCACAGATTTGATCTTAATTTGGCTGTACAATTTGCGTCAACTGAACCGTATCATTTGTGCAATATATCCAGAAAAGACAAAATCTGAATATATAATTCCAACGTGAAATCAATCCTATTACCTGAATACGTGACATCTGATAGAAAAGGGAATAATGAAAATCGTTTGGCCAAACTTGATAATTAACAACAACTTATGGGCAGCCATACTATTCCCCTTTGAGAATCGAAACATTAAGACGCAAGTGTATGTAGGACATATGTATGTATTAATTGATTTGCTTTATTTGATGCCTTTAGTCAATAAGTTAAAACAAAAATTAGTATTTTATAAACCACCTGAGATGATAATGCAGTTACTGTATATGTATAATTGATCAGATTAGCCTTTACTCTTTATCTGAAAAGCTTTTCTGAATCAATTTACCAGTAAGATAACTAAGATAATTCAGTTACAGTATTAATTTATCAGATTAGCCTTTACCCTACATCTGCGAAGCTTTTCTAAATAAATCTCTGTTATTCAATTACAATTTCAATGCAACAACATTACATGACTCTTTTAAGGTAGCGGCTATAACAAGAATGAAATTGAGATTGTTGCTACCGTTAACAACAGACCAAAAATCGAACTCGTGTAAAATTCTATCAATAGGTACCTACTTTCTGTAAATAAAACGAACTGCATTTACTCACACTTAAAGGATATTTACATGGGAAAAAGTAGCATACAACAAAAAAAATATCAAATACGAAAAGATGACAATTGAATTATTGAATGTGATGCGAAGTGAGGAAAATGAGTGAAATGTACGAGAAGAAAAAGACAAGCAGCGGCCACAATTGGAAATTGAAAGCAATGGGGATGCCCTTATTAAAATGCCAACACTGTAAAATCAAGCTACTTTTTATACAGACTAAATGCCGAAATGTATGTACCTACATACATACATATGTATGTGCACATATAGGGACGATTACAAATAAATAATAAAAATTAATGACATTATTGCGTCTTTAATTAGCGGCAGCAACTGTGAATGCATGAATGTAATGTAAAGAATCAACGAGGAGGAAGTCGGGTGCAACATCTTACGCATCTCCCTTACATTCTCTAATGATTACTCATTTTTATTACACTGTCTGACTGAACGGACAGAATTGATAATCGTGAGTGAGTGAATGATTGTGTGATTTGGAGATGATGTTGATGACGACAATGACGATGATGTTTGTCATCACTTCGTGAAACGTGTAGAAACTAATTTAAATTTCTTAAGAACGTTAAACAACAAACACTACATACCTACCTACATATATTATTGTATTTCAGGTTCAAGCTACCTGTGTAAATTAATTATTTTTCTTTAAACAAAACACAATACCTACATATGTATGTTTGTATGTATGTAAAACAAAACTGGAACTAGTAAAAGTAAAAGATTACTCACAGCTTATTTTAAATATCAACAACACGATTTTAATAATTTATTTATAATGTAGGTACCTATGTTGTTTTCTTTTTTTTTTATTTTTCTTTGTAGATATAAGTTTTTTTAAAGAATTATTTATACCTACAACTCTCTTTTTGAAAACATTTTTGTTTAGTTCTTCTGCTCGTCTAAACAATATTTATTCATTTAAAAACACTAAACACATAAACTCTGCAAATGAATACAAAAAAAGCTGGTGGAAGAAAATTTTGTAAACATTTCGTGAGTCATTCCTCAAGACGATATAGACAGTTTTGAATGAGTAAATTTTGTTTTGTTTGTTTTAGTCGTTTTGTTTAAACGTCTGTTGCACGTTTTGTCGTTAAACTAAATACAACAAATAAAAAACAAGTAGCACGATTTAAAATAAAAAAAACTTTAAACCGTTTTTTATGTCTACTCTTGTTTTACGCTTTTTTCTCCTCTCCTTTTTTCGTACCAAGTTACTAAGAAGTGTTTTTTCTGTTCAAGTAGACAACACTGTTTTGAAACGACCTTTCGAGTACGAGTTCGAGTTTTTTTTTTGTTTGCTTTGATAGTTTTTGTATTTATTTCTTGTTTGTTATTATTTCCACTTTGTAACTGGTATTCTGGTCTCTGGCATAGAGAGAAAATAATAATAACAACAGCCGCAGCAACAAAAACAAGAAATAACACAGTTGTACTTCGTCATACTTGCATAGTGGGTACGTATGTATAAATGTACGTAAAAATTCACCTCCTGCTCTTTCCTCATACACTTAAAAAAAAAAATACAATATTTTGTATGTACATATGTATGTATTTTAACACAAAAATGTTGATAGTTTAGTTATTGTTGTTGTCCCAAGTTTTTATGAGTCGGTACATTGTACCTAAATATATGAAATGCAGCACATTCATATTTATTGAAATTTTTTTGAACTTCTTTTATCAAAAATTTAACAAAGTAAAATGACAAAAATGAAAAGAAACCATTTAACAAGTAATTAGTACAAGTACGAAATAAGCGGGTCTTCTGTTAGCAGAGGTGTCAGGTTTAAAATAATTGGAATTTAAGGAACTTCAATTTATAGGTATCTATTATTATATTGGCATTTATAACTATGAAGTACAACAATAAAACAGTTGTTAGCTATAAATGTAGGTATAAATATTACGATCCTTCTTTACTAGATTGTCGCATTCAAAATTTGTATGAAAATTGAGTTAGACATCGTTTATATACCTACTTACATTAAATGTACAATTTTCAAATGCATCCTACCAGACATAGAGTTTAATAACTAGTCGACCCTACTTTAAATGACTTACCCATTGAGTTCTCAAATTAGATAAATATCAAGGACAGAACAATCAATTTGATATACCTATCAAAAGTTAAAACCACAGCATATCAAACGTATTTTTTTTTAATAAACAAGTAAGAGTACTATATTCGGCTATGCCGAATCTTATATACCCTTCACCTTTGTTGTGGATGCATAATTATGTCGATAAACACGCCATCTGTTGATGAATTTATTCGTAACAATATTAATACACTTTGTGTGATCAACGCCATAATACCTATTATTCGTAACGATATTAATACACTTAGTTTTTTTGATGAAATTTTCAGAGGTCTCGGATTTTTGCTCATATCTCCGTTATTTATGGATGGATTTTGTTGATTTTAAATAGCAAACTTCTCGAAAGCATGTCTTACAGAATTATCCCGAAGATATCTGGGGACCTCAGAAAATTGATTTCAATATCCAGACAGACAGACGGACATGGCTTAATAGACTCCGCTATCTATAAGGATCCGGAATATATATACTTTATAGGGTCGGAAAATTATATTGTGGAAATTACAAACGGAATGACAAACTTATATATAAAAGGAATGACCAGCTGATTACGACACCATGAACTTTTTCTTTGACAAATAAAGCCCTTAGGTTTTTTTGTGGAAAAATAATACAAATTGACAACATTGTTTCAAATATATATGTATGTAGTTTGTGACGACAGAAAGAAAGAGAATTGTAAATAAATACCTACCAATACTTTCTTCATCGTTTTCTCGAAAGAGTTGTTTTTAATTTTAATTCGCACTGGATTAAATACAAATCAGATATTGCTACTTTTTAATAAAACCTGTAGTATTAAAATCAAAGTAACCTTAAGCCCTGATAATTTTGTTTACCTTCAATTCATTATCACCAGTTTATTGTTTATATTTACTAATTAGCAATGATGACTAATGTTTAGAGGTAAAAAGATTTATTAAATTTAAACGCATTTTTTATGACAAACAACAGCAATTATTATTTTCTTCAAGTACATTTGTTACTAACAGCTGATTCTTGTTTAATGTCTTAAAATAAGTCTCAAGAGTTGAGTAACATTTACAAACATTCCTAACAGCTGTCTGCTTTATAATCCCATTTTAATAATTTGCTGTTTTTAATTTATTACAGAATATAATAACAGAAGATCCAAAGATAACCTGGATACCCCTTGTGAAGAAGAAGAGACTAACTCCTCGTCCACACGGACACCACTGACGAGGAGTTGTAGCAGTCCCGCTGTTTATGGTGAGTGTTTTTATAATTTTCCCTTTAATATTAAGTAATTTTGTACTATGAATTTTAAGACATTAATTATTACAAAATTTAAACAAATTATGTATGTAGGTATATTTTTTTATATACATATGTACATATGTATGTATATATATAAAAAAATTGTTTACATTATTAGCAAAAAGCGCATTGTAATATTTACTTACACATCGCCATTTATTTAGCTACATACATATGTATGTGCATATTTGTTTAGAAGCGGAAAAATTTTATTTCTAAAAAAAAAAAAATTGAGAAACATTTATTTAAATTTATTGTAGGTAGGTATGTACTTTGTTATTTTTAAACAATTACATTTATATGTACATATGCATATATATATGTAGAAGTTATTTGAAATTTGTTTTATCTAACTAAATACATATGTACATACATATGTACATATGTAACTTGTAAAATTACAATTGGGTGCTGTAAATTATTTTATTAACACGTGCTTTTTTATATGAAAATCTCCATATTTCTAGAATTTTATTTGTTTCGTTTTTGCTCAATAAAAATTTTAGAGATTTTTGCTCAACTAAGTAATTAATTATTTTTAGTTAATTGTAAATGATGATGTTTGTTAATGATTTAATTATCGAATTTTACAGAGAAAATTTTATTTTTATACATCAGGGAAATTTTTTCTATTAATTTGTAATTATTGCAAATCATGGCATAGTCATTATCTATGAAGTTTTCTTGAACAATTTTTTTGAAATAGTATATCGTTTTTAGATAAAGCATTATTCACATAAACCGTTGGGAAACAGTATACAACAGAAAATTAATTTTTCTAGAAAAATTTCTTTAAAATATTGTTTAAAAAAAAAAATATATTTTTGTAAGGACAAGCAAAGGACAACTGGATTCTGGTAAACAAACCTGTTGAATTTTTGTAATTTATTTTTAAAATAAAATTATGATATTAGATATTATGAAAATCAATGAAACACTTTTAACTTAACTCAAAATTAAGCGATGTTATGTCTCATTTTGAACAGAAATGGTTCGTCAATAGAACACAGATAATTCAAATAATGTTATTTAAAGGCTTAAACATCATTATCACATACATATATCGAAATTGGCTCATATTTCCCTCGTCATTAAAAATGTCTACACCAATCCATAAATTTAAGACTTAATACATATGTTCTAAATTTAAAAATATGTATTGTGCAATTTTTTTTATTTTTTGAAAATATGTGAAAAAATACTTTTTAAATTTGTATACATACATACATACATATGTATGTTTATGAGTATATTTTATTTAGGATTATATTTTTTGGAAAATTTAAAACAGGCATGATTCATGTATAACTGTGACGTTATTCGTCGCGCCACGAATATTGAAAATATTAAGGCCAAGAAAATCTGTCATCGCAGACAATGTAAGGCCATAATATGCTTGTTTTTTTCTAATATATTTCTGCTATTATTAATAAAAATTTTTATTGGCACGAGTTAAGGAGGGGAAATATATAGGAATACCATTTTAGGAGATTAAAAAAAAGATTTGTTAATATGTATGTACATTTTTAGGGATAAAATTTTAATAATTTTGTGTAAATCAAATAATTACTTTTTCAAATGTTTCTTTTACTTTTATAGATTTCTGAAAATTTTATAAATTGGAAATTTAAAAATTTGCCTTTGTTTGTTTCCGAAGCCACCAGATAACCTGTATATCTACATGTTATAGTAATATATCAGATATTATTCACAATTTTGATATTGAAAATCATTTCATTATACATATATGTACATATTGCAGAAAGTCTTTGTAAGTAAATACATAGGATAAAGTATTAATTCAACTCATAATACGAATCTGGATGTTCCTAAGTTCTGGAGAAAAATAGGTTTTTTAAAAATATTCAATATTCCGCACAGCCTCGGACTTGCTATTAACCTAGTCTTGTTATACATAAGTATGTTAAAAAAATCAAATTAATCCCAATTTACATTTGTGACTAACAGAGTTTGTCATTTAGAAATAAAAGAAACGCATTATCTGTAATATATAATATATATGTATATGAACTTGGTGACTCATTATCTTTATTTTAAAGGTTAGTAACACAAAATTTTCTATTTTTCAGTAGAGGCAAAAAACTGTTTATGATAAATAGTAACTCTGAAGATATGAAGAGTGACATATCGGTATTATTTGACAAAAGAGTAGTCAAAAAATGGCGAGATTTTTACAGTGGGTAGAGTAGATCATTATGTATCGTTTTTTAATATAAAGTGAAAATTTCAAAATTTTAGTTAATACCCTTTTGTTAAACAGGTGCGATATGTATATGAGACTTTATAGGATTTTAAATTTACTACTTATTGTCTAAACATATTACAAACCTTTATGATTTATTAGCTATAAATTTGTAATATGTATGTACCTACATATGTATATACATACCTACCTACTTAACTAGTAGATGATATTAAATGTTTTAATTTATTATACATATGTTCATAGGTATACATGTATATAGGTACGATAATATAGAGGTAATAAGAACGTTTTTTTGTACAAGAAGGTATTAACAAGTACTTGATAATACACGTTTTATTTCTATACAGTTAAAGTTATTTTATTATGTTAGCTCTTTTAAACCAATAACAAAAACTTTAACTATAAATTACGCTACTTTAAACATTGAAGTTCTTTAAGTAGTATGAGTCATAACAATTGCAAAACAAATTAAAATCATTGTCGTTGACGACGTCGTTTTTAGTATTTATTTTTTTCTTCACATAAATGAGGTTAGTTTGAACAAAATTGTTCGACGTTACTGTTACAAAAAGTTTCTTGTTGTTGTTGTTATCGTTATTCTTTATGTTTCTCAGTTTCATCCTGTAAGTTTAAATTAAAATTTTCATTTAAATGACTAATATAGTAAAAAATATTAAATAAAACGTATTTTTTGAATAATGTATTTGGATTTTACAAGATCAGTTGGAAAATCAGCAATTTTATTGAGTAGTAGTTTCTATAAATTGTTTATTGATTGATAAATAATTTACCCCATAATTCTTTCAATTCCATTTGTAGTTCTACGTAGACAATTTATTGTAATCTAGTAGAAGGAAAAAATAAATAAACTATTGCTTCATTATTATTGTTTACATGTGGTGTGTTTCTCAATTTTATAGCATGACTCATACTTGGGGTATATTCTACTTCAGAGTATCTTTAAAATCATACAATATAAATTGTCTATATGTACAAACATATGTAGTAGAAAAAAAATCATAATTACCCATTTGAAAGTATAAAAAAAAACGCACAGTTACACACCACCAACCAATTCAAGCCAATCCGATCCGAGTAACCAATTGAAGCATTCATTCAATTCATTCATCCCCGCCATTTGTCACAAAATAAAAATAAAATACAGAAAAAACACACATTATGATGTTTTTAATAAATACAATAGAAAAAAAACACATTATTATATTGATGATGAAAAAAGAAATCAAGCGATAAAATCTATACTATTTTTAGCAAAAAACGTCATTTCTTTATATAAATCGATATTGAAATAAAAGGTGTGCAAAATAAATAGGTACGATATACATACATATATGTACATATACATATCGTCACCTAAACTGCCCAAAAACGTAACCCTCATTATCATAATTTTACAGGAGAAGCAAAAAACATTATAAAATGAAAACTGTTTTATTGAAAATCGCAATTTCTTCACATCTTGTCTTAATATATTACATATGTATATAGACGACAAACTTATTTCTTTAAAAAAAATATGGGTTATGTCTTTTGTGTTTTATGAAAACGTTCAAATGATGTTACGTCTTTTTCAATTTCTTGAATAAAATCATTAGTTTGGAACGTAGAAGCTTAAAATTTTTAGGAGCATTGTACTTTGCCTTGTGTTCCAGATTCAATCAAAAAACGAATTTTGATTTTTTGAGGGTTACGTCTTTGGACATTTCAGGTGACGATATGTACGTATATATGTATGTTCAATGATAAGTGTGAAATGCAACTAAATATTCAATATTTGAGATAATGTAAACAAAACATTTACTGTTAACCCTAACACAACGAAACCCCTAATAATTTTTTAAGAAATTTTGAAATAACACCACAAAATTTAAATAAAAATTGTTTGGCTTAAATTTATAAATTTCAAATTACTTTTTTTATTACATATATGTACTACATAGTATGTACATACAACACAATTTTCCTTAAAATAATTTCTTTCAAGAACAATAAAATCAATAGGTATATTAAAAATTCTTATTTTCACACGAATATTCTAAAAATAGTCTCATTCATTCCTTACATTTAAATTAAAATGCCCGCAAATAATAATAAACATACATACATATCTTTTGTCTTTCAATTTAAAAAATTTTTGTGTAAATTTGTTTTGTAATTATTTTTAGATATCGAAACACATCCCGCCTCACCTGTTTTCCCACACTTATTATTGGGCAATGGCCGCGATGCTGATGATCCAAGTAGTGTGGGAGCGAATTGTGTTTTAAATGTTACCTGCCAAGCACCGAGCAAAAATCAAATGCCGGGCCTTAAATATATGCAAATACCTGCCAGTGATACACCTCATCAAAATATAAAACAATATTTTCAGGAAGCCTACGATTTTATAGGTAAGTTTTGTTACTATATACATATTTACTTTAATTGTTACGGGAGGGAAATAATATTAATACAGGTCAATAGTGATTTTGTTAGAATTTATTAATCTATTTTGATAAGAGTGATTATAAAGTGCTAAACCTATCCTATAACAAGCTTTAAGTTAAACTTGACTTAAGTTTTGTGGTCGTGTATTGTATATTATATTTTTATTAATTATTTGATTATTTATACCAAAATTCTGTTCGTGTTGTCCCGTTTTTTAGTATTTAAGTAACTAATTAATAATAAAAATTAATATCCAATGATAAAAAACATCAAAGCTATTATTTAGAACGAGACCCCTGAAGAAGTTAGAATAAAACTAACGAAACGTTGGGTAAATAAAATAAAATAAAAATCGAACAGGTTTTTCATTTACGTTTGGAAACAAACATTTGACCAAATTAGCCTAAAGGAAACCCCTTCTTAATTATAAGAACTTCGTTTTTTCCAACATTTTATTTGATGACATAAGTAGTAGAACCTTTGACAATTGTTACAATGGATTCAATTTCGCTCGAAAATTTACCACATTTAAAACCACATTTTGTAAAATTCTGAGACCGCTATTAATGACGATAAAATTTCCTTTTTCATTTTGAGTGTCTTACTGTATGGAGTCTGGAAGCGATTAAGTTGAATGGATCACATACATACTTATATACATACATACATATGTATGTACATATATGTTTTGTTTTTTAAATCTACAAAATTTAAATTCTAATTTTTAAAGCATGTCTTTATAATTTAATCATTAAAGGTTGTCATACATACATACATATGTACATATGTACTTATATTTTTGTTCTAGTTTCTTTTACATTAAATACATTATTTTTAAAAACATAGGTACTTTGTGTCAGAGTTTTTTTCTGTGAGTTAAAGTTTTTACATACGTTTTTACACTATCAACAAATATACATATGTATGTAAACATTTAACGGTATCCATATAAACTAAGACTTCATGAGACGGCATGGCGGCATTTTACCCCATACTCTGTGTGTACTATGCTCGTATGTACATACATATGTTGCATACAAAAACAGCAACAACAACATTAACATAAGCCAACCATCATCATTTTTCGAAAATAAAAAAAATAAAATAAAACCAAAACAAAATATAAAAAATAACACACCACAAAACTTCCTTCCTTTATATTATAATCCACCACAGCTAAAAAAATCAACCACTGTGGGGACACAAAGAAAAAAGATAAGAACTAGATATACCTACACACAAACTAAATATGTATTTCTCTATTACATATGTAGGTAATATTACAACGGTAAAAACAATCTTGTTAATTTCTACACTCCTTTTCTGTCCCAGATTCCTTCTCTAAAATTATTAAATGTGAACAATAGAGAATTTCGTAGAAAATGAAAATCCTTTTTATTACACACACATACACATGCAAGTTAATGAGAATTTACTGTTTTAACTTTATTTACCTAAGTATTTCAATTACTTTACTCTCTCAGTCTTGTCAATAAGTATTCTCCTGTTTTTATATTTTGTTTTCATTTTACCTAAAACACCCGGATAAAAATTCAAGTTTTTGAAAGAGTGTTTACATAAAGTGTAATGCATAGAAATTTGACTTATTATTCTAAAGGTTTGATCCAGCAGAAAAGCTTAAATATTTTAATTGTAAACGGAACGCAGATTAAGATTTTCATTTAAAATACAACTCTGAAAAAAAAAAAAAAATTGAGAGACATTCGACCTCTCTTGACGGATTACCGCATTCAATAGGTTTAATGGAAATGGAGTTGAATAGCGATTTATTGATGTACAACAAAGTACATTTTTGTATCCCAATCTAAAGCTTTTGTTTCTTGTCCTTTAAATTTCAAACTAAAGAATATCGCCTTTCAAAACTCTGTTTAGACCATAAAGCGGAGAACACTCACCCCTCCCAAATCAAACATGCTGCTAGTGTGTGTGTGTATATATTATTCGGAAACTTACGTCACGTGCACTTTCGACCTCGTTCCCAATGAGGCATGCTAAAATATTAGTGTAATAATAACGAACTGTTTTGTTGTAAGTAGCAGCAGAAGCAGCAGCACTTTTTTTACCGGAGCTGTTGCTGCTTCTGCAGCTTTTACTAATGATGATGACGTTGTTTGGCTGCCTTTCAGTGATGACTCATCGCTTCACAACACAATGAAAAAATTCCTTCCGTGAATCTTTAAAGTCCAGTGTCTGATATTGTTTATTTTCGTTATATGTTTCTCGTCCCCCGTACCTTCTCGTTCATTCTTTGAGTTTACATTTTGTTTAATTTCCCTGCTCTTACCACCCCTTTTCCAAGTGTTATGAGTGTGTGTGTTTTTTGTGTATTTACATCAGTTTAGTGTTATTGGCAACATGTGGGCAATTTGTGAGTGAACGACCAGTCGTCTGCTCGTGTTTATACCCCACAAAATTTATATTGATTTTAACTATTTTTAGTATGTATTCAAATGAACGAAAAAAAAAATACGGGCAAAAGGCAGCAGCAATAAATTGAAGAAAACAATAAATTTGTTGTTTATATAAGGCGCAATATTTGTAGTACCTACTTTGAATTTTTTAGTGGATTTAGGATAAATTTACAAGATAATTTTTCCAAATCAAAAGGAGTGTAATTTAGTACGTGTTTTTGTTACTAGGAATAGTAAAGATATTAAATTGGGAGATCAATAAACAAATAGGCACCTACTTATTTAAAAGTTAAAGTCAGCTTAAGGAGAATAATCGAAGCATAAATTGTATACTTAATTAAGTAATGAATAATTAAATTGTAAAAAACTTTTGCCAGGAAGTAAATAATATTACAAAAATATAAATAAACACATAGACTGAATGAAGTCAGCATTTTTTACTCATGTGTTAAGTTGTTAATTATTTCTACCTATATGTAAAAATTTTATTGGCTACTAAATGGCTGATAAATAACTAACTGCTCAAAACATCCTTTTCCACCTCCTCCCGTTACTACCATCAACATTTTTCATTAGCACCCTGTATGTTTCGTTTCCTTTAAATTATTTTTTTTGCAGTGTCTAGAAGGCTTTAGTAACAACAGAATTTATATCAGTCATAATTTTTGCTTACATACAATATTCTTTTTTTTTGTGTATGTGCGATTTTTGTTGTTATTTATTAAAATAACAATTCGCACACGGCACGAATATTATTAATAATCTTTGTTACTCGACAATTCTGCTAGAGCAATTCATTCGTCAATAAGGCTAAATGTGTTTAGACATAAAAACCCCATTCCCTCCAAACGACAACAATTGAACCACCTCTGATATAATAGATTAAGAAATGTGCCAGATTATTGCTGTCGAAAAAATCGCTGAAACTAGAAACAACAAAAACGATTTATTAGTTACGTACACCATATTTTTTTATCACATACATGGCACTCGCGGTAACGTATACTAATTAAAACTAAGGGAGTTCATGTTAGCGAAATTGTTCACGTTAGCGAATGTCATGAAAAAAAATATGCATGTGTTTTTACACAAATAAAATTATTAATTAAAATTCATTACAAAACAAATAGAGATCACGGAAAAATATTCATTGAAATAAAATTGCATAGGAAAATAAATCAGACTCATCTGTATTATAGAGTTGGTCATTGCATAACTCCATCTTTTCAATTTTTTGTATCATTTTTAGCTTAAATGGATCCACCAATTCAGGCTGCGATGAGAGTTTTTATCCTGTTACTTTAAGAAGTCTAACTACGTACCTTTTCTTAAATCGCTGAAGCCATCCGTCACTAGCATTGAACCCGCCCTAGTTTTTTTTAAGTTGGGAATGTAATTCCTTAGCTTTTTATTTTAGCATTAGCCCACTTACAGGCAAATTTTTTTACGCATTCCGATGAACCAACGGTAAAGAGCTTTTTCCATAACTGGAAATTCTGATGATTTTAATGCTGCATATTGTTGACTTAGCGACATTATAATTTTTTGCTAAACTAGTCACACTTGTTCCTTTCTGCAAACTATATAAAATGTTTGCCTTTTCTTCTAACTTCAAACATTTAGATTTTTCAACACTCATGCCGACTGATTGACCACTTTGCATAAAAATAGATTTAAAATAAAATGATATCAACCAAAAAAAAAATTTATTTAGAGGATACACACATTTTTTATATAAGGGGATTCCCTAAACTTTAAACATCGAATTTAATGTATTTCAGTGTTGTCTGCAAGCTTAGAAACATATGCAATGAAAAGAAAAAAATTGTTTACGTTATAGAGCTTTCTGACTGCTCACGTTACAGAGTAGTCAACGTAAACAAAAGCTTGTTCACGTTAAACGGTGTTCATGTTACCGCGAGTGCACTGTAATTCATATTAATAAGTTGTTATTTTACATGACTATATTTTGTATGGAATTAATAAGGCATTGGTTCAAAATTGATTTAATTCATCACATAATTTCAGAAAATTACTATTAAATAAACATTTAATCAGAATTAATTTATAATTTGAATATAGTAAGTTTGAAGATTACATAAAAAGTAATTTTATAGACATACCTACATTAGTTCAAAAAAATTAATATGTGATTACATAGGTACCTATATAATTTAAACAAAATGTGTGCTTTTCCATAAAATGTGATTTTTTTTCTTTAATTTATAGATATTAAATTTTGATTACAATTTACATATGCATGTACGTTTGGCATCCCTTTGAACAAATAATCGTAATTCCGTATAAACAAAATTTCAAGTGTACAACACTCTTCTACATATATTTTTTTTTTATTATTATTGTATGCATTTTTTTTGTTTCATAAACAAACTACAACTACATAAACACGCATATGGTAGCACAACATCTTGACGGCTCCTTACTCCCCTCCATTGGTACACCCTAATTCATTCAATAAAAATAAAGAAATACATACATATAAAAAGATGAAGAAACTGACGACTTTTCGTTTTCGTTACTACCACAAAACACTACAGGAAAAGAACATCATTATGAATGATGATTCATAATTTTCATTTGTTCGTTCGCTCTCTCATTCGTGTGTTGGTTCGTTCGTTCATTTGTTTTGTTTATTTATTTTCATACCTACTACAATGTGAATACAGCAGGCATGCATATGTACATTTCAAACATATTTACATAAATTTTCATACACGTACATTTGGTTTTTGCTTTGCTCCCTTTTTTGTTAAGCATATTTGTTCTATTTATACCCTATATCCAAATTTCATACTATTATACTATTTAATTATAAATTTTTTATCAATTGTTATGCATATGCACATATAAAAACATTTGAATCAATCAATAAAATGCTAAATGAAATTAAAAATTTATACCTAGTCAAAATCCTGAAAATGATGTGTTGTAGTTACATACATATGTATTTTTTATAACAAAACTGTATAATATGTTAAGAATGCAAATGTTATTGAATTATTAAAAACACTTATCAACTATTCTATACGTTTAACGAAATTGTATAAATATGTATTGACATTTTTGTTTTAAATTAGATACCTAGATATTGCTAAGACAAATAAAAATCTACTTGCATACTTGTATGCAAATTATTTTGTGGAGAATAATTTTTTTTTGCAAATTCATTGTTTAAAAACTTGATTTAGTATTAAATTTAATACAGTACGCTCTTCAATTGTTTATAAATAGGTGCACAATTATTAAGAGTTAAGTTTGGTTAAAATTTTAAAATTGTGTTTTCGATTTGACTCAAATTTTTAACCAGGGTTTCTTCGAAATATACACTTATGCCTCTAATCTGGAAAATGTGCTAGGAGAGAGATTTTATTTATCACTAGTTTTATGCACTTAACATTTTAATGAAGATTATCGGCCATGTCACAGAATTTAATTCCGTTCGGAAGTGGAATTAATTCCGTATTTTGCTCCTATAGAAAAAGCCAAACGAACAATTTTTTTCGGAATGAAACCACGTTTAATTTGCTATGTGGAATTTAATTTTAAGAATTTCTAGGTTTCATTCCGAAAAAAAGTTTCGTTTTACTTTTTCTATAGAAGCAAAATACGGAATTAATTCCACTTCCGAACGGAATTAAATTCTGTGACATGGCTGTATATTAGTAATCGGCAACATACTTACATATGCTTAATGTGACCTCGTTTATCGTTTATTGGTATCTTATGAATGTTAGAATTTACCATGCCTCGATTTTGCTTTACATACTCTTGGCATATGAAGCATATTTTCAATATAAAAGTAAAAGCATTGATCGTGATTAATGTGTAAAAATTATTCAGGCATGTGATGGAAATCGATATCGAAAATGAATGAGTTTTAGAAGTCAATTTTTTCGTAATACATATTTCTGTATTGAAAAACTTTTATCACATAAAATATAAAGCTGAATATCTTATGCAAAAGAAAGAAAGAAACAAATTTAATTTTATCTTTAATCTATTACGAAAGAGTCGCCAAGACATTTAGCGTTAATTTAAAGTATAATATGTGTCTGTAGGTATTATAATTACAGATTTATAGTTCTGAAAAATTGAAACAAGAATTATTTTTCTTTTATAAATAAGCTATGTTTAATTAGTTAAATACAAGATGTTCTGCTCTATGGTATGCAGAACACCGGCTTCGCATAGTACAAATTTATTGTAATTTTGATGGTGGAATGTCATCATCTTTACTTTTAAATTTTGTAATTTTTATACATACTCAAAAATGTATTTTTCCGGATTTTTTAAAAATATCGGATCAAAAAATAATTTTCTCGACATTGACCTCTAGATGGTTCATATAAGTAGATTATGTTATATATTGTTGGAAAGGCCTTTAAAATACCTATCATTTGATATATATATCGTCTAAAAAAAGTTTTCAAGATATAGCTAAACATATTATAAACTTTTTAGCAACGTCCACTCTTTTTTTGTTTTAGTCAGAATTTAAAACTCACTAAAACCGACTTAAGCCTTTTTATGTAAAAAATTCATACAATTTCAATTATTTTCATTAAATGCAATTTCAAAAAACTTAATTTTTACTTTAAAAATATATTCATTTAAAAAATACATCCATGTATCCAATTATAATGTAAAAATCTACACAAAAATTCACAAAACTTTATTTGTTAAAAAGTAGTTTTTGCATGATACTTTAAGGGATTTTTCTTAACAGAGGTTTATCAGCCTGTTTTAAGTTTTTTTTCATAAGGCTGATTGTTACTAAAGAGAATCTTAAAACAAAAATTTTAAAAATTGGTTATAAATGCATTAAAATGTATTTCCAAAACTGATTCGTTTTCGATATCGATTTCCATCACATGTCTGATTTATTTTGGCAAACTAGAAATGTAGAAACTAAGTTTAATTTTCAATGGTTTCTGTTTAAAACGCATAAATGCAATATAACACTTTAAAAATTTATCAAGAAATACCAATTTAAAAACTAACTTGTTCAATTAAGATTTACTGTGAAACTTTTAGTATATTTTTTATTAAAACCGCAATATTCTTTGCTTATCATGATTTAATCTTGAATACCAACAGTTTTGTTTCAAAACTTAAGTTTTAATTTGTTTAAATAAAACCGCAATATCCTTTTCTTGTCATAGTTTTATTTTAAAAACAATTTTAAAGTTCACACCATCATATTATCAAAATTTGACCACAAATTTAACGTTTGTTTTGATATAAATTATAAATTAAAAGCGTAATTAGAATTATTACACAGTAAACAATATTATTGTTGGAATAATAATACGAGTACATATATACTAATAGTGTTAATAAAATTAAAAAAGTTTTTACTATATACCTATGCACATATACCTATACCTATTAATAGTTATAATAAAAAGCAAAATGTTATATATAGGACGAATTTGGGTTTTCTAAATCCCTCTAGTCCCAGGATTCGAGATTGGCATCTCTAGTATTAAGAGTATTATTTATAGTTTGTATTTAAAGCATATGCATTTTGCAAGTCTCGATAACTCTACTTAAAATTAAAAACATTCATATTTTTTGAATTCAAAACTTAACTTGTTTAAATTTTATAAATTAATCATTATTTCATTAAATATTTAATACGATAAAGTATAATTTGTTTACAAATATTTTAATTAATAGATCACAAATCGTTAATACAAAGCGAAGTACATACTACTGTCTATAGTCATGTACATACATACTTATAATTTTTATGTTTTTTCTTAAATTTTTTCCTATTAAGTACAACGTATTGGCTACTTTCGAAAAAACGCGCTTTAATTTTATTCTCAAGTTGAAGGTCGTTAATATGAATATTTGCGCATATATATATAATTTTTTTTGTTTTAATACATATTTACTGCTTTTTTTTGTGAACTCTGCTTCTATATTTACGTAAAAATACAAAACAAAACACAAAACAAATTGCTATATATTTTATTATAATATACCTACAATAAATATATAAATGTTGTTCGTTATTTCTGTTGGCTGTCATTAATGTTGTTATATTATTTGTATGAGTCATATTTTGTGAATAAAAAAGATTTCGTCTCATCGAAAAACAACCCAAAACGAAGCACAACATCAACACCATCCCAATCAGCTAACCATCCTGTGACCGACCAACACGGCCAGGCTATTTTTAAACAACAAGAATAAATATTTTACACACAAACAGCAAATGCAAATGATTTGGCCATTTGGCGGTTTATTTTGTTTGTGAGTAAGATAGTGATTGAGTGAGTGGCTGGTTGACTAGCTGGCAGTCAGGCAGGCTGATGGCTTTTTGTGTGTCGTCACTCTTAACCATCAACGTTATAATTTGGCACCTGCTTCTTCTTAATTTTGGTTTAATGAATTGCTCTTTTTAATATTATTTTCATCACACGAATAAGTATGCATGACTATATGTATGTGGTTTTTAATAAGCATGTTTAAATGTATGCATTGTTTATTTATTTAGGACTTTTTTTGTAAAAAGAAAATAAAAGATTTTGCCAGACAAGAAATCACGTCTTGGCGCTTAAATTGTTGTTTACAACAACAACAATATGTTTTGTTACTGTTTTTTGTTTACGTTTTGTCCCCCCGTTTGTTTACAAAATAGACAGAGACTGCGTAATATGACTCATTGTTAGTGTAATAGTATTTTTTATATTAAAAAAAAGTAGGGTGAAAAACTATTAACACAAATACATACAACATACTACAATATCAAATTAAGAACGTTTTGTTTTTAATTCATTTGTTTTCTAAACAAATGTAACAATTTCTAATTCAAAAGACAGTAAACAAATCCATACATTACTTGCTCTCTCCTAAGTGTCTTTATTAAACTAAGACACATGCGTAATTGTCAACAGCAATTGAAAGAAGTAAACAAATATACATAGGTATACAATATACATACATATGTATCTACATACATTTTATGCAAGTAAAATTATAGGCCCCTATTATGAGCTGCATTCCACAATCGATATTCGCTGGCTATCGAAAATCGATTATCAAATATAAAATTTGTATTATGAGTTAACATCGCTGTCGAAAATTTCGTTGTTCAACGATTTTTTTATCGAACACAAATTTGCTGTCGACGCTGTATAAAACTGTGAAAAATTTATTTAAAATGTAAGAATTTGTTTGTTTTTTGGTTTTGGTCAACCAAATACTACTTGTAAATTACTTTTATTAATATCCTGCAGGTCGTAAGTAAAAAACAGCAATTGGAAAAGCTCGTTTCTCTCATGGAAGAAGATCCGCTGTTGGCAAAATGTATTTGCTCTAAACTTCAGGCAGGCAAAAAATGGGAGGGCATTACACAGAAGCTTAATTCTATTCATCAGACGAATCATTAAACCATAATTCCGTGGTAGTCATTTCAAATTTAATTTATTTTTCTTTAAGAATTTGTTAACAAATATAGAGCCAGCTGATAGAAATGTACTATTGTAAATAACCCAAAAAGAGTGATTTTCACAATATCGTTTTTTTCATCGAACGTGCACCATAATACCAAATGAAAATTCGTTCGATAAGCATTTTCGACCACAGTCGAAAATCGAATTTTGCTCATAATAGGCACTATAAAAAACATTTAATGTAAAGAGAAAATATTTCATTAGCTTGATTGAAATAAAAATGCTTGTCAATGAAACAAATTATTAAATGCCTATAAAAGATAAAATCGATTTTAAACCAATTTATCATTTAATTTCTAAATAAAAAAAGTATAAAGAAAATAAATTAAGAGACAGTATTTAATCAAAACTTAATCATCGATTAAAGTTCATAAAAATCTGTTTCATGTTAAACTAAGTTTAACTGACTAATAAATCTAAACATTCTTATTCCCCTTTAGCCCTTAAAATTACTCATTAGTATTACATGCAAAATGTCTTTATTGATTAATCATAAATACCATTTAACAATTTCAAAGTTAATTGAAATTAAATTTGTATTATTTCGAAATTACTCATCTGGCAAATATTTGAAATTACAAAGTTCATTGAGCATGAGTAACAAAACGATCAAATGAGTCGTTTGAATGATCTACATATGTACATACTTTGGAGTTCCTCCAACTACAAAGCCAAACCGAAGCTACCTACATACCAACATATGAACAATTAAAACGTACAATATTTATATTGCTCATTACTTAATTTACTCATTTAAATTTTTGGTATCATTGGAAAGGTTATTACTCGTACTCGTACTGGTAATTTGGGATTGAAATATTTATAAACAATAAAAATAACAATAACATTAAAAAATACATATACATATTTGAAATTAGTCATTTGTATGAGAAATAAATATAGGTGAGAAATTTAAGTGATGGATATCAATTGTGGCGCCATCTTTGGGAAACTCTTTTTCCGGGTAATTTGAACAATAATAAAAATTCTTAGAAGATTACTAAGTTTAATGATGATAACATACTGGACTTTATTTAAATAGATATTAGCAAAAAGATGAAGAAAGATATGAATAAAATTGGAAATATGTACCTATATTAAAAAAACACTGATTTTTTGACAGATGCCGAACAAGTTCGTTATAACTATTCCGTACTAACTATTAAATAACCAATTACGTAAATATTTTGTTTATCATCGTAACTGAACGCAATTCTAGCTACATACATATGTATTTAAATTTACCTCACCCATTATTATATTTTGTAAGGGTTCTTTCTTGTATTAGCTTATAAATATTTTGATTATCATCACTGTTAAGTCGAGTACAGAGGCTATAAACATGGCCTTTTTGTGCTCTTAACTGATAAGATTACGGACAAATTTAATGAATGACAACATTCTTATCAAACTATATACAAAAATATATTTTTTTTATTCTACATACTTACATATATGTATACATCTATAGGGACTTTAGCGAAACAAAAAAACCCAATTAATCACACTCACATACAGCTACAGACGTCCAACGTAATATTTCTATAAACAATTATAAATCAAAATCTCAAATTTTTTAAATGTTGATTTGGCAAACATGAAGTAGTAATAAAATTATTATAAACATTTTTCAATATTTTTTAAGCGATGTGAGAACAAAAAAATTAAACCTTTAAAGTTAATTTTGAAGAGTGTACGCAACGTTTTTTAACAGGAAATAAAAATTCGTAAATACGAAAAATAATATGGTAACACTTTCGCCTTAAATTGGTAATGTGGCATGCGATTTATTTGTAAAAGTGTTGGTTCATCACACATTAATTATCTGTCGATTTAAACTGTTGCTTAAAAATGATAACAGATTATAGAATTGTTTATAAATAAATCTCAAACAAGATAACACAATATCAAGAAACTTTTTTAACTGTCTTTCACATTTAACCTTTACTATTTATTTTATTGTTGCTTTTTAAAAATAGTAAACATCTAGCAACATTTTTTCGTTTAAGTGGCAAAAATACATTAAAATACTGTTATAATGAAGCATTATTAGATTTAAGATAGTTTAAGTGGTTTGTTTTACAAGTAATTGACGGATATATAAAATACACCTGTGTTCTATATTTGTAAAATGAAATTTTCATTAAGTTTGTGTTCTAAATTTTGTGAAAATGATTTGAAAAGTAAAATATAATTTCCAGTTTGGTTGATCGTAGAATAAAAGTTTCACTCGTTTTCTAGAACGCCCTGAAATTGTCTATGTGGAATTGAAAACGATTAAAGTTTCACTTCGAAGTGGAATATTTAGTAGAACATAGGAGATAGTCATAAAAACAGTTTAGCCATTGAGATGACTTATTTAATATATTGTTTATTGGGCACAAAGATTTTTTAACTTTTAATTAATCCTTTGTTTTGTGTTATCTAATTTTATTAACTAGATTTTTTCTTTTCACTTTTTTTTTACAGAGGATGCGCGTAAAACCGGTTCCCGGGTGTTACTCCATTGTCATGCGGGCATTTCCCGCAGTGCCACCATTGCCATTGCCTACGTCATGCGCTATAAATCTCTATCGCTGCTCGAAGCCTATAAACTAGTTAAATTAGCACGTCCCATTATCTCCCCTAATCTTAACTTTATGGGTCAATTGCTTGAATTAGAACAAAGTTTACGCTCTAGTGGTGTATTAGAACCTCTCACACCCAACTCAGCACCTTTACCCACAACAACAACAATATCTAGTCAAATTGATAACAATAATGCCGAAATGGCCGATGAAGACATTGCCGACGAAGATGACGATGTGGCCACTAGCAGCAGTAGAAGAAAATGTCAAAATCAAAACATTGAAATGGATGAATGCGATAGTGGCCACAGCAGTGGAGCCAGTAGTAATTGTTCCTCACGTTTAACCTCACCACCTGTAACGCCTGAAGATGAAATCCCATGCTCTTCAAATGCCGTGACTTCCTCATCCTGCCTCTCGTCCGCCTCGACATCGTCGTCAACATTGATGTTGAATACCAGCCGGCCAGCTCGATTTAAACGTAATTCACCCGCCAAACTGAGGCTTAATTTACAATCTACCTACGCTCCCATACCCAAGTCGTTGTCCTGTATTTCCATACAGAATGCCGGCATTAGTCCTATTTGCAAAGATGCACCCACAACACCAAACTGTGATTTGGCCATGAGCAGTAGTACAAGTGATTGAAATTTAAATCCAAACCCACAAAAACATATTCATTCACTAATTCATTACATTAAATACGCGCACCGACAGACGAAAAAAATGCTGTTAAATACAAACTCAAAAGTAAAAAAATTATTTTAAAAAATTGTTCAATATATACAAAAAACCATGCTGCTTAAGCATATAAAGAAATATACCTATACTAAAACGATGGATTTTTTTGAATTTTGTAATATTATTATTTCTCTAATTCTGTAAAACGGTTTCTTTCTAAGCAATAAATTAATAAAACAACTTGCTTTTTCTTTTAAAATATACAATATCATTTTCAATAGTCTGGAATCATAGTGGTGTTATAGTTATTAATGCCAACTTTGATGATCGAGCCTAACGCCTTTAGTTTGATCTCAATCAAGCAGATGTACATATATTGAATTTATAAGGAACTCAAAATTATGTCTGCAGAAAACTTGATTGCAAAAAAAAGTGTCAGTAAACCTGCCTCAACATTACCTAACAAATTAAGGTTATGACCTTTCTTTACATATATACATATATATATAGTCAAAACTGTTTTAAGTTTTAATAGATTTTGTGGTTCAAACGTTTTGCCTTGATTTTCCCGCTGAAAGTAGTAAGTAAAGTTGAAGGGCTTTACTTACTATATTTTAACTGCTAAAAATCAAGCAAAATGCCAAACAAATCTAAATCTAGCCTTCCCCTCCTCCCAAAACAAACATCACACATTAATTATACAAAATTTTCAACAAAGAAAAATCTTTAGCAGAAAAAACTAACACAGAAAGAAGATGATAAATTGTCACGTCATCAATATCGCTTATTTATTTAAATATTTGTAGTTTTTAATTAATTATAATTTAAAATGTATGTATCTTAACTATTTATAAAAAAAAACAAACAAACCTACATAAACATACAAAACATGTACATTAATTTGTTTTAAATTTTACTATTATTCCTCTACAAAACTAAATGATAAAATCGAGTTGTATTTACTATTTTTCTTTTTGATTTTAAAGAAAAACCACAAACGCAACAATTTGCAATTTTAGTTAAATAAGACACGTATTTAAACTCAAAACAATTTACTAGACGACCGGAAAAATAACGTTTAATAATAAATATTTACAATGAATTGTAAATTGTAAAGTATTGTACACACAATTACATGCATTCATGAAATGAATTTGAAAAATTGTATTTAACACACAAACCTGTAGAATGTATGTAAGTACATACAACAAAAATATTTGAAATATTTTGTAAAGGTAAATAATAGTGAAATACTAATTATGTAAGTTTAAATTTTATTTTAAAATTATAACAAAAAAATAATATAAAATGTGCAAAAAAAAATATGTAAAATTGCAGAAACTAAAAGAGATAAGTAAAATTTAAAAAGAAAAAATATTTCAAGAAACATATTATTCGTGCAGCATTATTTGTATACAAATATTTATATACAACGTACTATATACAATATAAATATTTAACAGAATAAAAAAAAACTATATACAGACATACATACATATTTAGAATTTTAAATAAATTTAAAAGATTTTTAGTTTTAGTCTATGAATGTTACATATTAAACAAAGCAACAACAACAACAAATGAAATGAAATATATAACACATAAAAATTACCAAATTACTTCAATTATTTTTATTTATTAGTTGGATAGCAAACATTTGTTTAGCAAGAAATACTTTCTGCTATTATAACTTTTGAATTATAATTTGAATAAATCAGAGTGTTATACGACTCATATACTCGAATCTCATATACTCGTACAGAGATATAGCGCATTTTACGGGGATTGAATTCTTGGTTTTTTTCTCGATGTACAAACGCTTTTCTGTCACGACCAATCACATTAATTTTGGTTTTATCTGTGAATTATTTTTCAGGGGGTTTATTGTGTATTTCGATTCGAAAAGAAAATCGTTCGTATTTAAATATGTAGTTTTTTAATGGTAGGTCAGCAGGCAGCCATAGTTAGTACAGCTCACTTAGGTCCATTCGTTGGTGCTCTTGTGTTGCCTGAAAAAAAATGAATAGAAGAAAGATGAAAGGGTATAAATGTTATAGAGACATAGAGAGAGTAGATGTGGACAGGTAGAAGAAAATGCCAAGAGAAGAAGATGTCTGGTCCGGAAGGTTTAAAAGAAAAGATGGAGTAAATACTCCGACCCGCTTAATGGCCAGTATTTCCACTGTAAGTGAAGGGGTTGGGTCCAAAATCATGATAGCCAATTGCTATTCCTAATGAAGGCATTGATACGCTCGAATTTCAAATCTGATATTTCAGGTAGATTATTGAAGGATGGTTGTCTCAAGAAGGTGTTACGCAAGATACAAGATTGTTTCCTCCTCTTCTTCATCTTTACAACTTCTGCAGAACTCATTATAGGGCAGACCTAATCTTCTGGCATGATTGCCGAATTTGCAGTGTCCAGTAATCACTGACACTAAGTCGCTTAATTGTGATCATTGTAGTTTAAGCACGTACAACGTTCGTTCTCTATTTAGCCTAGGCCAAATAAGTCTTGTTATTACACAGGTGTGTTCATTTGCCCACCTGGTCTGAGCAAGCTCATAGTAAAATTTGCTTATTCGTTGCTTGCATGCTGATAGCGGAATACCGCATATATGATCAATGTCGTCATCAGGTAGCATGGAACAATTTTTTGCTAAATTAGCAGCAACAAGGTTTCCAATTGTGTCTCCATGTCCACGCACCCATACGAATGAAACTATTTTATGTCTCGCAATCCTATTTAAGTATGTGCGGCATTCCTGGACCAAGTCGATGTAGTATATACACTAGTTAGAGACTTCATTGCAGCCTGGCTATCAGTATATATACGAACATCCCTGCCTGATATTTTGTTATAACTCATCCAGTTAGCTGCTTTCTTGTAGCCGATATCTCGGAATGTAGAATACAGCATTCATTTGGAATCCTAAACGACATTCTAATTCCAAATTCTTGCATGTAGACACGGCCGCCAACTCTCTCCACTTTTTTGAAGCCACCCGTATAGACAGATAATCTTGTAGTGATCAGGGTTAGGCCTTCTTCTGATATCCGAATGGAGTAGCCAAAGTTCCTCGAATATTATCAGGAAGACAGTTTACATCTTCGATTATGCTAGCATGTCCATAATGTACATGCTTCCAAGCACCTATTGTATTCAGCCTTACGGCAGTATTTAGAGCCAGTTTTCTGGCCATCAAATCAACTGGTATCCAGTTCATTATCGTAAAAAGCGATTTAGTCGCAGTTGTTAATATTGCTCCAGTTATCAGTAAAGCAGTCCTCCTTAATATCCTATCGAATAGTACACAGTTCGAGGTTCTGTCAAGTGCTTTCCACCAGACCGAGACCCCGTAAAATAATATCGGTTTTATAACCGCTTCAAAAAACCAGTTTACACATCGAGGTTTAATATCCCAATTCCTACTTATAGCCTTCTTGCAGACATACAAAGCCGACATGGCATTAGATGTTCTTGCTAATATATTTGATTTCCATGATAACTTACTGTCAAGGATAACACCTAAGAATTTTGCGTTGTTCGAGATTGTCAGTTCTATACCGTCTCAATCTAGGAAGCTTGAAAGTGGGAATCTTATATTTTCTAGTGGATAATACAAGTTAAGTTTTACCTGGAATATAAAACAAAGATTAGAGTTTGCTAAGAAAAATGGCGTAACATTCTGTGGTCCGATGAAACAAAAGTAAACTTGTTTTTTTCTGATTGAGGTGTCCACCATGTAAGAAGAATTCAATCCAAAATATACTGTCAAAAATGGTAGTGGTAGCAGTAGTATGGGGGTCATTCTCTTATTATGGTGTCCTCTATATCGTACCCAGAATGTAATCAAATCGGCTGATAACACTGAAATTTTAAAAAATACAATGCTGCCGTATGCATTAGAAAATATGCCACTCAAATGGATCTTCCAGCAGGATAATGGCCTAGGACAACAAAATCAATGTTTTAGAGTGGTCAGCACAGTCCCCTGATTTGAACCCAATAGAAAATTTGTGGAAAGAAGTTAAAAGGGCAATAAGGGGAAGTGTCCATCAGATGTGTGGAATTCAATACCGCTACATGCTCGTCAAAATTTAGTCGACTCAATGCCTAGAAGATGTACTGTTCTGGATAACAAATGATCCGCAACAAAGTTCTAAGGCTTTACGCAACAATATTCAGTATAAACATCTATTTAGTTTTTCTTAAATTATTTATAGTTTTAAAATTTCATGAAGTGTCCCTATTTTTCACACGTTAAACTATATGAATTCATACAAAATCACAAAAAAAAATCAAAATAATTATGGGTATAGCAAAAATTTTGTTATTAATCTTTTTTTCTACCGTTTAAGAAAAAATAAATCGTTTAAACAAGAAATAATTTTCGATTTTTTATCCGGTTGTTAATAAATTGTAAGTTTGGGTGGGCACTGTCCCTATTATTTTTCAAACGACTGTATATTGGAAAAATACAAAATGTCAATTGTTGAGTATTGTTGTTGAATCGTTTTGTCTTTCTATGACGAGGGTCCTTGTAATGTGAATGATCGTCAAGTTTTTAGTCAACAACTAAACATTTCCTTTAATTAGATAAATAAAATAATTAAAACATAAAAAGCAATAAAAAAATTACCTTTAAGAACTGAAATTCGTGTTTTCTTCACTTTATTTGATAGGTATTTCATTTTTATTACAAACAAATTTAGATTAATAAAAGCATAAATGAAAAAAAATTAAATTTTGTCTTCACATTTGCAAAAAAAAAAAATAGAATTTAAATTCTGTTTTAAAACAGGTTGGTGTTTTAAATGTTATAAACGAAAATTATACATAAAAAAATAACAAAGGATTATTTAGAAATTGATTATTTTCTGATTCATACGCATAACTATCAATACTATGTTGAAGTAGGTATATTTTCTAAATCGTAAAACTTATAGTTTCATAAAAAACATGATTGGAAAATATACTAAAACCATACAGATTCTCTTAGTAACGACGTCCACCACGGCTGCCACGGGGACTTTTCATATTATTATACTTGGATTCCTCGATAATTTTTCTTTGCTTCATTTTGGCATAACGGTCGGCCATCTCATGCAACTCATCTGGCACATGTTGATTAGCCTCTTCGAGTATGGATATTAGTTCGGTAGCCATGGCCCAATCGGAACGGGTTATATAACTGATTGAAGTACCGGTGCGACCAGCGCGTCCTGTGCGTCCAACACGATGAACATATTCTTCAATATTACGTGGAAAATCGAAATTTATAACATGACTATAACATGTTAAAAAAAACTAAATTTAAAGATTTGAAGATTAATTTTTAAATAACTTACGTTATATCCTCAATATCAAGACCACGAGATGCCACATCGGTAGCTATAAGAATCTTCACTTCACCTGAAGTAATATCTGCAATAGCTTGTTCACGATCAGCCTGAAATGTTAAGAAAAAGTAAAAATAAATTTTAAAAATTATTTTTAATAATTTTTAGGAAACTTGTGGAACGTATGTAATATATATATATATGTAAAAATTATATACTTGATCACGAGATCCATGTATACATTGGCATATGTAACCATCTAAAGTCAGATCACTTGATAAATCATCAGCTCGCACTTTTTTGCCGCAGAATATTATAATTTTATCGTCAGGTTTCATGTTTTTGATAAAATTTTTAGCCTAAAAGACGAAAATAAAGTTAATAACTTTCATATCAATTTAACATTATTATATGAGCTAAATTACAGTATAAAATTTATCATCTTCCTCCATTATTTCAATTTGTTGCTTCACCGTATGAGTGGCAGCCAAATCTAAAGAACCCACACACACTTGAATGGGATTGCTCATGTAGCTTTGCGCCAAACGTCTAACGCCAGCCGGCCAAGTGGCACTGGTCATTACAGTTTGACGATCAGGACGTATATCTAACAAAATTTTACGGATTTGTGGCTCAAAGCCCATGTCCAACATACGGTCAGCTTCGTCTAGTACCAAATAGGTAATAGTGGCAACATCTATAACTTTTGACTGTATAAGATCATTTAAACGGCCCGGAGTACAAATTATAATTTCAGCGCCACTTTCAACGCTACCAATTTGATCACGCCGATTTGCACCACCATACACACAAACGCTGTATAAAAATAATAATTAAAATAACTATGTAGACATCTACTATTCTTTAAAAATATTCTTCTATAAAAAACTTACGCCTTCATTCCCCTAAATGGATATTTGTTCACTTCTTTTTCAATCTGCAATGCCAACTCACGTGTGGGAGCCATGATTAACACATTGGGTCCTCCTCTCTCTGAACGTGGTAAACTTTGATATTCTGTATGTATCATGGCCGGCAAGAGAAAAGCCAAAGTTTTGCCAGTACCGGTCTGAGCGATGCCAATCATGTCTTCTCCTTTCAAAAGTATGGGCCATGCTTGAGATTGTATGGGTGAAGGCTTTTTGAAACCTTGTTTTTTAATTTCAGCTAAAAGATCTGGATACGCAGCAAAACATTGTTCAAATTTCCATATAGGATTTGGAATGATTTCGCAAGTTCCATCCTCTCCTTTGAAGACCCTAGCCACGGTTGTATTATTGTTTTCCAAACGTATGCGTTCTGCTTCATCTTTAGACAAACTAGCCACTTCAGGTAATTCTTGATAAAAGTTCTTTGTTAGAGGTGGGCACATTTCCCATCGTATCTTGCGCGCAGCTTCTGCTCTTTCATTAAGTAATTCCCAGTTAATTATACCACCATTATCTTCATCATTTTCCTCCTGATTGGCTGTGCAACCACTTCCACCATAATTTCCGCCGCTTGTCCCATAAGAATCATAATTTACAGTCGGCTTATGTTGGATGTTATATGAATTGCCACTGTCACGGTAACCGCCGTAATTACTACCATCATTACTACGTCCTTCACCACCTCTACGATTTTCAGACTTCTCCACTTTCTCCTTAATATTATTCAATGCACTTTGAACATCGGCCTCACTGTTACCAGAAACAGTAACTGTACCACTTTCCCTATCAATATCAACACGCACATTATAATCTGCTTGTAGACGTTGAATATTTGAGCCACCTTTGCCAATAATCAGTCCAATACAATCAATACGAAGATCAACTTTTTCTTTAAAGTCATAATTACGACTGGCATTACTACCTCTACCGCCATCACGACCACGATTACCAAAATCATTTCTTTTATCTTGTCGCCACCGCCTGTTTGATTGCTGGCTTCCACCTGGATTAAAATCTAGTTTATGTGCTTGCTCTGCACTACTACAGTCAGTACTGTCTTCCCAGTCAGACATGATCAAATTTTGTTAGTTTTTCTTCAATTTAACCAACAATTTTTTAAATTTGCGAAATTTCTTCGCTTTACGATTAACTCGTGTTTTAAAACTGCAAATGCTGAAAATTTATAAAATCCCCCCAAACAAAAAAAACAATCATTGTTGTATTTAAGGTTGCCAATCTTTATTTTAATATAACAATTAAAAGTATTGCCAAGTTTTGGAATAAATAGTACTCGCTCGCACGGTTACCAAACTATTTTTCACCATCAAACTATCGGTAATTTCCGCCGCCGCCACCACCTCTGCCATAAGAATCATTATCGCCCTGCTCATTGTAGCGGCTTTTGTATGAATTGTTGCCCCTATCACGGTAACCACCTCCATCACCCCCACCATAGCCCCGTCCACCACCACCACCTCCGCGATTGTCAGCACGCTCCATTTGATCCTTAATACTATTCAATGCACTTTGAACATCACCATCGTTGTTCCCAGACACAGTAACGGTGCCACTTTCTTTATCAATATCGACACGCACATTATAATCAGTTTGCAGACGTTGGATATTCGAGCCACCTCTGCCAATAATCATTCCAATACAGTCACTACGCAATTCAGTGGTTTCTTTAAATTCATAACTTCGGCCGCCATTACCGCCTCTACCACCACCATCACGACCACGTTCTCTACGATTACCAAAATCATCATTTCTTCTGTCTTGACGATTATAATCTTCTGCATTATTTGTTTGCCCAGCACCCCTACGGCCATCATATTCTTCCCAGTTGGACATGTTAATTATTTTTACTTTTTCTTTAATTTATTGAAATATTTTCAAAATTTGCGAAATTCCTTTGAAACTCGTGCTAGTTAAACTGCAAAAGAAGCTAAACGGTAAATTGACAAATTTCACGAAACACCCAGAAGAAAAAACAACTTTTGTTGTAGTCAACGTTGCCAATCTATAATGTGCTATAATAAAAGTAATGCCAAGTTCATTTTATTACTACTACTCTCTTGCAGTGTTGTCAAACTATTTTTCACTTTCTTCGTCTAATTTTCGCTCATTTTAAAATTTAACACTTTCCAAAGGAATTTTATGCTCTGGCATATCGAAACCGGCTTCACTTTCTATAAAATTGTATTTTTTCCATCACATTGTTTGTTATTAAAATATACATATTGTATATTAGATGAGATATACAGTTGCGTATAACTAATTAAAGACACAGTAGTATTCAATATTTAAATCGTTATGTTAATATTATTTATAAACAAAACGCTAAAATTTAATACTTATTTTTTTCATTGTGATTTTTTTTATAAGGCCCCTTTCAAAGTAGGCAACTTTAATTGTGCAAGTATAATTTTTATTTTTATTTATTTTCTTTTGAACTTGCTTTTGTGTTCAAATTCAGCAACTTGGTTGAGCAAGTTTAATTTTCTTATGCTCGAATTTTCTTACTTTGTTGACGATTTTTCATTTCTGTATTCATTGTAATTGTGAAAGTGATTTCAAATTTCACTTTTTGAATTGCTTAATAAAATTTTTGAAAAAAATGGAAGAAAATTAAAGAATTAAAATAAAGTGTGCATTAATAAAATTTTTGAAAAAAGTGGAAGAAAATTAAAGAATTAAATTAAAGAAAATAAAAAATAGATAGCGACATATTTTTTGATGAATCCTTTTTAATAGCGTGCAGATAAAATGGTTCCAATTGCTCTTTTTTGTTCCATGACAATATTTAAAATCACACACAGCTGCAAAACGAATTTGACATGCCACACAACAATCTGACAACCGTGTGAACTGACAATTTCGGTTGACAGCTAAATTCATTGTGTGACAATTGTGTGCAAATGAAATTGTTAGTTTTCTTACAATCGTGTAAACTGACAATTTATCTTTTGCTAAAAATTTTTCAATGTCAGTACATTGCTAGCACATTGGTAGATATGAAAACGTTGTAATATCTGACGATCGTGGACACATAGCTTAACCTTTTTTCCTAAAATTCAAATTTTGTAAGTCCCTTTTTGCAATGAAGAAATTGAAAGGCAGAAAGATGCTTTGGATTCTTCAATATTACAAGAATTATTGTTTTCAAAAGATTATCTTAGGTGAAATAATTCTCAGTGTTTTAATATAGCAATTAAAAATGACTTATTAAAAAATGTAACACAGAAACGTCCCAGAGTAAAGTCACATAATACCAAAATTAAATTATTAATTTCTTTTATTAAATAATAACTTTATTTACATGCAAATAAAATAAAAGTTTTAAAAAGTTAATAAAAAAATGTTTTTGGTATTTTTAACATATTTTTGTCTTGCCGATTTCTTGACGATTTTTTTCTTTTAAATTAACGATTTCTCCAAAAAAAAGTTGGCAGCACTGAACTTCACTTTTGCTTTTGAGAGAGGCTGTTTCCGGAGATATAATTTTGGCGAGCTTTCTAATACAGACCTGTATGGGATAAACAAATTGTAGTCTTGTAATTAAATAAAAATTAAAAGTACCAATAATAAAAAATAAAGTCACTACAATGCAAAGCATGAAAGTCGTAATATGCACCAAAACGACCCGTTTAGAGTTATAACGAACTCTGTGGTACCATTAAACATACATATGTAGTTCGTTAGAAGCGAACTTGTAATAAGGAATTGTCTAAAAGATAAGCAATATTGCTGCAATATTTTCGTCGTGGACTTACTAATTTATTTATTTTACAAATTAGGCCCCTTTCAGATTAGGCAACTTTATTTGCGCAAGTCTTGTGTTTGTGGGTGTGAGAGGAAAGGTCGGTTTGAAGAATTGCCGAGACTTGAGTACAGGCTTGTTTGTACTTGGCAATTCTGTTGCTGCTGTCATTCTTGTCTTGGGATATTTATTTATTTCTGACATTGTCTTTTATTTCTTCTTCGGTGTGTTGTCTAATTTTGTGTTAAGAACATTTTATATTTGTGAATAAATTTTTATTAAATTAAAAATTTATGAGAAAATGGAAGCAAAATAAAACGGAACAACTAACTAATCAATTTAGTTGAACAAAATGAATGTATTTTTAATGTTCGTTCATATCATATTTAGACCGCAATAAAAGGCGATTCATTTAATGCAATTTTAAATGTAATGAAAAAGACAGACAGCACCGTAGAAGAAATAAAACCCAATTGGAAGAATTTACGGACGCAATATATGCAAGAAGTGCGCGCTGTTAATACACACTTGTTTGTTTATTTATGTACATATATACAGAGTTGCATTTAGAAATAATTTCTATGACAATGCTGCCATTGGCAGATTCATAAACTTTGAACATATGACAATGAAAAATATTTGACAATTGTCTTAAAACACTGACAATGCCAAAATTGTATGTTTACACGATTGTTAGATGTGTGACAATATGTTTGTCTTCCAATGTATTGAAAATGCTTTTTCTTACAACGTTGAAATACAAAAATTTTAAGTTTACACGGTTGTTAGACAATTTCTGCACATTTTTCTGACAACGTTGTAATATCTGACGATCGTGGACACATAGCTTTACATATGTTTTGCTTATCAAATATCGTCATTTTTGTTCGCGGGAAAAATTAAAAATCGTCAATCGTCATTTTAATAAATTTTGGTGAAGTTGGTTGCATATTGCAATTCTATTGCATTCCAATACAGAGTTGAATTCAATGAATTCCACTTCAGCGTTGCCATATGATAGACTACTAAAATTTCGGACAACCTGACAATACAATTGACCTCAATTGTCATTCGGACTTATTTATTTCATTTTTTAGATACTCATAATCCTGATATTCAATCATTTCGTTTGTAATGGATTCATCGTATAAATATTGGCAATGTTCATATTCATAAGTGCCACCTTCAGACTCCAACAAGAGTGTATATCGTTAGAGTTGCGTTCCTCTTCTAAATATTCGTAATCTGTATATTCATAAGTGTTGCCTTCAGATTCCGATAAATTCTCATTAAGTTGGTCTTTATATTCCAGTCATTTTTTTAACCGACTCAAGTCTACAACCGCAGAATATGGCATTTGTGCTAACTGACAGTTTTCTACATCCGATATTGCATATCGATCGTTACCCAATTCTTTCTCGGTATTTTGTGATAAGCATCTTCTTCAAACCAGCAGTAGTATTAACGTTTTTATACCCTTCACCTTCATGACATTGCAATATTTTGGAATATATTGCAGATAATACCATGAAATGTTGTATACGTTGATTTTATGATAAAAGAAGAAAGTGTGTGGAAAATAGTATGAATCGGTCCATGATTTCTCATAGCCCCCATACAAAAATCTTCAGCAAAAATAAATCGCAAAACGATTTTTTTTTAGTTCGGTCCATGTTTGACCATAGACCCCATATAAAGTCCACTCCAAAATTCACATAAATACGTATAAAACAGATATAAATAATGGTAAACGGCTAAAATTCGACAAAAATAATCTTTATATGCAAATAAATTGTTGTACTAAATTTTATGGTGGTCGGCCCAGAATTGGTCATAGCTTCCATACAAGGACCACATCTGAAAAAGACATTTATCCCTATATATATTGTATAAATATCGGTACCAACTCAAAACTTTACACAGATCATTTACAAATATACAAAAATCATCCCACAAAATTTTGTGAATTTCGGTATTTTTTTTAACCGTATGCCCCATATAAAGCGCGCTTCCGAAAAGCACTTTAGTACTCATAAATCTCTTATAAATAGGGGTACCACTCCAAAATTTTACACGGATCATTTACATGCATGCCTAAATCAAACTGCTGGATTTTGAGAATATCGGTCCATATTTTACTATATCCCCGTGAGATATTCTCATATGCATGAAAATAACTATTCCAAAATTTAAGAAGATCGGCCCATAATTTGTCATAGCTGCCATATAAGAACCATTTCCAAAAAACAAATAAACCCACAAAAATGTCTAATAAATATCGATATCGAACCAACTTTTATATGGATCAGAAATTTTAATCCAGAAATCATATTAGTATCGGTTATATGGCAATTAAGCTACAGATATCTTCGGGATCCAAATCTTCAAAAATTCTGTCAGACATGCTTTCGAAAAGTTTGCTATTTAAAATCAGCAAAATCCCTCCATAAATAACAGAGATATGAGCAAAAATTCGCGACAACCTCTGAAAATTTCATCAAAAAAACTTAGTGTATTAATACTGTTACGAACAATTTCATCAACAGATGGCGCTGATCAAACAAAGTGTTCGAAAACTTTAGATGTGTTCTTAAACCGTAATATAAGTGTGTAAAAAGACAATGTGTTCATTATACTTTTTTTTTAATTGGTACATTTAAATAAATAAAGACTCGTTATACATATTTTCTGCAAACTACTTGACGCTTTTATTTTTTTTAAATGGCTGAGATTTTTTATAGCCTTCGATGCAGACTTTCTAATTGAGTCTATATTGACATTTTCTTCAGCGTATGCCTCTCGCAGATAATCCGTTATCTCGTCTACCATTTCGCCACGCTGTTCTACTCCGAATAGCATCATACACGCTGACTGACCAGTTGCCCAGTTCACTGTATTGTTCAATGCGAAATCTATTTGTGTCAGTTTTTCTAACCAATCAGAATGTTCAATAGGGTCAAACAACTTAGCTAACATGGCCTTTAAATCCCTGTTTACCCTTTCAACTTGCCCGTTTGATTGTGGGGACCCTACTGAGATCTGAACATGGACAATATTATGCTCCATTAAGAACTCACTAAATTCATTGGACGTAAAACACGAACCGCGGTCACTAATTATCCTTCTTGGGCGACTATAATTCTCAAAATATTTTCTTAGGGCACATAAAACTTCCTTTGTCCCTGTTGAATTTACTGAATACAGCTTTGTGAACTTCGTAAAGGCGTCTACCACAACTTAAGATGGAAGTGGTCCAAGATGATCAATATGTAATGTGTCAAAAGGAATAGGCTTCTTCTCTATGTTATACAAATTCCTTTTATTTTTAAAGGGTGGTTAAATTGTAAGGGCCGATGTTGAATGTGCATATCGTGCACTTCGAAGAAAATCATCTTCAGTGATGAGGCACATTTTCACCTCAGTGGATTCGTCAATAAACAGACGCATTTAGGCGAATGAGAATCCAAGAGTGATTGTCGAAAAACCAATGCACCCACAAAGAGTGACTGTTTGGTGCGGTTTATGGGCTGGCGGCATCATCGGGCCATATTTTTTCCAAAATGAGGCCGGTCAGGCAGTTAATGTGAATGGTGTTCGCTATCGTGAGATGATAACGAACTTTTTATGGCCCGAATTGGAAGATATGGATGTGGACGATATGTGGTTTCAGCAGGACGGTGCCACTTGCCACACAGCTAACGAAACAATGGCTCTTTTGCGCAACAAATTCAATGGCCGTGTTATCTCACGTAATGGCGATGTCAATTGGCCGCCAAGATCATGTGATTTGACACCGTTGGACTTTTTTCTTTGGGGTTATTTGAAAGAAAAGGTGTACGTCGATAAGCCAGCAATAATTCAAGAGCTAAAGGATGAGATAATTCGGCACATTAACGGCATAGAACCTCCATTATGCCTCAGGGTCATCGAAAATTTAGACCATCGGATGGAGGTGTGCCGCCGTGGTCGCGGCACCCATTTGGCCGATATTTTGTTTCATACATAATTGAGTAATACCAATAATAAAAATAATAATAAAATAAAATTACAATAATTTCCTAAATAGTTTGTGTTTTATTCAAAATCAACATCGGCCCTTGAAATTTAACCACCCGTTATTATGGGGATTCGAATAGTATATGCACTTTAAACAATTTCTTATAAAGCGATTTAGCTTGTCCTTCATTCCCATCACATTATCTTCCATTTCAGCGGGAACATATAATTGCCTCTGCCCCTGTGTTCCCCGCCGAAAAACTAACCCATTGCTCATTTCATAATCCTTTAGGTCCTCTTCCTTCAGTCTGTTTCTAATATACTGAATGTTTGTATCTCTGTTCTGAGCAAGAGTATATTTCCGTCGATATCACATTCTCTTACTATCCCCACTAACGTTGCACAGCTAAGTGCATCGACGTATGTCATTAATTCCCCCTTACGATGTCTGATATTATAATCAAAAATTTCCAGTTCTAATGCCCACCTTGCTATCCTCGGGTTAATCAATTTTTTATTCATTGTTAGTATAAGAGAATTACAATCGGTTACAACGGTATTCCTTCCAGATACACTCGAAATCGCCTAAGGGCATATATCATGACTAAAGTCTCCAACTCAAAGCTATGGTATCTTGACTCTGCCTTTGACGCACTTTTTGAATAATAAGCTACTGGATGAAATTTCCTATCCTCTGCAGTAGGATTGACCCAAAACCCTTTGAGCTAGCATCGGTGTGCAACTTTGTCTCAAGACACGGATTATACACTGTCAATACTGGTTAAAACTCTTATTCTTCAGTTCTGTTAGGGGTCTTGCTATTCTTGAAAAATTGTAGACAAATCTTCTAAAAAAGGAAAATAGTCCCATGCAGCGTTCTATTTCCTCATGGTTGGTCGGCACTGGATACTCTTCAATTGCCTTGATATGGTCATTATGGTATTCCGTTTTCGTTGACCCTGTAACCTAAGTAGTCTAGTTCACGGTACCCAAACTTACATTTCCTCAAATTAAGTTTTAACCCCGCAGATCCCAAGGCCATTAATACCTCGCCCAAAATTTTCAAATGTTCCTCAAACGTCCTAGTTGCAATGCTTATGTCGTCTAGATATACTACAATACTTCCTTCATCGATAAATTTCCTCAACACCATGTTAATCGTTGAAATAATGCGTCTGCATTTCTAAGGCCAAATGCCATAAAGCGGTATTCAAACTACCCCAGCGGTGTTACGAAAGCGGTATATTTAATTGAATTCTCATCCATCGGTTTCAATATCTGACCGAGCTACGATCGACTGCATAGCCACCAAATAACACAAACTAGTTTCATTCGCTGTTAATGTACGAGACCGCGGTCCCATTTAAACGTCGACGCACACCAACACATTTTTCTTTTTCTGTGTAACCACAAATGTTTACATAATCCTCAAAATGTACGAACCATTTTACTATATCGTGATGGTGGTCTCCGCTAAACATTGGTATAGCAGAATCCAGTTCCATTAAATCTATACGACGCGCTGTCACAATCGGATGTTCTCGTGCTTCTAGCTCTCGCATTTGTTGCTGAATTTTTAGTATTTCCAACCGAATTTGCATATTTCGCAATTGATTTTCGGCATTCGATATATTAAAATCGAAAGCAGAGGTGGCCGCAGATGTATCAGCATTCGGGATGGCATCATGGGCAGCAGATGTTCCAGCAGAAACCTCAGGAATTTTGGCACTAGCAGCTGGTTCGTTGAGAACAGCATCGGTGTTAGATTGTGCCTCAACGTAATCGGAAGACGCGTTCGTATTTGCATCTGCTTCAGCAATAGTGTATGTAACTACAGCAGAAGTATTCACAGTCACACGTGTGTCAGCGGGCACTATTAAATTGGCATCGGGATTTTTTATGGCAGGCACCCGCCATCAGCATGATTTTCTTTCTTTTGTATAGCTTTATTATTTATTTATTCATTTATTTGCGTACTCTTATTTGCAGGAAATTCAACACCGGCTGCCTTTAAGGCTTCTACCATTACAGGTCGCCTTGGGCGCAGATCCATGGCAATTTATTCAACGCTTAGCAATCATTACTTATTTTCCCTTTTTTATATATATCGCGTCTGTTGCACCCCACATCAGATGTTGTTTTTATTATTGGTACTTTTAATTTTTATTTAATTACAAGACTACAATTTGTTTATCCTATACAGGTCTGTATTATAAAGCTCGCAAAAATTATATCTCCGAAAATAGTATCTCTCAAAAGCAAAAGTGTAATTGGTTGCATATTGCAATTCTATTGCATTCCAATACAGAGTTGTGTTCAATGCATTCCACTTCAGCATTGCCATATGATAGACTACTACAGCATAAACAAAAAAACAATAATATTGAAATTACTGAAAACCAGCGCTGCCAGAAGTAAGATTTTACCTTATTTTTTAACCGAAAAAAGATTTTAAGATTTTTTCCCAAAAAAAAAGATTTTTTGTTTTGTCTAGACGAAGGTTAGGTTCAATTAAAAAGATCTTCTTTGTTCCCATTTGAAAAATTTTAAACTAATCGATCTAAAAAAATGTACAATTTAGTATAAGAAAATGAATTTTTGTTCTTGTTTTTTTTGGTTAGTGTTAAATAAAATATGAATTGTTTTTATTATTTATAATAAAACAAAACTACTTATTTCCAAAAATAAGATTTTTTCCTCAAAAATAAGACTTTTTTTTGGCGAAATTAAGATTTTTTGCTGAAAATTTCTAGCAGCCCTGCTGAAAACCCATTACAATTTTCCATCCCTGTTCAAATGTATTCTAGTTACCGACTACTACATAATCAAAATCAGAGACAAAAATAATTAGTATTCGTCCAAAAATTGGAAGTGATTTTGTGTGTGTCAGAGAGTAAACCATTTCAGTCTCCATAATTTTGTTAAAATTGTGAGAAATAATTAACAAAATTGAAAATTATTTAAAAAGTAAACAATTGTGTTCTTCAATCATAAACAATAAATGTATATCATTAATAAATGTAAGTTTGTGCAATAAAAAATGTAAATTACGGCATACAAGAAAAAAAGAAAGATTTTTTTTTCATGTGCACAAAAGCAAAGAGGAATAAAAAGACACAACAAAGTAAATTCAACAAAACGAATTGTTGTGTGGAAGGGATGGACGGACAATGGAATTGTAAATGACCGAATAGAAATTAGTATTCGGCAGTATTGTGTTAAAAACAAAATATACCAATATCTGCTTTAGTAATTTTTTCATAAATTAAAAAAAATGGGTACGTTTTGTATTTATTTTTTGAGGTAGTGTTTGTTCACTTGACAAAGAATACATTAGCAATTCGATTTATTTGTTCTTGATTTAATCCTTGCAGTTATATGGTAACTCTATTGCAGTAAAGAAAAAAATTAGGATGAAAAATTGAAATGAACAAGAGGAGCGGTGAGGGTTGCCAGCTTTTGTATAAGATTTGATTTTAAGGATAAAATATCAGGTGTGAAAAAAATCTTTAAATCACTAAACGAATCAACTTTGCTGCTTTCATAAAAACTGATTCATAATGGCATCAAATATCTTTTATAAATGTGGAACTAGCACAGTGTGTAATTAAAAAATTGGCATAAGTCAATACCGAATCATCTGAATCATTAAGAAAATTTTGATATACTGAAAAAGTATTTATAGCGAAGCCGGTGTTTGATAAACCCCAAAGTTTATAGTCCTTGCGTCCGGACAAGGACCGGCAATGTAGAGAATGTGAATATTAAGAGTAAACAAATTATAAAAATAAAAAGTGTTACAGGAATCTGGATTTATTCTGATACAAAAAATCTCGACGTTTTTTTCAAGTTGTGAAACGTTTTATTTAAGAGTCTTGTGGACGTTTTCAAATTTTTTATTCGATCATCTGAAAGCCTTATAATCATTCGTTTACTATACTAAACATATGTATACATATAAAAAATAAACTGATTTCTTGTCCTCTTGAAAAGTTATTAAAATCCAGGCGATTTCTTGTTACAACGACGATACACGCGTTTGTTATTAAGTTTTATAATTTCTGCAATAATAATTTGTAACCCTTTGAAATATGTATAAATATTCTGTATCCTTTTAGAGGTTTGTTTTCACACACCACGCGTGCTCGGTGCCATACTGCCACGAAATTTAATTTAGACAGAAAATATCAGATTATTTCGGGTCATAATATAGATTCTGGTATTCATTTGTATTTCAAATGTATTATTTAAAATTAAAGAGCAAACCACTAAATGAATCATCCTATATATGTAAATAGTTAATAACGACATTTGTCTGTTCATATGTCAATTGAAATCAAAATTTCTTAGCATTAATAATGACGATAAAAGTCAATAAATGGTGTTTATATTTCTTATATAAAGGGTGATTTTTTAAAAGCTATATGGAAGATTTTCAAAAAAAAAAACAAAGTTCAGAAAAATTCATGAAATCTTTATTTGAATCGATAGTACGGTCCATTAATTTAATGTTTGAAGATTATTTCATGCAAATGTTCACCGAACTCGCCTCTCAATAAGCCCATTGTTACGCGTGCGGTGTGGCATGTGGTCTTGTCATGCATGTCAAGCTCTTGCATTTTGGGCAAAAAAAGTTCGATATCATCTCACGGTAGCACTTACCATTCACAGTTACGTAACGATTCGCATCATCTTTGAAGAAGTACGGTCCAATGATGCCACCAGCCCATAAACCGCACCAAACTGACTTTTTCTGGATGCATTGGTAGCTCTTGCAATGCTCCTGACTGATGTTCACTCCAAACTCGGCAATTATTCTTATTTACGTACCCATTGAGCCAAAAATGAGCTTCGTCGCTGAACACAATTGAACTTTCTTAATAAAGCACGCATTTTGATAATAAAATTTAATAATTTGCAAGCGTTGTTCGTTTGTAAGACGATTCATGGTTAAATTATAGACCAAACTCTGTAGATGTTTGACAGTGAAACAAAACACGATACGTTCGTCAGCTGTTTAAACCAGTGTTACCAAAAAGATAATAGCTAAAAAATTACCCTTTATATGCTTGAGTTGTATATTTTTCTTTCTGTACATAAATTGTGCCTACACTGCTTAAAAATATTAATTCTCTTTATTAAAATAACATAACTTCAATTTAAGAGCTCGTTTTGGCATTCACAATAAGTCAAATCGAGTAATTTTGGCCAAAATGTGCCTATTAAATATCGAAGCAAAACCGATATTATTATTTTGGCCATTTTGGTTTAATAAAAAAAATTTGTTAACAATTTAGTTTTAATTTTACAACATGTACTATGTAATCACTTTATACCTATAATAAAATAAAATATGCCGTAATTTTCTTGAATTTTTTGAGCAACGCACAATACTGCCCCTTTTAAAAAATCCCTTTGAAATGTCCCCGCACAATACACAATCCCTTTCCAATGGTATCTCAGCTATGACCGACGGGAAAATGAAAATGGCGTTCCTTTTGTTATCCGTGCAGCTGGGAAATCTGTTTTTAAAATGCACTAAAAATGTTTAATTTATTATAAAAGCAATAGAAAATGAATAAATAACTAAATATACATATGTATGTATATAATAACACATTAGTTTTATATTTGTAACAGATATTTTGGTAATTAATACAACGACCGTGAAAAATAGAGCGATTTTAAACATGAATTAATAATTCAACATTAAAGATTGTGAACAAAAAAATTGTTCGTCGTTTTGTGTGTGCAGAGAAGCAAAAGCAGAAGAAGAAGGGTTGAATATCGCGGATGGATGATTGAATTTGTGTATAAGTGTAAATTTATTAAAATCCAAAGGAAACAATCACATATACTACTACACATAGCCTGCAGTATAACAACGACGAACATACAACAATTTTGCATAAAAATTTAGCAAATACAGAGAATAACAACAAGAAACAATAACAACAATAAAAGAAGAACAAATAAACGCACACAAACACATAATCCAACTTGGGCAAAATGCCTAGTGCCTCTTTTACATCATTGCGGTCATATGTCCGACGCTCCAGACGAAAGGGTGCCAATCGTATTGCATTACCAAATCGTCCAACGGGTAAGTCAATTAATATTTGTTAAAGAAAATTAATTTGAATTTCTTATTTGTGTGTTTGATTTTATTTTTAAGGAAACATTATGGATCCCATGCTCCAAAATTCGGCGTCAACGTCAGCATCACAATTAAACGCAAATTTAATGCAAAATCACTCGGCGATGTCTACATCAGCTTCATGTACATCGTCTGCCATAGCTTCTGCTTCTGTCGCCTCGTCGCCTACAAACACAAATGTAGCACCATCAACAACATCTTCAACTTCCTCATCATCATCTTCGTCTCTTAAACAGTCTTTAGCATCGTCTTCCTCGGCTGATATGTATGATGCAGCTGGACCATCATGTTCGAAATCACAATCGGGTGCTTCATGTTCACATGCATCGTCGTCGTCTTCTTCAAACACAGCTCTGGCTCAATTGGGTTCGAGCTCAGCGAATGCTTCAGCATTCAATACCCCCTCTTCACCGGAGTATGTTGGTATGCACATAAATGACAACGAACCCGGACCTTCTAACAGTGGTAATATAATTTTTAAGAAAAATAAATTAATATTTTTTTTTATATAAAAAATTGTACCTATAATTTAATATGTAAAATTATTATTTGTTATATATTTTACGTATCTTTAAATTTTTTTATACATTATTAATTTTTAGCGTTTTCTTCCTCATCACTACTGGGCGGCGGTGGAAATCCAGCTACTTCTTCATCGCCATTAAATTCATCGTCATCATCATCTTGTGTACATCAACCGCCATACGATTTACGAAGTAAATTGCCTGCCAACAGTAATCACGATCAATGGTCGACGTCAGTATTGTCCTCAAACACTTCTTCCTCCACACCCTCCTCCTCCACCACAGCTTCCTCCTCCTTGTCGGCCAATAATACATCATGCTCCATGAGCATTTCAACTGGAGTGATTGTCGGCCCATCATCCGGCTCAAATTTAAATAATAATTTACCATCGAGCTCATCGTCTTCGTCATCTTCTAATAACCAGACATCAGCTGTTATACACGCACCCTGCACGAATGCCTCGTTTCCGGTGAATAATGCTCACACAACAGGTGCACCTCTAACACACCCGCCAACTGTACACAGTTCCATACCACAACAGCATTGCAGTGCTCTCCCCATTGGAGGCTCTGATACCAATAGTTTTATGTTGCCGGCACGCAAGAGATCGAGGCGTCTGTATGCGATTAGTGTAGATACGTCTCTAATGTCACCTCCTAGTATGTCCAACTCTTATAATGGTCCCTCGGCAGCTCAATATTTGCAGTACGAATTACCCGATGAAGTTTTGTTGGTAATATTTTCCTACTTACTGGAACAGGATCTATGTCGTTTGGCCCAAGTCTGCAAACGTTTCAATACAATTGCAAATGACACCGAGCTTTGGAGGCGTTTGTATCAGTCAGTTTTTGAATACGATTTACCCCTTTTCAATCCCGAGATTTCGAAGTTTGTTTTTGAGAAACCTGAAGATTCGGAATATACCAATGCCTGGAAGGAGAGTTTCCGGCAACTGTATCGTGGTGTTCATGTTAGGCCGGGCTATCAAAATAAAAAATACCCCGGACGTTCCATAGTATTCTTTGATACCATTCAGGCGGCTTTGGATTATCCCGAAGAGAGAGCTGCTTCTGTGGGGACAGCTTCTACTTCAAGTGCTGTGATCAACGCTGGACTTTCGAATCACTCGGCTGGCGGAGCTAGTGTCAATGCTTTGTCTAACATGTACGAAGATGCTGTTCCGCCGCTCGATCATCCGGGTCCTTTGATATTTTTACATGCTAGCCATTACAAAGGAGAATATCTCTTCATTGATTCGGATGTGGCGCTTATTGGAGCAGCTCCTGGTAATGTAGCCGAGGCAGTAGTACTTGAACGTGAAGCTGGTTCTACCGTTATGTTTGTAGAGGGTGCCAAATACGCTTATGTTGGCTACTTGACGCTCAAGTTCTCCCCAGATGTCACATCCACAGTATCGCATCACAAACACTACTGCCTTGATATTGGAGAAAATTGTTCGCCCACTGTGGATAATTGCATCATACGAAGTTCATCAGTGGTGGGCGCAGCAGTGTGTGTTGGTGGCGTCAATGCAAATCCCATTATACGCAATTGCGACATCAGTGATTGTGAGAATGTGGGTCTCTATGTGACAGATTATGCTCAAGGAACTTATGAACACAACGAAATTAGTCGCAACGCCTTGGCCGGTATCTGGGTAAAAAATTTCGCTAGTCCTATAATGCGTGAAAATCATATTCATCATGGAAGGGATGTGGGCATATTTACGTTTGAAAATGGAATGGCAAGTTTTAGGATTTTTTTTTCTTACTGAATTAAATTGCTGATAACTAATTTATTTCATAGGGTTATTTTGAAAAGAACGATATTCACAATAATCGTATTGCTGGTTTTGAAGTTAAAGCTGGTGCTAACCCCACAGTTGTGAAATGTGAAATACACCATGGCCAGACAGGTGGTATTTATGTGCATGAGAATGGTTTGGGGCAATTTATCGAAAACCGAATACACTCCAATAATTTTGCTGGTAAATTATATTAATACATATTTAAGGTAAATGTAATGGAATTATTAAATAAACTTTTATTTAAAGGTGTTTGGATAACATCGAATAGCAATCCTACTATACGTAAAAATGAAATCTATAATGGCCATCAGGGTGGTGTTTACATATTTGGAGAGGGCCGTGGTCTTATCGAACACAATAATATTTATGGCAATGCTTTGGCGGGCATTCAAATACGCACAAATAGTGATCCAATTGTAAGGCATAATAAAATCCATCATGGCCAACATGGTGGCATTTATGTACACGAAAAGGGTCAAGGTTTAATTGAAGAGAACGAGGTATATTCCAACACTTTGGCAGGCGTATGGATAACAACGGGTAGTACACCGGTATTAAGAAGAAACCGTATACACTCCGGCAAACAGGTAAACACAAACAGAGAGAGAATAATAAAGGCAAATAAAAATCTAATCAAATTTATTAAAAATATTCTTTAAAGGTTGGTGTGTATTTCTATGACAACGGTCATGGTAAACTGGAGGATAATGATATTTTCAATCATTTGTATTCAGGAGTACAGATACGTACTGGCAGTAATCCCGTCATACGGGGTAATAAAATTTGGGGTGGTCAAAATGGTGGTGTGCTTGTTTACAACGGCGGTCTTGGCTTATTGGAACAGAATGAAATATTCGACAATGCCATGGCCGGCGTTTGGATTAAGACTGATTCAAATCCTACGTTAAAACGAAACAAAATCTACGATGGTCGCGATGGTGGAATTTGTATATTTAATGGTGGCAAAGGTATTCTGGAAGAGAACGATATATTTCGTAATACCCAGGCTGGCGTTTTAATATCGACCCAATCACATCCCATTTTAAGACGCAATCGTATTTACGATGGCCAAGCAGCTGGTGTTGAGATAACTAATAATGCTACTGCCACTTTGGAATATAATCAAATATTTAAGAATAAATTTGGTGGCTTGTGTTTGGCCAGCGGTGTTCAGCCCATAATACGGGGCAATCAAATATTCAACAACGAAGATGAAGTGGAGAAGGCCGTTTCGGGCGGCCAATGCCTCTATAAAATCAGTAGTTATACATCGTTTCCCATGCACGATTTCTATCGCTGTCAGACGTGTAACACGACCGATCGTAATGCGATCTGTGTTAATTGTATTAAAAATTGTCATTCAGGTCATGATGTCGAATTTATAAGACATGATCGGTAAGTGAAAGCATAAATTGCTGCAAATATTTTTGATTTTTTTAATGTAAACAAATAGCGGCAAAATGTGGTAATAAAATAAAAATTTTGAAATCTTTTTTATTATAAACTTTGTTATTTAAATGCTAAATTTATTCTTTATTGAACTTTGAATTGGACATATGAAATTGTTAATTTAGAATCGAAGTTCCAAATTTTATAAAAAATTAATCCGAATTGTGGAAATTTTTATTAGAAATTATAATTTTTTAACCTAATGATTTTGAACCAAAATTTCGAATAAAAGAACTAAATAATTTGGATAATAATTAAATTTAGAATTTTAATTTGACTTTAAAAATTTAGATTTGAATGGTGAATTTTAATTTTTGTTTCTTATACATTTTTAAATGAAATAAAGATTTTTGAAACCCCTTTTTTTAGTTTCTTCTGTGATTGTGGTGCCGGCACCTTATCAAATCAGTGTCAACTGCAGGGTGAGCCCACTCAAGATACTGATACCCTATATGATTCAGCAGCTCCTATGGAATCTCATACACTTATGGTAAATTAACTAGACCTTTAACTGTAAGTATATCTCTTCACTCATACGCTTAAGCGATACATTTCGAATTCTAACAAATCGAATGAAAAAGTACGAGTTTTTGTTGTGCTAAAACAACAAAAAATTTAACCATAAAAAACAACAGCAACAACAAAAACATTTAATGCAATTAACTTTATAAACAAAAGTAATTAATTAAATCATAATATTAATATTACTATATACATAAATATCTCTATATATAAATAAATATAAATATTAATTATAAATAGTTTCTACAATATCTTATAGTATATACATTATATAATATTAATACAATTTAATATAATTTATTCATAGAACACATACAATTTACAAAATATTTAGCCTCCAATACACTCTCTATAATCTTCACACAAATTTTTGTTGCATAAATACTATTTATCTTATAAGATGCCGGCATCTTATTAAATCAGTGTCAACTACAGTCTGAGCCTGCTCAAGACACTGATACACTATTTGATTTAGCAGCTCCTACGGAATCTCATATACTTCTAGTAAATTAACTAGACCTTTTACGGTAAAAACGTACGAGTTTTCGTTGTGCTAAAACAACAATGAATTTAACCATAAAAAACGACAACAAAAACATTTAATATAATTAACTTTATAAACAAAAGTAATTAATTAAATCATAATATTAATATCATCATATACATAAATATCTCTATATATGTATAAATAAATATAAATATACATATTAATTATAAATAATTTCTACAAAATCTTATAGTATATACATTATATAATATTAATACAATTTAATTTAATCATAGAAAACATACAATTTACAATTTATAAAATATTTATCCTCCTATACTTATACATATATACTCTCTGTAATCTTCACACAAATTACACGTAAATTAAACTCTTTTTGTTTGTTGCATAGCTACGTCGTATAAATACTTATAAAATATACCATTAAAAGAAAGAGGACCTTAATGTTAAAAATGAACTACTCTCTTTATTATAGCCAGTAATGTTTTTTACCACAGATATTTTACACAAAAATCACAAAATATGTAATAAAATGTTAAGAAATTATGTACAATTTCTTTTTTGAGTAACAAGTATAAGGGTACCGGAGGAGTCTGTATAGTAAGGAATTGGTTGATAGAGTGCAAAAATTCTCATTTGTATGAATTGTTTAGGTAATTCAATAGACTGCTTTTTGGTAATAATTTACGCTGTGACCCTTAGATTCTGAAGATGAAATAATTAGTTTCTACAATATCTTAAAAAGTCAGTATTTTTTTTAATGAAATATTAGTAGAGTTAAGATTTTTTATGTTTTCCAGTAGGACATAATTTAAATTTGTCTTGAAGTAGTTGTATTTTCTATTGTTTGAAAAGTTTTAAGCATGGTGTAATTAATAAGGTGAGTGTAAATCGGCAACAAATACAACACAACGGCATTTTTTTTTTGTAAAATAATGTACTACTGTCAGAAACACTTGAAAAAATATTATTTTTTATATGAGTAAATTGTAAACAAAGTTAGTCAGCTGTGCTACTGCACTCACCTTGTTTACACTATGGTTTTAAGTTAAAAATTTCGACATTTTCAAATATCGAAAAACGTTTATTATTAAAAGGCTTTAAATTATATTAAGTTTTACAAAATAATTTCACTTTCATTTCCCAGTGTTCGATTTTGTAAATAATTTTAATCTATTTTCTTCGACCTTTTGATTTTTATTAAATAATTTATAAGCTTGAGGTCACTTTTTGTTATAAATAAAAATTAAAAAATGGCAGTGGTGACAGTGAAGACCCTAATTCACTTCTTATTTGCAGTTCCTCGCCAGGAAAAGCTCTCAGGAACGTTCTCAGTCATGATCTGCCACGCTTTCGTAACAAATTTTCTTGAATTGGATGTTGACAATCTTTTTAGATCTGCATTTTAAAAATAGAAATAAAATCGACATCAGTATACAGTCAAGCAAAATTTATCTATATCTTCCAGTGTAGTTTTCTCAAAATTGAGGAAGTCTTCAATATTAGCAAACGGTTTGCTTGATATAATATTAGCGTTATTATGTGATACCGCTTTTTCAAGTTCAATGATTTCTTTGCGCATCCCCTCAACATTTTCTGTTAGGCGCAGCAATATTAACTTATTTTCAACAGCCTTTTGACATGCATCGCTGATTAATGATTGAAAATATAAAATAAATATGAGAAAAGCGTTGCGGTATTAAGTTAAAAGTATCCTCTAAAAATAAATATCTTACCAGACGAATTTGCACTATCCAGAGAAGTTGTTGTTGTGCTAGGAATAATTGCGATTTTTAACTTTTATCCAGGATACAAGCAAGGCCTTCATTACACCCAAACACACCACGTGCATGTAATCTCGAGCGAATACTTGGATCATGTCTATTGGAAGTTTTTCAATCTCCAAAGAACTTTGCTGATTGTGATGGCTGACATCAGTTTTTTGCCGAAAATTTACATTTGTGCGCAAAGGATGGTGTTGATAATGGAATATCATACGATTCTCTTTCCGTTCGCCCCTCTGATTGCACTTTGTGCAGCAACTGAAGCCAGCATGTCTTTTGACTCCAAGCATAAGTGCACTAGCTGGTGCATCCAGAATAAATGCTGCACATTTTATTACAAAAGTTTTGTTTTCGTATGAGAATCCATTTTGGAGAAGATCGTTCAACTCATCGACAAATTGTGCCAGAAACTTATTTACATCATTGGGATGAGATCTTCCACAAAAAATAGCACCCACGAAAACTGAATCTGTCGCATTTACATTCACTAAAATAGGCCACACGCTCTTCAACGAACTTTTCGAAATTGGTAACCCATCGATGTTAAAGTTCAATTCTAAAATATTTGTATGCACTTTATATTCCCGCAAAAAATCTGCCAGACAGTCTCTCAAGCCATAATGGGCTTTTCTCCACCTGCTAACGAGACAGTTGGATCATCAGTCGGCGTACGTTTTAGCGTCTGATATCTTTTGGTAGGCCTTCAATTTTGTCGTTTAATAAGTCCAGAATGAGAATGACACGTTTTGCTTAAATTTATGAAACACTTGCATTTGCAAACAAATTGTCAACGACGTTCGCAAAACACTTGCATTTGCAAGCAAATTACCAAAAACATTCGCAAAACAATTGCATTAGCAAGCAAATTGTCAACGACATTCGCAAAACTCTTATTTATGCAAGCTTGCTGCAATCTTAATTTACAAACGCTTGCCCATGTGTACGTATTGATATTGTTTGATACTTTAACTAAATTTAATTATTGTTTATGTCTTCTTTTTTATAAATTTCTTTTAAAATTGTTTAATTTTATATTTTTTATTATTTGTTGTGTTTTACTTGGAATTGATTATAACAAAATTTGAAACTTTTAAACTTTTTAGTTAAAATATTAATAAAATCGTTTTATTAGTTGCATTAAAAACCTTTAAAAGTATTAAAAGCTTTACTGCCGTATTCATAAAAAATTAAAGTAGACTTCAAATCTACTTTAAGAAAATTTTGTCTAAAAGCACACTTCAAACCTACTTTACTTTTTAATGAATATGGCAGTTAATCTTTAAAAATTCAAATTAAATGTGCCAATAATAATAAAATTTTAACCATAGTTTTTAATTAACTATGGTTAAAACGGTTCCTTTTTAATTTAAACACTTTTAAATGTTCTCTATCAAAATTGTGAAGCATTATTTTTATTATTTAAACTTTTTAATTAAATAAACTTTTTATAATATACACCGAGAGAAAAATGTAGCTTTTATTTACAAATACAAGGTCAAAGCGAGAAAAGTTTGGCCTGGTCTTAATTTGTCGTGTAAATTCCTAGTATGTGTTCTAACAAACTTCATAATATGTTGACTATTTAGAGGCGAGGAGAAAGAAGACTTACATTTTGAAATGCTCTCCTTTTTATTGTTGTTTGGTTTTTGACACACCTTCTTAGCCTCGGGTCGTGTTTTCTTATGTTTTTTTTTTCTAATATGAAAAAATAAATTATTTTTGTAATTAAATTGTAATTAAACTTTTGTAAATAAATAAAACTATAAAAATAACGATAATTCCCCTTTATCAATGTATCTATGTGCAATTAAGATTATCACATTAATGTTTTTGTATAGTTCTTTAATTCTTAAATTGAAAGAAAAATTATAAATATAAAATAAATATATTTGTCTAAAATTTAAACAATAATTGTAATAAATAATCAAGACACCAAAATTCCAGTGAAAATTTTTATTCAAATAAAATTATAAAAAACGTTGAAAAATCAACAAGATTTACAAGCAATAAATAACGAAAATATACTATAAAATATAAATATTAATTTACAAACACAAATGTTTGTTTATTTTTAATTTTAAATACAATTTAAGCTTAAAATGAGTTGAAAATCGTTTAATAATAGTAAACTAAACCTAATTTTTAAGTTTTTTGTTTGCTTTTTTATATATACATACATACACAAATATTACATATATTTTACCCTAAAATATAATATTAATAATAAATGTGTTTTATATGTATTTTGATGACGAATGAATGAATGGATGATGATAAGTGTAGTCATTACAATTTAGTCTAGAAGTTTTATTAAAACTTAAACAAAATCACAGTTTAAATACACAACAAAAGTATTTTATAAGACTTTAACAATATTTGAAAGACAACAAACAACCCTAACTAAATTTATAATTTTGAAATCATTGCAGCTAAATATTTAAAATAAATTGAAATCAAACGATATTTAATGAAATATATAAAAAAATATGTTTAAAAGATACACTTTATTGCAAAAAAAAAAAGTAAGATAAACAAACAACAAGAAACTTAATTGTGTCATTTTAGTTATTTAAGAGCTCACATATAACAACAAAAAAAGAACTACTATTACTAACTAATAATTAAATAAATAATATAATTAAAATAAAACATAAAATAAGAATATATATTTATTTGATTTTATTTAAATTATCATTTTTTAAGGAGTTTTTATGCAACTGTTTTTGCACCAAAAAATAGGTGTATTGTGTTGCTGAAATCCTCGATTAGTCGTGTTTTTGTATTTCATGTGTTTTGGTGGTGTATACACTTTTTTGGGAAACACTGAATTTTCAACATGGGGTGGTATTAGTAATATTTTTTAACCAAATCCGAGTAATGTTTTTGAAACAAAATTACATAGTATGGTGTTCGGTAAATGGAATCCATGTGATTTACTCAATTTATTTTAGAGTAAGCAAACCTATATCAATTATTTTTAGTAGTGCGATTTGCAATCATTCCGTTTACAGAATAGGGGGCAAAATTTTTTATCATTTCTCACTGTGTAAAATAAAATTTAGTGTTGCTAAACGTTTCAATGGAATACAACCCTGACATATCCGAATATAGCGGAAGATACTTTGTCTGCTAAGGCTGCCAGATTCTGAAGAAAAATGATAATAAAATTGTGTATTTTTAGTTTAGTTTATATATTACATATTTGTTTAAAACAAATTTGGTCATATTCATGTTTCAGTAGTATAAAACATAACAATTTAAACATGTTTTTCTAATTTGTTTATTATTAATAGAATTTTAGATAATTATTTTTGATTATGGTAAAGATTTTAAGTGGATTAAATAAGTTAATGAGTTTAAATTTATTTATTTTGAATTGAAAAGCGTTACAATTGTCAGCGATTTTTTTGGTATAATTTTCTGATGATCTTGTATTAGTGTCTGGCATCTCTGTTTTCAGCTGCCACCAACTTCATTCAATAAAAAAGACAAAGAAGAGTGTACGAAAAGTAAAGAAGAAAAATTAGCAAGTTTTTTTTATTGGGCGTCAATAAAATATTGTAAATTGTGAAAATTTCGTGGAAATATTAATTTAAATTAAGCAAAAAATATAAGTGGAAATGCTCGCCTTAATTAACAGAATACTGGATTGGTTTAAAAGTATCTTTTGGAAAGAAGAAATGGAATTGACGCTGGTTGGATTACAGTATTCGGGAAAGACGACATTTGTTAATGTTATAGCTGTGAGTGGAAAAAATTAAACATACTAATAGCCAAAATTACATTCAATCAAACATGTTAAATTAATCAGACTGTATATTACTACTTATCAAACAAAAAATGTGAAGATACAAATTAAAATTAACCGACCGACCAACATACTAAACAACCCATAAACACCTAACTTTTTAATACCCTCTCAATACCACCCATAGCCTTCTTCCTACTGCATACAATTCATACTATTATTGTGTAGGTATATTGAGTTCAGCCACCAGCATACGTTGCTGTTGTAATATTCAATAATCTTCTTTGCTGACTTGGTGAATGGGGGTGAATTTTTTTCTTCATAAGTGTGAGACTTACCCTAACATATGATGTTGATTGAAAAATGTTAAAATGGGAATAGATATAAACGGCAAAAAACAATTAATAAAACGAATGAGCAATGTTTTCAAATAGACAGACAAAAACAAATAAAAACTTTATTAATTGTTTCAGAGAAAGGTTTTTGTTTGGAGCAAATTAAAAGAAAATCTATACCTATATTTATATTTTGAATGATCTAATAAACCAAACCAAAAGTTCAAAAATTATGTTTGCAGTCGGATGTATGTAATTCATAATGTTGTCATCTTTATATACATATATATATATATATATATCTACATATATGTATAAATATACTACGTTTGATATTAAAAATTAAACTAATCACATGAGCTTAATAATTATTTTCCTTTTGTTATAGCGACTTCTTTGTTTGCTAATTCAAAGTGGGATATGTATTACATATAGTCCTTTATACGTATATACATATATATTCTTTCGTTACAGTTATTGTAATTAGACCGGGGAAGAGATAAGAGTTCTTTCTTTTCTTAAGCAAACTTTGGTTTTGTGTTGTAACTTTCAATTTTAATATCTTACGTAGTAGAGTGTTTGTATTGTAACTTTAGCTTGTAGATAGAATTTTATTTAATAACATTTTATTATGAGCGTCCTTTTTAAATTCTATTTAAAATTTTTAAACATCTTGTTTCTGTGGAGGACTTTAACATTGTTGTGATTTGGAACTAAACAAATATTTATTATACAATGAACTCGCAGAAACGTGAACTAATTTTTACCGAGAGTGTTCACGTTTTCGATATTGTTCACGTTTTAGATTGGATTTTTTCTATAACATATTTTAGTTTCTTATCTTTTATTTAATTTAAAATAAAGTATGTACGTTATTTTTTACCTATGAAACATATTTTGATGCTACTTTTTGTACGTTCCTGCCATACATATTTTAATATACAACTCGTACATAGCTACTATAGTTTGCAAAAGGGGTTCTAAGATACTAATTTTTAAATTATGTTTATGAATTCATCAAAAATAGAGCTTAGCTGAATTTAAACTACTATAATTATAAATTTGTTTATTTAGTTTTTATTGAAAAGGAGCAACGATAATTACAAAAGAAGCTACTTATTATGCAACAAAAGTTGTTTACAACAAACAACCTACTAAATTCTTCTGCAGGGAATGCCAAAATTTTTAAATAAGCTTACAAAATTAAATTTTAACGTTCGATAAAAAGTTCACGTTTTAGAGCCTTCAGCCTATGTTCACGTTTTAGAGTAGTCAGTGTAAAAAAACTATGTTCATGTTTTTGGATAATTCATGTTTTTGGGTAGTTTATGTTACTGGGAGTTCACGTTTCTGCGAGTTCACTGTATGTACCTACATACCTATGTATTTGTAATTTTTTTAATGTATTATAGGTACACACTTAAGAAAAACTGTAAAATATATTTCTTTCACAAATAAAGTTTTCTTAGGCTGCATAAAAGTTTTTTCACTATTAGAGTTTTTATCTTTTTCAAAAAATATTTTTTTTTCAAAATACAAATAATTTTCAGCTTTTTCAAAATAAAAGCAATTTCATAATAAACGTTTTTCCAGAATAAAAGCTTTTTTTAAATCTTTTTAAAAATAAAAGTTAACTTTTTCAAAATATCTAATATCTTTTTAAGAATAAAAGTGTTCAATCTAAAAGCTTTTGCGCTTAGTCACAATGGAAGCTTTCTGGAATAAAGTAAATTTTTACAATATAAGCTTTGTCACAAAATATTTTTTGTACAATAAAAGCTTTTTAATAGTATGTACTATTAAAATATAATATTTGAAAAAAAAACACAAAAATTCCTACAAGAGCCTAGTATGTTGTATAATCGGAACTTGTCAGTGCAATAATTTCAAGTAATACTTTCAAAATATGTATGTACATAGGTATGTAGTTGAAAAATTATTTTGAATTGTAAGGTGTTTTCAAAAATGTGTGTTCTGAGTGGTCGATTTGATATCTTTTTACAACTGACAATTATAAAACAAAAAACCGCTTCAATAAGTTGCAAAAAAATATAGACAAGTCCAGATTAATTTTGTATGATAAATTAATTCTGTATATATATTTCAGTCTGGTCAATTTACCGAAGACATGATACCAACAGTTGGTTTCAATATGCGTCGCATAACTAAAGGTAATGTAACAATTAAAGTCTGGGATATTGGCGGTCAACCTCGTTTCCGATCTATGTGGGAACGTTATTGTCGTGGTGTAAATGCAATTGTGTAAGTCACTGTTTTTTAATTATAATTAATTTAAATTAATATCAAAATATTATTAATATTTTATTAAACATTATTAAATTTCAGTTACATGGTCGATGCTGCTGATAAAGACAAAATGGAAGCATCACGCAACGAATTACATTCGCTATTAGATAAGCCTCAATTGGCTGGCATACCTGTGTTAGTATTGGGCAATAAACGTGATATTCCAGGTGCTTTAGATGAAACCGGCCTAATCGAAAGAATGTGAGTGTAAAAGTTGAATGATATTATTCAAAATCATGTTTGTACGTAAAACGATTTCCTGATGTTTTTTTCCAATTTGTTGTAGTAATTATTATGTATTAATTTCCAATTTCTTTTATAATTTGCTGTTAGTTTTCTTTTTATGGAGCTTTGAAAACAAGAAAATGCACTGCATAAAAAAGCTGTGAGCCACTGTAATTATCAAAAGTCGGACCTGCTTGCCAAAATATTGTCTTTTTATAAAGTGTTTCCTTTTTTATATATTTCTATTTGGGTTGGCACCCTCTTGTTCACTGCCACATAAAATTTGATTGCGGTAGCTGTTTGAGGTCCTTGACTTTACCAAAGAATCCGAGAATGACATATTTTCTATGTTGATTCCGACTGATTAATTTTTTGACAGAGTTGCAACCGCTACGTTAAAAAGCAAATCACAAAAGCAAAAAAAAAAAAAAATAAAGATTATCAGTATCATTTGATGTGAACTATACTTTAGTTAGGCAAGTAAAGAAGTTCGAATTAAAAGTATTCTAAATTAACCTTAAAATAACACATACAGTCGTGATTCGGTTAACCGGTAACCCCGATTAACCGTGATGGAAAAATATCAGTCTATTCTTTTTTGTTTGCAATGTTTTCAAATTATTTGCTTCGATTAGCCGTGATTACCTCTATTATCCGTAATGACAAATTTTTTTTATTAACTTCAAATTCATAGGTACAATATAATAAACATGTTTACATACGATGAGTTTAATTTTGAAATTTGGGAAATACGGGTGATTAGATCTATGTAAATTACCAGTGGTAAAAAGATAAAGAAACATTTTAAATATTGAAGATAAAGTTAAAATAATGTGAGTTTTAAAATGCTAGCTCAAAAATACAAAGTTTTTAGAAGAATTAATTTGTTTTAATATACATATATATGTATGTACACCCATAATCACTTGTTAAATAATAAAAACATTTGAAAACTGTATAATCAAAATTGTAATTCGATTAACCGTGAAAATCGATTATCTGTAATGCGTCTGGTCCCGTCCATCACGGATAATCGAGGCCTACAAAATCAATATAATCATGATTTTAGGTAAATTTTATTTAGTTTAATGAAATTTTAATACATATATGTACATATAATATAATACACTATATTTTATTTTGTTATTCCAGGAATTTATCTAGTATACAGGACAGAGAAATTTGCTGTTATAGTATTTCGTGTAAAGAAAAAGACAACATCGATATAACTCTACAATGGCTAATTGCACATTCAAAAAGTCAAAGTCGTTAGAAAGAAAACCGCCCTCTCCCCCTCCCCCTCCCCCTCAGTACTCAAACGAAAACAATTGAGTCGTTTTAAATAAACGACCTAAAGAACTTCCGTGTACTCAGATTGTGATGGATTGATGTGATGTGCTTCTAATGATTAAAGTTGATAATGCTGTGGATGATTAACGAATGGTGGAATTTATGTAGGATAAACATTTATTTATTTATTTTATTCTCTCTCTCTCTTTCTTAGTTTAATTTTTAAATTTAATATCGATGCCTTTAAGTAAAAAAGAAGTGTATGGTTTAACAAACAAAAGAAATAACTAAAAACATACTTATATTACAAAAAGAAAGAAAAGAAAATAACTTAAAGCTTTAGAACACTCCAAACAAACAAAATATATACAAGATTTTTAATTTTGAAAACAAGTTTCATTTGAACTCATCATAAAACGCCAGAAAAGAGAGTATCGAATAATAATTATTTACATATGTGTACTTTTTCTTATTCTTATTATTATCATTGGCCTACAATTTATAATAGATACATAAAAGCATATAAGAAATATAATAATAACAAAGAAAAACTCGCAAAAAAAAACACACAAATATACATAAAAACTAAATTTAAAATAAAACAAAGAAAAATGCCAAGCTTAATACAAAAATTATTTGAAAAAAATGTTACAGACAAATAATAAAATACTGAAATTATTTGTACGATTCGTATACTGTTTTCTATTTTTTTGACGTGATTGATTCCAAATATTATCTCTTTTCTAAATATTATTTAAAACTCAAATTTGCCTTAAAATCGCACGAGAAAAATATTTCTGTACACTATGTATGTATAAATAATAAGGTGATTTCAAAGATTTTGTAATTTTTTGTTCTATTACTTTAAGTTATGAGAATAAAAAAAGTTTATAAACATAAACAATATTATAATTTGAAATTATGAAAAATTTTTTTTTTCATATTTGAATTAGTCACAATTAATGCTTACCTACCTGGTCATTATTTTGGGATTTGGTTGCTTTAATTGCTTAGTTTCTTATTAAACCTTAAAAACTTGCCTCTTTATATCCTGCAATTCTCTTTCGATTTTCTCTATCATTTATTGTCTATCTATATACATCTATATGCCTCTCTGTCAATCTTATTTGTGTAGCTTTAAGTTGAAACTTTTCTATGGAATTGTTTATTTTAAAACTTTCCTTTTTTATGTTTTATTTGTTTTAAGCACGCTTTAATTTAAATAAAAAATTAAAAATAAACTCAACCAAAACATAAACTTTTAATTTGTATAAAGAGAAAAATATCAAATTCAATTTTTGTTAATATTCAAGCATCTGTACGTTTCTTTTGTTTGAATTGAATAATTGATTGATTATATTAAACACTCTTAAACAAATTAATTGATTATTAAATATTTATTATGTATGTCTATTGTTACATGTAAATTTATTACGTCAACAACAACTACAACAACAAAAAATAAACAACCATGAAACAAAGAAAACCCCTTATTAAATAATCAAATTCGAATTGTTTTCTTTTTTCGTATTTTATAAAAATGTAATAAAATTAAAAACAAAATGATAAATAAAAAGAAGTTCAATTTGTTAAAACAAAGAAAAAAAAAATACAAAATAAATTAAGAATTATAATTAAAATTAAATAAATACGAAATGCATCTAAAACAAAAAACAAAAACTGTAACCAATTCTATAAATAGATTTTAAACGAAAACATTTAAATTAAACAAAATAACAATAACAAAAAAGTAATAAAACCAAAAAGGCTTTTTAATATGATTTTTTATTATTATTATTAATCAATTAATTGATTAGTTACAGCTTACAGTCAACAACAATCAGTTCAATTTATATGCATTCATTTAAATTAAAAAAAAGAAATCAAAACCAAACAAAAACAATAAAACAATTTAGAACTAATAAAGACAAAATCGCATATTAATTATGAAAATCATACATAAATGCATTCAAACAAAACCACACTATCGATTTTATTACATTATATACATTCATAATTCATATAATAAATATTGTTAGCTTGAAGTGCAAATGCGCTAAGTCTACTTTTTTTGAAAATTGAGTTTTAAAAACAAAACAATTTTTAATTTTAACGTATACATATTTGTTTTGTACTAGAAAATTAAAAAAAATAACTCAATTATGGAAAACTGCGTTAGCAGATTCAAAATAATATTTAATTTAATTTGAACGTGTTTTTCTTTTCTATTGCAAAATTTGGACTTAGCGCTACTGATAGCTAACTGTTACTTAATTCATATTTATTCATATAATTAAAACATTCATCAGAACAGTAACTTGTTCAATTTAATTTATATTTATAAGAAGATAACAAAAATTTTGTTCACTGCTTAATTCTAAGCTGGTTGCTTTTAATTGCGCCTTTCAAAACGGGATCATAAATCTATGAAAATAAACAAATTAAAGAAAATCGTCAATGAACAAATAATTAAAACATTCAATACTAATTTAATATATTTTTATATACGCCCATGTTCTGAAAAACGCAAAACGCTTAAAATTGCCGTTTTCGATTTGAAAACGCCAAAGACATGTTCCGACAAACGCTAGAAATTTTGCGTTTTCAAACCGCTAGTGTATACTGAAGCGAACTGGCTTATTTTTATTGAAACTGCACTTTAAACAAAAAATGATATGATGCACAATTTAAATTTAACATGTTTTTTTTTATTTAAGCTAAAGCTTGTAAATTTTTTCCACGATTTTAATTGAAAATATGCAATTTAAAAATTTTCTTTGAGTGTCAATTGTCTGTTTCAATTGTTTACTTTTGAACTAGCGATTTGTGCAAACAGCTGATCAACTTGATCTTCGAAAAGTAATGTAATGCATTTTAATTTAAAATTTATTTATTTGTTTACGTTATTTTATGACAAAACATGTGTTTTTATTGGTCGAATATAGGTTCGAAAAATGGCAAAACGCTAGAAAATCGTACCGATTTCAGAACAGGTCAACATGCGTTTTGCGTTTTTAAAACTGTATGCGATTTGAAAACGCTGCGGTTTTCAAAACATGGGCGATACATATATGTTTGTCCATTTTTGAAGAAATTCTGGCTATTGCCACCCAAATCATTACATTACCACCGCCGAGTTTAATTGTTTTATTGTATACTTTGGATGATTAATCGGACGCCATACATGCCGTTTTCTATCAGATCCCCAGCGGAAAAACTTTGATTCATCACTCCAAAGTAAGTTTTTCCAAACCCTAGCCCTGATTTAATATTCTTTTTCGAAACAAAAGGTTTTCGTTTTGAGATGCAGCCATGAAGAGAAACTTCATTAAGCCTTCGTCTTATTGTTCTAGATGAAACTTGAATCTCATGCGATGACTGGACTTTAACCTGTGTTTGGCTGGAAGTTTTAAATGGATTCCTCGGCAACCAAGCAAATTGGAAATTTGTAATACGATTTTAGCAGAGGTTTTTTTTTGGTTATTATTAAGTTTTCTTTTTACGTCGGAACATACCTAACAATTTTTTTTTTGCATCAAAACACTAGTATTTAATACTTACCGACAAAGTTGAAAATATTTTAATTATGTGTCCACCCCGCGAAACGAATTACCGCAAAATAACGCATTATTTTACAAAATAAATTGATGATAGAGAGAAATAACTAAGAAATTAAGAGCGTAAAACATAAAACAGAAAATTATTGCGGAAAACTGTTGAAATTGCAAAAGAAATATTAAAAATTTAAAATGAGATTGGAATTATGTTTTAATTATATGGCCACTACTGGAAACACATACATATGTATATTTGTAATATTTTTATTATATATGCATTAAAATTGTTCCATCTCCGGTTGCGTGATCTCGCAAAATAATACCGGCATAGTAACTAGTATATCTACTACTTTCATCAATCAGACAATTGCCACAATATCCAGATGTAAACTTGAAATTTTTTCATTATGGGAAGCCAGCCAAAAAATGCAGTAATACGGAAAAGCAAGAATCAACAAATTAAAAACATTTATTTTTTTGGTCTGGGCAGAATTAAGCCTATTTATTGTGTTACTCTCGATTCGAAAATTGTTTATTGCTGAATAGAGAAATATTTCTCGGATTATTATAATTGTAAAGCCCAATAAACCGGTAATAATGGATTTTTCATAGAAGCTTAAGGAATAGCACGATTATATCTTTGAATTTCATAAGTCCTGATAGTCTCATTTAACAACTACCATGCCAATGCAGCAATCTAGCTCCTTCTGTCTAATAATGTCAAATGTTGATTGGCCAACTCATTTGTTGAGAGAAAATGTCTCATGGATTGTATGCAGATTATTGGGCCATATTGTAAGTATGTACATACAATTTCTTTCAGCATTTAAAATTATATAATTTTAAATTTCGATAAGAAAAGTGCTTCAGAAAAATTTATTAAACCAGAAACCGAAATCCCGTGATAAGAAATTGAAACTTAATGGCAAGTATTGATAAAGAACGTGGCAAGATGTCAGATTCTGATTTAGGACGCAAGAAAGCGAAACCCGCATTTATTATTACTCAAATGCGTCGGTCCGTTTGTCAAATATCAAATATATTACATAAATTAATAAATAAATATCTGCTCTAATGTAAGATCCCAGAAAGCGAAATCCAAAACCTGTATTGACACTTAATAGCTAAAATTTCAAATATCTCAGAATTCTGCACTTTGTATTGTAAACGGATGTTTCAAGATAACAAATGTACAGGGTGGGCCAACTTGGACTGACTGATTTGAAATGCTTATAACTTTTGCATTTTTAATTTTTTTTAATTTTTTTTTGCAGATAATACAGAATTTTATAAAATTTCATAATGTCATCATACTCAGTGGAAGAACGTGTAAAAAAAAATATGCCAATAGATTGATTTTGCTAGCTACAGAAAATGATAATTTTTTGGATAATCTGATTATGAGCGATGAAGCACATTTTCATTTAAATGGATATGTGAATAAACAGAACTGCCGAATTTGGGGTACAGAGAATCCAAGAGCATTGCATCAGCGACAATTACACCCTGTCAGATGCACTGTTTGGTGTGGAATCATGGCTGATAAAGTTATTGGTCCATATTTCTTCGAAAATGAGCTTAATGAACCACAAACCGTCTCTGGGGTGGTATACCGGACCATGTTGGAAAATTTTTTACGTCCGATAGTTCTCAATAATCGTAACATATGGTTCCAGCAAGATGGAGCTACAGCTCATACCGCAAGAGCCACAAAAGTTATAAGCAGTTCAAATCAGTCAGTCAAACTTGGCCCACCCTGTATATCATATTGCTGTATGTCCGGCAAATTGTCCAAACAGTTCCTTTTGTCATTTAACTGACTAGTCAACATAAACATCAGATCCACAAACAATAATCCGATACTATTGCAATCGATATTGCAACAAATTGCGGTGGTAATTTCAAACATTATTATACCAATATTAAGAATGAATTGATGCTGTAATCGTTGCACCCACGAGGTTCAGGGCGACCATCGACATAAAGACAATATTTGACAATATTAATGTTGACATTCACGCATGAGTGGCCTAACTTACGATGCACAGAGATCGTTATAAACATATTGCTCTTTAGGTTGAGAAGATTAACTGTTGATTATACCTGAGCGAGCTTAAAATACATATCGAAAAATTAATAAAAAGTTTGTGAATAGAAATCCCAAAAACTTCCTGAGCAACAGTTTTATATTTCACAAAATCGACTTTCCTTAATAATATTTAATGATCAAGGTTCACAAAGAGGAGGTGATTGTAAGCAGATTCTTTATATGCAAGTAAGTATGCCAAGAAAGATAATACCAAGTTACGATGTTTTGATACTTATTCGAATGATCCTTTAAAATCTCGTGTTCTGATTAGTTTAAATGCAAATAAATAAAGGCCCCGATTATTGTTCACAACACTAAAATGTTGTGTTGTCTCAACTACAACACAATATGCAAATATTTAAGATTAAGCCGATAAGTGTTGTGATTCGTAATCGTAGTTTACAACATACAACATCAAAGTACTTAGTTCTGTGAACGGTAATCTAGGCCTAAATTTCGTCTATCAATACCTTTTTGTAAAATATAGAAACATTTTAAATTTTGCTCCATTTCTAGAGATAAGAATAATATACGAGTACATATGTAAATATGGTCCGATCTTGGAAATTATAGAAGCAGATTGACATCTTTCATTTGTAGTAAACACTTTGAAACAAATCGTCCTGTATTTAAAAAAACATGATTTTATAACAGATTTAAGCACATGTTAAAAATTTTGTATTTTTAAAAGAAAATCCTGCAAAATAGAAATCATATATTTTCCTACCATACACAAGTAAATTCCTAGTTACTTTGTACGTTCAGTTTGCATCTGATAGCGATCATTGAATGGTTTATTAAAGTTACATCTATTTATCATTCATGACATAGAAGCGATAGACAAAATCAATACCCGACCCCCCAGTTAAGCATGCACAACCAGTGCATCCGCCTCTGATGGCACAAGTGTCAAACGAATTAAAAGACTGCTGCTATAAATGATTGCGAGTAAACAGTCAATACAGTCAGACACTAAACCAAGACCAATAACCAGCCAGCCACTACCCAGCATACCATTCTAGGAGCGCTCCGAAAAACGAGTCAGAAAAGAGTCCAACTAAAAAACATTTTTGGAGCGAAAGAAAAATTTGCTTAAAAAATCATTTTTTTTCCATTTTTATATATTTTATTTATATGAATTCCATTTTATTTTTTTACTGTAAATATATGTAATTTATTTAATTTTTTTCATTTCTAATTTAGTTTATTTGTAAATGAATTCCCTTTTTGTTTAAGTAAAAACAATTAAAAAAAAAATAATAAATGTGACCTTTAAATTTGTTGTATTTAAAATTGCAATGACTCTTTTTTGACATGATGTAAGAACTCTTTCTGAGCCCAAAAAACCCGCATAAAAGACTCTTTTTCTGACATTCAGCCCAATCATGAATAAAAATTTCGCGGGAGTTTTCTCCCTTTTCCCATTTTTCCTATTTAAATTAAATGTTAAGAAAATAAAAAAGGAAAAAACTTACGCGGAATTTTTATTCATGATTTTGCCGATTATCTAAGAGCTCTTTCAGAGACCAAAAAAAACCCTCATAAAAGACTCTTTTCTGAAACATCATGATACTAGAAATATCTCGATATTTATTGAACGTGTAGCAGTGCCCTATGACACCAAAGCATTTTTTCTTCTCGGTTTTAAAACCAATTCTGACAATATTGGTTTCTATCACACCCCTGATTATCTAAGAGCTCTTTCTAACGGACCATTTTCGAATGTAATGACCCTCTTATAGAAGGATTTCGGAGCAATAATGATTGTTTTTTGGGCTCATAAATATCATGCACGTTCCGGAAAAGGTGTCAGAAGAGACTCTTTTTCGGATTCATATGGCTTGCTGGGTAAATATTTTCATTTTCATTGTCATTTTCAATTAAACTTGATTTCAAATATGTACATATGTATGAGTATGCACATACGAGTACATATTTTTATAATGTATGTATACATACATGTTTTTGTAAAAACATATTTTGATTTATTGTATTAAAATGTTTTAAAAACATACATAAATACACACAACAACAAATGCATACATTTACATACATATAAAATGTATGCATTTGTTGTAAAATGCATCACGTGCATTTGAGACAATATTTTACAATTACAACAAGAAAGTAACACTGGTAGTTGACTGGTTTTGATTTAAGACAGCAATTTTCAAAATATTTTCAAAAACACCAATAGAATTTTTAAAATTATTTAAATATTCGTGCACACACTTTGCTTTGCATTTAAATTCGTATGAAAATGATGGAAGAATGAATGAATTTAAAATAAATAAATTTTCCTTGAAGGACATGGGAATTACAAAAAATATACCCAGCGAATGTATAATAAAATTATTCAAAGTCAAATATAACAAATTATAATCCTACCACCCATATTGATTATTGGACACTATAAATTTTATTGTAACTTGTTGTTTGACATGAAATATTTAGTAAAAATGATTCATCATCACTAGCACCATCAAAGTACATACATACATACGTACTAACAATTTATACTCAGGACACAAACAACTGCAACAATTAACAAGTAAGAAAGTATAATCGGTCAAGCCCGACCATATAATACCCTACACACAGTATATGTATAAAACAGTTTTTCAGAAATGAGCGTTATATAGGAGATATAACCTATTGTGGACCGATCATCAAACAATTTAGTGTCATGATGTCTGTGAATATAAATATTATATGTGTTAAACGATATAAATGCTTTTAAAAGATTTATGGAGCTTAAATTGAATTACGGATAGGGTCTTATATGGGAGTTTCGACTAATTATGGACCGACTATTATAAAATTAGGTATCATTATTTCTGTATATAAGAAATTTATTTGTGTCAAATTTATTTGGATACCAACATTTTTAAGAAATTTATGATCGTTAAAGTGAATTTCGAAAGTGGGATCATAATAAAATTGTACCGTATTATTCGTATACATATGAAATATATTTGGGTTCAATATTATTTGGATACCAACATTTTTGAGAGATTTATGCTCTTAAAGTGATTTTCGGAAGTCGGCCTTATATGGGAGCTACTAATAATTATGGACCGATCTGCACAAAATTTGTAGATGTGATTTGGCTTCATTTACCGCTCATTTGTGGTGAAATTTGTTTGGATACTTGCATAATTCAAACATTTATGATCGGTAAACCCCAATTTCGGAAGGACATTTGTATGGGGGCCAGGTGAAATAATATATCAATCCCATCCATCCTTGGGCCGAAAAAATATCACGTACCAAAATTTTATCGAAATATCATCAAAGTGATTCTGAGTCGATCGGTATACTTTAAGGTGGGTGTTGGACCAATATTTCTGGGCGTTACAAACATCAGCGCAAATCCAATATACCCTCCCCACTATGGTGGTGTAGGGTATAAAAACTGAGAAAAGCAAAACAAAGGACAGAGTTGGTGAGTGATTAATTCGTGTTATACATAGGAATTTATACATATGACAGGTTTCTGAATTGCTTTGCAGGCTTATTTCAATGTTCGGAGACTGTGATTGCGAACTAGCTTAGTGATATTGAAAGTCATTGAAATCATTGGGTTAATTGGCTGATTTATCCCTAAAAATATTTTCAGTGTAGGATGTCTACTCTAAAGCCTGTGATAATACTATAGTATTTTACTACTTTCTTGGAGTAGCTGCTATGGGTCACATTGATGTATCCTAATTCGAGAGTGAGCTTGGCCAAGCGTTTCGAAGTCAAGACAGGTTTCTGATTAGCTATGATTGCAGTGATAACTACCGAATACCCACTGCCCATTAGGATGACCTAAAACGGACTAAGGTACTGTAAGATTTTGGATGATATTTATAGAATTATTGATAACAAGGCATCAGCTTTACTTGGGTTGCCAATTCGACATTTTGTATTGAGCAATATATTCCAGGCATCTCCAAATTAAATAGAAGAACATGAGAGGTTGTAGATTGTAATTCCTTTGACAGGAATTTTATATACCTGCTCATAACAAGTGGATCAATCAAGTCCAAGTGCTTCAAAACGAAGTCTTTGTGGCATTTTATAGACGATAAAAGGCCGCTTGTGTTTTGGCCTTTCCAGAAGCGACAACCAGCCTAAATGCAGCTCATACTATGCTTTGTTTAAATCTCAGTATATGTAGAGTGATTTAACAAATTTTCTTTTAAACAAAATGGTTAAAAGCCAGTTTAAACTTTCCATCAACTTTTGAGAAAGTTGATTTATTGTGACAATATAAATTGTAGCCTCAACTGAATTAAACAAAACTCAAATGTAATAAATGATACGATTGAAACTAAAACAACTTTCCTGGACGTTTATCTTACATCAGATATACGTTCGAGAAATTTGCTATTATCGGCTCATGAATGCCAAAGATATAATTATAATCCCTGGGTTACTGCATATGAAATGAAAGCTGTTTCAAAGAACTTTTTCACGAGAAACAAAATGAATTTTTCTTTTAAATAATTCTAAGGTAGGGTAGGAAGGGTATATAATATTCGGCAAAGTTGAATTGATACATATGTATATAATTTTTTATTTAAGAAAAAATCAAAGAACATTACCTATTTTCTTATCATTTAATTCTTTAATCACTCTTCTAAAAAAAGCGGTCGAATTTCAAATTCTTTTCAAACAATTTACGAGTTTGTTGAATCATAGAATTCTCAAGACACTATTGCTTCAAGGAATTAATTCGGTAATAAAAACAAAGAATTAACGGTCAAGAATTAATTCTTAAAAATCTCTGATTGTGACAAACATTGAGCAGGAGTTAGGAAATCAAATTATCGTAACACCAATAGACTGCTAATTAGATATTTCTACTAAACAAACAAATAAATAAATAAATAAATAAACATACAATAATTTAGTCATACAAGTACATACAACTACGACTACTACGAACGAGTACATACATACACACATACATATGTATGTACATAGAGAATATATTTTTCCAAGAACTTAGGTTGCTTTAGTCTTCGACTTTTGCTGCTACTTCTTCAGCTTGTTGCATTACATTTGCCGTTGTGAATCATACAGCCAACGTACGCGTGCGAACGTGCAACGCTATGCTGCTGCTTGCTCGCTTGTAGGGTCTGGTTGTCGTATAGAACTCATAAATATTTTTTATGGATTTTTAAAAGCAACCAAAAAGGTTGTTGATCATCCTCATCATGCTGCAATTAAAAATGTTTTTTTTTTTGTTTTTGGTTGTGCGTGTGTTTCCTTTTATTTTCGAAGCAACATTAGAAATATTAACATTTTTTGTTTTAGATTTTTTATTTCCTACGAAAATCACATTAATTTGTATGTGCAACGAGTGATTTAAATTCATGTTTGCTTTTTTTTACATTTACAAAAAATGCATTTAAAGGATTAGAGCATAAATTGTCCTCGAGGAACGTTGGGTTTTTAGTGTGTTTGAAAATCCTGGGTGGTCAAAATAGATACATACACAGTTGATTAATTAGACTTAATTGGATTTGAAGGTTCTTTGAAGAAATTGTGTGAAATTTAATTTTATTAAGGAAGATATTTCAGATATGTATTTATTTAAATAGGTTTTCACAACGTACAGTGGCTCACAGCTTTATTAATTAAAACTGCCAATTCCACGATTAATTGCATATCAACAACAAATTTAAAGTGATTTGGCATATATGCGACTAATTTTTGGGCAATACTGGTTTTTGTTAGAAATTTTTTGTTTCCTGATTTCTAAAATCACCATAAATTTTCGATAACATTAAGGTCTAATGACTGTGGTGGCGGTGTCATCAAATGTGGGCAGTAATATATTAGCCACGTTTGCACAATACCTTACCCGACTTGTGCTTTGGATCGTTATCCTAGTAAAATCGAAAATTTGATCTTATATCCAGGTTCTCTGCGCTTTCCCAGAAGCTGTCCTTTAGAATCTAAAAATACTTAAACTTGTTAATGTTTGTTTCAACAAATGTTAAATTCCCAGTACCAGCAGCTGTCATGCAGGACCAAACCTGTCACCACAATGCTTCTTTGTTTCCTTTAGGTTTACTTTGTTGAATTCTGTATTTGGTTTCCGCCAATCATACGACATGCCATCTGAACCGAATATGTTAAACTTAGATCCTTTGGCGAAATTTAGCCTGCACAGTCTGTTTTTCGGGTTTATAAACGGTTTCGTCCGTACAACTCGGCCAATAAAATCATGTTGGCGCAAGACACGACAAACAGTTTCTAAGCAATATTGTTTATCCAGCGGCCAAATTACCGCATTCGATATCGAGTAAAATTGATTGTAATTTTCTTATTTGAGATTTTGGCATTCGATATCGAGATATCGAAATCATTTTTCGATACGATAGCTCATTCGATCAAGAATGCGGTAATTTGGCCCCAGGTCAGCTTCTACTTCGGAGGTCAGTTGTGAAGCTGATAGCATTGAATTTGCCCTTATTTTTTTTTAAATGTGTCGGTCATCATGCTCATTAAAAATTTTATTTGATGCCTTCCTGCCTTTGTTATGGACCCGATTTTCATGGATGAAGCGCTCAATGATTTTTTAGACTGTGTAAGCTTTAATGTCAACTGGGCGATTCTATTCTGACGGGTGCAACATTTAGACGCTTTAAACGTCTTTTACTAATAGAAAGAAACACATTTTCAATTCAGTTATTTCTAGAGGGGGTAATATTTTTCTAAATACTATTGTTATCTATTTACAAGAATTTATATGAAACGATCAAATAGCCACGAGAGAGCTTTAAAGTGCATGACGGGTGCAACCAAATTGGACAACTTGCATAAGATCATACCACAAAAACACAAAACTTTGTTAATTTTTAAACTTTTATTGTATTATTCTTTTTTTATTGTGAAATATGAGATATCAGACGATGATTATCGAATCAAACATCGTAGAGAAATATAATCCAATAATAAGAAATTTGCTCTTTAAGCCAACAACAAATTTATATTTAAGCTTACGCCTTAAAAAAATTATATTATTATAAAATATAGATATGTATTTTACTTTAAATTTGCATCACAAAAAGTATCAAATCGTGTGATTTGAAAATTGATGTTAAAAGTTGTCTAGAATAGAATCGCCCAACTATTTTCTTTTTATGAAGCTTGGAAAACAAAAAAAAAAAAAAAAAAATGAACTGCACTATTTGTGTAAAAAGTTATACATTTTTTATTTGAGTCCCTAAATCCTTTGCCCTGTATCCCTGTGCATCTTGAGGAAAATCTCAACAAGTTCTAAAAATTAGAGATTTCGATCTAGGTATTTGTGTTAAATTCCCTTAAACTTTTGTTACGACTCATCACATGGCCAAAAACATAAATTAACCAAGTCTGTTTGTCATTTATTTTTTTCTGTTAATTTACACAAAATTTATGTTACATGTTTGTAGTACAAACAAAACACTGTTACGGCTAAAATATTATGGTACTCGAATGTAGTTGTAGCAATTAAAGTGTGCTTTGCGCGTGCACATCAAACTATAAACTTTGGTAAAACTTTATTTTGGCGGCAACATTAAAAACGAAAATACTAAAATTTCGCTTGTTCGCTTTCCTAAAAAAAAAAACTCCTCTTTTATACACAAATAGTTGCGAATAAAAAAAACCAGAAAAAAAATTATATAAAATATATAAAAAAAGACATTATGCTAAATATTTATTGTATGTGGATTTTTTTTTATATTTCTTCTTGCTGTGGCTTATTTAAAAAGGTGTTTTACACACATTTAAATAAATAAAACAAAATATATACGCAATACCTACAAGATACATATGTATTTATATACTTATATACTCGTAGTATCAGCGTAAAATTCCAAATAACTTCAAAAAAAGAAGACTCGAGTTTTTTGGTCTTTTATTATTTTGTTTTTTTTTGCTTTTAAAATTTAATTCTTTTTTATATTATTTTGTTTGCTGAGTGCTAATTTTTTATATTTTATTTAATTTTGTTTTTATATTTCTTTGATAAATTAGCGACATTATACCCACTAACTAATACTCGTATGTATGTACGAGTATGTGGTGGCTTTGTATCTTTCAGTTTTAGTGTTGTATTGCTGTATGTTTATTATGTAGTAACCGACTTAAAGACATGTGTAAGGAGAGGATGTTTGTTTGGCTGTGCGTATGTCCGAATGACGACAAGAAATATTATTAAAACTGTTTTTTTTTTTTTTTTTTAATTTTAAGAAAAGGTATTTTGTTTATTCATTTTTACTTTTAATTGATTTGCATATAAATTCATAAGATACATACAGAAATGCTCATGCATGTAAGCATAGCAATGGGGAAATAAATAGCACAGCTGTCATATCTTGCATCAAACTAAAAATGATCTCAATGGTCCATTTGTAACAGCAATTGCTAAATAACATTTGTTTAGATCTGGTAGAATACATATTTGTCTGAACACAAAAAATGTATAGTACAGTAGGCATATTATTCAGTACAACAAAAGTTAGGAAAGATAGAAATGTCAAACGTAGTTTATAAAATACCATGTAGTGGTAATGACAATGAAAAATGTAATAAAGCATATGTACATATATATGTAGGTACAACTAAAAATAAACTAAAAACTAGAATAGATGGACACAATTCTGATCAAAAATATTGAGATATATCATCACAAAAAAACAGTATGTATTATCATCACATTGTACAAATTTGAATCACTATCCCGACTTTGAAAACAGTTTTTTTAAGTGTGTTGTCCACCTATACAAAATACTGTGATATAATTTATAAATGATGTTAAACTGACGAAAAAGATTATTATTTTAATAAAAACTCAATCTCTGAAGAAGTTGGAAAAGTTGGATTTTATTGGAAATGAAATAAATAATCTTTCATTTACATTAAATTAATGACCTTGAAAGCCTGCATATAGGAAACTATATAAACTATTAATATTAGCGGAAAAAGGTCGATCAACATTTATAATTAGAAAATAATAATGTTAGAAATGTTAGAAATTATAAATGTACCAAAAAATCTTAGAATTAATTTTAAAGCAGATACAGATAATTTAGCTCAAACTTATAGACACTTAATTTACACTTAATAAACGGAAAAGGAAACTAAATTATTGTTTCATATTTTGCTTTTGTAATACATAATGCACTTAAAAAATATTTTTACTGTTATTTTGTGAATTTGTTAATACATTTTATTTTACCTGAAGATGCTACACATTGTTGTAGCGAAATATTGAAATAAATAAAAAACAAATAAGAAAATATAGTCGGTCAAGCCCGACCATATAATACCCTACACCCAGTATATGTATAAAACAGATATAACCTATTGTGGATCGAACATTCAAAAATTTAGTGTCATGATGTCTGGGAATATAAATATTATATGTGTTAAACTTGATCTCGATATAAATATGTACTTTTAAACGATTTATGAAGCTTAAAGTGAATTACGGAGACGGTCTTTTATGGGTGTTTCGACTAATTATGAACCGATCATAATAATATTGTACCGTATTATTTACATACATATGAAATATATTTGCGATCAATATTATTTAGATACTCACATTTTGGAGAGAGTTATGCTCTATAAAGTGATTTTCGGAAGTGGGCCTTATATGGGAGCTACGAGTAATTATGGACCTATCTGCATAAAATTTGTAGATGTGATTTGGCTTCATTTACCATTCATTTGTGATGAAATTTGTTTGTATACTTGCATAATTCAAAACATTTATGATCGGTAAACCCCAATTTCGGGAGGACATTTGTATGGCGGCCAGGCCGAAAAAATATCACCTACCAAATTTTATCGAAATATCTTCAAAATTGCAACCTATGTTCTGCGCACAAGGTTTACATGGACAGCCAGCCAGCCAGAAATGTACGCAGAAAGTGATTCTGAGTCGATCGGTATACTTTAAGGTGGGTGTTGGACCAATATTTCTGGGCGTTACAAACATCAGCACAAATCCAATATACCATCCCCACTATGGTGGTGTAGGGTATAAATAAATAAAAAAGAAATTGACCTTAAGCTCAAAACAAATAAATTTTTACTCATGCATTAAAACTGAAATTCGGATAAATTTTTATTTAAAGTATTCTATAAATCGACTGGTCTATTATGGAGGATCGCGCAAAACAAAAATTGAAGTTGCAAGATTTAAAATCTATCTTAACTAGTTTCAGACTGAAATTCTTCGCTAAGCATAATTATTCAATTCACAAGTGATGTTGTATGTATATTGGACATTGTATGATACAAATATCTATCTGATTGTGAACACAATTTTGAGCAAAATCGTACATATGTTTTTGTTGTCAAACCTTCAAAATAACACATACATACTGATGTACATCACAAAATGTATACATATATTTAATTAAAACCTAAGAGGGATTTTATGTCATAAGCTTTTTGCATCCGAAACTCGACTGTCAAGCAATGCACATATAAATATTTCCTATTTAGTTTAATTGAAGATCAAAAATTTTAAATAACGGATAAAAAAATTAAGTTCAAAAAATAAAAAAATAAATACAGTTTGTCAAAATAATCTTTGCACTTGGAGAAAAATTAAAAAAATCTTCAAAAAATACTTTGATTTTTAATGTTAATAACATTTATTTGTTATTTTTTCAAACAGTGTTTTAAAAACATATGTTTTGGTAATATAATAAATTAAAAGAATAATAACAAAAAATAAATTTTAATAAAGAATATTAAAAAATAAAAACAGTTAAATTTTTATACTATCAAAAAAATGTGTGCACACTTGATACAAGACGTATTTTTTTGATGTATTTTTTAAATTTTTAATTCTAATATTTTGTGTGTCCACCTTGAGCATCAATTACAGCTTGTAGACAATAAAATTGTATAAGCCCCGGCATGTTATATTCTAAAGGTATTTTTTCCCACTCTTCTTTGATGAACTCTATCAATGTTTTTATTCATTTGAGCCCACAAATTTTCAATGGGGTTGATATCAGGACTTTGAACAGGCTCCAGGATCTACATACATACATAAATAAGATTTATGTTTAGGATCATTATTTTAATAGAACTTGTAATTAAATTTATTCGGATTATGCGGGTCAATGAAATCAAATTTTTTAACGCTCGCGGTCAGTTCGTTCTTTAAAATGTCAAGATATACTTCCTTAGTCATTATTTCATTCAAAATCCTGATTACACCGACTCCCTTGTTCGATATACAGCCCCATATCATAACGGACAATTTTCCAAACTTTACTGTAGGAGTAATATTTTTATTTTCTAGTGCTGTTAGAGGCTTACGCCAAACTTTACGCGGTCTGTCATGACAATAAAGCAATATTTTCGTCTCATCTAAGAAAATAACAATATCCCAGTAATCTTGGGAAATGTGTTCGGTGGCAAATCTTAATCTTTCTCAACATACTGAACGGAGAACAGTGGCTTTTTCCTTGCCACTCTTGAATAATATTTATGATTTTGAAGAATATATCTGATGGTTACATGGAAAACATGTATCCCGAAATCGTTTTTCACTTGAAGAGCTAATCCTCTCGTACTGGATTGCGGGTTATCATAAACAGTTCTAATTAATTTTCTTTCAACTAGCTGCGTCAGCTTTTTTGACTATTATATACAGTTTAGATTTTCAGGGAGAACATATCGGCGATTTCCTTGGTAGATTTGCCTTTGTAGCAATTGACTAATTTAATAATATTTTTTGAAACTCGCTTTCCTGACATTTTTTGTAATTAAATGTAGTAAAAATGATTAAGGACAGAAATGTAGCCCTTACAGGCCAGGAACCGGTATACAAAATGTTAGAATCGGACTAAAAAAATACAAAAGGGCGGTATTTGAAGGCGTGGCAAAAAATAAAAAAAAATTTCTGGAATTGTTTTTACATTATCTGACATAATTTTTTTTTTGAATGGACGAATTTTCGCAACCAAAAATTCGTCGTTCGTCCCAGCTGTGGTTAATTTTACATATCGCACCTGTTCAACAAAAGGGTAGTAATTCAAAATTTTATATTTTTCAGTAGAGACAAAAAAAAAAAAAAAACTAGAACGGTATTTTTTGACGAAAGAGTAGACAAAATAATGGGAGATTTTTACAGTTGGTAGAGTAGATCATTATATATCGTTTTTTAATAAAAAGTAAAAACTTCAAAATTTTGAGTTAATACCCTTTTGTTGAACAGGTGCGATATGTATGTCATAGTATCGAAATGTTTGTGGATTATATAAGAATATTGTGTTGAAAATGGTTTCAAAGACATTAAAAATTAGATCCAATTATTCATTTGAATGTAACTATGAATCTGCTGTACAGTGTACTCGGGAAAACGTCAACTAATTAAAACCGCGGGTGTTGACGTTTAACAAATTGTTGACGTTTACGAATGTAAAATTTTTAAATAAAACACATATCGATAATGTGCTTTTAAACGTTTTTATTGATTATAAACTAAAATCAAACATAAACAATTTCAAAAAGGAAACAAAAAAGGCATTCAACCTGACTAGAACCATAGAAGACAACTAGAACCAAAAGAATACATTTTAAATAAGATAATATTTTTATATCATATGCATTTAAAAAAATCTCTTATTTTTTTCTGCTGTTTTTTTCTTTCCAACACTTGGAAGAGAGCCTTCTCTCTATTTATTTCATAAAATTTTAGAGTAGGTAATGTAAAAAAAGGGTTGACGTTTTGGGATGTTGACGTAAACGAGCGTTGACGTTTTCCCGAGTGCACTGTATTTGTGATATATGTTAATCTTGTAATGTCCTGGAGTTGACCAAAAAGTGCTATTTTCTCAGTTACCACTGTAAATTACTTGCTAAATACAGGCAGACACTGAGTCCACTACTTAATAATACTCATAAGATTTGTATTGTTACTTTATTAGCTTTCTGTTGTAGTTGTAGTTGTTTGTTGCAAGCAGTAAATAAAGAATTATGTAGTTTGTATATTTAATACTTACTGGCTTACTGTTGTTGTTTAATGTTTGTTAATTTCTTTGTGTTGTTACTGTTGTATCTGTCTGTTTTGTACGTCTGTCTGTCTGTCCGTCCGTCCGCCTGTAAGTTTCCGTGGTCATCATCTATCTATGCATGTACAATGTACATACGAGTATGTATCTGGTGAAGAAGATTCATTGGTATAGATTACACACACTTTTATGGCGTTAATTAGACGCATAAACTTATCGCCTTTTTATGTTTAACATTAATCAAATCTTCAAATAAATATTTAGATTTTCTATGTATAAAGAGGCTTACTTTTTTTAAGTTTGTTTTTTTTTTTATTATTTTTATTAAGGTTTTTGTGTTTCTTTTAACCGAAATTAGAATTTGTTTGTAAAAATTAAATTCGATTCCGAATTCTTGGTAAAATACCAACCAACCGGCTTATTAACATGTTAAATAATTGCTGAAACGACATCATTTCTTTTATTTCATTTAATTTAAAATCAGGCCTCAGGATATTGTTTTGTTTTAGTTAACAAAATGAATTATTTAATTAAAAAACTATTTAGACTAGCATCCAGTGACTGTAAAGAAATAGACCCGATTTATCACTGAAAGCCATTAATGTTGGAAATAATCAATGTATCAATGTATGTTAATGTATCTATGACTTAAGTACTAGACGAGCGAACAGCTACTGTAATAATGAGTGTAATGATATTTTGCGGAATTTTGAGAATTCAAGGATCTAAATTATACGAACTTGATCCATACTATACTATACTACTATAAACTATATTCACCGTTTTTGTTAGAGAATAACGTTTTTCCAAACTGTTTTTCAGTCATATAACTCAATTTACCTTACCGTGCACAGTGTCCATTATCTGTTTGTTTTACTTGTACTTTCCTTGTCTTCCATTTCATCTTAAATGTGTTTGGTGTTTGTTAATAGAGTTTTCAGGTGTGAACATTGTATTTCTTGCCTTTAATTGATGACATTGTTGAGGAATTCCAAACAACGTTTTTTTTTTTTGGTTGGGTTTTGAAGAACTTAAGATGTTCACTTCGATTAACGATAAAGGGTTTTGTTTTTAGCTTGTTTGTTGTTTTTTTTTTGTGATCGTTCTTCTTTAGTTTTTTGTTGTTGTCTTTTTATACGATTTAAGATAAACCATTTTTTCTTGTTTTAGTGAAATTTTTGCCATTCTTGAGTTCTTTTTTTTTTAGTGACTAAAACTGAATGGTGGTTTAGTAAATAACTTTCAGAAAAGTTAAATTTTGAAATTAAGATACTGTGGTTTACTAAGTTTTTTTTGAATATACATACGAATGCTTGATTGTCAATTTCTAATGGAATTGTAAAATCGTTACTTATGAGATTAAATATTGGGGAATGGGAACATACATACGAGTACTGTGATTTCTTCGATCCAAGTGCAACGATATTATTTCAAGTCTCTTCAAATCCGTTTAGGTTTGTAGAAGTTACGAGCTATAAATTCACTTTCACAGTCGAGGTGGTCAACTAAGACAAACTATGCATCAATTTGTTTAAAATAGAGTTAGGATGCGTTTTTTTGGGACCACAAATATTTAAAGATATAGATATTTACTTTAAATATTCTTCAAAAAGTCGGTTTAAATTTTTATTCCTCAAGTTAATCGCTTTAAGTCTAGGTCCGTAGGTTTTGGAGTTTCAAAAAGTCTATGTGTATAATCTATCATGCTTTACCTATAAAGCATGATTTTTGCTACGTTTCTGTAATTAAAGTATTGATTTCATAAATATTCCTTCAGAATCAAACACTTCCTTTCGGACACCTAAAGGTCCGTTGTGAATCCTTTCAAAAAGAAATATAATAATGATGAAAATAAAGATAAATGCAGTAAAACTGAGGTGAAAATATCAGAAAAACTCCAAAAACAGAAAATAGGATAATATTCAAGGGAACTACTCTCTAAAACCACATATTATTATCTGCCATAAAGTCTTTTTAATACCTAAATGAAATTAAACTCAGGCCTATAGCCAGCAACATCTTCCAATTCCTAATGGAATTGTCGATCTAACCAGCACTGGCTTGGTTTACGTGTTTGCTCACTACACGCAGAGAAAATTTGAAAATGGTAAACAACATATTATGATAAGATTTATGATTGAAGACACGAAATATTATGATTTATATTTTTCTCATGAAGTATCATATTATGATCAATAAATATCGTAATATTTCATCATAATATTTTCTTATTAATCAAAATTTGATATTATATAACCCAATATGATCATAAAATTATGATCCAATCTAATAAAAATACGACCCAAATTAACCATATTATAGTTTAAAGTTAACATTATAGAAATTAATCATATTATGATATAAAGTAATCATATTTGTTTTGAGTAAAACACAATTTGTTGAAAAATTTGTGATTGTAATTGCAAATTATAAATAGACCAACCAGATATTTTTAAATTTTTTTAAAGATAAGAAGTTTTTTTTTACTTTTAGAACTGTTTCATCAATTGTGACAATTTTTTTTTAAGAAAACCTGTTACAGAAATTTTTCATCATGATGATGATTAACTTGAAAATTGCAACATAATATTTTTAATAGAAAACATATTAAGGGTTAAATATAAAATAATATGATTAGTTATAAAACAATAATTTGTTTGACCTAAATCGCAATTATTTTCTAATTTTTTTTTTCTTTTTTAAAAACAAAAAACTTAAGGTACGGTCACACGTAACCACTAAATAACATAGATATATTTGAACTCGTTTATTTAATTAAAAAAACCTTTTCTTATTTAGGCCAAAGCACAATAAATATTTTATTTAAATTTATTCGATGCCGTTTGAACTTGCAAAACTCTTGTAACGGTAAACAACGTCAAACAAATTTGTGCTAAAACACGTGGTTACTCTTTTTTGAGTAAATATTTGCCAAATGTGACCGTACCTTTACAAACATTAGTTATGAAATAATTTACATTTATTTTTAGTTATGTTTTATTTTGTGAATTTTATGAATATTTCTTCACTTTGTTTAGGTCTTTTAAACTTCTTTGAAATTTTTGTATTTTCTAGTAATATTTATTATAAAGGATGGTTAAATTGTAAGGACCGATGTTGAATGTTAACCACACCTAAACGCCAAGCTTTTTTCCGAATTTTATTTGACATTTCTCTATTTCAGACTTACTCAATTTGAACCATGGAGAGATACACAATCCAACAACGTGTTAAAGTTATCCAGACATATTATGAAAATGGGCGTTCAAATCAAAATGCATATCGTGCACTTCGTGAGAAAATCATCTTCAGTGATGAGGCACATTTTCACCTCAGTGGATTCGTCAATAAACAGAATTGCCGCATTTGGGCGAATGAGAATCCAAGAGTGATTGTCGAAAAACCAATGCACCCACAAAGAGTGACTGTTTGGTGCGGTTTATGGGCTGGCGGCAGTTACTGTGAATAGTGTTCGCTATCGTGAGATGGTAACGAACTTTTTATGGTCCGAATTGGAAGATATGGATGTGGACGATATGTTGTTTCAGCAGGACGGTGCCACTTGCCACATAGCTAACGAAACAATGGCTCTTTTGCGCAACAAATTCAATGGCCGTGTTATATCACGAAATGCGATGTCAATTGGCCGCCAAGATCATGTGATTTGACATCGTTGGACTTTTTTCTTTGGGGTTATTTGAAAGAGAAGGTGTACGTCGATAAGCCAGCAACAATTTAAGAGCTAAAGGATGAGATAATTCGGCACATTAACGGCATAGAACCTCCATTATGCCTCAGGGTCATCGAAAATTTGGACCATCGGATGGAGGTGTGTCGCCGTGGTCGCGGCGTCCATTTGGCCGATATTTTCCATGTTCCATACATAATTGAGTATTACCAATACATCATAATAAAATAAAATTACAATAATTTCCTAAATAGTTTGTGTTTTATTCAAAATCAACATCGGCCCTTGAAATTTAACCACCCGATATTTTAACTGCCGTATTCATAAAAAATAAAGTAGGTTTGAAGTGTGCTTTTAAACAAAATTTTCATACAAAATTTTCTTAAAGTACATTTGAAGTCTACTTTAATTTTTTGTGAATAAGGGCATAAATACGTATTGTTCTTTTTTCAATTATTGAAACACTTAAATTCAAATAAATAAACTGGTATGTATTCTACAAATGGTTAAAACAAAATATTATTAAACATATTTTGTTTGCATTTTAAACATAATCAGCCCAATCATGAATAAAATATCCCCGGGAGTTTTTTCCCTTTTTATTTTTTTTAACATTGAATTTGAATAGGAAAAATGGGAAAAGGGAAAAACTCCCGCGGATTTTTTATTCATGATTGGGCTGAGTAGATATATAGAAACTTAACATTTAATGGTTATTTGCAAGTTTAAATAGTGGTAAGTAATATAATATGTTTTAATAGTTATCATTCAATAGTTGTGGTAAATATGTTTTAAAAATAATTATGTTTCAGTGAACTATACTCAATTTTAATGCAGAGTAGTTGACGTAACCATGGTCAACCATGTTTTTTTTCTGCGTGTACTTGCAAGCATTCAAGTAAAATCACTTGATGCCTGGTAATATTAGATAATATGCTCTCCAAAGCCCCTTCGTCCCAGAACTAACTGGACAATGAACCACTTGCATATCTCTGAACGATCTAAAATTACTCATGAATAGATTCAATAACTGCCGTATTCAGTCAGACCATTTTATCCTCCAATATAAGCAAGTCTTCAAATCATTCTTGTCATAGTTGCTGGGTGGTGTTTTCACCAATGTCAATTTTTTCCAAGAATAATTCCAATAATAATGCCGGTTACAAGGTACTGTAAATGCCAATCCTTTAACCTAAACTTCTTTAAACCCTCCAGTCTGCTATATTGATAAATAGTCTATTCGTACGTTAGATGATGTTTGTTTTTTATTGTTTAGTTTGTTAATGACACAACCATTACTTTTAAAAGAAACCCAAATTGTCATTTGCTGGTGGTCCAAACAATTGATTTTTATATTGAAAATTGAACTCGTTTGCATACGTTTAAAACTTTAAAAAACGTTTCATACATACATACCTATACATATGTACAAGTATATTGTTTTATATTGCACGAATATCGATTGTCTCGTATCCATACTTGTTTGTATGTTTGTTTATTAATGTACATACATACTCGTATATGCAACTGAGAAGGAGGAGGATCTGTATGAGTATTTATTTGCCGTGGTTCTGGTCTGTTTGTTGTACTACTTCAGGGATACAATTATCAAAAACAGTCTCCTGAGAGTATAGCGCGCATACTAAGTGTGTGGACTATTGTTTTCTGGAAATCTGAAAACAAAACAAACAGACTAACACGAACAAAAAAAAAAATAAAACAAAAAGCTCGCAGAATTCTGGAATATATTCAAAACGTTTTATAATAAATTTCCAAATAACAAAATACAATTCATAGTCGTAAAACAAGGCAAGGTGCAGGACATACATATGTAAAACATGTTATTTTCAGTTTCATCATTATGTTGAGAGCATCTGTGAATGCACTGAGAGAAATGTAATAATAATTGTGGCAAATGCATTTGTTTCGTTGAGGTTTAAAAACTTTTTAAAATAATGTAAGGTTTCAAAATAATTTAGCTTCAGCGTTTCTATTATTCTATTATTTTTTACTAGACTGCTTGCTATCAAAAACAAACTCTGATGACGAAACTTTTAAGTCTAGTGTATTGTGAATGCCGACTTCGAATAGTTAAAATTAAACAGGACATTATGACTAAATTAAACCCTTGGACATTGTATCACTATATTCGAGGACTTTTGGTGTGATTTCTTTTGGTGTGTTGTAACGTCCAAGGACATTATGACACGCCACCAGCACGTATGGGTTTTAGCCAGATCCACAGCCACTCCCACTTGCTGCTCATCAGGATGGGACTTTCCCAAGAGAACACTCACGGGGCCGTAGATTCTTTCAGATCTAGCGACGTCCTGCCTGTGTTTCTTGAGAAGGCACTTCTCCTTTGCGGTTAACGACTATAGAAGCAAAATACGGAATTAATTCCACTTTCGAACGGAATTAAGTTCTGTGACATGGGTGATAATATCAGGATTTGTCGATTTATTTTAATAAAATATTTTTAAATTATATATGTATGTTTTTCGTTAATGCTTTAAATTTTCCCTAATTCCCATCCCAAATTGTTCAAATATTCCAATATGATCACTAAAATATCGTCAAATGTCTTCACTTCGACAAAATATTTAGTTTATATTGTTTTTATTTAAAAAAAATTACGGTACGCCTTACGGTAAATGCCTTTTAATATTGAAGTTTTTAGTTGACATTATTTGCTGCAACAAACTTCATGTAAGATCAAACAAATACTTGCTTAAATTTGTAATTATGCTTAGTTGTTCAAATATTTTAATAACAAGATTTTCAATAAAAAATTTTGTGGTAATTTTAAAATTTAGATCATTTTTAATTTGTTTGCAATTTTCAAATTGTTTATGAATTTTTTTTCACGGTGTATTTAAACAATCAATGTATGGTGGCGTCGGAAAATGGTACATTGTAAAAATATAATGCGAGTTTGGCTAACAACGATTAAATAATGCTCTACTCAAATTAAGAATATCGTTGAATTCGATTCCAAAGGCACTAAGCTAAATCTAATTTTTATGAGCATTTAGTGTTTATAGGAACCATTCTTTTTTTAAGGAACTATTTGATAATTTTAATATTTGTTAGAATGTTTTCATATCAACTGTTGATATTAATGAATATTAGTGACAAATCAGAAAATACAAAAATATGTATATATGTATGTGTATATAAAAAAGATTTTAGATTGCTCTTTGTGTATAACATACAGTGGCTCACAGCTTGTTTTATGCAGTTCATTTTTCAAAGCTACATATAAAGAAAACTAAAAGGAACTTAAAAAAAGAAATTAGTGTCAATTAAAAGAAAAAAGTGTTTTACAAAGTCTAACAAATAAAAATAATATGTATATTGCAAAAATGCACATCAAGATAGACAAGTTATAGTCGACATCCAAAAAGATGCTAGATTGTAACTTTAAAAAAAATTGTTGCATATGATGTTTCTTCCACATCCACGAAAAAGTTTACAACACAAATCTTGAACGACTCGTTCACCCTTATTTTTTCACTTTCTCCAGAAGGGGGCTAATTCTTGCAGTCGTGATCGAAATTGTTTTCGAATCAAAATTTATTTCGACAGTGCAAAATTTTCTAATCGAATCGATTCATTGCTTCAGTGTTGTAAAAAACTTAAATAAGTACGTATTACAACACTGAATAAAATAGAAGAAAATGTAAATAAAAAACATATGGTTGTGAAAAAAATAATTCAAGTAAAAGCAAAATTGTTTAAAGAAATTATTTTAAATTAAAAATGGATCCAGTTATGTTTTTTTACTTATCGTCTTCTGATTCTGACGATATTGAAAACATTAATGACATAAGGAAACAAATAAGAAACACCTCCGATCCCTTAAGATTGACAAACAATGAGTAAGTATAAATAGGTACATACATACAAATTCAAAAGACGTTTTAGACTCACAAAGGAAGCATGGGTAAAATTTATTTTTTATATTTTTGACCTAAAAGTAATAAAATTATTAATATTATGATATATTTTTAAGTAAGTAACAATTTTTTACTTACATTTTCTTTCTTTTGTCTTCTGTTTGCTAAGAAAAATTTTATTTTGAATACTTCTTTGCTTACGAGTAAAAACTCCCAAGGTTGCGTTCGCATGATCATTCGTTATCGAATGCCATCATTAGAAATTTCGATAACTTTTATTCGCTATCGAATGAGGGAATCCCAATTGTTAAAAAATTCGAACGTTGGAATGAAAATTTGTTCGCATAGGAATACGAGAATTAGCCCCTGTATATATTTGTCCACTCAGAGGATGAGATCTAAGAGCATCACAAACCCACCAGACCTTTATCCCATATTTCGCCGGTTTTGAAGAAATATACTGTGTGAACCCAGTTCCTACACGGAAGAGCGAAAGCTGCTCATCAACCGTGATGTTACCTCCTGCTACATTAGAAATATGTCAGATATGGCAATTGCATTATCACTTCTTTTGCGGTACTGGCGTGTATTGCCATTATCAAATCTTATATAAAGGCTTATGGCCCAAAATCTTTGAATAACCATCGATATACGGTACAAGGAATAAGAACTAGTTTTTTTTTTATAATATACACATGTTGCAACGTTGTTTTCAATATACTATATGTATGTACATTATATTATTTAGCTTATATTGCAAATAAATTGTTAAAAAGATTTTTGGGCAGTTTTATAGAAAAATTTTTGGAACTTGTTTTAGAATGAGTGCAAGTAGAACCATTTCAATTTCTTTGAAACTAATGATGTCGCAATTACATCTAGATAACATTCTGATATTGTGATTCTAAAGTACTTCTATAGAATTTTCTAGGAATCATGTCTTTCCGTAACAATTTTATGGAACCATCTTAAAGCCAAACTAGGATGAACGCTTAAATCCATTTTAGAACTTGTTGCACATTTTCTTTGGATAATATGAATTACATATATTTTGGTTTGGAAGACCAAAAGAGCAAAATTATTGCAAATAGGAAACATCTTCTCTTTTTTATAAACAAGGAACAAAAAGTTTTATTTTTTTATTACGTACGAGAAGAACGTCCAGAAGAGCCAAGACCGAAAAAAGCACGTCAAGTTCAGTCAAATGTAAAGGGTTTGCTCACTGTTTTCTACGACTGCAATGGCGTGGTGCATTATGAATTCTTGCCACAAGATCGTACGGTCAATAAGGAATACTACCTTGAAGTTATGCGCCGTTTGCGCTAGGCAATTCATCAGAAACGCACAGCATTCTGGAAAATCCAATCAAACCGTTATCATGTCTCAACCACCGTATTCACCGGACTTGGCCCCCGCTGACTTTTTCCTCTTCCCAAAACTGAAGACACCGATGAAAGAAAAGCGTTTTGCTACGATTGTGGAGAAAAAAGAAAAATCGAAACTGGAGCTGTTGGCGATACCAAAAAGCGCGTTTCAGAAGTGTTTCGAGGATTGGAAAAAAACGAAAAAGAAACGATGAATAAATAAATACTTTTTGTAAAATATGAAAATAATGGTTATTTCTCCTTAATTTTTTCGCTGCAAAAATTGTTAAGTTCTTAAAATTTTAGTAGAATCTATTCAAGATAATGATTATGTATTATTTTTTTCATAGAAATTACGAGAAAACACTGCTCTTAATAAAAGTACTTAAGAAAATATTTAAGGACTTTTTACTATCTTTGAAAATTGTCTAAAGATTTGTAATCTTTGTACATAGTGTGTTATAAATGGATTGGAACAGAATAGTGGGCATGGTTGCTCCCATACAAGGTAAATACAAATTTTCGAAGATCTAGAGAACTATTCAAGTGCCCGTCTCAAAACTTTCAAGAATTTATTTTTCGTATGTAATTATGGACCATCAAATAACTATTATTTTCAAATAAAATTTAAAACAAAATTGGTCGGTGTCATGATAACGGACGTGGCAACTCCCAAACAAAGAGGAAATTAATAAAGAAATTATGTGTGGCTGCAAAGTGCAAAACTATGAGTATTCGCATAAAATGGGCTTGGATCTGATGCACAAAGCAAAACTAGTTTTTATTCTTTATTATTCCATGTTCTTTAGCTAATTAAAACTTTTTATGGTATTAGACCATAACTCCAGGCAAAATTCCGTTGCTTAATAAATAAATAAATCGAACCGTTCGTGTTTGTGATGGCTTCATGTTGCCAATTGCTTCAATGAACCAACTATGCCTATTTCCAAAGCACTTGAATTTGGTCATGCAATGTTTTTTTTTTCGTTTTTACGCTGTTTTTGTTTTTAACAGAAAATTGTATTGTGGCTGCAAGTGTCTTTTTTTTTGGGTCATTATTGTTATTGATTGCCTTTTTTGTGGATTAAAAAATAATGCTCCTGGGAATGCTTTACTGTATCTGCATATATCAATCGTGTTGCTCTTATTATTGTTGTTGTTTTTGAAGCTGCTGCTTCAACGTCTCCTTCATCTTCCTGGCACAGTCAATTTGGTCACAAAATTGCCGGTGATGTGAAGATCCCTACAACCGTAACACAGATCTACAGCAGTGATTCTAAGGCCGAGTGTGTATGTGTTTGTTAAGGTTTTGCGGGAAATTATCCAATTTTCTGTTGCGTATTCAATTTAAGTTTGAATTCGCTGTCAATTTATATAAATTCACTACGATCAAATAATTCACAAAGTGCCAAACATAAACGTGTATGTATACAGTTCCTTCGTTTTTATATTGGACTGGATTGGTTTGGTTTGGTTTCTCAGCCTTCTTAGTTACGAGTGAGTTTAGCTTCTAGGTTTGGTTTGAGTTGAGCTGAGTTGAGTTGTGTTTTCAAGCTGTCAACTTGATCGATTTGTTGTGTGGGACATTGCAGTTGGGTGGTTTGATTACACTTACAAAACATTTATATATTGTACATTCATGTATGGATGCACTCCTTATGTTGGATATAGTTAGAGGTTCTAGAACTGTGATGCTCGTTAATGGTTGTTGGCTTTTAAGTAATTAAAATTAATTTGATTTATAAACTCTGCACTTGGTTATAAACCAATTATCAAGTTTAAATTAACATTTTGTACTCGTATGCTGGGGATTTTGCTATGCCGCTAATCGATTAAATAAATTAGTTATCCATCTATCTTTGTATCTATTTATTGGTAACATGACGATATCTTTATAAAGAGTGAGTGGTGGTGGTGGTGGTGGTATGGTGCGCTTAACTGTTTAATAACTAATATTCAGATACATGCGAGTATGAATGTTTAGGTTGCCAGTATTTGACGCTTCAATAGTTTTTGATTTTACCATTATCAGGTTTGCTGTTGCCTGTAACCCTACAACTACTACGAGTACTCACTCGTATGTTGATTATATTGCTTCCGGAGATTCAAATCTCGTTTTCAATCCCTAAAACGAAAGCAATGGAGTTTTTATAAAACGTGTGTTTTTTCGTTTTTGGTCTTGTTTGCTATTGTTGTTACTTTTGTTGTTACTGTTGTTGGTATTGCTGTTAAGGCAGTCAGCAGCAACAATTATTAAGTGCATCAAGATCATCTGTTTGATTAGTGCTTAACATTATTACGACCATCTTGTAAAGATACAAACATATCGCGCAGTTTTCATACTCCACTCTATGTTGGTATGAAGTTATGTATGTATGTACAATATATATATCATCATACATACGTATATGTTGCATATTGTGTTGCACGATACTGTTTTCGTTTATTTGGTGTTTTTGCTTTTTCAGTTGAAGGTGCACTGTATGGTGTAATAACGACTAATAAGGCATATTCGCTACTACAACCAAAGGAGGCCTATTTAAACATTTTATTCTTTATTGTTATTGTAATAATTTACAAAAGAACAACCACATTGTTTTCTTTGAGTTTTTGACTTTAGGATATTGTTTGGCTACAGTGGGACGAGAAGAGACAAATGTTGTAATGACTTTTTATTATCATTTCTTGGCGGATTTTGATAAACTTTTAAAAAAGTAATTCTTTACGTTTAAACAGTTAATTGAAATTCTACAAAATAAAGTGGAAAGTGTTTTTGGGATTTTGCAAAACATTGTTCATTTTGATACCAAATATTTACATTAAAACATCATTAATGCGCCTCAGGGAAAAGTTTTACACAAATTTGTCAGTAAATACATATTAAGGGGTTTTAAAGAAGAACTTTGTTGTTCAACAGGGCCTTATTGGAAGAACATGAAAGCTTCACCATTGTACTTGTTCACATGTCTGTCATAGCTATATATCGTAAAAGTCGTTTTTCTAAAACCGCTATTAAGAATTTGATCAATAATGCGGTTATGAGCAATGGATCACACTATCGAGAAATGTTAGCACCTAAATTTTAACCTATTATTGAAGATATAAATATGAATGTTATGTGGTTACGACAGGACGTTGCTACACGTCACACGACTATTAAAAATCGATAATTAAAAATTTACCAAAGTCTTATCTTTGACCCTAAAGATCAATTTTTAGTTTTATTAAAATCTGTCAGTAAAAAATATTCCAAAAATTTCATATTTTGCGCCGGATATGAGGGGGTTAAAATAAGCATAGTTAGCAAAATGAGAAGGCAGACTTGAACAAGAAGTGTAATTGAACAGCGAAATTTTCCTGCAAAGATTTACTGACTTATCGATCACAAAAGAGTGGAATCTTCTTAAATAACATATTCCCTTAAAAACAATTTGTCACTAGAAGTTATTCCTTCGTGGTCATTCTGAAATAATTTTCTAGTTTTAAAACTGAATAAAGGCATTCAAGTTTTAAACATTTTAAAAAATTGTTGATGATTGCAAAATAAACATAAAAAATCAGTACAAAAATGTAGCATATTTTACACAAAATATCCTTCATCTTGTTTCCTTAAAAAAAAAAAATAATTCAAAATTGAAAAAATCAAAGTATGAAATAATCAGTTTTTTTAAATTCCCGAATTTTTTAAAATGAAAGTTCAGATTATGCTGATATTTCTCTTTTATAAGCTGTCCAGAAGCATCTGCTTATTTATGAGAGATCATTGAAAAAAATAAGAACTATAAAAGGAGAAAAAGAAAGCTTGGAATCTTGCGGAGCCTGATAAAAATAACATTAGTCTTGTATTAGAAAATGAGCCATAATAAAACAAATTAGATTCAAGTGGTCCGAAGCACATAATGATCCCAGGAATTTGTATTACCTAATACAATTTCTCAATTAGCAATTACGTATTGGATTATTTAAATCCAAATTACGTTTTTAAATAAATTAACTTTTTTATTTCGTTAAAATTATGTATTTAAACTTAAAATTAATTATATTTTAATAATTATATCCTTTACGGAATAATTATTAATTTCATAATCGAACTGTTAATTTTTACTTCTTGATAAATTTTTAGTTAGGCTCGAGTTCATTAAATTTAATTTTCATTAAATTATTTTTACTGAAGTTAGGAATTACAACTTGAAAAATTTATTATTAAAAATTTTTTTTTTTTTTTGATAATTTTTCTTGACTGGGGATCGAACCTGGGTTGTTGAATTTACATATGTTTCGAGAAATCCCACTTTCTCTCATCAGAATTCTTTGCGTTCTACCACCTGCACCACTGCGGTGCCGGTCAGCCAACAGACAAACATCAATCCTTTAACCAGTGTTAGTTCTGGTAGTTCGAAGTTTTTGCTGTAATTATCATTCTTTATTAATTTCTATTCATAGTTGTTTTTTTTCCTTTTCTTCAGTTTTTTCGTATTCATGTCTCAAGACTTTGTCTCGAAAACTTGAATACATTTGTTTTTTGTTTATTATGTTTTTTGTACACTTTTGTACAACATGTAAACATTATGGCTTGTGCCCTAGCTATTTTACTTCTTGATAAATTTTTAGTTAGGCTCGAGTTCATTAAATTTAATTTTCATTAAATTATTTTTAATATATATTTTAATTTTTTATTTTATCTTTACGTTTTAATAATTATTTATTAAACTTTATTTATTATATTTAAATAATTACATATTTAGTAATATATTGGATTATTATTCTTTTTTATAACCTATTTAGTTTCACGCAAATAAAGATTTGATTTTTATTATATTCAACTTTACTGTACTGATCTACTGAACATGATTGTGCATGCCTTGAGTTGTTTATTTAATTTGTAACGGTCTTTATTTTTACAATAACAATATTATATCTTATTATGTGCCTATGTTGTTCTATTAATAGAACAATTTTTCATGGAAATTAAAAAAAAAAACTTTAAGCTAATATCTCAGTAAATACTGCGTTTTTTCGAGAAAATAAGTAAAATCTGTGATCACTTATACTTTTGATCAAAAATCAATTTTTCATGGGAATTTAAAAAAATTTTGAAAAACTGATATTTGATCATGACTGTGCATGCCTTGAGTTGTTTACTTGAATTGTAATGGTCTTTATTACAACAATTACTATAATAGCATAAATCTTATTATTAGTTTATTTGGTTCTATTAATAGAATTGTTTAAATATGTTTTATTAATAGAATTTTATTAATATATATGTATGTACTTATTATATACATATGTATGTATAACTATTAGCTTACGATGCAGATCCCATCGCAATAGCCAGACTGTGTGTGTACCTTGTTAAAGATAGAGGAATATTTTCTTTTGCCTATTGCCCTCTATCAGAGGAGAATTACGGCTTCAGAGACAATGTGGAAGGGGTTAATTATAACCGATGATAAAATAATAATTGTATTATAAATTTATTATCTTGTCTTAAGTTCATTTATTGGAAATAATTCACAGAATACATTCAATTAGTAATCTTAAACAATCTCTAGTTGTTGGAGATCTATTGTAAACATTTTTTTCAATTTACAATTGTTGAGGAATGGTTCCTTATATGTCCCAATTTAGATAAAATTCTCAGACATTTACAATGTTTTGATGTTTTGCTTTTTATGATTAAAAACAAAATTTGGATATTTACAATTATGCCCACTTACAAGGACATTAAATGGTGGGCATTTTGAATAAATCTAAAAAGTTTTAATGCAATACAAAAATTAATTGCTTATGAAATTAGGAAACATGAGAATTAGGGGGTATTCTGCAGCTCTCTATATCATAAATTAGTTACTTATAAGGTATAGGGTATATTTCATTGGTTATTTAATGAGATAATCGGGCCTGTTATCTCTTTTGGTTTCATGCATTATATGTGGGTACCTATAATTTATAATGTGATGCATGCTGAAAGAGTGACAAGAGTGAAATATGAATGAGTATTTCAGTTTTCAGTAATGGATACCTACGTTAGACGGACTCTTATTTTACCCAAATGAATCCCACTGTTATTTTAGGGTAGAGATAAACCCTTCACACTCATCTTGATCATCGTCATCATAATTTGCCAATAAAAACGAATAATATATGTAGGTATATTGAGGTTTTATATTATTTTAAGTTCACTAAGGCACTAACTGACTTTGTAAGTTCAATAACCAAGCAATTTGTTAATGAGTAACATACATCATACATTCATACACATGCATACTTGTAAGTAATAGCGATGATGATGATGATGATTATGATGTATTGTTGTGGCATAAACAAAATACATAAACTAAACTAATAGATTAATATCTTTGCGATGGGCTGTTCAACTCGAATGTACAAAAATGCAACTAAATGCAATTTTATTTAAGTTCTTTAACATTTTTTTTCGGTTTTTTCGGGAAGCCGTTTAAAACAAAAAACAAAAAAACATTTAACGGCTGATCGCTCATAATTTTAATCAATCTGCCTTAAAACTTATTACAAAATGTTGTTGCTTTGTGATCGCGCAAACTTAAACATTATCTTCTTTAGACCTATTCATATTTTTAATATGGTTTATTGATAAATAAATGAAACTTATTTAAATGAAATATGGTGGCTAAAGAATGTTTGTGGTATTTCCTTCTAATATTTTTAAAAATAAAAGAATATCACAAACTATTTTACTGGTTTATATTACACCACCCCTTTTATACTTGGTCGCAGTCTTAACTAATTGTATTGATATTTTAAGATGTGTTATCTACGCCCCATTCTCCACAAATTATCAAATAAAATTTTAACGAAATTTTTCTTTACGGGCTACAGTCAACTAATATTGTTGTTTTTCATTCTCCAACTCCATCCTCTCCTCCATACTCACATTTGTATCACCTGATTGGCCAAAAGGCGGAGCATCTTGCTACCAGCATCAGCCAGCAACAGTTTGTGCTGGCATGTGGTATAAATTATGATTTTAAAACTTGCAACTCGATGTCGTTGGGAATTTTATTGGCTTAAAAGAAACAACAACAAAAAACAAAAAAAAAGTAAAGAAACAAAAAGCTAAAAAACCGCTCTAAAAGCCAACAAGTAAACTAAACTAAAAAAAAAAATAACAACAACTGTGGCAAAACGACAACAACAACAAAATTACCAACATCATACAAGAAAATTGCAAGAAATTAAATGGAACTATTAAGTGGGAAGTGTCTCCGTGTTAAAGTTTAGGGTTTTACTTTAGTTGGGCAAAGGGAACTAAATAAATAGTTTTAAATACTGTATTATAAATACTAAATGTAACCAGTATTTTAAAACTATTATTAGTGTAAAATTTTAGTCTGAATATTGCTAGAATCTGATCTTACTCAATCAAACTTATCCTCAACATCGCTAAAAAATATTCATGTTTTTATAAAATTCTGTTGCTCAAATTCAATAAAACTATTTGAACAATTTATGACAAGATCAAATGAAATGAAATCTTCAAAGTTTTACATACACATTCAGAAGTCAATTTCTGAATATTTTAATGATTTTCTATGAGGATTTTTAGAAATACATACTTTCAAAACTATTCCCTTAGGTTAAAATATGAAAATAATTTTAATTTAAAAAATATTGCAAAATAAATTGAAAGAAATTTTAAACTTTGGAAAAGTAAAATTCGTATCTTAGTAATGGGCTGGATTGCCCTCAAAATGAAAGACTTTGGAAAATCTAGATGTTGAGATGGACTTCAACAACTGGATAGTGTGAATTTTGACATCGAAAAGTTGTACTGCAAGTCTTGGGAACAGCGAGAATTCAAAACTAGTTAAGCGTGGAACATCCCTTGGTGTCTGATTGTTGTGTCAAGAGGTTCGCTAAAAATCTATCGCTAAACTGATTAAGAGGTACACCACCATTAGATATCACCGTAGTTGGGGCCCCTAGAATTCTCCGCTTCAGCAGACTGAGACACTTTAGAGACTATTAAAAGTGAAATCCACATACATCTTTAGACTCTATTGATCTAGTTCGTATACCAACATCCGAAGAGATCAAAGCAAACCGGTTTGTCTGGAATTCGAAATCTGAACAGTAAATCTTATTAAACGTGTATCAAGACAGTTACATAGATGATATCATGCAGTATTCATGATAGAGAATGTCTATAAGCTCTCACATAATTATGACTATATCAAAGAGTCCCTGTAGAATTCAAATGAAAACTGCAAATGATTTAGATATCTCGAAAGTTTTAATCATGGACCTTACATGTGGTATGTTCTCTCATCGATAGCCTTCTCTTCGATAACATTTGACGGGGATATACTATAGACATCTGCCTGTGAATCGATTTCGTACATAGTAGTTCTACTACACCTTGCGAACTTGTAAGTCCTTATGCTTAATTTGTTATAATGTGTTCTAGTGGAACTATAGATTGTATACATGGTGACTTCGCCACATAAGAATGGAGACTGATTTTTATTAAAACAAGACTGTTTCTCGTTTTACATCGCAGATACATACAGTCAGAGTCAAAATTTAGTATACAGCGAACAATAATTTCTGTGAAGAATAATATCTTTCAAAAAAGTCTATATTTTTAAATTCTATAACTATAAACATATATATAAAATAGGCTAACTTTTATTAAACAGTTATCTTATCCTCTTACTGAAAGATATGTTATAAGTTTTATGTAACAAAAGAGTAAACAGAACGTCAAAATATAATAAAATACGTACCCTTATGAGTAGATCGTACATTAATCACTTTTTTCAATGCAATAATAAATAAAATTAGTAATAATTTTGTAAGTACAGATTTAGGAAATTCTTTAACAACCGACAAATATTTACCAGTGCATGTTAGAGAATTAATAGTGTTGCATCGGAGCAACGGAAAATTTCTCGCAGAACAAAAGCCGGTCAACTGTTCAAAAATTTATTGAAGGAAGGCAACACAAAAATTGCAAAACATCTCTAATTGATAATGTGGTTTGCAAAATAGTCAGAGAGGCCAAGAAAACTGCAAAGTCTAGCGTAGTCAAAATAGTTGAAGACATTTCTAAGACGGCTGAATAATCCTGGAACTCATGGAAGAGTGCCTAGAAAAAAACATATATTTCTGCAATAAACCGTACTAAACGCAAAGACTTTGCAAAAGCTTATTTAACCTCTACGCAATCTTTCTGCAATAATCTAATATTTAGCGATGAGAGTAAATTTGGGATTTTTGGGTCAAAATCAAGGAGAAAGGTTTGGGGAACAAGAAACCTAAGTGATACAGTAAAACACGGCGGTGGGTCTTTTATGGTTTAGGATTGTATGTTAGCTACAGCACCAGGTAATTTTGTATTCATTGAAAGTACAATGAATAGCCGAGGCTATTTACAAATTTTAGGTCTTGAAATGCCATGGCTCTTTTAAGAAGACAACTATTCAAAACACACCGCCAGAATTGTCAAGGAGTGGATATCCATACTGGCTTGCGGAGTAGATCTCATTGCAACAGTAATGGCGGGTACTTAACCTTGTTTAAGATGGATGATGTGATGTTGTATCCATTGCCCTCCATCAGACAATTGTATAATATGCGATTTGAGGCCTTTTTACATGTGTAGATAAGTCTTCAGAGCACATCCAGTAAGTCTTAACGATATCTTAATATTTTGCCGTATTATAGTCAGAATACGGACAAGCAGCAATGAAAGCAGATATATAGGTATGGGATATTCCTTATTACTAGGTATGGGATATTCCTTATTACTAAGGAAAACAGACTGTTTATAACCCTACATAACAACAACAACTAAAAGCAAACAAAAATAGTATATACTTACATATGTATGTATGCATGTATGTATGTAAAAATAAATAATTTTTGTTTTTGGCAAATAAATCTTGCTTGAAATTTACATGATCAACATGATCCTCCCCAAACATTGTGATTATTCCGTAAAGTAGTTGTATGAAACCGTGGAGTGGTAAATGGTTCCATTTTTTTCCAACCATAAAACTAGTTTAATTCGTATAATTGTCAAAATATACAAACGAAAAAAACGAAAAAAAAACAACAACATGCAAGAGAAAATCAACTAATTTTGCTACAACCATTAAATGCAGCATCAAAATGTCGTTGCTTGCAACATGACACAAATGCTTCATCAACCATCAATGCAAATTTATTTCTGATTGTTTTAATAATAAAAAATGAAAAAAAAACAAATCGAAAAAAAGAGATTTTCTTTATACAATATTATTTTGTTTTGGTTTTTGCCTTCTTAGCAAAATATAAAATTGTATTAAATTGGTTGCAGAGCTACTTGTTGTTGTAGTTGTTGTTGATCGATCTACTACTGCTGATTGGTTTCCAAAGAATAGAGAATTGTCAGTTAGCGAGTCGGTCCGCAAAACTGATCAGTGTAACAGGCATAAAAAACACAAAAGTTTTTGAGCGACCACATCTGTCGTCAATGTGACATGTTTATTACTTTCTACATTTGATTCGTTTGTTGCTGATGTTGCTGCTGCTTCTGCTTCTTCTGTGCGGTTGCATGCAAATTTGTAAATTATTGTGACAGGAACACACACACAGCGAAATCTGAAAAGTGAAATAAAATTGCATCGGAATTGTAAACTGAAGCTCAATATCAGTAGCATAAACACACACAGAAATTCAATTAAACGTGACATTTTGTCTTCAAAATAAATAAATATTTAAATGTTTTCTTTGATTTTTCCAATCAATATACACGACTACTACAGCCAACTATTTAAACAGCCAGCCAGCCATTTTCGTTCATGTCTGATAATGATGTAAAATAATGACAATTTCTTGTCATGGTTGTAAATCGTTTAAATTGTTTAAAACAATAGTGAAATAAATTTATTGTAACGGACAATAGTTATTATGAGAGTGCAATTATAATCTTTGTGTATTTGGTGTCATAATAACCCATCAACTTAAAATTGAGGTATAAGATTTGTATGAATCCAAAGCTAGTGTAAGGCCGGGTCTTCAAATATTACTGAGTTTTTAAAGTGAGTTTGTCAGCAACAATATTGAAGGATTAATGGACCCATGATGACACTGTACATGGTTACACTCTGATGAAATACGATGATTCCTAAATTATTCTCTTTAGATCTTTGGAACCATAAATTGTCATTTTGTTTTAAAAAGTGATTTTTAAGGATTTAACTTTACAGTAATTCCTCAATACAGTTCTCAGTTTTGAGAAATCATGAGTAAAGGTAAATGGAAAATATTTCCTCAAAATAACGTAACCACTTGTTTTAGCACAAATTTGTTTGACGTTGTGTACTCTTACAAGAGTTTGGCAAGATCAAACAGCATCAAATAAAATAAGAATAAATATTTGTTGTGCCTTGTCCTAAATAAACGAATTTGTTATTAAATGAATAAAAATAAATATATTTCATTTAGTAGTTTTTCGGCAAATATTTGCCAAGTGTGACTGTACTTTAAGATTGGATAAGTGTTCTCAAGTTCACACTCCTAAATTCTGACTCGTCAAGGCAAGTATTTTTGGACGAGAAGGGAAAAGAGAACAAAAGTGGTACAAACTTGACGCTACTAGTCAATTTTCTTATTTCCTTTTGCTTTATGTATTTTGATTGAATTTTTATGTTTTTGTTTAAATTAAAAATTTCAAATTACTATTAGAGAATAGTGACTTTTTATTTTTCCGATTTCTTGACGATTTTTAAAATTTTAAATGAGGATTTTTTTTTCTTTTTTATCGGGATTTTGATGATTTTTTCCGAAATTCATCTGGCAGCCCTGGCTACTAGTCAATTTTCTTATTTTTTTCGTTCTTTTCTTTCATGCATGATATTTTCATTAAACAGTTCGAAAATTGAATTGACATGTGTGAATGAAATGGCTAGTTCAAAAGAGAATTGAACAAAAGCTGGTCAGCTAAAACTGAAGAGTGTGAAACAAGACTTAAACTGCTTAATGTTCGAATTCGAAAATTATTCATAGAATACTAGAATATTCAAAAACCGAAACCGTATACCGGTTAACCGTTTTTTTTTTCTATTTAAAAAACCGACCGGTTTTTATAATTAAGAATATTTTTTAATTTTTGTAAATCTCCCGCTATTTAAAATACGTTCTAAAAACTAACAAATATATAAATGAACAGAGGCTGTTTGTAAAAAATAAAAAGTTTTCGGTTCAAAGACTGATTCCAACTGATTTGGTCACATACATATTTGCGACGTACATATATTATGACTTTTTTTCTTTTATAAAGCTAGTTTTTTTTAAGAATATTTTGATATCCTTTAAGGGCTACAAAAAGTCTTCATTTTGGAAATATTTTTAATACATTTTATTACAATGTAGTAGAAGTAACGCTCTTTGACGAGAAGCTCAATTGTTAATTAAAAAATAGTTTGGATTAATAAGAAAAAATATATTATGAACGCATACACAAAATAAAGAAAAACTTAAATATTACCGAATATAATGAAAAACTGATTTGTTTAGTTATTGTTTTTAAAAAAACCCAAAAACCGGTTTTCTAAAAAATCGATTTTTTGAATACTCTATAAAATACTTATCTCTTCAGACAGAAGTTATTGTTAGAAAAACAATTTAAAACAATTTCACACAAGATTACACTTACCAATCGCAATGACTCAATGAACCGTTCAAGTTAATTTGTCACCAGTGTCCACTCTGTGATAAATACAAAAAAAAAAAAAAAATGAAATATACACATCTAACTCCTTGGCAATAAACAGTTAAACAGTGATAATATACAAGATATACAGTGGTGGTAAAAACTACTAAAATAAAACTCAGATTTTCTTGAAATTATCTCTTGTTTAATTATAATCAGGAGAAACCACACATATTTAAGCGTGTGTGACCTTTGACCACTGCATTACATGAAAATGTTGAAATTTAAATATTTTGAAATGAATTTTAAATTTAAAATTATGAAAAAAGAGTTTCAACGTTTTACTCTCAGATATTTTTTTATTAAAACTGCAAAAAAAAATCTAAGATTTTTAGAAAATGCTTTAAATAAAGGTTAAAGTTCACATTTTCGAGTATTTGTAGACAAATGAATGTAATAACTGCCCACTTTTCACTATCTACACATTGATATTTTGTCAGAGTTTTAATCGTTTTCTTGTTGATTACATTCTTCATTATTTCTAGTTTACTAACTTACAAATTGACTGACTCTTGGTCTAAAATTATGTCATTTTAATGAAGGTATATAAAATGAAAAAAAAAACTGCACTTCATTTTTAAAATCCTACAAAACCACAACCATTTTGAAAATTAAAAAAAAATTATTTGAAAATACAAGTGGTAAAAAAGTAAATGTGATGACATCAAATCGATTTTGTATTTTCGTTTTATTCTCAGTGTATCTGATTTCCTATTATATACTTAAACGAAATCACAAACTCTACCCCTCCTGGTCTTAAAGCAATCATTTTTTGTTTACAATATTTATGTGCATTCTATTTTGTTAAATAAAACGTACTTTTGTACTTTTTTTTTAACAAAACGTAGTTTTTCCAAAATAAAAGTAGTTGGTATTAAACATCCTTAACACTTAATATAGTGACTTATGGCAGTTTGATGTATCTTTTGATAAGCAAAAAACTTGGTACCATTTCCAGGTTCATGTAAGTTTTTAAGGGGGCGAAATAAATAAACCTCAATTTCCCAAAAATTTGAAATGTGCGAAAAAGTACGTTTTGTTCTGCGGCTCCTCAATCTAAATATTGAAATCAGACAGAAAATCAGAATTATCAAAATTAACATTACCTTCTAACAGTCATCATACGTCGTCCGTCTGTTGAAGGCACGATAGAGTTTCGTAAAAAAGACTGATGACAATAAAATTGTTCCCAAACATTCTTCGTTCCAACGAAATTTTTGGTATTGAAAATGGGCGGCATCGGTTCAGTAAGATCCGAGTTTCACACAACATTGATATTTTTTGCTTTTTTCTTTAAATATAATGCAGATAATATGATGAAATTTTGCACACTTTATTTTTTTTTTTAAGGATAAATCCTATTGAAAATAGTAAGTATCGGTCCACGAGTTCTCATAGTGCCATACAAATGTCTTTCATAAACGCCTATTCATATTAAATTCAGCAAAAATTAGTTTCATGCTAAGGATATTTTACTTCCATTACTCCATATTTCACCATTGCCCTTATATAAAGTTCACTTTCGAAAATTCCACCCAAATAATTTACAATCAGCGTTTATGGCGATTGGTCCATATTTGACCATAGCCCCGTAGAAAGTACATTTTTAAAAATAACCTAAATCTCTTATAAAAAGCAAGCAAAGGTTGCATCACTGCAAATGCATTCTGTTCTAAAATGCATCACTAAAGCAGATGATGCGCAAAAAAACAGCAAACAAGCATCACAAAAATGGCTGATGCATTGATTGATTTTGTATACTTTTTTTAGAATAGAAAATGATGCAAAATTCTCCAAACTATTGGTGAGAGTCCGTTTGGATATGGAGGATATTGCTTTATAATATTAACATATTTAATTACTTTCGGGATTTGTCTGCTTTTGGAACACAAAGTTTTAATAATACCTGCCTTTTTTATATTTCAAGCGCCTTTTATATTGCTGAGTGCACAGTTTTGAAACATTTTTGGTTTCATCTAAGTCAAGAAATAAATTTATTATTAATTTCTCCATTTTTAATATTCCCGCGTTCGTAATTGTAAACAATTCATTTATTGTTCGTCTGCGCATCAGCATCACAAACTAATCACATATGCGCATCAAATGCATTTCTGAACAGGCCCTCTTACTTGTTATCATTGTTATTTTAATATTTTGTGCATTTGGTTTTTTAAAAATTAAAAGTAGCTGCTATATACTGAACCACCACTGTATACATGCCACCTAAAATATAGCCAGCTTCATCTAAAAAAGGATTTTCAATAAATTTATGTGGCACATTAAATTCTGAAATCAATTCCAAAGTCCAAAGAAATATTTGGTGATACGTGCATGTGGATGGGAAAATGGCAACACAAGAGCCTAATGATATCACAAATTAACAAATTATGTACAACAATATTACATACATATATTTAAATTTTGATTAAATTATATTAGTACTTGTTGTTATTAAATCTTAATTAAACACTTAATATTGTTTAACAAATGATTTGTTAAAGTATATGTATGTATTACAAGTACAAATTTAAAACAAAATTATGGAACATAAAAAAATTCAATTAAATTTTAACGGAAAAGTACCAAACGCGTCAAAATAAAGCAAGCAAGAATATTAAAATTGTGTAAACCATTGTATTAAGAAGTAATATTGTATTTATAGTCCTTTTACCTTTATCACAGCTGACCATCTTTTGGACATATAATCAACGAGTTTTTTTAGTGAATTCAGGCGAAATTTTGTTCCATTCATTCTGTATTACTGGCTTTAGGTTATCCTTGCAAGAAATATGTCTTTGCCGAATTTTTTATTTCTAGATACTACTACAGGTGCTCAATTGAATTGAGGTCTAAAGTTTTGTGACAATGATTAAGCAACCACTTTTTCACAATTTTGGAGGTATGTTTAAGATCATTGTCCTGTTGAAAAATCCAGTTCTGCGCTGGTTCTAATTTCTCCACATTATTCACTATTGTATTTTAAAATGTCGAGATATTCTTCCTTTTTCATTGTAGCTTTTATAAATGTGAGATTGCCAACCCCTAATGCCGCCATACAATCCAAGACCATTTCTGAGCCTCCACCATGTTTTATCGTGTTGGTAACATATTGTTACGTTTTTACCTTTTAAAAACGGTGATTTATTTCTTTTAAATAAACCGGAATCCTTTTAATTGCAAAATAAAAGCATTAAGTCGTTTAAAATTACAATTAAATTTATTCTTTATTTATTCAAATGTACATAAAACAATTTAAATAAACACACTTAAATTACAGTTTGAGAACGCTTTGATGTTCACTCAACGATGACTCACAATAAAACTCACTGCTTGATTGGCCCGGTTAGTCTATTTATAGACTAACATCATTTCTAGTAGTCTCTGGAAAGTAATAGAAAGTTCTTGTCTAGAATCTTCAAACAAAGCCGTTGAAACTTAATGTTGCCATACTGCGTTTTAATAAAAGCGTGTTAGCTTTTGTTTGTAAATAGAAACTTACAAACCGTTAAATTTAAATTGAAATATAATTTCATAACAATTGTATATTACTAAATGCTTTGTTCATGGTTCACCATATTTTTGGGGGATTTTTGACTTAAAAAAACCAGATCGAAACCAATTTTTCCAGTAAAGTATTGCATCATTTAGAGTTGAATAAAATAATATTTGAGAATTTCTAAAAATAATACCATCCAGGCTCCTTTTTCTTCCCACTTTCCCATACGCTACTGTTATTTTCTACTTATAAGGCTATAAATATTTCTCCTTTTATCGTTCATAATCCATATATTCTATTTAATATTTATACTCGTACCTTTTTGCTTTCCATCTACAATTTAACTGCATTAACAACTTTCAAATGTTTGTGCTCCTTTTTTTGGACTTTGAAGCTTAAATAAAACAAATTTGACCAAAAGCATGAAATAATTGAGAATCGAAAAAATGTCATGTGTAACGTTAGAGACAAAGTGTTGTGGAAACTTCAATACAACTGTTGTCGAGTGTTTAGAGTAGATAATTTTTTTATAGTTTTTTTTTTTTTTCATTTACGATGACCCTTTGCCAGTGTGTAGCGTATAGGAAAGGGTTGAAGTTCAAGTATAAAAAAATATTTGCAATGATATTTGTCCGTTGTATAGATGTTTTTTTTTTATCCTGTCTTAGGGATAAATGATTTTATGGCAAATTGAAAGTTGCAGAAATAAATTTTTACATCTTTCACGTGCAGTAGTTAAAGGATTAAAGGATTGTTTGTCAATAAATTGCGAAAGAAATTTAATATTAATACAAATTTATTTATAAAGGATTATTGTTGCAAAAGATGTGATATATTTGCTTAAAGTATTTATGATGCAATTTAGGTATCGATGTTCGAAAATGATTGTTTGAAATTTATTTGTCTATTTGTAAGATATTAGTGGCTGTGGCAAATTGACAAGATCAGGGAAATATCATTCAAGAGAAATCGCAACTAAATTTCCAAAACTTAACTCTTCTTGAAACAAGAGAAGAGTTAATTACGAGTTGGCCATCCAATATATTGTTTATAAACAAAGTAGATAATTTGAATAGTCACAATTCTGTCTCAACAATTTATCATGCTGTAACTATACAAGGTGACAATACAACACAATACAGAAACAATAGGCATTTTGTCTGTGTAAAATAAAATAATTTACTACTGTCAAAAACACTTGAAAAAGTATTTCTTTTGACATAAGTAAATTGTAAACAAACTCAGTCGGCTGTGCTACTGCACTCACCTTGTATAGTTAGTTATACCATTGAATTAATGAAAGCAGATGTCTTTTTTGTTTAAATAATTTTTTAAAAAATTCTACCTTTTTTTGCCAATAAACATTAACATTTTTCAAATCTATAGAATTCACCTAAAATTTAAATCATATTATTTTCTTTGTTAAAGATTTTATAATTCAAGTCTACAATTCCGAACAAGGAGGCAATACAAATTATAACAACTCAAAAATAGATACGGTGACAAAACTTCGCTTGGGTAAGTACCTAAATCAAAAATATTTCACTGGCAATCTAAAGCACATATGTATATATATATACGAGTATGTATGTACTCTTATATAATGATATTTCAGTTTATTTTTTTTTCATATTATTGAAAATTCACTGGATACTTTAGTGATACCTATACATACATATATTTACTCGTATATACAATTGCCCAACCACAATCAAACAAATCAGCTTAAAAACGGATCAATTACAAACAATGCCAAACAACAGTTTGCGCTTGCGCACTTCAAGCGTAAAATTTTTAGTTTGCAATTTCTGTTGCGATTTTTTGCGGTCATCAAAGAAGAAAGAGGGAATAAAATCAAATGTGATTTCAATTGGTTGATTGTTTGTTTTTGTAGGATTGTTAATGCGGCTTAATGCGATTGCATTTGAGATTTATGTGGCCGATTACTTACACATGACAAAATTTCTGGAATTAAATCTATATTTCTACGTTTGTGTGTTTTTCTTATTGTAATTGCAACAAAAGTAATTGATCGTACGGAATGAGTACGAGTATTTATTTGTTAACAAACCAAATGTGTAGAGTATTTAGCAATTGAAAGATTGTGTTTATTTTTTTTTTTTTATTATTTCATATTGCTCATCTGTCTAAAAAATCAACACTATTTAAGCGCCTTTAGAAAAGAGCTGATTTTGTTTTGTAATGTTGGTATTTTAGTAATTGAAAAATTGCGTTTGCAATGAAAATTGTTTGATTTAGTTCAGGTAAGTAGATTATCCGGCCAAAAATTATACTTTCAATGAAGCGAAAAAGTAGAATTTAAAAAATAGCAACAGACCCAGTGAATGTTACTTTCTACGAGGTTGGATGTTTACTTTGCTAATTAATATTCTTTGATTCTGTAGATTAGATTAGATATCATAAATTTAGCTTTCACTAATAGCTCGGACCATATGAGTGACCTTCACTTGGTGTTATACACCAATATACCACCGTTTTTTTCGAAGTTGCGTCGCTGCTTAATTTTTTTTTAATATAATTAACAAACACAAACTGCGAAGCTTTTTGCTTTATCTGCAGAAAACACCCAGAGTCTTTGGCGGGAATCGTACCCGCCCTCGTAACCCTCTGTCTGATACTATCGCCTAGTCTATTGTGGCACTCATTAGTACTAGTTTTCACTGTGCGTCGTTAAATTTTTGAGGTTGCGTTGTTTTGGGTTCGAGTCTTTATTTTTTTTGAATTTTTTTTTGCAAAATCTGCAACATCATTGGATGCTACGATGACGCGTGCAAAGAGTGCTTTGATGATCGAAATTTTGGATTGAAAATCATGTTGCGCAGAGAATACCATTAAGTATAATGGTATTTCAGACAAAAGCAAAAAGCTTATTTGATGACATAAAAAGTAAAGCATTATCCAACGATAATGCTAGTGGTAGTAATACAGACAATTGCTACAAGGAAATTTATTTTACGTTAAAAAAAGCTGTTTAGCAAATATTGGACCAATTTTCAGTGAAAAAAAGCCGACTACTTAGTATTTTCGTCACCCTAGAACCTATCTTCGATCTTTACATGATTTGCTAAAGAAAATCTCTATTCACTTTGCGTCGTGTTTTTTTGGAACGTAACCCTGACGCAAAGTGAGGTGTTGGTGCATAGAATTTTGGGAAAATGATACCCTAGGTAGTTGAAATAGCTTGGTGAGTTATTTTAACATGTGGGTGTCGGTTCATAGTTACCTACAAATTGACTGTTTCTTGTCGATAATTCAGTCTCTGATGACGTTAATGTTTACTAGGGGTGCCAAACGGAGCTGGTTTTTCATATTTAAACAAATTGGTTTATACATAAGTAATAAAAACTATTTATTTCAAAAAGGTAACTTATGTTAAATATAAAAAAGTTTGAAACAAATATTTTCTGTCATCATAGCTATAATTTTTAAATTTATTAAAAGTTTATTAAACATTAATAATTGAAAAATATAATACATATATACAGGCATGTTCTGAAAATCACTTTTTCGTAAAGTGATATGAAATCACTGAAAAGGTGTTCTGTGCACAAAAATTATTGAAATCTCGTGATTTAAAACCGGTCATCTAACAGCCTAATGATTTCAAATCACTTAGAGTTTTTTAAGCATTTTTCATTGAACTCTTGTAATAAAATTATCACATACACTTCAAATCATTTGTCCTTTATTTGTTTCTGAAATAAAACTAACTATTTTACATAGAAAAAACTTAAAATTTAATAATTTAGTAAGATGTTGTATTTTTTGCGATTTGTTTATATTTTTCGTGATTTACTTATATTTTTTAGTAGTCAACACAAAGAAAATCAGCTGTTAGCTCGTGATTTAGAACAATAAAAATCACTACTAAAATTTAAAAATCTCGTGATTTTCAGAACACCAAAATATTCTTCCCGTAATTTCAAAATCGTTCGTGATTTAAAATCACCGTGATTTCAGAACATGATTGATAAACATTACAATGAAATATTAGATTGAAAAAATAATATCTCATTTTGCTTTAATTTCTAAGTATATTAATTTGAAAGCAATAGACTATTATCGTTCAACTTTGAAAAAGCTTCTTATAAATAATAAGGCATCTAAAGTAAAGATAATCTTGATTTAATCGTTCACCTCGTTTGTGGGTAAAATTGTTAGGAAATTGTTGTTTGCTGATTGTATAAACAATCCTTTGTTCACCCTTCGAAACAAATAAGTCTATTTCTTATGCAATATTTGATTCCACATCATAACAGACATTATTAGGTGTTGTGGAGTGTTCATACATATTTTAATTGCATTCAATATTTCACTTGTTTCTAATAACAAACATTTCCATCTCATTAACAAATTCACTCTTATTTTTTTTTTCAAATTTAAAAGTGTTGACTAAATTATCCTTCTTTTTTCTTTTTCTTTTAAGGAGAGATTTCACCAGTTCATTGCTTAATATGCAATCACTGTTTGATGTCTTTTGAGCCTTAATAAAAAGTGCAACATCAGCAGAGATTCATATCACTGCGTTAAAGGGCTTCATCTGTCACTTTAACCGGATTTAAAATGGCAACTATTTTTTTTAAGTAAAACAAATTCTTCATCTGTCATCTGTTGAGCTTTTAAATTAATTAACCCTTATGTGTGCGGCAAACAAAAAAAAAAAAAACACCTTCTAATGCGCTGCTAGGTACCTGGGTACCAACATATATGAAAAAGCATTTTCGCACTAAATACATTGTTGGAGCGTTAAGAGATATTTTATATAATTTTTCTTAACGCCTTAAGGTTTGCAAGCTACTAACAACTTTAAATAATATACTTGTAATGGCTGCTTTCTCATATAAAACAAGTACAGGTACCCGGGTACCTTGATGCGCATTAAAGTGTGTTAATATTATAAAATTACAACAAAAAAGTCAAGGCGTACGGCTACAAAAAAACTGAATTATTTGAAAGTTAGTAGTTCTTAAAAAGTTTCGGGTATACAAGTTATCAATTTCAATGAAAAAACTTTGACTGAAAACGCCAAAGGTTACCCGGGTACCTTGGTGCACACATAAGGGTTAAAGATTTTTTTAAAGGAATTTCCAATTCCAAAAACCGTGTGCTCGTATTTGGCAATTTTAATTTTAATTAATTTTATTTCTTGCACCTTTTGGCATTGATGACTTTGTAAAGAAATACTAATTTTCGGCATTTACAAGTTGTCTTTGTCCCAATTCTGAAAATCCCAGGGTTGCCATCCCTAATGTATACTATTAAGTGTATAACTTTAAAATAACCCTACAAATTTACAGTTTCTTGTAGACATTTCAGTCTGTACTTTAATGTATATTTTAAATGTTTAGCTTTTATTTGGAAATATTTGCAAAACAGAAATTTATGCTAAGTATTGGCCATTTTTAGCTATAGCTTTATCCTTCTTTCTGGCAACATATGGATTTCGCGCCAAAATAACTTTGAAACCAAGCCAATTTTGAATATACTGCTCTGAAGTAAAGTAGTGAATCGAGGCAAGGTCTGCACTATATGGCGGGTGAGGCAAAACTTCCCAACCACTTCTTTGTAAACAGTGTTTAACAGAAATTGCAACATGTGGCCAAGCGTTGTCATGGTGGAATATTATTCTTTCAGACTGGCCGAAAATTCTGGTCGGTTTTCGGTTCAGTTTCATACGGTACAGTTACTATGTGATGGTATGGCCATTTTTGAGTAGCTCATAATACATAGGATCATAGATAGGTGGGACCAAAAGGGATATTTGGCTTTGGTTTCGATTCCACTGGTTGGCCGGGCTTCTCTTACATTTCGAGTTATGTAATTGATTTCTTAATCGGACGTAAAAATTCGATGTAAAAATGATATTTTTTTTTTAGCATTTAAGTAGTATTTCGTACATGCAAAATCGTTTTTCAAGGTCTGTCGGCTTCAATTCATATGTTACACAATTTCTCTGTTTTTGGATGAATTCTGCTGCTTGTAAATGTTACGAATGCCGCATTTTGAAGTTATACCCCCAATGGGATCATATTTTTCAAAATATTGTTCCGTGTTTTTCTTAGTCCCTGTTGAAACAAAGAGCAAAGAACAATATATTTCGATTCCCATATTAGATTTAAGTTTACTTTTCTCAAATTACAAGAAACACCATCGTAAAACATTAATTTTATTTACAATTTATTTATTAAAAAGGTAACAATTGCAGAATTAACGGGGTCATATGTATATTATTTATTGGTATCAATCTATAGACAAATATTAAGTCTAAAATCGCCCACATACGTCTACTCGTATTACTTACAAATTGAATAAATTATAAATTTCAGTAGTTAGATTTTAATTGAGCAAAACTAAAACAAAATTAAAACGTAAATGAGACAATTTTTGACCTTTTTTTTGTGAAAATATTTTGTGAAAACATGCATATACGAGTAACTACTTAGGAGTGAGTACATTCAAATTCAAAGTAGTTGTCTCTACAATAATTATAAGTACGTACGTTTGTACATATGTAAAGAACAGGGGATTTCTTTACTATAGGGTACGTACTAATTGTAAGTACGAGTATAATTCATATTGTATATTTATTTATTTAGATTCTTACTTTGTAAAAAGCAGAAACTAAAAATAAGGCGCTTATCTAAATCTTTACACATGGTTAAGTTCGGCCTTTTAATTGCTGCAATATACAACAACTATATGTATGTACATACATGCAACAACATACACACAACACAAAAACATCAACGCCAAGGTACTCAGTCGTCTAATCGCGTCAACATTGTACTAGAGAACGAAAAATGCAATGTGAAATAAAATGTTTGCAATTGCAACCACCACCATCGCTGCAGCACTAAACATACATACATACACACACACATATTTAGTGGGTATTCAAACTCTGCAATTTAGCTTTAGCTATTCCCTGTATGGTACATTAAATATTTAGTTACGAATAGCCAAAGTACTTTTTTGGTCAATTATTGTCTTTTCTGTAATTTGTATTTTCGGGGGCTTTAATACTTTTGCAGTCATTGTTGCACCAGAGAGCTGCTGCACTATTAACGCTTATAAATACCTTCAGGTTATCAAATATCCTCCTCCACTGCATTTTGGCCAAAAGTAAATTTTGTGAAAAAAAATTACCGCCTTTTTTTTTTGTTGAATACTCTTTAATACATTATTTGTTCCTTCCTTAGACTGCTAGTGGACAAATATGTATGTATGTGTTTCGTCATAGTCGTATGCTTAGCTGATGTTGCAACGCGTTGTGTTGTGTTGCATTGCATTTGTCATCAATTATGTATTTGTAGCCAGAGTGCAACTAAAACGTGTAATTATGTTGATTCGTGTCACATTGTGTAAAAAAATACCCAAGAAAATATTCGAAATAAAATGAAAAAAAACGACTGAATAAACTAAAAAATTACAAAATGTTTTTGCTGTTTTTTTCCACTGTTTGTGGGCATCCGGAATGCATTCGTTGGGATTATGATTAATGATGATTTCAAAGGAAATATTTGCTGTTTTTCTTTTTCTTATTTATGTTTTTTATGGAAAAAGGTGTTTTCTTTATAACTTGCTTAATAATGAAAGTGAAAATGTAGTTTCTTGTTATTAAAAATATACATGTATACAAAACAGTTATTTGGTCCTATAGTGCAGTTTATTTTATTACAATAAATCAAGGCTGGCTACCGTTTCGAAATTCTTAAAGGACAATGTAACGTGATGTAAATTTTGTAAATTTCTCACTTGATATTTTAAATATTTGCATTTATTGCACCCAAAAGATTTATTGGGTTTAATACACACTTAAGATCTGCCAGCTTATCAAACTTTTAGCCTTTATTAATCCTTAGCCACTAGCATATTTTTCTTATACAAAATATCTGAAATTCATATAAAGAAATAAGTATCTTGATAGTTATGCCAACATTTCGAGTTGTTTTACAAATATTTCAAAAAATAATTAATGGTTTTTTAACTATACATAAATCCACTTTATTTATTACTAGTATTTATACGAATTTCTCAATATTTTTGTTTTAATCATTAAAGAAAATATTTTTCTCTAATTTCGTGCCTTAAGCTTCATAGTGCAGCTAATTTGAATTTGTTTTAAAAAATTCCCCGATTTTTCGGGATTAATAAATTCCGAAAATTAGTATTATGTAAAAGATCCCGGGAAATATAATTGTTATACCCTACACCACCATAGTGGGGAAGGTATATTGGATTTGTGCTGATGTTTGTAACGCCCAGAAATATTGCTCCAACACCCACCTGGAAGTATACCGATCGACTGAAAATCACTTCCTGAGTCGATTTAACGATGTCCGTCCATCTGGCTGACTGGCTGGCTGTATATGTAAAATTTGTGCGCAGAGTACAGGTCGCAATTTCGAAGATATTTCGATAAAATTTGGTACATTATACTTTTTCGGCCCAAGGATGGGATTGAAACTGGTGAAAATCGGTCCATTATTTTTCCTGGCCCCCATACAAACGTCCTCCCGAAATTGGGGTTTACCGATAATAAATCTTTGAATTATGCAAGTATGCAATCAAATTTCACCACAAATGAGTAATAAATGAAGCTAAATCACATCTACAAATTTTGTCAAGATCGGTCCATAATTAGTCACTTTAAAGATCATAGCTCTCTCAAAAATGTTGGTATCCAAATAATATTGAACACAAATATATTTCAAATATATACAATTAATACGCTAGAATTTTATTACGATCGGTTCATAATTAGTCGTAGTTTCCATATAAGACCTACTTCCGAAAATCACTTTAACGACTATACATTTCTTAAAAATGTTGGTATCGAAATAAAATTCAATACAAATAAGTTTCATATATACAGAAATGATGACACCAAATTTTATAATGATCGGTCCATAATTAGTCGAAACTCCCATATAATATCCTCTCCGTAATTCACTTTAACCTCCATAAATCTTTTAAAAGTATTTATATCGAGATAAAGTATATGTGTTAAATATAATATTTATATTCACAGACATCATGACACTAAATTTTTGGATGATCGGTCCACAAGAGGTTATATATTCCATATAACGCCCATTTCTGAAAAACTGTTTTATAAATATACTGGGTGTAGGGTATTATATGGTCGGGCTTGACCGACTATACTTTCTTACTTGTTTTCTACTTTTTTGACATGCATAAATAGAAAACATCTATAATTAACTAAATCAAATTCTTTAAAAATTTTAATAAAGGAAAATAAATCAGATCTACTGAAAAATTCCTTATTAAATCACCAATTGAAAAGGTCAGAAACAAAGGAAAGAAACAAGAAACAAATGCGTGATAGAACATGTTGTGTAAATATTCAAGAATCATAAGATCTTGATGTTCCATTCTGGGGAATACTCGTACAGTGTGATGTTCGCTAGATCGAACACAATTTTCAAGTATAGTTTTAAAAATTAAAATATCTTAGTTTTTTAAAACGGCATTTCATCTGATTTTTTATTATTTATAGCACATAAATCTGCACGATTTTGATATATGTATGTGTGTACAATCTCCATGCCACAATGTCTATTTTAGGGTATATTGATACGTAGTTAAGAAGGTGTTGAAAGTATTGTATCTAACTCGAATGATTCGCTGGTTTGTATTTGTTTGTTCAGTTTTTGATACTACAATGAAATGTATTCTGACGAAATTAGAGAACTAACCCCGATACACGAATATTTTTGATAACAGGATTGGATCATCATCGCAATGTGGGTTGTGTTTAGGGTTTGCAAATGAAAAATTGCATTTCCCACTATTACCTCTATCCTCCCTCCTACACAATAAGAGAATAAATTATTTTCCCAAGTCTTAATTTGATAATTTGGCCAAAAACTGCCTTTCTCTTTCCTCTTGGCTATAGAGATAAATATTGTACATAATATACATATGCATCATAGTATGTATAGGTACATATGTACATATTTTGCACATAATTTATTATTTCTACAACTTTTTTTGCCAAATACTAACTTGTCAAAATATTTTAAAAATTTCTCAACTAAAAAACAAACACTGTGCAATGAAAAAATGTTAACAATTGACATGCAATAAATGCGTTAACATGCTTATAAAACAATAGCAGTCACCACTCACCACTCACCGCTGCTCGCGAAGTAGTTAAGGCCAACAAACTAAAATGTTTGGAATTTCACACGAAGTCCCCACAGGTATCGAACCACAAAACAAGCGAGTGAGTAAAGCTGAAAAGTACCTAAAGCTAAAAGAAAACAAAAGAAAAAGTTCAAACAGGATCAAACTTAACCTGTTAACCTGACAAAAATCTTAGCAACAACAACAAAAAACACATAATGCGAGGGTAGTTGTAAAAGTTTAGAATAGCAGTTAGTGTGCTTCAGTAACAACATTGTTGTACAAAGATTTAATGGTTGGTGGTTGAAATCTCAATGTTATGTTTCATTTAGTTTGTCTTCATGCTTTTTTCTTTTGGGTTGCTGCTTGTGCTGCTGCTTCTGCAGATGATGATATGATTTCATGTTTGTTGTCTTTTTAGAATGTATGCAACATTTGTTGCCACAGTAGGGCGGCTACAGCACACAACAGCAACAGAAATCATCTTAGCGATCACTCCTAACATCGATCGATCGCGTTTAGTATGTGTGTGTCTTTGATTCATTTCTGAACTTTCTTCATAATAAATATAAAAAAATAAATATGAGCTGTTATTTCAATGTATGTTTGTACAATTGTTGCCTGCTATTGTTGTTGTTGATTTATATTTATTATTAAAGTGCAACAACAGCAGAGGAATAGTTTGTTGTTTTATTTTTTATTTTGATGTTGTTTAGTTTAGAGTATTACCCAGGTTACATTTCTTTCGATCGGAGTAGACTGCTTGGGGTCTGTTCGATTGTTTGCTGTCTGACTCTTTGTCTGTCTGATTCAGTTGCTGTGTCTACTTCTACTAAGTTTATTTTCTTTGCCTGTATAAAAGTGCTTTAGACGTAATACGTATGTTTGTACGAATGTGTATGTACGTTTGTGGCATTTAAGTAGTTACAAACATTCATTCGATAGTTATGATATTAATGTTGCTAGTTGTTCTGTTGCTGCTGCTCTCTTGTGTTTAACTAAACCGTGCCCAATTTCTGCTAAAATAAGAAATCGTTATGATACTAACAACAGCAACAACAACATCACAGAACAGCAAAAAGGCTGACAAACAAACAAAAAAAAAGATGGTCAAGATATAATACTCGTACTCGTACAAGTTAAAATACAACACGATTTGTTGGAAATTCTTTCTTGATTCTATAAGTTTACAGTGTGTTTGCTTGTTTCCTTGACTACTTTGCTGCCTAATCTAATTCATTGTACAAGTAATTCTTTGTATAAGAAATTTTTGGGCTTAAAAATGAAAGAGTTGCCAGTATTGTCTGCTCTTACATTATTGATTAATGTAATGGCAGGAATTAGGATCTTGGCTCCTTCTAGACAGAGTCATGGAATCATATATGTATTGTGATTATCTGAGGAATGAGTGAAAATATTTTCGCGTGTCCTAAAAATGTTTTTAGAGCTGTGCACAGGATCCATTTGATTTCGGATATAAATGATCCTTCTCGAGACTCTATAAGTATTGCCATTACAGAGGTTATCTAATGAATTTACTTGTAAAAATAAGATCAACTTACAAGTTATAAAAAGTTTACATTTTCGAAAGCAATATTCTGAATGTTAAATTTATCGCCGATAAAAAAGCCTTCTTAATCCTTCTTAATAAATGTTGGTGGACTATAATTATTCCTTATTAAAACGGAATTTCCCGTATTTCGTCATTTCATTCTATAAAAATAAACCAATGAATTTTTTTGAAGATTGTAATATGTATACAGTGGCTCTCAGCTTATTTCAACCAACTTGAATTAAAATATTTAACAGGCTATAACTTCTATGTAAAAACATCAGATATTTTTAAAATTTGTTTTATAGGCATCCTTTGATTTGTAGAATTGATCTAAAAGCAGGTCATATTAAGTTTTAGAGAGAAAAAAATATTTCTTTTAATTTAAATGTTTTTTTTATATAACTAATTAAAATAAACTGTGATTACTTTTGTACCTATATTTTTAGTTTTTAGCTTGTAAGTTTTTATAATTGTAACTTGGAAGAAGATATGCTATAAACCTTTATTTTAAAATTATACGCACTTTGTATTCTTAAATAAGCTGTGAGCCACTGTACATTAAGATCAAATTATATGGGAAATATATGTTAATAAAAATGTTCATCTTAATACTAATAAATACCCGTTTGATATTTGTACCCTGTTTCAAAAGGTACCAAAATAATGTTTTCTACTTATTCACCTCTTAAACGTTCGAATTTCAAAAAGGTACCAACATGTCTGAAAGTTTATTTATATCTGTATTGTTGTAGTTATCAGTAATATTCGACTTTGATACTTTTTTATTTTCTTAAATATTTTCAAAGATCTCTTCAGGTTTATAAAATCTTACCTAACCTCCCAAAAGTTATACTTCTTATTTGGTTTTGCAATACCTAACAAGTACTAAAGTACTAAATATTTTCGTATGTATATGTACCTAACTTGGAAAAGTTTTATAATATTTTACATTACATTTAATAATAATTTAAAAGTAACAAAGTCTTCTTTTTTAAATTGTTTAGTTTTGGTACGTTTTGTATTTCAGTTGGTATTTTAATAATATAAAAAAAAACTAATACTTTTTTAAAATAAACATTTTTTTTCATAGTTTCAAGCATTTAATTCAAACTTCCCATAAAAAAACGTTGTTAGCAATAATAAAAATTAAAATATTTCGTTGTTATGATCAAAATAATTTCCAATTCATTGTTAACCCTGATCTCAGTATCCAATTGCTGCTAACAATCTTAAAGCAACGAGGAGTAACTGCAATAACAAAAATGTAGCATCGTTGCTGCTTCCACAACATCAATATAATCACATCTGGCATTATTTTCAGTATGGTCTGCATCTTCATCTTTTTTTAGTTTTTGTCTATAAAAAGTTCTGTTGTGTGTGTTGTTTTACAGTCTTCTTCACTCTTGTTGCATGTTTATCATGCTGCAAATTCGCAGAATTCTAAATTCAAACGAATGCAACTAAGTTGTTGCTGTTGTTGTTGTTACGGCAGATATTGCTGGTGGTATATATGTATGTAGGTATGTTTGTAAAGTTGGTTGGCTGGCTTGGTAGTTGTACATAGTTGGTTGGTTGTTTTTGTTGTTGCAAGTTGCTGTTCTTGTTGTTGGTTGTTGGATATATTAAATTAAAAACTTTCGTAGTTTAAAGTAATTCTGCATATTGCCATAAGTCATGACTATCGTTTTTTTCTGCTTATTTTTTTATGAAATTATTGTTGTTGGCTGCCGTATGAACAAAAAAAAAAAAAAAAAAACAGCAACAACTGAAAAAGAAACCTGCAACAGAAAAAATCTATTGAAAGGGTTTTCATTGTTGGCAGTTGTAAACAATTTATAAGATCAACATGCTCGATTATGTTTTACATTCGTTGTATTATAGTCGCTCGCTACGTATTCGTATTCGCAGTATCTCGCTTTAGACACCAAAAACAACAACTACGTAAGACACTACAACAAAAAGTACCCAAAAATTGCAAAAAAGTGAACAGAGTTACTTGTTCTCAGTTTTGTTGTAGATAATTTGTTGAAATGAAATTACAATATTCTTATTATTGCTGCTGCTGTTATTGCAATTGCTGCAGCTCTTGCTAAAATTGCTGCTGCTGTTGGTTGCGGTTTACAGTTTTATATTGTACATTTAGCATCAATAGCATTTTCCATTTAATATCCCGCAGTTACTTTTGTCTGTTTTTGGGAGTCAACCAAACAACAATAACAATCTACAAACAACAGAAAAATAACCAAAATTAGAATGAAATTTAAATTTGATAAATAAAGTAAATATTATACATAATTACAATGAATGTCGGAAATAGTCAACATAATTGGGCCTTAGAATATCTAAGTGTAAGACGAATCACAAATACATAACAATGATTCCGGAACACAATTGGGACGAACGTCAAACTTCGCCCAACACGACCAATTAGTCGGTGACAATTCGCTGGCTAAATTCGTCGTATGAAGCAAAATAACGCCGAAAAATAACATTTTTTTTTTTATAATTTAATGTTTTCGTTTTCGTATAACAGCTGATAGATAGTGTGACCATATTTAAAAAATATATATAAAAAACTAAACATTAACAAAAACACAGATAAAAACAATTTTGTATATTAATATATATTTTAAATTAAATAAAGTAAAAAATAAAACAATAATTTAATTTAAATTTTAATAATTTAAAATTTAACATTAATTGCAAAGACATTAAAAACTAAAACGAAACATGGTCGTTCACCCGACGCCATTATTGTGTTTTTTCGTTCATAAACACAAATGTGTTTTATTTTTGGCAACGAATATTCGCCACCAAAAATTCGTTGTTCGTTCCAATTGTGTTTCCAGCATTACTTATCCACCAGAGCTTTGAGACTAAATTCACACCAAGAAAGTCTTTCCATTTGTATGTGGTTGAGTGGTCATCATGTTAAAAAATCGGATTAATGTCTATAACTATGAGAAAGTTACCTATTATTTCAAACGGTGTTAAGATAGCTTCAGTCATTTGTGCAGTTTAGAGAATATTTCAGAGTCCGTCGAAATTCTCCCTGCATCAACAAATACTAATAATTGAATTGATTGGTTATAAATAAACGAATATTAAGTAGGCAATAGATGTTTATCACTTCAAAGTTCATAAATGAGAAGCTCAGCCAAGCTCAGCGAAGACATTTACCTGCTATTTTCAAGGATATCGAAGTCGACAGGATACAAATTTTAGCAGTGAATTTCCCGAAAATATAAAATATCAAGATTGCAGGCCGTGTCAAATAGTCCAAAAATATGAGTAGTTCTTTCTAGACAACTCTAATCAAAATATCTCAGAGGTAAAATAGAGGTAAAGAGATTTTCAGCAAGAACTTTGTTTTTCCAACGGGGAAATATTGGAATATACATTAACAATGTGGTCTGAAGGTTACGGTAAATGGATTACGTTATCGAGAGAAGTAAACATGTTTTATGTTGATATTAATATCACTGATATGTTATTTCAACAGGACATTGGCACATGTCACACAGCCACAGAAACAATTAATTTATTACAAACAAATTTTCAAATCACGTAATTGCACGAAATTCTGCGGCACTCGATTATTTTTTGGGGAATTATTTTAAAGAAATAACTTACAGAGCCAACCTAAACGATTATAGCCTTAAAATTAAAAATCCGAGACGTGATTAACGAAATAGAAACTGTCATTTTCCCAAATGTCGTGGTGGATATTTGTCCGATAATATTTTTCATGAATGTCAAACCTTAATATTTTCAACATAATAAACATTTTTTTATGATTTTCTTATAAATTTGTTGTTTAATATTTTTGAAAGCCGCTTTATACATACGAGTACATCTCTATTTGTACATCCCAGCATACCATTCTAGGAGCGCTCCGAAAAAGGAGTCAGAAAAGAGTCCAACAAAAGAGCATTTTCGGAGCGCTCCGAAAAAAAGAGTCAGAAGAGAGTCCCACAAAAGAGCATTTTCGGAGCGAAAGAAAAATTTGCTTGTTACTGTTCTGAGTTGGCACGCAGTATGACTCAGAAATTCCACTTAATTATGTGTACCAAAGCTTTATTGTCCTGTTATTTGTGCTTTGAACAAAAAAAAAAAAAAACATAGCTGTACCACACAAGAATGATAAAAACAAGATTACACAGAGCCCAAAAAAACCTCATAAAAGACTCTTTACTGACATTATCTAAGAGCTCTTTCTGACGGACCATTTTCGAATGTAATGACCCTCTTTTCTGAAGGTTTTCGGAGCAATTATGATTGTTTTTTGGGCTCATAAAGAGAGTTAACGCTCCGAAAAAGGTGTCAGAAAAGACTCTTTTCGGACTCATATGGCTTGCTGGGATGTTATATATTCGAAAATCAGTTTTTTCTGATAGTATCTACGAATTTGACTCTCACAAAGTAGGAAATCTTTAAAACGTACTACCGGCCTTGGCCCTTTTGTAAAGTATTATTAAATTTAAAAGTTACTTCGATTTTCCAGATTTCCAGGTTGTCGTATGTTTTATACATTTTATTTTATCTCGCGAAAAAATATATCAAGAATCAAAATTAACATTTAACAAATTGCCAGTATTTTTACAATAAATTAAAATATATTTTTTAAGATAATTAAAAAAAAAACACTCTAACCTGTTTAATGTAAATTTTAATAATACATTTAAACACTAATGCATTTTCAAACATATGTATATATGTATTAGCTTAAAATATATGTATACATACATACGTATGTTAATATTTATGTAAATATGTACTGTATAAACATACATATGTATGTATGTACAATTGCATATGTATTAAGTAAGTGTGCACATGTGTATGTTTGTACATATTTAGTTTATTATTGCAATTTGTTTGGTGACAACAACAACAACCACAATCATAATAAGAGCAATTGCAGTAGCTGCAACAACAACTACGGCAACAGAAACAGCAGGAACGGCAATAGTATTAACAACAACAACAACCACAACAACATTTTGGCTTCTGCTGATTGTTTGCAGTTGATAATAACAAATGAAATAGACAAACTCATCGTTATAATTAGAATTTATTTTTAATGAAATTAAATTGCCAATTGTTTTAACTAAATGTGTGTTTATGCTTGTAAGTATGTATGTATGTATCTATCTATGTTCACGACTAGACCCAGTGGGGAAAAGATGCTGTAAAGAGGCCTTCTATAAGGCCTTATTTTGCAATCACAAGAACTTATAGCCACATTGCAAAATCGTTTCAATTTTACACGGTGTGTCATTGGCAAACAAGGCCTTGCCTAGCAGCTACTGGTTACATGTCTGACAGAAGGTCTACTTGAGATTGCAAGGTCTACCCAGTAATGCCACATAGAAGGCGTAGTTACAGGTCTGCTAAATTAATAATTTCATTGACGAAAGTAAAGAAAGGGTCTTCAATTAATTTTAGATTAAAAAAATTTTTAATTAATTTTAATTTTAAATTTAAATTAAATTAAATTAATTTACGCTTCACGCGTACTTTACACCACAAAATTTCATAAAAGTGTAAATTTATAGACGCTCTCTTTATTAATTTTTATTACACATATAAAAAACTGATTAAAATAATGTTTGTTGTTGTAGTGACAGCAACAAAAAAATCAGCATGGACAACAACCTGCCAATATAGTCACTTTCATATAAACGTGTGTATTTTATTTTTGACATATTGTAGTCGGTAGCCTGCTGTCTCGAATGTGTTTAATGCTATACAGGAATAATTGCAAAACCATTCGTGTTTGCTATAGAAATCATAATTTGTTGACATTTTTTTGAAATGCAATTTTAAATTTGTATGAAACGCCTTCTAAAAGAAGGCATAATGGAATGAGGATCGAATCTTTTAGAATATCTAAACAGGTTTTCTATAAGGCCTACAAATGGACGTACATACTTGCAATTTTTCCCGCTGGGGTTATAATACACAAATATACAAACAAATCTATTATACATACATATGTATATGCATGTACTATGTGCACATGTGCATATGTGTTATTTGCATAACATATTCGTGTTAGTGTGTTGGTTTGTTTTCAAGTTTATTAATTAATTTAATTACAAATTGTTGAATTTATTTATAATTGCTTTTTGTTGCATACATACATACATACATAAGTATGTAAAATTATAATACATTAATATTAATATTATAACTGCTGTTGTTGTTGTTGTTGCTGTTATTATGCACTTTAACAACAATATGCTGGGCAACAATCGCTAATCAATTCAATTTTAGTAAATTGAAAAAACAACAACAACAACAACAAATATCTACATATTTATTAAAATTATGAAAATTAGTATTTTAGAGCAAATTGAAAAATGATTATTATTTAATGCTTAAATTTGAATTATTATTAATTTTAATATGCATGTACATACATACATACATACACATTAATACAATTTGGTGTAAGTGAGAAATTGAATGTATTTTTTATGTAAAGTTATTAATAAAAATATTATACAAAGAATTTATATGAAAATCATCATGAGATTTTTATTGTAGAAAGAAAGAGTAAGGTTTTACAATTATCAATCCAAAATTATATATATCGAACAAATGTCCACCACAACCAATCACATTTTGGTGAAAAATGGCGGGTCTATTCATTAACACAACCTGGATTTAAAGTTATCTTTAATATAGCCCTACAAAACATAATGCAGTGGTTATAATTGTACAATCGTTATAGCCAGTTAACAGCTGAATTTCATGAAATTATGCAATGGGAAATTTTTTTTTTTCAATTCATGATTTTTTTTTTTAAAGAGAAGTATATGATTGCGTTACTTTCTTTGGAAAGGGGATAGTTGAAGAAGTAAAGGTGGTGAAAGAAGAAAGCTTTTTTTATATCACAACTCTGCAATTGCGCATTATGTTTGTTTTTAGTGCAGAATTGCAGCGCCTCTGGTGGTGAGTAGGCGCACAAATGTTAAAGCTTGATTTTATAGCCTTTATTTAATTATTTTACTTCGATGGCGTTTCAATGCTATACCACTGAAGGAGGGCGCTGTGATAAATATTAGTTATGATAGATAGAAGAAAATTAATAATTATCAGAAACTGATGTTGTTTGAGTGGCAGCGGTGGGAATCGAACCCGGGCTACAAATACCAACTCATGCTTAATAATCAAATGCGCTAACAAATTAAGCTACAGCACTCTATATAGTGACATGTTCATGCAAAGACTTTTCAATGGGACAATTTACCTTGCATACGTATCCAGCCATATGACAATGGACGTCGTTTGAAAAATTAATTTTTCAAAAAAACCAATGAGTTGTTCGTAAATGAATTTTTAATATTCTAATGCGATTAAATTAAATTAATTTACTACTAAAATGTCAACAACTAAAATTTAAAAACTATCATGTTATTCCAATTTTCCCCAGTTGAAAAAGAAATATCTTGTTGAAAAATTACCCAGATACCCAGCACCTTACAAGAGAAGCCTTAAGGTAAGACGTAACCACTAAGTAAAATATATTTAAATTCTTTTATTTATTTCATAAAACTTATTTTATTTAGGACAAATTCAGCTTTATTTTATTTGATGCTGTTTGATCTTACAAAACACTTGTAAGATTAAAAAGCATAAAACAAATGGGGGCTAAAAAATGTTTTTTTTTTAAACATCAGATCAGATTGATAAACTAAGATTATGTGAAGTTATGATTTAGGGACTGGTCCTTATTTATATACTGGATAGTAGGGAACCAAAGCAGAAGTTATTGGTAGGAAAGACACTATGACAGGCTACAGCACCGACACAAATGAACTTGCTCTGTTTTTAATATTAATTTACCAAATTATATAAAGTTCCAAACACTTATATTAGTTTGTTAGGCAATTTGTTGAAGTTTTCTTTTAAAATTGGTTTAAACATTGTCAACTGCTAAGTTTTTGAGACAATTCAATAAGTCTTAAGTGGTTTGTTTCAAACATAAAATTTACTCTACTTCAACTTATCGTTTGTAAATTCTTTTTTTTTTTTACCGATATTATCGAATTGTATTGTAAGAGTTCTACACCAATATCGAATAATTCTTTAGAAAAAAACCCAACAATCTCCAAAACTTTCCAATTTCTTATGTTCAAAACCAATTCTATTCACTTCAAATTTATTAATGTCCATATCGAGCATGGAGACAAATAATAAAATAAGTTGCATTATTTGCTATAATGTTCAGTATCATAATATTGTAGCCATAAATTTAACACATGTTTGGTTATCTTGGGAAGATTTTCTTCAGTTTCTAATATTATTGTTTAAATTGTGTTCGATTATGAGCCTCATATTATGTTTAGCGTATATGGCTGTTGTCAAATTATGTATATTATGGTAAAATGTGTCATTATAAATGATCCTACTAAACTATAATTGAAACACTATCCAATGATATTGTGGTTTAACGATCAGATCAAATTAAAATTATAATATGATTTTGCTAACTATGTTATGATCTATGTCAACTATAATATGATCATGTAAAATATGATAGCTGATATTATTATGCTATAATTGTAGCACAAGCATATTATGATTAAGCCCAACCAAAAATTCTCCAAATAAAATAAATAAAAAATATATAATTAATATCACCACTACACCACCATAATATAATTCCGTACGACATATACATATGTACATTTATTTCTACATACATATAAAATGATAAAATTGAGCTTAGTTCTGTTATATCTAGTTGGTAAATTTGCTCAAAGTTTTAAATTGTTTTTAGTCAAAACAACTTATTTTTTTTTAAATACAAAGTGCATTTCTACTTTAAATTTTTCTAGAAAATGTAAATTTAAAATTTATAATAATTAGCCGAGAGAAAGTGCATTTAAAATGGCCGACAATTAGTTAAAATTTCGAAAAAAAAACCTTTTGTTTTTACCTGCAATAAAGTCTGGCTGATCATTAAGGTTGCTAGTGGCTGATACATTAAAATCGACATGCAATATTTTGTCAAATAATTAATATAAAAAATCACTGAATAGAACAATCGAACAATAATAATTGCCGGAAAATAATGTATGGGAGACACTAGGTGATGTCTTTCCAATGACAATTGCGACGCGAACATGACAAATTTCGTGCAAATAATTATTGTAAAAATTTTGAAATGCTCGTACTTGTACAATTGTTATTGTTATGTTTATACTTATACTTATTATAACTATTATTAATAATATTTTTTTGTTTACCATTTACCATTAAATTAAGTTGGAAAGGGGAATTTTATTTTCAAATGTCATTTGACATAAATATTTTTCAATGTTTGAAAATGGGAGGTATTAATTGCTTCGATTCTATTTATTAAGCTCAAAAATCTATAGATTTAAAAATTGTAATTAAAACTTAAAATATTTTGAAAAGAAAGCACCCATAATGTTTAAAAAAAAAATAAAAAAATCTAGAAATGGGAATTTTTGGAATATTTTTTTTTTACAGAAAAAATTGTATATATTTTGTCTTATTCATATTTAACTATGTATGTAATAGGAAAATTTTAAACAAATCGGTCATCAATTTTGCACGATAAATATAAAGAAACCAGCCTCAGATAGGGTGAAACTTTGAGTGTAATTCGTGTATTTTATAGGAATGATGAAGAATTAGTCTTTTAACATATTTTTTAGTTCTGAGGTGCCCAACTTCGAACCTTTTGCGCCGCTCTTGAAAGGCCTAATTATTGTCAAATTTCATCAACCAGTTGAAATGAAAGATTTCTTTCCAAAATATTATGGTTTTGTGCCACTGTGCACAATTGTGTTGTCTAATGTTAAAGTCGAATTCAGATTTCTGGCAAAGAAAATAGGGTTTTACTAGATTATAAATGTAGAATGTTCTAAAGAAACGAAAATTAAATTCTTGTAAACTTGCAAGTTTTACCACAAATTAAAACTAAATTGAAATTAATTCTTTGATTTCAAAAAATTATGTTTTTTTTTTTTAAAATTAATTTACTAAATGTTTGGAGAATTATTTAAAGTGCAATATACAACTAATACCAGCTCTGTCTCATTTCAACCCAAGTACTTATTACATGTTTTTGTTTTTCATTTTATAACAATGTAAAGCATCAATTACAACGGAAACGGATATGAGTTCCATATTAATTTTGTTATTCTGACATTGTTTAAAAAATAATGATATTAATATTAAAAAAAATGAAAATAGTTAAAACAAACTTTTAATTATGCCACACACTAATTGACATTGTATTTGCTATTGAATGAAACATAAATACAATTTATTAGTTTTAAAAAATGTTTCAATTTTAAATTATGCATTTTAGCTGAGTAGTTTTTAATTCAATAAAAATTGGTTTAAATTGGTTTCTGAAAATAAATTTTGTATTATTTACTAGAAATCAAAAAGTACCAATTGGAGATTTTGAAAAAAAACCACGGCCGAGAAGGATTGTTTTAAAGTTTCTTAGCATAGACGTGCTGCACTTCATTACAACATTTCTTATTTATATAAGCAGACTTGTAAGAAATTACTTAGATGCTCCATCCATTTGAAAACTTGACTAAAAGAATTCAGGCGTAATTATCCACTATTTAAATATAACTACGTACATATGTATGTATGTATAACGTAGGGCAATAACAAATTTACTTAGTCTCGGGTCACACATTTCCACTTTTTGCTGCTCAACTTTTGGTATTTAGCACGGAGCAACATTTCTTTTCATTCTATGCATCGTTGTGTAAAATTGTGTGAACATTAAGGCAACTTTAAAAGAGAATTAAAAAGAAGTTGAGCAGCAAAAGTGGAAGTGTGTGACCCGTGACTTACAAGCAATTTATATAACACTCTAATTTACTTCAAATTGATATTTTCCATTTAAACTCCATTTGTTTTAAATTTGTATTTAATTTCTAATCAAATTTTCCAAACCACCAGCTAGTGGTTTTTATTTATTTTTATATTATAGCTGAACTTAGTATATTGTATCATGTTTAATACTCTACTCTAGTCAATGTCTATGACTCTGTATTTGATTCGAATCATACGAGTGGTGTTTTGTAATAAATTAACTGCAATTACAAAATTAGGCAATTAGTGTAATTACAAGCATTTGTACAAATACTCACCATTAAGATTAATATATACATATACATATATACTCATATATATATATGTACATATACCTAATATAAAAATGAATGAAAGTGTCCCATCGAATGTGATACGTTACGGCTGGCTATTGATTATAAAACCAATATTTCCTAATAACAACATTTGTATGTATGTATATGTACGAGTATGTATGTATATGATTTCCACTGTTTGAAATGAATTTGAGTTAATGTTATTCAAGATTTTTACTTTCGATACACACTTCAAATAGATCAATGTGCATTAATTTTTAATTAATTAATTAGTTTTCTTCCGCCAACTAGAATATTGAAATGCAAATAGTGTGTAAATGTTAACATATACATACATACATACATATGTTTCTTTGTTTGTTTATAGTATATAAATGTCAAATGTCAATATCAAGATGCAAATATAAATTAACTTATTAAATAACTAAAAGTTCTTCAACAAAAGAAATTGAACAAATTTTTATATAATCCAGTTGATATTCTTTAAATATTGATTATATTGATATATTTGGACTCAGTTATTATTGAATAATAAGCAAATATAAGCTTAAGTTTCTTCAGATAAAATTTTGTTTGAATACGACACAACTTTTCCAAATATTCTCAACATCAAATTTGATATAAGAAAATATGTAATTAAAAAATATTGAAATATAAATAGTTAATGTTAAAAGCTGCGTTTTAGGTAAACTTAAAAGACTATTAACTGAAAAATAGATGTTAATAGATGTTAGATGTTTTTATACCCTACATCACCATAGTGGTGGTTTGTGCTGATGTTTGTAACGCCTAGAAATATTGGTCCAACACCCACCTTAAAGTATACCGATCGATTCAGAATCACTTTCTAAGTCGATTTAACGATGTCCGTTCGTCCGTCTGGCTGGCTGGCTGTCCATGTAAAGTTTGTGCGCAGAGTTTTCAAGATATTTCGATAAAATTTGGTACGTGAAATTTTTTCGGCCCAAGGATTGAAACTGATGGAAATCGGTCCATTATTTCACCTGGCCCCCATACAAATATCCTTCCAAAATTGGGGTTTACCGATCATAAATGTTTGAATTATGCAAGTATCCAAAGAAATTTCATCACAAATGAGTGGTAAATGAAGCCAAATCACATCTACAAATGTCCATAATTACTAGTAGCTCCCATATAAGGCCCACTTCCGAAAATCACTTTAAAGAGCATAACTCTCTCAAAAATTTTGGTATCCAAATAATATTGAATGCAAATATATTTCATATGTATACGAATAATACGTTACAATTTTATTATGATCGGTCCATATAAGGCCCACTTTCGAAATTTACTTTAACGATCATAAATTTCTTAAAAATGTTGATATCCAAATAAATTTGACACAAATGAATTTCTTATATACAGAAATAATGACACCGAATTTTATAATAGTCGGTCCATAATTAGTCGAAACTCCCATATAAGACCCTCTCCGTAATTCAATATAAGCTTAATAAATCTTTTAAAAGCATTTATATCGTTTAACACATATAATATTTATATTCACATACATCATGACACTAAATTTTTTGATGATCGGCCCACAATAGGTTATATGCCCATTTCTGAAAATGGGTGTAGGGTATTATATTGTCGGGCTTAGTCGGTTAATCCTTTCTTACTTGTCTAATTTTGAATTTCAAATGTAGACAGACGCAAAAACAAATTCCTACGAATAATCACAATTGCCCGCTGGTATATAAAAATATCCATAAAGACTTAAACGTGCCTTTGGTAAAAACTGAGATCCAAAAACGAAAATGCAGAAACAACATTTAAAAAAGCTTGAAGTACACCCAAACCCACTAGCCCGCAATATATTAAATAATAATGGCGACATTCGACTAAGAAGAAGGGATATAGCGGATCTGAGCCGAAGACAAGAAGAATGCCAACTTAATAAATAAAATAAATAATTTTCAAACAATTTTGGTCCGGCAGTGGCTGGACTAATAATTGAAATTTTTTAGACATAAGATTTGAAAAATTTATTGTTTGTTCGTTTTTAATGAAGATACAATAAATAAAGTACAAACAAATTTTTTTTTGCCTCATTTTCACAATTTCCAATAGGCTTGACATAATACTGAATGAATATGAATGAGAAATGCTGATTTCATAGGCGAAAGCATATATATAGGCTTAGAAGTTTGACGTAAAAGGTCGTTTGAAAAAAAGAATTAGAGTGTTAGAAGTAACTGTTGCGTCACCCCTGAATTATTATTAAGATAATATCTACAATAGCTCGTATAGTACGATGTCTGGGAAAGCTCAATATAAATCAAGGAAATTTATTACCAACACCTATCGATGTCCTTGGAAATATCTACTTTCGACAGCTATTATCTAATTATCCATTAGAGCGTCACCTATTAAAGCCATACTAGTGGTTGCTTATTAAAGATGATAATTTACCATGCTCTCCATAACTTTGGAAAGTGAAGAACAAACTAATTTTAATTTAGTTAGTTTTCTAGGAATGGAGAAAATTAGAAAATCTTTCAAAAATATTTATGAATAATAATAAAGAATACATACATACATATTGTAAACGTAGGTAAATTTCGTTCTAACTCACAACACGTAAAATAGAAATATGATAATTCTCGTATTCTATTTCTCAAAAAAACGGTGAGTTAAATAGATGATGTTTACAGAGTGTTCATGGACAATGAAGATTGCTGATGACGCCTTTGGCAGGGTAGAAAATACATACCAATTTGCCAATTGTTCCAGTACTTTACAATAGTATTCTTGATTATTCGAACTATTAGCCTGAATAAAAAACTTTTCTCTTAATTTATATATTCATACTTTTTTAGAATCTATTCCTTTAAATAACTGATATTTCCTACATCTTACCATACACCGTTAACTAATTAGTGTAAAATAATCAAAGATTGTAATTTATCTGATGTTATACACACTTCACTTGCATTTATTCAATACATACATACATTAAAGGAATCGCATTAAATTTTGTTTTGTTTTTCGTTTGTTTGTTTGTCTGTTTGTTTGTTTGTTGTGTATTAATTCTTTTATTTTGAATAAAATCCATGTAGTATATGTGGATTTAATGTTGATAGGATCATATGTTGCATGACTAGAAAAGAAATAAACTTAAGTTTATATGAATGTGGCATAGGTATGTATTATTAATATTTTTATATTTGTGTACGTTCATACTCCTACATTATCCATTGACCATACAAGCATATTTATTTATTAAATCTTTGTACATTTTTTTTTTTTGTGTAGATACATATTTTCATATTTTCATAAATATTTGAATGTTTGTATGTAGATTTAATCATTATTCAAATTTGAATACATTTATAGGAATAGTGGTTGTTGTTGTTGTTGTTGCTGGCAGATATAAAGACACATATGCAGGGTATACATAAATTAACGTTAGCAGTTGCCAACCATAAGATTGAGATAAAAGTATAAATTCATAAAAATTTTCAAAATTTTTTTTATAAATAAACTTGGTATAAATCTATGGTACGACTGATAATTCATGACTTTTCCTCTGTTTTTTCTTTCCATTTTGGATTGGTGCTTTTATACATTCATTATTTTCTTAAGTTTTCTCTAGTACATTTTAGTAAATGAAAGAACTCATTTAAGTAACTGCCTGTTATCCATTAGACATCTATTTGAACCAATTATATTTTGTTATTTTGAATAAATATACATACATACATACTCGTTAATATACAAAGGTATTGTATATTCATACTTGTATACAAATGTATGCAAATACATACATATGTGTTTACTAAATGCATATACTTGATTTAACATGGTTTTCTTTGTTGTACACATATGAGTGTATGTATGTGTGTATATTTAAACTTTTATATTTATAGTTTTATTCAACATTTATTAAGCCATGCTACGAGTGAGTGAGTAGAGAAGTATTTCTATTGTTTTAAAATGTTTTATTTAGATTTTTATGGTTTTTCAATAATTTATTTGTGGTTGGCATGAGTGCGTGTTAGCGTGTTTTTTCTCTACTCTATTTCTTCTTCTCCTTCTGCGACGACTACATACAGTAAATAGTTGATTATGTGTTGTTGTTTTAGGGTTGGTTAATTTTTTGTTGTACCTATTGTGCTGTATTTGTATTTGCTGTTGTTGTTGTTATCAATTCAAGAGAAACCATTAAGATGTGCATTGACAAAAACTCACATTCAAAAATAAACCTCATCAATGGTGGCAGTTTGTATTTATATTGAAAACAAAATAGAAATACTATTATACTGACCAATAGTTGGCACCACAAATCATTTGTTTTGTTTCTTGTTTTTTTTTAGGAATGTCTGCCTATTCATAATAAGAAATGGCAAAAAAAAAAAAAAAGACGATAATTCGTAATGACCACACACATGCACTAACGTAAAATCGTTCACTCTCATACAAAATGCTATAATTTATTTAAATATATTATAAAGTAACTCGTTTAAGTATTAATATGCTATTAATAGAACTAAACATATTAATATAATATAATAAATATTTGATTTTGATTTTATATTAATTTCCTATTCTATGATTGATATTGGAGAAAAGCGAAGCGAAAACTAAGGCGTATTCAAGAGCATTATTGAATTAAAGCAAAAGTTTAAACATTTAAACATATTTTTTTTTTCTTTTCTTAAATGAGCTCGATCCATAATCACTTTTTCAAAAAAAAAAAAAGTTTTATGTAATTAAAGGTGCTACCGTTACACCTAATACTCTTTCAGCTTGACTAGCGTTGCAATCAATAGGGGAGAGGGGGGCACCTTTGAACACTTTTTGCTTTCAAGCCACATACAAATTTATATTTTTGAATAAATAAACTTCAGTTTAAGTCTACAAGTAACTTATTTTTAATTCGATTTATATATATTTTTTTTTTTTTTAAATGGATGAGCAAGCAAATTTGAGCAAGGATAACTGTGATTTTATTGAAATAAAACGACAATACTGCAGTTATGATTGTGTTAAGGAACGGTTGCGCCAAAATTTAGATAGTTTAAACCTCAACGGCGATGTTTCGTCTGACACAAGAGAAGTATTGTCGTGTATATCAAATGCAGTAAGATGTGCTACAATAGAGTCAAGAAGAAAAAAACTAACTAAATATGAAATAACTCCATGGATCAATGGAAATCTGCAAAAGCTCATCGAATACAAAAACACATTGCTCAAAACTAGAAGAAAGAGAAGAAACCCTGACACAGAGTCCAAGTTAAAAAGAAGCAGCTGAATAATTAAATACGCATGCAAGGAATCACTAAAAAACTACTATGAGGACAATTTAAGAGAATTCAAGCTACAGCCGAAAAAATGTTGGAAATTTCTGAATAAGATAATTGGAAAAAATGTTAAATCAGAGATATTGTTGAAAAATGAGGAAGGCGAGCACATTATAAGTGATGCGATAAAAGCAGAGGCTCTTAATAAATATTTCTTGGATTCGGTTTCGGACCTCAGGCGGCAAATTGAAGTATATCAAAACGAGAACTGTAATTCACTTCGAACACTTCAATATCACAACCGTACGTTCAAATTCAAAAATACAACAACAGAAGAAATGTATGATATAATAACAAAGTTTGAGAAGAGCAAGAGTGCTGGAAGTGATGACATATTGCCAATAGTTTTCATTGAATGCGTTGAAGAATTGAGTCCATGTTTCGTAAACATTTTTAATAACATTATAAACACTTCTATATATCCTGATTCTTTAAAAAATCACAAAATTGTTCCTATACCAAAGGTACCAAATGCAAACTTGTGTCAACAATACAGACCTATAGCTTTACTGTCTACTCTTGACAAAATATACGAAAATATATTATTCACACAGCTATCCACGTACTTGGATGATAATAATATGTTGAATGAAAATCAATACGGATTTAAAAAAGGCTGTGGTACCGAGGAAGCAGTAATCAATGTCGTGAATTATGTGTGCGATGGACTAGACAGAGGGTTTTCTGGTGTTGGAGGTATTTTTTACGATTTTTCAAAAGCATTTGATCTTATAGACCATGTCATTTTATGTGAAAAATTACCTTTTTATGGTATTCGTGGCCAAGAGTTGGAACTATTTAAGAGCTACCTCGAAAACAGAAAACAATATGTTAAAATAAATACAAGTCAAAGTTCAATACAAGATGTTGTGTATTGTGTGCCTCAAGGTAGTGTTTTGGGACCGTTGTTATTCAAATTATACCTTAATGATATCAACAACCTTGGACTTACCGGGAGAATATTTTTGTACGCTGATGACCTATGTTTATTATACCCATATAAGAATGAACTAGTACTAAAAACATATGCCGAAAGAGATGCGATGTTTATATCTGAATACGCACGACTTAACAAACTGGTACTGAATGCTACTAAAACAAATTTCATTCGGTTTAAAGCGCAGTCAAATCGTATTGAACAAAATTGTGTAATTTTTGTTGATGGAAAAGAACTGGAAGAGGTTTCTGTCATTAAATACTTTGACATCCATATACAGAACAACCTATCCTGGAAGTCGCATATAGATCAACTAAAACGTAAATTATCATCGGCCATTGGATATTTATATAAGATGAGAAACAAACTTGATAGACATACAAAGCTGCTTATCTATCAATCTTTAATTCAAAGCGATCTTAATTACCTTGTACTTATATATGGACATAAAAGGAACTCCGATATAAAATCTTTGCAAGTATTCCAAAATAAGGCATTGAAGCTGATATATATATAACCTTCCCAGATCATACCCTACTTTAGACTTATATAAAAACATTGCTAAAGGCATTATGCCTATTTTCGGCCTTCATAGATTGCAGTTACTAATTTATGTTTATAAAGTATTGCATAACATAGGATATCACAGTATCCGATTGGAAACCGGTCATAATAATTTCAAGATAAGACACCGTACTGATCTCAGTGTAGTAAGATGTCACTTAGAAACTACAAAACAGCGAATTCAATACTTGGGTAGTGTGGAATATAACAAATTACCACAATTTCTTAAAGAGGCTGAAACAATCTCAATTAATAAAAAGAGATTAAAAGAATATTTATATGAAAATTTGGAAATGCTTCTGCTATAAATGCCATTAAGTTAGAATGATCTCATTTTTTATATAATTTAATTCAAAATCAATGAATATGTAAAAAATTTGTAAAAATAGTTGCTAGCTTGCCTCTATAATGTCCTAGTGGCGCTGAGGCATATACTTTTAATATAAAATAAATATCTTGAATAAAAAAAAAGTCATTGTGTTCAAATGTGCCCTCCATACGGGGTAGCTTTGGACTAGGCTGGGGCAGCTTTGAACGGCAATTTTTATAAACAGTTATATTTTTTATATATATAATATATTCGATTTATTTATTAAGAAAAACATAAACATTAACAAATAAAAAAAATTCAGATCAAAAATAAATTAATATTATTAAGACAGAAAAGGCCTTGCGATTTCAGGTGACATTACATTTCCTTTAAAGCATCATGATCAGCATTGGATTCGTCATTTTCAGAAAATAAGAGAGAACCAACAATGTTTAGTACTTCGGTTGATAAATTAACATGTTCAAAGGTGCCCCCTTTTTCTTTGTTCAAACCTGAACTGGTTTGCCATTTCAAGGAAATTTATAATAAATATTTTTTTTTTTACATAAATATCAAATAACTTACCTTAATTTTGTTTGAAATGAATTTTGGACTGCAATAAATTTCTTTCACGAAAGAAAATGATCACTGAATACTTCTTACACTCTTACAAAAAAAAAAAATAAAACAATTTACAATGGCACTGCGAAAATTTGTTTACACAACTACATCCGGTCGACGACTGAAAAAACTAGCAAAAATTGTTGACGTTGCTAGAAAACAAGGTTGTCATGTGAAAAACTCGGTTAAGGATCGGAAAAAATGTTAAACTGAGATTTTATCAACATTGTTCAAAGGTGCCCCGTGTTCAAATGTGCCCCCCTCTCCCCTACCATTACAGTAAAAACAGAAACTGCCGTAGTTTAGCTGTAGCCTACCGTTACCGAAAGAAGCGAACATGCTGTTACCTCTAAAATACAGTAACCGTTTTTCTATACATTTTTGTTTTTTCAAAAATTGAGTTTATTGAAAAAAAATACCGATTTTGTCAACTTAGTTTTAACTATGGCATCCATTCGAATAATGTTCGTTCGAATAATCAATTAATTTCTTATGAATATGTAATTTAAAATTTGCTGTTATGGAATAACGAATAATTTTAATAATTTTATGTAGAATAATCGAATAGAACGAACACAAATAATTGTTTAAATTTATAATATTTTTTAAAATTCGAAATATTTTAAATCCGAAATATTTTAAATCGCAGAAGTTTCAAATAAAATATTGCAAATTATTTATTTTTAACAATAACATTATATTGTTTCTGAAATTCGACACGAAAGTTAGGAAAGCTTATTAGTAAAATAAAAGCTCATTAATAATCTACTTGCCACATTTACTCTAAATTTAATATTTTGTTTGTTTTTTTAAGAAACCATTTGTGAAGTCTATTTTATATGATAATCACAATCAAATACCGTTATTTAACTGATAACGTAAAATTTCCTTTTGTTCCCGGAAACTCCAAAAACGTAACATAATTAAAAATTAGCTATCTCACACAAACAAAAACTTCCTTTTAGGAGCTGCAAAAATATTTTTCAAAATCAAACAGTTATTAGTTTGAAAATCATGAATAAAATTACAGAGAACAAAAATTTTTAAGATTTATCTACAATTCCATTTCAGCAACAACAATAAGCTGTAGTTAACAATTTTTTTTGTGGCTGCATACATACTCGTATTTTTCTCTTATTCAAATCATGTTGTTGCTGTTGTCGGTTGCAGCAGTTCTTGGCCAATTTTGTATTGAAACTTAATACGCCAGAAAGTCTCATGATTGTCCAATAACAACATTTACAATTGTACACGCAAATTATTTTTGGAGCGTAAGCATGATTACAGAAGAACAAAACGATTTTCATTCTTTTATTTGTGTTAAAAAGTATATTGTCGTACATAAAACCCATATTCAATTCACAATTAGGAAGATTTTTCTTCCTTTTTTTTTTGTATGTTTATAAATTAGCACTGAGAGAAAATTACTGGTTTAAATGTTCATCCAAAAATTTAGTGTCATGATGTCTATGAATATAAGTATTATTATATGCGTTAAACTTTAACTCGATATAAATACTTTATGGAGCTTAAAGTGCATTACGGACTAATTATGGACCGATCGTAATAAAATTGTACCGTATTATTTTTAGATATATGAAATATATTTTCGTTCAATATTATTTCGATACCAACATTTTGAGGCGATTTATGCTCTTTAAAGTGATTGTCGGAAGTTGGCCTTATATGGGAGCTACGAGTAATTATGGACCGATCTGCACAAAATTCGTGGATGTTATTTGGTTTCATTTACCACATATTTGTGATGAAATTTGGTTGGATACTTGCATAATTCAAACATTTATGATTAGTAAACCCCAATTTCGGGAGGACATTTGTATGGGGGCCAGATGAAATAATGGACCGATTTCCACCAGTTTCAATCCCATCCATCCTTGGGCCGAAAAAATATCACGTACCAAATTTTATCGGAATATATTCAAAATTGCGACCTGTACTCTGCGCACAAGCTTTACATGGACAGCCAGCCAGACGGACGGATGGACGGACATAGTTAAATCGACTTAGAAAATGATTCTGAGTCAATCGGTATACTTCAAGGTGGGTATTGGACCAATACAAACATCAGCGCAAATCCAATATACCCTCCCCAGTATGGTGGTGTAGGGTATAAAAAGAAAATTTAGGCTCAAATTTCAAATATTTTGAAAATATTAAATTAAATCTTGATTTCTTCGACCTTTTTTCTTTTAATAAAATAAAAAAGTTTTTTCGAAGTCGAGGCCAATTATTTGTAAAAATTGTTTATATATTATTTATTAAATTATGTTTTCCAATATTTTGATATCCATCGGATATCACTATTAATGAAGTTCATTATTGAGTGTGGAGAGAATAATAGTTACGTTTCTTACAAATATAATTGTAACTCATTCCTGGATAATGATATCCGTGGATATCGAAATATTGGAAAACATAATAAATAATATATAAAATTTTTTTACAAATAATTGGCCTCGACCTCGAAAAAACTTTTTTATTTTATTATTTCGAAAATATTTGAACGAAAATGTAAGTAAATACTTTAAAATATATACATATGTACATATATTTAAATAATCTGAAATAAAACAATATTCAGGGGAAAACATACAAATTCTTCTCAGGAAGAGTGTATTTTAACTTTTATGGAAAAACACCCACAACTGGCAAAACAAAACTTTTAAGCTTATAGAGTTGAAGTAGAAAGGCTTTGGCAAACTTTCGCTAAGGAGTTAAATAAGCTTGGTCCACCGTTGAAACATTTGGAGAATCCAAATAAAACCGACACACGAAAATATTTTTCAAACCTAGTTTCCTGCATATTCAATGGGGCTGAAGTCTCCCTCAATTGTTTTCGTTGTGATTCGAATTATTTATGATTAAAAAAGACTTTGGTAAATTTTTTTCCTTAAAAACAACTTTAATTTCGATTTTAATCACACCCTACAATAAAATGTTCGTTTTTAATGTTCGATTTTATTTTCGAAACCGATCGATTTCCAACACATACCTGATAGTCATTTTGTATGGAATTTTTGTGAAATTTAAACATTATTTTTGCTCAGTGTATAAGTTGACATTATTTTTTGTTTTATAAGAATATTTGTATGTTTGTAGACTTCACATAGTCTCTACTCGTACTCTACCTACTCCTTGGCTCATTTTAAGAAAACTTGCAACAGCATCAAAAACTAAACAAAAAATAAACTGCCAGATAAGTTTACCAAACAAGTGGCAGTTAAAATATGTATATGATGTCACGCATGTTTAGGATAATTTTTGTGTTTTAACGTTGTTGGATTTTTGGTTCCCAGTTGTTTTCGACAGTAACAAATACAGAGACATTTAATAACCATAGATGGGCCAATAATGACGATGCTTATGACCATTTATTTTATATATATTGTTTTTTTTTTCTTTGCTTATTGGAAATATATTCGTACTTATTGCAACATTTATATGTACGAGTATGTATGTACGTAGAGAGAGACAGTATGTGTAGACCAATAAGTTTATGTAGTATAGTGTATGAGAAGTTTTAGACATAAATTAAAATTGACTACTGGCAAGAAGATTTTTTGTTTCTTTTTTTTTTTTCTTAGGAAATAAGTTATTTTTCTAAATTTTCTCATATGTATAAGGTCACCAAAATTGTGAGCCGGGGTGATGTCGATCTGATTTCTTCGATATCAATACTTGGCAGCTTTTGAGCTGAATAAACTGAAACTTTACTGACGAGCGTCTAATAAGAGTCAGGCAGCAGACGTTTAAGCGGGCATTCCTTTCCATACAAAAATATCTGAAGTCATAGTTGAACTTTATTGCAGAAGATCACTTACATTTTCTAATCACTTACACTTTTCTAATTCTAGAATAACTTCTTCAATTCTGTATTGATTGTTTTATAATGTAATAATAATCACAACTTTTCGTGAAAACTGTAAATACAGTATTTACAACGATCGGTCCGTGATCACCTCTACCTGACCACCATAATTTGTTTTTACATACAAATTCTACAAAAAAAAAAAAAAATACACCGTTGCTGAGTAAATCTGTAAAACAAGAAATAATAAGAGTCATTAAAAATAATTTCGTTATTTAAAAGATACTTGAAACAGTCATATCGTGAGAATGTTTAACGACTTACAAAAAGTGTATTCTACGTGAATTTAATCAACAGCAATGTGGTGATCAACGCTTCGATTTTGAAATAAATGAAACGAACTCTTCGCGTTGAAATATTTTATATAACTCTTGAATTAAAGGGTTTGTGTCTGTTAATTGCAAAAAATTAGAAATACAACGATCAAAAATAAAAAAAAATAAAACAGCATTATGATTCGAATATTCGACGAGTTTACAATTTAACATCCAAATGTTTTATCTAAACATTATGAATAACTTGGAATAATAATAAAATCAAAATTTGCCAAGTCATAGTTAGAAAGAGTTTTGTTAATAATTTCAAAGTAGTATTTGCAAAATTTCAAAAACGTTTATTTTGCGTGTGTACTACACTAAAGCCCCGATTTGCGTCGCCTTTCTCAATGTGGTTTAATTCGCTTTGCTTCATTTTGCTACCAAATTGCGTTGCTATATACCATAATTTCATAATTACATGTGAATATTTTGCCCACTTCCCTTTTATTCATACTAACCATATGAAGTTACGTGCTATTAAATTAATTTTTATGTATGTTCTCGTATGTACATACATATGTAAATAGATTTTTTCTCCTTAAATATTTTTTTATTCCTTGTTTAAAAAAACATATATTTTCAATTATTTTTTTATAATAATAACAAATAAATATGAATAAAATAAATATAATCAAACGTTATATAAAATGTTTTTTTTTAATAAAAATATGATTTTGTTTGCTAAATTTTCAAATTTTAGACCAATTCAAAAAAAAGTCTGTACATTTGTTTAGGAAAAAGTGATTCGATTTGCGTCGTTTCGGTTTGCGTCACATTTTCTCGTTTCCAATTAACGACGCAAATCGGGGCTCTAGTGTACAGTCGAACTTCCATAACTTGAACTTTCTCTAACTCGAACAAAATTGGTTGGCAGTAGCGTCAAGAGAGTAAATAACATACATTTCTTCTTCCGTAAGTCGAAATTCCATAACTCGAACTAAAATGTGTACATATAAAATCTAGAAGTCGAAGTTTTTTGCTTTAAACTACGAATTGTTATTTTTTATTCGGGGAAATCCCATTTTGTTAATTATTTTCTTTCTTTGTTTGCGTAAATGTCAGTTTAGTGCGTAAAGTCGGTCGTGCTTGATGTTAAAGGTAAAAAAAGATAGAATTTGTTCATCACCATGGCTACTAAACGCGTTTTAAAGTGCTTGTCGATCGAAGAAAAATATATGTTAATCAATGAAATTGAAGATGGATTAAAGAAAAAAGAAGCAGAGGAAAAATACGGTATTCCGGCTAGTACTGCCTCAACGATTTTGAAGAATAGGGAATCGATAATCTCATCTTATGAATTGGGATCTCAATGTAATAAAAGGATGAAAAATCCAAAGTTTTCAAATGTCGACAAGGCAGTATTTAATTGGTTTACAGCAGCAAGAAATCAAAACATGCCCATATCAGGAGCGATATTAAAGGAAAAGGCATCGAAGTTTGCAAAAAGTTTTGGGAATGATGACTTCATCACAGCACAGGTTTTCAGACCTTGATTTCAGAATTTTTTACTGAAATATAACTTATCATTATATTATGCTACGTATGCACCTAATAACTAGATAAATAATAATTTTCAATCAAAAATAAGTATTCATTACTTAAAATACAATCCTTGCATTGAATTTTCTTTGGTTTAACAAAAATTTTTATATCTCGATAACTCGAATTTTTTCTTGGGATAATGGTGATCCGAGTTATGGAAGTTCGACTGTATTTATTATTTTTGAAATTGCAATTAGAAGGGTTTGTACAGGTCTAAAATTCGCTTTTTTAAACATAAATAATAAATTTGTATTATTATATTTTATTACACTTTATATTACAAAAACTTGCATGTCAAAATCATCATGTCTTATTAAAATGTTCTTTATAGGATTTTCCATTATTACAGTACAAAAGAAAACAAATAACTTAATTATTTATACTTACTACACACACCTTAATTCCATTGTGTCTACTATTTATTCAAATAAAAGCAGCCAAAGAACTTTAAACTAAAACAAAAGACTTAAGAAAAGCCAAGGTATTAAAATGTATGAAATCACTGAAAAGCAAAACAAAAGATTTAAGCAACAAACTTCGACTACAACTAACATGAATAGAAATTTCAAAGTTACTTGTTTAAAACAACAACAACAACAACAACAACAAATACTTGCAACACACAATACATGTATTTACGTATGTATGTGTGTAGTTAAATGTAACTCCATTGAAAGTGTAAATTATTGTGTTCAAAATATTGTTCTTGTAACACCATTTATTATTGTTATTTTGATATTAAATTTAACAGATTTGAAAAAAAACCTTGTTTTATCTTTATTTCTTACAAATAAAGTTCTGAGTCATTGTTTAATAAAGAAATGTAACATGCTCAGAATAGAGTTGTATTGTTTAATAATCATTACATCATTTTATTGTAAGTTTCAAGGTTCAATTATGTTCAGCTGTAATTTAAATCGTGTTCCTTAAATTTATTGGGTAAAGATGTTTTCCCTTTCTACAACTTGTTAAAATTGACTTGTTGTTATTTTATAGTAGATAATTGCTGGTGTTTTATTTTGATTTTAAATGATTTGAATAAAAATTATAACTAATAAAAAAAATTCACATACATTGTTTTTATTTAGGAAATACAGTGAAATCTTTTTGCAAGGGAGATTTCTTGAGACAAGTAATTACCTTCAACATTTTGTATAATTGGGTTACAAACTACTTTATAGTAATTGATTTTTTTAAATTATTTATTATACCCACTACTAAAAAGATGGGTGGTATATTGCGTTTGTCATTCTGTTTGTAACACATCGAAATAATGATCGTAGAACAAAAAAAGTCTATATATTCTGGGTCCTTATAAAATTCGAAGGCAATAGAGCTTCGAAAAAGACTTGGAACAATGAAATTTTTACCAAACATTCTTTGTGCGCATAAAATAGGTGATTTGGTGTTGGGTATATAAGATTCGGCACATCCGAATATAAACTCTTACTTGTTTTTTTTTTATATTAAAACACATGTAAAGCAAATAATCAAACATTTTATGACAAAATAATATTAATAATTTGACTACTGGTTTTTCTTTGCTCCAAGAAAACAATGGTTGTAGCACAAGTATTATTAGGCAGCTATAGTAAAGTTTAAATTAAAAATTGCACTTTTTATTACATTAAAACACCTGTCATAATCATTATAATGTAAATATTAAATAGTGTGCTTAAATCTCTATTAACGTTCAGTATTTTCGCTTACATACATTACATTTTCTACATTTGTACTGACATGCATAATTTTAAAATCGCTCAGAAAAGAAATTGTTCGTGGTGCTTCAAAATAACTCACAATGAATTAAAGGTCAACATCTGTTCACTTTATCCCAATTAGATAGGGTGCTGTAGCTTAATTGATTAGCGCGTTTGATCATTAAGCATGCGTTGATGTTTATGGCCTGGGTTCGATTCCCAACCGCTTCCACTCAAAACAACATCAGTTCCTAATAATTATTAGTTTTTATATCCTATCATAACTAATGTTTATCACAGCGCCCTCCTGGTATAGTATTTAAACGTCACCGAAGTAAAATAATTAAAATAATCGCCTATGTTTTATATTCCACTACGAAGTGAAACTAAATCGTTTTCAATTCCACATGGACAATTTCACGGCGTTCTAGAAAACGAGGTGAAACTTTTAACTACGATGAACGAAACTAAAAGTTAAAAGTGATATTTTACTTTTCAAATCATTTTCACAAAATTTAGAACACAAAATTAATGAAAATTTCACTTTCACTTCATTTTACAAATGAATGTCTATAAATTAAGCTTTAATCAATGCGCCTACTCACCACCAGAGGCGCTGCAATACTATACTATTAATAAACATAAGGCGCAATTACAGTGTTGTCATATGAAAAGATTTCCCCTACTTTCACCACCTATTCTTCTTCTGTCTATCCCTTTCCAAAGAAAATAACACAATTAATTAATTAATATATTGGCATATTAATTGCCTGAGTGTTACTTCTCTTTAAAAAAAAAAAAACAAATGTAATTCCAGCCTTAAGTTCAGCATTAAGCAGTGAACAGTGAAAACAACACTAACAACAAGTTGCATTATACTTTTTTTTTGTTGTAAAGTATAATACAATAAATACAAAGCAAATTTTACGCAGAAATTTTAGAAAGGTTTGTCATTTTATAGAATGAATTCTTGGTTCATGTTTCTAACCGCCACTACTGACACGTCCAAAATATACGTATTACATGTATGTATATACATGAATAATTAAGGTAAGCATTAAATGAATCAACTTACTTTTTATTGCAATTATAGTCCAATTCATGTACTTGAAGTGTATAAAATATTATTTTATTATTAATAAAAATTTGCAAGTTATAGGGATTTGAAATTGGTTTGGTTTGTTCATGAGAATACTTAAAAATATATATAATTCATAATTTGTTGCATAGTTTTAGGGTCTAATAAAATTATGTGCATTTTCACATCTACGTATGTATGTATGTATTGTATTGTTTTTACCATAACTCAGTAATTTGTGGAAATATTTATATGAGACCTTTGATATTTTATAGAGCGAAGGCTTCGCTTTTTCATAGCTAATTTTTTGAACGCCCACTGCCACGCCTGCTATATGAAATGTGTATATTTAGTATATACACATCAATAATTCAGATGCTAATTCAGTAAATAAAATTATTATTGGATCTATTTGTATCACTTTTCATATAGATTAAGTGAGTGCAATTTTTTTTAATTATCTGTTAAAATACGGAAGTTGTAGCGAATTGAATTTTTTGTATTTTTTTTTTGTATGCAAGAAAACTTAAAATGCACAAAAATCATGTTAATTTGTTTTTTCTTTTTTTTTTTGTAAAGTATTAGGTGACCATAACTTGTTAGCAGGCAAATTGCTCAATATAAATTTTCTTATTTTTGTTATAACTCAGTAATTTGTGGAGGCATCTAAATGAAACTTCTGCCATTTTATAGTACGCAAATTGGGCTGTTTCATGACATAATTTTTTAACGCCCACAGTTAATCTTACTATTATTAAATTCATACATTAACTGTATATACATGAATAACTTGGGTGTTAATATGGTAAATCAAATAATAATTGATCTTAATTATAGTTCATTTCATTTATGTTTATTTCAATTACTTTAGGTCTTTAAATTTAAGTTATCAGCAAATATATGGCAGCTATAGTGATATAAATTTTTATATATTTTAAGGCAGTAAAACTTGTTAACAGGCAAACTGTTCAATGTAAATTGTCTTGTTCCTACTAAAACCCAGTAATTTGTAGAAATATTTAAATGGAACTTTTGGCATTTAATAGACTGAAGGTTCAAAGATTACTTATTTTAATACTCACTGCCAATTAAGAGTTAAATTTTATTTCTTGCATTTTTGTGATTTTATAAATAAATTGTAGCTTTAACTTCGAAATCTTTAAAAAATATTTTAATGAGCTTCGCATAGTGGGGGAGGGTGGGTATTGGATTTGTGCTGATGTTTACAATGCCCAAAAATATTATTCAAACACCCACCCAGAATCAATCCTTAAGACGATTTAACGTTGTCCGTCTGCCCATGTAAGTTTTGTACGCAGAGTACAGGTTGCAATTTTGAAGATGTTTTCATAACATTTGGTACATGATAGTTTCTTAGCCCACGGACGATTCGGACTGGAATTGGTTGAAATCGGTCCATTATTTCACCTGGCCCTCATACAAATGTCCTTTCGAAATAGGGGTTTATCGGTCATAAATGTTTGATTTATGCACGTATCCAAACGAATTTCGCCACAAATAAGTTGGACATGAGGGCTAATGATATCTAAAAATTTTGTGGAAATTGGTCCATATTTAGTTATAGCTGCCATATAAGGTCCACTTCCAAAAATCACTTTAACGACCATAAATCTCTTAAAAATGCTGGTTACAGTAATCATAACACCCAATATTATAATGATTGGTCCATAATTAGTCAAAAATCACTCCAACATGTATAAATCTTTTAAAAGTGTTTATATCGAGATAAAATTTATTACTAAAAATATTTATATGCACAGAAAGAAGTCATTCCTCAAAATGTTTTAAGTAATTAAATTAAGTCCATAACAGATCATAGATCTATTTTTACACCTATATAGCACTATTTTTACACCTATACTGGCTGTAGGGTACTTTCTTACTTGTTTATAATATGTAATCGTTCCTATATTATTATAACATTATTTTATATTTTTCTCTGAAAACATTGAACATTATAAATTTGTGCAATAAGTTCAATCCATCTTGTAAAAGTGTTCCAAGATTTAAATACAATCATTTGCCGTAAAGTTGTATTAGACATTTTAGAATTAGCCTGCGATTACCATTCACAACACTAAGTATTTTGATGTTGTATGTTGTAAACTGCGATTACGATTCACAACACTTATCGGCTTAATCTTAAATAAATGCATGTTGTGTTGTAGTCGAGACAAAACAACATTTTAATGTTGTGAACGATAATCGGGGCCTTAGTTACGCCTTTTATAAAGTTGTTACTGTTTTTGTATTACTGACTTGTGTATTTTGTTCAACTTGCTGTCTAGGTCTCAGTTTTGCTTTATCATGTTCGTTTAATAAATCATTGTATCATTGCCGTTTAAACAATAGGTTGGCAAAAGAAGGCCCTTTATTGTGGATGCAGGTTTTAATGAAAATTTAGAAATAAAAACACTATGTTTGTTATATTTTTTTTTTTATTTATTTATTTCTTTTATTATTTTTTTTCTTTTGAATATTTCAACTTAAATACTTTTTTTTTTAATATTTTAAACATTTCTTTAATAATATTTGTTTATCTTTCTTTATGGTTTTATTTATTTTTGTCTTCAATATGTGATTGCCGTTTTATAATTAAATACATACAATTTTATATTATTTTAGAATGTTTATTTTGTGTTTGTGTTTTTAATACAATACATTTATATTAATAATTTGAAAAGTTTAATTTATGTTAAATATTTGTTGTGTGTGTTTTTGTTTTAATATATATATATATATGTATATATATGTATATGTATACTGAACTATGAATATGGCAAATTACATTTAAAATACTAAAAGTAGTTATACATATTATAATTAACAATTACGATAGTAAAATAGATCGATCGTATGTACTAGTAAATTCTAATATTACAATAGTTTTTTTTTATATGTATATTTAGATTTATGTTCTTTGTGTGTGTTTTGTTTGCAAAACAATTACAATAATTACAAAGTTTAGATGCATATATACATTTAATTCCAAATAGGAAAAGTAAAGTTACAAATTATAAAAAAAAAAACATAAGATTTTTTTAGTTTCTATAAATTAATAATAAAAAAACGAATTTTTAACAACAATTTTTAGGTTTTTGTTTTAAATAAGACTAATATGTAGTTTAGATTATGTTTAAAAATAATTTAAAAGAAAATTAAATTAAATGTTAAATTTCTCTTTAAATATTTACAATTGAAAATTAAAATTTAAAAATGTATCACCATGCATAGAAAATTTACAAGTTTGTTTTTGTCTTTATGATTTTATAATTAAACTAATTAAATATTTATAAATTTGTTTTAAATTTTGGCAATTTAAAATTGCATGTTTTTTTGTTGTTGTTGCATTTTTTGCTAAATAAAAATTATAAAATATTTTGGACGAAATTGAAATTTTCTTTCAACATTTATAAAATAATACAAAAATGTTTATAATTTTATACATAAAGTGCCCTAAACATAAACAAAAATTACTAGAAACTTTTAATATTAAAAGAAAAAAAAAAACCGCGGTAAATATTACCAAAATATTTTATTAAATTAAACTACGTTCACAGTGTGAAAAATGATGTTTCACTTTTATTTAAATAAATCTTTTTTTTATTTATTTATTTATTTAGATAAAAAAAAAACATTTACTTAAATTCTGCACCAAAATCTTTCAATGTTGTGAACGCCTTTTAGTAATTTCTGTTTATTTCAGGGGGGCCTTTAAAAATTTGGTTTATTTATTTACATTGTGTTTTTCAGTTTTCAGTTAATGTTTGTTAAATTGTTTTTACTTTAATGATTTGTTGGCTATAATTTACTATTTACATACAATTTTCTTTTTACAACAATTTGAAATGTCTGTGTGTGTGTGTGTGTATGTGTGTTTTGTGATTTGACTTTGTTTGAATTTATTTTTAGCGCTGTATTTATGAATTTGTTTAAAACAATTCATAACAGTTAATTGTTAATAATGTATGGCATTTTATTTCTGTTTATTAAACTCCATAATTTACCTTTGCAATTGAAATTATAAATAAAATAATACATACATACATACATACACATAACGAGTATGTATAAAAAAAGGAGTGAATTTATTTATTGTTTGTTTTGTTTTATAATAAATTAATAAATTGCACGCAATGTTAACATAACATACTTAAAATAATAATTATGATAAAAACTACAATAGTAATAATAATAATAATCATAAAAATATAATACATTTTATTTAAATATTTATTAGGAATTTGGTTGTTGGTTGTTGGTTGTTTAAGGTTTAGGTTTGGGGAGGGAGAGAGAAACAGATACATAGTTTACAAGGGATTAAAATTTACAAGATAAAACATAAATGATAGACAACAAAATATAACATGTACATACAAACATAAATAATATTAAAGAACTACCTAAAAAATAATGCCAGTAAAAATGTTTAAAATACATTGAAAATACACAGACATTAAACTCCTACTAACTGGGATTAAGTGGCGCCTAAGCAAAGTTAAAATCCTGTTAAGCTGGTTGCCTGGTTTTGTTAGGCCAACCAAAATAAAGTCATTGATTTAGCATTACATGTCTATTTCAATAAACATTTTAACACAAATTTGTTTGTCTCTTTTGCTTGAATTTTGATTGAATTGTTCAGTAAGGCTGGTTGTTTGGTTTTTTGAAACAGTAGCCGTTTGTGTTTGTGGTTTTAACTCATTAGTAAATACATCGTCTGTCTGATTTGATGAGTTCAAGGGTCTCTTTGCAAAGATCCTTTAATTTTGTGGTAAACCTCGTTTTGGTGTTTTTTTTTTTTAATTTTCGTCTTTTGTTAGGAACTTTTTTTTTTCTTAAAGAATTTTACCGTTTTATGTAGCAGTTCTGGTTGTTGTTATTGTTTAATATAATGGGTTTTTGTTGTTGCTGTTGCTGTTGTTGCTGTTGTTGCTGGTTATTGCAATATCAATTAAATAAATTATTATTTAAATTATTACCGCTCCATCACGTATAGTCAGTACGCCAAGTACCCTTTTAAAGAGCAAAAGGAAACAAAGCAAAAAAGAGTTTAAATTAGTTTTAGAATAAAAACAAAATTGTTATTTAAAAAATAAGAGAGAAAGAGAGAGCTTTATATAAAAGAGAGCTGTTAAAAAACATGATTAACAGCCAGGGTTGGCAAACATCGTAGATACAATTGTAATTTTTTTTTATACATTTTAGACTCTGTTGGTACCAGGGATTCAAAAGTTGGTACAATTGTACTTTTTTTCAGCACTATTTGAGAGTCAAAAGTACAATAGCACCCCAATGACTAATTTAGCACTATTTCAAAATTTTCCCTTTACTATTACATTGCACAAGTGTATTTCATCATTATCCCATTTTTTGTGTTCAATTTTTGTACAATTTAAAAATGAGTAAGAATTTGTTAGCAAGAAGTATCTCATAAATAATACTTTTATACATATTCAGATCTCAACAACTAATAGTCTTTATGTACCTTTTGAAATTAAAACATTAATATTAAGTGTTAAGTTTATCTACATTTGTAAGTATTTAGTACGAATGAATTTTAATGTACTTTTTTTTTTATTAATTGTGAAGTTTTTTACACTTATGTACATATTTACCATATGTACATATATTATGTACGTTTTTAGTTAATTTTTAATAAAAAATATTAAAAAAAAAGTAAGAAAAGAATTTAGTATAATGGTACACTTTTCTCGAAATTTAGTACAATTTGTAAAATCTTATTTTGCATCCCTGGTTGGTACCGTGGTACTACCACAAGCCATTTGGTACAATTTCAAAATATTGCTGCATTAAAATTTGTATTTCAGATGAAATAGAATATAATAAATAGTGCAAGACGAAGGCAAGATTTTATAAACATTTTGGAACTGATATCCATATGATAGTTAAGTATGCATGTATAAGATGGTAGTCATGAAGAGAGTTTGTTGGTTGAATTGTCGAACAAAGGGCCCCGTTTAATTATTATTAATTTACATTAAATGATTTTTGAGCTAAATTCAAAAACGAAAGCTAAAAGTTTAGTTAAACAAGATTTAAAAAACTTTTGAAGTTAACTCTTCTATTTCTTGAATAATTTTAAAAATAATAAATTTTGTAATTATTGAAATGCAATCGGCGGTTGCACGAATACAATATAATTTATATTTAATAAGGACTTCATTTTGTCAAGAACTTCATAAATAATTTTTTTTTTAGATAATCGTGCTAATTAACGAAAATAAAGTTTATTTAAACTATGACTAACTATACATATATTTGAACAAGTACAGGCAAATTCCGGCACAACGAACAATATATTGTCAAGTATATTCTTTAAATCGAAAAATTCGTTATATCGAGATTTATTTTTTAATATATTTCAATCGGTCTGACATTAGGAGGCATATCTTAAGATAAAGTCTTATATTGGTTCTATGAATTATTCTAAATAAGAGTAATACGAAACGAGCTTCCCATTTAAAAAAGGTTTAATTTGCTTTGTTTCAGATGCTTTAATGCAAATTAAAATTGTTACTCTATTCTTCGATAACTTTCTTCCTGGAGCACTAGTTTTTTAGCATGAACAAATGCTTTATCTGGCAGCAGTATGATAATCTCGGTACATGCAGAGAAAAAATATAATTTTGCATGTTTATCAGAACTATTTCAACATTTTTAAATATTATGGTCACTGCAATTATTTATATGATTTCTGCAACCATAATATAGTTAAGTTACCATTAATTATAATCTGGCAGCAGTATGATAATCTCGGTACAGTACATGCTGAGAAAAAATATAATTGTGCATGTTTATCAGAACTATTTCAACATTTTTAAACATTTTTTTAAATATTATGGTCACTGCAATTATTTATATGATTTCTGCAACCATAATATAGTTAAGTTTACCAATAATTATAATTATAGCAATAATATATATAATTATATCAATTATTATTTATGGTAATCATTTTTATGATGAAAAATTATAGTTTATTGTTTCACTGAAGATGCTAAACATTGTTGTAGCGAAATATCGGAATAAATATAAAATAAAAATAAAAACAATATTAGACTTTAATCTCGAAAATAAAATATAATTGTTTAATAAATAAAAAGGCCGAATAATCAGTTAAATAATACCATATTATGTTGTTCTCTATCATAATCAAAGTGCAACAAACTATGATAAATGGATTCATCATAAACACGATTACAATAAAAAAATATATAGTTACTACAATTGTATATATGATTGTAGTAATCATCTAAATCGTAACTCAACCATATTATGGTTACCGCAATCATAAAAATAATTACAGTGACCATAATATTGTTGATAAACTTGTAAAAATGTTGACATTGTTATGGTAAACATGTACAACTATATTCTATATATTCTCTGTGTGTATGTTAATTGCTCTCCTGATTCTTTGAGAAGTCTTACATACGCAATAAATCCCATTTCTATGGGTTTGATTTTTAAAGCAATTCAATTAACTGAAATATTGTTTGATTTACGTTTTGTCAAGAAATCAACACGAAAGATTCCCGATTTTTTTGAGACATTCTTGATGTCCTGATATAATCGTCAAATTGTTTAATTAATTCGTTATTAAGGTAATGATAAACAAATTTGCTGTAAGTTTTATGTTAACGTTGAGTTCCAAAAAGTACATTTTATTCATATAATTGGTAGAAATTCCAAAAAGCTATTTTTCACTTTTAAATGGCAGCTACTTACTCTTTATGTTAAAAGCTTTTCTCTTAAAAAGTTTTTTGTTTTTTTTTTTTGTTCAATAAAAATTTGATAAACTTACCATCGAACCCAAACCCAAATGATAAGGCTGAGAATGAGGTACTACACCACCACTTAAAGAGCCGGCCGTTGAAAAGCCACCCTGTAAACCGCTGGAAGCACCCAAAGCTCCCATACCGCCAGTATACCAGCCACCATGCATATGCGCATGAGCTGGATGTAAACCACTGGAAAGATGGCCATGTTGAGCTAAACAAAAAAAAAAAAAAAGATAACAAACACAATAACAAACAATTAATTAATAACATTTTGAATAAAGTATTAAATAAATTAAAAATAAATAAAAACAAGTTATTCATGAAAATATTTTAAATAAAATTGTTTGTATGCAAAAACTTGCAACATTTTCCAAATTTAAAAAGGCAATATAAATTTTTATTAAGAAAAAGAAAAAAATAAAAAACACCTACCCATAGAAGCCGAAAAGCCGCCACCAAAACCCTTGGAAGGATCCAAGGGCTTGAAATCACCCATACCCAAATGACCGCCCATGGGTAAGCAGCCTCCTCCCAAACCCTTTTTCTTTTTCGATTTCGATGATAATTTACGATTACGGGTTTGTATGCCTTCCTTTTTCATGGTGAGAGGGCGGTTAACCTAAAAATTACAGCAAAAAAAGAAAAAGAAATTGTTAAAGAATTTGCAAAATAAAATTAGCCAAAAGACATTTAACAATTATTTAAAAAAAAAACTAGTCTACTTATGACCTTTAGCTTTTATATTACGCCGACCTATATGGCAAGTAAGTAAATAAGTTTCAAAAAGGATGTAAGGCACCCAAACAGGAAACGTATACAACTTAACACTACTACAAACATACATGCAGAAACGCAGACACACAACTTTGGATATGTATGAATAAATGTACAGCTAAAAGGCATTTGGACATAAAATGCAAGTAGAGTTTTAAATGTTTTTTTTTCTTTCTTTCTTGTTTTGTTTCAGTATGTAAATCTAGTGTGTGCCTGGGCCTCTTCATCATACATATGTAGTATTTATTGTATGTAAGTACATATATTCATTTGTAAGGAGAACCGGAAAAAGCTTGCAACATTACATTATAACGTACTTTTTTTTTTTGTTTTTCTTTCTTTCTTTCTCGATATTTTTTACATGATCAGATAAGAGATTTAAATGTATGAGTATGTCTGTTTTGTGTGAGTTTAAATGTAGAGCCACTGCAAAAACAAAAAAACAAAAAACTCTATATGATTTTAATGCGTTGATAATAATGGTTTGGTGCACCAACTAAACAAAAAAAAAAATGAAAAAAATTCTATAACTACAGCTGGTTGGTTGGGTTAATTTATAAATTTGAATTACATACATATATACACACATTCTCAGGTTTTTACATATAAAAATGTCCCTGTGTTGTATGAGTTTATGTAGCAACTTATGTGAATGTGTATGTATTATGTTAAATGATGAATGTGTAGGTTTACTTACACTCACAAAAAAGTTGTAAGTAAAAAAATCTGTAAATTTTTGTTAGAAAAAAGGTTTTACATATATCTATGATACTTTAGCTATTAACACTGCTCAAATATTTAATGAAATAATTGAAATTTTACTTAAAACTGGGATTCTTAATTTCCTGAACTTTTCCCCGCAAAAACAATCATGTATTTAAAATGAAGCAGACTTATTGAATAAAATATAATTTAAATCAAGTTAAAACAGACGATGTTGTTAGATTCATTTAGAAAAGTTATAAATAGTTATATAATTCGAAGTTGTTTGCAATGACCAATGTCAGGCAATTTTACTTAGAAAATTTTAAACCGGCCGATATTGACATAAATTGAAAACATACTGCTAAATCGCACCTTTTCTAAACTTCCTAAATCCAAAACTAAAATTGTTCATTAAGCTATATACATATGGTTGTCAGATCTTACAACATTGGCAGAAAATGTTTAGAAAATGTCTAACCACCGTGTGAACTTACAATTTTTTTCTTCCAACGTTGTCAGAAAAAGCATGTTCAGTACATTGCAAAACAAAAATATTTTCAGACATCTCACAATTATGTGAACACAGTTTTTGCCATTGTAAGATTGTTGTCAGATAACTGTCACACACTTTTTATTGTCAAATGTGCAAAGTTTACCCTGTCTTTACACATGCAAGTACTTGCATGCAAGTGCTGTGTAGGTATTATATACAAAAACTTATTCGAAAAACTCGACTAGCTCTGCAAGTGAAAAAAATGTGAGTGTATTGAGTTTTTCGAACTGTTACTTGCATGTGTAAACCCCGGGTTATCTGCATCTCACAATGTCATTATTTGCAACTCTGTATATACATACATACATACATACATACATATGTAAATAAACAAACAAATTAAATTGAAGAAAATGGATAGCGACATTTCAATTAATGAATCCTGCGTCATAGAATGCAACTGAATTGAATTTTTGGTATTGCATTTTGCTATTAAGTCGCCAACAGGCTCTGAAGACGACAAAAAATCAAGATCGAACAAAAATCTTAGAGCAAAAAGGTAGAATCCGTGTGGTCACCTAAAATATCATCAAACTACTCGAGGAAATTTATGGGATGCTGGTTGGATTGAATAAAAACTTCCCAAACATGTTTTTTTTCCCAAAGTTTGCGGCGTTTTTTTTTGATTCTGCTAAAATTGTTTCAATTCCTTTTTTTTATTCCATGACAATATTTAACATTTTAAAACACACACACAGTTCTTGCAATGCCAGACAATGCAATTGACAATTTTGTCTGTGTGAACAGACAATACATTGCAAGACAAAAATATTGTCTGACATCTAATCGTGTAAACACAAATTTTTGTCTTTGTCATTGGTTTAAGACAATTAAGACAGTTTATGCATCTGCTATTATGCTGAAGTTATTTATAAATGCAACTCTGTATATACATAAATAAACAACAGACAAGTGTGCATAACATTTTGGAAAAACAATTTCGGTTGACAGATAAATTCATTGTGTGACAATTCAGTGCCAATAAAATTGTTAGCTTTCTTACAGTCGTCTGAACTAACTTTTGCAAACAACTTTTAAATGTCAGTACATTGCTAGCACATTCCTAGATCTGACAACGTTGTAATATCTGACGGCCGTCTATACATAGCTTGAAAATTTACTTTTTACTAAAAAATGCCAGATCTGACAACATTTTATGATCTTATAACTGTCTGCACATAGCTTTAGTTTATTTTGTTGGTAGCTGCAGAAATTCAATTGTATCTAATGAAAAATATAAACATTGTAAGTATTTTCCGTGAATTAATCAAACTTTTCATACATTTTTTTTCGAGTGTTTTTTCACAATTGCATTGAAGCACAATTATTTAGTTGTTGTTTTTGTATGTTTGTTTGTTTTTTTGTAGGACAAGAGAGACCATGAGTAAAGTATACAATTTCTAGCAACTAGAAATTGTACTTGTACCTAATGGCTGGCATGGTTTTGCTAGTACTTTTTTATACCAAAAAAAGGGTAGCTTATCATTTATGGAAAATCTTTTAGAATTTCTGCTTTTTTTATTTGTTGTAAAATGTCGTGGTTGTTGTTGTAGTTGTTAGAATTGCGCTTCATTGTGCCACAATTACAATATTAAGTTACCCCGCTTGTTGTTGGTCGTTGATTTGAGACTAAATGTCTGGCTAAAGTTCCATATTCCATTAAAATATCTAGTAGTAGTATTTGCAGCTCCTACCACATACCACAGCACTTTTTCTTTGTGAGCCTAGCTGGGCGTAAAGGAAACCTTTAGCGAAATGAATTAAGAGACCAAAACTATGTTATTTGCACACACTACCAAATACACACACAAAAAAGTGTTTAAGTGCAAACAAAATGATGGCTGATGGACTGACTGGCTGATGAATGAATTTGTAACAAAAAAAAAAAAGAAAGAAAAAAACAAATGATTGAGCGCTGGATTTTGTTGCAAAACGAAAAAAAAACACTTAAGTACTTAACTAAACAACCAAACAGGCAAAGAGCAAGAGTAGCGCTCTGTGAGCACTTTAAACATTACTGGGCAAACAATGAGATTTACCGGGGCCAATTGTTAAATTGTAAACAACACAATACATGGGCAGGAAACAAAAGGCGGCAGCTCTACATTCATATAATAATCGCTGAAATTAAAGAAAAACCGAGTAGAGAGTAGGTTTTACCAGGGGAGGGTTGCATAAGTTGCATGCAACTTTAACCATTGTTGCAAAAGGACATCTCTACACAAAATCAACATCATGCCGAAATAATCGGCATACTTTTAAACTGTATCATTTTCCTCCTTTTTACACAAACAAAACAAATTGTTTCATTGCAATTGTTTGAGCGCCTCAGAGAGAGAGAGAGAGAGAGAGAGCAAGAGGGATTCCCCCTAACTTGTTTTTTTTTTTTTGAAAGGCCTATAATTGATTTGGTAATTGATACTTTTGTTTGTAGGAAATGACAAACAATACAACAATACGTACACAATTTCTAATTCAGTCAGTAACAAAGAAAAGAAAAAACGTTAAAATATGAGATCGCTGATATGAGATTAAAATGAGGATCCCACCGAGAGTTTGTAAGAGTATTTAAGAGGTTTTTTTTATAACGAACAACAACAACAACAAAATAATGAATAATGTGATAATTTGCTAAATATCAAGACAGGGAGGTGGAAAATTTGTTATGCTAAGCATGCAACAAAGCCAAGGCCAACTAAATTGTTATGATGAGGATGAGGATGATAATGATGACGCTGATGATCAGTAGGGGTGTTATAGATAAAAAACAATGCATGAATAAATAGCTAAGTTAGATACAAAATTTTCATAGTTTTGAAGAGTTTGTTTACACTATTGAGTGCTATATTTACTTGTCAACGATTAAAATTAGGTAAAGTAATGAAAATAGTTGTAATAGTACTAAGTCTTGTTGAAACTTTTTTTAAATTCTTTTAATTTCATCATTTGGAACTTTAAAATGACTTAAACATGTCAACAAAAGCTGTTTAAAATCTTTTAAAATAAAACTTAAAAAGCTCTTTTTTATAAAATTAAAAAAAATTAAATAAAAATGTAATAAATATAATATAAAAAGTATTTTATAATAATAAAAATAACAAAAAGATCTCTTATAAACTTTTAAAGATAAATAATTATTTAAACAGCTCTTTGAAATTCTGTTTTCAAAATCTTTTTAAGCTCATTAAAAACTTTCAAATATCAAAGCTTTAGAATTAATATTAAACAAATATTTGTTAAAGCTCTTTGAAAAGCTTTTTTCAAAAAGTTTTACAAGTTTCTAAAAATCTTTATAAGCTCCAAAATATGAAAGCTTTAGAATAAATATTAAACAAATATATGTTAAAGCTCTTTGAAAAGCTTTTTGGAAAAAGTGTTACAAGTTTCTTAAAAGCTTTAGAACAAATATTAAATAAATATTTGTTAAAGCTCTTTAAAGAGCTTTTTGCAAAAAGTGTTACAAGTTTCTAAAAATCTTTATAAGCTCCAAAATATGCAAGCTTTAGAACAAATATTAAACAAATATTTGTTAAAGCTCTTTAAAAAGCCTTTTGCAAAAAGTGTTACAAGTTTCTAAAAATCTTTATAAGCTTTAAAATATGAAAGCTTTAGAGTAAATATTAAAAAAATATTTGTTGAAGTTCTTTTAAAAGCTACTTTAAAAAGCTTTGTTTTATGTAGTATAATGATGATATACATTATACTGCTAACTGTGAATGCCCCTAACAATGTCATGCAATAAACTTTATGGAATTCATGCATACATTTTTTAAATGTTTAACTCATTAATAATTGCATATTTTAAGAAAAAAAAAATTTTTTTTATACAAAAATTATGAATGAATACAATTCATATATTATATTGACACAACAAGCAGTAAGTAGTGGCAAGTTGAGGAACAGAGCCGTCAAAAAGATATATGTTTGATGCATAACTTAAATCGAGCGCATCCTTAACATGCTGCATTAATATGTAATAATTTCATTTCATATTTTTTTTTGCTGTTGCCTGCTACAGTTGCTTTAAAGCGCTTTTATGTTTTATATTACATACAACAAAACAAGCAGCATTTCATTGCCCCAACTGTTTATAAAACTGCCTGCTGTCAAGTTAATTTTTGATAAGCATACACGCGACTCTCACTCTATCACTACACACAAACACACTGTAAAGTTGGCACTTGTACTTTAAAAAAGAAGAAAGAAAACCCCATAAGGAAAGAGGATGCAGCTACCGATTCGTGTATTTTAAACACATTTTGTTGTTTCTTTGCTTTTTTCTCTCTTCATTTCAAGCTAAAAAATTATGCCTGGCTTACTTACAAACTCACATAAAATTGAATCTTAATTCATGCTAATGTTATGACACTGGGTGGCATATATTTATGCTACATTATAAGGCACAATCAAGGCATTTATAAAAAACAAACATGTTAATTGTTGATAACAAATTAGACATGAGATGTGTACGAATATAAAAACAGAACTAAAGAGTAGCCAGATAAGATTGTTTTTGGTTTTTATATTGTTATAAAGAATAGAAAGAAAGAAAGTGTTTTTTTTTTCTTTAGTATCTTTAGAAATAACAGGTAATTTTTATGTAGATACTATTTTGATTAGTTCTTTGTCCTGTGTTGTTATCAATATTGCATGTCTTGGTGACGCCATATAGCATATAACATATTGCGACATAGTCTACTCTATCCCGCTGTGTTTCAAGGTGTTTTAATGCATGTTTTCTTTTAGAAGAATTACATTTAATTGTTTTTCCTTTTATATACTTTTTATTTGTTGCAGACAATTTGTGAGCAGGTAAACAAAAGACACATTTTATTTATGATTGCATCATAAAAAAATCTATAAAAAAACCGTCTTAAAAAATGTCATGAAAAACGATTTTGCAAAACTGTTAAATAAATTTAAAGGACTTTACAAGAAATCTATAGAAAATTTCTCACCAAAAAGAATGTATAAGGACTGTAAAAATAGTTAATCAAATTAAAATACAAGCTAAATCCAAGATATATTGGTGTTTCAACAAACATTTTATAACCTCAATTGAAGAAAATTTATTAAGGAAACAGATTGGCAAAATGTATTCGGTGTATTTACCAAAAAATATCTCATTTATAAAATTAAAATGCAACTAAAAACAGAGAGTTTTGATTGTCTTTACGACATTTCTGTAAGCACAATCAAAATAGCAACCGAATTAGTTGTAGCTACAAAAATATAATTTGTTGGTGATTTTAAACCAAAACTTTATAAACAGAGAAAACTGTTTCAAAAGTCTCAATTACAAGTTTAGCAAACTGACTTGATCAATTAAGTTTTCCAATTGTGGCATATAAAATTTTTGTTAATTAGGCTGAAATACTCTTAAAGTTGTAACTGAATTATACGTGCGGCAATAAACGAAACTGTTTTCTCTCGGACAGTGCGCTAGCCTGCAAGAGAGCAATGACTTGTTTCAGTACAAGGAATTCCAAATTGTATTTGCATAAAACTTTTACTACAATTTTATTATTTTCATTTTGCAAATCTGCTATAATTTTGGCATTTTATCACTTTCCCTTTATCACTTCCTTAAAGCAATTATGTTAAAATTTTATTAAATAAATTTATTTTTAAAACTTTTAAGCGATTAAAACTAAACGATAATTTGTGATATTTTTGTACCCGAGTGTTTTTGGTTTTGCTGGCGGGAGGAGAGGAGAGGGGGGTTGTAAAATAGCAGAACGTCCCACCACAAACACACACTATTCAAATTCCGTATAACTTGCAAGTTGCAACGAGTATTTGCTGATGTGCGGTTGTTGCATTACTATATTTTACGAAATGCTCGCTTTCTGATTGGCATCTTATCAAGATGGGAAACAATCCAATACCGAACAGAAATCATTTTTGAGTTAAACTATAATAAACGACAAGAAAATAAACTCAAACAATAACAAATAAAAACAGCGTAAATGCACTTGGTGCATTTGAATACACACAACATTTTATGAATATGAAATACTGACAGTCTGGTGTGGTAAAGGAGCGGGGGGTTTAAAAGAAAAACCAGCAAGAGGAAAACTTGGTGGTGTTGACATGCAATCTGGCAAATAAATAAAATCAAATAGAAAAGCAAAAAACTAAATATTATTGGCGCGAGTGCAAAATTTTGTTTTAAAACAAAATTAAAAAAAAAAAAAAAAACTATGAGTTTATGTGTCCTATATTTAGCTATCGAGCTGCACTATTGAAACTTGCTTGATTTTCACAATACATAGTTAATGTGCGTTGTTTGTTGGTTTGTTAATGTGCGTTTGTTTGTTGGTTTGTTTTTTTCGTAGTATTTGTTGCTGTATTTTTAATTAAACCACCCAAAGTGCCGGTAGCTGTAACGAATTGCCAGCTTTACAATGTGTTTGTGGTACGAGTACATAGATACACACATACATATTTCATTTAACATTTTGTTTTGGTTGTTAGTTCATCTAAGATAAACCACTACTTCTACTCCTCATACAAACATTCACATTCCCATATACATGTAATAAATGTGCAACGAATCAATGGCAATTGTTAGTTAGTTTTTATTTGTTGTGTTCATATTGTTGGTTTATTTGTTTTATTGCCTTTTTAACAGTCAATTAACTAGACATTTTTTTTTTTGGTTGCAAAACTATTTTCAAGCTGATTTTATTTTATGCAAAATAAATGATAAAACCGCAGCAGTTGGCAGTTAAAAGAACTTTCTTTATACATACGAGTATATAAACAAATTTAAAATATTGAAAGGCTGCTAACTAAACATTATAAGGGTTTTCTAAATTAGTGTCTGCCTCAAACTGTCTTATTGTAACAAATTTGTAATTTTAAATAAATATTTTTTTAATATTTTCCTTATTGTCTTAAAAGTTTTTATTTTATTTCTCAAAGGTAATAACTTACTTAAGTTTGAACTTTTTCTTTCTAAAATCTTCACAAAATGTAAGCAAAACTTTTCTCTTAAAAATCACTGACTTGTAAATTGCCTGCATATTTTGCCACTTATTTAAAAACACATTTAAAAGAATATAGCTAGAAAATTAATATAAAAAAACTCACGTAAAAACTTTTTAAGAAAATATATATTTCTTTTTGCTAAAACCACTAGAAAATGCATATAAATTTTAAAAGTTTTCATTTTTTTCAAGATAATTAAGTTTAACTTGAAAAAAAATTATTATTTTTAATGTAAACAACGACATTTTTATTACAAAATGCTTAAGAATAAAATAAAAAATAAAGAAAACGAATTAATGAATACTTAATGGGCTGCTGGAAAGGAAACAAAAAAAAAACTAAAAAAAGAAATACAAAAATGGAAGGACAGCCATAAGAAAGATTAGCTTAAGGGGAGAAGAAGTTAAAAAAAAACGAAATAATACTTGAAATAACTAAATTTATAAGAAAACTAAACATTGTTCTTGAATATTTAATAAAAATTAACCCCCTATGTATAAAATTGTTTTAAAATATTCAAAACTCAATATCTATATAACTTTATTAAATGAAAGCAAAGAGTTAATTTCATGTCATCTTAACAGCCCTGCTATTTTAAATTAAGTTAATTTTGCAAAATTACCACCACACTTTAAACCACCACATTTAACACACTTTGTTCCCCTCCTCCTTAAAAAACCTCTATTAAGGTTTCACTATCTTGTTTAAATCTTTCTCCAAAAAACCAAAGCAAACGTAAAATAAAAATTTTAAATCACATTAAGGCTTAAACACTTTTGTATTACACTTAAATGAAATGAAATAAAACACAAAAATATCAAAATGTTATCGCATTTTCACAGCCACCCGTTTTAAACGACAAAGCTGGTGTTGTGTATTTTTTTCCCAAAAAACGGGGGAAGGTAAATCATTTAGAACGCTTATCTTTAAGTACCACACGCTCAACAATCTAGCAGTAGTCATTGTCGTTGTCAGTTACGCAGTAAATAGCATCTTTAAATAATAATCAACAATCCATCATCAAACCAACAAAAAAAAAAAAAAACTGTTTAACATTATTTTGGGGAGTTATATAGCTGACACACACACACCCGCTTTTGTAGTGGTAGCCCAACGCCCCGTGCAACAAAAACTCCCCCAGATAAAATGTTCATTTCGATATAAAAAAAAAAACAAAACAAGATGCGTTAACTGATGCCAAAATGTTAAATCTGATTTAAACTGATTAACTAGATTCATTTATTCATCTAAATATACCAGGCAATGAATAAATAGATTAGAAGAAAAAAAAAATAAAACAAGGGGAATATAAATAAGCCCGCGTGCAAGCATTTGATTTCCTTTTCCTTTAGCTTCCGCTTAAATACACACACTTACACTAGGGCTCTCATAAACAAGCTTGCACATTCAGTATGCAAGATAGAGAGAGAGAGAGCAATACATTTAACTGTGATTTCCCTTTAATACAGGAATGGAAAATTCTAATAATAAATAAGAGGAGTAAATAATGGTGTTTTCTTTTCTGAAATAAAATGTTACACTTTTAATATGTACATTTTTATAATGTTTACTCCACAGATGTCGCATTTTTAATGGTCAGAATAGAACATAAAATCACAACAGTGTAACACTTTTTTTCATGTACAGCTGTTTTTGTTTTATTTATTTGATAAAAAAGAAGAAGCAGATAGCTCCCTGGTAAGATCGCTTGAAATAAGACAATGAATATTTCTCAAAAAGACCAATGGCACCTTCCCGACTAATACGCAAATTCTTTAACTGTAAAAAATTATATACATATATAAACATGCATTACATATATAAGAAGTAATCATTTTGCCAACGAAGTCTAAATAATGCCCTAGGGGGTCTGAGACCACATTATAATGTAAAATTGTAATTTTGAATTAATAAAAATAAAAAACATAAAAAAAGAGTAGGAGATATTGTCCTATGAAATTTGACATACATCAACTTCAAAGTATTCATTAATTACGTTCTCTACAAAGGCTTTCACTCGCGGTTGTGGATTTCTTTTCATAATCATATCAAATATTTCATCATCATCAGATGATGAAGATGAATCCAACAAGTCATCCAAAATTTTTTCAGCACATAAAAAAGAAGTAATATTTTCCATTTTGTATATTTTTTTTTTGTTTCATAAACAAAACAAATGTCAGCTCTTTTATCGTGCGATTTTCTCCCTCTAAAAATATAGAGTGTGAAAGGTGCACCATTTTTTAAATTTATAGTGTGACATTTATATAAAAGAACACAACTACACTTTAGCAGTGTTGACATTTGTTCAGAAAAGAACACAAATCGACAAAAAGGGAATTTCGGAAAAATTACATTTAATCAAAAAAATTTAAGCCCAAAAGATCTTGAATCGTGCTAAATGGAATATAATTGTGTAAAAAAATGTAAACCGTTTAACAACAGAATTAGGTGTATAGAAAACTTAACAAAACTTTATTTTCCAAACCAAACACATTTCCAACCAACTTTTGGTACATTAATTTACCATAGATAAACTTATCATAAAAAAATTCCTTTTGAGCCTTTAAAAACTTAACGAAACTTACTTAAATAAGTTTGTGTTTGATTATTCAGAAAGTTTAACAACTTTGGTCTTATGAAAAACTTGACGAAACTATATTTTCTTAACATTTAATTTAGCCTTTTTCTATATTCTTTTTACATAGAAAAAATCCTCTTTAAATTCAGAAAAATTAGAAATTTTCAATGATTTATGTGCTATGTAGACCTTTTATATTATTAAAAATCTTTTTACTTTATTAATTCGGCTTGAGGTCTCTTTTATTAAAAACAAAAAATTCTTGTTCGTTTTTCATTTTTGTTATCTTTTATTAATTTCCAATATTTCGACCAACTTTGTTGATCATCTTCAGGGAAGTAATATAATTTAATGATTAATACTGGACAATACTGTATTAACGAACGAAAGATGTTCAATGATTTTTAAAAATTTACAAAACTTTATTAAAAAAAATGTTTCCATCCCTGTCTTAAGGGTGAGTTTGGTGTTGCATGAGTTGGCAATAATCAAACCCAATTTTTGGCTTTTCACTTGTATTTTTTCACCATTGTTTTGCCAATGTTATTGTTTTTGTACGTGAAAAGTGAGAGAGAGAGAGAGTTTATAGACAAGAGTGTGGGAAATCTATGAATATTTACGCAAAGAGAGCAAAAGGCAGCATCGTTAGACAGCACGTGGTTAATAGTGTGTGAAATCGCTTAAGCACTTTAGCCAGGATTCGCATACAACCAAAATGAGATTTAAATGATAAAATAGTGATATCATTAAACTATCATCAGTTACAAAAAAAAAAAAATAAACTGCAGCCACGCTGTCATGCAAGGCTTAGAATTATTCTCAAGCATTTTTATGCACAGTGAGTTATTTAGCAGTAATAAATTTCTAGCAAGCAAACGAGCTACATACATATGTAACAGGATTATTATAAACATGTTAATGTTTCCTGCAGGATTTAACGGAAGTTATTAACATTAAGTGTCGCTTGTTCAGGGGCGCCCTATAATAGTTTATTTTATCTGAATTAAATACATATTTATATATTGTCTACTCTTTTAGGATTTTTTTCTTTTTTTGGTAAGAAATTCTTATAAAAATTTTGTTATTTTTGTTGGTACTTACATTATGCAATTTATAGTAGAGACCACAGGCATTACATACTGGTTCACCGCTGGCATTACGCCGCCAAAGGGTTGTAGTTGTGGTTTTGCAGTTGGCACACGAGGTCCCCGCTCGTTTAGCGGCACTTTGTAGCGACTGCAGAGTCTACAGTGAAATAAAGGCAAATAAACACAAATTAATACAATTAAATAAACAATTTAAAATAATTAAAAAAGAAACAGATAAATAAACAAAAACAAATTTCAAATAAAATTCGAAAGAATCTTTAGTACGCTAATGTTTAATATACTAAACAATTGTTATTTAAGCAATTTGTAGTTTAAAGAAATAAATTTAAAAAATTCTTAAAATTTTTAAAAATTGTTTTCTGAGTTAAAATTTTAGGCTGCAGCATCTTCATTGATATTTCTTTCTGCTTTAAATCGAAAAAAAAAACTAAACATAAAATATTTTTTACCAGTTTTAAACAACTTCCTTGGCTTCATTTAATCTTGCCAGCAACAAATATTTAACACTTTTCGTTTATTGCAGTGAATCAATATGTATCACTTTATAAACAAAACAACAAACCTAACAAAAAAAAAAAAAACTAATAATGCTGCTGCTGTATAGTGCTCCAATACTCCAATTGCTACATTATGTGGCAAGTAGTAGTATATGAGAGAGTTTGTAAGACACTGTACCTTGGCAGTTTTGTTGAATTGTCATGTTAACAACTTAATTTATTTACGTTAGGCATGTTGTCATGTTTAAGCTCTCGCTCCACAGCCAGGCGAGACACCAGCCACCACAAAAAAAAACACACACAAAAATAAACTCCCAAAAAACAAATCTCAGCTCCGTTCAAGCGATCAGTCGTTGTCGACGATATTTTTACAGATTCAATCTGGGAATGTTGTAGTTTAAATGTTGTGTGATGTTGTTTATTTGGTTGTAGTGATTTGGTTTGCATTTTAACTTAACGAGGTCGTCACATAATTACTAAACATAAAGGATTTCGAGACTTGAGTTTCCTGGCAAAATACTCAATACAGAGTGCGTGTGTGTTGTGGGCGTTGAAATAAATTCAAAATATTAAGCCATACTTGAGGATTTTTGTCAATACATAAATGTAGCAAGTGTTAAAAAATGTTTTCCTTACAGTTTTTTTTTCTTATTTCTTAATAATATCGTTACAAGATCGTTAACACCTTCAATGTATGTATAAAACAAGCAAAAAAAAAAAAAAAAGTTTAAAAGGCCAAAATTTATTTTTGGCTTTAATGTATGTTAATGTATGGCTAAAAATGTTGCAAGATTGTTTATTTTTGTTTTGTTTAAGGCACAGGTGAGCGAGCTAAGATATGCTGTTTGTTCCTAAGCTCAAACTAAACATCAATTAAAAATCAACGTAGAACATGATCAACGCCTGATCCAGTAAAAACAGCAAACAGCATGGCCAATATTAAACATGATCATGATCAGGATAGGAACCAACAAAAAAACATTCCCAATATATTGGCAATTTTAAAATAAGCCCTTAAAAACACAACACAACACAAAACATGTTTATACTTGTACTATCATAAAGACACAGGACAGACGGACAGACGGACAGACAGACAGACAGACAGTTTTTAACAGTTGTATAGTGTAGTACGTTTCTTTTGAAATGTAAGATATACAGGTACTTTTACTTAAAATGCCTTTTCTTACTTTTTTTGTTCTTTAGTTCTTTAGGCTCTCAGTTTCTTATAAGCATGTCAGAAGGAGTTTGGTTTATTAGCCAAGGCTCATCAGGCTAAATGCGTGAAATCTTTTCCAATGTAGATGATTTCAACAAAATAATAAAAAAAAGAATAAATTGAACATCTTGACCACGTACAATCTAAACGAGTGTTTGTAAATTCGTGGAAAAGGGAACTGCAGCCAGTCAGCCAACCAGCCAGCCAGCAGCTTGTTTTTTAGTGTTTAAATGTGACAGTTTTGGAGTTTTGTGAAATTGTCATTTTAATGAATTGATACTTGTGTTAAACAAAACTGTCTACTACTGCCATTTACACAAACACATCTTATTTCTTTTGCTTGTAGACTAACTTAAATAAAATATAAAAAAAAAAAATGAAAGAATGACTTAAAACCCATTTTTTTTTAAATAAAATTTTGTTATTTTTAACCCTTCTCTTGATTTAACTGTTAAGTCCATAAAAATTAATTGGCAACTCCTTAACATTCTAACCCGAAATTTATGAATTAATTAATGTTTTTTTTCTTTTTGTTAGTTTTTAAATATAATCCTACACGATTTTTATGTATAAAAAATAAAATTAACATAAAATCAAATTGTTGGCACACGAAATAAAACGAAAAAAAAAACACGAATAAATGTTGAATGGTTTACAACATGTTCAATAAAATTTATGAACTTTAATACCCACAACTAAATAAATTAATACAAGAAACTATTAAAACCTTAACCCTTTTCCCCTTCCCCATTTCCCTTTTACAAAAATATCAACAATATTTAATGAAATCCTTTTTCCAAGCTTAAGCCAGAGTGTTTTTATTATAATTTCACACCCAAACAGACAATAAATGGAAAAACTAATAGAAACACAATTTAAATCACGTAACAATGTATGCAGGACATTTTCATAGTCTTACACAGGCCTCTCTCGCTCATAGAAAAACCCCGAACTAACAAACCCAGCAAATGTGAGCGTGTTTAAGTGACATTTATTTAAAACAAGTTCTAGTTTACGTTTCCAACTTATACACATACTACAATGTTTAGCAACAATAAAGCAAAATACAAAAAAGTCCTTCATATATATGTATGTATGTATTTGACCATTAAACCAAATGGACATTGAAATTTAGTAGTGTGTTTCATTAAAAAAAAATCTTTTTTGCTTTTTTGCAGTATTCATAGACCTACAATTTTAGTGACAAATATTAATGACAATTTTCATGCCTTCCATATTTGTTTCCACTGCTTTTATTCCTCAGTTTTATGGGCCAGTCTGTGACGGTGTCCGTTTTTTCACTTGGCTTTGTGTCTATTAGTCTTTTCAAATAGAAATTGCATGTTGTTGAGGTTTTAAAAGCTATTTTTTTGTATTGTTCTTGTCTGTCTGTCTGTTTAGTTTTGCTTTTTTTAATGTTGTCGCCTTCAATTTTGTCAATGTTTCATTTGCCAAGCGAGTAAGTGAGTCTCAACTCAAGTGAACTTAGGTTTCAGCAATTAAAGTTACCCTTTTGGCATAACAGTTTGCAAGTAAGTAAGTACATATACATACGTACGAGTAGTATAATGTGTAAAATTTATTGATTTTGTTTAAGGAAATTTATTTTAAAGTTAAATTTAAGTTTCTTTAAAAGTTGTAAATTTAAAAAAGGGACAACAAATAAATGTTGCTGACAACATGTTGCTTTAGGAAAAGTATTATATACATATGTATATTTCTAAATGATTTAAACTTCAACTGTTAAACATGTTGCTGATCTTCAAAATTTTTCATTAGAAAAATTTTGCCAGGAAGGCCAGACCGCTGGACTGATCTTACTAAAACTTTGACGGGATATAACTAACTATATGACTAAGAATACTTTTTTCGGCCGCCTAATTTTTTTCAAAATGAACAAACTCATTAAAATTACTCAAAATGAATTGAATATTTGTGTAATGCCTTTCTTTCAAACAAATTTTAATTGGTTTAAAGTGATATTTATTTAAAATAAATATAAAATATATCTAAGCAACATGTTGGAAGCTTAAGTTTTTTCTTAGCAACATGTTACTAAGGCTTTTTTTTTTTTAATTAAAAGAAATATATTTAAAAAAATTGTCTTAAAAAGTTCTTTTAATTATGAGTTTTTTAATGATTATGTTGCGAATGTAAAATAGAACAAAATAGAATTGTTTTTGTTAATTTAATTGAAGTAAAATTAATTTTAAACAATATTATTTCCCTGTTTCTTTTTTTAAATTTTGCTCGAAATGTTAATAATAAAATGTTTAGCAACATTTTGCGCGTGCAAATAAACAAAATAGCAAACTTTTTGTTAATTTAATTTAGGTAAAGTTTATTATTTAACAATTTATGGATTTTTTCTTATAAACATGTTAAAATTCAAATATTTTCTTAGCAACATGTTGCTAGGGTTAATTACCTTATTTAACAAAATTTAGCTTTAGTTTCTTGAAAATTTCTTTAAAACTTAAACATTTTCGTTTGAAATATTGTAGACAATAAATAACTTTTCTTTTTCTTAAATGTTGTTCAACTTTATTCCTTTTTTTGTCATACATTCCTTCGAAATTCTTTTATTTAAATGAGCCGTAAAATAAATATTTATCTTGCATTACACACACAGTCAAGTCATACATATTTTAACTGATTTGTTTTTGTTGTTTTGGTGAACAACATAAAATCTCATCTTTAGAATCTAGTCAATAAAACAAAAAGCCAAGTTTAGGAAAGGGGAAGTTAGAAGCTGTTATCATTAGGGGAGATAAAGGAAGCAGCTACAAAAAAGACTCCATAAATTTTATTTGTATGGGAATACACAAGTTTTTCACAAGAATCTTTATACTAGATTTGTCTCATTTTTACACATAACCTAGCAGCCCCAGCTAAGGGTAGTTTATGAGACAAAGTTTAACCACCACCCCCTCCCCCCAAAATATATTGCAAAGTAAGTGTGTATGTGTATGTAACAGAGCTTTCAAATTATGTATCTGTGTTATTTTTTGTATTTTTTTTTGGCTACTTATACAGCAGCAAGCAGCAGCAGCTATGTGCTACATATATAGAAATTTATAAAAAAAAGTGGAATAATTTTTATCGCTCTAAATGTCTTCTCCATCTCTGTTTTAGTTTAGAAACATGACAAAAAAAAAAACTGAAGAAGAAATTTATACAACTGTGAAACGAAAAGAATATCAGAGAAAAAAACTGACTGTCGCTAATATCTATAAAAAATTGTTTTAGAGATAAGAAATTCGAAAAAAAAGAAATCATCTTACATACTTAAACAAAACTATGTAAAATGTATGTATGTATAGGTATATTTGGTTTCCTTTTTTTCTGTGTTTGTGTGAGCAAAGCTTTGGGGGTTTTTGTGTGTGTTACATGCAGGGGGTTGTTGGCTCAGAGTCTGTGTCTACTGTTGCAAACAAACCCTCTAAAACCTGCAAACACAAGAACATACCAGCACGTACAGAAATCATGGAGCTAGATTTTTTATGGCAGATAGTAAATTTTTATGTATATCTCTTTGTATCTATGTGTAAACGCACTCATACACTCAGATGTTGGTTTGTTGTTGTGTAGCTGCGCACTATCTTAGATTTAAAAGGGCATTGGCTTGTGTATGAGTAAATATTTGACTTTAATAATTTAAAACATTTCTTTTCAAAATTTCATTATAATAAATGTTGTTTTAAAGCCTCATAATTTGCCGACGGCTTTTTGTTTTTATTGAAGAAAAAAAAAGTAAAACAAATTGATTAAATTTTTTTAAGATTTTTGTTTTCGCCATTTATATGTAGATTCATATTTGTTTGATAACATGGCAAATCATGACAGTTTGCCGGGAATAACATGTTTAATGATAAGCTTAACGTTCGTATCTTATTGATTTTATGTACATACATACATACATACATACATATGAATATATGTATATGTATAAGAAAGTTGAAAATAAATTGGGAGTTTATTGCTGATAGAGTTGATTTAAATAAACTTATGTTTACATATGTATGTATATGTATGTCCTGCAGACGGTATTTTGAAATGACCTCTTGACATCATAAATTACTCATACGTTTAAATAACTAAGTGTAAATGTGGTGTGTGTGTGTGTGTGTTTTTTGTTATTTGTGTTTCCTTTTTTTATATATTGTCGCTTGTTTAGCCTGGGAGAGCAAACACACAGCATTTTATGGCAGCTGTCAGCACATAAATAAATCTTTTGAGGTGTGAATTTATAATTTGTTGAAAAACATTTTTGAAAAAAAGTATTTTTTTATTCTTTTTTGGGCTTTTTATTTTCATAAATTAGTGAACAGCCAAGTATTTCTGGCCATTTGTCTTTAGCTTTATAATTCTTTCATAAATTAATATATGTATGTGCGTTTGTTATTTATTTATAATTTATCTTTAAACGCCATCTTGTAAGCAAAAGTAAAATGCAAATAATAAATAAATAAATAAATAAAAATTGTATAAATGTCTGTGCATTTGATTTGCCAGGGATTTTTGCTTGCATTTCAATTAATCTCTTGTCAATATTTGACATTTTGTCATTTTTACTGTGTTGACAGTGATATATCGCCATGGCATAGCGTTTCGTTTTTTTTTCTGACTGGATGTTATAGATTTTGTTTTAATTTAATATTTATTAAATTAAGTTCTTTTTTGCATAAAAAAATATAACAATTTTAAAATGTTTAAGACTTTTATGCTGTCATGAATATGAAGTACTTAAGGAACTTAACCATAAGTTTTATTCTTAAAATAGTTCATGCAGTTCGGCAATTTTTGAAAGAATTTCTGTGATGGAAATCGAAAACAAAAACGAATGAGTTTTAGAAGTTAATTTTTTCCTAATATTTCTGTATTGAAAAACTTTTATCACATAAAATATAAAGATATTGGACTACTAAAGAGAATCTTAAAACAAAAATTTTAAAAATTAAATTATAAATGCATTAAAATGTATTTCCAAAACAGATTCGTTTTCGATTTTCATCACATGCCTGATAGAGTCAAATTAAATGGCAAAGTATGTAGCAAAGTAAGATCCTAACAACATTTCCCTGTCCGATTTGCAGCTAAAGCAGTGTTCGGCATAAAGAGAACATGTAGTTTTTGTGGCTTATTTTTTTATTAATCAGCCCCTGTTTGTTATAAGTGCCGAAAACTGCTTTAATATATAAAATATTTAAGCTTTTTGTTTATTTTTTCCTTAAAAAACAATTGTTATACGCTTTAGTTGAACATTCTCTTAGGAATTATAAACTTTAAAGTTTCATTAGTATCAGGACACGCCCTGTTCGTTGCGTAAAGACCTTAAACAATGTATAGGCATCCATATGTTGCTAAATCCTCTTTCTCCTGCCAAGTTGTGTCTCCGTGCGTCTCCTTGCTATCTTTCATTACTTGATATCGTTAAATTTTAATTGATCTTTTTTTGTTGTTTGCAATTTTCTATATTGAAACTAAGTATGTGAACATGTTGTATGAAAGGAACTTAATGCTCATACCCTAAGGATCAGAAAATTGTTTAGTTTTGTTTTTGTTGTTGTACCTGGGCCAAGCTTGAGAGTGAGTGCATTTTTAATCATAATGTTTAAGCTGGTTATTGAACGTGCTGATCAGCAACGTCATGCTGGAAAAAAAATGTGTTGAGTAAGTTTTTGACGAAATGTTGTCTTAACAAGATCTAGGTTTTTTTTTGTTGTTTTTGTTGTGTAACTTTACCAACAGGCTTAATATTGTATAAAAATATTTTAATATTTTTATTAAAAGAAAAAAATATTAAGAAACTGGCGCAAAAACGCCCTAAAAATTTGTATGTTTTGCTTAAAAAAAAACTGATGATCATCCGTTCATTGAACTTGTGTTATGAAATATATGTATATATATATATATGTATAACTACATATACATACATATATAATACAATATTTGATTTGGTATTGATTTGAAATGTTTTTTTTATTTTTTTGGGGTTTTCTTTTATATAAAACACATTTAGCTAAAAGCTAAAGCTGGTGGCAAAAATTTGTAATCATTTTGCAGCCATAAAGTGTTTGGCTGCTGTTTCTTGTTGTTGTTTTTTTTTTTATATAAAAATTAAAAATAAAATGATTTATATGTTTTATATTAAACTGGGTGGGGAAACCCTTTTTAGATGAATCAAGTTTTAACAAAAAAAAAATATTAAAACAGTAGAAACTTGCAAAGTTCTTTCGTAAGGCATCTTATGCATCTTTTAAATTCGGTTCATTTAATTTTTGGCGTCACAGCCCACATACTTAAACTTCACATTGTTGTTGGGGTTTTTGGTTCTAGGGTACAAACAACAAAAAAATAAAATAAAACAAAAAACGTCTCCTTTGTTTTAGATGATGTACTGTCGATAACAAATTTTAAATACAATTTACGAGGCTTTTTTGTATTTGTGAATATTGACGCGTTTTTTCGTTTTTTTTTTTGTTTTGTTTTGTTTAACTTGTGTTTTTGCTTTAACATTTTTCCCACGCTTTAATAGCTTTTTATGAGTTTTAAAGTTTCGCACTGAAACTTGATTTTTGGGTTTTAATTTAAAACAAGCTTTAAGTCTAGTAAACATATGTTAGATTTGAAATCACTTTAAAATTTAATTTAAAGTTTAAATTAAGCATTTAAATTTGGATTTTTTTTTTTTGTTCATAAGCTGGTTTATTTTAGATTATTTAAATTGCAACTAATTGTAATGGTTGTTTAATAATACGAAAATAGTCACGTTAACAAATAAAAATATACTGTAGTGTGGCCAGACCATTAACGAGTGTGTCAAATTTATTATTATTATTATTACTTTTTATTATGACTTGAAGTATAATTTACATAAATTTTCATATTTGTTGTACACTGCAACGATTGTTTTGTGTTGACGTTTTTTTTTTTCTGTCAGGCTTCGTTTGGTAATAAGTCACGATTTTAATTGATGTTAAAGACAAATTAATATGTCTTGTTGTTAAGTATTTTATTTTTAATTTAAACAAACAAATATACATTTAAATAAATACTACTTATTTCAACAACTAGCATAAGAATTCTGAAATTTTACGAAAACTCTTGTTAAAAAGTACTTTTTTTAAAGCTACTTATAACAAATGTACCGAACTTTTCAAAAAAGTATTTGTAGTATGGTATTTCTTAAAATTTCTCTTTACAAAGTACTTTTTGACAAGATTCTTGAAAATTTAAAAAAGTACTTTTTAAAAGCTACTTATAACAAATGTACCGAACTTTAAAAAATGTATTTACAGTAGAGTATTTTTTATTTTTTTTTAACAATTTTAAATTTAAAAAAGTACTTTTTAAAAAGTACCTTTTAAAAATTTCCATTCAAAAATAAATTAGTTTTCCAAAATAGAAAGTTTTTATACCCTACTCCAAATATTGGTCCAACACCCACCTTAAAGTTTACCGATCGACTCAGAATCACTTTCTAAGTCGACTTAACGATGTCCGTCCGTCTGACTGGCTGTCCATGTAAAGTTTGTGTCACAATTTTGAAGATATTTGGATAAAAATTAGTACGTGATATTTTTCGGCCCAAGGACGGATGGTATTGAAACTGGTGAAAATCGGTCCGTTATTTCACCTGGCTCCCATACAAATGTCCTCCCGAAATTGGGGTTTATCGATCATAAATGCTTGAATTATGCAAGAATCCAAACAAATTTCATCATTTAAAGAGAAAAACTCTCTCAAAAATTTTGGTATCCAAATAATATTTAACACAAATATATTTCATATGCATACAAACAATACGGTACAATTTTCTTGTGATCGGTAATTAGTCGTAGCTCCCATATAAGGCCCATTTTCGAAATTCACTTTAACGAAAATAAATTTCTTAAAAATTTAACACAAATAAGTTTCTTTTATACAGAAATAATGACACCTAATGTTATAATGGTCGGTCCATAATTAGTCGAAACTCCCATATAAGGCCCTCTCCGTAATTCAATTTAAGCTCCATAAATCTTTTAAAAGTATTTATATCGAGATAAAGTTTTACACATATGTATGTATAATACTTATATTCACAGACATCATGACACTAAATTTTTGGATGATCGGTCCACAATAGGTTATATCTCCCATATAACGCCCATTTCTGAAAAACTGTTTTATACATATACTGGGTGTAGGGATTATATGGTCAGGCTTGACCGACTATACTTTCTTACTTGTTTAGAAAGTACCTTTTGAAAATACTAAATTTTTCAGGAAACATATATAAAGAGTACCTATTTGAAAATGTACATTTATAAAAGGGTACTTAAAATGATATCTTTTAAAAAGGATATTTAATGGATGTATCAGGAAAAGAATCTTTGAAAAAAAGTTCTTTTTTTAAAACGCATTTTAAAATTTAAAAAAAAGTACTTTCAATTATTTACTTGTATTTTTTGTTAATTGTTTGTTAATGAAAAGATTACGAAACAAAACAAAATCATTTGAATTAAACTGCATACTGCATATTCCTTGACAACAAATTATGTAAGTCAAGGTAAAGTTTTTGAACTTAAACTGTTTTGGTTTTGTTTTTGTACTCATTCACCTCTATAAAAATCAATTGTTTATGGATTTATTTGTATATTTGTCAGTTTGTATGAAGTTTTTTTTTTTTTTTTGGTTTCATTTCATAGCCGGATGTTTGTAACAAATTCTGGTCTGTGATTTGTTTTTGTAGGTATGTAAGTAACAATATCTTAAAGCTTTGTTTACAAAGACTGAATATAAGCGTTTTGTGCTGTTTTTTTTTACTACTTTATAATTAAACGCAATTATTGAACAGCCAGCAGCTGTTTGCTGCAGTATACGAGTAAAAAAAGAGACTTGGCATTCACATTAAAAACTGTAAGGGATATGCAAAACTAAAACTGAAAACAATAAAAAAAAAACTACTTTAAACAAAACAATGAAAACATTTTGAGAATTTATGTGTTTTAGCCTTAAAACAAAATGAACAACACAAAAAAAACATTTAAACAACAAAAAAAAAAAAACAATACATCAGCATTTATACAAACAATGTTCAAGTATTTGAGGGAGTTAAGGAAAAATGCTGGCTAAGAGGGGAGGATTCAACAATTCCCTGTATAAAATTGTGTTGAAAAAATAATTAAATTTATAAACATTAATATAAATATGTACTTAAAATTACACAAAATTCAATATTCTTTTTTGAAAAGGCAAGTAAAAACTGGAACACGTTTATTACACTTAAAGCTCTATAAAATGTGAAAAATATTTTGGTAAATTCCAAAAATTTTCCAAAAGTCTTAAGCTTTAATAAAATGTAAAAATATTTCAAATTGTTTAAAAAATAAGCATTTGACCACCCCGAACCAAACACACACAATTCATGAATCAATCCCTCAAAGACAAACAAAAGAAGAAAAGTCTCTTTTTGCAAACCCACAGACAATATCCATAAACAATTGAATTGTATTTAAATTTAAAGCGTTTAATATACTTAAACATCAACTCTCTAGGGTCTTGAACAAAAAAAAAAAAAAAAGCAAAACAAAAACCCAAATAAAGGACCAACAATGGAGCTTATGGAAATGGTTAGTGTCAATAAACACATTTTTGCATTCAATATACAAAATATATACTAAACTATATTATATTCCATTCAAAAAAAAATAAATAAATAAATAAAAAAAAAGAAGAATCATTTCAATTTTAATTTGTTGCATATTTTGTCAATAACACCAACAACTTTCAACAGTCACACACGCTTCACTTTTAGCTGTGGGGGTACAAGTATCAATGGTTTTATATTTAATTTCTCGTTTAAGAAACAAACAAAACAAAATATTCAGCCAACTGACTTCAACATAAAAATTGTCAACAAACTTTCAATGTCCAGCTGTGAATTTCTTGGGAATTCCCTCATAAAAGACATGAAGATCCAAGTATCAAAATACACACCAACCAAATCATACCAGCCAACCAACCTAATAACACCAACAAAAACTGCAGCAACAACGACTACGACAACGACGACCCCAAAAAAGACAGTGAGTGAGTGAGTGAGTGAATGTATGAATGATATAAGATCGATCGATCGTTGTGTTGTTGCTGTGTACGTTCGATCAGCCCGTGAGCCTGCGCCCGTTGCTGATTTTGACTACAACTTTAAATATGAGATGGCCAGAATATTTTTATCTAAAAAAACACAATATTTTTTTAAGAGTGAAGGTGGCAAACAGCCAGTTAGCCAGTTTGTAAACCTAAAGCTAATCATGTTTAGCAACATGATAATGAAGCAGGAGTTTTATATAAAAAATATTTTTATGCTAATGATCATAACAATCCAGTTAAAAATTTCTCAAAATTAACCATTAACAAATCTTAAACAATATTTTGTTTTTTCTCTTTCCCTCAAGTCTCCACTAATAGACCAAAACTTAAGAATTGCTTTTGAGTGTAGCTCAAAATCAGTTTTATGATTAGATCAGTAGATGATGGTAGTAGGTTGGTTGGTTGGCTGGTTGGTGGGTTGTTAAAAAGGTGAAGATGTTGAATTTTAAGAATTGTCTCTCTTTTTGTGTTTGTTTGTATGTACATACATACATACATATGGGTATGTTTGTTTAGCAAGAAGCTATTATCATCATATAAAATGTATCTACTGTTGTTGTGTTCATCTGTAAACTGATGATTTGTAAATGTGATAATCAGTTCTTGTTGTATGAGATTTGATTGGATTGCCTTACAGTCAACAGGCGCCACTGTTATTAATTCCCACATACTAACTCGTACAAAACAAAAAACCAAAACCATACTAAAACAAATGAGGAACACACATATTTTTCTAGCCAGATATCATCTTTTTTTTTTTGCTCAACACAAAATCAAAAGTGTGGAATATACACTCTGGTAACAGAGAACAAATCTCATAATCATTATTATCTTGATGATCATCTTGTTAATGTCTCTATGGTTTTATTGTAATCAATTGTCTTAAAATTTAAATTTTATAATTTCTAGGAAATGTTATGACATTTGAGCACCATCACGCTGTTGTTTTTATGGCATGTTTGGAGACAACTTCTACTGCTTTAAAAAAAATTCAAAATTTTTATTAAACTTTTAGTAAAATTCTCTATAATTGTTTAATATAACTATTAAAATTTATGTGGCAAGGTGTTTAATTTATGTCTCTTTTTTGTTTAGTGTTTTTTTTTTTTGGTGTTTGAGGGTTATTTACCTTAATTTAGAGAGCAAGAAATAAGGGTTGTTGAAAAATGTTATTAAGTACTTACCAGTCTTCGTTTTGGCTTAATTAGTGGTCGATTTTGACCATTCATTTTGTAATATAAACCACAGGCATTGCACAAATAGTGACCGGTACCATCTCGTCGCCACAAGGGCGTTGAGGTGGCACCACAATTTACACATTCACGGCCTTCTGTAATGAGAGAGAGAGAGAGAAGAGAAAATAGAACAAATTTTTGTATAACAAAAATAAAATAAATAAAAATTAATGTTAATGACTATTTTAACTAAAATTTTATTTGCTGTTACAAACTTCTGCAAGTGCAAACAAATTTCAAAGGCAAGCACTCGTAAGTTTGCTATTACAAATGCTTGGTAACTCGAAAATAGTTTATTCACAATTTACTTTTAAATACTCTGAAATTTTAAATTTTTTTTTATCCTTTGGTTTCATTTATTTTAAATACACCTTTTTAAGTTGAAATTAAGAAATTTCAAATTTATATTGAGAAATCACAAATAGAAATTAAGAATTGTAAATTGATATTGAGTATTAAACTGAAACTGAGAAATGGAAATTTATATTGGAAAAATAAAAAATAATATCGAAAAGATAAAAATTTTAATTAAGATTTTAATTTGTTTGGAATTTTTCTACTATTTTTTTTACTTATAAAATTTGAGTTCAAAATCCAATAAAAATGTTTATTTCTTAATTCCACTTTGTTTTTTCTCATTATCAATTTGTATTTCTCATTTTCAATTTGTTATTTCTCAATATCAATTTAGAGTTTTGAATTTCAAATTGTATTTTCTAAATTTCAACTTGAAAAGGTGTAAAACTTAAGGTACGGTCATACTTGCCAAATATTTACTCATAAAAGCGTAACCACTTGTTTTAGCACAAATTTGTTTAACGTTGTTTACTCTTACAAGAGTTTTGCAAGAATAAACAGCATCAAATAAAATAAGACTAATTATTTATTGTCTCCTGTCCTAAATAAACAAAGTGTTTTTTTTAATAAATAAACGAGTTCAAATATATTTTATGTATTTAGTGGTTACGTTTTTTTTGTCAAATATTTGCCGTACATTTATTTAAGCAAATGAAATATAATTAACAGTTTATTATTGATAATAGATCTTATGTTTTTAGTTAAAATTGCCAAGATTTTGTGAAGGCAACTAAAATTCTTTAGTTATTTATGCTTTTCCTTTTCTTTAGTTTTAAATAAAACATTAGACTGATTGGTATCCATTCGAATAATCGAATAATATCTTATGAAATTGTCAAAGAAATTCAAAATGACCATTTAAGAAAAACGAATAATTCGATTAATTTTATGTAGAATAATCGAATAAAACGAATAAATATGTTTATGTAAATATGTTTATGTAAATATGTCGTTTCTGTTTAAGAAATTTAATAATTTTATAATTAAAGATAAAAAAAATACATAATTTAACACTAAATTAATTTTATTTACAAAAAAAGACATCTTTTCTAATAAACAGTATAAGAATTAAATTGTTATTATCTATTATTTAAAGATTTTCTGGATGGTGACATTTTTAAATTTCAGGAGTCTAAATTATCAGCCTAATCATGGAGTCTAAATTATCAGCCTAATCAATTTAAAAAGTGAAAACTGGGAAAAGGGAAAAAAACTCCCACGGAATTTTTATTCATGATTGGGCTGTATAAGTAAAATTCTGATTATAAACGAAAATTAAACAAAGTTTTGCAATCAATATACATATGTAGATGAGTGTAGATGAATGGCTTTGTTAGCTGCTCATACAAATACATAAATGTTATTGCAATAAGTTATAATTCTTAAAATAAATCTAATATTTAGTAAAAAAAAAACTGAACGAGTTTGAAATATATTTCGGAAGTGATATTTTTTAAACCACATTTTGCCGAGATATTATACTCGTATGTAACTATCCTATTTGCCCCTTATTGATGGCTGCCCCTTATTGATGGCTGCAAAGAAAGTGAAATTGAAAGTGATTGCATACAAAATACTGTATAATATGGAATGAATCAAATGTCAAATACAGAAGACGAGGATATTACATGGAATTGAAATACTTATAATATATGTACAAGAAAACATAATCACCCCTATCGTGAATAAAAATTCCACATGAAATTTGTTCCCTTTTATTTTTTGTAACATTGAATTAAAATAGGAAAAATGTGAAAAGGTAACAAATTTTCATGTGGAATTTTTATTCACGATAGGGGTGAATAAGTAATAGATATGGAATAAAAATGGACCGCTTTACTTTCAATATACCAGGTCTGATCAAAAAATAACCGTCACTTTCAATTTTTTCAAAAAGTATTTATTTATTAATCAATAACTATCTTGTCCACTTTAAAGTAATCCTCCTCAAATATAATAAACTTATGCCAGCGTTTTTTCCAACCCTCGAAACACTTCTGAAACGCTCTTTTCGGTCAAAATTTAGCAATTTTGGAACAATCTTCGCTGCCGCACGTTTCATACCTAAAACATCCGTAAAAATTGCTGGTCATTAGCCGAACGATATGCCAACATCATCAGCAACCTCTCTGATAGTGATTCGACGATTATCCAATATCGTTTTCTTCACTGCTTCAATGTTTTCATCGGATGTTGACGTGCTCGCCTGACCAGGGCGAAATTTTAAAACAACGGTTATTTTTTGATCAGACTTCGAACACTGGTTTTTAATTGAACCAGTGTCATCATTACAAGCTAACCTAAGGTGAAGGTGAATGATATGCTGAATATGTGAAAGAAACTGATATTTAAGATGATAACGTTGAAATATACAAAGAACATTAGACGATACGTAACGATTCTGTAGGACTTGATGAACGAAAAAACTTGTAATTTTACTTTAATAAAAATTTTTGTGAATTATTCGAATAATTCGATTAATTTTAAATACACATATGATCGAATTATTCGAACAAGTTAAAATGTCTTAGTTGAATTATTCGTGTTATTCAAACAAATAAAAAAATACCATAATTTGTTTGCCCTAGTAGTTATACATGATTTAAACTATTTAAAAGCGTTCATTTACTAAGACGTCTTCTTAATGTTTCTGACCCAACTAATTATTTTGTCATAAAGTTTGTTATCTTTATATGAACATTTTTCCAGATTTATACAGAAAAACTTAACGTTGCATAAAAATGCATAAAGAAAATAGAAACTAACTAAAACAAAAAAAAAAAAAAGCAAAATAGCTGAATGTAGGGCTAGTTAGTATTTATTATTAGAATTATTCTATGTATAAACCTTTGAACTCCCCCTACCCCCCCACCAAAAACAATTAACAACTTAAAACAAGCAACATTTAAATGTCATAATTATATTTTTAAACATTTTCATTATTATTTTTTAATTATACACAAACACACACACAGACACAAACACATATAAATAAACATTACAGCAAATTAGGGACAGTTTAGAAAACTAAATACAATTGAAAATTTTAAAATATTTTCAAATTTAATAAATAATATTGTGGTGGTGGTGGTGGTGTTTTCTTGGTTTTTGTTTTTACATTAGGCCTGATGTTTAATTAAAATGTAAAAGACCTTAACAGTTTGAATACGAACAACATGACTAGAACAAAAGCTGAAAATGTACAAAACACAAACAAACAAACGAACACAAAAAACTGCTGTATAATAAAAATGTGCATGGCAGTCGTATACATCATTTCCGCTTCCCTGAGTTCTTGAATTATTTTCTTTTTCTGTGGCCGGCTTTAAAAATTCTTAGTGGTTTTTTTTTTATTGAGGTACTTAAGAGCAAAACAACAAATGAGCACCTACAAACGTTTGTACAACATTTTAAACATTTAACCTGGTTTAAAGAAGTGTGTGAATGTGTGTGTGTATTTGTTACAAAACCCCCTCATACTTGTGTTTGTATTTTTGGAACAGGTTCAATTTGCTGCAGTTTTTTCTGTTACAAAAAAAGTGTTTTTTTTAAATAAAATGTTTTTTTTTTTATTTACAAAAATTACCAATGCAAAACCTTAATGGCACAAAAAAATCTTTAGAATTTTTATTTAAAAAATGTCATAAAACAACAAAATAAGGAAATTTTATTTGTACACATACACTTTAAATTTAAAATAAATTTAAATTGATTCTCTTTTTATAACGTATAAATTAAAACTTTTGTTTTAACATGAAAACAACAAAGTAATAAAGATTATTTTTAGTTTTATGAGCTAAAAATTGCTCTAAAGAGTGTTTAAAAATTAATAAAATATTACACAGTTCATAATTAGTCATATATTGATAATTATTTTTAAAATTCTTTAATTCACTATTATATATTAGGTTAATAAGATCTTGAACTTGTATATAGATACTTATAAAACATTTTGATTGTTAAAGAAACTTTTGAAAATCATATAAATTAAATAATATAGGAGTAACTATTTTTGGTTTAACTAAATATCTACAAAATATTTTTGATTAATTCAAATAAGTCGAAATTGTTATATTCAGTAGCTAAGTCCTTGAACTTTGATAATATTTTATAAAATTTTAATTTATACTAAAAATTTAATTTTGAGATTTTTTGAAAATCATACAATACAATCAATATTTGTCATAATGAGCAAATAATCTGTAAATAATATACATATAAATATTTGATAGCTTACGCCTTACGCATTCATGTAATCTAAAAATATTTCAATTTGCATAGAAAATTTTATTCAAAAAAACAAAAAATCAAATAAAAGAAAGTAAAAAAATTAAAAATTTTTGTTATCACAAAAATATTTTCTAACTTGTTCCAAAGACTTAAGCTATATACAAACGGTTATAAGATCTGACAATGTCCTAGCAATGTGCTGATATTACAAAATTGTTTGGAAAAGGTAAATTGTCCGTTCAGACGAAAATTAAGAAAACCTTAAAAATTCATTGCCGTAACAATGTGTTTAAATTTATCTGTCAACAGAAATGATCAATTCAATTCACATTGCCAGAGCTGCATGTGTGTTAAATGTTAAATATTGTCATGGCACAAAAAAGAGGAATTGAAACAATTTTAGCTGCATAACTTATAACATAAAATATATTTGGGAAGTTTTTATTCAACCCAACCAGCATCCCATAATCTTCGCCATGCCTTAACTTCCTACCGGATTCTACCTTTTTACATTAGGATTTTTTTTTGAATGCAGTTGGCTCATAATTGAAATGTCGCTATCTATTTATTATTCAAATGAATTCTACAATTTTCTTTCACTTTTTTTTAAATATTCACCCCTATCGTGAATAAAAATTCCACGTGAAATTTGTTTCCTTTTATTTTTTTAACATTGAATTTTAATAGGAAAAATGTGAAAAGGGAACAAATTTAATGTGGAATGTTTATTCACGATAGGGGTGATTATTGTTAAGGTACAGATACACGGTTGTCAGATCTTGCAACGTTGTCAGAAAAATTTTCCGAAAATGTCTAACAACCGTGTAAACTTCAAATTTTTGTCCTCCAACGTTGTAAGAAAAAGCATTGACAATAACTTTTTGCTAACCATTTTTCAATGTCAGTACATTGCTAGATCTGACAACGTTGTAAGATAACGTTTGTTAGTTTATTTATGGACATATTTATATATAGACAGAGTTACAAATATAAATAATTTTTCTGACAATGCTGCCATTGTCAGATGCATAATCTTTGCACATCTGACAATAAAAAGTGTATGACAATTATCTTACAATAGCAAAAAAAGACAAAAATTGTCAGCTCACACAGTTATTAGACATATTCTGACAATATTGTAATATCTAACCAACGTCTGTACTTAGCTTGAAGCAAATAGGCTCAAATTTTAATATTTTTTAGTTTAGACTTTGAACTATAATATAATTTTAAAATAATTGAGTTTTAATAAACTGTGATTTTGATTTTTTTTTAGAAAAACAAGGAAATTTATTAAAAATTTTAGCAATAAACAATATTTAACAAAATATTAATGTTTAAAACTATAAAGCCGAGTTTTTTTTTCATTTGGTAGTCAAAACGACTTAGATCAAATTTTAAAAATTCCAACTTATAATCTTGCTAAAATTTTGAACTTCACTGTTTTGATTAATAATTTCATTTTTAATTTGAACTTGTTTATTTTATTGCTACAACAACCCTATAATATGTGCCTATGTATATATAATTTTGATTTTACTACATGTTGTAAGACACACACTCAACATTTCCCCCTCTTCAGTTCCAAGACTGACTAATGACCATTAAAACAGTGGTGTCCACTTTTTAGATATTTGAATTTTTATGATTTTTGACCATATAAAAAATAAATAAAATCACTAAAAACTAAACAAACCATAGAGAGGCCATTAAGCTAAAGATGGAGGAGAGAATGAGGGTTGGTTGGTGCAGAACAGAACAGAACAGAGCACAAGCGAAGTGACAATCCTGGTTGTACACTTAAGTTTTAATTTCAGTGTACTTTTTACGACATTTTGACAAGTATGTATATAACAATTCATGTGGTTTTGTTTTAATATTTATTTTACGTACATACGAAATACATACATACATGCATACATATAAAAAATAAAATATTAAATGACAATTGTGTGTTTGAGAGTATTTGGAGGTGTTTTATAAAGCTTTCAACAAAATTAATAAGGATTTTTATTGTAGCTGCGTGCTTTCTAGGGCGGTTAATTTCTTTGGAGGGTTGTCAATTGTAGCAAAAACAACAAAACAAATTATTGTTATTATATATATACACAAAAGCATGATAATGATTTGTTTACTACAGTTTTTGTAAAGTTTAACATGTGTTGATGTTTATTTGATTAAATTTGAGTAATAATTTTAACCATCCTTAAAAGTTTGTAGGTAAGTATTTTTCGTAAGTTTGGCCCTTAAATTAAGCAATTTTTTTATGTCTCAACAAAAACATTATTTGTTTTATAAGTTGTTAACACACCAAAGACAATAAAATGAATCTTAAACCAACCTTTTGAATACAAAAAAAAACTCATCAAATTCCTTAGAAAAAAATAAAATAAAAACAAAACAAAAATGATATCAAACGCACACAATTGTTAAATTTAGTTAAACAAAGTGTGTACCTTAAGAAATTTTTACATATTTTTCATAAAACTCGAATGTCTCAAATAAGTTTTGTTGAGAATTGTTTCGTTGATAACCTTTTTCTAGCAGTAAGTTAAGTTTCTGTCGTATGGTTTTAAAATCACGAGTTTAGTTCTTTTTTTTACTCTTTCTTGGTATGAAATGAGAGTCGGCTAATAAATCAGTGCGTTAATGATGTTTATACTTGGTAAATTTTTGTTGTATTGTAGTTTTTGGTTTAGGCTCTACTTTGTTTTTGGTTGTTTGTTTTGTTTTTGTTCATTGGGTTGGTAGTGTCTCCTGTAACATTTATTTTTGGGTTTTTTCTCGTTAATGTACGTGAGTGCGTCTGTTTAGTTTAGTTGGCTGCTTGATAGTTTGTGATGATGCTTGTTGATCTACAGGAATTTTCATGTGTATAATTTTGAAGCACGCTTGTTGGTTGGTTGTTTCGAAACATTTGACCTTTTGGGGGTACTTGATATCAAACAGAGTTTGAAAGGTATTCAAAGTTTTAACGAATAAAATAGTTTTTAATACAAAAATGCTTAAATTGTTACCCCCTTATTCATAAAAACTTACAACAGGTTTATAAAGCAAATTTTGTATATAAACCTATTATAAACCTGCTGTAAGTTTAAGGGCATTATTGTTTAAATGCTTTTTATGTGAAAATTAAAAATCATTTTTGTGATTTTATCAAAAACCTCTCTTAATAAAAAACGAAAAGCTTTTTAATTTTTTTTTGTAAAAAGAGCTTTTTTCTAAAAAGCTTTTTTATGAAAAAAAGTTATTTTTGTTAAAAAGAGTAATTTTTTAAAACTTATTTGGGAAAATCTTTAATGATGAAGCTTTTTTGAAACAATCTTCCTATGAAAGAACTCAGTTGTAAAAAGCTTTTTTTGTTACTATTTTGTGGAAAGTTTTTTTAATAAATGCAAATTGTAAAATTATATATTATATTATTAGAAAAAGGACTTGGTTTCCAAAAAAAAATCATTCTCTGAAAAAACCATTTATTGTTTTCACTATAACAAAATCAAAAAGCTTTTAATTTGAACCTCATGTTTTAATTACTTTAAATCTATGATTGATATTCCTTAATTATTATTAAATGATTTTTGGTTGAAAAAAAAACTAAATAAATAAACATAAACATTTCATGATCATTAAAAGTGATGTTGTGATTTCAATTTGTTTTAGTTTTTCCTCAATTCTCTGTCTTCAAATCCTTAATAATTGTGTTAAGGCCGGGTTTAAAACTATAAAATGTGGTTGTGTTTAAGGCCATGTATCATATATTTTGTACATATGGTGACAGTTCTCAACTTGTGGGTTTATTGTTTCTATAGCTTTGTTTTTTCATGATTATTATGGTTAAGAAACAAAAAACTAACTGGCTGTTTACAGACAGACATAGTTTTATGTACATGAATATGTGATTCTGTATGGTCTGTCTGTCTGGCTGTCTATTTGCTTCACATAGTGTATCAGGTTTTTTTCTTCTGGTATATGTCAAATCTTTATGATTTAGTGTTTATATCTAACTGTAGTTTTAAGGTTTTTTAGTAACTGTCTGCTGTAACACAAAATAATAAAAAGGTTAGTATCTCCTTTATAGTTGTGTTTTGGTTAAAACATACACAAAAAATCTTATAGGTTTGAAATGTAAGACTTGGGTAAGGTCTTGCTAAGGTTATATTTTGTTTTATATTTTATAGACATTTAGTTTTCTAGGAATTTTATGCACATTTTTTCATAGTTGTAGCTGCTGATAGTTGTTTTTGTTTTTTAATTTTGTGTTGTTGTAAAGATGCTGCGTGTGTCTACACACTGCAGTGATGTAGTCTTAAACGCTGTATGACATTGGTTTTTAGGAATTACAGCCAGCAACAACAAAATATCTTAAATAGTTTTAAGTGTATTTTTGGTATTTTGTGTTTAAGGCGTCTTTAGGTAAAATTATTGTTGAACAATTTATAAAATGTCTTAAAAGATGTGACATATTCCAGTTAATTTTGAGTTAATAAAAACAAAACACAACAAAGAAAAAAAAAAACATTTATTTTACAATTTTTGGTTTTTTGGTAATAGGTTTGATAGTGTATGTTGAGTGTGTATAAGTGTAAAGAACAGCAAGTGCTTTAATAGTGTAAGACAAGTTAGTTAGTTAGTTAGTTATATTATATGGTAATTAAATGAGTTTTACTTTATAGGTTAAACGTTACACAAAATAGTAAGTAGATTTTTTTTTGGTTTTTTTATAATTTTTTTTTTAGTTTTAGATTTAGCTGGTGAACAAGACAAAACAACAGACACATTGATGTGAGTGAGTAAATATATAGAGATTAATAGAAAAGAAAAAAGTTTTATGTGGAAAACTAAATGAAAATTGAATAGAAAATTTGAGTAAAAAAACTTATAAAAATTTGTATGTTAAAAACCATAAAAAAACTACATGCTTTTTATAAATATAAAAACTGTTCATTATTAAATAATAAAAATAACTTTAAAAACCTCTTTAAAAAATAAGAAAAGATGTTTATAACATTCTTGTAAAATTGCAAGCGCCTTAAAGCGAAAAGTCATTTTGAAAAAGATATTGATTTTGTCCTCTGTAAAAAAAAAAGAAAAAACTTCTGTTTTTAACTGTCAAACCACCAGGGTTTAAGATTTTTTGTTTGTTTTTAACTCTCTTACATTTAACAGTGGCATAAAATTTTTATTTTAAACAATGGTTAACAGATTTTTTTTTTGTATTTTGGATGACGAAAAAAAGCGTTGTTCACCCATATCAATTACTTAAACTCCATTCATGACAGCGCGCAAAACTGTATAAAGAAGTGTGTGTAAGGCCACAAAATAAAGCTTAAGTTACATTAAATACAGACTGACTGGCTGGCTGAATGCTTGGTTTTAAACATAGGAGGTATTTATACAATGATATGTCTTATTGTTAACGATTTAGGATGCAGGATTTTGTAGTTTGTTCTTTTCACCTGACACACAAAACCAAAAAAAGCTCAACTGTAAAGATGAGCAGGAAGAGCCGGAGTTAAAAACAACAAATAAAGCCAATCAATTTTAAAAGAAAATTGTATTGTTTGCAGAAGAAAAAAAGCAATTGTGTTTTTTTTGTTTGCTTTTATAAATTTTGCAACAATAACTACAGCTAAAGATCACATATGTTTTAAAGCTTTTTTATTATTTTTAATTTTTTTTTGGAGCAAAAAAAATTTGACACACAAACTAACATGTGTTCTTACGCCCTCAAAACAGAATAATGCCAGAAAAAATAAGAAAAAAAATATTCCAAATTGTGTTTAAAACTTAAAAAATTGTGTTTTAAAATGCTTTAGAAATAAATATACAGTGCACAACAACATTTAATTGTGGTTACAAGGACAAAACAATTAAATTAAATTTAATTCAAGTGGTGGCTTTAAAGAAAATTTTCATAAAACACTAACAAAATTAATAATATTTTTAGAAAATTAAATGAAATTAAGCCAAATTTAAGGTACTTGTTGGATAAAAACAAAAGACTTAGGACATAAACCCGATTCTTTGCAAAGTCAAAAAGGTGAACATTAAAAGACTTAAACAACAAACTTGTTAGCAGAGAGCAATCGAATTTAGAGTAAATTTAGAAAGTTTTTGGTTTCTTTAAAGCAGAGGTAGGCAAAGCGTAAAATGAGATTGTGTGTGTGAGCGAACTACCCAACAAACATAAACATAATTATATAAATTATACAAAACAATTTAGATTGGAAACATATACTCACAATATATTTTCCGTAACATATAAGAAATTAACAACGATATTGATATACAAACGGAACTTCTAATACTTCAAAAGCTTTTGACGACAGCAGGGCAAAATAATCATTCACATATAAACGGGTGTATTTTATTTTTGACATATTACAGTTGGTAGCCTGCTATGCAGAATGTGTTTAAGCATTAAAGAAGTAATTGTTAATAATTACACAAAGTCTAAAATTTTACAAAATAGTTGAAAATTTTTTTAAAAATTATATGAAATATGACAATAGTTGGCGAAATTTTAAAATTATTTTAATTTTTTAGAATCTTCTGGTTGTTGAAATGTTATAAACAATTTAAAGAATGCTTTTCTTAATGTGAACTAGCATTGGAATTTCAAAATAATAGAGAATTTTTTTTTTTTTTTTTTGGAAAATTTGTAATGCAATATATGAATAATAGTTTAATGCCCTTATTCATAAAACTTACAACAGGTTTATAAAGCAAATTTCCATACAAAATTTCCATACAAAATTTCCATACAAAATTTGCTTTATAAACCTGTTATAAACCTGTTGTAAGTTTTTATGAATAATTGTTTAAATATTTAATAAGTGAAGTAACAAGATTTTCACGAAATATTTCATTAATTAAAGATATTTTATAAAAATTTAAACTATTTTTCATTTTTCTAATCCCCACCTATTAAGTTTCGTTAAAAATTTTAACTTTTTTTAACAAAGAAGTACCATATAACTTATGAGAATGTTTTTTAAGTTCAACTGCTCTTATTAATGCTGAAATGAAACAACAACTACAACTAAAGCAACTAAGAAATAGAATATTTAAAACCGGCTTGTAGCAGGTGTTATATGCGACCACAATCTACAGCAACGACAAAACAAACTGCACAAGGCACTTCCGCGCATTTTTCATCCAAAGCTACACATATGTAATTTTTTTTCTTAAAATTTATCAGACTGTATTTTAAACTCTGCACAGCGAAAACACCAAACGAAATGAGGAACTTGCAAATGTTATGAACCAAAAAACAAAAAAAAAATTGCATACACTTGAAAGCTGTAGGAAAAATAAAAATTACCACAACCTCAACAACAACAAACAAAGTAAGGGGGATACTAAATGAAAAGAAAAAAAAACTTAGGGTAACTGACTTTATGAGATTGACAATAGGAACAGACAGACAGACATATAATACATTCTTATTGTGTCACATTTATAATGAAAATGTAATTAACAAACGCAACCATGTAAAGATGATGATGACAATGGCAAATGTGGGGAAGGACAGACACACGGACAGACTCAACTAACCTAACCAGCAATTATGCGATTTTGATGAGTAGTATTTTTTCCCTCACTTGATTAAGGGTAAAAGGAGTAACGGAATGCAAAATACTCTACTCTACTCTATACAATATATTAATAATGTCGTGTAAAAAAAAGGTTTATTGTCACTGCGTAGTTACAATGTACTTGCTAGCTGGATGGCAGCCAGGCCTTCCAAGTTCACACGCCAACAACGTATAATCACTTGCTAAACAATGCATGGAGTTGGAGTTTTTTTTTATTATTTTTTTTTGTGTTTCCATATTTTCGTTGTTGTTATTGTCGTTGTTGCTGTTGCTGTTAAACTACCAACAATAAAAAGTTTTTGAACATGTTCAAGTGCTTGTTATTGTTGTATATTTTTATATTTAGGTTGATTTTTGCTTACACTTTTATATTTCACGAGTACCTACTTGCTTTGTAAAGTAATTTTTAATAAAACACAAGACATGCAGAAAAGGCTCGCAACGAATATTCAATAAGCTACACTGTGCTTTATCAATTGGAGGCCCCAGAAAGCTCTTAATGTTTCTTAAAGAAACAAACAAACTTTAGCAGTATTTTAAATATGCCCTTTCTTTTGAAGAAGTCTTAAAGGTATAGCCTCTGCACAAAAGAAGTGTGTAAGAAAAAGCAAATTATAATAAAAAACAAAGAGACATACATACGTATAAAATAAACTGCGAACATGTCAAGTATAATGAAGGCAACGCAATATTCCCAAAGTTACAAAAAAATCTCACACAATTCAGACTCTTAGATACAAAAAAAAAAAAACAATAATGCATTTAAAAAAAATCCACAAAAGTGTAAAACCAAAATCAACAAAAATTTACAAATAAAACTAAAACTGAACTGAACAAAACATTAGTGAAAATAATATAAATAAACTTAATTTAATAAAGTGTTAGTCAAAATAATGATTTTTTTCAAAAAATTTTATTCACCCACACCATTTTGAAACATTTGTTTAATAGATTTCAAATGCAAATACGTGTGTGTGTATGTTATTTTTTTTTTTTTTGCTTTTGTTGTATGAAAGTTTTGTCTTGCTTACCAGCACTAGTCCGAGGTTTAGTACGAGCCGGTTTAACATCTATATTGGAACCGTTATTGCTGCCATTACCACTTAAACTGCCGGACATGCCATGACTGCCGCCACCACCACCCACACTACTCGACATACCACCCGACGAACCCACACCAGACGCCGACATCGTATGATGACCATGATGATGATGGTGATGATGATGTCTGGCAGCAGCCGCCGCCGCCATCGAGGGACTTTGAAACATGCCAGCGGCTGCTGCGGCGGCCACTTGATGTTGGGCGGCCGCATGGTGGTGTGCCGCATAGGAGGCATAAGAGCCATCATAGCTATTGGCGGATGTGTTGCCAGCAACACCATTACTCAGTCCTAAGCCGCTGGATTGGCTTAGATTACCGTAGTGCGCTTGCCCGCTGCCATCGAAGAGGCCCGCCGCACTTGAGCTGTTCAGTAGGGCGTTGGTGTTGTTGTGTAGGGAGGAGGTATTGTTATTTTGGTTGGCGGCAGATTGGACATTTTGTGTATTTGAATTATTGGCGGATCTTGAACCTGATGTCGATGATTGGTTATTACTATTGTTGTTGTTGCTGTTGTGTGTTTGATTACTATGTTGATTATTTGTGTTATTACTATTTGTTGTACTATTGTTGTTATTATTGTTATTATTATTATTTGACGCTTGATTAGTACCTTCTCTTTGCTTGGGCACAGAGGACTGGCCACTGCCATTGTGTGAGGAGGAGGTAGAGCCATTTTGTATGGTGGGCTTAATGTCAAGGGCACAGCTTGTATCGGGCAGGGAGGTGGAACCCGTCGCTTGAGCTTGATGCATGAAAGCATTTACCACAGCCTGTAATAAAAAAAGAAAAATGGAGGAAATTGTTTAATTAAAACTATTTTCATAAATAACTCATTAATAATAAAGTTTCAATTAGCTTTGCTAGAAAATGCCTGCAAAATCTTTTCTAAAAAATCCTGTTAAGAGAGCTTAAGGAAAGAATTTTGAAAAAACTTGTAACTTTAACAAATTACCTGATATTCCGAGGGTCCGGTTTGTACTGAGTCGGGCGTTGAATCCTTTGGCGGTGTGGGCGGGAATGGAAATGAATGCTGACCCATCGTTGTTGTCTGATGTGATTGACCCATCTGACTCAATTTATGATCGACTTGTGGTTCCTGGGGACAGGCAAACGGACTGCCCCAAGGGCTGGCGGGTGCAAATGATTTATGTTCGCTGGTAAGCCATGAACTCAGGGGCGTATGAAAGTGAGGCCGACACATTTGCGGTGATGTATGTGAGGATGGCATACGGGAGGCTAAAAAAAAAATAAGAAAACGAGAAAAAAAAGATGAGTAAATAAATCTTTTAAAAGGTGCGATATAATGCAGCATTAAATCAATTACAAAAACAACAAAACTGCCAAAAAACACAACTTTTCTTTATATCTTTGTGTTGCAGAAAATGCAAACAAAATATTTATATTAAAGATACAGATATAAAAAAGAAGGCCAAAAGTTGTACAAACATACATATTTCTGCATGCGAATGAGACCAGAAGCGATAACGATTTATAATAAATGATCTTTTTGTTGTTGTTGTTGTTTTTATAAAAATATATAAATATAAAAACAAAGAACAAACTGAGATTTTAGTTTAAAGGAGTTGCAGTATGCATTATGCAGTAGAGAAAGATCATAAAACAAAATACAGAGTGTGAAATTAAAATTTATAGCTAACGAACGTACGAACGCACAAAATCCAAAACTGAGCACTAGTTTTCTTTATTTAGGTGCTTACAACAATTGCTGCAAAAAATTGAATTACTGCCACACAGATTAAACACAACTGTTTAACGCTTAAAGCTTTCAAAATACACAAATTCTATACTTAAGCGGTAGTGCTTTATGTTTTTTGTTTTTTTTTTTTTTATTCTTCGTCTTCTCCTGAGTTGAACTGTGTATTACATAAGTTTTCTTTGGGGTTTTGCTGGCATTTTGGTTGTCGTCATAAATTGTTTAATTTGTATCATAAACAATCGCGCGTTTAAAACCTTTTTGCTTTTGTTCTGATTTTTGTTAAACCTGCAAGACAAAAAAGATCGATCATCATACAGCAGTCAGCTATCGATCGATCGATGATCATATAAATGATCATAACACATTGATCATAACACGTATACAAACACACCAGAGCACTATAGAGTTTACCGCACTTTACTGAGTACTAGCGAGTACTCCTTAACTGTTTAGCTGCCTCGCTTTCGTGTCCTTGTGTGGCGTTCGCTTTTTTTGTGTTCTGTTGTTTTATGTGTAATACAAAGTGTAAAAGCTAATGTTTTGAAAACTATAATTTGGCGGACACCAAGTGAGATTTATGTGCATTTAAATCCCGCTGCATTTAAACTGCTTAAAGCATCAACAATTTAATTTTATTTAAATCCCAGACCAAGACAATTTTGCTTTGCAGTGGCTGGCTGGCTGCTTCAGTAAACCAAAGAGCAATAAGACCAGCTACAGCAGCAGCAGCTGTTCTAAAAGATTTGCATGATCATATGCATTGTTTTATGCACAAAACCGTTCGCTGTTATGAATAGTATGTGGATTAAAGTTATAAATATTTTATGACTCCCCCCTTTGGATTAAGAGTTTGCCGTAAGTAAGTGAGCAAAACAGGGGAGCCAGGGCTTAAAATTGATTCTAGGTGAGTTTCTTAATATTGTTTTGGTTTACAGTACATTCATTCCATGTCTATTATATTTTTGATTTTTAATATAAATAATTAGAAAAATTTCAGGTTTTTAATAATGTTGTTCAAATCAAGCCTTATAATTAGGGTTTATAAGCATTAAGGTCTCAATTTGAATTCTAACCATTTATACAAAATTTTAAGCAATATGATTATAAATATTTAAAGCCAAAATGTTTACAAACAAGTTCAATGTTCATTACAAGCAGCGTTGCCAGAAATAAGATTTTACCGTATTTTTTAAGATTTTTTAACCGATGAAAGATTTTAAGATTTTTTTTCTCCAAAAAAAAAGATTTTTTGTTTTGTCTAGACGACGGTTAGGTTCAATTAAAAAAATCTTCTTTGTTCCCATTTGAAAAATTTTTAACTAATCGATTTCAAAAAATGTACAATTTAGTAGAAGAAAATGAATTTTTGTTGTATTGTTTTGGTTAGTGTTAAATAAAATATGAATTGTTTTTATTATTTATAATAAAAAAAAACTATTTATTTCCAAAAATAAGATTTGTTCCTCAAAAATAAGGCTTTTTTTTTTTGGCGAAATTAAGATTTTTTGCTGAAAATTTCTGGCAGCCCTGATTACAAGACCAAATTGTCATAAATATTTCAAGCAAAATGTTTATAAGCATTTCAAGCAAAATGTTTATAAACATTTCAAGCAAAATGTTTACGAAAATTTCATGACAAAATATTTAAAATCTTTACATGTCAATATGATTACAAACATTTCAATTCAAGTTGTAAAGGTAGAATTAGCCGAACGTCCATGTCCCGTACTGTTTGTATGTTAATTTGTATTGGGGTAAATTCGGCCTATTTTTTTTTTTGGTACTTTTTTTAATAATATTGTTTGTGGATATTGAGCAACACGATTAAATATAATACAAATCTGCATATATGAATATCTTTATATGTAAATATATACGGCTCAATCATGAATAAAAAATCCGCGGGAGTTTTTTTCCCTTTTTATTTTTTTAACATTGAATTTGAATAGGAAAAATGGGAAAAAGGAAAAAACTCCCGCGAAATTTTTATTCATGATTGGGTTGATAATAAAAAAAAAAAACATATACAATACAATTATAACAAAATAAATGCATACATACGCATAACTATGTACTATAAATATTGTAAATTGAATAAATACCCTGAAGGAAACCTGGGGACAAGTGTCTCCAAGTCACCACTTTTGTCTACTATTTTGGTGACGGTTTGGCGACATTGTCACAATGGTTATTATTATATAATTATTTTTTTCCATTGTGAGCCCCGATAGACTAGGCGATAGTGTGCCGGACTATCATTCAGTACGTTGCGGGTTCAATTTCCGCCAAATGGGTGTTTTCGAATTTATTTTTAATTAGGTATTTTTTAGTATTTTTTTTTAATAAAACTCCAAAAATTAGCAAAAAATGCATTTTTATTTTCTATTTCAGAGAAGTACCAAAAGTGTAGACAATGTGGTCCCAAAAGAACTACCTTGTCAATAGTACCTATGTCAGTAGTGGATTTTCAATGACACGCATAATAACTGTGTCAATAGTAAGTCAGTACAGTTTCGCTATTGACATTTCCTGCAGGGTATTGAATTAAATTATAGTAAAATAAGTATATTAAATTGCTAATATGTATTAATAACTATCAAAGTGTAAGATTATGTATGTAAATGCACACATACACACAATTTTACTGCTATTAAAGTAATTTTGGTACTTTTTCGGTACGGGGGCGTGGACGTTCGGCTAATTCTACCTTAAGTCGCAACTTACACGAAACAATTTTTATAAAAAAGATTGATACAATTTTTTCCTTCAAATTTCATTGGTGTTCGCACAGCACAATTATTATTGCTTAAATCGCTTGTATTATTATCTTCCCCTAACTACGATGTCTAAAGAATTGCTTCGTGTAAAGCCTAGTACTCTGTTCAAAATTTCAAGTGGAATGCTGTCAAAATACATGTTAAAAAAAATTCACATGAAATTTTCATGAAAAAATGTTGCAGAAGTAGTACTCTGTTCATTTTGTGAAAAACATATGAAATGTTTGCCAGATTATTTTTTCACAGCGAAATAATTAAAGTAGCAATTGTTTCACGTGGAATTTTCATCCAAAAGCTCTTCTGTCGCAACAACAACATCTATTACTTGTTGTGCTGCTGCACAAGCGGTCAGTAATATTTGTTTATTAATTTTTATTTAACTATTTCGATTCAACACAGATTTTTAAATATTTTAACTTTTATTTATTTTCGATTTAAATTTACAAAAAAGCAAAACATATGTGTTTTGTTTACAAAAGTACATTAGCTACACGTCAAATTTTCCGTATTAAATAATTAATGTTGCTTAACATTTTTCCCAAATTTGAACAGAGTACTAGGCTTAAACTGGGACTTAGGAAATATTTCAAGTCAAGATGTTTATAGACATATACATTATATATATATACATATATACATGTTGCTAGTAATATGTTGCTAAAATCAGCAAATATTAATATGTTTGTCCTTTTTAATACGACCACCACCTGTTTTATTACTTTAATGGGTGCAGTTTTGATTATTTTTCGTTTATATATTTTGTTTTTAAATTATTAATATAATTTCAATGTAATCTTTTTATATTAAAGTTTTTTTTTTTTACTTTATAAATGTTAACATATTTCATGATTATTTTAAGCATTGTTTTATTTGAAAAACAAAATAATTAAAATAAATTTTGTAAAATAGCCTAAAGTAAGCTGAAACAATTGTTAAGGAACACAGCAGTGAAAAAAGAACCTAAAAGATGGATTACTTTAGATTATGACACATGTTAAGTAACCATACCATTGTGACCAGCCAACAATTCTCCATAAACAGTGGCTTACAAAGCCAAGATAATCTATAACATCAGTGTTACAAAAGGATATATGGAAAAAGACAAACTGGACATTTGTATAAAAACACAAGCCAAGTAATATTAATATCAAGCTTAAATCAACTGGCTGACTGACTGAATGGTTGGCTGACGATGACTACTACTAATACTACTACTACTACTACTGCTATTTGTTGTAGTTTTCAGTTTCAGCGACCACAAGACCACAATAAGTAACAAGTTCGATCTGGCTGCAAAGATAATTCCCATTTGATTATACTAATAACAGTGGTTTAGACAATATTATATGTACGTGTTGCTGATTATAGATATTATTATTATGATGATGATGATGCATCGACAAAGCTTAATACTATATGACTGAAATGAAATGAAACAACAACAGCAACAGCAACAAGAAAACTTCAACGGCCACAAACTATGCAACATCTTAGTAAGAACTCCAATGATACTTATTTCATGGATAAAAGAAATTGTTGAGGAAACGTATGTGGCATGTGGTGTTAAGGCTGCTACACTGTTCTCTACACTACCCAAGCATATGTATGGTATATACACTGCTGCAATCTACTCCAGGTCTAAAGTAGCTGCAGGTGATGATGACGATGATGATCATCATACAGATTGAACAAAAATATCGAGAAAAAAAAATTGCAAGAAAATTATTATTGATGACTATTTAGAGGTAAGAGAAAAAGGTAACAGTAAAATATAACAAATCAACTTGTAAGCAAAAAAAAAAAAAACTAAATAAATAAATAAAAAAAGCAATAATTCAGGCCTATAAACCGTAAGAAAAGTTCACAAAGGAGGTTCATGTGAATTGCTACAATTGTCAGTAGTTCTCAAAATTATGGGTTTGCATTAACAAATTACTTTTTATAAACCATAAAATCTACAAGAAATCTGCACCTTATAATTTAATTCAAAGTGCGTGGTGGTGGTGTTGTTATAGTGTTGAAAGTCTTAATTAAAAGTAAAGGTAAAGATTTTTCTGTTTTACCATATGCAACTAATAAGTTGTTATGGGAATCTAAGGTAATTAAAAAGCATTAAACAGATTTGCATAATAAAAAAAAAACAAATCAATTTAAAACTCACATAAGTAAATCTTACCCTTTTCCTTATGCTCTTTTTGAATAAAAATTCCAAAATCCATAAAAGTATACACATGCAAACATACGTTTAAAACAATCAAAGTTTTGAAATGACAGTTCAAAGCAAAAATGCCGCCGTAAAGCAAGTAAGTAAGTATGTAAGTACTTTAACAATTAAGGAGGTTAAAAATCTCTACTCTACTCTATTTTGTTTAGACTCGTATAAGCTTAAAGCCGGCTACCAAATGGCTTTAAACTCTTTGCTTTGGTCATAAATTGTTGCTGATAAATGGAATTGAGAGTAGTTTTTTGTTTCTTTGTATATATTTTCGATTTCTTTGTCTTGTGTTGTGTTAAAACAAAAGACTCTGCCAATTCTCTAAGCAAGTTTGTATAAAACATTGAAGTTTGGCGTTTTAAAAGCGTTTGACAGCGACAATCAACAGTCATGTGTATAGACCGCCCTTCACTCTCGCTCACTCTCTCTCTCATTGTTTGGGTTTTTATTTTTGTAAAGCAGCCAACCGCCATTAAAACTGCCATTAGCCTGTTCCAAGACTTATAAACAATATTGCGGTGTTTACTATTCAAAACTGACAACGTCATTTAACCAACTGAGATTCAATTCAAATAGCCATGTGATCATAAAGGAAATGCCAAAATAAAACCCAGTATACAATTTCAAAATAATAATGGAAAACATGTGAAAGGTTGCTAGAAATGTTTAGAAACATTTTGATAAAGCAGACAACTAAAAATAGAATATGAATTACTTGAAAGGACCTTTCAACAATATGTTTAATATTTTTTAAGGACATTGCTCTTAGCTCTTAGTCATTAATTGCTAAAACTAATTTTTCAATTAGTTTAATATGTTGACACACATTAGCAAATAAACAACAACGTTTATAAACATTATTATTAAAACAAGTATGAAAATTATATAAATAACTAGCTGACCGCCCCGGCTTCGCTCGGTAAAACAAAAAAAAATTCATTTTAAAGCTTTAAGCCTAGTACTCTGTTCAAATTTGGGAAAAATGTTGAGCAACATTAATTATTTCATACGGAAAATTTGACGTGTAGCCAATGTTGCCTATCACGCGAATTTACATAATTTGACGTTTTTATTATTGAAAGTACGCCACATTGTTTTACTTATGTTAATAAGTACATATGTTTTGCTTTTTTGTAAATTTAAATCGAAACTAAATAAAAGTTAAAATATTTAAAAATCTGTGTTGAACCGAAATAGTTAAATAAAAATGAATAAACAAATATTACTGGCCGCTTGTGCAGCAGCACAACAAGTAATAGATATTGTTGTTGCGACAAAAGAGCTTTTGGATGAAAATTCCACGTGAAACAATTGCTACTTTAATTATTTCGCTGTGAAAAAATAATGTTGCCAGATACATTTCACATGTTTTGCACAAAATGAACAGATTACTACTTCTGCAACATTTTTTCATGAAAATTTCACTTGAAATTTTGAACAGAGTACTATGCTTAATGGTAAATAATGTTTTTTGTTCTTCGAGATTTATTTATCGTCATTGCGAATGCAAGGCGAACTGGAAATTGGACGCGTTTAAAATTAAATTGTAGATCACTTGGTTTCATAGGTATCCTGGGAATAAGCACTTCTTCACATTTAAACTTTCCTATAATTATCTTTGCTTTAATAGTGTTTGGCATCAGCGTTTTAACAACTAATCGATTCTTTTGATATTATCAAACACGACTAAATTATATCACAGAGCAAACACATATGTATATCAATCATTAGGAATTTTCTTAAGTTTAGATGTAGGTTAAGTAAAACAATTGAGTAGTGAAAAGGAGACAATGTTGTTAGCTCTTCAAGTTTTTCCAAAAAATGTCGCTTATTAAGAAAAATGAGAAGAGAAAAGGAGGCAGTAAAATTTTCTCACACTTAAAAAAATGAGAAGTGAAAAGTAGGCTTTGGTGCCAGTTCATCAAGTTTCTTCAAAAAATGTCTCTTATTAAGAAAAATGAGAAGTGAAAAGGAGGCAATATATTAAAAACTTAATATTTCCGAGTTTTAGCAGAAATTTTTTAATTTTTTTTACACACCATCTCCTGACAATTTTGAATAGAATAAAAAAATCAGCCAAATCGCTCCATCCATTTTCACGTGATGCCATTTAATTACACCCTTCACCTTTATGAGTTTGTCATTCCGTTTGTAATTTCCACAATATAATTTTCCAACCCTATAAAATATATATATTCTGGATCCTTGTAGATAGCGGTGTCTATTAAGCCATGTCCGTCTGTCTCTTGAAATCAATATTCTGAAGTCCCCAGATATATTCGGGATCCAAATCTTCAATAATTCTGTCAGACATGCTTCCGAGAAGTTTGTTATTTAAAATCAGTAAAATCCATCCATAAATAACGGAGATATGAGCAAAAATCCGAGACAACTTTTGAAAATTACATCAAAAAACTAATAAACTCATCAACAGATGGCGTTGATCACACAAAGTGTATTAATATTGTTACGAATAATTTCATAAACAGATGGCGCTGATCAAACAAAGTGTTTAAGTGTGTTCTTAAACCGTATTATAAGTGTGTAAAAAGTTTTCGAAAACTTCAAGTGTGTTCTTAAACCGTAATATAAGTGTGTAAAAAGACAGTGTGTTCATTTTTAATTGTGTTTGTTTACATTTAAATAAATAAAGACTCGTTATATTTTCTTCTTATACATGGACCTTTTCATTTATATATATATAGATAAACATTTTAAATATTGCAGTAAAATGGTTCAAACTTTAAACTTTTTTAAAATTCATTTTGAAAAAAAATTATGAAACATATGTATAAATATTTTAAAGAACTTTTAAAAATGTTGCCAACAATGTTTATAAACATTTTGAATACTAAAACAGAAAAATGCACGTACATGATTTTTTACGCTAAAAAATTCAAAATATGCAAATGCTTAGTTAAATATGCTTGAAAAAATATAGAAAAAACATAAACTGAACTTAAACTTTAAGATTAAAAGACATTTAAAAGAAATTTCTAAACACTTCCTATAATTTCAAAACAAATTTAAATATTCCAATGTTGCTAAACAAAGTTTCCAAACATTTTGAATACTTAAATTTACAGCATTAAATTGTTTACTGGGTTTGGAATGACATTTTATTTTTGCACAAACAAATATACAAAGAAACAAGTTGTCCAAGCGCCTTTTAATTGCCGCCTTTTGTGAAAAAAAAACTTTAAATTTTACTTGAACATTTTAAAATCTTGGCTGTTTTTTAGCTTAACTTCAAGAGGAAAACACTTCCATTTAAGTGACACCATCAGTCACTCTTAATTTAATGAATTAGAATAGAAAAAACACACAGACATACCTTTGAAATTGAATATTAATTACAAAATGAAAAACATTAAACAAATTGTGGGAAATTGAAATGTATTGTAGAAAAAAGTGTGATAATTATCATACGTTAACATAAAAAAAAACACCTGCTTAAGGGAGGGTTTGAGAAGGAAAACAGAAATACATTTTAATTTGCTAATGATATGAAGAGCAATATTTTAGAGAAATAATGACTGACTATACATATATGTACGAGTACGATGAAAATTTGTATTGAAAGGCAGATGCTAAAGCTAAACTTATCTGGCAGAGAGAATCTCTTAATGGGTGACAAAAATCCCAGCTACAAAAGAAACAGAAATCTTTGTAAGGATTGAAATGGAATTAAAATCCACAATTTTATCAATTACAAAAAATCTCTATTTGAATTGTAACAAACAGATTTTAGGAAAATTGAAACAAAAACAAAATGAAAAACAAACCTAGATGTGATGAGAGCGATTGACACAAATTGCAACCAAAAAGCGAGAAAAATCTTGATAACATTTCGAAAGCATTACAGTGTAGTACAGTACAGTAAAGTAGTGGTAGCAAATACACAGACATGCAACAAAATCTAAAAAGAAACAAATATTCACACACACTCAATAGCCCAACAAAAGGGTGTGATGTGGTGAAATGAGTTAAGAGAGTGTTTGCAGCAAAAAAAAAAAAAAAAAAGTATCCTTTTTTTGATTTTTTTTTTGTAATAAAGGCTTTTCGGAAAATTAAATTTCTCACTTTGTTTTGATATTCCAGCATATTGCTGACATTAGTAATCATAACTAGAAAATCTCTTTTGAAAACTGGAATGAACTGAATAATGAAAGGATTGCAAACTATTTAAGAGATTGCTGTTGACCCCAAACTGCTCAATGTTAGATATTAATCTTTTACATATTTTAAGTGAATTTCAATATTATTTTATTAAGAAATTAAAAGACAACGGATACAGCTGTGTATTAAAGGAAAACTGAAACTGAATTTAAAATAAAGAAATCAATCAATCTTACTCAAAAAAAAAAAAAAAAAGTATAAACATGCAGTTTTCCTTGGTTTTAACAAAATAAAGAAATACACCTTTTATAGGCCTCATTAGATACAGGACACACATCTTATTATTATGACTATTGTTTTGTTATTGTTTTTATTGTGTTAAGGCAAGTGTATTTGTTGCACTGTCAAGTATTAAATACCTATACGCATAACTCATCATTTCTTACAACATTGTTAAATATTGCATATTGAAAATGTGTGTAAAAGGTAAGCGCCAAGTTGTTTAATACACCTGCTTTTCATTTAACATAAGAAACCGAGTGTTTTTCTTTTAGTATTGTAGGTGATCCCTATTTTATCCTTAAGTCTTCCTGTATAAATACATTTTGCTGGCTTTGTGGCTCTTTCGTTTTTAATAAAAAGGTCCTGTTTTACACTTTTATTTAGTGGAAGGGAGATGTTTAGTTCAGCTAACGGCAAGCTGCAAGTAGTTTTTTCTTTTTAGTTTACTTTTTGTTAAAAAAAAAAAATAAATAAAAACAACACAATATTGTAGTTGTAGTTGTATTTGTACTTGTGTTGACTTTTAGACACGTGCCTTTTTATGCTTTATGATCAGTTTTACCTTAAACAAAAACTGCCGCTAACGTCTCTTTACAACTGCACTTACTACTTACTGTATTAAGCCAACAGCACAGCAAGCGTTATTAATCCCCCCGTTAATGACACCTGCTCCAAGCACAACTTCTTAGCCTGTCCCAATTTCAAAATTTGAAGCAGTCAGACATATAACGGCTTCTTGGTTTCTGTTGCTACACTCAGCACACAACACACAACACAGTCATGCAACCAGTTCTTGTTGGTTTTTTTACACTCTGTGAGTACAAATAGCAGATTAACTTTTGGCCCCTTTGTATAGAAATAAAGCAAAGAATTTTCTATTTCTATTTCTATTTATAAAATTGCGTGCGAAATAGTTTTCTTGTTTAAAGTAGGTACTTAGTAGGAGTATAGGTCAAAGGTCATGGGCTTATTTTTACTTGAAAGTAAACAAAAAAAAAAAAATAATAAAAACTTTACTGTGAAATTAATACAGTCCGACCGAAACCCTTTTTTTGCAGGCCGAAAGCGTACCAAAATTAATATTCGGCCAAAAAATCAATATTTGACCTAATCCAAAACAATCCGAAACTTTTAAAATTTACTATTAATTTCCCAAAAAAATTATTTTTTTTGTTAATTTTATAACATGTTTAAAAAATTTTTTTAAAAAATTTTTATTCGAAGTTTTACTTTACTTTTTTAAAAAATTTTCCTAATACTCGCAAGAGGAATAATTCTCATTTAATGTTTAAAAAATTTTAAAAAATTTAAAAAAATTTTTAATTTTAAAACTAAGCTTGAGGACACTTTTTGTTTTTTATAAAAGATTTTTTTTATTTTTATTTATAATTAACTCGATATTTTAATATTAAAATAACTCCTGAAGAAGATTTTCAAAGGAAATCGAAATATCGAGTTAATTATAAATAAAAATAAAAAAATCTTTTATAAAAAACAAAAAGTGACCTCCAGCATACAAATTATTTAATAAAAATCAAAAAGGTCGAAGAAAATTGAATAAAATTATTTTAAAACTAACAAATTTTTTTAAAGGAAAAAAGTTTTTACCGTATTCTTAAATATTTGAAAATAAAACATAAATTTTTTCTATTCTATTAATTATATTAAAAACGTGTAAAAAATTAAAAATTCCATCATCTATGTTTTTTCTTTTATACAAGTTTCGGTTTCCGTATTCGATCAACATATGACCGAAACACAAATATTAATATTCCGCTAGTTTTTGGCCTATTCCAAAACCGAATACTCGGTCAGACTTTAGAAATCAATAAAAGCTATTTTCAGAAAACATCTAAGAAATTTGAATTTGAAATAAAATTTATTTAAATATTATTTTAATTAATTCAATTTCTAGTTTTTTTTTAACAATTATTATGTCATTTTTAACTGCTGGGGTTTTCTTTAAATTATGAAATCAAATAGAACAAAAGAAGTATATTATTAAAAATGAAGTTAAAATGTGGCCTATTGCATGTTGCAATTGTTGCTGCATTATGTTGGCAGTTGCAATGGCGTGATGTGTCAACTATGTTTAAATATTTAAGATTTGAACGCTTACTAAATGAATTTACATAAATTGACAATTAAAACAACAAGAAAATAAGAAATAATTTCACGCATAAAATGTTTTGTTTTTTTTTTAAATCAGTAAAAACAAGTAAGAGAGTATAGTGGGTCAAGTCCGACCACATAATACCCTACACCCAGTATATGTGTAAAAACTGTTTTTTTTTTTAGAAATGGGCGCTATTTGGGAGCAATGAACTACTATGTACCAATCATCCAAAAATTTAGTGACATGACTACTGTACAAATGAATATATATTTTTTTTAAAAATAAGTAACACTCAGGCAATTACTATGCCGATATATAATTGCGTTACTTTTTTTGGAAAGGGGATAGATGGAAGCAGTAAAGGTGATGAAAGTAGAAGAGAGCTTTATACCACAACTCTGCAATTGCGCATTATATGTTTGTTTTAGTGCAGCATTGCAGCGCCTCTGGTGGTGAGTAGGCGCATTATTTTTAAAGCTTGATATTATAGCCTTCATATAATTATTTTACTTCGGTGGCGTTTGAATGCTATACCACCGAAGTTATGATGGAGAGAAAGAAAACTAATAATTATCAGAAACTGATGTTGTTTGAGTGGACAGCGGCTGGGAATCGAACCCGGGCTACAAATACCAACTTATGCTTAATGATCAAATGCGCTAACCAACTAAACTACAGCATCCGTTAAACATTTGGTATTATAATTTCTGGTTACCAACAGTTTTAAGTAACCCTTCTATGGGAGCTATGACTAATTATGAACCGATCTGCTGCAAATTTGTAGAAGTGATTAGGATTCATATACAAATTATTTTTGGGAAAATTTGTTTGGATACGTGCATAAATCGAACATTTATGACCGATAGCCCCTATTTCGGGAGGAAATTTGTATGGGGGCCAGATGAAATGATGGACCGATATAAACCAAATTCAATGCCAACCGTTTTTGGGCCGAACAAAATTTACATACTAAATTTTATCAAAATATCTTTAAAATTACAACCTGTACTGCCAGCCAGACGGATGGACTGACATCATTTAATCGACTCAGAAACTGATTCTGACTCGATCGGTATGATTTGAGATGGGTGTTTGACTAATATTTGAATTTTAATGCAACATTTTCTTTGGGAGATAATCCTATACAAATTGTGTCATACTTTAAATCTCTGGGCATATACTTGGATTTCATATTAATCACGTTATTGCAAAAATATATTTTGTATTAAGGAAATTTTATTTACTATAGGATGTTATCTACCTTCTAATGTAAAAAAGCAATTAGTTTTTTCTGTATGTTTACAAAATTTTTCTTTATGCAATAGAAGTATATAGTGGAACGACACAACATTGTTTCAATAGATTAGTAAGGTATAAATATACGAGTACATATATGGACTTAAATATAGAACACGAATTACATCCTATGTTATATCGCTTCTTGGATGTGTATTACAAGATTTCGTTAATATAAGATTGTTACTTCAATTATTTAAAATAATAAAAACTGGCTGCCAACCATACTTGAGAACTATGTATGTTTCACTTTGGTACATCTTCACGGACACATGTTTTAGTGCCTCCGCGGTCATTTGTTGATAGATCCATTGCTTGGTGGAATTCTACAATTCCTTATTTAGACAGGAAATTTTCACACTCTCTTAAACACTTTAAAAATATAGTAATTGAAAACTTATATTAAATCATAAATTTGTTATGAAATTTATTCTGACCAAATTGTCTGTTCTTTTTTGTTTTTTTTTTTTACTCTTGTACATTTGTACAAGAATTTTAAATTCATAATTTTTCGTTTTAGAATATTTTTGAATTCCAAATTACTTACATTATAAAATATTTATCTTTAAAATTTAATTGTATGCCGTATATTTTTGTACCGGTTTATTTAGCATATGGGCTTAAAAGCTATTAAATAAATAAACAAATAAATATTACAGGACATTACAAACATCAGCACAAATCCAATATATCCTCCCCACTATGATGGTGTAGGGTATAAAAATAGGATAGAATAGAATAAGAATTTAAAAAAAAATAAAACATGATTCTAAAAAGAAACTTGAACTCACTTAAACAGCCGTTTTCAAACTCGGTTTTAAGTTTAACGAGCATCAGATTTGCCTACAAAGTAAACCCCCGACAAAATTGATTTATTTTTAAAACTACCACATTCCTGCTAAAATAAAGTTTTAAACATTTAAAACAATTGTTAAATGTGACATTTAAAACAACATTTCTATTCTGTTAGAACAAAAGACTAAAGAAATCTGGTCAAACAATGTAAACAATAATTCTGGCCAAGATTTAAGCCATAAACTTTAAATGTTTGTGTTTGTGTATTGTTTTAGTATATAGTAACTATGATAACTTGATGATGCTAATGATGTTGCAAATATATTTATTTATTGAATTTTATCTAAATCTTAAAGCTAAAAAAGAATAAATTTTCAACACCAGCCAACAGCTACACAGAAGTCCTTTACAGGCCCTGCTGCTGCTTAAATGCTCTACATATACAATATAATTTTAAACAACTTAAACAAGTAGAACCAAAGACTAACTAAAGGAGGCTAGAGAAATACACAACATTAAAATGGTGTGAATTACAATCATGGCAACATTTAAAACAAACTCCAGCATCTGTTCATAGACCAGGAAAAATAAAAAATAAAACCCGATAGCAGACTTGGTTGGAGTGAATTTTTTTACGTGGTTGGATTTTAGTTTTTCTTTTTTTTATTTTTCTTGAGCTTTTTTTTAGTTTAGTGTTAAACACAGGTACGTTGTGGCAAATACTACATGCAACGTTAAAATGTCAACAACATTTGGTTAAAAGAAATAAAGGAAAACAGCAGAAAAAAACAATGATTACTTTTTTGCCAACATGTGGGTTTTACGCTGAATTTTAGCAGACTTAAAGTTTAAGATACAAGTACTTAATACACACACACACACACATACACACTTGCATGTGCAACATATTCTTAGGAAAAATACAAAAATAAAATGAACTTTTTTTTTCAAAAAAAGTATGTTTGTTTTTTAACTTAATCGTATAAGAGTGAGTGTAAAAAATATCTCTGTGTGTTTAAGTACTTCTCATGAAAAACGCCATTTTGTTAAGTTTTTTCTTTAATACATACTACTTTTTTTTATTCTGCAAAACATTTGTAGCAAAATGTTGTAGGTTTTCTTTAACTTATTTATAATATTGGCCATCTACTACATGCACTCGTATGCATGGACAGACACAATAACATTCATTCCCTCTTATCATCATCATTATTATGTATAATAAAATGATTTACTCTTTGCATACAAATTGGCCCTGGTGTGAGAAAGTATTGAGAAGTTTGCATTGTTTTCTTAGTGCAGCAGCGCAACACGTCTGGAATATGTGTTGGACATTTAACACTTAACAAATATGACAATTATGACAAATGGAATTGTGGCAAACAGCTACAAAATCGAATACTTATTTGTATTTATATAATTTTAAATGCACAATACACCACCAATGCAAAACTAAACAAGGTAATAATTATAATATATTTATAATGTTAATGTTTTGTAAATGTCCCTCAAAATAGAAAACTACAATAGCAAAGGTATATGTATAATAAATGAAATAAAATAAATAAGATATTATTACAAATTTATTAAGTAGCAAAGTGTTTCTTATAAATATAGAAAACATTTACCACTTATAATTTAATAAAAAAAAAAAAAAACACACAATTAAGTATTAAATTATGATTGGATGTTATATTTTAACGGTTTAAATTTAATTATATATGATTTTAATTTAACCTAACATTTGGCATACTTAAACTTTACTTTAACGCTTAAACTCGAGTTTAACTAAACTTGGTTATCAAGAGTTTAAGCCAAAATTTTCGAATTTTCAAATATATTCAACAATTTGACATGTCAACATAATTTGTTAATGGTTAAGATTTTAAATAAACAATCATTTTGTTTAAATTGTTGTTTAAATAATAAACAGAGAATATACATGTATGTACATACATATGTATCAACTTTCATTTAAACTTTGTTTAATTCTTGAAAATATGTACAAACCTAAAAGTGCAAACAACAGTTTTATAATTATTACACAGTTATTTTCATTTACAATTTAATCAAAAATAATATTTCTAGTTTTGGCAAACTTTACAAAACAATTTATATTTTAAAATTTTTGTGTAATAAAAACCTCCAAAAACGGTCTTAAATCATCAGCTTTGAATTTGTGTTTACTTTATAAGGATTTTTAATTTAAAGAATTTTTTTGCATTAAAAACTTGTGCGCAACTAAGAAAACAAACAAACAAAAAAAAGAAGAAAAGAAAAACGCAAAAGCACACGCTTTAATTTAAACTATTTTATCAATGGTGACAATCAGTACAATTTTTCATGGCGTTAAATATGCCACTTCGTTAAAAGTGTTGAAACATAAAACCATTTACAGACTACAATAAATTCAAAGAATGCTACTGTGGAGTTCAGGTTTTTTTTCAAGCTGACAAAAACCATCATAATTGATTTAAGGAATTGATGAACTGTTGACAAGTTTAGATGATGATTGCGATTTTTGTGGCAAATACTTGAAAAAGGAAAACAGTTTTTAAGAAATATTCTTATGAAGTTTTGTGGCGCAAAGGTAAACGCCTGCAAAATGACCAAATTTGGTCATTTGACATGGCTGCAGACACAACATAAAACATAAAAATTTTCAAATCAAACACAAACTGACAAACTCTGACGCCTACGTGAAAATTTTTCTTAAAAAATCGAATCAAACAAAAAAAAAAAAAAGATGCTTCGTTTTTGTGTCTTGCTTGCAACAAAAGTGGTTAAAAAAAAGGGACCACATGCTTGGTTGGCCTGGCTGGTATGGTGGTGGCATCATTTGTATGGATATCACATGTCATAAAATAAATAAGCAATGCTGTGACATTTATCACAATCGATAAAACTGCAAAAATCACACAAACGATCATAACAAAGAATTTGCCATTCTTGTGCCTCTGTTAACCAAAAAATAAAATAATAATAAAGGAAAACAAACAAAAAAGTGATCAAAAATATGCGCCAATAAAGACCCTTAAGGGGGCAAGAGTTGCTAAACGCGAACGAATGTGTGTAAGTTGTGCGTTTAAAGTTTATTTGCAGGAAAACGTTTTAAATCTACGTTTGCAATTTGTGTGATCACATTTTATTTTGTTAAGGGATTCTTTTCTTTTTTTTCTTTTTTTGCTGGTAGCTTGTTGTTGTTCGTTTTTGTGTCTGCAACATGTTATGCATAAATTTTAGCTGTGTGTGTTTTTATGTTTTTCTTGACAATGTTTGTTCAACATGTAGCCAGCCATAAGAGCAACATCATTGTGGCCGGACATACCAAAAGATGAGTTGTTTTATAATTTTTCCAATATTAAATAGTTTTAAATTTATCATTTGATTTTTGACCATTGTTTTTTCGTGGTTTCAACACACAAAATACAAAATTATGCTAAATAGCTGCTGTTTGTTAAAGTCATATTTTTACGAGCTACCCAAAAAAAAAAAAAAAATGCAAAAAAAAAGGAAAAAGATATTTTGGTTGGTACTGTTGAAATGGTTCATGTTGGGGGTCCACCACGCTTTGGAAATTGACAAAGCAACCAACAAAATTATTACACTGTTTCAAGCGGCGGCTTCTGCGACACACTATATGATGGCAGTCAGGCAGCATATTGTTTAAAACATGCCACAATAAAGAGACGCATAATTTAGTTAATACAAAACCTTAACAGGGGACCAGTAGAGTCAGGTTTAACAAACATACAGCTATACACATACTGTGACAAAGCTCCTCTTGCCAGACTGTAAATAAAATCCTGTTTACATTTGCTGTTGCAGCATCACATCATAAATGCAAACGTGAGGCATGCATGTTTATAATTTCGTAATTTTTTTTTTTTTTTTGTTTCTTTCCTGTAAGTTTCTGTTAAATCCAATTGCCATTGGTTGGTTGGTAGTTGGGTGCATGATTGTTGCATGTGTGCCACAGCATAGACATTCAGTCTGCCACACACTAGTTACAATTGACTACTGTTGATACTGGTGGTTACCACAAAAAGGAACTCCACTCTTATTCCAAGGCAATGAAAAAAAATGAAAAATAAAACTGAAATCAAGTAATTTTCGTTTCCACTTCTTGCTTGATCCACCTCATCTACTTTAACTTGCTGTGGTGTTGTTGCTGTTGCAAGTTGGTCTTTGGTTGCTGCTGCTGTCTTCTAAGAATCTTTTGACTCGATTCTTACAATTTGGTTGGTTTTTCTTCTTAGGAATTCAATAACTAGTTAAATTTCGTAGAAATAGTTAAACCAAAAAGTAAAAAAACGCGATAGGGATAAAAAAGCAGCATGTTGGTTGATTCTTTTTTTCTTCAACAATTGATAACATCAACTTACAAATACAACGTTTAATTTGAGAGATCTTTTTTTCAGTTTTTAGTCTTCAGCAAAAAAAATCCCTAATTTATTTGAAATTTTTTTTTCAAAGTTGCCACAAGTGTGTTGGTAAGCTTCATGACATTTGTTTTGTTGGCTGGGTTGTGTTGTCAAAAACACATCATATTTTTACAGCTCCATACGGAACAGCCACTGACTGACCAACTACAATTGCTATTAATCATCACAATATTAAAAAGCTGTCATAAAAATGCTTTTTTGTCAAAGACTTTTTGAAATGCGTTTTTTGTTTGTTAGAGTTTTAGTCAACTTTACCTCTTGGGAGTTTTATTTCAAGAGAAGCTGAAGGCTGTATGGAGGACATTTTGTGTTTATGTAATTGTGTTACAGTTTGTTTGATAGCATTTTCTTAAAGAATTTTGTTTCTTTTTTAAAAATTAAGACAGCTTTCATACAAAAATTATTTTTAGAAAATTAAGTTTTTAACTAGAAGATAAAAAGAAAAAATTATTAAAAAAAAAACATAAATAACAACTTTCAAGAAACTTAAACTTTACCTTAAGCCTTAAACTCGAGTTTAACTAAACTTGTTTATCAAGAGTTTAACTAAACTACTTTCTTTTTGTAAACAAATTACAACTAATTTTAACATAAAAATTATAATTACAATAATACAAAGGGTCCGCCAAATAACTTTTTTTTTGAAAATGCTATAAAAAAATTACTGAATATTTTCTCAAATTTCTTATTTTATTTGAAAGTACTATCCTTCCGGTTAATAATGGAAAATAATAGCATTCAAATGGTTGTCTCGGCTGGCCATGCAGTAGCCTACACGATCGGTCCAATTTTTAAGCACATTATCGGTTGTGTGCAGCTGTATTTCACCAATGGCTTCACGAATATTGTCTCTGGCTTGTCGGCGTAACACTTATCTTTGACGGCACCTCACAAATAATAGTCCAACGGTGTCAAATCGCAGCTCCGAGGTGGCCAAATGACATCAGCTCTGCGGCTGATAATGCGATCTTCAAAAACAGCTTCGGCTGTGTGGTACGTAGCGCCGTCCTGTTGAAACCAAATTTTGCCAATATCCTCCTCTTAAATTTTTGTGAACAAACATGGACCGAAGAAAAATGATGCAATTATGCCTCTGGACCAAAATCCGCACCAAACAATGACTCGTTTTGGGTGCATCGGCTTTTCAATGTAAGCGTGCGGTTTTACTGTGCCCCAAATGCAACAATTTTGCTTGTTTACATACCCGCCAAAATCAAAACGAGCTTAATTTTTTTTTTTTTTGGCAAAATCGGCATCTACTGTAAGTCGATCGCAGGCCCACTTAGCGAAGCGAAAACGCATTGGATGGTCAGTTGGCTTCAACTCCTGAACTAATTGGACTTTGTATGGCGTCATACCAAGGTCTTTATGCAAAATTCGTCTCAATGATGTCTCCGAAATGTTGAATTGTTGAGAACGACGGTGAATTAATGTTGATGGCGCTTCACGCACACTTTCTGCCACAGTAGCAATATTCTCGGTTGTACGCACAGTTTTTGGCTTTTAACGCTTTGGTTTATCGATGAGGATGCCAGTTTCTTTTACTTTTTTTCACAAGATAACGAACATACGGAGCTGACGGTGCTTCTCTTCTTCCAAAATCCGTACGCAATTTTCGCAGACATTCTGCAACATTACCATGATTTTCAAAGTAATGTCGCAATATTTCCCAGCGTTGTTCAAGCGTTCAGCGGAAGGATAAAACTATTTACCTGTCAAATCAGACATGAGCTAAGTGTTACCATTCATGAAATAAGCACTAGTTGAGAAAAAAAAACGTATGATGGCAGACCCGTTATCTTATAAATAAAAGAATAAACTCACGACGGATTTTAAACTTTTTCTTCCTTTTTTACTTCTGTTTCTTTTAAAAAATATCTAACTTCTTATTTATTATTAATGAATTATCTTGAAAATTTTCACACTTTTTCCTGGCGATCTTTATCAATATCTAAACAAAAAACAATTCAATGAAACCAAATAACATTTTCAAACAAATTTACAAACAATACAACAAATATTAAACATTTGTAATTAGAATTCAAAAACTGTACAATTATATAGAAACGCATTGAATATTTTGTATGTACGAAAAACAACAATAAAAACATTTAATGTAAATTAAGAGAAGAAGAAAAAAGCAAACGCTTTCGCACACACACAGTTTGGCGGTAAAACTTAAAAAGATGACAAGACACCTTTCGGTATAATAAAGTTTATTTTTTTTTTTTGGTATTATATTGTCAAGCTAAGCGATTCCCAAACGTATAGAGTATGTATACAGTTGTTTAAAGTTTTGTTTTTTGCATGGAATGCAAAATAGTTGTGTATGGATCATCATCAAAGAAAACAACAGCAACAACGAGAAAAACATTAAAAAAAAAAAATAAATGAATTAAACAAAATATCACGTACTGAAAAACTTCGAGCTACAATTGCAAATGTTCAGGCAAACGGAGAGAGAGAAAGAGAAACTTTGAATTTGTGTTCTTTTCAACCTTTAAGTTGTTTCAAGTCTTTTAATTACATAAAATGTCAAACAACATGAAATCACGTGTTTGCCACAACAAACGTTAACATAAAGAATACCTCAACAAACAGCCAGCCAGTCAGTCAGTCTGTCAGCCAGTGATTCAGCCACAGTATAAAAGACCCGATGTGTCAGTCTATTATTTAATTTCAAGCCGATTCGTATAGAAATCTAAACATTTTATACAATAAAGTTTTTTTTTTTTTTTTAAATAAATGCTGTGGCCAGCATTTTGAAATTGAAATAATTATGTCATTTAATTACGCAGACAGCTTAACACAACTGCGGCCACAAAGCAGCAAATCAAGAAGACTGTGGCAGTAAAGCTGTCAACGCTTGATCGTACTCGTTCGTGCATACAACATAGAAGACAACAACGATGGCGATGTTGCTGGCCATACAGACGGACACACAGAGCAACAACATATGAAATTATTGTATCCGCGCAACAAGCCAACAGAATAAATACATACTATGTATGTACAAGCATTTGGTTTTTGCTCGTTTTGTTGTTTGATTATATTAAATGTTTTCAAATGTAAATAATATGGACAAATGTGGTATGTTGCCTATAAACTTTTAACTAAAGAACAAAAAGCCGCCACTTACGAATTATTAGCAGCTCTGTGCAGAGGGGAATAGATATTTGCCCCCAACTAATTAAAATATCGCACTCACATTTGCAAGGCTGGATGGAACACAACAAAAAGCGGGCGGTCGTGTTGCACACCATTACTACTCATACTACGCAAAATGCAAAATTATCAACAACAATATGGGGGGTTTTTTCTGTCATACTCAGAAGCATGCAACATCAGCATCATCATAATCAACTACAGATCACAACATCTGACGGCACAAGCCAGTCAGTCAGTCAGCTTGCATTAAACCATATCTGAAGATGAATTGAAAATTATTTCTTTTTTGTCTCTTGTTTTGCTAAAATTTGCTAAAGAAATTATGAAATAAAGTGTGATGGCAACTAGTAAGATATTAAAGGCATAAAGAATGAAATAAAAAACAAAAACAAACACTATATGAATGACCGCTTCTATATAAAAATAAATTAATATTTACGAGTTATGCAGTGCAATTTTTTTTTATTTGTGCTACAAGAAAAGTCTGTTGTTGGCATATTTGTCAATTATAAGAGTAAAACTACAACAAAAAAAAAAAAAAAAAAAAGGAAAAATAAAACTGAAAAAGACAAGCCCACTTTACAAATTAAGCGTTTTTGTTCAGTTTCATTTTCCTAAATTGAATGTAAGTAACATTAACAAACAATGACAAAACACTGTAAAACATTGAATCTAAGATCGTATGATTTTTGCATTAATATTTATACTTATAAACATACTCGTACATATGTATGTATGTATGTATATATGAACAACTACTTGTGCTGTTGTTGTCGTTATTATAGTAGTTTTTCCAAGAATTTGGGTCATAATTAATGTTGCATGATTTCAAGACATTTTAATCAAACCAAAAACAAAACACACACACCAACTACTACTCGTACAACAGGGAATTTGCCAGAAAAATTAACAGCAAAAAAAAACTCCCCCTACTAATAATTTTTTAAAATTTTGCAACAAAAAAATTAAGTGTTAAAACAATGAATTCTTTATGATAATGAAATGATTAATTAATATTTTACTTTGATCAAACGAAGTAAAGCGCCACAGAGTAAAATAAAAGCATGTTTTCATCACATAAAATATAATGTTTTTTGCATAAAATTAGCTTTAAATGTTAATAAAACTTATTTTAATTATTAAAAAATTCTAATTCTTTATTAAATATGTTACTTAATTTGTTTAAACTTTACTTTACGTCCTAAACTCGAGTTTAGCTAAACTTGGTTTTTAAGAGTTTAAGCTAAAATGTCATTAAATTTATAATAAACTAAATGAAATATACATAGAAAAATAAAGCAAAAAATTGCTTCACAATTATTTATGTAATTAAGCACTTTGATAAGTTTGAAAAGAGCATCAAAAAACCAATAACCAATAAATTGTGTCCTTTAAAATTTGAATATTAAACTTCTTTTCTTGTTTACTGTTTTAAAGCATTAATTTCATTCACTATTTTAATTTCCTTAAAAACTAATGACAGTAGAAAACTGTTTAAAAATCAGTTTTTAATACAGTTTTAATTGAACATTACAAACGCATATTGCCAGTGTCATTGTTGGCAATTAAAGTAATTTGTAATTGCCACACCATTATGACCACCAGCACCAACACCAACACTTAGTATAACAAACCAAACAATAAACATACGCTTCCAATACTAACAACCATGTTAACTTTGTATCAAAAGTAGTGTTGGTCACTATGCAGTAGATACGCCAAAAAATAGACTGGAAATAGTGAAAGATATTCCAAATGCGAATGCATGTTGCATCATAATCACCTATAATTTATCACTTACACACATGTAAATATTTAAACGCGTACATGGTGCCACCGATAAAACCATATAGAGGAGTAGAAGCAGGAGTAGGGCTGGCTGCGTGCCTTGTAACAAATCGCGGGTGTTATTTTCAATTGAAAAACAGATTCCATAAACATTGGAGAAAAAGATCAATTCTAAAAATTTTATTGTGAAAACTCTGCCACATACTTATACCAAGTTTACTGTTTAGCCAAGTAGCCATTTATTAGTTGTTGGGCATATTCAATGTTTAACTGCAACTGGTGGTGCGGCTGCTAGTGGCTGGTGGTAGTATTTCATATTGGCCTCCAAACAATGTCACTGGTTTGGTGAAATTAATGAACATTGTCACATTTGCATTCATTGTCATCCTTGGCCACTTGCTGCGTTAGATGTTTCTCATACAACACAGTACATGTGTATGAATACACACACTCTCCTATCTAGACATTAATACAAATGAGGCAACAGCAGCAACCAGCCAGCCACAATTGGTGTTGTTGTTGTTGTTGTTGCTGTTGTTATTATTGCTGTTAGTTTTATTGTAGTTGCAATATTTTGTTGTTCATTCGTTTGTTTGTTTCGCTGTTTATTTATATCTTTTTTTCTGTTGGCATTGATTTAACCAAACAGTCTAAAGCCAAAACAGCAGACAATTTGTTTGTCATTTATATCATTGTATGTATGTATGAATATCTCTCTCTCAAATGAATATGATTCAGTCAGTTGAAGCACACAAACTGTGTCATTGTTTTGTGCAAAAAATTATTGATTGGTTCTTTTAAGAAATTTGATTTTCAAAATTAATTTTAACCAAGAAATTCTGGGTAGCGAAAAATGAAAAATAGTTACCAAAATGAAATTTTTGTTATATGATCTAAAGATAAATGAATGGATCAGTTACAATTAGAGCGATAAGATTCTTACAAAATAAAATTAATTAAATGTGCTATGCTAAGTTTATTTTTCAAGTAAAAACCTATTTAAACTCAAGTTTAAACTGAAATTACATTTGTTTTGCATTTAAAAGAACTTATTTAATAATTGCTATAACACAATTTTCAATTTAAACGTTAAACTCAAGTTTAACTAAACTCTAGTTTAGCGAGTTTAAGGTAACAAAAAAAACTAAACAAAATTAAAGCTGTAAGAATTAAAAACAAATAATGTTCAATTTAAAATAATATAACTGAGCCAAAGATAATATTTTGCTTTAAATATAATTGGCTAGTTATCAAATTTATTCAGCTTAATATCAAAAGGGCCTAGAAAATGTTGATTAAAGTGTGTTAATCCTATAATGTTTTTTTTTTCTCTAAACTCTAAACTCGAGTTTAACAAAACTTGGTTTTCGGAAGTTTAGGCAAATATGTCATTAAATGTAAATTGATTCAAAAGTAATAAACAAGTTTTATATAAAATTTGGTTAAAATATTAATTCATTATGTTTGTAAATAAATTTCAAATGTTAAAATGTACTTAACTTAAAACAAGCAAGTGCAATAATTTAATTGAATTCAAGTTTTCAGTTGCTTATTTCTACATATGTATATTTATCTTCAACATTTCATTTTGTTCACTTTAAACCACATCATCAATAAAAATGTTAATAATATTCACAAAATTGACATACATATGTATGAAAGCCAGCAACGCAGACTCTGGATTATTTTGTTGCAAACCTCTTTAGTCGTTTTCAAATGTATGTATGTATGATGATTAACAATCTTGTAGAAAAAAAAAATTTTTATTTGAATTTTTGACATTTGTTAAGCTTTCAATCAAGCTCACAGTCACCAAATGACATTTGCAGACTAATGAATTTTAAAATCTTAATTTGTTTAAACGAACATCAGAAAAATCTTTTTTAAAAACAGCTAACAAGAGATGAAAACAAGTAAAGATGAAACGGAAAAAAAACGAACGATTGACTAGACTGTATGTCTGTCACAGAGTCAAAATACGTTACAGGTTTCATGTATTTTTTTTCGCCAATAAATTTGAATGAATGATCGTTTTATAATATGACAAACAGTCAAACAAACAAACGATCAAACAATATTTTATGTAGATATTGATGTTTAATGTTAAAATTTAAACTGAAGCTGTTGCTGCTGCGTCGGCTGCCGGCACGCATGAATGAATGAACGGGGAATAAATTACAATAATGGTTTGAAATGAAATTCAATATATGTATGTATGTATGTATGTATGTATGTATGTGTGTATGTATGTATATGTAGCTTTCTTTCATATTTTTGTTGGACAGCATTTCTTGGCTTATAACTTGTACGAGCATAATACATACACTCGTATATGAATTAAACATTTTTGTAAGAAAAGCCACATTAAGTGAATGGAAATATCACAAATATCATACACATATTTGATCAATCACACCAATATACTGCACATAAATACATACTTTACATTCATTCAGTCAGTCATTTTTATTCATTCATTCATACATAAATATAAATAAAAGTGGATATTGGATGAGGGAAAACAAAAACATCAACAAATATTGTATGTATGTATAAAAATTTTGCACTGATGCATAAATTTTTGGTTTATTTTAACGAGACCAGATCAAAGAAGGCCTGGCTGCACAGAGACCAGAAACAAAATGAGTAGTTTTAAAAAAAAACCATTGTCAGTGCTTCATATATTTGACAATGCTCACATGATGATGATTGTTCATGCAAAAAAAGCTGGAAGGTTCAAAAAACATTAAACAAAACGGTAAGTGAATAAATGTTACAAAAAAAAAAAAAAAAAAACAATTTTAACCGCACCGTTTTAGTGTCAATGGGGAGTTAACTGTCGAAAATGACAGTTGAAAATAATTTAAGAAATAAAACGGTTTGTTTTGGTTTTGTTTGTTTAAACTGTGTTAAAGAAATTATTTAATTCTCTGAAAATGTTTAATGTTTTTGTTCTTTTAAGAGGCGTGGGAGCGTAACTTTTTAATATAAATTGATATATGTGCCCTAAAACAAAGTTTGCCAGCAATAAAATGTTGATAAACAAATAGAAACAATTTCTAAGTTGAAATAAATCAAAGTAAATCAAATAAGATTTAATTCATTAATGGCCGAATTCACAGTCTTTAGTTAGCTATTGGCAAAGGCTTAACTAATGATTCTTTATTCTCAATGCTTAGTTTGCCATAAGAATACCAAGTAATAGTTTTAACTTAGTTTAAACTTCAAATTAAGTTTTTAGAATGTAGTTTACTTTGTTTTAATTTTCGTTTAACCCTTCAAGAATGGGCGTTTAAACTTGATTCATATTTGTCAAAACATATCAGCTGTTTAAAAGTACTATAAAATAAAAGAGCTGATTGTTTTAAGTTTTGCCTTATAACATGAAATAAATTATAATACAATATATTTTTCCTCAGATGATGAGGATTATAGTGATTCGGAAATATATAATAATTTAAATAGAACTCTATTAAGAAAACCCCAGAGTAGCGTAACATTGTTTATTAACGTGTATTTCGCATGTGTTTACTACACAAATGTCAAAACAGAACTGACATTAGGGGCCAATCGCAAAATTTATAGCATTTTCTGATAGGAGGATTACTTTTGCGCCACCTTGTAGAACTATATTAAAAAAACCCCGGACATTAAGAGCTCGTGCAAACCATATTCATTTATATGATGATGGCGAATTTTATCAGCGATTCCGTCTGTCCAAGCTATCAGCGTATAGAATTTTGGAACATTGGTCCACACATTAAAAATCCAACGTGTTGGTAAATATTTGTTAATTATATTAATACTTTAATTTAAAAATACTTTTTAAGGAACAATGCTTTGTCAGAAGAACAAATGTTATTAATAACTTTGAGGTTAAATGCCACTGGGGCATGTTAATGACCATAGGCGATTTCAAAAGTAGTACATAGATATTTTGTCTTTAGGGTTTTATATGAACAATAACTATCAAATATTGAATTGAATTCTCCTTGAATTTCAACCCACGCTTTTATTTTTTTCTTCCGAAGAAGTGCGGCTAGTTTTCTTACACTCTATGGTATACTTTTTTTGCTCACCAATTCAATTAATCACCCCTATCGTGAATAAAAATTCCACGTGAAATTTGTTCACTTTTCACATTTTTACCATTTAAATTCAATGTTAAAAAAATTAAAGTGCACAAATTTCACGTGTGGAATTTTTTTGTTTTAGAGAAATTTTATAATGCTACCACATTTATATAAGAAATTTTTAACGATGCCATATTTTTATTATGTGTAAAATATGGTAACATCAAATAATTTGACATTTCCTAAACTACCACTGAAAAACGACTAGGTGGATTAAAAAAGTTTGAATGTTATTAAAGTTTAACTAAACCACTAACAAACCAAGTTTAATCCTTCTCCTAAAAACTGACCCTTAGTATTTTAGTTTACCAATGGTTAACTATTCACCGAGAATTCGGCCATAAAACACTTCAAGTTTTTTAATTTTACTATTTTAGGACAGAAATTTGCCTAAAAATAAAATTTTGTGGTTTTAAGGCCAATAGCTTCTTAAACTCAAGTTTAAGTAAACTAGCTTTAACAGAGTTTAAGTAAAATTTCCTTTATAAATTAAAAACTCACGAACTATGCAACCATTAAAAACTAAATATAAGTACATACTCGTACTTAAGAGTTTAATTATACCATTTTTTTTTTAATTTAAATACACAAATCCATAAGTCCTTAATTAATAAAAATCAAAATAAACTCACTTTATTTCTACTTAAACTTGAGCACCTACTTAAATAAATAATTGTATAAAAAAAATGTTGTAATACATAAAAACTTATTCATGTCTAGTATTTACAAGAATTATTAATATTATGAGGGTGGCATAAATAAAAATAAATTTTTCTTCGATTTTGTTGTGTTTTTTTATTTTTCATTTTTAACAATTTCATTATCCGTTAACAATGTGGTTAGGAGGTTGTTTTTATATTAATGGTTGGCTCGAATGTTTGTTTGGTTTTCTTATTGTGGTCTATTGTTTAGAATTGGTATTGGTTTTTTGTGTTTATTTCTTTATTCGTTCTTTTTTTTTTTCTTTTCATACATACAGACGCCCCGTCAATCACTCACGCACCATTTTGACAATTGAATGAATAGTAAATAAATAGAGGGAAGCAAGTAAAATATGAAAAAGAAAAACACAAACAGAAACAGAAATATGGTACGTCATGTTTAACAGAAACTTAAACAGAGGATCGATCTGTCTGTCGTCTTTAATAAAATAAAAATAATATTATGTATTTTAAACTTACTGTGTTGATGATAGCTGGGATAATATCTTCTGTGATGGCCATTACTTTCTAGGGCATAAAAGGCTCCCATATCGCTGGTATCTAAACCTAAACCACTGCCAGCTCCGGCACCGCTGCCACCGCCTAAACCGGTGCTACCACTGGCCGTCGATCCGAGACCACCACCTAAACCATGATGACCCAGACCGGTAGCTGAGGCGCCCAAACCATTGGTTTGTGGTGAGCCACCCCCTACCAGGCGCGGATTATCATACCAGCTGCGGGCAGCAGCTTCCGCCGTTGAAGTCATATCCATATCGAGTATAATTTTGAAAAATTTTTTATAACAAACCCGGGCAAATTAAAAAAAAAATAACTGAATGTTTTGAGCAAAAATGTTCAAGGGTTTTTAAGATTAAGAATTTTATGTGGTTTTCTTTTTCTATAGATTCAAAAACTTTTATCGCTGTGACATTGAGTTCATTTTCAACTAAAAGTAAAGAAAAACAAAAAAACAAATATTTAATCAAATATAAACAAATTCAAGAGTAGTTGTTTAAGGGGGGCTTGGGGGGAGGGTGTTTGGTTTACCAACTCTAGGAAATCAACTTAAATGCATTATTGTTTTTAATTATGGGTTTTAAAATGTTTTTTTTTTTTTGTTTGTATTTTTTATTTGTGGGTTTATTTATTAATTTTTAATAATGCCAGCATATACAGCAGCAGCATTTGGTGGCTTTTTATAATATAAAAAAGGATTAAAATTCATTATCATGTGTAAACACACAGTCAAATATAGTTGATTTAAACAATTGCTTAAAAGAAACTTAAAAACCAAACTACATATTTTAGTTGCTTTTAAAGAAAAAGTTCTATTTTTAGTTTAAGAAATTGAATGTATTTGAGAATTTGTTAATTTTATTAGATTATAAACTTAAACTTGGTTTAACAGAGTTTAAGATAATATTTGTAGAAATTTTTAAACTTTACAGTAACTACTTTTTATATAATGTATTGAAAAGAAACTCACAAAAATGTTTCAAGAATAGGGAGAATTAGGAAAATTATAATTTTCAAAAATTTTAGGTTTTTTTTTTTTGGCTAAGATTTTTTAATTTACATAATTTAATACAAATCTCTTCTAAATATAAGCTTAAAGTTAAGTTTAACTAAACCTGGTGGAACTAAGTTATCATTAGTTACTTAAAATTGAGTTTCATTAAAAATTCCGAGACTAATAAAGCAAGATTATTTTAGCACAAATCTATTAATTGTTTAATAAAATTTTGAAAGTTTTCATGGTCTTAAAAATGTAATAAAATAAACTTAAACTCAAGTTAAACAAAGCCTGCTTTCAATCAATAAAATAAAAATTATTGGCGCTGCGAATAATGGCAAAAAAAAAAAACGAAAAAATAGCATCAAAAAATTACACTGACTACAAAAACACGAAATTTTTGGGCCTTTTTTAATTTTTATTGGGGTTAAAATGCACTTTTTTGGGGTACTTTTGCATTTTAAGAGGAATAAAAAATGAACCCAAAATCGTAAAATACTGGTTCATTGGGCTAAATTTCATAAGTTATAATGTATTGTAAAATATACTAAAAATATAAAAATAAAAAATTACTTCAAACATCTAATTAAAAATTTTGGGGTTTTCATTATTTCTACATAATTAGAAATATTTTATAAAAATTACAAAATTTGGGATGAAAATATGTATTTGGGGGAATATTTCGCTATGAGAAATGGCCTTAACATGTGGGGCCACGTTTCATTTTAACTTTGGGTTAATTTTTCATAAAAAAATTAGGACTAAATTTCATAATGAAATGTGACCACAAAATTTGGGACTTTTTTCTTTGGGGCCATTATTTGCAAACCCAAAATTATTAAATGAAAAAAATAACCAATTTGTTGGTGTTTCTTTAGTCAGGCGCAAGTTCATTAAATTTAATTTTCATTAAATTATTTTTACTGAAGGTAGGAATTGTTTTACAACTCGAAAAAAATTTTTATTTGATAATTTTTCTTGGCTGGGATTCGAACCTGGGTTGAATTTACATGTTTCGAGAACAACCACATTCTCTCATCAGAATTCTTTGCGTTCTAATCCTCTGCACCAATGGGGTGCCCGCTAGCCAACAGACAAACATCAATCCTTTAACCAGTGTTACCTGGTGGTTCGAAATTTGCTGTAATTATCATTTTTCAATTTCTATTTATATGTTGCCTCCTTTTCTTCAGTTTATTGCTTTTTTTTAATCTTATTTAAAACAAAAACTTCTTGATTTTTAATTAAATTTAAAACAAGTTGTAGTTTTTTCCTAGATAAAAAAAAACTCAGTTTGTTAAATAGAAAAATAGCTTTTATCAATTAAATAAAACACACATTTTTCTAAACGGCAGCAAATATTTAGACTTCATTCAGTTATATTATAACTATTTCATTTCAAACAGTTTGTGAAATTTTATGGACTTTTGATTTATGACAAGCAATGTAGTAAACGTTATCGTTATAAAAATAAAGTATTTTCAAGGAACTTTAACTAAAATTGAATTAAAACAATTTTGGTATTAGTGGTGAGTGGGAACAGCTTAAAAACAAAATATTTTTGTTTTCATTTCAGTCACTTAATGAGTTTGCGGTTTTAATAGGGAGTTATAATTCTTGTTCAAAGCCAAAAATTAAGATTAATGATTGTTTTCTATACAACAAGGTGACAATATTCTTTTTAAAGTCCATAAAACAGTTAAAGACAACAATGAAACACTCACTCTGAGACACACTTTAAAAAGAACTGCAATTTTTTGAAAACCTTTTCAAAGTGTGTATGTATATACAAACATTTTACATTTTGAAATGCAATTGATTTACTATTATTACTATTGTTGCTTGGTTTTAACAAATTTCTAACAAAAGATTCCGTTGTGTTTTCTGTATGTGCACATACTTTCTTTTTCAAAATTAAACCTGGCGCTAACTAAAAGAATGGTTAAAGTAGAGATAAAGAATGCAACCTTCATAAAGTAGACCTGTCTGTTTGTGGTGTCTATTGTTTCAATAAATGTGAGGGCGTTTTGTGTATAAATTTGTTTTCTTTTTAATAAATTGTATGACTAGAGTAATAAAAATACATACATATTTCAAATTGAACTGTTCCAATAAGCGCCGCTTTGCACAAAGTTTTTATAAAGAAATTGCTTTATATGGAGAGAAAAGAGATTTATAACGCCATAAATAAGTTGGTGAACAATCACAATGTGTAATTGACAGTGAGAAAATTGATAGATAAGCTATGTATAGAAGATCGTCAGATATTACAACGTTGTCATTGCTAGCAATGTGCTAGCAATATACTGACATTGAAAAGTTGTTAGCAAAAGGTAAATTTTCAGTTCAGACGACTGTAAGAAAACTAACAATTTCATTGGCACACAATGAATTTATCTGTCAACCGAAATTGTTTTTCCAAAATGTTAAATAATGCACACTTGTTTGTTCATTTACACAACTCATTTAGAAATAATTTCTATGACAATGCTGCCATTGGCAGAAGCATAAACTTTGCACATACATATGACAATGAAAAGTAATTTGACAATTGTTTTAAAACAATGACAATGACAAAATTGTGTGTTTACACGATAGTTAGATGTCTGACAATATTTTTGTCTTCCAATGTACTGAAAAAGCTTTTTCTGACAACGTTGGAAGACAGAAATTTTAAGTTCACACGGTTGTTAGACAGTTTCTGAACATTTTTCTGACAACGTTGTAATATCTGACGATCGTCTATAAATCGCTATATTCCTCGTTTTTTTTTTTTTGAAATTTAGCGTTTTGTTGAAAGCTTAGTTTTAAATTAGAGCTTTAATTTTTTAAACAAGCTTGTTGTAGGAAAATTATACGCATACTGGGTTTTTTATCTGCATTTTTTATTAGAATTTTAATCGGAAAGTTCGATTGTACATATATTAAGCTAACAGCTGTTTGAGTAAAAACTAAGCAAACTAAGTAACCAAATAAATGGTTACTTTTTTATAAAATGAGTAGATGGTTTCTTGTAACTTTATCAGCCCAATCATGAATAAAAATTCCGCGGGAGTTTTTGCCCTTTACCCATTTTTCCTATTCAAATTCAATGTTAAAAAAAATAAAAAGGGAAAAAATTCCCGTGGATTTTTTTTATTCATGATTGGGCCGTATATTTCATTTAACTTGTATTCCAAAATGTTTCCGATTTTATTTTAGTTTAATTAAACGAAAATTTACTAGACTTTGAAGTTATAACTAAAAATAGGCTTAAACTTAGGTTTAACTAAACCAGTTTTGAGTAAGTTTAAAATTAATACAAAAACTATATAAATGTAAAACTTTTTTTAAACTTAAATCTCTTAAAATTTTCAAAAATTTTTTAAATTTAGTTGGTTACTTTAAAGAAATTATGCTATATTTTTTGTTTACATGAAGTTACTAAATTTCTTCAGTTAAACCAGAAAATGAGCTTAAACTTCAAACTTAAAGCTGGTTAAAAATGCTAAAGGGCGACTTGAAGAAAAATGTAATACATATTAATTCGTTGCTTTTAATGAAAAATATAAACGTTTAAGGTTAACCAGAAATTAAGCTTAAACTTAAGTTCAATGAAACGTGGTTTAAGTATGTTTAAGTCATGATTTAAAAAAATGTTTACAAAGTAAAACAAAAACTATTAAAAATTAATTGTGTTTTAAGCACTAAAATGAAACTGATAAATCTTTGAATTCATTAGTTATAGGTACCTACATATTTAATGTATAAAATATTTAAGCTAAACTTGAAAATAAGCTTAAACTTTAGTTTAACTAAAACTGGTTTAAGTAAGTTTAGGGCAGAAAGTGCTAAAATTTATTATCGGAGGAAATACCTACATACCTATAACTACATATGTATTGAAATTTTAAAATATAATTTGAATTCTGACCAAGACGACTAAATTTGCGCCTTTTATATCATTAACTTAACAACCGGTAAAAGGTTTAATGACACCAATTACAAATACAAATTTGTAGGTATAATATTAAAAATCCCAATGTTTTGCAGTATATTTTCATGCTTTAGTTTAATAACATTCTTTATATGTACATAGGTATTACAAATATTGTTTTTCAGCTTCTATCGGAAGAATTTAATCACCAACAATTTTAAGAAATATTGACAATATTCCCCCATTATCGATAACACAACTTGTTTATTTAAAAAAAAAAAAAACAAACAAACACAAGCACATAAACAAATATTCTTTATAGGTAGGTACCTATCAAGCAAATAAATCAAATGACAGGTAGCACCTCAAAAAAATATCAACTAGATGACAAAAAATTATTACTTTTTTTTGGAAGAAAATCAAATATTGAATTTGAAAAAAAAAAAAAAAAAACTAAGACCAATTTTGTTGATAACTACTGCTGTTAGGGAGATATTGATCAATATACTTTAAGAATGTAGGTACCTATGCAATATCGAACAAATATTTAAACAAAATTAAAAAAAGCACAAGACATTTGACTAACATGATTTCTGTTGTTTCTTATAGATTTCCAAACTGTTATCTAACGTTGTTACGGTTGAACAAAAAACTGTTGTTGATTGATAACAAAATTTCAACAATTTTCATTAAAATGATAACAAAATTCCAGTTCTGGGGAAGTTAGCAATTGATAAAAATTTAATAGAATTGCGTGTTCTAGATTTTTTAACAAAAGTTACAAAATAAAATTTTCTATTAATTAACATTATTTTGCTGCTGCCGCCGCCAAAGTGTGTGACTGTTAAGAAGGCATTAAATTAAATCCAACTGCCGGTCTTGGTTTTTTTTTTCTTAAAATAAAGCTTTTTTGCTGAAGTTATTTTTTACTGGCTTTAAGTTGATTTCCTTGTTGTGTTCAATAAAGTAGTAAACAATTCCTTACAGTTGTTTTTTGTTTGTATCAAATAATTTGTTTAACACTTCACTTTACTTTATAGGTATTATTTTTTGTAAGATTTAGCACCTTAATTTGTTTAATTTTGTTTTACAAATTTCAATAATTTTCATTTTTATTAAATTTTTATTGCATATTTTGCTACTTTTTACATTTTTTTTCAATATACATAGGTATTTGTTAAATAATAACTTTTGTCTGATGTTTAGACATTTGTATTAATGATCAATTATGATTTAAATATATTTTGTATTTATCATCACTATTTATCTATCTAACGCTAGATGTTGTGATTATATGTTACTCCGTTTATTACTCGGTTTTTTTGATACGCTTTTTTATTCGTTTTAGCGGAAGAATTCTTTGTTTAACGCAATAAAGCAGGAAAACAAAACACAAACGCAAAAACCTACACTCACGCAAGTAAACACGTCAACGGTCGCAGACCAACTAAATTCATTACGATTGATAACATGAAAACACCTCAAACAAAAAAACAACAAACACATGCTGCCTATACGACCATCAAGCAGTGAAAAAAAGAGATAACATGATACACTATCTCTGCAGCAATCGCATACAAAAGCTCAGGTTATCTTTTAACATGCTCTTTAAAAACAACAACAGCAACAGTAAAAAACAAAACAAATACAAAAAAAACTTGCAAGAGGGTTGGTTGGGCACAAGAGTTCAAACGAAAAACACAAACAAAAATGGTTGTCCCTCTATCTTTGTTAATGAAGAAAAGAGAACAGAGTTTAAAAACAACACTAGCTGGCTCTCTCTATCCTATGTGAGTTATATGTTAAGGGCGTATTTTGTTATCTCTTAAAACCGGTTAATTTGCTAATATTTCAAGCTGGCAATGCCTTAGCTCTCTTAGCTCTGGTTTCTCTTGCATTGTTGTTATTGTTACTATGCATCACTATTGAATGCATTAATTCTTAATCTATTTCCATCTCTTTCTTATCATAATTGTCTGTATTCATTCACACCTTGGCACAAAAATCCACACACAACTCAATGAAAAATTGCATTGTTTAACAGTGACAGGCAGCCAGACAGACGGCTGGACGGACAGACTCATAAACACACAGCTTGCTTACATATGTATTTTAACCCAGCAAAAACACAAGAACAATTTCATTTAATGCACGCCTGCATAATTGTTACGCTCTTTGGCAAACATTTTTCTCCCAATAAAACTCTCTTCTTTTTTAATAACAAAACAACTGTTTTCTTTTTGAAATCATTTCATATTATGCACATATGCAGTTTGTTGGCATGTATGAATGGCCTCTCTTGTTACAAGAGATTTGAAATGTTATGAAAACAAAAACAAGTCGTCTACCCTAAACTAGGTATATTGTTTTTGTTGTTGTTGGCTGGCTACTCGTACGTTTGCTGTCAAAAAGTGACAACAATCATCGATCGTTCCGTTTGTGATTATGCGGTTTATTTATGGTTTTAACAATTGCAGATTTGTCTAGATTTTTGTTCATACAAACAACAAATACACATTCCCTGCCACTCACACACATCCTACAAACAAAACTACATGTACGATATTTCTACTTAGCAAATCATGGTTGTTATTTTAACATTATAAACAAAAGGAGTGAATGAGAGAGCTGTATAAATAAATTATATTTTCATATTGATTTCTACAACTACTACCAACACTTAAGCACACACACACTCACGCCACAAAATTGTTGAAATGAAATCAACCAAATGCAAAAAAATAAAAGAAAAGACGAATTGCGGAAGCAAAACATCAGTAGCATATGTGCATGTTTATGTAAATCTACACACCAACACTTGATGCAGAAAAAAACTTTTTCTTTTTCACAAAAAACAAAACCCCAAAATACCTAGTTAGTCTCTTGTTAGAAATTTCATGGTTAAACTACAAATAGAGAAACTGCATAAAACTAAAAAAAGAAATAGGTAATTTAAAAAATGATTTTCTTAAAAACAACATTGCGTGTTTTCTATGCTGTTTTTTTATTTTCGTTGTTGTTAAACATTTTGTATGCCATCTTCCTTTTGGATTATTTTAGTTGTCGTTGTTTTTGTATTGTCTCCTCCACCATTATCATTGTTGTAATGCAAAACAAACAAACAAAAAAAAAAAAAAAAAACACGTTAACAGAAAAAGCTTAAAAACAAAAACACAATTCTAACGGAAATGGTCAAAAAAGCATTTCGACCGACGCCATTAAAAGTTTTATTTGTGTGTGAGTTAGAGTGTGTCGGTGTTTTATTTTTGCAATTAGGTGGTTTGTTTGATAAGTTTGGCAAAAGGTTAAGGATAATAATAAATTTATTAGCCAAATGACAGGTGTTTAAGACATTTACTGCCGTATTTATAAAAAATTAAAGTATACTTCAAGTGTTCTTTAATTTGTATGAAAAAATTTTGTATGAAAATTTTGTCTTAAAGCACACTTCAAGCATACTTTATTTTTTATAAATACGACAGTTAATATATTTCCGTTTTATAATTCCGTTTTAAACCGAAAAAATTTAATTTTTCAATTATTTAATGTTGCGGTGAGGAGTAGAATGTTGGTGGGAAAGTGGACAAAGGTAATCTCAGTACTAGTTAAACAAAATAATTAATATTACATATTTTGTTTTCTCAGTATTGAGCATAAAGGAAGCAACAATAGGAAATTAATGAGAATGAAAAATAAAGAAATAAAACACCAAGAATTAGAATTTTGGAATTAGGAAAATGGAAATTTTGTTACCTCTCTGTTCAGAATTATCTAGGAATTAGACAAAATTATAAATTGATGTTGAAAATAATACAACATTAAGCGGCAATATTTGGGACGCGAAAACTACTAACTATGTGCCTATGTATATTAAAAAAGTACTAATTAAAAAAAAATAGTACTTCAAAAAAGGGCATTATTACCAAATAATCAATTTGAAAAGTGCATTTTATTATAGGTATTAAGTAGCAATGGTTAGCAGGATATGCCATTGGTTGCCATATGAATTGAGCCGAGAAAACTTGGCATGTCTGAAATGCTGTTTAAACGCTTTTAAATTAAATCTTTTTTGTACCGAATCATGATGGACGATGAATCAAAATGGTTCCATTATGATAGCCCAAAGCATAAGAGATCGTACTTATGAAGCCCGGCCAACCAGCCGATTTGGTAACAAAGCCAAATATAATACTCCGTATTTGGTGGGATCAAAAGGATCCTATCTAATATTAGCTGCTGGAATCGGGCCATATCATCTCAGGAAACCTGTACCGAATGCAACTGATTCGATGCATATGCGGCCTGTTAAAAACTACTATATTTAGAAAGAAGTGGTTGGGAAGTTATGCCTCACCCGTTTATAGTCCAGATCTTGTTTCGATTTGCTTCGATCGTCGCAGAATGCTCTCTCTCTCTCTCTCTGGCATTAACTGCACTTCAGAACAGGGTATCCCAAATCCATGGGTTGAAAAAAGATGAGAAAAGGTCTTAGGTATGACCAATGGCTAATAATTTGAATGCATTTATGCTGTATTTAAATAACTACGACATTTTTCTTAACATTATCACACTACCCACTTTAAAAAGGGAACTTCTGCACAAAAAGTCCTGCAACATGGTTTGTTCGTTTATTTGTTTTTGCGCATCCTTGTTGAATAAAACTTTTTTAGTTTCGTTTTTATTGTAGGTATTCTTTTTACTTTTTGTTGCTCCGTATGTTTTTGTATTTTTCTGGCTTTCAGTTTCTGTTTTGTATGTGTGAAACATTTCTTCCTTCCTTCCGTCCGTCCGTTCGGTCGGCCGTTTGGTTCTGGGCAATTCTTCCGTTAAATTTTTTTTGTGTGTTCCAAATCGCAAAACGAACAGAAAAAAATGAATATTTTTGGCGTATACAAGTTTCATGTGTTTTTGTTGCTTCTCCGCTGTTCTATTGATGTCATTTTAGAACTGTTAATGTATAGGTACCTACATACATAGTGGTTGTTCTGTTTAAGAATGGCAACGACCATTTGTTAAATTTGTTATTTTTTTTTTTGCTAAGTATTCATTCCGTCCTTTTGTTTTGTTGTTCTTGTGTTGACACTTTTATTCATAATTTTTTTTTGTAAATCATTTTTGCGGGTTTCAAGTTTTTTTTTCTGTGTCTCTCTCTTTTTAGAATTTTGTAATATTTTTTGTCATGATTGTTTGATTTTTTTATAATCTTTTATTGTTTTTTTTCTGGGCATCTTGAAAAAGGACCTTTGAGTTGAGTTATTAAAATAGAAAATATGTTTTTTTTTTTATTCTGGCCTTGTGTCCAATGACAATCGTACTAAGGAAATCAGTGTTTGTGGTTGATATAAGTAGGGAAATGTTATAAAAGAGTCATTTGAATTTAGTTTTTTTTTAAGGAACAAGGACAATGCTTTTTAAACACAACTGCATGTTAATGTCATTTTGAATTTGCCATTAAATAGAATAGCAGCTGAATATCAAGCTACTATCCAATATTTTTGATTGTTATACGAATAATTTTCATATTTCTAAATTTAAATAAATATTTTGAAATTTCACCTAAAGCCTGCAATATATTCATTCATTAATACTACGCTGTTTTTAATGTAAAATCGCAAATATTCATAAATTAGATTTATGATTTCAATCAAATCTTTATTAGTATAGGTATATTTTCTATTATTTAAATAATAATATTATTCAATTGTTTTATTAAAACTGCACTACAGTATAAAATAATGTCATGCATATTTAACAAATTAAATTTTATGTATGTGTAGGCACCTATACAAATAAAATACCTACATATAACTATAAAATAAATTAACAAAAATTCACCTTTTTCTTTGTCTAAAATTTACTCTGCCATTTTTACTTATATTTGGCCCGGGACATTAATGCTCAGAGAGAACTTTTTAATATTTAAAAAATTTTGTGTTTTATGTCTATTTAAAATGATAATTCGTATTAATTAAGATTTAACTAAATGTTAATCAGAAGTTTTATATTAATAACAAGTTTTTGCAAAAAAAAAAAATATAAATTTGGAAAATCTTTCATATTTTTTGAATACACCTAATTCTGTTTTTACGCGAGTTTTTTTTTTTACGCGAATTTGATTTAACGCGTTCCCAAATAAATATTTCATTCTGTTTTTATGTGACTAGATTTGATATAACGCCATCTAAAATTGTATACATTTTTACCAGAAAAACGTTGTTTGCACTGATTTTGCAGAATTTTAAATTAAACACATAGTTGGCAGTACTAAAAATCGTCTGGTACGAAAAATAACCGCGAAATTTTAACGTAAACTGAAATTATTAATGGGTAGTTATCGTGAATTACATAACAGTCTTATAAAAACTGGAAGTCAACTATTAATTACGGAATTTGTGACCAAAATCACTAAACTATCACCAGAAACTGATCATGATTTCGAAAATATTTCTAGCGATGAAAGTGATGTCTTTCGTAAACGAATGCGATTATCAGAAAATGATACTGAATAAAAAAATATATGTAGGTACCTACATATATCATATTTATATAACAAAAATATTAATTTTTAAGTTTAATGGTTTTTTGTGATTACTTTTTTAAATGAACTCTTTTTTCTATTGGTTTTGTTTAAATAAAATATGTTTGTGTAGGTATAAAGCAACATGAATTAGAATTATTTATCTTATTTTACCTGATATTTCATACGTGGAACCAATTTCCTCATTTAATATGGATATTCTATCTTTTTTACGCGTTTTTTTACGCGAGTTTTCGAGGAACATATCTATCGCGTAAAAACAGAATTAGGTGTAAATATTATTGAAAACTACATATAATTTCCTTTCCTTTTATATTAAATAAGTCTATTTTTTCTTCTTTCACTTGCCAAACAAATGGTTGCAAACTTAAGGTCCATGCAGTAAAATGGTTGTGAAACTACAAATATAGTTCGTAATCTTAATTTGAAGACCGTTTATTAGACTCGTAAATAAGATATGTGGATATGCATATTCGTATCAATGGAAAGGAAATTGTGTCTACCTTTTGGAATTATAATTTTGAATGTAATAAAAATGGCTGGTAAACAAGTTTAATACCTACATTTAAAAGCAAATTTTTGTAAATTTTAATTTCTGCATACCATTTCTGCGTTACCAATCTAACACCTTACGAATGATCACAAACGCTCCTTGGTACATGACCAACAATAACATTTGTCAAGACTTAAAACTATCGTCTGTCAAAGACGAAAATAATAGATTCAGCGAAAGGCTATTGCCTTATTAAGTGAGAGTGAGGAAATTGTGGGGTTAAAAAGGTTTCATGTTTTAGACCTGGGGGGTTACTGCGTATTTCGATTCGAAAAGAAAATCATTCGAATTTGTATAGTTTTTACATTGTATTTCGAAAGCTTTTGCTTTCGAATCGAAATACGCAGTAACCCCCCAGACTTTTAGAAAGAACTGATTTAATAATATGTAAATATTATTTTAATTTTAAACATTAAAATATATATATATGTACATATGTATGTATGTATATAATTATACTTGTATTGTTTTATTTCTATGCTTTGGTCTCACTGGAGATAAAAACAAATGCAATATGTTTTATAAATAAATAAAAAAATCTGCATATATTTTTGTTTACTACAAAGTTACTGAAATTATTTGTATACTACCGAAGGAATTAAGGAATTCCTTTGCTGATTTGGAAAATATATAAATACAATTAATTTTGCAATGACAATGTTCTTTACACTCGTAAAAATTAAAGTTTGGTTTTCAAATATCAGCTCTACTATTAATGTTTTGAATCGGCCATTAAGCTGTTTCATAAATTATGTATACATAGGTAGAAGTTTTCAAAATTTGACAAATCCAGTTTTTCTCATTTGAAAAATGTATAAAATCCATTATTTTAGCAAGGTCAAGGTTCAATGTACTTGTAAAAAGGTTAGTTTTTTTTATAAAACTCTGATCTACATGAATTTTCCAGGCTCAAAGTGCTTTACACTGACTGCATGCATGTCAAAAATATAAAAAAACCCCCGTATGAGGACAATCAAGATTTAAAATATTCACACATACATGATTACAGGTGTAAAAGTTTGTATATTTTTTATAAAAACCTATTTAACTGTCAAAGTTTTTAAAGCAATTTGTTGGTAAATTGTATGTAAAAATTTTCAACAATATTTTGTTAAAAATTTAAATTTTTGAAGAAAATTCATTCAACAATTCTAAATTTTTCACAATGATTTCAGAATATTCAGATGATGTGCTCCTGAAATTAATCCCCATTTAGAACTTCAGGATAATTTCATGTTTTTTCTCAAGCTGTTAGATGTGTAATTTTTCCAAAATTATTTTTAAATGGTGAAAAGCTTTAAAATTATAAACAAATTCTGCTTAAATCTCTCTCACAAATTGGAAACCTTAAAAAATTGAAATTTTAATTTTGATTATTTTAACACGTTGATGTATATAAATATTTAATATTAAAACCAGTTACATGTAATGACTGAAATAAGACATTGATAGTTAGTCATTACAGAAGTTGTTCGTTATAAACAGAATGTGCTCATACAAATTACTAAAAAGCAGTTATAAAAGGTGATCTTTTTGGCAACACTGGCTTAAACAGCTGACGCACGTTTCGTGTTTTGTTTCACTGTTAAACATCTTCAGCTTGGTCTATAATTTAACCATGAATCGTCTTACAAACGAACAACGCTTGCAAATTATTGAATTTTATTATCAAAATGCGTGCTCTGTTAAGAAAGTTCATCGAGCGATGAATTACTGAAAAATTGTGTTCAGCGACGAAGTTCATTTTTGGCTCAATGGGTACGTAAGTAAGCAGAATTGTAGATTTTGCAGTGAATATCAGCCAGAAGCATTGCAAGAGCTACCAATGCATCCAGAAAAAGTCACAGTTTGGCATCATTGGACCGTACTTCTTCAAAGATAATGCGAATCGTAACGTAACTATGAATGGTGAGCGCTACCGTGAGATGATATCCAACTTTTTTTTGCCCAAAATGCAAGAGCTTGACTTGCATGACATGTGGTGTCAACAAGACGGTGGCACATGCCACACAGCACGCGCAACAATGGACTTATTGAGAGGCGAGTTCGGTGAACATTTTATTTCACGTTCGGCACCGGTCAATTGGCCGCCTAGATCGTGTGATTTAACGCCTTTAGACTATTTTTTGTGAAGCCCGCTTCAATTGACGCATTAGAAGACAACATTGAAGCATTTATTCGTGAGATACCGGCCGAAATGTTGGAAAGAGTATGCCAAAATTGGACTAAGCGGATGGATGGACCATTTGAAGCGCAGTCAAGGTAAACATTTGCATGAAATAATCTTCAAACATTAAATTATATGGTCCGTACTATCGATTCAAATAAAGATTTCATGCATTTATCTGAATTTTATGTTTTTTTTTTTTTGAAAAACTTTCCTATAGCTTTCAAAAATTCACCCTTTATAACAGATAATAAATAAAGCTTTAAAACACTACTTCTGGGTATTGCAGGCGGTATGTAGTAGTCATTCAAATGTTGTTTAATGAGTAATTGCTAGTCATAACCAAGTTTTTTGCTAGGCAGATCACAATTTAAGAACTTTAGGAGGAGGAAAATCATCAGATTTTTTGTGTGGCAGCTGTTGCAATCATCTGCAAAGCCGTTTTATACTGAAGAAAGCTAAATTTGTTTTAAATTATGTCAATTATTTGTATAATTCTTTAAAGGTTTCTACATTAATTTTAAAACTGCAAATATTTATTTAATTTTTTTTTTTTCAAAAAATCTAACTTTACATGACCTTGTTTTTGCCTTCTACCAAATAAACGTGCTGCACTTTCCACACGTCTTCCTTTAAGCAAGCAGAAAATCATGCTACTCTAGCCGGGTGTTTACACAAAATTAAAATAAAAATCCAATTGGAATATAAGCAGGACATTTCTTGTTGTTGTTTTTTTTTTGTCTTCTTTTGTTGCAATAAAGCTGACAAAATCAAATATGAATCATGACACTCGTGAAAATTTTTTCAAAATGCCTGGTATAAAAGAAAAATATTCAACAATGTATGCCCCTGGCATTGTTGTTTATTTGGACAAACACTTTTCAATGATGATTTTTAACAATTTTTTTTTGTTTAGTTTTTGCAGAAAACAAAGAAAACTACAGCTCCCTAAATAAATGTTGACAAAAGCAGATGTTCACGAATAGTATTTGCAGGATGAATATAAATACAGATACACACTATCAAACTTACTAGGATGCGAGGACATTCATAAGTACATGCATGACAAAAATACAAAAAAAATACGCGTATCAGGACCATCAAGATTTAAATCGTTCATACATAAGTGCGAGTATGTACATATGTACATATACATATATAAAAGAGAATTTAAGAGTATAAATGGATACTACATATATACATGCTTATAGGTGTGTAAATCAGTGTTGGCAAACATGGTACAATTGTACTTTTTTTTTGATACATTTTATACACAGTTGGTACCGTGGTAATACCACGAGTCATTTGGTACCATTTTAAAATACTGTTGCATCAAAATTTGGTATTGAGATGAAATATGTAGATAAATTTATAATGTAATAATGCAAAAAGATTTGATTAAATTTGATGAACATTTTGGTACTAATATCAATTTGATCTTTAAATATGTATGTAACGACAAGAAATTATCTAACAATGGGAGTTTTTGACACATTATTTCACATTAAATGATTTTGAGGCTTAATCCAAAAACTAAAGCTTAAAATGTAGTTAATCAGGATTTCAAAATCGTTAGAAATTAACCCTTCTATTTCTTCTATTCTTGAAAAAATAAATCTAGTAATTATGGAAATATAGTAAAGGGTCCGCCAAATAACTTTTTTTTTTTTTGAAAATGCTATAAAAAAAAACTACTGAATATTTTCTAAAATTTCTTTTTTTATTTGAAAGTACAATCCTTCCGGTTAATAATGGAAAATAATTGCATTCAAATGGCTGCCTCGGCTGGCCATGCAGTAGCCTACATGATCAGTCCAATTTTTAAGCACATTATCGATTGTGTGCAGTATTTCACCAAAGGCTTCACGAATATTGTCCTTTAAAGCGTCAATTGTCTTTGGCTTGTCGGTGTAACATTTATCTTTGACGGCACCCCACAAATAATAGTCCAACGGTGTCAAATCGCAGCTTCGAGTTGGCCAAACGACATCAGATCTGCGGCTGATAATGCGATCTTCAAAAACAGGGCGCAAAACATCGAGTGTAGCTTCGGCTGTGTGTCACGTAGCGTCGTCCAGTTGAAACAACATCTTGCCAATATCCTCCTCTTAAATTTTTGTGAACAAAAATTCGTTCAACCTGGCCCGATAACGATCGCCATTGACTGTAACGGCCACTCCTTGCTCATTTGCGGGCGGGTTTTCTGTGCCCCAAATGCGACAATTTTGCTTGTTTACATACCCGCCAAGATCAAAATGAGCTTCATCTGAAAAGATGATTTTTTTGGCATTAGACATTCTGCAACATTACCATGATCTTCAAAGTAATGTCGCTATATTTCCCAGCGTTGTTAAAGCGTATACACAACCATATTCGTTCAGCGGAAGGATAAAACTAATTATCTGTCAAATCAGACATGAGCTAAGTGTTACCATTCACATATATATTTATACAAGGTTAAATTTTCGCAAATAAACCGATTGGGTGGTTGGTTTACGTGGTAGTTCACTACGTGCGAACACTTAAGTAGAGTCGAAGGGACCCCGTTTAAAAGACCACACCACTCGTCAGATTTAATGTCGTATACAACATACTGTAGCTGAGATGTGTACAAAAAAAAAGTCATGTCTTGCTAGATCCAACCTGTAGCTGTGAGATATCTCAGTAGGTCATTGAGTAGTGACCCGGCTACCTCACCAAGGTTGTTCAATGTATAGTTTCGCATGAATTTATGTCTCTTGACACTCAGGGCTGGGCGTTCGCAGAGAAGGTGGAAAATCGTTTCCTCTTTTTTCCTATCCGTACAACTACGACAATGGTCGTTAAAAGGGAGTCCCAGGCGATTTGCATGCTTTCCTAACGTCCAGTGTGCCGTTAATACTGCCAGCAACCTTGATATATCTTTCCTATTCCGGGTTATCAGTTGCGTAGTGCGTTTCTCGTTAAAAGATGGCCACATCAACTTGGCTATCCTACATGTGTCTAAATTACGCCATCTATACTCAGCCTTTGTAAGGAAATGTCTGAAGATGATACCTTTGTCCCCAGTGGAATTGCTACTGAGACCCCATCAGAGATATCCAAGGCAGATCCCGTTCTGGCTAGTTCGTCTGCCCGTTCATTGCCGTAGTGGTTCCTATGCGCAGGTAATGTCAGACAGACGACCTAGTCTTGACAGAGAATTCCTACATTGCTTAACTAGTGAAGCTAAAATTGTGTAGGCATTAAGTGAACCGATACTTCATTAATAAGAATATTTTAGATAATCGCAATAATAAACGTATGTAATATTCTTAAAGATTTAGATGTAGCCATCTAAATAACTTTAAACAAATACAAACAAATCCCAAATCGAGATAATTTACAGGAAACATTTTATTACGAAACGAGCTCTGTTTCTTTGCATTGAAATAAAATTGCCAGAGTATCCTTTGGTAACTTTCTTCCTGGAACACTGGAACACTAGCATTTATAATATCACGCCGTATACTTTTTTATCACTTGCAATTAATCAATACCAAACGAGTACGAAATTGTTTAAATATTTGTTATATAAGGTAATGTTAAAAATGTTGCCATAAGATATGTACATATGTACTCGTATATCTAATTTTCGATAAAGTAAATTTATGGTTAAGTTTTATTATTATTTAACAAATATTAAAAAAGTACATTTTATTTACATAGACAGTTGGTACGAAATCCAAAAACCCAGTTTTCATCACTGCTGTAAATGTACATATGTATACATATGGTAGGTACTTACCCTCACTCACTTAGTCACTCACACACAGCAATTGACGATCTTGATTAGATTTTGGTGGTTGGCTTAAAAAACAAGCAAATGTATCACAAAAGAAATGTAAATGCCTGAATCTGTGTGTTGTTTGAGTGCATCCGTAGGTATCTGTATGTAAAGTTCTTGTAAACGCTTTAAAGATGTTCCTTCGTGCCTTTTAGCTCTTTTATATATATTTTTTTTATTTGTTTGTATGTATATATGTACATATGTATAGGTATTTGTTCTGTTTATCGATATTACTGATCAATATTGTCAAAATGTGTATAAAAAGAATAATTTTTAAGAAATTAATTCAAAAACATTTTCTTATTTTTTTTTATTTCTCTCTAACCAAGATTTACAAAGGAATTAGAATACAACAAACTCATACATTTCATTCAATGGCATCTATACTCAATTCTTTATATATACATATATTTACAATATTTTGTTTATTCAATGGAAATTTTTTTTCTATTTATTTCATTGTACGAATAACTGACATGTATGTACAACCAACATCTATTATACTACATAGTTAGATTTATAGCTGAATTTAAATGTTTAAACATTTAAAATAACATCTCAATTATATGCTGTATTATTCACATAATTGCTGCTATTATTACTTTTGTATAAAAATTAAATAAAAATAACTTGTAGGTACCTATAAAACGTATACAAAAATAGTAATAATAAAAAAAGCCACATACCTACAAACATTTATTACACACATGTTGGTTTGATTGGTTTGTCTGTTTGGTCGTCATGTTCAGGCCCCCTGATTAAAAGAAAAATATGTAGCTTGGTTAAAAAAAGCACTTAGATAATTGTTTTACAATTGCTGTGTTTCTAGAGTCTTGCTCTAACTCATTTGTAGAATAAATATGTATAATAATATTCATTTGCATCATCGTTTCATTTGTAGTGTTAAACTACAATACATACATATGTATGTATGTATGTGTCTATTACTAACTACTATTATCAACTCAACTATTTAAACAAGTTTAATAATCTACAACACTGAAATTAAAAATATATAAAAAATATTCTGCTATTGACCTGGGTAAGTTACCCACTGCTAAAATATCTACAAATAAAAACTGAAAATACTGAATTATAAAAACAATTGAAGACTTAAACTTTGTCCTTCAGGATTACACAAATTATTGTATTAGACAAATTTATAAATTTTGCATGATTGCAAGCGTGCTGTTAAAAGCGATTTGAACCTTGAATTGATACTCATTTATTATTAGATCAGAAAATCTAAAAAATTAACGACAAATGAATTTCCTCTTATTTTACCGTATTTGCCGGACGATAAGACGCACATTTTTACTCTGAAAATTTTACCTAAAATCAGGCTGCGTCTTATGGTCCGATTCGGCAATTATAGTCCGGCAAATACGGTAATTGGAACAGTTCAATTCTAATTGCTGAAATTTTATATTGTCAAGAACAATAGTAATGCGGATTGGGCATTAACTCTCCTTTAACAATAAATAGCCCAATATGGGTCAATTGGCCGAAGCTGGGGACAATTCGATTTCAGATTTCTTCGATAGCAATCCATTTCTGTTTGTGAATATCGATAAATCGAACCAAGAGCTTACTGAAGAATAGTGACATCTAATAACAGGCAGCGAAGGCAGTTTCTTTAGGCAGTCTTTTATATAAATATCCGAAACCATACCCAGCATACCATTCTAGGAGCGCTCCGAAAAAGGAGTCAGAAAAGAGTCCAACAAAAGAGTATTTTCGGAGCGCTCCGAAAAAGGAGTCAGAAAAGAGTCCAACAAAAGAGCATTTTCGGAGCGCTCCGAAAAAAGGAGTCAGAAAACAGTCCAACTAAAGAGCATTTTCGGAGCGAAATTGTTACTGTCCTGAGTCGGCACGCAGTATGACTCAGAAATTCCACTTAATTATGTGAACAAAAAAAAAAAAAAAACATAGCTGTAACACACAAGAATGATAAAAACAAGATTACACAGCGCCCAAAAAAAACCTCATAAAAGACTCTTTTCTGACATTGTCTAAGAGCTCTTTCTGACGGACCATTTTCGAACGTAATGACCCTCTTTTCTGAAGGTTTTCGGAGCAATTATGATTGTTTTTTGGGCTCATAAAGAGTGTTAACGCTCCGAAAAAGGTGTCAGAAAAGACACTTTTCGGACTCATATGGTTTGCTGGTTAGTTGCAAAGGTAACACACAATTGCAAATTACTTACCAAACCATTGTTTTTTCTTTTACCAAATTTATACATATACATATTTGTATATTTAAAATTTAGGTAGATCGTCATCAACTCGTTTTGCTGCCATGTTTCAGCATCCATAACAGGCCAGTTGTTGAATATTACTTTGTGGCAAAGATTGCATCCATTTTATAGGTACATAGTAAGATTATTTTACTTTTCAATTCGATTTGAATATTTAATTATAAAATGGTCTAAAAAGCCAGCATCCGCACGTATTCTTCTTGCGCTTCTTACACCGGTGTTGTATTTTCTTTTGCTCTGTAATTGCCGGAGATACCCGGATTTTGTTTTATTGAACGTAGCGTTTCCTGTATCTTTTAATAACTTTTTTACTTTATTTTTATTTTGCTTGTATCGTTGTATAAAATAATTAGCAGTAGTTTTTTGAAGCTTTAGGTTCTTTGTAATCACTGAAACTAACGATGTCAAACAGGACTGGTTTTTCAAATCCCGGGATTTCATAACTGCAAGTCCGGGGATACCAGGATTTTTTGAGATTTCAGGATTTTTGTTTCATGTTAAAACAAATTGGTTTATTAATAATAAAAGCTATTTAGTTCAAAAAAGTAACTTATGTTAAATATAAATACACCTAATTCTGTTTTTACACGGTTTTGATTTAACACAGTTTGAAAATAAACAAATTTTAAATTTTTCACACGATTTTATTCCATTTAACACGATTCAAAATCTTTTGGGCTAATTTTTTTTTTTTGTTGAATTTAATTTTTAATTAAGGAGAATTCTTTTTTTTGTGGATAAAAGCATATTTCAGAGCAATTGTAAATAGCACAAACTTAGGGCAATTATCTTTAGGTACATATATTTTTTTCCATTAGATTTTTTTTATTTAATAACCTCTTGTGTTAAAACACATTGTACATGTGATTTAATATTATAAAACTGAATAGTTGGTCTTAAAAAATACTTGTTTTTCACTAATTTCAGTAGGTTTTAGAGATAAGGAACCAATCATTTCTAATTACCGTGTAAACACAGAATTAGGTGTATTGTTACGAAATTATGTGTCATATTTATTTATACCACATGTTTTTCCACAAACATACAGTATGGCAACATTAAGTTTTAACGGCCATAGAAAGGATTTTCGATTGTCTTATCTAAATGACGCCGGAAATTACTAGAAGATGGCACTAGTGTATAAATTGAACAAACAGGGCCACTCAGAGTTGAGTTTATTGTGAGTCTTCGTTGAGTAAATGTTAAAGCGTTCTTAAACCGTAATTTAAGTGTGAGTTAAAGAGTATTAAAAGCCAGAGTTACATAAATTATTTTGTACATTTTTTTAATGAATAAACTAATTAAAAGGAATATGGTTAATGAACAATTTATTATTTTTTATTCGAACTGTTAATTTTAAAATTTTTGATATTTATTTTAGTCGGGCTCGAGTTCATTAAATTATTTTTACTGAAGGTAGGAATTGTTTTACAATTTGCAAAATTTTTATTGATAATTTTCTTGGCTGGGATTCGAACCTGGGTTGTTGAATTTACATATGTTTCGAGAAACACCACTTTCTCTCATCAGAATTCTTTGCGTTACCTGTTACCTGGTGGTTCGAAATTTGCTGTAATTATAATTTTTATTTATTAATTTCTATTTACATGTTGCCTCCTTTTCTTCAGTTTTTTCGTATTCATGTCAAGACTTCGTCTCGAAAACCTGAATATGGTTTATTTAAAATAACCACCATTTTTAAAAGGTAAAAGCGTAAAAATATGTTTGAAAACAAACATTTTCTGATCATTAATAATTTAAAAATATATTAATATTACATTGAAATGTCTAAAACAATAGAATATTGTTATAAAATTGTATTTCAATTTAAATTTAACGGCCGGTAACAACATACAGCATGTTTATTAAAATACAACATGTTTACCAACATTTTTATTAGGAGAAGTTTCTATTTATAAACATTGTTGATAACACTCTATTATAAACATAGCTGAGCAGTATGGCAACATTAAGATTTAACAGCTTTGGCTGAATACGAGCCACGAACATTCTAGACTTGCAGTCATACCTGTCGGAGCTTAGCTCTGAACCATCTAGAAATTATAATTGTGGCTTTTATTTTGCAATTAAAAGTAATCCGGTTTATTTAAAGGAAATAAACCGCCGTTTTTAAAACGTAACAACTTCTAAAAAAATACTTCCTAAAAATAATAAGATATCTAAAGTAAAGAATATCTTGATTTAATTTTGTTACCAATATATGAAGCTGACGAAAAACATTTGTACGTACACATCGTTTGTGGGCAAAATTGTTAGCAAACTGTTGTATGATGATTCCATAAACAATCCTTTCTCAGACTCCGAACAAAATAATTATATTTCTTATTCAATATTTGACTACATATCTTATCAGACATTATTAGGTGTAAATAAAAATACAAAAAATCACTCTTTAATTTTGGCTTTTTCCAAAAAAAAAATAATTTTAAGTTTTGAGTAAATAATCTATCTGTCTTGGTTCCTTAAATAAATAAAAGTGCAACATCAGCAGAGAGGAATATCACTGAAACAAAGGCCTTCATCTGTTATTTTATTTAAAATGACAATTATTTGTTTAAGTAAAACAAATTCTTCATCTGTTTAAGCAATAAAAACAATAAAAGCTTTTTTATAGGAATTTCCAATCCAAAAAACCGCAGACACATCAAATAGTGCGTTGGAGTATGGCAATCCAAAATTAATTTATGGGTATTTAAACGGTTTCGGGATAAGCAGATAACGAGAACCAGTAATTTTCACTGCTTGGCTAATTTTCAAAAAAAATATGAAACTATGATTGAAATTGATAATGAAGGACAAGGTTCATGATTTTAATGGATAGTTAAACAAACTAAATCTGCGTTTCTGGACACTGAAAATATATTATTCACGACAATATATACATAAGTCACTGCGTGGTGTCCAATTAACGCCAGATTAAATCGATACAAAACCATGATTTGCAAGTTTTTATTGCCAATAACAGCTAGCCACAATTTGAAGGATACGTTTCTGAGTAGCCTTATACCTTGTTTTAGAGCTTTACAGTGGCCGCTATGATCTCTCCAGACTTTTTCTTTTGCAGTTTTTCAAAGTGAATAGAATCATAATCCACGAGTTTTTATTCTCAATGAGACTAGAAGAATTATGGTTCCAACACGACGTTCTGAGATTATGTCTCTTTATACCTATAATAAAGATAAAGCAAACAGATAAAATCGGTTGAATTTATTTAAAACAAGTAAGAGTGCTATAATAGGCTATGCCGAATCTTATATACCCTTCACATTTGTTGTGGATGCATAATTATGTCGATAAACACACCATCTGTTGATGAATTTGTTCGTAACAATATTAATACACTTTGTGTGATCAACGCCATCTGTTGATGAAATTATTCGTTACAATATTAATACACTTAGTTTTTTTGATGAAATTTTCAGAGGTTGTCTCGGATTTTTGCTCATATCTCCGTTATTTATGGACGGATTTTGCTGAGTTGAAGTAGCAAACTTCTCGAAAGCATGTCTGACAGAATTATTGAAGATTTGGATCCCGAAGATATCTGGGGACTTCAGAAAATTGATTTCAACAGACAGACAGACGGACATGGCTTAATAGACTCCGCTATCTATAAGGATCCAGAATATATATATTTTATAGGGTTGGAAAATTATATTGTGGAAATTACAAACGCAATGACAAACTTATATATACCCTTCTCATGGGTATAGGGGTATAAAAAGACCACAAATTTGACCATTTCTAGTTGAATTTCATCTGTGGTACTGAAAAATTGGTCAACAAGTACATACTCAACAAGTTTATTAATAATAATGTGATTTAATGATTTTTGCAACTTGGTTTTTTTATTTTTAACTCTGGCATACCTTCCCCAGACATCTTTGTTCTCTAGTAAAGAACTAAATACTGGATACAAGTGTATGTACATACCTAGTTGTACTCGTATATGTATATTAACGAATAATTTAAAGAGTGTGCTTAAAAACCAAAAAAAAAAATACATACATACACAGAAGTACGCATGTTAATTATAGTTTTTGTTTAAATGCTGTAAAAATAAAATACTAAACTTTTTGTTGATTTTTGATACGTATCTATCAAAATAGTAGTAGTCAAAAGTACATATACATATGTAATGCAGCATATATGTATGTATGTTAATGTATAATTAACGATTAATGTACTTCAAGTAAAACATTTACACAAACCAATATACAGAATACTAACCCAACTAACCAGAGATTACGAAGCATTTCATTTTCACTGTACTTTATGCGAATTATTCTTTTACAAACGATTCGAAAGCTGTTTTAACTGTCGCTCAGTTTGTGACTGTAAAACTTTAATCCTTAAAGGTTCGAGAACAAAATCGTTGGGGAATCATTAGCAATATCGGTCAAGATTTGTGTTAACAATTACAAAGATTTATTATTTTAAAAATTCTCTTCAAATTCTATGATTTACTTTTCGAAAAATGCAAAACATTATTCCATATTTTAAACATTGAAATTTTTAAAAATGCTCTATAATTTTTGTATGAGGATTTTATGGTGAATTATTCGATATTCTCGCCGTTGTATAGTTTCGTTGTATGTTCGATTCTTTGGTCAGTTGGGTTATAGTATAAATGTACTTGTTTAATGTTCAATGTAAATATTTATGTATGATCTCTCATCTAAAAGCCAAATACACTTACAAGTATTTACTAAATTAAATTGTTGGCTTCACGTGTATTTGAGCTTAATACTTAAAGCATTGTTCACATAAAATCCGGCCACACTGCACTTTCGTTTGATACTACAGCACAGCTATGTTCAATCAAAATAGAAAAAAATCATGCACAAATTCTGACTTAATAAAGATAGAGCTTTTGAAAACTACTGTAGATTATGTCATAAAACGGTTCAAGTAAAAACCTAAACACAGATCCTAAGCAAAGACAAATCAAAAATATTATTAATAAAAAATTAGGAACAGGGAACAAAGAAAAAAACTATGTTCAATTAAGCAAAATCCGGGTTTGTTCGTCAATGGCCGGAAGAACACCCCCATTAGTCAACTTTTTAAATATGACTTCGTATATTTACGAGTATATAAAAAAATGCCTGCAGAAACGTTTACTGTCTCTTATTAAAAGTCACCATTCTGCACTTAGGTCTTGGCAACAATTTGGAATAGGTATGAAATGCTGGCGGATCGCAATGTTAACAGATAAATGATTTTAAGTCGCTTTTTTGAAAATATTAAAGCTTTTACGCAACCGAATTTTAAATGAACAAAAAACATAAAACAAAATTGTGTAGATGTCTGTTTGATTTTGTATATTTGTTTAACAAGTGCATGATATGCTTCTGTGTGTGTTTTAGTTTTAATAAAAGAACTTTATTAAAATAGTTTTGGAGCAAAAAAAAAAGAACACAACACACATAACAAAACGAAAGATTAAACATTTTAAATAAAATCATACATGTCTGTTAGTTTCTCTGTCCGTCCTTCCGTCCGTCTGTCCGTACTCGTTTGTATTTGTTTTGTTTTAATTGTAATAAAAATTGTGTAAAAAAAACCCTAAATGCCACTAAATTTCCGAGATTAATATCAAAAGAAATTACACGCAACGTGCGTTTTATGACAAAAAAAAAAAAAGAAACACAGAATAAAATCATGGAAAAATACCGTTACATATTGAAATAATGAAATTTATTAGGGCAACAAACAATACAAATTTGTGTTTAATTTAAAGAGAAATTAGTTGTTTTGCATATTTAATACAAATTTATAAATTATATTAATGTTCACTACTAACCTAAATTAAAGCCATTTAATTGTTATAGATTCAGTGTTTAATTAAAATTTCGATCAACGCAAATCAAAAGTTTTCAAAAATGTTGCCCAGTTCCTTCTAATAGAAAGAAAAGTCAGTCGAAAAAATTCATATTCTTTACTTTAGTTTTTTTTGTTTTCAAAACAAATTATTTCTTTACATTAAAATAAAAACACTACAAAAATTCCCCTGACATTTCCCAGAAATGGTGTGTAAATTTTTTACACCATTATCAACAGCCTTAGAAAGACCTGCCAAATAAAAATGATTTTAATTGAGCCACCAAAAATATAAATGGCAACCAAATTCTACATATTCGCACTCTTATTTAACCAGAAACAAAAAACCCCTATTTACCAAAATACTCGTACATAGTAAAGTTTTCAGCAGTTTACATGAACATTGGTTTTTATACCCTCCACTACCATAAGTGGTGCATGAGGGTATATATAAGTTTGTCATTCCGTATGTAACACTGAGAAATATTCATCTGAGACCCAACAAAGTATACTATATACCTTACGAAATTTTAAGTCGATTCAGCCATGCCCGTCTGTCTGTCTGTGTAAAGCACTCTCACATCCAAAGGACACAACCGAAATCAGCAAAGTTTACAAAAAAACGTTTATAGTTTTCCTAAGCAGTTTGGTATTGAAAATCAGCGATATAGTAGAACAACATTTATGGTTCAAAATGTAAGACAGCCTCCAGAAAAAATTGATATTTTAAAATATTTTTCTTTCAATTTTTTTTTAAATATATTGCAGATATTTCCATGAAATTTTTTATACGTTATTTTTATGATAAAAGAAGTGTGAAGGAAATAGTAACAATAGGTCCATGATATCTCATAGCCCCCATACAAAAATCTTTCCGAAATACATAAGTGCCTATAAAATTGGAATATCAAGACAAAATTCAGCAAAAATAAGTTTTATGCAAAAATAAATCGCAAAACGAAATTTTTTTTTAGTTCGGTCCAGTTTGATCATAGACCCCATATAAAGTAAACTTGCAAAATTCACTTAAATACGTATAAAACTGGTACATATTAATAATATTAAGCGGTTAAAATTTGACATAAATAATACTTATATGTAAATGAATTGTTTTACTAAATTGTATGGTGGTCGGCCTATAAGTGGTCATAGCTCCCATACAAGGACCACTTCCGAAAAAGCCATTTATCTATGTTGTTGTCGTAACAGCAGTAATTGCTGAGTTGACAGTCCTTGGCCGAGTGATCTCGGGTCATTCCAATGCGTAGAACCGGCTGTCGTGGAAAATATATTATAACTATCGGTACCGACTCACAAAATTTTCAATACAAGAATCATTTTGCAGAATTTTGTGAATTTCGGTCCATATTTGACTATATCCCCCATATAAGGTCCACTTCCGAAATCCACGTTAATACTAATACATATATATCTTAAATATACCGTTATTATGTTGAAATTCGACGTGAAATATTGTCATATACATAAAATTGTCTGTTCCAAAATTTAAGAAGATCGGCCATATAAGAACCATTTTCGAAAAATAATTTAACCCACAAAAATGTCTAATAAATATCGATATCGAAGCAACTTTTATATAGGTCAGTAATATTAATCCAGAAATCATACTAATATCTGTTCTACAGCAATTATGCTACTGGATTTTGTAGCTGTCAGTTAATAATTGACAATAGCTCCCGAATTAAGTCCACTTCCGGGCATAGTAAACAACCATATAACTCTTGTAAATAACGTTATTGAGATGAAATTCAATTAAAATAATCTTTAAATACATAGAAATCACAATATGTAGTGGATACTGATTTTAGAAGCTATCCGTCCATAACTGGTCCACTTTTACTATGCCACCCATAAATGTTTTGTAAATAATATTATTGAGATCAAATTTAAACAAAAAAGCCTCACTTTATTATATCTTGTCCTTTTTTATATGTACTCTGTTTCTTAACTTGTTGTGAATATGGAAAAATGCTTTTTTAATTTTTATAAATTGTTAAATTACACTCAAGATTATTATGAAAATCAGACAAACTCTGTAAATTACAGTAAGAATCGGTAATTACATAAAATATAAATGGTCGAAATTAGATAAAATTTCTAAAGATTTGAAATAAATTATGTTGTTTGTAAAATTGTCTTTCAAACAATATATAAAATACTAATAAAATTTGCAATAAGAATAAGGATATACTAGTCCCATAACCAGTATTTCTTATTACGTTTAGGTGGAGGGTATTAAAGATTCAGCACAGCCGAATATAACTTGTTTTATAGTGAAACTGAAATAAAAAAATAAAAGAATAGATATTAGCACGAGTAAATAGTCCATAGAAATTCCCAAATAAAAATAACCGTTTGGCAGCCATATTACTTTTTGATAAGTTTTTAATTTAATAACTTGAAATAATAATAAAACAATGCATGCTCGTGATCAGACATACACATTTGAATGGATTACAACTAAATACATACACACATACATGCAACACACACTTTGTGGCACATTCAAACCTATGTATGTATGTATGTATATGGCAAAGTACACTCTGGATCCTAGGTGTATTAGGAGAGCTCCTCGAAAAATGTTTTCAGTTGTATTTGGAAACACGTTCATTTCTAAATTACGACACTGAAATAATTCCGTTTTTTTTTCAGAATATTTATTATTTTTCTATATGTGGTTCCAACAGGACGGTGCAACGGCACACACTGCACGTGCCACAACCGATATGCTGAAGGATGCATTTCCCGGGCGCCTAATCTCCGTTTTGGCGATTTGCACGCTCCAGACTTCTTTTTGTGGGGCTTTTTGAAGTCGCGGGTTTATGTCAACAAGCCTCAGACTCTTGCAGCTCTTAAAAACAATATCCGTCAAGAATGTGAGGACCTATCGCCGGAAGTTTTGGCCAAAGTGATGGAAAATGCCATAAAAAGGGCTCAAATGACAATCAACTGTGGCGGCGGCCATTTACATGACATCATATTCTCGACTTGATGCAAAAAAAAATTAAAAGACCAAATAAAAATAATCCACAAGAAGAATCAAAGTTTTTAATTTTTGTTTTAATTACAGCCAAAAAATACTTTTGCGCCACCTTGTACTAATTTGATATTGAAAATCAGTACAAGCGGTTTAGTAAAAAACAAGTTATAAATTATTTTTAAAAATTAACAATATTAATGTGTTTTTACAAGTTAAAAATAACCAACAAACGTAAATTTTAGAAACTTCAAAAAACAAATATGTTGGAAAAATTATAGAGAATTTGTCATGGTGCAACTATACAAGGTGAGTGCAAATCGACAACAAATACAACACAAAACAGAAACAACAGGCATTTTGTTTATGTAAAATAATGTACTACTGTCAAAAACACTTGAAAAAAGTATTACTTTTGACATAAGTAAATTGTAAACAAAGTCAGTCAGCTGGGCTACTGCACTCACCTTGTATAGTTGCACCATGGAATTTGTATAATGCCGAATAATTCTCGATAATTTTTCGATTGATAATTGTAGAGAATTTTCAAAATAAAGAATCTTAGTAATAGTGAACAAACCTCGCAAGATATTCTTATGAATATAGGAACCATATCATGCCAGAACATTCAATAATTATGATTTTGGTGGTACAAACTGAACAGATGGACTTTTTTTTTTAAATAAAGTGTGATTTTTTTTAGCAAATTTCTTTCTAGAAATACTGTTTTTGGCAGCTCAGTAGTTTTCGTATAATTTAATTATGAAACTTCTTACAAACGAACAGATTATTGAATTTTATTACCAAAATTTATGTTACGTTAAGTTGAATGAAAATCCACTTTTTTTTATCGTAAGATTGTGTTTAGCGATGAAGCTCATTTCAGGTTGAATGGATACGCAGACATGCAAAATTGTCGTATTTGGTGTGAAGAGCAGCATTGCAAGAACTGCCATAGCATCCCGATAAATAGACTGTTTTGTGTGGATTATGGCCGGTGGAGCCGTACTTTTTCAAAGAGCGCTACCGTTCGATAATTACAAATTTTCTGTGCCCAAAATGGAAGAGCTGAACTTGGCTGACAGGTGGTTTCATTAAAACGGTGTCACATGACATACAGCTCGCTAAACAATGGCCCAATTGAAAGGCGAATTCGGTGAACAGTTCACTTCACGTTGTGACCGCATAGATCGTGCTTTTTAACGCCTTTAAACTATTTTTTTGTGCGGCAACGGTTACCGCACTGGAAGCTAATATTAGGAAAGTTATTTGTGAGATACCGGCCGATATGTCGAAGAGAGTATGCCAAAATTGCATCCAGCGTATAAATCATTTGAGACGTAGCCTCGGTCAACATTTACATGAAATTATCTTTAAACATTGAATTATATATATCGTTCTATTGCCTCAAATAAAGATTTTTCACATTTTTAATTAAATCCGAAAGCTATTAAAAAATCACTCTTTATTTGTAAAAGAAATGTTTATGTAAAGGTTAGGTGGTAAAGTGGGTTAATGTAGTTCTTCTTTATCACTTCAATACCTGAAATTGCAGAAATAAGTTTTTGTTCTAGCATGTATTTCATTTGCAAATTACGAATTTCAGTTCCAATTCAGAAAAAAAGAAATACTCCTGGGAAGAGGACAAAAACAAGGAAGACAGTCCGTTGGTAGCTAAACGGGGAAAAAAACAGTTTTTTTTTTTAATACTCAACTGATGACCGTCTATAGGCGTTAAAGGGTTAATCTAAACTGAAACTGCAGTTTTTCATGGCCAAAAACCGAAAACCAAAAATCGGGTTTTTCGGTTTTTTTTTGGAACTAAAAATTTAAAACTGTAAAACAAATTTTTTATTATATAGAGTGATGTAGACCTTTTTTGAGTTTAAATAAAATATTTAAAATAAAACTGGTTTTCGGAATCTTCATTATCATTGATATTTACTTTTTATACCCTACGCCACCATAGTGGGGAGGGTATATTGGATTTGTGCTGAGGTTTGTAACGCCCAGAAATATTGGTCCAACACCCACCTTAAAGAAATTGGTTTACCGATCACTGATGTTTGAATTATGCAAGTATCCAAACAAGTTTCACCACAAATGAGTAGTCAATGAAGCTAAATCATATCGGTCTATTATTAATCGTAGCTCCCATATATATATATAAACAATATTGAACACAAATATACTTCATATATATACAAATAATATGGTACAATTTTATTGTGATCGGCCCATAATTAGTCGTAGCTCCCATATACGGCCCACTTTCGAAAATCTCTTTAACGGTCATAAATTTCTTAAAAATGTTGGTAAGCAAATAAAATTCGACACAAATAAGTTTTTATATACAAAAATAATGACACCTAATTTTATAACGGTCGGTCCATAATTAGTCGAAACTCTCATATAAGACCCTTTCCGTAATTCACTTTAACCTCCATAAATCATTTAAAAATATTTATATCGAGATAAAGTTTAACACATATAAAATTTATATTCACAGAAATCATGACACTAAATTTTGGCCCATAAGAGGTAATATCTCCCATATAACGCCCATTTCTGAAAAATATACTAGGTGTAGGGTCGGACTTGACCGACTATACTTTCTTACTTGTTTAAAATAATTTCATCCAATTGTTGTAGCTGGTCGATACGAAAGGTCTAATTTTCGATTATTCTTTCCAGCATTGCTACTGCTAACTTGAGAGTTACGACTTTTTTCAGCATTGCTACCGGTCTCTCGCAAATAACGTGTTTCACTTAACATCAAAGAAAACAAACCAGAGGTGTGATATCACAAGTTTTAGACATCCAGTTGACAGGTATATCACAGAACGTTGATAATTGTAATACAACTAAATAATTTAGAGACGTTGTTGCAGTCATCTTTCCACGATGAATTGTCAAATAAACACAGATCTGAGATTCAGTTCAGTTTCTTTTAAGTTAAATCGATAAACAAATTTCATTAAATGGATTTCATAATAGTAAAACTTGTATTAGATTAATTATTTAAGATGAAGTAAAATACCAGTTTCCACATGGAAAACGAAAACCATATTTGTGCTTGCATGTACCTGAATAGTCGTCAATGTTGAGACGTGTGTTATATGTGTAAATTTAATTAGAGTAGAGAGTATTATTTACCTTATTATTATTTTCTTTATAAATTCTTATCAAACCTTTATAATATTACAAAAAATCATAAATTTTTATTAAATAATTTCACTTTTTGTTTTTTATAAAAGATTTTTTATTTTGTATATAATTAACTCAATATTTCGATTTCCTTTGTAAATCTTCTTCAGGAGTTATTTTATTTTAATTTAATAATAATAATTTTAATAACTCCTAAAGAAGATTTCCAAAGGAAATCGAAATATCGAGTTAATTATATATAAAAATAAAAAATCTTTTATAAAAAAAAAAGAAAAAGTGACCTCAAGATTAGAAATTATTTAATAAAAATCCTAAAAAAGGTCGAAGAAAATAGAATAAAATTATTTAAAAAATCATAAAATATTAACCCTTTCCCAACGGAGTCAAAGTTTAATTTTTAAAAATTTTGGAATTTTTTATAAAACCGTATTATAGAATTTTGTTTAGATAATTTGCGGATTAATGTTATTTTTTTTATTAATTTATTTAAATTAATTATTTCAAGTCAAAATAAACTGAACTTTTTAAAACGTTGTTTCAATAAAATTTTTCAAAAATTGCGTAGGTCAGAAGGCCGGTGTGAGGTTGTCCCCACACCATCACCCAGAGACCAATGCGGTCCATTGTGATGTATACTAAATGGCGTAATAAAGTACGCTTTTTAAGGAATTTTAAAAATAATTAAAAAAAAAATTCAAAAATATCACAATTTCCTATTATTCCTATGCAGCAAATATTCAATTCGAGTTACCCTAAGATAGAATAAATAAACAATTCATTTTAGCTTCCCCATAAACGAGGGCTTTCCTATTTTTGTGTACATATATGTAAAATAAAATACTCCTAGTTAGTTTGCAACACCACAATGCAAAAATTCATATTTAAAACCATACAAGTAAATAGTACTACATACTTCAGAGTTCAGACAACAATTCAACTATACATACTAAAAATAGTCGCAGCAAAACAACCAGACGGACTAGCAAAAGCACAGAGATTTAAATATAAAATTCTTTAATATGTAGTTAATTTATAAATGAGACAGTTTTCGAAATGAAATAATTTGAAAAGACTTTGGCGAAGTTATGATATCCTTTGATATCAAATTTTTGAATCGGTTTTTCATTGAATCCTTTATTTGAATCCTTTAAAGCTCTGACAACATGTCAAACACCACAACGGTTGTAGGTATATAGTCGGTACTATTTTGATAATAAAACAATTCAACACTTAATAACTGCATTGCACGGACGGACTTTATAGTTTAAAACTTAATGGTAAAATACTCAATACAATCTGACACTATTGCCAACAAAATTTACATTTACAGAAAACAACTTCTACCACAAACCCAGACCCGACCCCACTACAAGCAGACTAGAGAAGAGGAAAAACGAAAAATTAAACAGGATGGTTTCCTATAAAAATAAACACATTGTACTTGTTGTACATATTACGTATTTATTGTTGTAGTTGTTGTTGCAATTAAAAAGGCCCATTTCCATGTTCGCACATACGAAAATTGTATTTAAGTAAAAATATTGTTGTTGTTGTTGTTGTTTTTGTAATTGCCTGTTAATGTTTACTGTTGTTGTAGTTGCTGGTTTTAAATATTGATGGTGGCCATAGCTGGTAGTTGTTGCAGTTGTTGCAACGACAGTCAAGAGTAGAGCAAAGTAAAGTTTACATACCAGTCGCCGCTCTGCTTTTGGCGTCATAAATAAACGAACTGAAAAAAAAATAAAACAACCACCAATAATTGTATACTACACAGTTTAACTTGCAGTTTGGTTGATTGCTTTGCAAAAGCTTATGAAATATGTTCGTGTGTGTGTGTGTGTGTGTCTGTGCTGGATTGTTTGTATGAGTGTTCATGTCCTAATTCCATAATAAACTCAACTCTGAACTGTAAAATGACTACAAACACTGACATACACTCGTACTCTCTCACGCTTATATGTATGTATGTATGTATATTTGTAGGCTTTTTGCACATTAGGTTAGCCCAATTTGGGCTTAAACTTTTTTCAGTAAATAGTAAATAAAAGATATTTTAAAGGCCTCCCCCAGCGATGTATAAGGTAAACTATTTGTCCCTACAAAATATACCAGAATCATTTCCTAAGTCGATTTAACGGTGTCCGTTCATCTGGTTGGCTTTGCATGTAAAGCTTGTGCGCATTTGGTACATGATATTTTTTCGGTCCAAGAACTGTTGGGATTGTAATCGGTCCATTATTTTACCTAGCCCCCATACAAATGTCCTCCCGAAATAGCGGTTTTTGGCAACAAATGTTTGATTTATGCATGTATAAATCTGTTAAAAGTATTTACATATATCGAGATAAAATGTTTCACAAAAAATATTTATATGCACATAAATTATATCACAAAGTGTTTGGATAATCTACCCATAGCAGATCATAGATATCATATAGCCCCCATTTATGAAAAACACTTTTTACTGGGTGTAGGGTATTATATGGTCGGACTTGACCGACTATACCTTCAAAGTAAATCATATGAATACGATTTACAGAACATCAATGAGAATTTGTTTTAAAAACAATTCGTTATTTGGATTCGATTTAACATCAATAATAACGGCAATTTCCTTTATAGTTATTGTGAAATTAAGAAATCGAAATTAATGCGGAAATCGAAAATATTATTAAGAAAACACAAATTTATAATGAGAAAATAAATCTTTATGTTGAGAAAACCTAAATTCCGAGGCAAAAAATAAGAACAAAACAATACTGGCTGGCTGGCATTAATTGTGAAGCGATTTTCTTTGGCAAAGCCGAAGTCACCACTGGGTTGTTAAACAGCAGTTGTTAGCTACATCATTATTTAGTAAAGCCTAGTACTCTGTTCAAAATTTCAATTACAAAATTCAATTACATGTTAAAAAAATTCACATGAAATTTTTATGAAAAAATGTTGCAGAAGTAGTACTCTGTTCATTTTGTGAAAAACATATGAAATGTATCTGGCAACATTATTTTTTCACAGCGAAATAATTAAAGTAACAATTGTTTCACGTGGAATTTTCATCCAAAAGCTCTTCTGTCGCAACAACAATATCTATTACTTGTTGTGCTGCTGCACAATCGGCCAGTAATATTTGTTTATTAATTTTTATTTAACTATTTCGATTCAACACAGATTTTTAAATATTTTAACTTTTATTTATTTTCGATTTAAATTTACAAAAAAGCAAAACATATGTCTTTTGTTTACAAAAGTACATTAGCTACACATCAAATTTTCCGTATGAAATAATTAATGTTGCTCAACATTTTTCGCAAATTTAAACAGAGTACTAGACTTAACTAGCTACTTCGTTCTTTATCAACATGTTGCTATCGAATTCATTTATACCCTAGTAACACGTGATTAACAACATGTGACCAGAAAGATTTTTTCAATAAACATGTTGCCAGCAACATTAATATTTGTCTCTATACCAGTTCCACGACAAATTATAAAATCAAATATTCTTATTTTTAAAATTATTCATGAGAAATTGTTTGATTGTTATCAAAGAACTGTCTCCATTGAAATTTATACAAACGTTTTTCTTAAGGTACGGTCACACTTGGCAAATATTTGTTGAAAATGGCGTAACCAGTATATAACATATATTTAAACTAGTTTATCGATTTAAAAAAACTTCTCTTATTTAGGAGAAAATACAACAAATATTTAGTTTTATTTTATTTGATGTTGTTTGATCTTGCAAAACTCTTGTAATCAAATTTGTGCTAAAGCAAGTGGTTACGTTTTTTTTTTTGAGTAAATATTTGCCATGTGTGACCATACCTTTACAAACTTCTTAGTATAGCACAGAAAGGTAATAGTTATGCTTGGTTTTCACTATGTCATTTTTGTTTTCAAATTGTCCAAATTTTTGGCACTTGTATGAAAACGGGTTGTCATATCATGATTTTCATAATTGCAATCATGATTGCAAACATAGATGACGCCATACGACAACCCGTTTTCATACAATTGCCAACAATTTGAAAACAAAAATGACATAGTGAAAACATAGTGAAAACGCGGCCTTAGTTTTTAAAAAACATTTTTATTTTTCAATATAATCTCCTGAAACTTTAATACTCTTAGTCCAACGCTAATTCTAGCAATTCTATCCCTTGATTAAAATAGTTTTCCTCAAGGAATTCAAAATAGTGGTTTATAACTGTAACTGCATCCTTAATTGAGGTAAAACGCTTGCTAGCTAGGAATTGTTTTAGATTTGGGAACAGGTAAAAGTCACTGGGAGCTAAATCAGGAGAATAAGGTGGGTGGTAGGGATGCCAAACGGGACTGGTTTTTCAAATCCCGGGATTCGGGATTTTATAAATGAATCCCGGGATTTTTGTTTCATATTAAAAAAATTACAATATTAATGACAAAACTATTTATTTAATTCATAAATTTAAATATTAATATAACAAAAAAATTAGTTCATTGAATTAAAGTAATAAAGAAAAAAAAAGTAACATATATTTAATATTAATTTGTTTAAAAACAAATTTGTTTATAAACCTTTAATAATTTTAAAAACAAAATTACATTACATAGATTTTTACCTTGTACACACATATATGTATAAATTATTAGGTTGACAAAAATTATATGTCATTTGGTTTTTAATTTCTATATTTATAAATTTAAAAATAAATATCGTTCTTTAAAAAGCTTCTTAAAAATATTAAGGCATCTAAAGTGTCATCAGATAATCTTGATCTAATTTTGTTACCAATAGATGATGCTGATGAAAAACATCGTTCACAATCAATGCTTGTGGGCTAAATTGTTGGCAAATTGTTGTATGCTGAGTCCTCTCTCACCCCCGGAAATAAATAATTCAATTTCTTTTTCAATGTTTGATTCCATACCATTACGGACGTTATTAGGTGTTTTGTTTGGACTTCTGCACATTTCAATTGCATTATTTAATTTTTTTATGATTGAAATATTAGAATCATCATATGTTTCCTCAATCATTGATAAATCCGAATCAGAATCATTTGAAGGTGAGCCACAGCAATCAACGTTTTTAACTCATTTCTAATAACAAACATTTCTAAGTTGTTATCAAATTATGATTTCAATTTAAGAGTGTTGAGTAAATCGTTCTTCTTTCTTGGCTTCTTTTAAGGAGAGCTTTCAGCAGTTCATCACTTAATTTGCAATCACTTTTTGATACCTCTTTTAGCATAAATGAAAGTACAGCATCGGATTTACAGAGATTCATATCACTGCGACAAAGGGCTTCAACTGTTACTTTAATCGGATTTAAAATTACAACTATTTGTTTAAGTAAAGCAAATTCATCATCTGTCATCAGTTTTTTTATTATTTTATTTATTTTCCAGTTCCAAAAACCGTTGACACATATCAAATAGTGTGTTCCAGCGGGTTTGGCAATCCAAAATTAATTTTAATCGCAAAAATATTTATTTGTTGAATAGCAACCATTATGTTCACATTGATTTATGTTAAGTGTAGATGTTTTGTATTTGTGTATGCCAAAAAAGCAAGTAAACACAATTGTCTGGATCTTTTAAACAAATAAAATTTCCGGGATTTTCCGGGATTTATTACAGATTTATTAATCCCAAAAATTTTTTTATTTAAATAACAATTTCTGTTGTTGTTGCTGTTTTTGGACGTCCACTACGTGGTTCATTATCAATGCTTGTACGACCACGTTTAAATTCAGCAGCCCAATTTTTTACTATTGTATATAAAGGAGCACTTTTCACCTAACACATTCACCATATCATTATGAATTTCTTGTCCCGCTAAACCTTTTTTATTAAAATATTTTATAAAACCACGAATTTCAAATTTTTCTATATGAAGGAGTGGCCAGATCGAAATCGTAAAAACGAACGCATCGTTAGCAATAAGCAAAGTTTCGTTATTCTCGAAATTCTTTACAATTTCTGGGATTTGCATTTCTAATCTAAACTAATCGAGAATATTGTTATAATAAGAATTGTGCGCACACATACATATATAAAACTTTAAGTCCTATTTAAGTTTCATTCGGGTGGTCTAAACTCCCGTATATGTAATTTGGAAAAATGGTAAAGTTTTTCCTCTACATAAACGGAGCCCTCCTAATGAGTGAATTTGTTAGTTACTTTACAGCCTGACTGGTGCAAGTCCATGTTCATGCTAGCGGGCATATAAATTTGTAAATGTATGCAGTTGTGGTCTTGTAAATGTGTATATCGGTGTGTGTATGTGTGTTCAAGCATGTGTTCCTTATAAAAGCATGTTCATAATTCTGTTTGTGTTTATTCGTTTTTTTTCGGATAAATTTATATTGAAAGCGCGGTTTTAGGGCATACAATTTGTAGTAGTAGTCAACACACTTTGTTTATAAAATAAGTCTCTCTATACAATTAAACTGACACACAGATAGGCATTTGTATGTAAGTATGTATGTACAGATGTATGTATGTATATGAACATATAATATGTGTATATAAACTGCATACGATACCCCATTAGTGTTTTGATAAAAAAAAAAATATAAATGTGGACTAAACTTAATATTGACACCCAAACTAAAACTATTTAAATTGTAAAAACTAATCCCTATTGGTGCATTTTTATTACAGGTAACGCTATAAAATAAAATTTTTTAAAGAATTTCAAATTACAATCAGCCCAATCATGAATAAAAAATCCACGGGAGTTTTTTCCCTTTTTATTTTTTTAACATTGAATTTGAATAGGAAAAATGAGAAAAGGGGAAAAAACTCCCGCGGAATTTTTATTCATGATTAGGCTGAATAACTATGTATTATGACAGCTTGCTGTATAGTTTTTTCAGACATAAATACCCTACCCTAAAATATGCTATCTTACACTCCTCTTAAAATAGGAATTTTATACAAACATTGCTACTTCCTAGCTGAATATAAAATATTTTGCATTAAAATATCTTTCATTCTAACGAAAGGTCTTTCTGAAATCATTTATACGATTTTGAAATTGTCGGAAAAAGCCGCTGCTGCATATCCACTTTGTGTAAATGTAATTCATTAAAACTTCAGATCATGAGCATTTTACTCTTTGCAAATTTATATAACCACTGTAGCGTGCATTCTATTAATGGTGTTGAATTTTTAGTGACACCTTAACATTTTAATAATGTATGCATGTAATCGTAACAAGGACCCACTAGTGTGAATGACAGCAATAAAAACTCAGTTTTATAGCTTTAAATTCATTAAAATGTTATGAACTGCAATTGTATAACAACATGTGTGCTTGAATTGTAATGCACTGCCGCGACTAATAAAACAAATAGTGTCAGGACATTATCAATCACCAGCAACTGATGTTTGTTGGCAAGTTGTCTATTGCCTGTGTGCCCTCTAGGAAAAATCTATAACAAACAAAATAGTTTGTTTATTTCATTTGCCGATGAGTAGTTCCTAATTTGTTACTCTGTCAGTTGCAGGCAAAGTAGGTTCTTTACATTTCAATTTGTCGTTTGTTTTGGTCACATTTTTAGCAACTAGAAAGTTTGTTGAGGGTTTAATGAAGAGTAAAGGTATGGTCACATACGGCAAATATTTACTCAAGAAAGCGTTACCACTTGTGTTTAGCACACATTTGTTTGACGTTGTTTACTCTTACATGAGTTTTGCAAGATCAAATAGCATTAAATAAAATAAAACTAAATATTTGTCGTGTCTTTCCTAAATAAACGAAGTTTTTTTTTTTAAATTAATAAATGAGTTTAAATATATTTCATTCGCCTATGTTCTATATTCCACTACGAAGTGAAACTAAATCGTTTTCAATTCCACATGGACAATTTCACGGCGTTCTAGAAAACGTGGTGAAACTTTTAACTACGATGAACGAAACTAAAAGTGATATTTTACTTTTCAAATCATTTTCACAAAATCTAGAACACAAAACTAATGAAAATTTCACTTCCATTTCATTTTACAAATGTAGAACCCAGGTGATTAACTGTATAATGATTCGAAATCTATAGCCTTCTATCTATTTGAGTCCCAAAAAATTTCACTCCATTTGTGCAATAAAGTGTTTATGACCAACAAAATGAAACGGTTAGAAAGCTTTCATTTAAGGGTTAGTAAACATGGAGCATAGACGAGAGCACTAAGCATTTACATTGTTGACGACTTAAGTTCGAGCAAGTGAGTAAGCATGACTTTAATCGTTAATCGTCAAAATTTAGGCATCATTGGGCACATACTTTTTCGAAAATGTTTCTGGTCAAGCAGTGACTGTTGATGATATTCTTTCTGCATAAATAGAATGACATTGATGTCGACGACATGTATTTTGCAATTCAATTCAATTACAAACATAAAAAGTTTTCTGGTTGTATACTCTCGTTTTGGTGACACATGTAGGATAGCCAAGTTGATGTGGCCATCTTTTAACGAGAAACGCACTATGCAACTGATAACCCGGAATAGGAAAGATATATCAAGGTTGCTGGTAGTATTAACGGGACACTGGACGTTAGGCAAGCATGCAAATCGCCTGGGACTCCCTTTTAACGACCACTGTCGTAGTTGTAAGGATAGGGAAAAAGAGGAAACGGTTTTCCACCTTCTGTGCTAATGCCCAGCCCTGAGTGTCAAGAGACATAAATTCATGGGAAACTATATATTGAACAACCTTGTTGAGGTAGCCGGGTCACTACTCAATGACCTACTGAGATATCTCACAGCTACAGGTTGGATCTAGCAAGACATGACTTTTTTTTGTATACATCTCAGCTACAGTATGTTTTATACGACATTAAATCTGACGAGTGGTGTGGTCTTTTAAAACGGGGTGCCTTCGACTCTACTTAAGCGTTCGCACGTAGTGGACTACCACGTAAACCAACCAACTCTCGTTTTGGTGATAGATCGTGTAGCATAACACTATTGGATTTACTTTTTATTGGGCGCATTGAATGATGATTTGTTTTAACATAGTCATGAAATTGTTCTACAAAAGGCTGCAAAACCGTGCAAACCATTTGATCTATGTCCTACTTCATACATAATCTTATCTTTACTTTATGATGCAATAATAAAATTACAGTCTGAAGAAAGAAACTGTGTTTTTTATTTAATTCAAATCTTGCGTATACTTTGGAACATCAATAACAATATTCTGTTGCAGATTATAAAATAAACTTGTTAAAAGCAGTAAAATTTAACATAATTGGGCATTAAACTGACGCGGTCAAAGATGGATTTATTTAATAATATCTAGTGAATTTTCAAAAAAAAAAATACAATAAAATATTGTAGGTTTATTGACAGATTTTGTGAAACTTTAGAAAACTATTTAGTTCAAGCAACGTACGAGTATAAATTTGATATTGAAATAAAAACACTTTGTAATAAATTACTTTATTACAAAATTACTTGTACATAATTTTAAGTGTTTGAAATTATAGATTTATTAAAAAAACATATAGTTCCCTAGATAGTTTTTTAAAAATTTCATTTAATAACGATTTTAAATAATTTTAAATAAAATAAAATTTTTCTTAAATTTTCTTTCGTAGAAATCATAATTATTTAATTGCGTAATCTTTGAGCTTTTTAACATAATTTCTTCATAATAGATTTATTATGCTTTGGTTTATAATATGTATAATAGAATGATTCTACCAAAACAGAGCCACAGTAACACAAATTGTAAACTATGGAGTAAAAAATGGAGTTTTTTTTCAAAATTCAGATCTGAGCGTTTATGAACCTTGAATAATTAAAAATATTCTTAAATTAAGAGAAACAGACAACGTCCGGGGGAATTTGTAATAACTGAAATATTTTTGAAACAAATTTAGATTTTTATACAGTAAGGATTTCAATCACTTAAAAGTAAAGAAATGCAGTATTAAGTTTTGAGTTAAAATGCTAACAGTTGCTTATGATCACCACAATCATTTCAACATTTGTACAAATATTATGGTCACTGCAATTATGTTTATGATTGCGGCAAAGATAATATATTAAAGTTACGATTCACATGTTTGTTGCAATCATATACATATAGCTATGTAGTAATTATAATAAGTTAAAGTTACAATTCACATGATTGTTCCAATCATATACATATAGCTATAGACAGAGACATAGCGCACTTTACTGTTTGAGTAGTGTCACGGAGATTTAATTCTTGGTTTTTGTTCTCGATGTACAAACGTTTTGCCGTCTGTACCAATCAGATTAATTCTGGTTTCATCTCTAAAAAGCAATCTTTTCCAGAACTTGATGTCCTTGTTCCGATATAGTTTTACAAATTATTATTATTTTAATTTAATTATTTAATTATTATTTTACTGTTCACATTTATATTGTAATCGTGCATGATTGTCTCTTATTTATTTAATTTATTTATTTTTGTTTTGAATATCACATGCAACAAGAAATTAATCTTTTAAGTTACAGCATGCGATTTTATGATTTTATACTAAATTCTTTTTCACATAAGTGGTTTTTTCTACTTACACGACCATAAAGCTAATTTTCACTGAGGCGTCTTTGTACAAGTCTACTGGAAACATTTAACCCAAATTCCTCATTTATTTCAGTCATTATTATTTTCGATGACTTGAAAGGATCTAACTTACTTTTTTTAAGTACTGCCTTATCCTCACGAACTGTTTGTTGTCTTTCGCGGTGGCTTGTTTTGATCGTTATTTATATTAAGCAATTTTGCATGCGATTTAACACATTTAATGACATTGTAAACCATCTTTCGAGAACATCCAATTATTTGGTGAACTTTTGTGATACAAGCATGTTCTGAAATCACGAACGATTTTGTAATCAAGGGAGGAATATTTTGGTGTTCTGAAAATCACGAGATTTTTAATTTTTAGTTGTGATTTTGATTGTTCTAAATCACAAGCTAACAGTTAATTTTATTTGTGTTGACTACTAAAAAGTCAAAGAAAATCACGAAAAATTTAAACAAATCTAAAAAAATGGTCAGCAAAAAATACAACGTCTTACTAAATTTGTAAATTTTAAGCTTTTTCTGTGTAAAAAAGTTTTATTTCAAAAACAAATAAAGAACAAAAATTTTTAAGTATATGTGATAATTTTATTACAAGAGTTCAATGAAAAATGCTTAAAAAACTCTAACCCACTTATTCAAAAACGATTATTAAATTTAACAAATGTTTATTAAGACAGATTTGCATATAAAAATTTGCTTAATAAACGTTTGTTAAATTTAATAATCGTTTTGGAATAAGGGGGTAAGTGATTTGAAATCATTAGGCTGTTAGATGACCGGTTTTAAATAACGAGATTTCAATAATTTTTGTGCACAGATTTCAAATCACTTTACGAAAAACTGATTTTCAGAACATGCCTGATAAATAATATTTTTGTTAAATTAGACAAGAATTTCCCACCGAAATTAACATCAACTAAAATCGAAATAAATGTGCGCGAAATGTCCAACAAAAAAAATAATAATAATGTTTAATAAAATATGACAAAATAAAGAACGTCACAAGTTCACAGGACTTTTCCAACGAATTTTTGGAAAAGCAGAGTGGAGCAAAAGAATAGCATAGAATTCCATGATAATAACCATTACATTTTTTAATATATGTAATACTTTTGGCGCTTCATAGAACATTGGTGCGCTATTTCTCTGTCCATAGCTGTATATGATTGTAGTAACTAAGTATGTACATATATGTTTGTAACAATTATTTTTTTAATGAAAGATTATACCATATTATTATAATATGTAATGATAAATATATTTTGTAAACTAATTTGTAAATTGATTTTCTAATCCTAATGCTTTAAAATTGAGCAGCATCAAATAAATTTTTAGTTACAAAATCCATTTATCTTACAAAAACTTTCTCCAGAAGCTCTTTAATGATGCTAATCGCTAATATTTTTTAAGTGAAACTAAGATATTTAAAATGATAAAATAAAAAAACTCTTATAAGTAAAACACATGCTGCTGCTTTATTTTACAAGAATTTTATGATTTTAATTATTTATTTATGTATATCTAATGACCCAAACCCAACTGACATGTTTCTAAAGTGCCAACTAAACTAATTTATTTATTTATTTATTTGTTGTAATTTAACAGGTCTTTCGTCGTGTAAATCACACAAATAAAAACCATTAAACTCATTCGAAAAGTTTAACTTACTACGATGTGTGTTTTTTTTTTTTTTTGGGTTTCTTAAACAATAATAAAACAATAAAATTTCAATTTAAACACGCATTTAATTGCGCATCATTAAAACAAATGATAATAAGAAACAAAATTAAAACAAGACTAAAAATTGATTTCAGATGGCGGGTTGTTAAGGAATTTTATAAGATTCTAGGAAAAGAAAAAAAGGTTTAAAGAAGAGAGAAACAAAAATTAAGAAATGTAATATAATTTAATTTAGGCTGAAGAAGAAGTCATCACAACAGCAACAAAACATTAAAGTTAACAAAGAAAATCCAGGCTGGCTTTTAATCAAACACAAATCTTCAATAAACATTTAAAACTTAGTAATTTTAACTTAATTTTTTTCAACCAACCAACCAAATACAAAGAATTGTACATATTTATATAAATTTACAATCGAAGTGTTCATTGCAGGTTTTTTGTTTGTTTTGTTTTTAACCTAAACAGACAGAGTTCAGTTTTCTTGTAAGAAATAATAAAACGAAAAGAAAAATTCAAATCAAAATCAAATAATTTGTATGCACAACGGTAACAAAAGTAAATCGTTAAAGTCAGAAAGTACAAGTCGTAAAAACGTAATTCCATTAAAAACACGAGCAGAAATACAAAGTAAATTTGCCGCAATTACGAAAAAAAAAGGTTTCCAACAAACAGATCTGCTCTACTAAACACACTACACTCTACAGACATTTCGCTTTACATAAATAAAATTTAACAAGTTCGAGTATCCTACATTCGGTTGTGCTGAATTTTTTATAACTCTCATTGTACAATCGTTTTTTTTGTTGTTGTTGTAAAAAAGTATTTTTGATGGAAAAATTTAATTTTTAGTGAAAACTTGGATTTTTGCTTAAAATTTTAATTTTCATTGAACATTTTTATTTATAGTAAAAATTCGGATTTTTTTTTTGTGAAATCTTGCAATATGGTAAAAATTAGATTTTTAGTAAAAAATTAAAAAAAAATAATTTTTGTGAAAAATTGGATTGTTAGTGAAATATTTGTTCAGTTCACAAAATTGTATTCACAATCAGATAGTTGTATCATACAATGTACCACATACAACATGTGGTACATTGTATGATACAACTATCTGATTGTGAATACAATTTTGATCAAAGTCGTATGTTTATGTTGTCAAGCCTTCAAAATGTCAACAGAAAAATATTAAAAATTTAAACCAATAATAAATACAAGTGAGAAAAACAAAATAATTTCTGCATTGCATGACAAATATAATGCAGATACATATTTTAACAATTTAGTCAAGTAAGTAAGTAAAAATTAATTATTTAAATTTGTTGCTTATTAATTTTATTTTCTTGTTTTAAATTTGTCAATCAGTATATGACTTAAGTGTTACTGTTGGGTTTTTTTTAAACTAAAATGTGTAATTAAACTTAGGCCCCTATTATGAGCTGCATTCGACAATCGATATTCGCTGGCTATCGAAAATCGACTATCGAATGTAAAATATGTATTATGAGTTTTTTACCGAACACAAATTTGCTGTCGACGCTGTGCAAAACTGTGCAGAATTTATTAAAAATGTAAGTATTTGTTATTTTGGTTTTGGTCAACCAAATACTACTTGTAAATAACTTTTGTTAATATCCTGCATGTCTAAGGTCGTAAGTAGAAAACAGCAATTGGAGAAGCTCGTTTCTCTAATGGAAGTAGATCCACTGTTGGCAAAAGGTATTTGCCTCTAAAGTTCAGGCGGCCAAAAATTGGGAGGGCAGTACACAGGAGCTTAATTCTATTCATCAGACGAATCATTAAACCATAATTCCGTGGTGGTCATTTTCAATTAATTTAATTTTTCTTTAAGAATTTGTAAACAAATATAGCGCCAGCTGGTAGAAATGTACTATTGTGATTAACCCAAAAAGAGTGATTTTCACAATAGCGTTTTTTCATCGAATGTGTACCGTAATATCAAATGAAAACTCGTTCGATAAGCATTTTCGACCACAGTCGAAAATCGAATTTTGCTTATAATAGGCACCTTAGGCCCTAATTTTGTAAAACGCAACGCCACAATTTTCTAAGCTGAATTTTTTATCACTTGCGTTGTCAAATATAACGCTTCCATTTTCTTGGCATTAGTTTTAAAAGTTGAATTAAAATATTCTTAAAAAAAAAACAAAATTATTCAATTAATTTAATATGTTATAGGAACTTTATTTAAACGATGTAAGTAAATATATACAAACATATTCATTTAGTATAAAATACTACTAAAATTTTTCTGAGGGCGAAAAAAGAAGCCACAACGGCAGCTCAATTTGATTTGTTGATAGCTGAAGTGGAAAAGCATCCAGAAGTGGCTCGTGGAATGAGTAATTTTGGCAGCTCAAAGGCAACTGTTGATAATATTTGGCAACTTCTGAATGCAATTGGCCCACCAATTAGAACACCCGCGAAGTTTCATTTAAAAATATTCACCCCTATCGTGAATAAAAATTCCACATGAAATTTATTCCCATTTATTTTTTTAACATTGAATTTTAATAGGAAAAATCTGAAAAGGGAACAAATTTCATGTGAAATTTTTATTCACGATAGGGGTGATTGTAAATCACCACAGTGTTATTTTACTTATTCATTATTCGTTAAATTCATGATATTGATAGTAAAGCGCAATTGGGTTTTTTCAATAGATATGTCTAGGACGCTTAAAGAATCTTCATTATCCGAAGAATAAGACATATCAATTAGCGTACTTATACAGCCCAATCATGAATAAAAAATCGGCGGGAGTTTTTTTCCCTTTTTATTTTTTAACATTGAATTTGAATAGTAAAAATGGGAAAAGGGAAAAAACTCCCGCGGAATTTTTACTCATGATTGGGCTGATAGTTTTTTTTAAAGTTTTTTTCTTCACAATTTAAAATATTTTCTTGATAAATAACCAAACAAAATATTGAACAGCTGATAGGTTGTAGCATTGCCAATGTTAAATTAGTGTAGCTTTATGTAAATTTTTATTTCAAATTTCAGTAACAAAATTAACAATGGCAAGCTTAACCACGCACTGATTTGACAGTATTGTAACAACGTAATATTTCTGCCTTCGCTAAACGCAATAACGCAGTGATTTACAAAATTTCAAGCGTTCGCAAAAGCATAGGTGATGCGTTGAACGCAAGTGATTTACAAAATTAGGGCCTTAAACTTTCATACAATATTCGGAAAACATATGTATGTGAAAATGTCGTAGGTGTTGTATAAAATATTTATTACAACATTTCTACAACTATTGTAAATTCAGACGACGTAGAACTCCTACGACACTACAAAATCACTTGTGAATTGAACAATTGAATTTTCAGTGAAACTTGGGATTTTTAATTGATCATGCGGTTTTTAAAGAGAATTTGGGTTTTATGGTGAAAAACGTTTAACCTTATAGTGACAGTAGCCATTCATCTTATAGTTACCTATAGTATAATGAAATCATTATACCTAAAAATTTAGTTTAGAGGGGGTAGGGTAAAAAAAAATCTTTATTTTAAAGGTTTGGTAAAATATTCACACAAAAAAAACATAAATACTTACTCACTATTTACCACGTAATCACTATCACAAATTGTTGTTGTTGTTGTTGTTATTATTATACCTTAAGTTGACAACAATCTTGGCATCAACATCGTTGTTGTCATCGTCATCGCTGTTGTCATCATCATCACCATCATCATCAATGTGGACGCGTGCTTGGCTGTCCAAAATATTTATGTTTAAATAAAATCACAAAGACTGAATGGAAGAAGTTAAGAAAAGTATAAAAAGAAAAACTAAAAAGCGGCAAAAATTTAAAAGCCTATCAACCCCAAAAAAACAGCAACTCTTAAAAGAAATCTACATTTAAAAAATAAAACATATAAACTAACGAAAAGCAAACAAACAAACAAAAATCATATTAAAAGAGCCGTTCAAAGACATGAAAATAATAAAATCAAAACTAATCTTTGCTTCAAATTACAAAATCTTTATGCAATCGCACAGAGTTTTGTTGGGCAAATTTAATGGCAAAACTAAAAATAACCATAAATAGTCATCAATCAGCGGCTTGGGGAACGTGTTAAAGTTTAGTGTATTAGCCTTTCTTTTCTTTGGTAAGTTGAAAAAAGGAGGCCCTATTTTAAAAGAAAAACATGAAATTGTTTCAACATTAACCCATTAATAGAGGACAAGGACGGTTAATATTTAGTGTACATGTATGTTTTGGCAATAAAAAAATCAGCAGTAGTTAAAACATATCTTAAATCACCAACTTTTATCATTAGTTGGAAGACATATTCGTACGTGTTAAACTGATTAAGTACACTTTGTTTTTGTGTTTAATTTAATATGAATCTCAAAGCCATTGATTAACTTATAACTGTTTAAATCTTTGACCGACTTCAAATAGTTAGAGGCATCAATTTATCAAAATGTTGTATTCAGACTCTCTTCAATACTTACAAAAATGTATTGCAATGTAATCTATATTGAATTATCTTTTCAACAAAATGTAAAATAAAAAAGGTTGGCGAAAAATAATCGATTTATTACACATTTAAACCACTTGAATAAGAATTTCAAAAAATTAACAAAAAATTGTTGGTAAATATGTTAAAGCTGGCATATGGCAGCCAGTATCTAGGTACAAGAAATAAACAGTCAGTAAAACTATTTTCGAAGATTTGGACACACTGTTGCCATATTTGACGATTTATCGTCATTTTGACGATTTTTGGTGTCAAAAATGACCCTTTGACGATTTGACGATCTTTGCCCCTATTTTGACGATTTTTCAGTATAAATGATTTACAACACTTTTTTCTCATATAAAATTTATAATTTAGTTTCGGAAAAAGAAAAGAGTTTATTGGAATTTTGGAAACACATTTCGGAAATTCAAAGGAAATATTCAAATCTCTTGTTTCCCATCCTAACCAAATTTATACAAAAAAATTTAGTTTTACTTCATTCTTCGGCAAATGTCAAACGAGTATTTAGTCATTTAAACAAAACAAAAATTAGGAATAGGCTAGGAACGCCTTCTTTGGAAGGGATTTTATTTACTAAAGATTTTTTAAAACTAAATAAATATTAACTGCCATATTTATAAAAAAATAAAGTAGGCTTTTCTTAAAGTACGCTTGAAGTCTACTTTATTTTTTTTATAAATACGGCAGTAAAAAGTTTAATAGGGAAATGTACCTACAAAAGTAAATGTACTAAACTTCACAATTTCCAATTATATTTTAAAAGTTTTCAATTATATTTTAGAAATGTCTAATAATATTATAGAATTTTCAAATTGTATTTCAGAAATTTTCAAATGCATTTGAGAAATTTTTAATTGTATTTCAGAATCCAAATATATTTTTAACTTAACTTTTATGAAATACGATAAGAATATTCTGAAAACCAACTAGAAACTACTGAAAAGCCATTGAAATTTTTTTAAATATAAAATTCTGAAATATAATTGAAAAATTCTAAAACGCATAGTGTTGTAAAAAGGTGATATTTTGTATTTAGAAGTAGAATTTTTTATGTTTTACATTGTTACTGTGAAGAAATTGTTTTGTTTATTTTATATTAAAAATTATATAAATTTATAAATTATTTATTATATAAATTTTTTAAGAAACATTGATAAAAATTTCTGTTTTTCTTTAAAAAAAAGTGTGAATCATATGTGATGCACAGGACAGGGAAAGGGTTAAAAAATTGATTTTAAAAACTATATTTTGAAAAGTAATTTATTACTTATTTTTGTGTTCCTTTTACATTCATTTTTGTGTTTTGTTATTTGTTACGCTTTTTTATTTTAATATTGATATTTGTAACTATTTTTTAAACTTTTATCGATATGTTTATTTAATTGTTTTTGTTTTTTTTTCTATTTTTTGTTTATGTATTAAAAAAATTTATTTGAAAAAATAAATAAAATATTGAATTGATAAAAGTTTTTATTTTATTTGACGATTTTAAAAAATGCATTTTGACGATTTTTTTATTCAAGATTTGACGATTTGAACCCTTATTTATCTGGCAACTATGTTTGGACACTCTGTTTTGAAGTGAAGCGTGTTTCAAAGAGAGCAGTAAGTTCTGGACTACAAGCATAGCTGCCAGATTAGACGATTTGTTGTCATTTTGATGATTTTTTATTTCAAAAATAGCAAAGTGGCGATTTGACGATTTTTTATTTGAGAGTTGCGACTTTCTGAGTTATTAAAATGTTTCGTCATTAGTTATTTTATTAGTGTTTTTGATAAGACAACAACTATTTTTCTCATTTCAAGAACAAAACTAAACAATTCAATTATTGACAATGTTGAGTTTAAGTACAATAATTCCAAATAATATTATGAGTCAAGTTAGTAAAAATTACTTACTTTATTGGTAAACATGACAAGCAATTTTAGATGCAGAATTCCGTGTATTAAAATTTTTATACGAAACAACATCTGGAATTCAAGGGGAAAAATTCTACAAAAACTTTTGCTATTTTAACATAACGTCGGAAGAATATTCAGCCAAATAAATTTAAATAAAACAGAAATACGGAATACTTTGAAAATTAATATATTAGATGAATTTTTTATTAAAAATGTTATTTAACTAAATTGGTTTGGCATTGTAATTAAACCTGGATTAATAAAATATGTTACATTTCCAATTTACACGAAGGAATTATTTAATCTAAGCAGATTACCTTTTAGACATCGGGGTGAGGGATCTGTATACTCTCAAATAAAAATACGAGTGATTTAAGCAATTATATTGTGCTGTGTGAACACAGAAAAAATTTCAAGGAAAAAACTGTATCAATCTTTTCAATAAAAATTGGGTCTAATAATATAATAATGGGTGATTTTTTAGCTATTATCTTTTTGGCAACACTGGTTTAAACAGCTGACGCACGTTTCGTGTTCAACATCTTCAGTTTGGTCTATAATTTAACCATGAATCGTCTTACAAACGAACAATGCTTGCAAATTATTGAATTTTATTATGAAAATGCGTGCTCTGTTAAGAAAGTTCATCGCGCGATGATTTACCGAAAAATAGTGTGTAGCGACGACGCTCATTTTTGGCTCAATGGGTACGTAAATAAGCAGAATTGTCGATTTTGGAGTGAACATCAGCCAGAAGTATTGCAAGAGCTACCAATGCATCCAGAAAAAGTCACAGTTTGGTGCTGTATATGGGCTGGTGGCATCATTGGTCCGTACTTTTTCAAAGATGATGCAAATCGTAATGTAACTGTAAATGGTGAGCGCTACCGTGAGATGATATCCAAGTCAAGCATGACATGTGGTTTCAACAAGACGGTGTCACATGCCACACAGCACGCGCAACAATGGACTTATTGAGAGGCGAGTTCGATGAACATTTTATTTCACGTTCGTGCGATTTAACGCCTTTAGACTATTTTTTGTGGGGCTATGTTAAAGCTCATGTCTATACAGACAAGCCCGCTTCAATTGACGCATTAGAAGACAACATTGAAGCATTTATTCGTGAGATACCGGCCGAAATGTTGGAAAGAGTATGCCAAAATTGAACTAAGCGGATGGATGGACCATTTGAGGCGCAGTAAAGGTCAACATTTGCATGAAATAATCTTTAAACATTTAATTATATGGACCGTACTATCGATTCAAATAAAGATTTCATGCATTTTTCTGAATTTTATGTGCTTTTTTTTTAAAACTTTCCTATAGCTTTTAAAAAAATCAGCCTTTGTGATTTCTTATTTATAAAATCTAATTTTATGTGTTTTGATAAATATGTATATAGTACATGTATAAACTTGAATTTGTATGTTTTCGTTTTAATAAATATTGAAAACTACTAGCAGAAATATTGGTTGTTTAATTTTCCGATTTTTTTTTTGACGATTTTTAAAATTCGAAATGACGATTTTTTCTTTTTTATCGGAATTTTGAAGATTTTTTCTGAAATTTATCTGGCAGCCCTGACTACAAGGCAAAAGTTTTCAGATAGGATAGATAGGACCTTTTTGGTTCCAATGAATATAGAGCCATTACCTTAGCGCCAAGGTGTCGATTCGGCTGGTTTTTTTCATTATTATTTTAATTTATAGCGTTTAAGCAGCGGCCAAACAAAATCGCTTTTCAAAGTTTCTGATACCCAATTTCCCAGCTTTTGAATGAATGCTACTGCTTGCAAAAGTATTGAAATTGCTGCTTGAGTAGCTCCCAATAATTTTACAATCTGTTGTTGAGTTTGACAACAATCTTCATGGAGTAATACCTCCAGTTCTTGGTCTTCAAACTATTTTGGCTGGCCTGGGCGATAATTGTGTTCCGTGCCAAAATCAAGATTTTTGAATTGCACAAACCAAAACTTCCAGCATATAACGCTTTGTTCGCACAAAGTTCGACATTTTCGAAGCAAAAATACACTTTGCTGTTTACACTATAATGTTCAATAATTAAGTGAGAATAAAGGACAAAGAAAAGGACATAGAAATCACTAAAAACAAAAACCGCCTTAAAAGATACACCATATGTTACAAATGCGGTATTTTTATGTTATACACCCAAAATCCAGGTCTTGTATATTGCAGCGAAACAAGGGTATGCCTTTTTAAATAAAGACTAAATATGCTTATACAAATGACAAGAAAGTTAGCAGTTATATAACAGATACAAAGTAGGTGACTTTACGACTACTTCTAAGTAATACAGACGGCATGTAGTTGGTTGGTGGGTTTACGTGGTTGCCTGCTACGTGCAAGTATTCCGTTTTGAAAAGGAACACACCATTCAATGAAATTGGTAATAGGACTAGAATCATATCAAAATGCTAGTAAGTGGAGAGTACTGGATCCAGCCTCTCGCGTTCAGGTATCTGATGAAATTGCACCATTTAATATTTGATGTCTCTGCCAAATTGTTTATTATCTCTAGGATGTCTGACTGCCTGGGCAGTGGTAAGTGACTCTACTGGGCCTGGCGAGGCCCTTTTCTCCCCTTTTAAGTTTTTTTGGGTGTTAATGATGCCTTAAAATACTAACATTTTTGCAACTTAACGTCAATCAGAAGATCAACTGTGTTGAATGTGGATCAGCTGTCATAGACAAGGTTGTTCTATGATTTCGTAACAAATTTTACTACCGCATTAGCGGTAGTTGACATAAAATATTTCTTCGCTCAGAGCAAAGGTAAAAACTTGGCGACTGCTCAAAATCAAAATGGGCCTCGAAAAGCTTAGTTGAACATCCTAGGGTTATATGAATATTGAAAAATTTTTGTCATATGATTGAAAAGCCGGACATTCACAGAGAAGTTAAGGTACTGCTTCTTCTTTCTACCCATCCTGGCAATTGCCGCAGTGGTTATTGAAGGGAAGTCCGATTCTGCTTATATGCTTATCAATCTTCCAGTAACCAGTTAGCTCCGCTATTATTCTCGATATATTCTTTCTTTTCATATTCACTTGTTGCATACTGCGTTTTTCAATATATAATGGCTTTATTTGCTTAGTGGTCTTACATGTATTTAGGTTGCGCCATCTATTTTCAGCCCTTTGAAAGTAGTGCCTGAGGATTACACTTTTAATGGTCCCAAGTGATATTGCAACTGATACAGCTATTGAGACATTTAAAGCGAATCATTATAAATCAGCAAATTTGTAAAATGTGTGGTATGCCCTGATATCAATCTTATTTGAAAATATGACTCACACACAGAAAAAAATAAAAATGAGTTTCAATTAAAATATTTGTGGAATCAATTAAAATTTTAATTGAAATCGGACCTGTAAACAAAATTATAGTATCAGTTAAAAAAAAAATGTGAGATTTAATTGAAAATATCAGAAAAAGTAATTGAATAAATTAAAATTTTAATTGAAAATTATTTTAAAATCAGTTAAAGGTTTAATTGAAAAAAACATTTTTTTTTCTGTGCAGATTCATAAATAATAATTAATTTGACACAATATGCAGTTATTTTCTAGGAGTATGAACTAAATTGACTAAACTACTACACATTTTGAGAATATCATAAAACGTTTCGTATTATTTGCTTCAAGTTCACATGTTAGTAACGTGTCCTTAATTAATTGTACGTCGCTGTATTTATCATATCTGAAATGCTTTTAACACAGTTTTTTGGACATACATACATATTAATAAAACGGTAGATGTGTTATCTGCAAAGAAAAGAAACTAATAAAGAATTCATTTAATAGAAAACTATTTCACAGCCAATAAAGATATTTGCAAAATGATAATTTTTGTTGCCGATATAAACTCGTTAAGCCGCTGAGGGTTAAAAACACGTAATGACATAAATACGCAGAGTTTGGAAGATGGTTAAGACACTGATTATGATAAAAACTATGTATGTATGTACCTATGTTAAGAAAGACAACAAAATAGACAGAATAAAAATAGCAAAACAACAACTACACTGACACTAAATAGTTAAAAGGTAAATGAAAAAAAACTATAACAACTAGACGACATTGCGTCTTCGTTTACGCCTACAAAAATGTGAAAAAAAAACTATATTGAGAAATTCAGTTGTAATTGAAACGACGGGAAAAAAGGCAAAAAAAAATTAAACAAACAACAAAGAGTAGAAGTTAGGAAAACAGGCATAAAACTAAAAACAACCAACGACTTTACTGTCGTCTCCGATAACGGTAACAGAAATTATATGATTAGATAAGAAAACAATAACAAAAACAAACAAAAAAGAAAACAACTTAAAACAAACATAAACTCTCACACCGACTGCAATAAAACGGAGACAACAAACATACAAGAAACTTTATTTTAAAACAAGGCAGGCAGGTACAAAAAGTAAATTAATAAGTAACAATAAGAGACAAAAGGAAAGAGATAGAGAGAGAGAGAAAAAGGAAGAACCTGAAAATTATTATGGTCCAAAAAATCCCAATGCAGATGACATAAAATTAGTACAAAAAGACAACAGCAACAACAATAAGAAAAAACAAAAATCAGGTAATAGCAACAAATACTCGTACACATCCGTACATGCCATCCTCTTCCAAACTAAATAAAATAAAATATTGTATCATCAAAACACAGACAGACAGACAGACAGACACTCGTACATTGATGACAATGACAATGAAGGCATTTCTAGTTAAGCCTAAAATTATGTCAATGATGACACAAACATGCCGCTAGGCTCAAAAACACCACAACAACATTAACTACCAACAACCAAACACTCCACTTTAGTATAATGAAACACGTCCAGATGAGAGACGTTGGAGTTGCATGCTGGCATCTGCAAAAGTTTTGTGTTGGTAGATTGAAAAGATGAAATTAATGTGTTTAATAAAATAAACCCAGTCAGTCAGTCACTCAGTTGAAATGTGCGTTCGTTCCTCGGCTTTAATAACAAATTTGTATATGGAGTGACAAAATATGTACATAGGTATATATCTATGTATGTACTCGTATATACATATACATGCATATTCTGCTTAAGCAAATATGATTGCAAGTCGTGTGATTTTACTAACGCCGATTAGCGAAATGTTGTACATTTGGCAATTTTAATCATAATCATCTTCTGTATGTCCTCCTCATGATATTATTTTTTTTTTATTTTTCCTTGAAAACATAATCATAACAAAATTTTATATTTTTTTTTTGACAATGATAACGTTTTGTCATCAGGTTTGTAACTGATACTGGCCCTTAAAAGAATCTTTAAATTTTTCTTCCATAACAAATTTTAATCTAAACTAATAAGAGTGCTATATTCGGCTATGCCGAATCTTATATACCCTTCACCTTTGTTGTGGATGCATGATTATATTATACATACATATATATATATTATATTGTTACGTTTTTACCTTTAAAAAACGGTGGTTTATTTCCTTTAAATAAACCGGATTTTTTTAATTGCAAAATAAAAGCGTCAAGTAGTTTGAAGAAAATATAACGAGTCTTTATTTATTTAAATGTACACAAACACAATTAAAACTGAACTCACTGTCTTTTTACACACTTATATTACGGATTAAGAACACACTTAAACACTTCCACGCCATCTGTTTATGAAATTATTCGCAACAATATTAATACACGTTTTGTGATCAACGCCATCTGTTGATGAGTTTATTTGTAAGAATATTAATACACTTGGTTTTTTTTTTGATGAAATTTTCAGAGGTTGTCTCGAATTTTTGCTCATATCTCCGTTATTTATGAACGGATTTTGCTGATTTTAAATAGCAAACTTCTCGGAAGTATGTCTGACAGAATTATTGAAGATTTGGATCCCTAAGATATCTGGGGACTTCAGAAAATTGATTTCAACAGACAGACAGACGGACATGGCTTAATAGACTACGCTATCTATAAGGATCCAGAATATATGTATATACTTTATAGGGTCGGAAAATTATATTGTAGAAATTACAAACGGAATGACAAACTTATATATGTATCTCATGAAGGTGAAGGGTATAAAAAGGGCAAAATTAAAATCTGCTATTGTTCGGTTTCGATTTTAGGTTAGTTTATTATGAAACAAGAAATATTATATATATATTAATTTTCAGAAGATACGATCAATATTCTTTACTAGTAGGTACCTTGCCTCCCATACGAAAGTTGCTTCACCTTAAACAATTAATGTAGTTCGTCACTAATACAAAGGAACCCATAAAATTAAATTCTTTCAACGATATGACTTTAAATTTATTAAACTAATTGATCTGATCTGTGTCTCATATACTATTACTTGTTTCATAACTTGTCCAAGCTGATTTAAAAACTCAAACTTACTTTTAGCATCAGATTAAATATATTCCTTAGTCCTGCAACTCTAAGGTTGTAGACCAGCAGCAGGCAAGATAATCTTTAAATATATTTAATAAAATTAGAATATTTTCTTCTAATGTTGACTTTTCTGTTATAGATAATTTCTAATTGCATAATTAAACTATTTCAAAAACTGAATGTATAGAAATTTAGATGATTTACATAAATACTACAATAGATAAATATTGGGTGGTGCTATTGATTCAGCACAGAAAGGATAACTAAACGGAAAGAAATATCGATCGACATGTAAAATGTAATTATTCATTCCTGCGGCATGCCACAATACTGTTTGTGTAGAGATGATACCGCAAAAAGGAAAAACACCGCGGCAATGGAATGAATAATTTCAAATTGTGCTTCCCCACAAAAAAATTCTTAACGCATTCACGGAAGGGAATGAATAATTCGGCCCATTATTTTGAATAATTTAAATAATACAACATTCTTTGAAGAATACTTAAACATAATTAAACAATAAACAAGGGATTTGTTATAATTTTTGTCATTATTGGTGAATACTCTGTGTTGCACTACTATAATTACACTTGATGTTTGCTATTTGTTGTACAATTACAAACAGTTTTTCAAAACGGGTAAAATTGTTTAAGTAGATTGTTAGAGTAGATTTATATTTTTCGCTTCCAAACGGTGCTTTTGTGAGTCATTTCGACGTTTGTTGGACGAGTGAATCGTCTTTTACGTATTTTGGCGAGCATTGGAAGATTGTTTGCAGTCAACGATCGTATTTAGCTCTTCAAAATGATACTTTCATCGCATGGTAGACGACTCATATGGAAGAGTCGCCGTCATGACACAGTTTCTCCCGTTGCACTAAACTTCCGCGATCGGAATACGACATCGCGGACGATTAATTTAAACGCCAGCTCCGATCGCAGAAGTGTCCTCTACGATTAAAAATGCTAGCTAAGTTTGACCTTTAACCTAAGAAATGGTTAGTGTTATTCATTTAGGAGAAACAATGTGTAGGCAAATCACAAAAGAGCATTTAAGCTTTCCGAAACTTTAACTTGCAAACACTCTGTTGTAATACAGGATAAGCTACAGGGTGTCAACTTAAAAACCTAAAATGTGGAAAATATTTAAACTTTTTAGCTCTTAACATTTACAAATCTAGAAAATGGTTTGACATACATACATATTTTCTTATTATTTTTAAGTCTATGGCAGACGCAAAGAACTATTTTTCACAAAACCAATAACTTTAACATCTTGCAAAACAAATATTTGGGAGTAGTATTAAAGAAGTGTCGTCACTGCCAATAATTTGTAAATCCTTCTGGCTTAATTTAATGTTTTCTTTTCAAAATTCTTTTACTTTTTGTTAATTTCAAAATTTAAATATTGAAATCATAACTTGTTTTTGGGCTATAGTTTTTAGAGGTTGTTATTTTGTTTTGTTATTTTTTTTAGAATTCTGCTCAGAAGACAATATGGCTGTTTATTTGTTTGTGGCCGTTAAACATTTAGTCTTCGGCCAGTCAGGCAGCGGCGGCATCTCATCTCTCTAAAGTTGAAATACTACAGAGATTTTTAACAAGTATTTTTGTTTCGTTTTATCTCAGTTGTAATATCTTCTTAATTTCACAGTTTTTTTTTGCGGTTGTATTTTTCGCTACATCTTTTAGATTTTTTTAGCTTAATCTTTTTAATGCTTTTGTAGTTGTTTTTATTGTTGTGCTAGTAGTAGTAGTAGTAGATGAGATATTGCTGATTTGCTATAAGCTTTTTGTTTTTGTGTTTCTTGCTAAATTGTTGTATCTTTTGTATCTGTTGGATTAAAATTTATTTATTTTCTTTGTGAATTTCTATGATTAATTAGGAGCTACTTTGACATTCCTCAAAATCTCTGTTAAAGAAGTGCTGGTGTGGCAGGCAGTAAAGACCGGGAAAATCAAAGAAATCCAGTTTGATTTTATGTATGTAGGGTTTGTAGATATTTTGTTTGATTTTAAAGTTTATGTTTAAATGCTTGAATTCTGAGATGAGATTTAAAATGATTTTGAAAAACATCATACCTGTATAATTTTTATTATTTACATATTACTTTTGTTGCCACATATCTTTACTATGTAAAAACAATTTTTATTGGGTTTGATATTAATTAAATTTGTTTAATAAAGATCAATTAAAATCGTTTTTAAAGCAATTGTATTGAAAAAATGAGTTTCACCACACTAGTGCTGGCAAATTCTACTACTTTCCATTACTCAATAATATTCAATACTTTTCATTTGGATTTTTTGAATTTGTACCGCATAGTTTTTATCTGCAAATTGAAGTAGTTTTTTTCAAAAAATAAAAATAGATCTTCAACTATTATTGGTTTTGTATGACTTTTATTATTAAATAAATGTAAAGCTAACTTTTAACGTTAACGTTGAATGATAACAACAACTTAAGAAATAATTAAAATAAATTCTTTGGAAAATTAATGTTTTGTTTTAATTAAAGAATTGAAAAACTTGCTTAAAAATACAACTCAGAAAGTATCGAGTAACTACTTTTGAGTATTGAGTATCAAAAAAAAGGGCAAATACTCGGTACCCATTACTCAATACTTTGCCAGCACTATTTCACACTTAAACATCTTATAAAAACTAAAAGTCATTTCGTGTTGCAGTTGTTTCTTTGGCCAGAGTGTTGAATTTATGATTGTTATTTTTGTTAAGCTAATATGGGCAAAATTTATTTAATGTAAATAAAAATCCATTTTCAATTACAATCACCCCTATTGTGAATAAAAATTCCACATGAAATTTGTTCCCTTTACACATTTTTCCTATTTAAATTTCATGTTAAAAAAATAAAAGGGAACAAATTTCATGTGGAATTTTTATTCACGATAGGGGTGGATATTTTGTTCCCGACGTTTCGTCGATTGTTTGTCGACTCTTTCAAGGGATTGTCTATTTAAAAATTATAAACAAATAAAATAAGTACAATAATTTAATTTAATATTTAATCACATTTCATTTTTAGTTTTCATTTAAATGGCAAAAGTGTGTGCCTACTTTACAAAAAAAAAAAATAATTGACCTCTTCATTTTCAAATAAAACCTCAACATTTTTAAACATTTTCCCATAAAACATCCTAATTAGTGCGGCTCATACACATACATATGTAGTTCATAGTTCAGTTTGTACATTGTGTATATGTATGCAAACAGTTTCGTGTTCAATCATCGCACATACGTGTACACATCAGTTTTTAACTGATGACAGGCACAGAGTTTAATGATTCCATTTAAACATCAATTACAATTTAAGTGACATTTTTCAGTAGAAAATGTTTAAAAAACTAAAATCAATCCACACAATCCACAAAAAATCACAACAACAAAATATATTCATGAGAGCAAAATGTAGCTGAACTTCAAACACGAACTTCAAATAGGAACATTGTAACTGAAAACGACTCATCAAAATCAATTGTAAACTGTCAACACATTTTTACGTTCATGTTTGTCTAAAAATAGATTTTAGATGACCAATAAACTGACTAACTAATGTCAGGCAGATGAGTAATAAAGTTAATATGTACATATCTATATGTATATCGCAAACTAGCAACAATAAAAATAATGGCACACACTATGCGTTTCCGAAATTACTAGTCCTACTGTGCAATAAAGCATGGGAAAATCATAAAAGGGCACTTAAGCTTTAAGAAAATTAAACTTGTTATCTTTCTGTTGCCATACCAGGTCAAGGTGTCAAATTTAACCGCCACGTGTGTTAAAGGCCTTCTACATATCTTCTTAGCTTGTAATGTTAAAAAATATAAACAGATTTTTAAAGTAAAAAATGTCTGAACAGTACTTAACTATTCCCCAATTTTTTAAAAAATATTTAAGTGTGAATGCAAATTGCTTTGGAAAGGATTTTTTTAACTAAAGTAACCGCACTAAATGTCAAAATTTCTAAAAATAAATATTTTTGCAGATTTGAAAAATATTTTGTATTTTGTAAAAGATTTATATGAAACTTAGTTCCAATTTACACGAAGCAATTTTTATTGAAAAGATTGATACAATTTTTTCCTTGAAATTTTTTTCGGTGTTCACACAGCACAATTCTTATTAAATCTCTCGTACATATTTTTATTTGAGAATACTCACACATACATACTCGTATGTAATACCAATAAGACAGTAAAACGAATTGCTAGTACAATCAATCGTCTTATCTTCCCCTCATCCAGTTGCCTAAAAGGTAATCAGTATAGGTTAAAGAATTGCTTTGTGTAAATTGGGACCAGCGTTGTCATATATCAAGTTTTACGTTTTTTTGCAAGGTTTTCAAGAGGCAAAAAGTTTTTTGAAATTCAAAAACCATAAATAATTTTCAGAAAACTCACAGGAAATGGCGTGATTTGAGTTTTTGAAATTTATTGATTTCGATTTATAAAATAATACATAGATGACTAAATAAAATTGATAATTTTCTTAAACAAATTTAAGTTTTGTAGGTATAAAAAAGTTTTTTTTTTTTTAAGGATAAAAAGTTGTTTTTTTTTTTCAAAAATAAAAATTTTTCTTCAAAATGCATCTAACAACGCTTATTGGACTTAGGAAACATAGTACCTATTTCCTGAGAACATTTTAAACGAATTGTTAAATAAACCGCTCAGTTCAATTCGCAAATATTTGAAAAATATAGAGTTTTCTGGCGGTCTGTTATTTAAAATATCATATCTTAGAAAATATTTCATTAAAATGCTTCATAAATTACAAAAATAATTTTTATGCAAAATTAAAAATATTTGATATTTGACCTCTACCAATGAACCGCTAATGTTATTCATTAAATTATTTATTAAAAAAAACCAGAATTCGTAATTAAGACATTGAAACAGCAAGATTAATCAATAGAAACCTAAGGTGCAGTAATCGATTTTTTGTAATCTCTTATGCAAAACATAAACATTGAAAACAGCTGTCTAATTAATACACAGAAAAATTTAAAAACAAAAATATAATTTAAAAATAAAAATTGAGATGGATTCGATTGCATTTTTAATTAATGCACAACCTGAAAATCTTAGAGTAATTAAAAATTTAAGAAATAACACGCCGGATATGTTTAAAATTAATGATGCCAGTTATGTCTGTTTATTACAAATTTAAAATCACCTCTTCTAATACCCAAAGAAGTTTTAGAAAAATTTTAGAATCATCAAAGAGGCATTTAAATATATTTTATCTGAATTGGAAGACAAAATTAAACAGCAATCACGGCTTGGATGCTTAGGGCCTGTGGACAGCTGCAGCAGCCCTTCGTTTCTGCGCTGAAGGAAATTACCAACATGGAGTTGGCAAGGATTGGCATCTTAATATTTCCCAGTCAACTTTTTCAAAACTTCTGTCTGAAGTATTAGTTACAATCGAAGAGAAATTATGCCATAAATGGATGAACAGACAAAAGAAGAAGCCTGAATATACTTCTTTCGAAAATCGTCGATACCAGGCGTATCCATGGCTATTGATGACCATGGTTCTAAACTGTTGCGGTGATGTTTGTTTTTTAGACCTGGACAAAGAAACAGAATTAACTTTCATTGTATGTTTTTTATACATGTACATACATATATTTACTTACATTTGAAGCATACACAGAAAAAAAATTATATTTTTTTTTTCAATTAAACCTTTAATTGATTTTAAAAAAAATTTTCAATTAAATCTCAAATTTTTTTTAATTGATACTATCATTTTGTGTACAGGTCCGATTTCAATTTAATTTTTAATTGATTCCACAAATATGTTAATTGAAACTCATTTTTATTTTTTTCTGTGTACTCTTGTTATTTATTTTTCAGTTATGTATGTAGGTACATATTTTATTTTTACGCGCTAAATCAAGCGTCGAACGAAAACAAAACACAACTTTTTAAGTTAACAAACTGTCTTGTCTCTAAGAAGATAAAAGATCCCCCCCATTTTTTTTTACACATAGAAAATTTGTTATAATATTAAAATAACTCCTGAAGAAGATTTCCAAAGGAAATCGAAATATCGAGTTAATTATAAATAAAAATTAAAAAATATTTTATAAAAAACAAAAAGTGACCTCAAGCTTACAAATTATTTAATAAAAATCAAAAAGGTCGAAGAAAATAGAATAAAATTATATTTATATATTTATATACAATAAATATTTGAAACAAAAACGCTTTTTTCGCCATTTTGGTGCGTTTTGAAATTTCAAAGTTGGCAACGCTGGTTCTAAAGTCTTTCGAATTGCAATTTAATATTGTAGGCATAAACACATCCCAAATATTCAAATTATTTTTGGACAGCTGTATAAGAACACCATTTGTAAAATATAGTTAAAATAATAAAAACAAAAAGCATTCAGATGTTTAAGTATTAAACAGCATCGTCGTGATACATACCACTGGTGGCAAGCACTCACTCTACACAGTTGGTCCATATAATGACACGGGCACATAACAATTACAAAGGCCCAGCAGTGGTGAAACCAAAACCCTTGAGAATAGGAGAAATAAAAAGAGTCGAGTTTGGGTTGGTTCATTTAACAAAAGGATGATCCCGCATATTTATGGCAAATGCAAGTTGTTATATACAATCATATGTACATATACAAACATATGTATGTATATACAAATGTATGTTGTAAATAATAGTTGTATGACAATTACAATGTGATTTATACAGAAAAAAGTGTCACAAAATGAATGTACGATATGTTTTTTTTACAATTGTATTATCAAGATTGAAATTTGGAAGTTTTTTTTGTGTGTGTTTTAAATAAATATGAATGTAGTTCATACATAAAGTATAAAATATGTTTAACAAAAAATAAAAAATAAATCCAAGTGCTTAGGTGCCAGAGATGAGTAAGAAAAAGTGCTAATAGTACCATAGATATATAAAAAATGTACTCATAGCAGGCTGAGGTAGCAGGTATTTCAAAGTACTAAATGGTTTAGAAATATTTTATTTTGGAAATAATTCGAAAGCTTATGAACTATTAAATATATATGTATGTATTAGTTTTGAATCGTATCTAAATTGGTTTGCAGGTTTTTATGCTTGGAACAGGAATTTTTCCAAAAAAGAAAAAATGGACATGTTCGCCATGCAACGGATGATGTATTCAGGCAAATGATAATGCGCTTCGTTCCAAAAAAAAACTAGCGTGTTGTTCTAAAATAAATTTTAATGGGATTTTAGTACTGTTTCCCACGTTTCAGTTTTAGCCAATCAGTTTTTGTTCAATTCTCTTTTGAACCTGCCATTTCGCTTATCTTCAATTTTCGTGCTCTTTATCATCAAGTTTCTACTTTTTCATGCAAACAACTTCCCTTAGAATAAAACGAAGAAAAAAATAGGAGATCAAAAGAAAAGGAATTAATAAAATTGACTAGTACCGTCAAGTATGACCTAACCATTTCATTCTTTTTCCCTTCTCACCCAAAAATATTTGCCTTGAAGAGTCAAAATTTAAACGTGTGGAAGCGAACTTAGAGCGAAATTTAATTAATTGTAACAATTGTCAAAGCTTCTATTGAAATGTCGACTAGTAAATTGTCAAAACGTTCATTTTGTCCCAATATGCCCCTGTTGGAAATCAAAGTTCTTATTGATAAATCCGATACAAAAAGTACCTACGTTTATTTTTAATTGAAATAGGTACCTACCTAGGTATTTTTTTTTAGACATTTGTGATAAAATTCAGAAAAAATGTTATCATGTCTCCATATAAGTAGGTATTTTCATATGCTTTGAAAGCAAGCAAGACTTACTTATCATCAGCCAATTTTAAAGAAAAGTTTACAATTTTTTGAAAATTGTTTTAAAACCCACTGGATCTGTACTTATAGGTTTCTTTATTATGATACCTAACTCTTTCAAATTTTACACAAATTTTACTTTTTCTAAACCTTTCAACATATTTGAGAAAAATCATACAAACTTAAATTGTACTGAAAAACAACTAACAAAAGTACCAAATTTTTATCCCGTTATGTCCTAACAAAAAAGATTTGTTGCTGTATTTAAATGAAATTAAAGTAGGTAGATTGGTGTGATGATGACAACAATTTGCCAAAGAGAAAGAGAGAGAGAGGAAAGGGGTCGAGTGTGAATGTTGGTTATTGTAAAATAACTGTATGTATGTATGTACGTATATACGAGTAATGTAGTTATTCTATTGACGTTCACTGAACTCAAACAGATTTTCAAAACGAACAAAAACAATTTTTAAATTTTGAAGCGAATACAATAAAACCATAAACATTTCATACACAAATTATACACGACAAGCATCCAAAGCCATCACATCAAACGCAATCACACAACATCAAGAGGGCTTCTTTTTGAATTTTAGCTGCTGTTTTTTGTCCTTGTGACAGCTGTGACTAAAAAAACAACAACCGAAATTTTAACAACAAAATTTCACAGCCAAAAGATTTTATACCTACTTGCTTTCATTTTCTCGTTATGAGAGTGAGTTTTTGAATAATTTACAAACAAGCATTACACCGTATAGAACGGGGCAGGAAGAAGACGGCTCAGAGATCGAGCTTTTTTTTACTGGCAAAATAACAGCAGCAAATTTTAATACCAGCCAGCATTCACAGCACAGTGAAGAAGACAAGCAGCCATGAAGGACATGATACATACAGATAGCGATAAACAACAACAAACAAAACAAAAACACTGATACTAGTGGGACAGATACAGATATAAATGCCATTGTACACACACACATAAGTTCACACTACACCAACAACAGTACGCCGTATAAAGGAATACAAAACAACAAACATCAAATTATACACACGCTATTTATATTTGCTTCTTGAACATGCTCCATTTTTATGTAGATGTTGTAATAGATGCTCCCAAACAACAATAACAATCTTTCGCACATTGAAAAACAAGAACGAACAACTCTACACTGCATTTAACAACAAAAACAAACACCTGCTGTTTATGTTCAACATTCAATGCAGCGCAGACTCTGTAAGCCAATCAGAGAGTGTAAAACAAGAAACTCCACCCTTAAAAAATGGCGAGTGTAACAAGAGACAGAAAAAATGAATTCGCCTCGGCTGAGAAACTAAATGCTCACTATGCTGCTCTTTCTAACATTTGCTTAATAAACAAAGAAGACAAGATAAGAAAACAAATATTACAACATTTACACAGAGCGTCAGACAAAGAGAGAGAGAGGGAGTTTATGTTTTCTGTTTTCCTTTTAAAAGAGAATTTTTTTTATTTACACTCAGCCTCTCAAAAACCAAAATCTATCACAGATTTTTAACAATTTTTCTCATAATTTTATTGTACAAAAAAAGAAAGATTTCATTTGAAATCTAAAAATGTTGCAAACGAACAAAAGCAAAAAAAAAAAAAAAATATTTCGCAATTACAAAGTATTCATTACAAAATTAATTTTTATCTACAAAAGATGAAATGGAATATTTCATTTTTTGCTGTTGTGATTTTTTGGCTTTTGAAAGACAAATAGAATCTGGTAGGTTTTGATGTTGTTAGTGAGACAAATTTGTGATAAGCTTAAATAAGAACAAACTGTAACTGCCTGCACAATTGTGTGACATTTGACATCATAGTCAAATATGGCATGAAGTAATGGTAAGTTGCATTGACTGGCACTGAGCAGTAGTAAACCAAGGGGCTACATTTGATTAAGTAATGAATGGGAAGGAAGTTTGTGTATTGAGTGCTTAAATTAAATGAGTTATAGGTACCTACTAATTAAATAAGAAATATGTACCTACACAGTTTAAAATAGGTATATGATGGTATTTTGGAAAATATTAATAACTACAGCTACCTACGTGTGCATTAGGATGATTCCTTTTGTAGGGAACTAATAGGTAGGTATAAAGTTGATGTTCTTAATCATGTGTAAAATCAGTTGCTTTTTATACAATTTCTAAAAAACCAATTAAAAATAGTAGGCAGTTGCGGTTTTAAAAATAAATTTTAAATCAAACGGTCCAACGGTTTTGCTAAAAAATTTAATAATATAGAAAAATGCTTGAAAAGTAGTCCTATATGTATCCCATATATTTTAAGTACATGCATACCTATATACTTATAATCTTAATATGTAGGTAGGTATGTACCCTTGCTTATCGAACGAATTTTCATTTGGTATTATGGTCAGGGCTGCCAGATTAATTTCGGAAAAAATCGTCAAAATCACGATAAAAAAGAAAAAAATCGTCATTTCGAATTTTAAAAACCGGAAAAATAAAAATTCATTATTTCGAACAGTATTTTGAAATTTCTATTTAAACGAAAGCATAAAAATTCAATATTTATGTAGACTCTTGTGCAATATATACATTTTAACATTTTAAATAAGGGGACACAAAAAAATATAATGTTTAACACAACTTGTGAAATATTTTTATATTATCCGCTTTCACTCTCTTCAATTCTGACTGGATATAAGGGAAAAAAGAACAAAACTTGAAGGTACTAATACATTTTCTTATATCCTTATGTTTCTTTCTTTCATGCCTGTTGATTTACATGAAAAAGTACGAAAATTGAATTGACGTGTGTAAATGAACAAAAACTGGTCAGCTAAAACTGAAGAGTGTAAAACAAGACTTACAGTATTTTATAAATAAATATCTGAATTTAGCATATTTTATTAATTCAGGTTAAATTACAATGTCAAAACAATTTAGTTTATTAAGTTTTAAATAACATGTTGAGTAAAGAATCCAATTCATCCATCATATACAGGTACTTATTTTCAAAGACCTCCGTATTTTTATTTTATTTAAATTTATTTGGCTGAATATTCTTTAGACGTTTTGTTAAAATAGGTGAAGTTTTTGTAGAATTTCCCCGTTGAAATTCAGAAATTGTTTCCTCTAAAAATTTTAGTTCATGCTTTTTATGTTTACAAATAATTAAGTAATTTCTACTATCCTCACTAAATATAATTTGGAATTATTATAGGTACTTAAACTTAACAATCGTCAATAATTAAGAAAACAGTTTTGTTTTTAAAATATGTCATGTTCTTCTTAATATTAATGATATTAAATGAGAAAAATAGTTCTTGTCTCAAAAAAAGAAAGAATTTGTTAACAAAACCATTAATAAATAAATGGAAAATTTTAATAACGCAGAAAATCATCACTTTAAATGAAAAAATCGTCAAATCGTCACTTTGCTATTTTTGAAACAAAAAATCGTCAAAATGACGATAAATCGTCAAATCTGGCAGCTATGATTATGGTGCACATTCGATGAAAAAACGCTATTGTGAAAATCACTCTTTTTGGGTAAATCACAATAGTACATTTCTATCAGCTGGCGCCATATTTGTTTACAAATTCTTAAAGAAAAATAAATTAAATTTGAAATGACCACCACGGAATTATGGTTTAATGATTCGTCTGATGAATAGAATTAAGCTTCTGTGTACTGCCCTCCCATTTTTTGGCTGCCTAAACTTTAGAGCACATACATTTTGCCAACAGTGGATCTTCTTCCATGAAAGAAACGAGCTTTTCCAATTGCTGTTTTCTACTTACGACCTGCAGAATATTAACAAAAGTAATTTACAAGTAGTATTTGGTTGACTAAAACCAAAAAAAAGCAAACAATTTCTTACATTTTAAATAAATTTTTCACAGTTTTATACAGCGTCGACAGCTAATTTGTGTTCGATAAAAAATTCGTTAAACAACGAAATTTTCGACAGCGATATCAACTCATAATACAAATATTACATTCGATAGTCGATTTTCGATAGCCAGCGAATATCGATTGTCGAATGCAGCTCATAATAGGGGCCATAATTTCAAATCCTGACACTGTTAGGTCTGATTTTTTTCAACCAATTTATATTTTTGTAAATTACTTTATAAAACACTTACTTATTAACAACTCTAGTTCGTAAAAGTGTTTGGCTGAAATATGCTGCCACATATGTATTTTTCGGACTTTTGTTTTTACATTATTTTTAATTTAGGATACCTATAAAATAAAATTGGAAAAGTTCAGATTTTTTTTTTTTTTTGCATAGAAGTTAATTAGCTGAGAGCCACTGTATAGTCTGGGTAAAATGTAGAAAACACCTAAACTGAATGTCGGAATCTTTATTATTGTCCGACAGAAAACTCTGTGACATTCTCGTAATAGTGGACTCGGAAGGATGAGGATGCAAACGAACCATATGTTGATCGAAGTGTAGGGAAAACTTGTGCCATAAAACGCCTCATAAGACGCTGTTGCTGTGTGAGCCTTTTCATGATGACAGTTATGACACCAGTCAAATGAAATGTACATATGTAAAATCTTTGTTCTAGCTTTAGGCTTTGGATAGGTATTTTTATGGCAGTCGAACATTGAAAATTCAAATACAAGTTCGGTAATTTTTCTATTGTATGGCTGATTGTTGTTAATTCGATTTATGCTCAAATGGACAGTACTGGAATTAAAGAGGCTCCAGAAATATATCTGTATGCTATTAGAAAAATCCTGAACAATATGGGAATGTTCACCAACACAGACAATGAGTGGGTTAACAGCAGAACAGAAGTGGTTATGTTTGCCATAAACACATACATACATATTCACCCCTATCGTGAATAAAAATTTCACATGCAATTTGTTCCCTTTTATTTTTTTAACATTGAATTTTAATAGGAAAAATGTGAAAGGGGAACAAATTTCAAATAGAGATCTGCTTGTGTCGAAATCACAGGTACACCACACACAAATCGTTCATAGGCTCTGAGCAATATATTACTCCTAACAATAAGACCTCCCGGTCCTATATTCAGCAGTAGTGCGGTGAGAGTATTTGATTCTGAACATCTAGAATGTATGCACATGCAAGTACCTTTTATATGCTTACCTCGCTCTTAAATCAAATAAGGCTACTCAAGGAATTTGATAATAAGTCCTAAATTATTATGTTCGTATTGCTTTTAGACGGGAATGGGGAGGGTATAATGTAAGATCTTTGAAGGTTCTGAATTGATCTGATGCTATGAACTTGGCTTAAGGTTCTCAATATGCTTTATTAATAAAGCAAAACAGAGGAAAAACATGTTTAAGATATGGTTGCGGCAACTATACTGTGTTCTCTGTAATCATATATGTTTGTGCAATATCATCATAAATATTTACAGTAATCAGCTATATAATAACTTGGTTTCACCGATAATGTATTAATTTATCTATACATATACTAATTATATAAAAGCTTAACGCGACTGACTGACTGACTGATACATTCATCATTGCACAGCTCAAACCAATAAAGCTAGAAACTTAAAATGCGGGTAATGGATTCCTTTTACATTATAAAGATGCACTAAGAAAGGATTTTTGGAAACTTGGATCTTAAGGTGGATAAACGGGTAAAAATTGTAACTATGTATCTTCAAAACTAATGAAGCTAAAATATACATGTATATGTATATACACTCCGGTTCACTTATTTAAAGGCACTCAAAATTTCATATTCAGCAGCCTGTATCTTCTGCAATTTTTAACCAATTGCAGAATTTTTAAATAGAAATGGAAGCTAGACATCTTGAGATATAAAAAATATATCATAAAAGTAGTGGTTTCCTAACTAAAGAACTTTTTTTGAGCAATTTATAAAAAAAGTCAAAATATTTGCTCTTTTTTTTTGGTTCACTTGAATAAATGCACTTTAACTAATTTTAATGAAAAGCAGTTTTTCTTGTTTTTTTTTAATTTATTTTAAAAATTAGTGATGGGTACAACACCCTTTGTTTTTAATAACTTCAAATATACGGGTTTTCATTGACAGATAAAGATATATGATTCCAACCATTCTTAATGGCCTGAATTAGTGACTTCTTGTCATCACATTGCCTACCTCCTTCCCCAGACATTTTCGATCATGTTTCGATCTGTCGAATAGGGTATTAACATTTTGGCTTGTAATTAACTCCTCTACTACTCTGGCGGTGTGTATAGGGGCATTATTCTGTTGCAATATCCAATATATGGTACCAAATAATCCACTGAACTTCGGTAAAGCTGATTCCAGTAACGTGTTATAGCTTGCCCCAGTCATTTTTGCACTTTGAAATTCAAGATCGATGGTGCCATAGTACGTAATAGTACCCCACACCATAACGCCGCCCTCTCGGTCGCCTTTCTTTGCGCAAATCATGGAAATAATAGTTGAAGCCATCAGGTCCATTTAAATTAAACTTCTTCTCATCCGTAAATACAACGGTTCTCTAGTCATTTACATGACCTCTTTGCTGCACATCCCCTACCATGTAATTTCACAGCTGTTAATTACTCTGCATATTGATGACTTGCCCGCTTGCACTCCAGCTTGAGCTCTTATTTTTGACAACGTTAAGGCAGAATTAGAAGCAATTCTGACGATTTTTCTTTTCTCATACGTAGATTAAGACAATGAAACCCTTCCTTTAAAATTTTTTTCATATCCCTCGGGTTCCTTGATGTAATTGTCGACAACTGTTGGGCTTCGTCCATTTTTTTTAGCTATTGCGCAGTTAGAATATCCTTCAGAACGGTAAACATGGATTTTAGTTTTTTCTTCTCAAATCCTGTTTACTAAAATAAAGTTAAGAAATTCTCACCTTAAATTGCCAATAACATAAATAACACATTCCTTATTTACAACAAAATTATTCTGTTAGCAAATCTAACACAAAGACAAGGAGTAGAAACCTGTCCTCAACAAACTCTTAGCAAAGATTTATTACACACAATTGCAATTTAATTTAAAATTGATTGCTCATTAAAACTAAATTATTAAAATAAAAATATATAAAACAGTGTTGCATGTCAACTAACTCGTTAGTAAATGTCATCACATCATCAACAACTACCATGGCAGCAGTCATACAAAAACAACAACAAAAAAGAGCTAACAACATTCCAAACACATCCACAATTTCAGCAACTTAAAGGTGGGTTTGGGTTTAAATAAATAATATGTATCTATGAGAGTTGGCATGAATAGAAGCTGTTTGGATTTTCAATAACTAAACTCTAACATGCTACAAGTGGAAGCAGCAGCAGACAAAACAACATGAATTAATTTCAAACCTTAATAAGAACCAAGTACATATGAACAAAAACTAAGAATATAGAAATAATATAATATTTTTACAACAATTTTATGAATATTAAAATTATGCCAAAACTACTGTTTGAGCAATTTTTCCCTGCTCACACTATCTTGTCAAATGGCTGAATGAATAAATGAATGAATATTTGGATTGAGGAGCCCTTTTTAATGCAGCTCAAATGTGATTGTGATATTTGTCATTATTTCCATAATCCGCTTGAAAGGAGTCAGTCATCAGCACAGAAACAGGTTGCTGGTTTTGTTGATAAAAACTCAAAAGAGCAGCTCTCATCATGGAAATTGTTAACGATTGAACAAACGATTGTTTTATTTGCTGATGCTGCCTGCCTGCCACTGCTGCCTTTTTGCAATTGTTAACAATGATGATTTTTGTTTTTTTTTTAGTTTAAAACAAATCGAACCAAAATCCAATTATCGCCATGAAACATAAAACACCAATAACAGCAGCAACAACACAAAAATCAACAATACAAAAAATCGTTATAAAACACAGGACAATTGAAAAATTGTACATCTCACATCGTAATTGATCAGTACAGAAAAAAAGAAGGCATCCAGCCAGCCAAAGCAACAAACGAACAATTATAATCTATTGAACATATAAAAAGGTTTCAAATATGATTGCAGTGAAAACAACAGCCAGCAACAGCAACAAACATTTCCAGAACAACTCAATCGTATCGAAACTACATATAATTGTAAGTAACATTTTGAAACACCCTGCCAAACGGAAAACTTTTTTGACATCCTTTCTTGGTTTTTTATACAATGGCTCTAATGTGATTTTAGAATGTGGCTTAAGAAGAACTTGTCATCTAATATATTAAAACATATTGCCTCCTGAAATTATGACCTGTATCTTTATTATATTTAAGTATCTCCATCTGACTAGTTACAAACAGAACGATAAAGTTATTATTACACTATTGATAGTGTAATATGGGGCTGAAGTGTTTTTCACTGATTGTCAACATTTTGAATAGTTTTATAAAATTGTTTACATTATAATGTTGCCGGGTGTGCATTGGATAAATTCATTCCGAATTTTTTTTTTGCAAAATTATTAAATTATAAAAATCATTAAGAGACAAGCTAATTCTTCAAACTTTTTATAGATTTTAAACTGGATGAAGCTTGAAGATAACTATAAAAATTATTAAATAAGGAACTAAAATCACAATCAAATCTGATCAGCGGTAACTTAAAGAGAGAAACATAGTTTGATGATATTTTTCATCATGTACGTGTGTACATACTTTATCGCCACAAACATATGTAGATACTGTGAGCGTCAAAATAAAATCAACACCACATATTATTAAATTAAAAGCTTAATTATCTTAATATGTATTAATAATATTACATTAAAAAATTATATTGTATTTTTATTAACATATTTATTTAAGTAGAATTGAATTCATGAAAAAAGAAACAAAAACAAAAGCGTACAGAAATTTAATTGATTTATTGTTGAAATACATACAACAATTTTTACACGACAAAAGTAGTGGCAATTCTACAGTGTCGTACAGTGCCGTTCAAAATAGTTGCAAGTTTCATTATTTATCTTTAAAAGAGATTAAGTTGTAAAGTTAAGTTGCGCAAAGTGTACAATTAAGACTCGGCAAATCGTATTAGAGTTAAAAAGAAAAAAAAAGGCAAATCCCGACATTAAATAGGTAAAATTGTTGGAAGGCATCAATTTACAATAAAAATTATAGACAAGTAAAAGTTATAATAAGATAAGTAAGAGCAAACCCAATATCTAGTGCTGTAAAAATAGCTGCAAACGTTACAAAAACTTCTGGAGAACCTGTAAGCGCGTGTACGATAGATGATCCTGTCATCAAAATGGCCTACTTGCAGTAGGCCTAATTTTTTTTTTTTTTACAAAAGATGAGTTGCCAATAGGTCCATTATTGTCGGAAGGACACTTAAAAATTATATTTATTTATATTTTTACCTGCAGATTGTCATATTTTTTATGATAACTTGTCTTTTAAGAAGTAATTTTTTACAGTTAAATTTTGACTTAATCCTCATACTTCCGTTTATTATTTAAACCTGAATTATTATAATAATATGATATACAAGGTGGCGCAAAAGCAAACTGCCGATGTTTTTTGGCTGTAATTAAAAAAAAATTAAAAACTTTGATTCTTCTTGTGGATTATTTTTATTTGGTCTTTTAATTTTTTTACATCAAGTCCGGGGTCTGCCACGCCTGGCAGCATCTCGTGTTGTGCCAGTCTCTTTGAGGCGAGCGGCTAAACGTCGCAGTGTGTCACCAGTAGGCGTTGGACGGCCAGGAAACCTGCGACGAAATTCACGTTGTGCCAAAGTCACCGACCGATTATTGGTCAAATAAATAGTCAGCAATATTCCGCGTTCTGGAGCAGTGTAGGGTAACATTGTTTATTAACATGTATTTCGCATGTGTTTACTACACAAATGTCAAAACAGAACTGACATTAGGGGCCAATCGCAAAATTTATAGCATTTTCTGATAGGAGGATTATCTCATTTCAACTTAGTTTAAAAAAGGCCTAATTTAATTTTTGTTTTCTAAATTGTCAATGAAAAAAGGCCCTTCTTTTATTAAAACAAAAATAAAAAAATTAAATAAGAAAAAATAATGTGTTGCTTTTTTTTTTTATTAACAATTGTATTCAAATTTTTGTTGTATCTAAAATTTTACGGACTTTATTAAGGTAACGTAACAAAAAAATCGAGTTAAGCCTTTTTTATATTAAGCCATCGATAAAGTGAAATATTTATTTGAACAATATTAGGTGTTTACTTTATGTTGACGCTCACATTATCTAAAACAAAGAAAAGTGCAGCTTGTAAATCTTATTTTTTTTAAGAGAAGTAACACTCAGGCAATTAATATGCCTGTATACATATAATTGCGTTACTTTCTTTGGAAAGGGGATAGATTGGAGAAGTAAAGGTGGTGAAAGAAGAAAGCTTTTTATATCACAACTCTGCAACTGCGCATTATGTTTGTTTTTAGTGCAGAATTGCAGCGCCTCTGGTGTTGAGTAGGTACATTAATGTTATGGCGTTTCAATGCTATACCACTGAAGGAGAGCGCTGTGATAAATATTAGTTATGATGGATAGAAAAGAGAACTAATAATTATGTATCAGAAACTGTCTTATTTAAAAATGTGATAACGTTTTAGTTTTCATTCATTACTTTGTCCATATTTCTTAAACTACAAATCCTAAATTAGTACTGTAAACATGATTTAATTTTAAAATACTTCAATTCGGATTTAATTTGTAGATGTTTGCAGTTACTTTAACATCTAGTATCTCAATTACTGTGAAAATGGGATGGATAACAAGTAAATGTTCGGAAAGCGTACTCGAAAATTTTAAACTAAACTTCATTTCAATACGATCTGTGATAGTTTATATCGTTTTGCGTTTCATTGATTCTCCATAAAGTTGGTATGAAAAACAAGCTTCAGATATTTTAGCTCATAACTCGGTTTCAACGTTCATAAGATGGTTTGTGTGGTTCAGAAGTGGTGCCTTTGCCACGAAAGACCAAGATCACCCAGGCCAGCCAAGAAGATTGTTGTCAAACGCAACGAGAGCTTGCAACAAAATCATTAGGAGCTACTTAAGCAGCAATTTTAGAACGTTTGCGATCAGCAAATATCAGTCTACGTCAGGCGTCAGTCTATTCATGTTGAAATGCCAAACCAAACTAAACAAAATGGCCGCCAGTTATAAGTGTTGCCAACTTAAAGTTTTATACATCTAAAAACACCCTATACAAGGAGCTAAAAGAGCCCCTCATCTACATACGTATATATATATTGATTGAAAAACTTTATTTAATTTTCGTTTAGAATAAGAAATTTTGCTTCTCTCCTGAAATTCAGAAATGTCACCATCCAGAAAATCTTTAAATAATAGATAATAATAATTTAACTTTTATACTGTCTTATTTTGTAAATAAAGGGTGATTTTTTTAGCTATTATCTTTTTGACAACACTGGTTTAAACAGCTGACGCACGTTTCGTGTTTTGTTTCACTGTCAAACATCTTCAGTTTGGTCTATAATTTAACCATGTATCGTCTTACAAACGAACAACGCTTGCAAATTATTGAATTTTATTATCAAAATGCGTGCTCTGTTCATCAGAGAAAGTTCATCGCGCGATGAATTACCGAAAAATTGTGTTCAGCGACGAAGTTCATTTTTGGCTCAATAGGTACGTAAGTAAGCAGAATTGTAGATTTTGCAGTGAATATCAGCCAGAAGCATTGCAAGAGCTACCAATGCATCCAGAAAAAGTCACAGTTTGGTGCGGTTTATGGGCTGGTGGCATCATTGGACCGTACTTCTTCAAAGATGATGCGAATCGTAACGTAACTATGAATGGTGAGCGCTACCGTGAGATGATATCCAACTTTTTTTTGCCCAAAATGCAAGAGCTTGACTTGCATGACATGTGGTGTCAACAAAACGGTGCCACATGCCACACAGCACGCGCAACAATGGACTTATTGAGAGGCGAGTTCGGTGAACATTTTATTTCACGTTCGGGACCGGTCAATTGGCCGACTAGATCGTGCGATTTAACGCCTTTAGACTATTTTTTGTGGGGCTATGTTAAAGCTCATGTCTATACAGACAAGCCCGCTTCAATTGACGCATAGGAAGACAACATTGAAGCATTTATTCGTGAGGTACCGGCCGAAAAGTTGGAAAGAGTATGCCAAAATTGGACTAAGCGGATGGATGGACCATTTGAGGTGCAGTCAAGGTCAACATTTGTATGAAATGATCTTCAAACATTAAATTATATGGATCGTACTATCGATTTAAATAAAGATTTCATGCATTTTTCTGAATTTTATGTGTTTTTTTTTTGCAAAACTTTCTTATAGCTTTTAAAAAATCACCCTGTAAAAGTAATTTGGTGTTAAATTATGTCTTTTTTAATTATAAAATTGTGAAAAATTTTAAACAGGAATTTTATTCGATTATTCTTTATAAATTTAACCGAATTATTCGTTATTTAAAAATGTTCATTTTGAAATATTTGAATTGATCATTATTCGCATGGATACCCTAGATATAATTCATTGAAATTATAGAAACACTTGTTAGAGGATATAAGTCTTATGCAGGTGACAATAATGTTTTGTTTTTTTAAAGGACTACTGACAACTTCCAAAGATCACCACAAACAGGCAAGTTTGACGTAGATATTCTATGATTTATTATACTAGTAGACAGTCATTACATCAATATCGGACGTTTCATTTTGATTTTTGATCTAGATAATATGAAGATGAAATCATTTGTACAAAGTAAATATACAATGTTTGGCAAAATAAACATGATCACTTAAAAATCCGCTTTTCAAAGTTTAACTTATTCAAATAAATTTAGAATGCATAATTAAAGGAGCAGGATATCTCCTTTCTTATGGTTAAACATTTTCAAATTACATATTATTAAATTCTTTAAATACAAATATATATTTATTTTATGGCATTTAGAAATAATTATGAATCAAACAATTACACTTTTTGCTGCGAACAAAATCTCCCCTACCACCATTAAATAATAAAGATAAGGAAAACATAATTTTTGATTAAAATGATAAGACAGGTTTCAACGTGTCTTCACGCCGAAAAAACCTCTTAAAATTCCTCATAATTTATTTTTTTTTTATTATTTTTCAAAAAAATCAAAACTCTTAAATACTTTCACGGTTTAATATCAAATTTGAACCACAATTAACCAGCACAATAGGGTGGTGGGTTGGTTGGTGATTTGAGGTCTGTTTAGTTGAGCTACAAACACTACAAGTCATAGAGAGAGATGTTTTGCTGGTGATGGTGGTGAAGTGATGTTGTTTTGGGAAACAATGTTTTTCTTTGCCACATTCGTTGCGGAACAAATCGATTTATGATTGTTTTTCTTTTTTTTTTTAATTGTATTGCAACAACAATATACTCGTATGTGTAAAAACAACTTGCTACATTTAGCGGCACGTGAGTAAGAATTCTTGTACGTTTTACTAAATATTATATATGTAAATAGTTCATGTTGTTGCTGTTGTATTTAATTGCTTGTTTTTCAGTTTAGATGTCTTTGGTCCTGGTAATTGAGCGCATCTTTAATGTTTTGATTTGTTGTGACAGTTTTAATGGTGGGAAATACGTCTGTGCCTCATACCAAACCATAACAATATCTGTTTCCTTTCTAATGGCGTTATGCTGTAATTTGATTTTCAATTCCTGCAGGCAGAAATTCTGATTTTATGTTGTTATGCAAAAATTGAGCATATAATTTTATTGCAATTTTTATGATTGAGTGGCTGGCTGTTTGCTCCCAACTTGGTAGTAAATTATGGCCAACACAATGAGTTTTTAATTGGTTGGGAAGTTTTTTGGTTGCTGTGATGTGGGAAAGAAAATATTAATTATGACGAACAAATTTTATTCTTAGAATTTAGAATTACAAAAAGATTTTAAAATGTTTGTTCTCATAATTATTATAATAACAAAAGGATTTTTTGGGACTCTACAATAGTAATTCTTTATAAAAGAAATGTAATTTTATTCTTATTGGGTTTGTGTGACAGTAGTTTCTGTTGTTAATCAAAGATTTTGTAGACTTGTGTAAAAATGTTTAAAATTAAAACTCTTTACTGCAAGAAGATCAAGCTTTTTGTTAATAAAACAGTTTTCTTTTGCATTTTTTATTTATAAACCCATCAAATTCTGCTTTCACAAACAAAGAATTGAACTTTTTCTCACAAATTTTAAAAGCTAAGTTTGTATTTAAGGCGACTAAAGCCGACCGAAGGACCTAAAGTTAGTTAAACACAAAATGTCTACATAAATATATTTGTTTATCTTCCAAATACCGAAATTACTTTCTCACCCAATTGTTTAAAGAAAACATATTGAAATTATTATAATATAGAAAATTAAACACAAAACTGTCACATCATGTTGTCTTATTTAGGGACACATTCATCATTATACTTTTAAGACATCATCTCTTTGTATTCCAAACAATTACTCAACTCCTACATAGTCGTACACCAGGGATGGGGAATAGCTTTTATTATTTTGTACCAACTACATATATAAATAAAATGCACTTTTTAGACCTCCACGGCACCATTATTGATATTTATTACATAATAATAAAACATATGGCAAAATGCTTAAGATCCTTATAAAACGAGTGTTTAAAACATGTTATACTAGATATGACGAACGATCAAATTTTGACATTGCCAGTTATATCAGGACATCAAGAATGTCTCCAAAAAATCGTGTATCTTTAATGGAAATTGGACTTTCGTATTGTTTTATTGACAAAAGAAAAATCAAACAATATTTCAGTTAATTGAATTGCTTTAAAAATCAAATCCATACAAATACAAAAAGGCTTTATAATGTTGAATTTATTGCAAAAAAGTATACGGTGTAAGTCTTCTAAACTGATCAGGATAGAAATTATCATATTGCTGCCAGATAAAGCATTTGTTCATGCCAAAAAACTGGTGCTCCAGGAATAAAGTTATCGAAGGAAAGAGTAACAACTTTAATTTTCAGCAATGCATCTGAAACAAAGGAAATTAAACCTCTTGTACTTAGAAAGGGAACGAAACAAAACAAGTTTTATTTAAATAAATCATATTTAGAATATAACATAGAACCTATAGACGTTCGTTCGTTCGTACCGGGATTTGCCTGTAATTGTTTAAATACGTTGCTATACATAGTTTAAATACACTTCTATAAGAATCTATAACCTATAAGAACATTTGTTCAATTCACAAGTGATGTTGTATGTTGTACATTGTATGATACAACTATCTGATTGTGAAGACAATTTTGAGCAAAGTCGTATGTTTATGTTTTCAAGCCTTCAAAATGTTAAAAGTAAAATATTAAAAATTTAAACCATTAATAATACAAGTGAGAAAAACAAAATAATTTCTGCATTGCATGAAAAATATAATGCAGATACATATTTTAACAATTGAGTCAAGTAAGTAAAAATTAATGATCGTTTTTTATAAATTAAATACAATTACAATACAAATACAATTATTACATATTATTTCAAATTATTGTTTATTAATTTTATTTTCTTGTTTAAATTTGTCAATCAGTTTATGATTTGAATGTTACTGTTGGGGTTTTTTTTAATCTAAAATCAGTAATTTTTTGATTGAGATACATAAACTTAAACTTTTATGCAACATTCGAAAAACATATGTAAAAATGTCGTAGGTGTTGTATAAAATATTTATTACAACATTTGTACAACTATTGTAAATTCAATTGGCGTACAACTCCTACGACACTACAACATCACTTGTGAATTGATCAATTATTTACGCTTATTATCACTATTATCTATAACACTCTTATTTATTAAGTTTCAGGTTATTTGGGAAAATTTAACCTTTATAAACATATACAACCATATAAATAATCGTGCACCCACCGATTGCATTTCAATAATTACAAGATTTATTATTTTAAGAATGTATTGAAGAAAAAGAACGATTAACGTCTAAAGTTTCTGAAAGCCTTATTTACTAAACTTTAAGCTTTAGTTTTTTTTATTTAGTCTCAAAATCATTTAATGTGACATAATTCGACAATTTAACTAAAGGTACGGCCACATTTGGCAAATATTTGCCGAAAAAGACGTGACCACTAAATAGCATATATTTGAACTCGTTTATTTATTTAAAAAAACTTCGTTCATTTAGGACAGGATACAACAAATATTTAGTTTTATTATATTTGATGCTGTTTGTTTTTGCAAAATTTTTGTAAGAGTAAACAACGTCAAACAAATTTGTGCTAAAACAAGTGGTTAGCTTTTTATACCCTACACCACCATAGTGGGGAGGGTATATTGGATTTGTGCTGATGTTTGTAACGCCCATAAATATTGGTTCAGCACCCACCTTAAAGTATACAGATCGACTCAGAATCATTTCCTGAGTCGATTTAACGATGTCCGTCCGTCCGGCCGTCTGGCTGGCTGGCTGTCCAGAGTGCAGGTCGCAATTTTCAAGATATTTCAATAAAATTTTTACATATTTTTTCGGCTCAAGGATGGATGGGATTGAATCTGATGGAAATCGGTCCATTATTTCACATAGCCCCCATACAAATGTCCTCCCCAAATAGGGGTTTAACGATCATAAATGTTTGAATAATGCAATTATCCAAACAAATTTCACCACAAATGAGCCGTAAATAAAGCCAAATTAGATCTACAAATTTTGTGCAGATCCATAATTTATCATAGCTCTCATATAAGGTCCACTCCCAAACACCACTTTAAAGAGCATAACTTTCTCAAAAATGTTGGTAACTAAATAATATTGAACACAAATATATTTCATATATATGTATACAAATAATACGGTACAATTTTCTATGATCGGTCCATAATTAGACCCACTTCCGAAAACCACTTTAACGACGAAAAATTTCTTAGTATTTATGTATATCGAGATATTTATATTTATAGAAGTCATTGCACTAAATATTTGGATGATCGCTCCATAATAGGTAATATCTCCCATAGAGCGCCCATTTCTGAAAATTGTTTTATACATATACTGTGTGTAGAGTATTAAATGGTCGGGCTTGACCGACTTTCTTACTTGTTTGATTAAATATTTGACAAATGTAACCGTACCTTAAGAACTTCCCTTCATGATAACCATATTTTAGATGCATAATTAAAGATCTTAAATCATAAAATCATCTCTTCGGCTGGAAATATTACACAAATGTTAACTAATATCATATATTGAACTATTTCATCTGGCATATCAATTTTTGATGCAGCAATATTTTGCAACAGTACCAAATGACTCGTGGTAGTACCAGAGTGCCAACGGAGTTTAAACTGTATCAAAAAAAAAAAATTACAATTGTACCAGGTTTGCCAACCCTGACATTACACCCTTCTTCTAGGTTTCCATCTACATGTTCTCTAATTCTAGTTCTTCTAATTCTTTTCAAGCAAACACAGGCTCTTTGATGTTGCTTTTCTTTTTCCTTTAGATTCTGTACAGTTTGTAAAATTCCTTTGAAGTGTTTGTTGGCAAAACAAGTGTTTCGTATGACACAATTGCATTGTAGTTCAATATATTTTTTTTTTTTTTTGAAATATGTTTTTTCTTTCTTGTAATTTTTTGTTTAGTTTAGTTCTTTGTCATTTAAGATGCATTTTAATTGAGAGACATTTGTTGAAAATTGGGCCAAAGTTTTAAGTGTCATTTGTCATTGTAATCAATTTGCGTTTATCTTTTGATGTTTTGCTGATGACATTTACAAGAAAGAATTTTTGATGGTATATATTGAGAGGTTATAGAGATCAGGTGGAATTTAATTCAATGTGTGTCAATTTAAACTGCGCTATTTGGTTAAATTTTGTACATTGTTGTAAAGGACCTCATTAGGAGCTCCTTAATCTGAAAACCAAAGCAAGATTTTAGCAAATTGCGAGTGAAATTCAATTGATAGTAACAATTGCTGAAGCTACTTTCATGTTATTCTCATTTTCATATTGAAAAGCATAGTTCTTGTTGAAAAACCTTTTAGCAGAGGAACATTAATTAATTCGGTGTTTGAAGATTTGTCTTTCCAAAACACAACTTTATCTTGCAGTGTAGTTTGTTTGTTGCTGACAAGTGTGTATTATTCATTGTTGTAACAACAGACACTATAACATTGATTTAACAAAACAAACAAACAAAACAACAAATTCTTATTCTTATTTGTTGTTCCTTTTTGGAAACAACAACAACAAACAAACAAATATTCTCTATTCTTCAAATCAAAACAACAATTGCGCATTTTCATCAAATCCATGTTTGTTTTGTTGTGGTAAATTATTGTAAAACAAATACATATAAAGAAGCAATTGATAAATTTTTGCTCTCTCACTGAGGTATTTTTGTAAAAGCGAAATACAAACAACAAAACAGTTGTTGGTGTTGTTGTTGTTGCAGAGATGTTTATCTCCTTAACTACGACTGCAATGAATGATAGAAAGTCTGAATGGTTAGAGACAGATAGATGATGATGGTTGGTTGGGTTGCTTGCTAGCTTGGTTTGTTAAAAAGATGTAAAGATTTCGAGTTGTAATGAAATGATTTAACTAACCAACCAAAAATAAAGTACATAATTGCTGGGGTCAAAAACAATTATGCGGTGTTTTTTCATATACATAATAATTTGTTTTTTTGAATTTTCAGATTTATGTTTTCAAAGTTGTTAGTTGCTATAAAAATTAAAAATAAAGTAGCGTGGCATAGATTTGTGTAGAAAATGTACTGGAGAACATAAATTGTTTTTGTTTTAATCTTAAATATTGATCGGCAGTTGTTGTTTTTTCGGTCGATAATTAATTTAGCGACTAAAATTTAACTGTGTTTTTCCCTTTTTATGTAGCGTCCAATTAGTATGAAGCCATGTTAATAGCAACAATTTCAAATGCCTCTTGACAGACAGCCTGGCTGTATATGAGTGTAAGATGTTAATTGAATTAGTTTGTTTATAATGTGTTAGCATTATAATCTTATCATTTACTTAGTCTTTGATCAATCTTACCAGGTTTACTACTTATGTTTTGAGATGCGGCAACATCATTATCAAGTCATATTTAAAGTTACAGGAGCACAAAAGCTATTGACATATAAAACGTATGTAACTTGCGCTTTATAAAGAGAAACAAAATGTTAGATTTCTATATTAAGTCCCAATTTATACGAAGAAATTTTAATTGAAAATATTGATACAATTTTTTCCTTGAAATTTCTTCGGTGTTCACACAGAACAATTTTATTGCCAAAATCATTTGTAATTTTATTTGAGAGCATATAAATATTTGTATACACATACATATGTAATACGAATAAGAGAGTAACACGAATTGTTAGTACAATCAAGTCTGCACTCGTCTTATCTTCTCCACACTGCGATGTATAAAATGTAATCGGCTAAGCTTAAAGAATTGCATTGTGTAAATTGGGACTAAGCTGAGCCGAATCTTAACAAATTTACATAAAAAATATGCTTCCCGAAACTAACTCATTGTCGTTGTATATCTGAAAACGCCTTTCATATACAATGTAGCTTTAAATTGTTGTACATATTGGCAATGTATACACAGAACTTGGTATTCAATATAAATATAAACAAAAATATGATATAAAATCAAGGTAGTTGTGATTTTTTGTTTATATCTCAGACACTTGTGGACCAATTCACCGAATTAAAACTCATTCCTTGTTGTAAAAGCTAAACTATATATTTTATAATCTTGGGGTTCTGCATCGAGCAATTCCGCTTCTTCGTAGTTTATAAATCCATTGTACCTAGTCAAGTCATAAATACCGGTACACAGAAAAATCGACGCCAAATGAAAACGAATTAATATTTTAAAAAACGTTGTTTTTGTTTTTACTGGGCTATTCAATGGCTACAAATCTAAGAACAACTTATTTGCTATAAAGCTTTAAAAGGACGCTGCCACATACCAATCGAAATAATGAATTTATTGCAAACCAAATTTAGCGTTTCCATAATTTCACAAAATTCAAGCCCGATCATGCGATTTAACACAACTGGCTTATTTTGTATGGGGTATGTTAAAAATAAAGTCTTTACAACAGAGTCAATCGATTACAGCCATAAAACTCAAATGTGATTAGCGAAATAGATTCACCTTTTTAACAACATGTGATTGAAAATGTTTAAAAAAGAATCGATATCTGCATGTGTGGTCATGATATAATTTTTAAACTTTATAATATTTGTGAGATGATTAAAAGTCGCTCTGGCTCTTGTACCTAAGTGGATAAAACCAGGTTATGGATACCGCGATTATCCACGATTTATCGTCATTTTGCGATTTTTTGTTTTAAAAATAACAACGTGACGATTTTTTCATAGAAAGTGACGATTTTCTGAATTATTAAAATTTTCTATCATTTGTTTGTTTTATTAATGTTTTTGTTACCAAATTCTCTCTTTTTTTTTTTTTTGAGACAACAACTATTTTTACCATTTAATAGCATAAATATTAAGAAGAACATGATATAATTATCACGTTGGAATGCTCAACTTTTTCTTTTTGAAACTTTCTTGGTTTTCCATCTGAAATCCATTTGCGACATTCTTTCAACCAGTGTCCTTTCTTTTTGCAATAATGGCAAACTTCCTCTTTCTTATTATGTGTCTTGAAATTCCTTTTACGATTGAACTCCTTTCTTTGGTTTACCATCAAAGCTTCATTTTCACCATCAAATTCCTTTCGAAAAGACACAACTGCATTATTAATTCATCAAGTGTATAAGGGCAAGCATTATCCAACTTGATTTAAACATCTCAAATGAACTGGGTAAAACATACAGTATTTTGCACACTAATAACAAATCCGGCAACGCATTTTCCTTTTTTAATCTCAAACTGTTATTTATTTCATTAAATAAATTCTTTAATTTTAAAATATGTGTAGAAACATCTTCTTTATTAATCCATTGAAATGAAAAAAGTTTAGTACACATCTAAAATAATTGGTTTTTCGATGTTGCCTCGTATTGTTGTTTCAAAGCTTCCCACATTTCAAAAGCACTTTCCATATCCATCACTTTTAGATAAATTTTATCACTAATTGTGTTTGTGATGATGCTTTCTGCATAGCAATTTGCCTTTCTATAAAACTCACATTGTTTTTTGTGTTCTCTTAGTTGAGCTTCCGTTGACTGACCTTCAAGGGGCTGTGGCTTAACGAGCTTATTCTCCACCACATCTATTGCACCTTCATAAAATTCAAAAAGGTCTCTAACCTTTCTTTTTCATATAGGCCAATTGGACTCACCAGATAGTTGCTTGATGTTTTTACAGAATTCCATTTCTTTAGTCTTGATTTTTCTTGATCTTGAGTTTCTTGTGTCTTGAAATATCTTGAGTCTTGAATAATATTTCTTATTATTCACACACAATTATTCTTCAATATTTAAAACAAAATTTCTTTCAATTTTATTTTTATTTGAATTTAAATTTCTCAGACTTCTGGGCTCATAACCTATTGTAAGCAGAGTTTTTTATTGATATGAAAAATATTTGATTGAAAAAATGATTACAATACCAAAAACTATTTGATCATAATAACAAACATAAGTTTTGTTTAAACAAGTACAATACTATTATTAAAAACATAACTTCAACAATATTTCAAAATCAAAACTAAGTAATAGTAGGGGTTTCTTAATTATTGACAACTGTCAAGTTTAAGTATAATAATTTCAAATAATATTGAGTCAGAAATTACTTATTTATCTGTAAACATAAAAAGCAATTTTAAATGCTGAATTCCATGAACTAAAATTTTTAGAGGAAACTTTTCCTATTTTAACAAAACGTCGAAAGCCAAATAAATTTAAATAACAAAAATGCGAAATTCTTTGAAAGTAAGTACCTGTATATGATGGATGAATTAGATTCTATACTCAAAATGTTACTTAAGACTTGTTTCACACTCTTCAGTTTTAGCTGACCAGTTTTTGTTTAATTTTCTTTTGAACTTGCCATTTCATTTACACACATCAATTTAATTCGCGTAATTTTTAATGCAAATCAACATGCATTAAAGGAAATAAGAAAATTGACTAGTACCGTCAAGTTTGTACCCCTTTTGTTCTCTTTTCCCTTTTCATGCAAAATTACTTGCCTTGACGAGTCAGAATTGACAAATGTGAAAGCGGACTAATTTATTATAAAAATATTACAGAGGTTGTGTTTAACATTACATTTTTTGTGATTTCTTATTTAAAAAGTATTGTACAAGAGAGAGAGAGAGACTATAGAAACTTGAATTTTTATGTTTTCGTTTAAATAAAAATTTCAAAATACTATTAAAAATAGTGACTTTTTATTTTTGCCGATTTTTAAAATTCGAAATGACGACTTTTTTCTTTTTTATCGGGATTTTGACGATTTTTTCCCAAAATTCATCTGGCAGCCCTACGCCTTGTCACTTGTTTTACACTGCAAGAAATGTTTAATGAAGATTAAGGAATATGATTTATTGATTGCTCTTAAAGAAGATAAAATAATAACTCTATCAGACATGTCACAGAATTTAATTCCGTTCGGAAGTAGAATTAATTCTGTATTTACTTTTATAGAAAAAGTAAAACGGAAATTTTTTCGGAATGAAACCACTTTAAATTTGCTATGTGGAATTGTAATTTTAAGAATTTCTAGGTTTCATTCCGAAAAAATTGTTCGTTTTACTTTTTCGATAGAAGCAAAATACGGAATTAATTCCACTTCCGAACGGAATTAAATTCTGTGGCATGGCTGTATATCTGATTTTGATTTATGCAATAAGTTTCAAACTGAACTCTGTCTGGTTCGTTGGCAGTTTGAGTCGTTCATGATGTGACAAACAGAACAAAAGCTGTTTGTTTCGAAAGTAAATACCGAACCACTGCAGCAATGTTTAACAATCAATAAGTGTCGCTTATTTGTCTGAACTCTTAAGAAATCCAGAGAACTTTTTCAGGCCAAACAAACAACACCATGCGGGTTATCCATCAAGATTTGGCTTGCATTTCTTTCGCAGTATACAATCGGCAACGAATTTTGATATTGACGACATTTAGAGTGGAATAATACACCCCTATCGTGAATAAAAATTCCCCATGAAATTTGTTCCCTTTTCACATTTTTCCTATTAAAATTCAATGTTAAAAAAATAAAAGGGAACAAATTTCATGTGGAATTTTTATTCACGATAGGGGTGAATATTAATCTTAAGGAGAATAATTAGGAAATACAATAAAGCAATTTACTTTAAATATAAAGACAGTTTTTATATCAGATTATCCAAAATAAATAGTGAGTTCGACGTCTTAAGTCGTTTAATGAGTTAGAAACCTAAGTTTTACACTTATTACCTTTAAGGTAGAATAGAGGCTGGAAAATTTGTTGCAACATTAAACAATATTTTTCACTTGTTTTTTAAAAGTTCCTTTTGTGTACACACAAAGCATTTCCTTTTTTTTATCCCTTCAGTTTCCTTTTGCTATTATTTTATATGTAAACTTCACTGTATTTAAACCTACATGTTTTTATGTATATGTATGTGTTTATACAGTTAAATATTGTCTAATATCCATAAGATTAGATTGTCTTTTTTGTTCCCTGTTGGTTAGATTTGATTTGATTCTTCTACATGTATTTAATTTTATTTTGCTCCTTTCGAACAAATATAAAAATTGTACTAGTGAGTAGATATGTGTGCGAGAGTTTTATTTTTGCTGCGAGTATTTTCATCGCATATCTTACATTTTCAATCTAATCTCAATTGTTTAGTTTAACTTTCATTTATGTACGGCAGATTATTCCTGACAACGAAATACAACTTTGGCAACAAACTTTACTATTTCATTTGCCCCATCTTCCTTTTTTTTATTAAACACACACGCTTACATACATAGATACAAACTAATTCATTCACATTTATACATACATTTATATATTTATACATAGTATGTGTATGTTGATGAAAATACTTACTTTTGTATGTGTCTCATACACTGACTTTGGTTTACGATTTCATTGTATTTTTTTTTTTTCTAACTGTGATTCTTTTTATACGTTTTCCCCTTTCCCTTATCTTGGCCCACTCCATACAACTCCCAGGAATTGCTATAATTTAATAGAACGTTGTCAGACGTCAAAAAGCCAAAAATAAAATCAGCAGTAGCTGTGTTAGAGGCAGCATTAAGCATACAAACAACTAAAAGAGCGAATGAGTGTGTTCGTGCCTGCAATAAACCCCCTTTAAGACCGGGGATTTGTCACAATCAAGGGTGTCTTAAGCTGCAGGGTTGTATTGAAATTGTATTTGCTTTAAATTGTACAAAACATAATAAACTTTAACAGGAGAAACATTTTGGTTGATTTTCAGAGTTTGAAAAGAACTGAATTTTAAAATACCAGTAGAAAGTCAACAATATAGATTTGCTAAGTATTCATTGTGGTCTTTAGACTTTTGCATGCATTTGTAACACTTGTTTAATCTTAACACTACTTTTGAATCTGTGAATGCAAATATCAAACTTAGTAGTCTACACACTCACAGAAAAAACATGGTTGGCCATGGTTACGACAACTACACTGCGTTTTTGGTAACAATATATTATTGTGATACACAAATAATTATTATTTTAATTTGATTTTAGCAATAATTTAGTTACTATAAAATTGAATATGTTTCACTGAAAAATGTTTACTACAACTATTGAATTATAACTATTTAAACATATTGTGTAATTTACAACTTACAAATAACCAACAAATTACAAGTTTCTATGTTTGTACTTATATTATGTTTAAAATATAATAAACAAAATATGTTTAATTTTAATAATATTTCGTTATTACCATTTGTAGAATGCTTTTGCATCAGTTCAGTAGTTTGTCTGCGTGATATCAGATTATTTAGTTGGATTAAAATGTTTCAATAATTAAAAAAAAAACAATTTGTATTTATAATATTACTATAAATATTGCTGCAAAATATACAATTTTTAAAGAAGTGTAAAAGGCCTAAATAAAGTGTACATTAAATAGATAATCTTTAATTTCTCAAAATAAAAATCTTTTAAACATAACTACATGTAATTATTTTATGTACGTTGAAAAGTGCGCAAATATGTATTTATTTCTATCTACAAAAATATGAACTAGTGCTTGTAAGTTTTTTGTTAAAAAAAAAAATTAGAAATAATTGCGAATATACGAAATACTAAAATAATTGTATCTTCATTAAAAAAAATGTTTTAACTGGTACCATTGCATAATTGTGCTTAAAAATCATAATTTAACAAAAAGTAAAAAAATTTAACATATTATGATAAAGTACTATCATAATATAATTGCTTTCGATCATAATACGATTATTATATATCATTACTTTAAATCATAATATAATCATTTTAGACCATATTATTATTACTTTATATCATAATATGATTAATTTAGATCATAATATGATAGCTTTTGATACAAATATTATTACATTAGATAAAAATATGATTACTTTAGATAATTTTATGATTACTTTAAACTATAATATGGTTGCCTTAGGTCATAATATGATCATGTATGACAAGTATATGATTATATTAGGTTATAATATGATGTTATCATATCACATTATGATTAGGAAGAAAATATTGTGATGAAATACTACGATGACAATTGATGATAATATGATATTTTATGGCACTTATATTCATCATAATATGTTTTGAATACAATCATAAATCTTATCATTATCTCTTAGATTATGTTTACCACAACCATGTTTTTTTCTCTGCGTGCAGATATACGCGCAATCATACGGAATTCATATTTCCATATGGAATTCATGTCTCTAAATTATTCAGCTGTATTACGAAAATCAGCGTTCTGTGAGAAATGGCTTTATTGAGAAATAATTTTAATGAGCAGCTAGTTTTGCGTTCCAGTCTTAAGATTTGGTCGCTCAGATCGTGTGATATCTCACCTACACATGTTTTCTTTAAAGTTTTCTGCAGTCGCAGTTGTAATTCGCGAGATACCGGTGGTAAAGCTGAGAAGAGTGATAGAAAATTAGACCTTTGTAATGGGCAACTAACAACGTAATCACGGCAAACATTTGAATAAAGTTATTTCAGTCTAAATGAATCACACATTACAATTTTATTAGTTTATTTGCTTAAAATAAAAATATGACTGTCAATGAACAGCTCCTTTTAAAGTCCTGATATAATAAACAATATTAAATACAATTGGTAAATTTAAAACTTAAAAAAAAACACACACACACACACACCCTCGAAATATAATTTTCGCCTTTAGTTGCCAAAATCTAACTGGTTGTGGTAAAATGTGTGTTAATTTTCATAAATAAAAAATAATTTAAAACCAAAAAGGGGGTAAACTAACAGCCAGATGAGATTCATATGCCACAACAAAAATTAATAGAATTAAAAAGAAAAACAGAGATAGATGCTAATCTTGATAAACATTATAAACCACAAATTTAAATACTAATTATGGTTTTAATGGAATTTCTTTTAATAAATTTCAACAAAAAAATACCAATAATTTAAGAAAACTATATGAAAAAACAAGAAACACTCACGTTGTTTTTGGTAGCCATGGCACCACGGAACATTGAAATGAAAGCTAACCCCACTCTTTAGTTAACTTTAATTTTGAATCCCTGCAATAAATACAACAAGAGAAATAAAATGAAACAAAATTTAAAAAAAAAAGAAAATAAATATATGTTTGTTGTATATAAAATAAAAATAATATTAAAATAAAATAAAAAAATAAGAATAAAATAAAACATAAACATGAAAAGAAAATGTTTCGTATAAAATGTTATCGGTAAGATTTACGACCCGACTTTTGCGCATCCCTTGTTTTATGATAATAAACGAGTTTTCTCCGTTGAAAAATACAAACACATCTACTAAATACATACATACATACATAGATGCTTACATATTTACACATACATACATACGAGCACAACTACATCCCAAGATATATTTATTTTTTGCTGTTGTTCGTAAATATGCAAGAGAATGTATGGATAGATGTGTTTGTGTATGTGTGATTGTTAGTGGATGTTGGGGGGTTTTCCAAAAAAAAAAAAAAAATGGCGCTGTTTTCGTTACCCAAGAAGCGCACAGTAGTTGCTATTCGATTTTCAAAAAGTAAAATCCCAAAGTTTGATATCAACCTGGACTGCCATCACAACCCTAAGCAAAGTGATAACCCATAAAAAGGAACTTAAAGTATTGTTCACATAAAATCCGGCTACGCTACAGGAACTTTCTTTTGTATGTAATTTGTATTTAAAACATAACAGCACCTTTTGATGAGTGGTTTTTAGTGAAAAAGAACTGCAGCAGAGTTGCAGACACAAATTTATTCATGTTCTTCTGTTTGGAGAAAACCGTGTCCATGTTAAAATTCATAATTTTCTTTGTAGTTTCTTAAATGGAGTCTTTCTGTGTTAAAAGTAACATTTGATGACAGACATAGTTGTTCGAACAAGACAAGTGTTGTCCAAACAACACAAATGTATCGAAAAGTAATGTTTTGCTGAGTAAAGAAATTGCAGGCATGTCAAGAGCGGTTTGTCGAAAATCAAAATAGAAAAGCAAAAATCATGCTCAAATACCTTGAAAATTCTACATTGCACATTGGGTCAGAATCGACATATCTTGGAAACATATCTAACATTTCTATCAATGTATCGGTTCCATCGGGATAAAGAGCGTCTAAGTTTTTAAATTTAAACGCCGCTGTGGGAGTTCAAACAATTCACTTTTGATAAATAAGTTTTTATTTTTTAAATTCCAAAGTTTGACAAGCTGACGCCTTTAAGAATTAGGTTTTCTCCATCGTTTCTGTTTTCATACTTTTGCTGCCATAAACTAAATCGACTCTTTGTCGAAAATGATTTATGCGAAGTTTTTCTGTTTTGTTTAACAAATAAACTTATGTAGGTGGTCATGATGACGATGCTGTTGGTACCATTGGTAGACAGTTTAAATGGATTTGTTTCATTCTCCTAAATGATAAACTGAAGTTATTGAAGATTGCTTCATTTCTATTATTAATTTGCCATAGTGATGTTTTAAAGAGAACCCAATTATCACTAATAAGGGTTATTTTTTAAGATACAATAAATTTAAAACATAGCATTAAAGATATATTGTTAGCAAAAGTTCTGAAACTTCCTGGCTAGATCTTTAAAAAGCAAAGCTTTCCGTTTTTGAAAATAAAAATTTTAAAATTTTGCCATACCCTGGACCGGTTTTTAAAACTATTTGGGCAGAATTTAACACCGATTTTACTAAAATTTTGATGTTAGTTCAATAACAAAGTTTCACGGCAATATCTTTCTCAGATGCAAAAATAAACGATTTTAAATTTGAAAAATTATTAAATTATTAAAAACAAGTAAAGTTTTCCGAATATGTTGCCACAAGGCCATTTTGAATTTGACATATTATATTTATAAATCTGGGATTACAAAACGGAAAGAAGGTTTAGAAATCTTTATGTAAGCCTTTTACTTATATGTGAAATATTTAACTATTGTATAATCTAGAATGTTAAAAAATCGCAAAATTATAAACTGTGCCAGCAACACAATAAAGAGTCTTGGTCAGATTATTGATGAATGTAAGGTAAATGTGTTCAAATCAACTTTAAGTAGGCTGCTACAAAAATCCCAGAATATTACTCGACAAAAGCTGTTGTCCGTATCACGACTATTACTGCTAGACTTGAATTCGCTAAAAGAAACTTAAAAATTAACTGGAAACAGGTAATAATTGCACAATTTAAACATACATATGTAGGTAAATGTACGAGTATTTGTTTAAGATGATTTTTCAATCTTAATAATCCAGATGGTTTTAATTGCTACTAGAAACCTACAGAAAGAATTTGATATTTTTCAAAATTTCGAAGGCGGTTTTTTGATGGTTTTGGGAGTTTTTTGTGCAGAAAATATGCTTAATTTGCCGTTTCTAAGCACCAAAATGAATTCTTCTAATTACACAAAATTATTAGACGAGAAATTAATTCAAATTTTGGAAAATAATAATTTAAAACAATTTATTTTTCCACAAGACAACGCATCTATGCATGAAAGTCGGTAAACAGGGGGAAGATTTTCTTCGAAAAATATTAATGTATAGGTACTTCAATGGCCCATATGATCTCCAGATCAGAATCCCATTAAGATTTGGGGAAATATAAGAGATCGAATTTATGCTGAAAACCCACAATATGAAAGCATATATCACCTAAAAGAAGCTGTTATAGATGCTTGGAGATCTTTGTATATCTGAAAACTACACCTGGTTAATAGTATGTCTGATTGAATTTTTGAGTTGATTAGAATAAGAGGAGGCCTAACACATTATTGTTGTCTAAATTTTTCTTAATGTTGGTGTTTTAAGTTATTTTAATTTCACTGTATTTATAGTTATGAAAAACTTATAAATTTTTTATACATTTTTAGGAGTTAAATAAAACATACTGATTTCCTTTTTGTTAAATAATACATGTTTTGTTTTTTTGGTTCGTTTCACAATACATTAAGGTTAAATTGTTATAATGTTTCTTCAACTTACAAAATACAAAAAAATTGCATGTGTTTACTCGTGTATGTTAATGCACCGCTGTGTATGTACATATGTAAATGCTCAATTTTATGTTTTCAGGTTCATTGCTGAAGAAATTTTACAATTTACCTTTAGAAAGATCAATTAAGTTCCCATTTTGTGGATTAAATCGATTCAGAAAGTGTCACTAAAAGAAAAAGGGTCCGCCAAATAACTTTTTTTTTTTTTTGAAAATGCTATAAAAAAACTACTGAATATTTTCTCAAATTTCTTTTTTTATTTGAAAGTACAATCCTTCCGGTTAAAAATGGACAATAATTGCATTCAAATGGCTGCCTCGGCTGGCCATGCAGTAGCCTACATGATCGGTCAAATTTTTAAGCACATTATCGATTGTGTGCAGCTGTATTTCACCAATGGCTTCACGAATATTGTCCTTTAAAGCGTCAATTGTCTCTGGCTTGTCGGCGTAACACTTATCTTTGACGGCACCCCACAAATAATAGTCCAACGGTGTCAAATCGCAGCTCCGAGGTGGCCAAACGACATCAGTTCTGTGGCTGATAATGCGATCTTCAAAAACAGGGCGCAAAACATCGAGCGTAGCTTCGGCTGTGTGTCACGTAGCGTCGTCCTGTTGAAACCAAATCTTGCCAATATCCTCCTCTTAAATTTTTGTGAACAAAAATTCGTACAACCTGGCCCGATAGCGATCGCCATTAACCGTAACGGCCTTGCTCATTTTCGAAGAAAAATGACCCAATTATGCCTCTGGACCAAAATCCACACTAAACATTGACTCGTTTTGGGTGCATCGGCTTTTCAATGTATGCGTGCGGGTTTTCTGTGCCCCAAATGCGACAATTTTGCTTGTTTACATACCCGCCAAGATCAAAATGAGCTTCATCTGAAAAGATGATTTTTTTTTTGGAAAAATCGTCATCATCTGTAAGTCGATCGCAGGCCCACTTAGCGAATCGAAAACGCATTGGATGGTCAGTTGGCTTCAACTCCTGAACCAATTGGACTTTGTATGGCGTCATACCAAGGTCTTTATGCAAAATTCTTCACAATGATGTCTCCGAAATGTTGAATTGTTGAGAACGACACAGCAGCAATATTCTCGGGTGTACGCATTGTTTTTGGCTTTTCATGCTTTGGTTTACCGATGAGGATGTCAGTTTCTTTCACTTGTTTCACAAGATAACGAACATACGGAGCTGACGGTGCTTCTTTTCTTCCAAAATCCGTACGCAATTTTCGCACACATTCTGCAACATTACCATGATTTTCAAAGTAATGTCGCAATATTTCCCAGCGTTGTTCAAGAGTATACACAACCATATTCGTTCAGCGGAAGGATAAAACTAATTATCTGTCAAATCAGACATGAGCTAAGTGTTACCATTCACGATGGCGGACCCGTTAGTACAAAAACCAGTACCGCTAATTCCCACTTGATTCTTAGTCCGCATTCACAAGTTTCAATTCTTAATCTTCAAGGCAAGTATTTTTGGGTGAGAAGAAAGAAGAGTATAATGGGGATATATACTTGACGGTGCTAGACAATTTTCTTATTTCGTTTTGTTTACTTCTTTTCTTTTCTCCGCCTTATTCTACGCGAAGTTGTTCGCATGTTGATTTCCATGAAAAAGTAGAAACTTGATGTTAAGGAGCCCTAAAATTGAAGATATGCGTATGAACGAAATGTAGATTCAAAAGAGATTTAAACAAAAAACTGGTCAGCTAAAACTAAAACGTGTGAAACGGCACTTACTTCACTAAGAAGCAATATTTTATGTTGGTTAATTTATTAATTCAAAAATATAAGAAAAAGTACCAATTTTAAGTTTTACGTTTAGTTTGATTTTTTAAAATGACCCATTTTGTGAAAGTTGTAAGATGTAATTATAGGAATGCGATTCACCAAAACAGCTAGGATTTCTTTTAAGAGGAAATAAATTTTAGTTTTATAAATATTAAAATGTTTTAATGCGACTGAGTTCTATGTGAACAATACCTTTATGGTACTTTTTGAAATATTAATTTAGGAGTTTTTTACGGTTTCCTAACACTGTGCTAAATTTTTTTTGGAAATTTTTCTCCTCACAACCATTTTGATTCCGTTTTTATTTTGTACATTTCATTCAGTTTTTATTTTCTTTTGCACCGAATAGGAAAGGGAGTTAAAACTACCCACAGTTTGGCAAAACCCTAAAACATACGAGTACTAAAATAGAATTTAGATATTTTTTCATCACACAAAGCTACATGAACTCCCATAAACATGCTACAAATAAAGTTTTCATGCATCTAAAATACATGACGATTAGTTGGAAGAAATAAATGTACGAGTACCTATGTTGTTGTGTTCACTGTATGAATCTCTTGTTAAACTCCAAAAGCTGGAGTGGCAGGAGTAGCAAAACGAAAGCAAATAAAATAAGTACAACAAGGATAGATAGATATGTTTAGTACAGCTAGAAGTTGTTTATTGCAGCAAATACTTACATTTATATACATAAATAGATATATAAGAGACTGTGTGCAAATCGTCAATATTAGATATCCAAATATCAAATCTTAAAGTAACTATAGGAACAACGTTGCAACGAACAGCCAACCAAAACTTCCTTTCCCTATTTCAACAGTCTTTTTTTCTTGTTATTTTAGCTTGAATAAACTTTCAAGCAGAAGATGGAGTATGAAGATGCTGGTGCTTATCTTTGAAACGCTTCCTCCAATTCTATTTTCTTCGAGTCTTGCTGCTTAGCTTTATCATCAACTAGAAACAACTAAACAAAGACGTACAACAGTTTTCCCAAGAAGTATATTTTGGAAAATAAATTTTGAAAATTTTTCATATGTGTGTGTGTGTGTGTGTATGTGTTCCTGACGTCCATTTGTTTGTTTTTGTTTTCTTGAAGTATGTGCGAATATTTATTTATTTATTTCATTTTCTTTTATTTATGTACAATTTAGGTATCGCATATTTCGCGATTGCATTTTGAGAGACATAATTTATGAGTCTTATTTTTGTGTTTATGTTTTTTTTTTTCTTTTGGCTTTTCTTTTATTTTGAGGAAAGCTGATGTGAAAAAGAGGATTGTGTTGCAAAAGCATTTACGGGTTTGTAGTGTGGGGGGGTGTAAAGATATTACTTATGTGATATTTATGGAAGAAGTTGAAATCATATAGTTTTAAGTAGACCATACGGTTGTTTGGGAATTTCCTACAAAAAAATTATAAAAAAAATGGTATGTTTCAGTTTTTAAAATTAGCAATTTAAATAGGTTTTTAAAGTATAGCTAGAAATGGCAGATTAATACCGAAATTTGAATGAATGAGCTGATGTTACGATCTAGAAGAAATTTATGCCTGCCATTATCAATCTTAGATCGATTGGGATATGTACATAATTATATCCTCAGAAAGACATTTATAAACAGCTAGATATAAAGAGATCTGGAGGATGGATCGATACAAATATCAGCTCAAACGTTTAATAGTCTCCTCAACTAGCTATGTTTATTTAGATTCATCAAGAAAAGGTTCCGCCAAGTCCCCCATTATGGGTCTCTGCATATTGTGTGTCTAATTTTTTTGTTCTATTTTCTTTAATTTTTAAAACACAAAAAGTAGCATTAGAATAAAGAAAAACTACCTTGAAATCCCTTGTGTGAATTTTTATCCAGTTGCTTTATAATACAAAAACCGAAAAGTACCATCATTACAAAAGAGTATGGATTATCATTCACCGTTGGCCATATATGCAAAATTTCATGCCTCCAAGCATTATTATTATATAAATTAAAAAATAAAGAAAAAGTTTCATTGAGAATTCCCACTCATTCAGAATCACATGTATCTAAATTCATGTTTACAGGAGTTTTATAATAAAAAAAACCGAAAAATACCACAAAGTACCTCTTGATTATTCCCACTCAGTTTATATGATCATATATGCTTTATTTCATGCCTCCTGGTTTATTGACAAAGAAATTTAAAAAAGTACCTTTCGAAAGAACTAAAAAGAGACAACAATTAAAAAAGTACAATTAGCATAAAATAAAGTACCATTAAAATCCCTTTTGTAGGTAGACACTCATTCATAATCGCATGTATCTAAATTCATGTTTCCAGGTGCTTTATAATAGAAAAACAGAAAAGTACCACAAGAAAAAAGTACCACATAATACTACTTGGCGACAGATTCATTGTTTTATAAATTAAAAAAATTTCAAAAACACCATTAATTCGCTATTTTGTTTATTCAAACCATACAAAAAGTGTCATTAAGTATGAAATAAATTAGTATCTAAGGTCTTCCTTTTTCCAGTACCAAATAAGTATCACTAATCTTTTCTATTCTGGACTCTTACTTCACTCAGAAACAGTACTTTATGTTGGTAATTTCAATAATTTAAAAATATTAAAAAAGTACCTTCATATGATAAAAAAAAAGAACCAAATAATGCAAATCTATGTTTATCTGCTTAAGTAACTTTATGTTTTCAAAAACTACCAAATTATTCAGCTGAATTTGGCTCTATCTGAACTTTTTGCACTTTCCATAAAACATTATGTTATTTAATTTTAGCACAACTGAAGAAATTGATAGATAAAAACTGAAGAAATTTTAAATTAAAAGCATTTGCCCGTTTTTACCCTTTTGGGGTAAAAATGTTATTCATAAAAATGTCGGTATCTTAGTTAGAGCTCGTAACGAGATTTTTTTTTGTGAAAAAAAGTACCAGAATAGAATATATATAGAAACCATTTATACGCCTGAAAGCTTCGAATTTGTAAAAGGAATGTGATTTAAAATTAATTACAATGGTTATTATTTTCAAATTTACATAGAAGCCTAAAAAACTACCAAAATACACTTTTTAATATTTTTTTGGTTTGAAAAAGTTCGTTTAAAAAAAAGTACCAAGCACTTATAGTTAAAAGAAGACAGAACATGCAATTGCAAAGTTCATATACATATACAATATACATTCAAATTTCTATATAATCTTTATTTAATGGCTGTGTCATGATTTAATGAATCAGTCAGCAACGTTACAATTTTCAATATGTTTTCTGCTCACAATTATAAACTTCTTTGGAAACCCTATCCATTAAAAAAAAAACATATTTCCAATTAAGGGTGCTCCCTCTCTTCATTGTCCATAAAAAATAACATGCAAGATATTCAAATTAAATCGTTAAATAAAAACCAAAACATATTCAATATTTCATTCTGAATGCCAGTGAAAAGAATTGATTGAATTTGAAATTTCAAAAATCATCTGAGTCGTCAGTGTCAAAATGTTAAACAATAACAAGAACAAACCAACCAAACACAAAACAAAAAAAAAAAGGAAAAACATAAACTACATCAACATTTTGATTTATGAATTTTCTCAATTCAATGTGACATTTGTAATTATTCTTGTGTCATTTGTCGCTTTTTTTGTAAAATTGTTTAACTCGTTGTTAACTTCAACTTTACTTGAGAAAAAAAAAACAACGAAAAAGGAATGTGTTTGCTCCTGGTAGTAAATAAATATTTAAGTATAGGCAGAATCTCATGCCTTGTTTAGTGCTGTCTCGTCTCGTCCTACAATCATAATCAAAGATCAATCGATCAAAAAACACCTTTTTTCCTTTAAAATAACAAAATAAAAAAAGTGAACAAAAAAACTAAATCGAAATAAATAAAACCCATAATGATAATGATTATTTGGTAGAGTAGAATATGAAGAAGCAACATAAGAAGAAGTGTGCTTTTATAGATTTATCTGTGAAGTGAGTTTATTTGATGGTTCAGGCATGTATGAATGTTGTATTTATTTATTGATATCCCACGGGAGCTAACCAACCAACCAACCAACTAACCACCGGCACTACCATCATCCTCATTCTTATTATCATGCATAGTCATACATTCTCATTTACACTTACACTCAAAAGTGAGTAAATCTATATGTATATGACACCAATGTCCATGACAATGTTTAAGAGTTTTGGCTGGTATCAACACTCATCATCGTCATCATCATCATAATATTTATTGTTGTTGTTATGATGTTGTGATTTTATTATTTATTTATTTTCATTGTGCAGCCACATCAAATGGTCCAGGAATGTAGTTAATTAGTTTGGTTGTTTGGTGCCACAACTTACCGCTGCCACTGCCACATCTTAATATTTAATGTTGGTTTCCTATTGAGCATAAATCAACGCTCTGTGTGGCGATATTAATGAGAGTGTGAAAATAAGACATAAACAAAACTATGCTGGAATTATCATTTATTCATTTGTATTGATTTCTTTTTTTTACAAGAAGCAAACGTCAATCAGTTTTGCAACATAATTGAATGTAAAAAATATCTTATTGTTTCATTTGATTTTTGTAGAGCTACTTATTTCTTTTTTTTTTATTTTGAATATCAGAGACTGAATTTATATTTTAATGTTTTTAAAATTGTTTTTATTATAATCAATGCAATTTTGTAAAGGTTCGAAACATCTTGATGGCTTTTCTTTTAGATCCAATGAGGTTAAAGCGTTTCCTAAAAGATTACGTAATTTTTGGCTGATCCTCGACCGAATATGATAACCTCGATTAATGTGATAATGCTTCTATTTTTTTTTTTAAGAGAAGTAGCACTTACGCAATTAATATGCCTATATATAATTGCCTTACTTTCTTTGGAAAGGCGATAGATTGAAGAAGTAAAGGTGGTGAAAGTAGAAGAAAGCTTTATATCACAACTCTGCAATTGCGCATTCTGTTTGTTTTAGTGCAGCATTGCAGCGCCTCTGTTGGTGAGTAGGCGCATTATTTTTTAAAGCTTGATTTTATAGCCTTTATTTAATTATTTTACTTCGGTGGCGTTTGAATGCTATACCATCGAAGGAGGGCGCTGTGATAAATATTAGTTATGATAGATAGAAAGAAAACTAATAATTATCAGAAACTAATGTTGTTTAAATGGCAGCGACTGGGAATCGAACCCGGGCTACAAATACCAACTCATGCTTATTGATCAAATGCGCTAACCAATTAAGCTACAGCACCCTCAAAAGAAAATAAATTCCCAAACCCTTGTATAAAGTTTTTATTATAGGAATCTAAGAATTAGTATGTAGCTCTTAAAAACTGCCATCAAAGCTAATCATCCCGATTTATGTATAAAAACTTTGTGGCAATTCTACAACTAGTGATGAACACATATCAAAGCCGGTCTGATACTCATGGGATATTATTTTTGTATTTCTCCCCATTAACAGGAAGAGACTCACATTGCAAATAAAGTAACTTCATAACCTTTCCTCGTTTCTTTTGTTTTAAATGCTTTGGAAAGGATAATCGATGTGTATTTGAATTCGTCTCAAACTCTATAAAGGGAGATTGTTGAATATGTATTAGAAACTTGTCTAGATGTAGAAGTTGCAAGTGTAGTTTAAATGACGTACTAAGCAGAGAGTTTAGACTCTCCACAATCAGGAGTATGTTAATTATTATCGTCTGGCTGACTCTCTTAAATCACAAGGACTTATCCTTAAGATCTACATGTGCATTCTCGAAAGAATTAATTCATTCATATAGAAAACTTTTGCTCAAATCCTCAATCATTATATTTGATGCGAAATATTATATATTACACACACAAACTACAAGAAAGTGTGTCTACTTTCCTTAGAAGATCACATTGATCCCGAAAAGCAGCAAGAATTTCTGGTTGCTTGTCAAGACAACTTGAGCAGTGGGGATAATGTATTGTTACGAAATTGTATTTCAATTTTAACGGTTTGTAATGGCTGGTATCAACATACAACATGTTTGTGGACATTTGCATTAGTAGCAGTTTCTATATGCAAAAATTGATGATAACACACAGTATGGCACAATAAGTTTTAAAGGCTACAGAAAAGAACTTTCGATTGTCTCCACTAGATGCCGCCAGAAATTACTAGAAGATGGCGCTAGTGTATAAATAGAACAAACAGGGCCACTCAGAGTGAAGATTATTGGGAATCATCGTTGACTATACATTGAAGTGTAACACCACCGCGGATGGCAACCGAACCTCAGTGGAGTTGACAGTTGCCGAAAACATATTACAGATGGTAACTGACAACTGTCAGCCGAACATGACAACCGAGAATTTGTGGTTGCTTTGATTTTATTTTAAGTGGTAAATTTTAAATGTTAATAATTCGAAAAAAATATTAAAAACTAAAGTTTCCTTAAGTAATACCAACTTGAATGTCAGTTACGTTGCCTACTGGCATCGTCAACAAGACGGTGCCACAAGCAACACAGCACGCGCAACAATGGACTTATTGAGAGGCGAATCCGGTGAACATTTTATTGCACGTTCGGGACCGGTCAATTGGCCGACTAGATCGTGCGATTTAATGCCTTTAGGCTATTTTTTGTGGGGCTATGTTAAAGCTCATGTCTATACAGACAAGCCCGCTTCAATTGACGCATTGGAAGACAACATTGAAGCATTTAGTCGTGAGATACCGGCCGAAATGTTAGAAAGAGTATGCCAAAATTGGACTAAGCGGATGGATGGACCATTTGAGGCGCAGTCAAGGTCAACATTTGCATGAAATAATCTTCAAACATTAAATTATATGGACCGTACTATTAATTCAAATAAAGATTTCATGCATTTTTCTGAATTTTATGTGTTGGACTAAGCGGATGGATGGACCATTTGAGGCGCAGTCAAGGTCAACATTTGCATGAAATAATCTTCAAACATTAAATTATATGGACCGTACTATTAATTCAAATAAAGATTTCATGCATTTTTCTGAATTTTATGTGTTTTTTTTTGAAAAACTTTCCTATAGCTTTTAAAAAAATCACCTAAATTTATATACTAAATTTTAAAGTCATTAAAGTAATATTTAAAAAAAATTAATATTTATTACCATGAAAAGTCAGTTCGATGGTAACCAGCAAACAATAAGGCGGGACCTCAACTGCTCACATCCCCATCACATACCTTTGTATTTTTAAATAAAAAAATATAATTGAAATGAATTTATAAAAAGTAACCTTTCATTTATTATAAGACTTTCCTAAAAACTCTAATGATTGGTCTTCACTATGTCATTTTTGTTGTCAACTTGTTGGCAATTGTATGAAAACGGGTTGCCATATTGCAAACATAGATGACGCAATCATGATAGATGACATAGATGACGCCTTATGACAACCCGTTTTCATACAATTGCCAACAATTTGGACAATTTGACAGCAAAAATGACATAGTGAAAACGCGGCCTAAGAGGATGTCCACACAATCTTCGCATATAACCAAACCACGGTTATAAAAGTATAATCCCATTACATTGTGTACCTCACACAAGCCTCCGTTGGGTAAGTAGCTAATTTTATTCATACGAGTACAATAAAATTAGTTATTTCCCCAACTAATTCTATTGAATAATATTCAAAACTAGCTAACCCCCAGCTAACTATGTATATTCCCCAGAAAAACAATTTAATTCAAGTTTAGTCACAACGTTTTATAGATTGGATGATTTCCTTGAAAGTTTAGCTACATATTTTAAAAGATTTTTAATATCTGATAGTCTTTAGTTTCCAACAAGTTGTTAAAACAAAGGAAAACCATTCGGGAATTGCTTGCTTGCATTAACAGTATTCTACAAGATTTCTAGCTTTGTATTATTAATTTTTTTCTATTTATATAATTGATTATGCTTGATCGGTACCCATAATTGGATCATTATTATTACCACACAAAGTGGGCATCACATGTGGGCCTTAGTGCACGACAAATCGCCTACAATTGAATTCAACAAATTCAGTAGTAAGTACAATTCGTACTGATTCGTATGTATGACTGTTTAATTGTCATTGAACATTTGATTACTTTTTTGATTAATTTTAGATCATGATTCCAAAAGGATTAAAAGAGGATTAACAAAAAAGCTGTTGTTTGTTTCTTTTTATCTAAATTTGGAAATACATCATTTCCAAATTTGGGTGGTTCTTAGAGATTGAAATTAATTATAAAATCACGTTTATGAATGAAAAGTTAAATCATTGAATTTGACATACATAATTGCTTTATGTCGAGATTGGTAATATGTGTTTCCAATACCTAAGACAAATGACATGTGTGGGATGTGACAGTGTTTGGTGAGATTTTTTTTTTATTTAAATACAGGTGACAAATTACCAAGGTGTGTTTGGTAATGTTTTTTGTTTATTGGTTTTTGTGAATAATCAATATGAATTCATTGTTATAATTATGAAAATCAACAGATGACTGTTTTCATTTTTTAAAGAAATTAGTATAAGAAAACAAAAACCCAATAATTGGCGGCTTGTAGTGGGTTGCCTTCTAATTAGCATGTCAATCTGTAGACTGTTTTGTGACTTTCACTTGTTTTATTTTAAATGAAAATATAAAAAAAAAACTACCTTTAGTTGGTTAAGCCCGCCAGCCATTCATTAACTGTTCAGTTTAACCCCAGATTTCCTAGAATACCCAAATACAGACAATTCTGTTTTATTTTTGTTTAAGCACTTTTGTGCTGGTTAACGCCCTGTTAAATTCAATATTAGTTAAAGGTTTGTCGTCATTTTACATTTTGAATTGTCATGTTGGTTGGACAGTTTTTGGGAAGATCGTCCGCGTCAGCTGAATAAAATCCCAAGAGATCCTTTTGTTGCATTTAGTGGTTTTCAGTCATTCATTCATTCAGTCACTCCACTTAAGTCGTAATCAATGACTTGCATTTAAATTGTATCGATTTTTGTTTTGGTATTTCATTTCAAATTTCAATACCATGTGTTTCAATACCCATCATGATTGGCATTTTTTAATAGTTTTGACTTAATTTCTTTAGAATTTTCCACATTTTTTTTTTTTTAGCTAATAATCATGTTTTAAACAAATATTGATAAATATTGTGTTTTTTATTATTTATTAGCCTCTTGACTGCAGTAGTTTTCAAAATATTATTTTGAAAAATATTTATTTAAGAAATTTTAAGGAACATTTGAAGTGGCAATTAAAGAGGCAACTTAATGGTATTGGAATAAGAATGACAAGTGATATTATTATTATTATATTTTTACTATTTTATACTAAATTTATGTTTTTAAATTTCCTTAAGTAAAATAAAATATCTTCTAAACAATCTAAAAAAAAAACCATGTAATTTTAAGCAACATTTAGAGCAAATCTAATCTGTTTTGAGCATAATCACAAAATAAAAGCTAATTTTTGTGCTTTTTAATAAATCTCGTAATTACATTTTGTGAATTTTTTATTTTTATGGAGCCATTAAAATCATGGCAAAGCAATTTGTTGAAGATTTATACACGAAGACACGCACTAAAACAGCGATAAATTTCAACTCTTTAAAAATGTGTCTTTGCGTATGTATGTGTGTTTGAATAATAATAAAAAAAAATGTAAATATGTGTATGTGTGTGTGTGCATGAGGGACAAAAAGCTCATAAAATGGAGAAATAAAACAAAATAAATGTGATACGCATTAAATGTTGTGTGTTGTTACTACCACCACCGTTAGGGACCGTCCGACTGGCCAATTTAAGTATAAAGTAGTAACATATCAGTGGCAACGATAAAAAGAAACAGGAGCAGTGGCCAAACTGGAGCTGGAACAGCAATAACAAATGTGTGTTGTTGTTAAATAAAAATATTTAAAACAAACAAATTATTAAAAGAAGGAAAGGACACTCTTACGAATGTGTGTGTGCTAGCAAAGGAGCTTCAACAGGAGTGTCTGAAAATGTAGCAGCTTATTCCATCACTATTATATATTAATATTATATATATTAATATATTAATAATTATCAATAAATAAAAGATTTATCTGGAATAGGAACTATAATGTCATCACTTAAGATGATAATAAAATGATTTTTGGATCAAGAAATGTAACTCATTCTGTGATCAATTCAACCTTGGACCTATGGTATACTTTCCATTACAATACATATAACAAATATTTAATACTCGTACATGTTCTTCAGTCGAGGCTCATCCATTCATGGTCGACAGGACAGTAAATCGCACAACACATTACAGGGGAAATTCGCTCTTTAGCCGTACTGTCCGTATGTGGAATAAACTTCCTGCTCCCCCTATCCTTTCTATTTTCCTAGTTCCAATAAAATGCTTTGCATGAGTAGGGGTTATCGCCTGATTGCTGGTCCAAGCAAAAAACAAAAAAAACTGAACTGAGTAATTAAAAAGGACCCGTTGCTCAGTTGTAGCAGCAAAAACTTCATTGTTGAAGGTTCAATAACGAATCATTAACAATAATGCTTGGGTTTCACTATGTCATTTTTGTTGTCAAATTGTCCGAATTGTTGGCAATTGTGTGAAAATGGGTTGTCTATGGTGTCTAATGGGATTGCAATCATGATTGCAAACATAGATGACGCCATATGACAACCCGTTTTCATACAATTGCCAACAATTTGGACAATTTGACAACAAAAATGACATAGTGAAAACCAAGCTAACAATCAAGATTTGTTTACTATTATTCGTTATTTTAAGAATCATTTCCAATTTCATGGATATAACTTTATAAAAATTATAAAGAATAATTAATCATAAAAATTCTCTATAATTTTAAGAAAAGCGAACTAAGTTTTGATTATTTGGTCGGGTAAATATTACTGAATATAACACATCAAGAAAAAAAAAATGGAAATCACATATTAGTTAAGGTACGGTCACACATGGCAAATATTTACTCAAAAAAACGTAACTACTTGTTTTAGCACAAATTTGTTTGACGTTGTTAACTCTTACAAGAGTTTTGCAAGATCAAACAGCATTAAATAAAATAAAACTTCAAAAAAATTTATTACGTCTTTTTCGACAAATATTTGCCAAGTATGCTTAAATTTAATTTTTGCTGACGTATTTTACACTATTTTCTAAAGGACTATTCAATACTATTGAATTTTAAATGATGGACCTTTGCATAAAAGATCAGCTGAGTGCTGTCATTCAATACAGGGTTTAAACTTTTGTCTAGTACTACCAGCATGAATGTTGGCTTCATAAGTGAAAGCAAGTTGCAGGAGGATAGTTTACTATTGTACAGACATTTCATGCCGTTTCAGCCAAACCCTCCAGAATAATTTAATTTTGGCACTTGTTTATGATATGGATTTCAGAAGTGGCGATACATGCCTCCAAAGTTGGTAGATGGAAAATATAAAAGGTTGCCAATATTAAATCAGTATTTTGTCATGTTGTTAGAATATTTCCTTAAATTGTGTTTTATTTACAAAAAAAAATATAACATGTGTATTTAATTATTATTCAATCATAGAAAGCTGCATATTTTCAAATGTTATATTACATACAGATAGAACTAGAAAATAATTATGGTTACTTGTTAGATAACATATTATACTATGTATATAATAATGTGCAATAAAATCTGCTACTTACAAATAATCTACTCTTAACATGTTCATAATTTAATGGTACTCTCGCAAGTATTATGTCTAAAGTAATTAAATTTTCGTAGCTGATTAAGATTTTTACGAGCTGATCCTTGTACAGTTTATTTCATGTTTTAAAAATTTGTTTTTGTTACACTGACTGGCATTATGAAATTTTTAAATCGCCTTTAACACTGTACTAAAAGCAGTCGTTTAAAGGAATTTCTTTTTTTAAATGTTAAATTATTTTTATTTTTGAATAAAATTTATACAAATTCCTAAACAAAGAATTTAGTCTGTGAGTATGTTTAAATCAATTTTTCTGGGTTAGAAAATATTTGTTTTTAAACTTTTGTTATACCCTACACCACAATAATGGGGAGGGTATATTGGATTTGTGCTGATGTTTGTAACGCCCAGAAATATTGGTCCAACACCCACCTTAAAGTATATGGATCGACTCAGAATCACGATATCCGTCCGTCCGTCTGGCCGGCTGACTGTCCATGTAAAGCTTGGGCGCAGAGTACAGGTCGCAATTTTAAAGATATTTCGATAAAATTTGGTACGTGATATTTTTTCGGGGTTGAAACTAGTGAAAATCGGTCCATTATTTCACCTGGCCCCCATACAAATGTCCTCCCGAAATTGGGGTTTACCGATCATAAACGTTTGAATTATGCAAGTATCCAAACAAATTTCATCACAAATGAGTGGTAAATCACATCTACAAATTTTGTGCAGATCGGTCCATAATTACTCGTAGCTTCCATATAAGGCCCACTTCCGCAAATCACTTTAAAGAGCATTACTCTCTCAAAAATGTCGGTATCCAAATAATATTTAACGAAAATATATTTCATATATATACAAATAATACGGTACAATTTTATTATGATCGAACCATAATTAGTCGTAGCTCCCATATAAGGCTTACTTTTGAAATTCACTTTAACGATCATAAATTTATTAAAAATGTTGGTATCCAAATAAAATTTGACACAAATAAGTTTCTCATTAAATTATTTTTACTGAAGTTAGGAATTACAACTTGAAAAATTTTATTATTAAAAATTTTTCATAATTTTTCTTGACTGGGGATCGAACCTGGGTTGTTGAATTTACATATGTTTCGAGAAATTCCACTTTCTCTCATCAGAATTCTTTGCGTTCTACCACCTGCACCACTGCGGTGCCGGCCAGCCAACAGACAAACATCAATCCTTTAACCAGTGTTAGTTCTGGTAGTTCTATACAAATAAGTTTCTTATATACAGAAATAATGACACCTAATTTTAAAATGGACGGTCCATAATTAGTCGAAACTCCTATATAAGACCCTCTCCGTAATCAACTTTAACCTCCATAAATCTTTTAAAAGTATTTCTATCGAGATAAAGTTTAACATACCTAATATTTATATTCACAGACATCATGACACTAAATTTTTGGATGATCGGTCCACAATATGTTATGTCTTCCATATAGCGTTCGTTTCTGAAAACTGTTTTATACATATAATGGGTGTAGGGCTTGACCTACTATACTTTCTTACTTGTTTTTATATTTTGTTAGCTTAAGAGCTGAGTTATGAGTAAATGAATAAGTTAATGTTACATGAATTAATTCTTTGAAACCATACGTAATACATGAATTAATACTTTAAATATTTGATGTCTTTTTGTAAGCTTTCCTTTTCCAAAGAACAAATCATACCAAAGATTGTAGTTGCAGCTATTGCTGCTAAACGAACCCGGGTCAAATACTTATATGGGCAACAACAATTAAATGGCTGCCATTTGTTTTATTGCTCCATACTGGAGCTCATCAGATAAACAATTTTTTATGGTTTTTTATTATTATGCTTGTTGTAGCTTGTACAACAACAATAATGGCAACAGCAACAAAAAAGAAGAAGGACAATAAGACATTATTCGGTTCCTTTTCAAAAAAAAAAAAATAAATATAAAATTCACAGGATGTATAAAATGGATTTGGTATCCTTTTTTTTGCCGTTTTACCCCTTTTCAACCACAACTTCTTTTAATGATTTTGTTTGTTTGTAAATGCTTTTGGTTTGCTACTCCACATGTTATAAAATAAATGAATATTATTCATGTTTTTTTTTCTTTTATTTTATTACTTTTTTAATACACCCGCTTTGGTTTGTTTTGTTTTCGCAGGAGGGACTGAAATTGTTTTGAGGCTTTCAGCATTTTTGTTTTAATATAAATAAAAAATAAATAAAATTCATATTCATATAAGTACCTTTATAAAAAACAAGATTAATTGAAAAAAAAAAAAAAAAATAAATGACTAAATTCAAGAGTTGTTGGTTTACAATAAAAACAACCGTAAATGAACATCTACAACAATATGAAAATAAAAACAAAAGAATTAAAATAAAATATTTGCCATAAAAATGTCAACCTTTTACTAAAATATTGTATTTTTCCAGTTGTTGAAAAAAAAGCATAATCAAAAAAGTTTATTTTTGTTTTCTCCAGTTTCTTTTACACAAATTTGTTTTGAAATAATGGCTTTTAATGGCTTTTATGTGTGTTAAAAAAAATGTAATGAAAAGGTTTTGCTCTTAACCAACAAAAATAATGAAAATATACATCCTGTGCAAGGACTTTATCCCAAAAACTTTAGATATGAATGAATGTAAACTTTATTAGTTTTATTATTACAAAAATATGGGCATCAATATTTCAAGGGAAATAAAGCTTCAAAAACGATTATTAAATTTAACAAACGTTTATTAAGCAAATGTTTACATGCAAATCTGTCTTAATAAACGTTTGTTAAATTTAATAATCGTTTTTGAATAAGGGGGATAGAGTTTTATTTGTCTTACTGCCGTATTCATAAAAAATTAAAGTAGACTTCAAGCGTACTTTAAAAAAATTTTGTATGAAAATTTTGCCTTAAAGCACACTTCAAGCCTACTTTATTTTTTATAAATACAGCAGTTAATGTCTAATTAATAAATAAAAATAGAAAAATAAATAATTTCCTATGTATGACAAATTCTTGAGGACAAAATGTAGAATATTTTAATTTAGAAAAAAAAAAATCAGGGTTATTGTCACAAAGACATGTCATTTAGGAAAAGCTTTGATTTCATATCATTCTCAGTTTAATATCAAACCCTAATGTTTCTAGGGGATTTATACTGGCCAGCTCTTCGCAATGATCTTAAGGGTTTCTACGTGATCATAATCTAAAGCATTGTTTGATGCATAGCAAAGCACTCTGTCATTAGGCTCAATATTATAGGATTATACGTTTGGAAGAACCGTGGAGTTGTTGCAATACAATGGCGACTACTGCTCATTCATAGATAATAAGATAATAAAAACAATACTGCATCATTCGAGTCATTTGGATGTGCCTAATAACTCTTCTACCTACTGACTTGGCTTGTAGGTGTATTGAGTTAATGGATGCTAAGATTGAACTACTAGTTGGTATGCTACTCTAATGATATGGATTCGCGCAACACATTCTTAAAAGAGAAATTAAAGTGACTTAACAAATAAAAATAAACTTTTTGTCACTCTGACAAGAATTCCGCGTGTTCAGTTGCTTTTCTTGTAACAGGTTCTTCCTTGAAGGAAAACGTATGGCTGATAATCGGTTATTTTTTGAACAATGGTCAAATTACCTTGGGATCGCCCGTGATCAGTTACGAAATTTGGTGGTGGAGATGATGGGTCACTGGCGTTCGTAGCGCATTACTTAAGATCATTAGTATCACTTTATCATTGGCGAGACATAATTTTCAGTGCTTAGCGACTATTTAATATTTGCAGAGTTTGAAGGAAAAACGAATGAAACTGGCTCAATTAAGAGCCTGCGTCCATACAAACCCAAACGATTGGTTATGATTCGTTTGCTACTTTTTCCCTTTACAAATGATGTAATATGCATCGTGTTTTCCTGTATATTTTTGTTCCTCCAAAGGTGTTTCTGTCCGTCACCTTGACGCTTTTACAATCGTTGGGAGATATGTATATGCCAATGATAAAGATCAGTGCCATGAACTTGCACAGGCTCGAAACTGGTTAGAGTTTGATTGTTTCAAACCTTTTTGTTCCTCCAAAGGTGTTTCTGTCCGTCACCTTGACGCTTTTACAATCGTTGGGAGATATGTATATGCCAATGATAAAGATCAGTGCCATGAACTTGCACAGGCTCGAAACGGGTTAGAGTTTGATTGTTTCAAACCTTTTAAACTCGCAGCTGATTAGAGTCTTATCTAGAACCACGGGATCCGTTAGAAGCCCGGAGATTCGTATCCAAACTGATAATTGCTTGAGGTGCCTTCGGGGTACACGTTGTAGCTGTGATTGTTACCCAAAACAGGAGGAATGGCAGTTGGTTAAAAGACTGATATTTATTTGATTAGAAAACTTCGGACCACCAATTTGTATCTAAACGCTGTTGCTGAAACAAAAGAGCCATTGAAACTAGTGGTGACACTCTACTTTCAGGAAATGTACGGGTAGTCGACGATCCGCCTTTGGACGAGGTTAGATAACGGCCTATAGCAACCGTAGCAAATTAGAATCGCTCTCCTTAGCAGTAGAGGTTGGTCAATGCGATGTTGTGATTGCTGCTTTTCTAGTAATAGTCTTGGGTCATGCTTATTGACTAAGCTATGGATGGCAGGGATTAGATAGCCCAAACTCTTAAGTAAGGTGCTCGTTACATTGAACGTTGCAGTCATGTACGAGAAATGGCATATTGTGTGTTCCTGGCAAGTTCATACGAGTGTGGTTTTTGCAAGACATACATTAGTATGTTCTTGCTGGACATGCAATGCGGTGGTGAACCGAGTTAACCCGCGTTTGAGTGCTCTGTGAGGTTAGGCCAAAAGACGTTAATCTTGAAAACTTCTCTATATTCTTGGCATTCCATTGGCATATTCCAACAATAACCATGGCTTTAAAACTCTGTTATCAGTGAGGTTCTGGAAGACGTATGATCTGCAATTATTCAGTATCTATCATTATGCTTGCAAAAATTAATTAGTAACTAGTTACCTCGATTTCCTTCGATCCATATCTAATGGGTTCATACTTTACTAAACCATTTCTAATTGTATTTCAGAAATTTCAACTTATATTTCAATATTTTCCATTTGCATTTCAGAAAATTTAATATGCATTTCTATTAGAAATTTATGAAATATAATTAGAAACGCCTGAAATGCAATTAGAAAATTCTGAAAAACAATTGGAAATGGTGTAGACATTTGTTTCATTCCATAGGCATTTGAACTTTTTACCGGCTCTCTCCATCGATTTCATCTATTATTTCTGCATTAAGTGTTGGGGTAAATGTCAGATTCTGCACATTAAAGTGGTAATAAATTGCATCATTCTAGGAAGTATATTTACACTCTAGTTATCTAAGTTAACTTTGTGGCCTGAGTGCGAGGTGTAAAAAGAACGATAATTATCCAAAGTCACAATATGTTAAAACTATCTTTAGTGATCCATTGAAAGAAATTTAAGATAAAACCCTAACAAACATTTTCGGAGTTCAGTATTAAATGTGAATGATCCAGGAACGTTACAGTAGCACAATTCACAATCTTGTGCAAATGGTATTGCATCATTGCATTTGTAAAAAGGTTTAGCATATTTTTGCTCTACACAAAACAAAATACACAGCATGAGCAAAAATATGTTAAAACTTTTTACAAATGCAATGATGCAATACTATTTGCACAAGATTGTGCATTGCGCTAGTTTGTAATTTCTTATTGAATTTGTACTTGATACAGTTGGAACCATCCTAATGTTTATAATGTATATTTTGCAAAACTCAACTATTTTCAAATTAATCTAAAGGCAATTAGAAATCAAACATTTTAAATCCACTCACTGAACAGTGTAATAGAATAAAAAGACAATTGCAACATATGCAACATAGATATCAAAATGTTCAGAACGATAAAAATCTGTTTATTTACAAAAATTAGATAAAATTACCACATTTATGCTGTACAGGCGGAAGGACAAACGAACTGGACGGACAGATAATTTATGGCCCGCAACTTGTTTTCACTGAAATGAAAATACAGAGATGAACAAAATAAATACTGGCGAATGCAAAATTATTTTAGCTGCTGTGTCTGACTGATTGTGGTGGCAATTAAGAGAGTTGTGAACATGTGGTTTTATGACTCAATTAGGTGGCATAATAATGGGGTTTGAAATCAATTGTAATGCACAAGAACAAGTTAATTTGTGGTTGTTGCAGAGATGCTTGCAAAATAAAGGAAATTTTTGAACAACAAACTACAAACAAAAACAAACACTTGACATGAACAGATAAACAGTGACAAATAAAAAAAAAACAAAGTTACAATTAAATTACAACAGTTGTTAATAATTCACTCACAAACATATTAGATGTACGTTCAAGTACTAAAGTAAATGTTTTGAAAACATTTTCATCTAGCAGAACAAAATGAGAGGGGGTTGCAGTAGGGTGTTAGAGCTCAAAAAGATTGCATCTCTAGAGAATTGTTTAGTTGTGTTTTTTTTTTTCTTTTTTTGGTCAATTTCATAAACATTTTATAAGACAATTAAATTTGGGTAAATGTGCAGCGTCTGGAGTAATAACAATATTTATTTATTTGATTTGACTTACAAATCAAAATACCACCCTGAGTTCAGCAGCATTTTCATTCATTGATGTTTCTGTTTTTTACTGCTCAAAATATTTGGGTTGTTGTGCGATAAAAAGCAAGAACATTTGTAAGAATTATATTTTATCATTTTAAAATCAATTGAAATAATATTAATTGTTTTGTTTGTTGTCTTCCTGTGGTGTGTGTGGTTTTTTCTGTTTTGATTTGTTTTTTTTTTTTTTTTTTTGATGAATTTCTGTTGAAAATTTTTTCACACTTTTTTTCCTGATAGTTTAAAAATCTGTGTGTGTGATTTTGTACCACACCTCTGTGTAACCGGGTGTAGTATTCTGGTAATACGAGCACAGACTCTGTGGTTAAACAAATGATAAATGATTCCTTGTTGGCTGGCGCTCACAATTCAGTTTATGGTTACTACTACTACTGCCTCTGCCTCTACTAGTCTACCTACCACAAGCCATATTCAGCCTCAAACAGACTTTAGGCATCCATTTGTTTGTATATGTATGTATGTATGTATGAGATCTTTATCTTGTGATGTTGTATTGCGTTCTTGCATCCAAATTTAAAGTCACCCGATCAATTCAACATGAAGAATTTGATTGACAATCAGTGTCACAATAGACACTATTATGAAGTCTTTCTTGTTGCTGCATTTTTAGTTAAGATTGTTATATGAAATACACTCGAGGAAAAGGTTATAGGTACAGTTTAATTCTAACCATTCTAATAATACCGAATGTCTTAGATCGGTACATTCAACATTGAGATATACAGCAATGTTTCAAACAGGGAAACTTTTAAGCAGAAATACTTAAGTGTCTGCATGAAGAAGATTCGGTTAGAAGTGGTTCAATTAAGAGCCATATTAAGTTTACTTTTCTACTTTTTCTTTCCCTTAGAAAGCCTATAAAATGCATTGTGCTCTAAAATATATGTAAATAAAATATATTTGAACTCATTTATTTATTTAAAAAAAACTTCGTTTATTCAGGATAAGATACAACAAATATTTAGTTTTATTTTAATTGATGCTGTTTGCTCTTGCGAAACTCTTGTAAGAGTAAACAACATCAACAAATGTGTGCTAAAACAAGTAAATATTTGCCATGTGTGACCATACCTTTACACTTTAAAATTTATATTAAATTGTTGTTGTTAATTTACAGATTTCTAAAGACTTGTGCTTGTAATTATTTCCCCTACTATTAAAAGGCAATACTGTTGTAGGTTGTTGTCTATCTGCTGGTTCGCTCGCTCGGCCTGTCTATTTGCCACTGTTTATGTGTATCGAGATAAGAAGTATTATTTTATTTATAGTGTATGTTTTTAAACACTCTACTAGCGTGTGTCTAAATATGTTAGAATTTTTAAAAGTAAGTTGATTTTATTTGATTTGTTTCCCATAATTATGTCCAAAAATATTTATTTAGTATTATATTGATGAAAAGGCCCGATATAGAGTTTAATTATGTGTTAACAATTAATGTAATAAAAACTAAATATGGGTTTAAAGTTATTTTCAATCTGTTGACAATTTAAAGTTCTATTCATGATAAGAAAATATATTTAATAGAGATTGCAGCAGATTGTAAGGTTGCTAATTTATCAGATTCTTCTTTTTTTTTTGTCACATAGATTGGGTTTGGTTATTATCAGTAATATTAATGCTACATGCCCGACCTACAAGATCCTTTGTGCAGCCCTAAATTTTATCATAACAGATTTACGTATAAAGCCAACTTCCTATTAGATGAAAGAACAAATAAATCATCAGGGTCAATTGAGGCCCTGTGCAGTGTGAAATGTTCAGACATTGAACAATGTTTAGTAATTAATTGAATTAATCAGCCTTGTTACAAAATTTAATTCCGTTTGGCAGTGGAATTCATTCCGTATTTTGCTTCTATAGAAGAAGTAAAACGAAGAATTTTTTGGAATAAAACCTAGAAATGCTTAAAATTACAATTCCACTTAACTATTAAAAGTGTTTTCATTCCGAAATAAATTTTTCGTTTTGATCTTTCTATAGAAGCAAAATATGGAATTAATTCCACTTCCGAACGAAATAAAGTTCTATGACAGGCTGAATACTCTCAAATCATTCTTACCGAGCTATAATTAAAGAAATATTGTTCAGCAATATTTTTGGATGTTGCTCAAGCTTTATAAAATAAAATGCTTGCTACCACCATGTACCCATAAACTATTGGAATCTTATCTATCGGACCGCTTATTTACAGTTAAGTACAACGATTACATGACAAGATAATATAGGATTGCAGCAGGAGTACCACAAGGAAGTGTTGTTGGACCTACCCTCTATTTGATTTACACCTCTGATTTGCCAACGAACGATATATTAACTATTTCTGCATTTGCTGATGACACCGCAATTATTAGCTCGCATGAAAATCCATATATAGCATCTAGTATACAAGATAGCTATCTAAGATGTGTGGAACAATGGTTAAACAAATGGAGAATACGAGTAAATGAGTTAAAAAGCAAACATGTTACGTTCACATTGAGGAGGGTATGCTGCCCACCTGGCACACTTAGCAATGTAAATATACCTTAGTCTGATTATTTTACATACCAAGAAGACTTACTTGGCGTCGTTACATAGAAATCAAGAGACTTCACATGAAGTTAAAAGCATCTAGCCTTCACTGGTTAATCAGTGAACAATCTAAGCTACGCCTGGACTATAAAGTCACCCTGTATAAAACCATTTTAAAACCAATTCGGACATATGGCATCCATTTGTGGGGAACTGCTAGTAATACCAGTATTGAACTTATACAGAGGGCCCAATCAAAAATTTTTAGGTCCATAACGGGCGCACCATGGTACATAAGAAATGAAAATATCCACAGAGATCTAGAAGTACCATCGGTAAAGGATGAATTCAGAAGGGTCCGCGAGAACTACATCAAAAAGCTACAAACCGCTGGCTAGAATTCTAGCTCAGAGCCAGACGAAGTCGAGGCTTCGTAGAGCTTAAGAAATTAATGCTCTGTTAGAGAGTAATTAGATTTATTTTAGTTTTAAGATTTGAATACTTATTCTTACGCCTAAGGAAATAAGGCAGATTCAATAAATAATAAAAAAGTTAAAAAAACGAGCTATAATACCCTAGACAGAGTAATGAATAGTTTTGCCTGCCTGAGTCCAGACAGGTTGCCCAAATTTCAGGTAAATTCTGATTCAACCCAGGAACGAATTAATTTCATAGGGTATGGTCGCGGTATGCCAACGAAAGGTTCACCACCTCTATTAGTTAAACAATTGGCTTGTTCATACTCATCTTGGCCCTTAGTTTGATTAACATAGTTTGTTGCTAATCGAATGATTCAGACAACTGCGGTTATTTTAATCGTCAACAAACTTAAAATATAAAACATTTATATACAAAGAAAATAAGGTAGAACAGTTTTCTCTTTTTATAGCCATAAAATGTGCCAATTTTTATTAAAAAGATTGATAAAACATTTCCCTTGAAATTGCTTTGGTGCTCACACACAACAATTGTATTGCTTATATTGCTTGTAATGTAATATGTAATACGAATAAGAGAGTAACACGAATTGCTAGTACAATCAAGTCTGTACTCGTCTTATCTTCCCCTCACCACGATGTCTAAAAGCTTAGCTTAAAGAATTGCTTCGTGTAAATTGGGACTACTTTCTGACGTTTAAGCAATTTATTATTTTATGGTCAAAATTCGTGCTACTTTTAAAATCCGAGTTTTTTTTGTGGACATTTATTTTTATGAAACATTTTCAGAAAACAAGAATATCAGAAGAATTTAATATTTTTAAATATTTTTCCACATAATTTTGGTTTTCAGTTTTTACACAAGGCCTGTTTAGATCCTTATATAAACGGGGCAGTTGTGATCATTCGTAGCACTTTGTTTTAGCGTCTTTGAATTATGTCTGTCTACATTTGCCGTTTCCCATAGCTGTATTCCATAACACCATATAGATTTCATGATTGAGTTATAAAGTAGAAGTTTACAATCTAAACTAAGCTTAGAATTTCTGCCAATTAATTTAGATTAATTATAATTTCATTTGAGTCAAGTTTGCATCTATATGCGATTTCCATGTAAGGCGTCGATCGAGGTGTATACCAAGATATTTAACTTCCGATTTTTGTGTTATTGCTTAATTATTGATATAAATAGGAAAACATGATTCTCTACGCAATGTAAAGATTATGTAAGTGCATTTCTGCTCATTAACCCCATTGCTTTAATCATTTTTCTAATTCAAATAAATGATTTTGCAGGTAGCGAGATGCTTCTTGAGGGTTTTCATGAATGTCTAGAATAGTATCATCGTCAGCAAATGTTGATGTGTTTGTTGGCATATCAGATTTATATGTAAAGTATAAAAAGGATCCCAGGATACTTCCAGGAGGATACTCCTGCTTCAATAGGTTGTGCGAAACTTAGAAAGTCTCCTTATTTAAGCTTAAATGTTCGATCCCTTAAGTATCTTTCCAAAAGCTTATGTGTGTTTGTGAATAAATTTATTTTCAATTTGAATATTAAACCATCATGCCACACTTTATCAAACGCTTGAGAAAAGTCGCTGAATAGAGCGGAACAATATTCTTTTTCTTCAAATATTTTCCTCACGAGTTTATGAATATGTTCGATATAAAAATAAGTTTTTAAATTAAGCACAACCTAAAGATTTATACGAGGCCTGATCAAAAATTATATGTTGCTAATATCAGCCATTTTGGATTGTCAGTTTGTTTTTGATAGATAAAAAGGTTAGTCGTGTTTTGGTGTGCTCTTCGATTTTTTACTATTCGAAAAAATGGATCAAAGAAACTGTATTAAGTTTTGTGTAAAAAATTAAATTAAATGCGCAAGGACATTTGAAATGTTGACTGTGGCGTTTGGCGAGTCTACTATGAGCAGAACACAAGCTCAATTGTGGTATAACCGGTTTAAGGAAGGCCGAGAAGATGTCAATGACGATGATCGTCCTGGTCGCCCGAGCACGTCAACAACTGCTGAAAACAGTGAAGAAAATGATTTCAATAATCTTCGAATCACCATCAAGGAGGTTGCTGATCACGGATGTTTTAGACATGAAACGTGCGGCAGCGAAGATTGATTGCAAAATTTTGAGCAAAAACATCGCTCAGGAGCTGTTGAACATCGTCAACGACGATCCAGATTTCCTCAAAAAGGTCATAACTGGTAACGAAAAAACGTTATCATTCCTCAACCTCCGTATTCACCGGACTTGGCCACCGCTGACTTTTTACTCTTCCCAAAACTGAAGATACCGCTGAAAGGAAAGCGTTTTGCTACGATTGAGGAGCTGTTGGCGATACCAAAAAGCGCGTATCAGAAGTGTTTCGAGGATTGGAAAAAACGCTGGCATAAGTGTATTATATTCGATCAGACCTCGTACAACTTATTTGGATTTAAAGACAATCCTCTTCATTCAAAACGAAAATATTCAAAACAATACATTTTACTATTTAGGGCAATTTTTCGCACATGTTCCCTAAATCTATAAATTCTATAAATTCCTGGAATATTCCTGTATAAATATTCCTTTGATGTTTTGCTATGAGAATTATGTCGCGATAAAAATCAGACACACATTTTGCAGCAATATTTTGAAACATACATTTTACAATACATGTCACCTAAATGAAATTGTAACATCTCCAATTACACAAAAAAAAAAAAACTTTGATCATTATCGATTTAGTGCCAACTCATTATCACTCATTTGATGATCAGTAGAGTAAAAAAATGAAGACTGCCTTGTCATCATTAGTGACAATACAGCAAATACTTCTTTCTCTATACACTACATGATGGTAAACGCCCTGTTTGCCATGCAAATCTTGGTATGAGTATTTCAACCTGATCGTATCTTTTACTTAACGCTTAGTATCTTCTAAAGATTTTGTTACACTTATTTCTATATTTTCTTCTTCCACAATCAGTTGCTAGATTAGAGATGTCTGAGAATGTGAGTGCGTCTGTGTGTTGGCGAGAGAAAGAGGATCATCATTATCATGACTGGCGCATATATTATCCTTGTGGCTTAAGCTAATGATAATCTTTGAACCATATCGAAATCATTACAATAGAAAAACTGGACCATCAAACACAATGTTTACACACGAATACCTTTGTTTCCTCTAAATGTTTCTATTGTTCTCCTTAATCGGTCTATTTCACAAACGTATAAATGGAGATATGTACTTGAAAAAGAGAGTGGATTATCGTCTTTTGAATATATTTTGCAAATCTTAGTTGTCGCCTGTATTGTATTTTTTGCAAATATTTATCTGGCGTCGAGTAGTTTAGCTTGTCTGCCGTGTATTGCTAACAATGGCAAAAGTACTTGAAACATGACGTTATCAATTTGTCCATACAATGACTTAATCTGATAATCAGTGCAAACACATCTTTTGTAACCATTATGTGGGTGAACAATATAAATGACAGCGTTTTTAGGCCCGGCTTAAGAAACTCGCTTAAGATCTTTAAGGAAACATTTTTGAGAATTTGTAGGAGAATAAGACTTGTAAGGTAAACACACGGGCTAGTAAATTTATTCTAATCGGTATCTTATTGAATAAAAGAGAATATATACCTAATGATGAAGAGATCATCATTAGGTATCATCTATGTATGTATATATAGAGACAAATAGAGAATAAATTGGTATAACTTTTCCGTTTGAAAGCGACTATAAACCAACCTTATGCTAGGAACATAACTGGGACGAATGGCGAATTTTTAGTCGCGATTAGTCGTCTCTAAAAATAAAACACAAAATAACGGCGTCGGCTGAATTCGACATATGCGACGAACTCTGAAATATTTTTATTTCTCTTTCTTACGCCGGCGAATGACGAAGAAACAATACGGGGTGACCATGTTTTGTTTTAGTAAATAATGTTAAATTTTATTTTTAATTATTGTTTTAGTTTTTACTTTATACAATTCAAAACAAATATACACAATTGTTTTTACCAGTGTATTTGTTAAAGTTTTTTTTTTAAACCTATCAGCTGTTTTACGAAAACAGGGACATTAAATTATTAAAAATTATTTATTATTTTTCCTCAATATTGAGCTTTATACGACGAATTTACACTGCGAATTGCCACGAACTAGTTCTTCGTGTCGGTCGAAGTTCGTCGATCATTCCGGTTGTGTTCCTAGCATTAAACAGGTTAAAAGATCATGCTTATAATCTAAAAGTAAGGATTTTTTCGAAATTTTATTAAAAACAAGTTTTATTCATATGATGATGAGTATATGTTGATATCTCTATCAATCTTGAATTTCAATGAAATTTTGTGTAACACAGATATTGCACGAACGGTGGCGTATCATAATATCCAAGGACGTATGAATGAATGAATGACAGAAGTTCAGAATGCCTATGATCTGCAAATATTGTAAAAAGTATGTACTTAATTTTCTCTCAAATCATCAGAAACTACAAGCATAAAAGGAGACTTCTACACGTCTTCTTTAACTCGTGGGGCCAAAAATTATAAGGAATCTGGCAACAGAAAAAATATTCATAAATCACAAATTGATTCATATAAACATTGTCCATTCCTCAAAGCCAGCAAAACAGAAGTTTTCTACTGTGCTGTTATCTGCACAACAAGATAATCAAAATGCAATCTGTCATTTAAGGATCATGCAGGAGGAGTTGCACACTAATCACACGAATATGTTACATACCAACAAATCTCGACTGCACCTTGAAATGAAATGAAAGGTTCTTGTTCCATTGATTCTTTCAAAAAATCATTAAATATTCACAAGGAATAAAAATGAAATTTACATGATTTTAGATGTCACAACAAGGCGCTACTGACACAAAACCTTAACGTTAAACAGGAAGGAGGGATGGACGGACACACAACTAACTTACCAACTAACTACCAACCACTACTTTGTCTACTAAAGATACCAAATAGCACAACACAACAACAACGAGCAGCCAAAATATTTAAAAAAAAAAAAAAAACTAAATAAAACCAACGAACTGAATTAAAGAAACCAAACTAAAGAGAAAAAAAATTAAAAGAGATTTCAAAGCAAAGATAATGATTATTTCTGTTTCTTAAGTTCTCTGTTTGTTGTTGCTGTTGCTGTTTACCATGGAATCTGTATCTGTAACCGAGCAATACAATACAGAAGTAAGAAATCAGAGTTTGTTGTTTATTTAAATGATGATTATACTCTTTATACACAAACATTTGTAGCATCACATGCTCATGCTCACATACATTCTCATTTAAATAAATATCCTCAGATACATCGTACTTATTAATGTAACTGAAGTATTTCTCTGTTATATCCACTGAGCCCTTTTTTTACTCAGTTCAGTTCATTTCAGTTCTACTTATCTCATGCATGTTTTCAAAAACACCAGTGAAAGAGTTTAGAGAAATGAAAAATGGCGCACATCTACAGCCAACCAGTATCCTACTACTCTACACTTTAGTTATTTGGTTTTGTTTTTATGCTCATCTGTGTTTAATGAAGAACACCTTCCTTTTCCACTAGTAGATACGAAGGAATCTTTGTTGCTAAAGTGGCTAGGTTTAACAGTAATTGTTTAGGCATACAAAAATTAACATGTCAAACTCCAATTTTAAATGCAATTTTAAAGCTCTTAACCTTAACTTTTTTGCAAATTTACACATTTACTCATTTTACAAATATTTAAATTAGATATAGTGTTCAGCATTTAAAACATAGGTCGGCATCCTATAGCACAATTGTGCAGAGAGCACTTCACATATACATTTAATATCTTTCATTCAGTTGCAGCGTTGTCAACTTGGTCCGTTTCGCACCATTTTTGGTGCTTTGTTTTTAATTTTTGTTGGCACCAAAGCAAATTCAACACAACTTTTGTTTCAGTGTGAAAAAAAAATCTTTCTACAATAAAATACACCTGGTTGAGTTTTGTTTCATTCAACACTGCAAAATATTTTTTCGATGCGTTTTTTAATTTTTTCGAAAATGTGATGAAATCTTTATTTTTACTAATTTTTAATTGCTGTTTTTTAATAATTCATAACTCATGAAATCTATACGATGAAAAAATGTATTTTAAATACGAATGTATGATAAATGAAATCAAATTCTTCAAAAATCTTTGCTTGAAAATCAAATTAACATTTTAAACATGTAAATAAAAATTCTTGTATAACCTGATGGTTTGGTCTACTGAACTGTAGACGAACAACCAGGGTTAGAGTACCAGTGGAATCCTAACAAATTTTATTGGAAAAAATCAAATAGAAGTACTTTAACTAGAAAACAAAAATATATATAAAAAAAGTATCAAATATGTACTGAAATTAGCTTTTTTACCAATTAGTACTTTAGTTCCGAATATCATATTGTGAGTTAAATTTTGAGTGGTTAAATGCTTATTTTATCTTATTAGCTCATTTATTAAAAAAAGGATTTTACTATTATTACTTTTACTAATAATTGTCGATAAAAAGTTTTTTATAGAATTTATGATATTAAAAAATTTCAAATTAATTCAATAAATATTTGAAACAAAAACGAAATTCTTAACTTGGTGCGTTTTTTTGTAAATGGTGCGCTTTTTTCTCCATTTTGGTGCGTTTGGAAATTTCAAAGTTGACAACGCTGTTCAGTGCACATGCGGCGGATGCTTTTATATATTTTTTAGAAATACTTCCCAACAAACATTTCAAATTAAAAATGAATTACAAAAAATATTTCATGATTGATAATGCATTTGGTAACATGCATGTAATCAGCTTTTGAAGTATTAGAAGTTCCGTTTGTATATCAATCTCGTTGTTTATTTTCTTATATGTTACGGAAAATATATTATGAGTGTTTGTTTCCTATCTAAGTTGTTTTGTATAATTTATATAATTATGTTTATGTTTGCTGTTTCGCTCACACACACAACCTCATTTTACGCTTTGCCTGCCTCTCATTTAAAACACTTCAGATTAAATTCATGATCAGCAATCCTTAAATTAATAATTTTTTTTTTTAATAAAATTTATGATTAGTTTAAGATGGATTTGACAATTCTAGAGGTTCTTTAGTTATTACCATTCTAGAAATAATGAAACTAATACTGAATTAGTCTTGTATTAGTTCTTTAGGTAAAGAATTCTGACTTTAACATAAAGGAAAAATTTAACATATTTAGAAGTGACTGATTACAGAACTAAGCATAGTGAGCTTATTGCGTAATATATATTCCTGTAACTTTAGTAAAAACTTCACGCATCGAAAAGTTGTATAACAAAATATTCCAACGTTTCTCGAAAAGTAAGAAAAAAATAAGTCTGTAACTAATGTTGGAAACTATCAAAAAGGATTGTTCTGTTAGAAATGTCATAAAATGCAACTCAAGGCCGATGTTAAATTTCAGCGTTTGAAACCGCTAATCACAAATATCGTTGACGGCGAACAAAACTAAATAAAATTGCAAAATTTTCAACGACGGTGGCAGAAATACAACCGTCGGCTATATAAAACGACTTTAATGTAAAGTATATTCGGTCAAGCCCGACCATATAATACCCTACACCCAGTATAAGTATAAAACAGTTTTTCAGAAATGGGCGTTATATGGGAGATATTACCTCTTATGGGTCAAAATTTAGTGTCATGATTTCTGTGAATATACGTTAATATGTGTTAAACTTTATCTCAATATAAATACATTTAAATGAATTTTGGAGCTTAAAGTGAATTATGAATTATTATTTGGATACCAACATTTTTGAGCGAGTTATGCTCTTTAGAGGATTTTCGGAAATCGGTCTTATATGGGAGTTACGACTAATTATGAGCTATCGTGAATAAAAATTCCACATGCAATTTGTCCCCTTTTCACATTTTTCCTATTTAAATTCGATGTTAAAAACGTAAAAGGGAACAAATTTCATGTGGAATTTTTATACACGATAGGGGTGAATAAAATTGTAATGTATTATTGTTAAACATACAAAATACATTTTCAAGTTTACCGTTACATTTGTTGTTTGATTTGTTTATGACTTAAAAAAAACATAAGTTTAATATTAATTTAATTGCATGCGGTAAACACTTTTTGCAAATTATTCGACACAAATCAAATTATAATAAATAATGAAGAAAGGAGTTATTGAGGACAATATTTTAGCAACGACAAAAAGTACATAGCTGTTCTACGCGAGTAGTAGCTAAACAACTTAAAGTAATTCAATTAGTGGTCAAACCAAAAACTATTAACGTATGCGAACGTACGTCCCATAATAATGCAAATGAAATGAGACGAATGTTTAAAACCCAAAAATAAAACTATAGCAATAGGCAAAACCATTTTAGTCGAAGGATTGACGAGCCCTTTGTGATTTTCGATAAATCTCAGCAGTAAACAAATGAAAACCAGCATTGTCGGTTAAAAAATGTTAGGGCACAATTAATGTTTGCCAGAGAGCAAAAAAAATTAGACATTAGATAATTAGAAACTTGTAATCTGCACAGACGAATCCAAATTTAATCGTTTTCAAACCGAAGGTAAATAATATTGCTCACGCCGAACAGTCCACCGAGAACAAAGACACCATGTAAAGGAAACAGTGAAGAACGGTGGGAGGAACGTGATGATATGGACTTGCCTTACTATGAGGCAACTCCTACAAAGAATCGAAGGAATAATGAAAAATTTGCATATTTTGCAAACTCATCTTCTTGATTTTTTAGATGAGAGCGTCTTTAATGTACATAGATGAATTTTCTATTCAGCTGCATGGTGATCCAAAGCACACTTTTAAAATCATAAAAGAATGGCTAAACGAGCAAAATCTCCTTTTGTTGCAGTAGCCAGCAAAAAGTCCCGACCTCAGTTTGATTGTGAAACTGTGATCAATCGTGAAGAGACGATTAACTCCAATCCAGCGCGAATGAAAGAGTATTGCAAATGAATTAATTGAAAAGTGGTATGTCATATATTTAGAGTTAAAGTGATATCTTTTACTTGGAGTGCAAAGATGCTAAATCCTTTTTTATAAATTTAAAATTTTTTATAAATATTGTTTGAATCTGTTCATGCTGATTTTTTCTTATTGCTAAAGCTACAAATGACAAAATATATACGGTTTGAAGGGATTGCATTGGCGAATAAAAGTGCTTTTTTGGGACTTAGCACATTTGCTATCAATAATTGTTTATATTTTAGTATGAAAATTGCTCCAAAGTCTATAGGGATACGAATATATATGGAAGCTTTGTAATAACGTTTAATTTAAATTGAACAATATTTGCTTATAAGAAATAATTTATTAAGGTTTTGGGTTATAAATTATTGAATAATTTAATAATTAATACAAGTTTGACACGTTCAGACTTCATAACGTCGTTATACACAATTCAAATTTTAACTGGAGTTAGCACATTTTGCAAGTAATGAAGCTAGGCCTATGTGTTGTTGGTGCCTCAATTTTTAATAATTAAAGTAAAAGTAAAGACCCTAGTATCACCAATTGTCAATCCCCCCACGTGTTCTCATTCATTTATATTATATTTTTAGCTGTAGTTTTTTATATATTTTTTTTTTGAAGATTCACATAGATTCCATTGAAATTATTCAACGTTGTAGGAAAATCATACGAAAGAGTTAGTTTTAACATTCATTTATTTGTTTATCATAGATACGAGCACAAAATGCGGTTTGCCAGCCATCCATTCATTCAAACAAACGGCCTTTTGATGTGAAAGTGGTTGTGAATGAGTTTCAAACGTAAGGTAGGTAGACTTGGACGACGGTGATGACACTGTCATACAATTTATGCTTCTGGTTGTTCAATAAGTCGTACGAATAGTTTTGTATCCCAATGTAAATTTTGTTGAACGATCTGTCTCCCTTGTAGGCAAATGTGTTTGTTTGCTTGTTGGTTTGTTATTTATTTGTGTGAGTAAAAATATTTATTTATTTTAAAGATTTTTAGATTTGATAAATATTTTTTAATGATAAAAAATTAATAATTGAATTCTTTTAAAATAAATTTAACATGAGAAATATTTTGTATTAAAAAAAAAGAAGAAAAGTTTGTCATGAATGAAGAACCTTTTTTCAAGCATTTCAAAAGAATATTCAAATGAATGAGAATATATTCTAATGTTGGGGTAACTAGGATTACATTAGAGAGCAATTAGGAAACCTCATTCTAGAATTGTTAGGACAGAAAAAAAAACATTATGATCTTTTAAAAGAATTAGAGAAGCTATACTTTGCCACATTTCTTACTATGTTAACAACAAATTCATATTTAATGAATATAATCTACCTAAATAAAGTAGCTAAACCAAACCAAATAATTGTTACACTTTGAAATGAAATCTTCATTATTTACTGCTAGAAGTTCCCTATCAAAAGACATTTGACTGCAACACCTGAATACCTAAACATAAAATTGTGCTCTTAGTGTGTAATCAATATGATCCTCATAAAATACTATTAATTGATGTTCTCAAATTTCGGATCAAAATAAAAATACACAATAAAAGTACTTACAGCAAAAACATACAAACAACAAATAAATAAACAAAGAAATTTTTATGGAAACAATTACCTAAATATCATCATAAATTCCTGTTGATTGAACAGCCTCTCTCATAAGAACTTTAGTTGTTACCTGTTTCCTTAGTAACTCTACTCGTATCTGTGTAGCAGCAGTCAAGATACCTGTTCAAAGGGACTGGACTCTAAAACATAAAAACTCTTTAACTACTAGTAGTTAGAGCAGCATTATATACATGAAAATTCATATAAACACTAACGCCCGCAGAGTTTGTGACGAAATATTTTTTAAAATTTGTGTCTAATGCTGGCGCCAGACTTAAATCTTAAAACAAAACCAACCTGTCACTCTAACGACTTCTACGAAGTTGAAAATTTTAATTTCGTTTGTTGTCATTGGGAACTCGCCCTCTGATACCCTAGTTACACTCTACATAGACCAAGCTTAGTAAATGATTTCTGTTTTTAAAACTCTCTCTTCGTAAATATTGTTGTTATTGCCGTATCCTGGAGATTTAAATATTTGTTTTTATTTGTTGTCTTGTGTTTTCATTTTCTTTGCATTGTTCTTAAGCCGTTCCTGTTTGAGTTTATGACCGGCCCACACAATACGCGCAACAGTTTTATAACGGTTATAACTCTGCTGGCTGGACAATGGACGATTTATGATCAATGGCGCTAGGATTTCTTTTGTTTTGTGCGGATATGTAGAGCAAACAGATCTTTTGCTTAGGTAATGTGTTTTTATGACGATGACTACTGACTGGTTGACAATGGTATGACTGTGAGATGTCGTAATACGCAATTGTTTGATCTTGGATGGGTTGGGTGAAAAGGGTTTGTTAGTAAATGGGTGTTAAAAAGGACAAATTTTATTGCAATAAGAATTTAAGGTGTTATAACTTAAATTGAAATAATCCAATCTATATGTATGCTAAAGTTAATGAAGATTCTTTCGAGTTAAACTTAAGGTATGTTCACATTTTTTTTTCTTCTGTCTCTTTCAATCGAGCAAATATTGATTAAAATAAACAATTCTTATACCTGTCAAGTCCTAATTACTAGACGCCAAATTAAGGTATAGGGCTCTTCAATCTGAGAACAACTTATTCGAAATGGCTTCCGTTTATCATCCAGCACGATTTGAGACGTTGTGGGCACTCAACGATCGCGAGACGCACTTTATGCATGGGGAAATTGCTTCCACTTGTCCACGGACAAGGGCTTGCTTCAACGACTGATTATTTTCATGTCGAGTAGAGCACGCAATGCCCTCTAACACGGACCAGAACTTGTAATCCCACGGGTTAAGGTCTAGATAAGCAGTTGGCCAATCATCCGTTGATATGAAGTCTGGAACGTTGTTTTTAAGCTACAGTTGATTTGTTTTTGCTTTGTGAGCTGGAGCAGAGTATTGAACGATTCTTCCACGGTAAAGATTTTTTCGTTAGTAAACAAAATTTGTCTATGAGTGCTCTTCGCGTACCGGCTGAGTAACGCTTTCGATTTTCGCTTCCATTTTTCCTTCAATGCGGCCGTGAGCAGGTGTCCAGTGTGTCGCTTGAACGCGCTGAGTCCCAAATCTCTTTTGATAATGCAAGACATGGATTTTGCGAAATTTTCAGTTCCCGCTACAAGACTTTCTGGTTTTCGCAGTGGCTTTCGGTCTATTCGTCCCTTCACGGCTTTGATCGCTTTCGGAATTCTCACAGTGCACGGACGGCCGGATCTCCACCACAAAATTATGCTTTCAAGCGGGTATAAATTTGTTCCCGTTGTAATTGCACCATGGAAACAATATTGCTTGCCTACCGCAGTCATAATTTTCTTCAAATTAAACTATGGATTCTATCAAAATTAATCTTACAGAGACAAATCTTGTCCATAGCTATTTGTTTCCCAAAAGCCGGTCAATACCTATTGTCTATTACCATTAATACGTAATTTTGAGTTAGCTGTGTTTTCAGTGAATGTCGGAATATTTGTGTTCATATTTGGACAAAATCTTGCCAAACTTGTTTATTGTTGACTGATATAATAGGAAAAATGATCTGATATTAACAATAACCTGGTTTGGAAGAAACAAGTTACAAGAACCTGTCAACATTTATACATTTTTATCGTCGTGGACAAAGGTGAACAATTTGAATATTTGGCATTTTCTCTTGCTTACATTAAAGGATTGTGATAAAACTTCGGGTAAATATTTCTCAATGTTTAAATTTGTTAAATTTGTTTGGGTAAAAGTGACTGCGAAACAAATTTTAGATAGTATTGTCACCAAGTACATGATATTTTATAGTCAGATTTTAAATAAATAAAGGCTATGCAAGGCTTTACAGGATGCAAACCAAAGGAGCCAGAAAATGCATTCTTGTTCAATATATAGGCATTCTTCACAACCAAATTTAAACTTAAGCTACATTAAAAGTATTTTATGTAGTTTATCAAAATAATTCTAAAATAATTAAAAAAATTCTCAATCATATACAAATTAAAATAGAATATTAATAACAAAACCTCACAAAATTAAAATCTTATCGCCGCTAATTCAAATAAACACTTTTATCTTTATAAATATTAAACATAATTATATTTTTTTAATTAATAAACTGAAAATCAAATCTAATCATAAAATTAAGAGTGCCATCGTCGTCAATGGCCAACGATTTGATTTGATGAACTAAGTACAAATGATTAGATTTTATTTTCAAAACGTTTTCAATACTTTTTTTCCAATTACTCAATGGTTTAAAGTCTGTTTCTCTTGTATTTGTATAGGGTGTTTTTTTAGATGTATAAAATTTCAAGTTGGCAATTTTTTTTAACTGGCGGCCATTTTGCCAGCTGTCAAGTGAAGTCTGAACAACGTTTCCAAATTGTGCAAATTTATTTCGAAAATCATGGTTCTTTGTTTTTTTTAGATGTATAGAAAATTTGAAGTGGAATAAAACAAAGATAACTTTAAATTGACCTGAAATTCACTTTATTCGAAAAATAATCTTCTGGTATTATAATTTAAATATGACTTCTGTCATATGACTGGTTTGGACGTAGTCTAATCTGGAGGTCAAATTTTCGACGACTTTTTCCAACAATTGTTGCGAATGTTGTGCTCCAAGTGGACAATCGACTAGCGACAAACGTTAATCCTGTCAAGTAATGGCCGTCAGTTAAAAAAGTGTTACCAACTTAAAGTTGTATACATCTAAAAAAAAACACCCTATATTTGGGCTGTTGTTTTTGTTTTTGGAAATACTAAAGTTATTAGAGATAAGGCAGACTGGCAAAACACTTGGAAATCCTAAAATAGTTAATACTATCAATACAAGTTGATTTTATTTCCAAAGCCATTATTAAATTAATTCTTTGATTACGAAATAGTATTGATGTTTTTTATCGTCAGTAATATTTAGTTAAGATTTTGATTGCGGTGTCTGTTTTATAAGTGACAGTTGATTACAAATTTTTTAATCGAAATAAAAATAATGCTTACGATTTTCCATAAAATGTACTAAACAAAGACTAGAAGAATTTACTTAAATGTGTCCCTCTGTTGATGCTAAATCCTCGAACACGGTGCAGATTATTAATCATTCAATCGTTTCGATATAAAAACACCCGCACGTTTGTTCGCAATTTCAAAAACTTCTGTGAGGTATTGGAGCCTTTCTACCAAGATCCAAAACCGCGACGTCATTTGCCAAAGTGTGATTACTGTGTCTCTTTCTGAACGTTCGTGGAATCTCAACTGATCGTTGCGCTACTGCAGTAGCCAAATCAGATAAATTGGAGAGATCAATTTGACAAGGCAGTAATGAATTTACTCAGACGAATCTGACAAAAACCTCAATGCTTTCAAAGGACTAAATTTTTAAGAAACCAATGAGGAAAATATGGTGATTTCTGAGTCCAAAAAGGCCAAAACAGATGGACACAAACCGGAGGATTATGGCCCTGTACAAGATGACTTTAGACTGGGGAACATGACTTACATGGACAGGACTAGCAAAAGAGGTGGACGTTTACAAGCGAACTCAGCGTTAGGTCGTTCGTTCCTGCAAGGGAAACTCGCTTTAAACTTGATCCACATTTAAGGTATCAAATGCAATAGGAAGCTGTCTGTACAAAAAATTCTGAATTTTTTCTAATGCTTGCAATATTCGTGTACTCGTATATCTCAGACTGACAAAGAACATTAGTAATGATACAACAATCTTCAACCGTTAACATCTACGCAGCAGTAAATGCTCTCATTTACAATGTGGTGAAGTCGAAATGTCTACTGGATTGTATACATTTCCTAAGCCAACAAAGACACTGTAGTTCTAGAGGGGGAAAGAGGCGGAATTTTTGTTTATAACATATTCATTATAATGAATGAATTTCTTTAAAATATTTATTAAAACCTCTTAAGTATGTAAAAGCACGACCTACCGCGTGGATTAAATTTGTAAAACAAGAGTGCTGAACGAACAGAGTAGTAAATTGTAAATTCATCAAACAACTACAAAATTGAACACAGAAAATCTGAAAATATAACTAAGCAATTATTTCAGCAACAGATTCATGAGCAAACATATTTACTTTTACCAAAAAGATCCTTGAAATAATATTAAGTTACATAAAAATCAAGCCTGATTTAGAAATAATAATAAAACTTTCTCTTCTTATATAACTACTTGCTACCAGCAAAAGCCAAATTTCAAATCGAGTTTGCTGTTCCAGAAACTTCCTTTAACATAAGATACCTTAAAAGCTCTGACCAATATCGTATGTACATATATACTTAAAACTCTTTGTTGTATATGTTGTAGTAGCTGTCGTTGTTATTGTTTTCTGCTGTTATTTTAACCTCAAAACCTTTATAATGTGTAATTAACCCTTAAGCAGTTTTGCATACTTCGGGCCACAAATGTTAAAGTGTTTGTTTGTTCTTTCAACTTTTATATTTTGTTGCATGCCTCTACTGCGAGTCTCTTCATTCTTTTCTTTTGTAAAACAAAAAACAAACAGCAAACAAACCCACTCTAAGAGAGAGTATTTGAAATTCCTTTAGTTTCAAATACTTCAAACATCATTTAGCATCAAAGTGTTTCATGCATTTTACATACATACATTCGAAGAAAGTATGTATACAAACTTTTGTGTGTGGTTTTTGCTTGCTCTAAATATTGCAACATTTTCTTTGCTTTTGGGGAGGCACGTGCTTAAACACTTGAAACATTTTGCAACTCATTGTTAAACTCGTACTTGTGTGTTTTTTTTTTTTTTAAAGAACCAAGTATTACTAAGAGCTATTTATATGGAAGCAAAGCTTACATTGAGATCAATTGCCGGGGACCAAACAAGCTTTTATTAGGAAATAAAGAAAAAAACATCTTGTGTAATATTTGGCCACACACGATGACGGAACAGCTCGAGGAAGGAAAAACTCAATAAACACAAGGGTGTGTGTTTTGCTTTTGTATGTGCATATTATGAAAATTAAACTTCTTCAGTTCTAGTGTTGTAGCAACACGATGAGGGGTGTTTGCAAAAGTTTGTAACCTCATGGTAATGTTGCTGGCTGGTGAGTTTAAAGTGTTTCTGGTGTAATGAAACGAACGTGTTATGCTTTTGTTAGAAAAACGCTTAAGATTTCTAAAGCTTGTTTTTAAAACAATATTCAATTTAATAGTGTCAATTTCACAATTTTTGCCAAAGTAAGTAAGTATGCTCTAAACCTAAAATAATTCCTTTCCAATTACCTACAATTAAATTACACCTTTAAAAATGTCCTCAATTTCTGATTTCAAATTTCTATTATTTAACTAGAAAAAATCCTCCTAAAATTTGTAAAACTAAACCAAACACACGCAAACATATCACACTTATGAGAGACATAAAATAAATTCCTATTATTTAAGTGCCACCCGCTTAGTTTATCAATTGAAAACGGTTGGTTGCTCTGACATACTGAGTCAATACAAAAACCTACACACATAAATAAACAAATAAATAAATATTGGTGTGTGATGATGGCATGATACCTTGACATGAAAATAAATGATAAATTTTTCATATCAAGTTAAATAAATTCATGTATAAAACTAGTAAATAAAGAAAGCATACACAGAGAGAAATAATATTTACCCAACAAATATGTTGAGCTGTATAGGTATGCAAAATAGTATGTACATAGTTTATTTTTTAAATACACAAGTTATATTGTCACCAAAATCTTCTATATGATTATCTATACTCCTACAATAATGTTATGTTTAAAAACATCCCAACTAAAAAGAAAAGTGTTATAATTCTTAACAAAATAATTTACAATGAATTCAAGCTAAGTACAGACGGTGGTCAGATCTTACAATATTGTCAGAAAAATGTTCAGAAAAAGTCTAACAACCGTGTGAACTGCCAATGTTGTCTGAAAAGGCATTTTCAGTACATATTGTCAGACATCTAACAATCGTGTTAAAACATTCTTTGCCATTGTAAGATTGTTGTAAGATAATTGTCAAACGCATTTTATTTTCAGATGTGTAAAGTTTATGCATCTGACAATGACAATATTGTCAGAGAAATTGTTTATATTTGAAACTCTGTATATAAATAAACCAACAAAAGTGGGTATCCATAATATTTAAAGAAAGTGAAATAAATTGAAGAAAATAATAAACTGATAGCAACATTTCAATTGATGAATCCTGGGGCCAAATTACCGCATTCGATATCGAGTAAAATTGATCATAATTTTCTTATTTGAGACTATGGCATTCGATATCTAGCAAGAAATTTAGTACATTTTATCATAATTTCAATATCGAAATCATTTTTCTATACGATAGCTCATTCGATCACGAATGCGGTAATTGGCAATGAGCTAATTGAATTGGATTTTCTTTTTCAGCCGCCAACAGGCTGTGAAGGCGACAAAAAATCAAGGTAAAAAGGTAGATTTCGTGTTTTCATATAAAAGAATTATCACACCTATTGAGGAAGTTAAAGCACGGCGAAGTTAATGGCATTGAATAAAAACTTCTCATAGATATTTTATGGCAATAGGTCGCAGATTTTGTACAGTTAAATATATTCGTTCACCTAAACTTTGCGGAGTTTTTTTTTTGTTATTTTCTCTTTATCCTCGCTACTTTCTTGTACATATACAGCTAAAATTGTTGCATTTACATTTTTTTGTTGCATGACAATATTTAACAATTTTAAATACACCCTGACAATTTCTATTGTCAGATGAATTTATTGTGTGGCAATTTTCTTCCAATTAAATGTAAGGTTTTCCTACAATCGTCTGAACTACCAATTTACCTATTGCTAACAATTTTTCAATGGCAGTACATTACCAGCACATTTCCATATTTGACAACATCGTAAGTTCTGACAAACGTCTGTACATGGTTTATATCTTCAATAACTGGATCGAAAACTAGCTGAGTCTACTCAACAAGCTAATTCTTTAACAATTCAACTTCCGGCGTAATGAATAGGAAACTAAAAAAGAATAACATCCATAATTCATCCATCCATATGTTTGTGGTGGCCATAATCAAACAACATCATATAATGGTTAAATTTTTTGATTGCTGTCATATATCAAAACTAATATGTAGCATCTTAATATGATCCTACTTACATATCCTTTGTTTAAATAACTTGTTTATTGGTGATTATTATATTATTGGTAATTATAATGTGATATACAGTAGTTTCTGCTTAATTTACCCCTCGCTTTATTGATTTACCCGCTTAATTAATACAAACAATCGCAATATACATTTCCCCATAAAAACTATATGAAGATAAATGAATTTTCGGTTAATTGATCCAAAAGCTATGCATTTTCGGAAAATCAATTAAGCGGAAAATACTGTATTCATATTTAGGTTGTAGCACAATCATATTATGATTGGAAGATGTGTTCATGATACTGTTGTAGCTAATCAGAATATATGACTCAGTTCTATTTATAAAAATATAGAATGATTGGAAGATAATCATGACCATATTATGATAGTTGCATTAAGTTTAATCATATTATATCGTGAGTTCAATCATAACATTATGTATTACTAATATTGTGTTTTATAAAAATAGTAGGTTATATAATCATATTATATTTGTAGCACAATCAAACATTTCCTCATAATCAGGGGTGTCATAGAAACCAATATTGTCGGAATTGGTTTTAAAACCGATTAGAAAAAATGTTTTGGTGTCATGGGGCACGAGATATTTCTAGTATCACGATATATAATCATGACCATATTATGATAGTTGCATTAAGTTTAATCATATTATATCGTGAGTTCAATCATAACATTATGTATTACTAATATTGTGTTTTATAAAAATAGTAGGTTATATAATCATATTATATTTGTAGCACAATCAAACATTTCCTCATAATCAGGGGTGTCATAGAAACCAATATTGTCGGAATTGGTTTTAAAACCGATTAGAAAAAATGTTTTGGTGTCATGGGGCACGAGATATTTCTAGTATCACGATATTTATTGAACGTGTAGCAGTGCAAAGCATTTTTTTTTTGTCGGTTTTAAAACCAATTCTGACAATATTGGTTTCTAGGACACCCCTGAATAATTAACATATACTAAACTGATAATTAAATTCAACATCTTTATTTACAAATAATAATTACATATACATACCGATGTATATGATTGCACATACTAAACCAAACATATTAGGGTATTTGTGATTATGTTATGATTATAAATTTTAAAATATTGTTTCTATTTATTATTTATGTTTATTCGCTCCAAATCAATCCTATGTCGACAATCATGTAATTTTAAAATATGAAACAAAACATTATTGGTGAAAACAAGTTATGATTGAAATAAAATGTATTTAACAAGATAGTTGTTTGCGACAAACGTCACAAAATCTTCCCAAGTAATGGCCTGTCATTACCAAGTAATTTCTAGCTAGTTTAAAAATTAAACAATTTTTCTCAGTGTTTATAGATTTTCAAACCACTACACATCAAAATAGCAAAACCATTTCAGTTCAAACGGAAAACAAACGTTATATCCTGGCTAACAGCAGTTGTGAGTGTGCAAACAATATAACAATAATTACTTCACAACTTGATTGTCTTTGATTGCCTGTTTTGCCAATTCGAAACATAAAGGAATTATTCGATCAGCGGGGTTTCGCCCTTAGGATTATGATCCTAAGGGCACAAATATTTACTAACTACTCATGTCTGTCGACTCTCGAGTTTTGCTTAACAATTACTATGATTTTTGTTTTCTATTTTGTTTGTTTTCAGTTGTTTTGGCCTCCTGAAATTCCTTTAAATGTCTAATGGAATTTTTGCAGCCATTAAACAACATTGTTGAACATGGATTATTGCAACATTGATTTGTAATTTATTTAGTTATTAGAGAAAACAAAGGAATAGCAGAGAGTTTGAAATGATTATGAAGTTGTTTGGGTTTTGTTTAGCAAATACATAAGTTGTAAATAGAAATAAATAATGGAAATGGGAAAATCTGTCTTGTTGTGTTTTTAATTAAAACTAATTATTGTTTGACATGTGAGATCTTTATAAAGGCAACATCAAAATATATTGCTTAATAGTGATGATGCTGTAGTCGAAACGCCCTCTTATTCTTAAAGTATAGATGATAATAATTGAAGGAGTGTTATTTAATAGAGATTTTTACTAATCAAAGAATCCTTGTTAGCAATTATGAAATTTAAAATTAAAGAAAGTCTAGAAATTTGTTCAGATTTAGATGAGTTTGTTTAAGTGTTATTAATTAGAGAATTCAACGTTTTAAGCAAGACTTGTTTATAGAATTTGTTAAAATGATTAATTACAAATTTAAGAAAATTTTAAATAAGTAATTTATTAAGTTCATTAAAAGTTTATTGAAATTTCAATGTGCATTAAATATTCCAATTTTCCCATAAATTTAAAACCATTAAATAAAACTTGTTTGAAGATATTTAGATATTTAAAAAGGGGGGAAGTCATGAAATAATTACGGCACGTAGACCCCTTATTTAAATTCTTACAAAATTATTAGAGACAATTTTATTTGCATTGAGTTAATTTTAATTAATAATTTAAAGAATACCTTTGTAAAGTAATATTTTTAAGACAATTGGCACAATATTAAGAATTTTCTGCCCTGCCAAAGACGTCATTTGCAATGTTTGTTGTACAAAATCTACTTGTAAACATCATCTATTAAACTCACCATTATGGAGAAATAGGTTTCGGGAATTATTCATATATCTTTTTACATGTTATGAGTTAGAACGATATTTACATACATAGGTACGTTTACAATGTGTGTGTATTCTTCTTATTATTATTACAAATTTTGTAATTCTACAAATTTGTTGCTCTTTTTATTGCTGCGTCTACAACTGACAATATCAGCAATGTATGTTTTTGTTGTCATTAAAAAACTCAAGCCAAACAAAATTTTCTCTAATATTAAATATTAAAAGTTCAAAAATTGTTCATTAAGAAAAAACAGAAGACTCTAAAAAATTCTTAAAAAATATTTTTAATTAATATTAGTTTAAATTAAATATAACTATAGCTCTATAAATATAATTTTCTATATAAAGTTTTCATCACTTATTTTCAAATCCCAAACTTAATCTTTTAAAAGATTAAAATATAAACAAAAAAAAAAAACAAATACAATTTCCGTTCTATACTGAAACTGACAATTAATTATCTAAGCGTTTGATTTGTTTAATCAGTCAAAAATCATTATCATTTTCCGTTTATTTTTCTTTAACAAAATTTCTTTAAATGAAGAGACTCATACACTTTTATAGAAATTATTTTTTCAATTTATCGTCGATGTTTGTCTTTGGAATTCGAAGACAGAAAATTATATGTGTGTAATAATAACTCAACTGTGAGACAACTTTAATCAAAAATAACACTGTAAAATTAATTATCGAATGACACATAATTTTTTTTTGGTTTTTTGGTTTTTTGGTTTTTGGAAATTTTTGAATGATAACTTTGATACGTCAAGTACATAATTGTCGTTATAGCTGCTACCGATGGCTGATAATGATGATAATGGCCTGATTGCCTTAACTTACACAGTCATCACTCAAACACTGATTTCTCAGTTCCAAAATAAGTTCAATCGAAAATGAATTGTATAGAAATTTGTGATAAGACTGTGATTGGAAACAAGATTGTTTTTGATTTTTGTAGTTTGTGTTTAAATTCAAGTCAGCTGATATGAACACAAGTTGTGAAGACGGCAAACAAATTATTGACATGAATAAAAAATAAAGAAAAACAGTAGCAACTTAAGCACATTTTAGATTTCCGACTAAAATAGTTTTAACCTTTGGAATTTAAAAAAAAACTTTATTTTAATTTAAATGACTGTCAAATCAAATCTTACCTTCCGCCATGCCATGACTTGTTGTAGTACTCATATTTAATATTGCAAATTCTGAAAGATAGAAATAAAATATTTTTTAAAATTAAATATTAATACAATAATAGATAATCATTTTGGAACAGATTTTTAGTAAAGAGTAGGTTATCCATTCGAATAATGATCGTTCGAATAATGATCATTCGAATAATCGAATAATTTCTTACGAATAATTATTCTCAGGATTTCTAAATTATCATTTTCGAACAATTTAATAAATTTTATAAAGAATGATTAAATAAAAGTCCCAATTTACACGACGCAGTTTTTATTGAAAAGATTGATACAATTTTTTTCTTGAAATTTCTTCGGTGTTTACACAGCACAATTCTTATTGCTTAAATCGGTCGTATTTTTATTTGTATACACAGAGGTAATACGAATAAAAGAGTAACACGAATTGCTAGTACAATCAAGTGTGTACTCGTCTTATCTTCCCCTCACCCAGATGCCTTAAAGAATTTATTCGTATAAATTAGGACAAACGAATAAATATGTATGTTTATGTACATTTGTCGTTTCTGTTTAAGAATTTTCATAATTTTATACATTACTTTAATTACAGTCGGGCCTCGATTATCCGTGATTCGGTTAACCGGTAACCCCGATTAACCGTGATGGAAAAATATCAAATATTATATCAAAAAATATTTTTTGTTTGCAATGTTTTCAAATTGTTTGCTTCAATTAAACGTGATTACCTCTATTATCCGTGATAGCAGAATTTTTTTTATTTAAAATGCATACGTATAATATAATAAACCTGAAAACGGGGAATTCCCTTGTTTGCATACGATTAGTCTGAAGCATTTTAAAGTGATTAGTTTAATTTTGAAATTTGGGAAGTACGGGTGATTAGATCTATGTAAATATATTTAGTATGGCATCGTTACCAGTGGTAAAAAGATAAATAAACATTTTAAATATTAAAGATAAAGTTAAAATAATTAACGAGAATTCAAAAATAATCTGAGTTTTAAAAAATTACAAAGTTTTAAGAAGAATTAATTTGTTTTAATATAAATATGTACACCAATGTTAAATAATAAAAATATTTAAAAACTATATAATCAAAATTGTAATTCGATTAACCGTGAAAATCCATTATCCGTAATGCGTCTGGTCCTGTCCATCACTGATAATCGAGGCCCGACTGTATATTTACAAAATTATACATATGTATGTATTTATAATAAAAAGTTATTTATGCTGGGGGTCAGCTTATGTTATGCAGTGCATTTTTGTTTGTTTTCAAAGCTCCATAAAAAGAAAACTAACAGGAACTTAAAAAAGAAATTGATGTATTTTTAAAGAAAAACATTTATAGTCTAACAAACAAAAAACATTTGTTGCAAAAATTTACATTTTAATATATTAAACGTAAAAATAAATAAAAAAAAAAAAACACTTTTCACAGCTTATTTTATGCGATAGCTCAATGCAGCGTTGTTGGTTTTTTGTTTTTCTTTTTTTCTACTTCTATCAATATTTTCTGTTGAATTGTGAGTCCGAATTCATAACGTCAAGTGTCAACAACGAGAATTGGTTTTAAACTATTTCCAAAATGGCCACTCACAGCGCAAAATAGCAGAAATGTTTTTAACATTAAAGCTTCTAGAGTCCAAAAAATCATTGAGCGCTTAATCCATGGAAATCGGGTCCATAACAAAGGCAGAAAGGCACCAAATAAAATGTTCTATGAGCTTGATGAGAGACATATTTTAAGAAAAATAACGACAAATCCAAGGCTATCAGCTTTATAATTGTCCTCCGATGTTGAAGCTGACCTGGGCAAACAATGTTGCATTGAAAGTGTTTGTCATGTCTTGCACCAACCTGATTTTTATGCACGAGTAGCAGGCGTTTATAAACCCGAAAAAACAGACTGTGCATTTTGAAATTCGGTCATCGATCAACCTAAGTTTAACATATTCGGTGCAGATTACATGTCGTATGTTTGGCGGAAACTAAATACAGAACTCAACAAAAAAAATCCTAAAGGCATCAGTAATGTTGGCAGTGTCATGGTTTGGGCCTGTATGTCAACTGCTTGTACTAAGAATTTACCATTTGCTGAAATAACCATGGCCAAGTTTGAGTACCTTGAGAGTCTGAAGGACAACTTGTTGGAAAGCGCAGAGAACCTGGGTATAAGATCAGATTTTCCAAACACACAAATCGGATATGGTGCAAACGTTGCTAATATATATAAGAGCCCACATTTGATGACACCGCCACCACAGTCGCCAGACTTTAATGTTATCGAAAATTTATGGTAAATTTTAGAAATTAACAAAGTATCTAACAAAACACATTTAAAGAGCGCTAATGACAGAGTGGTCGAATATTTCGACGAGAGATACCCAAATCTTAATGCAAAATCGCCCTTAATCTGTTGTAGATAATAAAGGCTATGACACCCAATATTAAATCGTTTAATTAACAGTTTAATTTTCAAGATTTCGAAAGCCATACGTGCCTGCATAAGATAAGTTGTGACGAGCAGTTTTTTGTGTTTTTAGTTTTAATATATTAAAAGGTAAGTTTTTGCAATAAATTATTTTTGTTTGTTAGATTATAACACTTTTTTTTAAATAAAAACCAATTTCTTTTTATGGAGCTTTGAAAAAAAATGCACTGCATAAAATAAGCTGTGAACCACTGTATATATTTTATATTTTATTTTTATTTAAAAACTGTATTTAGTCAAACTAAATATAAACAACATCAATCGCATATAACTCGTTCAATATAAAATTGTATATGAAAAACTTCAATTGCTTTTAACTCGGTAAATATCAAGATAATGGAGAAAATAGCGATAATTTGTAATCACTTAAATTTTTATAACAAAAATTAATTTTTAGTTGTACTTAATACTTAAAACTTCAAACGCTTTTAGCTTGATAAATACTAACTGCCGTATTTATAAAAAATAAAGTATGCTTGAAGTGTGCTTTAAGACAAAATTTTCATAAAAAATTTTCTTAAAGTACACTTTAAGTCTACTTTAATTTTTTATAAATACGGCAGTAAAGGTACGGTCACATTGAGCACATAACCATTGTTGTTTTAGCACAAATTTGTGTGAAGTTGTTTACTCTTACAAGAGTTTTGCTAGATCAAACAGCATCAAATAAAATAAAACTAAATATTTGTTGTATCTTGTCCTAAAAAAATGAAGTTTTTTTTAATAAATAAACGATTTCTTTTTCGGGAAATATTTGACAAGTGTGACCGTAACTTAAGATATGTAATTGAGAAAATAGCGATAATCTGTGATCACTTATATTATTTTTGAAAAATCAAGAGGTTCTCTTGTTAACATTGGCTACCAAGGTCTTCTATAGGAAAACAAGCACATAACCATTGTTGTTTTAGCACAAATTTGTGTGAAGTTGTTTACTCTTACAAGAGTTTTGCTAGATCAAACAGCATCAAATAAAATAAAACTAAATATTTGTTGTATCTTGTCCTAAAAAAATGAAGTTTTTTTTTAATAAATAAACGATTTCTTTTTCGGGAAATATTTGACAAGTGTGACCGTAACTTAAGATATGTAATTGAGAAAATAGCGATAATCTGTGATCACTTATATTATTTTTGAAAAATCAAGAGGTTCTCTTGTTAACATTGGCTACCAAGGTCTTCTATAGGAAAACAAGCACATAACCATTGTTGTTTTAGCACAAATTTGTTTGAAGTTGTTTACTATTACAAGAGTTTTGCTAGATCAAACAGCATCAAATAAAATAAAACTAAATATTTGTTTTATCTTGTCCTAAAAAAATGAAGTTTTTTTTTAATAAATAAACGATTTCTTTTTCGGGAAATATTTGTCAAGTGTGACCGTAACTTAAGATATGTAATTGAGAAAATAGCGATAATCTGTGATCACTTATATTATTTTTGAAAAATCAAGAGGTTCTCTTGTTAACATTGGCTACCAAGGTCTTCTATAGGAAAACAAGCACATAACCATTGTTGTTTTAGCACAAATTTGTGTGAAGTTGTTTACTCTTACAAGAGTTTTGCTAGATCAAACAGCATCAAATAAAATAAAACTAAATATTTGTTGTATCTTGTCCTAAAAAAATGAAGTTTTTTTTTAATAAATAAACGATTTCTTTTTCGGGAAATATTTGACAAGTGTGACCGTAACTTAAGATATGTAATTGAGAAAATAGCGATAATCTGTGATCACTTATATTATTTTTGAAAAATCAAGAGGTTCTCTTGTTAACATTGGCTACCAAGGTCTTCTATAGGAAAACAAGCACATAACCATTGTTGTTTTAGCACAAATTTGTTTGAAGTTGTTTACTATTACAAGAGTTTTGCTAGATCAAACAGCATCAAATAAAATAAAACTAAATATTTGTTTTATCTTGTCCTAAAAAAATGAAGTTTTTTTTTAATAAATAAACGATTTCTTTTTCGGGAAATATTTGTCAAGTGTGACCGTAACTTAAGATATGTAATTGAGAAAATAGCGATAATCTGTGATCACTTATATTATTTTTGAAAAATCAAGAGGTTCTCTTGTTAACATTGGCTACCAAGGTCTTCTATAGGAAAACAAGCACATAACCATTGTTGTTTTAGCACAAATTTGTTTGAAGTTGTTTACTATTACAAGAGTTTTGCTAGATCAAACAGCATCAAATAAAATAAAACTAAATATTTGTTTTATCTTGTCCTAAAAAAATGAAGTTTTTTTTTAATAAATAAACGATTTCTTTTTCGGGAAATATTTGTCAAGTGTGACCGTAACTTAAGATATGTAATTGAGAAAATAGCGATAATCTGTGATCACTTATATTATTTTTGAAAAATCAAGAGGTTCTCTTGTTAACATTGGCTACCAAGGTCTTCTATAGGAAAACAAGAGCTAGCTAGCAAGATTATGTGTACTATAATAATTCTGCAAGTATTTGGACCTACCTTAAAGAATACATGGTTAGACTAATAATTTTATCGTTTGACTGCTTAGCAGGAAAATGTGATAAATCTGCTATATCATTTTAAAATTAAATTAAAATCCTCAATATGTTTTTTTAACTAGGTAGTGCAAGAATTACAGACAGCTGTTGATTGCACGACAAAAAAAAATATTCCTCAAAACAAAGTAACTCCATAAATTATAAACCCACTTTAATTGTACCTATACATGCTAAACCGTAAATATTTTATGGTAATACTCTGTAGAAACAAATTACATTGAAACAGTTTAAACAAAAATTCCCTGAATCAACAAGAAATTATAAATCAATAAATGTTTATGACTTCTGTTGGTCGTCAGTTCTTATCAGCATAATTAACAATTAATAAAACAAACTCGAGGTGAGCTGACTCCACATATCCACTCACTCTACTACTAATTTCTTAAGATGACAAAAAATTAATAATAAAAAAAAAATGTTTCAAGAAACAAAAATAAAAAAATAAAAAGAAAACGAAAACGAGCAGTTAACAAATGAATTTGATGAGGGATAAAACTGAAGATCAATGTGCAACGATAAGCTGCAGAAATCAAACTAATCGAAACTAAATGCAGACAAAAAAACCCACAAAATGTTTGAATAAACCCAATGGAAAACATTAGAAGAGAAAAAAAATGTAAAACAACAATAAATATTGATCACATAACACATCGTTAACATGATGGACCCATCATTATCCGTCTACTACATCTTTAAATGTGCAGATGTGGCAGGCGATTGTCTTAATTTTCAACATCAATGTAGATTGCTGTACGAGTGAGTATGTAGTTGCTATTGTTGTTGTTGTTGTGATCTCACTTCCTAAAATGGTCAATTCCAAAACCACAACTCAACGTATTCGTCGTACATATCGAAATGACCAAACGTTTCATATTTAACTACTCGTACGTTTCGATCTCAGTCAAATGATTATTTTATTTGTTCTATAGAAGACAAATATTTCTTTTCATTTTTTTTTTATTCTAAAACAAAATTAAAAAGTTTAAGTTAAAAACGTCTTTAATACATACATATGTAAGTATGTACCCTGCAAACATTTTTAATCGCCTTATGATCGCCCGCAAATCGCCGTTGAGTTGTGTATAGTCGCGGCGATTGATCGCGTGCGATCATTAAACTATGGTCAGGCGATTCGCCAAAACGATTGCATGTGTGCCTGTCGCGATTCGCCAGCGAATCAACATTCGCAAATCGCTGGTGAATTATTATTCGCGAATCGCTGACGAATTATCATTCGCGAATCGCTGGTGATAGTAGCGATTCGTAAGGATCGCGTAATCATCGCCAAAAAAACCATCGCCAGAAAATCTCAAAAATGTTTGCAGGGTTGTATTTAGCTTGAATGTACATATGTATGTGTTTCATTGGATATGTGTTGGTGTATCTGTGTGTTTGTTATATTTGTATGTATGTATAAGATGTTTGATTATCGCTGGACAACCATCTTAATTGTTTCTTGTCATTCACAGTCGTGTTATATGGAACTTTTTGTTGATGTTGTAGAGCTGTTTTTATGTTTATTGGTTGGGGTGCGGAAAATGATTTCTTTTCTTTGCTAGAGAAAAATTAAAATTTCAATTAAAATAAAAACATGATTGCTTAAGGAATATCCTCAATACTCGAAGCCCTAAGCTGCTTAGGGATAGGTCAACGAATGACAAACTAAAATTGGGGAACATGCTCTAGGTCAGGTCCATAAATTTCAGTTTAGGTTTAGGCACAACAATGTAGGTTGTAATAAATGGCACTCTAACAAGGGGTTGTTAAACCGCTACTCTTGTGATAACTTGTATTTAATAGAAACACGTTCAGGGGCTTAGTGTGATTGGAAAAAATGTAGTTGAAGTCCTTAAAATACGGATCACTTGGTGCTGCTTATAAATTCAGAATCTCTTCACATGATAAGTAATCTCATGGAATTATTTTTAAATCGTATTACTATCATGTGTTAAAGATAATGTCATGGTCGTCAATTCGCAGAAGACCGTACTGATACTTTTTATGATATCACTTTGGAATTCCGGAGAGAAACCAAATAGCTTGGTGTAGGGAAAATATGGTGATGTACACTTGATATACACAGTGATCATTAAACATAAATATATTTGTCCATTTACTTTATAGAAAGCTCAGAGACTACCTTGCCTCGTGATAGCTGATCCTCGCATCCTACTTCTACTTGATATTTTTATCAGAAATACTTCTGCCACGAAATATGACTATGTGTATAGCAATCTGCGGGCAGAAATTGGATGATAAGGTACTCACACAGACTCAGCTGCCAACTGATTATTTAAATAGAGAATGTTCTTTGATGATGTTGACCTTCGGATATCAATCAGACTGCTAAATATTTACATAACAGACATTCGTTGATCTTGATCTTCGGGTATCTCTCAATATCAGCATCGTTTCAAAAATCAAATACACTAATGGTCCATTGGTTCAGGAACTTTCTTTGATGCACCGTTTTCCAAGCGGATATCAAAGCATATAGAATCTTTGGCCATTGATGGATGACCTTGCGGCAACCAAGTTCCAACATGTTGAAGACGAAATGTCTACTGGATTGTACAATTCCCTAATCCACTTTAAACATCTCCATGTCAAATTTGGATTTCGACTTTCGAACAAATTAACTCCATGTCAAATTACTCTGGATAAGATATCGATTAATGGCACTTAGGTGGTCAAGGATTGCAATTTGCAATTTGTCCTAATATTTGGCTCGACAAAGGTTCAAAACACTAGGGAGTCGAACATACTTTTTAAGGACTCCCTTAAAATTACTTGTTATTTGTTATATTTACTTGTTCACCAACCCAATATTTTATACAACTGAATACAAACAAACATAAATATGAGATGACAACTGCTGGTTTTTACAGCTTCTGTTTGTTGGTTGGTCGGTCGTTTGATTCGTTGCACGAGTGCAATTGTATTTGGTTTCTCTCTATTATGGAAATTTGTGTTTCAATAATATTAATCGAATGGTTAAATAAATTGACAACGTAACTACGAATATTGCTACGTTTCGTAAATATGTTTAAATACAGAGATTTGAACGACTACAAATATATTACTTGAGGGAGGACAAACAAACAAAAGTTTTTAAATTTGTTTAAGTAATATTTTTATATAAATGAAAGGAAACTTCTACGATATTTGGCAATAAGAATGAGAACAAAAAGAGGATTTTAAAGATAACTGATTCTGAGGATTTTAAAGATACCTTCGCAGTGCAAAATATTGTTTATTTCATTAGGCGGGTCGAAGTCGAAGAATTTAGAGGTAATTCTGTCTTTAAAAAAGGTAAAAGTGCCAGTTTTATTTTTAATTAATTGTGACTTTATTTCAAGTTTATCCAATAAAATAAATGCTACATTAAACAATTAACAATTTCACATTTTTTCAATGTGCGTTTCAGACCAACCTCGTTAGCAAATAAATATTAAAATATTTATACATATTTGTAACTATGTGTATTTACAATCATGTTCAATTAAATTCTCTCTACATTCATAATACACATTTGTACATATGTATGGATTTGTGTAATGGGGGTTTCAACAAGAACTTTGTTTTACTATATATGTATATGAATATTGAAATAACAAAAAAAGTTTTGAAATTTTACTTATTAACATATCAGTAGCTTTGCAAATTGTTACAAATGAATTCAATTTCGTTGTAGATTACCTGAACTCATTTCAAAACAACCCGCTGGTTGTTCTGGATATGTCAGTTTCCATTTGTCCGGATATATCAACAAGCTAAATTTCCGCATTTGGCTTTTGAAAATCCAAGAGCAATTGTTGTGTCACTATAAGGTGCTAATTTTGTATTGTTTTACAAAACACAGTTTTTGTTGAAACTCCCTGTATATATGAATTTATATACTTGATATTGTATGTATGATTGTGTATGAGTGTAATTGTATTTGTTTGTAATTTAATTGTTAAACACTACATAAATGTCATGTTTTACGAAATTTATGTTAATTTACAATCTCTATGGTATTATAGGTAGTATTAGACTGTTTTGCGCACATGCAAATAAAATACATTTTCATGTATATATACACTGAGAAAATAGATGCGTTGTGAGTGCCGAATTTATTACCATTCAAATTTAATGCTGTTACATCAACCAAAAGTCAGTATGTAGCCAGAACTAAGAAAATCGGGCATGAAGATCAATTCGGTTGTCACAACGAAACTATTTGCTCTGTGTATAAATACGTATATTTTGTATGTCGAAATAAGAGTCGTTTAAATTTACAGGCCAGAATTTATGTAAAATTGCCATGTTTATTTTTTTTCACGTTTAATTTATGTCTTTTGTTCTTGATGTCACCTGAACAGAAAATCAATTTAACTGACATCCTTTTGATATTTATTTATTTATTTATTTTAAAGATACATAGATACATACATGCATACATACATACATAGTTTGATACAATAATTTAATTTCAATTGTATGTATTATATTTATATACTCGTATGTACATGTGTAGAGTTCTTAGGCATAAATTTGCAATTATAAATTTACATAATTATGTATAACAGAAATAAGGGAAAACAATTAAAAATTGAGTAAACATTCGTAAATTGCAAATACTACAGATTTCCAGATTTCCAGATCCATTTAATAGTTTCCGAATTCAAAGCAGTAATCGTTCTAAAGAAAACATGAAATATAATGGGATTTTTGTTTATTATGGCACAATTTTTATGAATTTGTTCATATGTAAATAATCGATCATGGTGGCTATGAGTGTCGATCACTGCTTCAAACATTTTAAATACTAAACAGTTCATTCTTGGGTATCATTGTAATTTGTTTTTCCAAGTTTTCTAAGAATTTTCAAAGTACATTCGTTTGAGGAACTGAAGAGTGCAAGATAGTTTAATTGTACACAATCGTGCCATTTTCTTCTCTTTAATCAGATAAAGTATTTTGTAGTTCCATAATGTCAAAATCATAGAAAAATAGAAAAAGCTTTTCGGTAAATGTTTCTCCATTAACTGGAAATTAAACACTATTTATGCTATCGATTCTAAGTTCAGGGCGGAGTGTCCTTTAACCACCCTTTAACCAACTTCTTCAACACATACCTATTTAAACCCTTTTGAACAGCAGTGATGATAGTACCAACAGAATTGTTTTGAATTATTAGATAATATGTTGTAAAATAAAACTCATTTTTGTAGGATAATAAAGCTTTATCATCCGCAACTTTTCGTTTAAGTTAATATAATGACAAATTGTAGAAGTTCCGGAAAGAAAATAAAACATGGATTGAAACTTAATCAGCCCAATCATGAATAAAAATTCTGCGGGAGTTGTTTCCCTTTTCCCATTTCTCCTATTAAAATTCAATGTTAAAAAATTAAAAAGGGAAAAAACTACATCGGATTTTTTTTTTCATGATTGGGTAGAATGACTAGGAACGGTTACACGGTTTTCATTTACAACGAAATTATTAGTTATTTAGATCGTCGTTTTAACATACACACACAATTTTTATGTGATAAATATCAGAATTACCTAAAGAAGCAATATTTGAAATCTCAAACTATCCAGGAGTGCCAAAAGAAGATAAGAAACTTTAGAATTAACGAACTATTTTAAGGAGATTACAAAACTTTCACACTGATCATACTTAATCTAGGATTATCTGGGAATTCCTAACCATATTCCTCAATTCCTAATAAAAACAGACTCACTTTCTTTGACGGAATAAACTAGAAGATAGTTGCTCGGAATTTGATCCATCATTATCATTCGAATGATATATTATTAATCAAAAACAATCCTGGAGTGCGAAAATAGGTTGAACTAACATCGTCAGCTTTTAATAAAAACAGACTATTCTGACATGCCTAACAAACATTAAGCATATTAAAGGCATATAAATAACCAAAAGAAGAAAAGTTAAAAAACAAGTAAGAAAGTATAGTGGGTCAAGCCCGACCATAAAATACCCTACGGATAATTTGCAAGAACAGTTTTTCATAAATTTTGGCGCTTTATGCGAGCAATGACCAATTATGAACCGATCATCCAAAAATTTAGTGGCATATAAATATTTTGTGTGTTAAATTCTATAACGAGGCTATTAAGGGTGTTAACGTGAAATTTGGAGGGGCTTATATGGGAGCTTTGATTAATTATGGATCGACCGTTGCAAAATGTTGGTAAAGTGGTAGAGCATAAATATTGGGAAAATGTTACAAAAGCATTACGATAGATCTGAAACATTCCATGTACAGTGAAATAATTATGCGTTCCTTTTTTTTACTTCGATATTTTTGAGAAACTGGTTTAAATTCGAAGTAAATGTATTTCAATATTCTATATCTTTAATCCCTCTTTTCATCCTGGATAAACACATTCTTCATGTTTTATTTCCAATATACAAGATATTCTTTACAAAACAAAAGTTGTTATGATTATTTCATAAATGCAATGACGTTCACGCTCACCTGGCATAATGGTTTCAAAAGTTCCATCAAAGGATTCTTATCATCCCTGTTAACTAAAATTGTAATTATTCAATTTAAGAAACAAAAAAATAAAAAACACACAAACTTGGAAATCAAGCAGCTCCCCAGCACAACACATGCATACATGTTGCTCAAACTGATGTTATAATGTCTGTCGTTTCAAATGATAAATAAAGTAAAAACATAAAAAAAAAGCAAAAGATTTCAGTTAACGATTTCATAATTCAATTACTAGATAAACAGCAGCAGATTTATGGAGACAAAATTAAAAAATACGAGAAGAGAAATTAATTATGCATCAATGAATGTGTTGTTTGGCCAACACAGAAGTCGGTCGGTCGGTCGGTCGGTCTTCTTTTTAGTTATTTCTTTATGTCAGTTTTTGTTTGTTGTGCTCTCTTTTTGTGTTTTGCCAATTGTATTGTGTCATATTGTATGTAGCTGTCAGAAACAGTAAACAACAATTGAGAACGAGCAAGCGAGAGCAGCCATATGAAAACATTAATAAAAAAGAAACGAAGAAGGAAACTAGAATAGTAGTCTGCTACAAAGAGATTGGAAAATGATATTTACTAGATAGGCAAAAAATGGGACATACAGCAGGACAATAAACAGAAAAGGAAGTTAAATATAATTGCTGTGTTTCGTAAAAGGGGGAAAGTACTATAGATACTGCTAGAGTAATACAACTCTTTATATGCTTGAGTGCTATTTGAAGTGGTTATAATCGTTTTATCTTTTTTAAAAGCCGATTATCTGTTTACAGGTCACAACAGACGATAATTTTCTGGTGATTCTAAAATAAAACATACTACGTATACATTGCTTAACGTTTCCTTTACTTCAAAAAATACTTTTTTATTTTGTATTCATGGATTTATGTACAGATCTTGGTCACTAATTCGAAGTAAACCGATGCCTTACCGTCTCAAAAGAGGCATTCACTTTAAAGAAGACTTTTGGATGACCAAAATATCTTTCCATTGAGCGATTTCTGCACATGTTGAGAATATGCTGGAATGGCTGGGAAATATTTGGACCAAACAAGAATATTTAAAGATGGATCTCGGACCCTGAATATAATTTTGCTTTAAATTAAAGGAAAGTTTGTTAGGTAAAAGGCAACCTATTTCATATAGGAAGAAACTGTGTTTAAGAAGAATATCTTTATTATTGGATTTCGCTCTGATCATAATAACATAACATTTATAGATGACTAGTGAAACTAATTCATAATTTAGTTACTTACGTAAAGAGAAAGATGAAATTATAAGTATTTTTCTTGCATTCGAGCGCAGTGTGGCCAGAAAACTAATTTCAAAATATGCTAAAACCTAAAAAACTAAGTGATAAAATGTTCTACAGAAGAAAATATATGTGCTAAATTTTTTCAATGTAACAATACAATTTTTATTTTAAATGTTGCAAATATAAATTATATTTTTTTTTAATTTTGTTCATAACAATTGTTGACTTGTTTTAATAGATTACATTTCATATATTAATTCAAAAATTTCCGTGTTCATTTACTTAAGCTATGTATAGACGATCGTCAGATATTACAACGTTGTCCGAAAAATGTTCAGAAAATGTCTAACAACCGTGTGAACTTAAAATTTTTGTCTTCCAACGTTGTAAGAAAAAACATTTTCAGTACATTGGAAGGCAAAAATATTGTCAGAAATCTAAAAATCGTGTAAACACACAATTTGTCATTGTCATTGTTTTAAGACAATTTTCAAACACTTTTCATTGTCATATGTATGTGCAAAGTTTTTGCTTCTGCCAATGGCAGCATTGTCATAGAAATTATTTCTAAATGCAACTCTGTATATATGTACATAAATAAACAAACAAGTGTGCTTTAATAACACTTTGGAAAAACAATTTCGATTGACAGATAAATTCATTGTGTGCCAATGAAATTGTTAGTTTTCTTTCAGTCGTCTAAACTGACAATTTACCTTTTGCTAACAATTTTTCAATGTCAGTACATTGCTAGCATATTGCTAGATCTGCCAACGTTGTTATATCTGACGATCGTCTATACATGGCTTTCCCACACCGAAAGAAATTTAGTTGAATATTAATAAAAGTTATTTTTATACCCTTCACCTTCATGAGAAGGGTAATATAAGTTTGTCATTCCGTTTGTAATTTCCACAATATAATTTTCCGACCCTATAAAGCATATATATTCTGGATCCTTATAGATAGCGGAGTCGATTAAGCCATGTCCGTCTGGCTGTCTGTCTGGATGTTGAAATCAGTTTTCTGAAGTCCGCAGATATCTTCGAGATCCAAATCTTCAACAATCGAGAAGTTTGCTATTTAAAATCAGCAAAATTTGATATTTTTTGTCCATTTTATTGCAATATGTATTTTGAAATATATTGCAGATAATGCCATGAAATTTTGTATACGTTGTTTTTATGATAATAGAAGAAAGTGTGCGGCAAATAGTATGAATCGGTCCATGATTTCTCATAGCCCCCATACAAAATATTGCTCAATTATACATAAATGCCTATAAAATTGGAATATCAAGACAAAATTCAGCAAAAATAAGTTTTATGCATATTATCCATATTTTTAATACCTTTTATTTAATGTATTACAAATTATCATACACCCAGTAGTTCCCGAGATATAGGCCTATATATTTTCAGCTTTACGGGCCCGCCCCCTTCGAATAAATTATGTTGGTCGTAAAATTGTCTTTCAAACAATATATCAAATAATAATTAAATTTGCACTAAGACTGAATAGAAAACACAGAATAAGGATATTCTAGTCCTATAACCAGTGTAGTTTTTGTTTTTCTTATTATGTTTAGGTGGAGCGTATTTAAGATTCGGCACAGCCGAATATAGCACTCTTACTTGTTTATTTCTCCAAAAGTATTTTTTGGAGTAAAATAGTAAAAAAATTTTCGAGAAAAAAATTGTTTTTTATCAAAAGCATGCTTTTTAGCATAATTTTTAAAAATTTCAATGCATTTTCGAGAAACAAATGCTAAATCTAGCACTGAAAGTGCTAAAATGGCAACACTGTTCGAGCGTGTCGACTGGTTGTTGTTGTAACAGTAGTAATTGCTGAGTTGAGAGCCTTTGGCCGAGGGATCTTGGGTCATTCCGGTGCGTAGAACCGGCTGTCGTGGGAATGTAAACTGGTTAATGATGGCTGGTTGATATTATTTGAATTATTGTGGTGCCAAGATGCTAACTTTGAACTGCATTTCCGCCCCTTTGAGATAATGAGAGATATTGACGGCCTATGTCCTTAGCTCAGATTGTTAATATAGTCAAGAGCAACTTGAGCACTTGGCGAAGATCACAGGTCTGAGTGTAAATTTATGTAAATATCATGATCAACAACACGGAGACTGCTAATGTTTGCTCATTCACATCTAAGGAGTCGTGATCATTTCGGCATGACGAAGTTGGTAAACAAAATACACAAATAGTGCCGTAAATTTTCGTTATTCGAGTATCAGCGACAAATGGAAATTGTTTAAGGCAGCCAGCAGATGAACCCATCATCTAGCTTAAAATCAGATTGTATTCAACCTGAGAGTGAAATGACAAAATTTTACTTGTGCAAATTGATAAACTCTTACGAGTGAGGATAATTCATTTATTGGGTTCGATGACACCAAATGAGAAAATTTACGATATAGCCTTAAGCTTTCTTAAAACCGTAAATTGACTCAAAAATTAGATTCTAGTCACAAAGTTGAAGAATAAGCAACTTTGCAACACTTATTAAGCGGCAGAATAAGGGACTTGGTGCGAAGGATTGGACGATTAAACGAGGATGCACCAGAGACAAGACAGAACGCAAAGATCTCTAGATCGTATTTTGGTTTTAGTCGTATAAACAAATACGTGTGGTAATATTTAACATGTAACTGAACAATCCATTCATTCAACGGACAGCATTTCATCTCAATCAACGCTCTTATCTAACAGGCATTTTAAAATGAGGAATATTTTTCCAAAATATAAAAACTGTTCACTTCCCCTTAACTTGTTAAACCCGTCCTCCATTCATTAAGATAAATTTATTTATTTAGAAATTATTTGGAATTATTGTAGATTTTCGTCTTAATCTGGACAACAAAATTCTTGAAATATTTAAATCAACACAATTTTATTTTATTTTTTTTTTCATTTTAATTATTTAAGCCACAATCTTTGACAATTTCTGTGGCTCTTTTTTTTTGGATAACTATTGGGTCGCTTTACTCGCTTTTTCTCTATTGGTTTGTTAGCTGTTGTGAATTGGTGTTGTTGTACTTGTTGTAGTAGTTGTTGTTGTAGTTCCTTTTTGCATTCATTCCATGAATAATTCACAATCAGACAAGCGCTAAAACATTTCATTATTGTGCTACACAATCAGAATATTTAATGATTTAATCAGCGCAACAGCCATCACATTTGCAGCATCGTAACGTTGCAACAAAAAAAAAACGAATAAAAATTAAAACCAAAAAACAAAGAATTAACAAAAACAAAACAAAATACTAAGAGCCAGAAAAGGCAACCCAACCAGCCAGCCAGCCTTCCAGTCAGTCAGTCTAACTGTGGCCCTCTGTTTGTTTCCTTACATTTGTTCAAATGTTGCAAGCAACAAATCCCAGCATGTATGATTGTATGTCTGTCTGTCCGTTTGTATGATGTTCGTGTATGTTTTTTTTTCTTCTGTGTATTCCTATATGGCAGTGACAAAGAAAAAGTCAACAAAAAGAGCTAAAAAAAAAGTACTCAAATGCTGAAGAAAATGCAGTCAGTTGAGTCAGGCCAGGGCATGAGCAATTCGAACACAAGTATCACCACAACAACTATGTACGTATAGTTTTGTTTGACTACGATCATAGCAGTGATAACTACAAGGTTCACAGATTTTTTAATTTAGCAAAAAAAAAAAAAACTCGAAAAATAAAAAATAAATACAACAACAAAAATATAAAAGTACAAGTAAAAAAGAAGAACATCATGTATCCAAAAACTAAAGTAATGGCGCGCGACTCATGTTTACACACAACAGCAAAAAAGTCTCGTAATAAAAACAGCAAAAACATAAAAAGAAAATTATGCTAAAATCAATAGCCAACAACGACTTGGATGCACTTGTTGTTTGACAACACATTCCTATAGAGATGACTTAGTAATGAACTATCACTTAGAGCCAGTTTTTAGGATGTAGTTCAATCATGTTTATTGTTTTAACTTAGTTTAAACTTCAAATTAAGTTTTTAGAATGTAGTTTACTTTGTTTTAATTGGCGTTTAACCCTTCAGGAATGGGCGTTTAAACTCGATTCATATATGTCAAAACATATCAGCTGTTTAAAAGTACTATAAAATAAAAGAGCTGATTGTTTTAAGTGTTGCCTTATAACATGAAATAAATTATAATAAAATGGATTTTTCCTCAGATGATGAGGATTATAGTGATTCGGAAATAGAACTATAGAACTATAGAACTATATTAAGAAAACCCCGGACATTAAGAGCCCGTCCAAACCATTTTCATTTATATGATGATGGCGAATTTTATCAGCGATTCCGTCTGTCCAAGCTATCAGCGTATAGAATTTTGGAACTTATTGGTCCACACATTAAAAAACCAACGAGTTGGTAAATATTTGTTAATTAAATTAATACTTTAATTTAAAAATACTTTTTAAAGAACAATGCTTTGCCAGAAGAACAAATGTTATTAATTTTGATTTTACAATGTTTTTTTCTTTTATTTGTTTATGTTTTAGAGAAATTTTATAATGCTACCACATTTATATAAGAAATTTTTAACGATGCCATATCTTTTTATGTGTAAAATATGGTAACATCAAATAATTTGACGTTTCTTAAACTACCACTGAAAAACGACTAGGTGGATTAAAAAAAGTTTGAATATTATTAAAGTTCAACTAAACCACTAACAAACCAAGTTTAATCCTTATCCTAAAAACTGGCTCTTAGGATCTTAAATATTGTAAAAGTTCAATTGAATGGTTATTAATATTGCAATATGTCCCCGTTTACACAGTCGAAAGTTTGGAAGAAAAACATTTAACTTGGTAGAAAATTACGGGTGGTGAAGAGAGAATCAATTTTGTGTTCGGTACTCGGTGAACATGCTTTGTTGACATTTTCTTTGCTGGCATTTACTACAAATTATTACACAGCACGAATAAGAGAAATGTGAAAAAAGCAAATAATAATGAAATGTGTCTGACAATATTGTTCGACAGTGTGACCGCTGAATGAAAAAACAAAAGAGAATTTCAGATGTTTTTCTTCTAAATGTTCGACTGTGTAAACTGGGGACTTAGAATGAAATATCTATAAAACAGTTATAAAATCATGTTACCAAACTCAGTTACTTTCACGTTTGTGAAATTGGCTTACCGAATTGAAGTTCACATCTCTCTTATTTTTTCGTTACAAGGAGCCAATTTTGTTTCCATTCCTAAGACTGACATTGAACCAAGTGATTTGGAAATGCCGATATATCGATATAATATCGATATATGCTAAAAAATCATCTTCACTTAACATTTTATATTTGTGTATATAAAAAAAAACAGATAAAAACCTAATGGTTTGGATATTTCACACAAATACTAATTTTCGGAATTAATAAATTCCAGGATTGTCAAATCGGGATTTCGGTATTGGCATCCCTACCCTACACCCCTAAGTTTATGCAATATCGTTCCTTCTTTAAAAAGTTACGGGGTTTTCAATAAGAACTTTTTTCCAACAGGGGCATATTGGAAAAATATGAATGTTTGGACATTTTATTTTTTGACTTGTCAGTAGAAGAAACTTTAAAAATTTTTACAATGGATTTAATTTCGATCAAAAATTCACTATGGTCAGCACATTTCGTAAAATCCATGATATTCGATATTTGGTAGATAAGATTGTCGCATTTTGGGTTTCTGAAATCAAAAAGCAATTGTTAAGAAGCCTATGCTATCCAAGCTTATCTAAAATTCGGCAGATGGCCTGTTATTGATGATGTGGATTATTACTGATATGTGATTTTAATAGAACGCTGTCACATAAGCGGCCTTCTTCATTCGGCGAATTTCACTTTTATAAAGATGATTATACAAAGCCATGACTAACTGATGGTCTATGGAATGAAAGCTACTATAGATTATTATGCTTTAAATTATAACAAAATAATGATGCACTGTAATTGTTTTATTTTATCAATTACGAGTACTTCGGTAGGACTACATTGGCAAAACTTTAATCATTTCAAGACAGATTACTCTGTTCTAAAAACGTTGTTGGCACTGAAAAAGAAATTAGAATCTTTAAAAGAAGCACAACTCCTTCTAAAGTAAGCAGTAAAGTAAGATCAACATTTACGCAGCGATAGACTACATGAACAAAAAATCGAAACTTATTTCCTCATACGTCTATAGGTTGTTTCTATTGTAGAATTTTCAAAGAATTCAACATTTAATCATGTGGAATGTAGGGCATTTAAGAAACAAAATAAGTAAACACACATTCACATACATAGAGAAACACATTTAACAAACAAACACGAAATAAAACAATATTTCTTGGAGACATTTTTGATCCTTAACATTTGGAAAACAGTGAAGACAATTCACATAGCAGCAGCACAGACAGAAAGAAAATATTTAACTAGAACTTCTTTAATTACTTCAAATTACTTTTCTAAATTTGTTTCTTCAATTAAACGATGTTGCAAAACATTCTAGTTAATTTGTTTAATACAACGTTATTTTGAATTGAACAAAACCCAATATTTAATGACGGATTTGGAAATGTTTTAACAATTTTATAATATTATCATATTAACTCAAAATTCTTATTATGTAAAAGTTCGTAACCATTTTTGCCGCTCTCAAAACTTTTGAAATTCCTTTAAAGTGAAACTTTCTCAAAAGAATAATTACCAAAATAAATGAAACAATATTCCCTTATTTAAATGCTACACACTGTACGAAAATCTCCTGTTTAGTTTTGTTTTTATTTATTCAGTATTGGTTTTCCACTCTTACTTCTGGCAATTCCACTTCCACTACTTTTAGTTTGTTTTAGTTCTACCTTTTTACATACGAGAATACTCGTACTCGTATACGAGCAGTTCGAGTACAATATGTGTCTGATTCTTCTAATTAAATAATTCGCAGAAATTCGAATTAATTGCATGAAGATACCAGTGTTTAAAGTTGAAAGCAAAACACAACACAACACAGCAGAAAACTAAAAACCCAAGGATGTCTTGCCACAAAACACAAACTTTTATCCCAACCACGATAATATTCCATGGATGCACTTGCCAAGCAAGCAAACAAACTGCCAGTCAGCCAGCCAGCCATTTACTAAAGTCAGCTAAAGATGAGGAGTAGAAGAAATAATAAAACAAAAACAAAACAAAAAACTAAATCCGAATCGAAATCCAAATAAACATTGTTGCGTGCTCATGTTTTTGTTGAAAGATTGTGCGAGTATTTACGATGCAACGACATGGAAAATGTTGTTGTTACACAACATTTTGTATCTGTTGGTTGTTGTCTTAAATAATAAAAGGTAGATGGAACATTAGACTTTGTCGTGGTTACCTTAATATGGAATATCCTTGCTGCATTTGAGGCCATATTGAGTTTTTTTTTTGCACCAAAAAAAGGATAATACAATTTATACAAATAAATTTATTATTACTGATAGTCAATGTTTAGAACAATTATTATTTTAAAGTGAAATAATTAAGTTGTAAAACATCTCTTATTTTACTTGAGTTTTTTACAATAGTTGATACGAATACTCGTATTTAGTTTGGCAAATCTCTAAAATTGTAACCGAATTGAGAAATGTTTAAAAATATTATTTGATCATGTGTGCCTTTGGCAAGCTTTGGCTGGTTTCGGTCGACTAAATCGTTGTATTCATATTAGTTGTGAAAATCGGGATTTTTGAGATTCAAACATCTTTTTCATTATTTTTATTTTTAGTAATGCTGAAGACTTTTCAAAACTTTTTAAAGATGTGGGTATACAAAACTACATATGTATTGTTTATACTGAATGTTCGGCAATGAGAGATAAGATATTCAGGCAGTTTAATCTTGTAACGTGGCTTAATGCACTATAGGAATTTTAAATACATTAATCCACGTACATATCATATGTACTATGTAAGTATATAAACATAAAATATAATTACATAAATATGTATATAATTATGATAATAATTCTATGTACATAACTTCAATAATAATTGAAAGTGGCTGATAAAGCTCAGGCGTTATTGGTCGTTGACAGCATTGTCAACTTGGTGCGTTTCGCACCATTTTTGGTGCGAAAAATTCGGTGCGTTTTTTATTTTTCCGTAAATGTGATGAAATCTTTATTTTTACTAATTTTTAATAGCGGTTTTTTAATAACTCATTTTCATGAATATTTTTACTATTAATCGTTGATCTCTTTTTAAAAAGTTAAAAAATAAGAAATTAATTTCATATTTATCTAGTACAAAGGAATACAAACAAATTTGTTTAGTTTATTGTTTATTTTTGTTAAGGATTATTTTTTTTCTAAAAATACTGATCAGTTGAAGACTATTTTATTGTTATATATGTCCCGGTTTACATTATGAAATTTTTGTCGCTGCGATTCTTGTCGTATCTTGTTTAAAATTGTATTTGCATCTACATTGTGAGATTTTTGTATACATGTATACATGTTTTTATATATTTTTTGACAATTCCTTTTCAAAATAAACAAAAAAATTTCTTGATAATTTTAGTTAGGCTCGAGTTCATTAAATTTAATTTTCATTAAATTATTTTTACTGAAGTTAGGAAAAAACTGAAGAAAAAAGGAAAAAACAACTATGAATAGAAATTAATAAAAAATTATAATTACAGCAAAAACTTCGAACTACCAGAACTAACACTGGTTAAAGGATTGATGTTTGTCTGTTGGCTGACCGGCACCGCAGTGGTGCATGTGGTAGAACGCAAAGAATTCTGATGAGAGAAAGTGGGATTTCTCGAAACATATGTAAATTCAACAACCCAGGTTCGATCCCCAGTCAAGAAAAATTATCAAAATTTTTAATAATAAATTTTTCAAGTTGTAATTCCTAACTTCAGTAAAAATAATTTAATGAAAATTAAATTTAATGAACTCGAGCCTAACTAAAATTATCAAGAAGTAAAAATTAACAGTTCGATTATGAAATAATAATTATTCTATAAACAAAAAAATTTTAAATAAACACATGTATTTGATTGTGGCTAGCACATACATACATACAGTGAGTGGCAAAATTATTAGTTACACATGCAAAATTGTTTAGTTTGAAGCCGTATAACATTTTAAAATAGTGAAAATTTATCATTTTATTTGTTCTTTTAGGTAAATTAAGTGTTTCTATTTCAATTAAAAATAAATTCTTTTATATATTTGAGGAAAACAAATTTTTTGAAAAAAAATCTTAATATTTCGTAGAACCTCCTTTGGCATCAGTTACAGCATGCCAAAAACTCTGAATGCATTTTTGAACATTTTTTTTAGTTCTTCATCGTTATGGCAGACTTTAATCAATGCCTCTATAAGATTTTGTTTGTATAACCTCAAAATTGCATATTTCACACTTCAGAGCAGAATGATCTACAACTGCACTCTAATGTTACCAATCATTGTTGACACTGCACAAAATATTTAACAGTATTACCAGAATTAAAATACGAAAACATCTGGTACAAGAAACAGATTTATATACGTATTAAAAGCGTTTGAATCTTAATTAATAAGAAAAACTATAGTGTAACTAATAATTTGGCCACCCACTGTACATACATACATCCCAGCATACCATTCTAGGAGCGCTCCGAAAAAGGAGTCAGAAAAGAGTCCAACAAAAGAGCATTTTCGGAGCGCTCTGAAAAAAGGAGTCATAAAAGAGTCCAACTAAAGAGCATTTTCGGAGCGAAAGAAAAATTTGCTCGTTACTGTCCTGAGTCGGCACGCAGTATGACTCAGAAATTCCACTTAATTATGTGTGTACCAAAGCGTTGTTGTCGTGTTATTTGTGTTTTGAACAAAAAAAACATAGCTGTACCACACAAGAATGATAAAAACAAGATTACACAAAGCCCAAAAAAAACCTCATAAAAGACTCTTTTCTGACATTATCTAAGAGCTCTTTCTGACGGACCATTTTCGAACTTAATGACCCTCTTTTCTGAAGGTTTTCGGAGCAATTATGATTGTTTTTTGGGCTCATAAAGAGTGTTAATGCTCCGAAAAAGGTGTCAGAAAAGACTCTTTTCGGACTCATATGGTTTGCTGGGATGTATGAAAATAAAAAACAACGAATGGGCGAAGAAAGCGTGTCTCACGAGTACATGCATATGTGTACCCCTTTTAATACGACTCACCGCTCTTGCCTACAAAGCAAGAATCGCAGCGACAAAAATTTCATAATGTAAACCGGGACTTTATAATACAAAAATATTATATTTTTTATGTGAAATTAATTCAATAAGCATTTTAAATAAAACAGAATATATAAACTTGGTGCGAGTTTTTTCAAATGGCGCGTTTTTTCTCCATTTTGGTGCGTTTTAAAATTTCAAAGTTGAAAATGCTGGTCGTTGGTGCTTGAACTTTATTCGTGTGTCAGCTTGTACCAGAGTTGCCATAAATTTTTTGAAGAAAACTTTTTACTTCTAAAAAAAAAACTTTAAGGCCCAACCATAATGTGCATAAGCTAGCTTAAGCAACTGTCAAAAATGAACGAAAAGTCTGTAAAATACATAAGTAAACTTTAAGGTGGTCATAATGTACTTACATGATGCATGTAACCCTTGTTGCATATTTGTCCAGTATTTAATGTTTTTGCGAGTACTTTAAATTAAAAAATACCAAAAATTACAGCCCTGTATTTGTTTATTTTATGTTTTATTTAATTGAAAATTTGCAAACAGTAAAAAGTGCTAATTGTTGAATAAATAATAAAAAAGTGATAAGATATTAGTAATATCATCTATTTCTTGATTTTGCATACTAATTTTTTTATTTTTTTTTAATGAAATCAAGTTTGGCACTTTGCTTAAGCAAGTGACATTTGACGAAACTTAATGAAAAGTTTCATTAAGTACGTTATGGTTTGTCACATACGCTTTACATGTATTCGCACAGTTGCTTAAGTTGGCTGCACATTATGGTTGGGCCTTTAGTTTCGGCACTGCGGTTACGATCGCCAGTTACGGAACTGCGACTTTGTTCGCCTGTTTCGGCACTACAATTTCGATTGTTTGTTTCGGCACCACAACTTCGGATGCTAGTTTCAAAAGTGCGGTTACGATGTCCTTCTCGGTACAACAACTTTGGTTTTTTGTGTCGGCACTGCGGCTACGCCCGTCAGTTTATCTAGTTTAAGAATTATAGTTTTAAGGTAATTGTATGTGTACTTCACAAGAAGCGACTACTATTAATCCGACCAACAGAGAGCTGGTATACTAGAGAAGACGAGTCAATATACACAATTTATTGTAAGCAAATAAAGCAAGTACAGAATTTATAGATATATATTTTTACTTTAGGTTTGTGGATCCGTAAGTCAAGCCTAAACACTACTGAACTACCTCAGCCAACGACAAAACCATGTTGCAATCTTCTTTAATTATAACAAGAGCCAAAGTCATTAAATAATATAAGTGACCAATGTATTTATTAATAGAATACTCGTACAATGTCTCTTATGATCTGTTGTATTGGAAAAGAAGATTTTACTAGCAAACTTGAAAGGTGGAGCCATTTTGTTGTTCCTCTGCTTATTGAGTAAATTTGTCGCCTGTTTCGGTACAATATTGTTATGAAATAAATTTTAGATCTTTGAACACCATTTTGCTCAAGTTCCAATATCACAATATTCCGCCTAGCCATCTTATTCTCATTTACCTTAACGACTACGGTGAACTGTTCAAAGCACCAAAAATCAGCCAACTTTTCTTTTAAGCGGCTTTGGTTGATAGTCAATGGCAGGAGTTTCTTATAATTCAAGACAGAGATTTCGGCTGGCTGCTGGAGTCAACAAGGTGAACCAATATATCGTACCGCAAGTGATTATCTATCTACCCGGACTAGACCAAACAAGCATCTGCTTTATTTTGCAAATGTATTATGATGTTCTTGTCTACAATGAGATCATATTAATCGAATTCGATCGAACATTTGACAGCTATTTTCACAACTTTCAACTCCATAAAATTGGTATAAACAAAAAGCTTTATCGCTCATTTGCTCGTCAAAAATAACAAGCGCTAAAAACTGCTAATCTTAAAAAAAGGAAACTTAAAACACAGTAGGTATATCTCTTGTATAACTATGCGAAGTTTTACTAAATGAAACCAACCGTTTAGTAACTACAGATTTATTTATATTTTTTGTTTTAAATCTCTAATATTTAAATTTGAATTTAACGTATCTGCTCAGTAATTTAGAAATGAAAGATATAATATTTTTGATGATATTGCCATTTTAAATGCAACGCATGAATTTGTATAGCTTTCAGACTTAAGAGCTTGAATTATAAATACAATAATCAATACACATTTTTTAAATATTTTCTTTACACTCTTAAAACGAGTGCAGTGCTCTTATCAATAAATATTTTTTAATGACTCAAATACAAAGAAAGCTTTAAACATTTATTATTAAACAAACAAACTAAATAAAAAAAAATAAACACTGATTAAAAGCCCATCAACAAAAGTCGAATTACACAGAGCCTAATCTTATTTTATTTTTATAATATCAGTATGATTCAAGAAGCGCGAGTGTAGAAAACAATTTTAAACAAGTGTTTATAAAAATAAGAAAATAAAAACATTTTTACATATATAAATTTAACAATAAAATAAACCCCTGAGAGAAACCTCAGCAAAAACACAAACAAAGAACAATAATTAAAAATAAAAATAAAAAATAAACAAACCAACAATGACACTCAATACACGCAGACAGCGTGAATTTTTGCTGCTGCCAATATTGATAACAGCACTGACATGCCTCTCGGCAGGAGCCCTTCAGCTTGACCTTAAAGACACCTGTTCGGGCAGTTCATTGTACTACTGTACACTAACAAATCTAACCAGCTCCTTTGAAGAACCTTTGGTGTGGATTACTAAATCTCCAGCCGAACAACTTAATGAATTGTTGATCTACAACTCGGTTATGGGACGTTTACCTTTTGTGGTATTCGAAATTGCTCCCAAGCTGCACACGCTAATAATGCACAATTGTGCAGTGAATAGCATAATCGGCACGGACTTTGAGAAGGCTTCGCAGTTGCATAAACTGGTGCTGCAAAGGAATCGTTTGTTTATCATACCCGAACGTGTATTTGCCGGCATGTTTGCTTTGGAAGAGCTCTATCTTTCGCACAACACTATACACATGATTCATCGTAATGCTTTTGTACGTTTGCAGAGATTAAAGTATTTGGATTTGCAAGACAACGGCATACGTACCCTACCGCAGGGTGTTTTCGAAGATCTTATCAATGTAGAACATATTGATTTGAGCTACAACGAGCTGGAGGTCATCAATGCCAATACATTTTCGAAGAATCTCAAACTGAGCACTCTCTTGCTGAGTGGCAATAATTTCTCTGTATTTGAGCCCAATTCTCTGATGCATTTGCCGCATTTACACATTCTAGATTTGAGCAATACTTTCTTAGATGAGCTACAATTGCAATCGGTGGACTTGTTATTGGTCCAGGGCAGTAAACTTAAACGTTGCACAATTTCAGGTTCTGTTATAAAATTAAATGCAGCCAATAATGCTCTCAAGCGTATAAGCATACAGGATAAATTGGCCGTTAGGGAACTGGAATTGCATGGTAATCTTTTCGAAACTCTAGATGATATAGTAGGCATGTTAAATCTGCAAAAGCTGGATGTTTCCAAAAACCAACTGACATCCCTGAAAACATCACATTCTCCTTTGTATTTGCCTTTACCAAATCTTGTTTCCCTGAACTTGGCCTCTAATCGTTTGCAAAATTTAACCGTTGAAAATTTCACGTTCCTGCTTAAGCTGAAAGGTTTGGATTTAGCCTTTAATCATCTTATACGTTTGGATGCCAGCATCTTTCAGACGCTTATCAATTTAGAGAAATTCTATATGGAAGGCAATCGTTTGTTTGAATTCAATTATCCAGACTTTAAAGATGCTCACACATTTCTGCGTGAAGTGGGCTTGTTTGAAAATGACTGGGAGTTTCGTTATCTCAAGCGCATGCTAAACTATTTCCGTAATCGTGGTATACATTTACCCATGCGTTTTACACCAGCTGATTCTGCTTCCCTGTCCACATCTTCCAGTTTCCGCGAAACCACAGATGCTTCAGTTTTTAAGCCTTCCTCGAATGCCAATGTGCATCGTGATGTTGATGATGTGGATATTTTAAATGACATGAATCGTGCTCGCCAATCGTCTCACCTGGACAGTCATGTCGAGTGCTCTCACCAATCCTTATTAAACGATGTCTCCGGCATACATCCGTATTGGACTAACAGGGATATTTTAGCTTTAATTACCTTGATTGTGGTTTTACTGATTTTGCTTTTACTATTTTTCCGCATTCTACAAGAGGAACAATGCCTGCCAGTTTGGTGTCGCTGCTGTTTAGATCTGGCGTCTCGAGAATCGGAACCCTTACGTCCACGTCACAGACCATTGGTGGAGGATACAACGAATGTTTAGACTTGTAAGTGTAATAACGATAAAATAAAAGTGCTTGTGATTATGTTTAAACTGAAACTAATAATAGTTGTTTTTCGTTTACAAGATATTGAAATGATGTTCCTCGAAGATAAAGGTAAAACAAGTTTAGAAAGAAATTAACTATTTCGTTAAGGGCTGAAAACGTTACTTTGAAATAAGTTTTTGTGGTAGTATTTAAAAAAAAAACAAAAAACTGAAAATGCTGGGTCAAAGATAACTTCTGAAAAGCTAAAAAAAATACTGGAGTTTTTTACTGGACGATTTATCTGAGGTATGGGAAAGTTGACTAAGTAATCTGATTATAAGCCACATTGCCACAGAATGGACTAAGTACTCTTTCACTAGTACTTGACTTTGTACCACTTAATGTTGTATACCACTACAAGTGGACGATTATTTGGCATTATTGCAATATTCTGACTAGATCGCCAATATGGTATTTAGTGGTGGTCAAAGTAGCAACGATGTTAGGGCGATCTTATTATTCTGTCTGAGTTTAAGTTTATTTTTCTTTTAGTTTTAGTCTGCTTTTTAAGGTGAAATGCCAAATGCAGTATGACAGGTTTAAATGTATTCTTGTAAACATATTTCAGAAATATTTCGAAACTTTGACTGATTCCAGATACCTGTGAGTACCAACTAAGTCCGTTAGTTATCCTACAGCTTTTAGAATTTCATTTTCATATACTATTTCACTCATAAAAGTGAAAAGCTAAAGGCGCTAAAGTGAAAACGACAAAAGCCTTTGTTTTTAATACAAATAAAAAGAGATAATTTCCAGCTAGAATTCAAAGGACGTGTTTATAGGTACAATAGCATTTATTACAAATAGTCCATCAAAAAAGAGGATTGGAAGATGCATCAAAAGATTATTTTAAAAAGTTATCGGGATGTTTCACATTAAAAAAATATATAAAAACATAACATTATCATTTTACACCTTCCCTTTCACATAAAAAAAACATACATACATACATACATATGTACATATTCATCATAAACACCTAAAACTGAGAGAGTAAGTGAGTAAATGTTGAATAACAAACATATTGGAATTAAATAATTTCACACCTTTGATTGTTACAAAAAAGACATACTTTCAGTCACAGTATAAAAACAACAGACAGAAAGCAAAAACATTATAATAAGTTCAGTTGAGTTGCAGTGATAACAGCAGGTAAGCATTGTGGAGCTTGTTTTCCTTGTTATTTTACTCTGGTTAAAATGCGCGTAAAGTTTTCGTTGCAATGCGATTGTGTGAGTGCGTCTGGACATCTGTTGCGTATCGATTGCGATTTTTAAATTGTGTATCAATTGAGATTTTTTTGCGGTTTTTTATTTTGTTGTTGTTATGTATGATTTTGTGGGCGTTTCTGGAATCACACGCCCTTTGCAACATATTAAACTGAGACATGCATAAATTCGTTAAAGTTGTAGTTTTGTACAAATGAATACATATTCTATATTTAACAGCGGCTTTTTATTTTTACTCTGACTTTCAAATGATATTCTGTTTGTTGTAAAGACGAGTTCAATGTTGCACTATGGGACAAAAAAAGTATGTTGAGGCAAACCAAATTGTGGTATCTGAAATGATTCGTTCGTATTCATCTCTATTTTTCGGTACTATTTATAAAAACATGTCTGATACAATTTTATTAAGATTGGAATACCCAAATTCTTCTAGAGAATTTCATCCTAAAAGCTAGATTTTTGAAAATGCAAGTAAATTTAACTGTTAAGTGCTTAACAGTGGTCTGTTGACTGTAACATTATCAATGTTAGGAAATATGGTTTTTGTCTGTGCTACTCAAATTCGAATTTATCTTCACACACATAGAATACCATCATGTAAGAATTTTTAATAAAATCCCAAGCCAGTATGTTTCAGCCAATAATACTAAAGTACTAAATCTAAAGTACTAAAGAATAAAACTGGTAATACACTACTGTTTATATTCTGGTCAAAGAAGGAACTGTCTAAAGCTAAGATCACATGATTGGCAAAATGCACCAATTTGCCACAATTTTTATTGTGCTGATAATTGTGAACAATAATAATTTTGTTCCAATCAAATTTTTTGCAGTCATATGATTGCCCCATTATATATAAATTTAATTTAATAATGCTTCGATAGACTAGGCGAGAGTGTGCCGGACTATCAGTCAATGGGTTGCGGGTTCGATTACCGCCAAAAACTCTGGGTATTTTCTGCAGTTAAGCCAAAAAGCTTCGCAGTTTGTGTTTGTTAATTAAAAAAAATATTAAGAAAAATAGGTACAAGTTGGCGAATAACAATTTTGTGGCAATCAATAATACCAATCGATTGTTCAAACATGTGCAACACCAACAATCAGCTGTTATATTTTCTAGTAAATATATTTTATAATGTTTGGTTTTTGCTTGTTTTGGCAGGTACATAAAATGTGTTCTTTAAAAAATAAGTTAACGGCTGCTTTTTATTTTTTATATATATTAAAAAGACAAACAAAAAATAAAAATGCAAACTTAACTGGCAAAATAAATTAAAAATTGGTACAGTCGACTCTTGATAATTTGAATCTCGCGATAATTTGCACTGTTTTCCAGGCCCCTTGAAAAACATTTAATAAATTGAAAAAAATATATGTAATTTGGTCCCCTCGGTAAGTTGAATTTATTTGAATGGCATATTTATCGCCGACACGCTATAATTTTAATTTAATCTACGCTCTATAATTTTAATTATTCTAATGTGCTGTGTTTTATGTATAATATGAAATAAATAAAACAATGATTTATAGAAATGACAGCTTGCCCGGCAGCAGTATAGACTGAAATTTCGTTTTTTTACACTCTATAATTTGAATTCGTAATGTGATTTTGTTTCTGTTTTTAAAATCGTTTGCTCTCGTTAATATGAAATCTCGATTATTTGCACTTTTTCTCTGGCCCCTTGAATTTCAAATTATCAAGAGTCGACTGTACATGCGTATAAATACAATTTAAAAAATGTAAATTTGATTAGTCACGAAAATGAATGCTCGTAAAAATATGAAAATGTTGCGCGGTTGCATTTAAAGTGGTCACACGGTTGCCACATCAGGGTTGCATTTGATTGATTAAAATAAACACAATATTATCCGTGATTGTCACATGCATCAATTTATTGTGCAATCACACGATGGGGATAAAAAAATTGTGATTATTGGTGCATTTTGCCAATAGTGTGACCTCAGCTTAAGGCGAGAAAAATGTAGTCCGAATAACCCCGTGCATCTTATAAATTAGGAAGTCATTCCAAAGCAGAAAGCAGTCGCAACGATTAGTAAAATTGGAAGCAAACTAGGGCTTCATGTGGAAAAAGAAGATGTAGTGTTTTAATGCATCTATGAATCTCCGTCTCTTTACACAACCAGGTACATATATGCTGGTATATATATATGAGTTTATCGGGAATAGGAGTAATCCTATTAAACACCTCCTTGCCTAATACCCGGTTCTGTCAAATGCCTGAAAATGTTATTTTATTTGGCATTATTATATACTAATATGGTATTTTGTGGTGATCTGTACTTTTAATCACTGTAATACTTTGTTTTCTTTGCTTTTGTTTTGTATGCTTTGATTTTTTCATGCATTAAATTACAGTCATTTTTTACAGAGTGCAAACAGATTGTTTATGATACTTGATTTTTATTTTAATCACAGTAACACAGTAAAGCGAATCTAGTAAAGCTTTATTTTCTAGGGCCCATGGTGCACAATAACCAAACAAAAGTTTAGTTTTGTTAATAAATTTGTTCTTTTTTATGTTGCACGTTCAGCCGTTGGTCATTTTGCGCACCCAAACACTACGTCCTCATCAGCCAGCATTCAAGTAGCCAGCGCAGCGTCTAAGTGTCTGCTGTAATAACTAAAAGAAATTCTTCTCATACAATCCATAGTTTCCACAATTACACAGGCATAACTAAACACTCTTACATTTATTTGTGCCTTATGATTTTGAACTACTATTTCAAAACTTAAAAAAAAAAAAAACAACAAAGGCCGGGCAGGGAGTCAAATCGATATTGTTGCATTTATAAATTAGTGTGTGATTTTGCTGGAAAAGCGATTTGTAGGTGTTGCCACAAAGGCAGTGCAAAGTGTAAATTTATGTTTAAGTTTCTTATTGGATTTTATCGCGTATGAGAAGAAAAATTATTTTTTTTTGCCCAGATTCTGTTCATATTTCTTACAATTTGCAGTGGGAATTTTAGACATTTAACACATATTTTACACATTTCAAATGAACCCTTTTATTTTGTGGTCTCGCTTAGAGGCTGTTTGCTGGAATACAATCATCTGTCATAATTGTGATTATATTTTATCGAAATTTTATAGGCATTTGTATGTTGGCTGGAGTGTGTTGTAACATTATTAAATATTTTCATTGTGATATTTTTATTTAACTTCTTTTTTTTTTTTATTTTTTAGTGGGAGTGACTTAAATTGCGGTTATAATGCGAGCGTGTTACATATTTTTATCACAAAAGCCGCAATTTTCCATTTTATTCGCAGGATTTAAAACCATTTTTCAAAAAAAAAAATAACACTACACGATTTTTGCTTTTATGGGCCTTTGCATTTAAGGGGTTGGAATTTTAGCAAATTTAACATGAAATCAAATTATGTTTTTTTTTTTTTTTTTTTTTTAATTTTGTATTAAAAATGGGGTGTAATCTTAGTAACATATTGTTTTTTGATTAGATTATAACAAAAACATATTACAACGTATCATAGAAAAATAAATGGGTTTAAAATTGCAACTATAAAGAAAGTACATATACATTTACCATCAGATCCAATTTCGAAGACTCCGTTTGAATTCTTGAAAATGTTCAGTTAGATATTGCTTTCTTGAAAATTTTCAGTTACATCTTGCTTAATTCTTCCGACAATGTCGATGAAGTTTGCATAAGCGAGAAGGAAAGGTTAAATTAGGTGTTAATTGTGCTTGATTTATTAACTTCAGTTTTTTTTTAAAATTTATTTTCAGAATGTTGAAAAAGTTACACCATCTGAGATCTCCTGCAGCAGTGAATTGTACGGAGATTTTGAAGGCTGATCTAGTGTCGATCATTATCATTTTGCTAGGATACAATTTGTTGACGTGGCATTCATTCGTTTTTCGTCGTTCACTTAATCTGTTTGGCCTAAAACCTCGCTGAATAATTTTATCGTGCATCATATATCCGATGAATAAAGGATTAATTCCATGTTATTTGCCACAAACGATCTAAAGCAGATTTATTACGAAGCGGACATGTTATATTAAGGTTTCAAGCTGAAGGCATGATATCATTCTTCTGCAGAATAACTGATGGATTTACTTTATCACCTAATTTCTTTCGGGCTTGTCCAGCTCTGCCTGTATTCCTTTGGCAGCCTTTGATGGAGATTTTTCACACCTCGTCATACTATTGATTATTATGGTTTGTCGATTTTTGTGACTTTTGTGTTACCTTTGAGAGCTAATACCTTTAAGAGAAAAAGTACACGAAAAGAGCAGTTGAGATAGATTCGTGGAATAGGCTTAGGCTGTCTATTGTGTATGCAGCTTCTCGATAATGCATGATTCTGGGCATGAAAATTCCTCCTGGAATTAGGGTTCCAATCAAATGGTTTGTTTACTGCCTGCATTCTATTTGGTTACAATTATTCCATTTTCTCCATTTGGATGGCTTTTGTGCTACCGCAACGATCAGTCGAATGGAGTAGGCTTGGGCTGTCTATTATGCGTACCGCTGTTTCTTGGTTCTGCTTATGTTCTTTGCAACGCCGAAATCGTTTAAATCAAAAACAGTAAATGAGTTAAAATGTTAATTTTATTTCAACGTATTACAAGGTAATGATAAAGTTTTGCTTGGATAAATTAATAAGTCTAACAACAAATGCTTTGCTGAGGTTTTCCTTAAAAAAAAAACTAAAGAATCACAATGATCATTATTCATTTCTTAAAAAACTGGTAGCAAAGAAAATATTTAAAAAAAATATCCCACGGGGATACAAATAACATATGTAAAATGTAAAAATGTTAAATCACACTAGCAAACAAACAAACAATATTCGATTATAAGACTGACAGACACTAAACGGATCAAGAGGGTGCTAAAATTGTGTTTAAGCACCAACGCGTGCTGTGCAGTCTTATGCTCAACTCAACTCAACCGTGGCAATGTCATCGTCTAATAAACCAAGAGACCAGAGCAATCAAGTAAAAAAGAGGGTGAATGGTGATTTTTCACCCTTCCCAAACAAAAACAAAAAAGAAAAAAAAAAAAACAAACAACAACAGCAGCATCATTCTCGTAATGACATAGAAGTTGCAAGTTAAATCGAGTTTGTATTCATAAATTTTGAATCACTTGCCAGTTTATGTTGCAATGTTATAATAAATGGCATAATGCTTTGCGGTTGTTGTAATGAATATCCGCTTCGAAAGATTTGTTCTCAAAATCCTGCCGACTGAGACACTCACAAATCGTGGGCAATTGTCACATCACATTGCAAGGCAAAAAGTCGGGCGAGTATCAAATAACTTTGTGTCTCGTTAGAAATGTATTTATCATGACTTTTGGTACGAAAAATAAGATAAAGTCAACTACAGTAGAAATTGTTTCGAAAAAGGGGTGCGTTAACGATCTCCCAATAACCTGCCCAAATGCAGAAAATATTAACAACACAAATTGTTTTAATTTATAATTTTTTGAGAGCAAGTCGGCGACAATATTGTTGCTGTGACATTGATTGACATCAATGAGAATTTCATGTGAAATTTGGGGTTGTTTTCTTAAGTACTTTTTTTTCTAATATTTTGTTACATTTTTATAGAATTATTTTATTCTAATAAATCATTATTAAAAATACTGGGAATTATTTAAAATTAATGAATTCAATGTTGTATTATTTGTATCAGATTTCAATCATTATAGTTTTACCACGGACTTATAAAGTGGATAAAACATGTTCATAATTTGTATGAATTAGTTAGCAATCGTGTTGATTACAGGTAAATAACCATCATGTTCGGCCTCTGGTTGTTATGAATACCGACCACTGTTCTAGAGGCATATATTTGTGCTAGTGTCTGTGATAAAACTGTTTCATATTTACCATAATTGACATTCATGAGAAAACTATTTGACATTTAATTACAGTATTTTATTCAAATTGGTTCTATAATAGAATTGTGCTTGAGAAGTGTATCGTGGACTAAATGGACCAAGTATGTTTGAATTGACTGTAACAATATAGAATTATTGGATTACTCACGAATTCTTTTAACTATTTGTTTATTTTCTCCACTCTTTCAAAGTATATATAAGAAAATCATTTAAATTACTCCCACAATTGTCTCTTCCAGATCCAGAAAAATACATATTAAACAAATTACATGTAAACACTAAACTCTTCTTTAAAAAACGATAGTGTTGCTTAGACCATGTTGCGAATTAATTTGTTCATTTTGTCTTCACGGTTACCGAAGTCACTAACATAATAATGATTAGCCTTTCAGCCAGCAGTGGGGGAGTTCAATTTGCCACAAGGCCACAAGAAGTTTGAGTCGTACTTAAAGTTGGGGCCAATGGTGAAGAGTTCGTGAACCATATCTTCAACGCATTGAATGTTTTATGTTTTGTGCATTTTACGTTCAATCACGAAGTTATCGGTAGTGGCGACGCGTTGACGATTGTGCTTAATAAAATCCGCCCTTGCAGACCAACTCGCGGTCTGATTTCTAGTTGGGGTAACCCCAGGTAATGTAGGATTCAGCAATACGCAACATATTGATGGTGGTCTTATTCAACTTGATGAAGACACCATTGTTGATTTGACGCAATTGGAACAATTGCTAGACCTTGCGTACCTTGTAAATAACAAAGGCCAATCTGGATTCGGCGGGTACGTAGTATTTTCCACATTTTACGTCTCTCAGCTTTGATGTATTCATTTTTGCATTTTTCAGCACGTATCAAATTTTTACGTTTGCAATCTTCTTGGATTCGCTTGCTGATCACCTTCTTGGCGAACTTCAATTTGGATTCGAGCTCAACGGGAAGCTTTTTCACTTTAGTTTTCTTTGCGGCCGTGGCAGGAATCTTTACTTGTCATTGTGCACATTGAAATTTTTTAAGTATCTACTCATATAAAATAACACCCTTAATTTGGTCCTAAAATCTGTGTATTCCCTTTAAGAAAGCTATCTTAACCAGGTCACCTTCCTTGAATATCCACTTAAGAGTTATTAATACTTACTGCCTCCAATTGAAGGCTAAAACTCGTTACGCTCTAAGAATTAAAATTGTACATAAATGTTAAATTTTATCTACATTTTGCACACTTCTTCTGATACAAAAGGCTAGAGAACAGAAATATTTTTTAATAACTTTTACACGCTTCACATATTTGCGCAAAACAAAAGTTTTACCAAAACGAAAAGCTACATATTGACATAATTTGCACGCAACAAACAAAACAATTAGAAAATAAAGTCTTACGAAAACTTAAGGCAAATAGCATTTGGCGCTTTGTTCTTAAGATAATGAACTCATACGTTTTCATACACATAAAAAAAATTATATTCTTAATACGATTAAATTGCTTATTTTATGTCTAAAGCAATTCACAGGTTCGCTGGAAGCCAGCGAATTAATAAAATTATTTCCAAATCAATGACTGACATTAAAAAAAAGAATTGAACTAATGACATTTTAAAAGCTGAAGAAACAAACACACACTTACATAGACGCGAATAAAAACCAAACAATGGAAATCGTATAAAAATTAAAACATTGCTGCACAAAAATTCTACAAATTGCCAACTTATTTGAGGTTGAAATTTTTTACCACAAAACTCCGTCACAAAAAAAAAAAAAAAAAAAGTCACACGTTTTAATATTTTCGCACAATGATTAGAAGAGTGGAAAGAGTACAAGTAACCGCACCCAATGTTAGTCTATGTCTATGAAAAATATTAAGTTAACTCCCAGCCTTGGGTGTTGTTATCATTACATTATATTTTATTTCAGTTCTTTATTTTCATACTTTGATTTATGATTTAAAACAAACAATGCCAAGAAGAGAAAAGCACAATGCTGCTTACGCTCCTTTTTAAATCCTTTTTGATGCTCGCACATTCATTTTAAGCTTGTTACAAACTCATTACAAAAGCCGACAATGACCTCTATTGTGTCGTAGATTTATCCTACTTGTAGCGGTTTTTAACTTCTGCTCATTGTCTAGATGGAAAAGGCAAACAAACCATCCACCACTTGCCACACTAGCAACACAGACAGCACTATTATTATTTAGCCAAACACCAGACCAACAACTATCATCACACACAATATCATTTACAAACTGCTCATTCTAATATGTTTGAATTGACTTTTGAGCGTTTGAATATGAAATAAAAATTGTAAGAATTTCACAAAAAAAAAAAAACACAGTGAACACGCGTCTGGGAGTTATGTGTGCAAGGGAGTGTAGAAGTTAATCGTATTATTTACACCATCTAGGATTAACTCTGAATGACTTTACGAATTGACTTTCATATTTCCTACCCCCCCTTTTTTAGTATCAAATAAAAACTCTAAGCGTTTTGCGTAAAGGTCCGTTTACCAGAGGTCGTAAATAATCTTTAAATAGTGCAATATTTTGTGTGTCTTAAATATTATTGTATATTCCTCACAATTATGAGAAAACATATCCTCCCCATTTTTTCTTGTTGGAAATTTTCATAGTTGTCCTGATGATGTTTAATGATGTTTAACAAATCAAGGACTTAACGCTACATAATTTTTAAGGATTTCAGTGTTTTAAGGATTTAAAGAGGGAAGTGATTTTCTCATAATATTTACAACATTTTAAAGGAGGTAATGTGGAAATCCATCAAATCACAATTGATCGGTTGATGGGATTCAATCTTACAGGCAGATATTACTCGCGAGGACTTTTGAGGATCATCTCTCCCAGCTGTCTCATCACCAGCGTGGATTTCGTAAAATTTACGATACCTACCTATTAGGTATGCCAATCCCGAAATCAACAAAAATTAAAATTTTACGAAAGTATGTCGAAGAAATAAAGGTGACATAATTGAAATTCATGTGTCTACGGTTTTTGGAAATTGGAAATAAAAAGCTTTTATTTATTTAAAGCTCAACAGATGAAGAATTTGTTTTACTTAAACAAATAGTTGTCATTCTAAATACGACTAAAGTAACTGATGAAGCCCTTTGTCGCAGTGATATGAATCTCTGCTGATGTTGCACTTTTATTTATGCTCAAAGACATATCAAAAAACAAGAAAGAAGGATGATTTACTCAACACTTTAAATTTTTTGTAAAAACCCAATATTCCAGGGTGAATAGAAAATGAAGGGAGATAGGTATGTTTTTTATTAGAAATGAATTAAAAACGTTGATTGCAAAACGAATGAAATAATGTATGTTATTGAAATATGTAAAAGCCCCCCACAACTCTTTTTAATGTCTGTTATGAAATGGAATTAAATATTGAATAAGAATTATGTGTTTTGGAGGGTGAAGAAAGATTGTTTATGCAATTAGAATACAAGAATTCAAATGATGTTTTTCGTCAGTTTCATATATTGGTAACAAAATTAAATCAAGACTATCTTTACTATAGATAAATTAATATTTTTAAGAAGCTTTGCCGATCGATAATATTCTGTTGCTTTTAAATTAATTTAGAAGTTAAAGGTTAAACTTTTAATCAATTTATAAATAATATCTATGAGGATAGAAAATGTTTGTTCTCAAACATATTTATACGAGTAACTTTTTTGAAATAAATACATTTTATAATAAATAAACCAATATGCTTTAATATGAAGCAAAAATCCCGAAATCCCGAGAAAAACCACGCATGTTTGGCATCCCTACTACCTATACATATCTTTAATCGCCATTGTCATTCAGATCGCAAATGGCTATGTCAGCAGAAATGAATAGTACTTGTAGTGCTAGTTTATTCGAATGCCTTTGATATTGTCCTTCCAGGACATTAAAACAACATACGAACAACAAATGAATTGTTTACAATTACGAACGCGGGAATATTAAAAATGGAGAAATTAATAATAAATTTATTTCTTGACTTAGATGAAACCAAAAATGTTTCAAAACTGTGCAATCAGCAATATAAACGGCGCTTGAAATATAAAAAAGGCAGGTATTATTGAAACTTTGTGTTCCAAAAGCAGACAAATCCCGAAAGTAATTAAATATGTTAATATTATAAAGCAATATCTTCCATGTCCAAACGGACTCTCACCAATAGTTTGGAGAATTTTGCATCATTTTCTATTCTAAAAAAAGTATACAAAATCAATTAAAATAAATTTATTAAAAAGAATTATACAATGCATCAGCCATTTTTGTGATGCTTGTTTGCTGTTTTTTTGCGCATATCTGCTTCAGTGATGCATTTTAGAAGACAATCACTGCATCACTGCAACCTTTTGCTTTCCGAACGTACTGCGCATCAAATTCAGTGCACTCTCAAAACCCCATAGAGTTAAGCAAGAATTTGGACAGGGGTGGCCCTGTCGGAGTGAAAGAGATTTTTTATACAACACCATTATAACGACGATCTACATATAAACGAGATCGAATTTCATACTTAAATATCAATTATCCTGAATATAAATGCAATTAATTGGGATTTTTAGAACACTAATTATGTAGCTGTGTCTCAACTCCGGTTTATTTCATAAATTCTTGGGCTTAAATAATAATTAAGTGTTACTATTGACATGTAAGACTTTTATATTAACTTTACAAACACAAATATATATTCTTTGACACTTTTCTATATATTAACTTAAACGTATTCAATACAAAAACAAACAATACACTTATGAAGTAAAATCTGTATTTTCAACATTTATTCCTTGTTGTATATTCCTCAGCAAAAATACATAGCAAGCACAATAGATAGTTTCCCTAAATTATCTAAATAAAAAAATATCAAATTACACACACCTTCGACCCACACAAGGAAATGTCGGAAATGTTTCGTTCAGTTTAAATGCGTTTTTTAACTTGCTCTTTTGTCGTCTCTTTATTGCCAGCAAATTTCTAAAGGATTTAAATTGAATTCTCGCTCTTCATAACCGGTCACGTGTTAAGGATACACTTTGACATATCCGGTAAAGATCTCATGGACCACACGTAGTTACTGGCACAATATAATTTCTTACTTTAAGGGTAATAATTAGCACATCACGTGTCATTATTACAAATAAACAATGTAAAACGAAAAACGTATCAATTTCAGTGCTTTTCTCTAGCAGTTAATTTAAATAAAGTGTCAGCTTTTGAAAGAAATCAGAGCAAGAGTAAAGAATTTCATTATTTTCTTTATACTTAAAAATGAACTTATTGAACATTTAAATACTTTTTATATGTATGTATGTACGTGGAAATAGTTAAATCCCTTTAACTGTTACAGTATTGTGCTTTCATTCCGTTGCAAATATTATTGTTAAAAGTCCGTTACTACAAACATCAGCAAAAATATTTATTATGAGTTTTTATTGTGCGTTGGGAGTTGTTAAATGTTAAAAATCCGCGAAGAGATTCAAAAATGGCCATAGATTTTATAATGACGACAGCGATTATCTGTGTTCGCCTTTATCAGTTAAAAACTAATTACACTGTTGTTCATGTTCATTCGAATCCACCGGAATAATGATGATGCTGACGACGATGATGTTGTTGCTGCCAGCACAAGCACCAATGAAGCTGTTTTGTGGTCATTGATGTTGTATTTGATACAGTAGCTGTTGGATGAACATCTCCTAGTATTCTGGTCATATTTGTATGTTGTATGTGCTGGACAACTGTATTTTGTTTGTATTTTTTTTTTCAACTTTATCATCATCATGCTGTAGGTTTATTTTGTGATACTGTGAGTAGTAAATGTTGCAATTAAATGTTATTACTGTCGTAGTCGTTGTTACAAACGAGTGAATTGTTTTTTGATGCAATATCAATTAAATTTGATATTTTTGTAATGAGGTGTCTGAATTCAGACAAATATGTTTTGGTTTACAAAATGAAACACACAAAAAGGATTAGAGGGACTGTTTAAACAGAATAAGAGCGCTAGGCGACAAATTAACTGAGAAAAAGGGACAGGAGTTTTGAAATTGTAAAAGTTTTTAGACACAAATTTCAGTTTAATAGCGGAATGACCAAGCAAACTTAGATGGATTTAGACCTAATATATCTCCTTAAAAGTTCAAATAATATTCTTTATAACTCTTCCAGAACAAAAGTGTTGTCATTAACTTTTTATTGAGTCAACAAAAATTAATTGCATTAGAGACATTTAGCATTTTTCCCAACAATAGACGCATAACCTCGAATGTTACGATTGAGGTCAACTTAGTGTTTTCCTGAATTTTGCGAACGGGTGATTTCCAATAATTTCACAATATTTATATTTTGATTTTGAATAGTTCTAGTTTTCAAAACCTTGTAAAGTTATTTATTGAGGCCACAAACATTAATCGCTTAGTTATAAGTTATAACAGCAGTCCCTGTTAGAAATATACTTTAAATATAAAACACTTTTCATAATTCAACATATATATTTTTAGTTCACTTTGAAATTTATGATATTGTAATTTGAAAAACTTTGGAAAATTTTCTACACACAACTTTTAAACTTTATTCAGAATAGTTTTAAGTTTATTAAATAAATATAATTTTATATAAAAGAAAATTTCTTGAGAGGATTTTCATCAGTCCCAACTATCAGCAATCCAAGAGTTTTGAATTAGAATAGATTCCACTACCAAAGTATTGAAAACTTCAAACATATTAGTGAACGATCTATTAATGATATGGCATTAACGCAAATGTTTATTATCGTAACCCACAGCAAATAAAAATTTGAAAACATATATTTTTACATAAGAATGAATTAATTTTTAGTTTCTTGTTATAACAGTTTTTTTTATTAAACTGAATTAATTTTATTTTTGAATTATTTTTAAATGGATTTTTAATTTTATTTTTGAATAAAAATATGTTTCCCAAAAAGTACCATAATGTTAAAAAAGTACTCTTTTTGTTGACGGTCAGTGCCATTTAAATTTTTCATTTTTCCATCACTGATATGCAGTATTGCCAAAAAAAAATTTATAGAACAATATTACAAAATTTTAAGTGCAGTGAAATAATATGTTTAATCATGATGCTATTTTATTTACCGGCACTGTATGTACAAATGAAATGTTATGTACGTTTTTAGGTAATTTTTAATAAAAAAAATATTAACAAAAAATAGGAAGGGAATTTAGTAAAATTGAGCTGAAAAAAGTACACTTTTTCTTGAAATTTAGTACAATTTGTATCCCTGACTTAACTAATACTTAACTCTTTTATGGAGAGAACAATAATTACTTTATAAAAACATATTTTACTGAACACAAACGAATTGAACTGTTCTATTGCTATTAAACTTGATAGTTTCAATTCAATTCGACTTCTAATTGAATAAATGCTTTTGTGCGAACATACAAGTCAGAAATTGACCCTGCGTTTTACAATTGGAAAAGTCTTGATTACGATGTCGACTTTATCTTATAGTAGGTAGATAGGTTTCAAACGCATACATTGACATTTAATAGAAGAAATCAGAAGTTCATTTAACCAGTTTCAATATTAATGCAGGCGATTTTCAATGGATAATTCTGTGTCGATTAGATATTATTGAAGATTTGTATGCCAAGTGCAGCTAGATATCGATTTTATATTTTGAAATAATATAGACTCCATTTCCTTAGCATATTATTAAATTTTGTAAGTAAAATGATAATGCTTTTCATTATGTTACACAACAATTTAAAGTTTAGTTGGAATTCGTTTACTCTTTCACCCGTTCTACCCTGACAACTTGAAATGTCGATGTAAATTGTTTAGCTCAACATGGTAGTGCATAATTTTGGTATTCACCTCTATCGTGAATAAAAATTCCACATGAAATTTGTTCCCTTTTAACATTTTTCCTATTAAAAATCAATGTTAAAAAAATTAAAGGGAACAAATTTCATGCGGAATTTTTATTCAGGATAGGGGTGATTATATTTATGAATTTCATATATTTATATGATCAGAAATCATTATATACGAGTACATATGTATTGTATGATAAATAAAAAAAAACAAATTTATATACCTACAATATTTATCCATTTCAAGCTATTAACACATATGTACTACATATTTCCACTAACTACCCTTTCTCAACACACTTGTATGACTTTATATCATCTGCTTTCTTTTTGTTTTTCCTGATCATACGAGGGACACAGAGCAGCAATAAACCCTTTTAATTTTGTAGGCGATAAAATATGTAATAATAAATAAAGAAAGAAAAATTAAAGAAATGAAAGCAAACATAATGTGATGGTCAACGTAGAAACACAGAGATTCTGTGCAACATTGTTACAAGATTTAAGTTGAATTGTGGCTGTTGTTGGCCATGGGAATTGGGATGGATTGAATTTGAGATGGTTTTGCTTATTGGTCGTGAAAGTAATGATTGTAGTAATGGTGATGGTGGTGTTTTTGGATAGATGGTTGGTTGGTTATTGGGTCGGTTGGGTTGTCTATCTGTCTGTCGGTCTATATGTCTATCTGTATGTATGTATGTATGTTTGTTGCTTGCTTCATTTGTTACAGTGCAAAGCGCGCAAATGTTAATAAATCTTATTTTTATCATTCGACTATAAATACTGAAATTTTTAGCCATTGCCAATTTATGACCATTATTTATGTACCACAAGGTATCAATAGTTCAACCAACAACATACAGAAAAAAAAATTAAATAAAATATTTATATGGCTAAAAATAAAAAATAAAATACATACATTTATGTACATATGTACATATATTTAACACGAATTATTTCGTTTTTGTATACATAAGAGTACAATACTCGTACAACAACATTTATTAACGATTATTGCTTAATATTATTGTGAGAGAAAATGAATGAAAACAATGTGTTAAAGCTACGAATATTTTGGATACTTTAACTAACTATGTTTAATGAAGTTTAATTGGTACAATGACAGCAGTTTCACCTGTAATGATTTAGGCCAAGATATTACAAATCTCTTTTTCAACTACTTTTTTAGGGTCTCTTAATTACACACGGATCTTTGATTACTAAAATCGAAGGAAAGTAACCAAAATTAAGCTTAGGGAAATATACTCCCAAATAATTTTTCATTTGACAACTCTTGTATGGAGAGAAATGACTCTCTGCAGCAATTGGCTGCGGAATTCTCATCATAGTTTAGTGCTTAGAGCGCTCTTTTAAGTTTCAATCTATAAGCTGAAGTACAAACTTTCTTATATTACTATAGGTTTTTAGTATTTATCTCCAATTGACAATAAATCAATTATTACTATTAATATATTACAAACATAAACTTCCACTTTGTTTATTCTTTTAAATCAAATGCTAAAAAACAAAGACAATTACAAATCCATCGTTAAAGTAAAACACGAATATACCTGTTCAAAGATTTGTCTTGCAGTAAAAGAAAACATTCAAAATAGTTACAAGTGCTGGTACCAATAAATGAAAAATCACTTTGTAACTTTGATAAATACCTCAAAATACAAATGAGCGTGTATAAATAAAAGAAAATTGTTGTTTTAAGAAATACTAGCAACATAATTCCCAGCAAAAGTTTTCAAACATTTTATATAAGTTCAATTCACCAACACCTGCATTACACAGGATTGGAGAAGTATTTAGTGGTGCTGTAAACTATATTTTTTTTTAATATTCCACGTCGAAGAAATATCGAAAAAATAAATATTTTCGAAGTCTTAGTTTTAGAATAAATCTGTTGTTGGGAATACGTGCAATTCGTATCTAAGGCAATAAATCAGACAATTTTCTAAATACATACTCCGTGTGTTTGGTGCTGTTTTGTAAATATTTTTCTCTTTTTACAAGCAAGAAATTATGAAGCAGGGTTAACGATTAAAGAAAATTCGTATTAGGATTGAATTGAATAAAACAATGGAAGAGTTGCATGTGCAACGAAAACTTCATTATCAGCATTAATAAGTCATCTTTTGGCCGATACTGCCTTATGACTCTATATTAACTATATAGAAACAATAAATTATTCCAGACTATATATGATGTTCCTTTTAAATATTCGAACACAGAATTTAGATTCCTAAACATGGCTGATAATTTAGAAACAAAGATGATGTAGTTTCCTTACTTCTCTATAAATTCTCTATAAATCGAATTAATTTTAAAATAGCCGAAAGAAATAAAGGTAATCCGATATATGAATTTACCACTGAAGTAGAAGTAGCAACGCTGAGTACAGGCTGTGCAAACATTTGGGACGACACGGTCTTTGCGGGACCGATAGGCTATTGATTTTCGTGCCATATGTGTTTCTGAGTCTATATCCTGCGACCGCGGTATTGATGCTGTCTCAATAGATCCTGCACATATCTTCGTATATGAGAATGTTTTTCCTATCTCGTCGGAAACTCCAGCTATGGCATGTTAAAGCTAGGATGACTCCTCCGATGACTTCCCAGTTCCTTGTTTCGTCAATATAATGTTGTGTTACATTACTGGGATAATCTTTATTTCCTTGCTCAGGTGATGTTTCAAGGTTATTTGCATGCAGCCTGTTATGGTTCGTAAATCAGCATTCTGGTAGCTTTAAAAGTTTCTCCACTGGATATCACTCAAAGAAGTTTGCTGCTACTTCTTAATTACTGTCAAACCAACATTTTTAGATGGTTGACTGCCGGAATTTGTTTTTTATCGACTACGACACTATTATTCAGCCTCATCGTTGGTGATAGTTAGCGGTTCCGAGCAGTGAAAAACTTGTGTATTGCACAAAGATAATCATTTGCCAAACCGCACTGGTCACTAATGTCAAATATGGCCGTAGATTTGGGCTTATAGACATCGAAATTATGGATTATTTTCAACTTTCCTTACAGTCTGGCACAGAGTATATCACAAAGGCAAGACATTTTCGAACAAATACATATATTCTAATAATAGTCAAATATAACTAATTACTGGTATAACATAATCACAGGTAAACCTCGACATCAATAATATTATGGAAACACCGTAATTCTTTTTGCGAAATTCATGGATAGCATTATCCTCGTGTACAGAGAAAGGAGTTTCAAATTGACCTGTTAATCCTAGTTCAGTAAATCAAACAAAATTCATTGATAACGTAGATCCTGCTGAAATATTCTTGGTTATACTGGTGGATAGTCTAAGCTTTCTGCAAAGAGATTCATTTAAAATATAAATCTATTCAATTTTAATTTCCTCAAAAGTTCTAAAGGAAAACAAATTTAGCCAGTTTAGCTAACCCTGTCAAGAAAATATTAGAAAAAAATTACAACATGTTGCAGTTGGCCTGACCATAATGAAGATCGTTCACAACATAAGTTATGTTGTAGTGAATGTATTTATATGAGATTTTTCACTTTGATTTCGTTAGTTTAGGCCTTTTGCTACAACTACTCTTCTTCTGCAAACAGTTTGCACATCTTCTTCAAAGCAAAAGAAACCAAACAAAAAAGAAGAGACTCCTTTGTGAAAAAAAAATTCCATAAACTGATTTAAGCTGTGAGTCTCAATCTCTCTAGAGCTGTTGCTCTTGCACTGGGTTATTAGAAACGCCTACAATATTTGTTGGTTTGGTAATAACGATTTTTCCATTAAATTAATAAATTAATAGTTACGAGTACCAACAGGCAATGAATGTGCTTGCTTGCATATACACACAAAAAAAAACAATCTTTGAAAGTAAATGATGTCAAATTTTCATACATTTTGGGGTGATTATGAACGAGAAATTATTATTAACAAAATGGGAGGAGTAGGAGAGAGATTGAGATGAGAGTTCTACAATTTTAGTGATAATGTTAGTGGAAGGGGTTGTGGTTGCCATAAGGCTCCATTCAAAATGTTGTTTATAAAAATAACACCTAATTTCGTTTTGTTGCAGCTCTTTGGTTTTTGAAATCAGATTTCAAAATCATTATTTGTGCAAACGAAAGGCAAAACTCAGTTTCCCTGAATAAAAGAAATAAAAAATTTGAATTGAAAAACATACAGATTTATCATACCTCAAACTTGTCTTTAGACAAGTATGTATGTAGTCTAGTGCATACAACCTGATGTTTGGAAATGAACACACTCACACTTGCCAGCCAAGTCAAACACATTCATACTTCCGTATGTATGACACTGAGATACGGGTAGAATTTAGAAAATACTCGTAGTCGTAATAAGGGATCTATGTACTCGTATCTCTACGTGATGACAGATTGTATGTGCTTGAGCGCTAATTAGTTTTGGGTTGTTGAAAATTCACGGGAACTCACTAGTTGTGGGGTCCTCTTCCACTTCTACTATCTACCATCACCTACTCATAGTTTTACTTTTTCTTTTTTTTTACTGTTCTCATTGTCGTTGTCAACATTTGTTTGGGGTGCACAGAATTCTAAGTTGTTTTGGAGCCTTGAGTAAGAGTAAATGTGTGTTGCCTTGTGTATGACTAAATGTATCGGTATGAGTTTCGTTTCTGCATTATTACAAAATCATTAATTCGTGACAATTGTCGCGTGCATTTTGTGCATGATTCCAAAATTAAATACTATGGAAAATTGGAAATCTGCCATTAAATGTGATACCAGATGAGCTAGTGCTCATTGCAAAATGATATTAATCCTTTTTATTATAATAGCTGCTCTATCCTAAAATAAGGTCTTGTAAGTTTCTAATAAAGTTTGGAATATTGGAATCCTACCATTTAATGCTGAAAAAATAGATGTATTGCGGCTAGAATAAAATTTATCCGTAAGACTGGCAGTGACTAGTTGACGCTTAGTCGTCTCAATATGCCCTAAGAAGGTTAAAGATGGAACATAGTTTTATACAAAATGACAAACAGATCTTGAAATAATCCTGAATTAAACCTCTATCACATTTGATTTTCCACCACTTTGTACAGATTACACATCTTTGCGAATGACATGAAAGTAAATACTGACGTTTGGAACAATATGATTTTGGACTTCACTAACGATGGAAAAGCGGATGCGTATACATAATGGCTTGGCATGTTTTCAAATGATCTCAAAGTCTGTCAAAGATGCTCAAATGCAAAGTACGTAATTTGTGGAATTTGTTCAAGAGTCTTATGGCGATCACTCTCAAATAAGTTGAATATCTGGCGCTTATAAAGGGACACCTTGGCAGACTGCATTTCGTGGTTACAAGACAGCTGATAAATGCGTTAGAAGTGGATAGTGTCTATCTGAAATTATTGCACATATACAATGCAAGTCAAATTCGACATAGGTAGACGATACATGCAGACAGCACACATTTGGTCCACAATCTACACTTTGAGGATACTGTACGATATAATACAAAATGTAAACGTTGCTTAATATTTGCTACTGCTAATTGCTACTTGTAGAAGATCTGAATTGCATGTATGCTGAATAGGTTAGGGATCCCACCAGCTATTATTAGAAATTCTATTACACTTCTGATAGATGTTATTACGGGATACTGTTCGATATAATGTCAAAGTTGCTTGGACGAAGGGTAAGAGAAGTCAGTGCGACCGCAGTAACGCAAACTTAAATGTGTATTTTATATGCTTCATAGAACGACCTGGTAGGTTTTGCCTTTTCATAAAGAAAAGGGTCTGAGATTGTGGCTTACTTACAAACTTTCAGGGATATATCAGGAGCCCTGCTTTAAGGGATGCATCTCAAAAAGATCTGGTGGGATGTATTAGGAGTTCTGAGTGGTTCTGAAGTCATGAAGTTTAGGACTGCATAAGGGAAGGATCAGTGATCTTTAACACCTTATTTTTGTAGCGTTTTTATGTGGTCGAACTTTGCCGACACATTAACATGTTTCTAGGACTTTTGATTTGGCTATAGAGAAACTAATTACTCAAAATAAATTGCAATATTGAGGATGTACAAGAGTGATAAATTTCTATTTTATACATAATTGCTTTGAAGAAATAATTTAAATATTTAATGACACATTAAACGGTAATCTCTTTCTCAAGACTGTTTTGATTTTTTAACGCTTCCGTTTAACGAATTCCATAAGCATAGTAATAGAATAATAGAAAAGAAAAAATAATAATAGGAAAGAAATTCCTACATAAGTAGGTATTAATTTGGCATTTTAGGCAAGATTTCTAGAACAAGTTTATTCAACTACTGGTTTATCGATGGTAAATGAGTCAGTTTTTCTTGAAGGATCAAAAAAAAAAAAATAAGTTTTCTAATATTATTAGTACACAATTTGTTGTAGTATCGTTAGAGCAAAGAAACACATATGACATTTATAATTTACATGAGCAACACAAAGAGATAACAATATTCCCAAAGATCCTTTATAAGAATCTCCTAAAGATCCTACAAACTTTGCCAATTACTAAAGTTCTATTAAAATTACTCCAGTAAGATTATAAGTACATATGTTCATATGTAGTACGAGTGCAAAAGAGATAATCACACAGAACTTGCATTCGTATTAAAATGTTCGCAGGCATTTCCCGCCAAACGAGCTGCAAAGTTGTGACCTGCTATTTGTGCATTAAGATTTAAATCGCAAGAAGTTGAAGTATACAAAAAAGGAGAAGAAAAAAAAAACAGTTTCAACGCCTTTCTTAGTTGCATATACGCTCACACATTTACTTATACTCTTCCCCCAAAGACACAAACTTCGATTATTATTAATGCCTTGAAAATAGGGTTTTGAGTAAATTTGTTCTTAAAAACAAGGTGGTGTTGATGGCAAGTGGTGGAATTTAAAAGTAACTAAAGGAAAAAGCTAAAATCAATGGAGTTTGTAGTTAAATCATTGTTAATATTTTATATGTATATTAAAGAAATATTGATTGACTATCTCCTAGATTAAAGCTTCCTTAATATAAATTTGTAATAACATTCCTATGTGTTCGCGAATTAAAAAGTTAGAAAGTTATGAACATTATTTTATGTAATATTTGAATATATTACAGATGACTTATTTTTTAATAATGTCTTTTTCATTCACCTAAATCTCTTTACCTTCTGCATGATTTCGATATTTAAATTATAATAAAAAGTTTGAGGTTCCAACAGGGGCATATTGGAATTACATGAAAGTTTTGCAACTTTTCTTGTTGACATATCAGTAGTAAAAACTTTGACAATTGTTACAATGAATTTCGCTAGAAAATCGCTATAGATTCGCTGAATTCATTCCAGAAATACAAACTGGTTTTACAGGATTTCTCAAACGATTACAATTTACATTTGTCTAAATGCGAGAAGCATTTAGACTTTTAAAAATTCAAGATCAGCTTTTGCATGCTGGACGTTTCACTGTATGGTGCGCTGGAAGCATGATTGGGCCATTTTTTTCAGAAAATTCATGACTGACAATTGTTTTCAACAGGACGGTGCGACATGTCACACACTTACCTAAACAATGCATTTATTACAAACCAAATTTTCCGAACCCATCATTTGACGAAATTCAGCCGATAAATAACCGGATCATGCAATTATTGATAGAGTATATACAAAGGCAAACGAATCGATTACAGAATTGTAATTCAAAATATATGACTTTATTAAGGAAATAGACCCGCCATTTCGCCAAAATATTATTGAAAAATTGTTAAAAGGTATCGACATCTGACCGATATAATTTATTGTTTATACTTATTTGTGAAACCATACTACATATTTCCAATACAATAAACATTTTAATGATTTTCATATGAATTTATTTTGTAACGAAAAACAAAGTTCCTGTATTCAACGCGATTGGATTTGAGGAAGAAAAAACGATTGAAAAAATTTTTCAATCGAAGAGAGTGATGATGTACATCATTATACAATCCAATAAAGAATTCGACTGGCTATTATAAAGGATGCCAGTATGAGGTTGAAAAATAAATAAAGCTTACGAAATTACGCAGATTATAATTGCTTCTTTCTGAATTATTAATGCTCATTGGTAACTACTATTTATTAAAAAAAATCAAATAAAACAAAACGTTTTTCTCCACTTCCTTAACAATTGAACCACCTCAAACTAAAACCAATAAGCACGTATACAAAGATTAATATGTAGCTCCTTTCGTATTTACAAGCAAACAAAAATACACGCAATTGAAAATATTATTCACTATTTATTATGGACGTTCACTCACTCACCTGACGAAATTCGTCAGCAGTAACGCAAAACTAAAACATGGCACATCAGGTTTTCCAACAGTCGTTTTTAATAACTAACATTAGTTTGATTAAATGAAAATAAAGTAAAAAACCACCTCCTCCTCTTTCTTCTACTCAGCTGACTGAGTAGCTAAGAAAAGAACCTGTGTGCGTGCTAAAGCACTGGCCATAATTGTAACACATCACATCACGTCTTTGTTGAAAAGCTAAACTGCCAGGCAGGCTGACTAACTAACTGACAGACAGACAGACCAGACCGTTTGATGGACTGAGAAAGTGAGTGGTGAGCTGAAATCCATGATTTGGGGCTGCATGTTGCACATGTTAATTTTTAGTGTTGAAAGTAAATAAAATAAAATAATATGAAACAGACGAAGTCTTCCTAATAATGGCGACGAACTTTAATTCGAACAACAACATAAGGAAACATTTAATGGTAAGTAGGTATGTATAGGAATATAAGCAAGATTATGGTATTGATTCAGAGTTGGACAACTAAAGGGCCTTAAGGGAATCTCATTCCATAAAATAAGCAGAAACATTTTTATCATTTTTTCTTCTTAACATACAAAAAAAAAACAGGCAACGAAATGTAATGAACATTTTTAAAGCATAAAATACTATTAATGCCAACCATCTAGCCATCCGTCCATCCATCCATCGATCTGCAACAATATTTGCCACATGTACCAAAGAGTGTGTATATATGTATGTATATGTTTGTGTTTGAGTACACAAGTACCAAATGTTGTGTTGTTCAGCATGGAAAGAAGAACAACACAAGCGTTTGTCGATTATTGAAAACAACACGTTCATCCACTTCACGTATTGAGGGCGTAGACTTTATAACGAGGCTTCTCTGTTTGGGTACGGATGGATTGATGGTTGGTTGCCGAGGATGAATTGCCTGGTATTTAGTTGTACTTAGTGGTGGAGATACTTGAGTATCCCCACAACCTAAACCACCATCATAATATCACCTTTAGTACAATATGTGTGCGTGGAAGAGAAGAGAATGCATCACCTCATAACACGTTTAAGTGTACCAAAGACGATGACTACATTTTACGTTGCATCGCCATGTACTATTAAGTAGTAAGTACAAGTATGTTGGAGTGTTTTTATTTAATTCTTTTTTTTACTTTATTAACGAAATGGTTGTTGTTTCTTAAAGATTTTGCACCTTTTTTATTGTATTTATATTGACGTTGCACTATTGTCTGTGAGTGCTGATGCTGCTGCTCATGATGTTGATGATGATGATGCTGAAAACGATAGAGATGGCGATGGCGTATTGCATTGCACTTTGACGTTGCAACACCATATTATTGCAATGATGTACAATTACAAAATAATCTTAAGATGTGCTTATTGTCGATGAAGAGAAATGTTTTCGAACAACTAACATTTTATTTAATGTTTAATTTACAATATTTTTATGATGTATTTTGATAATTCAACAAAATTATTTGTTTGGACATAAAATTTGTTAGTGATAGTAAGAATATTTATGTTAGTTTTTTTACAAGAAAATATTGCAAACCTTTTCAATATATGTATGTAAGTACTTCGGTGTTTCGTCGATTTTGATCACATTTATTTCTTAATCGTGTTTAATAAAACATTGTCATGGAAATCCTACTTAAATTTCTTGACAATCCGACATTATCAAGTTCAATGATTGCACAAAAGCTAAAGTTCCAAAAAGTACTGTACATACTGTTGTATCATGTTTTAAAATGATACAAGCGAAATAAAATTTCTTTTTATAGTTGACCTTTTTTATTATTAATATTTTACTGCCGTATTTATAAAAAAATAAAGTAGGCTTGAAGTGTGCTTTAAGACAAAATTTTCATACAAAATTGTAATTGTTCAAGCTGAAAGTCTTTTTTTTAAATTTGGGTAACACAATGGGATCAACATGATGGACCCAAGTGAGCTGTTTTATAGAATGGCTGCCCACGAAATCTAACCTAACCTAACCTTTGTAGCTGCTTTAGGAAAAAATTGTTTCCTTCAGGAAAAAAGAGAAGAGAATGCATGACCTTCAGGAAAAAATTTTTTCCTGAAGAAGCTACACAAAGACGTGGCGAAATATTGAAAATAAAAATTTACTGCCGTATTCATAAAAAATAAAGTAGGTTGAAGTGTGCTTTTAGACAAAATTTTCGTACAAAATTTTCTTAAAGTACATTTGAAGTCTACTTTAATTTTTTATGAATTAGACCGTTAATATTTAAAAAATACCTTAAGCCTGAAAAATTACTAAATAAAATTAACATTCTATTCTAAGAATCTTAAAAAAGGAAAAAAAGAAAAGAAAATAAGCTAAATCGAAGTCACTATGACAGTACAGCAAGGAGAACACGTTTGGATCTTGGTATTGATACCTATCGTGCAATTAAATACCTAGATCGTATTGAATCACTGAATGGTGTTGCTATAAAACGGGCACGCATTCTTTACGACAAAGTTTTTACAAAATACAAAATCCTTATTATGAATAATGAAACATGTGAAAAATGAAAATGATTAGGATATTGTCAATGGAATTGAAAGTGGAGTATAAAATTTGTTTTAAAAATTTTAAATTTTTAAAAAAAATTTATTTTAACTCATTTATTTGTGACGAAATATCAGAAACGTGGAATGTTTTTTGAATATGCAGCCAAAAATTAGAATTTTTAAAATAAGCTAAATTGTTATATTTTCACTAAAAAACATTTTAAAAATTCTTTTTAAAAAAAATTATCATACAAAATTTTCTTCTTCGAAATTTTTTAAAAAAAATTGCAAACATAAATCTCACTAAACATATCCCACCATTTAAAACTTTAACTAATAAATTCGGAACAAATAAAACTTATTTCTGAACAGAAATGGATACATAGGTATGTTGTCTTTTACCAACGATTTATTTTTCAGGAGTTTTAAAATAGTTTGATTATGAAAATATTCAAAATTCCATGTATGAATGTATGATTTCAGAAAAAATATTAATTTAAGCAACCGTTTGTAAAGTGATTTCGAGCAAACGCAGGCCGGGATGAATTGGAAACCATTTTTAAAGGAGAATTTTTAGTAGAATATCATAATTTTATTCTATTTTCTTTGACCTTTTTGATTTTTATTAAATAATTTGTAAGCTTGAGGTCACTTATTTTTATAATTTATAATAAATAAAAATAAAAAAAAAAATCTTTTATAAAAAACTAGTGACCTCAAACTTACAAATTATTTAATATTAGTAGAATATCATCTGAATATATTAAATTTAACGATTCAGATTCCTCAGCAGAACACGAGTTATTACTCTTACTCTTAAGGTAAAAATATGCAAATGCCTTCAGCAATTTAGATAATTCCCACGACAGTTGTACGCACCGAAATGACCAAAGTTCACCCTGCCAAGGGCTATCAGTTCAGCAACCAATTGCTGTAACAACAACAAAAAGATACATACATATGTACCTACATCTATATATTTACTAAGTGTATATAGGACCAACACAAATGAATCGTTCACCAAAATTTATTCGGGCAAGCTGTGCCGGACGCCAAAAGTGTTTCTAAAATATTAGCTTTATTATTATGTACGAGTACCTACATATAACTATTGTGCTTTTATATTTTCCTTGCTAAGTTTAGAAGCATATGTACCAATTCCTTACAACAGCATTCCGGAATTTATTATTTTGTAAATAGAATATTTCACTTACCTTTCAGCAAAAAATAAAAGATTATCATTGCCAGCCAACATTTTGTTTATAAAAATACACACAGACACAAACCAACAAAATGACACACACTTTTATATTTTAATTATCTTTTCAATTATTTTATAAACACATTTGCCACAAATATTTAAATTTTTCATATTTCTATTAACAATTTGCACACTTTGTTTTTTAAGGAATTACGATTTGTTTTTTGACATTTAGCAGAAACTAAAAAGAAAACAAATTTAAAAGTACCGTTAAGCTTCCTAAAGAGTACCAGACTTCGCTTATTCTTGTTTAAATTAGTGTTTTTCAGCTTTTATACGTGATAAATACAACACTGAATTTGTTTTCTTTATGTCTTTTTGTTTTCTATTTTTTAAGTGCTGCCAAGTTTAAAAATGACAATTGTAATTGTGCCAATTCAGTCATCTGGTAAATTTTTATTGGATTTTCTTTATTTTGATTTTCTGCCTAGAATTATTTAAGAAAAATAGTATATTTATATAAACTAAAAGTGTAACAATTATAAGCTATTTGTGTTAATGTTTAAGAATATGCCATCGTCGAGTGTATAATAAAATGTGTGCAATTATAACAAGAAAATAATTAAAAAGTAAAAATAAAATTTTGTAAAGAAAAAAATATCAGAACCCCCAGTAACACATACACAGGTACCACATACATATTGAAAATCGACCTATACATTTACACAAACCCCAAAGAGGAAACAAATTAAAAAGTATCGTTATAAAGCTTACAACATACCAGACCTATTCGTTCAGATTGGTGCATTTCAGCATATATACGCGCAATAAATGCAACACTGTATTTGTTTCCTTTTTGGCTTGTGTTTCTGACATTGATGAAGTGCTGCCAAGTTTCGAACTGACAATTGCAATTTTTCTTATTTATATCTCTGCCCGGTCGCTGTTGCAGTTGCTAATCAAATTGCTCACATTAAGCTAAATAAATTTATTAAATTGTTTTTTTTTTGGCTACCAAAAACGGTGGTCTTCAACCACTCACTATCAGTTTCATAAGAAACCCGGGTATGTGTGTAAAGTATTGCTCAGTATGAGCAAAAACGAGCAGCGACGTGACTGCGAAGCATGAGTTTTACACCACACATTGTTATTTTTTGTATTTGTACCAACAGTTGTAAAAGTGTAATAAAAGAAACAAATTATTTTTAATACCAAAAAATTCAAATTCTCAAGAAAAAGTAAATGTTGTTTTCTTGTGGCTAAAAAGAACTAATAAAGAAAAAGCGTGCCTGAAAATAAACCAATGAAATTATTTGTATAAATAAGAAATAAGTAACATTTGTTTACTTCAGGTAGATTTTTTGGAAGACCAAGTTTAGCTGTAATCATAGCTCTTTTATAGTTCCAATGGTAAATCTGGTAGAATAAATGATGATCCATGTTAGCTTTCATCGTATTTTTTATTAAGTCTAAGTTAAGCTCTATTATTATCCATCTACCTTAGAAGCAAGCAGCCAGCAATCAAAAACATTTTAGTGTAATCATAAAAAGGGGGTGTTGTATATTAAAAAAAGACCTAACGACATCAGCCCAAAAGGAAGAACAAGAACATTACGTGAGTGCGCATCCAAAAAAAAATAAATAGAAAAGTTAAATAAAAACGTAGTGTTGGAAAAACGGGGGCAAATAAACGACAGACGGACTCTGCTTTCTACAATTTGCCACAAGAAGACCGTGTACAAAACACTATCCGTAGTACAATCAACTATTTTCAACATAGACAGACCACAATTGCAATACAAAAAAATATAAAAATTTAAGGGAAACAACAAAAACAACACACAAAAATATACACTCGACACGGCCGACAATTATTGAATTTTTTTTCTTCTTCAATTCTATTTTACTTCCTTATTCAAAAAAAATTTTAATACTCCCAGGTGTTCTTAAGCGAAAACTTTTGGTGGCGGCATTAAAATTTATTAATGAACCGAAAAATTAGCAAACCAAAACTGTAAGTATTAATTGAAATAAATATAATTGTATGTTATAAAGTTTACAGCAAATTTTCTTTTAGCTTTTGAACGTGTAAAGAAAAATTTCTATTCATCGAGGAAAAACAAGACCGCACCCTTCACTTTACTCTCCCCCCAACACTTTTTACACTGTAATTTATGAAAATTTACTGGGGATATTTTGTATTAAACATTGTTGAGGATTGTTGAGTTCCTTTTTGGAGCTTTCCTAGCTGGCACCACGTTACATAGACGTTATGACTTCGCCTCTTTATTATCTGGACATTTTTGAATTGAGACCATTGATTACGAATTTCAATTGCAAATTATCGACCATTACGGAGTATGATTGTCACAAACAGCTGCTGTGCTTAGTGTCTGAGGACAATGACATTGTGCTACGTTATACCAGTGAGGGCGGTCAAGAGGTTTTAAAATTAATCTCCTGGTTTCGTCGCACATCCCGTGTTATACATGATGTTTGTTTTGATCCATCGGGAACATGGCTGTTGGTCTTATGTAAGTATAATAGAAGATTTGGAAGATTGGAAATAATAAGCGAAGGTGTTAATGTTTGAAAGTTTAAGATAACAAGATTATTAATCTAGCAATTTATAACATTAATTAGTTTATAAAGTTTTTTTTGCAAAGAAAGATTTCAAAAAATTGGATTTTTACAAAAGAATATCGCGTAAATATTAAAAGCCCTATTAAATTGTGTGCTATTTTATTTTTCAATGCCATAGGAGGAATTTAGGAAAAAATATTGAAACTAGTTTAATTACTTGGCAAACGTAAAAATTTAAGAAACTTTTTAAATTTCAAATGTATATTGATGCTCTTCTTATAATAAGAACTTCTTTATCTTCATTATAATATAATCTTTTTTATAGAATATGTGTCAAGAGTGTCATTATTTTCACAGCAGGATGCCCAAGTAGTTGTTATACTTGGTGCACATATTGATTAAATGAAAACACTTTATTTTGTAATGCAAAACTGTGTGCAGCTTTAATTTAACAAACTTATATTTGTTGTATATTATCTACTTTATTTAAACACTTAAGAGTAATTTTTTAATAGTTTAACAATAATTTGTTGTGTTTTTACATGTTTCCGTGTGATTGACTATTGACATGGAAGTAATATTTGAGCAACTTTGGTAATTTTTATAGTTTATTCTAATATAGTCTAGGGCAAGTACTTAAAGGCGCTAGTGTAGTTGTTCAAGAGGAATCATATGTATAAGAATGGAGCAGAGTCTGAATCTAAATATTTTAGAAATTTATAAAAAGGTTTTTTTTTTTTAATTATAGGTACAACTTTTATTTGATACTTGGCACTTCTTGTGTTGCTTGTTATTTTTTAACCTTATCTAGTTGTAAATTGTATTGCCTAAAGCAGATTAGTTTATCATGTAAATGATGTCAAAAAATTAAAAGAATTTGTCACCCTACCTTAGAGTTTTCAGTTAGTTCATGTACTTGATAAAATTAGTTAGTTGTTGACCAATAAATTATGAGCCTTTGTATTTTTGAAGCATGAGACTAGGCAAATGGTCTTTGTAACATTATAGAATTATATGAAAAATAAAAACACAGAAAGTTAAAATCTTACAGTTTCAAAAAATTCCGCTATAGGCGTTTATTTATTTAAGTAGATGTGTTCTTTTAGCAAGTATTTATTTTTTCAGTCGTAATTAAGCTCTGGGTGGAGAAAGAACTCGCGCGTCATTATCATTATCGCTTAAGGGCAATCAGGCCGTCCTTCGCTGCTTCGAAAGATTTGCGTCTCACTTTTGCATTGGTTAATGCTTGGCGTCGTCTAACTGTACCGCATTACGGTTTTTCGGAGTTGTGCGTTAGTCACATGCTAATATTTTTTTAATACAAGATTTAAGCGTTCCAGCTTCCTATATGAAGGTATAGGTCGACTTGGGACTTACTTATATCGATCGTGGGATAACCTGGCAATTTGAGGGATTAATTCTCCGCCAACCTAATTTATATTTAAAAAAAAAGTATTTATTTTTACTAGCGGTAGTTTTATTTATGACCCCACTTTTCCTTGACAAACAGAAGTGTTTGTTATTGATTGTTTCCCTTTGTTAAGACAATATTGTTTATTTATCAATTTAAGTATAGAAACGAAAATAAATCTAATGTAATTGGCTATTTCTATGGAAAGTAATTTACAGCGTTGTCAACTTTGAAATTTCAAAACGCATCATTTAAAGGAAAACGCATCAAGTTTAGAATTTCTTTTTTATTTAAAATGTTTACTGAATTAATATTACATTTGTATGGAGGCAGTTTTGGGCCTCCATTAGGCTTCTATTATGGAAGAATTAGGGAATGGATCCTAAGTGCGACCAATCAGGCCTGGGGAAACCGGACGGACTGACTGCCAAGTGTCACGGACGCTGTGGCCGGTGCTTAGGAAGTCATATTCGGAATTGTTGCTGGGCAGAAGTAGGGTCTGCGTTAGGACCATGATGGGCATTATCACGAGCCACTGCATGATAGGCAGGATGGCGGTGAGAATGGGATCCGAATTGTCGGATATGTGCAAATTATGTGAAGACCCGGATGAGCTGGAGACGGTTGAGCACATTCTGTGCCATTGTCCCAGGTTGCAGGGCAGTAGGCTAAGGTGGCTGGGTAATAGATTCTTGGGCGAATTAGGGGATGTCTCGAGCTGTGGGCTGGAGAGTCTAATGGGATTCGTAATGGGAATCGCCTGGCTACGCGGCAGTAAACTGGGTGCTGGTCGCACAAGTGGAGGACATATGTATGTCTGAGTAGGATTTGGTAAAGTTTCTCTTTTCTTTTCTCTCTTTGCTATCTACTATTCCTTTCTTGTCTTTTGCTTTCGTTTTTGTTTCACCTGCTTTATTACTTCTTTTCCTATCTAAGGCATCACAATGGACCAGATTGGTCTCTGGTGAGGGTGTGAGGATGACTCACACCAGCCTTCTTACCTACCTACCTAATATTACATTTTTTTAATTTCATATATTCTATATAAAACTTTTTATCAACGATTAATATAAAATAATAAATAGATATGCTTCTCGAAACTGAAGTACTAATTGGTAAAAAAGGGCTAATTTCAGTACATGTTTGGTACATTTTTTCCATTAAATTTTTTAGGACTCCACTGGGATTCTAACACTGGTTGTTCGTCTACAGTTCAGTAGACCAAACCATCAGGCTATACAAGAATTTTTATTTCCATGTTTAAAATTTTAATTTTATTTTCAAACCAAGATTTTCACCCTATTCACCTTTAGAAATGATCTTCATGTGACGCATTTGATAGTATGTATTCATTTATCATACATTCGTATTTAAAATACATTTAATGAGGCCCTTTTTCATCGTATAGATTTCAACTGCAATTTCAAATTTGTAAAAATAAAGATTTCATCACATTTTCGGAACAATTAAAAAACGCACCGAAATTAACAAAAAAAGCGCACTGCGCACCAACTAAGGAATTTTTCGTACAAAAAAATTTTAAAAAGCACCAAAAATGGTGCGAAACGCAGCAAGCTGATAACGCTGGTAATTTATAGTAAAAGAGAAACATACAGCAAAGAGTCACAAAGGCAGACTTAAAAGCGAATAAGCAACATTATATATGAGCTAAAGTCTTTGAGTTGCCATGTGGTCAACTCCAAGCTAGTGGCCTACTGCATTAGAACTCTACAGTTATGAAAAATGTTAGGATTTGCTGTGATCGTAGACAATATTTGAAGACGAGGTTCTGAATTAAATTTGGTGTTGAGAGAGATAGCGATAAAACCTCTAATTTGTCGCTATTATAAGGCAATATCGGAAAGGTTCTTTCATCCAACCTATCTTAGGAAAGCAAATTTTTAAGGATCTTTGTGGGTATGATATCTCTCTGCTTAGGGTTAGTAAATGTGGCAATAGCGAACTCCGCATTTTGGTAGAACACGCCAGGAAATCGTGGAGATTTCAATTTCTAAACTTTTAAAATACGTTCCAATATTTAAAAGTAATTTTTTTAAAATCTCTTCTATTTGCAGGTTTCGACAATACCCTGCACATAGTGCCTGCCCTAGCGGTGGTGGACAAAAACTACTTAGAGAAAAATGCCAACAACACAGGCTATCCACAATCCCACTACAGTCTTACACAAGTAACTTCGTACATTATACCATTTGTAGGTCCACATGAATGTCCCAATTCAAAAAAGTGTCCCAATCAATTGACCCGAAAAAGACACTCGGCACTAAATACCCTGAGAAATGAGGAGCGTGCAAAAGAAAAGCCATCGACGAATAGTAATGATGCAGAAGCTGATGATAAAGATGAAAGTCATAATATTAAAATACTAGTAGAACAAGTGGAAAATCTCAATGTAAACGATGAAGAGAAACTTGAAGAAAACCAGGAACAGGAGGACGATGTTGTGATGGTAATGGTGGAGGCCGCTGCCATAGATGAGGGTAATATGGATGTTTTTAGTCACGATGTACCTGCCGAAATGTTGGCAACTTCAAGTGCTCCCAATCAAGTGGACGATAAGACGGGCAACAGTCATTTGCCGTTAATGAGTATGTCATTTATGGCCTCTAACACTTGTCCCTACCCGTTGTCGGTGGTATGGTGGCGTACATTAGAGGGTGTAAATCGTGCCGTTATTGGCTATTCGGATGGTTCAATATGTTTTGTGGGTCTCAGTCCCAATTGTCCGTTTGTGGCCAGCACTGCGGTGGACTGCGGTTCAGTGGTTAAATTGCTCATATGTAGGGACAATACTTTTGACAGTGTCATGTTATTGGTAAGTGTTAACAAATTAATGCAAAATTATTTTATTTTTATTTATTTTGTATTCATTCCAGATAACTTCATCTTTAAAACAACAATTCAAATTGCTGTTGGAACAGAAAGCCATTAAGTATATATACCCCGGCGAAATGTCTCCCACAACGTCACAGCCCAAAGAAAACGATTGGCAAATTGTTATGCCTATAAAGAATACTAGCAACTCTTCGGATCCAGCTTCAGAAAAATCCCAACCGGATGAGGATGTTTTTATGAGCGATGATAAATTGCCCGCAACAACTACAACCAATATAGCAGTAGCTGATGTAACAGGTGATAATACAGCCTCCAACTTCTCTTTGGTCTCTCAGTCACTGCCTCCAGCACAAATACAGGTAGCTACATCAACATCGGTGGCACAAAACAAGCCTGTGCAACCACCACCAGCACCACTTGGTTACTCTTCATCAGTAGCAGCCTCATCCTCATCAGCTGCAACTACGACAACTACCGATGCTGCTAATGAAAATAACAATCAACAGCAGCAACCTCCTCCACCCCCTTACTCAGTAGCAATAACACGACATTTGGACAATAAAGTAGCTGTAACTACCACAACTTCGAGTGCAAAACAATCGGTAACCACTACAAATTCAACGGCCCGTCTAAATCAGCAACAGCCTCCACAGCAGCAGCAGACGCAATCACAGCAGGATAATAATTTAATTAACGATTTAGACGAAGCAAATGGTCGTGCTGGTATATTACCAGCCGCCCGTGCTCGCTTGGCATCTTTGAAGTCCTTGGGTTCGAAAAAATTAAATGCCATCAAAATGCGTCTGTCGGATAATCGTCAAAAAATTGAAGAATGTAAGTAAAGTTTTATTTATTTCGTATACTGTTGTTTCACCGGCTTACAAACGAATACTTTATTTTGTATTAAAATTTTCAGAGTAATAAGAAAATTACAAAATCTGTATAAAAAATAAAGACATTTGTTATGAATTCAATTCTGTAGTAATAAATCCTGTAAGGAAAAAATGTCTTAAAACCTTCTATAATAATAGTAAATTGAAATAGTCCTTAAATCTTCAGGTCCTCGCACCATGTGTGCTGTTTTCCAGCTGTAGGATAAACAGATGTAGCAAAAGTATTATACGTAGATAAACGAATTTAATGCAAGTAATAGATAAATTATCGTCAACTTTGATCCGGTTCAGAACAAAAATAAAACACAACATCCAACTCATTAAACGAAATCAAAAAGGTCCAATATTCAAAGAATGGTGGCAAACTAAAAATATTGTTGATATAGTTAATATTAGCTTCAAAGCTGCCATTGCGATCCATAACACAACAAGCCCCGCTCAAAACATTCCGGCCAAACAATCTACAAAGAATCTGAAAAGTATGGAAGATCCCTTAAAATACTTAACAACCAATCATTGATGCCGTTGCACTTTGATGAAACAATCGATTCTAATACGAGTCGATTGAATGTTACATGATTTACTAAATCCAACTACCAAAACGTAAAACCATAAACAAAGACTAAATCAGACTCAGACAGCTCAATTGTACAGCTTAATTCTGTCGATTTCTGTTGTCTGGAAAGATAAAAAAACGAAGCGAGAAATAGATAAGTAAGGAAAAGAGCGAAGTAAAGACATAAAAGATAGTGTAGCTTTAAAAATAAAATTGAAAAGTTCAACCTCCAAGACATTTGACACATTTGAGGATGAAAATTCCTACGCTGGTGTTTCTGATAAAGTCTTTAATACACCATAATGATCGAAAAGACTATCCACTAGTAACAGTAAAAAATAGTTTTATATCGTTCTTTATTTAAGGCAGCTTTTGGATAGTCATTGTAGGGTAATCCAAATATCTTTGCATGATTGCCGAATTTACTATGGCCGGTAATCAATATATTCTTACTTATTGAAATAAAACGAATTCTTTTTAAAGAAAATACAACGAGTCTTTATTCAAATGTACAAAATAATTTAAATAAATATTTTGTATTTCAATACTCTTGTACAATTTAGTTTAACACACACACTTAAATTACGGTTTAAGAATACGCTCGTATTAAACTTCAATGTTTAGTCTATGATGATTCACAATAAATCAGAGGTGGACAAACATATACTATGTATGATGTTTATATTTGTGTTGGTTAAGCAGCAGAGAGCTTTGTGCATTAAGAGAGAAAATCCTAAACATTTAAAAACTTAAATAGCAAGACCTTGCTTGCACTAGTGCTAATCAGCAACCAGAAAGTATACAAAGGTGTCAAGTTTTATATTTATATATGTATATCTTTCAGAACTGCCTTTTGTTTTAATTTTTGCAGCATGTATCTCTCTATACTTTGTGCAAGCAACTAGTTTAAGTTTAATCTCTGAGATTGCAACAAAGCAAGAAACAAATGCACATTTTAGTAAAACGCATAAGTAAGCTTATAGTGTATGTACGTAGTGTAAGCAGAATTTTGTGGCCAAGCACATGTGCTGAGAAATTCCAATTACGCCCATGATTGCAATTAACTCATTTTGAGTAACTCTGTTTGTTCTATTTAAACACTAGCGCCATATTCTAGTAATTTCCGGCGTCATCTAGATAAGACAATTGAAAGTTCTATGGCCGTTAAAACTTAATGTTGCCAAATCAACAACTTTGTTAATAACAGCGTGTTATCAACAATGTTTGTAAACAGAAATTTCTACTTAAGGTAGATTCACCCATTTCAACCATTTCGAACAAATTTTCTGGAAAATCAAAGCTGCCATTTGTAAACAAAATCTATTGGTTATACAAGTGGTAATACTGCGGCATCGATTTATTTTGCTTTGGTTTTTAAGTGTCAAAAAACAAATATTAAATTACAGGCAAAGCTCGATATAACAAATACTTACTACATATAACGAAAATCCGATATAACGAATGTGCAAATTTTTTCATTAGCTACCTTATATAACGAACGATCAACTTTTTTTGCTCCCGGTTTAACGAATGGTTACCAACTTTGAAGATGAAGATAATGAAAATTAAAACCAATGGAGTTGAATGAACCAACAATTAAACACTCAGATGCCATAAAAGGATTTGAAACCTGTATTTTATGGTGTGATCAAAATAAAATTGATTACACAAAATCTTTCGTGCTGAGAGAATTGCAAGAAAAAGCAGTTTAAAAAAGTTTGCAAGCTTCATACAAACAATCATTTATTACACATTTTTTAGACGAATAATTTGTCCCAATATGTAAACACGTATGTACTTACGTATGTAAGTTCAATAAACATGAATATAATAACAGAAAAACCTCCATTTAATGGTAAATGTAGCTAATTTTTTATTTAAAAAAAGTTCGGTTTTACGAATCTCTCAGTTTAACGAAAGGGGCTGACATTATATCATTCGTTATACCGGGATTTGCCTGTATTTTAAAGTATTGTGTATATTTTTCAAAAACAATTTACAAACATTTGAACATGGTGCAACTATACAAGGTGAGTTCAAATCGACAACAAATACAACACAAAATAGAAACAACAGGCATTTTGTTTGTGTAAAATAATCACCCCTATCGTGAATAAAAATTCCACATGAAATTTGTTCCCTTTTCACATTTTTCCTATTAAAATTCAATGTTAAAAAAATAAAAGGGAACAAATTTCATGTGGAATTTTTATTCGCGATAGGGGTGAATGTACTACTGTCAAAAATACTTGCAAAAGTATTACTTTTGACATAAGTAAATTGTAAACAAAGTCAGTCAGCTGGGCTACTGCACTTGAATGAATAAATGAAATGAATAATTTAATATCACAAACACCACAGATAGAAGTGTTGCCTATTGGCAACTTAGTTCATTTTTGTCCAGACTAAATATTAAATTAAACCAATTCAAGCTGGGAGTTGTTCGTAAAAAAAATATTTTTTCTTTCTCCAAAAGAAAGACGACGTCAAACTTCATATGAAAAAACTTTGCCCGAACAAATATTTTGATCAGAACGAAAGTTTGAATCCAACTTTATACAAATGTTGATAATCATGTTGTATGTTGATAAACATGGTGTATGTTGTTACCAGCCATTATAAAGCGTTGAATTTGAATTGACATATAATTTCGTAACAATATAATGTCGCATGAAAGTTTTTCCCAATTTTAAAATCGCGCAATTATTTACAATTCCTAGTTTATAGGAAACAGTGCGTTCTCAAATTAAAAATTTACCTTGATAGTTTCTTAGCAGTCCCTGCCTTCAACAGCACTTTGAATACAATTCAAATCTCTAATACAGCGTTTGGGTATGAAAGTCTTTATTTACTGTTTTGTATAAAAGTATGCTAGAATAATAACACTTAATCTAACATTTTAAATATTAATGGATTAGTATTTGGTTGACTCTTAAAAGTTGTAAGATATTTTGTGAAATCTTATATTTTACTTAATAAGCTGTTAAATTAAACTGTATATTTACAATTTTGCTATTTCGGGATGCAATTATGTTGCTGTATCTTCAAGTATTTAGGAAATGCTATCTCGTAATTTTTTTTAGTAATTTAATAAATGTAACACATAAAATAATACCTATAACTCAAGCTAACAGAGCTGATAGCTCATATACATATATGTACATATGTAGCTTAGCTAAACATGTAATGTAGATGCAAACAAAATTCAGTCCCCAATTAAAAGCACTTTGCACCATTTTCAAATACATATTGTTGCAAATTACACCAGTAGATTTCCTTATCTAAATATTACTATATAGATTCTTTCTTTTGCATTTTTATTTCTCTATTTTTCTTTCTTTCAAACCCTGAACAAAAAAAAAAACTCGAAATTAAGATCTAAAATGTTTTATGATATTTTTATATAGAATGAGAACAAAATTTGGTGAGTTTTTTGCAAACAAAAAACAATTATCAAGAAAATAGAAGTTAAATCCGAAAGTTAAGCATCTCATTCCAAAAGCAAAAATAATTTAAACTAGTAGTTAAATTAAATTAATAATAAAAATAATAGTTAACAAAACAGTCACTTTAAATAAATAAGAAAAAGCATAAACACATTTTGTTAGAGGTTAAAATCATTTGGAGAAACTAATGTCTATGCTTAAATTTAAATAACCTTAAATTGTTTTATTTGTCTTTATTATAGATATGCCGGACAACACTTTGGGTTCCTCATTTGCCATTGTGGACTCACCCTCTTTGACGCCGGAATTGTTGGCAAATTCTGTTGGTTCCTTTTATACCATACAGAACTTACGCAGTACTTATTTGCTGAGTGCTCTACACAGCCAATCGAACAGTTTTACGGTCCACAGCATAGACATACATTTGAAACCGCTGTTTCTATACAAAATTCCTGCCGATTGTGTGGACATTTTGATAAGTTCAAATATTTTGTATTCCATACAATATGTTGATTACTATAATGATTCTGCGGCGGGGAGTAGTAGTGGCTTGCAAAAAGAATGTGAGGTGATGATAGACAAGAATACGGAAAAAGAAAATCGTGATATGGACATTGAGAAGCAAGAAAAATATGCCGAAGTTCCCAAAACCTCAAACGATCTCAGCATAAGTGGGATCAGTGGCCCTGACAATGGTGATGCTGATAGTGATGTTAAAATATTTCCTGATTCAGCTCAAGCCGAGAGTCCCGTAGATACCAGTGCTGCTTCGAGCACTACAGAACAATTTAGTCGTGACTGTTTGTCACCCAGTAATTCTATAAATGCCGTTGGTGTTATAAGCAGTGCTATGGCTTCTTTACGTACCGGCAATGAAGATGTTAGTTATTTTGTTTATTGTTTGTTTTTCTTCATATTCACATTCTTGTTATATTATATATGTAGAGATTCAATTCGTCCTCGCAGTTGGGTTTGTTTCGTTTCGAAAATGAAACTGTTTTGAGTCTATATCAATTGGCCACTTACCGTCCAGCTTTAAACGCAAACGAAGTGATATCAAAAGATGAAAAAACCAAAGCATTCGAACACAAAGACATCAAATCACCCATGGACTATGTGAAATTCTATGAAACGGTCGATGTCCAGGAGGAATATTCTTTAAGACAAATGGAAATAATGCAAAATGAATTTCCCAAAATTAACTATGATCCCTGCTATGTGGTGACCAATAAAAATGTCTATTATATACAACTCAAGTAAGTTTTGCAGTTGAACAAAATATTCTCAGCTTTTAATTTCTGCTGTTTATTTTATTTCACATCTTTTAGAAAAGAACCCTTTGCCATTTTTCTCGACTCAGCGCTGGCCGGAGAGTGGACGCAATGTCGGGATTTTTGCAATACTTTCGATCTCACATACGAGGCTTGCATTGAATTTGCGGGTGATTATCTATTGCGCCGTAAGAAGGTCACACAAGCTTTGCTCACTTATAATACGGCACGCATTAAACCCATACGTACGGCACTTAAATTGGCCATGTTTGGCCAGACCACAGCTTTAATGCATCTTTGTGCCATGGCTTTAAAACTTAGTCATATTCTTAATTCGAAATATTTTTGTCATCCCATCATTAAGACACTCTTGCCCGACATCACCTACCGACACTCGGAAGATGTGCGCACCATATTGCCGGCCACGCCAGCCGAATATGCTCCCGAAGGTAAGGGCGTAAATGTAAACGAAGGTCTGCCCTGTGGTGATTATACCTATGGAGTGGATCAGTCCCTGAGTCAATTGCAAATGTCACCATCTTCCCAGTTTCATTTGGCTAATTTGCTGCTCATAACCTTGGCGGAGAAGGCTGTCAACGACAAGAACTATATACCTCTATGGTAAAGAGCCAATGTTTTTAAGTTAAAAAACAGAATTTTTTATTTACAAAATGTATTACTTTAGGAATTTCCTGGTTACCAATGGCAAATACCATACCAATATGACGAGCATAGTTTTATGTCAAAGTGGACTATTTTCGGCCGCTCTTCTGCTGGCCAAGGTACGGGGTGTTTGTATTGATACCTTTTTGGCTTTAAATAGTGTAGTAGGCCAGGAATTTGGTAAATGCTTTAATTGTCCGTAGTTTTAAAATAGAATTTACAACTATTTTGTTCTTAGGTTGGTATACAGAGCTCAATGTGTGTCTTTACAATTTAAGTGAATCTATGTTTACGGAGACCATAACGTATTTGCCCAGCATAGCTGTGGATTATTTTACGTTCATACAGGAGAAACTACCACAGATCAGGCCAAGCGTTTTGAAGGTAATTTGGTATCAAAAATGGCACACGAATTTGGTTTTTTAAATAGAATTTATCTTTAAAGCGTTTGGAGCAACAATTAAATCCCTTTTCGGCAACTTTAAGACCCATTGTCTCTCATACATCATCCTCATCGCAATCGAATGACAATAATACCTATTTGTTGGAATTTTGTAAAAATCTCATTGAAACCTATTTGGCTGTACTCATACACTTGGAATCTCAGCGCTCAAAATGTGATCGGGTATTGAATGCCCTTAATACGTTTCGTTTAACTTATGAAGACAATCAATTTGCCATCGAAACCTCGCGTTTTAAACCAATATCGGCCGGCTGTGCCCACTGCGCCTGTGTGGTGGATGGTGTAGCCTACTTTTGGGGCTCTAATGGTGTGCCTTGCAATTATAGTGTTAACAAATCTTCGGGTAAGCTGCGAAAACATTTTGAACTTCGTAAAACTAAAAAAAAAACACTTGTTTCCAGATACCCCTGAACCTCCTTATGCGGTAAAAAGTTTAGATTTATTGTCCCAGCTAAATTTAGAGGTTCATGCAGTTAAATGTGGACGTCAGCATACCTTAGTACTAACAAATAATGGAGTAAGTTTGCAATTATTTATTATTTTATTTATGTCTCTATGTATGTTTACTCTCTATTTTATGTTTTGTTTAGCTTTATACTTTGGGCAATAATAATTTATGTCAATTGGGTATTGGCAAACAAATGCAAATGACTTTGCAGCCCATGCTGGTTAAAGAGTTTGATGGTAAGAATATAACCATACTCGAGGCTGGACAATATCATAATGCAGTGGTAGCAGATGGTTTACTTTATACTTGGGGGTATGTTTACAAAAACAAAGATAAAATATTGTTTATAATAAACAAATTATTTAAATTACAGCTGGGGTGTCTATGGTCAGCTGGGTCATGGCAGTACAGAAAATGTGGCCGAACCGAAATTACTTTCTTTTCTGAAGTATAAGGTAAGTTTTGACAATTATTTTAAATGATCAAATAATTAAAAATTGTGTTTTTAGAAAGTCCTGCAAGTTTCTTTGGGCCATGCCCATAGCTTGGTGTTGTGTGAAGGCTCCTTACCTAATAGTAGTGAATTGTATGTATTCGGTTCAAACCATTTTGGACAACTTGGTTTGGGTTCATCAAAAGGCGAGGGATCTTTAGATAGCAGCAGCGGTAGTAGTAATAGACCTCCAGACGATGAAATGAATTGTGCTGGTCAAGTAAAATACCTATTACCTCAAAGACTCGAAATTGGCACAGCGAGAATAAGACTGATTCATACAAAATTCTTTACAAATGTAAGTATTTTGAATTCAACTAATATGCAACTTATATTTTCCCAAGAAAATCTAAATCAGCAATCTCTTATTGTTCTCAATATAAAATTTAACGTTTATTTTCATAATCACCGATCATTTTATCTAATTTACACACCTAGATTGTCGTAGATGAGAATGAACGTATGTACACTTGGGGCTCATCGCCACAAGCTCTGCGTTTGGCCAATCAAATCAAGAGAAGAGCTAATGCCAAACAAAAAATCGAAGAACACCAGCGACGTGAAATGAGTCGACGGTTCGAAGCTACCTTTATTGCTGCGCCAGAGTCTTCAATTACAGATTCGCCGCCAAATAAAAAAGATATTGTGCCCACAGTTACTATTACAACACCAAGTTTGGATGTAATAACACCCGATGATGAGGATAGTGTAACAAGTAATGCTAAAGATGAAATTGTGTCTGGTGTGGCGGCAATAGTTCCAGATAATGATACTTTACCTTTAGACGAAAATGTTATTGTCAACGAAGATGCTACAGCAAATATCAATATACAAATTATAGATGATGAAGTGGTAGGGGATGTGCCCGTTTTAAAAACTACCAATATAGCAACAGCAGAAGTAGATAAAGTAGAAAATAAATTTGTAGAAATGACAGCACCAACAACATCTAATACAAATGTACCTGCCGCTCCACCACCGTCTGTGCAACAGCCACCTACAGCGGATGTAGATCCTTGTGAACACATGTCGCCACATTTAGTTGATACCTCCGAAGTAGCGGGGCAAATACTACAGGTATATAGTTGGATTTAAGCAACTGGAAAAGTGTTTTTTTTTTTATTTTAATATTTTGTGTTTGTAGGTTTCCAGTGGTCTTTTCCACTTTGCTTTGATCTCTTCTTCCTGCACTTTGTATACCTGGGGCAAAAACTTGGAACATCAATTGGGCACGGAAGATAAAGAACGTAGGGCGGTTAGTAAACCTTCTCCTTTGGATAATATCGATCGTCCTATGTATGTGGATTGTGGAGCAGATTTTACTCTAGTCATGACAACAGATTATGTTGTTAAAGCTTTTGGTGGCAATTCCAATGGGCAGGTAAATACAATTAAGGAAGGAGTTTAAGTTAAAGTATTTAATTACTTTTATTTTCCCTTTAGTGCGGTCGTGATCTGGGAGCCTGTATTGACAAAATGAAACAACGTGTAGTTTGTCTACCCACCACCAAACGTTTGATGCGTTTCGAGAGCCAGTGCATAGAAATACCAGTAGAAATCAATTTGCCTCGACCTCGCATACGTTTGGACACCGAACCTATACGTTATCTCAAGACAATACCACGTTACAAATATTACTTCCTACAAGAGGCTGACATTGATTTCGAACAACTGGGTGACCTAAACGATAGACCCTCACCGAACGAATACAAATCAACCACACAAGCTGATAGTTCGGCTAATATAGTGACGGGCCAAGAATCAGATGATATGCTTTCCTCTCTCGAAAATCTAAGTCAAAATGATGCCTCCTCGCTGCAGTTGTCGCTAAACACACCGTTATTGGCGGAAAACATACTGGATCAAAATCAACTGCCGACTACCAATAGTTCGTACGAGTGTACGCCCGATGAACAGAGCTATGCCCGATTACCAAATGTAGATAATGATAATGCCAGCTTAACCGATGACAATGGCCAGAACAATGGTTTAGTTTTTCTGCAAAAAAATACAACGGTTCCAGCAGTCCCCACTGCTGTAGAAGGCAGTACTACTAATAATGCCAATATAAATAACGGGGAGATAACCTCGGAAGACAGCGAGGAACTGCAGAATCTCTGCAATTACATACACTATTGTCTGTACATATTCCATGGCCTGTATAGTCCCGATAAAGTAAGAGAGTTTTCCAAAAATCGCCTAGAATATCGCATACGTACGTTAATGTTAAATTTCAAATACGTTGATGCCTTCACTTTGTGCCTGCAGAGCACGAAAAGTTCTCTGTGTGCTTTGAAAATCTTTGAATACTTTTCAAAAGACACCGGCTATGTACCGCTAAGACGGGCCGATCTACGATTTCTTATCTACTATTTGCTCAGTCACTTCATCAATCATCAATATGAATTGGCCGAATGTGAGCGTTTCTTTTTGGCAGATTTAGACTATTATCTGCTGGAGCTGGCTTATGTGCTGTATTTCAACAATAACAACACCGATCTAGAACAGAATCTCAATGAGAAATTTAAGACTCTTATAGCAAGAACCGAAGGTGAAACAAATTCTAATTTCTACCAGCAACAGCAGCAACAGTTTCAAGCCGAAGAAGATCATCAGAATCATGCTACACACAAGTTAGAGGACACCGATGTGATATTCGAAATGTTGAGTGTTAAATTCAAAACAATTGTTTGTCAACGTTTGCTTAAGTTTTGTAATTCTTAAAATTGTTTTTGTTTTTTATTTGTTTGTTTTTCAAATGGTATAAAAACAAAACTTTTTTATCAAATAGTTTTCGCTTGTTGTAAAATTGTTTTATTTTTTTTTTTTATCTTTGCACATGAAATTGTTTTATTTTTAGTTTTACTTTTCTTAATTTTAAAATGCTTGTAAATTTGTATTCGTCATCTCTACATATATTCTTGTTGTTCTTTCTATATTCTTGATGATTTTTGCTTAATTATTAGTGATATTTCATTTTTATTTTTATTACATACATACATATACTATACCATACATACATATAAATATATATAGAATTAATTTTGTTTGTTTATAGTTTCATTTCTTAAATAATTGATAAAAAAAAAATAAATAAATCATTGTTTGTATGTAGTAAGAAGATGTGTTGTGTCGTCAAGACCAATTGTCTCAAATAAGTTATTGAACAAAGATTTAAAAAAAAGTTTGTTTTTATTTGTCATATTCTTAAAGAAATGCTTTGAAAATTTTGTATTCCTATAAACTATTTATTGGTAATTACAATTATTTCAAAATATATTAGATTATATAGTTTTTAAAATAGTGAAGAATTCTATATGTGGGATTTCCCATAAAATAAATTCTAAAATAGAATTCTTAAAATATGTTCAAATGTTTTTAATTATGGATCGATTACGTATGGCAACCGAACCTCAGTGGAGTTGGCAGTTGCCAAAAACTTATTACAGATGACAACTGTAAGCTGTTAACTTCAGTTGCCGAACATGGCAACTGAGAATTTGTGATTGCTATGGTTTTTATATTAAGTCACAAATTTTAAATGTTAGTTATTTTGTTGTTAAACTATTTAAATTTTTAACATATAAATGTTTGTTTTCTACTCGATAATTCGAAAAACAGATTAAAAACGAAAGTTGCCTTACATTATAACATTTTGCATGTCAGATGCGTTGCCTATTAGCAACCCAACTGCAGTTTGCTTGCTATACATAATCGACCCATTTGTTCATATTATGTGCTTAACTTCCAAAAAGGCAACATGGTTAAAACATTTGTTCTAATTTAGAAGTTTTAAAATATATATATTTCTAAATTATAGAAGTAAATAATAAAATTCATTAATTGTGTTTAGAACTCCAGAGCTAAATTTCTGAGAAAGTTATGTGAAATTTTCGTCATACATTCACATACGTACATATTTATGTGAATAAACTAGAAATATAGAATACGAAACATGTTTACACCGTTTGTATTATTATAAAGCGTAATTACAAAAAAAAATATAGATAAAATTAATATATATTTTTTTTAATTTTCAATATTCGAAAAAAAATGTAATTTAAAAAAATTCAAAACAAATTAAAATTTTTTTTTTTTAATTATACAGCCCAATCATGAATAAAAAATCCGCGGGAGTTTTTTTCCTCTTCCCATTTTTCTTATTTAAATTCAATGTTAAAAAAATAAAAAGAGGAAAAAATACCCGCGGATTTTTTATTCATGATTGGGCCGATGTATAAAAAAAATTTTAAAAATTTGATTTACAACTTTAAAGTTGTAAAAAAGTAAAATTCAAGTCAAATGTTCATAATTAAAATAACAATTTAATTTACACAAAACTTTTTAAAATTTAAAAAGTATGTGACCTGCTGATACGATAGCTCATAGCTCACGAATGCGGTGATTTGGCCCCTGTTTGTTGTTAATTGGTTTTGGAGCATGTAGAGATTGCTACTGACCTCATTTTACATTATTTACAATGGATTTGTTTGCAAAACAATTTTCTGTTTTCAAATCAAAGTAAATATTGGGTCGAATTATTCATTCCGTTCCGCGATTTCGGAAAGAAATTTTTTGTGCGGAAGTATAATTTGAAATTATTCATTCCGTTGCTGCGACATTTTTCCTTTTTATCTTCCCTTTGATCTCTACACAGACAGTATTGGCGGCATGCCGCAGAATGAGAAATTACATTTTACATATCGATCGATATTTCTTTCCACTTAGTTTTCCTTTCCATGCGGAATCAATAATACCACCCATTTTGAATGTCAACAAAAAATATAAAGAAAGTTTGACAGTAAAATAAAAAAAACACAACAAATACTAATCAGCTGAGTTCGTAATTTAATTTTTTTTTTTTGAAAACAACTTGATTTGAATTAAGTCCCGGTTTACATTATGAAATTTTTGTCGCTGCGATTCTTGCTTTGTAGGCGAGAGCGGTGAGTTGTAATAAAATATGCATGTACGACTCACCGCTCTCGCCTACAAAGCAAGAATCGCAGCGACAAAAATTTCATAATGTAAACCGGGACTAACAAAACATTTAATCATTCAAAGTTTGAATGAATTCCATTATGAATCAATTAAAATCAAACGAATTAATTTCATAAAAAAAATACTTTTGTGAAAAGCCAAACAACTAGTTTATTGGGAATGGTTTTACGAATGGATTCATGTTTTTTAATCTAAATTAGGCGTAATTTCAATTAAATAATTCAAAACTATTATTTTGGAATCAAACAATTTCCATCATACAACAATAAACCCCTTGTTTGGTAAACCACATTCACCCCTATATTGTTGTTCTGCGAATACAAATTGAAATATGTACATATATACTCGTTTAAAACTTTCAGTCAAACAAAATCATTTGATTTGTAGAGCAGCCATCCATCTGTCTATTATTAGAGATTTTTCTTGAAAATCACTCGTTTTACAGAACAGGTGCATCTATATTCCACTACGAAGTGAAACTGAAATCGTTTTCAATTCCACATCGACAAATGGAAATAATCACCCCTATCGTGAATAAAAATTCCACATGAAATTTGTTCCCTTTTCACACTTTTCCTATTAAAATTTAATGTTAAAAAAATAAAAGGGAACAAATTTCATGTGGAATTTTTATTCACGATAGGGGTGAATATTTTACTTTTTAAATCACTTTCACAACATTTGGAACACAAACTTAATAAAAAATTTCACTTCCACTTCATTTTACAAATGTAGAATCCACACGATAGCTTTTATGTCTGTGGAGGAAATTATTAAGCATTTATTTTGGGTGCTATTGAAAATCAAATTTATTGTTTCAAGTACTAGAAGCAACAACTATCGTTAACAACTTAACTTTTAAAATTGTTAAAAATACTTAAATTAATAATTAAATTGTAAGACTTTTGACTGCATTCGATTGTAAGACATAAATAAATGACGCCAAAGTCATAATGTTTGCGAAAACAGACAACCAAGCAGATAAATAAACGCTAGCATTATTAAAGTAATGGCTATTAAATTAAGGGCATTAAAATGTGTAAAGGCATTATAAAATTTGTAATTTCCAATAAATAATAATATTTTTAAAATGTTTAAAGAATAGTTTTAATAAAAATGTTGAATTAATTCTAAAAATTTAATTTCTTATGATCCTATTAGTAAATGTGTAATTGTAATTTTTTAAACTTTATAGGTTCATTTATAAACAACTTTACTAAAACACCAAATAAATATTAAAGAAACATACTTAAAAAAATAAAACTTTTCATATAAAACAAATTTAAAAAAACACTACAATTATATAAATATGTACATACAAGTACATATAAATTAAAAAAAAGCCAACAAACAAAACAGCCTTATGCATAAACTAATATTAAGAACTGTTTAGCAATAAGGCTGTAAATTTGTTAAAACTTATTATTATTAAACAAATTAGTATTTTTTTAAATTAAAAAAAAAAACAAAACAAATTTGACTGCTTATGATTATTTTTCTACTTTAATTAAATTAATTTTTTGCAATAAACTTTTATTGTGCACTATTAAAAATATATACATATATATAAAATTTAAATTGAAATAAATTAAACAATTAAAACAAACATAAATAAATAAATTTATAAATAAATGCTTTAAATGTTTACAAGTTTTATAAATAAATTATTAAATATTAACAATATAATCATTAACTATTTAAGTAATTGTCTTCAACATGATTACTCAGCAACAATAATAATATTAATAATAATAAAAAAACCAACAATAATAAAACAAACAACTTAAAGATTTTTTGTATATTCTCAAAATAATTAAAAAGAAACTAAACTGGAGTTTTATTTAATTCCGAATTTTAAGATATCATTTCATATCCATAAGGTATAAAAATCACACATATTTATTCAGTTTCATAATATACGAGTACAAAGTAACAAGTTTACTTTATGTAATTTCTATTTCATTGATGCTTTCAAAATGGGCACATAGTCATCATATTGGGCCTGATAGTAATTTCCAGCTACAGGACTTCCTAAATTATACTTGGCAATATAATCACGGGTCTTTACACTAAGACGACCTTCACGTGTTCTAAAATAAAAACAATTGCATTAAATAATTTTATTACATAAATAAAGAAATTTTACTTTCCAAATTTACTTACGTTTTCGAAATAAATTTATCTGTTGAAATCTTTCCCGCCTGTTTGAAAACAAGGAACACGTAACGATGTAAGCCAGTACCTTCTGGTGGACCAGAACCAACATATTCTGCCACGACCTGACCCTCGGCTACTTTATTTCCTGGTATATTAATAACTAACCAATGTAAGATTTCTCTATAGGTAGGTGTCTCTCGTGATGGTGCATCTGGATCTACCATTAATAAAGTGTACAGTGATCCATCTTCAGCGTCCCAGGTTACTTCTGGTTGATCTTTAACTTGTTTGGGTTGTAATTCTTTGCTCAAGCTAACTTTGACACCTTCAGCATAGATCACATGAGCAACAGCTTCGGGCTTACTATCAATAATATCTGGAATTATTTCTCCGGCATCCATTTTCAATCTGTACTAGGTTTACCCTTAGGTTTGCTATAAAATACTGGTCGATTTATATTTGGTGTTGAAACATTTTATTTAATTACTCAACAAACGAGCCAAATGACAAATCACTTTTTTAGCATTAGTATCAAAAAAAAAAAAAAAAATGATAACAATTATAGATAATAATAAATATATGTTAGAGTTTAACTGACTACATACATATGTACGAGTACACGTACATATAGTATATTTTATCAATTTGTTTGATATCGTAATATTTTAATAAATTAATTGTTGATTTACTATTTATCATAATTTTTTAAACAAATCAATATAAAACACATTGTTTTATTCGTTAAAATTTATCGATATTATAAAGTTTTGCTGCTAAAATACACTACTACATGTTAAATACTAAATTTGTAAAAGTTTTGATTTGTTTTTATTGACTATTTTTTACATGCGGACATTATTTTTCTTTTAAACCTTTTTCAAAATCCAGTACAAAACAAAGCTGTTACTAGAATGTTAACATAGGAAATGCATCTATTGAAATTGATTGAAAGATGAGTAACTCTGTAATGTTCTTTAACAGACAAGTTAACATTAACATTAAAAAGCACCCAATTAGAGTGCTATAGTGATGCCATATTATATTATTCACCAAAAAAAATATATATAAAAACCTGCAACTTGTGAGAAATTTTTAAATTGAATAAATATGTAATAATGTTAATAGTCTTTAAATTTGTAATAATATTATTAATGAAGATACAAAATATTTAGTTCAATTTGAAATTAGTTCATTAGTTTTTTTTTTTAACAAAATTAAATAAAAAAGTGTTTATGAAAATCATTTAAAATGGTATTGTATTGAAAAGAGTAAAATTTGACAATTATAAATGGACAAATTAGTCCTGGTTTACATTATGAAATTTTTGTCGCTGCGATTCTTGCTTTGTAGGCGAGAGCGGCGAGTCGTATAAAAAGGGGTACACATATGCATGTACTCGTGAGACACGTTTTGTTCCCTCATTCGTTGTTTTTTATTTTCATACATGTGTGTATGTATGTATGTGCTAGCTACAAAATATATAAAAATATGTATACATCCACAAAAAATCTCTGCAACAAAAATCTCACAATGTAGACGCAAACTCAATTTTAAAGAAGATACGACAATAATCGCAGCGAAAAAAATTTCATAATGTAAACCGGGACTTATATCGTTCAGTTGATTTATAAGACCACGCATACAAATGCGATTTCGATTATCAAAATTTTTAATCCCAATTTAGCCGATTACAAATTATGAATCATTTATATGTTTTGAATACTAAACTGAATAAGGTCCCAATTTGACACAGTATAAATGATTTCCCTGGTTTCTTTAAAAAAACATTATTTTCAACGCCACCACATTTGTTAAAATCCCCTGACGTTCTAAAGTTACTTCTTAATTTGCATCAATTGGCATCACTATTCAAATGATTGAAATGTATGACACTCAAATTTTATATTTTTCTTTATGTTATTTATTAACAGAGCTGCTAATACTTTCTCATTCATCCGTTTCCTTAATCAACTCTGTTTTCTTCCTTTCAGTAAAAATTCTAACAACTCTGTTTAAGTAGAAGTGTCAAATTAGTTCGCGGTTTTTCTCGTCTTGCAAGAATTTGCAAACATTAAGCTCGTTTTAATATTATTAAAAAACAAGAGTTACAGTGTTAAAACAAAAGAATAAATGCTGAATTTATAAAATAAAATAAATAAATTTTATGGTTAATATGTTTGTAATAAGGAAATGTTTGAAAAAGAAAATGAAATGTTTTGGTAAAGTTGGCATAGAAAAAGCCAGTCTAGTTTCCATGTTAACGTTAATAAGAAGATATTAAATATTTGAGCATGTATAAATCAAATAAAGGGCTGTTGATATTTAAAAAAGAAAAAAAAAAAATATTAAAGTTCGGTTTGATTTCGTAGAAGGCAAACTTAGCGGCAGTGTTACAATTAAAGTCGAATGTTCGGGCGGAAATAGTCATATGAAATATGTAAAATAATTTGATATCCCTCAGTAAAAATCATTCAATGAAATTATATTAAAGTGTCAAGCTTAATGAGGGCCTTGAGTTGGCCGGAAACGTATTTGAAAATAGTTTGTCTAAGAATAAAAGTAATACATATGTACATCAATAAAATGAGTTTCGAATAAGCTTTCTATTTAATCATTGTTTTGTTTATTTTAAATTATTAAATATTTAAAAATTAATAATAATAAAATGAAAAAATACATATAAAGTTTTTAAAATTCTAATAATGGCCTGTGTAAATTTCAGTATTGTGAAGTGTATAAATGTTTTTAATGTACCAGTCAATTCCAATAAGAATCATATAATATGGTTTTCAACTTGGATTCCGTTGTTGGTGTTGTAACAACTCTACTGTCGTCGAAAGTTCTTACCTACTGAAAAACTACCAATTGATACAACTATCGCCGGGTTAACAATGTTAAGCCGAGTGAGTCTCGGCTTGTCCCTGAGCTAAGATCCGTTTGTCGTAAGTAAGACTTGAATTCAGTGTATTAATTTACTGCTAAGTGAGTACCAAATATTTTTATTCTTAACAAATTAGATTAAATAATTTTTTATTGAAATTCGAAATTTAAAAATACAATTCAAGAGTTGTTTAACAAATTTGTGCTGATATTTTATAACAAGACTTAAAAATAATTATTGCTTATTATTAGATATTATTCAGTTTTAATTTAATATTGTCCGTGGTCCATCTTTTGGTCTGGGCTGTTTTCAAAGCATTTTCACAATAAAATTGTTCTTCCGAACGTTCGGGCAATGAGTCCCTTAGCAAAGTCAACTGACCAATGTCTTTTAAACACACTAGAGCATCTATTTCCGCCTTGATACACTTAACTCTTTTAGCCAAAGCCAGTTTATCTGTGTTATTAGAGTGCTGCGACAGGAACAAGTAAAGTATAGTGGGCGGGGCTTGTAATTCAAACAAACGTAAAATGGCCAACTCTAAGGAAAAACTTATATGAAATTGTTTTTGTTTCAAGGGATGCCAGCTGGGTACTTGTTCGAAAATGTGTGGGAGATCTGCATAAGCCTGAGCTTGGGTACGTTCATTTAAAGCACACCATTCAAATTGTCCGGGAGAGATTTGTAAATCAGCAGAGAAGCGATAGGGTGATGTAGGTTTTAACATGTCTTGTTCCTTCCAAATGTTATAATTCGCACAGCAAGCATGTAAAACTTCTAAGGGAGTAGAATCTATATTGATTACATTGTTCAGGGTATTACTGCCATATTCCACTATGTTTAAAAGCTTTATATTGGCATGTATTAATTGGGGATATAAAGTACATTTGGCGCTATAATTTTCCATTATTTTTTGTAGTTTTTCTTTGCGTTCTTTTATATTGTCCGATTGATAAATGTCTTTGTATAGTAATAGCAATGAATCCTGAGATTTACCCAAATCTTTTAAAAGTATAACTGCCTCCTCTGGATTTTGTTGTTTAAGAAAGGCTAAATAATGCTGCAAGGCCTTGGGTCTTGCAGTTAGTATGCTCAGAAAATCTGGCCTATTTAAAGATTTTTCTAAAAATATAGCTACACTTATAATAGCATCACCAGCATCACCCATATTTAGGACAGCATCTAATAATTGTTGTTTATCATGTAACGATTTGAAGACCTCAAAGTTAATCATAACACCTGGAAAAAGTCACATTCATATTTATTAAGCGCATTTTATATGGATTTTATTTAATAAATTCATTAAAAACATTTCTACTACTTACCACACAACAACTTTTGAGCTGTTGTTGCGGGCGATGGCGTGTACAACGTATTTTGTATTTGTCTTCTCAACAATTTCAATTCTTCCTCTGCACTCATGCCCTTTGGAATCAAACGATCATCCATTGATTGTTCATCCAATATACACTTTAAAGCTTCTTCAGTAAGCAAAGATTTTATGGATAAATTTAATGCACTACTGGCTGCACTATTATCAAAACTCGCCTCCGAAATGGTGTCATCGTTTAGTATACCACCAAAATCTGTAGATAATTCATAGCCGGCTGCCACAGTTTTAAAGTCTACATCATCGTTCGCATCGTCATCAAAGTTGAAAGCTTTGCTGGCGGAACGGTTCCAGTAACTGTCGCTATCGTAATTTGTTGCCATTTTATTTGTTTATTGCAAATATTTTTACCTCTTTTTAGAAATGAAGACGACTGCAATAATTCGTCATCACATCTGTGATTTTGATTATAACAGCAGCAACAACAAAAATGGTAAACAAAGGCAATGAAAAAGAAGTTAAAAGAAAACACAACAAAAACAAATATTTTTGTTAGGTTGGCAACGTTAAAATAAAGCAACTGCAGTGATGGGGAAAATTAATTTAAGAATTTGAGGATTGGTGAAATTTTTAAACAATACTAGTTAAAGTGTATAGATAGTAAACAACAGTTAAAATCTATAAATATACACTGGCGTGCAAAATCGAATGTATGTTCAATATCTTTTCTCTTAAAGGGTCATAAACTGATTTATAATGAAAGAAGTTTTGTTAAATTTTTACCATTCACTCTTTTAGCAAAAAAAAAAAATATAATATGATAACGTAACAAAATCATTCAATATAAAAACATAAAGCAACTCAATTAACACAGTTTTGTACGTTTTCCAGAATCCATTAATGCGTTTTTCTTAGTATGGTATCCATAACCCCTTGTTTTTAATAACGCTTTTCATGCGCCTCGGCATACTTTCAACCAAGTTTTCCTTAAATTCACTTGGAATAATTTCCCATTCGACCTCTATACTGGTTGGCACTCGATTGTGTTGTCCCAATCGTCTTTTCAACCGTTATTCTAGGTATAATTTCACATGTTGAAAATAAAATTTTAATTCAGGTCGGGCCTAAATTATTAATATAGCGCGAACTAATTGAAATTAGCGTTACCTTTAACCGTTCTGAATATGATTGAATCTATTATTAAACAAGTAAGAAGGTATAGTCGGTCAAGCCCGACCATATAATACCCTACACCTAGTATATGTAAATATAAAACAGTTTTTCAGAAATGGGCGTTATATGGGAGATATCACCTATTTTGGAAGAAAATTCAGTGTCATGATTTCTGTGAATATAAATCTTATATGTGTTAAACTTTATCTCGATATAAATACTTTTAAAAGATCTATGGAGGATAAAGTGAATTACGGAGATGATCTTATATGGGAGTTTCGACTAATTATGGACCGACCATTATAAAATTAGGTGTCATTATTTCTGTATATAAGAAACAGAATATAATTGATTACCACCGTTAAAGTGATTTTTGGAAGTGGGCCTTATATGGGAGCTACGACTAATTATGGACCGATCACAATAAAATTGTACCATATACACAAAACATATCTGTGTTCAATATTATTTGGATGCCAACATTTTTAAAAGAGTTTCTTTTAAGTGATTTTCGGAAGTGGGTCTTATATGGGAGCTACGACTAATTATGGACCGATCGTCATAAACTTCTACCATATTATATGTATATACACAAAACATATCTGTGTTCAATATTATTTGGATGCCAACATTTTTAAAAGAGTTTCTTTTAAGTGATTTTCGGAAGTGGGCCTTATATGGGAGCTACGAATAATTATGGACCGATCGTCATAAACTTCTACCATATTATATGTATTTGGATACCAACATTTTTAAGAGAGTTATGCTCTTTTAAGTGATTTTCACGAAATTTATAGATGTGCTTTAGTTTCATTTAATACTCATCTCTGGTAAATTCTTGCATAATTCAAAGATTTATGACCGGTAAATCCCAATTTCGGGAGGACATTTGTATGGGGGCTAGGTGAAATAATGGACTCATTTCCACCAGTTTCAATCCCATCCATCCTTGGGCCAGGAAAATATAACGTACCAAATTTTATCGATATATCTTCAAAATTGCGACCTGTATTCTGCGCACAAGCTTTACATGGACAGCTAGCTAGCCAGACGTACGGACGGACATCGTTAAATCGACTCAGAAAGTGATTCTGATTCGAGTCGATCGGTATACTTTAAGGTGGGTGTTGTACCAATATGTATGCCGTTACAAACATCAGCACAAATCCAATATACCCTCCCCACTATTGTATTGTAGGGTATAAAAACTGTTTTCGGATACGATTTCAGGTGAAAAAAACCAATTTAAATTTACAAGAAAATCATATTTTTTCTACTACAGATCAAAAGTATTACAATTAAAAGTACATACCTATGTATTTCCAAATACACATCAAATATTGTTACGAAATTATACCTATATCAATTTTAATTTTACGGTTTGTAACGGCTGGTATTATCATACAGCAACATTAGTAAGGCCCCTTTCAGATTAGGAAACTTTAATTGAGCAAGTATAATATTAATTTTTATTTATTTTCTTTTAAACGTCAAAAACAAATAAATATCCCAAGACAAGAATGACATTGAAAGGAACTTTCGATTGTCTTCTCTAGATGCCGCCGAAATTTACGCTAGGAATATGAAGAATATGGCGCTAGGATATAATATAACAAACAGGGCCACTCAAAAGAGTCACCGTTAAGTGAACATCAAAGCTTTCTCAAATTGTAATTTAGGTGTGTGTTAAAGTAAACTGCCAAATAATAGTAAAAAGCCGAGTGTTTGTTTAAATTGTTTTTGTGTACCATTGCAGAAATAAAGACTCGTTATGTTTTCTTTAAACTACTTGATGCTTTTATTTTGCAAATAAAAGGAATCCAGTGGATTTAAAAGAAAAAATTACCGTTTTTAAAAGGTAAAAACGTAACAATATTATTAAAATGTTGGTTTTTTAAGAAAATAAATATTCTTAATAAAACTAATAAAATACTTTATATTTTAATTACTTAAAATTAAAACTGAAAACCTTTGATTTTTCTTTCACAAACTGACTCAATTGTTTTTTTTTCTTGGACCAGCACTCAGGGCAATGTATTGTGTTGGAACTAGAAAAATAGGTTATGGGAGGATAGAGGGAGTAGTGTTTGTTAACATTTCATTTGAATTTTCCTATGTTAAAAGTGGCAGGGGATACTTCTGCTGGGAGTTTATTCCATATACGGACAGTACAGCTAACGAACGAATTTTCCCTTTATTGTGTTGTGCGCTCCACTGTCCAATCGACCACAAGTGGTCTGAAGAACGTGTATTACGTAAAAAACTACGTGTTCCAGGAACAAGTTTCCTGATTTCAGCAGAATCCATTCCATTATAGTATCGATAGAACACAATCCACATTGCGACGATGCTCCAATGTATCAATAGATACCCTACTGTCACCGATAAGCACCTTCGCCCTTTTCTGTACGCGGTCGAGTAACTTCAAAATAGACTTCGAAGCACCGGCCCATACATGAGAGTGTTGTATTCCGTTTTCGGACGAATATAGGTGGTATAAATAGTAAGAAGATCAGATGGAGTGAAGTATTTTCTACACCGTTTTAAAAAACCAAGACAGAACGCTTCTTTTGACACGACACTTGAAAAATGTGTTTGGTCCAGCGGACATCACACTGGATTCTCATGCCTAGAACGTCAAGAGCGTCTGATACCTTAATATTTACACCGCCCATAAAAACAGATGAAGCAACATGATCTGTTGTGCGTTTGTGCGTTAGTAAACAACACTGAGTCTTACGTGCGTTAAAATCGACTCTGTTCGCACAACCCCATTCCCAGATTGTCTCAAGATCTCGGCTCAGCGTATCATTCACATTTTGTCTCAAATGGTTTGGTCTATGGGTTAATGGATATGAATGGCAAATGTTGCTATCATCTGCATAAGATTGGATAGTCAAACCCAAAGAAGATCATTTACAAAGATGAGAAATAAAGTGGGAGAAAGAACGGAGCCTTTACAAGATATTTAAATTTTAACGATTTCTGAGACAAAAAAGAAAATATTATTATTCCGCTAACACACTCTTCAATTCTGACTCGTCAAGGCAAGTAATTTTGTATGAGAAGGAAAAAGAGAAAGGGAATTTTCTTATTTCCTTTTCTTTTTTTCTTTCATGTATGTTGATTTGCATGAAAAAGTACGAAAATGGAATTGACGTGTGTGAATGAAATGCAAGTTCAAAAGAAAATTCAACAAAAACTGGTCAGCTAAAACTGAAGAGTGTGAAACAGGACTTAAAAAGTATGACTAACAATTTCTTATTATTTTTTTTTTATCAAAAATTAAAACACCGATCTTAATTATAAAAACTGGGCTTTTTATAAATAGAAAAATAAATGGTTTACGGTTTTGGAATATTCCAATAGAATCCATTTGTTATCTGAATAAAAAAAAAATCTCGATATTTTTGATGTTTTTGTTAAAACTTTTACTTACTTTTTGGCATGGTGCAACTATACCAGGTGAGTGCAGTAGCCCAGCTGACTGACTTTGTTTACAATTTACTTACTATGTCAAAAGTAATACTTTTTCAAGTATTTTTGACAGTAGTACATTATTTTACACAAACAAAATGCCTGTTGTTTCTGTTTTGTGTTGTATTTGTTGTCGATTTGCACTCACCTTGTATAGTTGCACCATGCTTTTTGGCAACCATTCAATCCAATGTCAATTTTCCATGGGGGATTTTCAGGAATTTATGCACGTTTTTTCGGTTTTGATTTTCCAAGCATTCGTTCAAATATATTCCGACTTATTGAATTTGCTGTCAAAATGACAGTAATTATTAAAAAAAAAAAACGAATAATTGAAAAAAACTAAGGTGTTTCAAGTTTTCAATTGATTTCAACAGACAGACGGACACAGAACCAAAAGTTTGCCACATGCGGAATAGGATGATTCGTCAAGACATGGGTAAATTAGCGTTGATTTGAATCTCTACAACTTAAAATAAATTTGGCATTCGAAAAAGCATATTTGGCCACACATCCATATTTGCATCATTCAATTTTCAGATGCAGTTTTTTTTTTTATTTTTATTAAACTTGAGTATCTATGTACATATGTATTTCAAATAACTTGAAATAAAACTATAAAAGATGATTTTAGATTTTTAGTTTGTTTTAATTAATTGTTTATTTATAATTTAAATAATTTTTTTATAATTAGTTAATTGTACTTATAAATAATGTAAAAAAATATCAAATTTTCAAAAAATAGTTTTAATTTTATTTTGTTTTTTTTTTTTTTTTTTTATTATTTGAGAAACAAAAGCTATTTATGCAGCATTTAAATATTATTGTTATCAGTGAGCATCTCTATCTTACTTAATTATTTACTATTAGACATTAGATATTATTTTTATGTTTGTCTTTTCATGAAGCACCAATTATTAATAAATAGACTATATTGTTCTGGTTGTTCTAATTAGTTAATTAAGTTATTTTTTGTTTGTAAATTAAATTATTTGCAATGTAAAGCTTAAAACCTCAAATTAAATGTGTAGATAAAAAAATGTGTAGCATACATGCAAATCGGTTCGAATTACTGTTTTTGCTTATGCTATATACAAGTGATATAAATTTTGTATGCACTGTGTGTGTCTTTTTTAAATCTAATAATACAGAAAGGCAGTACATACATTATATCATTGACATGTACCCTACAGCATTCATAATTATGTAGTTATATTTTTATATTCTATTTTATTCTAATAATATAATATAATATATTTTTTGTTTCATTTATCATTCATTTAAGCCGCCTTAATTAGGTGTTTGTGTTGAATGTGTTGCTACCGGCTCCGTTATAAACAGTAAGTCTGCATTTGAACTCGTCGTCGGTAGTGTTGAGGGTGTGCCAACTGGCTGTGTAGCATTCTGTGCATCCGCTGTATTTACGGCTGGATTTGTTATAATTGTTGCCGCAACTACAGGCACTATTGTGGTAGGCATATTGTCAGTGCCCGGCGCTGTGCTTATTTGTCGCACAAATTTCTGCTTTTGTCTTTCCAAGCGTTCCTTTTCACGCTCGGCTTTAAGTTTTTCAAAATCATCTGTTTCCACATCGGCATTGGTGGCCGCTATTAGATCATTTGTTGAGCGCATTTCCATGTCTTCCACTAGTCAGAGAGAAATTAATTTTCAGAAAACTTAAATATTAATATAGAATTTTAAATGCAGATCAGTTTTACAAAACAAGAGCTCTAATTAGTTCATGTAGAGATTAATTGAATAAGGCAACAGTTGAAATACATACAGAGGAGAGATAAATAAGTTTAAAGGTTACTTGTTTGATATTTATAGTTAAAATTAAATAAATACATTCGATTTGTCTGATTTTAGTACAAAATCCACCATATTCATGTTTTACAAACAATAAAGACTGTTGAAATTAATTAATTTTTGACTCAGTTGGTGATTTACTTTAAGTTTAAAGAATAGTTTGCCTACAGTTTAACTATTTAACTTTTAAAAATATATGTAGGCAAATTGGTGCAGATTATAAATGTTTTAACAGGATGCTTGACAACATTGAAAAAAAAACTATCTTTCAAATTTATAAAATGCAATATTTTAATTGAATTTTGTACTAAACTTTCACTAATTCAAATTTAAAACGTATCAAAATCAAAACTTTCCAAAATTCCTCTAAATTAAAGCAAACAATTTCTTGGCTGCACTTGATTATGTCTCATGTGGACAACTTTTGTCGATCTTATGTTCTTGCTCGGCTAACAGCAAATGTAGTTTTCATCCTTTATAAAAAAAAATCTACGAAGAAATTTCGTTTTCCCCACACAGAAAAACATGAGCAAATTTTATGCCAAAGTTTTGTTCTTGTGCGCACAAAACGATGGCTCGCCAAGACGTGGTAGTATGTGGCATGGTTGGCTATGATGCCATAGATTTTAGCAATAATCGCATAATATATTTTTTAGCTGCAAATAGTTGCCGAAATTATGCAAAAACATTTTCTTATGAAACAGAGCCAAAGAGCCATGGATTAAAAAAGCTTATATAATATGACCTAAGGCTCATTTATATGGGAGCCAATGTAAATTTGTTAAAATTGCAAAAGACATTTGTTCGAAATACCCTAAAGTTAAACTTTCCTGCGGTAGCCAGAAGCAGACTAAACTGAAAAAGATTTATTTACAATCTTATAAATAATACTAGTGCAATTTTGCATTTACCTGATCATTGACGAAACGACACACCAGCAACACGGCATCAAAGAGCTTTGAGACACTACAGCAAAGAACAAGACATGAATTTGTGCGTGTATGAAATTTTGCGAAAAGGAAATGTGAGGCAGTGTCTAGCAAGGTGTGTTTACAAAAAACCCAAACAGTAAGAGACAAAAATTAGCAAGAACATGGACTAATCAAAACTTAACATATGTATAGTATGTGGAGACAAACAAGTCTTAAATTATCTGAATTATCTAAATTATAAAAATTTCGAAGTTTATAACTGACAGGAATCCAATTATAGATACAGCTCAAATCCTGAGATAAATAAATAAATGAGATAATCCAAACAGAATTACGGTGGAAGTTTCTAATTAAAGTTTCTTCCGAGTCTTGTTAAAAAAAAATAATACTCGTTGTATACGGTATAAAGAATCAGTTTCATCGTAGTTCATAAAAGGTCATAATATTCAAAAACACATCCTTTGATTTTTCTGCTAAAGCCGGCCGACACAGAGAGATCATGTCACATTTATGAAATATTTGTACTGGAAAACCCCTGGATGCATTTTTAATACATTGCCAATAAAGGCTTTTTGGCTGATAGCGAACAATTTCAAGTTGTAAACTCTTTTCCAAATGTTGTTAATAGCCCTTTTGAATGCTGTTTTATTCAGGCTTGCTAGAATTGGGGATTCGTCCCCAATTCAAAGTTTAGGATTTCGAAAATTTCGAAGATTTGTAAAGCCGGCCATTCACATATGTGGGTAATAACTGACAGTTCAACTCAACTGTTCAGTTTAACTGAGACATTTTTAACTGACAGTTTCAACTGAAGTGAACGTGTGTGGGGGTTCAACTGTACCGTTCTCAGTTCAATTTGTGTCGAACGAGAGTGTCTGTATCCTGTCGCGTAAACAGAGCCAAGTGATAGTTGATTTTATTGCAATATATAGATCTGAATGCTATATATAGATCTGGGAAGATAAATTTCGTCGTAATAATCACTTCTTGCACCATTGTTTACGCTGTTTATATATGTATGTATATATTTTTTTAAATTACGAAAAGTACACCGAGAGTGGCCAAACCGTCCTGCTCGTTCGAATCCATGTTAAAAACTGAAGTATTGAACTGCGCGTGTGTGTACATCTCAGTTCACAGTTAAGTCTGAACAGTTGAAACTGACAGTTAAAACTGTACGTGAGTGGCCGGCTTAAGGAATAAAGTATTTAAAATATAGTTTAAATTTGTGTTAATGTTAATCAAATACCCCAATTACCTAATCTTAGGATTGAAAACTGAGATTGTAAAAGAAGTTGAAAATACTTTCTTTTAATCGAATTCAATGCTGGGTATATTTCTTCATTTTGAAAACCATAGATTCGGTACAGCAAAATTAGCATGTCACGTACTTAATATAAGGAAGAACGAATAAAAAGAGTTCTGCATATATGAACTTAAAAATATGACCATGATTCACTAGAGGTCTTTCATGAAATTTCCATGATATTCTTAAGTTCTGCAAAGTTGATTATGCCTGGGAATAGACATGACATATACACTGTCGGACAAAATAAAGTGCGGTTTTGTAACCTTCTTCATTCCTTTATGATATTTTTCTTCTACATGTATTATTACTATTTATTCACAGTTCCGTTATTTGTTGGAGTATCTGAATTATTTACATAAACATTGCAATTTCAAAAAGGCGCTCATTTAAATTTCTGATGTAAATATATTGAAGTGTACAAGAAATATCCGCGACATAATAAACTGCGGTTTTCCTAAAATAAGAGTTGTATACCTGATTTTTTTTTAAATTTGTGGTAAGTTTTTAAAAAATAATAAATTACAGAGAAGTTCTTACGAGTATTTATTTAATTTAATATTTAATATTACTTAAATATACACAAAATTTGGAAATGAAGACTTTAACAGCAAAGGGAAAAGATTTGTTTGTACTAGATGGTAAAAATGGGATGAAACAGAAAGTTTTGAGTTCTAAGTCTAAGATATCGGAATCTGCGATCAGAAAAATAATTGCTTTGTAAATATAATATAAAGCCTAAATAACTTATGTGGCAGAAAACGTAAGACTACGAAGCTAGATGATGATCATATTGCAATTCTAGCAAAAAGATGAAACAATTAACCTTCTCCAATTTGTCTCAGGCCCAGAGGCTCGCACTTATCCGAGGTCACCGAGTGCTCCTAATTGGCAGGAGCTTGACGACCTCGTTTAGCGCTGTATCTTGTATCTGGAGGCTACCTGACCAGACAGCGGGAGTACACAGCTACTTACGTCGCTGCACAGCTAGAGATATAAAGGAGGAACTAGAATTAAATATTTCGACTTAAACTGTCCAAAAAAGACTTAACGAAAGTCTTTGCAAAAAAGTACAGAAGTACTATGCCGAATCTTATATACCCTTCATCTTTGTTGTGGATGCATAATAATATTATGCATAATTATGTCGATAAACACGCCATCTGTTGATGAATTTGTTCGTAACAATATTAATACACTTTGTGTGATCAACGCCATCTGTTGATGAATTTGTTCGTAACAATATTAATACACTTTGTGTGATCAACGCCATCTGTTGATGAAATTATTCGTAACAATATTAATGCACTTAGTTTTTTTGATGACATTTTCAGAGGTTGTCCCGGATTTTTGTTATTTATGGTCGGATTTTGCTGATTTTAAATAGCAAATTTCTCGAAAGCGTGTCTGACAGAATTATTAAAGATTTTGGATTCCGAAGATATCTGGGGACTTCAGAAAATTGATTTCAAGAGACAGACAGACGGACATGGCTTAATAGACTCCGCTTTATAGGTTCGGAAAATTATATAAGGTGAAGGGTATACAAAGGATAAGATATAAGATGAGGCTTTTTTGTTTGAATTTTATCTCAATAACATTATTTACAAAAGATTTATGGGTGACATAGAAGAAATGGACCAATTATGGACTGATAGCTTCTAAATCCAGTATCCAATAATGTAATTTCTATGTATTTTAGGATTATATTGGTTGAATTTCATCTCAATAGCGTTATTTACAAGAGTTGTATGGTTGGTTGTTATGCTCCGAAGTGGACTTAATTCAGGAGCTATTATTGACTGACAGCTACAAAATCCAGTAGCTTAATTGCCGTATAACCGAAACTACTATGATTTCTGGATTCAAATTTCTGACCCATATAAAAGTTGTTTCGATATTGATATTTATTAGACATTTTTGTCGGTTTATTTGGTTTTTGGAAATGGTTCTTATATGGCAGCTATGACAAATTATGGGCCGATCTTCTTAAATTTTGGAACAGTTATTTTCATGCATATGAGGATATTTCATGTCAAATTTCAACATTATAACAGTATGATTAAGATATATATTAGTATTAACTTGGATTTCGGTAGCTGACTTTATGTGGGGGATATAGTCAAATATGGACCGATGCATGTAAATGATCCGTGTAAAATTTTGTATTGGTACCTTTATTTATAAGAGATTTATGAGTACTAAAGTGATTTTCGGAAGAGGGCTTTATATAGACCCAAATTCACAGCATTTTGTGGGATGATTTTTGTATATATTTAAATAATCTGTGCAAAGTTTTGAGTCGGTACCGATATTTATACAATTAAAATATCATATATTGTACAACAATTTATTCATGTCAAATTTTAGCCGTTTAACATTATTTTTATCTGTTTTATACGTATTTAAGTGAATTTTGGAAGTGGACTTTATATGGGGTCTATGGTCAAACATGGACTGAACTAAAAAAAATTTCGTTTTGCGATTTATTTTTGCAGAAAACTTATTTTTGCTGAATTTTGTCTTGATATTCCAGTTTTATAGGCATTTATGTATAATTGAGTAATATTTCCTGAAGATTTTTGTATGGGGGCTATGAGAAATCATGGACCGATTCTTACTTTTTTCCGCACACTTTCTTTTTTTTAACATTAAAACAACAATTATCTGCAATATATTTCAAAATATTGCAATAAAATGGACAAAAAATATCAAATTTTTATGGAGGTTGTCTCACATATTGATCCACAACTCTGGATTTTAAATAGCAATCTTTTCTAAAGCATGTCTGACAGAATTATGGCAGATTTGGATCCAGAAGATTTCTGGGGACTTCAAAAAATTGATTTCAACATCCAGACAGACAGACGGACATGGCTTTATAGACTCCGCTATTTATAAGGATCCAGAATATATATACTTTATAGGGTCGGAAAATTATATTGTGGAAATTACAAAGGGAATGACAAACTTATATATACCCTTCTCATGAAGGTGAAGGGTATAATAAAACCCTAATTTATAATTATCAGAAAATAATATATACATGTTTTAATAAAAAAAAACAGGAAACCGCTCCTTATTTTGCCCGGCACTGTATGTGCGTCTTTTTAAATAAGAAAAATATGAAAAAACAGCAGATTCAAGAAAATGTTTTTATAAATATTTTACTTTCCATTAACATAATGTCTTAATTTCCAATATTTTCCAGTTCATAAGATGTTAATATCATTAATTTAAATGATTAGAAAATGTACATATGTATAAAAGTGGCCATTTAAACTCCAGAAGTCTACTAGTCTAGTGTTTCTTTGTTTGTTTTATAATAAGTTTAGTAAAGCTGTTTAGGTTAGTAGGTATAAAAGCTAAATAAGTTTAAAACTTCAGCGCGGGTATTGAAAATGTTGTAAAAACTTTTAACAATTACTTACTATTACTAACTAATTTAACAAATTTATTTAATTCTTAACTCTATTTACTCGTAATGAACAACTACTAAGAATCATTAAACAAATCCTTCTTAAAATACAAATCATAACATGCCAAATAACAAACAAACAAACAAACAAACAAATCAAAGGATACAACAAAAAATATCCAATGTAAAACAACAACTAAAAACAAAATGAAATAAAAATTGAAAAAAGAAAACAAATAAAATTTGTTTGGTTTTGAACTTTACCAGTTGATAAGAACCACCTGAATTGGGGCGGAGCATCTGTACGTTCTATTAATGTTGTAAGTAGTAAGTGATTTAGAAAATATTAATTTCCTGTGACACACATTAGTTAAGACAATTAGTGTTTAACGAAACTTACCCGTTTCACGGCTGCCACGATCTTTATTGTCTTTATTATCGAAGAGAGACTTTCTGCTACCCATTGTAGGCGAACTGGGGACAGTGCGAGCCATGGTCGGACTTCCGGCCGATGGAACAGATGTACTCAGCAGTGCTTCTACACCACCGGCTGGAAATAGACTAGGCTCGATAGTTGACTGTGTGCGCATGTACAGCTTATTCTTCATGGGCATATCTATGGGATCTGTAGGATACTGCGGCTGCTGCTGCTGCTGTTGATTATTTATGCTAGTCGTTGAAGCGGAATTGTGACTGAAAATATCACGCACATTGGGACGTTGATCACTAGCACGTTGTGAAGTGATGGTGGTTTGTTCATCAACTTCTTCGATGACTTGATCGGTGATGCGCATACTGCCAACTGGTTTATTGGCGGCGGGTGCCAAGCTATTGGAACTTGCACTGCCTGGGAAACGATATTTGGGATTTTCATCATTGGGCGTTAAGGAACCAGGGCGACTGTCATCTCGATTGAGGAAACGTTTGAGTGCCGAGGCTACGGTATTGACACGAGACAAGGTACCACTAAGACTTACTAAACTTGGTGATGAGCCCGGTCTCGTTTTGCCATTACCCGCTGTGAAATGTATGCCACTGGCATCATCAGCCTGTGAGAGTAAAGAAAGTAAAGAAATATTAGTCTTCTTGAAGTAAAAGTGTTGAGATTTTTGGTTAAGTATTAAAAAGCAGCGGCGGTAATTCAAAATTGTTTTTTTCCAGTTTTTTTGAAATAGTTTGATTTGGCATGTATGCCAACAGGACAAAATTTCTTGCTAAATTCAGTAGCAAGCAGATAAGACTAGTGGTATCAACTATTACAGGATTTTATATAATTGAAACATGAGGTTGTGATATAAGACTGTTTCTACAAATATGGCAGAAATTGTGAAATGTCAAGCCCGATCATATAATAACCTACACTGAGTATGCGAGTAAAGACGGGCCTTCAGAAATGGAAGCGCCCATAGTAGCGAGACTTCTGTGCATATATAATTATTTGTATTTAATTTTACCTCGATATTAAAAACTTTGTGCATGTTAAAGTAATTTTCCTAAGAGGGTCTTATATTGGAGCTTTGTCTAATTATGGACCGATAGTGAGCCTTTTATGTCAGCTATTACTACTTATGGACCGATCATCATAAATTGGGACCGAATGATTAGTGTATATGTTATGTTATGTTATATGTTATGAAATATATTTGTGTTAAATATTATGTGGATGTCAACATTTTCATGAGAGTTATGCTTCTCAAAGTGATTTTCGAAAGAAAGCCTTATATGGGAGCTATGGTCAATTATAAACCGAGTTGCACAAAATTTCTAGGTGTGATTATTTGTGACGAAATTTGTTTGGGTACGTGCATAAATCAACAATTTATGACCGATTTCGGGAGGACATTTGTATGGGGGCTAGTTTAAATAATGGATCGATTGCAACCAAATTCAATGCCAACCGTCTTTGGGCCGAACAAAGTTCTCATACTAAATGTTATGGAAATGTCTTCAAAATTGTGACCTGTACTCTGCGCACAACGTTTACATAGACAGCCAGTCAGACAGATGCACGGAAGGACATCGTTTAGTCGGCTCAAAAAGTGATTCTGAGTCGATTGGTATACTTTAAGGTTGGTGTTAGACTAATATATTTGAGCGTTGCAAACATCAGCACAAATCCAATATACCCTCCCCACTATGGTGATGTAGGTATAATAAAACCAGGTTCTTTTGTCATTCAACTCAAAAAAAGTTCAATAAATTATTCCAAGAACAGAATGACGAAATTCTACAAAAAAGTAGTTTTGTTATTGAATTTGTATTTATAAAGCAGAGGTAGATGCCTGAACTGTAAATGAACAACGATTTGGAATGCACTCGGAACACTCAATAAAATTATCAATTATCCGTCTAAAGATGGCAGCTTCATTAAAATTTAAAGTGTAAGTTTTTTCTCTAGCGAAAGGCCAACTTATGAATAGTTACAAGAATTACGAATGTATCAATAAAGAAATTTTCTCAGGGAATATGGGTTACGAACAAGGTTAACGTTGGTCGAATGGCTGCCGGAAGTTCGAAATGTTACGAGACTAAGTCCGTTTCACACACTTCAGTTTTTGTTCAATTCTTTTTTGAACTTGTCATTTCATTCACACTTGTCAATTCAATTTTTCGTAATTTTCTGTGCCAGTATCTTTGATAATTTTAGAATGTCAAGTAGGCGACTAATAAATTATGATTATTGATTCCAGTTCGTCAAAGTAATAAAAATAATTCAATCAAAGTAATATAATCAATCCTCTTAGCCAGAACATGTTAAACCTAGTTAATAGTTAAATCACTTGGGCTAAGATACAGCAATAAATAATTCAAAGAATCTGAAGAACTCTCCTCCTGAGAGAGAAAAGCAAGGAGTATTATTTATTGAAACAAAATTTTGAACTACCGCTGCAGTAAGAGATTATATAGTTAATAGGTATTAAATATATGTATAGTATAGTAAAATATTATATAAGGTATGTAGTTACAATTGTGCAGTGCAGATGCATATATGTACATATACGAGTATGTTTTATTTTGGGAGCAGATATAACGTGCCAGTATATTACAAGCTGCGTGAAGTCTTCAAAGCATTATTATTATATATTTTTATTTTATTATTTGGTTACAGAAGAAACAATTAGAATCAATGGTTAGTAGAAATTGTTGATGATTTTCAATTTAAAAGTAAGAGAAATACTCTCTCTCTCTCTTATATTCCAAAAAGAATTTGTTAATCACATTATTTGTTATTAAATTATAATATATGTTGGTATGTAGTAGCAATGCATTAGTCAATTTAATAGATAAATAAGTAATCATACCATATTAACCGTGTTAAAACTATTAAACATTTAATATTTAATTAGAGATTTAACAAACGTATTATATTTAAAAATTTAGTATTCAATGGATAGAGTGATAATATCAAACCAATCACCGTTTGTAAAGGGGAGAGTCGTGAGTGTTAGGGGATAAATAAATTTGAATTTTAAAAATCATTTATTTTGAATTTAAGTTGTTGTTAAAGCATAACAGACACATAATAGTCTCGATAATTTGGAAAGACCATTTTTGATTCTAACCTCCTCTTCTATGTTATTTTCGGGAAATTTATAGCTAACTGCCTGCACATTTGAAGTGTTTGGTTTCGTTTCGGAACTATTACCAACCATATCATCGATGCGCACACTGGACATGACCGTAGGCATGGCCGCATTCTTGGACACTTCAATTTTCGCCGTCGAAGGCTCAGGATGTTCTTCACGGAAACGTTCTGAGGCAATGGTATAGGGCAGTTCATTGGGGAATACCTCATCCCAGTATTGATCCTTGATTAGTTCTGGATGTTCATGATGCATTTCGTCCACAATCAAGTAAGACACTTGTAAATTACGATCCACCATCCAATTGACCTTTAGGCAATATTTTACAAATACATTATACTCTCACATTATTATTGTGTTGAAATTTCTATTACTTGCCTCAAAATCATCATCGTCTTCGCCAAAAGGATTTATCAAGGATTCGGCCACTTTAAGCCATCCCATGTAGAAGAAAAACTGCAATGTTGTAAATACGGGAAAGTACAAATCAATTTTATTAACATAATTGCTATTCGCCACTGTTTTGCCCTCGGTCCACTGTTGACCCATGACGGAACATATGAAGAATGAATACACAGCCAAAGTCACCACTTGAGTGTATACTAAAGGCACACTAATGGTATCGTATGATATTAACAGACCACATTGACCTCGAAACTTATTCAGCTCATCTATAATAGTTTTGACCGCAAAATCATCACGTATGCGACCTTCTTTACGCGCTCTGGTGATAATACTTGTGGCCCATACAATAGGCAGCCAATGCTTAGAATGCCGTGGAAATCCCTTATTCATACTCTCTATTATTTCCTTTTCATTTTCATTCAACAAACCGGCTTCGACAAAGTTGCTTAGATTTGGAAACCTCTTTTTAACACGCGGTGATATGTTGGTCATTACCATGGTCAAACACAGGCACACATAACGCATTATGGTACGTCGCATTACACGTCCCCGCTCATCCTGGCCATGAACATTGGCACTCACAAATACCGCTATGGGATCGGGCCAAGGTATACTGGTGTATTGGCCCCACCAACGCGTCATCACTATGGATACATAGAAACCCAAAACGAAGGAAAGAGGTATGAGATCACTATAATTATAGCAGTACTGAGCAACAGCCTCAAATTGTCTGGAATGGTATTTGATAGAAATTTTAGACTCAAAATGTTTATTAAATATTAAATATGTACTCACATCTTTTGTTCGGGATTGAGTAAAAACCGATACATAAGGTTAAGTAAATAGTAAAGGAATAGAAAAGCTAATAAATCCAGCCATACCAGCTTATAAATACTACCGCGCCATCTGCAAGTAAAAGAGGCAGAGTTTAAATTTTAGTTTGTTTTTAAAGTCATTTTAACGAATGTTAGTTAATAATTAATTACTTATAATAAATTCAACTAATTCCGAATTCACGGAATTAAATACATAAAACTATTAAAAGTGAACAAAGATTGCGGCACTCCTCTCACTGAATGCCCACACAATTTCATCTTCACTAGTTGGGCAATGTAGGAATTCTCTGTCAAGGCTAGGTCGTCTATCTGATATTACTTTGGTTTGGGTACCTGCGCACAGGGACCACTACGGCAAAGAACGGGCAGACGAACTAGCCAGACTGGGATTTGCTTTAGACATCTCCGATGTGGTCTCAGTAGCAATTCCACTGGAGACTATCAAAGGCATCATCTTCAGATATTTTCTTACAAAGGATGAGTATAACGAGAAACGTACTATGCAACTGATAACCCGGAATAAAAAGGATATATCAAGGTTGTTGGCAGTATTAACGGGACACTGGATGTTAGGCAAGCACGCTACTCGCCTGGGACTCCCTTTTAACGACCATTGTCGTAGTTGTAAGGATAGGGAAAAAGTAGAAACGATTTTCCACCTTCTCTGCGAATGCCCAGGCCCTGAGTGTCAAGAGACATAAATTCATGGGAAACTATACATTGAACCTTGGTGAGGTAGCCGGGTCAAAACTCAATGACCTACTATGATATCTCACAACTACAGGTTGGGTCTAGCAAGCACGACTTTTTGTACACATTTTAGTTACATTATGATGTAAACGACATTAAATCTGACGAGTGATGTGGTCTTATTAAAACGGGGTCCCTTCGACTCTACTCAAGTGTTCGCACGTAGTGAACTACCACGTAAACCAACCAACCAACAAAGATTGCAACAGTTCAAAGAAAGTTTAGCTTGTTTTAATGAAACACCCAAGCTTCTAGCAGATTGCACTATATTCGAATATTAGAAAATTCCATAGACCCGAAATTAAATCAAAATTATGTCAGTGATATAAAGCAAAAAAGAGAAAAGTACTTTAAGCCGTTTAATAAGGAGATACAAAATAGGGGTATCTGATTGTGGCACGAGAAACTTTATGTGTATGCAGATGGGTTCTGGGGCCTTTGTAGCGAAGATGTAAATGTGTGCTAAAGGAACTAAATAGAGTCAGACTGTGTGAATCGTGGGCTACTATTTGACAAGGGCTAGGGACAGCTAATCGAATTTCGAATATCAGAGGATGTGGATTGTTGACTGGCAGTTTTCATAGAGTAAATGTTTATCGAACGAAATCAATCGAATGCTTTTAACAAATTTAGAGAAACATTTTATGATTAAAGATTAAAAACCATGGAGAAAGGAATAGTGGTTTTTTTCAGAGAAGTTCAGTGATTTTATGAAAAGTTACAAAGAAAATTGATGTACCAGCGATAAGCAAGGATTTTTGATATATGCAATAAGGATGATCAATACCAATAATCAATATCAATGATGTTCGAGCAATCTTAGAAAAAAAACAATTTTTTTTTTTTTTTTTAACAAACACACACTGCGAAGCTTGGTCTTTGGCGGGAATCGAACCCGCAACCCTCTGACTGATAGTCCGGCACACTATCGCCTAGTCTATCGGGGCACCCTTAAGATAGTATAGTCGGTCAAGCCCGATCATATAACATACTACACCCAGTATATGTTCAGTAATGGGCACTATGGGAGCTATGACTTATTATGGACCGATTATCCAAAAAATTTGTGGTATGACTTTTTAAAAGACTTATGTGTACATGTTAAAGTGATTTTCAAAATGGATCTTATATGGGAGCTTTGAATAATTATGAATATAAAATTTGGTGTCATGATTTCTATATATGTATATGAAACTTATTTGTGTTGAATTTTACTTTAATACAAAAATTATTAAGAGAGTTATTATCTTTCAATCAAATTCAATTTCAACCGTCCTTAGAGCGAAAAAATATTATGTACTAAATTTTATGAAAATATCTTCAAAATTGCGACTTGTACTTTGAGCACAAATTTACATGGACAGCCAGCCAGACGGACGAACATCTTTAAATCGACTCAGGAAGTGATACTGAGTTCTATGCATTGTTATAAACATCAACACAAATTCAATATATCGTACCCAATGGTGTACTCGCTCAGGATGAACAGCTAAAAGATTCCGAAGTGTCTTTTAGCTGACCGCTGACAACCAGATCAAAATAACAAAATCAAATATTTTGGAGAGGTATACGACGATTATTAACTATAATATAAAAATATATATAATGTATAAGATTAGTTCGAAATGCGGATTTTTTATAATGATCAAGGAAAAGTGAAGTTCTCAGATACATACATATGTATGGGTTTAACAAGTCCAACTCTAGTCTAGCAGACATCCGATAGAAAGAAGAAATATACGCACGTTTTGAAAGAGAAAATATATTTCAGAGTTGATAAACCAGCGATTAAGAACATTTTTAAGCGAAATCAATTGTTTTAAAGGAGTCTCATCAGTAGTTTAGCGAAGATGGGCGAAAGGTGACTACATTATAGTACTGAGATCAAAGGATAAGAGAGATTAGCGATATGATGTGCCAAGCTATCTTTCAGAACGTGGAAATACTTTGATGGTATAACAGTTGGAATAGATGGACCAGAGATAAAAAAACTATTCAAATAATTGAAAAAACTTACTGAGGGATAAAAGAGATATATGATGTTTAAATGCATTTCAAAGGATTGGACATGATACATATATATATATGTATATATATTCCAACAAAGAGATTGAACAAGAAATCAGATCTCAGAGAGTTTTGGTATTTTTACAAGCTATAAGATTAATAGCTCTCAAAATGAAAGAAAACTATACTTTCAGTATGAAATATTGAAAAGATTGCTGGATGTACAGGCTGGGCCAACTTGGACTGACTGATTTGAAATGCTTATAACTTTTGCATTTTTAATTTTTTTTAATTTTTTTTTTGCAGATAATACAGAATTTTATAAAATTTCATAATGTCATCATACTCAGTGGAAGAACGTGTAAAAAAAAAATATGCCAATAGATTGATTTTGCTAGCTACAGAAAATGACAATTTTTTGGATAATCTTATTATGAGCGATGAAGCACATTTTCATTTAAATGGATATGTGAATAAACAGAACTGCCGAATTTGGGGTACAGAGAATCCAAGAGCATTGCATCAGCGACAATTACACCCTGTCAGATGCACTGTTTGGTGTGGAATCATGGCTGATAAAGTTATTGGTCCATATTTCTTCGAAAATGAGCTTAATGAACCACAAACCGTCTCTGGGGTGGTATACCGGACCATGTTGGAAAATTTTTTACGTCCGATAGTTCTCAATAATCGTAACATATGGTTCCAGCAAGATGGAGCTACAGCTCATACCGCAAGAGCCACAAAAGTTATAAGCAGTTCAAATCAGTCAGTCAAACTTGGCAAACTGATATCTAACTACTGATTATTAATTACGATTACATTAACAAACTACAAATTACATATAATAATCGTAAAAAGTAGTTGAATATTTTGATTACCAAGTAATTATTTTAATTGCAATCATGATTACTTGATTACTTTTTATAACAACACATTTGAAATAATGTTACAAGAATATATATATTTGTGGAAGAAATCCTAAACTGCTGGGTAGACAGTTCGTCAAAGTACGAATTTCAAATAATTGTAATAAGTCCCGATGATTAAACTACAAATTGTACAAAATAACGATTGAAATAGATACATATACATTGATAAAATATTGCTTTATTGTAGTGGATAATACCAATACAAAACAACCAAAGATAAAAAAGAGCCGCCTCGTTATCACCCTGTGAACATGCATCCAAAATATGCTTGACGTTTATTCTATTGTTGTTTACATGGTGTAACTATACAAGGTGAGTGCAGTAGCACAGCTGACTGACTTTGTTTACAATTTACTAATATCAAAAGTAATACTTTTTCAAGTGTTTTTGACAGTAGTACATTATTTTACACAAACAAAATGCCTGTTTAGTAATTTGTTGCTGATTAGCACTCACCTTGTATGGTTACACCATGGTTTTTTTTAGTTAATAGTTTGTTTACACTCTCTTAACCCACAAAATTAAAATTACTGGTCACATGACACCCACATACATACAGCCACCAATGCCAAACAAACAAATTCCATTCATTCATATAAATTTCTTGAGGTTTATCATCAAACATTTCTGTTATTCTTTCGTTTGAAATTTTTAGCTGATTATATGACTGCGTGACGGGCAGACTAACTGTATGATAAGTTGTCGTCGTCTGTGGGTCTGCAAACAAATAAAAGCAATAATAATAACAATAATAAATAATCCATAGACGTAATAATACACAATTTAATTTATATTGTTCTTGTAGTTGTTTTTTTTTTTAACTAATCAACAGCAATGTCAAAAGCAATTGATACTTTGTATGAGCAACTGTCGACAAGTATGAGTACAAATGATTTCATACTCGGCAGATAAGAGACTGTGAAAGAGGAAAAAAGTTTATTATCACACTCCTCAAATTGGCAATTCATTTCTTTGGTATAAACCTTGACTACACTAAAAGAAATTGTGAATTGAAATTGTGTAAATTGAAGATTTTAAGTTTTATAATTGAATAAAGAGAGTTTTTAGAAGAAGGTATTTTTGATTTTTTTTTAATAATTTAAACTTGTTTTTGCATTATTTCAATATGACATCATTGGTTTGTGGGTTGTTCATGGTCTTTTGTAGACATGTTAATTGTTTAAGAATTTTTGATTAACATTAAGTATTTGTGTGTGTGTGTTTTTTTTTGTATTACTAAAATGAGATTTAAATGTTTTTTTTTTATAATGAAATTGGTAACTGTTGACCATATAAAGCGGTTTTCAACAACAATTTTGTTTTTCAAAATAAAATAAAACAAAGAATTTAAATGAAAATCATTACAATTTATGTGGTATTGGTAAGAGTAAGGTTTGACAAGTAAAGTTTGGTTAAATTTTAAGGACCTGAATAACTTTAGCGCATTGTTCGATTGTGTTACTTTCCATGGTTCAAATTCAGCTAGTCTGAAATTGAGAAATGTCAAATGAAATGCAGAAAACACTTGACGTTTAGTTGTGGTCTTGCACATTCAATATCGGCCCTTAAAATTTAACCACTCTTTATAAATTAAAAATGATATCGGTCAGAGCGATTCTATTCTGACGGGTGCAACATTTGGACGCTTTAAACGTCTTTTACTAATAGAAAGAAACACATTTTCAATTAAGTTATTTCTAGAAGGGGTAATATTTTTCTTATCTATTTACAAGAATTTATATGAAACGACCAAATAGCCACGAGAGAGCTTTAAAGTGCATGACGGGTGCAACCAAATTGGCCAAATTTCATAAGATCATACCACAAAAACACAAAACTTTGTTAATTTTTAAACTTTTATTATTCTTTTATTGTGAAAGATGAGATATCAGACAATGGTTATCGAATCAAACATCGTAGAGAAATATAATCCAAGAATAAGAAATTTTGCTCTTCAAGCCATGACGAGTGCAACATGCAATTATGACGGGTGCAACGCGCCTGAAATAACTAAACAAAACTCGATTTTTTTTCTTCATTTTCACATAATTATTCAAAATATTGTTATTTATTAATCAACAAATAAAAAATTCACTTTTCAATACGAAAATGATAGCGGTTACACCGCATCTAAGTTATTTCAATATATATAAATCAGTATATTAAAAAAAATGTTTATACAAAGACTTTGCGCGACTGAGTACTGTTAACAAGGGCTTGTCGGGACTTTACTTCCAGCTAGTCTATCAACCGCCCCTTTGCCATGGGAATCAGCAAAAAAATTCCATTCAAGATTCTTAAATTGAGCTGCACAATTGTCGCTGAAGATGTATATGGATGTAATATTTTCATTGATAGACTTTATGTACTGCAGAATTGTTTTGCAGAAAGAGATGCACAGCGTATTTACTGTGTTTTAATTCGTCACTTATTATAATAACGGAATGGAGTTTGTCCTTCACCCAAACACAGCAGGTTAAAAGAGTTACTTGTCCATGACACCAATCTGCTGACTGAATTTCATCTTGACTGAGGAGCCCATAATTCTCGGCAAAGTCTATGCGTACAATATCTTTCTCATCAGTTAAGTTTTGTTTTTCAGTTTGATCAATTAGACAATAATGCCAAAAGTCATATCTGTTGCACCCGTCATTCAAATATTATGATGACAGGTGCAACCATTTTGAATTAACGTTAATTTCAACACTAACCAGGATATACACTTCACTTTAATAGATTTATATTTGTCTTTGACTTTTTCTTACTTTCATAAAGTTTCAAAACATTGGCATTTCATTTCTATGAAAAAAGTAGATTTTTATACGTTTTGCATGACGGGTGCAACATGTTAAGATTGGATTTTTAAAATCAATAAATTTTCTGATAAACTAAAACAGTTCAATATACAAAAAAAAAAAATATGATCACAATCTGGTAAAATGACAAAAGTTTCATGTTATTCCAATATACTTAATATGCGCCTGTTGGAAAACAAAGTTCTTGTTGAGAAAAACTATTGTTGTTTGTAAATTAATGTAAACTAATTTTGATGTTTTCATATTGTTATTTAGTTTGGTTTTCTTATGAATGAAATTAGAAAATATATTTTAAAAGAAAGCTAAACCGCATACCATGTCCATGATTCTGTAGTTAAATTTAAAAAACAAAACCGTACATATCACTGTCTTATATGTATTTGAATCTTTATCTTACCAGTGTTGTTTATTAAAATCAACATTTTCCACTTTAATTCAAAAATAATATAGTTTTAACAAACATTTCTAAGACAAAATATAAAATTTTGATGATAAAGCCTTTTTTTTTATAATAATCTTAGACGAATATGTCTTTATGATTATAATGACAGTATCATGACAAGTGTAATATGTATATAATACATAGATAAATATATATTAGTTACAGATACATATACTCATTTCTAAGAACATTATTAACAAATAAACAACAAAATTGTCATCTGTTTGTCATTATTATTAGACACACATGTCTAACATATAAAATAAATATTAAATGAAAATATGTATACACATGTCATTGTTTAAACCCACTGATTTGTTCCTATTGATATTGCTGTTGTTGGTTTTATATGTATAGATAATTGCGAAATCAGTCACGAGATATATCCCAGCATACCATTCTAGGAGCGCTCCGAAAAAGGAGTCAGAAAAGAGTTCAACAAAAGAGCATTTTCGGAGAGCTCCGAAAAAAGGAGTCAGAAAAGAGTCCAACTAAAGAGCATTTTCGGAGCGAAATTGTTACTGTCCTGAGTCGGCACGCAGTATGACTCAGAAATTCTACTTAATTATGTGTGTACCAAAGCGTTGTTGTCCTGTTATTTGTGCTTTGAACAAAAAAAAACATAGCTGTAACACACGAGAATGATAAAACAAGATTACACAGCGCCCAAAAAAACCTCATAAAAGACTCTTTTCTGACATTATCTAAGAGCTCTTTAAGAGCCCAACAAAACCGTTATAAAAGACTCTTTTCTGACATTTTCTAAGAGCTCTTTCAGAGCCCAAAATATCCTCATAAAAAACTTTTTTCTGACATTAACTAAGAGTTCTTTCTGACGGACCATTTTCGAACGTAATGACCCTCTTTTCTGAAGGTTTTCGGAGCAATTATGATTATTTTTTGGGCTCATAAAGAGCGTTAATGCTCCGAAAAAGGTGTCAGAAAAGACTCTTTTCGGGCTCATATGGTTTGCTGGGATTATACCATTGCACACAAGAACAATTTTGGCAACTCCTAGATAGTCCACTGGGTTTATCTATGTTGTGATTAACAATATTTAATGTATTTGGTAAACGTAGTTTAAATAGTTTTTATATTTTATTATTATATTAAAATATACCTTGAAAACAAACTGTCTTTTGTACTCGTCAGAAATTTAGATTTTGTTCAAAATGCTGATTATGATAACGAAGTTCTTGAATAAAACGAATATTTCGAATAAGACGTTTTAATTTGTTCGAATAATTCGATCACATATTTAAAATTAATCGGATAATTGGAATAATTAAAAACAATAAAACAAGTAAGAAAGTATAGTCGACCAAGCCCGACCATATAATACCCTACAAAATAGTTAAAACAGTTTTTCACAAATGAGCGCTATATGGGAGATATTACCTATTATGAATCGATCATCCAAAAATTTATTGCCATGACTTCCATGAATATAAATATTATGTATTATTTACTTTATCTCGATATAAATACTTTTAAAAGATTTATGAAGGTTAAAGTTTTGACTAATTATGGACCGACCATTATACAATTAGGTGTCATCATTAGGGGAACACGGGGCACCTTTGAACAATGTTGATAAAATCTCAGTTTAACATTTTTTTCGATCCTTAACCGAGTTTTTCACATGACAACCTTGTTTTCTAGCAACGTCAGCAACTTTTGCTGGTTTTTTCAGTCGTCAACCGAATGTAGTTGGGTGATCAAGTTTTTGCAGTGTCATTGTAAATTTTTTTTATTTTTTTTTTCGTGATCGAAAATCGAACTAAAAATAAGTTACTTGTAGACTTAAACTAAAGTTTATTTCCATACATATTAGTTAAATTATGTAAAAGGTCAATAATTTAAGAATATAAATTTTTATTTGGCTTGAAAGCAAAAAGTGTTCAAAGGTGCCCCCCTCTCCCCTACATATACATATATGAAACTTATTTTTTGTTGAATTTTATTTGGATACCAACATTTTTAATAGATTTATGTTCGTTAAAGTGATTTTCGGAAGTGGGCCTTATATAAGAGCTACGACTAATTTTGTACCAATCATCATAAAATTGTACTATATTATTTGTATATATACGACATATATTTGTGTTCAATATTATTTGGATACCGACATTTTTAAGAGAGTTATGCTCTTTAAAGTAATTTTCGGAAGTGGGCCTTATATAGGAGCTACGACTTATTATGGACCGATCTTCTCAAAATTAATAGATGTGATTTTGATCATTTGTGGTGACATTTGTTTGGATACTTGCATAATTCAAACATTTCTGATCGTTAAACCAATATTGGCCCCCATACATTTGGCCCCCATACATTTGTATGGGGGCCAGGTGAAAGAATGGTACGATTTCCATCAGTACCAAACTTTTTTGTAGTAGTTTGTGCACAAGCTTTACATAGACAGGCCAACGGACATCGTTAAATCTACTCAGGAAGTGATTCTGAGTCGATCGTGGTACTTTAAGGTAGGTGTTGGACAAATATTTATGGGTGTTACACACAACCAATATACCCTCCCCACTATGGTGGTGTAATTTATAAAATAATAAATGTAAATAACAAACTCGGATTTTAAAGGTTGATATGGTAGCACGAATTTAGGCAATAAAATAATAAATCACTTTAACCTGAAATAGTTAATATGGCTATAAAAACCGAAAACGGTTCTACCTTTTTCTATTTGTGTCGTGCATAATAAATATAAACGTAGATCAAAAATGTTATCACAATCAAGCTAATAATTTAATATAAACCTTGAAAATAATATAATTAAATATAATGCCATTAAAAAGTGATCATGATAAAATACGAGGGCGGTTCCGAGATTTTTTTACAATGGAAAAATTAGAAATTAGTGATGTTATTAAATATTTAAATAAAAAAGATTTATCGGGACAAGAAATGGTGAATGTGTGAAAGGTGAAAGTGCTCCTTCATATGGAACAGTAAAAAATTGGGTTGCTGAATTTAAACGTGGTCGTTCAAGCATTGAGGATGAACCACAGAGTGGACGTCCAAAAACAGCAACAACAACAGAAATTTTAGTCAAAGTGCATGATATGGTATTAAATGATCGACGAATAAAAGTGCGTGAAATAGACAATATCATGGGCATCTCAAATGATCGATGCATGAAGAACTACAGATGAAAAAGCTTTCTGCAAGATGGCTGCCGCATTTGTTAACAGTCGACCAAAAACGCATAAAAATGAAAATATCTCAAGCCTGTTTGGATCGTTTTAAGAAAAAGAAACTGGATTTTAAGCGTCGTTTCCTAACTGTAAGATAAGACATGAATCCACTACTGTAGTCCAGAGACAAGAGAACAATCCAAGCAATGTACTGATAATGGAGGAAGTGCCCCAAAGAAGGCAAACACAATTCAATCGGCTGGTAAGGTTATGGCAATGGGTTTTGGGATTTCAAAGGTATTTTATTGATTAACTATCTGCAAAAGGATAAAACAGTAAACTATTGCAACATTTTCGATCAATGAAATGTAAAAATTCGAGAAAAACGTCCTGGCTTACAGCACAAAAAAATAATTTTTTACCAAGACAGCGCACCAGCACACAAGAGTGTTTTAGCAATGGCTAAATTCAAGGAATTAAAGTACGAGTTGCTTGACCACCCACCTTATTCTCCTGATTTAGCTCCCAGGGACTTTTATATGTCCCCAAATCTTAAAAAATTCCTAGCTGACAAGCGTTTTCCTATAAATGAAGATACAATTACAGTTGTAAACCACTATTTTGAAGGCCTTGAGGAAAACTATTTTACAGGCATGTTCTGCAAATCACTTTTTATCAAAGTGATTTGAAATCACATAAAAGGTGTTCTGTGCACATAAGTTTGTGATTTTAAAACGTTCAGCTAGGTCACTAATGTTTTCAAATCACTATGTTATTTTTTCGGCTATTACATGAATAACATTAAAATAAATTATTTAAATAAATTAATCAATATGTTTTTTTATTAATTTGCTTTTACAACAACACATTTTATTCAAAAAAAAAAAAACACCTAAAAATTAATAAAACACTTGAGACACATTTTTTTCCTTAAAAAATTTATTTACTTTTGTGATTTTTTAATGCGTTCATCTCTGAACTGCTTTTTTTTTAACTCAATCAAATATATTAAAGAAGCTCCAGGCATTTTATTTTATATATGTACGTTTTATTGTTTCTAAAAAAAATATTTCAAACTAAATAAATCAGCTGTTTTCTTGTGCTTTCGACAAATTAAATCACACCGAAAAACACAACAATGGTGCGATTTACAGAACAGCACAAAATCACACGTGTGATTTCAAAACGGTTTGTGATTTGAAATCACGTGATTTTCACAACATGCCTGTTAATCAAGGAATAGAATTGCTAGATTAGCGTCGGACTAAGTGTTTTAAAGTTTCAGGAGATTATAATGAAAAATAAAACTGTTTTTGAAAAACTAACTATTCTCTTTCTGAGCTGGGCTCAGAAGTTAACGAACCGCCCTCGTAATCTTTTGAAATTAGTTTTCTCACATAAGTTTCGAAAAATTTTCAACACGATTAGGTATTCTCATCATACACAAATTCAGTTTTCTTTCAACATTCTTCACAATTAAACTGATAATTTTTAAAGCAAATGACTCCATAACTAAATTTATTATAAAAATAAATAAATGAAATTGTTCTCTTTTTCTCGTAACAACACAAAGAAAATACATCAAGGAAGAAAGTAAACGAGTTAAAAATAATTAAATAAATAAAAACGCAGAGATTGCAGTTATTTACTTAAATATATTGTACTGATACTCATTAGTATGAATGTAGTACTTAACACAAATGACATAATTCCATAATCTTCTATAACATTTTAAATTCACAATCAAACAATATAAACAATAATGAAAAATAAAAAAAAAAAACAATTAACACGTTGGGAAAACTTAAACAAAAATTTAAAACGCAGTGTATGCCCCTACTAGAAATACCTACAGTCAGCGATAAATAGGAACATTTTTATTGATTAAATGACCGGCACAAGTGTTTTGTGACGGAATTATCGTTATCACTTAATCAAGTTAGACGATTTAAGGCTGGCAATTGTTGTGGGTTAGTGTTAAAAAAAAAAGAAAAACATTTCAAACCACATTTATAAATTCCACATTTATAAATTTTGATATAGAGAAAGGGATTTAAAAGAATAACTTCCGCTTTTACTCAATGGGGAACAGTGAACTTTTTGTCTAACATTAATATTTTATATTTTATTTACTACCAGAACTAACACTGGTTAAAGGATTGATGTTTGTCTGTTGGCTGACCGGCACCGCAGTGGTGTAGGTGGTAGAACGCAAAGAATTCTGATGAGAGAAAGTGGGATTTCTCGAAACATATGTAAATTCAACAACCCAGGTTCGATCCCCAGTCAAGAAAAATTATCAAAAACTTTTAATAATAAATGTTTCAAGTTGTAATTCCTAACTTCAGTAAAAATAATTTAATGAAAATTAGATTTAATGAACTCGAGCCTAACTAAAATTTATCAAGAAGTAATGCCATAGAATATTCTTTCAAATGATAATAAACATGCGCCATTAAATTTAAATTGTCTGTGTCTTTTCTTTAAAAAAAAGTAGGGATCCTCGAATTGGATCAGACTTTAGTTCTAAATAGCAATGATTTGTATCAAAATTTGTATCAAAAAATGTAGATGGAAATTTGTGTCTCTTGGGGACTTCTTATAAAATTTGTTACTCATAGTTTTATAAGTTTAGTTTAATAAATCCCGTAAAATTTAAGCTGCCTGAAATTTAATTGATTTAACACCTTTGCATCGCTGTCAGGAAATGCTTTTATTTTTAAAACCATAAATTAAAATTTAATTGCAATAATAAACAAGTTACCTTTTATGACTAATCGCTTCAAAATAAAAGATCTTTAAGCGCCAACATTCTCTCATCTGTAAATAAACTTTGCAACTCATTTTAAGACACAATATTTACGTTCCATAAAAGTCATATAGACGCCAGACATTTGTAAAATAATAATGGTTAATTCAATTATTTATTAACTTTGTTACTATTCTGTTTTCATTGAAAGTTAACTTTTAACGAGAACAAATGGGAACAATTAAATTATTGAGTCATGTTTTAATGATTTCATATTGAAATGTGAGAAAATCAATTGAATAAACTTAAAAGGTTTGTGCTCTTCTTTGTACCATTTGTATTTATACTCGTAATATGTAGATGTATTAAAGCTTAAAATTTGAGGGAAAGTTTTATGAAAGAAAATTATTTGTGTATGTGATTTATCTTTGTATTACATTGAAATATTGGTTGATATTAATTTTGAGTGGATTAATTTTGACAAATATTTAATATTTACAACTCATGGATATTTTACATTTTTAAGAAAAATACCAAATATTCCAAAATTGTTTCTTTAATGTCGATAGTGTAAGGGTGAACATTTTCGAAGTTAAGTATATATGTATGTATGTATTTTTATAAAGGGTTGTCACTAGAGTATTTAAAAACCTATAAGTTAAGGTGCATATACACTATGTGTTCTTTACATTGTATATGTCAAATTTTACATATGGTAAAAACATGTAGTTGGTGACCTCAAAAACTTTGCTTGTGTAAAATACATGTGGAAACACATACATATGTATTTTTTCGATTAGAACACGCTCTATTTTCTTATGTTCAAACACATGTTTTCAAATGTATATGCCAGGCGAAAAGATTTGTCGACGGTTAAATCTGCGCTATCATTAGCCGGCCGTATGAAGAATTTGCATAAGTGATAAATTAAATATTTTTTTTATCCCATTTTGATAATTTAATAACAATGATATAAATTATTTAAAAATTTTTGATACAAGCTCCACATCTTGTATATTAAAAAACGAAAAACCTTAAATCAATATTTTTGACGCCGGCAATTTAGTGACGCTTTGTAGCGGCTTTAACGCATTTTTTAAAGAAACGACATGGACATTTATGTGTAAAAAAAGAATAATATTTAAGCGTATCAGCTGTTTTAATCATGGCGATGCCACGTGTAATTGTACATATAAGTTGGTGACCAAAAATTAAAACCCATATGTAAAATAACCAATTTTGACAGACATAAAGAAAAACATGGGAGTTGTAAACTTAAAAATACATAAGCATAAACACATAGTGTATAGCCCACCTTTACAAAATTTAAAACCCGCTTTCAAAAGATACTGCATACTCTTGTGAATCCTGCATTTTTAAGTTATACACCCAATATACATATATAAATGGATTTCATCAAACGCAACTAATCTGGAAAAACAAATAAATATTTGAAACATTTATTGTCTAGAGAACTATATATATAAAAAAAAAAGTTCTCCAAAGTGTGTGTACTAGATGGAAAAGAGTAGTGGGGATAAACCAGTCCAGAACAAATGAAGAGTTTGTTACACATTTAAAAATATTCAGGGGGCTAATTCTGGCAGTCGTGATCGAAATTGTTTTCGAATCGAAATTTATTTCGACAGTGCAAAATTTTCTAATGATGGTACTCGATACGAATCGAATCGATTCATTGCTTCAGTGTTGTAAAAAACTTGAATAAGTACGTATTACAACACTGAATAAAATAAAAGAAAATGTAAACAAAAAACATATGGTTCTGAAAAAATAAATCAAGTAAAAGCAAATTTTTTTAAAGAAATTATTTTAAATTAAAAATGGATCCAGTTATGTTTTTTTACTTATCGTCTTTTGATTCTGACGAGATTGAAAACATTAATGACATAAGGCAACAAATAAGAAACACCTCCGATCCCTTAAGATTGACAAACAATGAGTAAGTATAAATAAGTACATACATACATACATATGTATTAATGTATGTATGTGTGTTTCTAGACTCAAAAGACGTTTTAGGCTCACAAAGCAAGCATAGGTAAAATTTATTTTTGATACTTTTGATCTACAAGTAATAAAATTATTAATATTATGATATTTTTAAAAGTAAGCAACAAATTTTTTACTAACATTTTCTTTTTTTCTTCTGTTTGCTAAAAAAAAAAAACGTTATTTCGAATGCTTCTTTGCTTCTACGAGTAAAAACTCGCAAGGTTGCGTTCGAATAATCATTCGTTATGGAATGCCATCATTAGAAATTTCGATACATTTTATTCGCTATCGAATGAGAGAATCCCAAGTTAAAAAATTCGAACGTTCGAATGAAAATTTACTCGCATACGAATGCGAGAATTAGCCCCCAGGTATGTGATGAAAATCGGTCGATTTAGAAATCGACAAGAGTGTAACAATTTTCGATCGATTTCATATTTCATTTTTGTGCCATTCTACAACAGTTCCAATAAATGCAACTCTGATAAAGTTTAAATTACAACTCTTAAAAAGTCAACAGTCAAATTTTTTCAAGGAAAAGCAAATAAACATAAATTTACATTTTTAAAAATAAAGTTGTAATGTCTTTTATGACAACAATTTCTTTAATTATCGTTGAGGAGAACACTCAAAATGTTGAAAATATAAGACGAAAATGCTTGAGGAACACATCTGATCCTTTAAATTTGCCAGAAGAAGTGTAAGTATCTAATTTATAATTTTACATACATACATATGTATGTATTTAGAAATTTAATTATTTTTTAGATTCGTTAAACATTTTCGCTTAAACAGAGAGGGCTTTATTATAATTTTGAATAAAATTGGAGGATATTGGAAAGGTGCATCAATTCAATTAGCTGCATTCTTAAGATTTTTGGCAGAGGGCAAGTTTCCAAAGATCTGTAGGAAACGACGTTAATTTTGCTAGGCATAGAACAACCGTTTCCAGAAGCTTATAAAATCAATAAATAATTATGAACTTATTTATCATTAAACTAAAAATACTTACATTTAGATGATTTCTTTATATATTTCGCTGATGCAAAAAAGTTGATTTTAATGGTTTTAAACCATCATTATCGAAATGCATCACATTTCAAAAATGTCAAAAACGAAATGGGACAAAGTGAAAAATGAAATCGGCACAACAAATTGACACAAGAAAGCGCATCACACCTGTTTTCGATTTTAGCGGTTTTTGACGCCGAAATCGATTGTCATCACATACCTGATAATAATACCTCGTAAATTCTAAATTCTAGAAATTATGATAAATGGATTCATCATAAACATGATTCCCATAAATACATGCCTAGTTACTACAATCATATATATGATTGTAGAAATCAACTAAATCGTAAAAAATAACCATATTATGGTTAACGCAATCATATAAATAATTACAGTAACCATAACATTGTTGAAAAACTTGTAAAAATGATGACATTGTTGTGGTAAACATGTACAACTATGTATATTTTTTCTCTGTGTGTAAGTATGTATTCAACGTACATATACATACTAAACAAATACTAACTTTCAAAGAAAAGGGGAAAAATATACACTTGCATTTTTAAATATGTACATGCATACATACATTTCTGGTTAAATGTTATTGTCATTTAATAAATAAATATTTAAAAAATGGAGATCCAAAAAGTACATTTTATTTATACAGTTGGTCCAAAAAGCTATTTTCCATTCCTGTTTCATATTCTGTACGTGGGGTTTGCTGTTTACATAATATAATCTAAATATCTAACAATATGGTTTTTACCTTTTAATTAAATTTCAATACGTATTGCAGTTCAATTTAAATCTTATACGAGATCTGATCAAAAAATAGCAAAATAAAATTTTTTTTCAAAAAGTATTTATTTATTCATCAATAACTATCTTGTCCCCTTCAAAGTAATCCCCCTTTCTTCTATCTCCTCAATCGTGTCTTCAGTTTTGGGAAGAGGAAAGGGAAAGGGAAGGGGGCCAAGTCCGGTGAATACGGTGGTTGCGGCATGATAACGGTTTTGTTTTTGGCCAACAACTTACGCACAAGCATCGATGTGTGAGCTGGTGCGTTATCATGATGCAAAATCCATGTATAGTTTTTCCACAATTCTGTGCGTTTCTGACGAATTTCTTCGCACAAACGGCGCATAACTACAAGGTAGTATGTATTTCTTATTGACCGTACGATCTTGTGGCAAGAGTTCATGCTGCACCACGATATTGCAGTCGAAGAAAACAGTGAGCAAAACCTTCACATATGACCGAACTTGACGTGCTTTTTTTGGTATTGGCTCTTTTAGACGTTTCCATTGAGATGATTGGGCTTTGGTTTCAATGTCATAGCCATACACTCACGCTTCGTCACCAGTTATGACCTTTTTGAGGAAATCTGGATCGTCTTTAACGATCCTGAGCGATGTCCATGCAACTCAAAATTTAGCAAACATCCGTAAAAATTTCCTGGCATGAGCCGAACGATATGCCAACATCATCAGCAACCTCTCTGATAGTGATGCGATGATTATCCAAAATCATTTTTTTCACTGCTTCAATGTTTTCATCGGTTGTTGATGTGCTCGGACGACCAGGACGAGCATCGTCATTGACATCTTCTCGGCCTTCCTTAAACCGGTTATACCACAATTGAGCTTGTGTTCTGCTCATAGTAGACTCGCCAAACGCCACAGTCAACATTTCAAATGTCCTTGCGCATTTCATTTAATTTTTTACACAAAACTTAATACAGTTTCTTTGAGCCATTTTTTCGAATAGTAAAAAATCGAAGAGCACACCAAAACACGACTAACCTTTTTATCTGTCAAAAACAAACTGACAATCCAAAATGGCTGATATTACCAACATATATAACAGACATGTGCACCATTATAGCAGGAAAAAAAATGCGAAAATCGAACATACGTAACTCATGAAATTTGAAAATAACAGTTATTTTTTGATCAGACCTCGTATAAAGTATTTTAATTAAAAAGTCTGTATATACAGTTGAAATAGTTTTTTTTTTTTTTTTTGTTTTACTCACCTGAGCAATAATTTTAAAAAACAGCCAAATCCACGACACGTCGCAACTTCTCCTGTGTATGTAACTGTCATTTTATATCTGCTTTTATTTTAAATACTGGCACTTTTGTTCTTAACTATTTAGATATATATTTAAATATACTAATATATACTATATACTATATAATATTTATTTCTTTATGTAAGTTTTAAATTTATCACATATAAATACACAATAAGTACGACTATCTTTTCGAACTAATTGTTAAGTCTGTTTGAATTTGAAATTGCATTTGTACAAAAATATCTTTGATCTGGCACTGCGGTCGTCGTCATCATTTCTTTACTTATGTAACTTAAAGAGTCATTTTCATGTTTTTTTTTCAATTTTATAGTTGACTTTTAATTTGAAGCAAAATTTTGAATTATTCTGAAAATACAGATAAATATCAAATGATTAGTAAGTACTACGTAAATAAAGTTAATAAATCTATTATTAATAAATATATATGACTTCATTAAAAATAATTATGTGATAATTAAATACTAATACTACAATCATACGACTAAAATACAAAACAATTCAAGATAAATAAATTTAATTATTTTGCTAGAGAATTGAGCAAATATATTGCAAATCAAACAATTGTTAAATAACTTGTTTGATAATAAATTCTGTATGAATTAAAGGGAAATGCAAGAGCAAATAAAGGGTGGTTAAATTGTAAGGGCCGATGTTGAATGGGAACTACACCTAAACGCCAAGCTTCTTGCCGAATTTTATTTGACATTTCTCTATTTCAGACTTACTCAATTTGAACCATGGAGAGATACACAATCCAACAACGTGTTAAAGTTATCCAGACTTATTATGAAAATGATGTTCAAATCAAAATGAATATTGTACACTTCGTGAAGAAAATCATCTTCAGTGATGAGGCACATTTTCACCTCAGTGGATTCGTCAATAAACAGAATTGCCGCATTTGGGCGAATGAGAATCCAAGAGTGATTGTCGAAAAACCAATGCACCCACAAAGAGTGACTGTTTGGTGCGGTTTATGGGCTGGCGGCATCATCGGGCCGTATTTTTTCCAAAATGAGGCCGGTCAGGCAGTTACTGTGAATGGTGTTCGCTATCGTGAGATGATAACAAACTTTTTATGGCCCGAATTGGAAGATATGGATGTGGACGATATGTGGTTTCAGCAGGACGATGCCACTTGCCACACAGCTAACGAAACAATGGCTCTTTTGCGCAACAAATTCAATGGCCGTGTTATCTCACGTAATGGCGATGTCAATTGGCCGCCAAGATCATGTGATTTGACACCGTTGGACTTTTTTCTTTGGGGTTATTTGAAAGAAAAGGTGTACGTCGATAAGCCAGCAACAATTCAAGAGCTAAAGGATGAGATAATTCGGAACATTAACGGCATAGAACCTCCATTATGCCTCAGGGTCATCGAAAATTTGGACCATCGGATGTTGGTGTGCCTCCGTTATCGCGGCGCCCATTTGGCCGATATTTTGTTCCATACATAATTGAGTACTACCAATATATCATAATAAAATAAAATTACAATAATTTCCTAAATAGTTTGTGTTTTACTCAAAATCAACATCGGCCCTTGAAATTTAACCACCCGTTATTATAAATCAATTACTTAAGCATTTTTTAATTATCGAATAATGTTTTTATGATGAGACTTATAAATATAAACATTTCCTGGGGAACTACACATAAAATAATATGTGTGTGTTTAATTGTAGAAAAACTGTTAAAGAAAAACTTAAAAATGGAATTCTCTTAAATATAAAATATTTGTTCAATTCACAAGTGATGTTGTATATTGTATGTTGTACATTGTATGATATGTACAATTATCTGTGTGTGAACACAATTCTGTGGAAAGTCGTTGTCAAAACTTCAAAATGACAAAAGAAACATCTATTAAAAACAAATATACAAAACATTAAATATGAATATTTTTTAAAATTAAATTAAAACAAAAATAAAAAACTTTGTTTAATTAATTCAATTTTCTTGTTTTAAATTTGTCAATCAGTTTATGATTTGAATGTAACCGTTTGCATATTTTCTTTAAACTAAAATTAGTAATTTGTATGTGAGATACATATTTTAATTTTTGGCAATACATAAACTTCATACAACATTTGAAAAGTATACATACTCGTATGTAAAAAAAGAAATTACCAACAACATTTGTATTAGTGCTAGCAAATTCTATTACTTTCCATTACTCAATAATAATACTTTTCATTTGGGTACTCAATACTACTCGATACTTTTAACGGATTTTTTGAAATTGTAACGCATAGTTTTTATCTGCAAATTGAAGTAGTTTCTTCAAAAAATAAAAACAGATCTTCATTTGTTTTTGTATGTCTTTTATTACTAAATCAAAAACAAATGTACAGATAACTTTTAATTCGTTAACAACAACTTAAGAAATAATTAAAAAAAATTTTGTAGCTTACACATTGTTGTCTTTTTATACAGTGATGTATTTTTATGCACTATTTTACCCACTTAACTTGCTTAAAAATACAACTCAGAAAGTATCGAAAAAAAACGGCAAATACTCGATACTCGGTACACATTACTCAATACTTTGCCAGCACTAATTTTTATAACTATTGTAAATTCAAACAACGTACAACTCTTACGACACTACAACATCACTTATGAATTAATCAATTATTTTTAAACTGTTGCTGATTTATTTGTTTGGTCTAAATTTAAATTGTTTAAGATTTATCTGTCTTAGTAAATTAATAGAATTTCTGCAAACTTAAAAATTACTCTTTTATTATTAATTTAAAAGGCCTCATTGATAATTTAATTTTTTTTCAGAAAAACTATCCCCCTGTTGTATCGTTAATAACGAACATTTAGCAGACGCTTTATCAATTTCAAGGGACATAAAATTAATTGATATTATACTGTAATTATAAGGATTATTAACCAGTGCCGTGCCCTAAAACGGCGTCAACCTTTCAACAGGTGGAAAACACACCTACGAAATCAAAAAAGCAAATAGATAGAAAATAAACAGACATCAGCACATTAATATTGTTTATCATAACGATGCCCTATACGATTAATTTGGTTTATTTGTTCTAATAGTTCGATAGAAGCCTACAAGTTAAAATCATCATTACTACAAAAGCCGAAGAAAAATTTTTTTACTTCAAATGAATACTTGCAAATTATTATAGCCTAAACATCCACTTGATAGATTAAAGCATATTTTAAAATAGGAATGGCCTTAGAAAAGGTGATCCACAAATACCCGTCCGCACTGGTTATCTGTTTGGATACGTCTCTGAACCATATTTAATCAGCCGCCACTTCGAGGCACCAAGTCTCTTTGCGCTATTATAACATTAAATGTCCTGTGTAACACCAAAACATAGTGTCAGGCAACTGATATGGTAATATAAATGGCAACTTTCAAACGTTTTAAGAATACATATATACCTTTGTAAGCGATTTGCACAATTACAAGCCTAATCATTTACCAATATATGCAAAAGTAGAATGCGCAAAATAGCACACTTGGAACCCTTATCATATAATCTGTTAGTCTAGTGCAATCATGTCGAGGCGTCGAAGGTCTATATGGGCTTTATAATGAACTCTACAGACCAATCGACTATTAGAATAGTTTTTAGAGTTCATGTCGGTTCAAAATGCCACTGACGGGCATAAGATTCCCTTATGGCTTTGCCATAATTCAGGTCATATTACTGATCTCAAACTCCTCTGAGATCACAATAGCCAAGTGGCTCCAAGTAAAATTGATTTTATTTACAACTTCTTGTAAATGGCGCGAATATAAGGCGTGTCAGGTTGCAGCATTTGAAAGTTGAATTCAAAGTCCGCTATACATCCTCTGGTCGTTCATATGGTTTGCGATATCCACATAGGTTAAATTTAATGAATTAGCACATTTTCCTTGCGTGATATTGCATTTTAGGCTATCGGCAATTTAATTTGTGCCTTTGATCAATCAATTATAGTCGTAACCTGATGAAAAACAGTCAACATTTGATTTGCCAGGCCAGTAGGCAATTCAAAAGCGGTAAATTGGGTTAATTAGGTTCTCCTAACATAGTTATGTTAACATTATTTGAAGAAAAATTAGCTTAGGCAGATTGATTGCAAAGATTTTGGCAATTGTTCAGTGGGGTTACTCTCTATTGCGATGCGAAAGCAAATGCGATGCGATAAGCATACAAATTGTACGCTTATCTCATCGCATTTGTACGCTTATCGCATCGCATCGCAATAGAGAGTAACGCCCCAGATTTGCCAACGACCTACTGTATGAAGGGTAGCCTCCCTATTGCTAGAAATATAGATAGATGTCATCCTGGCCAGAAGATTTGTAAGAGTTTAATTTATATAATATCTATTTTAGTTTGATTGTTAAAACAAAAGATGGTATGGTTGGCAGGGATATTAAAAATTTTAATTAAAATGGAAATTGCGAGAGTTTGCTAAGAAACACTGGTGAGACCAGATGGTTTTCATCGCAGCCCTCAAACAAAATTACCTTAAAAATGTTCAAATATTGTTTATTCTTGAAAAATTTGTAAAGATTTCGATGTGTATCATAAGCATGTCTTGAAAAAAAGCGGCAATCAAGCATAAAACAAGTAAGAGTGCTATATTCGTCTATGCCGAATCTTTGTTGTGGATGCATAATTATATTATATACATACATAGTTTTTTTGATGAAATTTTCAGAGGTTGTCTCGGATTTTTGCTCATATCTCCGTTATTTATGGACGAATTTTGCTGCTTTTAAATAGCAAGCTTCTCGAAAGCACATCTGACAGAATTATTGAAGATTTGGATCCTGAAGATATCTGGGGACTTCAGAAAATTGATTTCAACAGACAGACAGACGGACATGGCTTAATAGACTCCGCTATCTATAAGGATCCAGAATATATATAGGGTCGGAAAATTATATTGTGGAAATTACAAACGGAATGACAAGCTTATATAAAAAGGTATAAAAAGGTTACCACCAAATTCCCTAAAATAGTTTTATTTCAATTTAGGTGCTTTTGTTTTGCTTTTACTAAAAAATAGTCAGATAGATTTTAGGACCACTCTTATTTTCATTATATATAAACGATTTGCCAAACCAACTTTCTAAATGCAACATCCATTTATACGCAGATGACGTGCAACTTACTCTAAGTAGCTCTGTTCAAAATATTGCTTCAGGCATATCATCTCTAAATAAGGATTTGAACAAAATTTACCTCTGGGCTAGTGCCAAATGGACTCTGTTTGAATCCACATAAATCTAAATGCATTGTAATATGTAAAAGGAGCTTAAATCGTTGCATTTCTGAAGTTATTGTTTTAAAAAGCGAACAAATTTCAATAGCAATTTGACATGGACTGATCATACAAACTCAGTGGTCAGTCAAATATACATAAAGTAACGAGCTCTCGGGTCTACAGAATATTTTACACCAATAAGAATAAGAACCTTACTAGCCAAAACGTGTCTGATGATGATGTGGTGTCCCGATAGACTAGGCCATAGTGTGCCGGACTATCAGTCAAAGAGTTGTGGGTTCGATTCCCGCCAAAGACTGCAGATAAGCCAAAAAGCTTCGCAGTTTGTGTTTGTCAAATATAATAAAAAAAAAAAAATTAAAAAAAAAATCCTTCTCTAATTTATGGGCGTGAGTTATTTGGAAACTGTGATTCAGGTAGTAAAAGAAACCTTAATATATTGTTTAACAACATTATAAGATATGTGTATGATTTGAGAAGGCTTGATCATGTTACTGCTGTTTCCAATAAACTTTACGGAGTTTCACTTGATGGCCGATTAAAAATTCGTATTCTTGTATTCCTGCACAAAATAATAAATACTCAAACTCCCAAATATATATTTAAAAAAATACATTTCTTCCAATCACCTCGAAATCGAAATGTTATAATACCTCGACATCAATACCTGGGTCTGAATTTCAGTTTTATGTACATGCCCCTCGTCTTTGGAACAATCTTCCATGAAATCAATAAATAAATAATAATGCTCAAATAGTTTCAGAAAATTTTTTTAGAACTTTTTCACGTAACATGTTATCAATATTGGTACTATTACCAATGTACCAATGTACTAATGTACTATTAATATAAGACTTAGTCTTGTTCAACAAGAAATGAAAAATTCAATAAATAAAAAAATAAAATAGTCTTCACATTGACTTCAACTATTTAAAGATATAAACGTAACCACTATTTATACCCTACACCGCCATAGTGGGGAGGGTATATTGGATTTGTGCTGATGTTTGTAACGCCCAGAAATATTGGTCCAACACCCACCTTAAAGTATACCGATGGACTCGAATCAGAATCACTTTCTGAGTCGTAATTAATGATGTCCGTCCGTCTGGCTGGCTGGCTATCCATATAAAGCTTGTGCGCAGACTACAGGTCGCAATTTTGAAGATATTTCGATAAAATTTGGTACGTGATATTTTTTTCGGCCCAAGAATGGATGGGATTGAAACTGGTGCAAATCGGTCCATTATTTCACGTGGCCCCCATACAAATGTCCTCCCAAAATTGGGATTTACTGATCATAAATATTTGAATTATGCAAGTATCCAAACAAATTTCACCACAAACAAGTGGTAAATGAAGCCAAAACACATCTACAAATTTTGTACAAATTGGTCCATAATTAATCATAGCGCCCATATAAGGCCCACTTTTGAAAATCGCTTTAAAGAGCATAACTCTCTCAAAATGTTGGTATCCAAATAATATTTAACACAAATATATTTCATATGTATACAAACAACACGATGCAATTTTATTGTGATCGGTCCATAATAAGTCGTAGCTCCCATATAAACCCCACTGCCGGAAATCAGTTTAAAGAGCATAACTCTCTCAAAAATGTTGGTATCCAAATAACATTTAACACAAATATATTTCATATGTATACAAACAACACGATTTTATTGTGATCGGCCCATAATTAGTCGTAGCTCCCATATAAGACCCTGTCATTCACTTTAACCTTCATAAACCTTTTAAAAGTATTTATATCGAGATAACGTTTAACTAATATAATATTTATATTCACAGAAATCATGGCACTAAATTTTTGGATGATCGGTCCCTAATAGGTAATATCTCCCATATAACGCCCATTTCTGAAAAACTGTTTTATACATATACTAGGTGTAGGGTATTATATGGTCGACTATACTTTCTTACTTGTTTTAGCAAATGTTTATGTGATCTTAAAAGATTTTTCTAATTTAAAGCTTATTGGATTAAACTATGATTGATATTTTTATTGTTTAGTGATCACAATTATTTCAAGTATTTATACAAGTATCGAATATGTTCAATAAACAACATTACCGTCCATTTCCACAGTAGAGAGCCATCAGTTTACTTTTCAATTATATTGTTTTTATATTTCTTGTTCTCCTTTCTTCAATTATTAAAAGTAATTAAACAATTTTCCAGCTCACGCGAATTGCTTCGCCATAAAACAACTACAACAAGTATATTTTATAATGGTTTTTAAACAAATAATAAATTCGCTAAATCTATAAATCAATTGTCAAGATCAAATACTTGTAAAAGTTAGAGAAAATAATGCAGCCAATTGAAAAAGTTATTTTTTTCCCCAATGCATTAATGTAGGGTATGTACATATTACAGTAGTATGTAATTAAGCTGACACTTGTTGTAAACTTGTTTGAACAAAAATATTTTTTTAATTTTTATCTTTGCCCTGCACTCGCTGTCAACGACGGTTACGCCATAAGTTAAATGACGGCGTTTGTGTTGAACAATTTCAAACATTTTCTAAATAATACGAGTATGTACTTGTACAAGTACTACTTGTAATAACGTACTTAATTTCAATATTAAATAGTGATAAGGAAATCGTAGCAGCATTTAGACTCATGTAAAATTAATATGTGTGTTTGTTGTAAACTACAGTAATTTAAATAAATGTATTCTATAGAAAACTCATAAATCTGGCTAGACGCCTTAAATGAACTTAAAGAAATCACTACCTCATGATTTATGTCCAATGATTTGTTTTCCTAGCGAATTTTCTTAAAGCAAGGCTTGTATAGTGAAAAGCTCTAATGTATTTCCAGCTCAGCAGAGCATTTACTTGCAGACATTTATATCTTTACAGACTGCATGTAAGCACCCAATCACAAGAGCAAAAATATTGAGGACAACAATGAAATGCATTGAACGTTTTTTTTTATTTATAGGTTATAAATAAAAGTAGTGATAAAAATCATAAAAATTCACAAGGTCATTGACACATTTATGACTAATTTCTTTTTTTTTTTTACATGACGTCACATCTTACATTTTATTTAAAGAAATAAATAAATACAGAACGAAAAATCAAAACAACAATTGATGCTAATGATTTTATAACATGAAATTAAACTAAATTCACACTGTATATTTGAAAAAACCCGAGACAAAAGAACTGGCGAGCAAACAAAGAGGTCTGTCTGTCTGTCTGTCTGTTCATACATTGACTTTTGATTAACATACAAGTGTTTTTCGTTGTAAAGTACATATTATCGTTTAATCTTAGAGCTCACATTGTTTGAATATTTGATGTCATAAATGCAGCCGCTATTTTCAGCATATGTTTGGTTGTTGCCACATAACTTTTGTAACAGCAAACCATATTATGTGTCTACTGTAATATTTTCATGTGCTTTAAAGTTTTGTTTTTTAAAGGTAATTGTTGTTTTAAATATTTGAAAAATGAGAACTTATTTAATTCATTTTGTAAAAAGAATTAGTCAACTGTGATCAAATTTATTGTTGCATTCAGTGCCTCATGTAACATGTGTCTGAGGCCTGTTGGCTTTAATTTTCTCTTCAAATATACATATACATATGTACATACATGTCCTACATAGAAATAAAATAAAATTCAGGTAAAGTTTTTGTGGCATATTCATAAATGCATACCTAAGGGAAACATTTTACTAAAATTATATTCCCAAATTACAAAGTCGAAATGAACATTATAATTAAACAAATACATTATATTAGACTAATTTAAAACAGTCAGCAATGTGAACTATTTTAAGTTATTTCAGCTATATGTATACTACTGTGAGCGTCAATATAAAGTAAACACACAATATTGTTTAAACAAATATTTTTTATATATGTATGTGTATTATACAAAGTACAAATTTAGAACAAAATATATTGCATAATTCAAAAGTAACCTTCCAGTAGGTCAACCGTTATAATGCTAATAATGAAAATTTTATTCGTGAGCGTATTAACAATTTAAGGCGTAGCCGCAGTCAACATTTACAGCAAATTATAGACTAACATTAAGATTTCTTACATTTGTCTATATTTAATGTGTTTTTAATAAAATCCGAAAGTTTACTCTTTACTAGTTTTTTCATCAATAAAAAATTTTATAATTTTTCTAAGAATTTTTTTTTATAATTAAAAACTTTTATATTATTCCAAATGATAGGTAGGTCCTAGTTAACAATTTTTTTTTTTTGCAATAAAATGAAAATTAATCAAAAATGTAAAAAGCCAATAAACCAGCACTCATCCCACTGTAACAAACTAATAGTCTAGTTACAACAACAACAATAACAAGTAAAAAAAGTATAGTCGGCCCAGCCCGACCATATCGCTCCTTAAATACAAAAGCACCACAAGTCAAAATAAGCAAATTATGCAGAAGCGTCATTTTTAAAAATAATTTTAATTATTTTATGATTTTTACTACAAAACAAAACCAACGGCTTTGCGGTTACGGGTATTTTCGATCATAAAATGACGGCTGTTTTAGCGAAACATGAAGGTTAATCGTGTGACTTTGGTATTTAAGGAGCGATATAATACCCTACACCCAGTATATGTATATAACAGATTTTAATAAATGGGCGTTATATGGGAGATATGCCCTATTATGGACCGATGATCCACAAATTTAGTGTCATGATGTCTGTGAATATAAGTATTATACATATGTATGTGTTAAAGTTTATCTCGATATAGGTAAATACTTTTAAATGAATTATGGTGGTTAAATTGAATTACGAAGAGGGTCTTATATGGGAGTTTCGACTAATTATGGACCGTCCATTATAAAATTAGGTGTCATTATTTCTGTATATAAGAAACTTATTTGTGCCAAATTTTAGTTGGATAACAACATTTTTAATAAATTTATGATCGTTAAAGTGAATTTCAAAAGTAAGCTACGTCTAATTATGGTCCGATCATAAAAAATTATACCGTATTATTTGTATATATATGAAATATATTTTTGTTAAATATTATTTGGATACCGACATTTTTGAGAAATTAATGCTATTTAAAGTGATTTGCGGAAGTGGGTCTTATATGGGAGCTACGAGTAATTATGGACCGATCTGCACAAAATTTGTTGATGTGATTTGGCTTTATTTACCACTCGTTTGTGATGAAATTTGTTTGGATATTTGCATAATTCAAACATTTATGATCGGTAAACCACGATTTCGGGAGGACATTTGTATGGGGGCCAGGTGAAATAATGGACCGATTTCCAACAGTTTTAATCTTAACCATCGTTGGGCCGAAAAAATATCACGTACCAACCTGTACTCTGCGCACAAGCTTTACATGGACAGCCAGCCAGACGGACAGACATCGTTAAATCAACTCAGAAAGTGATTCTGAGTCGATCGGTATACTTTAAGGTGGGTGTTGGACCAATATTCCTGGGCGTTACAAACATAAGCACAAATCCAATATACCCTCCCCACTATGGTGGTGTAGAGTATAAGAAACATTACGATAAAGATTTGATTGTTCGATAAAATGACTTGTTCTTTATCTGTTTTACTCTTTAGTATCAAGTCGTAAACAAAGAATGTTAACTTTATTTTTGCCGCGATTTCTTTCAATTCACAAATTATTCGCTTACCTTTATATGTAGGTACCTAATAATAATGAATACAATACCTACAAATATACGAGTACATATGTATGTACGTATAAATTACCAATAAATAAATAAAACAAAAATAAGAAAATCAAATTGAATGAACTCTCAAACTCTGTTTTTTTATAGTATTATTTTGCCGTATAAAAAATCGTCGCGTTAAAAGAAACAATAACAAAAATAAATAAATCTGTTAATATAGCAAAATAAAAACTACAATACGCAACAGGGATGGGCAATTTAGCACTATTTAATTTTTCATTCAGTTTATTTTTTTGTTTCTACAATTTAGTTTAGTTTCGAAGTTTTTATACAATTTATTACTTTTAGTAAATTTCTGAAATGTTTAGTTTTTTATATGATCAAAATGAAGTCAAATCGATTTGAGCTACAAATTCTCCAGCCCTGGTAGCTATCGTGCAAAATACAATAAACTGGCAAAATCAACAAAAACAAACCTAAACCTAAAGAAGGGTGGATAAAACTACAAAAGAAGAAAGAGAATCAGACTGGGAACAACAACAAATAATATATACATAAAAGCACAATACAAACTGACACTTATACATTTTACATTCATACAAACTAATGTAATGTACATGTAAACGTAAATAAATGTATAATGTACATATTGTAATGTATGTATGGATGTATGAAATGTTGATGTTTTAGGCATTAGAATAACAATGCAGACAGCGAACTTATAGTATGCACTACATTACATTTAGAAAACAAAACGAAAACATAGAAACTGAAATATTAGCAGAGTTGGAAGAGAATGTAATCATAAGACAATTACGCTATTATAAATAGAGGGGTTTGCAACAAGAAGTTTGTTTTCCAACAGCCGCATATTGGAATAACATACAAGTTGTGACATTTTGCTTGTTGGCAAATAAGTAGTACAAGTTTTGACAATTGTAACAATGAATTCAGTTTCACTCCCCAATTCTCTATGAAAAAGGTAGATCTGTAATATCTACATTTCGTAAAATTCGTGTTATTGACGGTCAATATTATCATCCTGGTAAGATCGCTATAAAAAATTTGATCAATAATCTGCAGCATTTTGCTTTCTAAATATCCAAGAGTAATTTTGAGAAGCCTTTGCTTGCTGAAAGTGTCATCGTGATTAAGTAATTTGTTCCTCGAAAATGCTGTAAAAGTGGTTACTCCATCGGGGGATGTTTCACACACTTCAGTTTTAGCATCACTAAATTCGCTTTTAAACTTGCCGTTTCATTCACACGCGTCAATTCAATTTTCGTACTTTTTCATGCAATCATGTTGATTGAAAGAGCAAAACAAAAATAGACTAGTAACGTCAAGTCTGCATGCCTTTTATTCTCTTTTTCCTTCTCACCCAAAAATACTTGCCTTGAAGAGTGTGAAAGCGGACTTTATGATATGCATATTACTGATATGTGATTTAAAAAAAAAGGTGAAAATTGTATAAATAGGCCGCATTGATCATTGATCATTTTTTAAGGGGCTGTGTTAAAATCCCAGATGTGATTAACAAAAAAGACCTGCCAAATTGCTTTTTTTTTTTCTCAAAAAAAAAAAAAATAGATTTTGTTCCATGCAAAAGCCAATTAAATATTATAAAATCTCGAACGACAATTAAGTCTTTTGTTTGGGGAGGCAATTTTATATAAACCAAGAAAAACCACAGGTTTTATTACAGTTTTTAGCAATGAAATTTAATTTAATAGTCGTTCTTAAACACAATTCATGATTTCATTCTCTCAATACACTGATATGCAAAAAGCTAAAAAAGCCAAAACCAAACAAAATACAGCAGAAAATGTGTCGTCATACGATTGAATCACTTTAGCAGCCAACAACCAACCAACAAATATTAAACGTAATAACTAACAACAACAACAACAATAAAACAAAATCACATTGCCAACCATAGACTACAGAAGTGCGGTAAAACAGGAGGAAATTTTGTATTTCCACAACATTTAATTGAACATTTATAAAATTGTATAAATATGTATGTTTTTATTAGTTTTTTGTTGATAGTAGGTATAAAATTACAAAAATTTTAACATGCCAAAGTAGGTTGAAATAATGACCATTAAACTATAAACGCAGATAAAAACAAACAAAATTTTAAGCAGTAGTAGTAGTTCCGTGTTTATAAAAAGAAAAAAATTGTTAAAATTTTTACGCAACAATTCTGATGTTGATGTTGGTTATTATACTCGTACAGTCGTACGTCCATAGCTAGTCTTTAACACTCACTCCACTCGCTCATTTACTACCAACTCTATTTTTGTTTTCTTTAAATATTTTTCTTCTTGAATTTTCTTTTGTTGTTTTTATTATAATATTTTGTTGTTTTTTTGTTTAATGACAGAATCTCTGAAGTACAATTAGGTATAGAAAGAACGAACAAAAAAAAAATAGAAATAACAATTGTGAGTGATTAACAAAAGAAGTGTAATACAAGAAGATTTATTAGAGAAGATGGCACTTAATATGATTTTGAAACATGTTTTAAAAGTACTTTTATTATGGTACAATTACATTATGAAAACTAATAATATACGCCATTGCCTCAGTACTGTTTCAGTATGTATTGTTTTTAGTACTTTCACAACTGTTCCAGTTCAATACTGTCTAAGTACTGTTTCAGGATTTTTTTATTACATTTCCAATACTGTATAAGTACCGACTCTGTACTGTACTAGCACTATTTTAATAATTTTCCAGAATTATTACGTTTTGTTTCAAGCCGATAGCCATCGATATCAATGTGATGCACCAAAAATTTTAGAGTGCCGAACTACCAGTCTGAGTATTGCGTTTTCACTATGTCCCCGTTTACACAGGGAAACATTTGGAAGGGAAACATCTGGAATTCTCTTTTGTATTTTCCATCGCGGTCATACAGGGAAACATTGTTGTCGGAAACATACCAGTTTATATTTGTTTTTTTTTTTTTTTTGACATTTGTCTAATTGCAGTGTTGTTTTTTTTTAATTACTACTGTATTTGATTTGCTAATGTACACAATAAGAATGAAAGCACATAGCGTGTCTCCGAGAACGGAAAACAAATTTCATATTCTCTTCCCCACCTGTCCCTCTCTTCCAAACAAAATGTTCCCCTTCCAATTGTTTCCCTGTGTAAACGGGGACTATGCGACGAGTTTTGCGAGTTTCTATTGGAAATTTAATGTTTGTTCCTTTAGCTCATTTAATATTACAGAGTTTTTAAACGAGAACTTTGGTTTTCAAAACAAAATAAAGGAAAGAATTTGAAAATCAGTCAAATGTATATCGTATTGGAAAGAGTAAAGTTTGATCATTTAAATATTTTTATTGAAATTTTCAACCAAACTTTCACAAAATTATGGATCTATTTCGCTAATCACATCAAGGATTTTGAGTTTTAAGGCTGTTATTCGATTGGAACTGTATGAATTTCATGAAATTTATTTTCCAATTAATTAATTGTTTCGGTCTCTGTGTGTGACGCAATCCTGTTAAAACTACACGTCAGTGATATATCATAAATAACAGGCCAAAATTATCCTAACATCGGCAGATTGTATCAACTAACTCCCTAATACCATGTTCAGACGGCAATATGAAACACTTGGTTCGTTCATTGAATTACGATTGTAAATCATCCCGTTCACACGGCATATTCGTGTTTCATTTTGACAGTTCTTTTTTATGTACATAAAAACGTAAGTAGTTGGCGCGATTATTATTTATTTATATATTTATTTATTTTCACTTTTATTATTTTTCACAATTCTTTTTGTGAGCGTGATTTTGTTATCAGATTGATATCATGGCTTGTGAGTATTTTCTTGTTTTTAAAAATGCGTCTTATTTCCTTTGAATAGTCCCATTGATCGTTGATAGTAATTCCGAGATATGTATCTAAACTTCTTTACTCCGTCTATATATGAGTTTTCTACATTTAAGGTGACATTTCGCATTTTCATATTTCGCATGTTAATTTTTAGACCTTACGCTTGGCTGTATGAAGAGAGTTTATTCATCAGATATTGGTGGATAGTTGTGTCATCGGCATATCTTGTTTTATAGGTTTGCCTTTTCGTATGGTGCTTAAAGACTCTTGAAATATTCTTTAAGAGTGGATGATAAATAACAATGAGGCCAGAATGCACCCTTATCTGATAGCTCTGGATATAACGATACTTTCAGCCAGGTTTCCGCAAACTTCGCCCTGGGCTGTTAAGGCAAATTCACCTGACCAAAATATTTGTTCGGACAAAACTTTTTTCATATGAATATTTTCTATCTTTGTCCGAACAATTTCCTTGTGGTCTACATCGTTTGATGTATTACCATAAATTTATGCGGCACCATATCAAAAGCTATCTCATAATCCGTCAAACATAGGAAAACATTCTTTTGTGTGTTTCCGCATTTCTGAACCAATGTCTGATATGTTACGTCAACTAGTAGAATGTCAAAACTTTAATGTTATTGTAATATGCCCCTATTAGGAACAAAGCTCTAGTTAAAATGCTCTTCTACGTGATAATTATTGAGATTTTATTTATCAATAACATTATGCTAAATTTTACATTAATCATTCGGCCCAAGGATGAATGGGATTGAAACTGGTGGAAATCGGTCCATTATTTCACCTGGCTCCTATACAAATGTCCTCCCGAAATTGGGGTTTACTGATCATAAATGTTTGAATTATGCAAGTATCCAAACAAATTTCTTCACAAATGAGTGGTAAATAAAGCCAAATCACATCTAGGAATTTGTGCAGATCGATCCATAATTACTCGTAGCTCCCAAATGTTGGTATCCAAATAATATTTAACGCAAATATATTTCATATATTACAATATATACAAATAATATTGAACGAAAATATATTTCATATGTCTAAAAATAATGCGGTCTAATTTTATTACGATCGGTCCATAATTAGTCGTAAATCCCATATAAGGCCTATTTCCGTAATTCACTTTAAGCTCCATAAATCGTTTAAAAGTATTTAGGTATATCGAGATAAAGTTTAACACATATAATACTTATATTCACAGACATCACTAAATTTTTGGATGACCGGTTCACAATAGGTCATATCTCCCATGTAGTGCTCATTTCTGAAAACCTGTTTTATACATATACTGGATGTATGGTATTATATGGTCGGGCTTGACCGACTATTCTTTCTTACTTGTTTTTTTTTTTTTATTAATAATCACATTTTTGCATTGTCGGCCTTCTACCGGATACAAGAACTTTAAAGTTTAAACTCTGGGGTATATCGAACACGGACTTCGCTATAAATATTTTTACGGCATTTGAAAGTATAGTGTCAAAATGCAGTTTGCGGTTCACAACGTTAAATTTCGTTTACCATTTTTATGTCAGTTGAGAGCACTATTATTCAGATAATTTATTTTATTTATAAGATATATTTGCTATTATATAAAATTACTTTAAAGGCATATAACTCCTTAACTAGGAGAGAGCAGGCAAACCATTTAACACTTTTTATGTTTATAATTAGGAAAATCATTAAAATATAAGCTGTTGCCATAATCTTTATGATTTTTTATAAACAAAATAAATTTATCCTCAAGTCGGTCAAGCAAAATAAAAGACTTAAAACGTATTTAGCACAGGACCAAAAAGTACTATTGTTAAATTTTATTAACACGTTTTCTAGCTTGTTCTTTTTTTGCCCATCTCCGATGCTTCACCACAACAATAGGAAAAACAAGACTAAAAAGATTTATTTTATTTGGTTTTTTTAGACATGCTTTCAAACTGAAGCCAAATAAAATGAAAATTATTATTCATACATTTTGGTAATTTACTAAAATTCGTTACTAAAACCAGTTTCTTTAATTTTTTTTTAAATTAACTCCAATTCCGTATTTATGTATGTTTGTATTCCCCTTTCGATTTATAGGTATATAAAAGTGTGTATTTTGAACAGATTTTAATGGAGGTTTAGTATAATTTTTTTTTGTATAGAATTTAGCACAAAAACTAGTTAAAAACAATTTGCATAAATAACACTCATACACTCACATTTTTTTTTAAATAAATTGACTTTGTAGGTATTTAACCTTTTTCTTTGTTTTAATAACTACAATTAATAAGCAATGCAAATTTTGTTTTATTTTGTTGAAATAATTATAAATTATTAAGTACTTTATTATGTTTTTGTTATATTCTTTATTTTTGTTTGTTTAGTACTTTTAACACCAAAAAAAAAAAAAAAACAGCAACAACACTAACACGACACGCTTTGTAACACCCTATCGGCACGACAACGACATTTATAGTTTTTATAGAATAAAAGGCACAACCACTCGCAACCGCCGACTTTTGGTGACTAAACAACTAATATGGTCTCATTTGTATCTCTGAGAATTATTTTGGGTTTTTTGCAATTTATGCTTGGCAAAGTGGTTGCCAGATAAATCAAACCGAACGTTGTATAAAATCGTTCATTAGAATATGGCAAAAATGAGTTTCATAAAATGCAGTTGTAAAGCATTAAATACATTCGCCACAGCAGGCTGAATGATTATTTTGACGACAGTAGGACAAAATAATCATTCACATATAATCGTGTGTATATTATTTTCGACATATTGTAGTTGGTAGCTTGCTGTGGCGTATGTGTTTAATGCTTAATCATAGAGAAACCAACGTAGAGCGAAAATATGAAATTCAAACAAATATGTAGTTTATTTTAAGCACTTGCGTTTTATTTTCTAATTATTTGCCACACAAGAGTATTGTTTTCGTTTCTTACAGATTATTTTATTATTATTACTTGATTGAGTTTTCTGCATGGTGTAACTATACAAGGTGAGTGCAAATCGGCAACAAATACAACATAATACAGTAACTTTGTTTGTGTAAAATAATGTACTACTGTCAAAAACACTTGAAAAAGTAAATTGTAAACAAAGTCAGTCAGCTGTGCTACTGCACTCACCTTGTATAATTACACCATGGTTTTTTGCTAACATACTTAGGTATTTGACGGCAGAGTTGCTGTTTTATGTACAGTGGCTCACAGCTTATATTATGCAGGCACGTATGGCTTTCGAAAACTTGATATTAAAACTGGCAATTACACGATTTAAAATTTGGTGTGACAGCCTTTATTATACCCATTAGATTTAAGGCGATCTGGCATAGATGCGACCAGTTTTTGTGGTAATACTCGGCGAAATATTCAACCACTCCATCAGTAGCGCTTTTTCCCGTTTTTGTTCGAGAATTTCTTGTTCCCTTATGCTGATTTCTAAAATTGACCATAAACTTTCGATAACATTAAGGTCTGGCGACTGTGGTGGCGGTGTCATTTTTATATCAGCCACAATAACCGATATGTGCTTTGGATCGTTAAACTTTCGATAACATTAAGGTCTGGCGACTGTGGTGGCGGTGTCATTTTTATATCAGCCACAATAACCGATATGTGCTTTGGATCGTTATCCTGGTAAAATCAAAAATCTAATTTTATACCCAGGTTTTCTGCGCTTTCCAACAAGTTGTCCTTCAGAATCTGAAGGTACTTAAACTTGGCCATGGTTTTTTCAACAAATGCTAAATTTCCAATACCAGCAGCTGACATTCAAGTACAAATTATGATACCGCCACCACTCTGCCTCACTCTAGCCTTTAGGTTTTCTTTGTTGAGTTCTGTATTTGGTTACCGCCAAACATACGACGTGCCATATGAACTAAATATGTTTTACCTACATTAATCGGTGTAGATGAACGAATTCCATAATGCCGATTCCTTTTAGGGTTTAAAAACGGTTTATTGCGTGCTACTCGGATATTAAAGTTATGTTGGCAGAAAACACGACGAACAGTTTTAACGCAACATTGTTTGTCCAGGTCAGTTTCAACATTGGAGGCCAGTTGGATTTGTCCTTATTTTTCTTAAAATGTGTCGCACATCAAGCTCATTGAAAATTTTATTTGGTGCCTTTCTGCCTTTGTTATGCACCCGATTTTTATGGATAAAGCTCTCAATGATTTTTTGGACTGTGTAGGCTTTAATGTTAAACATTTCTGCTATTTTTCGCTTTGAAGGGCCATTTTGGAAAAGGTTTAAAACCAACTCTCATTGTTCCATAGTTTAAAACTTGACATTATAAAATCGGACTTAGAATACAACAGAAAATATTGATGAAAGTATAAAAAAGGGAAAACGAAAACCCAACAACGTTGCAATGAGCTATCGGTACAGTAGAAATTGACTGCATAAAATAAGCTAAGACGTGAAAAAATTACCATTTTTTAGTTTTAATATATTAAAATATACATTTTAGCAATAAATGTTCTTTGTTTGTTAGACTTTAATAATTTTCCTTTTAAATGACAACAATTTCTTTTTTTAATTTCTTGTTAGTTTTCTTTTTTTTTTTTTGGAGCTTTGAAACAAAAAAATTCACTGCATAAAATAAGCTGTGAGCCACTGTATTTCTCTAGTACACACTCCATGAGTACCAGAGAAAAACAGAGCGAATATTTTAAGAAGCTTTTTATTTATTTTGCTCTATGTTGTGTTAAAATTAAAAGTTTACTCATCATTTTAACCGCTAATTTTAACACGTTTTTTCGCTTTACCAAAAGCAGAGTTTAAAAAGTGTTAATTGTTTTTTGCAGATATTTACTTTTTTATAAAATTAATTTTTGTTGTTTCACAGATTTTCATTATTTTTCTGTTAAAATCTGTTGTTTACGAATTATAAGTAAAGCATTGTTCTCATTAAATACGAACATATTAGTTGTATAAGTTTAAAATACCCGGATTTTTCAAAATGTTTAGCTTTTATCATTTTTAAACATTTGTACAATATAAATGTATTGAAAGTATTGGCTATGACCTTTTCCATTCTTTCTGGCCACACAAGGATTGTTTATGTTGGCATTATGACATTCGATATCGTAATTTGAGATGATGGTATTCGATATCGAATAATCGACTAAGTTCCATCACTCAGGATGTTATTCGATACATCAACGGCTATCGTATGCACAATAATTTAGTTTTTCTACCGTCAAAACACACAGGTTTTACTCTGTAACGTTTTACCATTTTATTTTTATTTGTTTGTCCATGGCCACACTTTAATGTGACCCTCCCTAGAGGGTCACTGGGATTTCTGTATGAAGTTAGTTTACAAATTGTTCTGATCGTAAAGCTGTTCTAGCTACCTTTTGTCCGTGGAATGCCTCCATTTGTGTGGAGTCATGAGCTGCTCCACAATATTTCAAAATAATGCTCAAAAATTGATATTCGTGATCATATAGATGAGGATAAACACAACAGCAATGATATTTAATACACTTCGTGTTTTTATTTAAAACTTATTTTTGTCTGCCCGAAAAATCTTAAAATTCAATAATTTCTTGACATGAAGAAAACATATACATATTTATAAATCTATTACAATTTCTTAAAAAAGTTTCTACGCATGGAATGCCGCGATTCGGCCCCTGCTGCTTGCTCATCTTTGAGACCAAGAAAGAATCAAGCCAATTTTGGATATCTTGTTTTGAAGTAAAGCATTTCTCAGAGAGATATCGTTATGCATCGTTCGAAACAACCAGTAATCTAAGGTCTGTACTATAAGACGGGTGAGGCAAAACTTCCCAACTACTTCTTTCTAAATAGTAGTAGTTTGCAACATGTGGCTGAGCGTTGCACAGTGGGGGAATTTGGAAACAAAGGGAAGTAAATCTGTTATTTCACATGCGTTTACAAGAAGCCTTGTCGAGTTAAGGTCTTAAATTTAGATTTGGACTAGTAAATTTCATATATAGTATAATCTTTGAAATCGGATCGCATAGGAAGAATTGGGATCGTTTTCAATTTCTCACATACCCGAGATGCCCAACTTTGGGGATCTGCGGCACCGACCATGGTGGTTTTATGAAGTGCAAATTCAAGCTTAAACTCGACAACACTTCCTCTCTAGGCACGTGAATTACAGTTTTAAATAATAGATTTATATTCCAATTTTTCTTAATTCCCCCGTTGTGTGTTTTTTACAATATAATGTTCAATAACTAACTGAGAATAAACGATAATTATGTAGCTTTAAAAATGATAAGAATGAATAGTTACTAAAGACCGCATTTTTAAGATATATGTATATAGGTTATTAATTGTTTAAAAAATAAATCACTAAAAACCTCTCTCGGATGCTGATATTCTGTCCAGAAACATTTGAAATATATTTATACGAATGAAAAATTGTGCACAAATTCCTTGAAAATACGACATTGGTTTTAAAAAGTTTATAGAACAATACAAGCAAACCCTAAACACAGATCGTAAATAAAATGAAAGAAAAAATGTTTCTAAAAGAAACTAGAATATACTATAGACAAATTCCGGTCTCTTCAGTTTTAGTACCATATGAAGAATATTTGTGGAGGCTGGTTTCTAAACCTATAGTGCAATTAAATATCGATATCGCAGTAAAACGTCCTGAAGCTTTAAAGAGGTAAAATACTTTAAGGGTTAATTAACCTGTAAAAATTTTTACGAAAGCGCCGCTCGTGGGTGCTGAGTGGAATATATATTAAAAACTTCAATCCATTGGCTAAGCCCATTTAAATTTTGAACCGATCGGACCAGACGTTTAGAGATGGATGATTTATTTCCAAACAATTTCTATTGTGCAATATTGGTTGGCCCCAGGGTACAATGTGTTTTGGTGTAATTCCATCACTTTGACGCTTTTACCATCTTGGGCAGAGATATGGCGACATCGGTGCACCGGTGCCATGAGCTTGCACGAGCTCGAAACTGTTTATTAGATTTTTGATTGTTTTAACATTTCTGTAAAATCAGTTTCGATTGCAGACCCATGTCTGCACTACACTAAAAGCTTAACGGACAACTGGGTGCAAAGCTTTAAATGAAAGCTTTGTGTTGTGTGCTTCTTAGGGTAGCAAACTTTATGAGTTTGTGTACAAATGCGAGATTTGTTTGGTAGTTTGCAAATAAAAATCATTTTTGATATTTCTTTTTAATGTTTTTATACCTACCACCAAAAAGAAAAGGGTATATTACGATTATAATTCCATTTGTAACACATTGTAATATTGGTCATAGAACCAAAAGATCAATATATTCTGAGTCCTTAAAGGATTGTCAGTATGTTGATAGAGCCTTAAAAAAAGACTTAGAAGAATGAAATTTTTCCTAAACATTCTTTGTTTTACCGAAATGTTTGGTATTGAAAATAGTAAAATAGCTCCAGTAGGATCCAAGTTATAGACCAAAGTTTTAGACAGCCTTGATATTTTGCAGATATTTGCATATTTTATTTTTATTATTATAGAAGGACAAGTTCTATTCAAAATGATCGGTGAGATCGGTTTACGATTTCCCATAGCCTCCACATAAATGTTTTCCCGGAATATAGGTCTATGGTACATAAATCCCTTTAGAAAAAAGGTGTCCATACAAAATTCAGCAAATATTAGTTTCACGTAAAGATAAATTACAAAACAGTATTTTGTTTTGAATCGTTTCATATTTGACCAACGTCATATAAAGTCCATTTCTTCAAATCACTTAAATGAGAATAAATCTCTTATAAAAATCAGTATCATGTTAAAATTCGGCAAAAGTAAACCTAATAAATACATAAATCAGCCTTCCTAAATTTATGATAAAGATTCCGTATTTGATCATAGCCCGTAAATCACTTATATGAGCATAAATCCGTTATACACATAAACATAAATAATCCACATATACATCATATAAATTACCCTAACGAATTTTATGATGATCGGTTCCAATTTGACCATAGATAGCCCCCATATAAATTCCATTTTCGAAAAATTTCATTATCAATTTTAAATTCGACAGAACTAATCTGCATAAATAAATCATAGTATTGGTTACTATTTATGGTTTTTATGATAAACGGACCATAATTGGTCATAGCTCCCATATAGGGACCACTTCCGAAAAGCAGATTAATTTTCGTAAATATCTTATAAATATCAAACTGAAAGTTATACCTATACCGATCAGTTATACCTATATGTAAGAAAAATTTTACATATTGGACCATATTCCTATATAAGGACCGTCACATAATATGTAACAAATAGATAACATATATGTAGTAGTTTGGGATTTCTCTGACAACTTTTTTTCCCCCCGGGAAACGGGAATGAAAAATTGTATTTTTTGGGATTCCCGGGAATTTAAGTAATACTTAACAAATAAGTATAAAGGTTAAATATTTTATACAATTTTATTATTTAATTAAAGAAAAAAAAACAACACATTAAAACGGATACACACTTTAAGATCATTTGTTGCTAAACAAATTGAATTTAATTTTATAGAAATAAAACATTAGCGCAATTCACAATCATGTACAAATTGTATTGCATCATTGCATTTGCAAAAAGGTTTAGCATATTTTTGCTTTACACTAACAAAATACACATCAAGAGATTGTGAGTTGCGCTATTATTTAAAGTTCGTCTAGCAAAGTTTAATCCCATCCGTCCTTTTGCCGAAAAAGTATCATGTGGCAAATTTTATCGGAATATCTTGAAAATTGCGACCTGTACTCTGCGCACAAGCTTTACATGGACAGCCAGCCAGACAGACGCACGTAGGGACAACGTTTAGTCGGCTCAAAAAGTGATTCTGAGTCGATCGGTATACTTTAAGGTGGGTGTTGGACCAATATTTATGAGCGTTACAATCATCAGCACAAATCCAATATACCCTCCCCACTATTGTCGTGTAGGGTATAAAAGGTGCTGCTGAAACACACTGATTGCTCAACGAAGCTTATGATCAATGAGATCCATCGGCATTACTATATAAAGATTCTTGTCATACTCAACAAGAGCTTGCAAAATCATGCAGAAACACTTCACTTCAGAAAGGGATATCCAACATTGGCTTGATTCGTTCTGGGACTCAAAAGATGAGCAGTTCTTTTCCATACCCTACTTATAAGGGGTCTTCAGCTTAAGTGCTTCAGAGAAAATTCTCGGATGAGCAGGGTCATAAATGAACTTTTCAACATATGTTGTTGCTTTTATCTTTAGTATTTAATAAGCTTGAAATTAAGCTTTTCCAAAGCTTTTCTCATATTACTTGGCATTAAAGCTTTAAATGTCTGGTATTATTGTTTTTTTTTTAAATAAAAGCTTTTTTTAATGAAATTATAATAATTTTTAACTGCTATAAGCATCGCTATCGATACAAAATGTAACACAAATTTCTTTCAAGTAGCCATAGATCTCATAACTGATTTAGAGGTGGTGGTTGGTATATAAGATGCCTGACAGCCGAATATAAACTCTTACTTGTTGAGTATTGTTTTTGCCTCTAAAGTATATTTCAATGTGTGTGTCATCATGATTAGATAAAAGGCTGGCCTATTTCAGATACCTTTAGTTATCAACTAAATTCTGAATTTAAATACTATGAATATTATATTGAGTCTTACAACAATTACTGTATGACTGTAAAGGTATTTTTAAATTTATTTAAATTGTAGTTATTCTATTAAATTTAGATTATATTATTGCTTTTATATTACCGCATGATTAACAAAGTTTTTATATTAATAACTATAAGTTGGCTGGAAAATAATACTCATGATAGTTTGTCATACTCTAAGGTATTTTATCATAATTTTAGATAAAAGTGTAGGAAATTAATAAAAAAAATAAACCATTTCTTAATATTAATAAACAATAATTTGTTCAGCTTTAATACGTTTCATACAAAAATTTTACTAAAGAAACGCAACTAGAAAGAACATTTAATTTAAAGAATAAGTTAAAGCTTTTGAACTTGATTAGATGTTTTCCGAGTTTTAATAAAAGCTTTTTTTTTTAAATAAAAATTTATTTTCTAATAAAAATCAGTTTTAAATATTGTTTAAATGTTTATTTTTGTTTTATTAAAAATATCTGTTCTTATAAAGATAATAATAAAACAAATCAATATTACAATTATTAACAATACCAGTATCAGTATTAATTTTACAAAATTAGTTGCTTATTAATTTGAGATTTTTTTTTTTTTTGCTTTTTTGTTTTAATTTTAAGGTTGATTTTAAAAATGCTTATACACTTAACATTACTAATGACTTAATTTTATTGGAATTAAATACAAAATAAAAAAAATATTTATTAAATTTTTTAGTTCTTATAAATTAGAAATTTTTAAAATGTTTAATAATTAAAATAATAATAATATTTAATATACGCGTATAATACAAAAGTAAATAATTATTAGAAAAAAAATATATATTAATAAATTTTATTAATAAGAATACAAATTGTTGAAGCCAATTTTTGCGACATTTGTTTTCCTAAATCAAAATTTACATGCAACTCTGCCAATAACAACAACTTAAAATAGAGTGTTTTTTTTTGTGAGGATTAGATAAATTATTTAAATTTGAACAGCAATTGTGTGATAGTTGAAAAAGCTTTGTAAACTGCTGCTTAAATTATTTCTTAACAAGGCTGGAAAATAAATGCATACTTTAAGGTTAATTAAAAGCTTTATTATTAGGCTTCCAAAAGTTGTGTAGTTTTGTAAATTTTAGCTTAAGTGTTGCCAGAGAAACTACTTTTTTGTTGTTGTTTTTATCTCAGCTTTTAATAAGCTTGAAATGAAGCTTTCCCAAAGCTTTTCTCATATTAATTGAAATTAACTGAAGATAAAGCTTTTAATGTTTGGAATTATTGTTTTTAAAATAAAAGCTTTTTGAATGAAATTATAATCAGCCTTATTATGAGTGTCATTTTCTTTTTACGACAACGACTGTTTCGTAATAAATTAAAGTCGAAAGAGTCGTTATCGTAAAAAGAAAACGACACTCATAATAAGGCTGAATAATTCCGAATTTTGTTTAATTTTTGCAAAAATTCGCCAAGCTCCTTTCAAAGCTTTTTTGTGTTAATTAAATTAAATCTTTCAATTAAAGTTTAATATCATTACAATTTAGTAAAATTAGAATAATCTTGCTGTGTATAAAGAGCTTTCTTTAAGCTTTTCATATTTGCATGAATCTTCTACCTTTTAACATTTAAATAATTTAGCTGGTCCTCATTAATATGTATCTCTTATTTTTGTTTGTTTTGAATACACAACTTTAAACTTAAACTTAAATTTAAATATTTTTGTTTATTTTTAATTGATATAAAACTTTGTCGCTTATTTACATTATGTATTTGTTTTTAAATTTTCCGTTTTTGTATAAAATTTAAAAGAAATTGTATTTTTCAATTCAACTTGTCGTTGGTCCTCGAGCACGGGTTCCTTGTACACCGGAATGCCTTGAGCCGGGACGTGAGTGTACAATGGCATAATGATCATTATCAATTGGTATTGACCTTCAAGACAATATTTGTTTTTTGGAATTTATTAAATTTCTGTTTGCATTCATTCATTTTCAAAATTTGCATATTTCTATTTTGTTGTTTAAATAAAATACTTGTCTAAATAAAATGTATTTGTAATAGTTGTTGTAGTAGTTATAATTATTAATTAATTTTTGTATTAGTTAGACAATTCTTTGCAGAACTCTTGATGACTTTTAAGAAAGAACACTTTTTAGGCAGGCAAATTTTGTGGTTTAAGGCCAAAGCTGGGTAGGTAATATTGAAAATGAGTTAGTTACTGATTTAAGATTTCAAAATGCTTAGAGTAGTAAAATTAGTGAAATTAAAGATCTGTAACTGGGCAGTAGCATATTTAGTTGTTTATAAACACCTTTAATAACATTGAAATAAATTTGTAATGTAAACCAATTTTTCAAATTTACTTCCCAACAACTTCCGTTTCCGCTTAAATACTCCACTGCTGTTTCTCTTTCATTTAATTCAAAAAAAAAAATATGCAATTTTGTATTTATTAGTTACTACTATAGCTAAAAATTAAAAGTAAATTACATACATTATTTAGTGGCAAAGTAATCCAAACAGTTTTTGTTTTGCTTTATAGTTTTCTTGTTTTTTTCTCAAATAAAAAATATTAATTTCAGATTATTGGTGGTACGTACGTTTCTTTTTTTGTTTTCATTTTTTAAATTTTAATAGAGAAAATGCTTTCGAAAAATGAAATTCAAGACCAAGTAAATAAAAAGTAAGGAAATAAAAAGAAAAGTTAATAAAATAATAACTAAAAGTGAAAAACACAAACGAGAATGTAATAGAAGGCATGCGATGAACATCAGTGAACATCCAACCACAGTATACACACACACACACAGACAGACACACATTTAGTACAAAGAAAATTTGCAAGCAATTCATCAACAAAATGAAAAATAAAAGAAAATATTATTTGAAAAAAAAAAACACAAAAAAAAGTTATAAAAAGTGTTTGTTTGTGTGTTGTTGTCTTAATTTGTTGCTGTTGCAGTTTATGTTGTTTTTATAGTTTTCTTTAAGAGCTTAATATCTATCAGACCTATTCGAATGTATAGTTGAACCGCCACTGGTGTAACCTTTGTGAGCATCACGTCCATGCAGTGAATAACGTGAACCATATTGACTACCATGCCAACTTCTATAGGGATCATATTCTTCAATAATGGATGGCTCCTTTTCAATTATCTGGAAACGAAACGAAACAGAACACGCCACCAGACAATACACATTAAAAACAAATTAGAATAGAAAATAATTAGAAAATCCATTATCATACCTCTGTATTGGCACAACTACAACTCATGGCTGTGCAAAGGAATATGTTCATCAACAGCATGATGAGAAACAAAACACCCAGGGTAATGGCCAGCCATAACAACCATGTTGGTCGTATGCCATCTTCACAGTTAACGTCAGTGTCTAGGAAAATCATAAGAAATGAATTTATTTGTATTTGTATTTTGGAATATATGGTTGGCTGCAATAGTTACATGATGCTTCGGCGGGATCTAAGACAAAGACTGTAGTACCGGCAATACTTTGGCCTTCTTCATTTGGATAGGTTTTTCTTGGTGGTCCTGCAGAGCCTTTGGTATAACCAGCACCCGCTATAGCTACTTGACTGCAGTCTTCTTCATCGATGCAATGCCCAAAACACTGGATGACATCACATTGCAAATGGACTTCGGAACCTGGCAGGTGTAAGAATTTTATGTTAAATAAGTATAATTTTTTCATAAATTGAAATAAAACAAGATTTGTTTCAAAGAAAAACATTCTAAAAATACAATTGAGCATCTAGTGGAAAAATTTGAATCCACAGGCAGAGTACAAAATGTTCCCGTGCCAGTGAGACAAAGAAGTGGCCGTAGTATCGAGAATATTGCTTCAGTTGAAGAAAGTCCAAATGTGTCTCTCACACGTCGTTCTCAAGCGTTGGGCATCTCTATGACGTCGTTGTGGCGAATTTTGCGAAAACATCTTGGCCTACATCCTTACAAGATCAAATTGACGCAAGAATTGAAGCCGCTTGACCACCAGAAGCGTCGTATGTTCGTTAATTCGTATTTTCATCGACAAATCATCTACAGCGATGTGGCTCATTTCTGGCTGAATGGCTTCGTCAATAAGCAAAATATGCATTATTGGTCAGACAGCAATCCACACGTACTCCATGAATCATCATTGTATCCCGAAAAAATTATGGTTTGCTGCGGTTTGGTCATTGGGCCGCACTTCTTCCGTGATGGTCAAGACCGGCACGTTACTGTGAATGGGAATCGCTACCGTTCAATGATAACAGAATATTTTTGGCTCCAATTGGATGATGTGGACTTGGAGGACATCTGGTTCGAACAGAACAGCGCCACAAGCCACACAGCGAATGTCACAATCAATTTATTGGAAACCAAGTTTGGAGAACGCGTTATCTAGCGAAATGGTTCAGTCGATTGGCCGCTTCGGTCGTGCGATTTGACGCCTTTAGACTATTTCCTGTGGGGCTACGTCAAGTCTGTGGTCTATGCCAAAAAGCCAGCGACGTGAAATTGCAGCAGTATCGGCCGATTTATGTTTGAAAACCGTCGAAAATTGGGTTCAGCGTCTGGACTTCTGCAAGCGTGCCCGTGGAGGCCATGTTAAAGAAATGGAGTTCCATACATAATGGCATCGAACGACTTTCACAGGAATAAAGAATTTTATTGATATCCAAAACCGTTTTTGTTTTATAAAAAAAAACTTCTTTTTTCTTTCTATTATAAATCAATTTTATTAAGAATATTTTGATATCCTTTGAGGTGTCGAAAAATTATTCATATTTGAAATACTTTTGATACTTTATTATTGTGTAATAGATCTATTTTTAGTTTTTCTTTAAATCGTCCTTATATATACAAAAATATCTCACAAACGCATACCCAAAATAAAGAAAAACTTAACCGGTCAACCGTTTTTTCAGTTGTAACCGTATTCGAAACCGGTTTAAAAAAATGCAATTGCTCAAATAATCCCAAAAAACGGTTTTCTAAAAAAATTGGGTTTTTTGTATACCCTAGTTGCAGCCAAATACTATACTGCCAGATGAATTTCGGAAAAAATCGTCAAAATCCCGATGAAAAAGAATTTAAAAATCAGAAAAATAAAAAGCCACATTTTCTAATAGTATTTTTAGAATTTTACTTAAACGAAACACATCAAAATACATAAAATATGTTGTTAAAACAACTTGTGTAATATTTTTATGAAATCTTAGTGCGCTTTCACACACTTCAATTCTGACTTGTCAAGGCAAGTATTTTTGAACGAGAAGGGAAAAGAGAACAAAGGGGTATAAACTTAACGGTACTAGTCAATTTTCTTATTTCCTTTTGTTTTTTTTTATGCATGTTGATTTGCATTAAAATGTACGAAAATTGAATTGACGTGTGTAAATGAAATGGCAAGTTCAAAAAAGAATTAAACAAAAACTGGTCAGCTAAAACTGAAGAGTGTGAATGAAGTCTTAAATAACATTTTGAGTATAGAATCTAATTCATCCATCATATACAGGTACTTATTTTCAAAGAATTTCGCATTTTTGTTGATTAAATTTATTTGGCTGAGAAATTTCCTCTAAAAATTTTAGTTCATGGAATTCAGCATTTAAAATTGATTTCTCTGTTTACAGATAAATAAGTAATTTCTGACTCAATATTATTTGGAATTATTATACTTAAACTTGACAATTGTCAATAATTAAGAAAACTAAGTAATAGTAATTTTGTTTTTGAAATATGTCATGTTCTTCTTAATATGAGAAAAATAGTTGTTGTCTCAAAAAAAGAGAGAATTTGGTAACAAAAATATGATAGAAAACAAACAAATGATAGAAAATTTTAATAATTCAGAAAATCGTCACTTTCAATGAAAAAATCGTCAAATCGTCACTTGGCTATTTTTTGTGGAATATGAAGTATCATAACTTATTATTCACTTGCTTTCTGTATTGTAATTTGAAATTTTATGACACAATTCTTATTTCGTAATTTGATATTTATGTTAATTGCCGGTTCGGCACCTTCGGCTGCTGTGGGTGCCGGCCTTTGCTCTAAAGTCTCAGTCGATTCAGTTAATCTTAAACTGTAATCGTATCGTAGAGTTCGTTTTCATCAGGTTCATATGATGTGTACAGTATTAATAATCTATAAACTACTCCGCAATATATGAAAAGAAGGCATACGAATTCAATTGTCAAAATGTTGACAATTTATAATTGAATTTGAATCCGAGTTTCTTTTTGTTAATTTCATGACCTGTCACCGAGTGTCCTTAAAGTATCCACCAGAATTAATCACGCCACCAAATCTGTGTCAATTTACCTCCCTCTAGGATAGCTACATATGTATATTCAGCTAAAAACAATATGATGAACATATGTTGACTTTTTAAGCATCACTGATCTGCCGGACCCAGCCGGTGTCAAATATATTAAAATGAAATTATGTTAAACAGTAACAACAGCTGTTACAGTTTAAAATAATCAACAAGACATCGGCAGTAATGATACAAGCCAAGTTGTGATTTGCATTCAAATAGATTTCGTTTTGATCATTGAATATTCATTGAGTAACCAGAGATCATTCAATCATTGAGGAACTAAAGCCAATATAATTATTAAAGGTTGTGTAATTTCTTTGCCGACAAACCTTTTAATCCTAGAGTTTAGCTTATAATGAGTGTGTTGAACCATTCCGTCAAGAGCAGAGGAATATCTGGCTTCAGTGTTTGCTGACTTTGCACATCCAGATATAAGCCCATATCAAGCAGTGTATGCATAAACACTTCACAGCAACAACAAACTGTTCAGTCTAATAGATCATGGAATTTAATGCTAAAGAACCTTGCTGAACCAAGAGTTTTGGACAAAGATTTTAAACAATTTCATAAAGCAAATAACAACAACCAGTAAATGGATAAAGTGATACTACTGTTAAAAACTGACAAGTACTTGTCAAGGAGAAATTTGACAAATTTCAGGCTTGTCTCCTATGTCAAAGTCACTACAAGCTCTTCTCCTAACACAACATCTTATAATGAAAGGCCAATGTAAGCGGCATGTGGCCGCGGTTCATACTTTTTGTAGGTAGCCAAATGTGCGCGGCATATTTAAAGCGGCAAATGTGAAAAAATTGTTTTTTACATAAATAAATTCTGTGTGTGCATGTTGTAAAAAGTATTAAAAAATGGAAAATTTAATTTTTTTTTTATTTATTTTTAACTAAACTCATATGACAATATCGTTTTAAGCAGAAAAGTTGAACAAAATTCTACTTTGCCGCGCTTTCGCTTCTCACAGCACTTTTATTCACTGGTAATACTGTTGCCGCCCGCGGCCGGTTGCCGCTTACACTGGCCTTCCACTATTACAGTCCAGCATGAAGTGTTCCCTCAAGTTTTACAGGATTTTAAGACTCAAAGTGTATGAACGCGACTAGTGGCAATGCAGGAGGGTTACTCTCTATTGTGATGCGAAAGCAAATCGAATGCGATAAGCGTACACATTGATACTCTTACGCATCGAATTTGCTTTCCAAAGACGTCATTCATCGCGCTTCGACAACATTCCTTCTTTGTACTCAATAATCTTCAGACATTCGTTTCGTTTAATTTCAAGATATTACTTTTAGCACGATCCCGATCCCGTAACATCCATTGTTTAATTTCTACTTCTCTTAATCTGAACTTCCAAATTGCTGAGTCTTTTCGTTTCCAAAACTTTTCACCATCTGGATGAAGGTGGTGATGTTGGAACTCTAATATTAAGTAGTAGATGACAACAGAATTTCGACACAGAATATTAGATGTAACTTTTTAGACTGCAACTCCAATATATATACGGTCCATGTTCAACGATAATTACGTGTTACTCAGTTTGAAAATATCGTTACAAATGTTCTCGGCATAACATTTTTATGAGGAATTAACTAGAGTAACACAAAACAATTTTGAAACTATTTCTTCCGAAATTTCTTTGGAGTTATATCAATTTAAAGTGGTTGGTTTATCCCCTTTCCCTTTCCTTTAAGATTTGTGTGGAATAATCTTTGCATGTTTAGCATAAATATATATGGACTTGATGCGCTCGATCGCAAGATAGATTGCCAGAAAAAAAATGACGTTAATGATTGTGACTTTTAAACTTTTAATATAATAAGAATCATTGCTTTTGTTCAAGAATAGAGAACAGATTGGCTATGAAAAATTCGGTGCCTAATCAAGACATATTATTGAAATTTTTGTAAGAATCAGCTACAATATGCAGAAATCTAATATAGAAAATTAGTTTAATCTTATATATAATAATTATTACGTTAATTACGATGATCCTAAAGAAAATGAAATGATTTCAATTGTAATAGCAAGATTGTTTGCTGTCTCTATAATATATTTACTCTAAATTTAACAAGAAACTTGATTTTTTTAACTTACCATCGGGGGATTTGAACATAGATTTAATGGTGGCCTCCGCATAGTTGCCATTGGCGCTTGGTACAAAACGTGAAATAATTGCCGGGGGCAAGGGGCAGCTAAATTTTCAAATGATATATTTATTAGACAATTCAACAATTAATATTATGTATTTTAAAAAACTACACAACTCACCCTCTTTCATCAATTAAAGGCAGACTAAGATTCTTCTTATCAAAAGCTAAACAGTTGCCCACACGTATGCCATGGGTGCCTAGAAAGAAAACCAAATTTAAAAAATCTTACAGCTCTTTTTGTGTCACCCAGTTTTTTTTTTTAAGTGGATTTTTAAAGAATGAGGAAATAAATAATTCAAACAAACTAAACAAACCAACAACGTTCTTCTAGTACTTTACTTAAGTAGTTTAAAAAAAAAATCAATTTAGATTTTTGCTTAAATATACCTACAGCAAACTCTTAAGAAAGCTTAGGCCTTAGGCGATATTGGTCAATTTTAATCAACAACTGTGAAATTCAGTAATAAGCTGGGGTATGGGTTGATGTTTGATTTAGTTTATTTTTTTTTTTTTTTGGATACTTACCATTTGGCTTCGTAAACTCGGCACGTATTTTGTATTCATGACCATAAACCGTTTCTCTTACACGTCGATCATTCTGCAAGAATTTCAAAACTACATGTGCGTTGTCATCCCTGTCAGTTGTTGCAAAAAAATAAAAAATATAAGAAACATAAGAAAAGAGAAGACACACAAAATAAAGATAATAAAAATTATTAAATTGTTGCAATTTTTATTTTAAAAGAGTTTCTTTTTTTTTTGTTTTGTTTTGTGTAGATGGCAAATCAATAATGGTTGCATGCCAGTGGCAAATTTCCAAGTAACATTTTTGTAGATTGAATGCGACTATTGGGTTGCTGTACTCTACTCTATCTATACAATTGTGAAAGGTTTAAATATATTACCTATAATTATAAATAATCTATGAATAGTTGTTTATACTATTGACAATTAAAAAAAAAACACAATTTGTTTGATAAATCGTTTTAAATTGGCAGAGTACTGCAAATATTGGAATAGATTAATTTCGTAAATAAAATTTTTTTTTTCGAATTTTTTTTTATACCCTACACCACCATAGTGGGTAGGGTATATTGGATTTGTGCTGATGTTTGTAACGTCCAGAAATATTAAAGTATACCGATCGACTCAGAATCACTTACTAAGTCGGTTTAACGATGTCCGTCCGTCCGTCTGGCTGGCTGGCTGTCCATGTAAAGCTTGTGCGCAGAGTACAGGTCGCAATTTTGAAGATATTTCGATAAAATTTGGTACATAATATTTTTTCGACCCAAGAACGGATGGGATTGAAACTGGTGGAAATCGGTCCATTATTTCACCGGCCCCCAAACAAATGTCTTCCCGAAATAGGAGCTTAACGTTCATAAATGCTTGAATTATGCAATTATCTAAACAAATTTCACCACAAATGAGTGGTAAATGAAGGCAAATCACATCTACAAATTTTGTGCAGATCGGTCAATAATTAGTCATAGTTCCCATATATGGCCCACTTCCGAAAATCACTTTAAAGAGCATAACTCTCTCAAAAATGTTGGTATTCAAATAATATTGAATGCAAGTATATATGATATGTATACAAATAATACGGTACAATTTTATTATGATCAGTCCATTATTAGTCGTAGCCACTTACGAAAATCACTTTAACGATCATAAATTTCTTAAAAATGTTGATATCCAAATAAAATTTGACACAAATAAGTTTCATATATACAGAAATAATGACACCTAATTTTATAATGGTCGGTCCATAATTAGTCGAAACCCTCTCCGTAATTCACTTTAACCTCCATAAATCTTTTAAAAGTATTTATATCGAGATAAAGTTTAACATACATAATATTTACTATATATTCATAGACATCATGACACTAAATTTTTGGGATGATCGGTTCATAATAGGTTATATCTCCCATATAACGCCCATTTCTGAAAAACTGTTTTATATATATATGGGTGTAGGGTATTATATGGTTGGGCCTGACCGACTATACTTTCTTACTTGTTTTTTTTTTTAATTTAAAAATAAGAATGCAAAATTTAGCCAAATTATTCTCCAATTTGATTTTTATAATGAAAGAAAAAAGAAATAAAATTGTATTTGTAAAATTAAAAAGTTTAAATTTTACTTAACCTGAAAATTGGATTTCAAATCATATTTGCCAGATAATTTTCTTAGCTGTCCCCAAGCAAAATTGAAACTATGTACGAATATTACCAAAAACCTTAAATATTGTTTGTTCTTATACAATTGAAGTCCTATTCCTACTTTTTAACATCCTAAATTGCCGAAATACACAAGGCATTGAATTTCACCAACAAAATTTGTTTCATAAAATTCTCAAATCAAAATCAAGTTTTTGATATTATTATTATTAAACCACGAAATATTTTTCAATTGGTATCTACTACTCTGACATTTCTCTTAATTGCAGGTCAGTACAAACAACCTAAGAACACCTCTTTGAGGGTCTACAGAGCTGTAGTGTGCAAATGAATGTTGAGCATGAGTTTTGTTCAACAAAATATGGAAGTAAAGACATTGTTACATATAAATAAATTTTAGTGGCGTTTCAGTTTGTTTTATTTTTGTTGTTTAATTTTCCCGACAATTGCGCAATCTAAACACAATTTTCGCAGGTTATGCATGGACAGTTGGCCAAGTATCACAATATACATACATAGATGTTGAATAGTGGGTCAGCTGCAGGGAGGGGGGAGGTGGGTCTAAAAACACACGAGTGTTTTATTAGTTTAGTTTAGTATTGGATTTTGGTTGTGTTTTTTTTTCACAACAAAATACAGATGGCCAACATTGTTTAGCAGCGGTATTACCGGTTTAAACCAAAAAAAAAACAATAGTTAAATTACAAAAAAAAAATAAATCCAAAATCATGTTAAACGTAAATGTATCAGCAAATTGCAGTTAACAGAGCGTAAATTATTATTTAATGTGTTTGTTTATTACTTTTGTTTATAGTTATGGCAGTTTTCCTTTAGTTTTGTTTAAATATTTATAACAATTTGTTGTTTTTCTCTTAATTTCAAATACCAATTGTTGTTTTGTAACTGATTTTCCAATGCGTAAATGGAGTGGCAAAATCATTTTAATTGTGGTTTTAAGTAATAATAACAATTTTGTTTGAAACATTTGAGATAGAAGTAGTGTATTTATATATTTACACCCACCTACATGCCACCGTCTCTTCAATAAGAGTTCAATGATTTAACAAAATACCCAGCAAAAGAGCAGAAAATGAATTTTAAAAAGCACCATAAAACATTATTATCCAAACTTATGCATTATTATGCAAAACCCACGTAATTTTACATTTTGAACATTATGAAGTCACTTTTTCCTGTTGCTGTCTGTAACTGAGTTTGACTGCCAATGGGTGTTTTATTTTGGTTTTATAAAAATCAAGAAAAAACATTTATTTAAGCCAAATCTACTTAATGGCCATAAGAGGTAAGACCAGAGATTTCGTTAAGTAACGTTTTGTTTTAAAAAAAAATTAGTTTTGTTTAAAATGTTTAAAATATAAGAGAAAAAATTGCAATTAAAAGTTTGATTCAAATTAAATAATGCACAGTGAGTGAAAATGTATGTTTAAAACATGTATGAATTGGTTTTATACAGATTGTGTTGTTATGATTCTCATACAGTTAATACTTCTTATTAGATAAATAAACGCTCCAAACGCTATACCACCATAGTGGGGAGGGTATGTTAAATTTGTGCCGCTGTTTGTAACGCTTAGAAATATTAAAGTATACCGATCGACTCAGAATCACTTCCTGAGTCGATTTAACTACGTCCGTCCGTTCGTCTGACTGGCTGGCTGTCCATGTAAAGCTTGTGCGCAGAGTACAGGTTGCAATTTTGAAGATATTTCGATAAAATTTGGTACGTGATATTTCTTCGGCCAAAGGATGGATGGGATTAAAATAAGTTTTGTATATATTCACATAATATGATACGATTTTATGATGATCAGTCCATAATTAGTCGTAGGCCCACTCCCGAAAATCACTTTAAGGACCATAAATCTTTCTTCGGCCAAAGGATGGATGGGATTAAAATAAGTTTTGTATATATTCAGATAATATGATACGATTTTATGATGATCAGTCCATAATTAGTCGTAGGCCCACTCCCGAAAATCACTTTAAGGACCATAAATCTTTTAAAAATATTGTTATCCGAATAAAATTTAATAAAAATAAGTTTCATATGTACAGAAATGACGACATCTAATTTTATAATGGTCGGTCCATAATTAATCGAAACTCCCATATAACACCCTCTCCGTAATTCACATTAACCTCCATAAATCATTTAAAAGTATTTATATTGAGAAAAAGTATAACAAACATGGCACAAGTCATGGCACTAAATTTTTGGATAATCGGTCCATAATAGGTAATATCTCCCATATAACGCCCATTTCTGAAAAACTGTTTTATACATATACTGGGTGTAGGGTATTATATGGTCGGCTTGTTTTTAGTTGCAGTTTTTTTAAAAATTCATTCACAGATCTTATTGCTGCCAATAAATTCCATCTCATTTGTCTAATATTATTGTACTTTTTTTGATACACATTTTAGACTCAGTTGGTTGGCTCGAGTCATTTGGTACAATTTTAAAATATTGGTGCAGCAAAAGATTTATATTCCAGATTAAATATATAGAGATGATTTTATTAAATTTCATGAATATTTTGGAACTCATATCCATATGATCTTTAATTATCCATAGAAAGATGGTTAACACGAAGAGAAGTTGTTGGTTGAATTATCGAATAAACGCAGCCAAATTGTGGCTGGCAGAAATTCTTAATTTTCAATTTCCAATTGTTTTACAAATATTTCTGTTAATGCAAAAATTACCCTAATTTCATTTATTTATTTAGATTATAATAAAAAATTATAAGACAAATATAAAGATGAGCACTAGCAACGTAGTCCTTCAGCTTAAAATCACTATGGGCCTTTTCGGAAATGCATCACTGCATTGCATTTGATGCGCAGCTTTGATTAGTTTGCGATGCATTTGTATATCTGCTAGAGCTGTGTCGTTCATGAACGAACGGGTTAAAATGAACGGATCACTTCATTGAACGGAATGAGCCGGTCATTTAACTAAACGATTTTCGTTCAATAGTGTACGGATCAATTTCGTTCAGTTGCTGTTTATCAAAAGACAAGAAGAAAACCACATTCAATAAGGATTGTATTCATTCGTTCAAAGTGAACGATTGAACGAATTGAGTGAACGAATCAGTCTTGGATAAATGAACGAAAATGACCGGTTACTGAAATGAACGACCGGGCACAACTCTAATATCTGCTGATTCTAATGCTCATTTATTACATCAACTTGCTTTTATATTGTTTGCGCAGCAGCTGCTTCAGTGTTGCATTTTAGAATACAACACATTTGCAGTGATGCCAACTGTTGCTCTTCCAAATGTATTGCACATCAGATGCAGCGTAGTTATGCATTTTTGAAAGGGTCCTATATCAGGCTTAGATTAGTGTATAATTTTTCGCTAATTTTAGAGGAGTAGCTTATTTGAAAATTATAGAAAGCATTTTCTAGAGTTTTCTAGCGTGTTTGGACTTCATAGTTTGTTCAGTTGTCATCACTGCTATGACTATTAGCGATAAATGTTAAATTTTTCTTATGTTTAATATGAGTCACCCAAATACTTCTTTGCAATGTCTAAAGGTACGGTACGGTGGCAAATATTTTCCGAAAAAGACGTAACCACTAAATAACGTTTATTTATTTAAAAAAACACGACAAATATTTAGTTTTAATTTATTTGACGCTGTTTGATCTTGATCCGAAAATGAAAAGTTAAATTAATCAGGTTTATTTCTTCAATACATACGTAAAATAATAAATCTGGTATTTTGGAAATGCCTCAGCCGTTTCTCAAGTAAATCTCCAGAATTTCTTGTGAGCTTGTGTTGGATTTGTTATATTTTTCTCTAAAACTAAACCATTATTAATCGTTATTTGTAACAGTAAATAACGTCAAACAAATTTGTGTTAAAACAAGTGGTTACGCTTTTTTGGGTAAATACATATTTGCAAAATGTGACCGAACCTTAAGGTTAAAAATGATAGTTTTATGTGCAAAATATTAAGTTTCTGCGTCACTGTGCTTTAGATTTAGTACAATTCTTTTTATCAACAATCTATTTATTAAAGTTAATTTTGCCATTGCCATTGATTATCATTAGTTATGTCTCCAGAAACTACACATAAATGTGTATGTCTCTTATTAATATTTCAAATAGTAAAACCAATAGTTTTAATTTCCTAAGCCACACTTAATAAGCAATTTAATTTATGTTTAAATTTCTTATTTTTTTTTCACTCATTTTCAACTCACCTGCCAAAACCCGCCTTGCCACAAGTGATTACATAGAATTTATCATCTGCCAATTCTAAACTTTTATGAACTCTTACCGCCAACTGTATGGATCTTTCCTCGGTGCGCTAAACAAAAAAGAAAATTAATAGGAAAAAAACAGTTTAACAAATTGAAGCCATAAATAAAAGTATAAATTTAGTAACCAGTGTAATTAATATTAAAAAAGCCATTATTAAAACAGGCTTTAATGAGGATTATAAATTAAGGTGTAAAACACGGCAATTGCCAATACGAATGTCTTTGAAAGTTAAATAATAAATTACAAGTTATGCTCTTTTAAAATTTAACTATTATTCAAGAATTTATGCTGAAATAGTATGAATTAAAGCTAATTATTTGCAAATCAATTAATTTGTTTAATTTATTAGTTTTTGTTTAATCGGTTTATGACTTTAAGCAGTTGTCAATTGTTAACGAGTTTTAAAAGGCATTTAGGCATGTTAGGGAGACTTTAAATATATTTAAACATTTTTTTTTTTATACTTGCACCACTCGGCTGCTACAAAGTTGTTTGCTATGAATTTCTTTGCAAAGGCAAATAAACTTTATAAATCGTGGTTTAGTTTTTTTTTTAATTAAATTATCACAAAATGATAAAAAAAGATTTTGTAAAGATAAATATGTTACTATTTGAAAATTTTAGAACATAATCGTTAAATTTTATGGGAAATTTGTTAAAGTAAACCCAGCAAAATGTTGAATAAAAAGCTAGTTTTAAAATGTTTCAAATTCTTGGTTGTTTATGACTAAACTAGCTTTAATTAATACAAATTAAAAATTTCACTGGGCTTTTGTAAAATAATGTTAAGCCCTGTTATTGCTTTGTAAAAGAGTCAATAATTTGCTAAAACTTAAATTGTATTTTTGCACATTTAACATACAAAGAATTAAAATCTTAACAAAAAATAAGAGAACTAGCACACAACAGACAACAAAATCTAGGTGTTGATTGTTGTTAACAGCAGCTACAAGCAACAGTTCAGTCATTCCTACAAACAATATTAGATTTTGGCAACATACAACCAACACGTCTAAGGTGTACTACGTTGTAAAATAAACATGTTGTTAGGCCACAAAACTCCATTGCAGTCCAATCCAGTCCAGTCGAGTCAAATCTACTACTCATGGTTTATGGCCACTTTAAATAATTTATTGTTGCACCTAGAAGAACCAAAAAACAAAGACAACAACAACGGCGACAGCCACAGTTTTCTAGTGTTCCCCTTAAAACTCTAGCAAGACTTTGCTGTTGTTTTTTTTTTTTTATTTTCAAATAATATATTCATTTATTGTTGGGTTAGTTTGTTTGTTTTAAGGGAGTGTCATTCCTTCATTTGTTTTCTGTTTTTTTTTTATTGTTAAATAAAATAAACAAACGAACATAAATACATACATACTCGTAAATATGTATCTATTATTTCATTTAAGTTTTCAAAACATGTTTATATTTGTTTAAAGTCTTTGCATTCAGGTCGTTGTATTTAAACAGACTCAACAAAACAAACAACAGCAACAACCAAATGCAATAAAAAAAAAATGCCATTAGTTATGTATATATATGGCTGGTCAGTTCATAGCTCTGTGTTTCTAGCCAGTCCATGTGCTCCATTTGAAAGTATGATAAACTTAAAACTATGCAAATATTTTTATATGGTTTTCGATTTTTTTCCTACTTACAACATTTTGTTTTGTGTTAAAGAAATAACAGAAAAATGAAATTTATTTGCTACAAATTGTTTTAACTAAAGGTTGCTTTAATGTTTACACTTTTTTCCTAACAAACTGAAAGATTTAAATCCGGGCGTAGCAAATGCAGTTTGTTCTTTAAGTCTTTTGTTTTGTAGCCGTTAACCAAAACCGTGTATTTGTTTTTGTTGCGATTAAAAAAAATGTTGCTAATTTGTCTTAATAATGGTCGCTTAAAGATTTGTATCCTACAAATGTTTTAAATTACTTTTTAAATTAATGATTTGTTTTTACTAAAAATGGAATTATTGGATAAAAACAGTGGAAATAATACAAAGTAAAGCCGTTTGTGAAATAAATGGTAATAAGTAAAAAACTTTTATACCACCAAGCCAATCTATTGAAAATCAACTTAAGAAGGAGTTCTACGTTCGTTCTGCCTACGTTCTAAGTTCTGAAAATTAGATTTTTTTAGAATTATTACATTAATTGAACTCAAGCCAAATAGGAATTCTCTAATACTAAAATATTAAAACTTCAACAATTTTCCATTAAGAAAAAATATAAACTTTAAACAATTAAGTTTTCTTAGATTTTTAAATAATTTTTTAAATACACATGTTTTTGAAAATCATATTAATACAATTGTTTACATTATGTCATAAATGTTGTCATTTACTTACTTTGTTGACATCATGTAAACTATTTAGAATCTCATTATTTTCAAAAGTTTCTTCTTAAATTCAATGATACTCAAACGTTAACATAATGTCAACAACTTTTATAATATTTTATTATTAGATTTTTACAAATTTTACATATGTTGCTCAAAATGAAATTAATGCAATTGTTTACTCAATGTCAACAATACATACATAATTTAAACAATATTTTAATACTTAATTTTGGACAATAATTTCACTTTTCATTTCAAAATATAATTTTTACTATTGTTTACATTGTTGTTATCTTGTCAAATAATAGTTCACATTGTTGACAACGTGTAAGCAATTGATTAAACAATTAGTTTTTATAGTTTTAATATTATTTGTTAAAATCTTTCCTAAAATTTAATGAAGTTTAATTTTTTACATAATGTCAACAATGTAAACAACTCACAAAATGTTTTTTACACATTTTTTTAAAAATATATACCTCCAAATTTAATTAATTTATTTGTTTATAGAATAAATTAGTTTTTCATTGGCAAATTTAAGTGATTGTTCATATGATTGTCATCAAGTAAACAATTGCAAAAATCAATCATTATTTATGATTTTTACATTATTAAGCTCCTGCCTTAAAGTCAAAAATTTTTTAATTATTTACACCATGTAAGCGATTGATAAATTATTGTAAAATCAAGGTTTTCTAATGTTAGCAATTACTTACATTGTTGATATCATGTAAACAATTGAGAAAATCATTGGCTTTTAAAGTTTACACATTATCTCTTAATGCCAATAATGTAAACAACTTAGAAAATATTTATTTTTGAGATCTTTGTAGCATCTTTTTAAATATGTTCTTAAAAATCTATTTAATTCAATTATTTACACAAAGTCAACAATGTCAATAATTTGAAAAATTAGAAAATTATTGTATAAACAATTTTGAAGTATGTACATATTTGAAAAAAGGTGTAAAAAATATTGTGTGAGTTGCTTACATTGTTGACATTATGTAAACAATTAAGAAAATCATTGGTTTTTAAAGTTTACACATTATCTATATCCTAAAAGTAAAAACTATTCGATTGTTTACATAATGTCAATAATGTAAACAATTTAGAAAATATATACTTTTGAGATTTTTTGTAGCATTTTTCAAATAACTCCCTTAAAGTCTATTTAATTCAATTGTTTACACGAAGTCAACAATTGTATAAACAATTTAATTAATTAAATTCTGAGGTACATATTTAAAACAAAATATGCAAAAAATATTGTGTGAGTTGTTTACATTATTGAAATTATGTAAATAATTAAAAATCATTGACTTTTAGGAAAAACTTTACACGAAATATGAAAAAATTCTAAAATCTGATTAGTGTGCCCACCTCTAAAGGGATTCAAAATATATACTTTCTAGAGTCCCTAAAATATATTTCAGAAATATTAAATTGAATAATAAACTTCTAAACATGATGGTTATTACAATAATGACTGCAAATACTTTAGTTTTTTTTTTATTATTTTCACTGGAAGTTTCAAGACTTAATTTAAGTTAGAGAAAAAAATTAATTATCGATTCATTTGTTGCAAAAATATCTTTTAACAAATTGATTATCTATTTAAAGAAAGAAGTGTTTGTTTTGCAAAATTGGCAATAATATGATCAAACAAATTTCTATAATTTTTATTTTAAGTACAGCCAAATATTTTTGCTATGAATTAGATTTTAAAAATTATTTTGCGCAAAGATTTAAAAACAGGCTGAAATATATTCATATATTTCTGTGTTAAAGAAAATTTTATTCATATGTGCATTTCTATGCAAAAATTAAAAACAACTCTTTTGAAATGCTGAAATGAAGAACGACACAAAAACTAAAACAAACAACTTATTACCGCATTTATAAACACAGCCTTTTATGTTCCCATACAAAACAAATATTGGGCCGGTCATATACATGCTTTTTTTTCCGGTGTGAATTTGGATTTGTTTTTAAGTATGAATAATTTACGCAATATAAATATTGTTGTCAAATTCTTTTGTTTTTTTTTTGTTTCGGTGGGACCTTTTAAATAAAATTGTTTTGCTTGATTGTAGCAACAACAAGAAAAAATTAAAGCTACGCATTTTTAAGTTTGTTGTCCAAGTCTTTTGTTTTCATTTGCGTTATACATTTTTCTTTTGTTAACTTTGGTTAAAAGTGTTTAAGAAAATGCGAAAAATAAAAGTTGTTCAAACAATTATTACACTAAAACACATAAATTTCACTTAAGTTTTTTTTTATAACCCTTATTTGTGTATTAATTTCCCTGTTTTTTGTTGTTGTTGTTTTTGGTTTAATGATCAAAACCAGTTCATTGACTCAGTCAGTGTGATTTTTCTTTAACAAACTGTATTATGCAATGCAACTACTCAAATTGAACTACTCAATACAATGCTGTTTTCACTTTCAAGAGTTTTTACTCGTAAGTTATAAAGTATTTATGCTAAATCAGTTGCTGCAATATTTGTATTGCATTAATAGATTAGATTTGCAAAGTATACTGATATACTATTGTTTTATCAAAATTATATTATGTTATTTAAAATGAAATTTATAGTAGAGTTTTTTTTAGTAAATGCAACATAATTAGCTTACATTATTATATCCACTCACGTTGCTGACCAAAATACCGCAATAGTCAGGCGCTCCCTGTTTGGCCAATAGATTTAGGCTAAAACCCACTGAATCCGAACCATCACCCATGGCCATACAGGCAGCTGTGCGATGATCACGTGCATGTACGGCTCCCATATAGGGACCATCTAATTTGACTTTGATGTTCATGGTGCCCGCTTTGCAGGTGGCTGATACATGGGGAGCAAATTCTGGTGAGGATGATTCTTGTGCATAAATCTGTAACATGTGAAACAAAAAGAAATTAAGAAATATTTGTTATTTCAAGAAAGAAAATAAAACATGATGGTAATTAAAATAAAAACAAGATTCTTTAAATCACGTTGCCGTAATAAATCAAAATTTTTAACTGCAGCCCTCAAAAATGTTTCAGTTGTATGTGTTTTTTTTTGATTGTACTGTTACTCAACTCATTTGAATTATGATTATGTCGGAGAAAAAAATGATAATGACGATGATGCTGGCTGGTTGGCTGACTGGCTGTTGTTTAAGAAGCTGCTAGTAACGTTTTTTTATTAAGTTTTTCTTCTCTTTTTTTTAATTAAAGCACAACCCAATTTCTGCCAAAGCTTTTAAAAGCATTCTTGAGTTAAAAAAAATCAATTAAATGTTTTTATTTATTTTGTGCTATATCAACTAAGCCAGCTGTAAGTCTTGAATAGTTTATGGTTAAAATTTTATTTTTTTGGCTGATTCATGTTGTGTTGTATTTTTTATAACTGTTTAAAAGTTCCATTCATTTTCAAAAGTCTTATTTGGCTGGTAATTTTGTGTTATATTTTATTAAAATCTTGAAATAAATCTTAAACTAACGGTGGCCCTAATTCCAAGAGAGCAAATGTTATTAACATAGTTTGATTGGTTTTCAATTAGGTAGAAAAGAAATTTGTTAATTAGCTGAAGTACTTCCAATTTTGTTACATAGAAAAACCAGTAAGAAAGTATAGTCGGTCAAGCCCGACCAAATATTACCCTACACCCTACCCTACATATGTGTAAAACAGTTTTTCATAAACGGACGCTATATGTGATCTATGACCTATTTTTTTTTTAAAGAGAAGTAACACTCATGCAATTAATTTGCCTGTATATATATGCGTTACTTTCTTTGGAAAGGGGATAGATTGAAGAAGTAAAGGTGGTGAAAGAAGAAAGCTTTTTATATCACAACTCTGCAATTGCGCATTATGTTTGTTTTTAGTGCAGAATTGCAGCGCCTCTGGTTTTGAGTAGGCGCATTAATGTTAAAGCTTAATTTTATAGCCTTTTTTAATTATTTTACTCCGGTGTCATTTGAATGCTATACCACCGAATGCGGGCACTGTGATAAATATTAGTTATGATGGATAGAAAAGAAAACTAATAATTATCAAAAACTGATGTTGTTTGAGTGGCAGCGGCTGGGAATCGAACCCAAGCTACAAATACCAACTCATGCTTAATGATCAAATGCGCTAACCAATTAAGCTACAGCACCCCCAGGAGCTTTGCCTAGTTATGAAACGACAATTATAAAATTAAGTGGTATAATTTCTGTATATATGTTGAGTTTTTAAGAGATTCAAGTTGTTAAAGTTACTTTCGGTAGTGGGAAGCTAATAATTAGACATATGTACCGATCTGCACAAAATTTGTAGATATGATAAGGCTTTATATACAACTTATTTGTGGCGAAATTTGTTTGGATATATGAATAAAACAAAGATTTATGAAGGATAAATCCCTATTTCGGGAGGATATTTGAAGGGGAGATAGGTGAAATAATGGACCAGTTTCATTGAAAGATTTCCAAATTTCGACCTACACTCTGCGCACAAGGTTTTAAACGACTCAGGCAGTGATTCTGAGTCGATCAGTATACTTTAAGGTGGGTGTTGGACTAATTTTTTTTGGATGTTACAAACATCAGCACAAATCCAACATACACTCCCCCTATTGTAAGCGATTATATATTATTAAAAACATTAACTAATTATGTCCAAAAGTAAAAATTGGTAAAAATCATTATTAAAAATTACCTTCAATCAAACTGCCAAAAGTTTTAGTTCCCAAAATTAAATTTATCTTGGTAAATTATATTTTCTTCACTTTCTTAAATAGCTTTAATAATTTCACTTGTTTTACAAGATTTTTTGTGCTTAAAAACAAATTATGGTTAATTTACGGCAACCAACACAACAAACCCAAATAAAATTAAAAGCGTTTTTGTTAAAAATTTTAAATAATTTCGGTCAGTTTTGTAGTTTAACAAAACAGAAGTAACAAAAAACCATTGACATACAAAAAGAAAACTTACTTTTGCTTTAATTGAAAAGTAAAACCTAAAACTATTATTTAATGATTAATGGAAAACAAACTTCACCAGAACAGGAAGATGAATAAAAACTAAAGAGAAATAATATAAAATAACTGGTAGATAAAGTACTTTAATTTCGAAAGTAGTTGTAAACCAAGAGTTACAAGCTTCTTTTTATTACTGTTCTCTGTTTAATCTTTCGTTTTTTTTCAGGTTCTACCACAAAAACTTTAGCTTAATGTATCATGCCGAGTTACAGCTTTAAAGCAACATACATACATACATATGTACAGACAGACAAACACACATTCGTTTTTAGTTTAAACGTCAGGAGAAATAAGGCCACATATTAATTGTTTTCAGCATGTGAAAAATGCAGACAACAGAAACTCTCCAAATAAAAAAAGATTGCAAAACAGAAAATAATAATATTTATTACAATTCAGTTGCTGTTTCTGTTTCTGTTACTGGTATTTCTAGAACACAGCATCATTAATATTTTTGTTGGTCAAAGTGATTTCAGGCGTCTTATTTAGGTTTGTTGCTTGAGTCTTTTGTTTTTCACTTTATGTTGTTTGGAAAAGTTCTTGTCGTTTGATTTTATTTTTCTAAGAGTTGCTTAACATTAATTTATTAAAGCTTTTTTCTTTTTCATCTTAGTGTTAATGTGGTAATTTATTTATTTGTTGGGGTTTTCTATAGATAATCATTGTTTTACAGCAATTACTTTTTAGGTTTTAGGCACTATTTTCTTTGTAATGCATTTACTTTGGCGGCGTGTTAGCTGTATTTTGAAAGAAAGGGCAGCTGGCTGTTATTTTCCATAATTAAACTTGCACTTGCTAAAGTGCAATCTAGCCTAAGGTTGAAAATAAAACTTTTTGAAGTTTTTCCAGTTCAGTTTTATGCAGAACTTTTATTTTGTGTTTGCTCTTGGCAAAAAAAAGAAACATGTTTTATGTAAAGGAATGTCAGGGCTTTAACTAAAAAGTAGTAATTAATTACTGTAGTAAATAATTAATACAAATAGTCGCTTCAATTCGGTGCTTAAAGCCATCAACATTTTAGAATGGACACGTTCTTTAAATATAATGAATAACTATTGTTAATATTGAAAAGTAGTTGGTCAAGTCTGACCATATAGTACCCTACACCCATAATGACTAATCCGATAGTGGAGTTGCAGCCAGATTTTGTTAAGTTTTATTTAGTAATTAAATTTTCCGACATTCCAAGGCTCTTTAAATCATTTTAGGCAAATTTTTAGCTTAGTTTTGAAATTTGAAGTAGGCTCATATAATAGCTACATATTGTCAATTATGGACTAATCTGTAAAAAAATTTTAGTAGTGATTATGGCAAAATTTGTTTGGATACTTTTATAAATCAAATATTTATGAACGATAGAGCCCTATTTCGTAAGAACATTTAAATGGGGGCTGGGTGAAATAATAAACCGATATCAAGTAAAATCATTCCGAATCATCCCATACTTAATTTTATCGAAATATATTAAAAATTTAGCACCAGATCGTTTATATGATTCAGGAAGTGATTCTGAGTCGATCAGTTTATAGAGGATGTTGGACTAATATTTTTGGACGTTACAATTTTCAGCACAAACCCAATATACCTTCCTCACTATGGTGGTGTTGGATATAATTATAGAACAGTTACAATTAGAGTCCTATCGTCCTATTAGGTTTCGAATTAGGCCAATTTCTGACCGAAAAAATGTAGATTATTGAATTTTAAAGAAAACGAACCAGTTTTTTTTATATAAAAAGAATGTAAAAATGTATATTTTATTATTTAATGTCTAATCATTCTGTAAAAACGGTTACGTCAAAAACAATTCAGTTCGTGGTGAAAAAATAAGATTAATAGGGAACCACACTGTCCGCCATTGGTATAAGAATAAATGCATATTGTATACTAAATGTGAAATATTATTATATTAAGGACAACCTTGTATACAATTGCATGCGGCTTATATAGCCTCTTTAAATGGGGTATCCTACAATCCAAGGTTTCTTTTTTTTAATGTATGTCTGTTCTTTGATGGTTTGGGAGCTTTTTATGAAGATGGTATGGAGATGTTAGTGCCATTTTTAGAAAATAGCCGGACACCTTAAAATTAAATATGTTCTTATTTCTTCGGAAATTAATAGTAAATTTTAAAATTATTGGTTTGTTTAGGTCGCATAATGATTTATGGTCTAATATGAGGTGCGGTTCGGTTGACTTGCTATTAGAAGATTTGTAACGAAAAGCAGGATGACAAATGAATTGTGAACTACACCGTTTCGAATTAAATTTTAGAAATTTCTAATTGTATTTCAGAATTTCTAATAGAAATGAAAATTAAATTTTCTGAAAAAATTCTGAAAGACAATTGGAAATTTCTGAAATACAACAAGAAAGTTCTGAAATTCAATTAGAAATTTCTGATATATACAGTCGTGTCACAGAGCTTAATTCCCAGCGTTGTCAACTTAGTGCGTTTCGCGCCATTTTTGGTGCTTTTTTAAATTTTTGGTGCGAAAAATTCTTTAGTTTTTTAAATTTTGGTGGCACCAAAGCAAATTCAACACAACTTTTTATTTCTGTGTGAGAAAATATCTTTCTATAATAAAATACACCTGTTTGAGTACCATTGCATTCAACACTGCAAAATTTCTTTTTTGTGTATTTCGGTGCGTTTTTTAATTTTTTTTTGGGAAATGTGATGAAATCTTTATTTTTACTAATTTTTAATTGCAGTTTTTTAATAATTCATAACTCATGAAATCTATACGATGAAAAAATGTATTTTAAATACGAATGTATGATAAATGAAATCAAATTCTTCAAAAATCTTTGTTTGAAAATCAAATTAACATTTTAAACATGTAAATAAAAATTCCTGTATAACCTGATGGTTGGTCGACTGAACTGTAGACGAACAACCAGGGTTAGAGTACCAGTGGAATCCTAACAAATTTTATTAGAAAAAATCAAATAGAAGTACTTTAACTAGAAAACAAAAATATATAAAACAAAAGTACCAAATATGTACTGAAATTAGCTTTTTTACCAATTAGTACTTTAGTTCCGAAGTGACTTAAATGTTGAGTGGTTAAATGCTTATGTTATCTTTATTAGCTCATTTATTAAAAAAAGGCTTTTACTATTATTACTTTTACTAATAATCGTTAATAAAAAGTTTTTTATAGAATTTATGATATTAAAAAATTTCAAATCAATTCAATAAATATTTGAAACAAAAACGAAATTCTTAACTTGGTGCGTTTTTTTGTAAATGGTGCGCTTTTTTCTCCATTTTGGTGCGTTTTGAAATTTCAAAGTTGACAACGCTGTTAATTCCGTTCGCAAGTAGAATTAATTCCGTATTTTTCTTCTATAGGAAAAGTAAAACAAAAGATTTTTGGAATGAAACCACATTTAATTTGCTATGTGGAATTGTAATTGTAGGCATTTCTGGGAGTATAAACAATTCATAATATCTTTCAATTAATAAATAATAGTTTTTTCTATTGCTTATTCTTTCAAATAATATTATTTGATACAATTTAGTTAAAAATTTACAATTTTCTAAAAACATACTAAAAAATAAAAAAAAAAGTATACGGAATTTGTTCATTTAGTATTGCCGTAGTATATTTATTCTTGCGAGTTTTGTCAAAAATTACCCATGTGTCAACACGCAAAATTAACGAAAAGGCCCAAAAAGGAATGCATTTATTTAGGATTTTTTCATATTTTCTTTTATTGCCTTTTGATGCTGCAACTCTCGATATGCGGGGCATATTTTGTTATATTTTTCTGCTTTGAACAAGTTATTCAGCCTTATTATGAGTGTCGTTTTCTTTTTACGGCAACGACTGTTTCGTAATAGATTAAAGAAACGAACTTAATTTTATCTTTAATCTATTACAAAAGAGTCGTTGTCATAAAAAGAAAACGACACCCATAATAAGACTGATTTATTATTTTGACTTTTGGCCCTAAACAGAAATAATTCTTAATTTTTTTTTTACTTTCCAATCAGCTGCTTTTTATTTTGCTACATTCGTTGTAGTGTTGCCATATTTAATACATAAAAAGTGGTTTTGACTTTTTTTGCGCTTTAGTAAAACCAAATGGAATCTTTAGAAGCTAAAACCATTCCGATAGAAATGACAACTACGGAATTGTTTCAATTTGATAATTAGGAATTTTTAAAATACAATTAAAAACTTTTGAAATATTATTGGAAATGATGTAGTCTCCTGCCTCTGAGGTAAAATATCCCTAACTAAATGAGAATTATATACATTGATTGATTTGTAAGTTACTGCAAGTAAAAACTTAATTACATTTGCATATTATTACTAAACTACTTCTAAATAATGTATATAATATATGCAGTATGGTATACTAGTCATTATTAAGAAACGTACTAGTCAATAAATTCCCAAATATTATTTTGATATGGATACCAGGCCACTAAGGTATTATGGGAAATGAATTTGCAGACTCTGCTGCATTAAATCTTCCTCTAATTTTAAAACCTAACTACAAACACAGAGACATAAATAAAATGATAGATAACTCATACCTTATACTACATAAAGACCACATTTACAACCTATGTTCTACATGGTATAGGAGAATCAACAATACACAAAATCCAATTAACATTTCTATAACAAACGACCACCAAAAGATTAATAGATTGGATAGAGTTAAGTTCGAACGACTACGTCTAGGACATACAAGGCTTACCCATGGAGCATTAATCAACCCAAATTTGCCACATTTTTGCAACTGTCACATAGTTTACCCAACAAATCCCTCCCATTTTCTGTGTGAATGTCCAAAAACACAAATCTCTAGAATAGCAACACTCCAGAACATTGATCCTTTACATCTTCTATCTAACCCCTCAATAGAAAACGTAACTTTATTGATTAAGTTCCTTAAAATCTCTAAACTCTATAACGAAATTTAAAAATACTCTCATCTGTAAACATCTAAATTATCTATTAAATTATATTAAATTAAATTATATTAAAAAAATACAAAAAAATTTATAACCTTATTTAACTATAATATACTAACTTCCGAGCTGAAGGCCTACGTCGCCACTGCCCTTAAGTAACATTAGCTTGTAATTTTTAATTATATGCTTAATAAATAAATAAATAAACTGTGTAAGTTTTCAAAATATTGTGATTACAACTTTCAAATCATGCTTAAAATTTATTTATTAAATATTTTTTTAGGTCTCATTTTTTGCTAACTAACGTAACTAAAACATTTCAAATATAAACTGTAACCGATTTAAATTTGGGCTTAATGAAAAAGCTGTTAAACAAAAACTATTAAAATTACATACATATATTTAGAAACAGCAGCTGCAAGTAACAAAATGAACAAAAACTAGTTAAACGTTGGCTTATAATAAAAACTGAATTTTAAATAAGATTAACTTTACTAGGAAAATATAACTAAAGAAATTAATTTCAAATACGAGTACATATGTATAATGTAAATCAGTACATGTATGAACTACTTATCTACAATATGCAACATTTAGTTAGTATTCTACAAAATCTTGCTAATAACATTCAAAGAATAAATGAAATTACTACTACTGTACTGTATATAACTATATATAAAAAAAAAAAAAGAAAAAGCCATTAAAACTAAACCATGATGCCCTTTTATTACAAAAAAAAAAATGGAAAAAAAGAATAGAAAATAACTTTCCCCCGTATGAAACATTAAACACAACAAAATCTGACGGTACTTTGGCACTAAAATGTAAAAAAAAGAAGAATTTACATCAAAGCTACGCGTATGAGTGCAGAAGCCATTTGACTAGATACCGGTAGTTAGTTAGACTTTGTATGAATACAAACAAACATATTTTCACGTAAATTTGATTCGAATGGAAAATAAAAAAAAATAAAAAACAAGAGTTAGAATTATTTTCTAATAAAACAAAAGATTGCTACTTTGACTGGTTGGCTGGCTCGCTGGCTGGTTTCGTACTTCATTTATATTGTATATAAATTTAAATTTAGATAAATTCATGCCGACTTCTTGTTTGTAGCCGTACAATTCAATTTCTAATTTATACTTTGTGTTTTGTAAGAGAGTGTGTTGCATTGTTGTATATTTTTTTCATTATAGTGGCAACAATTACCTTCAACACTATTAGAACGACGGCAACAAAAGATCATTAGAGTTGCAAACCTAAAATTTAAAAGTATTAAATCAACAATGAACACAACCAAATCAAAACTTGGTAATGTCATGTCTAGTCTTTATTTTTTTTTATTTATATAATTAAAAAACACAAACGCAAAGCTTTTGGCTTATCTGCAGAAAACACCCAGAGTCGAACCCACAACTCTCTAGGCACACTGTTTTTCATTCTTTGTAATAATTACTCATACCGTTGGCATTACTTAGAAGTTGTTTAATAAAAACTAAAATAATTGTGTCTTCATTTGAAATAATGTTTATCATAATATGATAAATAGTAAAAATGACAAAGTACTATCATAATATGATTACTTTAGATCATAATATGATTACTTTAGATCATAATATGATTACTTTAGATCATAATATGATTACTTTAGATCATAATATGATTACTTTAGATCATAATTTGATCATGTATGACAATTTTATGATTATATTAGGTTATAATATGATGTTATAATATCAAATAATGATTAACAAGAAAATATTATGATGAAATATTACGATGATAATTAATCATAATATGATATTTCATGGCACTTATATTCATCATAATATGTTTTGATTACAATCATAAATCTTATCATAATATGTTGCTCTTAGATTATGTTTACCACAACTATGTTTTTTCTTTGCGTGCTCTTATTTTTTGTATCCTCATACCCTAGAAACTAATCCGACTTACAAATAATCAATATAATTCTCATTTAGTTAAGAATATTTAAGGCGTTAGTAATTATTTTTATCATCCATGATGAAAAGCAACCCACCTCCTGTACGAAACCAATTCGACATATTTGCCTAGCCTAGAAACTAATTCGACTTTTCTAGTTTACTGATAACGACTTCTATATATCATTGATTTAATAAATTCTTTACCTGCAAATACCCAGTAAAAAAGCAGCAGGTTTTATGTATGAATTCATTCCTCAAATCGCTTCAAATCTGCTGATGGGATGCATGATTTTTGTATAAGGTGTTCCCGGTTTTGAGGACTACTTTCTGCTGACAATAAGCGCTTTTTTTAACCTAATCAAACATACAAATAAAGCACTTTCCTCAAGAATTTTATGTCAATCCGCGCACACCAATCAAAGAACAAATTCTATCTGAATGTTTTTGCTTAAGAAAAATTCATAGTAATTGAGAAGCCCGATATTCGTTTAGTAATTGACTTTCGTTGTCATACGTAAATCTGTAGGCTATAATTTAATTTTTGTTTTGTCGCTTTAAAACCTTGTTCGTTGTCAGCACTAAAAAAGTATCTTTTTTGAATATTTTATTCGTAAGCATTTCAAAAGAACGCCTTTATTGAAGCGCTCGATTATGCGCTTTATCTCTTAAGTGCTTCAAAAAACACGAATTTTTTTTACTGGGTACATAATTGCTTTAGGCAGATTTTTTTAAAGTTTTATTTCTTCAGTTACATATACTTGCTAAAACTCCCATTGCCCAGCAACTTCTCTATGCTGACAGCAGCCTTCGCCAACTAGTTTAGCTGCTGACAAATTGCTGAGGTGTCTTAAGCACAATATAAACCATTCCATCAAAATTCCTCCAAACATTCTCTTCCTTTCATACTCTGTTCTTGAACACATGTGCAAAATTTATACATGATTTAGTCATGATCAGTATGTGGCACGTATCACATATGTACATACGAGTACATTGCAAGTACTCGTACTATAAACTCTAGTTTATTTAGTACATAGTTTCTTTTTAACAACTGCTCGTTGTTGTATTTGTTTAAATACTGAAAAACACAAACAAACAAAAAATAATTATTTAGAGCAGCACAGTTATTTGCACCAAAATGCAATTGTGCATTTTAAAAATCCAAACTGAACTAAACAAAAATGTTGGAAATACCAGTCCAGTCCAGCAGTAGCAAAGCCTTAATATTTATATGCATTTTTTTGTACAGGTTTTCAGTTTTCAAATAAAATTAAACAAAAGTGTTAGATTAGGCTGCAATATCACATACGAGTATATAAGGCAAAGAGACCAACTACAGTTTGCTTTATTTTGAAAATTTACTTAAGTGATTTCAATACCAAAAGAAATTTATGTATTTTAAAAATAACTACAATATAATTAATATTAAATATTAAAATAAGTTTGGCAGTAAGTAAAAAATATAAAACAATGTGTTTTCTGTTTGAAATATTTAAGGGAGTTAATCTATTTGCCATAGAATTATGCATTGCTAAAAGTATTTGAAAAGTACTTAACATACAGTACAAATACCAAGAGATTTTTTGCGCTTTTAGGGTAAATTGTAGTTTGTAATTTATTGTTTATAAAAGAAATTAGTTTGTAAGCAAATTTATTTATGTGTTTTTTTATACCCACCACCAAAAGATTGCGTTTGTCATTCCGTTTGTAACACATTGGTTGTTGGCACGATAGAGCTTCGAAAAAAGACATCGAACAATGAAATTTATAGCAAACATTCTTTGATCCACCGTAATGTTTGGTATTGAAAATGGGCAAAATCGGTTCAGTAGGATCTGATTTATAGATCAAAGTTTCAGAATACCTCGATATTTTTTGCTGTTTTCTTCTTATATAATGCAGATAATAACATGAGATTTTACACGCTGTTTTTTATTTTCTATAGAAAAGCCGTATCTAAGCAAAATTCTGCAAAGCAAAATCTCAAAACAATATTTTGTTTGCATCGGTCCATAATTTTGATATAGCCCTATACAAACACCACTTCCGAAAAGCACTTAAATGAACATAAATCTATTGTTAAAATGACTATCAAGTTGAAATTCGACAAGTATAATCAAAATGTACATTTACAACGTCGTACCAAATGTCATGATGATCGTTCCATATTTGACCGTAGTCCATATGTAAAGTACAATTCCGAAAATCACTTAAATGCGCATAAATCTACTATAAATCTCTCCATAATATGTGATTTGATGATGGGTATATAAGATTCGGCCCAGTCGAATATAAACTTTTACTTGTTTAAATTAAATTAGAAATTGAATTGAAATAATAAAAATAAATGTATCATGATCCAGTTGAATTTCTAACATCAGGAATTAATAAATAATAGAGTAGAACTTTTTGAAAAGAAAATAAATCCAAAAATATTTTAGCAAAGACTTTCATTACCAGGTAATGTTAATGTAATAACTCTACTGCTGCTAAATTGACATTTAAACTCATTTTTTGCAACGCTGTGTGATAATTGAACACAAACACTTATAATTTATGCTTCAAATAGAGACATTAATAAAAAATGACAACAAAATATCGAAATACTTGTTAAAACTATAATTACTCATTAATTATAAGGAGTTACATAAATTATTATTAGTAAAATAGAAAAGTAACAGACTGCACGCAAAGCCAAGCATGCTTGTGATTGGCTGTTATGTCTGCCGTTTAATTATATTATGGTTGCATTATAAAATATCATAATATGATACTACTTAAGCATAATGTAATCGCTTGTTGTAATTATTAATTAAGTTAATGATCATGTGTTTCAATGATCGTATTATAATATTAGCAACAAAAAAAATTAGATGATTATTTTCAACCATATTATGATTACACTTAACCATAATATGTCTTTTTTAAAACATGATAGCTAATATTATCATTTCATGGTTGCAGCTTAATCATATTCTTGTTGAACCTTTACCCTATTATGATTCCAGATTATTAACATTTTAGATGCCATGAGTATATTATAATTGTAGCCACCATAAATTATAAAGTTTTTTGCGACAAACATTAACGATGCTGTAGAACATAGTGGCATGGCTGTCTCAACCATGACCTAACCATGTCGTTTTTTAGCGTGTACTTTTTCGTACTTTGTGATGCAATTAATTTTAAATTAATTTTAATATTTGTCTAAATCTGAAAAACAGAATTCTTAATATCACTCAGTTATTATGAATCACTATGAATGAGTATGATGGCGGAAGTTAATACATACATGGTTTATTTATATTAACATAAAATCTTTAGGTTTTTTCTCAGAGAATTGAAAACTTGAAAATGTATATAAATAATGCATTTATTAGTTTAATTATTAACTAACAGTCAATTAAGCACATTGTCTACAAAGCACAACTGCATACTATTACAAATTGTTTATTGGGTAACGAAGAGATAATCGTTTTATTTGAAATTTATTATGTGTATGTATTAAGTATGTCATATAGCTAGTTAAACAAATAGTTGCTACTTATTTATCTTACAGTAAGTAACAATATGTACATTTAACATTTTTAAGTTATTAAACAAAATTGATAAAAAAAAAACTATTTGAGATTTTTATATTTCTTTAATACTAGAAATGTATTGAGAATATTATTAAACACGAGTATGTATATTGAAAATAAACCTTAATTAGACTTCAAACCACAACATTTTTTAAGACAGCTTAAACAACAGAAACAGCAACTAGTATCAGTTTACTTTTAGAAGAAACCCCTATTAAACTATACAATTAGCAAATAGAAATTATAACAATTGTTCCCTAAAAAACCGCAAAATCTCTCCTCTAGTATTTTCAATCAAAGATGAAACCAAAAAAAAAAACAAATAAATTAATGACTAAAGACAACAGCAAAACACAAAATAAGAACAAATATGGCCACAAGTTACTAAATGACTCTTGCTTAGATTTACCACAAAAAGAAAACAGCAACCCAAACCATTAAATGACAGACTCTACAAAAACTTAAACCACAAACAAAAACCAGCATCTAAATAATGAGGAACTGACTGGCTATTTAATGTGAAAACCACCGCCACCACCCCCATCAACTTACCAGCCACCACTTTAAACTGCTCTAATTAACTAAAAGTGCAGGTAGGTCATCAGAAAAGCTATCAATGGTAGAGAAAGGCGACAGACAGACAGACAAAAAAAAATTTAACAGTAACTATTATGATTAGTAGACGATAATGTGAATCAAATGATACAATTATTATTAATTTCTTATAAATATGTATGTATATTCTGTGTATAAAGAGAAATGTGGCACTATGAGAATTAATTTTCTTTCTTTTGCAAAATATGTGTAGAGCAGAAAGAAACTTTAAATAATTGGTGTTGAAAAACTGCTTTGGAATGTTTATATAATTTTTTTTATAATACTGTATTATACAAAATAGATTTCACAGTATTTGTAAAGAATTTTGTGGTGCCTGTTTGCCAGTTTGTAAATCAACTATTTTCACTAACTCCCTTATACATGCATTAATTTTCCCATATCTTTTAAATATATTACCCGATTATTTAGATTTTAAATAGAAACATATTTATGACTATAAAGAGCATAAATACACAAACTAATTATATTCAAATTATCACATATTTAAGAAAAGCTGATTGCAACACACCAACAAAATTACAAAGTTATATACAATTCCCAAAAAGTAAAAAAGTTATTGAAGTATATATAAGTTTACTAACAATATAGCGACAATAACGCTTTAACAAAAATTGTTAATATTTTTGTCAGGGCTAAAAGTACGCACAGGTTAAATGTGCCTTATTATAGGGTACATAACATTTAATGGCCGCAACATTAACCATGATTGTAAAAACTAATTAAAAATAAAAAAATGACAGTGATAATCTTTAAAGATATACAAAGTTCACAAGTTAAAAATAAAAACTGTAAAATTAAGAGGACATTTCAATTTAAATCAAAGATAATATTAATTTAAAAGAATAGTTAGTTAATTTCAAAGCTTGAATGTTTGTGGGTTTAACCACAAAAGGCTTTGGTACTAGTCAAAAGTAGATCGATAAGAATTACTAAACAGCAAAGTATTAAACATTTGAATTGAGGTATTCCATACACAGCAGCAGTTGTCCAATTGAGTAGCAATTATTGCAAGAGCCAGCAGTAAATACTGCTTGAATGTTGCTTAATTGTAAATTAAAACAATTTGGGACCAAATTGACAACTAGAACAAAAACAAAAGACTGAAGTGTTTATAACAGATATTAAATTTTGTCATATTAAAAAGTACTTGCGATTAAAATAAAACAATGCATAAATTAAGATACAAAAGCAATGTTGTATAGATAATTGCGTTACAATCAGGACTAATTTTGAAACAAACAGTTGTAGTGTTGAACATAATCCAACAGCTTCATATAATATCATAACATGATACTACCTTATCACTATCCCCATGTTATAATAGTAGCACAACTGGTAGTTTCAAAATATGTTAGCTTCATCATATTGTGGTTGTAGCACAATCATATTATGGTTGAGCCCAACCATTTTTTTTTATTATTATTTTTAAATCTATTAGCTAATGTTTTCTACCATATTATAATTGCAGCAACGTGACTATATAATGAAGGCAGAATTTGATGCAATTATAGCAAAGAAAATACATGGTTGTATTGAACATAATCAAACAGCGTCATATTATGAATTGATATTATATTAATCAAATAATATTGTCATGTGTTACCATAATATTATTACAATTTAACCGCCTGTTTAAAAGCTTTGTTTATCAACTATAATATGATTATGTAAAAATATGTTGTGTTTGCAGCTAATTAATATTATGGTTGTACCGCAATCATATTATGGTTGTACCGCAATCATATTATGGTTGCAGAATATTATTGTTTTTAAACCAAGCATATTATGGTTGAGCCCAAACACATTATGACTACAGCTTAATCATAATATGATTATTTGTTAAAGCTATTAGTCGACATGACTATATTTTGAAATATTTAAAAAAAATTTATTTATATTATATTTATGGTTGCAGAACATTATTGTTTTTAAACCAATCATATTATGGTTACATATTACAGCATATTATGATTACAGCTCAATCATAATATGATTATTTGTTAAACCTATTAATTGGCATGACTATATTATGGAATATTTTTAAAATAACAATATTTTGTGCTTATTATGAAAAGATTGTTGTAATAAATTTTTTTTCAAACATAACAAATCAATCATATTGCGATCAGATTTATGAAATATGAATTAAAATACTGCTGTAGTAAATATAATAATTATTGAAATAAAATGCATTTAAGCACAAAGTTTTTTGCGACAAACATTTATGACTGCTTAGAAGGTATTAAATGGCTAAAGTGCAGTTATAGTTTTTAGATGCAGCTAAGCTGCTATCAAAAATACAGATGAATCAATGAAATAAATTTTTACTTATATGTATAGGGCGTTTTTTTTTCAGATGTATAGAATTTTAAGTTGGCAACAATTTTTTAACTGGCGGCCATTTTGTAAGCTGTCAAATGATTTATGTTTATTTTGGTTTGGCATTGTAACATTAATAGACTGACGCCAGAACAACGCTTCTTCCAATTATTTTTTTTTTAATGGAATAAAACAAAGATACTTTTTTTAAATTTACTTGAAATTTACTTTATTCGAAAGATAATCTTCTGGCATTATAATTTAAATTTGAATTCTGGCATAAATAAATAAAATACTTAATAAAATTATACTACTGATATTAATTTAATCACTTACTTATTTTTTTTTTGCATTTTATAGCCAGTCGCTTTAATTGTGTTTGATTTTCTTTTTTTTTCTACTTATTTTTTTTTAATATTGCAAAATGTAGCATAAACTACATTTAACTGACATAATTGAAAAAGAATTCTATTTATTTATTAGAAAAATACTGCAAGAAAAACTGTAAGTGTCTTAATAGTTTGAATTTTTCACAACTTTTATGAATGCAAAAAAAAAAACTAAAAGAGATCGTCAGGAATATGGCACAATTGGAATGGCAACCAGTTTGTGGAACGAGTAGACTATTCTATTTTATTTGTGGAAATTCCTATCATGTTCTCAATTGTAATTGTTTCAGCCAAAGTAATCTAACCAGACGCCTAAACACACATACAGATAGATGCATGTGAAACCAATACATAAATGTATAATCAGTTAACAGACAGACTGACAAACTACAGCTGCCTCGACAATGTACATATGTATGTATGTATGAATGTCTGTTTGAATGCAGTAAACGTGATTGCTGTTTAAGACGAGGACAGCCTGTATGATGACGGCGACGGTGACGGTGGCGATCAAGACGGCTGGCTCCTCTCAATTTGACTGGGTTAGTAGTGCAAAATTGATTAGGATGAGGTGGAAAGAACATAATCTATCGATGATAAAACAACTGTATATTGTAGCCAATATGTATGGAATACTATTTCTATATTATTTCTAGTAACTATGCTTCCATGGCCAAGTAAACGGCAATGTGTGCAAACATCAACACAACAATCGAGAGTGCTGCTGTTTAAATTGCTGCTATTTTGTTTTTTTTTTTTTTATTTTTTGGTCGTTTAGACAGATTTGTGCTTTGAGGAAGGAGTCTGGTGTTCAGGAAAGAAACTGAAATAAAGTGTGAGAGTTAGTAAGCGCCATTGTTGCAGAGTTGTCTGAAATATTGAAATTTTAGAACAAAAATATAGTATTTGAAAAGAAATGAAGTAATTTAATATACTCGTTGTGATATTAACTTACTTTAGTTCGAGTTGAAGATTTTAAATTGTTTCTAAGGAGATTTCATGTTTTTTGCTTTCTTTTTGTTTTTCAAAGTCTTTTGCGCCAAGATCAGGATCATAAGTGGAACGTAATTATTTTTTTATAATTATTATGTATTTTTTTTTGCATTGAAGTATTAAGTTCGTCTTTCTTAGAAAGTGCAAAAAGATTTTTTAATCTTGGTAATGGGTTAAAATTGTATGAATTTTAGCTCACTTTCAAAAGTTGATGTCAACGCTTTAACTTGAATGAGCCACTTAAATAACTAAGTACTTTTAAGTAAGGACTGTAATAACTAATTAATAATAAGTCCTTATAGAACTCATTATTTGAAAAATTTGGCATTACACAAGCCAGGTGTTGGTTGGCAGGCGAATCGTTAATTGCTACTAATGTGAAGAGAAAATTATTATGCTGTGTAATTTGTCACATTTTTTTTTCTTCCACAAATTATGGGAGGGAGGATAGAGGGAGTAGTGTTTGTTAACATTTGATTTGATTTGAAGTGGCAGGGGATACTTTTGCTGGTAGTTTATTCTACATACGGACAGTACGGCTAAAGAACGAATTTTCCCTTTAAAGTGTTGTGCGATCCACTGTCCAGTTGACCATGAATGGATGAGCCCTGACTGAAGAAGGTGTAGAACAGTGAAACACAACCCACATTGCGGCGATGCTACAGTGAATCAATAGAGTTGGATACCCTACTGTCACCGATTAGCATCTGCGCCATCTCCTGTAACTTCAAAATAGACTTCGTAGCACCGGCCCATACATGAGAGTTGTATTCCATTTTCGGTCTCGAATATACATAGGTGGTGTAAATAGTAATGAGATTAGATGGAGTAAAGTATTTCCTACACCAAGGCACTTGAACGCTTCTTTTGACACTTGAAAAATGTGTTTGGTCCAGCGGACATCACACTGTTTTCTTATGCCCAGAACATCAAGAGCGTTTGATTCCTTAATATTTACACCGCCCATAAAGCAACAAACCATCGTCACGTTATTTGTGTATATAATTGCGGTAAATATAAGTTACGATTCACATTATTATGGCAATCATATGGTAATTGGAGTATATGTTTGTGGCAATCATTTTTATGTTGAATTATTATATCATATTATGTTGTTCTCTATCATATTCAAATATATAAATATTCATCGTAAGCTTGTAAAAGTACATGCAACTAACTACTTTTGTTTTGATTTATTTAAGTTTAATAACTAACATCAACGTCTTAAAATAATCAGGCTTTAAAATACTACAAGGTCAATTTATAGGTAGCGAAGATTATTATAATTTAATTTAAACTTCTTTTATGAATAAAGTTGTAAATTTTGTATCTAAGTGATGAAAAGCTGTGTAGTAATGTCTTTGGCAACTTATGGCTTTTTATTACTACAAGAAATGAAATAAAAATAAAACAATATTTTCATACTTGTTGGAAAACCTTATCTAATTTCATTAACCCTATACAGCTTTTTAGTTTTTTCTTTACACAATTACACCATAACTACATAAATATTTACTTTTTACCTTGTTATAATCACTGGTTTTTTGCCTTGTAACTGATTTTAAAGGGCATGAAACCATCTTGGCTGTAATGTGCGCCTAATTTTCCAAAAACATTATGCAAAACTACAACTAATAATTTGTTAATAATTATGGTAATAAATATGCTCACATACATATGTAAATAATAAGAATATGTTGAAAAAAAAGAAACAAACGTAAAAAATAATGATATTGTATTAACAAAAGCAATTTAAATAAAAAAATATTAAACAAAAACCCACATACGAGTATAATCTGCAAGTACTTAAAAACACATTCCAAATCTATCCATCCAAACATCGAGTATAAAAAATACACATACAAATTTATTTCATTCGCCCCATTCAAAGAAAGAAAGAAAGAAAGAACGAATGAACAAATACTCGTCACATTAAATTTGACATTGAAAACGTACGTTGCGACGTTTGTGTGTTTGAATTATTTTATAAATTTGGTATGAAAACGTTTTAGTGGCTCAGCTGCAGCAAACAAACACAAAAAGACACTGTTGCTGCTGCCTTTAAACATACATTTACATACATACTATATGTATGTAAGTGAGTAAATATGTAGCTTTATAACGACAACAACCACGAAGGTGTTAAATACATATTTTCTTAAATAACAGCTACAACAACTAACTACCACAGCGTTTTCAAGCCAACTCAAGTACATACATAATAAACCACACTGAAACAAACCAAATACCAAACCAAATGGAGGAGACAGACTCATTAATATATTCACATTTATTTTCTTTGTGTAGTTTTGTATTTAATAATATAAAAAAAAATTGTTTTAAAAAAATATTATCTTAAGATTATACAGCATCATGCGCATACGTCAATATTGCAAAAATAATAAAAAAAAAATTATGTATTCAAAAATTATAAAGGCGGTACCTTTACCTATGAAAGTTTTATTACCTTTTGGTACTAATGTGAAATGAGAAAATTATTATACTGTGTAATTTGTCACAGTTTTTGTTTTTCTTCCACAAATTCCAAATTCAATTATTTGGGATGTTTACGAATTTTATGCATTTGAGTCAGCCTTGACTGACTTTGGTGTCAACATGAAATTGAAAATCACTGACATTTGTAGTGGAATTTTTACTTAGTTGCAGTCTAAAGTACTCTGACACCTACATAAACAAATATAATTTATAAGTATTTACTCGTACATACTATATATAGTTGGGAGTGACTATTGTCATCCACCTATACTTTGTTAATGACTTGTCATTGCTGATTAACGACTAGATTCGAATAGAAATTTATTACAATTTATCTGCTAATACAGTTAATTTCGAAAATGTTTTCTTTCCCAACGACTTGTGCAATAACCTCTCCGGTTATAGGAAACATTTCCTAATTTTGTTGGAACTCTGATGATCATGAAGTATCAAGAAGATTTAAAAAATCTAGTCTTTTTTAAATCCAATTGCTAAAAGTTTATAAAAAGTAAGTAGAGGACAGTAGAGTAGGATTTATAAATTGTTACGCCTGGTTCGTACTTAAGTCCACTACTGACTATCCTATTTAGTCGTACGGTATGTCAAAAAAATCGTGGTTGTTTATAAAGTATGATAGTGTGGCCTAAAAATATAACTAAATGACAGATTTTTTTGACAAGTCTGTCCGATTTGCAAAAGTTTTTAAAAATTTTCATAAAATGATAGTTTCTAGGCGACCAGAGTTGTAATTTCTAATACAGCTGATAAGAAAACAACAATGTCGGCCTCATTGATTTAAAATACAAATAATCATACGAAAAAAACTGTGTATTTTGGACTCCATTCTTGATTAAAACACAGATAAATAATAGATAATAAACAGATAAGTTGACATCTTGACCTTCACTATATTCTTTGCATAAAATTGCAGGTCATTATTGTTTTTAAAACTTTTACCAAAATGGTTTGATAAAAGCGTTTCAACATATTTTTCCTTTTCATTTTTAATCTCCACACTGATGGAAAGTAGTTCTGGATCAATTAATTGTCTTTACTCGCTTCCAGAATGGTTTAGGGGTGCAAAAGTTGTTTCTGCAATTAATCTCCCACCGCTGAGTCAACAGTTCTTTCCCTGTTTTTCTATTATCATTCGATTTTGAATTTAAAATAAAGTTGGCCTGGTGCTTTCACCACAGAATACACAGCAGTTATTCAATCATACATAAAACATTGAACCAGCGTGTTTTCCAATTATGCATAAAACATTGAACCAGCGTGTTTTGCTAAGGAATATGTAACGAGAAAAATTTTAAAATTACTTATAATTGGAAGGAACAAGTTTTGCTGGTAACCGCAATTTTAAGTCATATAAAAATATAGAAAATAACATGAATCCATATAGCAATATAGAGATTATATTGCTTACCACAAAGGACTGTCATAATCAATGGTTGTCTCGATTATTTTTCATTTTTGTAACGAACGAGTTTTGCCTCTCACATGATCAAGTATATGTTCGGGCCAATCATTTGTATGATGGAAGATTATTCCTTATTATGATTACCATAATCAAAGTTGCTCTTTAATAAAACGATTTATCATGAATATGATTGCCACAATCATATACATATATATTACAATCATATATATGATTGCTACAATCATGTGAATCGTATCTTTAACATATTATGTACTTTAAAATGGTTGCACAGTGTTAATAATATAGTTTAAATGTTTGTGTACATGATCATGTAGGAAAAATTCAACAAATAGTGCTTCGATTTCAAAATCAAAGGAAAGTATATTCTGTTTCTAAACCTCAGGTCCAATTTAAATGTTTTAATATTGTATGAAATTAAAATCAAATTAAATGTTAGAGTGGTTTTAAGCTCGAAACATCTACAAATTTAATGATATTTAATTTTAGAAACGAATTAATTACACTTTTTTTTAATCTTTGCAATAAAATAAATGCAATTCAAGACTACACTACTAATTTAGTTGTTACAGTTCAAATAATGCTAAAAATTAATCCTCTTCTTAAATTTTAACAAATATTGTTGTGAAGGTTACAAGCCTCTCCAATTAGTTATTATGGAAGAATTTTAGGTTACACAAAAAAAAAACAACTAATAACAGATTACCAGCTAAACATAATATAAAAATTCCTTTCCTCTTACTACAATGATTGCCTTACAGAAAATACTACTTTAATGCAAGAAAATCTTTCCACTTTTTCTAATAAACTATTAATCATTGAGACTATGTTTCATTCATCAATAAATTTCAGTTCTCAGTCATAAACAGAGCAAACGCACGGTAGAGTTCAAACGAAATACTTGCATGCATACATAAATATTGAAGATAGAGATTTGGTGTAATTGTCAGTTTGTATTTTTGTTCTAATTTTATAGTTCAAGCTTTTTGAGAAAGTGACATTAATGCTGTGATTAGCGTGAAAATGAGTACACTACTACAGCAGCAGTAGCAGCAGTAGCAGCACTAACAATAAAAATAAAAACACAACAATACAAAAATAAAAACAAAACTAAAACAGTTGTTAATAAAATAAAAGTATCATATCACATCATCATACATCAGTTACAAACTCTTTATGAAAAATAAAATAAAATAAAATAAAAAATATGACTTAAACTCTGACTGGTTACAACTAAATTGACTGACTGGCTCAATGGATGACTGAAGAACTGAATATATGTATGCATGTATGTTCATTTGTATAATGATAATGTTAATGAACATCATCATTATGATGTTACTGATGATTTCAACTTATTGTTCTCAATTTGTATGCCGTGTAAAAAATAAAAAAAACAACAACTGAATATGGAATGGTGGTGGCAGAAATAATTAAAAAAAAATATACATGATACTTTTTCACAATTATTTTCAGAACCTAACCTATCTGCGATATTTACAGGGGGTTTCTATAGAAAATATTAATTCACTTTGAGTCGTTTCAATTTGCGTCGTGTTATTTTGGAACGTAACCCCGACGCAAAGTGAGGTATTGGTGTATTTTTCATTTTTATTTAGTGCCTCAACCAAGCTGCCTAGTTGTAGCCTACAATGCAATCATCTTTGCTTTTATTTGACATGTCTGCAACTAATATTCTGACCACTATGCTGGTGAAAGCAAACAGTATTCAACTTTATATAAATGTGATTTTTAAATATTGAATATATTTGGCGTCTCCATTACTTTGTTTTTTTTTTTATTAAAAAAAAATCTAAAGACAAATTTTCTAAGCGAAATAAATTTAATAAGAGTTTTATATTATTTCCAATACTAGATATATGAACGATGGCTCGAATGACAATTCATAAGAAAACGTAAATATATTAATAGAAAAAAATTTCGATTTCTCTATTTTTAACTGTTTCTCAGTCTTATGAAAGTGTTACCCAATTTAAATTTATTTAATTTAAAACCAATTAACTCAATACTTGGATGTTGTCTTTAACAATATTAAATTAATTTTTATATAAAAACTGTAACAATAACAAAATTAAAAATTAGCTTCCAACGGAAATATTACCTAAACCTCTTAATTATGAAGCCAGTGAAAACAAAAAAAAACTAATCTTATTAAACATTTTTATAAAAAAGAAAAGTTATATTTTACTTTTGACACCAAAATAAATGTTTAAATCATATTTCTTTTACCTTAAACAGTTTAGTAGCATTTGTGAAAGCATGGGAAAATTAAAAGAAACAATAAATATACATATAGCAAAATAACAATAATAATTAAGAAAAAGAAACAACAAAATAAGTCAATTATAAAGTAAAGTTTTCAATGTAACAGAAAACAGCAAAAAAAACACACACACACAATAGAAACAAATCTTAAAGAAATAAATAAAAAAAAAACTGAAAGAGTAATAAACTTACCGCATTCATAAATAATGTGACTAAAAGTAGTTGCACAATTGTGGCCACCTGCCACCTACTGTTGTTGTTTTTGCAGTTGTGGCGTTGGTTGTTGCTCTGGAGTTGACACAGCATGGCAGGTTTGTTTCTTAAGTCTTTTGTTTTACTCAGTAATTTTTCTTGATTTTTTTTTTTGCGTTTCGCTGCTGCAAATATATATTTTTTTCTTGTTATTATTTAAACAATAAATCCGTTAAGAATCATATGTATTTTATTGTTGTCAGTTGTATCGACTTGTGTTTACTAAAGCGTACTAAGTAATTATTTTGTTTTGTTATTGCTGTGATTATTATAATAATTGCTGGTTAAAATTAGATTTTCACAAATTCTATTTGACTTCGTTTAATAGTGAGTAAATAATATGAGCTAGCTAACGATTGTTTTGCTAAATAAATATGATTTATTTATGAATTCAATGCATGCGTTTTTAAAATTTGCTTTTTATATTATATTTTTGTTTACTGCCTTTAAACTTCAATATATATAAGTATGATGATAAAGAAATAATAAAAATGAAAAATAATTTAATTATAAATTCATTTTGCAACAATTTTAATAGCATATCATTGCTCATTTATAGAGTCTACCAAAGATTTACTGCTGCTGATATGTGTCCATAAGTTGAAATGAAATCTAACTATTCATAAGCACGAGCTGAGTAATTTCATTTCCTAGTATCAGATTCTCATACATATTTATTGTTTTCAAATACCAACATGTTGTTGTGGTTTGTAGAATCTTAATAATTTTTTAGGTTTAGCAATTTCATACAATTCAATTTCTGTTCATATGTTTGCTTTTAATTGCAGGTAGTTTTGTTAATATCTTTTTTATGTTTCGCGTTTTGCGTAATTTCCTGAGAATTTAAAGTTTTAAGAAATCTTTGCTTCCCAAATTGTTGCTTATTAACAAACCACGTTGTTTAACTGAATATTAACAATTTATAAAAAAAAATATATCATTAACAATATTTCAGTCACATCAAAATAAAAAAAAATGATGCTGAAATTCTTAGAAAATCCGACATTATCGGCTTCAATTATTTCCAAAAGCATAAACTTGTTATATTGTTAGAAAACGTTACAAGTGTAACTTAACCAAAAAATAGCAAAAGGTGTGTGTAGGCCTTACTCCAGAGTATAATAGTATGAACTGTTAAAAATGAATTAGAAACAAGAAAAAGCTTCTAAACGGTACAAAGTTTTATTAATGAATGAAAAATTAAAATGTTCAATAGTTATACAAAATGCAAAACAACTATGATAGTGATATTAATATAAATACAAAGTATGTTTTGTATCAGGTTTATAATATTATGAAGAGTAATATTTTCAACATGAACAGAGTATGAATATTATTTGAAACGTGTTTCAAAGGCCTATCCAGCAGGATAAAAATCGAAATTTTGCCACAAATACTGGATTGGGGTGCCCCGATATAGTGTACCGGACTATCAGTAAGAGCGTTGCGGGTTTGAATACTGCCAAAGACTCTGAGTGTGTTCTGCAGATAAGCCAAAAGCTTCACAGTTTGTGTTTGTTAATTATCTTAAAAAAAGAATTATTTTAATGGCGCAATTCACAATCTTGTGCAAATGGTATTGCACCATTGCATTTACACAAAGGTTTATTCTTGCTCTTACTGTGTATTTTGTTAGTGTAGAGCAAAAATATGCTGAAGCTTTTTGTAAATGCAAAGATGCAATACCATTTGCACAAGACTGTGAATTGCGCTAATATGTTTGTCCAGTGCTACTTTGGACTGGCTAACATTTTTCCAAATTAATGTATGAGACACCTTAGAGGTGGTCTTTAATAAATCTATTTGCCAACATAACCAGTTTCTATTTGCAATTGTCTTAAAATCAATATAACCAATAAATTGCCCACAAAACCGTGTTGAACATTTTATTTTAAAATTAATTAATCAAACAAATAACAGCCAATATTGATGCCAATATAAACAACTTAATTACATATTAAACAAAAATAAAACCTTTATAATGACAAACATATTTTCACAAATTTTATGAAAAATATTCACGTTTTCAACGAAAATGTTCTTCAAAACAAACCAAAAATAATAAATATTGAAAAATGCAAACATTGATATTATCACTCAAGCCATAAACAGTGCCAGATTCTAATTAAACACTTTTATGAATACAAACATAAACAATTTGTTGTTTATAAAACAACAATCATATATAATTAAATTGACTGTCAGCTCAGGTAGTTTTAAGCTCATACGTTTACACACATACATATGATAATTGTAAAGATGGAAACAATTTTAGAAGAGAGTAGGAGAATGAAAAATTGTTTTATCTATTCAAGGCTTGACAAGAGATGAGTCATGTTGTAATCTTGAAAAAAAAAATTGAAAACAAAAAGTGATTCTTTATTTTTGTATCCATACACAGAATATAATAAAAAGAGATAACTTTTGGAAGGAATAACTAATAGTAATAGAAAATAACCCCATCAACATTAAAGTTAAAAAAAAAACTATAAAAATTCTTCTTTTAGCAAGTGGAGGTTGCTAATTTGTTTGTTTAATATTTCTATGTTAAAGTTTATTTAATTTATCTTTTTTGTTTACTAATAAATATTTCATAAGTTTTTGTTTTTGTAAATTGTTTATTTATTCATTTATTTGTTTATCTTTTTATATGGTAAATATCTGATGTCATAATATAGTAATACAATGAATTTGTTAAAATAAGCTACACATAAAAATTGTTTAAATTTATTCAAGCAAAAAAAAAAAAAAATGTTAATATTAACACATGCAAAATCCAAATACACACCCGTTTACACTGTTAAGCTTACACACATATACTTATACATATACTCCCAATTACTCAAAAATTGTGATAAGACCTTTTTAATAAAGCAGCTCTTACAAATATGGTCAACTCAACTCAGCTCTTTCAAGGAGGAAGTCTATCTTTATAAATTTCTCTCTCTCTCTCTCTCTATCTGAATCTTTAGCAAACATATGTAAATAATTGTATTGAATTTGTTTTTGATTTTAAACAATTTATGTTTATGTATGACAAATTCCATTTTTCTGCAAAACAATTATTTGTTTTTTAATAAGTTTTTTTTCAACAAAATCTGATAATTTTTATATTATTTGGCTGTATAAACCATGTGTGTATAATAGTTTGTGCTTTTTTTTTTTGTAATTTTTTCAACTATTTTCTATCTAAGCTTTATTGTTTTATCAACAAAAAATATATATATTCTCTGTGACTAACTGAGCAAATATGAACAATAGCAACAACATTGCTAGAATCTTAAAAAAAAGAAAAAAAAACTTGATCTTGCCTATAAATAAAAAAAAGCTAAAACCCAACGACAAGATAGACTTAAAGCATACGCCACCAGTGAGCTGTTAAAAAAGTAATGTAAAGTTTATGGGAAAATTAAAAATCGCTAGAAAGGATTTAAGTTAAAAAATAAAACTATATAATAATAACAAATCCATTAAAAGTTAAATCTTTATTAGTTCAATCTGTGTCATCTTTAAATGTAAAACTTTAACCCAGTTCTTGATAAACAAAAACATAGAATTTATCTTTAATATTTGTTAACAAATCTATTAGTTTTTTTTTAAATATTTTTGATATGATTCTAGCGTTTTTTAATCAAGAGGGTAAGTCGATTTAGCAAAGACCCTCTGACAGTATGTTGTAGGTTTTCCGAAGTTCTCATATAATTTACAAATTACAGTATTGCAAAAATCGTTTTTTAAGGCGAATTCTAGTTTGTTCAAAAATTTGCATTTTTCACAAAACCGTTTTCAAATACGGTTTTAGCTAAAAAAAAAACGTTCTAGCACATCTAGAGCTTTTAGAACCTAAAACGTTTGTTTGTTTTTACAACATATTTTAATCAGCTTAATCAGATACGAAAGTTAGCCAATATTGTCAAAGAGATTAACTGTCGCTTGTTAATCTCTTTGACTGCAAGTTGTTAAATACAGAATGCAGTTAACTGAAACAAAAAAAAACAAGCTTGTCAATTATTTCGAATATATAAAATATTCGTAACTGGTCGGTTTGTCAAAATTCAAAAAAATATGAGATATAACCATGTCTATATCGCGGATGCAAATGAAAGGTTTTTCAAAGGACTAACCAACCATATAAAATGAAATTTAGAAATTTCCAAATTTGAATTCTACAAAAAACTAAATATTTAAATATCTAGATATTAATCTTTCATTATAATAACACTCTAAATGTGAAGCGGATAAAGCATTTAATGAATTTTTATACTAAAGTATTTGTCGGTTCAACTTATCTTGGCCGGCAATACATATTTATGCTAAATTTTATGGGTTCCGTTGTTTATCATCTTTGGACAGATGAATGAAAACATTGACGATTTTCAGTAACAAACAGTTCATTTGATCAACAGAGAATATTTGTGCCAAATATGATCTATATCGCACCATTCCTATCTTGGACAGATGTACTAAAAAAAACAAACAGACGGCTAAATCGTCTTAGAATTTCATAGAGGCCCAAAAACCATAAAGCAGGCTATCATGGAAGAGTTCCTTGTCGCAAACCATTACTGTCTGACGTAAACCAAAAAAAAAGAAAAGAGATTAGAATTCGCAAAACTTCATATTAGCCATCTAAAACATTTTGGAATAGCGTGATATTTAGCGTTGAATCAAAGTTCAATCTTTTTGGTTCAGATGGTCCACAAAAAATTTGGCGAAAAGCAAACGTTTGGGTGCCCCGATAGACTAGGCTATAGTGTGCCGGACTATCAGTCACAGGGTTGTGGGTTCGATTTGATCTGCAGATAAGCCAAAAAGCTCCTTTGCAGTTTGTGTTTGTTAATTATAAAAAAAAACAAATCTCCAAGAAATTAATATTGTTGAGACTGTAAAACATGGCATCTAAAGTGGGAATTTCTATTTTCATAAAAGATACAAACACGCTTATTCTGAAACAAAATGTAGCTCCAAATGTTGAGAAGCTGAGTTTAGGTGGGAAGTTCTTGTTATAACACGATAATGAGGAGCAAAGTTATTGAGATATCTTTTGTGGAAATCATGGTATGCCAAAACTTGATTGATTTTTATACCAATAGAACAATAAAAAAGGAATGCCATTTTTAACTGATAAAGACGTGTGTAAGCTATATTTTGTTTAATGACAAAAATGTCTCGTTTAAACTGGACCATTTTTATAAAATATGATCTTCTGTCCATGATTTCAAGTAGTTTGAGGAAAACTTTTTTAAACATTTTTGTCTACAAATGGTAAATTTTATAATTGGGTTAAATTCATTTTTTTTTTGCCAATTTTTTAGTAACTTTTAAAATGCATTTAAAAAAACTAGAACACAAAAAATTCTATATTTTATGACCTTATAATAAACTTCAGCTTTTGAAAACTTAAATATAAAATTAATTTTTAATATACAGCCGTTTTGAATATACAGCATTGTGCAACCAATAAAAACTAAACCAATTGCAAAAACCATTAATACATAAATCTAACTTATATCATTTTTAAATAAACATAAGGCTGCTTCTAATCTTTTTTGAAGACATAAAACCTACTGCACTAATCAAAAATTGCGTAAAATTATGCTTACTCCTTGAGTTTTGCAGCATTTGTTTAATCAAAAGCTCATTATAAATAAATGAAATTTTTTATATTTCTGGGAATATGTAACTAAAATTACAGGATTTTTGCTTACGACTTTTTATACCTCTAACAGCATTTTATTTAGAATTTAAGACATTACTTAAACGAATATTTGGAATCCAAACTGTTTTTAACCATGGTGCAAATATACAAGGTGAGTGCCGTAGCCCAGCTGACTGGCTTTGTTTACAATTTACTTACTATGTCAAAAGTAATACTTTTTCAAGTATTTTTGACAGTAGTACATTATTTTACATAAACAAAATGCTTGTTGTTTCTGTTTTGTGTTGTATTTGTTGTCGATTTGCACTCACCTTGTATAGTTGCACCATGGTTAAGAAACTTTTTGACAATAATTTTGAATTTTTCGTAAAATGTTAAAAAAAACCCCCCTAAACAATTCTAAAACCTTTTAGATGCATAACACAAACTTAAAACCCGCTCAATTAGCCGCGTTTTAAATGAATTATAACAAAAACAACAATCACAAGAAAAGTGCACACACTCAGTACGTAACAGCAAAAATCAACATGCACAACAAAAACAAACACTCTGCTATAATACCACCAACACAATTTCACACACACAGCCAACAAACAGACAGACTCACACACTCTCAAGCTCCACAAACCAACTCTGACAGAGATACAGTCGGGGTAAACAACACAGATACAAAACAAACACCACTACACTACAATGAACATCAACAGGCAATTTACAAAATGGCAATGAAATACAATAGATCTTTTTTTTGTTTGTTAATTATTTTTTTCATTTGTTAACTAATATTGCAGCAAAAAATGTTTGGTATTGATTTACTTTTCTTAGGTTTATGGTGAAAATTATATTAAAATATTCGTCAATTCGTTTTAAATTGCTTAAATTTTTTGTTTTATTTCATTTAACAGAGACTTTTCTCAATTGCGTATTTTTTTTTTTTTTTGTTAAAATTTGTTCACAAGGCTTCTAAAATTTTTTTCCTTCACAATTGTTTAACCTTTTCGTTTGACCGTCACGATAAAACTGTTTTCATGTGTTATTGCTGTGGCGGGTTTAAGCCAAGTTTTTAAGTTTTTGTTTATTCACATAAAGCTGCCAAATTGGTAGGTTTGAGCCAAATTGTTAATTGAAACGATCTGGTAGCCGAAATATAACAGTTAGAGTATATAACAGTTGTATGTTGCCATATGGCAGCTTTTAGAAATGTCGTATAACATTAAAAATCTGGTTTTATAATAGAGCAAGTTAGGAGAACAGTTATATTAGCAGAGACTCTTTTATACGTATGACTGTTTGTAGTCTAGTCATAAACCAGAATAATTATGTTTAAATTTAAAACAGGAGGGGGCGCTATGACTTGAAAATGTTTTTTACACTTGTGTTATCTTTAACGGGCCACAAACAACAGTTATATCGAACTAATTAAATATTAATAAGAAAATATATGTTTCTCTGTCTCTTTTGGTGAACACATCCAGCTATTCTGATAATAATACATCTAGAATGTCTACAAAAGATCCATATTGCTGTTATCATTTGTATGATCAGTATTTCAGAATAGGCTGGGAGAGCATGCGTTTATTTTTAGACGTTGGAAACTTTTATTGTAAATCACACTACCATAACAATGCAACGTCCCTCTTGGTGAACCCGCTCTGGTAACTTATTATGCTGAGAATTATTCATTGCTAATGTGTAAAAAGATTTTTGGCGCCATTCTGATTTGTTAGGGATAAAGATGGCGATGACTCGGTAATATGTACTTCTAAGCATCACTTCACGTAATACTTGTGATTAACTGCAGTTTGGCTGTACTATGAACCCCATTTCCAAATTATTACAACGTTCAATGTTCTGAGTTTTCAATATTTTTGACGTTTACACCTGTGGAAATGTACAATTACACAAAATCTTCAAATTTTTATCTGCTTAGATTTTTTTTTTAACTCCAGGTTCAACATTTCTAGATCGTTCTTTCGACCGATCACATGGCTGAAGCAGATACTTTACAATAATCGTGTTTATGGATTAATAAAATTAAATATACCATTCATATGTCAAAATATGTCTTGAGTTTATTAAACATCAATGTAAAACTGATGATTCAAGTCTCACATACTCAGTACACCCAGAAAAAAAATATAGTTGTACATGTTTATCACAACAATGTCAACAGTTTTACAAGTTTTTCAGCAATGTTACTGTACAATGTCACTGTAATTATTTATATGATTGCGGTAACCATCATATGGTTAAGTTACGGTTCAGATAATTACCACAATCAGTAGTAACTAGTTGTAGTAACTATGTATATATTTGTTACAATCATGTTTATAATGACTCCATTTATCATAATTTGTTGTTCTTTGATTATGATAGAGAACAACATAATATGGCATAATCGTTCATCATATATATGATTGCTATAATCATGTGAATGATAAATTAACCATATCATGGCTCCAGAAATCATACAATTATTATTATATAAAAAAATGTTGAAATAGTTGTGATAAACATGCACAACTATATTATTTTTTTTTTGGCATGTAGAGGTGTATTGGAGTAAAAGTTTCGACAGCGATCCTCACAGACTCCTCAAGAGCGATAGTGTGCTGTCTTGAAGTGTGAAATTATCAAGGATTTCTCATTTTCAATCTAGTTTAAGATCCTTCAAATTCCTTGATATCAATATAATTCAGTTACCTCTCCAGCATTTGGACTAGCCTAATGCATGAAAACTCCAACTCAACCCCCGCTTGTATCAAAATTCCGATAGCATAATTAAATTCAAGGGGAACAGCCTAAATTTCTTGAAATGATAAAGGTAAAAGCTAATATGAATCGATTTTACATACAACAATAAAATGAAACTACAATGCTTCAAACATGCGCATTCCAACAAATACTCTCCTACACGCTCTCTCTCTCTCTCTCTCTCTAACTCTCCTGCTCTCACTCCATATACTACAACTTGTACTATCATCTCATTCTACCCATTTTGAAAGAACTTGTGTGTCCTGTTTTAAGGGCAAAGTTAACAATGAGCATTGCGATTGCAATTAGTATTTATTTCTATATGACCAATTTATAAATTACAACAGCAACACAACAACAACAGCAGCGATTGTAACAACAAAAAAAAAATAGCCAGAAACACTTATTTTGAAAATGTATACGTCAATTTATTTACAAAAACTACCAACTAATGGAATGTCAATCAGTTACAAGTCCTGACAACGTCTTTGCCACTCACCAGGACGATGGTTAACAACTGACAGCAACCCTTAGATTTAGTTGTACAAATATGAATGGGATTTTGTGTCTCTTCTCTATGCCGCTACTCAACCAAAAACAAAAAGCAACAAATAGAGTATTTCTTTTCACAAATGTACATATCAAAATGTATTTCATACAGCCAGTGTAACAGTTAAATATCGTTGAAACATTTCACTCAGTGAAAATTTTATCACCGACGAAGCCAGTTGAATTCTCCTCTCCAATAAGAAAAGAAATTTTCAAACCAAACGGACAAAAAAAAGTGATTTTCTATCAGTGAATTTTGAAAAATAATAGAATAGAATAAATTAACAAAAATAGTTACACACAACTACTTTCCTTTAATACAGAAAGTTAAATAAAGAATTATTTAAAAAAAGTTAAGTTTTTAACAAAAAGAAAAAAGTTAAATTCTTATTTCATAGAAAAAAAAATCAATAGAAAAAAGTTATACAAACAAATTCGATTTGTCATTGCAAAGGAAAACCCACGGTAAAAAATTAGTTTTTTCTTATATTTTTTTTTAAGTGAAAAATCCAAAAGAAAGGGAAGAACCAAAAAGAAACCATTTTTTGTCTATCGAAAAAGTATTCTTTAAGTAAAAAAAATACACGCACTCACACATACATACATATGTACATACCAAATGAAATCGTAATAATCGGTATAACGACACAACTGTTTTCTTGTTTTCTTTATTTTTTATTATTTTTTTTTTTTTTGTGAACACTTTTATTGTCTTTGTATTCGTGTGTGTATTGCCTAAAAGGAAGTTGAAGGAAGTAAATGAGTAAATGGTTGAATGTAGGATGACAGAGATGCCAACTGAGCGAAAAGAGATTGTAAATGATGTATTTAGATAATATTGAGCAAAAACGCTTAAATGAGCTAAACAAAAATAGAACGACCAAAAGAAAATATTTCCAAAAAGGAAGAGGTGTATTTATTTATTTAGATACATTTATTTATTTAAATACATTTTTCTAGAAGATGGATTTTTTTAAAACAAAGTGTTGTCGATCTTTAAAATGTTGTTAATATTATCTAATGCAAATATGTATTTTGAACTAAGAATATTGCAAAAGTTTCGGAGTTTCTAAGTTTGTGTTACACCATTTATAATTTTTTCTCCTGTGGCCTCGTAGAGTATATTTAATATTCTAGATACTCATAGATAGCGTAGTCGATTTAGCCAATCTGCTTTTGTTAATCTATCTCTCCAAGTGTTGGTTGATTAACACAATTTTTCTACCCAAATTTATACATAACATTAACTTGTAAATGTTGTAAGATTCCAGTAATGAACTAAAATCACTCAAATCTGTTCTAATTCACTGACATCAAAAAAAAATATATTTCATTTGATAGCCAAATGTTCATGAAATATTTAAAGTATGCATGTACAATTAAAATTCACAACAAGACAGATTCTATTCTGATAAGAGCAGATTTCGGCTTAAGATCCAAATTTGAAGACCTTTCGAACTTCGTTTTTCGGATTGAACAATTTATTAGAAATCAATGAAACACAAACATGTGTTTGACTGCCAAAAGTATTGGTCCTGGTTAAAAAAGATTTAATTCCATTTTCAATGTTCCATATTGTTTCTCGCTGTTAAACGATTGTTTTCATTCGCTTTCTAAACGAAAGTTATCTAATTGAGAATGTCTTAACTCCACTTCTATGTGCACGTAAGATTTCTTGTTTTATAATTCTGCGAATGCAAATTTTTAAATAATCAGCTTCTTAGTTTTCGATTAACTTTAAAATGTTCATTAGGGAAGAATCTAGTTTTAATGTGACTATTTTTTGACCAGTTTTTGTTCAGTTTTCTTTTGAACTTGACATTTCGTTCACACGTGTATCGTTAATTTTCGTACTCTTTGCCATTAAGTTTCTACTTCAAATCAACATGCAAAGAACTTTGCGTAAAATAAGACAGAAAAGAAGAATATTGACTAGTATCATCAAGTTTGTACCCTTCTCTTCCAAGAATACTTGCCTTGAATAGTCTGCATTGAAACGTGTGAAAGCGAACTTTGCCTTTATTTCGAGATATGTATATAAAACTCATTATGATTTTCTGTTTTACACCCGTAGAAGTTGCCGAAGTATCTGTTGATGAAAACTAAAGACATTCTGTGAGAACTGAGTCATGCTTCCTTCACATGAATTACCTATGGCAAATATTTAATGTTGGGTGGAGGATAACAGGATATTTATATGATTATATGATATAATGATATATGACTAAAGAACGAGTTTTCATCCATCACATCTACAAAGGAATAAGCTCTTCTGGAAGGAAAAGTCAGAACACATTTCTAATCTATCAAACGAGTTCAAAAATACTACTTCAATTTAATTTTTGTTTGGATAGTAAGGCTGTAAGATAATATACATATGTATATGAGAGAAATTCATAATCTCCAGTTATATCTGTTTTAAAATAAATTGTTTCTGATATTTATGGTAGTTAATTATATTGGGAAGGGCCGTTTTGCTGTGACAGCTTAGCAAAACTAGTTTTGCGTTGTGAAAGTTTTGTAAAAAATAATAAAAAAAAATCTTGTTAGGGCTTTTTCTTTAAAAACTTCTTAAACCTTTTTCTGCAATAATTGTCCATTATTTGCAATAAATTTCAAAACCTGGTAAACAAAATAGGTTATGGGAGGAAGGATCGAGGGAGTTTTGTTTGTTTACATTTGATTTGAATTTTCCTATATTGAAAGTGCAGGGAATATTTCTGCTGGTAATTTATTCCACATACGGTCAGTACGGCTAAATAACGAATTTCCCCTGTAGTGTATTGTTCGGTCCACTGTCCAGTCGACCATAAATGGATGGGTCCTGACTGGAGAACGTGTATTACGTAAAAAAAACTACTTGTTTCGGGATCAAGGGATTTCAGCAGAACACATTCCATTATAGTATCGATGGAACAGCGAAACACAACCCACATTGCGACGACACTCCAATGAATCAATAGAGTTGCATGCCCTACTGTCGCCGATAAGCATCACCGCTCTCTCTTCTACGCGGTCGAGTAACTCCAAAGTATACTTCGAAGCACCGGCCCATACCTGAAAGTTCTATTCCATTTTCAGTCGAATAATTTCTATACTAAGCCGTCAAATATTCTGTTTCGTATTAAGCTAAAAATTTGTTGGTTGTTTGGACTCAGTAAATTAAAAAACTTCTTAAGACACAGAACCAATTTTTTACTTACAAAGAATTCAAAATAGCCATTAATTTGGATATGATTTCAGTGATATTTATACAATAGTGGGGACGGTATATTCGATTTGTGCGCACAGATATTAGTTTAACACCCACCTTAAGCTATACCGATCGACTCAGAATTACCTATAAGGTCGATTTAACGATGTTCGTCCGTCCGTCCGTCTGCCTGGCTGTCCATGTAAAGCTTGTGCGCAAAGTACAGGTCGCAATTTTGAATATATTTTGACAAAATTTAGTACTTGAACTTTTTAGTCCCCAGAACGATTGGGATTAAAATTGCTTAAAATCGTTCTATAATTTTTTGTAGCCCCATACAAATGTCCTTTCGAAATAGAACTTTATCGGTCATAAATGTTTGATTAATACACGTATCCAAACAAATTTCGCACTAATATGTTATATATAAAAACTAATCACACCTCGTACAAATTTTATGTAGATCGGTTCATAATTATTTATAGCTCCCATATAAGCCCACTTTCGAAAATCACTTAAACGAGCATAAAACTCTTAAAAGTGTTGGTATTCAAAACGCAAATATGTTTCTACACAAATCATCGGTCCCAATTTTATTATGATCAGTCCATTATTAGTCATAGCTCCCATATAAGACGCTCTTTTAAAAATCACTTTAACATGCATAAATATTTCATAAGTATTCAGAAGCGAGATAAAATTTAATGCAAATAATTTTTATACGCGCTACTTAATTGTATGATGTTAGTTCCATAATAGGCCATAGCCCCCACAAACTCTCTCACATACTCGGTGTGAGTACTATAACAATTATATAAAGCCTTTAATTCAAAATCGCTACATTGGCATCTCTGTTAACTGAGCGATGTGAGCGGCATAGTAGTACGAGTGTCTGTATTTGCAAGTGCATCAGTATTTCTATGGCTGTGCGTATGAGTGTATGTTTATATGAGAGTTTAGTTTCCATAGTAGTGCGCATTAGTATTCCCCTTTTCACTGATAACAATAAATACAACCAGTAAAACCATTAAAAAAGAAATAAATAAACGAAAAGAAAAATACATTTCACACGTATACACACAACGAAAAAACGAATATAATGAAATTAAAATTAAAATAAAAAGGAAAAGGGATACTTTATTCATACAGCGTTTTCATTTATTTATCTTTATGTGTCACTAGACTAACGCTGTTCCATTGCAAACACATTTCGGGAGCAATTTAAGCTGCAGCAAGCAATCCACACAACTTCTACTTCCTGCTACTTCTTAAAGGGGTGAGTATGATGCATATTTTGAAGAAAAAAAAATATAAAACTCTTGTTCCTTAACTGGTTGTCTATGTGTGTGTCTGTCTGTTTATTTTCCTCCCTGTGATACATGTGATATCATCACCAGCAACAACAGCAACAGCAACACAACAAATGGCAGAGGAACAGCATCATCATTAGAGATTATGTCAGTGATACTGCAGCGCTAAAGAACGGACGTGTTAGTGCAATGAAGAGAAAATTATGAATTCAAAAATGATATGATTGAAGTTACATAAACTTATATAACAGCAACCAAGAAATTAAATGCTTATTTTATGGTGTGTTGGTCGATTGTTTTGGACGCCTAACTGTCTGTAACTATCTGTGTTTAACTTCATATCATTTGTCTTTCCGTTTTGCCGTCCAAATGTCTCTTTTCCAAATATGTACATAGTTTTATGTTTTAACATCCTTACACTTACACTTCTGCTATTTATTAAAGTATGGGTGTGTTTATGCATGTATTGTAATATAGTAGAATTTTTTTTGAATGCAATTCCATGTGTACTTAGGAAGCATATGTGTGTGTGTGTGTGTGTGTATTTGAGTATAATGAAAATTTAGTTCATCGACCCCTGCTATGTCATAGAACCATGCTAAAATACCAACACAGAAGATGTTTGTAGTTTTTAGTTTTGCAAAAAATGTCAAGTAGTTTTATGTCCCCTCCTCCTCCTTGAAGTCGAAAGTTTAGTTATTTAACCTATTATTCTGGAGCTTCATTCTTTGATGACCAATAGATAAATATGTATTTGTAGTGGTTTGCTTAAAATTCTAATTGAATTGAATTGATTTTGTTTTGATTTTATTATTCCGGTTTAATACGGCAAACATAAGAAATTGTATAAATGTAAAGTTTTCACAAAAAAAAAAAAACAAGTTTATCTTACTTTTGTCATAAATACAATTTTAATGAATTTCTTTGCTTTATGACAATTCCTGTGTATTCTGTGATTGTTTGCCAACTCCTCGGAAGAAGAAAATCTTTTGCTTTTCATTTTTCTTATTAAATTATTTCCAAAAATAATAAATTAAATAGAAACCTTTTCATAAGATGATGATGATGATGGTATTAAATCCTTGTTGGTTGTGCTTTTTTTTAGTAGCTGGTTGCCGCTTACTGGTTTAGAAAAATATCCCTGGCTGGTTGTGATTATCAGTGATTATTTAATAAATAAAAATCAATCATTTAGTGTGTAATTTTCTAATAAAAGGTTAAAGTTGAATTCCAAAATATCATGCTGATGATGATAACTGTTTCTTTTATAATTGTATTTGAAATTAAATAATGGAAACAATACTTACTTATATTTGCCCTTATCAACTTTCTTCTTATATTTTAAACGATTATTAAGAAAGTGTTTGCTGTCACTTATTCAACATTAATTAGGGTTTTGTGAAAATGTCAAATAATACTGTAAAAGTTAGAAAACTTTTTTTGGGGTCTAAAATGTCTAAAACACTCCTTATAAACAGACTACCAACATTATTTGTTAATTTGACATGAAAGCTTTGAAAATGATCTGGTTGAATAAAAAAAACACTTTTAGTCAAAAACAAGTAAAAAAAATGTAATAAGAAATACAAAAACTACACCGGTTATAGGACTAGAATATCCTTATTCTGTGTTTTCTCTTCAGTCGTAGTGCAAATTTTATTAGTATTTGATATATTGTTTGAAAGACAATTTTACGACCAACATAATTTATGTTAAATATTTTGAAATTTTGTCTAATTTTCACCATTTTTAATTGATTTAATTAGCAATTCTTACCATAATTTACAGAGTTTCTCTGATGTTCATAATAATAATTTAACAAATAGAGTATAAAAAAGTAAGAGTGCTATATTCGAATATGCCGAATCTTATATACCCTTCACCTTTGTTGTGGATGCAATACTGACCATAATTTACAGAGTTTGTCTGATGTTCATAATAATCTTGAGTGTAATTTAACAAACACAGTATAAAAAAGGGGAACAATTCCATTTTAGTGACTTTGCTCAAAAAAAAAAAAAAAAAAAAAAAAAAAAAAAAAAAAAAAAAAACCGCTTTTAGAGGAGATGCCAGCAAAAAAAATAGGTCCATAACTCTGGCCTAAGCCGATTTTGCTGATTTTAAATAGCAAACTTTTTGAAAGCATGTCTGACAGAATTGTTGAAGATTTGGATCCCGAAGATATCTGGGGACTTCAGAAAACTGATTGCAACATCCAAACAGACAGACAGACGGGCATGGCTTAATAGACTCCGCTATCTATAGGGATCCAGAATATATATACTTTATATGGTCGGAAAATTATATTGTGGAAATTACAAACGGAATGACAAACTTATATATACCCTTCTCATGTAGATGAAGGGTATAATAAATTTGTTTAGTTTGTATTACCTTGTTATGGACATAGTTATTAAGCAACTAGTAGGATTCGAGTTATAGACCAAAGTTTCAGACAATCTCGATATTTTTCACATATTTATTGCCATTTTCTTCAAATATAATGCAAATAATATCATAAAATTCTTCACGCTTTTTTTTTTTCTTATAGAGGAACAATTTCTGTTCCCTCCACCATCACAAGTGGTGAATGAGGGTATATTACGTTTGTGTCAGTCCATGTAAAACTTTGTTAATATTCATCTTAGATGCAACAAAGTATATATTTTCTTGGTCCTTATGGAAATTTAAGTCGATTGCGTTATGTCTGTCTGCCTGTCCGTCTGTGTAAAACACTGTCAATACACAATTTAACTAAAAAAAAAAATATCCAGAAAAATATTTCCTATTCCGTAGGTAGTTTTGGTATTGAAAATAAGCAAAACTATTATAGTAGAAGCAGAGTTATGGATCAAAATGTGAGGCAAGCTCACAACCTAAAATAATGTTAAAATAACGTTATTGTGATCAAACTCAACTAAAAGAAGCTTCACAAACTTGGTGTGAATATGGAAAAATGTTCTTTGAAATTATTAAATTACACTCAAGATTATTATGAAAATCAGACAAACTCTGTAAATTGCAGTAATTATAATTATAAATGACCAAAATTAGATAAAATTAAAAAACATTTAAAATAAATTATGTTGGTCGTTGTAAAATTGCCTTTCAAATAATATTTGCACTAAGACTGAATAGCAAACACAGAATAAGGATATTCCTAGTCCTATAACCAGTATAGTTTTTCTTGTTCTTCTTAAGTTTAGGTGGAGGGTATTTGAGATTCGGCTCAGCCGAATATTGCACTCTAACTTATTTTTTATATACATATGCCAATTATTTCTTGTATTTTCATTAAAAATTAATTAACAATAAGTATTTTAAATATTATACCTACTAAATTTTAATTATTTAGTCCAGCCTGTGCCGGACGAAAATTGTTTAACCATTGTTGTTTATATGTACATATTAAATTAGCATCACCTCATTCTTAAGGTGCGGTCACATTTGGCAAATATTTACTCAAAAAAGCGTAACCATTTGTTTTAGCACAAATTTGTTTGATGTCATTTACTCTTACAAGAGTTTTGCACGATCAAACAACATAAAATAAATTAAAACTAAATATTTGTTGTGCTTTGGCCTAAATAAGAAATATATGTTATTTAGTGGTTACATCTTTTTCGGCAAATATTTGCCAAGTTTATTCTCCATTGGATACTGCTGGGATTCTTCCTTTTCTGATATAATATTATTTATATTAACATAATTAAGCTTTTCTTTTAATAATATGTATGTGGTGTTGGCTTTATTTTGGTGCTCACAGTATATTGGATTATTGGCAAAGGAAAATTAAAGCAAGCGAAGTGATATTGTAGTTCTTGGACAAACAATTTTATTATTGCGATTTGCAATAAGTATGGAACACAGTTGGAACGAATGTTTATTAAAGAAAATTAACGTTAATTTCTACTTTCAACTTTTCTTTATTCATAAATGAGTTTAAAAAAGGGTTTTGCAGTCAAAAAGGTACAAAATTCAATAGGACAATTCACAATCTTGTGCAAAAAGGTTTAGCATCGATGCAAATAACGCGACTAGTCCATACATGCATGTAAAGACTAGACCAAAGAGGAGTAGGAGTACTCCAAAACTACTCCAAATATATGAAAAAAGGTGGTCGATTTAACATTGCGATGTCCTAGGATTGGACCATATAACCCATTATAGTAGTCTCAAAACTACTCCATTCTTCTACTTCATGGAGTACTCAAGAGGGTTCGTTTTAAGCAACAACGACTCAATATGCAATCGTGTTAACACGAAACCATGTCGTTTAACTACAAACTTTTGTTTAACTATGACATGGTCCATTACATTGGACCATGTTGTAAGTAGTCCATTTTATCTAAAATGGATCGCGTAGACCAATATTATTTGCAGGGATATTTTTGCTCTACACTAACAAAATACACTAAACCATTTGCACAAAATTGTGAATTGCGCCAACATATTTCGCAAACAAATCAAATATTTACATTTTCAAATCCGGTTACTAAATAGTTTATGTAAATTTGACTTCTAAAATCCAAAATTTAATTAATACTTTTCTTTGAGTGTCTGCCAGCCAATACTTCATTAGCATTAAAATGAATCCACATACATATGTATGTATGTATGAATGTATGTATGTATATATGTATGTATGTATGTATGTATGTATGTATGTATGTATGTATGTAAATAAATACGCATTCAATGTTATAAATTTATTTCATTTGTTTGTTTTTTCAATTCTGTAATCAATTTCAGTAACGTACACAGCAACAGGCGATTGTTTTTGCAAATTTGGGATTAGTGATTGGCGTGAAACTTAATAAGTGCTGAGCTCAACTGTGCTGCATTAACTAGTGTTGCTGCTGCTGCTGCTACATATTAAAAACTAGGCCGCTGTGTTGCACTGGATATCAGTTAAAATAACCAACGAAAAAGCAAGTGATTTAAAGCGAGAAAAAAAAAATAACTACAGCGCGCCACTAAAAAAGTGAGCTCGCCTTTTCACGGTCAATATAAGTGCAATAGCAACTGCTGGGTGTGGGCGAATTTGCGCCCCGCCACCGGTAAGACACAACATTTAATCCTTGCAATTATTTTATTTAAAAGTTTTTTGTTTCTTTTTTTTTCAACACATTTTAACACAACACAACACAGCAATCAAAGTTAAATGGCTGTGCGTGTTCATTTTATGTGTTTGTGATTTTGGTTTGATTTACTTTTTTTTTTTTTTGTTTTTCAATGAAGTTTATTTAACTTACCACACATGTAATTAGGGGCAGTTTTTTTATTTTTATTTTGTTTTTGTTTTTTTTTTTTAGCTGTTGAAACCAATTGTGGGAAATACAGCTGTTTGCAATATTACAATATATAGTAAAACTAGCTTCAATTTAAATTTAAAGCAACATGCTAATTGTTTAGTTTTTTTTTTTTTTTTTTTGAACAAATAATTTGGAATATTAGAACATTGATTTTCATTTTGTATTAAATTTCAACTTTAACCTAGACAAAAAACTGCCCTGTTAATAATACTATACTTATAATAATAATATTATACAACCGCTTAACATAATGCACTTTTAATATACAAATATTTTTTGTCTGTTTAACTTCTTTTAATATATTTTTGTTTTGAAAAATTTGTATTTTAAAAAGAAAACCAAACTTTAAGTTTATCTATTGTGTTTAAAGTGAACAAAAAATCTACAGGTTACCGGAAATTAAATAAGAATACCGGATGTTTTCTATAAACTCAAAAGGTGCAGTTGTCACAAAATACCAAAACGCCATTTTCTCTGTCTAAAGGACGTTAATTTTACAGCAAATACAACTAAACTTTATTAAATTATTATTAAATGTTTAAACAGTAGAATTTAGTTATCGATTATTTGGTTTTAAAGATTTTATGGAGTTTATTAAGGTTTTTCGAGTACAGAGTCTTCATGGTTTTGTTATTTAACACCTGACGTTGCCAACAGTTTATTTTGACATTTCAATTATCGCTAAGTCGTCTCTTTTGAGTTGATTTCTTTTGTGTTTAATCAGTTTGGCTACTATCCAGTGCCAGTAGCAGTCTGAATCTCTCATGTTAAGTGTTAGCCATAAGGCTTTTTAGTCTCTACAGTTTGATGTATGAATCCTGGTTTGCTTAGTGCTCAGCTGAATTGCATCTTAAACAACACAGATGCTGTGGCTGAGTAGTGATCATCCGGAGCCAGCACAATATATAAGACCACCATGCAGGAATGTCTTGCAAACTGTTATGACTTGATTTTGATTCAATCAACATACAAAGTTAATTCCTTTCCCCGAAAGTTATTGCGTATAAGATACCAAATTCATGTAATTATATAAAAGATCTAGGGGGTTACTCTCTATTGCGATGCGATCTCTATTGCGATGCGATAAGCTTACGCATCGAGTTTGTTTTCGCATCGCAATAGAGAGTAACCCACCTAGTGTATCATCACTAAGTATCGCATAACCTTCGTTCAAAATACCAATACTCTTTCGGTTATTACCCTCCAAAATCTCTGTTGGTTTTCATGATTTTCGTATTGCCTGTTTTTTTACCTCCTCAACTCAACTAATACATTTATTTTACCAGCAAGACTAAGTTTCACTCCTATGAGTTTTGATGGCTTGGAACACTGGAAACAGTGGTTATCTTTTGTCTTATCAGTGTTGAGAAAACCACAATCTTAGAACAATGTTGCTCGAAATGTTTTTAAAATCTTCTTGACCGCCAGGCAGTAGCGATCATAACCTTCCTTGTGGAGTTCCCTTCGTTATTATAACCCTTAAATCATTAACTTGATAACAATCCAACTCTTGGACTCCAGGCATCACGAATGCATTATATCTCTACCATTTTAAACACCCATATGACGAAGTAGAACATGAGCAACGACCGATCTCTCTAGCGGCATATGAAAATAACGTACAGCATCGATATTTTCGGGCACAACAAGGTCTTCATCATCAACAATTTCAAGACAAGCTAATCGAGTTGGAATTTCACTCTTTCACACACATCGTCCGGAATCTTTGTTCAAAGCGAATCCATAAAAATAATTTCACGATGCTAAGTCACAGAAGCGTTTAAGGTGGCTGAACCATTTCCTAAGATTTTACACTTATACTGATCTTTCTTCTCAACAGCTTAATGCACAACTGGAACACAACTGGGACGAACTTTGAATTTCGCCCAACATGTCAAATAAGTCGGTAGCAATTTGCTGTGTAAATTCGTCATATGAAGCATAATAACTTTTTTTCTTTTTCGAATATTAATTTGGTTGGCGGAGAATTAATCCTATAAATTGCCAGATTATCCCACGATCGATTCAAGTAAGTCCCAAGTCGACCTATACATTCGTATATCAAGCTAGAACGCTAAAATCTTGTATTAAAAAAATGTATAGCACGTGACTAATGCACAACTTCGAAAAACCTTAACGCGGTACAGTTAGACGACGCCAAACATTAACCAATACAAGCAGGCAGCGAAAAAAGAACGTCCTGATTGCCCTTAAGCGATAATGACAATGACGCACGCGTTCTTCCTCCACCCAGACCTGAATTACGACTAAAGCACAATAACGACGAAAAAATAATAATTTTGTTTTAATATAACAGCTGATAGATAGTGTGACCATATTTTAAAAAAAAAGTAAACATTAACAAAACAGTTTTTATAGTTAACTATTTTGTAGGTATATTTATTTAAAATTAAATAAAGTAAAAAATAAAACAATAATTAAGGTAAAAATTAACATTATTTACTAAAACATTAAAAACCAAAACGAAACATGGTCACCTCGTATTGTTTGTTCGTCGTGCGCATATGACGAATTCAGCTGACGCCGTTATTGTGTGTGTGTTCATATAAACAAATGTGTGTTTTTTTTTTGGCGACGAATATTCGCGACCACAAATTCGTCATTCGTCCCAGTTGTGCCATGCATAATACTCAGAATTTTCTGTTAATTTAAAGTTACTACCAAAGTCGTTTATCGAGATGATATAAATGTAAACCTTGTCGTCTCTATGCTTTTGAACAAAATTATTCCAGTCATAGATATGAAAACAAATGCAATCGTCTTCTCCATATCTCTTGAAAATATTTCTAATAAGAATCAGATATTTTGAACCCAAGAAGTCTCTTTGCTCAATACTTATTTAATAAACTTAAAGCACAATTTCTAAAACAAAATCGATAACTTATCACCAACACCCACCACGAAACATTTCAACCCCACCATTCCACCATTACTAACATCATAACCATAAGTTTTAATACTATAATAATTATTTACTGGACATTTAATCTTAAAATCTATCTTAAGCCATAATTAAAAATAAGCTAAGAAAACAAAACTTAACAAATTTTTACTAATTAAACCACAAAGAAGGAAAAGTATATGAAATTTTAAAGCTTGTCCTCGAAACATTCCGCCCTACCCGTTAAAGAAAGCTGAAATAAAACTTAACCTTGATTTTAATCTCAAGCCGCTGCTTTCGATTTTTTAATAATTTTTACCATCTTTGCTGGTGTAAATTTTCATTTGAAGTATATCAAGGAATACAAATCGCTTTTTGCAAAATGATTTGTATGATTTTCCTTATTTTTGCCACAACTAATTCTAATCTTTACTATTTTTAAACAACAATTGAAAAGAAAGTAAATTTCATTTCATTTATATCTCTTTTGATTTTTGAGTTTGTTTTCCTTTTCCGTTTTATTTCTTTGCAAGTAACTGCACTTATAATAAATTATTGAAATGCAAATAATTTACAATTATAGAACTATTTATTAATTAGAAATTAGAAATAAATTACACACACTATTTTCTTTTTAATTTACTTACAAATAACAAGAAAAGTGAAACAAGTTATATCTATTCTATTTCTGTCTCGTTTTCTCTTTTCCTTCCGTCTGTTTAATGCATTTGATTTGACCGCAAAAAAATAAAACCAATTTCTGGTTTGTTTTTGTACCGTGTCTACTTTCTTTTGTTGTATTTGTTTTTTTTTTTTTGTTCGTTTTTTTGTGTGTTTAAATTCACTTTAAAAAGAAGGAAACTAAAACCGGCACCCTGAATTTCTCATCGTTCAAAAGCAGTTTTACTTCCAATGTTAATTTCCTGAAGAGAAGGTAAAAACGTTTAAAATTAAAAAAAAAAAAAAACAATAAAAAATTGACCAACCCAGCCAGCTGAATTGTAAAGCACTAATTTAAAATTTCATATGGTTTTCCATTTCTCCTTTGTTTTGTTCTGGTTTTTCTCTTTTTTCGTTTTCGTTTTCTATTTTTTATATCTTTCTCTCCCCCATCCTATTTGTCTGAAATCTATAACTCGCGGATTCACTCGTTCGTTCACCCGTTTCGCCTGTACAAACATTTAAATCTCTCTGTGTCTGCTACAAACGAATATCGAAAATTAATTCGCCATATAAATAGATTCAGCTCGGGAGATTTGTCTTCCGAGCACGATGATATCGATCCCAATGACTTACCGCCAGCGGCACGTCCCATACAGGAACAACCGACAAAACCTGTGGTTGCTGCGGCTGGCGGTGGACCACCAGCCATGCCACCACCACAACCCCCAGGCACAGGGGCCATACCACCACAACCTCAGGGTGCGGCGCCAGATTTCTCGTTGAGTTTTGGTAAGAATACGGGTACTGCTGCTGCAGCAACAACAGCAGCAGCAGCAGGAGCAGCGGTACCACCACGTGGCGTAAGTGCTCCCACTAGTCCAGCTAAGTCACGTGAGAGCTTGTTGCAACGTGTTCAAAGTTTGACAGGGGCAGCACGAGACCAAGGCGCTTCGATATTGGGTATATACACTTCTAGTTTTTTTTTTTTTTTTAGTTTATACTAAATATTACTTTAATTCGCATGCTTTTAAAAAACAGTTGTGTTGAACATAATAGCAGAGAAGTTTCTAGTCATTCATTCATATAAATATATAGTATATAGTCATTGTGAATTTAAAATTCGGTTTAACGTATAAACAACTAAATTAGTGGATCTATAAAGAATTATGCTTGGTTTTCACTATGGCATTTTTGTTGTCAAATTGTACAAATTGTTGGCAATTGTATGAAAATGGGTTGTCATATAATGATGATCATGATTGCAATCATGATAGCAAACATAGATGACGCCATATGACAACCCGTTTTCATACAATTGCCGACAATTTGGACAATTTGACAACAAAAATGACATAGTGAAAACCAAGCCTTACAATTCTTGAATGGAAATTTATTAAATTCATTAACAGTTTTAAAATATTACTTTTACTTACATATTCCTATTTATATCCATGTAACTAACAATTTAAAGCAATTTAATGGTACCGGCAATATTTTAGTTATCTTCGCTAAAGCTTGATTTCTGCAACATTCTCGTAGTGTCATTAATTATGTTGTATTATGTTGGTTCTCAACTTATTCAGGTCTAGCTAGATGTGTGACAAAAGCAACAAATTATGATACATAATTACTACAATCATTTAACGATTTAACATGTATAAATCTATTAAAAGTGTTTATATCGAGATAAAATTTAACACAAACAAAACTTATGCCACTAAATTTTTGGATGTTCCGTCCATATCCCATATACATAGCGCCCATTTCTAAAAAAAAACTGTTTTTGCTCATATACTAGGTGTAGGGTATTTTATATGGTCGGGCTTAACAGACTATGCTTTCTTACTTGTTTTTCTCATTTAGCTATGTTGCAATTACATCATGATAGAGTCTTTAAAACATATCAATGATCATAGGTTGCCACCTCTTACCAATTGATTCCAAAATGAGATAATGGCTGGCAACCGGTTTCCTTATCAGACAGATACTCTTTGCCATCATTATCTCAGCTTGTGAATAAATAAATAAATAATTAATTAAAAGCTGTCCCCTTTTAAGTGTCACAAACCAATTGCCCCGCACAAGTTTAACAGCCTTATAATAGGTAGGGCATCATTAATTGAAATGTAAAATATATGTTTTGTTTTTTTTTTTGCTACTAAACAGAAAATGATTTTGTCACGATTTTAAACATTTATTTATCTAAATATTAATAACTGCAGCGGCAAGAGCTTAATAAACATTAATATGTATCTGCATTTTATGGTAATGTGGCTGGTTGGCGTACAATTTACATATTTTAAATGTTCGTTTAATTATAAAAAAAAAAAAAAAATTCAAATATTTTCTTATTATTTTTAGTCACAAATATTGCAAGTGCATTTTTTCAACACATCATTAAATGTATTTTGTAATGCTAAAATAGAGACAATTAAAAATTGATTGTTGATTGTGATAAAACGATATGGCAACGTTACCCAACTAAAAGTTTTTATTAAATTATTGATTTATTGTTATTTTTTTGTTTTGAAATCTAAACATTTCTTAGAAGCAAATCATGTAATAATATGAATAAAAACGTTCCATTTTAAATAAATTCTTTTAAATCTATAGAAATCTTAGGTTAATAATCAAATGCAGTAATTAATGTTAATTACTAATTTATTTCATATAACTAAGATAAGTGTATTAAAAATTTAATTTGGTTTCATATAATTAAGAGAAGTGTATCCGAAATTTAAATCTCTATCCACATCTGTATAATAGGCCCATGAATCAAATAATAAAGATTGCTCAAAGAATGTTAACAAAATTTCCTCTCTCTTCGAATGACGTCACAGGTTATTTTTTCGCATAATCAACAAAAAAAATTTTCTTCAAATGTTTGATTCAAAATAAAACATTTAAATATTTATTTTCAAATTTCGTGAGTTATGTATGTTCGATTTTCGCATTTTTTTCTGTTATATTGATACACATGTCTGTTATATATGTTGGTAATATCAGCCATTTTGGATTGTCAGTTTGTTTTTGACAGATAAAAAGGTTAGTCGTGTTTTGGTGTGCTCTTCGATTTTTTACTATTCGAAAAAATGGCTCAAAGAAACTGCATTAAGTTTTGTGTAAAAAATTAAATGAAATGCACAAGGACATTTGAAATGTTGACTGTGGCGTTTGGCGAGTCTACTATGAGCAGCACACATGTTGAATTGTGGTATAACCGGTTTAAGGAAGGCCGAGAATATGTGAATGACGATACTTGTCCTAGTTGCCCGAGCACGTCAACAACCGATGAAAACATTGAAGCAGTGAAAAAAATGATTTTGGATAATCGTCACATCACTATCCGAGAGCTTGCTGATGATGCTGGCATATTGTTCGGCCCATACCAAGCAATTTTTACGGATGTTTGCTAAATTTTGAGCAAAAACAATGTTGCATGGACATCGCTTAGGAGCTATTGAACATCGTTAAAGACGATCCAGATTTCCTCAAAAAGGTCACAACTGGTGACGAATCATGGCTGTATGGCTATGACATTGAAACCAAAGCTTAATCATCCCAATGGAAACGTCCAGAAGAGCCAAGACCGAAAAAAGCACGTCAAGTTCGGTCAAATGTGAAGGTTTTGCTCACTGTTTTCTTCGACTGCAATGGCGTGGTGCATCATGAATTCTTGCCACAAGGTCGTACGGTCAATGAGCCGTTTGCGCGAAGCAATTCGTCAGAAACGCACAGAATTGTGGAAAAGCTATACATGGATTTTGCATCATGATAACGCTCACACATCGATGCTTGTGCGTGAGTTGTTGGCCAAAAACAAAACCGTTATCATGCCTCAACCACCGTATTCACCGGACTTGGCCCCCGCTGACTTTTTCTCTTCCCAAAACTGAAAACACCGATGAAAGGAAGGCGTTTTGCTACGATTGAGGAGATAAAAAAAAAATCGAAACAGGAGCTGTTGGCGATACTAAAAAGCGCATTTCAGAAGTGTTTCGAGAATTGTAAAAAACGCTGGCATAAGTGTATTATATCTAAGGGGGATTAATTTGAAGGGGACAAGATAGTTATTGATGACTAAATAAATACTTTTTGAAAAAAATTTAAAATAACGATTATTTTTTGATCAGACCTCGTATGTATATTTTTGTGTTATCAATTTAATATTTTTGTTTGTTTCCGTTTTGTTTTTTTGTTGTCTCATCCGCTAAGAATTGATTTAGTTTTCCTATTTGAAAAAAATATTCTCGATCGAAAAAAAACTGTTTTAGCTTTAATATCCGCATTAATAGTACTTGACTCATTTACATATGTATATGCTTTTCTAAATAGTCGTTGCAAATCAAGAGATTTTCACCATTCAAAGATTTGAATACAGCTTCCAGATTTCTAATTTGACACACAAATTCGTCAGTAGGCATACCTAACATAAGGTATCTTAAACGCAAAACGTTTCAGTTACCCATGTTTAATTTCATATCTTTAATAATATTTCCACAATTAAAAACAGCACAACTGATTTAAAACTTTTATTTGCATTAAAATTTATATAGAAGTGAAGCAAACATAAAAAAGTTTTTGGCTTGTGACGTCACAAGCATAAGTTTTGCTCTCAATTTTACTGTTACAGTTTTTATAAAATATAACGGACCTGAACAATGCGTAATCGTTATTATTTGATTCATGTAATACATAGATCCTATCTCTCATTTCGTTCTGAATGTTTTCGATTTAGATAGTGTATATACCCAGCCATTTTCTTTTAGCTACCAAATAAACCTAAGATATTAATGCCTCTAAAATTTATTTCATTTAGAAATGGTACGTTTTTCTTTTCCTAAAGAAGCAATATACGAAACTAGCGTTCAGACAAACTTTAGAGTAATAATATAATACAACAGGAATAATTTCACACAAAATTTCGCACAAAAAATCAATTTTCCAATTTATCCAATTTTCCGACTTTTGCGGAGAGATTTTACAATTTTCCGCATTTTGTATTTTCCGTAATTTTCCATGATTTACACCAAGAACTTTCTATTTTTCCATTATGGAATAATTTCACCCAAAATTTCGTACAAAAAACTCAATTTTCCAATTTATCCAATTTTCCGACTTTTGCGGAGAGATTTTACAATTTTCCGCATTTTGTATTTTCCGTAATTTTCCATGATTTACACCAAGAACTTTCTATTTTTCCATTATGGAATAATTTCACACCAAATTTCGTACAAAAAAATAAATTTTCCAATTTATACAATTTTCCGCCTTTTCCGGAGGGATTTTCCGTAAAAACCTTCTGCTCGAAAATACGAACAACTGACAAAAATCTTTACAGAAATCGGCCCAGCCGTTCTCATTTTATGAATTACTATACATTTTTTACAACATTTTTATATATATAGATTGCAATCGGATTTAAAAACTCTTTAAAATCTGAGTACTTGAAATGAACACCATTCGGAAATAATTTATGGAATCTTAATTCATTTTATTTACAACTATGATATGTCTGGGCTATAAGAAATTGTTAATCAGTAGCAGTAATTGTTCCCATAACATAATGAAAACAATTAACAATTAAGACTGATCTAGTTAATATTTTTCAACAGATTGCTTCAAAGCAATAGTTTCTTCCAGAACCACTTTAAATGACCAGTAGGTTGCTAACATCCCTGACAAACTAATCAAATTTTTTTAAGTTGTCTGATAATATACTTTAAGGAATTGTTCGGCCCTCATAGGCACCAGGGCCCGGCTATGTTCAACCACTCAACTAAGTCAAATTAACAGGCGGCAGGTTCGGTTTGTGCCGACCACTGAAAAGCTATTTTAGTTGTTTTACAAAATTTTCCATTACCCTTTCTCTTCATTATTTTTTTTTTTCAAAGAAATATTTAAAAATTAAACTGCTATTATCTTGAACACAACTGCTCAAGTTTTTTTTATTACAAACAAATTGTACAAATTAAATTACTTTTGAATGTGCGCAAAAAAAGAGCTTCTTTTCAAATTCATGTAAAAATCAATCTCTAACGAAAATTTTCTTTTTTCTACAAAACAAAAACAAAATCATAAAAAAAACTCGTAAACAAAATCAAACAAAAGGTGCCGCTGTTCAAAGTGCCACACGTTCGCCGGCATTCAACAAAGATAAATATTTTACTTTGTTGGTACTGGATGACCACAATACAGACTGGTCGAAATATTTCCGTGGCAAACGTTTGCATGGCGATTATGACATACGTGTCGAACAAGCTGAATTTAGGGTAAGTTGTAACATGTAATAACAAGTGGAAATTTGTGGCAGAAATAAAATTATTTACTTTTTATACAATATATATGTATGTATATGTAGGCATAAATACCTACATAATACTACAAATACCTAAATAATACTTATGAAATTACATACTAGTATATTGTAAAATATTCATTGATTTTGGTTGTTTCCCCTTAAGGATATCACTTTGCATGCTAGTGCAGAATCTGGTCCCGTGGTAACAATGGAAGTTTATAGAGGTGATTCAAGGGTAAGTTGAAGTAACTTGTTTGCCATAGAAATCAAGAAAATGTATGTAAGAAAGAATTCTTTAGCTGCACTTATATGTCTTTGTCAAACAATATAATAATGATCATTAGAGTTCAACTTTCAAACAATTGACATTTTGTTAAATAAGTAAATTGAAGAAACTCAAGAAATATTTAAAAAAGTACTAAAAATACTACGTTTTTAATCATTTTCTTTCACCTTAATCTTAATGAATTTTTGTCATTTTTTAGAATTTGTTAAAAAGTACTAAAAATTTTTTAAATTGTTCTCCAAATTAACTAAATCACGTGAATAAAAATTCGACATGAAATTTGTTCCCATTTACTTTTTTAACATTGAATTTTAATAGGAAAAATGCCAAAAGGTAACAAATTTCATGTGGAATTTTTATTCACGATAGGGGTGAATAATTTTCTTTCACCTTGTATATAAGAAATCTTAATGAATTGTATCTTTTTTATAAAAATTCTAGAATTTGTTAAAAAGTACTAAAAATACTACTTTTTTTAAAAGCCCAAACGACACTTATTTTTGCTTATTTATACCAAAAAAGTGTATAATTCTTAAATTATTTGTGGAAGTTATAGTTATAGTAGTGTAAAATAGTAGTAAATATACTACTTTTTTAAGTTCAGCAAAATCTTACTTAATCTGTTAATTTTATTTATTTAAATTAATAAAGTTAATTAAAAATGATTTTTAGTTTAAATTTTAAATTTTTAAAATAGTATTAAAAATACTACTTTTTTCACTTGTGCTAAAGTGATACTCAATAATTTAATTTTTCTTATTTCAACTAATAGACTTTATACACATGACTATGTTTTACAATTTTTTTCAAAATCTTGTATATAAGAAAAATTAATAAATTTTACTTTTTTATTAAAATTCTATAATTTTCTAAAAAGTACTAAAAATACTACGTTTTTTAAATTGTTCTCAAAATCAAATGAATAGTTTTCTTTCACCTTGTATAAAAAAGTGTATAATTCTTAAATTATTTGTGGAAGTTATAGTTTTGTAAAATAGTAGCAAATATACTACTTTTTAAAGTTGAGCAAAATCTGACTTAATCAGTTAATTTTACTTCATCAAATCAATAAAGTTTATTAAAAATGATTTTTAGTTTAAATTTAACATTTTTAAAATAGTACTAAAAATACTACTTTTTTTGAAATTGAGCTAAACTGATACCAAATCATTTAATTTTTCTTAGTTGAACTAATAGACTTTATATACTATACATATGTACATCACTACATTGTTCAATAAGTGTAGGGTTGTGAAAATTCCAGAAGGAAAAGTAATACCAGTTTATAATTAAAAATTATATTATTTCTTATTTAAAACTTACCATCATTAGCCATTACTATTTACACAACATTCACAGATTCCTCGCATGTTCCGGCCAGATTTTGTGCTCATACGTCAACCACCGCGTGATGGCTCCAATGATTATCGTTCAACAATTTTGGGCTTGAAATATGGTGGAGTGCCCAGCATTAACTCTCTACATTCCATCTATCAATTCCAGGTAAAACAAAAACTTGTTTTATTGAGTTTTTTTTTAATTTTAACAAAAAAACTGCGTATTACAGGATAAACCCTGGGTTTTCGCACACTTGCAACAACTGCAACGACGCATGGGCAAAGATGCTTTTCCTCTAATCGAACAATCCTTCTTTCCCTCAGCCAAATATTTGGTAAGTTTTTTTTTTTTTTAAATAATTTTGGTTGTGTTAAATTTTTATTCATATAGAGATGTAATTAAAAGCAAAAAAAAAAAAAAACTTAACAACTACATTAACAGTACATACATATACATATATAACTTAACTTACAATTAACATAACTACAAATTAAAAATTTAAACATAAAACACAAAAATAAAAGTATTTAAATATGACACATTTTCACTCAGGATTGAAGGTTCATGGATTTGACATGCACTCCTCATACAGAGGCGTTCTTCTCCAACGGCACTGTCTGATGGGTCCTTCGCTTGTCTGATATGTTGAGGGCATGCAGGCACTGAATTCAGTTTCACATTTGGCTAACGGATGCCATTTGCAACCAGTGGCTGTTTCGGCATGTACCGAGCAGCTATTGCCAAAACAGGCTTTAACCTGGTTTCAAAAAGCGAAATCATTACAGAATCGTTACATTTGTTGTATTTTTCTTTCTGTCTTACCTCACAACCGCAAGCCTTACGATATACTCCCGAGAAACCTTTCCTCTCAATAATGCTCATCTTCTGATATTCTTTGACATAATTGCACAAATTCAATTGGGGTCCTTTACCGGCAATTACATACAATTTACCCAATTGCAAATTGACACCGCACATGCTGTCCTCGAGCGGGGTAAGCAAACGACCATGTCTCAATGTTTTATGACCTTCAGGTGTCATCTTTTCGGGTGACATTAAATATGAAAAAGATAAAGAGATTATCGTTTTATTTAGTTGTGTACTATACGAGAACTAAGCTTGAGTGTCTTGTTTATTTCTCTATTATTAGTTTACCTTGTAGGATTTTTTTATTTCCACTTTATAGGCGGCAAGATGTTTAACCAAACGTGTAGATTTGCGCAGGACACGTACAACGACAACTGAAAATATACAAAAAAAAAGAGATAAAAACTTAAACTGACAATATTCTTTAAGAGGTTCATTCATTCAGTCGTTCATAAGAGTTTATTACGAATGTTTGGAAGTATTTTTCTCTTTTTTGTTTAATTGCAAGAAAAGTTTTGGATACGAAGGTCTATATAAATGGTTTGAGTTCGACAAATTTATGCCACAAGTCTGATTTAAATGCTTTTTACAGAGTAAAGGTGCGGTTACATTTGGCAAATATTTACTAAAAAAAAAAAGCGTAACCACTTGTTTTAGCATAAATTTGTTTGACGTTGTTTACTCTTACAAAAGTTTTGCAAGATCAAACAGCATCAAATAAATTAAAACTAAATATTTGTTGTGCTTTGGCCTCAATAAGAAAAGTTTTTTTTAAATAAATAAACCAGTTCAAATATATGTATGTTATTTAGTGGTTACGTCTTTTTCGGCACGGTCATATTTGCAAAATGTGACCGTACCTTAAGTTTTATTTTGCAAATTTGAGATTTAATATACTATTTATGTTTTAACTAGACTATTTCTAACCGTTATACTTTTTTAGTTTTAGAAATTCAATTACGTTTGTTTTTGCTTCAAATGAATTTCCTCAAGGTCTGATAACAGGCAGACATCGAGAACAGACATTCACCTAGGTTCTATATTCCACAACGCAGTGAAACTGAAATCGTTTTCAATTACACGGCGTTCTAGAAAACGGGTGAAATTATTATTCTACGATGATTGTATTTTAATTTTAAAATCATTTTCATTAAAATTAGAACATAAACCTAATGAAAATTTTACTTCCACTTTATTTTACAACTGTAGAACCCAGTTAATTGCGTTACATAAATTTATTTCGTCAAAATACTTCAAATAATTGGTTTAAAGTTTTTTTATTTGTGCCCGTCTTAAGACATCCTTAAGGACGCTTTTCCTGATGAAAAACTTTATGTTTTTTAATTAATTAATTTTAATTTTAATTCTTTATGTCCATTTTTGAAAGAATTTAGTTGATTTTCTAAAATAATATTTGTATCCATGAATTTGTTTTCAAGAAACAAACAAACGGACGGACATCGTAAATTAACTAAATTAACAAATAACCAAAATATATGTACAGTGGCTAACAGCTTATTTTATACAGTGCATTTTTTGATTTTTAAAGTTCCATAAAAAGAAAACAAACATGAAATTGGTGTCATTTTTAAGAAAAAATATTGTAGTCTAACAAGCAAAAATAATTTATTGCTAAAAAGTCTACATTTAAACATATTTAAACTGAAAAAACAAAAAAATGCACCTTTTTTCACGTCACTGTTTGTTTTATGCAGTCAAATTCTACTGTACCGCTAGCTCAATGCAGCGTTTTAAATTCTTCGTTTTCCTTTTTTTTACTTCTATCAAATATTTTCTATTGAATTGAGAGCCCGATTTTGTAACGTCAAGTGCAAATGAGTTCACCTCCAACAATAGAAGAACGAGAATTGGTTTTAAACCATTTTGGAATGTTTAACATTAAAGCTTCCAAAGTCCAAAAAATCATTGAGCACTTCATCCATGAAAATCGGATCCATAAGAAAGGAACCAAATAAAATTTTCAATGAGCAAGATGAGCTACACATTTTAAAAGAAATAAGGCCAAACCAACCAACTCACAACTGGCCTTTGAAGTTTAAGCTGACCTGTTCAAACAATGTTGCATTGAAACTGGCCGAGTTGCAGGCAAAAAACCGTTTATAACCCCAAGAAACAATTCTGCATTTTGGAATTCGGTTATTACCGTCGTTGAGTCGCAGTTTAACATATTCGGTTCAGATGACATGTCGTATGTTTGGCGCAAACCAAATACAGAACTCAACACAAAAAACCTAAAAACAACGGTGAAGCTTGATGGTGGCCGTGTCATAGTTTGGGCCTGTATGTCAGCTGCTGGTACTAAGAATTTAACATTTGTTGAAACAACCATGGACAAGTTTCAATAACTTCAGATTTTGAAGGACAACTTGTTGGAAAGCGCAGAGAACCATATTTTCGATGTTACCACGATAACGATACAAAACACAAATCGGGTATTGTGGCTGATATATAACTGCCCACATTTGATGACACCGCTACCACAGTCGCCAGAACAAAATGTTATCGAAAATGTATGGTCAATTTTAGAAAGGAAACACAAAATTTCTAACGAAAATAATTTAAAAAAGCGCTACTAAAGGAGTGGTCGAATATTTCACCAATTATTACCCAAAAACTGCTCGCATCTATGTCAAATTACTCTAAATCTGTTGTAGATAGATATTAAATGTGCCTGTTTAATTTCAAGCTTTTAGAATTTATATGTCTGCCTGTTCCAAATAAGCTGTGAAGTGAAAAAAAGAGATTTTTTTTTTTGTCTTTTAGTTTTAATATATAAAAATGTACATTTTTGCAATAAGTTATTTTTGTTTGTTAGACTAAAACATTTTTTCTTTCAAGTGACACCAATTTCATTTTTAAGTTTCTGTTAGTTTTCTCTTTATGGAAATTTGAAAAAAAAATGCACTGCATAAAATGTACTGTGAGCCACTGTATGTGAATAAACTTGGTGCATATACATATAATGGTGTTTAAAGGGTAACACTAAGTTTTCACTATGTCATTTTATGTTGTCAAATTGTCCAAATTGTTGGCAATTGTATGACAACGTTTTGTCATATGGCGTCATCTATGTTTGTTATCATGATTGCAATCATGATCATCATGATATGACAACCCGCTTTCATACAATTGCCAACAATTTGGACAATTTGACAACAAAAATGACATAGTGAAAACCAAGCATAAGAATCTCAATGGAATTATTTGAGAGAGATTAAAGCTGAGAGATTATGGGGATTTAGGATTTAGTTACTTTTAAATAAAATGGTATTTTTTGTTTTTCAATAATCTATTGAAACATTAATAAATTGAAAAGAATAAAAGGTAACTGAAAGTAAGCCGCTTTTATTCTTATTCAAATAGATTTAGTATGGGAACTAGCTAATTATATTGTATTTTATTTGAAGGAATTAAATTAAAGCTTGGTAAGAGGGTCACAATGGGGTTAAGGTTATATGGGAAGATTATGTAAATATCTTCTGGTATTATAAGGTGATCTTATAATAATAAATGAAAGCGTGTCTATTTATGCAACTTACATTTATTAATTTCAAATATAAATATGTATGTGCTGGGATGGGAGCAATTGAGGTCCGGCCTTATGGTTGGCTGGTTACTAATAAACTGTACTTTTATGGTATTTAAAATCGCTCGGGACCTCAAAGGCTCGTTATTTAGAGCTACAAATATGAATTAAGCTACAATTTCAATTTGTGGATTATAAATTCAATTACAATAATGTGAACAGTTTAAATTACAATAATATAAACAGGGTTAGGAAATTCAATTTAAATGATAAAAGAAGTTACATACATATAATCTAAACAGTATATGTCTGTTTGGGATTACAAATTAGTACATTACTTTTCGCTTATAGTCACGTCGCTTATAGTCCATTTAGCGATATACTCCAAAATACACGTTTTACAGCGCTATATAAGTCAAATCCATACAAAATATTAACGATATAATCCATGAGCGATATAATCACATTTGACTGTATATGCCACCTATGTATGTGTGGTTATTTAAAGCTTACTTACATGCAAATTATTTAGGGTATTGTCACATACATTTAGATAATATCTATTACATAGCAATTTAAGCTACAAAGCAACAAAATCTACTAAAAATCAAATGGTAAAATACAAGAGCAATTTTGACATTTTTGTTTTTTAACGATATTTAATCAATATATAAGTAGTGCCTTTTACCGCACAAAGTATTTATGTATTTGTTTATAATACATATGTATATGTATCTACATACTATACTATATGTACATCCCTGCAAAAATCTGTGGCGTACGTGGGCCATTGTAGCTACAATGTAATGACTACATCATGGTCCTATGTAATGCACTCATGGACCATTTCATTTACAAAGCAGAACTTCTTGTTACACGACAATTATTCGTGTTTTAACGACTGTAATCGTTGTTGTAAAACGTTTGAAGTAGTTACAGGGAGTAGTTTTGGGACTAGTCCCGTGTTATGCAAAGCTGGATTATATGGCCCAGTCCTAGAACATCATAATGTTAAATGGACTAGTTTTTTTATACAAATGGATTATGTTTGGAGTACTCCTGGGCCATACACGCGCTTTTTGCAGGGATATATAAATGAAATAAATCTGTTTTTTTTTATAATCACATAAGTTGTTTATATCCGATTTTGTTTATATGCCATATTGTGGCATATAAAAAATTAGTCTTATAATCACATTAGCGATATAGTCACAACATTGCGTGCAACTTAGCGATGTCACTATAAGCGAAAAGTACTGTATTATAGAAATTATAAATTTGTTGTCAGAAAATAACATTGTTTCTATTGGAATACCATTATAAAATAAATAAAAAGAATTATTGTCCAGTTATTCAATGAATATTGTAGAAGTGCGCTTAAATATTTAATTTCAATTTTTCGTATTTTTTACCATCTCTTAATCACCATATGAATAACATAAAACAGATTTCAATTGATTATAACTCACCATAATCTGCATTACAATAGCTGGTCTGTGGATGACTGGGCATGCAGGAGCATGCCATTGTTGGTGTAGAATAAAATGCCAACACGGCCAGACAGGCCAGTATCAAAAAGCTCAAATATTTTGTGGCGTACATAATGGAAGTGAAACTAAAACTGAAAAGAAATGAAAATGTATTTATTAAACAAATATTAAAGGGTTTCCTGCACAACAACAATAATTTGTCATTTAATTAAGCAAAACAAAAAGCAATACAATGTTAATTAAGCAAACAAAGACTACAATAATATTTAAGAATTTCACAAACCGACTTAATTTTAAAGTAACTTAATACATACAGGAAAATATCACGAAATTTTAAACCCAACCAACTACAATACGTTACAAGAAAATTGTGTTTGTTAATTAAACTGATTAAAACAATTCAAGTATTTCATTAGTTGTTTTCTGTACATATGTATGTAATCTACATATTTGTTTAAAAACAAAAACCACATTTAATAACCTTGATAAGATTATAAACGTAATTGGCACTAAATTACAACAAAACAAAAACAAACAAACATCCCAGCAAGCCATATGAGTCCGAAAAGAGTATTTTCTGACACCTTTTCCGGAGCGTTCATGCTCTTTATGAGCCCAAAAAACAATCATTATTGCTCCGAAAACCTTCAGAAAAGAGGGTCATTACATTCGAAAATGGTCTGTCCATCTAGAGCGCTCCGAAAATGCTCTTTAGTTACACTTTTTTCTGGCTCCTTTTTCGGAGCGCTCCTAGAATGGTATGCTGGGATTTTTGTTACAGTTCATTTATTTATACATATGCACATATGTATGTATGTAGTTTCTAAGTCATCTTCTCGCCACTTAACGAAAAACTGTTAAATTGCAAGTAATAAATAAAACAAAAGCAGTAGAAATTGCGACACTTTTTCAAATGAGAAAAACCAAATGACGGAAAATATTTAAAATATATTTGAGTATGTACATATGTACTCGTATGTATATTTAAGAGATTCTCGTGTGGCTTTAATATTTGTCGGCACAGTGTAGCTCATAACGCCCAAAAGAAAAACTGTCATGAGGCCCAAAAAAAAAAATAAGAAAAGATATGAAATATTCGTCAACAATTTTATTTTACTGTACTATGCAAAGCCATAGAGAAGAAAATCCTTCCAATGCAGGGAATCTCTACTATGCGAAGCCGGTGTTCTGTATACCATGGAGGAGAAAACCCTTCCATCTAATTTGTTTAAATATGTTAAATTTACGACTTTTTTCAAATTCATCCTTATTCAAAGCAAGGTCAAATTTAAAAAAATTGCCGTTCGGCTGTATTAATCGCCCGAACACGCCATTGTTAGCCATTTTGGTGATATAACTTAGCATTCGGGCATTTTGCCATTATTATTTTTGGGTTTTGGGCAATACAACATGATTTGGGCGTTATAACAATTTTGGTTTTGGGCGTTTTGACCTAACGCCGAAAAATTGTTAGTAAAAGGTAAATTGTCAGTTCAGACGACTGTAAGAAAACTAACAATTTCATTGGCACACAATTGTCACACAATAAATTTATCTGTCAACCGAAATTGTTTTTCCAAAATGTTATTAATGCACACTTGTTTTTTTATTTATGAACATATATGCAGGGTTGCATTTAGAAATAATTTCTACGACAATGCTGTCATTGGCAGAGGCATAAACTTTGCACATATGACAATGAAAAGTATTTGACAATTGTCTTAAAACAATGACAATGACAAAAAATTGTGTTTACACGATTGTTAGATGTCTGACAATATTTTTGTCTTGCAATGTTCTGAAAATGCTTTTTCTTACAACGTTGGAAGACAAAAATTTTAAGTTTACACGGTTGTTAGACATTTGCTGAACATTTTTCGGACAACGTTGTAATATCTGACGACCGTCTTTAAGACTATAGCCAAGTAAAAGAGGACATACTAGCTGAGATTTATATATGTAGATTATTTACATTGTATATAAGGTTACGGCAACAATAATATGTTCAGTTATAATATTGTCATATGATATCATCAATTGTAGTAATTAAGTATATGCTTGTGGCAATAACTTTTAAGATGAAGTATAATCTATAAACATGTTAAAATGATTGCTGTGATGCTGTATAACTTTATTTTTACTTTTGTTACAGTGACATTTTGTGCATGAATTTGTTTCTCAAAAATCACATGTGGGTTACTGTATTGCAAGACATATGCCTTATCGCTTATTTTGATTTTGCTCGAAATATTTAGATTCTAAAGGCACATTAGCGGCTCCTTAAAATTAATGTGAAACAATTAACTTTGTTGAACGCAGCTTTTCTATGTAAGTCTTTAATATTCCATCTGTGTATGCCAACAAAATGTCTAAGTATTATTAAAGTTAATGTAAACAATTTGTATCAACCTCCAGCTCCACTCTACGCACGTTACCTAAATCCCAACATTATGTTCCAAAACCAGCCACCAATTATGTTTTTGGCTTAATTGTTTAATATGAAAATAATGCGAGGCATTGTTTATAATTTCCTACAACAATTTAGGCAATTCATAGATCAAATTACAACAGTTAGAGCTCATAAAGTAATAAAAATAAACACAACACATAATACATATGCAGTGGCTCTCAACTTTTTTTTATGCAGTGCATTTCTTTTTTTTTTTGTTTTCAAAGCTCCATTACCTAACGTTTACACGTGCAAGTGCAAGTTCGAAAAACTCCATACATTCACACTTTTTTACTAACACAATTACACTTTCGGCACTTGCAGAGAACTTTTAACTCAACTGCCAAAGAATTTTACATGAAACAGAGTTGCCATATTAAAACTTCGTACAAATTAACTGGATTGCAGTATAATATTATTACAGTTTTTACTTATATTAAATACATTTAAAGCCAATTTGTCATTCTTTTCGTTAAATATTCATAAAATTACTGAAGCTTTAAAGCATAAATATCATTGAAACAATACGAATAAATGCTTCCCTTAAAATTAAAATTTTTTTATGCTAGTGACAACTCTGCATTAAAAAGTAAACAAAATAAGAAATGGAGCCAAAATTAACCAAGAAAATATTGTTAAAATAATTACATAATTTGTATCATGGTGCAACTATACAAGGTGAGTGCAGTAACCCAGCTGACTGACTTTGTTTACACTTTACTTATGTCAAAAGTAATACTTTTTCAAGTATTTTTGACAGTAGTACATTATTTTACATAAACAAAATGCCTGTTGTTTCAGTATTGTGTTGTATTTGTTGTCGATTTGCACTCACCTTGTATAGTTGCACCATGATATGTATCGATCCCACTTTTCTATTCTATTTATTTCTCTTTTTTCTTTTCCGCACTTTTATTTTCAAGTTGGCACAAAAATTTATATTGCCTTAGTAAAAGAGCACTTTTATTGTAATTGTTCTGCTGTCGCCAACATGTTTAGAATGAACTTTTACCTGATCTCATGAACTCATGTAACTTGCAAGACAGTTGGGCGTTTTCTCGAAATTTTCGATGATAATACGTACAGAGAGCTTGCATGCAAGTACTTGCATGTGTAAACGCAGGGTTAAGAGAAAACTTTAAGGAACTTAAAAAAGAAATTGGTGTCATTTAAAAGAATATTTGTGTTTTCTTATGCTGATTTCTAAAATTTGGCGACTGTGGTGGCGGTGTCATCAAATTGCTTAGTGTCAATTTACACTAAGCAATTGTTTAAGCTAAGCTGATTACCTTTTAGACATCGGAGTGTGGAGAAGATAAGACGAGTGCGGACTTGATTGTACTAACAATTCGTGTTACTCTCTTAATCGTATGACATATGTGTATGCAAATGTTTGCATACTCTCAAATAAAATTACAAACGATTTAAGCAATAAAAATGTTCTGTGTGAACACCAAAGAAATTTCAAGGAAAGAATTGTATCACTATTTTCAATAAAAATTGCTTCGTGTAAATTGGGACACGTTTGCACAATACCTTATTTATGCTTTGGATCGTTATTCTTTTAAAACTCTGTTTATCTGCGTTTTCCAACAAGTTGTTCTTCAAATTCTGAAGCTACTTAAACTTGTCCATGGTTGTTTTAACCAATGTTAAACTCTCAGTACCAGCAGCTGATATACAGACACAAACTGCCACCATCATACGTCACTGATGCCTTTAGGTTTTCTTTGTTAAGTTATGATGTAGTTTCCGCCAAACACACGATTGATCGATGACCAAATTCCAGAATGCAGATTCATTTCAAACATGTTCTTTGGCGAAATTTAGCTCGCACACTCTGTTTTTCGGGTTTTAAACGGTTTTTGCGTGCAATTCGGCCATTCAAATCGTAATGGCGCAAGACACGACAAACTTTTTCAACGCAACATTGTTTGGCCAGGTCAGCTTTAACTTCGGAAAATGTTTTAAACCGTTGTCCATTACTCGGACTCATTTGAATTGTTTTAAATTGATACTTGACGTTACAAAATAGGACTCACTATTCAACAGAAAATATTGATTGAAGTAAAAAAAAAAAAAAAAAAAAAACGAAAAACCAACAACGCTTCACTGAGCTATCGGTACATTAGAAATTGCCTGCTTAAAATAAGCAATGACGTGAAAAATCAAACATTTTTTTCAAGTTTTAATGTATCGGGTTTTCCAATAGCTACTTGACAACTCTGAATTTAAATTGTGAACGCACTATTTCACTGATCATCTAATTGTTGCTTTCTTTTTTTTCAGTAAACTTAACATTTTCGTTATGGTAAAGTACACGAAGGAACAACGTTTGGAAATTATAAAAATGTACTACCGAAATTCGGAGTCGGTGACCGCAACTTTAAGAGCGTTAACTCCAATTTTCGGTCGTAATTATCGCCCTAGTAGACAAGCAATAACAAGTTTAGTGCAAAAATTTGAGTCTACATATTCATTGTGTGATGCTGTCGTGCCAGTGAGACAACGGCCTGGTCGAAGTTCCGAAAATATCGCTGCCGTTCAGGCGTCCGTAGCAAACGATTCAAATCAGTCGATTCCGCGGCGTTCTCAAGAACTGGGCATCCCCAAGACCACTTTATGGCGAATTTTGCGTAAGGATCTGGGTTTACACCCATACAAGATTAAGCTGACTCAAGAATTGAAGCCGATGGACCATTTGAGTCGACGTACGTTCTCCGATTGGGCTCTGGAGAAGATGCACCAAGATGATGAATTTCATCGCAAAATCATCTTCAGTGACGAAGCTCATTTTTGGCTCAATGGGTTCGTCAATAAGCAAAATATGCGTTATTGGTCTGCTGAAAATCCACATGTGCTTCACGAATCACCACTTCATCCACAAAAAATTACTGTTTGGTGCGCTTTGCATGCCGGCGGCGTCATTGGGCCATATTTTTTCGTCGACAATAACGATCGTCACGTTACTGTGAATGGCGATCGTTATCGCGCAATGATTAGCGATTATTTTTGGCCCGAATTGGAACACATGGACTTGGATGACATGTGGTTTCAACAAGACGGTGCCACAAGCCACACAGCACACGTTACAATCGATTTACTGAAGAGTAAGTTTGACGAGCGTGTTATCTCAAGAAATGGACCAGTCAATTGGCCGCCTCGTTCTTGCGATTTAACGCCTCTAGATTTTTTTCTTTGGGGCTACGTCAAATCATTGGTCTATGCCAACAAGCCGACAACGTTGGAAGAACTTAGAGCCAACATTGAACGCGAAATAGCGGCCATTCCGGCCGAAATGTGTGACCGAGTCATCCAAAATTGGGTCCAACGAATCGACCACTGTCGACGTGGCCGCGGTGCCCATATGAACGAAGTCGAGTTCCATTCATAAATGTTTTGAATGTATTTCAAGTCGGTAATAAAGTTTTGGAAATATCTCAAACGGTTTGCGTTTTATTTAAAAAAAAAGTTGTCAAGTCCTTATTGGAAAACCCTATATTAGAATGGACATTTTTGCAATAAATGTTTTTTGTTTGTTAAACTATAAACGTTTCCTTTTAGTTTTTATGTTTCTATTAGTTTTATTTTTATGGAGCTTTGAAAACAAAAAAATGCACTGCATAAAATAAGCTGTAAGCCACTGTATATACAAGTAATACATGGAAATATATTTCTTATATTTCTTTCAAATTTAGTAAGGAAAAGAGAACGGATGAGTAATAAGCATATTTATTGATTGGCAAAATTGAATTAAAACCACACAGTGACTGGCCCTTTAAAGGCTGTAACAGGAGCAGAGCCACCGAATACATTTTAACATAAAAGTAACGCATGGCGTTTTAATGTGCGTATTTGTGTAATTAAATAGCCTGCTGTTAATAGCCTGCGCTCAAAAATTTAAACAAAAACTCAGTCAGACATTTTGTTTATTTAAATATAAAAAATTTGCCAAATTCACATAATTTTTAATATTGATATTCTTTGGTTTGTTTGTTTATATGGTTGGGGAATTGTACCCTTTTTTTATTGGTTGCGCTATTAAAAAAAGAAACAATTGCCAAAAATCAGCATACAACACGTTTAATGGTAAAAACTGTCATAAAACTTAAAGAAAAAAAATGTGGCTATATTTAAACTTTTATTATATTTTTCACAAATTCTCATTTTAAAGGAATTTACAATTTAAATGATTTCATACATACATACATACATGTGCATGATTAAGCTTGTTTGTTTAAAGTAAAACGAAATTGTTTAAATTGTTCAAATTATGTACGAGTATGTATGTATATAGTTTGCTGTCTTATCATTAAACAAAAAAAAAAATCTAGTTTCTTGTTAGTCTGACTGACTGGCTGACATTGCACATTTCAAATTCTTAAAAAATAATTGCAAATAAAATGACATCATATTGTATTGTACCTAAAAATACATACAAACATATATATTTAAATGTTAAAGTTTATTTGTTTGCCATTTAGTTTAATTTATTAGTAACATACATACATGTCTAGTTTTTGGTTTGCAAATATTGCAGAAGATAATTATTATTATTAATTTTATTATTTATTTACCGTATTAATCATATAAATTGCTTATTTGAAAGAAAATCCTACAACTTGTTTACTTGTCAGTGTCATAATTTAAATTTAATTTTATGATCTTTTGGGTTTGTTTTACATTTCAGTTTTCTGCGGAAAAACAACAAACTTTTTTTATGGTGGGTGGTTGAAATATTAAACAGCAACAGATTTATACTTTTTTGAAATTGTCAAGCTTTAGGGCTTTAGTTGTATGCAATAAAACGTACATATAATTAACTATGGTGACATATAGGGTGAACCAAAATTCATGTTGAAAATTCACAGAAATGTTAAACATTTAAGTTTTAAGAACAATTTATTATTTTTTATTCGAACTGTTAATTTTAAATTTTTGATATTTTATTTTTAGTCGGGCTCGAGTTCATTAATTTTAATTTTCAGTAAATTATTTTTACTGAAGGTAGGAATTGTTTTTACAACTTGAAAAAATTTTTATTATTAAAATTTTTAACGATAAAATATCAAAAATTCATTTAAGTTTTATTTATTTTAAAACAATTAAAACACTGGCTTATTGAAATTTTTTAAAGATAAACTTGTTTTTTTTTAATGAAAATAATATAATTAACCACTTTATGCAGTTGTGGTAGAAACTGGGCAAATTCCTTTTTAATCCCAAACAATTTCCACATTATTACCGCATATTCATCAATATTATAGTCCCTATAACCATTTTTATGGTTGCGGAAAATATAATATTGTTACGTTTTTACCTTTTAAAAACGTTGATTTATTTCCTTTATATAAACCGGATTCCCTTTAATTACAACATAAATGCGTCAAGTAGTTTAAAGGAACTATGAAGAGTCTTTATTCACAAAAACAATTTAAATAAACACTCTGTATTTTACTACTCTTTTACAGTTTAGCTTAACACACACTTAAATTACAGTTTGAGAACGCTTTGATGTTCACTCAACGATGACTCACAATAAACTCCACTTTGAGTGGCCCTGTTTGTTCTATTTACACACTGGAGTCATCTTCTAGTAATTTTCGGCGGCATCTAGACAAGACAATGGAACCGTTAAATTTAAATTAAGATATAATTTCGTAACAATATGTTGCGAGAGCGGTTCGGAAACATCTTAGCCTTATGCTTGGTTTTAAGCGAGCGTTTTACTAATGCTTGGTTTTCACTATGTCATTTTTGTTGTCAAATTGTCCAAATTGTTGGCAATTTGTTGGCAATTTGATCGTTAAAACCAAGCATTAGTAAAACGCTCGCTTGGTAAAAGTCACTGGGAGCTATATCAGGAGAGTAATGTGGGTGGTCAAGCAACACGTACTTTAATTCGTTGATTTTAGCCATTGTTAAAACACTCTTGGGCGCTGGTATATTGTCTTGATGAAAAATTATTTTTTTTCGTTGTAAGCCAAAATGTTGCAATAGTACTCTGAATTGTTTTTGCCTTCTTTGGGGCACTTCCTCCAGCTTCAGTCCATTGCTTGGATTGTTCTTTTGTCTCTGGAGTATAGTGGTGGATTCATGTCTCATCAACAGTTATGAAACGACGCTTAAAACAAATTTTATTTTTCTTAAAACGATCCAAACAAGCTTGAGAAATTTTCATTCTTATGCGTTTTTAACAAATGCGGCACCCATCTTGCAGAAAGCTTCTTCATCTGTAGTTCTTCATGCAAAATTAAATGGACTCGATCATTTGAGATGCCCATGATATTGGCAATTTCACGCACGCATTTAATACCATATCATGCACTTTGGCTACAATTTCTGTTGTTGTTGCTGTTTTTGGACGTCCACTACGTGGTTCATCCATCCTCAATGCTTGTACGACCACATTTAAATTCAGCAACCCATTTTTTTACTGTTGCATATAAAGGAGCACTTTCACCTGACACATTCACCATATCAATATGAATTTCTTGTCCCGATAAACCTTTTTTATTTAAATATTTAATGACGCCATGAATTTCTAATTTTTCCATTGTAAAAAAAATCGCGGATGCGTCTGTTTCTCTATTAAGGAGTTGCCAGATCGAAAAGAAATTTAACATGTGTTTATAGCAGAGATGGAAGTTTCCAAAACACTTAATTTCTTCTGTTTATAACGCGCTTTCTGTTTTAAGCTAAGAAGTTTCCGAACCGCCCTCGTATGTTACAGACTGTCACTGCACCTAGAGTAAATGATGGAAACACAGTCTTATTGAAATATATAAACAATGAACATGTTTTTTTTAATAGAAAATAATAAAATTAACCTTGTGGTTAAAATTAGGAAAATTATTTCATTCTTAAAAATGTTTATGGCTGCAAAAATGTGCCAGAATTTCTTTGTTATGAAGGGTTATTTTTTAGCAACTTTATTTTTGGCAGCTCAGCCGTTTACGTGCAACATGTCACTTTGGTCTCTAATTTAACTGTGAATCGACTTACAAAAGAACAACATTACAGCAATTATGTATTACAATTTTTTTTTTGCCCAAAATGGAAGAGCTGGATTTGGCTGATATGTGGTTTCAACAAGACAACAAAAATTGCTTAATTGAGAGGCGAGTACAGTGAACAGTTTATTTCACGTTTGGGGTCGGTCAATTGGCCTCCTAGATTGTGCGATTTAATGCCTTTAAACTACTTTTTGTGGGGCTAAGTTAAGGCTCATATCTATAATGGTTGACGCACTGAAAGCTAATATTAAAGAATTCATTTGTGAGATACCGGACGATATGTTGGAGAGCGTATGCCAAAATTGGACCCAGTTTGAGGCGTAGAGGCGGTCAACATTTACATGAAATCACGTTTAAACATTGAAATGTAAACTAGATCAATCGGTACAAAAAATTGAAATTGTTCATGGGCTGTGTGGCATTTGGCAGCGTCTAATTAAAAACACCTGCTGTGCACATCTACTATCATGTCACACTATCGAGCATTAGTAATAATCACTATTTGACTAGTTGGAAATGTTAGAAAAAATAAAATAAGCTTCATTATTGCTTACATTCCAAAATTCGTTGCGTTTTCGACAAGTTATTGAAACCAGATGTCTATATTATCGAATTTAATCAGATCGAACTCCGTTATCATGTCGCGAATAAGCTCATTTTTGTATAAGTATGGCCTAATGATGTCTTTGATACAGAATCTGCTTTGGACTATCACATGTGGTCCTCTGAACTGCAATTTTTTTAATTTCGTTGATTAACAAAGTCATCAATTTTACTCGATCTATGTCCGCCAAACTTTCAATATTTCTGAAATAATGTTCAACAACACAAACGCGTTATTGTCTGGTCTAATGATTCATGTTTAAACTGTTTTTCTTTGGTAGGCAGAGGGCTAATTTACATATTGAGTGCATTTTTAGACAACATTTACAATCAAATGCAGTTTATTTGCAAACATAATGTTTTGATTAATGCTTAATACATATGAATTGAGAACTATGTATTCAGCTGTGTACAATTTTATACACTAAAATGAAATTAAAAATCGGTTTTATAGAGCATTTTCCAAATATAGCAGCCAGAAGCTACTAAAGTCAGATTAGAGACAATGTTTTCCATAATGATATTTGGCACAGATTACCAGTTATTTTTACTGTAAAAGCAACAATTCTAGAGTGAGTAACAGTCAAAATTTAAGAATTCATCTCTATAGATTACTATGGAAAATATTTAAACTGAATTAATAGGGGTCATGTAATTTGTAAGCACATTAAATATACATACATACATACATATGACTCATATAAGAAATTGCAACAAATTGCAAAGAACAAAAATATTGATCCAGACATTTGAATGAAGCACATGTGCTTAATTTAAAATATAATTAATACCTTCCACACATTTAAAATTTCAACTGTTGCTACGCCATAAATTGCAGTTTTAAGCACATAGCAAATGAAGCTTTAATATTTATTAAAATGATTTATGATGCACACTGAATTAAATGAAAAACAAAAAAGGAAAATTGCATATATGTATGTATGTAAATAAAAGCTAGACAAGTAAATGCAAAAATAAAAAATACTTGCAAATATTATGACTGCTACGGACTGGCCATGAGAAAACACTTGAATAAATATGTATGCACATACATATATATGAATTAAAAACATTTAGACAGAAATAAAACAAATAAACATTACAAATCGTTCCAAATTAAACTAAAAGCACCATAATTTCTATAAAATATTATTAAAGTTGGCAACAAAATTATGTCAACAGTAAAAAAAAAACACACACACACACACACAATTTCGCTTAACACTTGCACATACATATTTATTATTTTAAAAATAACTGCCAAGAAGGCGTATGAGTAACACACAGATTTTTCAATTTGTGTTTCTTTCGCTTTACACAACAACAATAAAACATCAATGTAATATTATTATTTATTTTTTTTTTTGGGTTTATTTTGCCGGATTTCTTGTTTAAATATGTATTTATTATGATTTCGCTTGTACTAATAATTTTCCTTTATAATTTGTTTAAACATTATTATTTACTTTATCGTAGCTAGCTATGTATCATTTCTTTTATTTCCACCGAAAAATACGTCAACAAAAAAAATACAAACAAACCCCCCAAAATATTGTCACACCAAAATAATAAACAACAGCTACTGTGTGTGACACACACACGCCACGCACACTTTTTGTTGCTTTTTTATGTATTTGATTTGTGTTTAACTAAAAAGCAACAACAAAAAATGTTTACTAAAAATAGATAATTAATTATTGGCAGCTTATTTTGTAGCTTCATGCTACAGTGGCTGGCAAAATCAGTTGAATTATTAAGTTCTTATTTAAACAAAAGCTGCTTTCTAGCAAATTTCTCTATTTTCAATTGTAAAATTATAAAAAATTATACTATTATAAAATGTTTACAATTTGAAAAATAATTGCTATATTGTTTCCCACTGTATGTTTATACGTATAGTATTTACTTATGTATTAGAAACAACCAAAACAATAATATCTAACATTAGTAAGAAACATTAAGCAACAACGCAAAACATTTGTTTTAGTGGCAAATTTATGAGCCATTTCGAGGTTGTCTTCTGCTTTGCGTTTGGACAACAGCAAAAACAACAAATAATAAAAAACGATTAGACAGACACATGATGTAAAACAGAAAAGTGAACAAGACGCAACAACAACAAACACAACGTCAATAACCGCCCTTTGTATGCCCGAGTGAACATTTCAGTTTGACGACTAATCACTCAAAATCTGTAGGAAAAGAAGAAGCATCCAAACGATGAGTAACAACAACAAACAGCAACAAGAAATTCGGTGACCATTGACATATGTATACATATGTATGTACATACAGGCAGCATTAGAAAAACACAATCCCATACATATGTATTTCATAATACACACTGGCAGACAGACAGACATTGTTTAATAGAATTCTATCGTTTCCAATGGGATTGCAACAAGTGTATAGAAAATGTTTGTGTATGTTGGGAGGCCCACAGATGATGTTAAACTGCAGCATACAGTTATGAGCAAAATATTAGCAATACAATTTAATTCTTGGTTATTAAATTTTTGAACTAGGCCCTTGCGACAGAAGTGCATAATTTAAAAGCATGTTTATAATTTAAATTGATATTAAAAATGGTTGAATTGTGTCTTTGGAGAGCTTCACAGTAAACTTTGATATGAAGCAATCATACACAAAAGTGCTTAAAAAGTATTTCCTCGGTCCAGAATGCGACATGCGTAGGCCTTTGGAATAGAAAATAAAATATCTTAACAATTTCTGTTATTTTTTAGAATTTTTCATTACATTTTAGTAGCATTATTATTTAGTGCAAAATGTAAATTCCCGAATGAAATATTTGCAAAGTCTTTTAGAAACTTCAGTATTATTTAGCATGCGACATGCGACCTACTTTCCCTTTACATTTAGTTCAAGAATTTCAATGAAAGCTTTTTGCTTTTAAAATTTATTGATTTTAGTCTTTAACTACTAAGATCACATGTAATGCATTTAAGGCCTGTCACAAAGGTATAAGGCAAAACTTGTCTCTTTTTTAGCATAATTGTATAAGACAGAAGAATTTGCGCGATTTATGTATATAAAACAAAGTATTTATATGAAAATCATTCAAATTTATATTATATTGAAAAGAGTTTTCTTTAAGTTTTGACAATTACAACTAAAAAATAATATCAGTCACGACCACCAAGATCATACGTACAGATGTCGATACTTTAGTAAAAATTATCAATTACATTTTGGCAAACTGGAGGGACTATTTTGGCTGTAATCAATTATATTGGCCTTATCTTTAACATACCCACACAAAAGTCAATTCAGTTAAGTTAAATTGCGAAATTTGTTTTGCAATAAATTCAATTCTTAACATGTTGCATGTGTCCTCTTTATACCACATGTCAGTGATATCCATATCATCAGTAATAGTTGTAAAAAAGTGTTATGGCTAAATTCACAGTCTTTAGTTAGCTAATGGCAAAGGCTTAACTAATGATTCTTTATTCGCAATGCTTAGTTTGCCATAAGAATAACAAGTAATAGTTACACAATAGTTAGTATTTTAGTTTACCAATGGTTAACTAATGACCGAGAATTCGGCCATTAGTTGTTAACATCTCTGGGGTCACGCGTCCAACATGCAAATTCTTCTCGGAAATTGCTGTTACTTTTTCAGAATCCCAAGTGCTGCAATTTTTTCGCCAAAATTCTTAATAGCGGTCTCAGAAGGTCAATGATATACGCCTAACAAATCATTAATGATATGTCAATATTATTCCAATATGCGCTTGTTGTAAAGCACAGTTCTTGTTAAAAACTCTTTTACATACTTTTGATTTTTTAAAAGGACAAGAATTCCTTCCTTCGGCATACGTTTTACTCATTTCAGTTTTTTTTTTAAATATTTATTTATGATAGCGAACGGGATACACTTTGAAAATCAAACTAATATTTTTAGTGTGATTATTAATTTTAGATAAAGCTTCTAAATTGTGATTTAAATTAAAAATGTTTAGACACTTTATTAGAACGATCCTGGAGTACTGATAACAAACGATGATTTAGGTAACAGAACATTGGAACAAAATTATTTTATCTGACACACCAAAACTTATTTATAGCATTGAATGGTACATTAATTGTCGATTTAAGACTGTCCGTTGTCAATTTGACATCACCCGTTTTTGATTTCGAAACGCTTCTAAATTCATCATAATACAAATGGCGATCTATACTTTTTAAATTTATTGAATAAAACAGGTTTTTATAATATGTAATATTAAATGTAATAAGGAATAATGTTTTAATGTTTGTCATTTCCAGAAATTGTTGTCGCCTGCACTTTTTTTATGTTCTCATATGCATTTATCTTGTTAGTTGCATTTAAGGATGACAATTCCGAAAATCCCTGGATTAAATAAATTAAATAGATAAATCTTGGGATTTTCGGGATTTATTACTCCTATCATAAACTATTATTTGTTTACGGCAGAGATGGGCATAATGCACTATATTTTTAGTGCATTAACAATTTCACTACCAATATTTACTTAGTGGTAGTGCTATTAAAATTTCACTTCTTTTTTAAATACCACTAAAATGTAGTGGTAGTGCAATTATCTTTTTCACTACCACTAAATGGTTAGTGGTAGTGCAACATAAAATTGCACTACCACTAATTATTTGATGTTTAGTGCACTAAAAACATAGAGCAATATGCCCATCTCTGGTTTACAAAGTCATTAACAAAAATTTTAATTTTACAAAAAATACCCAAGAAATAAACTTGAAAGGAGTAAGATTTGAAGTGTCTACGGTTTCTGGAATGGGAAATTCCTATGAAAAAAAGCTTTAATTGATTTAAAGTCTGGACAGATGACAGATGAAGAATTTGTTCTACTTAAACAATTAAACAAATAGTTGTCACCTCTGCTGATGTTGCACTTTTATTTAGGCTCAAAGAGATATCAAAAAGTGATTAGATATTAGCGATGAACTGGTAAAATCTCTCCTTAAAAGAAATCAAGAAAGAAGAAAGATTTACTCAACACTTTTAAATTTTTTAAAGATCGAATGACTTTTAAATTAATATATAAATTAAAGGCGAAATTGCCAGTCCAATATTTCAATATAATGTTATTATGTTCTTTTTAAATTATTAATAGTTTATAAACTTTTAATAACAAAGGCTGAGTATAGATGGCGTAACTTAGACACATTTAGGGTAGCCAAGTTGATGTGGCCATCTTTTAGCGAGAAACGTACTATGCAACTGATAACCCGGAATAGAAAGGATATATCAAGGTTGCTGGCAGTATCAACGGGACACTGGACGTTAGGCAAGCACGCTAATCGCCTGGGACTCCATTTTAACGACCATTGTCGTAGTTGTAAGGATAGGGAAAAAGAGGAAACGATTTTCCACCTTCTCTGCGAATGCCGAGCCTTGAGTGTCAAGAGACATAAATTCATGGGAAACGACATTAAATCTGACGAGTGATGTGGTCTTATTAAAACGGGGTCCCTTCGACTCTACTCAAGTGTTCGCACGTAGTGAACTACCACGTAAACCAACCAACCAACCAACCAAACTTTTAATAAAAATGTATTTCTACGGTTCGGTACGGTAAAAATTATAGCTATGAGGCCAGAAAATGTTTGTTTTCAAACATATTTATATACACCTAATTCTGTTTTTACACGGTCTTTTTTTTACACGGTTTTATTTTAACACGGTTTAAAAATTAAGAAATTTTAAATTTTTTTACACAATTTTATTTCATTTAGCACGATTCAAAACTGTTGGGGTTAAATTTAATAAGAATATAAGTTACATTCGTTTTCTAGAACGCCGTAAAATTGTCTATGTGGAATTGAAAACGATTTCAGTTTTTCAGTTTCGTAGTGGAATACAGAACCTAGGCCCGATTTAGTTTTTACACGGGTTTTCGTGGAACCAATAACCGTGTAAAAACAGAATTAGGTGTATTGTGAAGTAAATTGATTTTATTATTATTTATAAACCAATTTGTTTTAATATGAAACAAATACCCCAAAATCCTGAAAATCCGGAAATCTTATAAAATCCCGGGATTTACATTTATATCCCGTTGGGCATCCCTAGTTACACTGCATTTATTTGATTCACTTGTATCAACTTTTTAGCACTGAAGTAATTAGAATTTTCTTGTTATAAATACATAAAAAAAACTCAATGATAAATACCATTTCATACATGCGTCGTCCGAAAGAAACTAACTTGTTATATGTTTAACAAAACTGAAAACTGTTAAAAATTTTTCTAACATTTCCTTTGTCAACTTTGAAATTTCAAAACGCACCAAAATGGAGAAAAAAATGCGCCTTTGAAAAAAAAAAACGCACCAACCCAGCAAGCCATATGAGTCCGAAAAGAGTATTTTCTGACACCTTTTCCGGAGCGTTCATGCTCTTTATGAGCCCAAAAAACAATTATTATTGCTCCGAAAACCTTCAGAAAAGAGGGTCATTACATTCGAAAATGGTCCGTCAGAAAGAGCTCTTAGATAATGTCAGAAAAGAGTCTTTTATGAGGGTTTTTGGGCTCTGAAAGAGCTCTTACATCATGTCAGCAGAGAGTCATTGCAATTTTAAATACAAAAAATTAAAAGTTCACATTATTTTTAAAATTGTTTTTACTTAAAAAAAAGGGAATTCATTTACAAATAAACTAAATTAGAAATGGAAAAAAATTAAATAAATTGTTTTTACAATAAAAAAAAAAATAAAATGGAATTCATTTAAATAAAATATATAAAAATGGAAAAAAATTAATTTGTTAAGCAAATTTTTCTTTCGCTCCGAAAATGGTTTTTTGTTGGACTCTTTTCTGACTTCTTTTTCGGAGTCCTCCCCTCCTAGAATGGTATGCTGGGAAGTTTAGATTTTTTTTATTTAAAATGTTTATCGAATCTTTATAATTTCATAAATTCTATATAAAAGTTTTAAAAAAGAGATCAACGATTAATAGTAAAAGTAATAATAAGTAAAAGTCTTTTTTAAAATAAACTAGCTAATAAAGATAATTTAACTCACAATATGCTATTCGGAAATGAAGTACTTAATTTGTAAAAAAAATGCTAATTTCAGTACATATTTGGTACTTTTTAAATTATTTGTGTTTTCTATTTTAAATACTTTTATTTGAATTTTTCAATAAAATTTGTTAGGGCTGGGAACATGGTTGTTCGTCTACAGTTCAGTAGAGCAAACCAATGTACATATTAGCTGCACAACTAGTTCTGGAACTACTGGATTTATCTATAGTTTGTATTTGAGACCAATGATTTTTGTTTGAATTTGTCATTACTTCCAGGAAAAAAGCAAGCACACTTTCCTACATAAAATTAATTAATCATTGATAATTGCCACACTTGAAACTTGTTTCAAGAAAAATGCATTATTTGGTTTAATTATATAAAATTATCTTAGAAGACCTATAACTGATTCCCCTGGAACTACTTAAAAATCCTAATATTAATACACAGAACAGGTTATATGTAGATGTGGTTAGGATATCACTAGTTCCAAGAATATCATTAATGAAGGTGTTATACCTGTTTCTAGATATGTATACATTAAAGACCAGCTTCATTCTAAATGAGTGTAATCACATACATATTTTTAATTCGGTAGCAATGGGAACCATCCAGACAGTTTCTTAAAATATTTAGCTTCCAAAAATTGTGTTCAAATGCAATAAATTAAGGCGAGGCTAACTGCAGAGCCTCTAGGCTAGGAATAACGTTGCTAAATATTCAGCCATGTCACAGAGTTTAATTCCGTTCGGAAGTGGAATTATTTCCGTATTTGACTTCTATAGAAAAAGTATAACGAAACATTTTTTTCGGAATGAAATCACTTTAAATTAAATTAATAATTAAATAACTTATAATTAAAAGTACTTTTATTCTGAAAAAATTTTTCGTTTTACTTTTTCTACAGATGCAAAATACGGAAATAAGCTCTGTGACATGGCTGATTGTGAGAAGCAGTATTGAAAGCGATAATAAATTCTACTATATCTTAATCAATAACGCCATTTGCTGAGCTATTCAAATTTTTAATTAAGAAAACACAAACATTTAAAGTTTTTTTTTTTTATTATGAAAGCATACCTTTAAATCTTTCCAACAAACACTCGACAGAACCACAAATAACACTTTCAGTTTCTACTTCATTTCAAAAAAAAAAACACGCACTAAATGCAACAACTTACCCCAAACAAACAAAATTGATAGTTTTCGATTGTTGTTTTATAATCGATATTCTCGTTTTTTATTTATTTACAATACAATACATATATTTTTGTTCTTTAGTTTATTTTTAAATCACTCTTAATTCAATTTAAATCCATACAACAAAATTCATTTATTTATACTGGCAGACCATAATATACCTCCCCCCTCACTAAAATGACAAGACACACAAGACACTGCACATTTAAATTCAAATCTATGAAAAATAGGCAATAGACAATTTCAATATTTAGAAGAAAATCGAAGAAATTTTCTTGATTTTCAAAATACACTCACTCACACGCAACACAGCAGTACGGCGAAGGAAAACTGTGCGTTAAACAAAAATTCAATAAAGAGCGAAATATTAAGAAAACAACTTCAAATGTTGTTGTGTTCGCGAAGACTTGACCGTTTTATAAGAAATTCACGACTGAATGAAATTATGAACTGTTTCATTGTTTATACTCAAAGTGGCAGTGTAAAATGAAAATAAATAATGAATATAACAAAAACAAATTGAAAAACAAAAAACAAAATTCTTACAAGCCGCCAAACCGATAAACAACAACAACAACAGCAGCAACTACAAATACAATTCAAAGACAATTTTATTTACTCATATACAACGTACTACATATGTATGTATGTATATGAAGGCAAACTGAGAAGTATTTATAAAGCAAATTAGGCAGAAAAGACAATCAGCACAACAACTTTGCTATGTTGGCCAACATCACCGCAACATACTGATTGAGGCCCTTTACACGATGCAATTAATTTTGTGCATGCAATTTTTTCCATTCTCTTTTAAAATTGCTACGTAAAATGTTGTGAATTTATACGATGAAATTTTACGTGCAACATTCATTCGCAACAAAGAAAACAAAATTTTAAAATATAAATATAATATACAAAAATATACACACATATGTATGTACAGTGGGTGGCCAAATTATTAGTTACACTATAGTTTTTCTTATTAATTAAGATTCAACCGCTTTTAATACGTATATAAATTTGTTTCTTGTACCAGATGTTTTCGTATTTTAATTCTGGTAATACTGTTAAATATTTTGTGCAGTGTCAACAATGATTGGCAACATTAGAGTGCAGTTGTAGATTATTCTGCTCTGAAGTGTGAAATATGCAATTTTGAGGTTATACTGTTATACAAACAAAATCTTATAGAGGCATTGATTAAAGTCTGGCATCACGATGAAGAACTAAAATAAAATGCATTCAGAGCATGCCAAAAAGGTTGCAAGCTGTAATTGATGCCAAAGGAGGTTCTACGAAATATTAAGATTTTGTTTCAAAAAATTTGTTTTCCTCAAATATATGTTTTTAAAACAAAAGAATTTATTTTTAATTGAAATAGAAACACTTAATTTACCTAAAAGAACAAATAAAATGATAAATTTTCACTATTTTAAAATGTTATACGGCTTCAAACTAAACAATTTTGCATGTGTAACTAATAATTTGGCCACCCACTGTATGTATATAAAATAATATACATAAATACAATATATAAAGTTTTAAAAAATAAAAAAATGGAAGATTTTAATACAGAAGAAGTAATTGAAAATGTTCTTGCGCATTAATTTTTATAACGCACACTTTAAAGTCAGAATAAGAATAAAACAAAATAAGTAAAACACAAACGATGGTAAAAGGAAATGTCAAGAAATTGCATGAAAAACGAAAGTCGTGCAACTTTTTCTACCTCTCTTGCTTCTCTACCCCGTTCGCCTACAAACATCAATTGCATGCAATTAAATTGCATCGTGTAGTGGGCCTCATTATCTATAATTCGCATAGTCACAATATTGGGTGATATTATTGATTCCGCGAAGCATGGAAAACTAAGCGGAAACAAATATCGAACGATATGTAAAATGTAATAATTCATTCATATGGAATGTTGCAATACTGTCTGTGTAGAGATGATACCCGCAAAAATGAAAAATACCGCAGCAACGGAATGAATTATTTCAAACTATGCTTCCGCACAAAAAATTTCTTTCCGCAAACGCGAAATGGAATGCATAATTCGACCCATTATAAAGATGTAATCACAATATCTAAATGATAATGAAACATAAGTTACCACAATACAGTTACATTCAGCAATTGTGTAGTTCATACCAAAAAGTCTCCGTACATTTGCCTTAATGTGTCAATTGTTTAAAAATGGATTAATCCAGTGACTAGTTAAAATAGTACATATCACATTGAGGCCCTAAATCTAATGTAATAAAATCGTGTAGTTGTAAATATCCCATTTGAAATCGGGAAAAAACTTAAATTTTCTAAAAATTTATGTATTTATATTTTCCTTAACTATTTATTTTTTTTTTTTAAGAGAAGTAACACTCAGGCAATTAAAATGCCTATATGTATAACTTGCGTTACTTTCTGTAAAGGAGATATTTGAAGGAGTAAAGGTGGTGAAAGAAGAAGAAAGCTTTATATCACAACTCTGCAATTGCGCATTATGTTTGTTTTTAGTGCAGAATTGCAGCGCCTCTGATGGTGAGTAGGCGCATTAATGTTAAATAATTTGTCATAAAGTGGCCAAAAGACGACAATTTTCATTCTTACTTCAAAGCAGCATTAAAGCGTTAGTCTCGCTGGAGTCTCTAAAGACGACAATTTCCACTCCTATGGCAAAACAAGATCAACGAATTCGATATGTCGTCACCCATATCTAAATTATTAATAGCGGATCATTAAATGCCAAATATTCCATCTAAATAACAATAACAATAAATTAGTCCAATGGAGGGTATTTATCAAAAATCTGAAATGATTATCTAACCATGAATCTAATTTTATAGATTTTACTTATTTTACACTTTAAAATCCAATGTGGCAAATACTTCTCCGAAAAAATTAGGAAATATATTACTTAAGGTACGGTCACACTTGGCAAATATTTGCCTAAAAAGAGGTAACCAAAAAAAAAATGTCTTTATTTTATTTTAATGCTGTCAACAAACATCAAACATCAATTTGTGGTAAAACAAGTGGTTACGCTCTTTTGAGTAAATATTTGCCTTGTGTGACCATATTATAGTTCAGTTACTACAAAATTTAAAAATCCTTATGTTAAATATGTATTCAATTCTGCATTTCGATTCTGAATGTAAGATATTTTTATGTCAATACTTTAATTTTCAACTCACAAATTTCGCATTCAAAACAAAAAACTGCCAGATTTTAAAGAGACTTCTAAAATCGCCCTCCTTTTGTGTACACCCGTAAAAGGGGAGACCAAAACTTAAACCTACATCTGCCATCTCGCGTCGTACGCAATTAAATGATTTTCTCATTTGCCATACAGAAATCACTTCAACGACTACGACTGATTGAGCTGAGTAGAGCAGTGAACAACATAAGACAAGTTCGATCGTTTTTCTATAGTTGTTGTTGTGTTTTGATCGGCGGCGACAAACTCACCGAAGATTATGTTCAACATGATCGTCATCAAAACGATTTGTTATTCAATGGAAATCGGCATAAACACAAACAAAATATGCCGATTTAAGTGAGTGAAACTAATGGTTGATTTGCTACTCCGATCAAATAAATAAAACACACACACACACATAAAAAACAAATAACAAATATGCATAAATGCTCTAATAGTTTATAGATGCAGTTTTCTGTTGCTGTTTTTTTATAATCATAATCAAATACACTTAGAAAAAATAAAGTAGATTACCTGGGGCCAAATTACCGCATTCGTGATCGAATGAGCTATCGAATCAAAAAATGATTTCGATATCGAAATTATGATAAAATGTACTAAATTTCTTGCTCGATATCGAATGCCATAATCTCAAATAAGAAAATTACGGTAATTTGGCCCCTGGTGTTTTGAAATATTGTCTACTTAGAACTTCAGAGTTAAGGTACGGTCACATTTGGCAAATATTTACTCAAAAAAGCACTTATTTTAGCACAAAATTGTTTGACGTTGTTTACTCTTGCAAGATCAAACAGTATCAACTAAAATAAAACTAAATATTTGTTGTCTTTTGTACTAAATAAACAAAGTTTTTTTTTAAATAAATAAACGAGTTCAAATATATTTTATTTGGTGTTTACATCTTTTTCGGCAAATATTTGCCAAATGTGACCGTACCTTTACATATTTAACAAAACATTTTGTTCTATGTTCTTTTTTTTTTTTTTAACATGAGAAGTAACACTCAGTCAATTAATATGCCTATACTATATATAATTGCCTTACTTTCTTTGGAAAACGAATAGAATGAAAAAGTAAAGGTGGTGAAAGTAGAAGAAAGCTTTATATCACAACTCTGCAATTGCTCATTATGTTTGTTTTTAGTGCAGAATTGCAACGCCTCTGGTGGTGAGTAGGCGCATTAATGTTAAAGCTTGATTTTATATCCTTTATTAAATTATTTTACTTCGATGGCATTTAAATGCTATGCCACCGAAGGAGGACGCTGTGATAAATATTAGTTATGATGCATAGAATAGAAAACTAATAATTACCAGAAACTGGTGTTGTTTGAGTGGCAGCGACGGGGAATCGAACCCGGGCTACAAATACCAACTACTCATACATAGTGAATTTCATTTCAAATAACGATGTATTTTAGAGCTTTTTTGGGTATTCCAGTTGTTCTCGAAAATAGACCTATGGGAGCTAAGCGCAATTATGGACTGACCTATACAAAATCCAATAAAAAAATATTAATGCACATATGTATAACTGATCGATATTGATATTAAAATAGGTTAATGTGGTTTTTTAAAAGAGGTTCACAGGTTATTTGTATCGAATTGCAACTTGTTAATGATGTTTATAAGAGATTTAGGTGATTTTCGAAAATGGACTTTAGGAGCTGTGATTAAATATGGACCGATCGGTATGCTGATTTATATATACATGTGGATTATTTGTGTTCAATTTCAACTTGAAAGTGATTTTTACAAGATATTCATGAGCATTTAAGTTATTTTCTGAAATGGACTTTATAGGGCTATAATAATATATGGGCCGATACAAACAATATATCGTTTTCTCATTTCCCTTAGCATGAAACTTAATTTAGCTGTTCTCCAATAGGTATTTATATACCATAAGGTCATATTCCGGAAAGACATTTGTATTTATAAGAGAAATCGTGGACCAATTCTAATCATTTGCAACAGTGCTTGCCCTTTTAAAATAAAAATAAAGCGTGAAAATTTTCATGCTATCGCATAATATCTGAAAAAAAAAATTAGCAAAAAAAAACGTCCGAAAGATATCGAGGTTGTCTGAAACTTTAGTCTACAACTCCAAACATGTCAGTGAAACAAAGAATGTTTGGGAAATTTCATTGTTCTATGTCTTTTTTATGAAGCTCTATAGTGACTTCAACAGACGGAAGGACATGGCTAGATCATTTTAGAATCTTAAAGGTACCCAGAATATATAGACTTTTTGGATGTAAGAGCAATATTTTGATGTGTTACAAAGACAAATTTAATTTTGGTTTTGGTTTAAAAAAATTATTCGTATTATTTAATTAATTTAATATTTAATTTTAATATTACGCTAAAGCAAATAAAAAATTTGGTTGTGGTGATCGTTATAAATATTATATTGTTCTAGATCGTATTATTTTTGTTTCATCATATTATAATCATATTTGAATCTAGCTCAATCATAATATGAACATTTTAAACATAGACGATATTATATGATGATTGCAGCCACATCATGTAATTATAAATTATGAACGGTTACATTGCTGTATAAAATATGTTTTAAATTATATATAATGTATATAACATTTTATATTGGCGGAAAACAAAGCATAGTTGCCACAACCATGTCGTAAACATGTCTTTTTTCTACGTGTATTAACAACAAAAACATACCTAAACAAGACACACGTATCAACAACCACATTCACTCTCATTTCGTGAGCAAAATAAAATTGTATGCAAACACTCAGCTCATTGACTGACTGACTAATGGACAAAGTGACGACTGTGGCTGTCAGTCTATCTTGACTGTGACTCCAATTCTGAGTTGCTCTGGATGTTTTTATTATATACTTTTATTTTGTGTTTGTAAATGATAATGATTATTATGCAGTTGCTCGTATGTTTGTTGTCGTATTTAGATAAATTTTGCCAATTTTGTGCATGTGTCGTCACATTAAGCGGATTTTCTGAGTTTTTGTTTTGCTTCATTTTTATGGCCAATAATTTTTGAGCATATTAACGTTTTGCTGTCATCGTCACTTTTGTTGTTATTTTCTTATTTTTGTCACTTACAAACATTACCGGCTGTAGTGAGGTGGAGAGGGTTTAGAACAGTGTCCTTTTGTGGTGTTGTTTCGAAAATTAGATCTAAAATATTAAGTTTAGCTTTTAAAAAAAAGTATCTGCAATGTGCGAAGAAAGCTAAGCATACAAAATGTAATACATGCATATATCAAAACGAATTTGAAATCATTGATGATCTAAAAAAAAAGGATTACTAGTTTAAAAACGTTTAAATAAGAATAATAAACTGATTTTGTATTCGAAACGGTTAAATGACAATGGTAGGGTGTAAGCTGTATTATTCCCGTGAGAGTATTTTAGGGTTAAACATTAGTTTTGTTCTGTTAAATGTTTACAGTACGTTTTTGTTCGATTATTACACGGTAATGTTAGTTAACGTTAGAAACGAATCTGGACATTTACAATAAATTAAGGCAAAATTTTATTAACAAAGTCTTCCAAAGGCTTCATGTTAAAACTTCAAAACTATTTCTTTAAAGTACCATTTCAACCAAGAAGAATGTTTTTACATAATTACATATGTATGTATGTATTTTATTTATCATATTTATTTCACTTGTCAACCACTGTCTTAGCGTCATAGTTTACTTATTGCTATTGCAAAATGCAAGCAAGTTTATAACAATCTTAATGACATCATCAAATATGAAAATAAAACAGTAACGTAACACATACTAGTCAGCCAGTCAGGCAGTCCGTCCATCTCTCGCAAATGGGAATTTAGATTATGAATGTGGGCACAGAGAAAAATGACAAATGCGTTTGTCGTATGATTTAAAGGAATGCGCGCGTATGAAATTTAAACCACAAATGGCTTAAAAGACGGTTTTTACTATCAATACAAAAATATAGAAAATGCTAAATTTGGACTCTTGGAACCTGGAAAATCATTTTAATATTTAAGAATAACGAGAATTATTTATGTTTTTAGTTGCAATATAATAAAATGTACAATTTTGCAATAACTTATTTTTGTTTGTTAAGGTACGTACGGTCACATTTCGCAAATATTTACTCAAAAAAGCATAGCCACTTGTTTTAGTTAGCACAAATTTGTTTGACATTGTTTACCCTTACAAGAGCTTTGCAAGAACAAACAGCATTAAATACATTAAAACTAAATATTTGTTGTGATTTTGCCTAAATAAGAAAAGGTTTTTTAAATAAATAAACCAGATCAAATATGTGTTATTTAGTGGTTACGTATTTTTCGGCAAATATTTGCCAAGTGTGACCGTACTTTTAGACTAAAAAATGTTTTCATTTAAATGACACCAATTTCCTGTTAGTTTTCTTTTTATGGAGTTTTCAAAACAAATAAACTTCACTGCATAAATAAGGTTGTGAGCCACTTTAGGGTTAATTTAACATTTGAAATATATAAAAATGTCTGTATATTCAAGCATAATCTAAGTGGAATTTCATTGCCAAGATCGTAGGAATATCTACACACATATGTATATACAACAAACTATTGCAGCTACATAGGTATATGATGAGTTAAAGAAAATTATAAAACCGAAAAGTTTCCTTTTTTGAAATGTTCTGTTTCATTCATTGAATAAATTTCTCTCACATCTGTGTGTAGTTAGTGCAAAACGTAAATAAACTGTTTTAATTTTACACACTGACGTTATTTAAAAAAAAAAAAAAAACAAGTAAGAAAATATAGTCGGTCAAGCCCGACCATATAATACCCCACACCCAGTATATAAATAAGACAATTTGTTAAGAAATGGGCGCTATATGGAAGATATTAATTATTATGGACCGATCATCCAAAAATTTAGTGTCATGATGTTTGTGAATATAAATATTAGGTATATTAAACTTTTTCTCGATATTAATACTTTTAAAAGATTTATGAAGCTTAAATAGAATTACGGAGAGGGTTTTATATGGCAGTTTCGACTAATTATGGACCGACTATTATAAAATTAGGTGTCATAATTTCTGTATATAAGAAACTTATTTGTGTCAAATTTTATTTGGCTACCAACATTTTTAAGAAATTTATGATCGTTAAAGTGAATTTCGAAAGTGGGCCTTATATGGAAGCTACAACTAATTATGGACTGATCATTATAAAATCGTACCGTATTATTTGTATATACATATATTAAATATATTTTCGTAATTATGGACCGATCTGCACAGAATTCGTAGATGTGATTTGGCTTCATTAACCACTCATTTGTTTAGATACTTGCATAATTTAAACATTTATGATCGTTAAACTCCTATTTCGAAAGGACATTTGTATGGGGGCCAGGTGAAATTATGGACCGATTTCCACCAGTTTCAATCCCATTCATCCTTGGGCCGAAAAAATATCACCTACCAAATTTTTTCGAAATATCTACAAAATTGCGACAGCCAACCAGACGGACAGACGGACTTCGTTAAATCGACTCAGGAAGTGATTCTGAGTCGATCGGTATACTTTAAGGTGGGTGTTGGACCAATATTTCTGAGCGTTACAAACATCAACGCAACGCACCACTATGGTGGTGTAGGGTATAAAAAATGAATCAATTTCATTACGAGGAAATTCTATTAAAATATTAAGAAGGAAAATAAATATTAACATGTGAATAAATAGAAATACTTAAGAAACTGAAAATGTGTTAAAATATATTTTCAGCACTTAACTAAATCAATAAAATATTTCGAGCAATTAATTGAACACAATTTAATAAATTATTAAGTGGCGGCAACGTATAAATACACCGACACATTCTGGGAACGCCATCTAATTAAAAATAAAATTTTTCTGTTATGGATGTGCACTGAATGGTGACAGAGACTATTTTTCATTGAGTCATTTAAACTACTTACATTGTGTTTAAGATTTTTAGGCAGAAACTGTAATTACTGCTTTGTGGTACTAAAAATAGTTCAAAATATTAAAAATGTACAAAATTATTCCTATAATAGAAGAAATAACTTCAAACACCATTTCCTTTAAGCATTCATACATATGTGTCTCTTTCCAGATGTTTTGTGAAAAGTGTCTTCTAGTAATTCACAATCATTGCCTCCAAAAAAAGCTAAAACATTTATGTGAACAATGCCATATTGCGCTCTTCTTTCTATAGGGTGGGTGATTCAAGTAGAGATACTTTTTGAAATAGCCCTCTTTTGACAGACCACGTGTGAGTCGTCTCATGCTGTCATGTTATTTTTGTTTAGTATTATTTGGCATTTAATAATGGGAATACTTCCGCCTGAACAACGTTTACAAATCGTTCAACTTATTACGAAAATTCACATTCTGTGAGGAATGTGTTTCGTGAATAATATTCGACCGAATAGACCACGTCCAGCACGCTGTGAAGAAAATATAGCGGCCGTAGCTGAGATTGTACACGAAGACCGTGGAGAATCGATTCGGCGCCGTTCGCAGCAACTCGTACTGACGTATGTAACGACTTGGCGCATTTTACGTCGAGATCTTAAATTGAAAGCTTAAAGACGGCGCCACTTCCCACACAACGCATTAATCAATGGATTTATTGAGAGAACACTTCGGTGAGCACATAATTTCTCGTTTTGGGCCGGTGTATTGGCCACCAAGATCGTGTAATATTACACCGTTACACTTTTTCCTGAGTAAAATGGTAAAAAAAAAAAGATCATACTTTGAAGGAGGTTGTCACACAAGGAGGTCCAGAACTCTTATTCTACAATACCGATTTTGCTGATTTTCAATACCTAATGGCTTAGGAGAATTATAAACGATTTTTTGTAAGCTTTGCAGATTTTTGTTACGTATTTAAGACGTCAGAGTGTTTTACACAGACGGACGGACATAGCTTAATCGATTCAGAATTCCATAAGGATCAAGAATATATATGTATACTTTGTTGGGTTCCAAATGAATATTTCTCAATGTTACCTCAATCGCCACTTGTATGCTGGAGAAAAAAAAAAATGTTTCTAAGTAACCCCCCTAGAATAAACAAAACACTTTTGCAAAATAATCGCTCCCTTGTGTAGTTTTGTTAACTTTGTTGGTAATAGAAAATAATGGAAATAATTATTTTATTGGCAAACACTTCGTTCCATGCCCGTGTCCGTGCCCATGGATGCCAATATCCATCCATCGTATGACATACAGTGGTGAATAATTAACAATACAATTTCTTGCAACCAGCCAGCCCATTCAATGATGATGTACTTACTTACATATTATGACTCGATTACTGTTGCCGTTGTTGGCTTTTCTTGTTTATATTTTGTGGCACTTGCTAGGATTTTTTCTATTTTGGCTTTTAGCCAAAATATTAATAACCATAAAATAATACTAATAACAACAACAAACAGCAAACAACAAACAACATGAAATAAGTTCGTACTCGTACACTTGAGTGTTTTTAAACAAAAATTGAACTAATTGCTCCGTTTTATCGGCAACAACGTTTATTATTATTAATATTTTTTTTTTTTTTTAGTTACTTATTTATTTTACAATTTGTTGTCTCTTTTATCTATTTTCCAGCTTAATTGGACAAAGTTCCCGTGTGTTTTGAAGGCAGGCCATTGTCATGGCGGTATGGCTACGGCACGTTTTGAAAATCAAATGGGTCTGCAAGATGCAGCCGGCCTTGTAACTGGCACCGGTTTTGAAGGCCATTGCTATTGCACTATTGAACCATACATTGATGCAAAGTTCGATGTGCACATCCAAAAGATTGGCAACAATTACAAGGCATTCATGTAAGTATATATAGGTATATACATACATATGTATATATAATGAGTAACCAGATAATACAAACATCTCTCAAACACATTCAATATACATACATACTCGTATGTACATACATATGTACATCTCTCATTCATTAATTTTTAAGATGAATAGAAAGAACAATTTGTTATTATTTGTTTTGTATTTTACGTTTTTGACATTTGGCTAAGATAAATACTTAATCTAATGGACAGCAGTCAATGGGACAATGGCAGCACACTTAATTTCCAACTGGCAAATATCCTAAAAAACTTAAAATAAAGCACATGTCAGAGTGTTTCATGCCTTCAAACAAAAACCCCTGATAACTCCCCTGACCTTCCCAGACAATTTTCTATTATTGATTTTCTTTATTAATTCATTCCCGACTAAATTAAATAAATTGTCCAACTAATAATCGGGCCAGAGTTTAATTTATCTAAATATCAGTCAAAAACAAAGACAAAATGTACTTAAGGTATTTATTTTTTTATTTATACATAAACCTGCTTAAATTTTACAACAATTCAATAAAAACAAAAATTTTTTAATACAATTTTTTTATTTTTTAAAAACAAAAACAAGTAAAATGTTTGCTCTCAACGAATAATCGGACAAAGAAGAGTAGACATGCAAAAAATGACGTTATTTTTCAAAAACTAAAACCAAAACTGGTTTTTTTTTTATTAATTTCTAAATTGTTTGCAGTGGGGAAAATCTTAACTTTTTAAGCAAAAATGTCTCAAGTGGTAAACAAACTACGATCGAAATAAGTACCAATTTACACGAAGCAATTCTTTAAGCTAAGCTAATTACCTTTTAGACATCGGGGTGAGGGGAAGATAAGACGAGTACACACTTGATTGTACACCAATATCTCACTTTGCGTCGGGGTTACGTTGCAAAGTGAATTAAAATTTTCTATAACAAACAATGTAAATTTTGAAAATTGCTCCATTGTTTGCTGAACAGCTTTTTTTTTACAGTAAAATAATAAGCTTTTTGCTTGCTTTTGTCTAAAATACCATTTTACTTAATGGTATTCTCTGCGCAACTTGAGTTTCAATTCAAATAGAAAGCAAGGACTCCATTTCGATCGTCAAAGCACTTATTGTACGGGTCATCGTTTTAGCATCTAATGATAATGCAGATTTTGTAAAAATTTCAAAAAAAATAAAGACCCAAAACAGCGCAACCTTGACAATCTAACGACGAACAGTGGAAATTAGTACTAATTAAGCAGTGACGCAACTTCGAAAAAACGCAAAACGAAACGACGCAAAGCGAGGTATTGGTGTACTAGCAATTCGTGTTACTCTCTTAATCGTATTACATATGCGTATACTAAATACTCAAATACTTTCATATCTAATTACGAATGATTTTAGCAATTATATTGTGCTGTGTGAATACCGAAGAAATTTCAAAGAAAAAATTATATCAATATTTTCAATAAAAATTGCTGCGTGTAAAGCTCAAACTATGGGAGAATTGCCGAATTGTCCATGACATTATAAAAAGGTTCCATAATAAATTTAGACCGGCCAATATAAGCAGAGAAGGTCAAGGTGAAATATTAAATGAAAGAGAAAAACATTCGAATGTCAAAACCGCAAAAGATTTTAAAATATTATTAAAATCTCGCACTAGAACCATGTTTGTCTAAATACTGATCGCAATATATTACATAAGTACGATTATTATGGAAGAACTGCCAGAAAAAAAGCCATTTATGAGCCCTAAAAATTAAAACTGTAAAGTAAAGTTCGCCAAAGATAATTTATTTAAAACAAATAATTTATGGAAGCAGGTAATTTGGCGGTAAATCATCTAAAAAAATGTTTCCATTGAAAGTTTACATTATTTTAAAGTTTTGTTCACTGACGAATTTAACCATCAAAATACAAAAGCCACAGTTAAGCACGGAAACGGCTCTGTCATGGTTTAAGTCTGCATGTCGAGTGCTAGAGTAGGCAATTTGCATTTAATAGATGGTAATGGACAAAATTGTCTACCTCAAAATTTCGAAGCAAACTGTAAAAGAAAGTGCGGAGAAACTGGAAATCCAGAACAACTTTCCTTGTCATCAAGATAACTATCCTAAGCACACTTAAGATGTTGCAAAGCTTTGGTTGATTCATAACTGCCTCAAACTGATCGAAACCCCTGCACAGAGCCCAGACCAGAGATTTAAGCAACTTTCGCAGGAATTAGCCAGAAGAGTGTATCAGAATAAATTAAACACATAAGGTCGGCTGAAGGAGGCTTTGTTAGAATCTTGCAACTCCATAGAACCGGAAGTTTGTGATAACTGGTGAAATCAATTCCCAAACGTTAGACTAGATTTAGATTATATTCTAATTCGTTTTTTCCGATTATTCGTTGAGCGCAAGAAATTGAGTTATTTTAATTTTTTCTCTTACAGTGTATAAATTATTAAAATCTAAAAAACAATACCTTAATACCTAAACATTTTCTCTTTGCTTGGAACATGTTTAGATCAGATAAACTCTTGTCCAATTAAGCATTGGAGTTGGAGTCACTGTTTTCGGCTGGAAATGAAGGATATTCCTTCTAATCAAGATCTTACTAAGAAAAATATTTTCTACCAGGACTCACTTTCCTTTTTTAAATGTTTGAACAAATGTTATTTCAATATTTCATCAATCTTTCTCACACTTGTTTAACTAATATTTTCTTATTGTTTAGGCGCAAATCCATCACTGGCAATTGGAAAACTAATCAGGGTTCAGCTATGCTGGAACAAATCACCCTAACAGAAAAATATAAATCTTGGGTGGATGAGGTAAGTAAAACAATCAGGTGCTTGTGTATGATTTTGACTGCTAAATAAATTGATTAGAAAAACTTTCAATTGATATGGCTATTACTTACTGAGTTCTGGAGCGAAGATCGCATTACCATGGACAAATAAGTCACCCAAATGATTTTATCTTCTAAAAGGCAGATATTTTAATATACCTACATATGCAAATGTTTAAAATCTAACACCATTTCGTCGATAAAGTTTCTAATTAAGTATTTTTAATATTCTCATTCAGATCTCTGAACTCTTTGGAGGAATGGAGGTATGTGGAGTTTCCGTAGTCGTGGGTAAAGATGGTCGCGAGTATATAATCAAAGCCTCGGACAGTACTTTCGCTTTAATGGGAGACTCTCAAGAAGATGATCGTAGACAAATTGCTGATCTGGTTTCCTCTCGTATGCAGGTAACTCAATACAAACTAAATATGTAATTAACAATTTAATTAGAATAATTTTAAATTCATTTCAGAATGTCTGTCGCCCAGGCGTGAATCAGCAAACGGCTGGTGGTAACTATGGTAAATTACCATCACGTTCCTCAGTATCATCACGTGGTCAAAGTCCTACCGATGAAATGGGTCCTCCACCTGTAGCACCCACTGGACCCCGGCCAGCTCCCATGGGTGGTCCCCCACCAATACCCGAGCGCACTTCACCAGCTGTCGGCTCGATTGGACGACTCAGCAGTCGCAGCAGTATTTCCGAAGTTCCCGAAGAAAATGGCGCTTCTACCACCAGTGCTCCAGCTGGTGGTCTAACAAGGCGTGATTCCCAAACATCACAGGCTTCGAACATTTCGTCTGCTTCCAGGACCGCCCAACGTCCTCCGCAAACGCAGAGCTCAGTAGTTGAGGATGCGGAGGACACCATGAAGAACCTTAGAAAGACCTTCGCGGGCATATTTGGTGACATGTAGGAATTAGCCAACAAAAAACGCGGAAGAGCAGCGAGTGAATCGGGTCATAGCATGACTGGTGAGAGCGGTAGCGGTGGCAGTGCACCTACCACAGGCGTAGGTGGCATAAGCGTCAGTGGTCTCACCAGTGCCGGTAGCTCGTTCTTGGGCAAGCAATTCTCTTTTACATCTGGCAAATCGAGCACTTCTGCTTCGTCAGGCTTGGGTGATTCTGTGATCTCCACACAACCCTCACCGAAACCCGCCGAGAAGCCGATCGATGCTCGTTCGGACACCTCGTCCACTTCCACACTCACCGCCGGCAGTGTGAGTTCCAGCAGCAAGCCCTCTTCCAGCGTTTTAGACACATACGAACAAGAGTCTAAATACAAACCAGTTACCAATTTTGATCCACAAGAGCGTGTGAATCCCTTCGATAAGGGAGCCATGAAAACCAGCACGACCACCACAACCATCGGAGGTGTCTCCACGACATCTTCATCCTCGATTTCTTCGTCGTCTATTTCGTCGCGCATAAATGCTCGTACGGACAGCACTTTCAAGTCGCCGCCACCACCATCAAGACCACCGCCACCACCTCCACAAAATGCATCGATTGCTACTAATTCCAGTACCACCTATCAGAGTTCGACTGCTTCTACTAAGGACAAGACCAGCTACATCTATGGTAGTTCCACTTCCATCGAAACAATAACACGCATGGACACAACAACAGCTACCGGCAATACGGTAAGCAATGCAACAGCCTCCACCAGTCTGGGATACAGCAGCCAGAGTGGTACAAACTCCAAGTCGAAAAATGACCCTGCAAACACCGGCAGTGACTGGAGAACTGCTATTACAGCTCCATTAAGCTCTGGCAATCGATCCGCTAGTGTATACAGTGCACCAGCTGCGGTCACTCTACCAGCCACTGCTAGTGAAGATGCTCAATCAACAGCAGCCGCCTCGAATGGTTACAATGCCGCAACGGAATTGCCGTCGTACACACGACCCTCGTACTCTAGATCCGAAAGCAATGGTAATTATCTAGCCGTGGGTGTATTGCTGGTCAGCCTTACACTACGAAAATCCTAAATGTTCATCCATAACTTCAAATATATAGGTCCACATCTTCATTTCAACCCTCAACCGTATCAAGCGTATCAGCCACCACCACCATCATCAACATCATCATCACCATTATACAACTTCATTCGCATTGATCCATAAACGAAAAACATCCTTTCTGTTACTTTTTTCATTTCTAAACAAATAAACCAAAAAATCAATAGCTCGAATTCCTCCAACAACTTCGAGAAAACTATAACGCGAGCGAACTATTATTCCCTTTAAAAACTCTTCAAACCGTTTTATTCCACCGCATGAACCCTGAAAATGTTTTCGAACCAAAAATTAATGTGTTTCTTTGTATAATCGCATGAACGAATGAAAGAAAATTCCCAAATCGCGTTACTAATAAATCAATTAATTAATGGTGTCAATTAACCGACCAACCAACCAATCAGCCTGCCTGCCTGCCTGCCATTCATCATTCTCTGTTACTATTCCCCATTTGAATTCCATTCTATGTTTTCGATCAATTGTCAATGAGTGCGTCGTTATTTTGAAATTTCGTCTGTTTTTTTTTTTCAATTATTTCTGTAAAGAGTTAAATACTCTCCTCTTTATATATGTATATGTAAATAGAACAAGTGTAGAAGGTCAAGTGTCATTTATTGAGTATTTGAAGAGAATCTTAAAAATATAGACATAGACAGACCATACATACAAGTGGTTAAACGATGATCCACTGTTTAGTTGAATTTTTTTGTAAGTTCATTGAATTTTTTGTAACAATTGCTCAATAATTCTTTTTTTTTTCTTAAAGCAATCAAAACAGCATTTAATATAAATTATTGCATCCAAAATAATAAACAAAAACAAACAGTATGTACGAGTATTTATAATATAATACGAGTAAATACAACAGTAAAATAGATAGTACATACATACTTATAAAATACATACATACATATGTACATTACAATTGCAAACATTGCACGTTGGGATGAGAACTCACACATAATCACCGCTTTTAATGTACTAACTATACATACATACATACATATATATATATATATATATAGAATTACTTATATTTAAACAAAAACTATAAGGCAAACATTTTGAACTTATTAGCTTAAGATCTTATAAATTAACAAGGATCGGTTGGTTGTATGTTTAGTAGTTAGTTTTCGGTTTTCAATCTTAAAATTCAGAACGTTGTGGCATGTGATATCATCTATCAAATATAGTCATGAAAATGCTTATATTCAAAATCAGCAAAGTCGGTTTATATACATTATGTCTGAGATATAAGCAAAAATCTGCGACCAACTCGAATTTCTACCCAAATTTATATATTTAATAAAAATTATCCTATGGAAGCTCGTTAAGTCTGTTCGATTTGTTTGTGCTAAAATAAATTATCCAAATCAGTTTATAAGCAATAGTCGGTTCTAGTGAAATTTTTTATATCCCTTTCATGGCATTTACTCCAATAAAGTCTATAATTGTGAGTAGAAACCGTGAGCATGGAAATAAAATTTATACTGTTGTCCCGTTGTCGGAAAAGGGCAAAAATAGGGTTTCACCATATATTCAGGAAAAATTAAGCCAAATGCCGAAATCTTGCTACAGTAAAAAAATTCATATGTTTGTAATTGTTCAAAGTTTTAAATGACTTTAAGTGCTTCATTTAACGCCGAAAGTGCTAAAATGACAAAACCTATAAAAAGAGTTTCATAGAAAAGATTTAGCTAAACTGTAATGACAGAAAAGAAACTGGCAAAGAACTAATTATGTGATTGTATCCTTGGGTATAGAGCAAAATGTTACAAGTTATCTAAAAGTTGTTTTAATAACAAGATGTATAGTTTCATAAAACTTGGAATTGACAGGTTTGCTTACTTACAGTGGTGGCCATATAATTAGAACATTCATCAGAACAGTAATTTGTTCAATTTATTTTCTATTTAAAAAAAGATATTTTTTATTACTTAATTCTAAGGCTGGCTGATTTTGTTTGCGCCTCTCAAAACGGGATTATAAATCTATAAAAATAAAATAACACCGTTACTGGGCTTGGACAAATAATTAAAACATTTACCACTGTTTCATTATTCCTAAAAATTTTCCAATTTCCTTCAAATATTTATAAATTTACTATTAATATTTTGTTGTTTTGTTATCCCACAATTCATCTAACTTTTTGCTGTTTTTCACTTTCAAACTTTTCTCAACGTCGTTTCACAAATTCACAATTGGATTGTGCTGGTCATTTTAAAACATTTATGTTTTGTTCCTCTGAACAATGCTTAACAAGTCGTGAAGTGCATTTGGAATCATTATCGTGCATAAAAATCCATAGTAGCGGTAAATTTTCTTTAGCGTGTGGTATTTTCTAATATATTTTTATATAAATGTTGATCCCTATTTGAAGAAATTTTGGCTATTGGCCCAATCCCGTGCCAAGAAAACGCACCCCAAATCATTACATTACCGCCGCCATGTTTTATTGTTTTTTTTATGCTGCTGATCGGACGCCATACATACCGTTCTCCATCAGATTTCTTGATTCATCACTGCACAGTACGTTTTTCCAAAAAATTATCGGGTTTTTTTCAAATTTTCTTTCGCAAACTCTAGCCCTGAGTTAATATTATTTTTTGAAACAAAAGGTTTGCGTTGTGCGATGCAGCCACGAAAAGAAACATTCAGTGTTCTAGAATCTAGATGAACTTCAAACTGTATTTGCCTGGAAATTTTAAATGAATCAGTTTGAGAGCCTCTGTTTTTATAATTTGTTCATTTATTTTATTGGTTTTTCGCTGTTTGGAAGCTCTTGCAATATTTATAGTTATCCCATTTGTATTTAAATGATTGATTCCGTCACAAAGCAAATTAGAAATTTTTAATAGGGTTTTACCAAAGGGTTTTAAGTTATTAATAAGTTTTCTTTCTTTTTCGAAACAAATTGATGCTTTACAATGTAAAACTTTATAATTTTGCATTAAAACACTTTTTTAATACTTACCGATAATATTTTTGGGGAACAATTTAAAAATATGTTATTATAAAACTAATATTAAAACAAAATTGAAAATGATTTAATTACGTGTCCACCACAAAAAACGTAGTACCGCAAAATAACGCATTCTTTTACAAAATAAATTGATGATAGAGAGAAATAACTTAGGAATTAGGAGCGTTCAAATTGCATAAGAAACAGTACAAATTTTGAATTGAATGAGATTAGAATTATGTTTTAATAATATCGCCACCACTGTATATCCTAATTGAATAATGTTTCTCACATAGACGATTATAAATAACACGTAAATAACATAAATGCTTTAAATTAATATACGCCCATTTTTGAAAGAGGATTCAATAACTTAATCTTCATGAAATCTATTTGCCTTCTAAGCCCCGTTCGTGTTCATATTCCATACATACTCGTATAATTCAGTTTTATTTAATTGCTCTTGTTTTTTTCATCACCGCTCATTCACAATAGCTTTCATCTCAACTCAATATAATTTTATAATTTTCCTGTTCAATTTTATGCTTTTGTATTTAAAACTGCACTTATGTTATAAAATTAAATTAAAAAATATTTTTACTACTACTGCACAAATTGGCTTAGAAATTACGGCACCATCACGTAACTATATTGTGAATACAAAATAAATTCCATTGGCACAAACGACTTTTAGCTATGTCAATGATGAAAGGTTTCAATAGTTCTTTAAAGTTAGAGAAATAACAATAATTTTCGCCACTTTTCTTACGATGATGGATCAGCGCTGGTGTATATATAGGTATAAGCCGTATTTTCACTATCTGAGTTAATCATATCTTAAGACAGCAAGCAGAGAAAAACTATAGTTCTACATGACACCATAATCATTTCACTATACTATGGTCACTGCAACTATTAATATGATTGCGATAATTATAATTTGTTAAAGTAATGATGTACATGATGATTGTACTCATTGCATATGTTCGAATTGTAACGTTTACATTTTATGGTTGCCCCAATCTTAAAAATCTTATAGTGACCATAATATAATTAAAAAACTTGTAAAAATTTTGAAATGATTGTGGTAAACTTGTACAACTATATTTTATTCTAGATGTAGAATACCTTTAAGCAGACTCGGCTAACATTTGACTTTAAAGACAACAAATGTTTAATTGTTTTTACATAATTTTTGTAAACACAAACAAGGTGTAACTTTTATTGCGATTTATTATAAATTAAAACCTGTTCAACAGCAACTTTTTAATAAAATTAATGAAAAAATTGTGAAAAATATCTTTTTCAAGATTTCACATTTTGCTTTACACAATATTTGGTAAATTTTTGAAATTTTCTTTTTGCTATTGAACTTATTAAGAGTGATTTTTCTTCGTCGTCTTTGAAAAAGTACGGTCAAATGATGCAACCTGCCCTTAATCCAAACCAAACAGTGCATTTTTCGGGATGCATGGGCAGTTCTTGCAATGGTTCTGCTGCTGCTCTTCATACCAAATACGACAATTTTGCTTGCTTGTTTGTTTACCATGCACGCTGCACTTTCTTAACCGAGCATGAATTTTGATAATAAAATTCAATAATCTGCCAGCGTAGTTCGTTCATGGTTAAATGGTTAAATTATAGACCAAACTAACACGTTTAACACTAACATGTTACACGAAAGCAGTTGAGCTGCCAAAAACAGTCTTGCCAAAAAAGTAGCAAGTCGTTAAAAAATCACCCTTTATGAGAACTCATTTTGTGAAAATATTGCTTTAGGTCAGTTACTTCTAATGTAAATCTTTAATTTTGCGTAACTTAATATACAAATTATGGATGCATGATAATTGTTTTAAGCTAAAAGATTCATGGTTAAATAAATTTGATGTCTATCTACTTGGTAGTAGAATATATTGTATAACTCATATAAATTCCATTACTCTTTATATTAATTTAATTGTCTTTATATGCACTGGAGTTCAGTATAAGATAATGCGAATTACATTAACTCCGGAAACAGGTGATATTTACATAAACGTCATTTTATCAGCCATAATCTAGAAAGTGTATCTGAAAAATCTTTCATCGCATACATAGAGAACTCGTAAATTACTAAAAACCAAAATAGCATTTTGTTTTCATATCTCAGTCTATCTTGAACCGATTTTCAGAGCAAGTAGATGGCCTAGAGGTATATTTTATATCGATACAAATGCATATTGAGTCAATAGCAACTCTTTTATTGTTTGTTTTACTGACTGTGTTCAGCATATGTTCGGAGAAATGCCGTGATTAAACGTCCTAAATTCTAACAGAACTTTTATTGCATATGACTTCAATTAAATTTAACCACAATATAAATTTAAAAATCAAAAAAAAAAAACTACTTTGTCTACTATTTTTTACAGTTGTGTGTATGTATGCGTGTTTACTTGTATCTATGTTGAATGCATTCATATTCCTACAGTGAAAGCTCTCATAACAAGACAATTTATTAACAAACCAAACGAAAGCAAATATAAGAAACTACCTTCAGATTTTGTTGACAAATGTAGATGGCTGGAAGATGTATATAGAATACTTACACACGCACGCTCATACAAATGTACGATATGTAAGTACATGGTCCTGATATGAGAGCTTTTACTGTAAGAGCTTAAAAGCTTACAAATACCAACAAAAAAAAAAAGCAGAGTACTACAAATTTGCACCTTTACTATCTACTACAAACAACTAACTAATAACAGCTTATGCTAAAAACAGACACTTTATAACCAGTTTTACAAAATTCGTGCAGAACTTTCTTAAATACACACCATTTTTCAAAAGCTACAACGCCTTCACTCACTCATTTTTCATTCACCTATCGCTCAGTGCTAAAATAATTCGACATTAATTTTTTAAGTTTATGAACAAAATTTTATTCAATTACCCCCAAAAATAAAAGCAATGCACTAACAAGCATGTTTTAAATGTATTTTCTGTATGAAATTATGCATAATTGTGTTAATGTTCTTTTGTTAATCCTTTGCAGGTAGCAACAGCATGAATAAGAGCTCAGATTTGGATATAATATTTGGCGACAGTCAGCGTCCTGTGGGCAATGGCAAGTTTACACGATCCGGCGGTTCACTCTCCGATGCCGAATTGATTTTCGGCACACCCAGTTCTGCCTACAAGACCGATCGTTTTGGTACTTCCAAAAGTATGAGTGTAACATCCGATCGCACCAGCAGTTATGGCCAAAACAATAGCGCTGCTAACAACTACAAAATCTATGAGGGCATACAAAATGCCGCCTTTAGTGATTTTAGTGAGGCGAAAGCAACCGACAGCAACAGCAGTATACCATCGTTTAACAGTTGGAGAAATAGCAACAAACATTTAGAGGAGGAGGATGATTTAGATTTAAAATAAGCAAATGAAAATAATTAAAACAAATTACAAAATACAAGCAAACAAAATTTACCAATTAAATAGATAAACTGCGTTAAATTTAAACACAAAAAAAAGCAAAAAGAACAAAATAATCGTATTTATAAATAAAATGTTTTATTGTTACTGTTAATGACATACTAATATTACAAACTAACATACATACATACAAAACCATACTCATACTTACATACATACTACATACATACATATATGTATTTAAAAGAAATTAACAAACAAGCCGTTAGAGAAAATGCGACACTTAAGCATTTTCCGTAGCTTGGATTCTTTATTAAATAAACCTACATACATATTTGTTATACTATATACCTACACATATACATATGTACTCCAACTCATTTTGGATTGTTTGCTTGTTTAAGAGAATTTAATTTCTCTCTATCTCTTTCCCTCTCTCACTAACTCACTCACTCATACAGAAGCATGTTATCGCCTCTAAAGTTTCCTGGTTTCATGAAACATTTTTCATGCTAAAAATAAAACTTTATGTTGTCTTTTCTGTTCGTATAGTATAAACAAAAAGAAATATTAATTAATTAATTAAAATAAAATAAAGAAAATAATAATAATTTAATCAATTGTTGAAGAATGGCAACAAAACTTAGTTAAATATTGCACTTTATAATTGTTATACAATAGTGAAAATGTAATTAAAAGCGTAAACGTTAGGGTTTCTATATTTAATTATAGAATCCTGGCTTATCAAATGGGAATCATTGTGCTAAAATATAAATGAATTTAATTATTGTAACAAACGTTCATAATAGGCGTTATACAAAGTACATAAATGTTTGCTTACTAAACCCCCTAAGCTTAACACAATTGAGGCGACAAGCGATTACAATAAAATAAAACCACATTTTGAAAATTAGGATTCATTGAATATTGAACTATAAAAAACAATTTGGCAAACAGACCAGTAGTTATTTAAAAAAATCGCTTTTACACTGTAAACGCTTTAGATTAATTCCTTAAGCATTAAAAATTGTTCAGATTTTCTTTCATTTGTCGCTTGTTGCTTTAATTGTGCTCAAACCAAATGTAAACGCACTTAGAGCAAAATGCACAAATTATTTAAAAAAATAAACTGCGATAATTATGTTGAGTATTACAAATTTATGTTTAGCATTAAAATTAATAAAGAAAACAAACATAACATATATGAAATCTATCCATGACAATGTTAATTTTTTAAAACATAAATTATTTTGAAACAAAATATAAAAAATTATAATTAATTTTAAACACTTTGAAAGGAAATATTAAGGCATTCATAAAATGGGAAATAATAAAAGTTTCCTAATTAAAATGTGAACATTTTTATGAAATCTTACTTAAATAAGGCTCTATTAACAAGTTCAGTGTATTCATGTTCAAAACAACCTTTTATTGACAGATTTTGGATCGCATAATTATTCTGAATTATCATTGATCTTAAGTGGATTACTACATCTATCATACCGGTCATAGAGGGCATCGCAATAGCGAATCTTGCAAACCCAATTTATCAAGTTTTTCTTGCCGGATTCTAGCTCTCATATTTTTTGAGCACTTTCTGTATTATCATTGGTCTGGATTAGTAGATTGATCGTAGTTTTACTAAAAAGAACAATTGTTTTAAATGAAGTCATTTATGAGATTCATTTCCGCTGCTGGTTCCTAATAACACTGTTAAACCAACATGCATATGAAGTCTTTAATGACGAAATGTACGCAATTGACCCTAATCATCGTTTCTAAATTATCATTGTTCTTTGGTATATAACTTGTTCATTTATCAATCTTAGCGGGCTTCGAAATAACATAATTTCCTAAGACCTTGTTGAATTTCTGTTCAAATATCTCGGTCGGTATTGGGTATAATTTTTAAACAAATTTGTGTTACATAATTGACATCTCCAAATAGCTGATTGTCCAAAAACTGAACTAAATGCAACAAAAAAAAGAATGTTTAAAAAACTGTGTAACTTCCAAAAGATCGTTTAAGTTCTAATATATAATTTCAAAATTCATGAAGTTTTCAACGGCGAAGGGTTTGACTGTCCTAAATTTCATTTTGATGTTCTCGAAGACAACAACACCCACATTCTTGTCGTTCATGGCTTTATATCATTTTTAAATAGAGTGCCTATCAACCCGTTTAGACTTCCGGTAAGAAATCATCTTCAGACGTGTTTCAAATCGAAAACATATTAAGTCGAAATTTTTCATCGTGTTTTATTGAATTTAAAGTGATTTTTATAACGGTTAATTAAGCAGCATTAATTTAATAAAATGAAATCCTATAAATTAATGACCATTTACATAAAAACGTGCTAGAAAATAAAATATATTTTCTTTAAATAATTCTAACAATGATATTTTATTAAGCCTACAAGTATGCTACATTTTATAAATTCCTTAATGAAACAACTAATTTTCAAACCGAATTATTATAATTAAATTATGAATTATAAAATATAATACATATACAACATACATATATACAATAATACATTATAAATACTATATACATATATAAAAGAAAGTAAATATATTAAAAAAAAAAACAAAACCCAAAATTTATTATATACATACACTTATTGTTACAAACAACATAAAAAACCAACAAATTATACTTCAACATGAGACACACTATTTAAATTTAAATTAAAACGAAAAAAAAACAACAACAAAATACCATGACAATATACTCTCAAAAAAGAACAAAGACAACAAACGATGATATACAACTATAGCATGAAAGAACATGAAGATAAAAATGCTGAAGAAAACATTGACAAAAAATTATTAACTAATTAACAAAAACTATATTAGACAAACAATAATAACTTAATAATTAAAACAAAATAAAAAATAAATTTAAAACTAAATAAAACTATTAATTACCGCAGGAAGCAATGTTTAACTTACATACATACATACAATTTATTTAATTTAAACAATTCATAAAAATCTAACCCAAAGAAAGTTAAATGTATACATACATACATAATAATATTGTAACAATAATTTTTAATTAAATTATGTATTATATATATTTATTATACCTACTACCTAAATATTACATTACAAATATTATTAAACATAAATAAATTATATGGTTATGTGTTGTGATTGTTTTTATGTTACATAAATATTTGTTAGACAATTCTTTTTCTAAGCTTGTTTTTAAAAATACATATTAATTTTCTTTTAATTTTAGTTAAATATAATTGTTAAAATTATTATAAACAAACCGTAAAATACATAAAAAAATATATATACCTACATATTGGTTTTAAAACAGGAATGAAATGGAGGTTTCTTTTTCAAATTGATTTTTTTAGTTTTTAAGTGTTAATTTTCTCACCGCTGTCAGCCGTTTTAATCCTAAATACGCATGTTGACAAGGACGCTATACATTTTTTCAGTAATCGCATTATTGTATTTTGTGGTTCAATAAGTTGAAGTTCTATGCAAAATTTTTTTTTTACTAATTTTGAAAACATATTATTGGTTTGTACAAGCAAATAATGTTCAAAATTCGCTGTCAGCCATATTGTAGATATTGAATATAAACAGGAAAATGTGCACTGAAATACGCATTTAAAAAGACAAATGCTTGGAATAAGAAGCAAGGTAGTACGCAATGCAAATGCTACATGCGTAACACAGGCCTGTTTAACATATCTGAAAAAAATTTGCTCCGTAGTAATAATGTAACAAATTCTAACATTTTTGATACACAGTAAAAGTAACTCCCAAGGTTACAGAGGTTTGCTGAGTTTCCGAGATCGTCCGTCGTTCACTACTGAGCCAGTACCAGTTAAAGTATAACATGATCCAAAATTATAACTTTATGAGTCCTCAAAAGATCAGATTGATTTAAACGCTGTTGTTCTTTATGGGGAATAAGTACATACAAGGTGGCGCAAAAGTAAACTTCCAATCAGGCGATCTTGCTGGCCAGTGCAAATCGCCAACACGGGAGATTAGGCGCCCGGGAAATGCATCCTTCAGCATATCGGTTGTGGCACGTGCAGTGTGTGCCGCTGCACCGTCCTGTTGGAATCACATGTTTTCCAATCCCAATTCATCAAGTTGCGCAAAATTTATAGCATTTTCTGATAGGAGGATTACTTTTGCGCCACCTTGTACTTTTAAAAACAATAAAGTAATTTTTGTTTTCAGAAATGTTTGAGTAATTTTTCTCTTAACATATGTATGTTGTATTGTTTGAATACTGTGATAAACTAAGTACATTACTTTACATTTAGAAGACTACGAAATAAATTCAGTAAATTGATGACAATTTGGAGATTTACTACAGAGATCAAAGCTAATTCATAAAACAAACTGCAACAGTTGATTCAACGATGATTTAAAGAAACCCTCCTACCAGTTAACCCACAAAGAAAACGCTCTTGGCAATGCAAGGAAATACCCTGCGTAATTCACATACCATCTCCGATAAAATGCTTGCACGAACAGAGTTGTCAGCATTGCCAATTCCATTGCTATAAAAGCTTCATTTAACAAAATTTAACGTTTTTTAGAAACCCCTCATTTTTTAGATTTACATTATTTAAATTAATAAAAATCTAGATTCTGCATTTTTCCTTTTCTTAAATTTGTAGAACATGAAACTGAGGCTGATGCATAACTTGGCACTGTTAACAAAATTTTCCTTCAATATTTCAATGTTTACCGCTATTTTTTGCTTCAAAAAACCGATATTTTGGTTTTATTCTAAATAGACAGTTCCGTGGATTTTAATTAAATTTATTAAATTATTCCATTGTGGATATTCTTAACATAGCAAATATTAAATTCAGAATTAACGAGAAATAACAAAAATAAATAAATTGACGCATGTTTGAGTAAATTAAATGGGAGTGCATGAGTTTTTACGAAGTTAATGCTTGAAACATTTTAAATAATTATTATAAATAGTATTAAAACTCGAAATTAACTGTGTTGCCCAGTTAGTCAAGTTCAGATATATTTTTGAGTCAATTTTGCCGATTTTTTAAATGAAAAATAAACAACATCAAACATTTAATAAATTATCTCAGGAGATATAGGTAAATCTGCCCGTTTAAGTTTTTGTTTTATTCACAAATTAATTAAACTGAATTATTAAAATTTCTTTGTTCCATCTAGAGCGTTTGATGATGTTTCTCTGCGTTTTAATTGCATATAAATAGTTGACATTACTGTATCAGTTTTCTTTTAATTGTTGCTCTCAGAGCAAGACGAATTTATACAGGAAAATGCTGTTAAATTCGAGCGAATTCATTATTTTTTTACCCCCTTATTATTAAGACAGATTTGCATATAAAAATTGCTTAATAAACGTTTGTTAAATTTAATAATCGTTTTTGAATAAGGGGGTTAATATATGAATTTTGACTTTCTTAAAAATAGATGAATTATTGCGAATGGGACTGAAAATCGTTACTTTTAAAATAATATAACGGATTATCGTTGATTTTATTCATATAAATGTTACATATACATATGCATATGTATGAAATAAAAACCATTTTTTCCATTCATAATTTTAAAGACTTTTCCCGAAAATATCCATTTAATTCCTGAAAAAAAAAAATTGAAAAAAAATTTAAAAGGGAAATTAAAAGCAATAGCATCATAATGACAACGAAATGCTTCTAATAAATAAAAAGATGCTTTAAATATTGTTTTTTTTTTATAAAAATATACTAAATAAATTTAAAAACTAATTAAATCAAATATATATTATTAAGTTTTAGGTAAAAGAAAATTAAAACTAAAACTAAAGCACACATTTAAAACATATTAAACAAATACAGACAGTAACAAAACCATAAACAAATTTTTAATTAATTTTAAATTAAATTTTTGTTATGTTTTTTATGTTTTTACCAAAGTTTTGCTTAGTTAAATTTTACAATAAAATAATTTAGAATACAACAAAAAATAATTTATAATATACATACATAAATATTTAGATATGAAATGTTATAAACAGAATAAATTAATATATTATTATATTACAATATATGTATTAAAAAAACATACATACATACATACACACATACTTACATAGTATAATAATACAAATATAACAATGGAATACAAAAGTTATAACAAATTATGTGTAACTAACAAACTATATTTATATATAAAAATATAAACTTTTTAATGTTTATCTTCTACTAAATCTATGTTAATTGTTCTTAATGCAAATTCCTGCATATGAAACACAAAAAGACCGACAAAATACTTACATATATACAAAAATTAAAACCAAAGTAATTCATCGTCATCATCATTATTATTACTATTATAAATTATAATTATAGTTAAATGAATAATTTATATCATTGAACAAAAACCAACCAACCTACTCGTACACAAACAAAATGAAAATCATACATAATCATCACCATTCTTAATCGTAACAATTATCATTCTAACTAAAGAAAAGCAAAAAAAAAACAAACAAAAACACACCATTTAATTGAAACCAGACTCTTATTCAAATTCTTAAATCCATGATTCATGATTCGACAAAAAGAAAAGCTTAGTTGGCACAATTTTCAGCTTCTAAAAAAAGTATGAAAATTATTGCAACTTAAATGCTACACTTCCTCATCTTTGAGTCAACAACAAAAATCATGTCATGTATTGCCAAACATGATTATAATGTTTTCCTTCAATTTACTGAAATTTAATAGATTTAGAAAAATGTAAACATTTGCATCTGATTAAATGTGTATTCTAAGCTCTTTTTTTACAATCTTGCAACATTCTATACATTTTATAATCAGCGTTTTTTTTTTTGTTTTCTCTCTTCTTCTTAAGAGAAACTGTTTTAATTTCACATTAAATTTATAATAAACAAATTTCAAATAATCATATTTATTATACAACAAAATGAATGAACAAATAAACAAAACAAAATAAAATACTTATGTACTAACCTAAAAATATTATGAAAAATAAAGTGTTAAAAAATAAAAATAATGAAAAAAATATAACTGCGCGTTTTAATTTCAAAAATGGCTACCAAGTCGAATTAATAAGGTGAGTGCGGCCCGGCAACAAATACAAGTAAGGAAGTATATTGGCGTAGTTTGGTCAAGCCCAACCATATAATGCTCTGCACTCAGTATATGTAAGTATTGTATATGTGTCAAAATAGTTTTTCAAAAAAGGGCGTTTTTATATATGGGAGCTATGATCTATTACGGACCGAGCATCTGTAAATTGAGTGGTGTGTTTTCTGCGCACATAAATATTTGTGTGGTAAATTTTATCTCAATATAAAAACTGTTAAAGGATTTATACGTGTTAAAGTGATTTTCGAAAAGGATCTTATATGAGAGCGTTGACTAATTATGGACCGACCGTTATAAAATTAGATGCCATGATATCTGTATATATGAAACTTATTTCTTTTGAATTTTATTTGGCTACCAACATTTTTAAGATATTTATTAAGTCATTAAAGTGATTTTCGAAAATGGGCCTTATATGAGTGCTATGACCAATAATGCATCGATCATCATAAAATTGGGCCAAATGATTTGTGTATATATGAAATATACTCGTATTTGTGTTCATTATGATTTAGATGCGAATATTTTTAGGTGAGAGAGATTTTCAGCAGTGGGCCTTATATGGGAGCTATGGTCAATTATGGACCGAACTACACAAAATTTGTAAATGCGATTAGGTTTCATGTACAACTTATTTGTGACGAAATTTGTTACGATATGTGCATAAATCATACATTCATGAACGATAAACTTATATTTCGGGAGGATATTTGTATGGGGGCTTGTTTAAATAATAGACCGATTTAAACCAATTTCTATATCAACAGAACTTGGGCTGAAAAAAGTACCAAATTTTATGCAAATATCTTCTCTGCGTACAAGCTTTACATGGACAAGCAGCCAGCCAGCCAGACGGACGAACATTGTTAAATCGACTCAGAAAGTGATTCTGAGTCAATCAATATACTTAAAGATGGTACTCACACTAAATTTGGCATTCCGTTGTAACACATCGAAAGTATATAGATATGTATAGGTACATATATACTTATAAAATATAAATAAAATTCTAAGAGAAACAAACATAGCTAAATGTCTGTTGTAGACACGATAGTGTCTCAAGAAAGCGACATAGAAGAATTAAATTCACCCCAAGTATTCTTTGTTGATCGGTTCCAAATATCGTTATCAAGTTAAAATTCAACATCAATATTCCTCATACATATAAAAAATGTAGTCCCGAATTTAACCCTTTGCCTGTTGGTAACGAACATAAATGTATGCCGTACGTCCAAAATTTTAATGTTGAAACCTTAAAAAAAAATTATTTGTTAATCATTTATGATGCAAAAGCGTATAAGAGTAACTTTCTGTGCATCATATGTGATGCACAGGACAGGAAAGGATTAATGAAGATGGGCTTTGTATTGGTAATAAGTTTCCATAAAAAATCACCTACGCTAAACACATTAACCATTTTTATATCTTACAAATATCGATATGTATGCAAAAACCATACTACTAGATTTCATAACGATCAGTCCATAAATGAACATTGCTCCCACATCAGATTCACTTCCGAGACTAACTATTTTACCCATATTGAGACGAAATTCCATCACAGTAAAACACATCAAAATATTGGACTCATAAATTCTTATAAAATTCTACATCTTAGAATCTATGACGAGATAGCTATGTCCGTTTGTCTGCTGAAGGTCTATAGTTTTCCTCAAATATTCGTAGGTCTAAAATTTTAGAACAAAATGTTCGTTATTTAAAAGAATTAGAACACGAAAGGACCTAAATGAGGAGATCTAGAAAGAATTTGCCACATTTGAGTGCCTGAATCAGGAATCTAATTGAAATTTACAACGAAAATTAACCAAATTGGTATTACATTGGCGACGGGTATCTAAGATTCGGCTTAGCCGAACATCACACTCATAATTTTTCATATTCCAAGCGCTTAATTGAAATTTAAATGTTTGAGCTTATATCTGGTTTAATTAATTCGAAAACACTACTCAAACGTAAATTCTATAACTTTATAGTCTATTAATAAAAAAAAAGTCTATATTAAATATATACTCGTACTCATGTCGGAAAAAATATTCTCAGAAATGTTTGATATTTAATAAGGCCAAAATAGGTCCAACCGAAAAACAAGTAAGAAAGAATAGCCGGTCAAGCCCGGCAACATAATACCTACACCAAGTATACGAGCAAATACTGTTATTCATTAAAGGGCTCTACATGGGAGCTATGACCTATTATGGGCCGGTCATCATAAAATATTAGCATGTAAAAGATTAAGGCATGTTAAATGTCAAATGATTTTCAGAAAATCGTCTTATATGGGAGCTATGACTAATTATGGAACGATCGTTATAAAATTAGATGTGATTTGGTTTTATATACATATAATTTATTTAAGGCGAAATTTGTTGGGATAACATTTATGACCAATGAAGTTTAATTTAGGAAGGATATTTCAGTCCCAATCGTCCTTGACGCGAAAAAAGTTCACATACTAAATTTTATCAAAATAGTTTCAAAATTGTCACCTGTACAAATTTGTATGAAAAGCCAGACATTGTTAAATCGACTAAGGAAGTGATTTTGAGTTGATTGGTACACTTTAAGGTGGCTGGCCGAATATTTTTGGGCGTTAGAAACATCAGCCCAATTTACAATAAAATATCCAATGTTTAAAAACAATTAAAACACGTTAGGGCCTAGACGACGAATATGGGTTTTGCTAATAGCTGCCTTAAAATGTGTCTTTAGGTTAAAAATATCTTTCAATCTTGATATATCTAAAAATAAGCTCGCTGAAATATTAAATTTATATTTAATTTTTAAATTACACTTCTATACAACATTTAAAAATCTTAATTCAATTCCAAAAGCACTCAAAGTTGTTATTATATTGTAAGTATGTACTCGTATGTATAAATACTTTAACCCAAACAAAATTTAAATTTCTAACAACCACAATAACTGCAGCTCGTATCTGTAACGGTAACTAACCTATTTTTCTAGCGGAAACGGATATCCGTAGATTTTGGATTGAACATTGAACTGACCTTGAACACAAGCAGTAGCAGGTCACTTTGTTTCACAAAATCAAAGACAAAATCAATGATGAATTTATATTTATACTCGTATACAATATAAACAATGTTTTTGTCACATAAAAAAGAAGAAAATTTGATTAAAATGTAAATTTAATTAAATTATTTTGTACAAAAACAAACTGGTAGAAATTTAAATAACCATAGACATTTAAGACTCAAGCACAAGTAAATTGTATACATATGTATGGACTCGTATGTAGTTATGTACATAAACCAGTACATAATAGATTATATACTAGAAACTCCTTCCAGTTTTATTTAGTTTCAGCCAATAACAGCTAACAACTCATTTATAAACCTGCGCAGTGTAAAGTTTATCTTGATAAGGCAACGCCTCCCAAAACTATGCTATAAATCTTAAAAACAAGCAAAAATATGCAATAAAACTTAAACAGGCTAAAAGCATTAAAAGAACTTGAAAAGGATTTTAGTAGCGGCGTGAATTTTCCTTATAACGGTTCGAAATTGGAAATTCATTTTTCAAGTTAATTTTTTAAGACAAAAAGTGAAATTTAAAGAAAATATTAAAAAGAAATTTTACACTTAATTTGTATATAAATTTAAAAATGGTACGGTGATTTTAAAGTGGTTTTTTAGAGTTTTTTATTATATTAAAATAAATAATTCTTGTTTGGTTATTAAACTAAATTTACAAACTAAATACGTTTTAAATGGAAAACTTGTTTTCAACCTAAGTTTAACCATAACTAATGGTGTAACCCATATTTTCCATTAAAGTTTCTTTGATGGCTGGTTGTAAAGCTCTTTGCATATAAGTGGTCAATAGGCCTCTTACACCCATGGAAAACAATTTCTCCAATTCATTTCGCATGGCATCATTCACCTCCTCGTGATCGTTGAACATATTGCCGCCGGTGCCTGTATTGGCCGAGAATATATCCGCAAAAGCTCGGGCATCCGGTTGCACTATATCCTGGAGTTTGTCATCGGATACATTAAGTATGTCATCATTGAAATTCATTTCATCATTAAAGCGTTCGGGATTTAAGGTCTGGCGGCCATGACGGAAAGGATTGCTACGTTTAAAACGGTATTGTTGCCGGTAAAATTTGTCGCCATTGGGATCCAAAAATTCCTGGGAACTGGTATCGGTCCAATCTAATTCCTGGTCACGCATATTGGGCGGTATGTAACCCTCGCTGCGTATGTCGAATAAAACCTCCGGTGGCAGAGGAGTTTGAGCTGCAGACTCTGGCTGCTGTTCATCCACAAAACTATAACGTCTTTTGGAGTTTTGTCTCAATTTAATGCCAGTAGGTCCTAAAAATTGTATTAAAAATAAAAAATCCTCAACGCTTCATCCATTCAAATACACACCTTGACAGCCATGAGCAAACACAGATATAAAGCCAGGCTCTGCAAAATGTGAATCTGTTCTCACCGAGGCTGCGCCAATACGCCTCGACTTTTCTCCACTTATTTTCTCAAATCCTATGGGTACAGTGCGAAACTCTATGCCCGCACGTCTTAAACGTAATATCATATTACACTTGCCACCCGTGGGCTGCAACACCACCTTGCCGCTTAAAGTCAAATCCGGAAAAATCAGTCTCGTATCGAGGGTTGAATTTTCCGCACTAAATTTACATTTATCCACCTCCACCCAGCGGGCGGCATTTTCATTTGGTAATCTCACTTTTAAATCTTCTACATCCACACGAGCAACGGCCAATCGATGGGGTTGCCTTTGATTTTGATGGTACGGGTTCTGGGTCTGCGTTAAGGTCGCTTCGAAATCTAGCCGTGAATAAGGTTTATAATTAGGATTGATGTTTTTGGCATAATAACCACGGTCAATATTAAATGGATGATAGAAATCCTCCTCGGTATCTTCCGGCTGCCCATACAGCGAGTGATAGAGTGAGTAGGGTGTTTGAGGTTCGTAAGAACGTGATGATTTCGTTTGTATACTCCGACGTCTCATGTGTTCGAGAGCATTTTCCAAACGATGGGAACAACGCTGTGTGTTGCGATAGGGTTGAGCTAATGAAACTGTAAATGAAGAAGAAATATTTAAAACAAATTCATTTCAAAAGGAATTTAAATTAGAGAATACTATTTGCTGTTAAAATAATCTGCGAAAAATTTTGAATCAAAATCTTTCCCAAAATTGGTAGTTGATATTTGGCTAATTCCATTTATTTTTGTTTTGAATAATCGTGGATAGCTTGAGTATAATTTGTTAAAGTTTCAAGAACATCTTTTCAAATTATTTAAGGACAAAAGATAAAAAAATTTATATGTTTCGAATATGTTTAATAGGCAGAGTGTTTTTTAACAAGAACTTTGATTTGCAAAACAAAATAAAACAAAAAATCAAACTAATTTGTATTATATTGGAAAGAGTTTAAAGATTTGACTATATGAATGAAAAATTATATTGGGCAGATGTGGACATACATATGTTTAGCACGACCACACATACAGATATCAATACCTTTATTTAACATTTATTTTATCACATTTTGGCAAAATGGCAGCTCTATTTGTTAATCACGTCACAAATTTTGTATTTTAAAGCCCTTATTCATAAAACTTACATCAGGTTTATAAGAGGTTTATAAAGCAAATTTCCATACAAAATTTGCTGTTATAAACCTGTTGTAAGTTTTTATGAATAAGGGGGTAAGTCTGTAATTGATTTGAAGGGCTCCCAGCGGGTTGTTCTTAAATTAATTTAGCACATTTACAACGATTTAGGTTGATTTATTACACTTGATTAAATTTATTTCATAGTAACAATTGCCAAAACTACTACTACTGATACATCAGCAAGTATATTGGATTTGTGCTGATGTTTAAAACGCCCATAAATTAGTCCAACGCAAGTATACTGATCGACTTATGTAGAATCAAATCCTGAGTCGATTTAACGATGGTCGCCCGTTCGTCCGTCCGTTTGGCTGGCTGGCTGTCAATTTAAACCTTGTGTAGAGTACGTAGAGACAGGTACAATTTTTAAAATATTTCCATAAAAATTGTTACATGATATTTCTCGGTCCAAGGACGGTAGATATTGAAATTGGTTGAAATCGGTTTATTACTTAAACAAGCCCCCATACAAATATCCTCCCGAAATATAAGTTTATCGTTCATAAATGTATGATTTATGCACATATCGTAACAAATTTCGCCACAAATAAGTTGTACATGAAACCTAATCGCATTTACAAATTTTGTGTAGTTCGGTCCATAATTGACCATAGCTCCCATATAAGGCCCACTGCTGAAAATCTCTCTCACCTAAAAATATTGGCATCTAAATCATAATGAACACAAATACGAGTATATTTCATATATACACAAATCATTTGGCCCAATTTTATGATGATCGATGCATTATTGGTCATAGCTCTCATATAAGGCCCATTTTCGAAAAACACTTTAACGACCATAAATATCTTAAAAATGTTGGTAGCCAAATAAAATTCAAAACAAATAAGTTTCATATATACAGATATCATGGCATCTAATTTTATAACAGTCGGTCCATTATTTGTCAAAGCTCTCATATAAGATCCTCTACGAAAATCGAGATAAAATTTTAAATAAAAAAAATTTACATGTACAGAAATCAATCCACTAAATTTTTGGATGATCAGTCTGTAAAAGGTCCATAGCTCCCATATAGCGCACATTTCTAAAACTCTACTTTTACACATACACTACATGTAGGTTATTATATGGTCGGGCTTTCCCGACTATACTTTCTTACTTGCTCCAATATGTCTCTGTTGGAAAACAAAGTTCTTGTTCAAAATTATTTAGTACGTTTAAAAGAATTGAGGATTTTTTGATCAAAAATATGAGTTGCTACTCTGAAGCTCCTCTTCGCGAATAAACACTTCCTGATAAAGTTATAGACAATTAAGTACATAATCCCTTTTGAATAACAAAAACATATTTGTGAAAATATCTTCTCCGTTAAACGGTTAAAGTCGTTTTAACACAAATTTATTGATGATTAAATAGGGTTCGGTTTTCCATTTTATAAAATTACAAAGTTTTTAACGCGTTCAACATAATTTTAAACTTGTAAATTTCATTTTCAATTATTTATTTATTTATTTATAAAGACCTTTAAGTTAAAAACACACTTTTTGTTCTCTTAAATGTTTAAAAACAACTTTCGTTTTATTAAAAGAAAATTAAATTTATTCCATTTTTACCTTTTAACACATGTAATAATAACAGGGTAAATATTAAATGCACTTGTTTCACTGGCCACAATTTCAAGTTTTTAATAAAGATAGAACAGTTTTTTCGAAATACTTTTAAACAAAACATTTTCCATGTACAACAATTATATTATTATTAGAAATTCTTTTCAACGAAATTTTTTTTTCTTTGTTTTTTTTTTGTATTTATTTTTGTTAAATATTTTAGCGGCTTTTAATTTTCAGTTAAAGTTAGTTAAACCGTCTTCAACTGGCTCTATTGTTGGAATGTTTAGGTATAAAAATCATTGTAACACCAGCGCCTCAAAGTGTATCATCATTGTAGTTGTCTGCATGATGATGATGATGATGATGATGATGATGAGCAAGCAACACTGCGATCGTATAAACGCTTTTCTTCTTTGATCGTTTTGTGTGTGTCTTGTTTGTTTTAGCTCTTTCTTTAAGTTTCTACTTTACAAATGTAGATGTTTTAGTTAGTACTTTGTCTTCTTTTCTTCTTCACCTGTTTTCTTGGTGAACCCCAGCGTGTCATTTGAATGTTCGCGTCAGTGAAAGTGTTTTCCATACATGACTGCTTGCCAGGGTGTCCCCCAAAAATATGAACAACTTTTAGTTTTGTTTCTTCTAGCAAAAGTTTAAATACGAGTAATCTTTGAAAGCAATTTTTTATATTAAAGATTAAATTATGGTTTTGTTAATAACTTTCAGAAGTTTATACCTACTGAGCTTTTTTAGAGAGTTGTTGCAGATGGAATCTCATAAAACGAGTTTGAGATTTATTCAAGGCTCAGTTGTTGCTTCTTCTCTTGTAGCAATGAAGCAAACATTAACTATTACCTTAATTTTGCAACCTTCCCTGAATGATGAGGTGCGACGTTCGCATTACCCAGTCTTGTATTTTGATGCATGTGGCTTATTTTGTATTTATGTAAATATTATGGTATCAAATACTTTCATTTTCAAGTGTCGAAAGTTAAAAATGCCTATTCGAAAATTTTTGCTATCATTTTGACAAAATCTCGGGACTATTTCGTTAATCAGTTCACGGATTATGAGTTGCGATTCGATTGGCCCTACACATCTATCTTTAACAAAACCACATAACAAATAATACAGTGCTGTTAAATAGGGTATATAATAAATTCATTGTTTTGTTGGTCGTGTGACATGTTACACTGTTCTGTTGAAACCACGTGTCAGTGATGTCCAAGACAACTTTTAGTTGTTAACATCTTTCGATAGCGTGATGCATTCAGTGTAACAGCATATTCAGTTTAATTATCGAAATATCCAGCCACCAAATTACATAGCGCATTAAAAAAGTGATCTTGGATTCTCAGAAACAGAAATGCTACAGTTTAGCATGTTAACATATCCAAACAAATGTAAATGGGCTTCGTGTGGAAAAATTATTTTTACAGAAAATCCAGCGGCTTGTTCTTCAATGAATTCAGCTAATCTACGGCAAATTAAATGGTCGCCCGGATTCTAGCCATACATCAGTTGTATCTGTAATGTTTCAAATACATTTGGAAGTTGTGAACAGCCACAATCGTTAACAACGGATCTTCTGCAACAATACGGCTCACGGCCGCTATATTTTCACCTAAACAGCCCCATCGAACATGCGTTACTGTTGGCAGCAATTTTATTCTTAATAGCGGTCTCAGAAGAGTGACTATATAAACCTAACATGTCATGAATTTAATGATATGTAACTTTAAGGTATTCACCAATTTTACAGTGAATTTTTATTTCGAGAAAAAAGCTTCTATTTTATTTCAATATGACCCGGGTCATATATAGCGTGCCCCGATAGACTAGGCGATAGTGTGCCGGACTAACAATCAGAGGGTTGCGGGTTCGATTCCCGCCAAAGTCTCTGGGTGTTTTCTGCAGACAAGCCAAAAAGCTTCGCAGTTCTTGTTGAAAAACCACAGAGGAGGCATAAAATTAAACTTAACTCGAAGAGAAAACATTTTAAATATAAATATAAGAACGTAGCATAGGTTTAAATAAGCCTGCAAATGCTAAAGTAATTTGTTTAGAATTTAATGATAATTTCAAAATCGTATACGAGTATTTTCAATCAATTAAGTTTGTTTCGAACCGAAGTCGATTAAAGGAAATGAAGAAATTTATATTTTACTTAAAAGAACATCTTTAGAAAAGAGAAAGGCCAAAAATACTACAAAATACAGATACAAATGTACACAGGAAAAATATTCAGGCATAAATCAGCCTATTAACCCAATGATTGAAATAATAAAAAAAAATAAAAAAAACTCTTCCGTTCATTCAATTGAATTTGTTAATTAAAACTCAAAAATTTAATTGCACCAACTGAAAAATTGTTTATTTTTTATTTATTAAACGCTGATTTTCTCTGTGTACATTTGTGCCTGAAAAGGTTTAAAAAGGACCACAGTAATATTGTGAATTGGAGTCAGCAGTGATTTAAGTAACTTTAGGAAGATTAATTATTCTTGATATAAGCATAGATCTCTACATCTCCCTGATGTTTAAACTAGAGCAGGTTTGAATCCTAATAACAAATGACAATGGAAAAAGTGAATTTTTAAGAGCGATCGGTTTTGGTTTAAAAACACACATAATATTTAGAAAAATTAAAAATATTTTTATTATATAAAGAGCCGAATTAATAAAGTAAAAAGATTTTTAATAATATAAAGTAATATAATATAGCACATAAAAAACAATCATTTAGAGAAATGTATTCATGGTTCATACGCTGGGTTTAATTATGGCATACTCTCTCCAACTAGCTATCGCACTAATAAATTCTTTAATATTAGTTTCCAGTGCATCAACCGTTGCGGGCTTGTCCCTATAGATATGAGCATTAACATAGCCCCTCAAAAGATATTACACGATATAGGCGGCCACTTGACCGGCCTCAAACGTGAAATAAACTGCTGTGTGACATGTGGCACCGTTTTGTTGACACCAGCCAAGTCCAGCTCTCATTTTGGCGGAAAAAATTCTAATCATCGCACGATAGCGTTCGTCATTCACAGTAACGTTCATTTTTTGGCCGTCTTTGAAAAAGTACAGTCCAATGATGCCACCGGTCCATAATCCACATCAAACAGTGCAGCATAAATTTTGCTTGTTTACGTATCCATTCAGCCAGCAATGAGCTCCGTCCCTGAACACAATTTACATATAAAGAAAGTAAATCTTTATTCAGCTTTAATTTTGATAATAAAATTCAATAATCTGCCAGCGTTGTTCGTTTGTAAGTCAATTCATGGTTAAATTATAGATTTAACTGAAAATGTTTTTAACAGTAATATGTTATTCGAAAACAGCTGAGCTGCCAAAAACAGTATTGCCAGAAAGAAAGTTGCTAAAAAAAAATTCCTGTTTATTGTTTGTTATAATAATTTCCATTTCGGGTCACCCTTACACCAATCACGAGCTGTTAAATTTAACGTTATTTTGCATTTGTTTTTCTCAGCTTTTTATTTCATTTTTAAATAATTATTCCATGTGAAAATAATAAAACATTGTTGTGTGTACTCGTATGTAAGATATAAAATTATAATTAGTCTGTGTAGTACTCTCGCACTAAATAAATATTTTAGTTTTTTTTTTTCTTTGATAATTTTAAGGTGCTGATGAATTTGTAATCAATGCGAATATGAATTTAGATAGAAATATGATTATGAGTATGTATATCAGCAGCAGTACTAAATAATACCCATGGGCAAAGATTACGATCAAATGTTCAGTTTGGGTTCCCACTCGTAAAACTCGTGCGGAGTTTCTCTTTCAAACACGTACGTGCTTTATTGACATTTACAACATTTTGGCTGACTTTTTAGCTTGATGTTGATGTTGTACTGGTTAATTTTTTTTTAAGGTGCCATATACAATTTTAACCATTATTGGGATGAAAAATTAACTTGTCTTTTAGTTACATACATATGTAATTAATTCAAATTAAATTTCTGGTATGACAGCTATTTCTTTAATTTTATTAAAAGAAATTTTATAGATCAAAACATATTTGCTCGGTTTTACTTCAAGAGAAATCTTCTTAATCTGCACTATTTCGGCCAAAAACGAAAACTAAAAAAAAAAAAAAACAAGAAAAATCCAAAAAAAAATCTAATTATTGTTTTAATGAATTTTATGCAATTAAGGAGAGAAAACACAACTAAACTTAAAAGCAACCATATTACTTTATTTATATCTGAGACGGTAAATTTCCCATGTAGGTAAAAAGTGAAAAAGTTAAATTAAGATCTCTAGTTACAGTGAATGCTAAATAATATATAATAGTTTCATACACGCGCTTTTTTTACACATTGGAAAGAAACCCTTAATTGTTGGTACTCATGCAAGTAGTGTGGTGACTCTTCGGTTCTTCTTTTGTTTGTGATTTCATTAAGAAAATAAGAAAACTTTTGTTTAATAACTTTAAATGTATTTCTAATAATATTTACAAAAAAGAAGAGACAACAACGAATCTTAAATGTTTTCAAAAGTATAACTACATCAGGAAAATTGTCAATTTTTAGGTAATCACGAGTTATTAAAAAGTTGACTACCATTATCCCTAAAAGGATTAAAAGGAATAACTGTATTGAAATTATATTTACCACTAAAATACCGTTACAGAATTAAACCAAACTACCATCAACCGCTTCGAATCGGTAGGCAAACTTTATAACTTTAAATTTCCGCCAGGTTTATATGTAGAGTATTAAAAACCCGACTTTTTTGAAAATCGTTTTTTGGGTTATTCGAAAATTGCATTTTCAAAATACGGTTTTAGCTGCAAAAGCCGCTTAGAAAATTGCATTTTCAAAATACGGTTTTAGCTGCAAAAGCCGCTTAACTGGGGTTTTATTATATCAGTATTTTTACTAGTAAAAATTAGATTCCAATTAAAGAGTATGTGTTTCTGATATATTTTTACAAATAATAAATAATTGACTTGAAAAAAAAACAAAAAACACGTAAAACGTCATAGTGATCAAAACTATTTTTAATTAATAATTGAAAATACTTCTTATTTGAGCGTTAGATCTACTACAGATCATTAAAAGTAATTCCAAATGAAGACCTTTTTGAGACCTCAAAGCATATAACAATATTCTTAATAAAATTATTTTGTAAAAGAAATCGTCGTAATATAAGCCGAAAAATGTCTTAATCAGTTGGAAACAGTCTTGGTATCGAAAACTTTTTATGTTTTAACAAAAAATTAAACATTTGTGTGTTTTTACAGCAAAGGATCCGATCCTTCGCCATTAAAAAAAGAAAATTTTGTTAAAATATATAAAAAAAACCGGTAAATTGAAAACATGAAATATTCGAAACTATAAGGTTTTTAAACACAGGAAAATTTTTATTATTGCACGATAAACATACGAGTATATTTTATTTAAACAGGTTTATCAAAATTCAAATGTTAAAAATTTCGACATCGCCACGTTTATGTGTTGATGGAAAATGAGACATGCTCGGGAAAGTAATTCGGACTGACATTTTAACAGTTTGTTTAACAGTTGTACAACATCAGCTTACTTCTACACCGTTTCCAATTGTATTTCAGAAATATCTAATAAAAATGCAGATTAAATTTTCTGAAATACTAATAGAAAATTCTGAAATACAATTAGAAATCTCTAAAATATAAATGCAAATTTCCGAAATTCAATTAGAAGTTTCTAAAATATAATTGGAATATTCTGAAACACAATTAGAAACTTCTAAAATACAATTGGAAATGGTGTAGATCATTTTTACTGATACACAGAATTAGATTACCTGATTTGTTTATGAAATATCGGAGGCAATGACCGGGCAAAACAACTCCAGTTTAGAGAATAAGTGTGCATTAAAAATTATTAATTAAAACTGGCAAGTATTATTTACGACAAACTTTTAACTAAATTCAACTTTATGAAACATAATGAATCGCATGTATAAATTGGCCTCAAAAACTACCGATAGCAACATGATGTTTATGTTGCAGCAAAAAATTTATAAATTTGGCAATTTGTGGTAGTGGTCTGTTATATTTTCAAATATGTCTTCGATTATTTATGTAAAAGAATGACTGAAGTTTGCTGTCTCTTATTAGACGTCATTATTCTTCAATAATGCTTTGCACTGCCCATCAAAACAAAAAAAAAAGGATTTTTATAAAAGGAAATACAGTTTTAATTCCTTCTTTTATTGTAGCTTTTCGATATTTGTTTTTTCTATCTTTTTGAAAGAAAACTAAACATTAGGGTGGCCAAATTAATCGGCTTTTTCTTTGTTGAAATTATTCAAATAAGAGATTGTAACTTGTTGGAACAATTCAATACAGATATTCGAATAATTTAATTGTTCTAAATAAAGTGAAAGTAAAAGTTTTTCTCTTCAATCAATTCAAGTCTATAGTATCGTCTAAATCCACCTTTAATAACGTCACTTGTATCAATTTTAAGATCATTTCTTTTTCAACGTAATCATCATTACCAATGTATAATATCTATGTGTTTAAGCTTTTTCTAAGTTAACATTTTGATTAGTATTAAAAAGCGTATTATTAATAGCAAATTATAGCGATGTTAATACATAATTGCGAATTTGCCAATAGCCCAATTCACAATCTTGTGCAAATGGTGTTGCATCATTGCATTTGCAAAAAGGTTTAGCATATTTTTGCTCTTGCTGTTTTTTTTTTTTTTTTTTTGTTAGTGTAGAGCAAAACTATGCTAAATGCAATGATGCAATACCATTTGCACAAGATTGTGAATTGTACTAATATTTCTCCACCATATTTCACATTATGGCTGCCAGTAATATGTAGACCTTACAATTTCTATTTCCATTCTAAAATCTCTTTTTTTACTAAATACTAAGATGTCTTTTTAGAATATTTTTGTATTGGAGCACACTTCTAACTTTAATTTTATTATTTTAGTTTGACTAGACGAAATTTTTAAACTGCTGAAATTTAAAAATCTCTAATAGTTTCTTCTTTTTTAAAGCAATAAGGTCAATTGCATTTTATATACAAATATTTTATTTTATTTATATATATTATTTATATATATTATATATATTAATTAATATTAATTAATATATATAAATAAAATAAAATATTTGTATATAAAATGCAATTGACCTTATTGCTTTAAAAAAGAAGAAACTATTAAATATTAGAAAAGGTCAAATAAACGAACTAAATATTTAAAAATCTCATAAAAAAATTAAAAACAAAAAACTATAAATTAAAATAAATATTTGTTTATTCGATTAATACTCACAAAGTTATTCCAATTATTCGTTATTCGAAATTGGGTAATTTATAAATTCTTCAATTAATTATTCTTAAGAAATTGTTCGAATAATCGAGCGATCATTATTCGAATAGATAACCTAATAAACATAGATAACGAGTTGAAATATAAATTCTGTTATTTCCAAGTAAATTCAATTCTATAATTCTGTCATCCCCAAAAATCCCCAAACTGATTTTTTTTGATTTAATTTTTTTTTTTTTTTTGTAAAATTTTTATTTTATTTAAAAAATAACATGCCTATTTATTTAATAAAATTCATTTTTATCGATAGCTACATATATTAATATTCAAACTAATTCGATTTGTAATTATAAATCTTGTAAAGAAAAAATTACACATAATTTAATATATAGAAGTATAAAAAATTATTTACCAGACTTTAGCATTTCCAAAACTTCAGAATAAAAATCTTCTGATTTATCAGCCTCAGACATGTTGTTGTACATATTGCTTTTATTAAAATGCTTTAGCATTTCAGCAGATGGATTAAATTTCTCACAACAAATTGAATTATTTTTAAAGTATGTGTTTTCATTATTGAAAAAACGCGTTCAACTCAAGCGTTACACTTTAAAAATATACTCGTATATGTACATTTCAAACCTTTTGCCGAATCTTCGCGTTCCCAAGAAACATTATGATTTTTTTAATAAAATTAGTATTTGCAGCCATTTTAAACAGTAAAATATATTTTTTTAAATATTTAGATACTTCTTCTTTATTAGAAACCATCCACTATAAATTATAATACACATTTTTAGACTTGCCAGTTATAAATAAAATCTCCAAAAAATCCCCTAAAATTGATGTCATCCCCAACAAATCCCCGGATCCCCAAGAGGAAATTTTTATCCCAAATCACGAAAAAAAAAATCCTCAATTTGGGGATAAATCCCCTAAACTGACAATGCTGAGACATACGAGTACGTTAATGATAACTAAACATTTTTCGTTAGCTTAGCTTGATGATTTTGATTTCTTCATACAATATTGAAGTAGTGTAATATAAACAAACAGTCTTATATACTTTGTACTAGTACTAGTATATACTGTAGGGTACTGCTTAACAAATCGTTAGAAGAAATAACTTTTAAGAAAACTGGGTTAGATTTTCAACGTTAAGCACCTGAGAAAATGACCTTTTTTATAAGCATAGTTAGTTTATAAATTAGTATTTTCCAAACAAAATACACATATAAATGTTATTTATTTAAAACGAGAAAACAAAAAACGATTAAAAAAATTATGTTGTAACTGTTAAATTGCAGGCAAACTGTCAAGAGTACGATACGAGTAGTATTATCATCTAACATTATTATTACATTATCCGTATTTATTTGTAATTTTGTTGTTAACCATAAATAAATTACCTTTGCGATTGCATTGCCAATAGCGTAAAATTGTTTGCCGTACGTCTACAAAATTACATACATACATACATACATACATATGTAATAATCGTATTATTATTGCTGTGACATGATTTTCAAATAATTGAATATAGATTAGCATTAATGTCAATATGCAATGTTGATCATTTTTTAAAATCCAAAAATTTTTTTTTTTTGCAACCGTTATTTATTACGAATTTTTTTTATGGTTTAAATTAGAAATAAAATAGATTTAACCATGCATCAAGTGACATCACGAATTAGTTTTGGTCGGTTGAAACTTATGTGAAATTTATCAAAGTCTTTAACACAAAATATGAGAGACAGCTATTTAATTGCAATTTGTGTTTTAATGAAAACAACAATTACTTTAATTAATTTTGTTAACTACAAATAGACAATTTTGTAAAGCATTCATTAACATTAAATTTAGCACAACTTTAAATTTTTTATAATCCATGGCTTAAAACCAAAACATAAAAATTAATTTCAGCAGAAAAATTCAAATTTCATAACTGAATAATAATGTTCTTTACTTTAGTTAATTAAGTTAAAAGTCTTTGTCGAAAAGCCTGCTACGATTCAACACTTCAAAGCTAATATAACTCATGTAATTTGTGTTGTACTGAAAGAGTGATACAAAATGAATTCCTAAATGAAATTATGAAATTACAGTGGCTCACAGCTTATTTTATGCAGTGCACTTTTTCAAAGCTCCATAAACAAAAAACTAACAGGAACTTAAAAATGATCTCGGTATCATTTAAAAGAAAAATGTTATAGTCTAAAAAAAATAAAAAAAAAACATTTATTGCAGAATATAGATTTGAATATATTAAAAATAAAAAAAACATAAAAATTATTTTATGCAGTCAATTTCTACTGTACTGATAGCGTTTTTCTACATCAAAAAAATTGAATTGTGAGTCCGATTTTGTAAAGTCAAGTGTCAATTTGAAATAGTTCAAATGAGTCCGCCTACAACGATAGAACAACGAGAATTAGCTTTCAACCATTTCCAAAATGGACACTCACAGCATAAAATAGCAGAAATGGTTAACATTAAAGCTTTCAAAGTCCAAAAAATCATAGAGCGCTTTATCCATGAAAATCGGGTCCATAATAAAGGCAGAAAGGTACTAAATAAAATTTTCAATGAGCATGATGAGCAACACATTTTAGGAAAAATAGTCCCAATGTACACAAAACAATTCTCTAAGCTAAGCTGATTACCTTTTAGACTACTAGGTGAGGGGAAGATAAGACGAGTACACACTTAATTGTACATACTAGCAATTCGTGTTACGCTCTTTTTCGTATTACATATGTGTATACAAATGTGTGTATACTCTCAAATAAAATTACAAGCGATTTAAGCAATAAAATTGTTCTGTGTGAACACCGAAGACAATTCGAGATAAAATACTGTATTAATCTTTTTAATAAAAATTGCTTCGTCTAAATTAAGACATAAGGGAAATCCAAATCTATCAGCTTCACAATTAGCTTCCCAAGTTGAAAATGACCTGGGGCCAAATTACCGCATTCGATATCGAGTAAAATTGATCGTAATTTTCTTATTTGAGATTATGGCATTCGATATCGTGCAAGAAATTTAGTACATTTTATCATAATTTCGATATCGAAATTATTTTTCGATACGATACGATCACGAATGCGGTAATTTGGCCCCTAAGCAAAGAATGTTGCATTGAAACTGTTCTTCGTGTCTTGCGCCAGCATGATTTTTATGCTGATACTGGGAATTAAACATTTGTTGAAACAACCATGGACATGTTTAAGTACCTTCAGATTCTAAACAACCCTTGTTGGAGAACCTGGTTATAAGATCAGATTTTCCAAAACACAAATCGAATATGTTGCAAATGTGGCTAATATATAACTGCCCACATTTGATAACCACTCCAACACAGTCGCCAGACCATAATGTTATCGAAAATGTATGCTCAGTTTTAGAAATCAGAAGTGGTGAAATATTTCGCAGAGTATTACCCAATAACAGGTCGCATCTACGTTAAATTTACATAAAATACGGGCGTTTAAATGTTTTAATATTTATGTAACAAACAAAGAGATTGAATAATTTTTAACAACAAATTGATGCTCATTTAATAATATTTAAGAAAGGGTAAAATAAGAAACTAAAATTGATTTCCTCTTATAAAAATCCTGTTTTAGTTTTGATGAACCGCTTGAATTGTCACCTGCGCTGAATACTTTTTTTTTTTTTTTAATTCAATTTTTATTATAAATTATGATAAAACGAATATACATATTTCGCCTCAGCGCCAGATTGGCTTTATAGAGGCTTGTTGGCAAAAAAAATTTACAATATAAAAATTAAATTAATTAAATTAAATAATAATAGATAATAAAAATAAATTTAATTTATGTAAATTAAATATAACTTAAGCTAAATTTACACGATTGAAAATTTCTTCAAAAAAAACTTAGTATTCCAATTTACTAAAAAATTTTTATTGTCAAGAACTACAGTACAACTCCGCTTTAACTTTCAATTCAATTGTTCAATTGAGAAAAACGGGGGACAATTAGGGGCATTTCTATTTTTATTATATGTACCTGATTTGTGCGATACCAATCCATTACAGCTTTCTAATAAAACAGTGAGTATTACATAATTAATCAGAGCAAGCCTTTACTGAACAGTGGGTATGAAGCATTATTTTGTATATATGTATTCGGAAGTCTTAAGGTACGGTCACACTTGCCAAACATTTGCCGAAAAAGACGGAACCACTAAATAAAATGAATTTGAATTCGTTTATTTATTAAAAAAAACTTCGTTTATTTAGGACAAGACACAACAAATATTTAGTTTTACTTTATTTGATGCTCTTTGATCTTGCAAAACTCTTGTAAGAGTAAACAACGTCATAAACATTTGTGCTAAAACAAGTGGTTACGCTTTTTTGAGTAAATATTTGCCATGTGTGACCATACCTTTAGTTAAAGAAGTGACAACAGCAAATTGCTTGTCAAACTACCACTTTTATCACTTTTTATATTTTGGTTCGGCATCTCCCCTTAAATCTGAAGATAATAAAAAATCATAAGTTGTGCAGTGTGTGTTTTTTTTTTTAAATTTCTAGCCCTAACATTCAAGTCATGATATTGAAACCTCAATATAAACACACAATTAAATTGACACAATTAAAAATACATATGACACTATTCACTTATTGGAGTCTACAGCCAACCATACTTTACTATTTCATACAACTATTCAATGTATCAGGAACACTTACTTCTAATAACACTCATTCACTCATTACTTCAGCAGACTTCTTCTCATGGTACTCGTATGTATTATCACCACTTGATACCAACAACTCTAAACTTGATTGTTTGTTTTAAGTTTCATTACTTAATTGGCCAACACTTCGTCAACAGGTCATAATAAAACAAAAGCAAAGCAGAAACGCTTTTACTAACTCAAACACTTTGGCCTTTTGTCACTTTCATGCCAACAATTTCGTACCTACGACTGACAGAAGAACGTTTACAATAAATACAATTGCTAACAATACATAAACAGAAAGTATGTATTTGTTTAAGACTTTGTAGTGTGTTCTAGAAAATCTAAAAGCTGTTAAACTAATTAACTCGATTTACTTGTGTGGCCACAATACAAGTAAACTACAATATACAAGAATACAACAAGTTTGTTTCCATTTCATCCAACAGCGTCCAGTGTAAAGAGAGTTACAGTTAAAAAAGGAGGTTTATGAGACGTCATATAAATAAATGTGTGTGTGTCTGAGTATTTGCACTAGTTCACACACCAGGTGATCTAGTGACCCTTCATTGTTTCGACAGCTGATGAAGAGCATGAAAAGCAGTGGTAAAACTAAAAGTTGTGCTAATTAATTTAATACAAATGAAACACAACTAACAGAATTACTGATACAATGTACATACATACGAGTACAATATTTTCAATAAGAAGCCGGGTTGGCTACCAATTACAAGAACGGTAACGTTAAATTGGTTTATTAACGGTAACGGTTTTTTAGATATTTCTGGATTATTTCTTATTTCTACATATGGTACCTATATCGTATATAAAAGCTCCACTTTGATTTCAATGGTGAATTGTTACTATTTACCAGAGATTGAATATAACAGGTCCATTTTAATCTTAATTGTTAATTTTACCATTTAAAAATCTGTATCCGCATATGCATGAAAATGTCTTAAAAACTCAAATGGAATATGATGCAGCTATAATATAATAAAGCTATATATATATAATATAAGATTTAGACCTTACTTAGTAAATGGACAAAGTTTCAACATTCATATACGTGGATGGAAATCAATTCATTGAAACCCAATCAACAAAATTTCTTGGAATGTACTTACAAAATAATCTTTCTTGGGATATTCATATTCAAAACCTGAAATCTGCATCTGGCAGTGAACTAAAATCCTTGCAGAGATGCCAAAATAGCATTGAAATCTGTTTTTAATATCTAAAGCTAAGTATAGACGATATGTTGAATCAGCATATTTACGCTGAAAAATTTGTTACAAATGCTTACATATCGTGTAAACGCAAAATTTTTTCAGCATATGTATGTTTGACAACATTTGCTAACACTTTTTTAATAATGCCAACAAACGTATGTTGGTAATTTTAGCATATCGTGTAAACAGCATATTATTAGTGTTTGACAAATTTCCTGCGTATGTTGACACATATGTTATTTGTTGAAAAGCGTATGCAAGCTTTTCAGCATATGACAAATTCATATGCATATGCGATAGTGTCTATGCGATCAGTGTTGTATTTTCTAATAAAGCTGATAAGAAAACAACAATGTCGGCTTCATTGATTTAAATCACAAATTATAATCTAAAGAACAGACGTTTAAATTTTTTTAATTGTTTGTATAGTTTATACAATTTATTATATTCACATATATCAACACAATAATTGAACACAAATATTTATTGGAATGGCGGAAAACTGCGTTTGTTTACATTAACAAAAACATATGTTTTTGAATCTTTTTGTATAATAGTATGACACCTATGACATACTTTGTTGCGATTTTTTTTTTGAGTGTGATAGAAATCGGTCAGATTTTCCAGTGAATGAATCGTACGATTGTTTTTTTATGTAAATACACTTCTTGTTGCATATGTACCTACAAACATACACACAGGAACACAAAACGCAATATAGTGGCCGGCGGCATTGTTCAAATTAATCGACACAGGTCTCTGGAAATAAACAATAAATTATTATAAATGCGTCTTTTTGCTTTTAATTCCACTCGTCTTCCAAAATCAGCACTGTACAAGCAATAGCTACACCAATTTCCTCCCACGTCATCATTTATATTTTTTTATTGATATTATTTTTATTATTTAATTTTATTGCAAAATTTACACATAAAATACAGAAGTTGAATAATAATTAAAAAATGGTGTCAAACTGAATAATTTCACAAACAAATGTTTATACGACTCAGCATATGTAGCACCACATACAATTCAACATATCGTATAAACACAAAAATCGTATGCTAACTCTTATGTTGACATTTCATTTGCTGACATATGCTGACATCAAAAAATTTGCTACTTTCAACATATCATGTAAACGTCTAACATATGACATAGGAATTTGCTGCTGATTTTAATCATATGGCTGTCAGCATATATATGCTGATTCAACATATCGTCTAAACTTAGCTTAAGACAATTCTTCCAGTGTATGGATTTTATAAAATGCGCCTATTTACATACGTTTTCAAGATCTTAAATAACATCAGTTATCACACTATATCTTTCTCGAGAAATCAAACATTATATAATACAAGAAAAAATTCTAATCTTAGAGTGTTTAGATGTCGTCTAGCAACTACAAAGCAGAGGATCGAATATGCGGGTACTGTGGAGTTTAACAATATTCCGGAAAATTTTAAAAATATACAAAGAATTTCAATATTTAAAAAAACTATAAAACAATTTTTACTTCAAAACTTAGAAATGCTTCTAGTATGTCCAAGTGACGCTGAGACCAACTTAAAATTGTTGTTAACTAAAATTTGAATAAATATATTATATGTATATAAAAAGAATCTTTTTTTCTTTTATATCAACGAGAAAGTGATTTATACAAGAACATTTAAGGATAGTTGTTGAAAGAAACAAAATAAATAAACCGAAATAATCAATATGAGTTATTTATAATTTGTTTTTTTTCGTAAAAGTCGGATTATATTTCCTACAGCATATAAAGTTAATTAACAAGATTTAGTAATTTTAGTTTTAAGCCGATAGCCTGTAGTAGCTAGTGCTTTGTATATTATTTATTGTAATTTAAATTATAATAAATTTGAAATAAATAAAAAAAAACTATTATTTTTGAACTTTACAAATAAATGGCAAAAGTTCAGTTGATGTATATCAACGAAGCTTGAATATAAAATTCGCTGTTTGGTACTTTTTGAGTAATATCGGCACTGCTTTATTATAGGTTATGGTCATGAATGAAAGAAACAAGATTACGCATTGCGCAGGTCCGTTAGTTTTGTTGCTCTCACTCAGTGACGTAGACAGAAGACATTGTGGTTTATTGTGAAAAGTAAAAATTCATTAAAGTTAAAAAAAAACCGTGGAAATTAAAAACTAAAATGTGGTGTGCAGTGAAAAATTGTTGTAACAATAATAGAAAAAAGCCGTGTAGGTACAATCAGTTTATTTAAGTTTTTTAACTTTAACTTTTTTTTATTTTTTTTATTTTTTTTATTTAACTTTTATTTAACTTAAAGAAAAATTCTTTGAGAAAATAAAAGAAACAAAAAAATTACAATTATTTTCTGTTTTTATCCATGTTTGTATATTTGTTTTCTTTATTTTATGCCATATATTTTTGACAGTAACGAAAGTATTACACAAACAAAAATGTCTGTTATTCTTGCCTTGTTGTAATTGTTGTAGCAATGCTGTCACCTGGTATTTAATTTCACCATGGGTTATGGTATATAAATAAAAGAGAAATAATATTAACAGTTATTAAGACAAGCCACAATTGAAATAGTTTTTCTCTCACCAAAGCATTAAAAAACAACAAAAACTAATAAATGTCATACCAAACCATGTAAACAAAAATATTTTAAGTGATTTATTTTTAAAAACAAAATATAAATCAGAAATTTGATATAGACGAGATATTTTCGGTATCTGCTATTTACCACTTAAAAATCGTGTTTTTGTTTTATATCAGTGAGAGAATTTTTTTTATATAAAACATTTTAGGTTAGTGGTTGAGCGAAACAGAAAAAAAAAGAAAAAAAAAGAACAACAGAAATGATCATGAAGAGTTATTTATAATTTAATTTTTTTCGTAAAGATCAGGTTATAACTTTAATTTCCTTCTCCAAAATTAAATAGCAAAAGTTTATTTGATGCAAATCAATGAAACTTGAATATAAAATTAATAAATATTTTTTCGCAAAATTCGACAATTTTACAAAAAATCTTAAATTTTAGAAAGAAATAAAAAAAAATTTAAATACCAAATCGTAACTTTAGCAAGAACTGAAAAATTTTAAACAAAATCCACAATTTTGCAAAAAAATAAATTAATTTTACAAATAATAATGAATTTACAAAAAATTCAAAATTCACCAAAAAACTATAAAGGTCATACCAAACTGTGTAACCAAAAATCTATTTCTCACCTCCTATGCCTTATACCATGTTCAGACGCTTGTTTCGTTTATTGAATTACGATTGTGAATCATCCCGTTCACACGGCATATTCGTGTTTAATTTTGACAGTTCTTTTTTATGTACATGTAAACGTAAGTAATAGTCTCCATTCTAATGTACTTTTTTCCACTTTTATTATTTATTTATACATAAATTTATTTATTTTCACAATTCTAATTTTTACCTTTTTACCTTTTTAGTTTTTTTTTATAAATTAGGTTGGCGGAGAATTAATCCCTCAAATTGCCAGGTTATCCCACGATCGATTTAAGTAAGTCCCAAGTCAACCTATACCTTCATATAGGAAACTGGAACGCTTAAATTTTATATTAAAAATTTTGCATGTGACTAATGCACAACTTCGAAAAACCGTAATGCGGTACAGTTAGACGACGCCAAGCATCAACCAATGCAAAAGTGAGACGCAATTCTCCCAAAGGCAGCGAAAAAAGGACGGCCTGATTGCCCTTAAGCGATAATGACATAGACGCGCGAGTTCTTTCAACACCCAGAGCTGAATTACGACGTTTTTTTTAGTTTTTTGTTTACATTTTATTTTGACCGCTAGTTCAGATAAACTAGCGATAATTTCTTATCAAATTAGAGAAGACAGTAAAATATTCGTGTTTGAGTAGTAGTTTCAAACTGAAACACGATGTTTCGCTCTCAAAATTGTGTATGGCGAAACAGGTTGATTCAATCATGATTGGGGTACGAATCACGAATGAGAGAGCGAAACACGAATTTCAGTGCCCGTCTGAACATGGTATTAGCGATTAGAAACAAAGACATACTGTGAGCGTCAATGTAAAGTAAACACCTAATATTTTTTTGAAAACATGTCGTCTGAATTTACAATAGTTGTACAAATGTTGTTGGTAATTTTTATATATTTTTCAAATATTATGTAAAAGTTTAAGTATTGCCAGAAGTTAATTTTTTTATTTATATATTTTAGCAACTAAATTTAGATACGCTTTTGTATTTTCATCTTTTTTTAAATAACTACGTGTAATGTGTAGTTGTCTTTTTACTTTTCATTACATCTTACATATCAAACCTATCATGATAGTAAGTAGAGCTGTATGGTGAAGAATGCGACACAAACTATGTCGTTAAAGTTATTGCCGTTGATACAGTGCAAATTAGATAACATTAGATAACAATTTCAACATATTGTCGCTAATGATAAACCCTTTTTCAATTATATGGGGAATTCATTTTTAATTTAATAATTGCGCAGCTGAAAATTAAATATAATTTAACTTTAACTAAATAATATTTAGTGACGTATGTATGTATCTGTTCCGTTCTTTTTAATTTTATATCAACAAGAAACAATCATTTTGCACTAGTTTCTTAGGCAGCTCATTAAGATTGTTATGGAGATTGTGTCAATTGGTACCCTTTGCATTAAATATTTGCTATTGATGAAAGTTTCAAGTATTTGCTTTCTTCAATAGTACTTTATCAACTGAGTTTTTTTTAGCTGGAATTATGAAATCTTTCAACGCCACAACGTCGTGTTTTCTCTGTGAGGATATTATATACAAGTTGTGTAAGTAATTTACTATACGAGTACACAAAAAGATTTCTTTACAATTTTTCGCTAATTTAGTTCCTTATTCACCATAAATGAATTTTAATTTAATATCTATTCAATATGTATGGTGTTAATCTACTATCAAGGGTCGTTTTCCCGCAAATGCATACATAATTCTAGCACACAAAGCAGCCAAAATATATTCCACAACATCCTTTAAGAAAATGTTATTACTTATGCTTATGATTACATCCTGTTACGAATTGATTTGTTTCCTTTCTAAAACAGAAAATGAAAACAAGAAAATTGCTAAATAATTGATAGAACAACTAAATAAAACAAAACATATTCAAAAATCAATAATTTTAAATTTAAAAAGTAAAATGAAATCTGTACATATGTATGTATGTATGTATGTATGTATTTCTAAAAATATCTAAACCATTTACAGACCGACTACACAAATACAAGCAACAATATTTTGGTGCTGGAAAATTTACATCAATCCCTTAATCGTCACATTGACAATGTTAATCCTATCACCGCCTCCTATTCCTCATCACCTGCAACCCTTTCATCGAATACCACAAGTGATGTCTCCGCAGCATCCGTCGCCACAGCTAATAAAAATATCTGCTCCACCACAGACAGCCAGCAGCACAGCAGTTCGCAGGAGAAAAAGAAATGCATTGATTTGCAAGCATCGAACAACAACAACAATAATAATAATAACAATACGAACAGCCTCAACCTAATGGTTTCCACCACCAATAACGACAGTAATAATGATGAGTTGCATTTGAATGGCAATTTACAGAAAACCCATTGTTGTATGCCACCCATATCGATATCATCGTCAGTGTCTTCCAGCGCTGTAACAGCGTTACAATCTACAACGGGTAAAAAACGGAGGAGCCCCTTTTTGCATAATTGATTTGTTGAATTTTCAAATATTTTAAATATTTTCTAGATTTGGCCAGAGAACAGTGGTATGTCCATCATGCTCATCACACACCAACACATCCACATCAGCAGTTGGCCGATGAATTTGTCATGTATGCTCCTGCCTTGCCAACAAGCAGTTCCACGTCCTCCATTGGTAAATTTGGCATTGAAAGTACGACAGAAAGTTATTTAAATTCAAGATATAATGGTGAGTAACTTTAATTACTTGGAACACACATAGATATATAGTATATACTAATGTATATACATACAAAATTTAGTGAAGAATAGAGGAGAGGTATCTATCAGTGTAAGAGTATAGAAAGATTTAAAGTCACCGTATTGGGATTCGAGATGATTAACCAGTTACTGTTTCTTATAAAGGTCTCGATTTTCTCTAACTTAATTATTAATAATTCGGACAGATTACTGTAGGAACGGTGTCCCAGAAACCTAATTCTCAAGTCTTCCAGTGCTAAGCATTAACAATGGAAGTGATAGATCTTCATTGTGGCAGCTTCTGCAGAAGTCATGATATGTTCCTCTAGCATGATTGCTAAATTTGCATTATCCGGTCATCACTGACACTAAACTACATAGTTGAGAGCGTCGTAGTCTCAGCAGATAAGCTGTGCGTTCTCGATTTAACGTAGGCCAAATTAGTCTCGTATTCATGCAAGTGAATTCCATCTTGATTGAGCAACGTCATTGTAAAAAAATACCAATTCCTATGTCTATGTCCCCGATATCATACTAATTTATTTGCAATTTCGTTTGAGTGGTAATTAATTATTCAAGAGTTTTCCCATTAATACCAAAGTTATGTAGAATATTGCTTTTATATAGTTAAAATGATTTGAACTCAGCCATTCCGTGTTTTTTTTTTCAGGCTGATATCTTGTGATTATGCAAGTTGTGAGAAGTATTGGATTAAATATTACAATACAACAATAAGCAGATATGATCCATAAGCCCTCAACCTCGATCATATATCGATATTTACTCCCGCTTATTTCTTAATGAGATAATTGAGACGTTTAGCATAAGGATCATTTGTGACACAGACAATTAATAAATATACAACAGCTTTCTTACATCCTTAGACTTTGGTGTAGAACTGAAGAGTCGTTTACTTATAAGTTTACAGAACAAAAGCTCACATTCTACAGGTAGAGCGTACATAAGATCTAAAATATCCAAAAATAAAGTGCATTTTCCGATTCCCATGACGCCTTCTCACTTGTTAAAATCGGATGAAGAGTTCGAAAGTTATTCGATTTAAAATATTGCTAATTTATCTTACAACTATGATAACTGAGCGAGATACACAGTTAAAATATAATCAATACAGTGATTTATAAAGGAGCTGAGGGCATGAGGCTGATAACTTTGAACACTCCTTATATCAATATATTGTATTGCTAAGGAAACGATTAACCTTCATGGTTTCGGCTGCCTGCGATGACGTGTCGAACATGGAATTGGAGCATTGTATGAACTCGCATTGCTGAGGAAACAAATAATCTTCATGGGTTCGATCTATCGATGAACTTTCGGATCTATCGGACATCGAATTAGAGACTATTGGAGATTATTAGGGACTCTGATCAATTGACCAATAGTTCCAAATGTAACCACCTTCATATACTGCACTCAATTTAATCCCAGTAGTATGCACTAGCTCTAGCATTAGTTTGTGTAAGTAATTTTAAAACTAATTTCCAACTAATTTAGCCGCAATAAAATTGACTAAATTAAAGTAGATGCAGAGAATAAAGTTCTTAACTACTGCAATATCACAAAGTCTTTAGGCATTATCGAATGTTATTTTCTTTTTGTTTATCTTAGAAATTTAATAAATATACTGTGGAGTTCAAAACAATTTGTTTAACAAGCACCCCATGACCTGCAGCTTATTGACTTTTTCAATAAACATTGTCAGACTTAATGTTGCTATATGTTTTTATTTTTTTGTATTTAAGATACTCTGTAAATATTGGCATTCGTTCACTGTTATTGAAGTATTAAAAAAAACAGGTTTCCTCCCATATGAAAGATTCCCACAACCAACTCCAAACAAAAGAACTTTGTTGCAGAACAAAATTATTATCACCATAACTCACTTGAAGTTACTGGTAGCAATGAAGTGGTTTTGTTAAAAAAAAATATGAATAACGAAAATAAATTAATATGTTAAGTTGGCTTTTTGTTATCCTGTGAATATTTCTGACTCCTGTTGAGTTTTAATATGTATTTTTTTAAGATATTTAATGGTAGACTACATTATCTATGAAGTTCAACCATAATTTTTGTATATTTTCCCTCAAAAGATATAAAAAGAAAATCATTTGTGAAAATCTGTTTTACTCTACAGTAAATGTCAAAGGAGTGCGTCATGAAAGAGCATCATCTTTTTTCGACATTCCAGCTGTGACACATCCATACTGTTACAGGTAAGTAAAAGTTTTTTTTTTCTTTTTGAAGGGGAATCTAATTGTGGGTTTGAGCTATTGAATTTTAATTTAACCTTTAATTTTCTTTCATCATTGTGAAAAATCCTTAAGACATGTATATACATACATATGTATGTACATACATATTTTCTCCAGCGATTTTTTAAAAGTTTGACAGTTTTTTATTTGATTTAAATTTATACTTGTAGTGCAATTATTTGCTGCTTTGTTTGTTATTGTATTTTTATCTAAATGTTTTCTTTCTTTTTTATATGCTTTCTTTGCTGCCCCCTTTCCGGCTGCTAGATTTCCATCATCACCACCTGCAGGGATTTTAAAGAAAAACGATGATGGTAAGATTTTAAGTGGTTTAAAGTAACAGCTACCTCAATGAATAATAATAAAAAAAAAACCTAAACGAACAATATTGTTTAACTTTTTTTGTTCATTTATTATATGATTTTTTTCAATTTTCAAAATATATGCCCTTAGGACTGAAATACAGACTATTTTATGAAGATATGTAATCCGGCAAACTTGAAACAAAACAGAAAGTTGCTTGATTTTTATTGTCAGATGAATCGATAATAAAGTCATCAAATCTGGCAAATATGCTACCCAGGACCAAGGACGAATTATTAAATATTTGAGGATATTTACAAATACGTATAAACATAAAGTCAAAAGTAGAAGAAATTGTGGCATTTTAATTTTCTATTGTATGAAACATAGTTCTCAATTATTTTTCAGACCCTAACAAGGAATAGAATTTGCATTTAAATTCAATTTTAAAAATTATATTTTCTCCAATCATTCTAATATTTCAGAATACCTAGTTTTGCAATTCTTGGAACAATTCGAGAGGAATATTTTCTTTTTCTTATAATGCCGTAACCCTTAAACACTGTAATCGGTTTGTGTAAATTTTCTATTCCTCAAATTCGTTCTAAATTAAAATCATCCCTAATTTAATCCGTGAAAAAATTTGAAGGGAACAGTTTTTTTTTAATAAATTTCCGTCACACTTAATTAAAATACCTTTAGCACCAAAATATCTTCACCAAAAGAATCCAAAGTACCATTGCCGTTTCCTTACCGAAACAAGTAAACATCCATTACCGCTAAAAACCCATTAACGAAAATAAATACCTATATAGTTTATTACATTTCATTTTAAAAACACCTCCAATTGTAACACTCCCCAAAATAAACATTCTAACTACAACAATACCACCCCCCCCCCCTCCCAAAAAAAAAACGCTAGGAGAAAGACCAAGCCAATAATTCAATTTATTTTTATTAAATTTTAATATTTTCATGTTTTGCATATAAAAATTAAACAAAACGTACTACTCACTCGCAAAGGAAAAGTATAAACGAAAGCAAATTAAATGAAAATATCGCGCACAATTTATTTCTTATACTAATCCAATTTACAGGTTATGTGTATACAATATTCTCAAACATTTTTCCCCGTCCCACGAACGTCTTCCTTCATCAACAACTTTATTGAACACCAAAGCACACTGTGTTGTGATAATAAACCACTAACTACTTGCATACTAATGCAATAATACTGAGCCACTGATAAAGATAAATTTATCTTTAAAATCTATTTATCATCAACAAGTAACAGATGATAATCAAATCTTATTTACATTCTACTTCATGTTCATACGTTTCTAGGAGATAAAAAAATAGTTTAAAATAAAATATTTCTAAAAAAAAAAGCGCGATTTTAAACAATCATTGTTTATTAAGGGCAAAATGTCGAGAATTTCAATATAAAATTAAATGTTTCATTAAGAAGGAAAAACCTAGCAAACGTTATGAATTTAAAAGGCTGTAAAATGATTGCGTGTAACAAGTATATACAAGTATAAAACATTTATGGCCACAGTGACATGAATATATGAAAATTATTATATGTACATATGTATTTGTTTTTCGAAAATTCGGCTGGAAATATTACGAATGAATCAAGTTACATATTTATATGCTTACGGGTTCAACAGAACGGTGCAAACCAAATTTACCGATAGCTTAATTATATAAAATTTAGCTGTTAATTGGCCGCCCGCTCCATATCGTGCGATTTAGAGCTACTGGTTTATTTGTAGTGCGTCTATTTTAATAATAGAGTCTATACAGAGACAAACGAATTAATTACACGCTTAAATCTCAAAATCGGTGACGAAATACGCACTCGATTTTGCCAAATTTGATTAAAGAATTTCGATAAAAGAATTGACATCTGTATGCGTGATCGTGGTTGACATCTTGCAATATCATTTTTCATTTATAATTGACAAACCTTACGCTTTCTAAAACAATAATTATTTGAATGATTTTCATATAGGTATGTATGTACAATAAACTCTTTGTATTATTTTGATTTAAAAAACAAAGTTCTCCATCAAAACCTGATTTGGTTTACGTGGTTGCTCGCTGCTTGCAAGCATTCAAGTAGAATCGTTCGTTATATTACAAACACACTCTTATTTATTGTATTAAAATTCTTATAAGAACCACTGTACCAGACTTTAATATTAACAAAAAACAGACAGTAGTCGCAACAGCAACAAACCCGCCTTTTAAATCTATTCATCAACCATGAAATTCATGTACCACATTCATACAGTAGTTTTTTTTTACCATAAACAACCCCTTATTAATTATTTCCCCCCAATACCTGCTCTCTTAAACGCACTTATATTTACAAACTCACACTGTTTATACATACATCCATATGTACATACTTATTGTTTACAATCCTATGGGAATGTTTACGCAATATTTAACCTTATTTTCAATTTAATTTCCAAAAACAAAACAAAAAATCCAAACACACAAAATCTCCTTTACTCACTCCCCCATTTTATCCAAAGAGATTTGCTTTATAAACTTCTCTCTCTCCCATTACCCAACTAACGTTATCAATATCAATCAGTGTGACCATTTTGGCATTTCTGCAGCTAGATTTAGCATTTTTTATTTTGATTTAGCTGCAAATTTTCGATTTAGCATTTTTTTTTTGCATTTTTTAATAATTTGTTTAGCATTTTCTAGCTTCAATTTATTTTTCATTTTTACCCCTGTTACAATTAAATTAAAATATACCTACACCATATTTTAATTATGATTTTGAAAATTTTTTGAAAACAAGAACAAATATAAATTTTGAAACTGAAAAAGAAATTAGAATAATATGTAGAAATTTCATAGCAGAGTTAATATGTCAACTAAGGCAAAGATTACCCAAAAACTTGTTAAGTTTAAAATATATTAACTTTTTTGCTGTTGACAATAGTTTAAAAATAAATAAAAGTAAATTATATGAAAATTTCAAAGAAGAAATGGTAAATTTTTCAAATGATGAAATTACAACTTTAGAAATTAACTTCATACAAGTGGCAAAATCAGAACTCAACTATTGAGTTTGGGATACAAGTTTATGAATACAGGAATGCTGTGAATGAAAATCCCTTCAAGGAATTGTCCGATTTTGTTATGAAATATTTAGTTTTGTCATTTAGTAATGCAGAAGTTGAACGCATATTTAGCGGAATGAATCTTTTAAAAAATAAAATAAGAAGAAGAATGATATTAATACAATGAAAACACTCCTCTACTATATATAAGATGTGGATTGAAAAGATTGAATAAATGCTGCAAAAGTTTTCAAATAACTAAAGAATTATAATTATAACAGAGCCCTCAGAAAGTGAAGAATACACTTTTGATGAAGTATTTAATATGTGGCCAAAAGTTGTTATTTTTGTTTAAACTAATTTATTTGTGAAGTATATATAAATGCTATTAAATAGCAAATAGTTTTTTTTTTTTTTTTTTTTTTTTTTTTTTTTTTTCTGACATTTTAGAACATATAAAATACATAAAATGTTATATGAATTAATGGTCGCTTTTGTCCAAAATTGTTTTATGTTTTTATATATGTTGACATATCTATTTACATATACATATGTATGTCTATAGACTGAAAAATATATATTTTTAATTTTTGTTTTATAATTTTAATTTACGATTTTTTAAGAGAATAAACAATTTGTTTTGTTTTTGAGTTCGATGTTATTTTATTTATATAATGAAACATAATTTGTAGAAACAGCGGTACAAATAGTGAAGAATTTCTTCATATTATTAAAAAAAAATTTAGCATTTAAAAATCCATTTAGCATTTTTTTAGCATTATTTTGGATAGGATTTAGCTGCAAAAATGTTTGAGACCTGGCAACACTGATATTAATAGAATGATGCTAATGTAGTTGTTATTGTTTTTAATAATTGTTGCTGTTGTTGTATTTTCCTTCAATCTCTCTACTCAACACTTGTTCATAGATTATGCAGGCACACTGTTGAATATTTAAGCATTGTTGAGTGAATTTCATTACATTCAAAGTGAAAAAAAGTTGTGTGATGAGAAGGTTGATGATGCTGCATCCTTTTTTAGAACTAAACTTAACATTGTAGTTGTTTTTAAATGGATGTTAATGTTGTGGGAATTAAAAATACGCTTATATTTAATTTATAACCATTGCTATTTTGTTGCTGCCTCAAATAATGTTGTTGGCCATTTAGCTTTAAGGGTATTAATGTTTTGTTGTTACAAGTACTAAATAAGTATCATCATGTTTAACAGCAAACACAACAAAATAATAAAAGAGCTGATGTGTGAATAACAACAGTAATAGACAAACAAACAAACAAGAAGAACATTGTTAGATACGAAATAAACAAGGTAAAAGTTTATTAATTTAAACATAAGGCAAACAAACATACAGTGTGATAGAGAATATAGAGGATATACATATGTATATATGTATAGCAAACTGGTACATTTAAAAAAACACTGTATACTCGTAGTTCCTAAAACTCATCAAATATACAAATAAAGTATAAGAAAATATTAAATTTTTTTAAACATTTCAATTTTTTTTTTAACTTGAAGAAAAAATAATTAATTAATATTAATTTGCTTGCCAAACACAAGTTGCGAAGTTTCCACTTGATGTCGCAAATTCCCGGAACGATTTCTTGTTCCATAGACTTTACAGTATCAATAACAAAGAAGGGTTTATCAATATGTACTACGATAAAATTGAAGGATGTGTTTTCATCGATCAACTAATTAAAACAAAGAATCAGTATAAAATTCAATAAATTTTGTATTGTATTGGAAACAGTAGGTTTTGATAATTATTAATGAATAATTATATCGGACCACTTTCATCTAAATTTTCAATCACATTTTGGCAAAATGGCGGGTCCACAAAAAGGAATCCAATGGTGTTAAGTCGCATGAACGACGCAGCAGCTTAATTTGTTGGCTGTGTGTTGAAACCATTTGCCAGTGATATCTATGAAAAATAGGTCAAAATCTACATGTTAATATCTTCCGATGATTCGCCGTAACCTTATATCAACCACGATCATTTCAACAAATAATCTAAGACATTTTATTTTATTTTTCTTAATATGAAACGAATGCAAAAATTCGGGCCATACTCATTTATGGTTGGTTTCTTGTATGTGAGACGTACTCAAACAATTACACTTCTTTTATGATTTTTGATGTTTGGAGTTCATTAGGCATAATTAGCGTCGAAAGTTCAATTATTTATAACTAGAAATACAAATTTCAGGGTCTTGCCACTTTATCCCGCCATCTCTTTATATTAACTTTTTCAACATATTAATCTTTGAAATAGATGAAGACATCTACATGAAGAATGAATTTCAGTTTTATTGGTTTTACCAGAATCGTCAGTTGGGCATTTGCTTCCTGCAATTTGACTAAATATTTAGAAATATTTTTGCTACGTAACCTTAGGACCACCATAACCACAGGCTTTAAGAAATCCTGCTTGTAAAGCATCTTTTATTTAGCGTAGTATTAGTTCTTTAATATTCTAGGCCAAATAGGCCAGACAAGAGTTGTTGTAATAATTAGATTTTCTTCACATTTCAGTAACAATTAATATTCTTTTCACTGTAAAAAAATCACACAATGGAATAAACGAAAAGAAAAACTTTCTTAATCTGACAAAGATTTAACGCACAATAAACTTGAACATTTAAATTTTTATTAATTTGAGTACAAGTTGTAGGAAAAATATTCAACTCTTTCTCTTACACTTTTACAGATGCCAACTTCTGTAATAATAACGGTGTTTCGTCTTCCCTACAATTTGGCCAGCATTATCACAATACAAAAACTGAACATCCAGATTCAACCACCACACATTTAGCCAATCATCATCCTCATACTACACATCCCCATGCCCATCATCATCATCATCATCCACATGCTCAAAGCTCAAATATGCACGCTCATCATCAACACGCTCATTTAAGTCCGCATTCATCGGCCTTCAAGTTCAGTCATTCACCTTCGGTGTATCATCATCAATACAATGGACAGACACCAGCCACATATGGTTTAAGAACAGCAGCTGAAATAACAACACCGTCCCTAGCGTTGGCCCCTGTTTCCACTACGACCGAGGTTGATATAAAATATGAAAATCCTTATAACTCCGCGATATCATCTACATATACACTAAGGCCAGGCAGTGGTGTGGATTCCTCAACGGCGGTCTCTTCAACAGATACAGATTTCAAATTGGAAAGTTTATATGCATCCAATAACAATATTACAACGAGTCATACGGTAAGTCAGCGAAGAGGATCGCTGCAATTGTGGCAATTTTTGGTGGCACTGCTGGATGAGCCGACCACAAAGTAAGTTTAAATATTCATTTCATTAATATTAAATTACAACTTACTTTGTATCCCCTCTAGTTCTAGTTGCATTGCCTGGACTGGCCGTGGCATGGAATTCAAACTCATCGAACCCGAGGAGGTGGCAAGACGCTGGGGCATACAGAAAAATCGACCCGCTATGAATTACGACAAACTATCACGCAGTCTACGTTACTATTACGAGAAGGGCATAATGCAAAAGGTTAATGGCGAACGCTACGTATATCGTTTTGTCTGTGATCCCGAGGCCCTCTTCAATATGGCATATGGGCATTTAGGTAATACGGCCCCAGCAACTAAAATCGATCATCCGCAGCATCATCAGCAGCAGCAGCACCTTCACCATCATCATCATCATTTACTGGCTTCACCCACATCGGCCACTAAAACAAATGTAGACTCTAGTCTTATAACAAGAGATGCAATAGCCACATCATCGCTCGAGGAGGAGGGAAACAGAGAAAGAAGCTCACTCAGCCATGTGACGGGGGCAAAACATCATGAGCAATTATTTTATGGTAAATTTTAATTGAGGAAATAATACAAACAGATGTTAATTGATTGATATGATAACGATTGATTGTGTTGTAATGTATTTGTAATTGTATTAACATTGTAGAAATGTACAATAATATTGTATATAATGATTAAATATGTAAACACTCATACGAGTAACTATAAGTAGTTAATTAAACATTATTCATAAAATATAAACAAAAGAATACAATACATACGAGATACAAATACAATTGAGTTAAGAGTATTCAATCAATAAAGCACATAAGTAAAGTTCTAAGTTTAATTAACAACTGCTTTATGATTTGAATACCTTTAAATTAGTTTTTATTTTTACAAAATTCTCTGAGTTTAGGAATAACACCGTACAAAAATTGATTTCTAGGTGTCATCGAATATTAAGGGCATTCACCCCTTGTTTATCCCTAAATGGTGTGGTATATTTAAACATTTCAACATTTTTTTTTATTGTTATATTTGTTTTGTTTTTTCCTATTTTAAGAAGATTCCCTTTAACTTAAATTTTCTTTTTAAATTAAAACTATTTAGTTGTAAGTACTACTCTAGTAAATGGCTTTGTATGGAACGCAAATACATTAAATATTTAAGAAGTCTTGGCCTTCTTTTCAGGAGTTTCACCATTCCCTTCTTTATCATCTTCCTTATCACTGTCATCCGAACCAGATCCTGTACCGGAACCTGAGGAAGCTGATTCTTCATATTTACGTTTTTCAACCTTTTTAGGTTGTGGTGGAGGACTGGCCTTTTTCAATGTACCCACATAACTCTTAACCTTATCCGGTTGTGGACTATAGGCCCAATGTATCAACTGCAAGTGAATCTCGGTAGGTTTACCAGCATCATCAAACAATTTACCATCTTCTTCCTTGAGTTTGGCTAATAATTTGGCAATATTTCTGTTACGTAGAATATCCCAGGTTGTATCATCTTCTTCGGGGAGCATGGTGCGCAAATGTTTGTAATTACCCTTAGCCTTAGGACCACCATAGGCTTTAAGGAATTCTGCTTGTAAAGCATCTTCTGGTTTGGGTAATGGCTCAATAATATTGTATGCCAAATAGGCTCTATTGTTCTTTATGAGATTCTCAGTTTCGAATTTCTCCAGGAAATCTTCAAGAACTTTGACACCTTCTTTGATGGATTGGATTTTCTCCTCATTTTTAGTGCCGGACAGTACACGTTTTGAACTGCCAATAAGGCCCTTGACGGCAAGTCTTTGATAATCTGGATCACGGTCTTCCAAGATTCTAAATAGGAGAATATAAAATAAATATTAGCTGAAATTGTGATTCAAAAGCATTAATATGTAGAAAGAAACCAATTCCTCTGGATAAAAAATAAGACGGTAATCGATTAAGTCTGAATTCTGGCATGTTGTTAGGCAAACTTCTTTTCTCGCACTCTTTAGAAGTTAAATTCAGAGCAATTTGGATTAATTCTGATATAACCAAATCGTAGACGTAACTCAACGTATGGAAGCTTAACCTTTTAAAGTTTTAGTTCAGCAATAATCAGAGTCCACTGGAGAGCCAACACACACGTCTTTGCTCCATTGAAATTCTTACCCTCTTATTCAAAAACGATTATTAAATTTAACAAACGTTTATTAAGACAGATTTGCATATAAAAATTTGCTTAATAAACGTTTGTTAAATTTAAAAATCGTTTTTGAATAAGGGGGTTAGTATAGGGTTTTCCAATAAGGACTTGACAACTCAAACTTACTCTTCAGTAAATCGATTGTAACGTGTGCTGTGTGGCTTGTGGCACCGTCTTGTTGAAACCACATGTCATCCAAGTCCATGTGTTCCAATTCGGGCCAAAAATAATCGCTAATCATTGCGCGATAACGATCGCCATTCACAGTAACGTGACGATCGTTATTGTCGACGAAAAAATATGGCCCAATGACGCCGCCGGCATGCAAAGCGCACCAAACAGTAATTTTTTGTGGATGAAGTGGTGATTCGTGAAGCACATGTGGATTTTCAGCAGACCAATAACGCATATTTTGCTTATTGACGAACCCATTGAGCCAAAAATGAGCTTCGTCACTGAAGATGATTTTGCGATGAAATTCATCATCTTGGTGCATCTTCTCCAGAGCCCAATCGGAGAACGTACGTCGACTCAAATGGTCCATCGGCTTCAATTCTTGAGTCAGCTTAATCTTGTATGGGTGTAAACCCAGATCCTTACGCAAAATTCGCCATAAAGTGGTCTTGGGGATGCCCAGTTCTTGAGAACGCCGCGGAATCGACTGATTTGAATCGTTTGCTACGGACGCCTGAACGGCAGCGATATTTTCGGAACTTCGACCAGGCCGTTGTCTCACTGGCACGACAGCATCACACAATGAATATGTAGACTCAAATTTTTGCACTAAACTTGTTATTGCTTGTCTACTAGGGCGATAATTACGACCGAAAATTGGAGTTAACGCTCTTAAAGTTGCGGTCACCGACTCCGAATTTCGGTAGTACATTTTTATAATTTCCAAACGTTGTTCCTTCGTGTACTTTACCATAACGAAAATGTTAAGTTTACTGAAAAAAAAGAAAGCAACAATTAGATGATCAGTGAAATAGTGCGTTCACAATTTAAATTCAGAGTTGTCAAGTAGCTATTAGAAAACCCTATATATATATATATGATGATATTTATATCAAAGTATATTGTATGGTAAGAATCGGACACAAAACTCTTATCTTCTAAAACCCTTCTGCATTACTTTCAAACTAGAAACTCCTACAATATCATAATAAGCTGCATAATGTCTACAAAGCTTAATAGGTCAACACAAAGCAAAGGCAAATAAGAAATAAACAAACTATGACGATATTAAACTACTACACCATTTCCAGACGTTATTTAAAATGACATTGTCTCCAACTGAAGAATCAAAACAAAGTAGGTTTCAATCTCAATCCTAGAGAAATACTTTAAGTGGCCCTGTTTCTTGTATTTATACAATAGCGCCATCTTCGGCGGCATCTAGAGAATAACAGAAACTTCTACTAATACAAATGTTAATAAACATGTTGTATGTTGATACCAGCCATTAAATTTAAATTGAAATACAATTCTGTAACAATATCAAATATTTCAAATGAGTTCTATATTATTTTGTATGCAAATCGAGTATTTCACTGGCAACTGTGTAAACTCTATTTCAAAACCAGTTGTACGTCACACTTTAAAAGTAATCAACCACCACAACAATTCACCAACAATTTCGATTATTAGAACAAAAGCACACAAATGGTTTATTAATTAGCATTTCGTAAAGCAAGCAATTTAAGATTTATGACTAAATATTGTATAAATACTCATTCGAATAATAAAACACACACACACACAAACTACAATTTAAATATTTTTGTTAAATAAAAAAATAACTTTATAAACAGCATCATCAGAGCAGAGTCGTAGTACATACATACATACATACATACATGCATAGTTTTGTGAGACATTCTTTCTATTTTTTCTACAATAAAATATATTTTTAATAAACAATAACAACGATGCTAATAAATTTTATTATAAATGTAGGTATAATTTGTATGCATAATTTCTAAATGCGTTTGTTACAATATTCTTTAGACAATTTAGACAATTTATTTAATTAAAGCAAACACTCTTCTTACGTTGCCTCACTCCAAGAGAAGAGATTGTATGTACATATGTATATATTTTTTTACTGAGCACCTGGTAATTATGATAAGCCTAATTAAAATGATTATGATGATGGCTACATACTCGTATACTATATAATGATATTATGGTTATTGTACAGTGGTTGGTAGAGTCTGGAAAGATGAATGATTTTTTCACAATAATGTAAGTTTTCTAAAATGTTTATATATTAAATATTTACTGTACAAAGAATCCTTTCTTTCATTATTGAAAAAAAGAAGATTTAATCGTTCTCTCTCAAAATAAAATTATTTGACATAAATGCAATTTTTTGAAATTAGTTTTTTATAAACAAATAAAAAAAACTCATTGCCACTCAATTGAAAGGGGAAATAATATTTTGGGGAATTGTTATTAAATGTATTTAATTTGTTTTAATATAAACAATTTTCTAATATAAGGAAAACTGTATTAAATTAAGCTTTATTCCGCATTATTATTCCGAAGTAATAACTTTGTATTATTTCGCACATTATTTAGTTATAGTGGCAATAATATTGTTACGTTTTTACCTTTTAAAAACGGTGGTTTATTTCCTTTAAATAAACCGGATTCTTTTTAATTGCAAAGTAAAAGCGTCAAGAAGTTTGAAGAAAATATAACGAGACTTTATTAATTTAAATGTACACAAAAACAATTAAAAATTAACAACGTCTATTTACACACTTATATTACAGTTTAAGAACACACTTCAAGTTTTAGAACACCTTGATGTTTACACAACAATGACTCACAATAAACTGATTTATTTGATTGTCCCTGTTAGCCTATTTATACAGCAAACATAATTTCTGGAAGGTTCGAAACTAATATACTAGAATGTTCATGACTGCAAGTCTAGAATATTCAGCCAAATTCGTTAAAACTCAATATTGCATATTGCTCAACTATGTTTATAACAGGGTGTTCTCGACAAATAAGTTTGACTATGACTATTTTAACATTAAAAGTATTAAATATTTTGTATGCAAAATTTCACACTGGCCAAATAGAGGAAAACTTCGAAACGGATTAAGTCAATTGTAATCTGAATCAAAATCACTACTACGATTTATCTATATAGGGTTAAAGAAAATTGTGAATACACAACCATACGGTGCACAAATACGTCAAAAACTAAAAGCACTGAAATCTTTAAGAAATACTTTCTAAATTATCTGCATTCAACTAAGCAAAGAAGACAGTTAAATCAGTTGTTCAGTTCTTATTAAATTTTCTATAACTATTAGTAAAAGAAAATATAAATTAATTATCGCTGACGCCTTCTTTAGTGTTACTCCTGTTTCACACTCTTCAGTTTTAGCTAACCAGTTTTTGTTAAAATTCTCTTTTGAACTCGCAATATCGTTCAATTTTTGTAAATAATAAATTTAACTAATCAATTTTGTTCTCTTTTCCCTTCTCAACCAAAAATACTTGCCTTGACGAACCAGAATTAAAAAGTGTGAAAACTCACTTATATAAGTGATAATAATCGAATTTTGAGGCAATAAATTGATACAAATTTTTGTTATTTTTTCTTTTACTCAAATTTTTTTGTCTTAATTTTTAATTCTATATGAAATACAAATCATTAGTAAATACCGAGCGAAGCCGGGGCGGTCAGCTAGTATTATATAAAAAGGAATTTCAACTACATACATATGTATAGAGTTGTCTCCAAGTCATCACTTTTGTCTACTATTTTGGTGAGGGTTTGACGACATTGCGGGTTCGGTTCCCGCCAAAGACTCTGGGTGTTTTCGAATTTATTCAATTCATTTTAAATAATTTTATTGACTTTGCTCATTTTGAAAAAAAGTAGGCGGTCGAAAGAAGTATTCTTAGTCATGCCGAGTCTTAGTTATATTCCGTCAAATTTTTAATAAGATCGGTCCAGCGGTCTGGCCTTCCCGGCAGGCATTGTCCTGCAAAAGATAGGGCGTGAAAGGGAGCGTGGAGTATGAATCTTAATTTTTACCTCAACTAGAGTAACATGTGTATTCGATTTGAAGTAAATATGTTAAAATCCTAGTAGAATCAATTACACAATTTAAAAAAGTAGGAGTGGTTCAAAGAAATAAGAAGCTTTAGCACATAAAATTTTTATTTTTACCTCGCCTTCAGTAAGATGTGTATACAAATTGTTTGAAGTAAATATGTAAAACACCATGCAGAAGCAATTAATCAATTTAAAAAAGTGGGCGTTAGAGTAGGCGTGGTCGTACCAACTAAGAAATCTTCCCGGACTCATACACAACAACTTTGCCAAAGATCATCACATGATCAAATGCATAGTTTACGATTCTATAAAGGACATACATACAAACATTAATATTTTGAGATAGGGCGTGAAAGTGGCCGTGGCACATAAAATTTTTATTTTTACCTCGCCTTCAATAAGATATGGATAGAATTTGTATGAACTAAATCTGTAAAAACCCATGCAGAAGCAATTAATCAATTAAAAAAGTGGGCGTTAGAGTAGGCGTGGTCGTACCAACTCAGAAACCTTCCCGGTCTCATGCACACCAACTTTGCCGAAGATCATCACATGATCAGATGCATAGTTTAGTAGTCTATAAAGGACATACATACAAACATTCATTTTTATAGATATAGATTATTAATCTTGTATATGCGTTAAATATTCACTTTGTATGGGAGCTGCCACGCCCACTGGTATGATCCCGCCCAATTTTTCCATGACTATTCATAATATAATCAACAAATTTCTAAGACTCTGGCTATTATAGAAATGTATATATGATATTAAATATATACTTTGTATGGGAGCTGACACGCCCACTGGTCCGATCATGCCCATTTTTCTCATGACTATTCACATTAACAAATAATCAACGTGCACAAATTTCTAAGACTATGGCTATTATAGTACTTTAGATATATGATATTAAATATGTACTTTGTATGGGAGCTGCTACTCCCACTGGTCCGATCCCGCCCATTTTTTTCTTCCAAAGCTTTCAATAATACAATTAATTTACTTTCACTAACACCTTGGGTTAATTTATTAAAATATATGTAATATATATAATGTATTTAATATATAATTTAAATTAATTTAACTTCAATTTAATAATTTTTTTTTCGTTTGACTCCCACGCACTTTTCACGAATAGAGGTTATGTTTGAGTCGGTGTCGGGATACTTAACGCCGAAACACGCCGATTAAGCACATAACATAGGGTTATCTCGTTATTTTATTGACACAAAACTAAATATTGCGCCATCTGTCGGACGAACTTCAAACTACACAGAAACACTATTTACGACCCATAGAGCATGCATATAAAATTTGGTCAAAATCGGTCCAGAAGTTTTTGAGTTTAGCGATCACGAACATACACGTAATTTTTATATAGATTAGGTATTTTTTAGTATTTTATTTTTTTTAATAAAACTCCAAAAATTAGCAAAAAAAAAATGCATTTTTATTTTTTATTTCAGAGAAGTACCAAAAGTGTAGACAATGTGGTTCCAAAAGAACTACCTTGTCAATAGTACCTATGTCAGTAGTGGATTTTCAATGACACGCACATGTTAAATTTCTATAGTAATTAGTATTGTCTGCGGTACACTAAGTCACTAGTACTGGTGGCTATGTTAATAGTAAGTCAGTACAGTTTCACTATTGACATTTCCTGCATGGATCTTTGTACTTTTTCACATAAAAATACATATAATATCAATGGAAGAGATAATTTAAGAGCTTTCAACTGGTACTTTTTAAAAGTGCTCTAAAAATTCAAATGTCAGAATTATGATAAAATTTTGTAATTTTTTCTTAAAAAATTAATTTTAAGCCGAAAGCGAAACTATTGAAATTGAATTATCTTGTCGCACTGAGTAATTTGATGACAATAGGTATTAACACTTTTTAAAATATTCCACCTCTCTTTGTTTATTTAAGATATCGAAATTAATTCATTAAAAAAAAGGTGTTGGTTGTACTAGCTAAAGTGTCAATTCCATAACAATATTTGTTTTAAACCAATATTTGAATTCAAAAATATTTCTAAATGTTTACTAACTTCAGGACCAGTCAGACCACTGTTTTCACATAATAATATAAATGGTATTATAGACGTAAATATACATACATATATATTGATAGAATGAGTCTATACATATGTAAATAAGTATAGAACGGATAAATCGATATATAAATGAGCACATCCATACACATACATACACAAAGTATCGAACAGAGTCATTACAATAATAATAATAACATTATTGACATAATTTCGATGATTCCGCCATCATGAATGAGCGAGTATTTATAAATTTAGCGATTATTGTGTTATTTTTACAGTTACAGCGTGTTTTCTGAGTAAGTGGCATCACAAAAATAAAAACAAAATGTAGAAAGAAAAAATACTGAAAATACTTCAGAAACTACCAAAATGACATCATTGCAAATGCCAACCTTCGCGTAAAGTATCTCTCGATGGTATTTAAATAAATATGCAGAATTAAACACCGATAGAAACTACATAAAAAAAACAACAATAAACTATAAAAAGATAATAATAGCAAAAAAAAAAAACATAGAGGCAGCAGGCCCATTAGGTCAATAAAAACGATTACTTTACTTATATGTATTATATTATATAGAGATGACAACTTGTGTCTATATACAGAGTATCTGTTTTTAGAAAAGTATGCTTTAATACCTAAATATACAACTGTGCGAGAAATTGGTTTATTTTCAATCAGAATTAAATATTGTAACTGTTATTTACTTACTTGAGGGTCTTTTCGGCAGACTCTTTATCCTTGAAACCCAAACCAGGTACAGTTTCTACTTTCTCTTCATTATCGGTTTTAGTATTTTTGTTCGCTGTACCGCCTCCATTCTCCGACAACCAATTCTCAAATACTGATATAGCATCATTGATATTTTTAACTTTATCTTCGGCTTTGGTCACTATAAGTGCAAGTAGTGGTGGAGTAAAGAAAACAAAAGAGTTGTTTTGTTTTAAAAAATAAAGTTTCAAATTTAACGCATTTTCTTATTATTTCTTAATTTAACAAACATACTTGACAATACTCTCTTGGCTCTGCCTAGCAAACCACGCACAGTCAATTTACGATATTGCATATCGTGACTTTCCAACAGGACTAGGGTTTCCTCAGCCTTTTCTTTGTTTTTGAAACCGAATTTTGAATCATTATTATCAGCCATTTTTAATATTTAATAAATATGAATTTTTAGTTTTGCTTTTATTTCTTATTTTAATTTAGTAAGAAGACGTCTTTTAACACTCAACGTTAAAATACAACTGAATACAAAAATATTCAAATAAAATGTAGGTATTTGACAAAAATATATTTCGTTTAATTATTATTAAAGCAACCAACCAACCAGCTAGTCATTCAGTCATATAGTCAAATGTTCAGTTGTTTTTTTCTTCATTTGCCGCTCTGTAGTACAACCTCTGCATTTCAAGTTGTTACTAATGAGTTAATACAAAGCAGTGGTGGATGGATAGATGGATGGACAGACGGACCCGCTGCTCTGTTCTGCTCTATACACATTTTAGTAGCAGATTATGTACAAGTATAGTAGAATTAATTTAATTTCTTTCTACTGTTGTTGTTGTATTTTATTATTATTCTTTTGTTTTGGTTTGTTTTTTCTTTATTTTGTTTAGCAAACACTATAGGTACATATACACACTATTAATGAGTTTATTTCGCACAGTAAATGTCGAATATGCCCTATGTATTAGTTGTTGTTGGTGCTGAATTCTTGTTAGGGGGAGCATATTTTGGGGGAACCAACAACAACAACTGATTAAATAAGACTCGCACATTTAAAAATGATGTCATGTAGCTCAGCGTCTGAAAAGTTGGTACAGTTGTACTTTTACTGGTACAATTCCAAACGGAAGAGTACAATAATGTACCAACGATACTTATTTCATTATCCTAAATTTTCGTTTAAATCCAAGATACTTCAATAAAATTCATTTATTTCAACAAATACAAATTTGGTACAATTGTACATATTCTGGTACAAATCGAACCGGATAAATACAATAATGTTTCCATGATACTTATTTGGTTTAACTGAAAAAATGTTAATTTATTAATTTATTGTAGCGAATATTCAAAATTCAGTAGTTTGTATCCCTTTTGAATGTACAATTGGAAAAGTTGGTACAATTGGAATTACTGTGAATTTCTACAATCTTACAATTTGAATAGAAAAAGTACAATAATACTAACACAGGTTATATGGTTTAACTGAATTTGCTTATGTAGTGCAAGAATATTCTAAATTATCGAATAGTAAATGCAAGGCTTTTCACCAGTATCCTTTTACTTTATTCAGCCGATAAACAATTTTACTTTTTCTGATACTATTTGATCCGGAAAACTACAATAATATACCAAAAATTCCTATTTGATTAACTAAACATTTTTTTAATATATTGTCTCGAAAGGAAAAAAGGCAACAATTTGTTGAAATAAATGGTAGAAAGAGCTGCCCGAGCACTATCAATTCTGGAGTTCCACAGGGAAGTGTTCTGGGACATTTGTTGTTTTTAATCTATCTAAATGATATGCATAACTTGCCTATGTTTGGAAAGCTAACAATATTTGCTGATGATATAAATCTTCTGTATCCATATATGCATCAAACTGTCTTAAAACCTCCATTTGATGCAGCTATAATTGTGGAGTACATGAGAATCAATAAATTGATTATCAATGCTCAAAAAACTAAACTAATAAGATTTAGACCTTACTTAGCAAATGGCCAAAGTTTCAACATACATATATGTGGATGGAAATCAAATCATTGAAACCCAATCAACAAAATTTCTTGGAGTGCACTTACAAAATAATCTTTCTTGGGATATTCATATTCAAAACCTGAAATCTGCATCTGGTTTACTTTATCAGTTTAAAAATAAATTTAATACGAGTACTAAACTCATTATACATCAGTCATACAAAGTCACTTAAATTACTTACCAAATATATACGCTTATAAGAAAAGCAGTGAACTAAAATCCTTGCAGAGATGCCAAAATAAAGCATTGAAATCTGTTTTTAATTTGCCCTTACATTTTCCAACATTAACCTTGTATAAAGAAATATCTAAGACAATTCTTCCAGTGTATGGATTATATAAAATGTGCCTATTTACATACGTTTTCAAGATCTTAAATAACATCAGTTATCACACTATATCTTTCTTGTATTATTATATAATACAAGAAACAATTCTAATCTTAGAGTGTTTAGATGTCGTCTAGAAACTACAAAGCAGAGGATCTAATATGCGGGTACTGTGGAGTTTAACAATCTTCCGGAAAATTTTAAAAATATACAAAGAATTTCAATATTAAAAAAAAAACTATAAAACAATTTTTACTTCAAAACTTAGAAATGCTTCTAGTATAATATTTCCAAATATATTCATATTTTTATATACATATAATCTATTCCCTTTTTTATATATATTTTTAAATTGTAATAATCTTAAGAAGAATTCATTGTAATATTTATTTTACCAACTCGTCTCAACTATGTCCAAGTGACGCTGAGACCAACTTAAAATTGTTGTTAACTAAAATTTGAATAAATATATTATATATATAAAAAAAATATTCCAAATTATATAGTAGCATATTCAAATCGATTAACAGCCATTTGTATAATTTTATGATCAATTGTTAAACTTCAATGTTTCAAAATTTGTGTAATAATATACTATTCAATAAATAATATATTATTCAATAAATGATTTTTTAAGCTTATAATTCCAAAACTTACCCAAAAAAATATATAATAATTAATAATTCTCAAAATAAATAGATATACCTACGAAGAATCATAATTTTACAAAATATTCAAGCAAAACAACACCCACAAATATGAGAACATAATGAATATTAAAACAAGAATAACCTTGAATATCCTTGTACATAGTATTTAAATTGTGATTTATTCTAGAGAAGAACTTTAATTTAAACAAACTGTTTGCAGGTGCATTTATACATAGTTCTGGAAAATAATTGGAATGATGTTTTTAATAACAAAATATGAAGGCTTTTTAACTTTAAAATACTATATTTAGTATCCAAAAAGAACTTTTACACAATAAGTATTTGTGGAAATTTAATATTTCATTTCAGAAAAATAATAATTATGTTTACGACATCTAAAAAGTTTTAAAATTTGCTTTCCGCGTAGGTATTTAAAAGGATCATATCTATTTATTATAAGTACTAAGTCCAAAAAAGTACATTTTTAAAATATAGTTCGTACAATTTGCTTCCCTTATAAGACTACACTATATGTAAGAGTGGAGCGATAGAGGGAGAAAACTACAATCGAAATGAAGAGTGACCGAGTAAGAGATGGAAATATTTATAAATCAAATACTTATGGTTTATTTTTAAAGAATTTTAATAATCAAAACAAAATACAAATTAAAACTAACGAACAAAATATGAAAAACGGTTAATAAATTAATACCAAAAACAAATTGAATAAAGTATATAGGTACAAAAAAATATTGTGGGCTACTCCAACAAAAAGGTCATATGTATGTATGTGAATATTGACCGTAACTAATAAAATTTGCTTGGTATTTATCGATTTCATTAGACATTTCGAAATGTTATGATCCAGATCAAAGTAAAGATTAGGAAAATTGGGTACAATTAGCCATTTCATTTTAGAAAATTTCATAATTATAGGAACATATGTATGTATGTATGTATTTGCTATTTTTTTAATAGGTATTGCAAATAGTAATTAAAACTGGTTTTCCTAATTCATTTTTTCTATGTATAAATATTGTTACCCATTATAAGTTGTTACCAAAAAAATCATGTTATTTACATATAAAATTATTAAATTTTTTTTAAACGAAACTACAAAAATAGATAAAATGTTTCCTGATTTTTAAATATGTACAGTATGTAGGTATGTAGTTTGAAATAAAAAATTGTATCTTTTTGGATTAGCAATTTGAAATTTCGAAGTTTTAGAAACAATTTAGGTTTCTCAAATAACATTTCGAAAGCTATTTTTAAAGATGTTTACAATTATCAGCATAATTTTCAAAAAAAAAATATGCTTAATCGGTTGTTCTATTTTTTTAAATAGGCTAAATATGGGAATTTGAAATATACATACATATATTTTTTTCCCAATAATTTTCAATTTACAAGTCCTTAATACATTCTTAAATAAAATTGTTTAAACTACCTATAGTTGTTCTGTTTTATTTGAGTTTTTTTATTAAACTTATTAATTATTTACATCTTTCTAATAGTCTTCAGGAAAATTTGTTTCTAAAAATGTTATACAACGAAGTAGAGAAATACAGTAGACGCTCGGATATTAGAACTCTCAGTAATTAGAATTTCCAGAAATTAGAATCAGTCATTTCATTGCATTAAGCGCTCTAAAATTAGAACTAAAAATTCTAATTTTCGAGCTTTTTTTTCTTTTTCATTGTAAACACTAAAATTTTGGCAGTTTAGTTTAACCAAATAGAAAACAAAAAGGGGAATCCCATTTTAGTAAATGTTTTTTTATGTTAAATAAACTAAAATGAAAACAAAGACTTGGTTTTTTATAGCTTTATTGTAAAATTTACCTAAATTTTAGTATAAAAACCCGTCCAGAAATTTCAATAATTCGAAAATTCGAATCGCCCTAAAAACAAAGTGGTTCTAATTTCCGAGCGTCTACTGTATTTAAAATAAAACAAGTAGGAAAGAATAGTCGGTTACCGACCATCCAAAAATTTAGTGGCATGACTTGACTGTGCATATAAATATTTTTCTATTTTAAATATTATCTCTATATTAACTTTTTTTAAAGATTTATAAATGTTAAAGTATACATGGAGTAATTATGGACCAATCATCATAAAATTGCGCCGAATGATATGTGTATATGTATTTGTGTTAATTATTCTTTGAATATCAGCATTTATAGGAGAGTTATACTCTCTAAAATGATTTTTAGAACTGGGTCTTATTATGGACCGATGTGTGATGTGATTCGGCTTCATGTAAACCCTTTTTTGTGGGAAAAATTTGTTTGAATACGTGCATGAATCAAACATTTTTGACACTATTTCGGGAGGACATTTGTTTGGGGTCTAGGTGAAATAATGATCCGATTTCAGCCAATTTCAATTCCAACCATCTTTGAGCCGAAAGAATTCCATGTACCAAATATTAATGAAATATCTTCAAAATTGCCATCTCTGCTTTGCAAAATATTTTAAGAAAAGCAACTTCAAACTTTTTGGGATAAAAAAAATCTGATTGACATTTGTATAAAGCAGAATTTAAAAATATAATTAACAATTAATACTTTCAAACCTTTGATTATATTTAGGCTAATGAAATTAGGCTTGCAATTATTTAGAATGAATGTTTTATAGGTGTATTCGTTTATTTAATTTGATTCAATTCCTCAATATATTGCACTTACATCCTTGTCACTAACTTAACGCTGCTCAACATTAGCACCAAACACAGTGGCAACACCACTTCTAAAAATTTGCTCTCCATCGCAAACCCTGCCCTTAAAAAATACGAAATGTCATTTGTACTTCTTTTTTTCATATCTGAAACAAGGTGTAATGTGTGAAAAAATATATACATTTTAATTGAAAATTTATTAAAAACGCCTTATAAGCAATAATTTTTGAATAAAAATCAATAGGAGAAGACACTAAAATAAAATGCAGCAGTTTTAAAACGGGAAATGTGAAAAATAAAACTGGGTGTAATGGCTTAAAAATACACAGCCAGCTAAACAGTGTTGATGGATGGCTGACAAACGGATGGACAGACAAATTGGGCTCAGACAGAAAAATAGCAACAAATTGCTTAAAAGCAAAATAGGGAAGGAAAAAATAAACAGGGAAACAATTGATAAGATAACAACAAAGGTAAACAATTAAACGCCGCCTGTAAACAAAGAGAACGAAACAAATCATCAATAATTGCACTATAATGTCTAACGATGTGCACTTGGCCAAAGTCAGCAAGATACACCGCAGCAGCGATATATCAGCCAAGGGAGCCATGATGAACCATAGTCGCGGACGTTGTGCTGGCCTACGTTTGGCCGGCAAAGGCGCAGATCTAATGGACGATATGCGACAGTGTGATGAGGAATATTTATTTGGCAGTATTAGTCCGCGAGGTGGCATGCCACATTTGACCAGTGATTTGGAATCTCCAGATCATACACAACGTGATACCACCGAAAGTGACAATAATATAAGTTCCTGTTCAACACTGGATATTGTCAATAAAGTAAGTAGTAATGAATGGCGAGCATACAAGTAATCAACTACTTTTACATGGTAGTAGGCAGTGGAAGAGTTAAGCAAAAGTGGAGGTCAATTTGTTAGTGTTGTTAAGATATTTGAAGTTGTTGCAGCAGTGTGTTGTTCTAGAGGTTCTAAGGTTAGGTGCTGTCATTTGTGCGCAGCTGCGTACAACCGCATTTGAATGGCATTTGTAGGTGCATTTGGTCACAAGGGTCAGACGAATATGACGTTTAGGTTTATTGCGAAATTTTGTTATGTTTTCTTTACTGAACAAACTCAAAACTATAATAGAAACAATTTATAGGAAAAATACCAAACATCAACGACGTAATCAGTTTTTGATATTTTAAATTTGTTATTACTTTTTTTTTATTAATTATAAATACGATATGTATAGATTTCTTTGGGAAAAATGATCTCAGAACAGCTGTTAAGACGTAGTTTTAGTTGTATGTGCTGTTCAGAACAACAGAGACAGGAATCAATGCTGAAACGTCAAGAAATACGTCGTAGTTGGGAGTATACTTTAGTGGCACAACCTATGCCCTTAAGGCCTATCAATGTATTATTGCTGAAGACCTGTGGTTGGTTTTTTAATTATTTACTTTTTTCTTTTTTAAGGTTGATAATCTTTCATTGCAACAGTTGGAAACCAAAGTACGAGAATTGTCACAGCGGCTCCAGCAAGCCGAAGAACAACGTACCATAGTGCAACAGCAATTGGAAGAATGCAATGCTGAGAAGGAAATATGTTTGAGACGTTTGGAAATCGTAAGTGCCGCCCATGAGTGTCGCATAACTGAAATGCACTGTGTTATAGCTGAATTGAGTAAAAAACTACGCAATAAACAGGAGACTACTATTCTGGAAGAACAAGAGCCCGAAGGAAGTGGTAAGTTTTTGAAAGTGAATCTGAAAGTTTTCATAGTGCAAATGAATAAATTTTAAATGGCCAAATATGTTCGCGTGCAGTTAGCTTATCCTAAACAGATGTCCTTGAGAGTAATTAAATATGTATTCTGTAATACATTATTAATTTAGTTGACACATGAATATGAGTGATATTTTTTAAATGACGCAAGTAATAAAACAATATCTTTTAAATAAAAAGTTAATAATTCTTTTCAGAAATAAGCTACCAAGAAGGCTCGGTCTACAACTCCGAATTAAATTTAACTAATCCCGATGCCGAGTGTCAAACAGATCCTTTGGAAGAAGCAGACTACTCTCACAATGAGATGGACCATAATGTGTGCAGTGAAGTTACCGAAGAACTAAAAATGTGTGACACCAACTACAAAGCACAAGTTGAAGTAAGAAAAGCAACCAACTGTTTTATTGCAATTGGTTTTTATTTATTTTACATTTCTCAGGCACTACAAGAGGAAATCCTTCACTTAAAGTCTCAAATGGCATTGCTGCAGTCAGAAATTGCCAATGCTAATGGCAATAATGGTGGCATTAGCACAGCTGTAGAGGAACCAGCTAGTATTGAACATTATGGCGCCGATGTAGAGGCGACACAAAGCTTAGATTCACTGGAGCCATCACTACAACTAACGCACAAAGATGTTGATGATGAGGTATTGAATGATTTAAACAATACCTCAACATTAACAGCAGAAGACACTTATGTGACAAGTCCCCATAAAATACCAGCCATACCAAAGATGGCTGAGAGGGTAAGGCTAAAATGTGCCAGTAAAATAGAGGGTGATAATATAACAGCTATGGACTTAAGGAATAATGAGGTGAAACTAAATATATGAAAAAATAATCATCTTCTTTTAAAATGCCAAAAACTTTTTAATAAAATTTTAATAAAATTTTAGATTAAAAATGCCAATATTGTGGAACATTTGGTATCGGATCTCAAGCAAAACAATAGCTCTCTTATGGAATCCTTTATCGAACCCTCCCAGCTGGACAATGAACTGCAACGTTTACAGCGTAAAGTTGAGCATTTAAAGGTGCAAAATACAGTATTGTCCCTGACTCTCGATGAGTCCAAGGAGCACTGTGAACATTTGTATTTGCTATGCGGCAAATACGAATCAAATGCTATTGCCCTACAAGCAGCCTTAAATTGTAGTGATCGTGCCATTGAGGCATATGATGTTATGTTGGCATTATTGGAAAGCAAGTATGTTTAAGATTGTTGTTTGATGTCTTGCAATGTTTGACTTTATTTTGTCTTGTAATTATTGCAGATTGGGTTTAATCAAAGAAAAGTCCTCGGCAGCTGAAGAAAGTCGCAAAGCGGTTGAATCCGTTGCCAGACATTTACTAGATCGTTTGGAAAGTGAAAAAAATACATGTGAAAATAGTTTAGGTCCTTGGCAAAATAGGTGAGTTAAACAATTCATAACTATGTCAAGCATTTTAAATACCTTAAAACCCTTCGACATTTCAGTTTTAGCATCCCCGATAAAGTCACACCCACCCCATGGACATCTGAAGATGATAATCGTCTGCGCTATCATGTGTCCAAACTAAAGGGCAGACGTTCTACTGTACAAAACACTATAGTTAATCTCGAATCGCCCTTCAGTGACTCCTATGAAAAATCCCGTCTATCACTCGAAAGCAAAAAGGAGTTGAGCGGCGGCGGCCATAAGGAGAAAGCCAACGCACTCGATTTAGAAATGGCGGTGCTAATGCAAGAACTATTAAATTTACGTGAAGAAAATATTGCCCTTAAAGTAAAAGCCGAACAGGCCGAGCGGGAAAGACAATATGCTAATGATCGCGTAGGTGTGCTGCACGAGGCGCTCAAACAATTGCAACATCAATTGCAGCTGAATAATGAAACCACTGAACTGTTTCATCATCATCAACACCAACGACCGTTGAATATAATGGACCAACGTAACTCAACCTATTCGGAAGCCGAACATGTAGCCTTGACTGAACAGCAATTGGTGGAGGCATTATCGCGCGAGTCCGAACTAAAGGGACGTATACAGACGCTTATAGCATCTGTAACGGAATCACAAAAAATCTCAGATGAAAAATACGAACATTTACACAATAATGTTAGGGAATTACAAAAAACGAATCTGTGAGTGTGGAATCTTTGAAATATTATTTGGTAATATTTATTATTGTTTTTTCTTCCGCAGAAGCCTTACCCAAATCATTGAGCAAAATAAACGCAAATATCAAACTCGAATACGTAAATTGGAACAGAAAATCATGGATGTAACTTTGGAGATTGGCCGCCAACAGCAACACCAACAATTGGAGCAGGATGTGGCCAATATTAATAAATACAAATACAAACAGTATACATCATCGGCTGCCTCAATACAACAACCACATTTTAGGCCTCACCAGCATCAACATCATCACCAGCATACCCATCATGACAATGTGCCCGAAACAACATTGTAGTAGGAAATTAAAAACTAAATTTCGAAAGAGTTCTTGTCTTATTTACATAACTTAATTTTTCTTATTGCAATTGAGAACAGTTTAAATCATTGGAATTTTTTTTCAAAAATTCGAATTTGGCACTTATGAAAAATATATAAATGAACACTGAAATTCTCCATATGAAATCCTGTTTTTGATTTCAATTCGAAATTTTAATGAGGTTTATTATAACTTTCTTTAATTACAAGTTCTGATGTGAATAATCTAAATACTCTATCTTGCATATCTTTGTAATTTTCACTTAAAACTCTCTACTACTACTACTACTCTGTATGCTTATAAACTATAAATAATTATTAACAAATTATATGTATTTACTTGTTAATAACATGTGTATTTAACAAAAAATATGTTCGTAAATGCAATAATTTTACAAGCATTTTAAAAAGTAAATAGCTGGCAATGAGGCCCACACATTTTCGCAACCATTTAATTTTCAGATCAGGCTGAAGGAAACACAAATTTACTGCATTTACGAACGCCTCCAAACTTTAGTTTAGACTCAATGATGTTTTTTATTTCCTGCCAATTTTTACCAACATAATTTTTTTATATTTGACTTTTGATTTTGGCTTTTATATTAAAAAGTACTATATATTACTTAATTATTAACACAGATGTGCCATTTGTTAAGCATTAAAGCTTTTCTTTTTTTTTTTGTAAAAAATAAATAAATACAAATATTAATTAAACGAATTATTTTCGTTTATATTTTTTTCATAATTATTATTAAAAACAAAACAATTTATTATTATTCAAGTTTACTACTCATACACTTATTAAAAACATTAAAAAAATAAAGCAAATTATATATTTATATAATTATTATTACATATTATGAAATATCAATAGCAATGTTAGCCCTTTAGCAGAGTTGTTAAAAAAAAGAAAAGAAACCGATAAATTATTATTAATTACATAAAGACGAGAAAAAGAATGCAGCTTGTATTTGCTTTTTTGTAAAAAATACAGTAAACAAATAAAAAAAAAATATTATACATATTTAAATTATAAATATAACTAAACGATATGCTAGTGTTTTCATTTTGATAAAAATAATTTAAAATTTGTTTAAGAAATTAAATTCCTGTAAAGATTTAATGGGCCGAATCAATATAAAATTCCCGATATATGCAGTGGTGGGTGGACATGAGGTTTTTAAAAGTAATTTTCTTTTTATACATATTATAATTATTACATGCAATTTTTGTCCATTGGTCTACTATATGGTGTAATCTAAATACTTTCTGCTATTTCTTGCTAATTACAATTAATAGGCAATTTAAGTTGGTTTAAGTCTCAAGTAAATTTATATATTTTGTTGGCTTTTCGCGGTAAGTTTGTAGGAATCAATACGTTCTAAAAATATTTTATGAAGCAAAATATTAGGTACCACCCTTAATTAACACTTCGGATCTTATGAAAAAAACGTATGACGTCCTCCAAACATGCAGAACGAACCAAAGTATAATTCGAAGACCATAAAGTACGGTGGTGTGAATGCGATGGTGTGGTCAGCGTTTTCTAGTTATGGTGTTGATCCTATACATAAGATCGATGCACGAATAGATCAGTATACATATCAAAGTATAATCTTAAATTCAATGATTCCATACGCTGAGGACAATATACCACTTATGTGGAGTTTTACAATCCAAAACACACCTCACGCACTATGAGCAGTTGCTTAGAGCAGTATAATATTGATGTGTTGAAATGGTCGGCCCAATATCCCGGGCCTCATTCCAATTGAGAACGTATGGAATGATGTGGAGCAACATATAACGACCGTAAGATTCAGGAATCATTAAAATGAAATTCAAAGTACTTTGATGCAATTACAAAAGTTTGTCGTTTATATTTAGTTCGTTTATTTGGCCTTTTTTAATATTTAATAGTTTCTTCTTCTTTCAAGCAATAAGGTCAATTGCATTTTATATATCACAATGGATAGCTTCTTCAGGGTAATATAAGTTTTGAATTACAATGAAATATTGGAAATTAATATATATAAATAAAATAAAATATTTGTATATAAAATGCAATTGACCTTATTGTTTGTCGTTTATTTTAATACAATTTATTTAGTGCTAAATTTCTGTTCAGATTTTTTTTTGTGCAGTTGTATTCTGGAAAGAAAACTAACAAAATGCAACAAATAGGTAAAACAAAAAGTGTAGTGGCTCGATCTTAGGTTGACATGTAACACGTTTGAAAAATAAATGGTTTAAAAAACGAACAACAGAAAATATGTATGTACCTACATATGTATTTGCTTTAATTGGCAATAAATACCTAGCGTGTGTCCACCAAATAAATTACTTACTTTGCATAATGAGACAAATTGTTGTTGTAATAGCATTGGTTGCTGAGTTTACAGGCCTAGGCCAAGTCAACTGAGGTAACTCCCGTGTGTAGTCGTGGATTGTTTCTTTAAATACAAATATTTATCATAATTGTATATTTCGGTTATAGAATTATTAATGTTTCACTTGGTTATTCATCATTTACTTAATATTTTAAATAAAGCTTCTTTAGATACACATTTTTTATTTTTACACTTTTTTCTCAAATAAAAATTTCACATTTTGAGCATTATTTTTTAGCATCATATTAAATTATGTACATACATATGTATGTAGTTTGTATATGTATGTATGTATAATTACTTATTTGAATTTCATTCATCTTTAAATAAATTTTTTTAATAAAGCTTCTTAGCAATAAATTTTTTATTTGCTAGGCATATATTTTAACATTTTTATCATCATCAAACTTATATATTTGGCAAATAATATTATTTACATAAACTTTTGTTTTTAAATATCTTACATTACCCAATAATATCCTGTAACATAATTTTGAATTTTCCACAAACATAATATTTTACCGCAAATAAAACCGCGCACTAGTTTGACAGTTCAATAAGAAAATCGGAGTTGTGCATGGTGCAAATATACAAGGTGAGTGCATATCGACAACAAATAAAACACAAAACAGCAACAACAGGCATTTTGTTTATGTCAAATAATGTACTACTGTCAAAAATACTTGAAAAAGTATTACTTTTGACGTAAGTAAATTGTAAACAAAGTCAGTCAGCTGAGATACTGCACTCACCTTGTATAGTTGCACCATGGAGTTGTGTTTAAAAAGGAAATAGTAATCAAAATAGATTTGTTTAAACCAGTGTTATTCACAATGAACTAGGAAAATATTAAATAGGATTGGCAAAAATATTGCTGTATAACTGTAGTTCCTAACGTTTATCAACACTATTTTTAAATGTATTTTAGAAGTACATATAGGGGTTTTCAACAAAAACTTTGTTTTCTAATAGAAACAATTTGGAATAACATGAAAGTTTTGACATTTTACCTGTTATTATATCAGTAGTTGAAACTTTGGCAATTGTAACAAGGAATTCAATTTCGCTCGAAAATTTACTATGAAAATTTTGAATCTGTAAAAAACAGCAATATAAGGAAAAGTTTATTTATAAACCTCGTTCCGATACCGCTATTAATTATTTTGTCGATAATATTGTCACATTTGGGCTACGAAAAACCCATATCATAAGATCCCGATCGTAAGATTTAACACCATTGAATTATTTTTATACCTTTCACCTTCATGATAAACTGACCCGGTAAACGTTGCTTTGGCTTCAAATTTTATTTTTATTGGAAAGGTTTCATGCCAATCGGTCTATTATACTAAGAAAGGCCACCAGTGCCATTTTTGAAAAGGGTCGTGGCATTGTCTACTTCCACCAAAGATGTATAGTATCTAGCTGACACGGCAGACGTTGTCCTGCATAATATTTCAAGCGATTAGGATATTAACCAAAGTATGAAATGAGGAGGTACCACGCGTCTTTATCAAATCCCACCCATATTTGCAGCAGCACTTAAAAAAAGCACACCAAACAGACGTACAAAATTTTGTTCAAAAGCCGTTATCAGGAGCAGAAATAATAGATGTTTTTATATTGTAGTTTGTATGGGAGGTACCACGCCCCTTTGTACAATCCCGCCCATATTTACAACAGCACTTAAAAAATGCACACCAAACCGACGTACCAAATTTTGTTCAAATACCTTTATCAGGAGCAGAAATAATAGATTTTTAATTTGTGGTTTGTATGGGAGGTACCACGCCCATTTGTCCAATTGGACCGAATTGTAAATCTAAACGACCCGGGCGCCACCCAAACGCACACAAAAAAATGTATGCAAATCGGTCCAGCCGTTTAGGAGGAGTTCAGTCACAACACACGTACAGTAGAATTATATATAAAGATATATATTACTTATATTATAAGCTTGTCATTCCGTTTGTAATTTCCACAATATAATTTTCCGACCCTATAAAGTATATATGTATATTCTGGATCTTTATAGAAAGCGGAGTCTATTAAGCCATTTTTTTTAAATGGGGTCCCTTCGACTTTTCTTAAGTGTTCGCACGTAGTGAACTACCACGTAAACCAACCAAAGCCATGTCCGTCTGTCTGTCTGTCTGGATGTTGAAATCAATTTTCTGAGGTCCCCAGATATCTTCGGGAGCCAAATCTTCAATAATTCTGTCAGACATGCTTTCGAGAAGTTTTCTATTTAAAATCACCAAATCTGGAGTAATATAAGTGTGTAAAAAGACCCTTTATTTTAATTGTGTTTGTTTACATTTAAATAAATAAAGACTCGTTATACATATTTTCTTCAAACTACTTGACGCTTTTATTTTGCAATTAAAAAGAATCCGGTTTATTTAAAGGAAATAAACCACCGTTTTTAAAAGGTAAAAACGTAACAATATACATAATATATATGTATATAATATAATTATACATCCACAACAAAGGTGAAGGGTATATAAGATTCGGCATAGCCGAATATAGCACTATTACTTGTTATTTTTTGGCTATGTTAAATATAGAGTAAACCCGTCATTATGCCAAAATCTCATTTATTATGTCAAAATTTGATTGATTATTCAAAATGTGATTGATTATGACAAAAAATTATAATTGTCAAACTCTACTCTCCAATAAAATAACAAATTTGATTGATTTTCATGTAAATTCGTTGTTTTATTTTGTTTGGGAAAGCAAAATTCTCATGAAAACCCCTTAAATTTCCTTTTGTATAAAAAATAAAAACTCAGACAAACATAGGTTTTGCCATTTTTGAATTTTCTATCCCCGAATAACGTTTTTTGTTTTTAAAACGACTTTATATATTTTGATGTTCTGTAAATCGAATCCTCTTTTTATTTTCGAGTAAATAAATACTGTTTAAATGTACCAAATCATGTGTTTAGGATAGTGTTTTTTAATCATTCGAATTATCCCCCAAAAACACGTAACTCCCCAGTTTCGCCAACACCGCATTATGTCAAAAACACTGCATAAAGCACACATTATTAAATTTTATTAAAATTATTTATTTTTACATATATTTTCTTTCAATATTTTATTCTTCATAATTAAACTAAAACTAAGCAGAAAATAATAATTAACATTTACATACGAATTAAACTAAACGAAAAGTTTTAAGGTGTATTAAATAACAAATTTTTTTTAGAATTTCATGAAGGCTTTTTTTTTTGTCTCTTTTCCAATATACACAGTATCAAATATATTTTGGATTAAACATATAAATCGAAATTTGGAACTGATAATTTTTTATTAATTAAGAATTTAGAACTAAAATTGAATAATAGTGTCTCCTAAGGAGAAATCGATAATTTAAACTTATACCTGCTTTTAAATATGTTTGCAGTTGCTTATCTTAAGAAAACAAAAAGTTTCCATTAAAAAAGCCGTTGAAATATACTAATTTTTGTATTGTATATATCGTTTGTTAATAATAAGAATAATTAACATAAATGTTTAAGAAGGAATATGTTAAGATAAACATAAATGATTTTTATTAGAGGGAACTAGGCGTTTTGTGGAATTAAAGCAATAAAACAAATAACAGTTTTCTTTCTTTTACATTCTGTTTTTTTTTTTTTGGATTAATGAAATTAAAGCGCCGGCGTTTCGGGCAATAGTGAAGTGAAAAATGTCACCACAAATGTACGTATTGTGGACATCATCGATTCATTATTAGCATTTTCAGGTGTGTCAGTTGTAGTTTCCGCCTGCTGTTCGCCTTCCACGTTATTTTCGTCATTATCCTGTCCCTCGGGTGCAGCAGCAGCGTTCTGTTGTTGATCAACACCCTGTCGTATCTGATCGACGGCAGCATTTTGGGCTGCATTATTGTTGCGATTTAAATTGTTATTGTTGCGTTCGTTACGTAAACGAAATACTCCAATGTGGTATCTGAAAATAATGAAAACATTTTCATAGTTATAATTTGAATAAGACAATAAAATATTTGTATACGGATGTTCTGGCATTTGTAATTTCTACAATGTTCATTTGTGAGGCTATTTACCTAATACTAAGAATGCAGAATTAGACCTGTATTCTTAGAATAGAAGCTTAAAAAGCAAAAGCAAACCAAATTCACCATTTTGGTGCTCTAATGCTACATTTACACGATTGAAATTTTCTTCAAAATTGCTCTTCAAAATGCTTCAAACTCGTGTAAAAGGCAAAAATTCTTCAAAATTTATTTATTTAATAGTTATTATTAGTTATTAAATAAATAAATTTTGAAGAAATTTTGCTGTTAACACGAGTTTGAAACATTTTGAAGAGCAATTTTGAAGAAAATTTCAATCGTGTAAATCTAGCTTAAGTCCTGTAATAATTGTTAAGCCATCGAAAGTTTCCAAACAAAATCAGTTTGTCTACAAAAATATAAATTTAGAATTTAATGTATTGTATACTTACAAATAGATTCCACCAGCTATGATCACAACCACCAAACATCTGAGTGGCGATGAATTAAAATAGAGTAGTGTCAAAAACAAAGCCAAGCGTGTTATTGAAAAAAAGTTGTCTAACCAATCACGATTATCCTGTTCATCTTGTGGCAAGTTAGGAAAACGTGCTGCAGCAACTTGCGCCAGCGCTGGTTGCTGTTGATCGGCAGCCGCAGCATCTGCATTTGCTGCAGCAGGTGCTGTTGAGGCAGTAGTTACTGGAACTACGGGTGTCATCACAGTTGAGGGAAATTGTTGTTGAAATAAATATTGAAAATTTGGTGGAATTGTTGGAAATGCAGAGGGGTAGCTAATGTTACCAGAGGCACCAGAAACACCACTGACAGTGTTTGATAATCTTAAACACTGTTCCATATATTGGGAATAAACTTGTTGCATCCAATTATACATGGCAGCCTGTTGTGTTATCATGGACTGTACATTATAAGGGCCACCGAAGCCGGTGGCTAAATTTGGAGGAAACTGTGGACAAGATGTACCAGCCACAGACATCAGCTGGGGCGTCATAAAGTAAGGATGCATTTGTTGATGAAACAATGGTGACTGTTGCTGCTGCATTTGAGCTATTGTAGGCTGCTGGCTTGTGTTATTGTTGCCAACAGTGTGTCTTTGGCGTAAACCATCTGTAGCTGACATATTATTCGTTATTCCTACACCACTACCTGCTCCTCCACCGCCGTTTGCCGTTGATGAGTTTAAGCTTGTAGAGGTTTTTGTTTTGTTAGCTGTTGAAGCTGGTGATGGTAGTGAATTTTTGGGCGTATAAACCAAATGTATTATATGATTATGTGTATAAACGTCTTTATAGCTGCGTATAACATCCTTCAATTCCAAATTGTCACTTAAAAGTTGACCAGAGTAAATGAGTTTTTGATCAGCAGCGGGCTAAAAATACGAGTAATTTAAAATAATTAATTTTGTTTCATAAATGTGTTACTTGTTAACAAATTCTTATCAAAATACATTAGTTTACTTATTGTACACGTAATTCATTTAACTTTTTTAGAAAAGTACGTACCTAGGTATACAATTATTTTCCTTTATTTCAAACAAAAAACAATTATTTACCTTATTTTATTTTAAAGAAAATTAAGGCCAGACATTCGTTTAATTGTGTTTATTTATATATTAACTACCGTATTCATAAAAAATAAAGTATGTTTGAAGTGTGCTTTTAGACAAAATTTTTATACCAAATTTTCTTAAAGTATATTTGAAGTCTACTCTAATTTTTTGTAAATACGGGCATAAATAAATAGTCTTGATGTTAAGGGCTTTATAAGAGTATCGAGGATTTGCTAGAAATTCTAGCGAATAGCAAGCAACCATTTGTCGCATTCGTTCCTCTCTGAATATGTGTGTGGTGTGTGTATTAATATACATAATATAAAACTGATAATAAATTTCCATTAAAAGCTTCTTTGAATGTTTGTTAAAAACAAAAACACTTGAATATACTCAAAAAAAATTATGAACTAACTAATGGTAAATAAACGAATCAAATGATTGCTCTTGATAATGTCATATTACTTAAAAATCGTAATAGAATTCCACAATGTCGCTGTTTGAAGAAATCACTTGAAATTAACATAAATCTATATAGGTACATACATATATAAAAGAGTAACGTGACTGACTGACTGATTCATTCAAACCGCTAAAGCTAGAAACTTGAAATTCGGGTAATGGGTTCCTTTTACAACATGTAGATCCACTAAGAAGGGAATTTTGGAAATTCTGTCGTTAAGGGGGGCAAATGGGGCAAAAACTGGTAAAACCAGTACCTCTATATCTCCAAAACAAATAAACTTAGAAATAATATTTTTTTAATCAAAAAAGCGCCGACAGGTGTCTGGTACTTTTTTGAAATTCGAAATTCAAGTGACCATATGGGGTAAAAATAGTCACCGTAGAACGCTCCGTTAACATATATATCTCCTACATTCATAAACATAGAAATACTATATTAAATGCGTCTGGTTCAGATCAATAAAGACTAGAAATCTTTTTGGTACTTTTTTGAAATTCGAATTCCTGTGGCCTAAAACTTGTCTTTTCATAAAATTTCAAAACAAATGCTTTCTAAATGAGAATTATTCCTCTTGCGAGTATTTGAAAATTTTTAAAAAAATTTTATTCGAAGTTTTATTTGAAGGTAAATATACAAATTGTTTGAAAACAATTGTATACACTACAATTTATTTTTGTATATATTTTTTAAAAAATTTCAAATACTCGCAAGAGGAATAATTCTCATGTAATATATAAAAAAAAAGTTAAATATACAAGGTTTGAAAATAAACACTATTAGACACAAAGAATGCTGATGACGGCTTTAGCAGGCCAGAAAATGCATTATATTTTGCTAGTGTTTCTTTATATATTTTTGTATGATTTTACGTTTATGTTTTCCAACGGAAAGCTATATGAAACATATAACAGAAATATACAAAAATAAATTGTAGTGTATACAATTGTTTTCAGAATACAGTTTGATAGAAATAAAGCAAATTCCAACCTCTAAATCACAATAGAATTATGACCACTAGTGGTACGAAATCTTTACAACAGAAATTTAATTTGAATCAATTATGGAGACTGGGTTTAAATTGTATTAAGAAAAACTTTAACCTTCAGGATCAGCAATATTATACTGGATTTCATTCGTAAAGATTTTGTTCTATTAACAATTTCGTACATGATATCAAATCTTCTATAAAGTTCTGTCATACATACTTGCATTTATGGGATTTCTCAGTTGTTGCTAAAGTGTAAATTTTCTTATAAACAGGGGGGTTATTGTGTATTTCGATTCGAAAAAAATCGTTCGAATTTGTAAACTTTTTACATGGTGTAACTATACAAGGTGAGTGCGATTAAAAAACAAATACAACACAATACAGAAACAACAGCCCATTTGTTTGTGTAAAATAATGTATGTACTAGATACTGTCAAAAACACTTGGAAAAAGTATTACTTTTGAAATAATTAAATTGCAAACAAAGTCAGTCAGCTGTTCTACTGCACTCACCATGTATAGTTACACCAAAGACTATAAATATATTATATGTATATTTATAGTCTTTGGTTACACCATGCTAAATTCGAAGAAAAACAAAATATGAAAAGTGACAGTCAAAATAACATTTCAATTATGACTGAAACTAAATTGTTATAATTCATTAGAATTTCTTTTAATATTTTCAATTGTATCTAAAGTAATTATTATTAATCATGAATATTAACCTAATATACAGTGAGTCACAGTCAAAAGTATCCAATTGAGTTTCCTATATTAAAAATGCGATTGTTGATAATTGATTAATGAATTAAATTTTATTCTTTTTTATATTTAACCATTAACGTCTTAACTTAAAATTAATGAAATAAAATTAGCAATATTCAGGTAAATTCAGATAAAAAAATAATAATTGTTAAACAACATCAATTTCTACCTCACAGTGAAAAGTATCCACGATAAAAGTTTGATTAAAAAAAAGGATTTTCTTAGATGTTTAATACTTTGTATGATATCCTTTGTTATCCTTTACAGTTTTGAGCCTTTTTGGCATAGATTTAACTAAATTTTCCGTGCAAGAAGCCTGAATTTCTCCCCATTCTTCTTGCAAAGCATTTTTTAGACTTCCTATGCTTGAGATGTTATGACTTCTAATATTTGTCTCCAAAATACTCCATAAATTTTCTATAGGATTCAAATCCGGGGATTGGGGAGGTGTTTGAATCACTTTTGGACAGTTATAAAGCATCCATTCTCGAACAATATGTGATTTGTGCTTGGGGTCATTATCTTGATAAAATTGGAATGTTGTCCCTATTCCCAATTTTTCAGCGGCACATTTTAAATTATCTCTCAAAATGTTTAAATAACACATCTTATCCATGATACCTTCGATAAAGACAAGATTTCCTACACCGGCAGCACTCATACAACCCCATACCATAACAGACCCTCCTCCGTGCTTTACGGTTGGAATTGTGTGTTTAGGGTTTAAGGCCGTATTTGCTCTACGCCATACCTTACTTGGTCCATCCGACCCAAACATATTAAATTTGCTTTCATCAGCAAAAATAACAGTCTTCCAAAATTCAAAATCCTTTTTTTCGTGTTCCTGAACGAACTCCAATCGAATTTGGCGATTTTTGGGATTTATGAATGGCTTTTTCAGTGCAACTCTACCATGAAGACCATGCTTACGCAAGATTCTCCTAATGGTTTCTGGGTTACACTTTTTTTTATGATATTTCTCCGCGATCTCAGCCAGTTTAGGTGCACTAAGCTTCGGGTTATCGGCCACCTGTCGAAGCAACCACTTTTCGTCTCTTTCAGTGAAGATTTTTTTCTCGCTGTTTTTCGTCTTGTTGCAGATTCGATTCTCGGTTTTATGCCTCAATATAATTTTTTGGATAGCGGATCGAGTAATATTAAGTATTTCTGCTATTTTCCGTTGCGATTTTCCCAGTTCAGCATGATGAATAACTAATTTTCTTTCGCAATCGTTGTATGGCGTCCCATGGTCTTAGTTTGAAAAAATTGATCTCTCAACTGGCAAAATTATGCGTAAAGTGTAAAAAATAACTGATGCAATATTATGCTTGTTATTTCATGACAAGATTAACTGTTAACCGTTATAAAATTGTAAGTGTTGCCAGATGGATACTTTTCACTGTGAGGTAGAAATTGATGTCGTTTAACAATTATTATTTTTTTTATCTGAATTTACCTGAATATTGCTAATTTTATTTCATTAATTTTAAGTTAAGACGTTAATGGTTAAATATAAAAAAGAATAAAATTTAATTCATTAATCAATTATCAACAATCGCATTTTTAATATAGGAAACTCAATTGGATACTTTTGACTGTGACTCACTGTAAATAGATACGAAATGAATAAAATTAAAAAAAAAATGTATGAAATATTCACGGACAATATTTGCCACAAACTTTTATAGCAACCCATGTAGTATTAATTAATTACAAAACAGTGTATGTATAGTGACTCACAGCTTATTTGATGCAGTTAATACTTTTTTAGAAAATCGAAAATGACTCCATGTTTATTAAATTTAAAAAAAATGTATACGACTTGTAATGAGACATGTGTGCACTGTTTACCGCTGCAAAAAAAACAATAAAAAAAAAACAAAGCTTGCTGAAAAAATATAGAAACAAATAATTTTCTTATCAAAATATGCTCACAGCTTAAATGATGCAGTGTGTTTTTTATTTTCTCTGAGAATGAAATAACGGTGCAATGTGTTTTTTTCTGTTTAGCTTAGCGTCTTAGTCATTCTTAACCCTAATCCTGTATTTTGGGCAAATTTTGCCCAAACGCGTTTTCAACTCAGCATATCTGGCGTGTATTTAGTAATATCGGTATGAAATTTGACAATTAGTCTTTCATGTATATTTAGCAGCGCTGTTAAAATTTATATTGTGGCTCCACAAAAAGGCACCCCTATAAAAAAAAAAGTAACAAATCTTGTATTTTGGACAAATTGTGCCCAATACAATTTTACTAGTTTTATTACTTTTTGTTACAAGTATTACATATTATTTCTACATGGGAATGATTTTGTTGTTTATGACAAATGAAATGCAAACTATTATTATAAAGATGACAAATATTGAAGGTAATTTTCATCGTATTTTCTAAAACATCGCGCACTACAAACTTATTTATACATGTCTACATAGGCATCAAAGTGTTTGGAGAAGCTTGGAAGGAAATTAACCCTGCATCCTTGAAGGCATATTTTGGATTGCTGTTATTAGCTGGCGTTTATCGTTCTTGTGGTGAAGCAATGGAATGTTAATGGGGCAATGTGAAAGGAAGGCTCATATTCAAAGCAACAATGTCGCTGCGTAGATTCGAAAATATTAGCAGAGTTCTTCGATTCGACGATAAATCAGATAGAGCGGATCGACGAGCTCGCGATAAGTTGGCACCTATAAGAGTTTTGTGGGACAAATGGGCTAATAATTTGAAGATTATGTATAATCCAAACGAATGCGTGACAGTCGATGAGCAGCTAGTGGCACATCGTGGCAAATGTCCGTTTAGGCAATATATTCCTTCGAAGCCAGCGAAATACGGAATTAAAATTTGGGCACTATGCGACTCTAACACCAACTATGCCTGGTCTATGCAAGTGTATATCGGACGAAATCGTAATTGCGTTCCTGAAAAGAATCAAGGCATGCGAGTGGTACTCGAACTTGCAGTAGGACTCAAAGGCCGAAATTTAACTTGCGATAACTTTTTTACCTCATATAATCTTGCTGCTGAGCTTCTGAAAAAGAAAATGACTATATATAATAAGGTGTTTCTACCTCCACATATTTTGGACATGAGAAAAAAAGCTGCCTTTTACTCAGAGTTCCTTTTTGAATATAAAAATAAAGTAACATTAGTAGCTTATGTTCCAAAGAAATATCGGTGCGTATATCTAATAAGCACATTACACCAATACGTACAAATACACGATAACCAGTCAAAGAAATCAGAAATAATAGAGTATTATAACCATACAAAGGCAGGGGTGGATACACTCGACCAACTGGTTGCCACATATACTTGTAAGCGGAAAACTAATAGGTGACCTGTAGCTCTATTTGCAAATATGATTGATGTATCCGCATGCAATGCTTTCGTTATTTGGACAGCAATAAATCCTGAGTGGAACAAATCAAAGCATTTTCGTCGCAGGCTTTTTTTGGAAGAACTGGGATTTGAGCTTTTGGAGGATGAAAAGCAGCAGCGTAAGACACATCCATATGGTACTGTCGCAAGGAATCTACATCACCCGCAAAAAGAGAAAAATACAAAGAGAGGCCATTGTCACTTCTGTGAAAATAAGTCTAACAGTACTAAATATAATACAAAATGTATGAATTTTAACTTATTTGTGTGCAAAAATCACTCCCATGTAGAAATAATATGTAATACTTGTAACAAAAAGTAATAAAACTAGTAAAATTGTATTGGGCAAAATTTGCCCAAAATACAAGATTCGTTCCTTTTTTTTCTTTACAGGATGAGGGTTACACAATTTTTGTAAAGGAAAGTTAAAAAAATATAAATTTTTTGAAAATGGGAAAACGCACCTCATTTGAAAAAAGGGAAGACGTTATTCGTCATTATAAATAGGGCAAAAGCCAACGAAAAATTGCAGAAATTGTTGCTATTAGTTCGTCAACTGTCCATCACATTATAGAAAGATTTCGCCACGAAAATAGGATAGAAGATAAGGGCAGATCTGCGCCACATAAAATATTTAATGATGCAGATAAGCGGTGGATTGTTCGCAAAGTTAAAGCAAAACCAGATTTAAGCGCTCCAAAATTACCGAATGAAGTCGAAAAGTACTTAGGCAAGGTCTGTAACCCTGAAACTGTTCGTAGAGTTCTGCGCGAAGAAAATTTTCATGGAAGGACTGCCCGAAATAAGCCGTTGATCAATGCTCGTAATAGAAAACGAAGAATAGAGTTTTGCAGACAACATATGAACAAAGACATTTCGTTCTGGAAGTCCGTTGTTTTTGCTGCTGAAAGCAAATTTAACCTTTTCAGTTCTGATGGGAAGTCCTGCGTTTGGAGAAAACCAAACACCGCGCTTAAACCATGCAATTTGCGCTCTACAGTTAAACACGGCGGAGGCAGTGTGATGGTATGGGGATGCATGTCCTATTCAGGCGTCGGAAACTTAACATTTATTGAAGGAAACATGGATAAGAAGATGTATCTAGATCTGCTGAAAGGTAATTTAGTTCAAAATGCGGATAAAATGGGCATTAGGGATTCATTTAGGTTCTACCAAGACAACAATCCCAAGCATACGTCTGGTATTGTAAAAACTTGGCTTATCTGGAACTGCCCACATGTAGTACAGACACTTGCACAGAGTCCAGATCTCAACGTTATTGAGAATTTGTGGTCAGTGCTTGAAAATAAAATAAGAAACCACAATATTTCTAATGCTTCTGATCTGAAACGGGCACTACAGGAGGAATGGAATAAAATTAGTTCCGATTATACAGCAAAACTGGTAGAATCTAAGAATTCCCGATTAAAAGCTAAATATTAGCCGTAATCATGAAATCTAAATATTAATGTGTTTATGTTTTTTGAATACTTATAACTTAATGCATCATTTAAGCTGTGACCTCAAATCTGTAACTGAATTATTTAATTTACTATATCTTTCTTATGAATAAACATTTTTTGTTAATTTTTGTTATTAAATAAAATATGTAATTTAACAATATAAAAAATATAAAATTTTTCTCTGTAATGGAAATACCATATTTTATAAAAATTTTTTCGCTGCATCAAATAAGCTGTGAGTCACTGTATTTGCCGGTCAAATTAAACCAGTTTTATAAATTTTGTTATTTTATTTTATGATACATATGTACATAATATGTGCATTTGCTTAAAATACTGCACATATGTACATATGTATTAATAATATATACCTAGCCGATCACGACAAAATCCACAGTTTATAATATTTTGTTTCATAACAGTATTAATTCATTAATAAATTAAGTTTTAAGTTTGTCAAACAGTTCAAATAAATGAACATCAAACATTTATTTGAAACATTTGAACCGATTTAAAGTTAATAAAGGATGATAGTAGTTTTTTTAGTTCTACTATTAAACTATTTGCAGTTCAATAAATAGAAATTTTAGTTTAAAGTTTCGCATTATGTAAATTATATTTGACTAGACTTAGTTTAGATCTTCTAAATAATTTGAGTAAACTGTTTTTGTTCCAATATTTTATCTTATTTAGCCTTGAATTTTAATTAATAGCAACCATTTTATTGCTCATGTGTGTTTTTATATGTGCAAAAACTGAGTTTTGTTATTATACCTATAATATTAAAAAAATTAAATGCAACGTCATTCTTTATACACAAAAATAAAAATTACCTATTATTTTAAATATTTTTTAGCAATTTAAACTGTCAAATTATGCACATCATAGTTTTGTTTATTTTAAAGTTGTAATGTAGTGTTTTCTTTCTGATTATATTTATACCCTACACCACCATAGTGGGGAAGGTATATTGGATTTGTGCTGATGTTTGTAACGCCCATAAATATTGGTCCAACACCCACCTTAAAGTATACCGATCGACTCAGAATCACTTACTGAGTCGATTTAACGATATCCGTCCGTCTGGCTGGCTGGCTGTGTGCCCATGTAAAGATTGTGCGCAGAGTACAGGTCGCAATTTTCAAGATATTTCGACAAAATTTGGACCATGATATTTTTTCCGCCCAAGGATGGATGGATGGGATTGAATCTGGAAAAAATCGGTCCATTATTTCACCTAGCCCCCATACAAATGTCCTCCCGAAATAGGAGTTTAACTATTATAAATGTTTAAATTCGGCAAGTATTCAAACTAATTTCACTACAAATGATTGGTAAATGAAGGCAAATAACATCAACAAATTTTGTGCAGATCGGTCCATAATTGATCATAGCAACCATATAAGACCCACTTCCGAAAATCACTTTAAAGAATATAACTCTCTTAAAAATGTTAGTATGTACATAAATAATATTGGACACACATTTGTTTCATATACATATATAAAAATAATATGGTACAATTTTATGATGATCGGTCCATTATTAATCATGGCTCCCATATAAGGCCCACTTCCGAAAATTACTCTAAAGAGAATAACTCTTAAAAACGTCGGCATCCAAATAATATTGAACGCAAATGAGTTTTATATGTATACAAATCATTCTATATAATTTAATGATGATCGGTCCATAATTAGTAGTAGCTCCCACATAAGGCCCACTTTCGAAAATCACTTTAACAACCATAAATTTTAAAAATTTTGGTGTCAAAATAAAATTCAAACAAATAAGTTTCATATACCTATACAGAAATGATGACACCTAATTTTATGATGGTCGGTCCATAATTAGTCAAAACTCCTATATAAGATCCTCTACGTAATTCATGTTCACCTCCATAAATCTTTTAAAAGTATTAATATCGAGAAAAAGTATAACATACATATGTACATTCACAGAAGTCATGGAACTAAATTTTTGGATGGCCGCTCCATAATAGATTGTTTTATACATATACTGGGTGTAGGGTATTACCTATATGGTCGGGCTGGGAACTAAAAATTCTTCATTCCAATACAAATGAACAAATTGGCCAAAAAAATACAAGAGGATTTTATAATAAAATGCAATTTAATAAAGAACACGTCAGCAGAAAATAAAAAATTACGTGTAAGTATTTTAATAGTAATCCCTGTTTTTAATTTCAAATAAGCAGCTGTATATTTTTCATATTTTTGTTCATGAGCAAATATTTATGTGAAGCATGGTAAACATTTAAAATATTTGTTTATTTTTATCTTAATGTACATAGATAGGTACCTATTTAAGAATACTGTAGATGAGGTTAATTAAATACCTTTTTAGGAGAATTAAAAATAAGCAAAACATAAATTTTGTTTTAAAAACAATGTTAAAAATAAATTCTAATTTATACCTATTTTGTTGTAGAATTTATACCTACATGATAATTAAAATTAATGTCAATATGACATTAATGCTGATTTTTCGTGCTGATCTTTTACCAAAAATATTAAAAAACAGAAAATAGTTAAAAACTGTTGCTTTGCTGTCAAAGTTAGTTCTAAAACAAATAAATTTAAGTTTATAATGTTAAATGTTACGTCCTGCCTATTTGTTCAACAAAAAAATGAAAAATATATTTTTCAAATTCATAAGTAAAAACTTAATGAAATCTCCATAATTCATAAAAACTTATAAACTTTATCAAAATATAACGCGCAATATACCAATGGCATGATAAGAAAATATTTGTTCCTAAAATAAACACAATTTACAAATATTGATAAAAAAAAAGCCACATTTTAATTTTGCGAAATAATTAACTGTTTACCAACTTAAATAAATTTAAAAACACTATCAGCCGATTTCTCTGTTTCATATATGTAATACTTACCGGTTTGCTAGGATAAACCACAGACAAATGAGATTTCAGTCGCTTGACGGTCCACAACAAATCGCTTTCAATCACATGATCTTCGTACTGCTGATTAGATGACTTAATCAAAAGTTTTACATGAGAAGCTGATTTAATAGGTGCCGCTTCAACAGTCTTCGAGTGAGCAGCAGCACTAGCTCCATCAGCTACCGCAGCTGCCGAGGATGAATTAGCAGTATTAGTTTCATCCATACTAACCATTTACTTTCCAAGTTATAACTGTTTACAAAATATTTTTTTTATATATTTAACAAATAGGTATATAATATAGTTTTCGTTTTTAATTGCTGATTCTAAATTGCTTTTGTTGTTGCCCAGTCGACTTTTTAGCTTTTTGTTTTTTCTTTCCACTAATTAAACGCCAAGTTTATGATGTAAAAGTATACTGTTATTAGCAATTTCTATTTATTTTCTTTTATTTATATATATTTTTAATTTTTTCTTGTTTTCATTACGTTTTCCTTTTATACTATTCTTCGCCTCTGACTGTCTCGCTTACTCCAACTGTACACTTGTTAACTGACGTGTTATCGTTTGTACCTTCTTTTACAGTTCCTATGTATGAATGTGTTAATTTTTTCTGTTTTCGAAATACTGTTCTCACCAACAATTTCTATAGGATTCTTTATATTTTAACTATATCAATAAATAATTTTTTGTTATTTAATATTTAAATAAAAAATTTTCCACCGATATCGACACGAAAAAAAATAAAAATTCCGACACAACTTCCTTTATTTTCGTTTCTTCGTACTTTATTAAAATTATTGGCTAGCCTTACCATACAGCTTTATTTTATATGCCCCGAAGTTGGGCTGAAAAGATAAACAAAAGTAGTGTTGCCGATATTCAATTATTAATAGAAAATATTCCGGAGTTTACATTAAATTATGAAACTGATAAAATAAGGCAATTTCTTCTTCATTCATTCATATTAAAATCTGAGAAGCAAAAAATTTAAAATCAACAAATTCTGTCGTTAAATTACTGAGTAATGTGCATATAAAATTAGACAAATCGGTTCAGAAATAACCTACATACATAGATATATAAATATCTCGTATATTACAATTTAAAATTTTTTTCTCAAAATTACATGATTTGCTCGTTTTAGTTTCGAGTAAACTAACTAGCGACTTCCAGAACATCAACTATTCGTATTTAAAATACCTTGTTTTTGATGTCACTCGATTCACAAAAATAATCGCATCTTTTTAAGGTTTATATCAACACTTTAGAATAACTACTTATGTAGCCATTTACTGTAGATGAGGCACCCAAACTGATAGCTAATTTGCAAATACAGTCGAACTTCCATAACTCGAATCACCATTATCCCAAGAAAAAATTCGAGTTATGGAGACTTCGAGATATAGAAATTTTTGTTAAACCAAAGAAAATTCAATGCAAGGATTGTATTTTAAGTAATGAATACTTATTTTTTTATTGAAAACTATTATTTATGTAGTTATTAGGTACATACGTAGCAATAAGATAATACATAATATAATGATGAGTTATATTTCAGTAAAAAATTCTGAAATCAAGGTCTGAAAACCTGTGCTTGCCATTAAGTCATCATCCCCAAAACTTTTTGCAAACTCCGATGCCTTTTCCTTTAATATCGCTCCTGATATGAGCATGTTTTGATTTTTTGCTGCTGTAAACCAATCAAATACTGCCTTGTCGACATTTGAAAACTTTGGACATTTCATCATTTTATTACATTGAGATCCCAATTCATAAGATGTGATAATCGATTCCCTATTCTTCAAAATCGTTGAGACAGTACTAGCCGGAATACCGTATTTTCCGCTGCTTCTTTTTTCTTTAATCCATCTTCAATTTCATTGATTAACTTATATTTTTCTTCGATCGACAAGCACTTTAAAACGCGTTTAGTATAGCCATGGTGATGAACAAATTCTATTTTGTTTACCTTTAACATCAAACACGACCGACTTTACGCACTAAACTGACATTTGCGCAAACAAAAAAAGAAAATAATTAACAAAACGGGATTTCTCCGAATAAAAAATAACAATTCGAAGTTTAAAGCAAAAAACTTCGACTTATAGAATTTATATGTATACATTTTAGTTCGAGTTATAGAGAACTTCGAGTTACGGAAGAAGAAATGTATGTTATTTACTCTCTTGACGCTACTGCCAACCAATTTTGTTCGAGTTAGAGAAAATTCGAGTTATGGAAGTTCGACTGTAAGCTGTTAACGTTTTCGTTCCGCAAATTAAAAATATTTTCTTATTAAATACACAATAATAAAATTGATTTCTTAAGTTTATATTGTAGCAACATTAAATTAATCTATAAATTCTGAATAGGTATTTAAAATTAAGTTTCCACTGATCTCATTTCTTGATCCTCATCCTCTTCGTGGTGCTGACTTTCTGCTTCTTCTTCCGGTGTGTCATCACTATTTCCGGAGCTATTACTATTGTTTTCCTCTTCGACATTATCAGTATGACCATTAATTTGTTCGGTTTGTTCTTCAATCTCTTTAGCCTTTTCATTCTCTGCTATGCGCGAGCGTAGTGTGTGTATTTGTTTTTCCAATTCAACACATTGCTGCTCGATTTCATAATTTTTCGATACTAACAATACCCAATTGGCTTCGAGTGAGCGCAATTTGTCACCAGCCTGAGTTTGTGCCTGTTTTCTTTGCCAGTTTACATCTTGTATTTCTTTTTTCAAAGCCTGCAGCTGGATTTGGGCTTTAGCTTGTAAAGCCACAAAAACCTCCAGATAGGCTTTCCAAGCTTCAATACCATAGTCGAGCATTAGTTCTAAATTCATAGTTCGTATCCACTGATGTTCAAGTTGAGCTTTTGAATTATCAATGGATTCTTCCCAGGCGGAAACTTCCGATAAACGTCCAGCTGCTGGCGGTGGTAATTCGTAACGTTTCATACTGAGTGTTTCCATAGGTATACGATTCTGTATACGTTCAAATTCTTGAGCCATGAGTTTTGTCTCGAATGCAGCTGAGCTGAGGGGAGGTAAATGTTCCAAATAGTTTTTTGTTGGTCTGTAGCGACGACATTCCTCTTCAACCATGGCCAAAGCCTGTAGAGAAAATGTTCAGTTAATACATTATAAATTGTTGTTCAGTAGAAAAGTTAACAATTATTGAAGAGATATAAATAATATTGTTCAAAATAAGGAAATTTCCACTATATTCCATTTTATATACGGCTATTAGTTGTTGAATTTTTAACATCCATATTTTGTGAATTTATTCTTTTTCATACTGTTACTGTTAAGACACATTTTTGCTCACCAAAATAATCTTAAATACTTACTGATTCTCTTACACCAGCATCATCGTAACCCTGATCAATATATGGTAATGCATCCACAGTAACTTCTCCAGCCATTTTTTACAACAATATTTTCTAAAATCCTAATAAATTTAGCAATACAAATTACTAGTTTTTCAATTTGTTTTCTTTTTACCACCTACTTTTGACAGTTCTTTATTTTACTTCACATTCTCGTTCTTATACTACAGAGCCGTCTAGCGATATACTGTTGAAATGAGAAAAATCGCAAATTTGATAAGTGCAACTCTGTTTATTCGTTCAGTTTCAACTCTGTTTATGGGTAGCCATATTGGATTTCGTTAAGATTTTCGTTATTTAGCATTCTTTCCTCTTCTTGTTTTCTTCCTTTTTCTTTTCGGTCCACTACTGGTAAATGGAGGACGTTTCTGTCGTAGCAGAATAAAATAATATAATAATTTTGGGATTATTTGCCAATAAAAATGGTAAGAAGTGTTTAAATTTAAAAATTTTATTAACGACGTTACGGTGAATATAAAAATTGACACAAAAATTTCGTTAATAAATTGTAAATATCGTAAAAAAAAATTTACAAGTCACACGTGTTTCGCTTTGCGTTTGTGAAATTTCTAACCCACGCCGAAGTGTAATCGTTAATGATGAAGTGTTTAATGTATTTTATTTTTGTTTCGTATAGAGTTTAGCTAATGCCAGACCTCTGGTATCCGTTTATTCGGATAAAAATCAACAAATCAAAGAAAAGAACATCTGCTTGCCAGCTGTCTTCAAGGCACCCATCCGTCCCGATGTGGTCAATGATGTTCACCAATTGATGCGTCGCAACAAGCGTCAACCTTACGCTGTCAGCGAACAAGCCGGTATGTATAAAAATAAATATTAAAACAAGAGGAAAAGTGTTCTAAGTGCTATATTTACATGTTGTTGTGTTCAGGTCACCAAACCTCTGCTGAATCTTGGGGCACTGGTCGTGCTGTTGCCCGTATTCCCCGTGTACGTGGTGGTGGTACTCACCGTTCCGGCCAGGGTGCTTTCGGTAACATGTGTCGTGGTGGTCGTATGTTCGCCCCAACCAAGACCTACCGTCGTTGGCACCGTAAGATCAACGTAAACCAACGTCGTTATGCTTTGGTGTCAGCTATTGCTGCCTCTGGCGTCCCAGCCCTTGTCCAATCTAAGGGCCATGTCATCGATGGTGTCTCTGAATTCCCATTGGTTGTGTCCGATGAAGTACAAAAGTTGCAAAAGACCAAGCAAGCTGTTGTCTTCCTTAGACGCATGAAGATCTGGGCTGACATCCAAAAGGTAAACAATATAGACTAAACAGTAAACAAATCAATCATTGGCAGTTACTGCAGTTATTGTCAGAGTTCATTATTGCAATTGAATTTTGTTAAAAATTGCATTAAACTATAAGTGACTGCCAGAGTAAACATTGGTTTCGGTAGGCGTTCCGTTAACATGTATTCCATACTTATTAACGGGGTAACTTAAATCAACAATTCAAAACGTATGCCATGATTATTTTGTTTTTAACTAGTTTAAGATATACTTTAATTTAACAAATTTTTCCTTAATTTTTAGGTGTACAAATCTCAACGTTTCCGTGCTGGACGTGGTACTATGCGCGATCGTCGTCGCATTGCCCGTAAGGGACCCCTCATCGTTTTCTACAAGGATGAAGGTCTTCGTCGTGCCTTCCGTAACATCCCCGGCATTGAAACAATGTCCGTCGACAAGATGAACTTGTTGAAGTTGGCTCCTGGCGGTCATGTTGGTCGTTTCGTCATCTGGACTGAATCTGCCTTCGCTCGCTTGAACGAACTTTTCGGCACCTGGAAATCTGGCTCCACCTTGAAGAAGGGCTACAACCTTCCTCAACCCAAGATGGCTAATACCGACTTGTCTCGTCTTCTTAAATCTGAAGAAATCCGCAAGGTTCTCCGTGATCCCCGCAAGAAGGTATTCCGTCGCGTTCGTCGTCTCAATCCTTTGACGAACGTACGTCAACTTATCAAGTTGAACCCTTACGCCGAAGTTCTTCGTCGTCGCGCCGCTTTGGCTGCTGAACAACGCACCGTTGCTAAGACCTTGGCTAGAGCCAAGAAGAACAACGTTGAATTGGCCAAGGACCATTTCGCCGTTGTTGCCAGTAAAGCTGCCGCCAACCGCGCTAAGATGTTGAAAAATGCTTTCGAGGTCAGAAAGAAGAAGGCCGTTGCTGCCCCCAAGAAGAAGTAGACTTTTAAAAAGTTTTATTTGGTCCTAGGGAAAATGGGTGGGTGTATTTTTAATTATAATAATGCTACACAAAAGAAAAATGTATGTATATGAATTTTTTCATAATTAAAAAACGTTTTTAAAAATCCCACTTAAAATTTAAATTTATTTTAATAAAAGGTTTTCACACTGTTGTTTTTAAGTTAAAACAAGTATTTGTTGTTCGAGTGGTAGGGCGCTAATAATCTCTCATGAAGACATTTTACGAGTTAAATACTTCCACCTGGAGCCAAATTACCGCATTCGTGATCGAATGAGCTATCGTATCGAAATTATGATAAAATGTACTAAAAAAAATAAGAAAATTACGATCAATTTTACTCGATATCGAATGCGGTAATTTGGCTCCTGTTCTGTAAATCGAATGTGAACAACGGCTTCGCTTTTAATGAAATTCAAATATTTTGTGTTCTAGCATTCACATTATTTACTCATCATATGGGGGAATAAATATTAGTCGTAACACCTTAAAGTATACCGGTCGATTTAACGATGTCCATCCGTCTGTCCATGTAAATTTGTACGCAAAGTACAGGCCGTATTTTGATTAAATTTGGGACATGATATTTGTTTTTTGGCCCAAAGACGCTTGGGATTGAAACCGGTACATTATTTCACCTAGCCCCCATACAAATGTTCTTTCGAATTAGGGGCTATCGCTCATAAATCTTTGAGTTATGCACGTCTCCAAAAAAAAGTTCATGAAGCCTATTCACTTAAAAATGTTGATATCAAAATAAAATTCAACACAAATAAGTTTCATATAGCACGCTTTATCATCTATAAAGCAAAATTTTTTATTATAATAAGAAATATACAGACAGTGTTGTTCGAAACCTAAGCAACTTTTCCTGACGAAGTAAAAAAATCTTATATTTATATATATACACAAAATAAAAGCTTAATAATTAAAATTAATTTAATTCTTTAATAAACAAAAAATCAAAATGAAATGCAAGTATTGCTGTTTGAAACTTAAGCAACTTTTAGTACTTTGTATGGCAACCTTTATTTTTTATGACGTCACCACATCTTTTTGGCATAGATTCTATGAGGTTTGTAAGTACTGTTGTTGGTATTGATTCCCACTCTTGTTTTAAGGTATCAAAGAGTTCATGTTAGTTTTTAAAAAAGCGAGTTCCGACTTACGCTTTAAAATCTTAAATAGGTTCTATATTGGGTTCAGATCAGGGGCTTGGGCGGGCCAGTCTAACACTCGAACTTCACTAGCAGACAACCACTCTTTGACCAACTTCGGCGAGTGCTTCGGGTTATTATCATGTTGAAAGACCCATCGAAGTGGCATTACCCATTCGGCATGTTTGAGCATATGGTTTTCTAAAATGTGTTTGTAAACGAATTTGTCAATTTTTGTACTTATTTCAAAAAATGGGCCAACTCTATTCGCTGAAAAGCACATCCACACCATCACATTTCTGCACCAATGCTTGATTGCGCTTTCCTCTAGGTCTTCGAACGTGACAAACTCCGTCTGAATTCAACAAGTTAAATTTATACTCGCAGAGTGAGCTTTCACAAATTCCAGCCTTTAAATTAATTAAACTTGTAAAAATTGTCGATAAATTTTAAAGGGATTTTACAAACTTCTTTTTGCGATGTTTTTTTTTGAAAGAATGGGCTTTTTGGACGGCATGTAGCTTCTCAGATTGTTTTCCAGTGCACATTTTCTTACAGTACTGATACTAATATTTAGTTTAAGCTTGTTTACAACCTTTTGTGAACTGATAAATTGTTCAATTTTAAATAGACGTAGGATTTCTCTGTCTGTTCGTTCAAAAGTTTTCCTTTTCCTCTCGCCTTTATTCACATCTTCTACTGTTCCACATGTTTTATACCTTTTTATTAGGCGTGAAACAATTGATTTATTTAAAATTGTTTGCAATAAAAATTTGGGATTCGCTCTTAAAAAACAAATCCACGATTTTTACTCTTTAAAGCCTTTTCGTAACGTGTTCGTCCCATGGCTACGCTTATTAAGAACTGATTAAAAATTACCTAAATCAACCCAAATATTTTCTTTTCTTTATGAAAAGTATCGGAACTTTAATAACGGTTAAAAAACTTATTAATATTTGCAAAAACAAATGAAATAAGTAGAACAATTAAAAAAGTTGCTTAACTTTCGAACAGCAATATTTGCATTTCATTTCGATTTTGTTATTTTATTAAGAAGAAGAATTACATTTATTTTGTTATTATTAGACTGTAAGGAAATAGTACAATTATAACTGCATATAAGTCCCGGTTTACATTATGAAATTTTTGTCGCTGCGATTCTTGTCGTATCTTCTTTAAAATTGTATTTGCGTCTACATTGTCAGGTTATTGTTGCAGAGATGCATTGTTTTCAATAAATGAAATTAAAACAAAACAAAACAAGTAAGAGTGCTATATTCGGCTATGCCGAATCTTATATACCCTTCACCTTTGTTGTGGATGCATAATAATATTATATACATACATATTGTATATATTATATTGTTACGTTTTTACCTTTTAAAAACGGTGGTTTATTTCCTTTAAATAAACCAGATTCTTTTTAAATGCAAAATAAAAGCGTCAGGTACTTTGAAGAAAATATAACGAGTCTTTATTTATTTGAATGTAAACAAACACAATTAAAAAAAAAATCACTGTCTTAACACATTTATATTACGGTTTAAGAACACACGGAACGTTTTCGAAAACTTTTTACACATTTATTTTACGGTTTAAGAACACACTTAAACACTTTGTTTGATCAGTGCCATCTATATATGAAAAAAAAATTATTTGTAACAATTAGCGCCATTTGTTATAAAAAAAATTATTTGTAACAATATTAATACACTTACCCAGATTTGCATTTAAAAATGTGCTTAATAAATGTTTGTTAAATTTAATAATCGTTTTTGAACAAGGGGGTTAGTTTTTTTGATAAAATTTTCAGAGGTTGTCTCGGATTTTTGCTCATACTACGGTTTAAGAACACACTTAAACACTTTGTTTGATCAGCGCCATCTGTTTATGCGAAAATTAACTGTAACAATATTAATACATTTAGTTTTTTTGCTGAAATTTTCAGAGTTTGCCTCGGTTTTTTCCTCATATCTCCCTTATTTGTGGACGGATTTTGCTGATTTTAAATAGCAAACTTCTCGAAAGCATGTCTGACAGAATTATTGAAGATTTGGATCCCGAAGATATCTGGGGACTTAAAAAAATTGGTTTTAACATCCAGACAGACGGACATGGCTTAATCGACTCCGCTATCTATAAGGATCCAGAATATATATATACTCGGAAAATTATATTATGGAAATTACAAACGGAATGACAAACTTATATATAGCATTCTCATGAAGGTGAAGGGTATAAATATAAGACTTTTTTACTTCGTCAGAAAAAGATGCTTAGGTTTCGAACAACACTGTATACCTGGGGCCAAACTACCGCATTCGTGATCGAATGAGCTATCGTATCGAAAAATGATGGTCGTTGTCATATAAATGTCTTCAGCTATTTTGACTACTTTAGATTTGGCTCTCTGACTATTTTCCGCACCACATACATACATTATCAATTAGAGAGCGTGATCGATCGGTATGTTTTGCAGTTTTCGTGTTTTCTATACACCATATGTACCACATATCATTGACGTAGGTCAAAAAATGCCCAAAATATGGCGATTTAAATGTTTGGGTTATATGGGCGGTGCCACCCCCGTTTGTACAATCAAAACTTCATATAGCCTATTATTCCTTCCAGAGTCACAGTAACATGCTGTGAAAATTTCATCAAAATCGGCTCAGCCGTTTTGGAGTCTATACGTTACATACATACATAAATATATCCTATTTTATATATATAGATAAAAATATCAAAAGTGTTTAATGGTCATTTAATGTGGTTTTTCATACTATCAAAGCTGCTCAATGTTGAATTAACGTGGTACCCCATAAAGTTGCTAATTTTTTATTTTAACAACGATTCTCTTCGATTTTAAAGTGCGACTTTTCTCTGGGTGTAGGCTTTACTTCTTTTAATAACTTTTTGAACAGTTGACCGACTTTTGTTCACAATTTTAGCAATATCTGCGAGAGATTTTCCGTTGCTTCGATGGAACACTATTAAATCTCTAACCATTACTGATAAATCTTTGCCACGTTAAATAACTAACTTTGTACTTACAAAATTATTTATAATTGCATTAAAAAAAGTTCTTAATGTAAGAATATTGACTGCATTTTCATTTTTATTAGATAAAAAATATAACATCTGAACCGAATCTGCCTTCGCACGCTTGACCGAACTTTGCGGCACTTGGCAATCTGGCTCCACCTTGAAGAAGGGCTACAACCTTCGTCAACCCAAGATGGCCAACACCGACTACTTAAGTCCGAAGAAATCCGCGAGGTTCTCCGTGATTCACGCAAGAAGGTATTACGTCGAGTACGTCGCCTCAATTCTTTGACCAACCTACGTCAATTCATCAGTTGAACCCTCACGCCGAAATTCTTCGTCGTCGCGCCTCTTTGGCTACTGAACAACTCACCGTTGCCAAGAAGTTGGCTTAACTCAAGACCATTTCGCCGTTGTTGCCAGCAACCCCGCTGAAAAAAAGCTTCCGAGGCCAGAAAGACAAAGGCCGTTGCTGCCCAGAAGTAAACGTTTGAGAAGTTTTAATTGGTCCTTGGGAAATTGGGTATATTTTTATACCCTTCACCTTCATGAGAACGGTATATATAAGTTTGTCATTCCGTTTGTAATTTCCACAATATAATTTTCCGACCCTATATATAAAGTATATATATTCTGGATCCTTATAGATAGCGGAGTCGATTAAGCCATGTCCGTCTGCCTTTCTGGATGTTGAAATCAATTTTCTGAAGTCCCCAGATATTTTCGGGATCCAAATCTTCAATAATTCTGTCAGACATGCTTTCGAGAAGTTTGCTATTTAAAATCAGCAAAATCGGTTTAGGCCAACCAGAGTTATGGACCAATATGTGAGACAACCTCCATAAAAATTTGGTATTTTTTGTCCATTTTATTGCAATATTTTGAAATATATTGCAATAATACCATGAAATTTTGTATATGTTGTTTGTATGATAAAAGAAGAAAGTGTGCGGAAAATAGTCAGAATCGGTCCATGATTTCTCATAGCTCCCATACAAAAATCTTCCCGAAATATTGCTCAATTATACATAAATGCCTATAAAATTGGAATATCAAGACAAAATTCAGCAAAAATAAGTTTTATGCAAAAAGAAATTTGACATAAATAATCTTTATAGGCAAATAAATTGTTGTACTAAATTGTATGGTGGTCGGCCCAGAATTGATCATAGCTCCCATACAAGGACCATATCTGAAAAAGACATTTATCCCTATATATGTATATTGTATAAATATCGGTACCGACTCAAAACTTTGCACATATCATTTACATATATACAAAAATCATCCCACAAAATTTTGTGAATTTCGGGCTATTTTTAACCGTATGCCCCATATAAAGCCCTCTTCCGAAAATCACCTTAATACTCATTAATCTCTTATACATAAGGGTACCAATCCAAAATTTTACACGGATTATTTACATGCATGTCTAAATCAACCTGCTGGATTTTGAGAACATCGGTCCATATTTGACTATATCCCCCACATAAGGTCCACTACCGAAATCCATATTAATACTAATATATCCTAAATATACCGTTATTATGATGAAATTCTACGTGAAATATCCTCATATGCATGAAAATAACTGTTCCAAAATTTGTCATAGCTGCCATATAAGAACCATTTCCAAAAAAACAAATAAACCCACAAAAATGTCTAATAAATATCGATATCGAACCAATTTTTATATGGATGAGAAATTTTAATCCAGAAATCATATTAGTATCGGTTATATGGCAATAAAGCTACAGATATCTTCGGGATCCAAATCTTCAATTATTCTATCAGACATGCTTTCGAGAAGTTTGCTATTTAAAATCAGCAAAATCCGGAGTAATATAAGTAATATAAGTGTGTAAAAAGACAGTGTGTTCATTATACCCTTTATTTTAATTGTGTTTGTGTACATTTAAATAAATAAAGACTCATTATACATATTTTCTTCAAACTACTTGACGCTTTTATTTTGCAATTAAAAAGAATCCGGTTTATTTAAAGGAAATAAACCACCGTTTTTAAAAGGTAAAAACGTAACAATATTTAAAAAGTAAAAACGTAACAATATAATATATATATGTATGTATATAATATAATTATGCATCCACAACAAAGGTGAAGGGTATATAAGATTTGACATAGCCGAATATAGCGCTCTTACTTGTTAATTTTTATAATGCTACAAAAAAAGAAGATTAGCACATAATTAAAAAAAAATTTAAATCCGAATTAAAATTTAAGTTTATTTTACTAAAAGTTATTTCTGTTGTTTTTTAAACTAAAACAAGTATTTACCCACATGATTTACTCGTTTTACTTTATAGTAATCAGACCCAGTTTTAATGTATAAAAACGTGCGATTTGCAAACCATCAATTTGTCTTCCTTGTATATTATTTGTTTTTGAAAATTACTAGATTTACAGGGGGATTATTTTGTAACTCGTTTCGAAAATAAATTCGTTCGAATTTGTATATTATAAATTATATTTGCTTTCGAATCAAAATACCCCAGAACAGTGACTATTGCTCAGTTTTTTTGGGATAAAACAGGGTGATTTATCATAATATGGTTAATGAATCAAATAATATATATTTTACAAAAACTGTGAGAGTAAAATTGAGAGCAAAATTTCTTCTTGTGACGTCACAAGTCAAAAATATGTTTATGTTTGCTTAATTTTGTGGATGTGTTTATTTAAAAATTCAAATCCAATTAATTTTATTTTAACCCTTACGTGAAAATCTTTTAATTTTCAACGAGTATTTAAAAAAAAACAAAAATAAGTCAAGTACTACATATTAATGCGGATATTAAAGCTAAAACAGTTTTTTTTTTTTTGATCGAGAATGTTTTTTCAAATAAGAAAACTAAATCAACTCCTAGCGGATGAGACAACAAAAAACACAAACGGAAACAAACAAAAGTAATAAATTGATAACACAAAAATATATGTACATACATATATGTATATGTATTTTGGTTCACTTTTTTGTTACATTTTAATATATATTAAATAGTAAATAATTAAATGTTTTATTTTAATTCAAAAAATTTACGAAAAATTATTTTTTTAAATACCTATATTGTTAACAAAAGTTTTTTTTACATGTTGATTATACGAAAAAAATAACCTGTGACGTCATGCGTAGAGAGAGGAATTTTGTTTACATTCTTTGCGCAAACTTTATTATTTGATTCATGAGTTGATATGATAATATTGCTATTGTGTGGTGTCAGTGTATTTTTTGACGACAATAAACGTTTTTATATATTTAAGACATGTGAATGTTTTTCAAGAAAAGGGTCTCAATTTGTGAACTCCTATACATACGTATTTGTGATTTAAAATCGTTAAAAATCAAAATTTCTTAAATACTAAATATCTTCGCAAGTATATTTATGTATATGAAAAAATCTAATTTTGATATTGGTGCACGGGCACCTTAAATTAAAATTATTTATTCGGAAAATAATAGTGCATTTTTGAAATATTAGGTTGGTTTAAAAAGAATCTGTTTTTTGGTGGGGCTATAGAATTCATTCATTTTAATATGTATGAATGAATGAATCCTTAGTTTGAGAAATCTTATTTTCCTCAAAAAAGCTAAAGCACTTTATCTGTAATATAATATTCATTAATTGTACATATGTATGTATATTAGTAATATTCATTCCACGTTGAGAACATCCATCTAAAATTTAGATTCTAAATCAAAATAAATCGTGAGAACAGTTCTTTGTATTTTTTGATATTTTTATTCTCTCTAAATTTTTCATCTTTTCAGTGCTTTCTAAAGAAATCTATGAGCCCTGTAATATTTAAAGCAATTTTATGTAAAAAATTTCTGTTTTTCAAAATTACTTAAGTAATACAAAGTTTATTTAAATAAAGTTGACGACAAAAAAGACTTTAAGTAACATTAAAAAAAAAACAAATTAAAACAATTATTTTAATGAAAATCATTGAGTTCTAAGACTGTAATAGACATAGCCCCACAAAACTTAATCCAGTGGTGTTAAATCGCTTATAACAAAAGGCATTAACTGAATAAATTATGTATTAAATATGACGTGAACATGGAAACTACATAAATACAGTGGACGTCCAATAATACGAATTATATAATGTCAGGCCTATTCGTAATATTGGAAAATTCGTAATATTGAAAAAATTATTGTACAACAGTTATTCCTCCTTTTATGTTAAATAAACCACATGCAGATACATAGTTTAACTTAAATCAGTTTTTTATTTAAAACAAAAAAAGAAAAAAACTTGAAAAATATTCAATTATTCAATTATTAAACGACATTGAAACACTGTGTAAGGCCGTTCTCCGTAATAACAGCAGCTAATTTATTGATCGATGGAGCTACAAGTTCCTTAGAAGACGATAGCTTTTCGTCAGATTCTTTGATTAATTTTATACCATAGCGTTTTTTGAATTTAGTGAGCCTGCCATCACTGGCAAAAAAGTCGCTTTCATAAAACTTTTTATGATATTCCAGACCCTGACATTTTAACTGAGTACTCTCTACCAGAATATGAAATTTTCTTTAGCATAGAAACCACTCGTATAGCGCATCTTCCATTTTTTTTAAATTCTCCAGTTGCTATTATTCTGTAGAGAGAATTTAGTGCACCTGTTGCACCTAAAAGTTTTTATAGTGCAAATTTCTTGCTACAAATTTCATTTACCCCCTGGCCCACGATGTCGAACGATAACGTTCGCTTAGATAAGACTTAAGACACAAATTTGATTGTGAAATAAACAAACTTGATTGAGTAAAAAATAGATACGATAAAAAGTTTGTGCCTTAAGTCTAATCCAAGCGAACGTTATCGTTCGACATAGTGGGCCAGGCGGTTAAAGATTTTCCACTTTCACTGTCTTCTATAATTTTTAACTTATTTTCTAAACAAATTTGCTTCTTTTTGACTTCTTTTACTTTAAACATTTTGAATGTATCAAACACAGAACACGCGACACAAGACACTTCTTATCACTATGTAAATACATACATATGTATTAAATTTCAAATTTCTTCAAAATAAAACTTTTAAGAAGCATATTCTTAAAAAAAATACAGTTATTCGTATTATCGAATAGCAAAAAAAAATGTATTCCTACTGCAGAACTACTAATGCAAAAAATTTTCCATTCGTACTATTGGAAATTCTTATAAACGAAGGTAGGTACGTACTTTTGGACGTCCACTGTAATGTAATACAAACATTCTCAAGAATTAATATGAACATGTTTGTATTTCAAATGTATAGATAGGTATAATTTTTAAAGAATTCGGAAATTATTCAGAAATTACAGACCATAGGTCATCGTACAAAGCGTATGATTAATAATTATCGCCATTTTTTGCACTAGATACTAGAGGAATAGGAAATATGTACATACTTTAACTAATATTTTGTCCTTAAATACTTTTTAGCAAATACAAGAGTGAACAAAAATATTCCAATTGATAGGTATTAAAATTATCAACCAACACTTTGTTTACATACTTCTTGTATGGAAAACCATACGAGTTTGTTTATGCAGCTGCAGTGACAGCATTACGGTCTGCAACACCTAACGAAAATATTTAAGTAATTTTTTATTAAAAATAAACTCAAATCTTTCCATACAAAACAAGACATGAATGCAAAGAATGCACCGTTTATAGAGATAATAAGAAACCATATAAAATTGAGAAGCTACATACTAGTCGGCACTGGTAAATGTATAAGACACTGTAAGCTAACATCAATATGTACCTACATATGTATGTATGCATATTTTCATTATCAAACTTCTTTATCAAAATCTCAAATTTACGATTTCATTTAATATTGCCGTGTGTCAATGATGATGAAAGAATTAAAGAAAATAACAGCACAAGTACTTGTGCAAATGAATTTTACTCTACACAGTCCACGTTACTTTATTTCTCGTACTAATATACATATTAATCAATTAAAAATAAGTTAAAGAGAGAGCATAAGAGCATTTTCATGCTCATAATATGAAATGAAAGAGCTATTTATTATATGTGTAGGAGATGAGAATTACATATTTACAAAATGAAAGTACAAAGTAAACAAAAAGTACAAAAGTAAACAAGTTCACAAAGCTAGCTAAATATGTGTAAAGTTTGGACAATAGCCCTTCAAATATTTACTAATGAAAGTTTAGTTTGTCTTAACATAACATTTTTAAGGTTTTTTTTTCTAAAAATATTCTTTAAAGTTGTTGCCAGTAATTTCAAAGTTCAAGGAACACGGTACGGTTACAAAGTTACATATCATATCCATACTATACAGATAATACCAGAAGCCTTAAACAAGGTCTTGAAAATGAGTATTTCTAATTCTATAGCATAGGTTAGGTTAGGTTAGGTACGAAGGCTGGTGTGAGTCGCCTCACACCTTCACCCAGAGGCCAATATGGCCCATTGCGATGCCTTGATAGAGGAAGTGGTAGAAGTGTATAGAGTGAAGAAAAGAAAAGAAGAAGAGGAGGAATGTTAGAGTATAAAGAAGAGAGGAAGAAGAAGAAGAAGACCTGACCAAAATCCTACTCGGACGTATGTCCTCCATTTCTGAGACCCGCACTCCGTATATTGGCACGTAACCAGGCCATTCCCATTACGAATCCTATCAGACTCTCAAGCCTACAGCCCGAGACATCCCCTAATTCGCCCAAGAATCTATTACCCAGCCATCTCATTCTACTGCCCTGTAACCTGGGGCAGTGGCACAGAATGTGCTCAACTGTCTCCAGTTCTTCCGGGTCCTCGCATAGTCTGCACATATCCGACAATTCGGATCCCATCCTCACCGCCATCCTGCCTATCATGCAGTGGCCCGTGATGATGCCAATCATGGTCCTAACGCAGATCCTACTTCTGCCCAACAGCAGTTCCGACTCAGACCTCCTAAGCACCGGCCATAACGTCCGTGAGACTTGGCAGTCTGTTCGGTTCTCCCAGGCTTGATTGGCTGCGTTTACAACCCATTCCCTAATCCTTCCGTAATAGAAGCCTATTGGAGGCCCGACTACCTCCATACGGTCATCCATCTCTGTGCTTGAGCCCAATCTTGCCAACTCATCGGCCACCTCATTACCTGCGATGCCAGAGTGACCCGGTACCCAGCACAGCCTGACCGTATAACACCCTAAGGCTACCTCTAGAGCCCTCCTACAACTGTCGACTAGCTTGGATTTCACATAACAGCCCCTTATGGCCAAAAGGGCCGCCTGGCTGTCCACATATATCGTGACCTCCGAGCCTCTGTCGATGTTGTCCCTCATCAGTTCCACGGCCCTCAAGATCCCTAGAACTTCCGCCTGAAAGACACTGCAGTCGTCAGGCAGCCTATATGACATTCTGATGTCCAGATCCTCAATATAGACCCCTGCGCCCGTGCCGTTCATCTTTGAGCCGTCCGTGAAAATGGCAAATCCGTCATACAGTTTGCCCCTTCCAGACCAGCTTTCCCTAGACGGCAATGTCACCTCCGGCAACCGCCTAAAGTCTGCCAAGGTGCTCACATAATCCGTAGAGCCAGGCGACCCAAGGCAATTTCCACCTGCTTCAATCTCACACAGGATTCGCGAGTGACCCTGCATGTGACCCTTTAGCAGTCCCAGCTCCCTCAGTCTAAGAATACTTCTGGCTGCCATTCCCATCACATACTGCTCTATAGGCAATAAATGAAGAATGACATCCAAAGCCGCTTGAGGAGTGCTTTTCATGGCTCCCGTTATGCCGATTGAAGCACACCTCTGAACTTTAGACAGAAGGTTTCTTCTTAAAATAATATTTTATTCGTTATATTAGCATTTAAAAAATGATACCTGTATTTGGACCATTTCTATTGCCTTATAAATACACTATGTTTCAATTGTTTTGTTTTAGTTTTTAAAAATTTAGTTTGGAAAACATTTTTGCATTACAACGATACAACAACACAATATATGTATGTAATGAATTGGACAAATATATTTATTACCTTTCTAACTTAAACGTGCGAAATATGAATAAAAGATGACTAGTACAAGTTACAATTACTATTGTTACATGTTTAGTACAGATTTATATTATGTATCTATCTATCATCATAGATATTGTATAATTTAATAATTTATTATGATTTTTTTAATTAGTTTCAATTAAAATTCATAAGTATTGCTTGCAGCTTATTATTATTCGTTGTTAAGGTTTTGGACACTGTTGTGATTATTTGTATCTCTCAAAATGTCTTATCGTGTATTTGGTTTGAAACATTTCCTTGATTAAACCTTATATAAAACTACTAGCCAGCAATTATGTCAATTGTGGGGGTTATTGTGGAATTGTATTCACTATAAAAACATTATTTTAACAGAAAGTAGTATATCTTTAGGATAAAAATGAGTATAAATTTTATAACCCCAATAACCACACAAAAAATGTTTAAGGTTGATTACTCAACAGTTTTTTACCTTTTTTCGTTTTAGAGGCCTCTAACGTGTTTTATTAATAACGTTGGATGGATGGACGCTTTGTTATAAAAAATCGTTGGTTGGAACGGATCGCATACACCGTCATCATTGTTCAGAGCTATATATCAACAAGTAAAATGTCAAAACCATCATGTCATTCCAATACGCCCCTGTTGGAGAACAAAGTTCTTGTTGAAAAACCTTTCACTTAGTCGTATTGAAATGAAAGCTAGACTATGTACTATCTCTAACTATATTAATGCTTAAATGATTTTTCTTTTGATTTTTCAAATTAATGATTTATTTTAGTAGCATAGTAGTGTAGTAGCATACATACTACTCTAACAACTTTTCATTCGTACGATGCAAAGAAATTTAAATGTTTGAAATTTAATTACGTATTACTGTTACAACATTGACAATTTTTACCAGTTCTTGTTTTAATTAAATTACTAATAAGTATTGCCAAAATTAAATTAATCTATTAAAATATAATAACGCAATCTTTATAAATAGTACATGTGTAAATTAATCTAACTAGTACTAAAAGTATTGCAAAAAGGTACTTTTTTTTGTTTATTTTGCGCTCTTTGTGTTTCGGATCTCTACTACAATATGTACAATGTACATATGTATGTACATATATGTATGTATATTTTTATTAGCATGTATGCCAGTTGGTTGTTTGTTTTATTGTTGTCGTATTATAATAATTGAATTGAAGTAAATCAGACGTACAACATACAACAATGTGTCTTATTCTCCTACACTTGTACTACGCAGAGTAAAAATAGCAAAATAAAAAAAGAAATTCTAATTGAAAAATAATTAATAAACAAGAGTTATTGAGCTAAAGCAAACATTTTAAACGTAAAGCTTGTCTGGAACGGTAATGTGAGCACAGACAGACAGGCAGGTCATTAAATATAAACGATATTGTGTGTGTTATTTCTTTTTAATTTTGCAATTAACAAAAAAAGTGATGTAAAAGAAAGCTTAAAACAAAACAAATTATTTAATAAAAAAAATAGACTGAAAGAAGATAGGTACAAATTAAAGTGTTTTATTTAAAACCTATTACAGAAATAATTGATGGTTGGTGGTTTGGTTTAAACATATTTTATGGTTTAATATCTGTGTTATATATTCGCCGGTTGGTTTGTTGAAAAGCAGTAAGAGAAGATAACAAACTAACATAAAAACATACAAATAAAAAGAGCAAAAACAATTACATCTTTAGCTTGATTAACTTTACTGCAGAAGAACAAAAATAGAACAACAAGTTAAAAGTTGCATAAATGTTGAGCAGTTGTTGTTGTTGTTATACTTGCGAGTATATTGCAATTTACTGCAGTACAAAAACAAAGTGTTAAAGAGAAATATAAATAAAAAATAATAAAACAAAGACAAAAGACAAAACGTCTACAAAATGAAAACAAAACAAAAACATTTTGCCGATCATACGATGTTTTTATATTTTTTTGTTTTCATTTTAGTTTGTTCTACTACTGTTTTTTTTTTCTTTTCTGTTCTGTTCATTTTATTTATTTAATTTTTTATACGTTGTATTTAGTGAAATAAAACGCAAATGTATACAAATAGTAGAATATAGTGGCGGTTGCCAGATTTTGGCGTCTTCCAACATACACTCAGTGGAATTCGTTTAAAATACAAGTTTTGCTTACTTTGTTTGAATACGTTCATTCAGAACGTGTTTAAATAGTTAAGTCCTTTTAAGGATGTTGTTTAATTTAATTTATAAGTTTATGTTCATGGTTCTGGATGGTTTGAGATTATAGGTAAAAGTTAGTTTTGTAAAGGTTTTCTTATAAGTAGGTATGTCCTTTAAATTAGTTGTTAAAGACATTTTTGCTGGAAAAATAACTGCATTTGTGCTTGAAAATTTAAATACATATATTTACATACCAATGTATTTTAATAATAAGTTTGATGAAAACAATGTTTTTATGAACAAAATATTTTTTTTTGTTAAATGAAAGTTAGGGAATTGTTTTTAAAATATGTACATATAATCTGAGATGAGGTGAATGTTCTTAAAGCATTTTTAATACTACTGAAATGTTATAATATTCTGAATATATTTTAGAACTAGTTTCAAGTCTTGAAGACAGTGTATCGAAATACATATATACATACATTCCTATGTACATATGTATACATATTATAGTTCGCAGTATTTAAAATACATACTGACAAATTTGTAGTAGATCTAAAGAACTCGGTATTTTTTAGTTTATTTAGAATTGTGTTTGATAAAACTTTGGGTTTTATAGGTATTATGGCTGTTTTCATAAACGCAGTTTGCAATGCAGCATTGCATTGCATAGAGTTCATAAACGTCATTGTCTTTTTTTACATTGACTTTGCATTGTAAACGCATATGTTTGCAGTGTTGCATTGCATACTGCGTTTATGAAAACAGCCTATGTAATATACAGTACAATATTAAAGAAACTTTTATATAATAATTTTTAATTTAACATTTGAAAACTCAGTCTTCAGTGTTTTTTTTTTTTTTTGTAAATTTTCAAAACGATTTTATTTATTTATTTTTACAAAATTTACCAAAGCCCGAGGTAATTAAAAATATATTCTAAACAAGTTTCAAGGTCTATAAAATAATAAAAATTACAAGTATTATTTAACTAATAGAATTTTTCTTTCTACTAAAATTATGACTTGAAATTTTTAGTACATTTAAACGAATTTAACAGAGTGTATGTACATTATTTTGCGGCTTAACATTTGACACTTGTATTGCATGTTAAAAAAAAAAACAATTCCAGCATCATCTCAATTTAATACATTTTGATTTTCAGTAGTGATAACTATAACACCATCTTATCAATAAATAAATAAAACCTATTGTATATTAAAAATATATAACAACAACAAAAAACATTCTCTGTACAAAATATTAGTTTAATCACTGAGGCAATGTCTGGCCAGTATAAAATGACCTTAACATTTGAAAACAGAAATTTTATCAACATTTTACATTAAAAACTAAAAAAAAACACAAGAAAAATATCAACAATTATTACAAAAAATTAAATTATATAAACGTTTATTGTTCAGTAACACAATAACAAAAAAAAAATAGTTTATGGTACAAAGTGCATAAAAACAACAATACAAATCATAAAGCAGCAGAATCAGCAGACGCAAAGTTGCAGCATTAAAACCGACAACAAAAACTTTTTTGCTTATCACTTCCTTTTTCAACATACATTCATAATTTTTTTGTTTCCTTTATATCCTCAATCTTTCTACCCTTTTTAAGTTTTTGTTTTAATATCTTTTATATATTGCAATAAAACCCGCCACCGACCACTTCCACAACCTTATACCACTTCCACTCCTCTACAGCACCGCCATGATAACAACAGTGTTTAATTTCCTACAGGGAGCTGTAGAATTCTCCCTGTTGGGTTGTGTAGAAGCCGCCTCATTAGCATTCCTACTTTATTTTCTTTATGCTAAAACCAGGTAAGATATTTAAATTTGTTTTACATACAAGTCATACATATTTTTATGTTATAAGTGTCAAACCATAATGAAAAATATTTTATACAATATTCAATTTCGATTTTAATATGTAATGTATAGGTATATTATTTTGACAAACCATAAACGCGGTTTCTATGGAGTTTCTATGTCAAGTTTTCAGTTAATATAAAAATACGAGGTTTTGCCCATAAGTGTTTGGAAATCAAAATTTTCATTTTAACGTTTATGTGTTTAGCTTTTCCATAGTAACTAGTTCTTTTTTTACCCTCCAGCACCACATGTACATATTCATATATAAGTACGCTTGTCATTCCCTATTAAACATTGACAATATTACTCTACTCTGGATCATTTATTTATGTTATCATAATTAAATATGTAATTGATTTCATTATTCATTTGGTTGGGGGCTATTAGTATGTACGTATGTATCTAATTTTGTATTTATGTATTTACTCTAAGTTAATTTATATGTTTTATGCAGGAATTTACATTGTAATATATTTAATTTTTGGCCTAGTGAGGGTTGTATATATTATTTGAAATAAATAAATATTCATCTGAGATCCAGCATAATATATATGTATATTCTTGATCCTTATGAAATTCTAAGTTGATTGAGCTATGTCCGTCTGTGTAAAACAATCTCACGTCCAAAGTACACAACTAAACTTAACGAAATTTTCAGAAATCAGCAAAATCGGTATAAAAGAACAAGAGTTATGGTCTAAATTGTGAGACAGCCTCCATTTTTTTTTTTTAAAGATTTTTGCTATTTTGTTTAATTAACTATATTGCTCATAATGAAATTTTGTACACGTTATTTCTTTAATAAAAGGACAAACTATATGAAAATATTAAGAATCGGTCCATGATTTATCAACGTCCCCATACACATTTCTTACCTAAATGAAAATTAAGGTGATTAAATTTTTAGCAATACAAAATTCAGCAAAAATAAGTTTCTTAAAAAAATTAATTTCAAAATGATTTTTACCTTGGTTCGGTCCATGTTTGACCATAGCCCCTATACAAAGTTCACTTCTGAAAATCACCTATTTACATATAAATCTTTTATAAATAATGTTACCGATCCAAAATATTAACAAATCATGTATATTTTTATATGACATAAAGTGTTGTTTTTTGTGAATATATGTATGTATGTCCACATTCTACCATATCCTTCATATAAGGTTCACTTTCGAATATTACTTAAATACTCATATGTATGTGTCTTAAATATACTGGTATTTTGTTGAAATTCTATATAATATATGTACTATATTTATACATACATATATATTAAATTCTCTGTACCGAATTTAAAGAAGATCGGTCTATAATTGGTCATATGGACTTTCGAAAAAAAGGTAAACCCACAAAACTATCTACTAAATAACGATATAGAACCAACATTTTATACCGATCAGTAATTTTAATCCAGAAATCATACTAATATCGATCATACGGCAATTATACCACTGGATTTTTTAGCTGTCAGTCCATAATGGAAATAGCTCCCAAATAAAGTAAACTTCCGACTATCATTATAACAATCATTAACAACAACGTTATTGAGATGGAATTCAACCTAAATAAGTCTCAAATACATGGAAATCATTTTACTGGATACAGAATTTTAAAGATATTAGTCTATAATTGATCTACTTGCTCTATTACACCTATAAAACTCTTGTATATACCAGCTAAAATAAGCCTCACCTTATAACCTTACCCTTTTTAATAATCTTTTTTTCTTAACGTAGTGAATATGGAAAAATGTTTGACCTAGTTTTAGTTTTATAAGATTGTTATGATAAATATACAGATTCTGGTAAATAATCTATATCGAAACGGTAAAAATTAGATACGAATTTGAAATAAATTATATTGTGCGTAATCTTGTCTATCACACAATATATAAAGTACTAATAAAATTTGCGGTAAAACTGAATAACAAACACTAGATAATAATATTCTAGGCCTAACAACAACGTAGTTTTTGTAATTCTCATTATTTATATTTAAGATTCGGCACAGCCGAATGTTTTCAATTTAATTTTGTTTTGAAATAATGTTTGATTTATTTAATATTTACATATGGGTAGTTCCATGAAAATGTCAACCACGACCAAAAAAATAAGAGTACTTGAAAAATGTTTCTAACATGATTTAATAAGAGAAAAATATTCGATTTTTCATAATATGGAAGCATTTATAGGTTATTGGAATTTTAAAACTAAAAAATGGAAGAGAAAAACTGACTCAGTTTTTGCAAATAAAATAAATTATTTTCTCTTTGCTATTAACTAAATTAATAGATTTGAAACATTACATTACATCTTAAAAATAAATTTTGCAATAACAAATAACTATAATAATGAAAAAAAACGAGAAGTTAAAGCTCGAATAACGGTATTTTTTTGATTTGCTTTTGATGGTATTCTAATGTCACGTATGTTATGCAAAAACATTGTTTAACTATGTCATTTGTATATGGGCAGTCGCAGGTAAAGAATATTCTTCCAATTAAACATAGGTATTAACTAAAATTTCCTTTTCAACCTTTATATAAAACTAACCAGAGATGATTTCTCTTTAAATATTAAATGATTGTAAAGGTACATTATTTAGCTTATTTTAGGAATTTTTAAAGAAAAGACAAACTCTCATGATTCGCAGAATTTCGCATATATGTAAATATGCCTTAAAACCACTTCCGTTTTTGGCACGTAAGTTATCACCTTATTTTGATCGGATATTTTCGACACCAAAGTTTCGAGGCTGCCCATTTTTTTCTCACACATAGAAGCTTTTGATTGCAACATAACTGTAATATTGTTTTTCATTAACTTCTATTTTTGTGAGATTTATATTACTGCATATGCGTACGAATGTCACGTACGGCTGTATGAAAATACCCATATGTACATTAAAAACATTTCCTAACCGCTACACTACAATTGAATATTTATTGGAATATATTTAACGACACATACAAATATTTACATATATTCATTTAAAAATGTAACAAAAGCCTTTTCATGCCATTGTTTAACTATGACGAATTTGTGTTTTTCGTATTTTTTGTTTTTTTTGGTAGTTAACTTATTAAGTATTTTATAATAAAATAAGTACTATACAGTGCATAATAAAATTGTTATTATACTTATAATTTTTTTGTACTTGTATATAGTCCAGCTGTAAATCAAGTCCATTGCCCCTGTTTTTTTTTTATAATGTTACAATAAAAATTTAATATTATGCTTGAAAAAAAAGCCACAGTCATAGCAACAATACTAGGCAAGACATTTCGTTAGTTTTTTTTTTATTTTTCTTTAATTTATGTATAATTTAAAGGTGTACCTATTAATTGACCTGTTTTTAATTGGAAATAGCTTAAATTATGTAGTTACAAAAATATAATGTATGAGAAAGGAACTAATTAACTAAAACTGATTCACATGTTGGAAAAATTGTGAATTTTTTTATTAACATTTAAGTAATTGATTTAATCAGAAATAAAACGAAACGGTGCCAAAGTATTTAGAATAAAGTTTTACAAATTTAATTACAATTGCTGTAAATATGTATAAAGTTGTAAATTGTTGACCCTTAGTTTTGTTGTTTGTAAATTTTAATATATGTATGTATGTGTACATATTATACATGTATCATATCATAGTACATACTTTAATTTCTATATTTCCTCATACTACTGATTTAGTTTAAAGTACATTGTTTTTAATATTTGCCCTTAATAGAAAATGTTTTAATATTTTTTATTGTAGTAAACAGTTTGAAATAATAATCTTTCAAATAATGTTACTAAGTGTAGATTTACATAAATAAATTGTTAATCTGATTTTAATAAACATTTTATTGTTTTATTAGATTCCAAAAGTTAAATAATAAAATTTTATTTCACCATGCATACACCATTTATAACCTCACAAAATCTATTCATGTTCTTTTGATTGGGGAAACCGTGACGTGTTTATCATTTTCTTTGTAATTATTACAAATAGCGACCTTTTTGTTTGATAATGCCATTTGATGGCAGACATACTATAAGCCTCAAAAGTGAGTAAACACAACAAATTATTTGATTTTTTTAAGATAATGAGAATCCTAAAATCTATCCATCGATTGAAATTTAAAAGTTTCGTTTTGTTGGATATGTGATTCGGTTATGAAAAAAAATTTAAGTTGTACTATAATACTTTTCATAATCTTAAAAAAATCAAAAAATTCACTGGTGCTTACACACTTTTGAAGCTGTGTGTAGTTGCGCAAACAAATGTTCTGACAACGTTGTTTGAACAAGAACATAATATCGACATGTGCTGACAAGAAATAGTTCGGGATAAGAGAAATTCTTACATTTTAGGGAAATCATGTTGTATTCAAATAGGGAAATCATTAGTGTGGTATCATGAATTTAATTAAATCACAGCGAATTTTTTAATAAGTTGGATTAACTCGATCTTAAATCTGTAATATTTGAAATAGTACGCAATTTTGTTTAAAACAAAATTTGTATATTTTTGTTTATGGAAATATTTCAAAATAAATGTTTTATTTCGAAAATTTTTGATACATTAGAAAACTTTCTGCTCCTTTCAGAGTGCGCAAGGTTTGGTGATCAACTAAAAATGACAGTTAAAATAATTATTACATTTGATTTTTTTGAAACAGTGTAGTCATGTACAAACGTACATATTATTTATTATAATTAATTCAAATCATTATATTTATCGATACTTTTCAATCGCCTGTTCAAATTAACTTAATCGTAGTATATTAATAAAAAGGAATCAAACAAAAGCACATTGCAAGTGCAAAATAAAATTTAGTCACTTTTAAATTAAAGTACAAAGTTTACAAAGATTAGAGAAATACATCAACACAAGTGGTTAAATTTTCAAGAAAATAAACAAATGTAAAAAAAGAATTGACTAAAAAAAACATATTGATTTGCAAATTAAAAACAACTCTTATCTACAAGATAGCAACACTTGCTTTCGAATAAAAATGATAGTAAATGATTTTGTATTCAAACAGTTGACCAAATTTCAAAGAATACCTTACTATCTTCATAATCAACTAGCATGCATGCAGATCAAATTTTAAAGATCACTAGCGTGTGTACTCAAAACAAATAGAATAGAATAGAAAAAACAAAACAAATATGGAAAACGCACCACTCAGCTTAGACGATAGTCAAATAGGGGCTAATGACATTTCACCCATGTTATCACACGAATAATTAAGATTATAATTACGATTAATAAATATTTTTGTTGAAAAACTACGGCATTAGTAGCTAAGTGTTTTTAAAATTAAATTTAAATTATCACTTTCCGATTAAATTTATTATACCTAGGCACTACTAGCTAACATTGCCATTGAATCATAAAATTTTATTTGTTTATATCACACCAATTACTGGATTTATTGCCTTACTTTGTTAATTTAAAAGTTTTTTAAACATTATACATATTAAAGTTCAAAAAAACTAAAAAAAACGATTGCAAAGAGATTAGACATTCTTATTAGGTATTAGATAATAAACTCAATATGTACATTTTATTCTTGTTTTTTATTTTAAAAACCTTTTTTTTATATTTACTGCTTATGTTAACAGATTTTGTTTTTAATATTATTATCGTTTTAGAGCTCCCGCGATAATTGCTGGTATTTTTCCCAATCTAAATTTGAACCTTAACTATTATAGGTCATCGTTTGTAAATGATTTTCTTATAACAATTCGTTCGAAATCGGTAAGTACTTTTTTGTATAAAATTGTTTAATGGTAGCTTCTTTACTTTAATACTCCACTGTATAGATTACATTTACATACATTAAAAATAGTGATACCAGACTTATTAACAATGATTGATTTTGATTTTTTTTTTTTTTTAAATTAAATTTATTGAGACTTCAGTTATTCAGTTTACATATGATTTCTTTCTGAAAGCAAACTAAAACAAACTTAGAACTATACTATATGTATAATTCTAATTAGTCTAAAAATGCATCTTGCATCTTGCTCCGCCATAAAATTGTCTAATTCACAGTAATGAGCTTCCGTAGGGTGCTTGCTCCCGGCACTGCATAATATTAGAATAAGAAAAGGAAACAAAAAATATCAACAAAAAAAAATAAAAACTTATAAACTAAATTAAAACTAATATGTACACTTACAGCTAGTTAAAACTATATACAATATATACAGAGATGTATTTAAAATTCAAGAGGCTGTTGTTTGATTTTGATCTTTAATTTATATGTGTTGAAACATTGTTAAGATAGTCTTTAGTCGTAGATTAAGAATAAATGATGCTGCTTTTTAAATAAAAACATAAATAACTTTGAATATGACTACTTATATAACCTACTCTAAGGAAGGCTACTGTTATTCAAAAGTACTTTAATATAATTTTCTAGAAACCATTTTCATGTCAATTGCAAAAATGAAAATAAATTGAAATTCATTAATTATTAAAGCGAATTTCAATTTATTTTCATTTTTGTTTTATTTATTTCACATTTTAAATAAAAACCATTATTATTTTTAAAAATTTTAAGTTTTTAAGTCATAGTTAAAAAAACATCTGACATGTCGACACTGTATAAAAAACACATCTTGAAATTAAAAATTGTATGTATTAATTTTTTTTTTCTATAGGTAAACAATAGTCAGTTGTTTTTGACATTACAAACATGAAAGCAAAAACAAAAATACCATGCTTTTGCTTTTATATTGTCGTAATCTCGATGTCGCCTTGTATTGATTTCACCATGCGGTAAACTATGTGCAAAGTTTATGCTTCTGCCCATGGTGAAATTAAATACAAGGTGACAGCATTGCTACAACAATTACAACAAGGCAAGAACAACAGGCATTTTTGTTTGTGTAATACTTTCGTTACTGTCAAAAACATCTGGCATAAAATAAAGAAAACAAACATACAAAAATGGATAAAAACAGAAAACAATAGTAGTGAAAAATTGTTTATTTTATTTTCTTAAACAATTTCGAAACTAGTGATGATTTTGTTCGGGGCATTTTGATTAATGAGGATATTCTAGACAGTCGTATCTGTGTTTCCCTCTTGCCACGCGAACAGTATGCTCGAAAGGTAAACAATTGGCTGATATATTGGCAATTAAGACTGCTTCTATTAAAATTATGAAATTACCTCTGAAACAGGATGAAAGTGATTACTTATCCAGCAGTGATGAAGAAGATTCACAACCTTTTTCTCCCCTACCTGATGATGCCAATAGTGAGGCCATTTAAATAACAGATTTGTATAATTACTACTACTTTATTTTTTAGTTTTCCTATCGTAAGTGGTCGATTCTTTGTCCAGAGGTTTTCAGGAGAAATCAAATCCAGATTTCTATATACCCGAAATTAATTCTTCCCGCTACGCGTACAACATGTCTCTCAAAGAGGTCAACTTTAATGTGGTTAAGGCTATTTTCAGTTTGCCCACCATTAAGGAACCCTCTAATAATAATGTTTTAATTAAAATTAATGCAGTCTTATTCCTCCAAAAAAGTTTTTATTTTTATTCCAATTTTAAAATAAAAGATTGGAAATATACATAATAAAAAAAAATTTATAGTGTGTTCTCGAACTGGCTTTATTGGAAACAAAGCTGCTTGGAGTAAGATTCTTTTGGCATAACTTACTCCACTGTTCTCTTTTTCTTGGGCCTTGAGGAACCTTAAAGAAAGTACCACTTCCAGCTACTCCTTTTTTACGGCATAAGATGCAACAACGCATTTTTCTGCAGCAAAAAAAAATCACTTTTAAAGAGGAATCTTAACATTTATCTTACAGAAAAAAACTTACACTTTTAGTAAAACAACTCAAAAAACAAACACACTATTTAATATAATATAGTTTTTTTTTTAACACTTTTAAGCTATTTTACGCAGATAAAACGGCGAAAAAACTCAATTTTTCAAAAACAAAATAATTTTGTAACGTTTTTTTTTATAAACTTTGACTATTTGTAAACAACTTTTTGACATTTTCAATTTCACCTTGAACAGAGCAAAAAATAATCAGCTGGCGCTATGCTGTCACCTTGTATTTAATTTCACCATGCTTCTGCCAATGGCAGCATTGTCATAGAAGTTATTTTTAAATGCAACTCTGTCAGTACATTGCTAGATCTGACAATGTTGTAATATCTGACGACCGTCTATACATAGCTTTAAGAAACTAAAAATTTGTGTGACATTTTTTAAATAATTTGTTCTATTGAAATAAAACACTTCAAGTATGAATTCTTAATCTAATATAAATTTATAATTTCTCAATCAAGTTTTATTTTCTTAATTTCAATTGGTTTTTTCTGAAAACTTTTTCTTGAAACTTGATTTAAATCTTTAGTTTCTGAATATTATTATTTTTTAATTAATTCTATTTACAATCTATCCAAAATGGATGATAAAATTTCTCAATTTCAAATTGGTTTTTCTTAGTATTACTTTGGATTTCTTGATTTCAACTTGTATTTGCTAAATATTCATTTAATTTTCTCAATTTCAATTTGCAATGGTGTATATATATTTTTATAATTATTCTTAAATCTCAATTATATTTCCTATTGGGTTTATTTGTAATTTTTACCACTTTTTATAAAAAAGGCGCATCATGTTACATCTGCAGTGTTGCCAGAAAATGAATTTCAAAATATGCTAAAACTTGAAAAACTAAGTGCTAAACTTTTCTACAGAAGAAAAAAAAGTGCTAAATGTTTTCAATGTAACAATACAATTTTTATTTCAAATGTTACAAAGATAAATTATAGTTTTTTATAATTTTGTTTATAACAATTGTTGACTTGTTTTAATATATTACATTTCATATATTAATTCAAAAATTTCCGTGTTCATTTACTTACCACACCGAAAGAAATTTAGTTGAAATATTAATAAAAGTTATTTTTTATTGAGTAAAATAATAAAAATTTGTTCGAGGAAAAATTTTTTTATCAGGCAAATTATGCTAAAAATCATTTAGCATAATTTTTAAAAATTTCAATGCATTTTCGTGAAACAAAATGCTAAATCTAGCAATGAAAATGGCAATACTGTACATCTGGCATCATTTAAAATTTTTTTTCTTTATTGTTTATTTTGTTGTGATTTTCGATTTTGCGGTAAATTTCGCACGTTTTCTTGCTGCATTTAGTAACTAAATTTTAGTTTCTCTGTTGTATTCAAATTGGATTTCGGAGAGCAAGCAAACATCGCAATGGAAATGTGAACCTTCTGCTGGAAATTTAATAAAAATTTATAAATTTAATTTCGAGTAGTTGAAACATAAAGAAAAGTGTACGAAATAGGAAGAAGTGTATAAGAATAGTAATTGGAATATGCTTGAGCAAGTTATACGTACCCGTGGTTGGTTTGAGGTGTGTTGTTTTTTCATTTATAAAAAGAATTTTTCGCAATACAGATAAAAATGTATACATACATATATATGAAGAGATAAATATATAAATAATTGGTCTTATAGCATAACTACATACATAAGTGCAAGACGACTTTTAATATGAACATAGATGATATCCGCATACACATGTTACATCATAAACGAATGTGGTTATTAATTGTTATTTATTTTAGGAACCAAAACGTGAAAATGCATTGGGACATGGTATTGGTACACAAAATATGCTGGAAATGACACCCCACTCCGGACGGAAACCATACAATTCCATCTTTGACTGGGGGGTCTATTTTCCCTATGTGGCACAAGCAAAGCGCAATAAAAAATTTCAATATCCACAGGTTTGTTGCCTAATAAAATCTCGTTTTGATAATTTATATTATTGTAAATTATATTTGTATATTTCTAAAGGTGTCGTCATTAGTACAAAAGGACCCCATACTGCAAAGAGCAATTAAGCAGGCAGCTGAACAAATTTTGCGCGAACAACAATTACTTACAGAATGTTTGGAAAATGAAGATCTCAATGATAATAAAAAATCTAGTACTACTAGCACAAAGACAACTGAACGCGATGACAGCCAAGTCTACCAACATATCATAAATCGTCAGGAACGAAGAGCCATATCGATATTAAAGGATATGCGTTCGACTCTCAATAACTTTTTGTTGGCTTTAACGTCTTGGTTGTTGTACAAACTCTTGCCCTGTTTTCTTTCCGGTGTAGTGACACACACCCAACAAATTGAAATGTTAAAAGCTGCTTCCGAAAAGGCTCCTGGTATACCTCTAATATTCTTGCCATTGCATCGTAGTCATTTGGATTACATAATGGTAACGTTTATTTTAACCAATAACGATATACGAAGTCCTCTAGTGGCCGCTGGCAATAACTTACAAATACCGGTCTTTGGTGAATTATTACGAGGACTAGGAGCCTTCTTCATTAAGCGCAAAATTGATCCTGTAGTGGGCAAAAAGGATATACTCTATCGTGCTATTTTGCATCTTTACTTACAACATGCTTTAAAAATGGGGCACAATGTGGAATTCTTTATTGAGGGTGGACGTACGCGTACGGGTAAACCCTGCATGCCTAAGGGAGGGATATTGTCGGTAATCGTAAATGCATTTATGGATGGTAGTATTCCGGATGCATTGCTGGTGCCCGTGTCTGTGAACTATGAGAAAATTGTCGATGGTAATTTTGTGTGCGAACAAAAAGGCGAAAAAAAAGTGCCAGAATCATTTAGAAATGCCATAGCGGGCATATGGAAGGTAAGATTAAAACTGTATAAGAAATGTTTTTTTTTTTATTGAGAACATTAATTCATTTAATAATAGCCGCTAAAAAGATTAGAATCATATTGAATAGAAACACAAATCTTTAATTGGGATTGTCTTATAATTGTGTAAATATTTTTCTTATAAACTATAATAGGCCCTCAACTCCAAATACGGTTTAATGCGTATCGATTTCAATGAACCCTACTCCATCAAAGCGTTAGTACAATCCTACAATAAAATTGCCATAGAAGATGGCACTTTAAAAATTTATAAACCATCGGCACGCACCCTACAACATAACCAATCTACCTCATCTCTTTACGGCACCGATGTCGTGTGTGAAGAACATCGCAACCTTATTGACAGTATTTCACGACAAGTTGTCTTTGATTGTGCTGCCGCTACCTCAGTGATGTCAACCAATGCTTTAGCATTTTTACTATTAACACGCTATCGCAACGGAGCCACACCGCACGAAATTACCAAAGGACTGGATGATTTGCTAAGCACTTTAAAGGGGCGCAAAGATATCGGTTTCTCAGGAGACTCTTTGCACATCATTAACTATGCCACCGATTTATTAGGTGAAGATCTAGTACAAAGAGGTAAAAATGATATTGGTGAAATTATTGTACGTGCCAAAGGAAATATTGAGAGTTGGATCGAGTTGGCCTATTATTCGAATATGCTAACCCCACACTTTGCGCTGCAGTCTATCGTTTTGACTACGTTCCATGCTCTATTGCCCAAGAAATCACAAGTCAATGAAGAGAATAAGGTATTACAAAGATTTGTTTAAATTATATTTTATTAGTATCTATAAAATAAGAATAACTTTTCAGACTGATTGTGGCGTGTCGCGCAAAAAACTTATAGACACAGCTTTAGAGAATTGTGAAGTTTATCGTTATGAATATATTTTAAACAAACCTACACAAAATCTGGAAAACATGCTTGAAATGGCCTTAGACGAATTGTTAATGCAGAATTTTGTTAAACCAGCACAGGTAAGTTATCAACTGTAATAAGTAAAAAAAAGCTTATTAAATAAATATTTTTTTTACAAGTAAAAGTTAAATGATTTGCTCAAAAATATACAGCCTAATCATGAATAAAAAATCCGCGGCAGTTTTGTCCCTTCTTATTTTTTTAACATTGAATTTGAATAGGAAAAATGGGAAAAACTCCCACGGAATTTTTATTGATGATTGGGCTGATAGCCTTTTCACAAATAAAATTCTAACCATTTTCAGATTGATGAACACACCGAAGGGAATGTGGAATCACGGCGTATGGCTCGTGCTATTGCTACTTATATAGAAAGTAACGATATGGACGATTACTACGATAATGAGAACCAAGTCTTAGCTAATAATTATGTCACGATAGAACAAGAGGAACCTGATTTATTCTTAAATAATGATACAATAGTGCAACAAAAGGCTTTATGTGAAGTTTTGGCACCCTTCGCTCAAACATATCTTTGTGTGGCTGAATCATTATTCGTACTCTATAAGAACTCTATGCTAGAAACAGACTTTATTAAATTTATCATGAAAGAACTGACCAACAAAGTAAACACACACAAATGTCCTTATGGTAAGTGTTTTATTCCATTCTAGAGTTTCCGCAAAAATGTTTATTGAAAATCTATTTCTAGCCGAAAGCATATCAACCGATTCTGTAAGGAATTGCTTAAAAGTTCTCGAAAAATGGTATGTGATTGAGATAAGCAACCAGTGTGGTTTACGTCTTCTGGCTCTGGGTACACTGTATGAAACGTCTCGAGATTCTTTGAAAAATATTGTACAACGTATACAAAATATTGTGCCATTGTATAATAATGGTTACTTTTAAGTCATACTGATAATTTTGTTTTAATATCATTTTCTTTTTTGTTTTTGAGTTCATTTTTTTTTCTCCAATTTCTATTCATTTTTAAGAGGCATACAAAAGCACTGTGTAAATTGATCCTTTCAACTACATTACGTTTATTTTTTTGGTTCTTCTCATTTATATACATTTATTCATTCATACTTTCATTATTCGTTATTTTTATAATAATTTAAGTGCTGTTTAAAACAGTTTATTATAAATGCCAAAGTTCAATTTATTCTAAAAACAAAAGAATTTTGTATACAAAACAGATTAATCATTATCAGAACATAACATCCTTGACATATTATTATATTATGATGTGGAGTTTTGTATGCGTATTTATATTTTCTTAGTCCAACAATAATGAATATTTTTCTGACTGAAATGCTTTTTTATATAGATTTATATATAATAAATCTTATAAGGATTTAAGTAAAGAAATGCTCTACAACTTAGATATTTTGTATAATATATAAATAAAAAAAAAATGCGTTTTTCTTTTATTTAAAAATTAAATGATTTCCATATGAAATACACCAAAATATTTGATTGTTTGCAAAGGCCGAAAATAACGGGTCCTCCTCTTATTTCCAGTAGGTTATTGGGTAAAATTTAAATTTTGCTGTAATTTTTGAGAAAAAGTCCAACAGTAAAAAAATATCAATAAAATCAAATTCAGCAAAAAAAAAAAATTTTTCAATTATTGTGGGAAACTTCGTTTTGTAATCATGAGCTTTTGCAATAGTTTGCCTCTGTATATGCGAACAATCTTGACAGTAGCATTCAAGTATGAGTCACTTTTCCAATATTGCAATAAAATAAAAGTATTCTCAAAATTTATTTGTATTTAGAAAAATATATTTCTTTTTTAATACATATTTACTTCTGTAGGCTTACTAAAAACAAAAATGATTATAGAGGACAGGTATAGTTAGATACAGAGAAGGAAAAGAGAGAAAATGAGCCACACTTAATAAGAATTGCTTTCTTTCAAATTTTTTTTTTTTTGAAGAATCAAATTTGATGGTCAAATACATGTATCTTCCCATCATCTCTATAACTAATTCATATATAAGTATATAGTATATAAATAACAAACATATAAATTCTCTTATTTCAACTAAGTAGATAAAGTAAAAATGATGTGTGCTTTGCTTGTTAATCTAAATCATTTTCTACAGCTAAATCTTTCTATAGTGAAAACAAACAAAAAAAAAAAAAATACAAATAAACTGTTGACTTTAACAGGAGTATATAGAAATTAACAAAATATGGTAATAATGCGTTTAACTAGAGTTTAAGTATAATTGGTGATATATTTTTTTTAAAAACAAAATTTTGAAAGGAATATAAACAATAAAGAAAATATACGTGCAGTTTGGGTTTCAAAGAGAAATTTAAATCAATTAAAGAAAATATATGAATATAAAAATACATTTGTTTATAAATAATAGTATTATCATCATTTACGGTTTACAAAAAGTGAATTAAATGCTTGTTAACAAAATATATCAGGTGATTCTAAGCGTCGGCTGGTGGAGGCGTCTTCATTTGCTTCAGATTCTTTCGTTCTTTCCTCGCTATTAATTGGGGTCGATGTATTGTCTTTCGTTTTAAGTAGTGAAAATACTGTAGCAGCAGCTGCTGTTTTTTTTTTGGCCTTAACTTTCGATGTTATGTTTAATTTTAGCTTCGTCCCCAGTTTATTTTTATGTGCCCCATTAAGCAGCCTTTTAATTTTTTTGCTTTTTGTTTTTGCTTTATTTTTAGTGCCACTGATGGCAGTAGGTTCCTTTAAAAGAAATTGTTACAATTTTGTTTTATTATTTTTTATATGTACATATAAAACTGTTTATCGAAATAAAACACCTGAGGCGAATACTTATTAGAACATGTCATCTTTTTATTTTTAATATTCCCCAATTCGATATCGAAAAAAATATATATCTCATTTTAAAATCGTACTAACCTTAACAGTTTCGATATCCTTAATCTTGGCTCCAATTTGCCCTGCACACTTTTTGGCGCCACAGAAACAGGTTTTCTTTTCATTGCCCAATAAATCGTCCCAATGGTAATTGAAAGTTAATTCAGTATTCTAAATGAAACACATTTTAAATATTTTTTTTTTTTTTAATTTCAAACAAAACACTTCACGACAATGCCTACCTCTGGTATGTCTTTAATTGCAAATAGACCCACACGGTTCAGAGAGTTAACAGACCACTTTTGGGTCTCACAATTGGGATCACATGAATGATTCATAAATCTAGCCAAATTACCCTTGGGACCGGCATCGATAATATAGTCCTTTTCCACAGATAGAAAATAGAAATTTTCATCACGATCATGTGATTTTTGTTGCATACGTGCCTGAAACTCATCGTCGTTTATTATCTCACCCACGTACTCAATAATAAAGCTGCCCGCTTTTATGGGTTCACGAGAGACCAAGCCGAAACCTCTTTCTTTCATATACACGACATCTAAACGCGGTGATATGCGTGATTCGAACATTTGGTTTTCGCAACGTTCGCCGGCTGGACAGAGTTTGGGATTGCATTCGTGATATAGGACACGATTTAAGCAGTTCGTATCGGGACCACAAGGATTCTCCTCACGTGGGTCACACTCACACTTGCTAACACTTTCAATGTCGACGTGCAGCCTAACAGGTGGTACAGCACGATTGGCCTTAATGCGTACATAAGGTTGGGGATGTAATTTCTCTTTGCTTTCATTTGAGTTGCGTTGTTGTAGTTTTTTCGCTTTGATAATCTGATATACTTCTTTGGCCTCCTCGACGCCTTTATTGTAGCTTAGATCCAAACCTAAACAAAATATTTAAAATATAACAGGCTAGTCCCCACGGAATTTTGCTGAAAAACTGTAACACTTACTCGACTTTGATTTGGGTGGCTCTGAACTATCGCCTTCTAAATACAAATACACCCGGCGCCTTGAAATCCAACCGTGATCGTGTGTACCAAAAAATCTCACCACAAAATCTGAGGGATTGTGTGTCTTGCGGGCAATGTTTTTCGGTATTTCAGTCGGAGGCAATATAATAGCCGGCCACCAGCGGAAGTTATTAAACTTGGCCCATACCATTTCACCATACAAGGGCATACGACCCGATTCACACTCCTCACATATGTAACCCTCATTGGCAGCAATGGGGATTTTCAGACAATGAGCATGTACCGCCGTAGGACAAGTTTCGCAACATATCACTTGACCACCACCAACACATATGAAACACCAATTAACGTTGACTGTCATGTCATGCTTTATGCTCGTATGACGCGGGCAAATGATATGGGCTGCCGTAAGAATCTGGGAGCCAGCTGGTATGCAAGTTGAGTCGGTGTGAAATGTTGCAGGGCATTTAACACATTTTGTTAATTTTGCATTACTCAAATGCTGGAACTTTCCCTTGGGATCATCGGAGACACAAGTGTGACAGACGTGCGATGGGCAACGAAAGGATTCTATGTGATTTTTCGATATTGTAATCTTGGCTTGAGGCCAATATTTACAGCAAGCCGGATGAAAAGCACGATCGCATTGGGCCATGCAACATTTGACCAAAGGATCATCATCCTTTTTCGATTCAGTGCATTGGCAATCCATGCATTTTGCGGGCTCTTTATGGCTACACTCTTTGCAAATGACCTCGGCTATCGGCACTTCCGAATCTCCAGTCACATGTGCTATAGTCCCGATATCGATCAGGCTGGTAATAGATGAGCTATGGCTGCCATTTAAAGTGTCGTTGGTGGTTTTTGTGCCATTAAGTGGTTTTGGGCCACGTCGTGCTTTGCCACCTTGACTGAAATCTTTGAATATGCACTCAGAATGCAGCCAATATGTACAATTTCCAGCACATCTTCTTAGATTTTCACCTGGTTTAAAACAATATTTGCATACCGGATCTCGGCTCATGCCTTTGAATAGATATTTACTATCCAATTCGAAAATATCATCGATAACCTCTAGTATAGGTCGATTTAAGGGTTTTTTAATTGTTGCTGTTTCTTTTGTTAAGGGCTTTGGTGTAAAAGATCTTTCTGGCGTTCCCTCGGGGGTTTGTTGGGCCATTAAAGATTTTCTTACCATTAAGGTTTTCAAACGAGAAGACAAACGCTTAACGGAACCCTCACCAGCGGTTGGACGAGCATTAGCTATTGCTAATGTTGGCGACATATCTGTTTCCGTTAATGATTCCCGTAGTTTACGCTCCATTTGGCGGCGGCTTAATTGCTTAAGTGCCCAAATATTACGCACTGCCACTACCAGACTCTTTTCCAATTTCTCATTGTGATTTTGTTCCATAACAAAATCTTTCATGACTGCATAAAATTTTCTAAATTCTAGACCATTGAAAATCTCCAAATCATTTAAAAAATTTGTATTCGAGCTTGTAGATCCAACCGAATTAGTTTGACTTAAATTAAGGTCTGTGTTGTGAGTGGGATTCTCTTCAGTTTTAGCTTCATGAGATGTTGAGATGGCGGCCAATTCTTGTTCCGCACTCAATTTTCGTCGTTTTGCTGCCACGGGCTTAATAGGTGAAAAGGCCGGACTATATGGTGATATAGAACGTTCACGTTTCTGCTTTATCGTTGCAGGCACTGGTAAGCTATTAATATTATCGTTTGAACCATAAAAGCTTTCCATGTCGGAGTTAGATCTACCATTTACCGATATGTACATCGATTTTCGACGTTTTTTTTCAAGTTTATGAAATGCTCTGTAAAATTGGGTTACAATGAAAATAATTGTGTTAAATTAAATGTTTCTCAAAAATGTAAAGAAATAATAAATAATTCTTTCTTTCTTCGTTGTTTAAAAGTCCAAAAATTTTAAACGAAAAAAAGGGAAACATTTGTAATTAAATGTATTTTTAATTTACAATATAATAATTTAGGCCCAAGTAGCTTATACGAAAATAGATACCAAATACAACAAATTACAACATATTGGCCAAAAATAAATAAATAAGATTAAAAATAATAATACTCACTTTGATTTCTCAAAAATTTCATAAAATTTCTCCAACCGATCAGCGTATGCCACCTCATTCACAATATTGGCTTCATTTACAGCCTCATACCAAACGGGTTCTTTTCGTTTTGCCGGTACATACAATTTATATTTTGCACTTTTCGAGCCATACTTTTGTCGAACTTCATCAATACGTTCCTGATAATTTTCTATACCCACGTAGGGCATGAGATTTTCCCGTTTAACCCAATTACGTCGACCATTGTCGGCAAAGAAACGAACATGTACCAAAACGGTTTGATCACCAGTGCGACCGACTTCTTCGGTGGTAATAGTTTTGCCATCGGGATCAGGACAAACCATACAAGGCCAATAGCAATAGTTGTATATTTGACCCCAACACAAATCGCCCGTAGAGAATGACATCCAGGAGCCTTCATTAATTATGGAAGATCCCTTGGCACTGTCCATACTAATAGCTGAGGGGGAATTAGCTGAGGTCGACGCATCCACCCCAAATTCGTTGGTACTCTCAGTTTCCACAGATTCCAATTCGATTTTAACCTGTAGTTTTTCGTTTTGTTCGACCTTTTGGGATGATTCTCTAACAGATTCATTTATGGGTGATATTGTTTTTATTTTACCTTCTAAGTTTTCCTCTAAACTTGGCTTATCTATGTCTGTTTTCGAGATTTTTCCATCTTCCTTTTTATTTGCATTTGATTTCATTTCTGTTTCATCTTTCCACAAGGAAGCATTACATTCCTGTGTTACCGATTTAATTTCATCATTTTCATTATCAGAACTCTCATCAGTTGTTTGTTTTTCGTCAATATGATCTGGTTGGGATTCTACCTCTGCTTCCTGCTCTTCGTCATCTTCATTTAATTGATGGTCGCTTGTGATCGTCTCATTATGCTCGGAATTTTCATATTCATCTATTACTGATTCCTCTTTATCGACCTGTTCTTCTTCATCATCTTCTTCCATTTGTTTAGCTATAACACTAGATACAGAGACACTATCCTCACTTTCATTAGATTCTTTATTTTCTATGATTTCATTAGGATTTCCACTAGATATAGAAACATTTTCTTCATATTCCTTTTCGCTTTCTATTGTCTCAACACAGTTTTCACAATTTTTATTATTTCCATTTACTACTAACTCCTTACCTTTCGAATTCACTTGATCATGATCTTCTAAAGGTAAATTGTTATTATGTTCCATTACAGCACCGTTTTTTATTAACAATTTATCAATGGGACTAACAAATTCTTTTCTTTTTGTGCTACTAGTATCAGGTGTAACATGGCAATCTTTATTTCTAGGTGTGCGTCGTACAAAGCCAACTGTTGAGTCGTTATTTGGTGTAAATGTGCTACCAAATGTAATATCAGCCTCTTTATCAATTGAAACATCAGCGTTGTTACTGCTGTTGTTGTGGCGTCTTCTGAGACTTCGGGTGCTTTCCTCTTTACTGCTGTTTAGTTGATTAGGTGTTGTTAAACCAATATACTTAGGACTGAGATTTGAGTGAAGATTAGCTAAAGGGTCTTTTTTCCCTAACAAAATTAAAAATACAAAATAAATACAATAGAAATTGCTCAGATAAATTCAAAATTCCTGACAAATTAATAAAACTGATTTAAAAATCTGAACTTACTTCTAGGTGTTGACGAATTTGTGTTTGCTGTAGTGGCATTTACTTTAGCATCTATTGAAGTATTACTTTTTGTGACCTCATCTTTTAAAGAAGTGTCCGCTTCATTTCGTACTGCACTGGTATTATTTACATTTTCTTGATCTTTAGAATCATTTAATTTTATTGTAAGGCTTTTATTATTGTTGTTGTTATTATTATTTCTAATGCGTCTGGTGGACCGACTAAAATTCTCTGTATTATTTTCTGTTCCGCAGCCAAGAGTTTCCATGGCTGAGCAAGTTGATTTTTGTTGGCTTTTTTATTGAGTAAAGCGTGTCTGTTGTGTGAGAAAGTTTTTTCTTCTTTTTGCCTTGCTGCTTTTTTTAGAAAAATATATTTATGTATTCACTATCGCTCCTGAAAATTATCATTGTTTTGCTAGTTTTTAACACAATTTAACAAAAATTTTATTTAAAATTATATCATTAAGGGATTATTATTATTTTTTGCGTTCAAAGCCACTTTTACAATAATATCTATCAGCATTTGGCAATAATGCCGCGCCAAAATCTGTTGCCCGTGGTTTTAACAGTGATGATAATTTACATTTGCACTTAAAATCTAGCGATTTTGAAATCAAATTAGCGTTATTTATTACTTATGTGAAAACAAAAAAGAATAAGTAGATTTTATATGTTTTAAATAGCCCTGTTAAAATACATTTTAAAAATATATTTAAAATAAAAAGCTTTTAGTTCTTCCGACAAATAGATCATCAATTCTTAACTGAATATTTATTACTCAGAAGTATTTTAGAGAATGAATTTTACACTACGGATGTATTTAGCGGGTTTCAATAAGAAAATGTTACCATCATTTATAGTTAAATCATTTAACAGGGGTGAACTTTTACGAATCAAATAATAATTTTTCAGTAAACGTTTATTAAAATTCCATTTTAAATAATTTAAGTTGAAACAAAATCTATTAACATTTAATGAATTTTAAATGGTGTTATCAATAAAAAAAATTAAATAAATTTATTTTGAGTACTAATATTTAACTTAAGTCAATATTATTATTAATAAAGTCATTTTTCAACTACTTTCCTCTTAGTCTATAAATCCAATTTTAATTAATAATTAGAAAATTCTAAATAATATATAATATTATATCTAATAAATTTTTTGACAACACAAATTCATGGTCTGGCATCATTATTAAAGTTTTTTATTCCGCACCCTGACTCAATCAAAACAAACGCAGTTGGAATTATATTTAATTTGGAGAAATAAAAAACTGCAATTTATACAAACAATTTTAGCAGAATCTATTTACTTGCAACCATGGATACCCAACTGGTTGAGAAAATTGTCCATGAAGTAAAGTCCCAAGGAGTATTCGATGAATTTCGCAAAGATTCAATGGCAGATGTGGACACTAAACCAGCCTATCAAAATCTCAGGCAGCGTGTAGAAAATACAGTAAAAAAATTCTTATCTGAACAAAAATGGACTTCTGAGACTAATAAAAATCAATTGAGAGAAAAGTTAAGGAGACATATCACAGAGTAAGCATAAACATAATTAAAGGAAACCAATAATATAATTTTGTCCTTGATAGATCGGGTTTTTTGGATGTGGGCGTTGAACGTATAGTGGATCAAGTAGTAAATCCCAAAATTGGCAGTGTATTTCAGCCTCGCATAGAAGAGATAGCTTACAAATATTTAGGTTTGCCACCACCGCCCAAAAAGTTTGAGCCACCACCACCACCTTTAATGCATCCTTTACCGCCATTACCTTTAAACGCACCACCACCACTTAAAGTTGAAACTTGCAGTTTGTTGCCCACCGATCTGGAACAGGTAAGTCCCGATTCAGACAGTGGCACTGTAAAGTCCGAATGCAACGATGACAGAACAACTGTTGATATGGATACGGAGGAGAAACTTATAGAGGATGAGGATGAATCTCCACCATTTGAACCCTTGGTAAAACAGGAATTGGAGGAAACTAAAGTCGAAGTAAAATTTGAAAAAAAAGAGAAAAAAATTAACATTAAGCAAGAATGCGAAGAATCTTTAGATGTAAAATCGAACAAATTCGAGGAAAGTAGTGATGCGGTAAAGACAGAAAATGTCACTGATAACGACAGTCAGGAAACAAGCAATTTTGCAACTGAATCAGCCGAAGTAGACAAAGAGGCTAGTCAATCGGTGGATGCCAGAATTTCACAAGATTCCCAATTGTCTAGTGTTTCTAGTGATTCCCGTTTATCGGTAATTGGCAAAGAATATTCTTTGCAAAGCAGTTCACCAGAAGCTATTGCGGTCAATATATCGGAGGAGGCCCAAATGCCAAAATTCAATGAAAACTCCTGTGAGCCTAGTGCCATAAATAGCAACGCTAGTGAAAAAATTTCCCCAAAGTCCGAATTACATTTCGATATTAAAAAAGACGAAATTAAATTCGAAGGTACAGAACGTAAAACCGGCATAGAAACACTTGAGCCGGCAGCAGTCAAAACTGAGGAGACAGCATATTTACCGGAAGCAGATGAAACCCCTTCTTCGTTGGACACAAAAAACGAATCATTCAAATTTAACACTAATAAATCGAGTCTAGAAGCAAAGGAAGATGATTATGAACGTACGCCTAATGCACAAGAATTAAGTTTCGGTTCAAGCATAGAAGACTCATCATCAGTGCCGCCCAATCAAACACCAAAAATATGTATACTGAATAAAGAAAAAGATGAATCACCACAAATTCAAACACCGAAAGAAACATTACGTCCTAACACACCAACAAACACACACATACCTACACCTCCTTTACCCACACCGACGGCCACGCCTTCGCCGGTGGCATTACAAAAACCCGATAAAGATCATCAAAGTAGACATTCATCTTCCTCCTCTTCGAAACACAAAAAACACTCAAAAGAACGCCGAAGATCATGCGAACGTGAAAAGGAGAAAGACAGCCGGGATCGTCATCGTTCTAGCAAAGATACAAAGGACTCATCTAAATACCACTCCAGCAGTGGCACAAAAAGTAGTAGCAAACATTCTTCGTCATCCTCCAGTAAATATTCATCGTCACATAATAAATCGTCTGAGAAAGACATAGAGAAATCGTCTTCATCCTCTACGCATTCGTCTTCGAAATATACAAAACATTCACACTCACATTCCTCTTCGTCGTTAAATGAAAATCCAGATTCTAAAAAGTCTAAACGCGATTCAGATAGACGGCATCACTCTTCCTCATCTACGTCTTCAAAACGCAACGAAAGAAAAGATGATCACGCTGAGGCTAAATACAAGACTCAGCGACGTAAATCTACCGATTCTAATGATGACGATGGAGATAAAACTATAGGAGATGCTAAATCTGGTTCGCAATTTAAATCTAGCTATTCATCATCGTCCCAAAGCAAATCGTCTAAGACAAAGTCTAGTAGCAGTGACACAAATAAAGCAAATGCAAATGGTATTTAAAAACTTAAATTAAATTATTTGCGGAGTGTAAATTATTTTGCTTTTCTTTTAGAAACACAAAAAGATCAATTGGAAGGGTTTGAAAAAAATGAGCCATCTTCAAATAAAATCAATTATCTTAATAAAGTAGTGATTTTAAATGATATTTTGGAAAATCCTCAAACACAATTTATACAACTTAACAACACAGGTGGACACTTGGTGGAAACACCAATGCAACAGCAACAGCCACCGCCAACTGAAATAGACAACGAAAAACCCAGTACTGCAGAATTTAATAATAATGAAAAGCCTTTTGCCTCTAAGGAGGAGCAAAAACAAGCAGTGAAAGAATCAAATACTTTTGATTTATTATACTTTGACGATATTCAACTTAAGCTCAGGGAACGTCTTAAACTACTAAACGCTACCATGGACTTGTGTCGTAGTGCTGTGAATAGTTTACGCTTCGATTCGTTTAGCGAGGAATGTACTGAATTATCCAACGAGGAAGATGTAAACAGCCAAAATAATAAAACCAGTTTTTTAACCGAATCATTGAAAAGAAAATCGGATTACAATTATGCAGAACTTGAGACAACGCCACGTAAGCGTCTGATATCGAATGAAAGTGAAGGCTGTCAATCAAAAAAATCACCCGCCCCATCGGACACTAGCAGCGTCAACTCCAAGGAGAATGAGGAATTCCACAAGAATACCAGTAAGTAATAGAGTTTGTTATATTTTGTACGTCGTTTATTTTTGGATTTTAGTTTTTTATGTTACGATTTTTTTAAAACAACTCTACAGAAATAATTTTATAGTTATTTTTTTTATATACCATTTCCAGATTTTCTAATTGTATTTTAGAAGTTTCTAATTCTGTTTCAGAAATTTCTAAATATATTTCAGAACTTTCTAATTGTATTTCAGTACTTTCTAATTGTAAATTTAATGTTTGTTTATGAAATTAATGATTTTTTCCTAAGATTATTTTTTTTTTATCGATTTTTATTTTATAAAATGGGTTGAGTTTTGCAGATACATAGTTTTTGAAAATTCAACTAAAAGTTATCTCAGTTTCAAAAGAAATCAAGATATCAACTTGAAAACTAAAACCTACTTCTGTTACTTAAATTACTTTATTTAATAACTTGATTTAATCGTTTCGGCTTTCATTTAATTGATACCATACTAATTTTGTTGATATTGTTCTTAAATGTAAATTTGAATTGCATACAATCTTAACTTTCCTTCTTTTAGCTTAACGTTTACAAAAACAATTTTCAATTTCAATCAAAACCGTCAAATTGAACATGTGTTAGCATTTAATTAACTACATAATTTTAAGATGCTTGCGATCAAAAAAAAAAAAAAAAAAAAAAAAGAAACTACTCGTAACTAATAATAAATCATAAACCTAAACAAATTCAATCACTTCACCATACAACACCTAATAATATAGAGTTATTATTAAAGAAAAATCAAAAAGCAAATTGTATAAAAAAAATAAATATGTTTAAACAAACAAAGAAACTTTGAATTGGGGTAAGCAATTTATATTTTAATTATAATAATCTTTATATATACTCTAACTGTTACTACCACTACTACTTCCTTAGCGTTGTTTCTTTAGATATCTTTCCAGTTTAATTATTTCTTAAAATCAGTTCTTTGGTTCTTAATATTTCTCTTTCCTTAGATCATGCCAAAAAATCTTTATTAGATCGTCATAAGGCCGCTCAAAAATTAAGCCAACAGCAACGTTATTCCAGTGAAGATTTGTATAAACCCAGACCGATTTTAGGTCAACGCTCTCGTCGTAGAGGCATGGATTCTTTAGTTTAAAATTTTTTTACATTTATTTTTTTCTATTGAATTGAATATTCAATATGTCTGTAATTATTATTATGTATGTATAGGTACTTTGTGTTAGTTTTATGCATGTATGTATGTATATGAATTTATTTTTACATAATTATATTTAGCAGTTACACACTATTGTACACAAAGTTAAGAAGTTTAATAAATATGAAGTATGCACGCGATGTACATAAATATGAAATAGGTACTTCAAAATTTATTATAAATTTTTGCATTTGAAAACAGAAAAATGTTTAATTAATTACATTAATTAATAAAAAAAAACGTAAATATACGTTTAAATTATATTTAAATATTTGACTTTTTACACCAAACGTTGGTTAAATGATCTTACATGGTTTTTAAAAATGATCTTATTTGCTAATACATATTTGTGATATTGTTTTTTGTGATTGATTTGTAATACTAGATACTTTAATATACATATATATATACGTATATGTATATACCTGTTGTAGCCGTTATTTCTATAAATTTTGTGTCTAACTTTCCTTTTTTCGGTTCTCTTGGGGATATTTAATATATTTTAACATTTTCGCGTCATACTTTCGTTTTCCGTTGTGACTATTTATACAGCTGCCATTCCTACATTATAATATCCTTTTCCGTTTTACCTACTTACTTAACCAGCTGATATCTTTAAGCAACCCTGATATTCCAAACTAAATTCCGTTACCTTTTGTCAACTCTGTTTTGTATTTACTTATTTTGCCAGTTTAACATCTCTGTCTGCAATGAAAGTGTCAACAATATGTCAATTAGTTCGCGGTTTTATTTTTGGTACAACAGGTTGTTTAACGGCAAAGCTTAAGTTTTAATTAATTACAAGTTGATAAATAAAGTGTTAAAGTGTTAATAAATAAATATTATCAATTTATTAAACAATATTTAAGGAATAGCTAGGGTTTTGCATAAAAATTTAAATTGAAAATAAGCTTTCTTTTTTGGTTTGCTTGTTAGAATTTGCCTGCCATTAAGGAGGCGTTTTTGTTGTAAAGCTACTGCAATTAAAAAAATGTATAAGTGTTTTATTTAAAATTATAAGTATGAAAAGTATAATAAAAAAGTAAAATTTGTGAAAATAAAGAAAAAAATTAAGAATGAAGAATGTTATTTTAAAAGAAATCAAAGAAAATTTAGAAAAATATGAAATAAATAATGAGGTTATAGAAAATTAAACTAAAAGTCAACGTTGTTTTGCTATACAAAGTGAGTATTTCAAAATCAGTATGTACCTATAATAACGATCTTATGTTTCGCGAAGTAGTTGTGTAGATTTTATGTTAGGTTAGCAGGCGGCCATATCTAATACAGCCCACTTAGGTATAAGCTTTGGTCCTTTTGTGTTGCCTGAAAAGAGATGAAAGGAAGAAAACAGATGTTGTAGAGGTAGATAGAGAGTAAATGTGGATAGGTGGTAGGAGAGAAGTCAATATAAAATGAAGATGTCGGGTCCGGAAGTTTAGATAAAAAGATGGAGTAAAGACTCCGAGCCACAGAGTAGCCAGTAGTTACATTTCACGTGAAGTGATCGGATATCAAATTATGATAGCCAATTGCTATTTCTAATGATCTAATTTTAGGTCTGATACTTCAGATAGATTACTGAAGTACGGTTGTCGCAAAAAGGTGTTACGCATTGTGTCCAATGCTGAGGAGTGACATAGAAGATGAGTGATTGTCACCTCCTCTTCCTCATCTTTACAACTCCTACATAAAGGAAGGAAGGCCTAATATTTTGGTATTATTGCCTAGGCTAAATAAATCGTCTTATTACACAGGTGTGTTCATTTGTCCACCTGGTTTGAGCAAGCTCATAGTAAAACTTTTCAATTCGTCGCTTGCATGCTTTTAGTGGAATACCACATAGATGATCAATATCATCATCAGGTAGCATGGATCCACTCTTTGCTAAGTTGTCAGTAACAAGGTTTCCAATTATGTCTTCATGTCCACGCACCCATATGAGTGACACTGTTGAATGTCTCGCCATCCTATTTAAGGATGTGCGGCATTCCTGGACCAGTTAGAGACTTAATTGCAGCCTGGCTGTCAGTATATAGTAGTATACAGTAGATTTTTACTGATATTAAAAAAAATAATAATGGTTTTGTTAAAATCATATTAATAACAATACTAATAGTCAAGATCATCAAAATTGTACTAGTTTTCATTTATAAAGTTTCCTTTTTACATCCTAAACCACCATAGTGCGGAGGGTATACTAGATTTATACTCATGTTTGTAACGCTCATAAATATTAGTTCAGCAAACACCTTAAAGTATGCTAATCGACTCAAAATCACGGCCAAGGTCGATTTAATGATGTCTGTCCGTCCGATGTCCGCAATTTTGATATTTCGATAAAGTTTGGTGGAAGATATTTTTTTGGTCCCTAGTGCCCATACAAATGTTAATTTATGCACGTATCCAAACAAATTTCGCTACAAATAAGTTGTACATGAAGCCTAATCACATCTATGAATTTTTTGCAGATAGCTCCCATATAAAGCCCACTTCCGAAAATCACTGCAAAGTGCAAACAGAAGTCATACCAATAAGTTTTTGGATAATCAATCCATAATAGGTTATAACTCCCATGTAGCGCCCATTTCTGAAAAACTGTTTTTACACATAAACTGTGTGCTGGGTATTATATGGTCGAGCTTGACCGACTATACTTTCTTACTTGTTATCACTAATTTATTCATTTATGTAATATCAAGCCTTATACGCCAAAATAACAATATTATAAGTAAATAATACCTGATTCTTATATATTAATTCATAAATTCAATAAAAAACAAAAGAATTCATCACTTATGATAACTGATTTAATACAGAATTCAGTTACATATACTTTAATTATTAACATTATAATATTGTGGATAAGACTTTATTTTTTCAATATTATTGATGGATTCGATGTCAAAATAATGATACCTAATAATTCTTTTAGATACTACAAGACTATTTTCCCTGTATTTTCAAATATAATAAAAGAATTTCAAATACCTATATGTATTTTCAAATATAAAATTATATTACCAAACAATATTTCAATGTGTTACAAATGGAATGGTGATATAGAAAAACATTGCCTTAAAAAAAAAAAAAATAAAACTTAAAACCGACTTCTTAATTACATCCAACTATTTATTACCAGCTATTTATTAACTAACTATATTAAGCTTTTAAATAACTTCTCTGATGCAATTTGATTATTGGTTTTTAGCAAAAACGTTAAACCGTAATATATTAACAAATTATTAATTTACCAATAAAAAATATTGAGCAAATCAAGATCTTTAGCATAACATGAATATGATATTGCTGTTACTATATTCTTGCCTTTATAGGCGTCCTTTGGTCGGGCCGGGCGCGTCTTTAATACAAATATAATAGAAGGTTTTTCTACATAAAATTTACATCTAAACATAGAAACGCGGATTATACAGCCATGTCACAGAACTCAATTCCGATCGAGAGTGGTTTTGATTCCGTAAATTGAGTCTTTCGAAAACGAAAAACGAATTTTTTTCGGAATGAAACCACCTTAGATTTCTAAAGTGGAATTGTTATTTTTTAAGATTGTATACTGAAAAAAACACTCATACTACTAATTTATAATAACAATTAAATAATTAATTTTATTATTTCATTGTTGTTTTAATTATCTCATTGGTATTTAAATAAAATGTTAACAATTTCAAAGTTGGTGTCAGCAAAAAGAAAACTTTTGTTGTTTTCAGATGCATCCCTTAAATTTCTTCTTCGAAGCTTTTCAATTGCGTTTTGATGTCTTTGTTCATTTAAAACAGCAACAATTTAAATTCCAGGTATTTTTGAAAAATTTTGTTCATTTTTATTTAAAATTTCTTTGTTAGCGCTCTTTCTGTTCGCATTCGTTATACTTTTTATTACAAAAATCATGTTTTTTGTTTTGGCTACACAACGTTACCATATTTTAGGTAAAACCCGAGATTTAAAAATTTTATGGGAATAAACAAAATCGATCGGAATCTAGAGATCGCAAAGTAAAAACGATCGATTTGCGGATACGGAATTGAAACCATTCCGATCGAATTCTGTGACATGCCTGATAATCAGTGAAAATTCCATTTTTCAGACTATGAAACACCCCGTCATATCTTAAGTACATCCAAAGTGGCTAATACTCGTACATATTATTTTGCTTTTATGAAGTAAATATAAATAATTTCTCTGAACGAAGTTGTTCATTGGTTTTTATAAATTCTTTAAAATGTGCTTAAAAAGTGTCGCAAGTGTAAAGATTTTCTTTTTATGCAATAATATATAGACAATTAATATATCATTAAATTATTAAAATATTATTGAACAAATCAATATATTTAGAAAAAGTTGAAAATGCATATAATTTAACTATTATTAATTTCTTGCCGGATTAGGCGACCTTTATGCGGGCACATGGATATTTTTAATACAAAAATAATAAACATTTTTTTCTACTTAAAAATGGTATCTAAATAACGACATTTTATATTATTAGAAATATGGATTATATATAGAAAAAAGTAGTCGAAAACAAACAACATTCTTCCAATATGAAGTTATACAAGGTGAGTGCAAATTGGCAACAAATACAACACAATACAGAAACAACAGGCATTTTGTTTGTGTAAAATAATGTACTACTGTCAAAAATACTTGAAAAACTATTACTTTTGACATAAGTAAATTGTAAACAAAGTCAGTAAGCTGTGCTACTGCACTCACCTTATATATAGTTACAGAATTTGAAGTATGTATGTACTTTAGGTTTGCTAGTTGTGGTTATTAAATAACATCTTTTTCACTTTTTTTGATGGCAAATATCGTAGAAAAACTCGGTGTTTTTTTTTTTAATTTGCATTAAAATTTTCTTTGCAAGTCTTACGGATTTGGCCATGTGACTTTTTCGAAACTTTAGTAAAAAGACTGTGTCAATATTTATTTCTTTACTTATAATTGACATAAAAACAATTTTATTGACTTTTTGTTGTTGTTAATGTTTTTTTGATTGTTTGTTTTTTTTTTTTAATTTATATGTATATATTATATTTTACAGTATTTCTTTCTCTTGTAGTATTTTTGTGTTGTGTGTGTGAGTGTCGTTTTACTATAACAATTTAATAAGTTTAAATTAAATTTTCATTATTATGTAATTAGTTTGCTTATTACATATTTCTAATAATATTATTTTTAAAAAGTAGTATTTAATTTAATGTTATAATCATATATCTAAATAATATAAAAATAACAAGTTTTTTTTGTTTGCTTTAAATTTTTATTAATTTTAATACAATTTATTAAATGTATCTCGTTTTTTTTTTCTTTCATATATTAACAAATTATTGGCTTAGAAAATAATTTAATAAAACTATAATAGTTATAAATTTGTGGGGTCTGTCTTTATATTAAAAAAAAGAAGATACCTAAACAAAAAAGAAATAAAAAATAATAGTAACATAAACAATATTTCCTGTACTTCTAGGAAAAATTCTTTAACGATTTTAGCTTGACTGAAAAAAGGAAATCTAATTTAAACAAAAATTAAACAGTTAAATAACATATTAAATGGTAAAACTTATAATTAAACAACATTTGAGGGCGGGTTTTCAAGTTAAAAAAAATTATTGAATTTATTTTTATTTCCTTGACAGAATTTCTAATATGTAGTTAATATCTAGTTGTTATTATTATTATGTATGCAAATATTGTTTTATAATGTTAATGTTCACTTGAGCTTTAAATGTTTGAAACAGTTATTAAACTGGACTGGGCGATTTATTACTGGTATTAACAAAGATTTTTAAATTTTGAATGACAAATGGTTTTAAATAAGGATTTACAAAGTTATAAATCATTTAATATTAATGTTTAGTTTAAAAATCATTGTTAATACATACATTTTTAGTTCTTTCTTATTTTGTTTTTAGTTAAATTTAATAAAACTTAAACAAGATTAATTAAGATTAAGGAAACTTTGTCAAATAATAAAAAAAAATTAACTTAAAAATTAAACACGCAATGTTAAAACAGAATTGTCATCACATTTATAACTATGCCAGCAAATAATTCTTCTTGTTGTGTAAATCGAATTTGATAAAATAAAGTAAAGAACGATTTCGTTTTTAAAACGAATTCACTTAATTTGGTGTTGTGTAAATTATCAATTATTTGATTTTGAAAATCATTAGATTTTTTATACATTTCACCTCGAATATTATAGTTGAAATACAAAGCAGTGTATATATAATAGTTTTAAAATGATTTTGGATAAACACATTTTGCATTTTTTTTTTATAAAACTCAATAGAAATAGAAATTTTGCCTGATATTTATTAATTTTTAACAGCACTTTTCACCAACTATTCTTTCGATTAGTCGAACCAGATTTAAATTAGAATTTAATTCAATTTGTAAATAAATATTTTTGTAATTATGAAATGCTGGAATAGTTCAAATTTCAAACTGTAATAAACTGGCAAATCCTTTATAAGAATTTTGCATCGAATAAGTAGTGTATCTAAAATCAACATAATCACCCCTAATCGTGAATAAAAATTCCACATGAAATTTGTTCTCTTTTCACATTTTTCCTATTAAAAATCAATGTTAAAAAAACAAAAGGGAAAAAATTTCATGTGGAATTTTTATTCACGATAGGGGTGCATATGTAGGTATAACAGTTTTGAACTGCAATAATAAGTTATAACAGTTTAAAAACAATTAAAGCAAAAGTAATTAAATTAAATTAATATAATTATAAAGTTATAACAGTTTTATACTTAAAGTTTTAAGCTGTTATACTAAGAGCTTTTAAACAATTATACTAACAGTTTCAAAGCAGCTTTCAATTATTATACTAAGAGTTTAACAGATAAAAATCTTTAAACTTTTATAAATGTTCAAGTAAAATTCTTTCAAACTTATTAAAGACAAATTATAACTCTTTTATAGCTGTTATATTCATTCTTATAAAGTACTTATTTCAAGATTTATCAAGCAAAGCCTAAAGTTAACAAAATAAAGAAAATTGTTGACAATTTTGTTTCTTGTTCTTTACGTTTTCACGTTTTGTTTTATTTAAATGTTTGGTGTAATTAAATTACAAAATTCAGTTTTATTTGTTTTTAAAATTTTAAAATTATACTTTTTTACTCTCTAATTATATAACATACATATGAATTAAAAAATAATAATAATTTTGTTTTTATTATCAAATTATACAACATAGAAAAAGATGTTGAAAATGTTGTTGCTTGTTCTTTATGGTTTTAGGTTTTGTTTTATTTATTTGTTTGTTGTAATTAAATTACAAAATTTATTTATTTTTTCCAAAATTTAATTTGTTTTTTATTCTCTATTTTTTTATTCCCAAATTATATAACGCATACATATACATAGACTTTTTCTATTATGTATAGTATATAAGGATTTTTTAAATATGAATTAAAAAAAATAATAATGCTGTTTTTATTTTCAAATTATATAACATACATATACATAGACTTTTTATATTTTATATAGAATAAAAGGATTTTATTAAAATATGAATTAAAAAATAATAATAATAATATTCTTTAATCTTTAATTATTTTTTTTTTATTGTTTAATAATATACTATATTACATGATAATAATAAAATCAGTAATAATAATAAAAAAAAAAAATCACCACACACTTGTGACTATGCATTCGAAAGGTAATGAAGAGGGGGAGGGGTATGGAAAAAGCTGTGATAATATTTAACAAAATTCTTTGAAATGCAAAGCCAAAGGATACAGGTTGCCTTTGAAGGCCAAACTAGGTTTTGCAGTACAGTTTTTTTAATCATCTTAAATATTTCACAATAAATACATACACGCTTTTAGATCTTCTTTTTTTACACATGTACAAAAACAAAACACACTCATCACATCCATCGTACGCTCATTTTGCAGTGATAAATATATTTATTCTCTTAACGTTAAACTGTTGCGCTGGCCAAGCAATCAGTACAATCAGCGTTTCAACAAGATGCTGCTGGAACTCACAGGCGAGCCATCTTGAGTCTAAAAATGAGCATAAGATTTCGTTGATTTATCTTACAATATTTTTTGGAGACAGTTTTCTTTCTTTATTTTTTGTTGCGTTTGCTTGGTATTGATGTTAAGGCTTGTGTGTGTGTTTTTTAATGGGACTGCGCGCAGTTGTTAACAAACGTTAGAGTATAATTTTTATTGTTTTTGTTCAATAGTTTATATCTGTGCTTATGGACTTGAGAATCCTCTATCGAAAGGTCTTTTAACATCTGTGTGTCTAGTGGTCAGATTAAGGGTGGGTGATGTAACGCTGGATGATAGTTCACAAACTGTTTTAATGGGACCAGTTGGTATGACTGTTGGTGCAGGAGGATGTGGTGTTGATGATTCTTTGGGATTCTTGAACTCTTCGCTAGTTTCGGGCACTGGTACCATAAGATATGCATTGGGTATGTGTATATCGCCGACGACATCGGAAGTGGAGGTTTTTCGTGGTTGCAACATATTTTTACCTGTTATTGTCGACTTGTAATGTTCGCGATCGATGCCACATAAATAGAATTTAAAGAATTCATATGTGGACCAACAAATGGCATTCGCCGGCATTGCGTAAAGGACACGGGCCGTTAAGCCCTTGAAGAAGCCGAGGGGACCTGCCACCGCATGTATCTGCAATGGAATAAAGTATGTAAGCAATTTTCTGGTAAAATAAATTGATATGTGAGTCTGTTAGTTACCTTGCGAATAGCTTCCATCATGCCCTTAACCAAACCAGTTTCCTGAGTATTCAACAGTGTTTTCACAACATCCAAAGGTGTGGTTATAGCAGCCGCACACGCACCAGCAGCACCACCAGCTATAACATGCACCGGGGGATTATATTTGCGTTCATGATTGAGCTGACACAAAAAGTAAAACAGAAAACCGAAAAACAATAAGATTCAACTTAATTTAAATGTAATAAACAAACAAACTAACCATATTTTGGAAAAACTCATAAGTGGAAAAGTGTATTGTCTGGTTTGGTATATTCATTACCAATTGTGTTGAATATGAACGATAGAAAGCTTTAAAACCCTCATTTTGGTAAACGCCACGCATACAGGCCACCACCGATTTATATGGAGAATTATACATTTGTAAACGTTGTTTTATTACCTCCGCGGGATTCGAAACGGCATCGTGTATGAGAGTAGCAATGACACCGGAAGCCACTATTTTTCCAATTAGAAAAATCAACAAAATATTTTTAAGACTGATTTTATTTGACAACTTGTTTTACTTACTGTAATTTAAATGATTGTGTGTGGTTACTTTGGTCATCAGCTCTTTGGACATTTCATAGGAACCAAAGTATAAAGCATGTGCTGGACCAGCACCCGCCACAACAGCTGTAACACCTCGTATAGGTCTAAAATAAAAACAGTATATTTTTGTTGACTTCAAACATGTTGAGTGAATTTTTATTTATTTTTAATAAAACATTTACCTCAGGATGCCCTCCTTTTTAATCATATTTGTAAATGTGGCTGAGATACTGTATTTTGATGTGGCTGGTGATAAACTTTGCATACGTGTCTGTAATGATAACAATAGATAAATTTATATAATTTATTTTGCACTTTTATATCATAGTTTTACTTGTTTTATAATTGTTTTTTTGCAATTACTAAGCCTTTATAAATACTTATTCATCACATGTGTGTGTGTAGTATAATAATTTTTATTTAATTTTAGTTTAATCAGATAAAACTAATTAACCGTTTATTTATTTAGTATTTTCGTTAAAAAAATATGCAAATAATATTGAGGTAAATGTGCAGCGAGGGCTTAATAAAATACAGGTAATTATTATTATTAAAGTCCAGTCATAATTATTTAAATAGAAAAACATTTTAAAAAGTAAAGTATTTTTAACGTTTTTTCACATTTCAGTAGATTACAAAAAAAAAACGTAAAATAAAGGAAACTTAGGTTGAAATATATAAAGAGCTTTATTTAGAACCTATTAAAAATCTTGAATGATTATCATGGGTGATTTTTTAAAAGCTATAGGAAAGTTTTTCAAAAAAAAAAACATAAAATTCAGAAAATTGCATGAAATATAATGTTTGAACATTATTTCATGCAAATGTTGACCTGACTGCGCCTCAAATGGTCCATCCGCTTAGTCGAATTTTGGCATACTCTTTCCAACATTTCGGCCGGTATCTCACGAATAAATGCTTCAATGTTGTCTTCCAATGCGTCAATTGAAGCGGGTTTGTCTGTATAGACATGAGCTTTAACATAGCCCCACAAAAACTAGTCTAAAGGCGTTAAATCGCATGATCTAGGCGGCCAATTGACCGGTCCCGAACGTGAAATAAAATGTTCACCGAACTCGCCTCTCAATAAGTCCATTGTTGTGCTTGCTGTGTGGCATGTGGCACCGTCTTGTTGAAACCACATGTCATGCAAGTCAAGCTCTTGCATTTTGGGCAAAAAAAAGTTGGATATCATCTCACGGTAGCGCTCACCATTCACATCATCTTTGAAGAAGTGCAGTCCAATGATGCCACCAGCCCATAAACCGCACCAAACTGTGACTTTTTCTGGATGCATTGGTATCTCTTGCAATGCTCCTGGCTGATATTCACTCCAAAATCGACAATTCTGCTTATTTACTTACCCATTGAGCCAAAAATGAGCTTCGTCGCTGCACACAAAGATGCGCGCGATGAACACCCTTAAGTGACCAAACTGAAGATATTTGTCAGTTAAACAAAACACGAAACGTGCGTCAGCTGTTTAAACCAGTGTTGCCAAAAAGATAATAGCTAAAAAATCACCCTTTATATAAAATATCGGCACTGGTGGCAATCTTAATTGTTTGAAAAAAAAGCAACAACTTCTTGGTTTCTTTTTTTCTTCTTTTCTCTTATATTTCGCCATATTGAACAATGAGAGAGCTTTGTTCAGTTATAATTTTTGTTTTTCCTTTACACAGCTGCAGAGTTTACTGTTAGAGAAAGCATCGTTTATGTAGAATATTAAAAATTGTTTACATTGTCTTAAAATTACATACTATGTATGTACATATGTACATAGGTAGGTATATTAGTTTTATGTTTTCTATAAGTAATTTTAAGAACCTCATTTTCTAAAATGAAAAAATCTTGTGTATGAAATATTTATTTATTTTCTTTTTCTGATAGGTATTTTGTTATTGCAATCTAGCAAACGTATGTATGTAGGTCTTGCTAAATATGCAAGTTTACAAGAGTAGGTAGTTTATTATGAAGATTTCATTCGGCTACTTTGTGTAATCTCGAATATCTAAACTGAACTTTTTAACTTTTTTTTTTTTTTGGAAATACTGTTTTTGGCTGCTCAGCTGTTTTCGTGTAACATGTTAATCATGTTCAGTATGGTACCTATATAATTTAACCATAAATAAACTTATAAAGGGTTGTTACTTGCAAAATTCAGAAGAACCAGCTTTTTATATTGGAAAATTATGTTCAGCGACGAAGCTTATTTCAGGTTGATGGGATACGAAAACAAGCAAAATTGTAGTGTTTGATGTAAAGATCTGCCAGAAGCATTGCAAGAACTGCCAATGCATCCCGAACTGGAATGTACTTTGACAACGAGGACAGGAACGTTACTGTGAATGCCACTACCGTGCGATTATAAATTTTTTTGTTCAAAATGGAAGAGCTGGACTTGGCTGACATGTGGTTTCAATAAGACGATGCCACACAGCATGCGAAACAATGGCCCAGTTTAATCACGTTTGGGACCGGTCAGTTGGCCGCCTAGATCGTGCGACTAACGCCTTAGACACTTTTTTTGGGGCTATGAATGTATGTGTTTTTTAATCAAATCCGAAAGCTAACAAAAATTTACTGTATCTAGTTTTTTGTTACAAAACTCAAACAAATACTAAATAAAATCTTTACTGTTTTTTTTATCAAAGATTTGCACTGACTTGAACCATCTTTAGTAATATATTTTCTTCAAAGACTTGTGGATTTGCCCTTGTATTTTTTTCTTTTTTGTTTTCCATGATTAACGAATCCTGCAAAATATGTACATACATACTTATGTATGTTTGCAGTTGCTTACGAAAGGCGCTATGATAACTTATTGATTTTAAACAAAAAAAATATATTTTTATAAGTATGTATGTAGATTGCCTAGAAAAAGATTAATTTTTTGGATCTTTTCTACGATGACATCAAAAGATTTAGCCAGGTAGAAAATAGCAAGCATACACTATGTATGAATAAAACACTTTTATAAAAAAATGCGATGAATATCACATAAATAAGAAACATAATAACAATAACGACAAAAAGTCGATAAAAGCTTACGCATTTTAAATACGCATTAAAATGTGATATTTTAATATGAGTATTTTTTTGTCTGCCCATTTTTACGTTTTATAATTTTGACAATTTTCTAAACACAAAAATGCAGTTATTAAGACGTACATACATACATATTTTATTTTAAAATTAAAGTATACATAGATATATGTATTCATTAAATACCTACATTTCTGTTGAAAAATATGTTTAAAATATATTCTTTAATAAATTAAAATAAATAAAAGAATAAAAATTTCCTGGCAAATCAAACATATTTTAAAGTGACAATTAAGAAGTTACTAAATGAAATATGTAAGTATGTATGTGTGTTCATACATATCATATGCATGAACATACATACATACATATCATATGTATGAACATATTTATAAGAAAATATACATATGTATGTAAGTATCAGCCACAATTTAATTCCGCTTCTAAGAAAGCTATAACTATATAACTGAAAGATATAACTGAAACCGTAAGAAAAAATTTGGATAAAGGAAATGTGAGTGCTTTGATATTTCTTGATTTTCGGAGGGCATTTGACTCTGTTAGTCATAATATTTTGGTGGGAAAACTACTTAATCAATACGGGTTCGGCTCGAGTGGTTGCAGACTTATTTATTCTTATTTATGTGGTCGTAAACAATTTGTGCAAGTAGGGACGTTAATTTCACGATATAAGTACCCTAAAAGAGGAATTCCACAAGGATCAATATTGGGACCTTTATTGTTCTTGTTATATATTAACGACTTGTTTCAGAGATTATCTTTTTTAAATTGTTATACTTACGCTGATGATATACAACTCTTGGCCACTTCTCAAAAATCTGATTTGCTAAGGTTTCAGAACTGTATTAATGAGGATCTTGATTATGTAGTGGAATGGTCTAGGGTAAATTCTCTGGAATTAAACCCCTCTAAATGTAAAGTAATGATTTTTTCGAATAATTTGGATGTTAACTTGAGAATTTTAATCGATAATGTTCCTTTGGAGATTGTTTCAAAATATAAAACATTGGGTGTTATTTTGGAAAATGATCTTTCATTTAATAAACATGTAAATTATGTTATTACAAGAGTTTGTTTGACATTACGCGGCCTTTATAATGTGGCTTGTTACTTGCCATTGGCTGTGAGATATCGTGTTGCTGTTTCGACTTGTCTTCCACTTTTCCTGTATTGTTTGGAGATTTACTCGGGTACATCTGCCATAAATATTTTGAAACTACGACGATGTTTCAATAGGGTAATTAGATATATTTACGGTCTAGGTGTTCGGGAACATGTTTCCGAATACCAGAAATTAATTTTAGGGTGTAAATTTGACCAATATATAAATATGAGAAAAATCTTATTTTTTTATAAGACAGTTAAATATGGAAATCCATCATATCTGTTACAAAAATTTATTTTTGGTAGTTCTAGTAGAACGCATGCGATTATTATGCCTAGACACTTATCAATTGTTATGAGTCGATCGTATTGCGTGACTATATCGAGATTATGGAATTCAATGATTCCATATGCGGATCGCAGATTTTCACACAGTTTGTCAAATTTCAAACAAATTTTCTTGTCAAATTTATAAATGAATGTTGAATTAATATTTTTTGTTCTCTATTTCGTGCTGACCATGGTACATTTAAACAGGTAAAATTATTAGGAGTGGCATTATTTGAAAAAGAACTATATTTTAAATTGTGCTTTGTTTGTATGTTTTATCATTGGTTCTATCATGGGTTAACAATCATTTTCCTGCAATTATACATTATTTATTGGTTTTGTGCAAATATTAAGGACTCTCTTCATTATTATTATCTTAATCTTAAATTTTTTATTTTTCTTCATTGTTATATATCTAAACAATCGTATTAATATTATTGAATTATTAGTAGTACTGCTAATTTTGGCCCCATGGGCTTGCGGCATATTTTTTGAAATAAATAAATAAAAAAAAAAAAAAAAAAAAGTAAAACGAAATTTTTTTCGGAATGAAACCTAGAACTACTTAAAATTAGAATTCCACATAGCAAATTAAAAGTGATTTTATTCCAAAAATATCAGCCATGTCACAGAATTTAATTCCGTTCGGAAGTGGAATTGATTCCGTTTTTTGCTTTTATAGAAAACGTTAAACGTTTTTTTTCGGAATGAAACTTAGATATTCCTATAATTACAATTCCACATAGCAAATTAAAAGTGGTTTCATTCTGAAAAAATTGGTTTTTGTATGTATGCTTCGTTTTGTTTTTTCTATATACATATGTAATTAAAAAACGGAATTAATTCCACTTCCGAACGGAATTAAATTCTGTGACATGGCTGTATATTTAAAATACAATTGCTTTTTGATATTTCTATATACTAATCAGACATATACGAGTATTTGCATGGATTTTGCAAAAACGTACAGAAACCGTACAAGGTTATCAAAAAAAAAAAAAAAGTACTTTGGATTAACTTTAAAGTCAACATTTAAATAAATTAAGACACAAATCTAAAAGATGATGGTTAATTCATAATTATGTACGAAATAAGGAATCAGTCAGAGAGCGGTACTAAGTTAAGTTGTTAAACAATGTCTGGCAAGTTATTGATTTTACCCCAAAATTTGTTTATATAAAAGTACATAGAATGTAAAGAGTCAAGGTCGTTTAACCCCTTATACTTACGAATATGAACGAACGATGATACAAAATTATTATTTCTTTTTCAACAATTGAAATCGTTCATTTTCGTCATTGTTTTATTATTGAAATATACACTACAATAAAAACAACTACTATTGTATATAATTTAAATAAAATGCCAACAAATTATAAACAATTATATCCATAATTATAATATATACATCATACTTACATAAATATATATATATATATTTATATATGTATGTATATATAGTTATTTTTACAGAAAAGTATACAAAAAATCAATATTGTTGACTATATGGTATATCATGAAATCATTGTACTTATACATAGGTACATAAAACATATGTACATAAAAACTTTTACGTTTTTATGTTCATAAATTTATTTAATATTGTATATACATATTTATAAAGACATAAAAAAGTAATCATTTTTTTTTGCCATTTTTTTACCAATAGAATTTTATTTTTGTATTGATATTAATGTACTTAAGTACAATTTTTCCACATTCTACTGTTAATAGATGCAATTTAGAATTGCTGTTAACTAATGCATATCAAATTTTCTATAGGCTATATTAAAATGCCATAATTACTTAAATGCAGTTTCCTAATACTTTCGCTGTTAGAATAATAATAGAGTGTGAAACATTCATAACTTGTATTTAATAAATATTCTAAACATGTTAAAAACAAAGCTTTTTACATGAAAATACAATAATTTAATGTTATCGAACGGATCATCAGTTCATTTTGTCAAAATAGAACCACTGACAAAAAGTAAATTTTGCGTATATTTCGCTGTATTTGTTTGTGGTTGTTTGTTATTTTGATGATATAACAACACAGCCTACTTGCTGGGGGCACATGCGAGTGCACAGTATTAAATTTACATATAAGTGTATATCGCTCATTTAATGGGAGACGGGCATAACCCAAAAACTACACAGTTTTTAACTCATTTATTCTTCTGTACATATGTTGCAATTAGGGTGTGGGATTTTCTGAACCATTTTTCCCGGGAAATGGAAATGAAAAATTGGTTTTCCCGTCATTTGCTTCAATTGTATTTTTGTCAGTTTTTAAATAATTTTTCAATGACATCAATATCGTTCTGTTGCTGTTCATAAAGAATGTTTATATTTATATGTACCTACTGAAACCTAAATAGAGTTTAACATGTCTTATAATATTGTTAAATGTGGAACAAGTACTTTATCTGCTTTTAAATTGAGAAAATAAAACTTGATATTGAGAAAATCCAAATTGATATTGGGAAATAATAAATTTAAAAAGTTTACAATTTAAATATTAATGTCCATTTCCCAATTTCAATTGAGTTTTTCCTAATTTCTGAATTGCAATTTATATCAAGAAAATATTTATTTCCATTTATCATAATTAATTTGTTTTATTTTTTATAGTTAATTTGAATTTTCTCAATTTTAATTTGAAAAGGTGTAGTTCTTTAGTCAGTGCTATTGTGCTGGGTACTAGTTTTAAGAATCACAATCATCATATTATGCTAAACATTCATTAAAGAGAATTAAACTGAAAAGGTTTTCGTTCGATTACGTGGAGAAGTTGCTCGAATTTACTATAATTTTGATTTTAATAGTTAGTTTCCAAGTTTGTACTAAATAAATAAATGTCAAACTTAAAATGTAACCATTTGATAGCTAGTTTATTTCATAAACTCAAATTTGCACATACTGTATAAACTTCAAAAGTGAGTTGACAAATTTGTATAAAATGTGTTAGTTTTTTCAAATTATCTTGAATGGTTTTGATAAAAAATATTTTCGGCTTAATATTTGCAGTATTTTTTCTATAAATAAAAAAAAATAATTAAATTTAAGTGCAAGCACTTCTAGTCATACGAGTGCAAATTGTGGTCTGGATATAGTTAATTATTATATTTTTCCCCCAAACACTTAACTATGGTTTATAGATAAAAATGGAATTAATAAGTGTGATGAACGATATAATTGCTTGCAAGTGGTTTGTAAACTAAAAAAAAAACGACAATGACAATGTGTTTTACTATTGGTTGTATAAGTTTATTTTGAAAAAATATTGAAAATTTTAGATTTTTCACTTCGGGAATATATTAATTATGTTCTTATTTTTTGTCTGCTAAGTTAAGTTAAAAGAATATTCTTAGAAATAATATTTCTGTAGTTAACATTTCCTGTAAGATTACAGGTTGTTATTTGGAAAACAAATCTAGATAAGCGAAAACTTATCGCGATTGCTATAATAAATTAACTTACGCCACAGTTTTTTAACCTTGCGAAAATACGAACTATGATTATGATCGCGAAATTTCGCAATAATAAATAAAGTACGCATTTTCGCAATGATAAAATTTTAAGTACAATAGTGTGAAGTACCTTAATATATTTTTAATTTAAAATTAAAAAAAAAAAATCTAAAAAGCACATTTCTTTCAAACATTCCCACATGTACAATACCCTGCTTAATGTCTTTTTATAATATCTACACTTTCATTCTTATTTGCGTAGAAATACCATAAAAAATTAAGCAAATTCATATGTTTTGCATGTATTCACTTTGTTAGTGTTTTATTGTATAAATCACAATGTCATTAACATTTAATCATAAATATTAATTACGTGATAGATGATGAGGTCTTAGCAGACAAGAGGGAGTAATTGCAAAAGAAAAGGAACAAAATCATATGGAAAAAAAAAACAAACAAGATAAGGACTGAGCATACAACTTAATTAAGTAAACGAAAAATGTATACCATCAATGTTGTTATAATATAATAAAAAAAAAAACAAAAAAACTACAAATTTTAGCGAACGATTAAATAAAACTGAAGTACTGTTCCGCTGACTATAGACATGACAAGCACGCGACATTTGATAACAATAGTTGTATATTTCAGACAATAAACCGCAAGCAACAAAAAAACTAGAGATGTTATAAAAACAAATCAAATCAAATCGAACAAATATTAATAGAAATACACAAATACTCTGATTTTAGTTACTTATAATAAATTCCCTAGTTAATATTTAAATTACACTTAAATGTCTATGAGATTTAAGTAGGGATTTAATATTATTACTGCTACTCTTATAGCTACAATCATTTTTATCTATTTTATATGACAGACAATAAAATTATAACAGTTATACTATAAGTTTGTCATTTCGTGTGTAAGACTGGAAAATATTCATCTGAGACCCAACAAAGTATAGGTATACATTCCTGATCCTTGTTGAATTCTAAGTCGATTGAGCTATGTCATTCTATCTGTCTGTGTAAAACACTCTCACGTCCAAAATATGTAACCAAAATCAGCAAAGTTTACAAAAAACCTTTTTTAATTCTTCTAAGCAGTTTGGTATTGAAAATTATCAAAATCGCTTCAGGCGAACCAGAGTTATGGACCATAATATGCAACAACCTCCATTAAAATACAATATTTTTAAACAGTTTTTTTTTTGCTATTTTGTTTAAATATATTGCAGGTAATACCACGAAATTTTGTACACGTTTTGTATACGAGGGAAGGACAAGCTGTGCCCATTATTTCTCATAGTACCTATACAAATTTCTTCCCGAAATATGACTCAATGTTACATAAATGCCTATAAAATTGCAATATCAATAGAAAAGTCAGCAAAATAAGTTTCATATAAAAATAAATCACAAAACGAAAATTTGATTAGTTCGGTGCATGTTCGACCAGTGCTCCAACACAACGTCCACTTCCGAAAATCACTTAAATAGGTATAAATGTGTTATAAATAACAGTACCTATCCAAAATTGTTCACAGATCATGTATATGTATATATACATATATATATGCGAAAATCAAATTTTTGGATTTTGTGAATTTAGGTTCATTTTTGACCATGGTAGGTATAAGGTCCACTTCCAAAAATTACTAAGTAAGAGTTCTCTAGGCCTAATAGCAGTGTAGTTTTTGCAATTCTTATTATATTTAGGTGGAGGGTATTTAAGATTCGACACAGACAAATATATCACTCTAACTTGTTTTTTAAATATTATTTTTATAATGTCTACTTACTACTTATTATATTTGCTAGACTAATCTTTATAGATTATGTAAAATGTAATGAATAGTAAATAGTTACAAATTGACTGTTATTTATAAATTTGTTGGTATGTATAATTTGTTATATACATATGTATGTAGTTACATTTACAATAATTAACAAACATTGTTTGATTATCTGCTTAAATATTTAAGTTAATTTTTATTAGCAGGTTTTATTGCATTGTTTTTTTATGCAATTTTATATATAATTGGATTCTTTGTTAATTTGAATGAAATACCAAGAAATTTATTAAATTCTAGGAAAATTGTTTTAAAAGTTTTAAATTAGCTTAATTAATAAATGAAAAAAAAATCATTGCATATACATATGCATTAATTGTAAAAAATTCCAAGAACTTTTATCAATTTTAGTAAAATTTATTCAATTTTTGAGTAAAATTAATGAACTCATATTAAAAATGTATTTGTAAAAGGTGGTTCAAATTGATCTTGTTTTATCAATACCAATATCAAGTTTTACTAAATTTTTAACTTTTTATTAAATAATTTTTAAGCTTGAGGTCACTTTTTTTAACACATAGAAAATTTGTTATAATATTAAAATAACTCCTGAAGAAGATTTCCAAAGGAAATCGAAATATCTAGTTAATTGTATATAAAAATAAAAAAAATCTTTTATAAAAAAACAAAAAAAAAATTAAAAATTATTTAATAAAAATCATAAAAAAGGTCGAAGAAAATAGAATAAAATTATTTAAATTTTTAAACTCATTTTGCAAAATCGCCTTCATCTTTTATCAGTTGTGTGTGGTTTGTTCATGAGCAAAAAGTCCAGAGGATTTAAAGTACAAAATGAAATTAGCACCTCTTCGAGTCGACCGGAAAATTTCCTTGGCATCAACTGAATTGTTAGCCGGCTGTTTGGCTAGTGGTGCCGTCTTGCTGAAACCAAAGATCAATGATGTCAGTCAACAGGAGCCTGATTACGAGGAAAAATTAAAATAAAATTTCGTTGTTAAAGAGTGTAGTGTTCCATGTTGACATTTCATTATTTGATAGCCAATTTACTATCTAACCTCAATTTTGTCCACGATTTATTTTAATAGGATTTTCGGAGGATTTTAAATTTTTGTAAAAAAAAACCCTCAAAAATTATTTGACAACTAAGTAATAGCCACAAATATTTTTTAAGACATTTTCTCTGAATCTAGTTCTAATTTAAAATGCATAAAGAGCACATTTATTTTCAGAATATTATTACATATGTGATTTATTTTCTATAGCTAAAAATATACATATGTATATTTTTAATTATTTGATTTGTGCAGGAGTTATTTTTGTTTTCTGCTTTGTTTTATTTAATTGTTGTTGTAATCGTTCAATTGTAGTCAAAAGTTCATTTCTCTTGAAAAAACACTTAAGTGATCTAATTTCTGTGACTATAATTTATGGTCTTGTTGACGAGTTCGGATATTCGGTCTTTGTTCTTGTTTTTGTTGTTGTTGTTTGTAACAGCTGTAATTGCTTAGTTGACAGCCCTTGGCCGAGTGATCTCGTGGAAATGTTTTGTTCTTGTTAATTAATCCTGGTTTAACTATGTGATTAAATTAAACGGGAGAGCTTTCATCAGAGCTATAGATTTTGAGAAATAGAATGAAGCAATGGAAAATTAAGTAAAGAAGGAAATAAACTGAAATAAATATCGTTTTTCCGTTCAGGGTAGAAAAGCAATTTGGACGTCATTAACATATCACTGGCCTGATTACCCTGACCAGAGGGTTCTTTTTTTCTCTGCCTAGTTTAATGTGTGGCGTCGCCTTCAAGAATAGTAAATACGAAAAGCTTCTGAACATAATTGTTCAATTCACAACTGATTTTATATAATTGTGAACACAATATTGAGCAGTCATATGTTTATGTTATCAAGCCTTTATATACCTATGTATGTATAGTATATAAAATGAATAATATCACACAAAAAAAAACTAAACATTTTCTGCATTGCATGAAAAATCTATTTTCTTCATTGCCTATCTGATGAAGAATGTTGAAATACAGAAAAACATTTCTAATAAATATGATTTTCTTGTTGTTAAACAGCCGTAATATTTATCTAGGATTGTCAAAATCTGCGAAATGGAATAAAAAAAAGTTTTAAACAATTAAACAATTTAGATGACCATCGCTCAATGAATGCAGCCATATCGTGCACATTATTAAAGACGAATACATAATACATACTTTAAGACACAACTTTCAACTCAGCTGCAGTTTAAAATAGTTTTCTAGTCCTCATAGAGTAGTTAATCAGGCGATGGATCATAATATATGAACTTTTAGCAAAATGTAATTTTTCGTACAACTTTTGACAAACATATCTGAAAATGTCGTAGCTGTTGTACAAAACATTTATATACAAATTACCTACAACATTTTGCACAACCATTGTAAATTCGGACGATTTACAACTCATACGACACTACAACATTAGTTTTGCATTGAACAAATATATTCGTACTAAAAGAAAATAATTTAGATTTTAAATTTATATTACGTCATTTCTTTTATATTTACAAGAAAAACTTTTTTCAAAAAATATCAATGATTTTTGGTAAATTAAATAATTTTAACTTTAGTCTGGAAATTATTTCATAGCAAGTCATTTAATGAAATCGAAAATTTTGAACTAAAATCGAATTCCTGTTTTAACAATTAAAAAGAAACTTATGTTGGTCAAAATTTTCTTTAAATTTATTCAAACATTACACAGATTGCAAGTACATACATATGCATTTATTAAGTATCTATGTACGTATTACTCTAAATAATCGTATTTTAAATACCTAATATTTTCAATCAATTTTATTTGTTGCTATTTTAAACTATGTATACTAGGTATGTACACTGTCTCAAACAATTGTCCGTACCCCATACAACTGTTTTTTATATATAATTTTGTATCACATATTGTACAGATGATTTTGGTCTAGAAATATTTTTAGTGATTTCAAAAGTATTGGCAAAAGTTATTGCCTTCATTGTGCAGTTTAATAATAAATTCTTTGATGGCAATAGGAATCTTAGTATGATTTTTATTATTTGAACTCATATTGAAAATTTTATAAGACTGGGAAATTGTCTAATTTTACCTCAACTTCAAAATTAAAGATCCTTTAAATTAGAGAAACCTATATTTCTCTTTGGACAATGATCCGATTTTATGAAAACAACAAAAATAAAAGAACCGTTGTATTAGATTGTGCCGTACGGACAATTTTTTGAGTTAATATTTTGAACTATTTTTAAGTTTTTTGTTAAAAATAAAAGTGAATCTTTTTTTATTTTACTATTAATTGGCAATTTTTATAACAATCGTTAATTTTTATAGCAATCTTGTTGGACTTTTAAAAAAAATTTACTTGCACTCGAATCGGGTAATTATTTTTTCAAATTATAATCAAATATATGTATTTTCAGTTGTATGGGATACGGACAATTGTTTGAGACAGTGTATATGTAGTTTATAAAATAATCAGCTATTAATCATTTCTTCCTCACAGACAGTCAGCATTATCAAGCAGTTTTGTTTTGTGTGTGAGTAATTTGTATTGTTTTTTTTATACATTACACTCCCACTTTAAAATGGTATAATATTATATTAATCGTACAATATATATGTACGAGTATATATAGTATTTAGTAAAGTAATTACAAGGTATATTTGGTTTTGTTGATTTTGACATTTGACGGTTCGACATTGAATTTATTCGGTTTTTTTTTGTAATTTTAAGTTAATCGAAGAGTTTTTTGGAAAATTTGAAGCGAAATTTTGTGAAAAGGGCGGACGTCAGCCATCCTGCGAAATTAAGTAGTTTTGAAGATATAAAGTGTTAATTTTTTTTTTTTTTTTTTTTTTTTTTTTTATCAGTTTTTGCCTATTTTATAACTCTCAACGTTCGAAAAATTCCTGCTTAGTGTAACTATACACTATAAAAGGAACTTGGCAACATAATTTTTTATTTCTACCTTTAAAGGTTTGTATGTGTTCCAGCAAAGAAAGTGTTGAAAAGATGTTATTAAATGTGTTGAAAACCTCAAAGTACTTCAAATGCTGGTGAATGCAACATGAATTTAATACACATTTTTAATAATGTAAAATTTCGATGTTTAGATGTAACTTTTAAGTAGAAAAAAATTCTATTATTTTTGTATTAAAGATGTTCTTGCGTCCGGATAAAGTCCGCCTAATCAGACAAATTAAAATTTTAATATCTGTATTTATGTATTTGTGCAATAATATATTAATAATTTATTGATTAATTAATTGTCTATATATTATTGCATAAAGATCAAAACCTAACACTTTGGACGCTTTTTAAGCACATTTTAAAGAATTTATTAAAATTAAAAAGCTTGCATCAGAAATTTATTTATATATTTACTTTTTAAACGCAAATTAATATTTATTAGCTACTTTGGATGTTATTAAAGCATGACTTCAATTATTTTTTGCTGTAGTATGATGTATGAATGTACGATTCCTTCCTAACAATGCAAATAACAATTTTATCAATATAAAAAATTTATAATATTTAAAATTTAGACAATTTCCAAGTTTTATGTATATTTATGTTTGTACTTTTGTATTTAATTTTATAATATTTTTCTCTGACATCTTTAAATATGTAGTAGAGAGCAGAAAACAAAGTGGATGTACGAGTAGATATTTATTCTGAGTTTAGTATTGTATTGTAATCTTATCTCTATTGCTTTCAAGAATAACGTACACAAAACGTGATACGATAAAGTTTTTTTTTATTTTCATTATAGTAGATATTATTGTTGTTGTTGATAATTTCTCAATTAATATTATTATTATAATATAAAATGATAAGTTAGATGCTATAGTTTTCATATTTAAAACACATGCAAAATGTTAAAAAAAAAACTATTTAAAATATTATTTAAAGCAAAAATCAATTCGATATATGTGTTGTAAGTACTTGTTCTTGTAGTTTCAGTACGCGTACACAAATGTTTTAAGCATTTGCAATTTTGTTGATTTATTGTTGTAGAAATCACACCATATTTGTTGTGTAATATACACAGAAGAATGTACCCAAATTTTGTTGTTAAAGTAATTAACAATATATTTTATGGTTTTCTTTGCACTTCCTGTCTATGTAGTACCAGTAGCTACTAGAGACAGTTGTTGAAAAGTAAAAGCATAAAAGCAAAAGAATATATGTAGGTATTCAAAAACAAATTGTAGATAACTAAACAAACTAGTCTCTAGTTAGAGCTTAATCAAACGATTTACCTATTCTTTTGCATTATTATTTATAGAAAACTATTATTTTGAATTTGATTTCTTTTCAAATCAAAGCATTTATTACTGGGCGTATAATTTATTCACATTATTTTTGAAATTCTCAAGCCCTGTGACACTAAACTGAATAATTTTGAAAAGAAAATATTTAACTTTAATACCGAGTTGCATGACATCATTGCAAATATTTTTAAAATTGTTCATATCATTTGAAATACAATAAGTTTCTTTCCATAAGTAGATAGTATAAAAAACTTGTCATACAGTTTCGTTTTAATTTTTTCTCTCTCTATTTTCAAATGTATATTGAATTGTAATGCTTGTTACACAATAAAGGCCTATAATAAGCAAATTGGTTATAAAAAAAGTGCATATAGGTACATATATGTATGTAGATAAATATATATTTTTTTTTTAATTATATTTTACATATATAGGGGAATGGGAAAAAATTGCAAATATTTTACATGAAATTTAGTTTTTTATTAAAGAAAATTTACATACGTAACAACACGTAAAATTATATTTTTTATAATTATTAATATTTAAAAAATAGCTACTGAAAATTAAAATTTTTGGTTGAAAACTTATTATTACGTAATTTTCTTGTAAATAATATTTCCTGCTGAAAACCAAGTTTTTTATTCTCTGCAAACAAATATATATACTAAATTTAGTGTTCAAAAATGAGCTTTTTGAAAGTATTCGGTCAAAAATTGCAAGAAAACTGAAACTTCTGTTCTGTAAAGCGAGTGATTTTGAAAACGATTGATTTTTAAAAACGAATAGTTGACAAAATAATATTCTTTAAAAATTACAGGATTTTGTACATTGAAACCAAATGGTTTGTTTATTTGAAAGTAAAATGAGTAGATCTTGTAGTTTCCATTTTAAAACAAACTCACTACTCGGATGAGTTGTAATGGGTCTGTAGATATATAAAAACGATCCAGTAAACTGCCAACACTTAAAATTTAAACGCAAGATAATATTATGGTGTTTTCTTTTTTGAAATAAAATGTTACACCTTTATTATGTACATTTTTATAATGTTTACTCCACATTTTAAAGATGTCGCATTTTTAATGGTCAGAATAGAACATAAAATCACAACAGTGTAACACTTTTTTTCATGTACAGCTGTTTTTGTTTTTTGTTAAAAAAGAAGAAGCAGATAGCTGCCTGGTAAAATCGCTTGAAATAAGACAATGAATATCTCTCAAAAAGACCAGTGGCTCCTTCCCGACTAATACGCAAATTATTCTTAAACTATAAAAATTATATATAAATATAAACATACATTATATACATATATAAGGAGATATTGTCCTATAAAATTTGACATATGTACATCAACTTCAGAGTATTCATTAATTACGTTCTCTACAAAGCCTTTCACTCGCGGTTGTGGATTTCTTTCCATAATCATATCAAATATTTCATCATCATCAGATGATGAAGATGAATCCAACAAGTCATTCAAAATTTTTTCAGCACATAAAAAAGTAGTAATATTTTCCATTTTGTATATTTTCTTTGTTTCCTAACTCAAATAAATTCATAAACAAAACAATTGTCAGTTGTTTTATCGTACGATTCTCCCCCTCTAAAAATACAGAGTGTGAAAGGTGCAACATTTTTTAAATGTATAGTGTGACATTTATAGAAACGAACATACTACACTTTAGCAGAAAAGAACACAAAACAATTAAAAAAGGTGCGAAATGGTAAAAACGTGTAACATTTTTGGCAGAAAAGAAAACGCCATAAGTTGTGAAAAGATACCTCCAAAACAGTTTTTGGAAGCACCTGACTTTATTTGAAATGTAAAATTGTTATGCACCTCATACAAACTATATAAAAAGTTTTACAGGTTTCTGCAATTGTTATTGTGTAATTTCAAAAATTCAACTTACATACAATTTAAAATAATTAATACTTTCTCTAGGATGAACAAAAATTTGGAATTGATCAACAGTCTTACACAGCAAAAAAAAATATTCAAAAGCTTAGTATCGAATTAGTTAGATTATTAAGTTGGTTTCGTTTACGGTCTGAAAACTGTACGGTTTTAGTTAAAATTTAACGCTTGTATTACAATAATAAACATTTCTAATAATTCGTAACATTTTATTTTAACAAGGTGATTGCAAATCAGCAACAAATACAACACAATACAGAAACAACAGGCATTTTGTTTGTGTAAAATATTGTACTACTGTCGAAAACACTTGACAAAGTATTACTTTTGACATAAGTAAATTGTAAACAAAGTTAGTCAGCTGTGCTACTGCACTCATATTGTTAATTACACCATGCATCAAATATTCAAATTTGTTTTGAATTAAAAATTTAAACAAAAATTTGTATTGAAATTTGTTTTCTTTCTTATCTTTGATCAATTTAAAATCAATCAATAAAAATCAATTTAATAAATAAAAATAATAACATTAATCAAGATTATTTTATCAAATGCTTCAATAGGATTTGAATTAAAAAATTGAAGCATAATTTAGTTTTTTGTACAAATTTTAATAAATAAGATCTTTAAAATTAGTCTTTTCTTAAAAAAAAAAAATAAAAAATTAATAAACCAAAGTTCATGTCTTGTGCATATAACAATAATAAATACAAATTATTAAACCATTTATTATTAATAAAATACGCCGAATTTGAAAAATTCTCTTTATAAAAGAATTTAACAAGATGTTGTTTTTATTCATCATAAATTTGCTTTTTGTTTGTTTGATAATTCTTGAAAAATCTTCTACTTGGAAAACAAATATTTTTAAATAGACGGACATTTTGCAATAAATAAAACCAGGCATCAAATTAATCATATAAGAAATAAAGAGGCTGATAAGAATTAGTTGAATTAAAATGATAAAGAATAAATAATAAACATTGTACACTTTTCTTTATCTACATATTTAAAAAATATCTAAACGTTTCACACAACAAAGAGGAACCTACAAAATAGAAAATAATAATCAGCTGAGCAACAATGTGTTGTAACATATGTAACATAAAATGAACATGTACTAGAAAAAATCAAAGTTATTTTTAAAGATTCTAAAAAATCAACCAAATTTCTGTAATAAAAACTCATTTTTGTGTGCAGGTGGCACATGTGGACGACGAAGAAAGTAAGAAATAAAAACAAAACACCAAAAATTTAAAAAAGTAAACACTTTCCATATGTATATTCGTACATGAAGAGAAAATGAGCACGCGAGAAAGAGTAATTGTGTTAAAAGTACACGAAAAAATGTGAATTACATCACAAAACGCACTTCACACACAAATGTTAGGTTAGGTAATTACCAAAAAAACAAAAATACTTCAGTAAAACTATTTTACTTAATATTTGTAGCTCATACCTTAACTGAATCCATGGGATACATAACAATGTGTTCCAATACGCCGGCTATAGCTCCGGCCGTCATATTTACACTCACACTTGTGGTGGGCAAAGATTCATAGTCGTCGATGTTCATATTGCAGTAATTTTCTCGTTTAGTTCTTACTTTTGGAATTAAGTTGACTAAAAGTAACAGCTGATTTAGTTGCTTTTTATTAAACACACAAATAACTTCTCCTCCTATTGGTTCCTTTAAAACAATTTTTTTTCTTCAAATAATAATTATTCTTGGATGTTTTATATTTTTACTGCTACGTTTTTGTTTATCATTTATGGAGTGTATGTATATGGCTAACGTTGTTAAAATTATTTCAGATCAGATTTATTAAAAGCCTTACTAGCTGGCAGCTCTCTCAGCTAGTTTTTGGAGGTGTTTTTAATAGACTGCCTAATGTCTTACTACTGAACAAGTTTTAAAAAATGCCAGTGTTTTGTTGCTCCAACTGCGCTTTCGTTTATTTTCCCCTCACTCTGCTGTTTTCTGGTGCCGACTGACAGATTGGCTCTCTTCTATGTAGTTTTTTAGTATTTATTTCTGTTATGACGTTTAACAATTTGCTCTTTTCGCTTTTGTTTTATAATTATTTTATTTTTTCTTAGGTGCTGTTGTAAATAGAAGCAATTTTATCTTTATTCGTTGTGTGGTTTTTCGTTTACTTCTTTTGATTGATAAGAACAAGAAAACAAAATGTTGTTTTCTTATTTCTTAAGCGCTGGCCAATTTTGTTTACTTTTTCCTTTTTTGTTGATGGTTTTCACATGCAATTTGGTTCCTGATTTGAAATTTAATTGTTGTATCTGCTTCTTTGGCCTCTTTGTATTCAATATTCAAGGAACAAAGTTCGTTTTGCCGCTTATATTTATATGTTGTTTAAAACTTCAAGTGTTGATTGTTTCCAGTTAATTAGTGTTTGCAATTTCGTTAACACTCAAACACACGCCATAAACACAATCAATAAGCTTAAAGAATGCACAAAACTAGTAATTATAACCATAGAAGTAGATTTTAATTAAAAATATGTACATATATGTATATATAGAGCGTTTTGTTTCCAAAAGTTTGAAGTTAATAATGGAATTTGTTTTTGCCTGACCAATTAGCGGCTTAGAAAGTTTAATTTGTTAAATTTATGCACCTCACAAACTATCGAAAAAAGCTTTTATACGTTTTTCAAATTTGTATTTCTCTATTCTCAAAAAGTCAATCTACTTTAAGAATTTAAAACAATTATTTTTTTATTCTTCATTAAAGAAATTGAAACGAACACGCGTAGATAAAGTGAATTTAAATTGTTACACAAAAAAATTTCAAGTATTCTCCTCTACTTCTATTCGTTTTCTACGAAGTTGAAAAAAAAACGTGAATGATTTAGCTTGAACAAAAGTTTGACATTTGAAAGAAAAAAATGATAAAGTCAAACAGCGATGTAAAGAAAACAAAACGTAAAAACTTTAACAGTCTGGTAAACTTTTTTTTTTTGTGGTGGGTTTTTTTAAATTACATATTGGCATGCTTAAGCAAAACGTAATAAACGTGTTATGATTTGTCACAAATAAATGGTAATCACTCCCCTCATGGTGCAACTATACAAGGTGAGTGCAGTAGCCCAGCTGACTGACTTTGTTTACAATTTACTTATGTCAAAAGTAATACTTTTTCAAGTATTTTTGACAGTAGTACATTATTTTACACAAACAAAATGCCTGTTGTTTCTGTTTTGTGTTGTATTTGTTGTTGATTTGCACTCACCTTGTATAGTTGCACCATGACTTCCCTTTTTAAGAGGTTAATATGGTAACATAACTATGTATGTAAATAAAAACCGTTTGCGGAATACAATATGGATTGATTTTCTAATACTATGATGTGTGTTTTCTGTTCTAAATGTTTTCAAATAAAACTATTTAAATTTAACTATTCTAAATTTAAGAAATTGGAGTGCAACTTTTTATAAAATTTTAGAAGTTTTTAAAAAGTTTCTAAATGTCTTGAAAATTGTAGATTAAATCAAATATTACAAAATAATAATTTAAAAATTTATTTATTAAGTTTTATTTTTTGAATTGTAATTTTATAATGATGATTTAAAATTCGATATTCCATAATTTCTTGTCTAAATTAAACTAAAATTAAAGTTATTGTCTGTATATGCTAAAATCAAATAAATCAGCAATTAAAAAATTTAATCACAAATGTTTAATAATCGAATAATCAGTATCTTTGGCTGCACCCAATTTTTCTTACTAAAAACACTTATTCGTCTTTTTTTTTAATAATTAACAAACACAAACTGCGAAACTTTTTTGGCTTATCTGCAGAAAACACCCAGAGTCTTTGGCGGGAATCGAACCCGCAACCCTTTGACTAATAGTCTGGCACTCTATCTCCGAGTCTATCGGAGCACAATATTGTTGTTCTTAATGATATGCGTTGTAACATGTCTACAAAATAGCATAGCGTCTCCAACTACGTTTAACATTGATATAATATTAATCTGCTTATTTTTATAGAATTTTATTTCCTTAGTGTAAATTTTCGAAGTACCATTTACAAGCTTTTGCTAATTATGTATGTATGTATGTACATACTAATCGATCATATGCCAATACACTAGAGCCCCGATTTGCGTCTATCCTATTTGCTTCGTTTCGATTTGTGTCGCCTTTCTAAATGCTGTTTTATCCGCTTTGAGTCGTTTTTATTTCGGTTTTTTTTTAAATTTTATATCAATCTGCTTTGCGTCGCTATATATCATAATTACATGTGAATATTTTGTTTACTTGCGTGTAAAAATGGGAATTCTTATTTTAATCATACCATATGAAGTTACGTAAGTTCCTAAACTTTGAGATTTGACAATCGAATTAACTTTATAAAAATTAAAAATGACATGAGATATCACTTGATTTTTAATGCATATATAAAATAAAAAAGAAATCACAAAAAGTATAATGTTAATAAACTTGTGTAATAATAATATATCTATAATAATATATTAATTACAGTATTTTACAAATAAATATCTGTGAATGTAATATTAATTTACATTCACAGATTTATTTTACAATGTCGAAAACAAATACATATGTAAGTTTATTAAGTTTTAAAAAACATTTTGAGTTTTATTTATTTTCAAAGTATTTCTGTTTTATTTAAATTAATTTTGTATTTTCTGATATTTTTTCGACGTTATATTAAAATAGGAAAAGTTTCTATAGAATTTCCCCATTGAATATCAAAAATACTCGTAGTTTTATCTAAAAAAATTATTTAATTCACGGAATTCAGCAGCTAAAATTGCTTTTCATGCTTACCAATTAAAATAAGTTTAAATTTAAATCCTGTCTCATAATAATTTTTGGAATAATTATAATTAAACTCCACGATTGTCAATAATTATTAAGAAACATATCATATCATATTAAGAAACATATCATATTATAAGAAATTAACACTAGCATTTAATTTTCTTCTTGAAATTTGTAGTTCTTCTTAATTAACCCTGCCTTTACACATGCAAGTACTTGCATGCGAGTGCTGTGTACGTATTATATACGAAAACAGATTCGAAAAACTCGACTAGCTCTGCAAGTGAAAAAATGTGAGTGTATTAGTAAAAAAATGTAAGTGTATTGAGTTTTTCGAACTTGCACTTGCATGTGTAAATGCCGGGTTAATGACAAAGTAGTTGTTGTTTAAAAAAAGAAAAGAGAAAATTTGGCATAAAGAATTTGAAGTATAGTTGGGTGGAAAATTTTTATACATAATTCAAGAAAATCGTCACTGTTATTTTGAAACAAAAAATTTTCAAAACGACCTATAATCATCATTAATCAAATCAGCAAATCTGGCAGCTTTTTTTTTGTGTGTGTCTGACTCTCTCTCGCTCTTCATCTATTTTCTCCCATTCTCCCTCTTCTTTTTATTCGCACAAACAATTCTTCGCCTTGTCAGCACGCAAAAATGAAACACTGTTCTTAGAAACAACTCTATTTTTAAATGTACGGTAACAGCCAGCTACTTATTGAAAGCCAGCAGCCAATAGAGGGCGCACCATTTCAGAGATGGCAAAATTTTCTGCATTTAATTTCCGTATTCTTTCGCATAAACATAACCCCGTTTCCATTTCAATCTCAAAATCATAGATTATATCTGTGCTCAAAATCAACGCGCAGCACGCAGTGTCGCCGACAGACAGACAGGAGAGAAAACGAAGGAAAAAATAAAAAAAGCAGGATGGTCGAACGGAAAATGGAAGTGGGCGGAGGAGAGAGAAAGAGTTCCCCCGTCGAGCCACCAGATTTTTTATATTTTTTTTAAGAAAGACAAAAAAGTGATAACAAATCCAATAAAATCTTAAAAATTTATAAAATCATACACAGGGCTGATTGCATTTAAAACATACATACATATATAATCGCATTTAGCTATTTGTCCTTACAAATAGCACACTTGGATTTGTTTTTTAAGACCTCAGGACCGCTTTCTTGACTCAAAATTTGTTTAGGTTCCTGTAATATATTCTAATTAATTTCCTTTGATTCTCAATACCTGAATTGTTTTATTTAGAAAAGCTTTTTTTTCCGATCTACTAACAAAATTTGCGGTATCTTTTTTGTTGTTATACTACGTACTTCAACACAAACGTGAACAATCTGCTTCAAGAAGTTCGTCATATATTATATTAGAAGCTAAGGCCTTTACGTCAATCATGTTGTAAAAAGTGCCAAGGACCATAGAATTGTTAATGCCTGGCCAGGCCTTGGTGTTCGTTTAAGGGTTAAAAAGTGTTGAGTATAAAAATCCTAATGAGTTTTTAGAAATTCACCACAAATCCTACCGTTATTCGAATTTTTCAAGGTCATTGTCATCCTAAAATTAGGCAATGTTGCTTTTTTTTAAAGTTTTACCGGGTGGTTGCTGAATAAGCTAAATAAATAAAAAGTCCTGTCGTTATTTTTTTTTTGTATGTGGCAAAAATAATTTACAAATTGAGAAAATTTTCATAATTCTAAATCGTCGCTTTCAAAGAAAAAATCGTCAAATCGCCACTTTGATATTTTTGAAACAAAAAACGTCAATATGACGATAAATAATCGTGATAATGACAGAAAGAATAAAGCTATGTGTCCATGATCGTCGGATATTACAACGTTGTCCGAAAAATGTTCAGAAAATGTCTAACAACCGTGTAAACTTAAAATTTTTGTAAGAAAAAGCATTTTCAGTACATTGGAAGACAAAAATATTTTCAGACATCTAAAAATCGTGTAAACACACAATTTTGTCATTGTCATTGTTTTAAGGCAATTGTCAAACACTTTTCATTGTCATATGTGCAAAGTTTATGCATTTGCCAATGGCATAGAAATTATTTCGAAATGCAACTCTGTATATACTATGAGCCTCAAAAGTGAGGAAACACAACAAATTATTTGATTTTTTTAAGATAATGAAAATCCTCAAATCTATCCATCGATTGAAATTTAAAAGTTTCGTTTTGTGGGATATTTGGTTGAATAATAGGTTCGGTTATGAAAACAAGAATTTAAGTTGAACTATAATGCTTTTCATAATCTTAAAAAAATCAACAAATTCACCGGTGCTTACACACTTTTGAAGCTGTGTGTACATAAATAAACAAATAAGCATTGGTAAAATTTTTGAAAAAAGTAGCAGAAAATTAAAGAATTAAATTAAAGTGTGCATTAGGACATAAGCAGATAAAATGGTTCCTATTGCTCTTTTTTGTTCCATGACAATATTTAAAATTTTTAAACACACACACAGAGCTGCAAAACGAATTTGACAATGCCACACAACAATCTGACAACCGTGTGAACTGACAATTTCGGTTGACAGATAAATTCATAGTGTGACAATTGTGTGCAAATGAAATTGTTAGTTTTCTTACAGTCGTCTAAACTGACAAGTTACCTTTTGCTAAAAATTGTTTAATGTCAGTACATTGCTAACACATTGCTAGATATGACAGCGTTGTAATATCTAACGGTCGTGAACACATAGCTTTAGTATTAGCAGGCATGTGATGGAAATCGATAACGAATGAGTTTTAGAAGTCAATTTTTTCGTAATATTTCTGTATTGAAAAACTTTTATCACATAAAATATAATATACTAAAGAGAATCTTAAAACAAAATTTTAAAAATTAGATTATAAATGCATTAAAATGTATTTCCAAAACTCTGGGGCCAAATTACCGCATTCGTGATCGAATGAGCTATCTTATCGAAAAATGATTTCGATATCGAAATTTATTGATGCTTTATTAAACGTTTAATAGCCTATTAATCGTTTATGAATGTAACTTTAAGGAATTTTGCTTAAAAGAGGTTTTTAAACCTACTGTAAGTTTTTATACATATGGCTGTTATTTCTTAAGATTTTTTTTATTTTTTGCTAATATTTTTTAAGTTATGGTTGTTACGCCTTTTTGGCATTCGATTTTCTGAAACAAAAAGACGTAACAACATTAAACATGAGAAATGGTGGTTTTGTTTTTAGAATATAAGTATTCTTCTCAGTTTATTAAGTAATAAACATGTTTTGTAGTAAGTTTATTAAAAACAAAATTTATTAAAATTCATTGTATTTACACAGTACAAAAATATTTTAAAATATCTATTAATTTAATATTGCAAATGATAAAAAACTAAAAAAATATTAAATTCATTAAATATGTATGTAATAATTTTAGAAAAAGAAAAAATACTTCAGTTTAATTTTCAAATGGAATGTTGTCATAAAAGTCAAGACAATCTGTAGGAAGTATAGATTTGAGGTCTTGAAGATGTTCCCATTTCTTCTTCGAAATTTTTAATCTTTGGGTATGTAGTCGACAAGGGTCTTTATCAGTGACTTTTTTTGCTGTTCGTTGTGGAAGAATCTGCAATATTTGTTTTTAAATAAATGATTCCAGTGTTGTCGTATGCCAAGGCACGAATCATGTTTACCGTGGGATCTCCTTTTTTACCTATAAATGAATTTAAATTAGTAAAATTTTTAATACATAATATGCATCAAATAGTTATTCTTTACCTGGTCGAATAGATAGGTATCTCTTTGGAAGCGAAGCTGACTGACATTGTTTACAATTTACTTATGTCAAACGTAATACTTTGTCAAGTGTTTTTGTCAGTAGTACATTATTTTACACAAACAAAATGCCTGTTGTTTCTGTATTGTGTTGTATTTGTTGCCGATTTGCAATTACCTTGTATAGTTACACCAACCATGCTGTTAACATTAAACGAAAAAATTATAAACACAAATTGACAAAAAAAAAAAATCGTAGGCAACTTAGTTATTCAAAAATAAAAAGAGTCAGTTTTTTCATTCAAGTGTGTTGTTACGCCTTTTTGTTTTTGAAATTTATACACTTGTTGTTACGGCCTTTTGAATTTCGTTTGTAAAATCGTTTTTTCTTGGCGTATAAGTTCAAAATTCTGGAGAGACATGTAATTTAGTTTAGTGCATTATAATCAATCAAAAACTCGATTTTGATTTTTTTTGTTGTTACGCCCTTTTGCATATTAGGTGACGATATGTATTTACAAATAGCACAAAATTTTGATTAAACCAATAGCTTTTCCAGGTCCGATGAGTTAATAGTTGACACATTTTGAAATTGCATTTTTAGTCTTTTTTATTCCAGATACTGTGGACTTTATCACTCCATATTTCTTCGGTAAATTAGTAACTTGCTCCTTTTTGTAAATTCTTCAAAACTTTGTATGTATATTAAAAATCTTGTTTTATTTGTTACAAATAGAGAATTAAACATTTAACTTAACAAAATGTATACAGTATTTTTTTTCTTATTCTTAAAACGAAACTAAATTAGGACATGTTAAGAAAGAAACTAAACAACAAACTACTGCTGACTTCTTAATTGTGATGATCTTTTACATTCATTAAACCTTATTAATTAAGGACATTTACACTATATATTATGTATAAATTATCTTTCTCTGAGGTATTTTAATGTTTCTTAATAGCATGGAATAGAGTACGAGTACGTGTGTCCTTGAACTTAGGATGAACACAAATAAATGCAGCGAATTGGAAAAATATGTATTATAAACATTTAATGTTAAGAGCGTGTTTATCTCCAAAAATAACTACTCACATCTAAATTTGATTAATTAACTTAACTGTATTTATAAACATTGTCATTATTCTATTCTATTTTTTTTTTTTTTAAATTATTGTCAAACACATTTACATAGTTGTTCTTAGCATGTGTGTGTAGTAAATAATTAATTAAACTAAAGCTATGTGTCCACGGTCGTCAGATATTACAACGTTGTCATATCTACCAATGTGCTAGCAATGTAGTGACATTGAAAATTTTTTAGCAAAAGGTAACTTGTCAGTTTAGACGACTGTAAGAAAACTAACAATTTCATTTGCACACAATTGTCACACTATGAATTTATCTGTCAACCGAAATTGTCAGTTCACACGGTTGTCAGATTGTTATGTGGCATTGTCAAATTCGTTTTGCAGCTCTGTGTGTGTGTTTAAAAATTTTAAATATTGTCATGGAACAAAAAAGAGCAATTGGAACCATTTTATCTGCACTCTATTGAACAGGATTCATCAAAAAATATATCGCTATCCATTTTTTATTTTCTTTATTTTAATTCTTTAATTTTCTTCCACTTTTTTCAAAAATTTTATTAATACACACTTGTTTGTTTATTTATGTATATACAGAGTTGCATTTAGAAATAAGTTCTATGACAATGCTGCCATTGGCAGATGCATAAACTTTGCACATATGACAATGAAAAGTGTTTGACAGTTGTCTTAAAACAATGACAATGCCAAAATTGTGTGTTTACACGATTGTTAGATGGGTGACACTATTTTTGTCTTCCAATATACTGAAAATGCTTTTTCTTACAACGTTGGAAGACAAACATTTTAAGTTTACACGGTTGTTGGACAATTTCTGCACATTTTTCTGACAACGTTGTAATATCTGACGCTCGTGGACCCTACCTTTAGTTTACTTTTAATTGTTTGTGAGATGCATTACTCATGTGGCTGGCATTACGTTTATTTATTAAAGGCGGTGGTAAACGGTTAATTTACAAGCCCTTGTTGAACCAAACTTGTGTTAATTCCGAGTTCTTCTTTTGAATAGATTCTTGGACTTCAGGTTCTAAGCTCTTAACCTATTTAAAGGAATTGAAAAAAAAAATAATGAAATAAATTTTATAATTTAAAAAAAAGTATCATTTAAATACTTACATCTATGGCAGCTCTTTGGCTAAAGAATGCACAGCCCAAGGGGGTGGCAAAGATTAAAACAAAACCACAGAACAGGGTTTGTATGGGAGCACTAGCCTTGGGGAAGCGTTTCAAGAAACCACCCTTTTCCAATTTGTTAATCAACATAGGAGTTAAAACTGTTAGGAGAAATTTTTGTTTATAAATATTGTAAAATTTGTTTTGGGGCTAAGTTATTATTATTACCCATGCCAGGTGTGGCCATAATTATTCTACTGGCTACTACAGCTGTAATACCCACAGCAGCTGCTTTCTTGGAAATACCCATCTCATTGTTTTGTTCATCCAGGAGAGTGACACCATTTTTCAATTCTCTGTAATGTTAAGAAGGTTTTTGTTTTAAACATTTTATAGTATTTCATTTAAAACTTACTGCATACGCATCATTGGGACATTGATGCAATTAGCAGCAGCCACAGCGGCCAAAGGTACCAAACGGCCAATTAAGGGATTCATATTCTGCAAAGTCACATTAAAAAGTTATGGGTTTTATTGATTTTTAATTCACTAGAAGATTTTAAATTAAAAAAAATTGTACAATTTTCTACTTTAAATTGGAAACTTTTTTTTAAACTAAATGGAGAAATACGAAGTTGAAATTAAGAAAATCCCGATTGAAATTGAAAATTTGTGATCGCCATTTTAAGACAAGCTAAAGCAAACTATGAACATGAACATCGACATTGATACGTTTTCGCCACACAGCAGAACATGAACAAATTTGTGTTTGTAATTCTGCCGAAGATTTGTTTTGGCCCACAAAACTACGGTTCGTCAAGATATGTATTTTATTATTTAAAATCTGGAAAATCGAGCCATTAATGATTGAGATACTTATAAGCAAACGCTCAAGACAATAACTCAATTTTATATTATAACTACAAAGACAGACTAAAGAGTGATTTTTTAAGACCTTTAGAATATGGTTAAAAACAACACATACAATTTTGAGAAATGTATGAAATATTTCTTTGAGTCAATAGAACGATCTGTATAAATCAATGTTTAAAGATGATTTCATGTAAATGTTGATCGCGGCTATGCCTTAAATGGTTTAAATGCTGGGTCCAATTTTGCCATACTCTCTTCAACATATCGGTCGGCATCTAACAAATAAATTTTTCAATATTAGCTACCAGTGCGTCAACTGTTGCGGACTTGTCCCCATAGATATGAGCCCTAACATAGCCCCACAAAAATAGTCTAAAAGCTTTAAATCGTTAGATCTAGGCGGCCAATTGACCGGCTCCAAACATCAAATAACTGTTCATTAAACTCGCCTCTCAATTGGGCCATTATTTCGCGTGCTGTGTGGCACCTTCTTGTTAAAACCACATGCCAACCAAGTCCAGCTCTTCCGTTTTGGGCAAACAAATAGTTTTAATCATCGCACAGTATCTATCGCTCGCCATTCACAGTAACGTTCCTGCCTTTTTGTCGTTTTTGATAAAGCACGGTCCAATGATGCCACCGGCTCATTATCCACACCAAACAGTGCATTTTTCGCGATAGTTATGTAGTTCATGCACTGCTTCTGGATGATCTTCAAGTTTTATATTTATTTGTCTCTTTCTTTGAGAACTGTCTTTTTGTTTTCTTTATGTTACAATTTTTCTTTATATTTCTGGCGCAATAAAATTAATTTTCGGTGGTAAGTCCCAATTTACAAATAAGAGAGTAACACGAGTTGCTAGTACAATTAAGTGCGTACTCGTCTTATCTTCCCCTCACCAAGATGTCTAAAATGTAAACAGCTAAGCTTAAAGAATTGCTTCGTGTGGCTGAATATTCTAGACACGAACATTCTAGACTTGCAGTCACGAACATTCTAGTATCTTAGTTTCGAACCTTCCAGAAATTATGATTGCTGTATAAATAGACTAACACGGCCAATCAAATAAGTTAGTTTATTGTGAGTCATTGTTGTGTAAACATCAAAGTGTTTGAAAACTTTAAGTGTGTTCTAAAACCACACAGAAAAAAAAATCATGTTTCTTTTTCAATTAAACCTTTAATTGATTTTAAAATAATTTTCAATTAAAATATTAATTGATTCAATTACTTTTTCTGATATTTTCAGTTAAATATCACATTTTTTTTTAATTGATACTATCATTTTGTTTACAGGTCCGATTTCAATTAAATTTTTAATTGATTCCACAAATATTTTAATTGAAACTCATTTTTATTTTTTTCTGTGCGTAATAGTTATAAGTTTTTAATTGTGTTTATGTATATTTAAATAATATTTTCTTCCAACTACTTGACGTTTTTATTTTGCAATTAAAAAGAATCTGGTTTATTTAAAGGAAATAAACCACCGTTTTTAAAAGGTAAAAACGTAACAATATAATATATATATATATATATATATATATATATGTATGCACATATATAATATAATTATGCATCCACAACAAATGTGAAGGGCAGTGTTGCCATTTTAGCACTTTCAGTGCTAGATTTAGCATTTTATTTCTCGAAAATGCATTGAAATTTTTAAAAACTATGCTAAATGCTTTTTAGCATAATTTGCTTGATAAAAAGAATTTTTTTTTCGAAAAAAATTTTCTATTTTACTCCAAAATATACTTTTGGAGAAAGAAAAAATAACTTTTATTAATATTTCAACTAAATTTTTTTCGGTGTGATAAGTTAATGAACACGGAAATTTTTGAATTAATATATGAAATGTAATCTATTAAAACAAGTCAACAATTGTTATGAACAAAATTAGAAAAAACTAAAATTTATATTTGTAACATTTAAAATACAAATTTTATTGTTACATTGAAAAAAATTTAGCACTTATTTTTTCTTCTGTAGAACATTTTAGCACTTAGTTTTTCAAGTTTTAGCATATTTTAAAATTCCCTTTCTGGCAACACTGGTGAAGGGTATATAAGATTCGCTATATAACCGAATATAGCACTCTTACTTGCTTTCTACTCGAAAAACAATAATAACAACTTGCATGTTTGGTTGCTATACACAATCGAACCATTAGTAACTTTTATTGAAATCACAAGCATACAAACAGAATTTAAAATTTCAATTAAAATATTCGAACTCAAATTGTTTGTTTTGTTTATTTTGCTTGAGTTTGCCAAAAAGAAAATTGTTACTAATCTGTTAGATAGACTTTCTGAATTGTCTATGTTAAAATAAATTATACAAATTCGGATGAGAATATCAAGGTGTAGAGAATATAAGAATCCTCACATTCTTGTTTTTATTTAATTTTTCTACAAGGTTATTCAAATCTACAAACAAACATCTACATACGAGTACATATGTACATATCTTTTCACTCTTCCAACTCACCTTAACTATTCTATTCAAAGATAAAGCTGTGGTCAAAGCACCACCAGTAGCTAAAACATATGAAGTCAACAATTGCCTAAAAATAAAAAAAAATACAAAATTGTAAACAAATTAAATTTTGTATATGTATTATATTAAGCTAAACAAACACTTACTCTTTGGAAAGGGGTGTAGAACCGGAACGGTTTGTATAGTTGACTACTGCGTTAAATGTTTGATTTACCCACTGCCAGAATATGACAGCCGGTGTAGTTTTGTAGAACGACAGCATGCCTAAGTTTGCAAAAGAACAAATAGAAAATTGTTAGTAGGTAAATGTAAATTAAATAATTTGCATAATTAATAAAAAAAAAATAAAACTTTAGTAAACACATATGTACATACACATATGTATGCATATAAATACAGTAGACGCTCGTAAATTAGAACTCTCGGATATGCGACTAAAGGCTCTAAAATTAGAATCGTCAGTTCTAAAATCCGAGCGTTTTTATTTTTTGTTTGTTTTCAACACTGAAAAATTGTTTTTATGGAAGGCAAATAGCGGTGCCAGACGTACTGTTTTTTTTTTCAAATGTACTGTTTTATGCCCAAGACTCAAAACAGTACGCAAATGTACTGTTTTTACACGTTGTACTGTTTTTTCGTTAAAAGCTTATTTATATTAAAATTGAAAAAAATATTGATAAAAAAAAATTTGTGTGTCCATATGAAATGAATACAACAACAATTGTTTCATGAAATGGACATCATTGCTCTAAAGGCATTTCTAACCATTAAACATTGTAGATTAACATGAAGAATATTAAAAAAACAAATTGGATTTCATAAATATATCGTTGTTTATACAACGTATTTAAATAAATTTTTCGAAAAGCTGATGGCACATTTAATTTTAAAGTAGTCATGTTATAGGGGGTTAAGATAAAATGTTACTTGGATTTTTTTCAATAAATGATACTTCTTGATTTTTAAATAATACATTGCTACACCATGTAAATTGGAACATTGGAATTATTCTTACTAAAAAATATTGAAAAAGGAGTAAAATTGAGTTGACATTAAATTTAAAGTTCACTTTTGTAATGTAAATTAATACATATACAAATTGATTTACAAAAACTAATAAATTGAAAACTTTGTATTACAAGCAAAGCAAAAATATTGCAATCTAAAAGGACTTTGATGACATAAAAGATACAATATGTCATTTAAATTGTATTTTCTATGTACCTTCTTCAAAAACGTTCATGTTATGATCTCATATTTTTAAGTATTTTTAACAATGTTTTTGTTGCTTATTAAATTAATATTACAAAAATGTTATTACATGAATAAAGAGTTATGTTTTCGTTAAAAAAGAAAATGTACTGTTTTTTTTGAATTGTACTGTTTTTTTGTATAAGATGTACTGTTTTTCCGTATTTCAAATCTGGCTACCCTAAAGGGGAATCCCATGTTACTTGCATGTGTAATTTTTATTGTCAATGAAATCGAAAAATGGAATGAGGACATGTTTGAATACTTATCGGGACATGAATTTAGTAGCGATGACGAAAATTCAGATAGCAGTGATAAAGAAACGTCTTAGCCACTGAGAGTGTTAAGAATTTAATAAATTGTTGTAGAACTAGTGAACAGTTTTCCACAAAGTACATGACCAATCTTTTGGCGCTTCCCAACGATATTGTCATGACAAATATAAAACAAACAAATATTACTGATTATATGATCAACAATTATGTATTAGTTATAAGCATGGTGAAATTATACCAGGTGACAGCATAGCGCGAGCTGATTATTTTTTGCTCTATTCATGGTGAAATTGAAAATGTCAAAAAGTTGTTTACAAATAATCAAAGTTTTTTTTTTGAAAAATTGAGTTTTTGTCGCCGTTTTATCTGCGTAAAATAGCTTAATAATGTTAAAAAAACTATATTATAGGTATAAAGTAGTGTGTTTGTTTTTTGAGTTGTTTTGCTAAAAATGTTAGTTTTTTTTTTGTAAGATAAATATTAATATTCCTCTTTAAAGTGATTTTTTTTGCTGCAGAAAAATGCGTTGTTGTTATACAATACATACATTAATTTTGAAAAGAAAAGCATGTTTTACTTTGCACGTATTTCTTGTATATTTAAATAAATATTATGCGTAACTTAAAGAAAAATTCTTTGAGAAAATAAAAGAAACAAAAAAAAAATCACAATTGTTTTCCGTTTTTAACCATGTTTGTATATTTGTTTTCTTTATTTTATGCCAGATGTTTTTGACAGTAACGAAAGTATTACACAAACAAAAATGCCTGTTGTTCTTGCCTTGTAGTAATTGTTGTAGCAATGCTGTCACCTGGTATTTAATTTCACCATGGTTATAAGCTTTTTAAATACTTTTATTTTATATAAATTTTTATATGTATAGTACCTATACATACATACATATGTACGTATTTTTAAAATACTTTTTTTTCTTTAATCTGTGATGAATTTTAATAATATTGTATCTTTTGTGTTCGTTTTATACCTATACATACATACATAAATAAAATTAAAAAATCTCTGCTGCAGTGTTTTTATTTGTGTATTTTCTAAACGAAGCTGCACTTTTATGTTGCTTTTTATTAAAAAAAAAAAAACCTTTGCAAATTAGAATTTTTCGAAAATCAGAATTACCCCAGGAACAAAGTGGTTCTAATTTACAAGCGTCTACTGTATGTATTTTTGTTTGGTGGTGTTTTTCAATATTTACATTTTCAATTGAAGTGCAATAAACACACGTGTATTTCGATCGTACAATGAACTTGACATTGATTTTTATATTCAATTGTTTTTATTATTTACATAGTATATTTATCGCCTATGTTCTATATTCCACTACGAAGTGAAACTAATGGCGTTTTCTTTTCTGGCAAAAATGTTACACTTTTTTCCTTTTTTATATGGGAAATGGGTAAAAAGTGTAACATATATGTATGTAACATTTTTGCCAGAAAAGAAAACGCTATTAATCGTTTTCAATTCCACATGGACAATTTTACGGCGTTCTAGAAAACGAGGTGAAACTTTTAACTAAAATGAACGAAACTGAAAGTGATATTTTACTTTTCAAATCATTTTCACAAAATTAATGAAAATTTCACTTCCACTTCATTTTACAAATGTAGAACCCATGTGAATGACTTTTATTTGCGGAAAGAAGAGATATGTACATATGACTATAATAGTGTGTTATATAATTGTCACACGGATCATGAATAGGGTTTGGGGTACGTGAATTTCCGGTAAATAAGCGTTGTTTTTAAAATTTGGCAAACAATTTGAGATTTTGTATTTTTTTTTTTCGTTTTTTAAGGTAAAAGTCTGTAATAAGTTTGCATTCTGTACATGTACTACCTACAATGAATGTTATAAAAAAAACAAACAATAATTAGCTTTTTGGAAAAGAAATTTTAAAATTTTCTCAATCTGTAATTTTTTTATTTATCTATCTATGTATGTATTAATAATTGAACTTTATTAAACGCAATTAAACTTAAAAAAAAATTATAATAAAATATTTAATTTAATTTATCATTAAATTGAAACTTGAGCGTTATTAATGTCATTGAAAATCATCTGTCTTAAGAAATATATAAAGAAAGAATTCAACAAAGTATATCATCGAATCCTAGATGTCTGTACTAGGTGGAACAGTTATTTCTTAAAATAAATAACGCAGTCGAAAGAAGCTAATGAAGAGCATGTTCTCCTTATTGAAATACATATGTACGTATGTATATTTTATTAGATATTTTAAACTAGAGATGTGACGGATATCTGGCAACTATCCGGTTTGCCGGATATCCGGCTTAAATTTACTATTCGGACGGATACCGGATAATGAGCTACTATCCGGTATCTGGCCGGCCGGATATTTTCTTAGAATTATTTAAGCAAATAAACTTTTATTAAGTAACCAACAATAAAATAGCTTTTATTTAAACTTAAAATACGTTTTGAGATATTCACTTTACTGAAAAATTTATGTATAAACTAAAAACTTAAAAAACGTCCAATTAATAAAACGACTAACAATAATACTCAATATTAAGAAGCGGTAGATTATGGTGAATAAAAGTAAATTTTCAGCATTCGCAGACAATAAACGATTTCACATGTTTTCGTAAACCAATCCAGCTTCCGAAAAAAGTCTTTCGCTATAAACGCTGCTGCAAGGAGCTGAAAGGAACGTTTTGGCAAGTTCATTTAAAATTAATTGACTGCGAACAATTCGAACTTCCTGCAAGAAGAATTCAATCTCGGTAGCAATTGGGTTCTTCTCATGATACCGAGACTGATTGTAGTTTTCATCTGCCACTTCATTAAAACAATCCCAAAATGTTTCGTGAAATTCACGAGCTACATTTGAATCAGTTTCATTTAATCGTAACTGTTTAGGTCTTGTTGAAGACGTCGATGAACAACTACTGATGGAAGACGTGTCGCAAGTCATTCTTAAGTGTTCCAATAAAATAGTCTTTAATTTACTATCCGGCCGCCGGATATTCGCCTATCCGGCCTCGCATCTTGCCGGATATCCGGTACTCGGTTGTCCGACCAAATCACTATCCGTCACATCTGTATTTTAAACCTTATTAAGGTTGCAGTAAAAGCATTAAACTGACATATAACCAAATCGTCTGCACTTTTTCTGAACAGTTATTATCTATAAATTCTAAGCATTTCCAATAATATGTACAGTTAATGAACAATATTGATGTCGTTGATAAATTACCCAATAACTTACTAAAAATTGTACAAAATTGTACGCATATTTGACAATATTAATATCTTCTCAGGTCAAAGCGATGCTAATTCGCAAATGGTGCAAAATCTTTAAACCAAGTTACAAAACGCAATTTATATTGCAAAATAAAAACCCAAAATTATAATATCAAGAGCTGAAAATCTTATCAGACTGTACAATCCGACAAGAAACATTCAGATTGTCTTTATAATGTGAAAAAGTTTTCATTGTGATTGAAAATAAGAAATCGATTGTAAGATGACTTATTAAATGCATTCGTTTTTTTTTTTAATTGTTCTATGACGAATTTAGAATGCTACGAAATCTTATTTCTATAAAATACGAAGGCGGTTCGGAAACTTTTTAGCCTAGAACAGGAAGCGTGGTAGAAACAGAAACATGTTAAGTGTTTTGGAAACTTCCATCTCATGTCAAATTTATTTTCGATCTGGCAACTCCTTCATGCGTTCAAAAAAGACGCATCTGCAATTTTTTTACAATGGAAAAATTAGAAATTCGTGGTGTCATTAAATATTTAAATAAAAAAGGTTTATCAGGACAAGAAATTCATAATATGTTGGGTGAAAGTGCTCCTTATATGCAACAGTATAAAATTGGGTTGCTGAATTTAAACGTGGTCGTACAAGCATTGAGGATGAACCACGTGGTGTACGTTCAAAAACAACAACAGAAATTGTAGCCAAAGTGCATGATATGACATTAAATGATCGACGAATAAAAGTGCGTGAAATAGCCAATATCATGGGTATCTCAAATGATCGAGTCCATTTAATTTTGCATGAAGAACTACAGATTAAAGAGCAAGATGGGTGCAGCATTTGTTAAAAATGCATAAAAATGAAAATTTCTCAAGCTTGTTTGGAGCGTTTTAAGAAAAATAAAGTGGATTTTAAGCGTCGTTTCATAACTATGGATGAGATATGGATCCACCACTATACTTCAAAGACAAAAGAAGAATCCAAGCAATGGACTGAAGCTGGAGAAAGTGCCCAAAGAAGGCAAAAACAATTCAATCCGCTGGTAAGGCTATGGCAACGGTTTTTTGAAACTTCAAAGGTATTTTATTGATTGACTATCTGCAAAAAGGTAAAACAATAAATTCGGAGTACTATTGCAAAATGTTGGATCAATTAAATGTAAAAATTCGAGAAAAACGTTCTGGCTTACAACACAAAAAAAAAAATAAGTTTCCATCAAGACAACGCACCAGCGTGTTTTAACAATGGCTTACCTGTTTCCAAATCTAAAAAGATCCTAGCTAACAAGTGCTTTACCGCTTTGAAGGCCTTGAGGAAAACAATTCTCAATTTATAAATACTTTGTAATTTGAAATAAATATACTCAATTTAAATTAAAAATTTTAGATTTCGAAAAAGTTATTTTTAATTTTGAATACATATTTTTCCCTTACTAAATTAAATAATGAATTTTTAGTATCAATTCTGTTCGTATTGAAATAAAAAATTTCGATTCAAGGATGTTTCGAACAACAAAAATTAGTGTTGTTACGTTTTTTTTTTTTTTTGAAATTTGATTAGAATATGTTGCATTTAGTTTTTAAATTATTAATTATTTCTAGATTTTGAAAATTGTTTTATTGTAATAATAATATATTAAATATTCTATCAATACTTACATCCAGTGATCAAGGTGTTCATAGGAACCTGAGCTGACATACGACCAATAATCAGTGATTTCTCGCCGGTCTCGGGATGAAAAGCGGAATCATACAAATATTTGGCCCGCCATAAATCTTCGACATTCTTAACATCTGGCACAGGTTTGCCAGCACGATAATCATTTACAATTCTCTTTGCTTTTTCCAAATCGGAATTTGTGGCCAATAGATTTAGGGGGTTGGTCAAGAGGAAAAAGTGTTTGGCACGGTTCAAATAAGTGCTTTGATCAAATTTGGGCTGATCGATGTCAACTTTGGGTAGTGTTGTCATTTTGGCAAAATTTTATTTAATGTGTCTGGTTGTTGATAAATGTAACGCCAAATTCGCACTTAACCTTGAAAAGAAAATGAAAACTTATTAAAACCTATTAGCTTATTAATTTTAGTATAACAATTAAATTATTCAAACATAAGTATTTAATGACAAATATCAACGTGTGATAAGATATATGAAAAAAAAAAACATTGAAAAATATTTTTGTACTTAAAACCATCTTCATCTTTTCTGGTAGGGGGTGTTTAAAAAATCGTTCATGGATTCAGGCCAAGATGTCGAAGTTTATCTCAATTATATAGTAGTTCGTTTGCTGGGTTTTAATATTTTGTATTATTGCTCTATTCTGTAGCCATACCAGTGTAATTTGTGTCTTTTTTCAGGATCGTTATCAGTTCAAGTTTATTTATAATTGTTGTTTAATTTCATAAAATATTTTTAATCTTAAGAACATATTAAACGGGCAAATAGGTTTCAAAGTCTGTGTTATTTTAAAAATGTCTGTGAAATAAAACGTGTAAAATTTTGTATAGTTCTCAAGAAAGGACTTTGAACTTTTTCTCTAAGTATTTAATACGTACCGCAAGGCTCCGTTCTTTCTCCAACTGTATTTCTTATCTTTATAAATGACCTCCTATGTCAAAATCCAATCCTATCTATTCTTTGGCGATGATAGCAACATTTTCTATTCATACTCATTTAACAAAACCGTTTGGAGATTTGGGAAAAGAGACAAAACATGGCCAAGATCTTAAGACAATCTCAGAATGGAGTTGTGCAAACAGAGTCGATTTTAACACACGTAAGACTCAATGTTGTATGTTAACACACAAACGCACGACAGATCATGTTGCTTCATCTGTTTTTATGGGCGGTGTAAATATTAAGGAATCACACGCTCTTGACGTTCTAGGCATGAGAATTCAGTGTGATGGCCGCTGGAAAAAGTGTAAAAAAAAAGAGTTCCAGTGCTTTGGTTTTTTAAACGGTGTAGGAAATATTTCACTCCATCTAATCACCATACTATTTACACCACCTATATTCGACCGAAAATGAAACACAACTCTCATGTATGGGCCGGTGCTTCGAAGTCTATTTTGACTATCTCGATCACGTACAGGAGACAGTAGGGTATCCAACTTTATTGATTCATTGCAGCATCGTCGCAACTATAATGGAATGTATTCTACTGAAATTAAGAAACTTGTTCCCGAAACACTTAGTTTTTTGCCTAATACACGTTCCTCAGTCAGGGCCCATCCATTCATGGTCGAATGGATAGCGGATCGCACAACATAATACAGGGAAAATTCGTTCTTTAGCCGTACTGTCCGTATATGGAATAACCTACCACTTTCAATATAGAAAAATTTAAATCAACTGTTCACAAACACTACTCCCTCTATCCTTCCTCCCATAACCTATTTTACTAGTTCCAACACAATGCATTGCATGAGTAGGGGTCGTCCCCTGAGTGTTGGTCCAAGCACCAAAAAAAAAAAAAAATTTATAAATGATATTGTTGCTTTAAATATAAAGGGTCATATAATCTTAGGCATTCCAATCCCGGGATTTGAATATAATAGAATCAAATACCTATTAAATAATCAATTACATATACAACAATTTGCTAAACATTTTGCCCATAAAGCTTCACAGGTATATAGGAAACCAAATTAAATCAATATTCTGTTAATATTTTTACGTTTTTATTATTAAAAAACGGTGGTTTATTTCCTTTAAATAAACCGGATTCCTTTTAATTGCAAAAAAAAAAAACGTTAAGTTGTTTAAAGAAAATATAACGGAGCAACATCAATTATTTCGTTTGAAAATTTTGACAATTAGCAAGTGGTGACAATGCCGCGATTTAGAAGAAAATTGTCGTTTTTATTGCCCTTAGGTATGCAACATTGTTTCTTTTATGTAAACAAAAACCATATGTTTTTGGCTGTCTTTTTCAATTTCGTGCGAAATAAGTGCCGCTTACATTATTTCACAGTTGGAAAAAAATGTTGCCATATACATTTTTTGTTGAAAAAACATGCTGCCAGAAACATTTCGTAACTTTTCACAATAAGAACAGAGTACAACTTCAGCAGCATTAGGTCGCATTTATTTCGCATCAATTTTTTTTATATGGGCTTTTGATAGTATTTCGCACGAGTTTTAAGTGACCAATTTTTTTCAATTCTCTAGTACCGTCAAGTTTGTACCCCTTTTATACTCTGTTCATTTCTCATCCAAAAATACTTGCCTTGACGAGTCAGAATTGAAGAAAGTGTCGGCTTGAGTTCAGTTAAATTAATAATTCAAAGAATACCATTGTAAAGTTGTATTCTGCAGACAATTCGCACATTGAAATGCATTTTCTACCCTGCCAACGGCGTCATCAGCTATGTTTGCTGTCCAAGATCTACTTGCAAACATCATCTATTGAGAAATAGGCTTTGGGAATTAATTATATTTCTTAGTCCCCTTTTAGAGTTGCGAAATTAATAGACAGACAGAAATTTTTTGTTTATTTTTTCGTTCTGGAAATTTTTATTATAAAAACGCATTGAAAATAATAGAAATTAAAAAACATATTCAAATAACTGTTAATTATAAAGTTTTTGTTATCAATAAATCTATTTGGTTAATAAATTTAATTATTTTTGCAATACGCGCGTTAAAGTGAGAAAAATGATGTGAAGCAACAACATGAAAAATGCGAAGGGTGGAAACTGTAAACGAAAAATGTCTTAAAATGTCCAGTACAGTAGAGGTCTACCGCACACTCTTTCTCTTCAATACATCGCCTACAAACTTCGTCTGTCTGTCTTTCAATTTCTCAACTGTAAAATGCGACTTAGAACGAAATTTACATACGTTTACAATGTGTGTGTATTAGATTATTATTAAATAAATAGTTTTTATTGTTAATCCCGAAAAATCCCTGAATTTACATTTTTAAAATCCCGAATCTCGATTTGCAAGACCTGTCCCGTTTGGCATCCCTATATGATATTCACTAAAGCCATTCATTTAAATTTATCTTGAAAAGCATGAACTATGATAATTGTTTATTTTTATTTGGAAATTACAACTTGTAGATGGTTTTGAATTCTATTCTTACTTTGAACATTTGTATACACTTGACCATATGTCCATGGTTTTTGAATATACTTCCGGATTCTTGAATGTTTTTCTATTAATTAAGAATCGTTCTCGAATCGAAAAAATACTAGTAAAGTCTTGCTTTCATCAGAGATCGCTTTAAATATCATTTTTTTTTAGCTTAGGCCGCGTTTTAACTATGTTTTCACTATGTAAAATTGTCCAAATTGTTGGCAATTTTTTAAAAACGGTTTGTCATATGGCGTCATCTATGTTTGGAATCATGATTGCAATCATGAAAATCATGATATGACAACCCGTTTTCATACAATTGCCAACAATTTGGACAATTTGACAACAAAAATGGCTTAGTGAAAACCAAGCATTACAAGTTCAATCAAGAAAATAATTTTTCTTTTAGATAACATTTGTTCATTCTCGAGTATTTGGTCAGGTGGGTACAAATATTTACATACATTTGTTTACTTTATATATTTTCGAAGAGAAAATAAAACCACATATTTTCGCGGTAAACAATTCATATAGATTTTATATGTCGTCATTGAAAACGTGTATGTAATTCAATTCATAAATTATTGCTGAGTGTTCAGATTTTATTATAAAATAAACTCACACATGATATCAATTAGTTAGTTGTTTAATAATTGTTTTCAGAATTCAATAAATTGTTAAAATGGTTTCTTGGTTTTTGTTTTGCAATTAGTTCTTAGTGGGAATCTAAAGTACTAAGAACATTTTAGTTCTAAGAATCAAAGATCGAGATAATGCTAATTGTTATTGTTATACGAAACCATTTGGCAGTTTTCTCCTAATGAGGAAACTCCGCAACATGGGTAGTCAGTGCTAAACGAATGTATTAAAGTCATGAGCTGATCGGTGAGAGTTCGTTCGCATTGTCGCGGTGTTGAATGATCCTTGTTTGACTGTAATTTTTCTTAATTTCTGCAAAAATATCTTTCAAAATATATATATATATATATATATTGATAAAGAATTCTGAAAGTGACTTTTTATCTAATTGTAGCTCCTTTCCAAAAGGCATTATGGACTATGAGATGTTAAGTGCTTTGTGTGGTATTTGTTTGGGTTTGGTTCACATACAGCCATTATTTGTCGACTATTACGTAAATATTGTAAATAAATGTTGGAATTTTTTTTCAAATTTCTTGGGAACAAGTTAAACAATCCTTTTTGTTGTCCTATTCTATATCGAATGTGTAGAAGTATGATGGTGAAGCTATTACCTTTGTATCTTAGGCAATATCAATTACCTCACACTATCCAAGTTTTCTGTTTTAACAACCCAATTTTTACGACCTTCATGAAATTCGAAGAAATAACAACTGAACTCCTTAGGAATTTCGTTACAATTGCTTAAGTTGAAATTCGCAGGATATTTAAATACATATGTACGAGGTCAGATCAAAAAATAACAGTTACTTTAAATTTTTTCAAAAAGTATTTATTTATTCATCAATAACTATCTTGTCCCCTTCAAAGTAATCCCCCTCAGATAAAATACACTTATGCCAGAATTTTTTCCAATCCTCGAAACACTTCTGAAACGAGCTTTTTAGTATCGCCAACAGCTCTGTTTTGATTTTTCTTTTATCTCCTCAATCGTAGTAAAACGCTTTCCTTTCATCGGTGTCTTCAGTTTTGGGAAGAGCAAAGAGTCAGCGGGGCCAAGTCCGGTAAATACGGTGGTTGAGGCATGATAACGGTTTTGTTTTTGGCCAAAAACTCACGCACAAGCATCGATGTGTGAGCTGGTGCGTTATCATGGTGCAAAATCCATGATTGGGCAAGAATTCATGATGCACCACGCCATTGCAGTCGAAGAAAACAGTGAGCAAAACCTTTACATTTGATCGAAATTGACATGCTTTTTTCGGTCTTGGCTCTTCTGGACGTTTCCATTGTTATGATTGGGCTTTGGTTTTAATGTCATAGCCATTTATTGTCACCATTTATTATCTTTTTGAGGAAATCTGGATCGTCCTTGACGATGTTCAGCAGCTCCTGAGCGATGTCCATGCGACGCTGTTTTTGCTCAAAATTTAGCAATTTTGAAACAATCTTCGCTGCCGCACGTTTCATGCATAAAAAATCCGTAAAAATTGGATGGCATGAGCCGAACGATATGCCAACATCATCAGCAACATCTTTGATAGTGATTCGACGATTATCCAAAATTATTTTCTTCACTGCTTCAATGTTTTCATCGGTTGTTGACGTGCTCGGGCGACATCTTCTCGGCCTTCCTTAAACCGTTTATAGCACAATTTAACTTGTGTTCTGCTCATAGTAGACTGGCCAAACGCAACAGTCAACATTTTAAATGTCCTTGCGCATTTAATTTAATTTTTTACACAAAACTTAATACAGTTTCCTTGATCCATTTTTTCAAACAGTGAAAAATAAAGCAGCACACCAAAACTCGATTAACCTTTTTATCTGTCAAAAACAAACTGATAATCCAAAATGGCTGATATTACTATTATTTAATACATATATCGTATTAAAAATGTGAAAATCGAACATACGTAACTCACAAAATTTGAAAATAACGGTTATTATTTGAACATACCTCGTATGTATGTCTCATTCTTCTCAGACAGCTATTCTATAAAACCTCTAAATTAGTCAACCTGGTGAGAGTCTATATCTTATATACCCACCACCAATATACCAGTAGTGTGATCTATGCATTTTCGGAAGTATACTTCATATGGGCAAATATGGACCGATGAAAACAAAATATCGTTTTATGATTCTTCTTTTTGCATGAAACCTATTTTTGCTGAATTTTGTATGAATAGTGGTTTGCAATATGCATTTATTATAAAGACAAATTCCGGAAATACGTTTGTAATGGGGCTATTAGCAATTGTGGACCGATTCTCACTATTTGCAACAGAAAGTGTTTTTCTATAATAAAAAATAAAGTGTACAAAATTGCATGATAATAGTATCATTTGAATATATGTAAAATAGCAAAAAAATATTTGAAAAATTTCGATGGATGTTTGAAACATTGGTTTATTATTTGGATCTTACTGGCCCGATTTTACCCATTTTCAATACCAAACATTACGGTGAACCAAAGAATGTTTGGGATAAACTTCATTGTTTAAGTCTTTTTTTCGAAGCTCTAGTGTGCTTTCAACAGGTCCCAGAATATATAGACTTTTTGGAATGACAAACTTAACATACCTCCCATATTTTTTTTATTTTTAAAAAGAGAAGTAATACTCAGGCAATTAATATGCCTATATATAATTGCGTTACTTTCTTTGGAAAGTAGAAGAAAGCTTTATATCACAACTCCGCAATTGCGCATTATGTTCATTTTAGTGCAGCATTGCAGTGCCTCTGGTGGTGAGTAGGCGCATTATTTTTAAAGCTTGATTTTATAGCCTTTGCTTAATTATTTTACTTCGGTGACGTTTGCATGCGCTATGATAAATATTAGTTATGATGGATAGAAATTTTCTGTAAATAGTCTAACATACCCATCGGTATAGCAACTCTTTTGCCATTCTATAATTTCGCTGTTCACCATGACCTCGTTACAGACAGAGGATCGAATTATTCATTCCGTTCCGCGATTACGAAAAGAATTTTTTTGTGCGGCAGCATAATTTGAAATTGTTCATTCCGATACTGCGGTATTTTTCCTTTTTGCGGCATATCGCAGGAATGAATAATTACATTTCACATATCGATCGATATTTCTTTCCGCTTAGTTTTCCTTTTCGTGCGGAAGCAATAATACCACCCAGAATTTTGGTTTAAAAAGGGGAAATAAAAGCAATTGCTAGTAGGTATATTGGCATCATTAAAGCCTATTTCGATGCCTTCGTCAAAATTTGTGTTTTAGAAAGCAACAGTTAGATGTTGCTTAAAAAAAAAACCCAGTTTTTTTTTCTTTCCTAAATATTTAAACCCTTTATGCACTTATACGGTAAAAGTTTATTGATTTTTTTTGCGGGTTTTATTCATTTCCAGGTTATTTTGAACTTTGAATTTAAACGTTAAGAAACCAAAAGAGATTTTTTTTTATATTTCCGAAACAATATCAAATGTACAATAAAAATGTATACTAATATATTTTCAGTGGTGGTTTGTTGTTTGTTGCCAATTCCAAAAGCATTAAACCAACAAACGTCGACAGAGAGTTGGGTGGACATAAAGAACATTTTCACTGATAACGATTTTTCACAAACAATTTTAATGCTGAACATAGAAAATTCCGTAGAGAATTCAAGACCAATGTCAAATTATTGGTTCTATAAGTGAGAGCAACAACAACAATATACACATCAATAGCAACAATATAATAAACTCAAGCAGTGTAGTGTACATAGTAGTGTATTTGATGATTATAATAAATAAGCAGTAAATGCTGATTTTCGCATTTTACTTAATAGTATTATGTACATATGTATTTTATTAAACACAGTGTAGTAGTAGAAGCAGCAGTAGTAGTAGTAGTTGTTGTTGTTGTTATTATTTTGTTAGACGTTTGAATTGCAAACTGTTGAAGAGGCAGGCAGGAGGACAGCGAGGTTAGAATGTCAATCATTTTATTTCATTCTTATCGCTTTAATTTTTTGTCAAAAAATATCACTTGTTATATAACTTTAGCTCTAAATTGTATTATTAAACATGATTTTTTTTTTATTGTGAAGACTTTCTTTATTATCTCACACTTTAGTCGGTTAAAAATTTAACTAAAAAACCAGCTGTCTAATCATAGAATTCCACTAAAAACACTCAGCCACCTTTTTTTTATGGTTAAATTGAACATTTGGAATTTATTAACATTCACAAAAACACACACATTTAGACGTATATAGAAATTATTTCGGTATCATGCATAAAAATTCACAAGTTTCTTTCTAAATCACTTAGAATTTTACCTTCTTTTAGTTTACACGCGCCGTTTTATTTCACGTACTTTTTGGTGTTTCCTACTTGAGTTTCGACCGGTTTGGCAGTAGAGTGAAAACTGATTTTAGTCTGACAGCAAATTAACTGCTGCTCCATTCACTCTTAACAGAAAGACTAAAGTACAACTACAATGTTGTGCTTATAGTTGTTGTGCTGACAAATGTTTGTTGTTTCTATTTATTTAATTTTTTTTTTTGTTGTGGAAAAAACTTAAAATCGATAGAGTGTATGTGTTTGTTGTTGTTGTGTTTGAAATACTCTCTCATACAGAAATATTACTATAAAGGGCAGAGTAGCCAGATGTAGGAGCGAGCAGTTAGCTCTCTAAATGGGTATTTTGATAAGAATTAATTGATTGTAATGAAATTTTCGACAGTCGTACAGTCGAACCTCCATTATTCGTGATGGTATGGACCAGAAGCCTTATGGATAATCGATTTTCACGGTTAATCGAAAACAATTTTGATTACATATACAGTTTCTGTTAATAGTTTTATCATTAAACATGTGACAATTGTATTTACATTAAAAAAAAATAATTCTTCTTAAAACTTCGTATTTTTGAGCTTGCATTTTAACACTCACAATATTTTTTGAATACTCGTTAATTATTTTAACTTTATCTTCAACATTTAAAACATTTCTTTGTCTTTTTACCACTGGTAACGATGCCATACTAAATATATTTAGATCTTATCACCCGTACTTCCCAAATTTCAAAATTAAACTAATCGCTTGTAAATGCTTCTGACTCATCGTATGCAAACAAGGGATTTCCCCTTTTTTTTTGTTTGTTATATTGTATGTATGAATTTGAAGTTACATAATAAAAAATTCTGTCATCACGGATAATAAAGGTAAACACGGTTAATCGAAGAATTTTTTTTTTTACTTTTTTATTAATTATTGAATCTGCCTTACTTCCTTAGATCTAACAATAAGTATTGAAATCTTAAAACTAAAATTAAAACTAATTACTCTCCAACAGAGCATTAATTTCTTATTTGCCGATAAGCTCTACGAAGCCTCGACTGCGTCTGGCTCTGAGCTAGAATTCTAGCAAGCGGATTCGGGTGGGTTTGTAGCTTTTTGATGAGTTGGTATTTGTAGCCTGGGTTCGTTTCTGATAATTATTAGTTTTCTTTCTATCCATCATAACTAATATTTATCACAGCGTCCTCCTTCGGTGGTATAGCATTCAAACGCCACATAATTAAATAAAGGCTATAAAATCAAGCTTTAAAAAATAATGCGCCTACTCACCACCAGAGGCGCTGCAATGCTGCACTAAAACAAACATAATGCGCAATTGCAGAGTTGTGATATAAAGCTTTATTCTACTTTCACCAGCTTTACTTCTTCATTCTATCCCCTTTCCGAAGTAAGTAGCGAAATTATATGTAGGCATATTAATTGCCTGTGTTACTTTTCTTAAAAAAAAATGGAGGTTAGGTAAACACGGTTAATCGAAAATTTTAAAACATTGCTAACAAAAACAATAAACTGATATTTGCCCATCACGGTTAATCGGGGTTACCGGTTAACCAGATCACTGATAATCGAGGCCCGACTGTTAAATATTAATGTTTACCTACTCAGGATTATGATCTCATTGATTTTGATACCCTAGAATGATTTTTAAAGAGCTTTAGGATTTGGTTAATAAAACACAAAAAATTTTGAAAAATGTATGAAATCTTTATTTGAGTCGATAGAACGATCTACATACATATGTTTAAAGATGATTTTCTGTAAATGTTGACCGCGGCAATGCTTCAAATTTTGTATACGGCTGTGCACAATTTTATCAGATGGTATCTCACTTATAAATTAGTCAACCTTGCCCCACAAAAATAGTCTTTTAAAGGCGTTAAATAAACCGTTAAATCTAGGCTGCGAATTGACTGGTCCCAAACGTGAAATAAACAGTTTATCGAACTCGTCTTTTAGGCATGTAGCACATTCTTGTTAAAACCAGCTCCTTCATTTTGGGCAAAAAAAGCACGTTAGCTTTCGCCATTCACAGTAACGTTCCTGCTTTCGTCGTCTTTGAAAAATTACGGTCAAATGATGCCACCGGCCCATAAACTACAACAAACAGTGCATTTTTCGGGATGCATAGGCAATTATTGCAATGCTGCTGGCTGCTCTTCACACCAAATACGAAAAATTTGCTTGTTTACGTAGCCATTCAAATAGAAAACAGCTACGTCGCTTGACACAGTTTTCCAATAAAAAATTAATTTTGATAATAAAATTCAATAATCTGCAAGCGGTATTCGCCTGTAAGTCGATTCATGGTTAAATTATAGACCAATCTTAACGTTTTATAACATATTACACAAAAACAGCTGAACTGCCATAAACAGTCTTGCAAAAAAGAAAGTTGCTAAAAAAATCACCCATTATTTCATATTCAAAAGTACGTCAGTACTGTAGCGACTTTAATTAAGCTTGAAAAGGTGTAGTACAAATGGAGGAGTGTTGTGTATTTCGATTCGAGAAGAAAATCATTCGAATTTGTATACTTTTTACATTGTATTTCGAAAGCTTTTGCTTTCGAATCGAAATACACAATAACCTCCCTGGTAAGTCCCGGATCACACAATGCAACTTTTGCTGCTCAACTTTTGAGTTTTTGGATGAGAGGGGAAAAATAGAGAGAGGGGGGATACTCTTCTTTCCCCTATCACCAACAAACTCAAAAGTTGAGCAGCAAAATTTGCATTGTGTGATCCGGGACTAACATTTTAAGTTATTAAATAATATATGTATGTATGTATATGAATCATACTTAAATAGTTTTAAAGTATTTATGGAGTTTTTATTGTTTTTAAAAAGGATCTCGTTTAGATAGTTGTATGGCAGCACGAATTTACAAAATTTAGATTTTCGGTAATTAATAATTATGAATAGAAAATAACAACAACAACCAAATAGAAATCGGTGGTTGTTTTTCCAAACAACATGAAATATTGTGTTCTACTCTTTTTTGGTTTTCTTATCAATAAGTTGAGTTGATATGTATGTCAGTGTTGGCAAACATGGTACAATTGTACTTTTTATGTAAATACTGTTACATTTGGTATTCCAGAAGAAATATACATATACATAGATAAATATATGATTTAAGTTACCATTTATATAGTATACATAGTAGTGCAAGCAGAAAAGATGATTTTATTAAATTTCATGAACATTTTGTAACTGATATCACGATAAGAAATTGTTGGTTGAGTTATCGAGCCTCTGAAATATTAATTTACATTAAATGATCTTGAGAGCCTCAATTCAGAAACTAAAGCTTATTATTGAGTTAATCAGAATTTAAAAAAATGTTAGAAGTTAATCATTCTATTACTTTAATACCTTTATTCTTAAAATAAAATATTTAGTAATTTTGGAAATCTAATCTAAGTATGTACGAATGTACATATATCCCGATAATTCATAAATAAGAATGTTATAGATAATCATGATAATAAACGAAAATAATATTATTAATGATTGAGAAGTAGCCTAACTATACATTTAAACAAATACAGGCAAATCCCGAATAAAGATAATTTACAGGAAACATTTTATTACGTAAAGAGTTCTATTTTTTTGTCTTTAATTTATCTTTGCTTTAAAGGCAATAATATAAAATTGTTACTCTATCCTTTGATAACTTTCTACCTGGAACACTAGTTGTATATCGTGAACAAACGTTTTATTTTATTGTTGCAAAACCTTTTCAATGTGTATTTGTTTATGCCCTAGCCTAGCTCAGCTCTCACAAAAGGGCAGGTTCTCAACCCTTATCTACACTGGTTTTGTACAATAAAAAAATTTAGTTTTCATTTTAATTTTTGTTTCTTTAGGTATCACAAGAAAACCACTACATAGCAAAAAAAAAAAGAAAAAGACAATTATAATCCAAGACACGTAGACAGAGAATTTATGCACTTCAATCTAGGACCGGTGTATTACCTAGACACGTCCTTGCCCTTATCCCAACCTGTGTCATACGATAATTTATTCTATATGACCCCTTCTATATTTATACGGTCATCAACAACTTACGGTTTGTCCATTTTTGTTATACCACCGAGAACTCGGGAATCTGAAATCCTTTTTGGAAAAATTTAGAGACACAACATCTTCACTATTTACTGCATTACAATTTATTTCACATAATGTGGCTCAAACATTTATTAAAATCATTAAAAAAAATTTTAGTTTTAAATATTTTAAATCCTTTTCTCTTCCTTATCTTAAAAAAAAATCTTTTTAAATAGCATTACAAATATTGACGAGAATTAATTACAAAAAAAATGCATTTATAATTGAACATTCATAAAACACTATATATGTTTCACTAACAAAAAGGACCGGACTAATATGCTAGGCATTAATATTTGGCCTAAAAGAAAAACAAAACCGATTTTTTTTATATCTTCCCTAAAGATCTCTCTACAGGAATTTATTTTATTGGCAATTGCCAAGTTAACGCGTGATAAACTATTAATTATATTACTCGTTCGATCCCTTTTTTACAAATTAATAATTATCACTATAACTAATCCTACCTAAAACTAATTTCTTAGAATCTACCCTAATGCTTGGTATTCACTATGTCATTTTTGTTGTCAAATTGTTGGCAATTGTATGAAAACGGGTTGTCATATCATGATTTTGATGATTGCAAACATAGATGACGCCATTTGACTACCCGTTTTCATACAATTGCCAACAATTTGGACAATTTGACAACAAAAATGACATAGTGAAAACGCGGCCTTAGTTTGCTAACAGTTTTCAATATAGTATGTAAGTTAAATTTTGTGTTGGGATCCCTATTCACATAAAAAATGTAGCACTTACAATGAGGGTTGTTATTTTTTACTATTTATTGGTTCAAGAAACTTTTTGGGACAATAAGCCTTTTTCACAGTCACATCCGGCATAAAAATTAACAATATTTCAATTACCTCTTTTTCTTGCTCGAAGAAGTCTTCCACCGTATTCCTTTTTATCACCAAATCAATACCAAAGCTTCATTTCCGTTAGAGTTCGACGATTTTTTGAGACATTCTTGTTATACATAAATGTCAATGTTAAAAATTTCTTCGTTTGAGTATTAAATTGTTTAAACATTCGTTATACGGTAATGGTAAATATGTTGCTGTAAGTGACTAGGTGCATCGAATCTACGTTAAAGTGAGTTTGTGGTTAAGTTTCATTATTATTTATCAAATATTAAAAATGGTACCGTGGAGATCTAAAAAGTACATTTGATTTATATAGTCGGTACAAAATCCAAAAAGTAATTTTCCATCACTGATGTACTCGTATGTATGTATGTATGTATTTCAAAGGGCGAGAGATTTTTGGAGAAAACATTTTTGTGCAGAGAGTAATGAGTAAAGAATATAATGGAAAATTTTAACAAACAACAAATGAGTTATTTTAAGTATAAACCAGTGATGGACAATTCAGTACATTGTACTATTTTCAGTACTTTTTCATAACAAAAATAACACAGTACCTCCACATAATATTTAGTACTCTTTGTTTGTTTTGCTTTGTTCCATGCTTAGAAATCCAGCGTTACTATTTTTATAATCATTTTCAACATTGGCTTCAAAACAGGAACATAAGGAATGCACAAATTCAAATTCATGTTGTTATTAGTGTGCGTTTGTTTGCCAAAGGTGTTTAATGTTGTTCAAGCAACCAATTTCAATTTTCAATATTTTTATTAAATTTTTTATGTTTCGTATATTTTTGTAATTCTCGTTTCTTGTTTGAGATTTTTTGTGTATCATATGAGTTTGCAAACTTCAAATATATTGGTGAAAGATCCATTAATGATATGGCATTGACACTAACAAAATGCAGGCATGATCATATGTTTATTATCTTAACCCACAAACAATTTTTGAAACATATATTTTTACATAAAATGAATTAAGTTTTAGTTTGTTGTTATAATAGTTTTTTTTTTTATTAAACTGAATAAATAAAACTATTTTTGAATTATATTTTTATGTTTCCTAAAAAGTACCAAAATGTTGAAAAAGTACTCTTTTTGTTGACGGTCAGTACCATTTCAATTTTTCATTTTTCTATCACTGGTATGAACACAAAAATATAAAAGAAATGATATGCGAAAGATTTTTTCTGTTCGTTGATTTAACTATTTCTTAATACACTGAAAGAAATGTTTGCATGTACATACATACATATGTATTTAATATTAAAGGAAACAAATTAGCTGACATAATACTTACTTATAATGCTACCTATATAATTTTCAAACAAGGCAGGCAAGAATCTTTGTAGCGTTCTTTATTTAGTCTTAGCCGCGCTCTAGTTAGCCGGCGAGAGCAGAAGAATTTATATCAAATGTTTACTGTAATTTTTACCGATCCAGAGCCCAAGCTTGTATCTCTTCGGATTGTATACTCAAGTAATTCTAGGAAATTTTTGAGAATAAAAACTTGTAAATTGGGAAGAGTGCTGAAAAAAATCTAATAAAACTGATAAATTAATCGTTAATTAAAATTAATTAAACCTATTAAGGAAACAGTCTACCAAACTCAAAAAATCATACCAAATTTGTTAGGAAAATACCGAAATGGCAGTAAATTATTAAGTTGTTTTATTTGAAGCTTTATCACATTAACGACCAGAGCAGAGCGTCTGCAGCTTCTTGGTAAGATAGATTTCGAAGGCAGTTGATCTTTAAAGAACTCGGACAGACTAGACATACCAAACAAAAACTGCATCACAGAACAAAACGACAAAAGTTTAACAAAAATTCAATGGAAAATATTTGGAAAACATATTTCAACTATTTTCCAGTATTCTTTGCACAATTTTTTTTGAAAACGTTACGATTTATAAAAAACAAGTATAAGAGTATAGTCGATCAAGCCCGACCGTATAATACCCTACACCCAGTATACGTATAAAAACAGTTTTTTAGAAATGGGCGATATATGGGAGCCCATAAATGACCTATTATGGACTGATCATCCAAAATATTAGTGGAATGACTTCTATGCATATACATAAATATTTCTAGTGTTAAATTGTATCAATTTAAAAAGATTTATTTATACATGTTTAAGGCGATTCTGAATAAATACCAACATTTCTAACAGATTTATGTTCGTTAAAGTGATTTTTGAAAGTGGCCTTTATATGAGAGCTTTGACCATTTATGGACCGAGCATCATAAAAGTATGTATATGTGTTGCATATCATTTGGATGCCAACATTTTTAAGAGAGTTACGGTCGTTAAAGAGATTTTCGGAAGTGGATCAATTATGGTCCGATCTGCACAACAATTTGTGCCGAAATTTGTTTGGTTATGTGCATAAGTAAAGCATTTATGACCGATAAACTTCTATTTCGTGAGGACATTTGCAGGGAGGTTAGGGAAATAATGAACCGATATTAGCAATATCAATTCCAACCGTCCTTGGGCCGGTAAAATATTATGTATCAAAATTTAAAAATTGCAAACTGTACTTTGCGCACAAACTTTACATGGTCAGCCAGCTAGTAGCCAGATGGACGGACATCGTTAAATCGAATTAGGAAGTGATTCTGAGTCGATCGGTATACTTTAAGGTGAGTGTTGGACTAATATTTATGGGCGTTACAAACATAATTAGACCTTAATAAAAACTGTAATAAAAACGAGATATCATTTTATAAAACAAAACGAGAAACCTTTAAATTCTAAATTTAAATTTGTACGTAAAATATTCAAGTTTCAAACCTTTTGCCAGTAATGTTTAAAGTTAGATTAAACCCTGGCAAATATTTATACAGTTAACAAAACTAAGAGGATTGAATGGGCCCAGGCTTCCTCAACGAGAACATTAACTCCTTCATTAAAACATTAACCTGAATATTCCGATGAGAAATTTCAGGTGCATCGGAACAGCACTGCATTCGAGGCTGGCATTACAGTTGTTTTTAACTTTAACATAATTCTTATGGAATCTAGAGAATATTTTCTTAAGGTACGGTCACACTTGGCAAATATTTACTCAAAAAAGCGTAACCACTTATTTTAGCAAAAATTTGTTTAACGTTGTTTTCTCTTATAGTACGGTCACATTTGTCAAATATTTGCCGAAAAAGACGTAACCACTAAATAACATACATTTGAACTCGTTTATTTATTTGAAAAAAAAAACACTTTTTTTTATTTAGGCCAAAGCATAAGGAATATTTAGTATTTCTTAATATTGTTTATTTGACCTTTTTTATAATTTAAATTATAAGAATTTTATCCTGAAGAAGCTACTCAAAGAGTAGCTTAATATTGAAATAAAATTCAATTTTTTTTATGAAAAAGAACTAAAGCTTAAATAATTACCAAAATCTTAACAAATATTTTTTAGTTTTAATTTATTTGATACTATTTGATCTTGCAAAACTCTTGTAAGAGTAAACAATGTCAAACAAATTTGTGCTAAAACAAGTGGTTACGCACTTTTGAGTAAATATTTGCCAAATGTGACAGTAGCTTTACAAAAGTTTTGCAAAATCAAACAACATCAAATAAAATAAAACTAAATATTTGTTGTGCTTTGGCCTAAATAAATTAAGTTTTTCTTTAAATAAATAAATGAGTTCAAATATATTTTATTTAGTGATTACGTCTTTTGCGGCAAATATTTGACAAATGTGACCGTACTATAAGAGAAAACAACGTTAAACAAATTTGTGCTAAAACAAGTGGTTACGCGTTGTTGACTAAATATTTGCCAAATGTGACAGTAGCTTTACAAAAGTTTTGCAAAATCAAACAACATCAAATAAAATAAAACTAAATATTTGTTGTGCTTTGGCCTAAATAAATGAAGTTTTTCTTTAAATAAATAAATGAGTTCAAATATATTTTATTCAGTGATTACGTCTTTTGCGGCAAATATTTGACAAATGTGACCGTACTATAAGAGAAAACAACGTTAAACAAATTTGTGCTAAAACAAGTGGTTACGCGTTGTTGACTAAATATTTGCCAAATGTGACAGTAGCTTTACAAAAGTTTTGCAAAATCAAACAGCATCAAATAAAATAAAACTAAATATTTGTTGTGCTTTGGCCTAAATAAATGAAATATATTTTTAAATAAATAAATGAGTTCAAATATATTTTATTTAGTGATTACGTCTTTTGCGTCAAATATTTGACAAATGTGACCGTACCTTTAGAATAATCAACTAAATATTGAAAATCTATAAATGCTAAATAAAACTACTTTTTCTATGTGTTGACAAGTGCAAGCTGCAATGATTGAGTTTTTTTTTAACTTGTTTTCTTGTAATTCAGTTTATTTTTGTTTCTTTTCTTTTATTAATTTATTTGTTTATTACTGTTGTTATTATTGTTGTCATTAATAATAATAATAAATTATCATATCAAGTGTGTATGTATTTGTATATAGTGTTATTTATTTATTTATTATTTGTTTTATGGTTTTATTAATAAACTAACATAACATCAACAGTAAACATTGTACAGTATTATTTATTTATTTCAGTTTTATATTGCATTCTTTTAATAAATTGTTGTTCTTCTTTATATTTATATTATTTATAATTTTATTTATTTTTTGCTGTTTATTTGGTTGAGTATAAGTTTATTATTTTTCTTTATACATACATTTGTTTTCAAATTTGTTTATAGTTTTTGTTGTTGTTGTTGTGGTTTAATAAATACATTTATGTAGTATATGTATGTAGGTATAAACTAAAAACAAAATTCAGTTAAATAGTTTTCTTTTGGTTTTAAGTTCAGGATTAATTATCAGGTAAAAGTAACAATTATTTATTTTCTTGTTTTAAATAACAAACAAAAAATCATATTTCATTATTATTTCTCTTAAATATTTTTATTATTATTTCAACTATAAATACATATGTATGTACTTAAGGGAATTGATGAATATGTATAGGTATGTATGTACGTATGTATGTATGTAATATATATTATTTAATGTTTATTATTATGTATCAGGCAGAAAGTGTGGCGAGTAGTATTTTTAATTTTTTTTTGATTTCTAATATTTTTTTTATCAATTAACAAAACTCAGAGCATGTTATGCATATGTTTTTATTATTTAGCCAAGTTAAGAATCGTTGGGAGGAATTTGTTTAGCCTAGACAATAACCTATAATGTATGTATAACAAAATTTCCTAATTTGTAGCACAGTTTTTTTTTTGTAGTAAATTATCATCAGTAACAGTTTTATTAATTTATTCTACACTTCAATAAAAATTGAAAATTGCGTAGTTACAGAACCGTAGTATTTATTAGGTTCCAAAAATCACTGCTTTTATGTTACTAAAAGGTAATTACACCCTACACCACCATAGTGGGGAGGGTATATTCGTGCTGATGTTTGTAACGCCTATAAATACTAGTCCAACACATACACACACCTTAAAATATACCAATGGACTTAAGCTATGTGTCCACGGTCGTCAGATATTACAACGTTGTCATATCTACCAATGTGCTAGCAATGTAGTTACATTGAAAAATTTTTAGCAAAAGGTAAATTGTCAGTTTACACGACTGTAAGAAAACTAACAATTTCATTTGCACACAATTGTCACATAATTAATTTATCTGTCAACCGAAATTGTCAGTTCACACGGTTGTCAGATTGTTATGTGGCATTGTCAAATTCGTTTTGCAGCTCTATTAAACAGGATTCAGCAAAAAATATGACGCTATCCATTTTTTATTTTCTTTAATTCAATTCTTTAATTTTCTTCCACTTTTTTCAAAAATTTTATTTTAATTCTTTAATTTTCTTCCATTTTTTTAAAATTTTTTATTAATACACACTTGTTTGTTTATTTATGTATATACATAGTTGCATTTAGAAAAAATTTCTATGACAATGCTGCCATTGGCAGATGCATAAACTTTGCACATATGACAATGAAAAGTGTTTGACAATTGTCTTAAAACAATGACAATGCCAAAATTGTGTGTTTACACGATTGTTAGATGGGTGACACTATTTTTGTCTTCCAATACACTGAAAATGCTTTTTTTAACAACGTTGGAAGACAAACATTTTAAGTTTACCCGGTTGTTGGACAATTTCTGCACATTTTTCTGACAACGTTGTAATATCTGACGATCGTGGACACATACCTTTAGATTCTAAGTCTTAAAATCACTTTTTTCTAAATTAAAATTAGGTACATGATATTTTTCTTTTTGGCCCAAGGACGTTTGGGTTTGATATTGATTGAAATCGGACCATTATTTCACAAAGCCCCCATAGGTTCTACCGAAATAGTCATAAATGTTTGATTTTTAACGTATCCAAACAAATTTCGCCACAAATAAGTTGCACATGAAGCCTAATTATTTCTGAAAATTGTGTGCAGATCGGTCCATAATTGATCTATAAGACCCACTTTAGAAAATCACTTTAAAGAGCGTAACTCTCTTAAATATGTTGGCATTAATATTCATATTCAACATAAATATGTTTCTTAAGATACCGTCACATTGGGTAAATATTTGCCGAAAAAGACGTTTATTTATTTAAAAAAAAAACTTTTTTTATTTTGGCCAAAGCACAACAAATATTTACTTTTAATTTATTTCAAAAAACAACGTCCAACAAATGTGTGCTAAAACTTGTGGTTATGATTTTTTGAGTAAATATTTGCTAAATGTGACCGTATATTTATATACACAAATTATTCTACGCAACTTTATGATGATCGGTCAATACTTAGACATAGCTCCATAAAAGGCCCAGTTCCGATAATCAATTTAATGACGATAAATCTTTAAAAAAAAACTGCTATCCAAATAAAATTCAACTTAAATAAGTTTTATATGCTATACAGAAATCATGACACCTAATATTATAACAGTCAGTCCATAATTATTCAAAACTCTCATATAAGACATATAAGACTTTAAAAGATTTTATATTGAAAAAAATTTAACATAAAAAATATTTATATGCACAGAATTTTTTCAAAAAAGTACACAAAGTACTTTTTAACAATAATGACAGTAGCAAAAGTACTTTTTTAAAATATTAAAAATTTCATACGTTTTATTTGTATAATAGTTATATAATGAAAAACTATTTTTTTTTTAAATTAGACAAAATTTTAAAAGGACAAAAAAAAGTAGCAAAAGTATTTTTTGCAAATATTTTCAACTTTGCATATTTTTGCTTTTAAAATGAGTAGAAAACTATTTTAAACAAAAATTATACCCAATTTTTAATGTTACCAAGAAGTACCAAAAGTACTTTTTAAAAGTAAAAAAAAAAATTACCAAAAGTACTGTTTTGAAAAAATTTATAAAATTATCGTTTAAAAATATTTTTTAATATAATGATATTAAAATGAGTAACAAACTATTTTTCACAAAAATTGAAGCCAAATTTTATGGTACCAAAAAGTAACTTTTCAAAATATTGATATTATCAAAAGTACGTTGTAAAAAAAATTTAACTTTGTACGTTTTATTTGTATAATGCCTCTACAAAAGTACAAAAAAACTATTTTTAACAAAAATTTGAAAAAAATATTGTCATGGGTATAAAAAAGTACTTTTTGGAAAATTAGTAAATAGTTTTTTTTGTTATGTACAAAAGCATAATTTACTGAGAGAGTGATTTATATAAGAACATTCTATGTTAGTGGTTGAGAGAAACAGAATAGAAAAAACTGTAATAATCAAGATGAATCATTTATAATTTAATTTTTTTCGTAAAGGTTGTAACGTTTATTCCGGTTATAACTTTAATTTCGAGATTTAAAATTAAATGACCATTTCATTTGGATGTAAAAACGGTAAATATGGTAATACTGATTGCAGTAATGTCAACTATTTATAAAACGCTCGTAAAACGCTGAAAATTGTTTTCAAATGAGATCATTTGTTAAAAGTAGAGGGGATATTGAAAAATAATTGTTTCTATGATTTTATTGGTTTACGTGGTTGCCTGCTGCCTGCAAGCATTCAAATGAAATATTTTGCTACCGTTTGAAACTATGATTTTATAGTTTTTTAATATTTGATTGGATTTTCATGTATATTTTGGAATTGCACATCTATCGTCTGAATTATAGAAGAAGTAATATCTGATATTATTAAACATGATTACAAATCTTTGTTTAAACGCTAGTTTTATAAAAGTAATTGGCACTTTGGCACAATTTAAACTGAGCATTTGTAAACTAGTGACGCACTTTACATTCCTACATTCCTTACTAGAACTTAGGTCTTTTCTGAGTTAATTATCTAGTTCTCTGGATAAACTAAGAATGGCGGATCTGCATTAGATAATGGCACTGCTCTAATTTAAATGTAAAACAACTAACAAATTCTTATAAATCAACGAATTTGGCAGTTATGGCTACAGTTATGCCAACTATTTATGAAACGCTCTTAAAACGCCGAATAGAGGGGATAATTAATGCCCCCTATGTATTTATTAAAATACATTGAATAAATACATATTAAAATACATTGAATAAATACATTGGATAATATTGAGATAATAATCAAGCTGTTTTTGAGATAATTATCTAGTTCTCTAGATAAACTAATGCATTACATAATGACACGGTTTTAATTTAAATGTAAAACAACTGACAAATTCTTATAAATCGTCAAATCTGGCAGTTGTGGTTACAGTGATGCCAAACATTTTATATTTGGAAAATAAATTTAGTGCGTTTTTCCAAATATGCACTCTATGGCAGAAAAATGCGACTATTGGGTTATTGAAAAGCGTCAAGTCTTGTGTGCAAAGTGGTGGTAATACAGCTTTGTTACCCCAAATCTTAACGAACTATCGTTTTGTGGGCAATGTTCATGTTCATAGTTTTCTATGTAATAAAAAAAATGGCGGTATTTTTTTTTGAGCAAAATTCATTTGTTGGCAGCCATAGTTGTGCGAACAAATGTATGGTCAAACAAGAACATAACATCGACAAGTGTTGTCTACACTAGACAAATTCATATGCGTACATGAAATTGGAAGTGGAACATATATGACAGCTATGGCTAATTATTGAACGATCTGCACAAAATTTGTAGGTGTGTTTAAGTTTCAAATACAACTTATTTATGGCAGAATTTATTTAGATACTTTTATAAATCACACATCTATGATCGATAAATCAATATTTAGAGAGAACATTTGTATGGAGGCTAATTGAATAATATACCAATTTCAACAATCGAAATATCTTTGAGTGGACAGCCATTAAATCGAAGCAAAAAGGGATTCTGAGTCGATTGATATACTTTAAATTGGATGTTAGACTAAGATTTTTGAGTGTTATAAACATAAGCAAAAAGCCAATAGGGTATACTATGGTGATGTAGGGTATAAAAAAAAATAAGAAACATAATGATTTTAAATATCATGAATTCTATTCTTTAAATTGGTTTAAAAAGATTAAATAAATGTTTTCAAATTACAGAAGACTTAGTTAAGGTCTGATACAGTAAAAATATAAGAAAATTTCTATGAAAATTAATTACAAAAATATTTAACAACTTTTTAAGGTTAGACTCCTGAAGAGAAACTTAATTCGTTTTGGTCTTGAGTTCAAATTTGTATTATTTATATAAAAAGTTTATTTTTTAATCATGCGTACCTCAAATCAAATTGCAAAATAATTTTTCAAGAAAGTATTTTAAAAGATTTAGTACATTTTTTTTGGCATTTTAAAACAGGTTTTAGCATATTTTAGCTTATTTTTAATCTGATTTAGCAATTTAACTTTTTGAGATCTGGTCGCAATGGTTAAGTGAGATTCATACTTAGAACAGATTGAAACGCTTATCTAGTTAAACTAATTTGCAATTTAATATTAGTTTAAACAAAACGTTTGAATAAGTCTAAATAAAATTCACTAGAATTTCTTATCCTGTTTTACTTACATGTATTTATATTTAATTATGTATGTACATTAGGGTGACCCCGAAATAAAGTAGCGGATGTTACCGACTAACATGAAAACTTGATTCATTTTAAGACTACGTTTCTCAATTTTTTCGTCCTGGGGTCAATATTTGGTGAGCTGGATCATAGGATAAAAAGGTCCTTTTTAGAGGTTTTTTGATTTTTTTTCGCATTTCTATCATAGGAAAGGTCTTTGAGAGGCGCATTCAATGGGTTGTTAATAATTAAAAAAAAATTTTTTAAATTCAAAATTTTTTTAAATTCAAAAATTTTTTAAAATTTCAGACAAAATTTTATTTTTTTTTATTTTTTCATAGAATTTATTTAAATAAATAGTTGAAATTTCTTGATTAACTATAAACATCATGTCAATTTAACCCAAATGGTTTTTAGGGTTAATAGGGAAGAATTTAGGTTTAAAAAAAAATTAATAAAAATTGAAATAGATAGAATTTAAAAAAACGGGAAAAACCATTTGGGTTAAATTGCAGGATGTTTATAAACAAGAAATTTGAACTATTTATTTAAGTAAATTCTATGAAAAAATAAAAAAAAATAAAATTTTGTCTGAAATTTTAAAAAATTTTTGAATTTAAAAAAATTTTGAATTTAAAAAATTTTTTTTTAATTATTAACAACCCATTGAATGCGCCTCTCAAAGACCTTGCATATGATACCATATTTACATATAGATCCTTTCGAAGAAATGTGAAAAAAATTAAAAAACCTCTAAAAAGGACCTTTTTATCCTTTGATCCAACTCACCAAATATTGATTCCAGGACAAAAAAAATTGAAAAACGTAGTCTTAAAATGAATCAAATTTTCATATTAGTCGGAAACATTGATATCTTATTTTTTCTCCATACAAACGGGGCCACCCTAATGTACATATATAGAAAAGAGGGTTGAGGATTACATTTAAACTGTCTTTAAGCCAAAAATCGATATAAAGAATTGATAATTGCTAATATTTTCAAACTGTTACTGAGTAATGTTTAACTGTTGGTTGGGTTGACTGAGGTTATTTAAACTACTAAGTTTAAACTATCAAAACTGTCAACAGCGACAAACTAATAAAACTATTAGGAGAAAGTGTAAATAAATAAATTTAAAACATTTTTTTTTCAACATGTATGTAACTGTTATATTTGTTTATTATTATTTTTTTTAAGATTTTTTTTGGTTTTTTTGGTTTTTTTGTTTGTTTGTTTTGTTTCTGATTACTTGTAGTTAATTAAATAATTTTAAACTTATGCTTTTGTATAGTTTGCAGGTATGTAAATGTATGAGTTATTTTATTATTGCTGGTTGCTCTAATTTGTATAAATGTTTATTATGAAGTGCAAGTTCTGTTTAATTTGTTTTAATGTTAAATATTTAGTTAATATATGATACATTTTCATTATTATTACTATGTGTTGTTATAACATATTCAATTAAAAATATTAATTTATTATTGCTAAATTATTAATTGAAACTATAAATTGACCGATGGCGTAATTAATTGTTTTTTTTTTGTAAGTTTAAGTTTTTAAAAACTATTTGCTTTTGGTTTCTTGTTTTGATTTAGATTTGTTATACGAGTAGAAGTTTAAAGTTTATTGTAACAGAGGGAAGTTTAAATTCAAATGTAACATACTGGAATAATAGTTATGTTATTGGTAGGTAGGTAGTTTCAAAAGTTTCTATAACTTTAAAGATTGTTATTGTTTTGTATGAGAAAGACTTTGTTAGTGGAGTGTTTTGCAAGTTAAACAGAAATGCATTTGTTGTCAAATTAAATTACGAGTATGTAGATAGTAACATTTATGAGCAAATTAAATAACTTAATAGCTACTTGTATTGTTGTTTTGAAAATTTTCAAATTAAACATATTTAAAAAATATTGTTTTTTGTTTATACATATATTGGAAATAACCAAAAAAAAAAAACACATTGAATTAGAGTATTAATGAATTCAGTAATTGTTACATTGTTTAACACATTAAATAAAATGTTTAATTAAATATAAATAGTTTTTAAATATATTTAAATATTAATAATAGATTTTTGTTTTTAATATTAATTATTGTTGCCAGTTTAGTTTATAATAATTTATTCTTTTGGTTTTTCTTTTAATCTTTGTTGCTTATTTTCAAAAATATTTATAGACATAGAGATTTTTTTTATAGTTTTTTGTTTCTTTTTATTATTAAATAGAAATAATAACAATTTAACATTTAATTATGGTCTTTAACATACACAATTTATATATACTACTTAATAATCCGAAAAATATTTATAAATGATTTTTATTTGAATTTATTTATTTATTTATTTATTAAAAAAAAAAACAAACAAACAAGAAATTGACTCTTTTTGACTTTTATTAATTTTGAGAAGAAATTGAACTCGTATTTATTGTTTAAGAAAAATTGACTTGAAATTTTTTATATGTATGTATGTATGTATGTATATAATTTAATTGTTTTTAAGTATTATTAAAAGTAAACTTTAAAATTAAAAAGAAAAAAAAAATAATAAAATTAAGTAAGTAACAAGATTTGATACTCTTTATTTGTTAAAAATTTATAAAATCTATATGTACCTAATAGCAAATATTTTGTTGAAAATGTGGTTTATAAATGGTAACTAAACAGTACAGGTTTAAACTCAAGTTTTGTTAAACTAACTAACACTTTTAAAACCATGCAAACTAAACGTCTATAAACCAGTGATGAACCACAAATGTTCAAGAACTTGTTTATGGCAATAGCATAAATTTTTTACTCTTGTCTTGTCTAGTCGAAACATCTTTTTGTGCGCTCAAGAACATACATATTTGCTGGAACAAATTGATTCATCTTCTTTTATATGGGATAAACATATTCAGCCCAACCATGAATAAAAATTCCCATGTTTCCTATTCAAATTCAATGTAGAAAAATAAAATAAAAGGAAAAAAAACTGAAGATTTTCTATTCATGATTGGGCCGATTGATGTTCATGTTCATAGTTTTCTTTGTAATTTTAAAAATTCTTACAGTTTTTGTGTAAAAATCTCATTTGATAGCTGACATAGTTGTGCGAACAAATGTTCGGCAAATGTTGTTCCAACAAGAACGCAACACCAACACGACTTGTCCACACGAGACAAATTCATAAAGAAAAAAAAAAAAAAAACATAACAAATGTTTGTTAAGGGAACAAATTCGATGGCTTCTTATGATTATTATAGACTTGCGAGTTTATAGCAAATACAAAATGACAAATTTTAAGGATTTTTAAAACAAAACATTAGCAAAATAGTAAGAAACACAAGCCAACTTGAAAAGATTATCAGCACAATTATTCTTTCTGTACATGAAGAGCAAAACTTTCTTATAAGCGGAATAATATCAATTAAAAATTTAATCCTATATTGCTAATTTTTTTTATTAAATAATAATTGTAATTAAATTATACAAGAAGTACTTAATTTGCAGAGCATTTTAACAGAAATCACTACAAAATGCTGGATGATAGAAGTAAAAATTAGTAAGATTTTAAATAGAAAGAATGTTGAAAACCCAGTAGACTTTTTAACATTTTTATATGTAATTGAAGTTCTTGGAAAGTTCTTTTTTAACTAGGAACTAATTTGAAATTGTATAATTTTCAAATCCAACTTGTTGGTTTAAGAAAACGTATATTTAAATGTATTTTGATTAATTAGTTGTGTAACTACAGGCTAATGACATATCTGCATTATAATCGTGCTTTAATTAAATTTAATTTAAACAAGGTTAAAAAACTATTAATCAAACTAAAGCATTAAAGGCTGAAAACATTTTACTTCAGTTAAAATTAACTTTAATTTGAAAGACGTGTAAAACGACATTTCAACAGCATAATCGAGCTTTAATAAAACGTTATTTAAACCACGCTTAATTAAAGCTTGATAATCCAAATTAAAGCTTATAATGAAGCTTTAATTAAACATAGTTTAAATAACGTTTTATTAAAGCTTGATCAAAAATAAAATAATCGTTAAAGCTTACAATTAAGCTTTAATTAAACGTAGTTTAAATAACATTTTATTACAGCTTGATAATCCAGATTAAAGTTTACAATCAAGCTTTAATTTAACGCTATTTAAACTAAGTTAAATTAAAGCTTGATTATATTTCAAGTTTAAAAAGTGATATCTAAGTTAAGACAGAGAAGATGTAAAATTGCGAAAAAGGCCTTTTTTGCTTATAAAAGAATAATTAGAATAATTCAAGTAGTTTTTATTCGACCTTTTCATGTATAATAAATAAAAATGCTTTTGTTTCAAGCTCAGACGATGATACTTAAAGAGCATCGAATAATCGGCAAGTAAAATAAAATTTATTTTCAATACTGGCCTCGAGCTTGAAACAAAAGCATTTTTATTTAGAAGTTTAAAATTTTAGAATTTTGTATAGAAAAATTCGGAAATGTCTAATTCAATATTTTTTTATCTTTCGTTACAGATAATGCAAACTTTCGGGGTAAGTGTAGTTATTAAAGGTTAAGCCTAGTACTCTGTCCAAATTTGGGAAAAATGTTGACAAACATTAATTATTTCATACGGAAAATTTGACGTGTAGCCAATGTTGCCTATCACGCGAATTTACATCATTTGACGTTTTTTTTATTGAAAGTACGCCACAGTGTTTTACTTATGTAATCAAAACACATACATACATATGTTTTGCTTTTTTGTGAATTTAAATCGAAACTAAGTAAAAGTTAAAATATTTAAAAATTTGTGTTGAATCGAAATCGTTAAATAAGAATGAATAAACAAATATTACTGGCCGCTTGTGCAGCAGCACAACAATTAATAGATATTGTTGTTGCGACAGAAGAGCTTTTGAATGCAAATTCCACGTGAAACAATTGCTACTTTAATTATTTCGCTGTGAGAAAATAATGTTGCCAGATACATTTCATATGTTTTTCACAAAATGAACAGAGTACTACTTCTGCAACATTTTTTCATGAAAATTTCATGTGAATTTTTTTTACATGTATTTTGACAGCATTCCACTTGAAATTTTGACCAGAATACTAGGCTTTAAATGTTGTTTTTTTTATTAAAAAAGAAAATCTAAAAAAACAAAGAGTATAAAAATCTTGTTTAAATCATAATTGAAAATAATTTTCTATAATATTTCTTTAAACATGTTTTTTAATGATTATCTACTTATTAAATTTTTTTTTAGAATACTTTTTTCTTTTAATATAATTTCTTCTTATATTGTTAACAAAAAAAAATTCGTTGCATTTTGTTTTACTTTTTTTGGTTAAGTTAATTAATTGTTCTCTGGGTTTTAAATTGTGTTGTTGTGTGGGTTTATATGTTGCTCTTTTGTTGTTGCTCTTAAAACGAAACCGTTTTGCAGTTTTTAAAGAATTGCATATGTATTTTATTAAGCAAAACAGAAATTAAGGAAATTCTTTGATTTCAGAGGGCAAACTTAATATTTGCCACTAGCATGAGTTAGAGACTTACAATTATCATTACATGCTTATTTTGTTTAGCAACATGTTGCTAACATTAATGTTACTTAATATACTATAGATTCATAAACATAGTTTTTTTTTATATTTTTCTTAGCAACATGTTGCTGGCAGCAATGGTGTTTAGTGTAGATTCTTAACATTAGCAACATGTTGCTTAATAACAATTCATATACAGTGGTGTATATAGGATTAGCACACTTCATATATGCTGTTTTCAAAAGTCTTTTTCTTTTATATGATTATAATATTAACTGTATTTTTTTCCAGTGGTGCATCCTATTATTAAAATTGCATTGTGACTAATTCCAATTAATAGGCAATTTGAACTGGACAATAATTTAGAATATGAAAGTAAATATAATATTTCATGAAACAAAAGGTTAAGTGCGCTAAAACACTATTTAGGCATAGCTAAAAAAAAGTGGTGCACAGAGGAACAGCGTAAGGTCATATACCAGATGAACTCTAGAGGAGCATCATTGGCTAGACTAGAACCCAGCAAAATTTTTTTATTTTAGGAAGCTAAAAAATGAGCTTTTTACTTTTGTATTCGCTTACTGTGAAGCCTTACTAAGAAGCAATAAATATGCGAATACCATTCAAATGATTTTTGTGGCAATGTAATCAGAAATAAATAAAAACCTTACTACAATCCCTTACAGAGGAGAATCAGGCTGTAAGCAAAAAAATTTAAAAATTAATTCATTTACTCTAATCCCTTACAGGAAAGCAGGTAGTATTGCAAAGACATGGAAATCGCCAATTTTAACTTGTTTTTACCGAAAGTTAAGTTAATTTTAACGACATTAAGTGCTTCATGTAAGCAAATACAATAACTGCTTCACATCAGCTATGAATTCATGTTACAATAAAATGCATGAGAAAATTACTTTTTGTAAGCAATGAGGCATATAAAAAGCGCTTACTGAATGCAGTTACTTGCCACCTGAATGTTAAGATTGAAAATGTGCTTCTTTTTTTAAAAGGTAATGCTAGCAAGTGGGAATTCGCTATGTAAAAATCGTGTCTTCTGGAAGCAGGTTTGTAAGGGAGAATATAGCTTCTCTCCCTTACAAATCTACTTACAGGTAAGCTCCAATTTTTGCTGGGAAAGTATTTTAATTTGTTCAAGGACGATGTTATGACATATACGAACCTATGGAACATACATACATATTAATATGTTACACCCTAAATTTTGTAATTTTTCTAAAATATTTCTTAATATGTAGTAACAAATGAAATTTAGCCCCCAAAGTATAACAACAAAATTTCTTGGGCTCTTTTTTTATTTCAAGATTTCTGTTAAAATGCAAAGTTACCACCAAAAAAAGTGCATTATAACTCCAATAAAAATAATAAAAAAAACGCAAAAATTTCATGTTTCTTTAATCAGTGTATTTTTTGGGGGTTATTTTTCGTTTTTTTTCGGCCATTTTCAGTATTCAGTATTTCAATATTCAGAGCGCCTTTTCAAATAATAACAAACAACAGATTATATTTGTTTTAATTGGCAATCAGATATCAAGTGTGCTAACATCATGTCCACCACTGTACATACATAGTCTTTGTTTTTTAACATAGAGTCTAAAGGTATATTTGGCAAATATTTATTAAAAAAAGCGTAACCACTTTTGTTTGACGCTGTTTACTATTACAAGAGTTTTGCAAGATCAAATAGCATCAAATAAATTAAAACTAAATATTTTTTGTGATTTGGCCTAAATAAGAAAGGAGTTCAAATATGTGTTATTTAGTGGTTACGCCTGTTTCGGCAATTATTTGCCAAAAGTGACCATAACTTAACAATTTTTCTTGTAAACATATTTTGTTTAGCAACATGTTGCGTAGTTTTGTAGGTTTTTAAACAATGTTTTTGTTAATTGAAATCCAAAGAGAATTGCTTAGTTATTTAAATGTATTTTTTTTTAATTAAAATAATTGTCTTAGTATTTATAAAGTTATGAATGTTGAAAGTTTAATTTGTTTTCAATTTACATATAATTTTCAATAATCAACATCAAGTTTTTAAACAAACAAAACTACAAGTTATTAAATAATTTCAAAGGTTATAAGAAAGCTGATTATTAATAAAACTGGAAGACTCGAAATCAAGCTAGTGGTGAAAAATCAATTTAATTAAATTAGTATTTCAAACGAAATTCATACAAAAAAATATAATAAATATGAACATTTTCAATGATGTATCGCTTATTTGAAATGATAAATGTTTAGCTAAATTTTGTATTCTAATTCATATTTATTATTTTAAATAAAATTATTACCGATTTGTGTCACTTTTATGGGTTAATAACAATATAATTATTATTTTCTTTGTTTGTGGGGTTTTGTAATATAAATATTAAAGCTTATAATTTGTTTCTAAAGTGTTAAACTATTCATTTTTTTTTTATAAATATTTTGATTACAAAACTTTTTTACTTTTTTATATTGTATGTAATAATAATAATAATTAAAAAGATTTGAAATAAAATTTGTTTGATTTTAAATATTGTTAATAATTTCTAAATTCTTTAAATAATAAAAAGCATAATTAAGTTTAATAATATTTCAGTTTCTTTTGTAGGGGTCAGGGTCAGGGCCAGGATTAGGACCAGTTTCTTTTTATATATGTAAATAATTTACCTAACTACCAGTTTATTTAGTAAATTTTTTATTTAGATTTTATTTATTTGTTTATTCATTCATTTATTTTTTTTTAACATTATTTTGTTATTGTTGTACGGTGCGTTGTAAAAATGTAAAATATGCTACGATTTTTATTATTATTTTTATTTTTGTTTTATTCAATTTGGTTGACTTTTTTTTTAAATACTCGGCTAAAAGTATTTTAAATTGAATTTCTATAATGAACGACATATTTCTATAATGAATTGAAAATTTCTTTCCTTTTTTAAATGCAGGGCCATGTGTGTGTGTGTGTTTAAATGTGTTGTGGGTGACGACGACTCGTATATGTTTTCTTTTAATTGAACATTTAACTTTGTTTTTAAACTTGTTGCTTTGTTTGCAATTAATTAATGGTCTTTGTTTTGTATGGTTTTTAATTAAACAATTTATGAAATATTTGAAAACTTATTTAATAATTGAATCATAAATACATTTTTATAATGCTGAATTATTTCAAATAAAATCTAATATTTTCTTAAGCAATTTAAAACACAGCTTCCAAATTGTTCCTACTTATTTCTGTTTCATTTCGAGGGGTTTTTTTTTTAACTAAAATGGTTTTATAATTGAAATACTTGTGGGATGCTCTGGTATACATTTTGTTGTTGCTGTTGCAAACATTTCCAATTTAATAATCACCTGAAAGTAATTTAAAGAATATTAATAAAAAGGTAGGTTTCTTTTAATATTAGGCTTCATTTTATAAGAAATAAACCAAAAAATGTTATGTCCCACCAAACCTTGCAGTCAAAACACATTTTCCTGAATAGAGCAGCACTTTATAAAGTAGCTTCAAGGGCAAAGCAACAGAAACTACCAGCAAGTAAAATGAAATTTTTAATTTTAAAATATCTGTATCATCCAAGGAATAGTTTTTTATTTCTTTAATTCTCAAAGGAGACTTTAACCCTTTGCCTGTCCTGTGCATCGCATATGATTCACAAATCTATATATATAAAAATAGTGTAAAAAATGTATAGTAATTCATCAAATGAGAACGGCTGGGCCGATTTCTGTAAAATTTTTTGTCAGTTGTTCGTATTTTCGAGGAGAAGGTTCTTACGGAAGAAAATTTTGGAAAATCCCTCCGGAAAAAGTCGGAAAATCGAGTTTAATTATGAAATTTGGACTTAATGGCTTTCCAAATAAAAAAATAGAAATTTCTTAGTGTAAATCATGAAAAATGCGAAATGCGAAACGCGGAAAATTGGAAAATGTCTTCGCAAAAGTCGGAAAATGGGAAATTTTGAAAATCGAGTTTTTGTATGAAATTTTGTGTAAAATTATTCCTTAATTGCTTTCCAAATGAAAAAATAGAAAGTTCTTAGTGTAAATCATGGGAAATTGTGGAAAATGCGAAATGCGGAAAATTGGAAAAATCGAAAATTGATTTTTTTGTACGAAATAATTTTGTGTGAAATTATTCCTTAATGGAAAAATAGAACGTACTTGGTGTAAATCATGGAAAATTGCGGAAAATGCGAAAGACGGAAAATTGGAAAAATCGAAAATTGATTTTTTTGTACGAAATAATTTTGTGTGAAATTATTCCTTAATGGAAAAATAGAACGTACTTGGTGTAAATCATGGAAAATTGCGGAAAATGCGAAAGACGGAAAATTGGAAAAATCGAAAATTGATTTTTTTGTACGAAATAATTTTGTGTGAAATTATTCCTTAATGGAAAAATAGAAAGTTCTTGGTGTAAATCATGGAAAATTGCGGAAAATGCGAAATACGGAATATTGGAAAATCTCTCCGCAACAGTCGGAAAATTGGATAAATTGGAAAATTTTTGTACGAAATTTTGTGTGAAATTATTCCTGTTGTATTATATTATTACTCTAAAGTTTGTCTGAAGGCTTAAAATTGGGGCGAGGCGAAGTTCGCCGGGTCCGCTTGTTATGTATATTTTTTAAGGTTTTAAAATTAAAATTTTAGACGTACGATATACAAATTTCTTTTGTTTGAGAACAAGCAAATGTTTAAGGTTCTGCCCTATTCTGTCACATTTGTTTTATTTAAAGCAATTTAAAGTTTTATTAATATTAAAATAATTTTATTTGTTTCTGGTCTGTTTTTGTTGGTTTCTATTTATAAAGTAAACAATTATATACATTATTCAGACTAGCTTTCGGCTAATTTAAGATTAAAAACAAGAAAATCATTAATCACTCCACTCACACTGCAACAGTGCTCTACTTCATTTCCCATTATATTTCCGAATTTTCTAAATGTATTTCAAAATATTCCAAATACATTTCAGAAACATCTAATTGAATTACAGAAATTTCCATTTATATATTAGATATTTCTAATTGTATTACAAAAATTTCTAATAGATATGCAGATTAAATTTTCTGAAATATAAATGAAAATTTCTGAAATTAAATTAGAAATGGTGTAGGGAGTCAGTCAATTGATGTCAATAATCTTTTCCGTTAATCAACTTCGCCCTCGCTAGTGTGCCCAAACATGATAATATTATACCATTTTTTGGTGGAATGAGTGTGACTTTCTATGTGGACTGTTAGAAAGTACTAAAGGCCCTGGGTAGTCATAGGGTCAAATCGAAGCTATGTAAAGGTCTGCAACAAGGTCCTAATGGCGTTTTTCGATTTCGCAAGACACGGTTCAGAGCTGTCCTTGGATGTAGTAGAAGCAATAGTGAAACCACACTTATGCTATTATCACGGAACGGTCATGACGAAGTAGAACAGATTACAGGACAGCGATAGCCTTAAGGCCAACATATAATACACCAGGTACCAGGATTCTAATGAATCTAAGACTCAAGGATATCGGTTCATATATGGACTTATATGGCTAGTGGGCAGATCTTTAATTTCTCCAGACGGTATCTCCTAGTGAATCTCCTGGGATTATTACTTCTTATTTTCTCCATTTTCTAGAAAGGATTCACAATGGACTTTTAAGTTTTATTTATTATGTTTTGTCTTTGTTTTTGATTGGGCCAGTTATTGGATGATTATAAGTGGCAAACATTCGACATGAAAGATAATTTAAAAATAAAGAAAAGTTACAACAACACCATCATTCTAACTGAAGAACTGATATTATTGAATAATTTTATATTCTACAATACACTCAGGTTTTTATTTTCCTCTTTTAAATTCGCGGTAAATTGGCTTTCCAGCAGAAAGAACATGCTTTGTATAAAGTGGAAGGGATATACTAACGTCGAAGAGCTTCAAGGCCTAAGCAAATATTTTATACCACCAGAAGTTTACCTAAAATTTCGGAACATTAAACAAAACGTCTTTAATAGATTGTTACGTTTTTATTTAAAAAAAAAACGGTGGTTTATTTCATTTTAATAAACCGGATGCATTTTAATTGTAAAATAGAAGCGTCATATTCTAGTAAAAACCGGTGCCATCTCAAGAAGACAATCGAAAGTTCTTTTCAACCAAAGCCGTTAAAACTTAATGTTGTCATACTCTACAACTACATATGTTAATAACAGCGTGTTATCGGCAGTATTTGTAGACGTTTCGAATAATGCAAATGTTTATAAACATGATGTATGTATGTATGTATGTATATTGATAAATATGCCGTATGTTTATGTCAGCTGTTACAAACCGTTTAATTTAAATGCAATTCCGTTACAATATATGTATATGTAGGTCTAGAGAGTATTTGGCACAGATTAAATTTGTATAAAAAAGTGTAAAAAATTACCCTTCATGTGTATGGAAATATGTTTCCTAGCTGCTAAATAAATTTTAAAATATTGGAATATTTTATTTAAGTTTTCTACTTACTTGGACATTCTGGTGGATTCATGTAACCAAATACATTAAGTTCATACAGAGAGGCTAAAGTTATAAATAACAAATACCACACCATCAGTATGATGCCCAGGCGTTTGTCCAATTTCCAGCCATTTAAATGGGTTGATAGGAGTAAAAATATGACCGTTGAGAACAGTGACAGGGTTGAGTAAGCCAAACCTTTAAAAGATAAGAACACATTTTAATAATTATAATATTTAATAAATAAGTTAAGTATGTAGTTTAAAATATAATAATACATAATTTAGTTAAGTAACAACTACATGATAGAGAAACTAAAACTATATACATATAAATTCTAACTACAAAAAAAAAAAAAAACGAAGGAATATTGATGGATCCTCATAATCATCACAAAATTTAATTTTAGGATATGCGCAAGTGAAGAGGATTTAGTTTTTCCTGATACATATGAATAAGTATAAGGAACTTGTTGGCATTTATCTGATCCGTACAAAATATTGAACTTTGATATCTTCTTGTAACATATAAAAGTTGTATATAATTCAGAATGACATTTGTACACGCAGAGGAAAAATATAGTTGTGCATGTTTACCACAACTATTTCAACATTTTTAATCAGTTCTTTAAAATATTATGGTCACTGTAATTAAGTTAAGTTACCATTTACATGATTATATCAATCATATATATGACTATAGCAATTATGTAATGTTTATAGTGATCATTTTTATGATGAAAGATTATACCATATTATAATAAATGGATTCATCATAAACATGATTGCAACAAATATATACATATTTACTACAATCATATATTTGATTTGAATAGTAACTTAACCTTATTATGGTTACCGCAATTATATACACAATTAAAGTGACCATAACATTGTTGAAAAACTTGACATTGTTGTGGTAAACATGTACAACTGTATTTTTTTCTCTGTGTGTATGAGTAAGAGTAAGATTTAAAGATTTTGTATGAGTAAGATTTAAATAGTTTTAAACACGTTTCCAAATATATGGCGAAATATCTGTAATTTGAATATTAGGTTTACATTGATGAACGGACAAACAGACGAACATTAATAATTCGACTCGGAAAGTGATTCAGAGTCAATTGGTGTTGGAACAATATTTACGACCGTTAAACTCCCACTACTGAGATGATGTAAAATATATTTTGAAATTAACATATCAAAAATCAAAAGGATTATATTAAAATATTTAAAAGTTATTAAATATAAAAAAACGTGTATATTTTTAGAAACGTATGTGGAAGACCAATTCATGTTATTTGTGATAATTTTTAAGTGTAGGAATAGTAATGCTGCTTTAATATGAAATGTCAAAATTTAGTAAAGTAAAACAGTGAAATTCTTTGCCAATTTAAAACTTAAACTCTGCTTATTAGAACAGCAATATAATGCCAGCCAAATAAGTACTGCTGCTTTTTGTGTAACAGCTTTTAACTGCATAACAGTGCTTCTAGTGTACGGTTTATGTTAATAACATAGTTATGTAGCAGCAGCTGTGTAATACAGTAATATACTCGTATGTACATATGTATGTAAATATGTGAGTCAAAAATACTTTGCAATACTTTTAATGCTTATGTTACCTCGAACAAACAATTGTTTTAACTGAATTTACCCTTTCCTTAATTTGTTATAAATAAATAAGAATTCTTTATTTATTTATTTATTTATCCTGAGCTGTCCTTAAGTCTTCCATAGGAAACTTTCAGTTGGGGGGGTGGGGTTGGCGGTTTAAACTTACCTTTCGAAATGACATTGACATGAGAGCCTGGCTTAATGATAGCAGTTTGTATGAACCACGGAAGACCTAAGCACACTAGGATATCAAAGACATTCGAGCCGATTGCATTTGAAACGGCCATATCGCCATAACCCTCTTTGATAACGGCTATTGAGCTTAGGGCATCGGGAACGGAAACACCAGCAGCAACAAAGGTCAGGCCCATTACCGTGTCCGGTATGGACAATGTGGAGCCAATGACCGTGATCATCCAAACCATAAAATACGAATAGAAAGAAATCCAGATCATGGAAATTAGAAATGTGAATGGATACCAATTGCGATATTTTTCTGTGCGGCAGTCGGGCATGGTTTTCTGGCAGAGGAAATGTATGGGATAGACGACGTACCAGGAGATCAGTGTTGGTAAACCTCCCGTTGTCGGACGTTCTAGAGGATTGGGCCTGGCATCCTTCGATTTATCACTGGACTTGTAGTATTCCACAGCGGCCGGCTGTGGCTTACCCACCACAGGTTTTTGTGCATTATCGCCAGTAGGAGATTGTGTGACCACCGAGTCAGGTTGATCGGGATTGTAGGCAATGTTTTCTTGTCCTTGGCCTGCATTGTATTGGCTCATGCCCCAATCATCTACAGCCGCCGGTTGAACGGAGGATCTAGCACTGATGCCCACCGGATCGGCAGTATCACCCCAAGCTGCATTAGGATCCCAACTGGAGTTTGGATCGGTATAATTTTGATATTCTTGTTGCTGCTGGTTTTCTGACGAGGATGCGGCGTTAGGCTCTTGTGACAAATTAGTCTGCTGTTGACTGCCTTGCGTGTAGTTATTATCTTGCACATTTTTGTAAGTTACAAGCGATGATTGTTCCTCTTTAGTTGGAAGTTTGAAGGGAAGATTCAAAGATAAGGCCCAGCGTTCGAGTTCGGTGTTGAAGCACAAAGCGATACAATAAACAGCATAAAATAGCAGCATTACCACGGATTCAAACTGTAAATAAGAAGATTCCAAAATAAAGACATTTATAAAGCTAAAAGTCCTTTCCATTTAATGTAAATAAACTTACGCAGGAAATAACATCATTGAATATGATGATCAACATGACCAATATCGAAATGCAATAAAAGAAACAATCTCGCACCAAAGGCCACCAGTTGAGTTGGCAAACGGTGCCGGAACATAAAGCACAAACGGAAATCACAAACATGATATTGAAAACGGCCGAACCAATGACACCACTAATACCAATGTCATCTTTGGCAAAGAACACACCAATAACAACGGTGGCCAACTCAGGTGCCGAACTGCCAGCAGCCATAAATGTAGCACCAGCCACATCGGGAGACAATTTCAGTTCTATGTTTTAAAGAATAGTATTTAATATATGTATGTATGTATGTATATAAATGAATTTATTACGATTTAAATACTAACCTTCACATAATCTATCCAAACTGGCCACAAAATATTCATCACATACAATGGCCAAACCAAAGAAGGTGAATACGGCCACCAAGACGTGTATGATGAGACCACCATGTTGTCTCAGCCATTTGCTCATTAAAGGCTCCGGAAATTGTTCTATGGCTGGCGGTGTACAATTATCTCGCTTTGGACGCCAAGTAGGAACTGCTTCTTTGGCCATAGGAAGTGTAGCCTGGGTGGTTTCAAAATTTAGCTAAATTTCAAGTAAAGTAAATTTTATTTAAAAAATACATTTCACATTAGGAAATATTTTCAAGTTTACCTCTGTTTCTATATTTAATTCTGTTGACGTTTCTATTGATTTGTCGTATTCCTCACCGTTTTCATTCTCCAAATTACTCGCATCGAATGGTTTATCTGTGCTCTCACCACTTTTGGCCGAGTAGACTGTCACACAATAGTATATCAGGAATAATATACCCATATTCCAGAACCGGGATCTTCTTGTTCTTCTGCAGTTAATCTGCAATTATTAGAAAGAGATAAAAAAGTATACAAGTTTAAAAGTGTAAAAGTATTAAATTATAAAAGTATAATAGTATAAAATCATAAAATCATAAATGTATAAGATTATAAAATCTAAAATTATGAGAGTATAAAAGTACAAAAGCATAAGAGTATAATGTATTACAGTATAAAAGCATAAAAATATAAAACTATAAAAGTATAATAGTATAAAAGTATAAAAATAGAAAACTTTAATAGTATAAAAGTATAAAAATATACAAGTATAAAATCATAAAAGTATAAGAGTATAATGTATTACAGTATAAAAGTATAAAGCTATAAGAATATAAAAGTATAAAAATATAAAAGTATAAGAGTATAATGTATTACAGTATCAAAGCATAACAGTATAAAAATATAAAACTGTAACACTATAAAAGTTTAAAAGTAATAAAGTATAAAAATATAAAACTATAATAGTATAAAAGTATAACAATATAAAAGTATAATAATAAAGAAGTATAAAAGTATAGAAGTGTAAAGGTATTAAAGTATACACAAGTTTCAATTCCCTCCAGATGGCAATGGAAAACAGAAAACATGATACGTATGGTACTGCCATTAAATATATTCAGTTTATTTGAACCACTTTGGTGCAAAATTGACCTTTTCACTGTACATAACAAAGACCACATAATCAACAAACGTGATATCAATATTTGTTGAGAACTAAAGATGACATTTGCAGTAAAATGTACCCTTTATTAGTTTTGGCATCAAAATGTTAAAATTATGAACAAAGCAAAATAAATATTGTAAAAATTTTACTTTAAATTAATTTTACATATGCAAATTAAAAGCTTTAAAGCCTTTTAAGGAATAAACAACAAACAATACAAGCTAGATTTATTCACTATCTTCTTGACAGCAATTCAACCCACCAAATGCCTTTTGTTTTCCACAGCATGTGTCTGCCTTAAGTCAAAACTAAATACTCGAGAGCTAGTGCTGTTGTATTGTTGTAAATTCAATTTAAATCATTCCTTCCACTTAAGCAAACAAAACAGTTTTTGTTCCTACTTTTAGCCCCTTAACAAAAAGCCAACCATACGGAATGTGTCTTAAATGAAATAAAGAATAAAAACTATTGTGTTGATGTTCCGCTGTTGTTGTTGCTACCAAAATTGTTAGTATAGGGAATTAAGTGGAATTTAAGTTGGGTATGGATTTTGTAAGAAGAACTAACCTACAAATTGTTTGTTGAGCATAAATTCATGATTTCAATTTTAGCAACAAAAATAACTAACTCACTGACTGAGTGACGATGTAACGATGGCGACGACATTGTCTACGTTAACGTATCCGTTGAGAATGTTGATGATTACGATGAGGATGAGTTTGAAGACGATGACATGCTCTGTTAGTCTGATTGGCGCCAAAAGCTGTTTGGCTTTCAGATTATATTGTTGCAAATTCATAAGTGTATCTTTTACACATACATGTGTATGTATATACAATATATGAAATATTTTCTTTACATATCAACAAAATACATAAATATATACATATGTAAGTACATTTATATGTATGGTTGAATATATTTTGTACGTTATTGTATTAAGGGAAATTAGACTTGACAGATTAACAAAAACAAATTAAAAAAAAAAACCCACCAAACCGTTCATACCCAGTACACTCACTTATACAGGGTGGGCCAACTTGGACTGACTGATTTGAAATGCTTATAACTTTTGCATCCGTGTTCACACTCGTCGACGAGCTACTCAATTGAACATCTCCAGAACATCGCTACGACGTATTCTAAAAGTTGATCTGAAGATGTTTCCATATAAAATTCAATTGGCCCAAGAAAAGTTATAAGCAGTTCAAATCAGTCAGTCAAACTTGGCCCACCCTGTACATACAAATCTGTACAAACACATTCAATTTGTTTAAAATCAACCACAAAACACCATCACGTATGAGTAATATAACGAACGGAATATCAATATTGGTCAGAGATGCAAATAAAATGGGGTAAAATTTTACACTTTTTGGCACTATTTCTAAGGTACACTAATCAATAACATATATGTACTATGTAGATTAGGTTGTTCCAAAAAATTTTTTTTTGTTACTCAAGCATAATTTGAAAGTTTATAAGGTAAAATATTTTTGAGATTTTTTTCAGATTTTTCGGTAAAGTTTTTAAGGTTGCACAAGTTGAATTTTTGAGTTTTTTTTTATAACTTTGTCAAAGAAAAATTTTCAAGCTTCACTTTTGTGTGCAAAAACTATAAGTTTTGGCAATGAATTTGCTCGTGCAAGAATATTACAAAGCAAAAATTTGAATATTCATCGAGTACAAACAAACCTTAAAAATGTTATAACTGTGGGACAATAATAGCAAGTTTAAAAATTATATTCCCTAAATTATTTAAAATTAATAGATCTTTCAAACTGCATCATTAGTTTTTTTTTTCATTTTCATATAAATTTTAAAAGTTATAAAGCGTTATTTACGAAATTTATAGAAAAAATTATGAAAAATTGTAATGTAGGGTATCTAAATGAGCAAATTCATTGCCAAAAACTTATAGGTTTTGCACACAAAAGTAAAGCTTGAACATTTTTCTTTTTTTTTTTTGAATTGTTTTTTCAAAAGTAAAGAATATTGTGGTTTGACACAGCTACATATGAAGAAAACACAAAAAACGGCCGGCAAATCCGATTTTTGGCAAAAATTCGACTTGTGTGACCTTAAAAACTTTTCCGAAAAATCTGAGAAAAATCTCAAAAATACTTAACCGTATAAGCTTTCAAATTATGCTTGAGCACCCATGAAAATCAAAAAACAATCATCGGATTTTTGGAGAGAGTTTGAAGTCCACTTTTTATGGAAATTTTGATTTTAATACAAATTTTTAAAATAAACAATAGTACACTTTTTGCTATGTAAAGGTAGGCAAAAGTCCCATTTTCCTTGTCAAGTTTATAGTTACACATTTATTATGTCAGTCAAGTGGAATTGAGTTTAAATAAGTTATTAAATAAAGAGGTTTCCTTAACACACATTAATGGCCGAATTCTCGGACATTAGTTAACCATTGGTAAACTAAAATACTAACTATTGTTTAACTATTACTGTGTATTCTTATGGCAAACTAAGCACTGCGAATAAAGAATCATTAGTTAAGCCTTTGCCATTAGCTAACTAAAGACTGTGAATTTAGACATAAGATTCTTAGGTGGGCTTTAGTTAAAAATCTATTCAACTTTTTATTAACTGGTTTTTGGACTTGTTCAAAATATTGATTTAGATTCGTTGCAATGAAATTTATTAAATTGGTAAAATTTTTAATAGAAAATATATATAATGTATATCCTCCAATTCGAACTTTAAAATTATTCCCACCTATATGTATATAGAGATAATTTTCAAACAAATATAAAAACACTATAAGTTCTTAAAGAAACTTTTTTATAATAAACAAAAAGTTTAGGGTCAAAAATTACGAAAAAAATTACTTTGTGGGTTCCATTGCCAAAAATTAAACACGAACATTTCTTTGTTACGCTTGCTAGAACCCTGTTTAAATTGGCAGATTTACTTTCAAAATACCTTGATTCTGCCTCATACTGCCCTTTGTGTCGTGTTGTAGGGTAAAAAAAAAACACCCCAACATACCAACAATGGTACCATTTGCAAATTCTCTTCACAAACGCGTTATTCAGTGGAATGTTGAGTACAACAAGGAAAACAAGGGAGAGAGCAAGTGACGTTTTTTTTTTTAAAAATTTAATCCAAAATTTAAATAAAATCGAATGATTACTTGAACGCAAATAAAGAAAATGATTTTTGTATAAAGAGGGGCTGATGTTTTGTAGACAATTGTTGTGCGTATTTGTTTCATTTCATAGATTTTTGTTTTTGCATCGAAATATAATCACATTCCATTTGTTAATGTCAAAGTTGAATATTAAATTAATTTCAATTTGATGAAATTGTCAAATTACATACATACATACATACATAATTACATTTTCTGAAGAATTTTGCTTGTAAGCTACTTAACCACAGATGACAATTATTTAGACATGGTTGTAAATTTGGTTAACTTGAGTAAGTGATTTGATTTGTAATTAGGTTTTGGAAAATTGCCAGTAATGATTTCTAAGAAATTATATTATATGCTTTCTTTGTATCTACAATTCATGAAAATATCTAAACACACAGAAATATTCAATTTAACAATTTATCTATTCAAAATTAAGTAGTTGCCTTGCATTTGAAACTAGTTTAATTATTTTATAAATTGAAGAGAAATCAAGTTAATGTTGTCCATGAGTAGTAACAATACCAGTAATTTATGCGCTTAGAAAGAAATAACCTAAGCATACAAAATATAGTAATACACTTTTAATATGTTTTTAAGCTTAATAAAAAAGGTTGCAGCAGTATAGCTGTCAAACTGGATTTCAAGGCAAGACACCTAACATTGATATTTGTGCTTTGAAATACTATTAATAAGTTCCAATTTACACGAAGCAATTCTTTAAGACATCGAGATGAGGGAAAGATAAGACGAGTACACACTTGACTGTATTGACTTGTTTAACATATGTGTATACTAAATAATCCAATACTCTTAAACAAAATTACGAGTGATTTTGCTAATTATATTGTACTGTGTGAATACCGAAGAAATTTCAAGGAAAAAATTGTATCAATCTTTTCAATAAAACTTGCTATGTGTAAATTAGATGTAATATATTGTAGTTCCCTTAATAAATATCACTAATCTAAAAAATTGTTAAAGTAGTTGAAGAAAACCTACATTTGAAAAACCCATTTCCGTTCACTTTTGACCACAAAACAAAGCTGTCTTAAAATAAATTAAATTTTATATAATTTTCAACAAGGCAGGATATAAAATGTATTCATACTGTACAAAAAAAAAAAACAAAATATTCTTCTTAAAGGAAATACTGAAAACATGAATAAATAACTTGAAGAATGATTCAAACTCAATAAACTTTTCAATCACCCATCTATCCCACATAGCACATAAAATAAACGCTACCACTAAAATGCCGAAAATGTTTATGAAACATTTTTCTGTTTCATCTGTGCAGAAAATCAATAATTCATTAAATTTGTTTGGCTCCGAAAGAAAATTTAATAAAACTGAATTTACAAACAGTGCCATTGAGAAGAAATAGCAGCAGAAGAATTTAAAAGAAAAACAACAACACTTTAGATATGGCAACTTCTTTATGAAAACTGTCACAAGCACTTTACAAACAACTAGTTTAGTTTCCGTTACAGATGATTGTGTAGTTGTAGCATTCAATTGCAATTGTTGTTCAAACTGAACACCACCTCTTTGTTGTTGTGGGTATTTTTATGCAGGGATATGTTGGTGTACGATGACATGTTACAATTAGTCATAAACTACAGTTTGTTTGATAGTTATAGGCATAAAGGAATAAAATTATGTTGCGATTACTTAGTTTTATATATAATGAAAAACCTAGAAACATTTTCTAAGTCTTAGTTCCCGTTTACATTAGAAAGATTTTTGTCGCGGCAATTTTTGTTTCATTGTGCGATTTCTTGTCGATATAGGCCTGTGTCCATATTCTTCTTTACGTTTGAAACAACGCATGAGGAAACAAAGCGTGTCTCAAGAGCACATTCTCACCGCACTCACCTAAAAAGCAAGAATAGCAGCGACAAAAATAGTCTCATAATGACTTAGACATGAGCGCCTTTAAAAAGTCCGTAAAAATTTAATAGAAATTCGTAGAGATATCATGCACATCAGACTATGTGAAGACGGAACATTTTTATGTGAATATTTTATGACGCAAATCTCCTGATACTTCTGAATATTAAAAGATACATCAAAGAGTATAACAGTGTTAATTTCAGAGTCTTTAGTAAAAGACTCCACAGGCTTTAGTAAAATACTCTAGAAAAAGACTCAAAAGTCTTTATTAATAGAACTGCAGATCTGTATGCGTGGATATCAGTCCGATCGAATTTTTTATTTATAATTGCAACATACAACAATAACAAGTTATAGTGATATATTCTGCTATACTGAATCTTAAATACCCTCCACCTAAATATAATAAGGAAAACAAAAACTACCATGGTTATAGGACTAAAATATCCTTATTCAGTCTTAACGCAAATTTTTATTAGTATTTTGTATATTGTTTGAAAGATAATATTTAAATGTTTTGAAATTTTATCTAATTTTGACCACTTACAATTGATGTAATTAACAATTCTTACCATAATTTACAGAAGTTGTCTGATTTCATAATAATCTTGAGTTTACAAAAATGTATAAAATTAAAAAAACATTTTTCCATATTCACCACAAGTTAAGAAACAGATAATAAAAAGGATACACAGAAAAAAAATATCATGTTTCTTTTTCAATTAAACCTTTAATTGATTTTAAAATAATTTTCAATTAAAATTTTAATTGATTCAATTACTTTTTCTGATATTTTCAATTAAATATCAATTTTTTTTTAATTGATACTATCATTTTGTTTACAGGTCCGATTTCAATTAAATTTCTAATTGATTCCACAAATATTTTAATTGAAACTCATTTTTATTTTTTTCTGTTTAATTGCAACTCATTTTTATTTTTTTCTGTGTACGATTAGAGGGGAGACTTCTTTTGGTTGAATTCGATCTAAATAATTTTATTTACAAGAGTTTTATGGGTGGCTTGGTATAAGTGGACCAATTATGGACTGCTAGCTTCAAAATCTAGTATTTAGGAACGTGATTTATATGTATTTTAGGCTTATTTTGGTAGAATTATATCTTGTTATACCCGGAAGTGGACATAATTCGGTCGCTATTGTCAATTATTGACTGAAAATTACAAAATCCAGTAGCATTATTGCCATATAACCTATATAAGTATAAGTTCTGGATGAAAATTTCTGATTGATCTGTATAAAAATTGGTTCGATGTCTATACATATTTGTGGGTTAAATTGTTTTTCGCTAATGGTCTTTATATGACAGCCATGACAAATTATGGGCCGATCTTCTTAAATTTCGGAACAGAGAATTTTATGCATATGAATATATCTCACGTCGCATTTCAACATAATAATGGTATATTTAAGATACATATTAGTATTGAATTTCGGAAGTAAACCTTATATGGGGGATATGGTCAAATATGGACCGAAATCCATATAATTCTGCAGTATGATTTTTATGTTAATGTAAATGATCTATGTACAGTTTTAAGTCGGCATCGATATTTATAAAGATTATTAACTTTTTCGGACGTGGTCCTTATATGGGATCTATGACCAATTATGGCCCGACCATCATAAAAATTTAGTAGAACAATTATTTGTGTTGAATTTTAACCTGGTAACAATATTTATACCAGATTAATACGTATTTAATTTTTTGGGCTTTGGTCAGACATGGATCGAACTAAACGAAATTTCGTTTTGCGATTTTGTATTGATATTTAAATTTTATAGGCATTAATGTATCATTGAGCCATATTTCGAAAATTTTTATGGTGGCTATGACATGATTTCTCATACCGATTCTAACTATTTTCATCACATCCTTTTATCATAGAAATAACGTGTACAAAATTTCCAGGTAAAATCTGCAATATATTTAAAAATTTTAACAAAAAAACTGGTTAAAAAATCAAAGTTTTATGGATGTTGTCTCACATATTGGTCCATAATCCTGGTTCTACTATACCAATTTTGCTGATTTTCAGTACCAAACTTTCTGACAAAATACAAAACATTTTTCTGAAAATTCTGTAAAGTTTAGTTACGTATTTTGGACGTTAGAGTGTTTTACATGGTCGGGCAGACAGACAGACTTAGCTCAATCGATTTCGAATTTCAAAAGGTTCAAGAATATATAAATACTTTGTTGGGTCTTAAGCTATGTATAGACGGTTGTCAGGTCATACAATGTTGTCAGATCTAGCAATGTACTGACATAGAAAAATTGTATCAAAAGGTAAATTGTCAATGCTTTTTCTTACACCGTTGGAAGACCAAAATTTTAAGTTCACACGGTTGTTAGACATTACTGAACATTTTTCGGACAACGTTGTAAGATCTGACAACCGTCTATACAATTGTTCTATGTTGTTTTGAAAAACTACATTCTTGTTGAAAACGCTGTTACCTTGACATATTCATTATCAGGTATGTGATGGAAATCGAAAACGAAAACGAGTGAGTTTCTGAAGTCCATTTTAAAGTATTTCTAATTAAAATTTTTTAAATTTTAGTTTTAAGATTCTCTTTAATAGCAAATTATCTTTATATTTTGTGTAATATCAAAAAACAAAATGTTCTAAATAATAATGTTTTCCTATTCCCATAAATTTAACTCTTGCAATTGTTCACTCAGTAACCAAGAGACCCCAAAATGTATCCATAAGAAACCATTAAAAGCGGTGAAACTGAAATGCAAAAATCCATCATCAGTTAAATGATATTTGATACCAAATACAACAAACAGTTCCATGTCAATAAACTGCAAGTATCAAAACCACAATTTGTTTTGTGCCTCAATGAGTATTTTTTTTTGTCTTATTTTTCCAAATGCATTGGTTTTAGAACAAATAAAACTTGTACTTGTCAAAATGATGGTGTTGTAAAGCAAAACAAAATATGTACATACATATATACATACTCGTATGTACTATGTATGTATGTACATACATAAGTACATAAGTACAAGAATTTGCAAAAGACTAAAGAGACGCACTCGATGTTGTTGACGGTGATGACTCCGACAAATGAACACAATTGAAATGGAAACCAACAAAATAATATTAAAAGCAACAACTACAACTAACAAATACTCCGCAATTGCAAGGATGACATCATATGACATTTATAGTAGTATTTACATGTATGCATGCATGTACGACTAATACATACTACCATTGTTGTTGCTGTTGCTGCATGGTATCTACAAACAGCAACAGCCACACAAATCCAAGTAAGAAGTAAAAAATCGTTAAAATTGAATGATAATAAAGCATTTCCAAGTGAGAGCATAATACAATAATGATGAGGATAATGAAGTTGATGTTGAAAACAAAATAGCAACAATAATAAAAAATTGTGCGGTGATAACGATTCCACAATGTTTATTCAACAATCACACACACACACTCACTCACATTCTTATAAATATCACACACAGCGTTGTCAACTTGGTGCTTTTTTAAATTTTTGGTGCGAACAATTTCTTAGTTGGTGCGCGGTGCGCTTTTTTTCAATTTTGGTGCGTTTTTTAATTTTTCCGGAAATGTGTTGAAATCTTTATTTTTACTAATTTTTTTTAATTGCAGTTTTTTAATAATTCATTATCATGAAATCTATATGATGAAAAAGAATCCCATTGAATGCATTTTATATACGAATGTAGAACAAACATTCGTCACATGCAGGTTATTGCTAAAGCTGAATAGGATGAAAATTATTGTTTGAAACATTTTAAAAATGAAAATAAAAATTCTTATTTAGCCTGATTGGTCTACGGAACTGTAGACGAACACCAGGGTTAGAGTCCCAGTGAAGCCCTAACAAATTTTATTGAATAGGGTCAACGAAGTACTAGAAGAAGTACCTTAAATAGAAAACAAAAATATTTTTACCAATTAATTCCGAATAGCGTAATGAGTATTTTTACTATTAATCGTTGATCTCTTTTTAGAAAGTTAAAAAACAAAGACATTAATTACATATCTATCTGGTACAAAGGAATACAAACATTTGTTTAGTTTATTTTTTATTTTTGTTAAGTTTTTTATTTTTTATAAAAACACTGAACTGTTGAACCTTGTTATATTTATAATACAAAAATATTATATTTTTTATGTGAAATTATTTCAATAAACATTTTATTTATTAAATAAAAAAGAAAATCTAAATTTGGTGCGATTTTTTTCAAATGGCGAGTTTTTTTCTCCATATTGGTGCGTTTTGAAATTTCAAAGTTGACAACGCTGATCACACACCCTATCAGCATGCTAAAATATACACCTCCTATTTTTTTGTTTTTGTGTTTTTATGGTGGAATCAAAACGACAAAAATAACAAATTTTTTGACAAAAAACAAAAACAATAAATCAACACAGCACAACAGTTTGTCTCCCAGTATGGGGCTTTACGAGTAGTGTTTGAAAAAGTTTGTTGGGAGCAAGAGAGTGGAAGCGAGTGAGTGTGAGAGTTTTGGTTTTGTTTGTTTGTTTGTTTTGCATGATACACAAAAAGAAATCACCACCAAACAAACATACATACCATCACATGTTTTGGCTGCTTATATTATACTGTTAAGTTAACATATGATCCATTCAATGTAAGAATGTAATAACAAAGAAAAGAAAAGTTATGAAAGTGGTTAATAACCACAATTTTCTAACTTAACTCTTAGATAAAACAATATTTAAGCTTGTATTTCTTTATTAAGGCGGATTTGGCACTTTTAATGTAGCTTATGTATTAATTATATTTAAATAATAATAATAACATGACTTTCAAAGCTATTCTTTTCGAAACTGTATTTTCTGAGTTGTGACGGTCTTGCATTAAGTGAGTATATAATATATGTAATATACATATTTATTCGGTATTCGTGTACAATACGAGAGACACAAATTGTGAAGAGAAAATAGCCATAGTTACAGTGTAATGATTTAGCAAAATTGTAAGGTAATATTGACTTTTTCAATCAAGAATATAAAGTGTTTAATAAAGTGTTTTTCAACAAGAACTTTTTCAAAACAATGAATATATGTATGTATATGAAAATAATTTAACAATTATTTAGATTATTTTATCAAAACGTTCAATCACATTTTGGCAAAATGACGAATTTATTTCACAGAATTTGAATTTTATGGCTGCAATTTGGCTTCGTGACATATCCACATGAATATGGGCATAGTCTCAAAAAATTAAACATTGCTCTTTTTAATAATTTAATCCGATTTTCGAGCGAAAGTAAAATGTAAAAACTTTCTTCATATTATTCCAATAAGCAACTGATGAAAAATTAAGTTCCGTTGAAAAAATCCATAATTATTATAAAACTTGCAGTAGGAACAAAGACGGTGTACTAGGTGAGCCATTAAAAAAATTTGGAGCATTACACCAAGATTACCAAACGGATATTTCTGAGAGAATCTTGAAGATTTGAATCAGAATCAGAGACTTCCTAGACAGATTACTGCACTTATCTACCTATCGATTACCAATAAACCAACCTGTTACAAATGGTCATGGTCTTCCTAAAATTAAATTTCTAAGCAATGTACTATTTGTTGGAACTATCATGAAAGCATTGGGATCTGCTCATCACAAAATATGTTTACACTTCACTACTATAGTGGGAAGGGTGTATTGGATTTGTGCTGATGTTTCTAACACCCATAAATATCAGTCCAAAACCCACCTTAAATTATACCGATCGACTCAGAATCACTTCCTGAGTTGATTTACCGATGTCCGTTCGTCCTTCTGGCTCGCTGTCCATGTAAAGCTTGTGCGAATTTTTGAAGATATTTCCATAAAATTTGGAACATGATATTTTTGGCCAAACTGGTTCGGTCTATTATTTCATCTAGCTCCCATACAAATGTCCTCTCAATATAGGGATTTATCGATCATAAAAGTATGATTTATACATCTATCCAAATAAATATCGTAAAAAATAATATTTACATCAACCTAATCATATCTAAAAATTTTTTGCAGATCAGTCCCTAATTGACCATAGCTCCCATATAAGAACCACTTCAGAAAATATGGCCCCCATTTCTGAAAAAAAGCTTTTGCACACATACTGAGTGTAGGGTATTATATTGTGGGCTTGACCGACTATACTGTTATTCATTATTTCGATCCCAGGTCTACTTATGGCCAAAGTTATTGTTGTTAAATTTATAATTATATTATATATCATTGGGGCTTGAAAACATCTCAAAAAGGGTTTCAAACTGGTTGAGAATATTTGTTTTCATTCGGTATATGAATAGTCTGTCTAGGTTTATCACAGCTTTCGGTTGGTTAATCACTAATTATAGTACTTTTCGCTTATTGTCCACTACTATAGTCGCACAACTTTTGTGGACTTTAAGCGATGTTGGAATATAACCGATATTTTTATAAGCAATTTTATGGATTATATCTGCAATATGATAGTTTTGGCCTTTAAGCGGAATGGACTAGAAGCGAAAAGCACTGTACATAGCTAGAAAATAAATCTGACGAGATTAATGTTTTTCGGCATACTAACACCGTTAGTATGAAGTTATAATTTTGTAATTGAAATAATGGTAGTTCAGAAATAGTTTGCTTACAAACCACCCACCCCCTTTTTAAAGCTCTTTCAGATATTTTCTTAAATAGAAAATAAAAAATAAAATTATTTCTCAACTCCCCCATTTAACACGTTCGCAGCACTGTGTGTATCTATACAATAACACAAGAAGGAGCTCACTCTACTCGCACTTCTTGTTATTCCTCATACACTGTGTGTTAAATGTGAGTGGGCCACTCGGTCATAGTGTAAGTGATGTAGGTGAGTAAGATGGTGGATTGTTAGTTGGTGCTCTCTGCCTCTTTTCTCTTCTCGCTTCTGTTCTATTCTGTTCCGTAATGCTGTGTTCTAAGTATGTGATTGTGTCTCATATTATCGATTTACGATTTCTTGTTTGCTCTAGTATAGACCGACTAAAAGGATGACTGCAAAAACGCAATGTGTTTGTATTTATGAATGTATATGCATATACATGTATGTATGTTTTAAGTGTGCCTGTATCTGTGTATGTATTAGTGTTAATGTTTGTGTAAGTTTAACTAAGTGCTTGTATGTGCATGCTTTTAAAGAGATAACAACAATTTTTAGTTGCTACATTTTGTTGCTGAACTGTGGGAAGTAGATAACAGAAGCTTAGAATAGATAGATGAGGATGGTGAGTATGCATGACTGGATGGTTGGTTAATTCAATGAATTTTTGGAGATGGGGTTGATGTTGGTGTTGGCACATGACAAGTCTTGTAAGTGCAATAACAAAAACTAACATTTATTTTTTGAACTTAACAAATGATTTGAAATCTTTAGTAGAAAATATAATGGATAAAAAGACAAACAGGCAACATGACGTTATTTTTACACTCTCTTTAATTTTATTTTTGCCCTCGCACCGTTTTTGTTTTTCTTTACAAGACGAAACAAATGAGGAAATTTGTTTGAGTATGAGTTTTAGGGGTTTTATAAATTCCCCCCTTTTAATGGAGGGTTACATCATTATAGAGGTAATAGAGCAAAACAATAGGCATATGAAAAGTTGTTGCCAGATGAAGGTATAAGGGCTTAAAAGGTATTGTAAAACTTTACTAAAACTATTTTAAAAGATAAAGTACTAAAGTATGTACTCAATAGGTCTTCTAGATAAAATTGTTCTTGAGACGAAAATATTGGCCATCAAAAAACCATGCACGGTTTTACACGAAATAAAAATTTGTCGAAAGACTGACATCTACATATATCCACACTCTGTACGGTGGTGTTACAAACTTAGCTTATGTTATTGTAAGTTTTTTAATACTACATAATTACATACACTTTGTAAGTAATTATAATAAACAGGTCCAATTATACTTTGCTCCCGGACAACAAAGCCCAACCAGATGAGGCCAAAGTCTTAATACTTCCTAATTAGCCTTCGTAACCTGAAGAATTTATATCATAGGATTGTATACGTAGCTAAAGTTTTTTTAGAGCCTTTATCTCATCGTATTGTATTCCCTTGTAATTTTATTCGAAGTTCGAACCAATTATGACCCGATCGTTTGTATGAAATATTTCAAATATTTTTTCACTTCTAAAATTGCATATAACACGATTTTGAATTACAAATCGAATAAAAATTTTTAGTTTTTAATTTCAATTTATGTTTCTCGATATCAATTTTGATTTCTCAATTTCAATTTGTATTTTCTCAATTTCAACTTAAAAAGGTGGGGAGTCTCTAATCTTTTCCAAATTTATGTTGAGAACTGACAAATTGAATTTCAAATTGACAAATCGAACTTGAGAAAATAAAAATTGTATGTAATGAGAAATTCATAGCTATTCCTATTCTCACTTTCACCACAAATACGTGCCTATTTCACTTTTTGCTATTCTATAATACGTCGCTAGTGATGTGCATGAAAGAAGCCATATAATTTTGAGATGTGCAACAGAAAACATATGTGTTTTTCACCTCAAATGTATTCTAAAATACATTATCACCACATTTATCTGCCATTTTTGCTCGACGCCAGTTTTAAAACAATAAACAAAACAATAGTGATTTTTAACAATTTATTTAAAAATTTAAGTATTTGCAAAAACAAACGTCGCCACTGCAATTTAAGATTCTAGTTAAGCATCCGAGCCGCGTTTGTGAATCAATTTTATCTTCTAATTCGGACAAGCTATATTCGAATGCCTCTTTGTTAATCCTACATTTTTTTTTGAAAACTTTTCTCCGTATTAAAAGTGGTTTCTATTAGCTTTTTATTAATAAATACCTGATATCATCCATTGAAAATATATCCATTACATTATTTCTTAAATCTTTAATAATACGTCGAAGATTTCCATTGTTTTCAACAATATATAACGCAATGGAATCCATAGCTACTCTTTTTAAAATTTTGTTAAATTGGTATTTGCTTTAAACTTTTATGGCTTAAAATTTAAGAATAATTTCACAATCAGCTGCTTTAGTGATGACATAATTTTGACAACTATTACCGATAAGTCATCACGCGTATTTTTGAATGCATCGAATGGTGAACGTCGAAAGTGACTCATCACCATCGTCGAAGTGAAGCGCGTGTTGTCGAATAGACATGTAAAATTTGTATGAAATTTTTCAAATATTTTTTTACTTACATATTTTACAATACCTAACATGATTTTGAGCAAGGCGTATTAATAAAGCGAATGCAGCAGTTCAGCTGATTATTAATTCACTGTGAAATAATGTATCCATCTGTCAAATTTTGTTTTAATTACATTTGTTATTTAAAATAAAAAACGAAGTAAGGAAAAATAAAATTATTTATAAGTCTGAGAATGTAAAATTTATTAAAAATAAAAAATAAACGAAACAAATCGAATTAATTTTGTTTATATGTATTTCAATTCGACTAGATTTTCACATTTCACATACATATGTACATATTAACAAAAGCAAATTGCATGTTGTTTTTGGATTGTTGTATTTGTTGCCGTGTTGCATACACCTTATTAATACGCCTTGATTTTGAATTACAAATATGTATAATAAAAATTTTTATTTCTGAATTTCAATTTGTTAAAATTCCACATAGAAAATTAAAAGTGGTTTCATTTTGAAAAAAAAAATCCTTTTACTTTTTCTACAGAAGCAAAATACAGAATTAATTCTGAACGGAATTAAATTCAATCCTATTTCGACCATTTAAAAATCTAACAATTCTGTTATTAAGTTTTGAATCATTAGTTAGGCAATAGATTTGGTTCCTACAAAAAATTGATAATTTAAAGCTACTTTCATTATTGTAATATTCTAAAAAATAAGAATTAATTTTTTTTAAATAATAAAAAAAAAATCTGAAGCAAAACGGGAAGAGTTACGCCCTTATTTCACAATTTAAAAATTTATCTAACAGCAATTAAGTTTTGTCTGAGCAGCAATTCTGCTTAGTCGTCCTTTATAAAAATATACATAATATCATTGGCAATTCATCCAATTATTTTTAGGTTATTTTAGTTCTCCCCTAAACACACACAACAATTAATAACTTTTATTTTTGGCAACAATTTTTTAAGAATTTTGTACATGACCTTATTAAAGTTTAAAAGCAGACGATTAAGCAAAACAAATGCGAAATCAAGAAAATAAAAACTTTTGTGAAATATTGATTTAATTCATAAAACATTTTTAAGAGAATACATAATTATGTATGACACATTTTAAGAAATAATTGGGGTTGTAAATTGTTTGTTTTTTGGTGTGGGGGGCTGAAGATAAAACATGAAAAAATGGATGACCTTTAAAATGCTAACCTAAATACAGAAGAAAAGCATATTTTAGGGCGAGCAAATATTGTTTTAAAATTTTATTAGTTTTTAGTAGTCTGCCAAAGTAATAAGATTTATTGAGTTTCTAGAAGTATATTGACATGTTACCAGGGCATGTTTAATGTATTATAGATTTATAATTACATAACGGTCATTAGTTTGGCAATATTTTTGGGGAGTAACATTAGTTTAACTGCAATATTTCACAACACGTTTTAGAAAACTATATAATATATTTTTATGGAATAAAATTACGTAATAACTTTCCTGGCACTATTTATTTGCAATTTGAACCCTTTTATTTTGTGCCTGTCAAAAATTAAAGCTTAAAAATCTTAAAAATAAATTCGTTTAACAATCCTAGAATTAAGGGAATGAAAAGATATTTAAGTTATAATCTGGAAAAAATTACTATAATGACCAAAGCTGGGGACAATTAGTAGGGGATCATAGCTCTCTTTTGATTCATTGTAGCTTTTGAATAATAAAAAGGGTCAGAACTTTTGTGAAGAGTGGTGTCATTTATTAAAAGTCAGCAAATAATTCTGCAGACATTATTTTTAAAAAATACCCGACGTGAAAGTTGAAAACGCCACAACTGTTGCCACTAGGCTTTAAGCAATGTTTCTGCAGTGTGGTCAGAATTCATGTCAATAATGCCTTAACTTCCATTTACTGTGCTTGTCGCTTTAGAACGAGAAACAGGCCATTAGTACATACTCGTATAAGAAACTGTGCTTGGATTAGTTTGAAATAAATATATGATATAAATATCGCATGTAACAATACTCGTACATTGATTAGAACAATGACAAAGTCTTTTCATGTAAATCAATAAATATTTGAATTTTTTATACAGCTGTGTTAATAATTGATTACATGTTGTTTATAAATACAAAAACCAGCATACAATTTAAAATTAAATTAAAAACAAAGAGCCACGACAAGCGGCATTATTATACATATTCATTTTATTGTTATTTCATATAATTACTGTTACGCACTTTTAAAAGTTAACAGAGATGTTATTTTTAGTACTTTAGAAGCTTTATATCACAACTCTGGAATTGCGCTTTATGTTTGTTTTAGTGCAGCATTGCAGCGCCTCTGGTGGTGAGTAGGAAAATATTTTCGTATTAAAGCAAGCCCTTTGATTATATTAATGTGTCCATACAGATATTTAAATAAATTTAAATAAAATAAAACGAAATTAGTTGAGATTTTAATGTCCCATAACAAGTTTTAGAGGTAAAAGTCGTAATGGAATAAAATCGCTCCCATCACTGACATACATATGTACCTATTTTCAGTGCAGTACGTAAGTGTCAACATTTTGTGTTTATAACTTCAGACCCAAAATACATACAAACATATACCTTTCCAACTATGACTACGGATTTTTTTTATAAAAGAATGCCTGCGGAAACGTTTGCCGATTCTTATTAGACGTAACCACTCTTCTGTAAAGTTTTGAATCGATTTAGTTTCCACTTTTTATTCAAAAGCTCCAATGGATTGGTATTGAAGAAATCTGGTCGACGTAATAGCAACAAATATATCGACACCGAAAATCTAAAAGGCCGTAACTACACATTTTAATTTTCTACAGAAGCAAAAAACTTTATAAATTTAAGACTATTTCATTCTAAATAATCAAATTTCAGACTTAACATTAAAAAAACTATTGCGGATTTGCTTTAATAAAAAAAAAAATATAAAACAACAGTAGTTTTTTAGTAATTGTACTTAAGGCCTTTTAAAATCGTTTTTTCTGAAACTAAAAAGCCGTAACAACAAAAAATTTTTTTAATAAAAGATAAAATTAGGATGAAAAAATTCCGCTTTTCACTCTTATTAAACATTCGTAACTTTAGGAGTGTTATTTTTTTAATAAACTAAAACTTTTAACTTTTTGTTTTCTGAGTTTTGAATATAAAAGATACAAAACTCAGAAAAATATACTTTATTTAAGAAAAGAAAACAAAATAAAAAAAACGCAAATTCATTATAGTATACATGATAAGAAAAGGAGTTCACACTGCGAAGTAAAATTCATAAATCTAAAAACTATGGCAATCATCCGAAAGTAAATATTTAAGTTCCCGGAGATGGCTCCATTTCTTTTTGGATATTTTTCTTTATGTAACCGAACTGGTTCGACAGCGTCTTTGTTACTATTTTGAAAAAATTTAACTTTCAACTAACATTAAACAAATGCTAACTTTGTTTTAATATATGTATGTATGTATTTCGTTTCATTTTTATACCCTTCACCTTCATGAGAAGGGTATATATAAGTTTGTCATTCCGTTTGTAATTTCCACAATATTATTTTCCGACCCTATATTCTGGATCCTTATAAATAGCGGAGTATATTAAGCCATGTCCGTCTGTCTGTCTGTTGAAATCAATTTTCTAAAGTCCCTAGATATCTTCGGGATCCAAATCTTCAATAATTCTGTCAGACATGCTTCCAAGAAGTTTGCTATTTAAAATCAGCAAAATCCGTCCAAAAATAACGGAGATATGAGCAAAAATCCGAGACAACCTCTGAAAATTTCATTAAAAAAAACTAGTAAACTCATCAACAGATGGCGTTGATTACACAAAGTATATTAATATTAAGCTTTTATTTTGTGTTGCCTCTTTAAATCCAATAAAGTAATATTGTTACTAATAAACTCATCAACAGATGGCGTTGATCACACAAAGTGTATTAATATTGTTACAAATAATTTCATAACCAAATGGCGCTGATCAAACAAAGTGTTTAAGTGTGTTCTTAAACCGTAATATAAGTGTGTTCTTAAACCGTAATATAAGTGTGTTTTTTAATTGTGTTTGTGTACATTTAAATTAATGAAGACTCGTTATATTTTCTTCAAACTACTTGACGCTTTTATTTTGCAATTTAAAAGAATCCGGTTTATTTAAAGTAAATAAACCACAGTTTTTTAAAGGTAAAAACGTAACAATATAACATACATATATATGTATATATGTATATAATATAATTATGCATCCACAACAAAGGTGCGGCCTTTTCAAATGTACTATTAATATGGTCGACGTTTGTTGGCATATGAGAGTAAACTTTTAAAGAAATACGTATTTTGGTTAATTATGTAATAATGAAACTCAAATTTGAAAAATATTGGACTATTATCAAAGGAATGTTAAAACGGTGTGGTAAAGTAGTTCTTGCCGCTAAAGAAATTCGGAATAAGTATGCAGCGCAGGTGAATCGACCGAATTTTATGTGTTCTTTGATTCCAAATCCATTTTGGGGCTTCTAGATAGCGTACAGAAGAACACGTGATTATTATTATGACACTAGAATTCAAGTCTATTGACCCATAGAAGCCAAGTGGCAATTACAGTTGTGTTTTACTGCTAGTTAATAGAATTCGTTACCGACAACCACACTAATTTGCTCAACGCGCATTTTTAGCAAGAAGATTATCCATTTGTAATCTGACTGGTTAGTGGATCGCACAATTTACCACAGTGAAAATTCATAATAGGCCTGGCAAGTTCACTGCCGGCAGATATGTTCTTTTTCCTGTAACTTTAAATCCAATGTCAACACAGACAAACAGTCAATGCTCTTACCCAGACTTTGCATAAATAGGAATAAAAACTCGAAGAATAGCAGTTACACTTGAACTTTGTCTGAAAGGAAACAACTACATATGTATGTATGTAAATGGTTATACAACTAGACCGACCGGCTTGATGTTGACAGTTTATGACAGGTTAGCTTCAAAATCAACAGAAATTACTTCGAAATAATCACAATTTATTTTCAAATCATAATTATGGTATTTCATTTATTTTCCTTTTTGGGAATTTTCGAATTCCCTCAATGCTAGCAAATCCCAAGTTACTGCACATGGCAGCACTAGCGGAAACAAAAAAAAAAACAAAAAAAAACGTAAGAAACGTAAAAAAGAAAAGCTGTAAGTGTTAGTGTGTGTATGTTTGGTTTGTATGTGAGTACATATGTATTTGAATAGAAATGTTTTTCCTGTAAGTGAAACATTCAACATTTCTAGTGTTGGATGGTTTGATTTTTTTTTTGCTCTTGTTGCTGTTTTGTTGCTATTGTAACGTTAGACCGCAGTCATTAAAGTCCTTTTGTTTTGTTGCTTTTAATTTCCCAACAATTGCCTTATTTTGTTGGGTTCTGTTCATTATTTTTTTTTTATTTATCTTGGTTGTTTTAGCTTTTATTGAGGAAATGCAATTGTCGTTTTAAATGTTTTTATTTACTATTATTTTGTTTTGTTCTTGGGCTCAGTTTTGATTAATGTTGTAATAATATTGTTGCTGCTGTAGTTGTTTTTGTTTTAGTTGTTGTTATTAATACAAATACAAAAAGGTAGACGACAACGCTTGGCCCCTTAAGAGCATTGGAAATTGTGAATACAAAAAAAGTATATAAAAAGAATTGTAAAAAAATAATAATGAAAACATATTTATTCTAGGTCGCTAGTTCAACAAGAACAAAAACGAGAAAATGGCAAAAAAAAAACGAAGAAAAAAAATTATGGAAAAGGAAATAAGGGAAAGAAAATCTAAAGGAAATATAACTACAATTGAATTGAATTGAAATGTAATTAATAGCCTTAAGGCTTTTATAGATGCAAATGTAGGAGTTATCCTTGTGAGAAGAGGAAAACTACAACATGAAGAAGACGAATTGTTTTAACAAAAAATACAGTTGCAAATGACATTTACCATTTTGTCCGTTAGTTATTTAGTTGTTGAGTGACTGAGTGAGCGAGTGACTGAATGATGAGTAGCAGCAGTATTAGTGGTAGTAGTGAGTGTTGCTGTATCCTTTGGGGAGGCTTAACTTGAATTCACCACTGTCGCCAAGTAGTGCAGTGGCAGCAGTAGTAGTTTTTCTAGCTTTATTATTTATGTTTTTTTTTCTCGTTCTTAGCAAATATTAAGAAATCTAAAATAATTTTTCACACGTAATCCCGTTGCTTATTACTGTGGGTGGTAATTTTCCTTGTAGAACGATGTTCTTGTTGGTTGCCCTTTTCTCGTTTTTATGTTTTTGAGAAACTTTTTCTTTTTTTTTTTTTTTTTGGAAAATAGATACAGACGAAAATATATACGTATGTATATGTATGAGCGTAGTTAGTTACGTTGTGTTATTGCTGCTGCTATTTTAGCTTTTGTTGTTGTTGTTGTTTTTTGAAAACCATAGAAATCGTCATACCAAATTTAATTGAAATTTGTTTTATGACTGTTGTTGGTTTCTTTTCTTTTTATATTACATACATACGCACAAATACATTTTCTTTAAATTCTATATTTAATATACTTTACACTTGATTTAAGTATTCACTTTTTTCTATCATTTTCTTTTCATTTTTACTATATTTCTTTTGTTACACTTTTTTATTTTCTATTTTTATTGCATTTTTTTTTTTCTAAAAAAAAAACTTATTTGAAATTCTTATGACACCGTTTCGTAAGCCATGCTTGTTGTTGGATTTTTTTCCTCCAACGTATCTATGTAATGTTCCTCTAATTAAAAAATCCTTTATGAAAATAAATTTTCAATTGCAAATTTCGGAAGACCAGCTCTTACGCATTAGTCGTGTAATTATGTATTTTTCTTTTCTGCTTTTTTTTTTTTTGTTCCTCACTCGACGCTGTCGTCGACAAGTCTGTAACGTTCTTATTACTTAAATTTTTTACTTGTTTAAAGGATTTATTATTTAATTTTTAAAATACAAATTCCGTTCTATTTAGCCTTGCGTTACGTACACTTGCGACTCTCAGAGCAAACTGTTAATGCAAGACTTCGACAATGGTAACGAAACGAACCTTTGAAAGTTTAACAGAAGAGAAAACAACCACAAACTAACAGACTTCACATTCATATGAAATCGTTACTATGACCAGCGTTGCCACATATTTTTTTAAGAAAACTTTTTATATCTAAAAAAAACTTTTTTTTTAAAAAAAAAACCTTTTTAAGTAGTAAAATTTCAAAACCCAATTTTATTGAAAACAAAACAACTTGTATTTTTACATATTTACTTGAGTACTCCTCAGTATGTACAAAATAAAGAGTTTATTTGTGTTGTAAACTGTTAACATTTTATAAATATTTATATGACATTTATAGTACTTAAGACGGAGTAATACTAAATTAAACAGTGTTACAGTAAAAATGGATTAAAAAGGTATAATATCGTTAAATTACTAACGGAGTGCAGCATAGTAGAAAAACATTGTTTTATTAATGGTGAAAATAATTTGTTGTATAAACTAAATTAAACTTTTAAATAAATTAGAAATTTCCAAAAAACTTTTATTTTGTAAAATAAAACTTGAAAACTTTTTTGCATCTCAAAAAAACTTGCAAAAAAAGGGAAAACTTGACAAATGGCAACGCTGACTATGACTAAAACCACAAGAGAGCATAACGGTAAAAAACAGAGAGAGTGGTGTTTATGTTTTAAATAGTGGCAACTCCTTCAGTTTCATTCATTAGCTTTTTGTTGTGATAACAAATTATCACCACCATCTTGCATTTATTTGGAGTATGTATGTATGTGTGTTTTAACATTACGGTACATTCCGTTATCGTTAACATTTTTCTTATACGAATTCTGTTGTATGTGTTGTGTTTTTAACAGACTCGCTTTTGTTTTCTCTTCGTAACAATACATAGTGTTTGAGGTGAAGTTATTTGGTTGGTGTATTTGCTAAGCAAATGTAGATTGTTTATGTTTTTTAGATAACGTTTTAAATCAGTACTTTTGAACAATCTATGGTGAAATTGTGTTTATTAGCAGGGTTCAAAGATTATGAAGCAAGCAACACTTAATTGCTACATATAATTGTGCACATAAAATCCAGTCGCATAAATATTTTCATATTGCTGTAAAAATAAAAGCAATTGAATGCTTTTGAGCCATAAAGTTGATACACATTTACTAATATACATATAAGAAAACTCGACAAAATAAACTAAAATTAAAAATTATAAAAACCCGTTTTTTTTTGATATATTGATTGCATTACTTGTTGCATTTGTTTCATTATCAAAAACTAGATAAAGTAAGATTCCGCTTTAATTTTCCTTTCCCAATTTCCCAATATACATATCTATAGTTAAATTAGCCGATGATGAATCTTTTGAATTTCTTTGATAAGAAAACATAAATCGTTTTTAACTTCTATTTTAGTTTTAAAAATCGATTTTTTCATAGATATTTCAATCAAAACTTAAATCATGTACTCGTATAATTCGGTAAATACTGCATTTGGCAGGTGCCAAGCGAATAGTTCGCTCTATTGAACTAGCTGACGTTTAAATTATTTTATTCCCAAATTCTTCGTGTATGGTTTCGATCTTCATGTTTCAGATAAAAAGCTAAGAAAAACTAAAATTCCTTTCGGACGCAAAGATTAAACATATACATATTTTGTAGTTTTGAATCATATTTTTTCACGAACTTTCTTGAATTTTGTCTTTACTAATAAAGCTTCAATTTCCTGTGTATGTTCTCATTTCCTATGTACCATATTTTCTGCCCTCTGTAAAATAATAATACTAGTATTGCTGATCGTTCGCCACAATAGGATGCCCAAATATGTTGAAATGAATATATGTAGGTGATCTTTACATCTAAGGAAAATTTCTTTAACTGAACTTTTACCAAAGTGTTTAATCTTAATAATAATTAATTCCAATAAATTCTTAAAATATTGGACCACACAATTTTATATTAAATGTCAAATTTACAACACGAGTATTTATATTGCACATTTTCATTCACTAACTATTTATGTACTTCTCAATTACAACTCAATCCAACTGTTTTAATAAATTAACCCTATAATGCATTATTTCCACCTTGTAATTTTCAAGCTCTAATGACTACATTTCTCTCAATTAGATAAATCCATAATCAAATCAATTTAATATGCTTAATACCAAACACATTTCTTGTGTTTTTTTTTTGCCAAAAAGGCGTCAATAAGTCTACTTCCAAAGAATTTTATAGCCAGTCACTCTATGTGGAGAGTGAATTTTTGGGATTTAAGAAATCAAATAAACAAGAAACAAAGGTTTGCCATCATCAGCATCATCCTCATCATGATCTGATCGAAATGTAACCATAAATAATATTGAAACAATACCAATTTGTGGTAAAAGTAACAAATGTAACAGCATGTGATGTGTTGAAGAAAAGCCAACCATACATAAACACATAGACTTGGATACTATTGCTATTGTGCGCAGTTGACTTTCTTTCCTTTTTTTCTTACTTTGATACTTTTCAGCGTTTGTTCTTTCTTCGTTTGTTGAGTTTGAGTATGAAAAAGGTGTCAAAAGGATGTTATACAATGTAGCGAAGGCACAGTGTGGTTAATAATACTTTATACCAGGAAAGAATGATTTTCTCAATGTTGTTGCTCAAGATGTACTGTATTAGGCTTCAATTTCATATGACATATCTGAATTTACATTATTTTCGGATGCAGTATAAATATTTGCTTAAGTCCTATTGGTTTCCTTTGATATATAAATTCACTGATCTTTAAGGAAAAAGAGTACAAGGCTCAACGTTTTCGTAAACGCGACGTAGCTCTTTCATAACGTACTACACGAAATAAGATCTTCTTCATACTTCTCACTTCGTCATCAAGACAAAGTCCTTGAAATTCGCTACAGGTGGTTATGTTGTTTTTTTTTTCATTGTTCTGATCGTGGCATTCGTTGGAATTACCTTAACTTTCACTACACAAATGTAGATCTTCTATAATATGTCAACATGAAATGAACTTATGCCGATGATTTTGATCGGATCGACTTAGACTTAACATAAAGATAGGTTACAGCCTTTCTTAACCCATGATGGCCAACACTTTTGTGGCTTGTCTTCTTAAATTCTATTCTCAGTTCTCTAAGATTAGTTATTGCATCATTTACGTCGCCGTAATCATTAATTCAATTTAGGTCAAATCATCAAGTTTAACCCATTCCGAAGTTCTTCATTTTCGCACTGCTATGGTTGCTAAACAAAACATAGTTGTCCAGATCTTGCCAAAAATTATGAAGGGAAAGTTGAATTGCTCAGAAATCATTTCACTGATGTGAACTAGTTGATGTTGGTTGTTAAAGTTTCATATTAAAACCACGTTCAAAATGAACATGTTGTAATTGACTTGGCGGTCGCGTGGTTCTTTTTGGCACATGTACAATGGCCTAATTTTTCCAGCTGATCATGCTGAACCCATACTTTGTTATCGCTGTGCTATGTTTGGTAAACAATGCTCAGTTGTTAAGATTTTAAAAAAAATTAAGAAAAAAATGTTAAATTATTCGAAAATCATTTCGCCGAAGTGAACCTGTTGATGTTGGTTGTTGAAATTCTAGATTTAAACTAAGTCCAAGATGAACATGTTGAAGATGGCTTCTGATGGTCATGTGGTTCTTTCGTCGTATCCAACTTGAGGAAGGGCAATGCATAATTTGCCCAGTCTTCTTAAATTTTAAAATATCCGACAGTTTTTTAATATTTGCCGATGTAGACTCAGCAAGTTGTCGCATTACCTTGACTTCTGGACAAGTCATCGTTGGTGCTGGAAACTCTAACCTTCATTAATGTTAAGAAGAACAATGTTCTTACATAAGAGACCTTTTCAATCTACCAAAGTAATACTCGTAGTTGAGCAGCAAAGTAATCGTATTTAGTTTGTTTCAACATATCCTTATCACACTGTATACAGATGTACAAACGATCTTGGTTTGTAAAAGTCAATTTCTGTTTATCTATTGTTGTTGTCTTAGTTGTTGTTATAAATCTTAAGTTGCTCTTCTTCCAACTGGATGTCGTGGCATCGTCATAGAACGTGATAAAAGGTCTTAACTTATTGTGGACAAATTTCTCTCGCACTTTCGAATCTTTTGTACGATTAGGTATTTGTATTGATGTCCGTGTCCTTTTGTTTTCAAATACGAGTGGTGCTCGTCGTAATATTGTGAGGATGTATGTACGAGTATATGCATTGTTTCGATATAAATTCGCTGGTTCATATTATTTTTCATAAACAAACCAATGCAATATACTCGTACATATTTAGTTTGGAGTATCTGTTTGAATATTGTATTGTAGTTTTATTGTATCATTGTCTAACCGCCTTGCCTTGTCTATCGGTGTATTTGTCGCATTGTGTTTGTATTTTATTAATGTCGACTTTTAGCGAGAATCAATTTATTTTTTTATGCGAAATAATCTTGTTGATGGTTGCGTCTCGCCCCTTTCGTTATTTTGTTTATCTTTTTTCGGTTTGTTGGCTGTTATGAACTGATGGTCCTTTTTGTGTGTTATTGAGGATTCTATTTTAGGACTATGGTTGTATAGAGTCCTTCCTACCTCATCACCTTTTTTTCAGAGGTTTTAAGGGTTTGTGTTCTAGTGGTTTGAAGTGTAGAGGGGTGGAAATAATTTTAATTTATGATGTCAATTTGATGATTGTGGTTTTAGATTTAGCTGCTTAACAGCGCTTTATTTTTACAGTTTTCTTGCCAAAATGTTTGTGAGTCTTCGTCAAGAAGATGAGTTAATTTGTACAAATTTTGTTTTGTAATAATGGTAATTGGGTATCGATTTAGACAATATTTCTAAAAATATCATATGACTTAAATATATCGGTTTTTTTTTGGATATTAAAGATTTTATGTTTTTTTTAGCAGCAAAAATCTGAAATTTGGAACAAACAGTAATTTAAAATATGTGAGTCATACCATTGACCTATTTCATAATTTTTTTGGGTTAAGCGAAAATTAAAGATCTTGAAAGTTCTAATCGATGTAAAGTTATAGATGCTAATGTTATGACTTTGCTTTTGGAAACAAAACTATGTGAGAAGATGTTTGTATTCTAATGTTGGCTGCTGCACAATGGGCCAGTTTTGAGCCATCACAAAATCCGTGAATATGTATAGTGTCAAATGGTGTTAATGAGGCATTTATATTCCTTTAATTTGCTTGAAATCGTTTATAATTTAGCTCCAGATTCGGAGAGAACAAAAAAACTGTCAAAATCAACCCAATCAATTTGTTCTAACCATGAATAGATTTACGGTCACACTTGGCAAATATGTATTTGCCGAAAAAGACGTAACCACTAAATAACATATTTGAACTCGATTATTTTTTTGAAAAGCTTTTCTTATTTATCCCAAAGCACAACAAATATTTAGTTTTAATTTATTTGATGCTGTTTGATCTCGCAAAACTCTTGTAAGAGTAAACAACGTCAAACAAATTTGTGCTAAAACAAGTGGTTACGCTTATTTTATAATCGTATAACTTTACTAATATTAATATTTTTTGAGTTAAAGGTTAGAAATCATAGTTAAACGAATCAGTAAGTGTGTTCCAAAAAATGTCTAAAGTTTTCATTGCAGTAGCATCATGATGTTTTAGCAAATGTTAATCGTAAACAGCTTCTTCGAGATGAAGGAAACAAATGGGAGTTATTAGAGGTTATTTTCTTTAAAGCGAATCCACCAGATTCTAGCGTTTGTATCAATTTTTGTTGAGATTCAATTACATATTCGAGTAAATGGTGTTTAGTAAAATTATCATCAACAATTTACTCTAAAAGTAACTATTTTGAGCTCGTAATCTTTAACATCCTTGTTAATATGCGTTTAATTGTTAAAAGGACAATATTTTATGATCATTCATATTTTTCCTTAAAACCCAATTGTAGAACTCAGCTAGATACGCTTTTACATTACCTTTTCAATCGAAAACTTAGTAGGAATCTCGTTGCTTCTTGTCTTCGGATATGTTCAGCAAAAATTGTTGCCGACAGTTGATACATACATACGAGGTTTGATCAAAAAATAACCGTTATTTTCAAATTTCGTGAGTTACGTATGTTTGATTTTCGCATTTTTTTCTGTTATGTTGGTACACATGTCTGTTATAACTAAATATATCTTGGTAATATTAGCCATTTTGGATTATCAGTTTGTTTTTGACAGATAAAAAGATTAATCTTTTTTTACTATTCGAAAAAATGGATCAAAGAAACTGTATTAAGTTTTGTATAAAAAATGAAATTAAATGCGCAAGGACATTTGGAATGTTGACTGTGGCGTTTAGCGAGTCTACTATGAGCAGAACACAAGTTTAATTGTGGTATAACCGGTTTAAGGAAGGCCGAAAAGATGTCAATGACGATGCTCGTCCTGGTCGCCCGAGCACGTCAACAACCGATGAAAACATTGAAGCAGTGAAAAAAATGGTTTTGGATGATGATGTTGGCATATCGTTCGGCTCATGCTAAGCAATTTTTACGGATGTTTTAAGCTTGAAACGCGCGGCAGCGAAGATTGTTCCAAAATTGCTAAATTTTGAGTAAAAACAACGTCGCATGGACATCGCTCAGGAGCTGTTGAACATCGTCAACGACGATCCAGATTTCCTCAAAAAGGTCATAACTGGTGACGAATAAGGCTGTATAGCTATGACATTAAAACCAAAGCCCAATCATCCCAAATGGAAACGTTCAGAAGAGCCAAGTCCGAAAAAAGCACGTCAATTTCGATCAAATGTGAAGGTTTTGCTCACTGTTTTCTTCGACTGCAATGGAGTGGTGCATCATGAATTCTTGCCACAAAGTCGTACGGTCAATAAGGAATACTACTTGAATTCGTTAAAAATGCACAGAATTGTGGAAAAACCAATCATGGATTTAGCATCATGATAACGCACCAGCTCACACATCGAGGCTTGTGCGTGAGTTTTTGGCCAAAAACAAAACCTTTATCATGCATTAACCACCGTATTTACTGGACTTGGCTTTTTCCTCTTCCCAAAACTGAAGACACCGATGAAAGGAAAGCGTTTTGCTACGATTGATTAGATAAAAGAAAATTCGAAACATGAGCTGGTGGCGATATCAAAAAGCGCGTTTAGGAAGTGTTTCGAGGATTGAAAAAAACACTGACATAAGTGTATTTTATCTGAGGGGAATACTTTGAAGGGGACAAGATAGTTATTGATGAATAAATAAATACTTTTTGAAAAAAATTTAAATAACGGTTGTTTTTTGATCAGACCTCGTATGCACCTAGCAATAACCTTTAATACGGTCCACAACTTGTAATCTAACGGGTTGATGGTCTGCACTAGCAGCTGGCCAATCATTCGATGATATGAAATCCGGAACGTTGTTTTTGAGTCATAGTGGATTCGTTTTTGCTTTGCGAGCTGGAGCAGAGTCTTGCTGGAAAGTCCATGACTTGTTGGCGAATATTGATTGGTTGAGAGAATGATAGACTGTGGCCGATGTTTTCACTCCTTCTTTTGGTAACGCCATCAAAGCTCATTTCCCACCATTACAATATTAGATACGGGATGGTGGCCTCTTTGCATCCTCGGGATAAGTCAGGATAGTTCTGTTTATTAAACGAGTCTTCTGTGGTGAAGATTTTCTTGTCAATAAACAGAATTTTTCTGTGAGTGTTCTTCGCGTACCGGCTGAGTAACGCTTTCGATTTCGCAGAGTCCCTAATCTTTTTTGATAATTTGCATTTCCCGCGACAAGATCTTTTATTTTCGCAGTAGTTTTCGGTCTATTCGTCTATATCGCCTTCGGAGTTCTCGAAGTGTGCTGAAGTATCCTCAAAGAACTTCACAGCACGATACACAAAATTACGACTGATTCAAATCGGTCGCAACGTCCTGAAGATATTGCCTTTTTCCATGTTGCATTTTAGCAGGCCAACTACAACAATACGATTTTAGATGTCGCCCCATGCCATGATTGTAAACTATTGTCAAAAATTTTTTACCTCACAATAAAGAATAAATGTCAATTCGCAATCAATACGAAATGGATGCGCCCAGTGTTGCATTCGTAATTAGTGTGTTTAGTTGTGTACCAGTATTTATTGCCTGTAAAGAAAGGTGGAATGCTAGAAGAACTTCACCTTTCTTCAGATTTAATAAAACAATTTCTTAATTAACAAACATAAATCCACTTAAATTTCATAGAAGTTACTGGCCAAATCTTAATCAAGTCATATTGACAGAAATATGAAAACAAAATTTCCTAAGAACGCGTCATTGTTTGTTTTTTATTTATTTAAGTAAACAATTGATAGTAGAAACACACTATTAGCCTTTGTCTTCATTGAAATGAACCGAAAAATATACTAAAAACCCACAATCAATAATATTGGTGGCGGTAACGTTTGTTTGATTATTATCATCATCACTTTATCAGCATAACAAGGTTGTTTAGTAATCGCAAGTCCTTTAAGTATCACTTACACACTCTTCCTCAGTTACATACACACACACACACACTTACTTTCGTCCTGTATGTATTGTCCTGTTTGCAGAGATTTTGCTATATATTATTATCCTTTCAACGCTTTAGTGCGGCATTTCTCTTGTGCACCTTTTGATGTTTTGCTTGTGTGAAAAAATTAAATGTGACACAGCATGGTCTTGTGATGGGTGCCGACAATTCAATTGACTCTTCTTAACTCAGGCTCTAATCCCTTTCTCTCTCTCTCTCTCTCTCTCTTTCCCACTCACCCAAACCACTACTAATCACTTTCACTAAACGCGGCAAAACCTATACAAATATAAATCTCTATTATAGTTTTATTTTAGTTGTTTTTTTTTTATATCATCGTCATGATGAATACCTGTTGACACCTTTAAAAAAAGGAAACAATAAACAACCAAACAATTCCTCTAATTATTGAAAAGAAACTCTTGAACTCTTGAATGACAGCGATACTCTCAAAGTGGTGACATTATAGGAATTTACAGCAATTTTTCTAAATTTTCGCATACCAACAGGTTACAATTCAATTTTTTACCCGAACATGATGATAATGATGCACACACAAAAATCCTTTTGTAATTTAGGGCACTAAAACTAGAACAACAATGTGTTTCCATCTCAAGTTGAGGTGTAAAAAAATACTAACAAGAAATTGTAAATTGAAAACAACACAACGCAAATTTTTCATTTTGTGATTGAATGTAATTCCCTGAAATTTACTTACATACAAAATATGTCAATTGTCTAATATTTTGATACGACTAGCAACTTGTTTGAATAGAAATTTCAAATAAATTGCCTGGTAATTTATAATTCTATGATAGTAATACAATGATTTGAAGTTTTTCGTGGGAATAAAAACGCTCTTAACATTTAACATGTGTTTTACAGGAATATAATATGAAGTTGTTACATTTTATAGATAGCTACTAAAGGTATGGTCACACTTGTCAAATATTTACTCAAAAAAGCACAACCACTTGTTTTAGCACAAATTTGTTTGACGTTATTTACTCTTACAAGATTTTTGCAAGATCAAACAGCATCAAATAGAATAAAACTAAATATGTATTTGTTGTGATTTGGCCTAAATAAACAAAGTTTTTTTTTTTTTAATAAATAAACGAGTTTAAAAATATTTTATTTAGTTGTTACGTCTTTTTGGTCAAATATTTGCCTTAAGAATTATGAAAAAAGTACTTTTAACCATAGATTAATTTAAAGACTACACTACACTTATCTTTATATTTCGTATCTTTTGAATTCAAGAAAATATATTTGAAACAAGTGTTTTTATTTCCTGAAAAAATCAGCAAAAAAAATTATTTATCGCCCATGTTCTGAAAAACGCAAAACGCTAGAAATTGGCGTTTTCGATTTGAGGTGTTCTGACAAACGAAAACGCTAGAAATTTGGCGATTTCAAACCGCTAGTGTATACTGGCTTATTTTATTGAATCTGCACTTTTAACACAAAATGAAATGATGCATAATTTAAACTTAATATGTTTTCTTTCTATTTAAGCTAAAGCTTGTAACATTTTAACCCGATTTTAATTAAAAATATGCAATTTAAAAATTTTGTCAATTGTCTGTTTCAATTGTTTACTTTTGAACTAGCGATTTGTGCAAACAGCTGATTAACTTGATCTTCGAAAAGTAATGTAATGCATTTTAATTTGAAATTTATTTACTTGTTTACGTTATTTTATGACAAAACATCTGTTTTTATTGTTCGAACATATGTAGCTTCGAAAAATGGCAAAACGTTAGCAAATCGTAGCGATTTCAGAACAAGTCAAAATGCATTTTGCGTTTTTAAAACTGTATGCGATTTGAAAACGCTGCGTTTTTTTAGTATATTTGTTTTAATTACTTTCCAAATTATTAAATAAATTTCAGTTTTTACTACTATTTAAAATTCTATAATTTCTTTAAAATTTTAAAAGCTACTTTTTCCCTAAAAAATAGATTTTTTTATTGAACACCGCAAATGTATGACTTATCTATTTTTTTAATAGTTCTTTTTACAAGCAATAAGGTCACTTGAATTTTATAAAAAAATATTTAATTTATTTATATAAAAAGAAACTATTAAATATCAAAAAAGGTCAAATAAGCGAACTTAATAAGTTAAAGAATCTTAATTTTTATTAAATGTCGAAAAAAGTAAGATCATTAATTATTGCAATAATAAAATGAATTAAATTAAAATGTTTTCAGTTAATTACAATCAAAATTTAATATAAAGGTTAACAAATTAAGTGTATGAATTCAGAATTTTATTAAATGTACCCAGTATATGTGTAAAACAGTTTTTCAGAAATGAGCGCTACATGGGAGATATGACCTATTATGGACCAATCAGCCAAAAATTTAGTTCCATGACTTCCGTGAATATAAATATTCAGGGGTGTCATAGAAATAAATATTGTCAGAATTGGTTTTAAAACCGACAAGAAAAAATGCTTTGGTGTAACAGGGCACTGCTACACGTTCAATAAATATCGAGATATTTCTAGTATTGTTTATTGAACGTGTAGCAGTGCCCTATGACACCAAGGCATTTTTTCTTGTCGGTTTTAAAACCAATTCTGACAATATTGGTCTCTATGATACCCCTGATTATGTATGTTATACTTTATCTCGATATAAATACTTTTAAAAGATTTATGGAGGTTAAATTGAATTACGGAGAGGGCCCTATATGGGAGTTTTGACTAATTATGGACCGATCCTCACAAAATTCTACCATATTATTTTTATCTATACGAAGCATAATTGTGTGCAATATTATTTATATACTGATACTTTTAAAAGAGTTAGGCTCTTTAAAATGATTTTCGGAAGTGGGGCTTATATGGGAGCTATGATCAATTATGGACCGATCTTCACAAAATTTATAGATGTGATTTAGCTTCAGTTACTACTCATTTGTGGTGAAATTTGTTTGGATACTGGCTTAATTTAAACATTTATGATCTTTAAACTCCTATTTTGGGAGGACATTTGTATGAGGGCCAGGTGGAATAATGAACCGATTTCCACCAGTTTCAATCCCATCTGTCCTTGGACCGAAAAAAATATCACGTACTAAATTTTATTGAAATATCTTCAAAATTGGGACCTGTACGCTGCGCACAAGCTTTACATGAACAGCCAGCCAGCCAGACGGACGGACATCGGTAAATCGACTCAGGAAGTGATTCTGAGTCGATCGGTATACTTTAAGGTGGGTGTTGGACCAATATTTATGGGAGTTATAAACATCAGCACAAAACCAATATACCCTCCCTATTATTGAGGTGTAGGGTATAACAAGTAAGAGTTTATATTCGGCTGTGCGGAATCTTATATACTCACCACCAAATCACCTATTATGGGGCAAACCTAAAATAATTTCTATATATCTTAAGCTAGATTTACACGATTGAAATTTTCTTCAAAATGCTTCAAACTCGTATTAATAGCAAAAATTCTTCAAAATTTATTTATTTAATAGTTATTAATAATTATTAAATAAATAAATTTTGAATAAAAATTTTCAATAACGTCATTTATAAGAATATTATGCATATTCCAGTTATAATCAATAACTTACACTTTGTTTATATTTTTGCAGCGTGTAACATAAAGAGAAGTATGTAGCAAAGAGCACTAGAAAACTAATTTTGGTTTTTTGAAATTGTCACCTCTCTGCATACTCTGTGGTTATTCTCGGAAGCGGCAGGTTTGGCCAATTATGGATCAACTTTCACAAAAGTCAATAGTATATTTTTTACATACTTATAATTGATCTATGTGAAAATTTTGTTTCGATATGTATGTTTATGTAGGATAATAAGTTTTCGGGAGTAGTCCTCATAAGGGAACTATGACCTATTACGGGCCAATCGTCATTAAATTCATTATTAAATTGAGTGTGAATATTTCTATATATGCGTGAACTATTTGAGTCGATTTAAAACTTGGTACTGATGCAGGTGGATTTTATTCAGATTACTTATCTTAAATTTCGACTTGTTAGTGATTTTTATAAGAGATTTCTGCGTATTTAAGTGGAAGTGGAGTTTATATTGCGGCTATGGTCAAATATGGACCGATGCAAACTGTATATCGTTTTGAGATTTTACTTTATTATTATACTTATTATTGCATAATTTTGTATGAATACGGCTTTTTTATAGACATATATGTACCATAAAGACATTTGTATAGTGGCTAAGAGAAATCGTGGACCGATTGCTACCATTTTCAATAGGACTTATCGTTTTTAAATAGAAATAGAAAGTGTGCAGAATTTCAAGGTAAAAATATCTGAAAAATATCGAGATAGTCTGAAACTTTATATGAAAAAAACTTAGTACGCACAAATATTTTGTTCGGAACGAATGGGTGAATCCACCTTTAGCTCTACTCCTGATTGATTGATTGATTGATAAAAGAAAATAAAGCATGATATTTTTGAAAATGAGAAAATATTATCAAAAAGTACAACAAGCGTCAAATTAAGCAAAAAAATGTTTAAGTAATTATTATATTTTGACCAAAAATTAAATAAAGTTTTTAATTTGTAACGGGTGGTTAAATTTCAAGGGCCGATGTTGATTTTGAATAAAGCACAAACTATTTAGGAAATTATTGTAATTTTATTTTATTATGATATATTGGTATTACTCAATTATGTATGGAACAAAATATCGGCCAAATGGGCGCCGCGACCACGGCGGCACACCTCCATCCGATGGTCCAAATTTTCGATGACCCTGGGGCATAATAGAGGTTCTATGCCGGTGATGTGCCGAATTATCTCATCCTTTAGCTCTTGAATTGTTGCTGGCTTATCGACGTACACCTTTTCTTTCAAATAACCCCAAAGAAAAAAGTCCAACGGTGTCAAATCACATGATCTTGGCGGCCAATTGACATCGCCATTACGTGAGATAACACGACCATTGAATTTGTTGCGCAAAAGAGCCATTGTTTCGTTAGCTGTGTGGCAAGTGGCACAGTCCTGCTGAAACCACATATCGTCCACATCCATATCTTCCAATTCGGGCCATAAAAAGTTCGTTATCATCTCACGATAGCGAACACCATTCACAGTAACTGCCTGACCGGCCTCATTTTGGAAAAAATACGGCCCGATGATGCCGCCAGCCCATAAACCGCACCAAACAGTCACTCTTTGTGGGTGCATTGGTTTTTCGACAATCACTCTTGGATTCTCATTTGCCCAAATGCGGCAATTCTGTTTATTGACGAATCCACTGAGATGAAAATGTGCCTCATCACTGAAGATGATTTTTTCGAAGTGCACGATATGCATTTTGATTTGAACGCCCATTTTCATAATAAGTCTGGATAACTTTAACACGTTGTTGGATTGTGGATCTCTCCATGGTTCAAATTGAGTAAGTCTGAAATAGAGAAATGTCAAATAAAATTCGGAAAAAAGCTTGGCGTTTAGGTGTGGTTCACATTCAACATCGGCCCTTACAATTTAACCACCCTTTAGTTTGAGGGTGCTGTAGCTTAATTGGTTAGCGTATTTGATGATTAAGCAAGAGTTGGTATTTGTAGCCCAGGTTCGATTCCCAGCCGCTGCCACTCAAAGAACAATAGTTTTTGATAATTATTAGTTTTCTTTTCTATACATCATAACTAATATTGATCACAGCGCCCTACTTCAGTGGTATAGCAGTAAAATAATTAAATAAAGGCTACAAAAGCAAGCTTGAACATTAATGCGCCTACTCACCACCAGAGGCGCTGCAATTTTGCACTAAAAACAAACATAATGCGCAATTGCAGAGTTGTGGTATAAAAAAAGCTTTCTTCTTTCATCACCTTTACTTCTTCAACTATCACCTTTCCAAGGAAAGTAACGCAAGTATATTTAGGCATATTAATTGTTACCTCTCTTTAAAAAAAAAAAAATGTAGTTTCAGTCATGATATTTAAGTAAGAGTCCCGCTTATTTTAGGGGTAATGGTATAAAAACTTGATTTAAATTACTATTCATTTTTGATGAAATAGTGATAGGTATGTGGTTTCTGAATTTCTGACAACAAAAAAGTACATTTATATTTATAAACTATACTGGAGATTAAAAAGCGAGCTCTAAACATGTGCTGTGGCACCACATTTATTTGTTACAATTTTCTAACATGTTTCAAGTCATCCATCAATATTTGCGTTGTCTATTTTTTGACTTCCCATATATGTACATACGAGTATTATGTGTTTTTTTTTTCTTTTTTATTAATTGAAAATATATAGGAAAATTACCCAAAAATCTAGCGATTTTGTTTAGCTTAATTGAAATGCGCAGCCAGCACACAATTGTAACCACACGAGCGTAACCTACACTATGTCACAAATGTGAAACACGTGAAAATCGATATTGTAATCCAATCATTATCCAAAAAAAAAAAAAAAAACGCATCAATCAAGGTGAGTTTGACAGTGGAGAGGAGTTTGTTCTTATTTTTTGTATTTTTTGTTTTGTGCGAAAATCTCTAAATGTCAAAACCTTTTAAATGAAACAGAAAACGTTACAATTCAAATGCAAGTAACATTACACAATGAATAAAAATTAGCACAAGTTGTATGTTTGAAATATGAAATATGGTTTTTTTTTATGAAAAATATTGATTATTTTAAATAAAAAAATATAAGCCACAATAATTTAAGGTCAGGTAGGCTGACGAGGCCTGAAAAAATTTCATGCATTTTGATCTTTATTTTCTTTAGAATTTCATTACGTATATAAATTTTTGGAAAAATCATGCAACAGGAAAACAAATATTGAGATGTTCTTGTCGACGATGATGATGCTGATAAGGAATATGATGGATTTTCTAGCTTCCTTTCAGTTTGTAGGTCTTGTCACATGTAGTTTTATTGTTTGGTTAAACATAAATTTATCGCTTATTATTTGCACCTTTAGAAATATGTATGTATGTCTGCAATATTCTGCGAATAATTACACAGTAGGAATTCATTTCGGGTGTAAAGTATTTTAGTTAACAATTGTTTTCAGAGGCAATTGTTACAACTCGGTTGCTTAAAATGATGTATTCATGTCCATTATTCGGTTCATTCATTGAGTAAAAAGTGTGAAAGGGCTTGCTGGTTCGTCAATGGCAAAAACTTAACCTTTTCGAATTTGCATTTGACTTTCCGTAGAATGTAGAAACATTTGGAACAATGTCTCTCTGGGCCTTAGTTCGTTTATTGTTTTCTTTTTACATTGTACCAGCTACTGAACCACTTCAGTTGCCTCAATCTCATTCAAAGGTTAACAATGATTAGCACGTTACTTGTGTCTCTTGTCCGATATCCTACCAATTTTGTTGTGTGCTGTAGGTTCAGTTGGTTTGTCTGTCTGTTTGGTAGCCGCTTTAAGAGTTCGTGTGCCACTGGGATTTTGTCTTTAAGTAGATTTAATCATGTCATGTATGTAAATCTGTCATAATCCTACAAGCGTGTTACACGGCAAATTGAACAGAGCTCAGTTCTTAAGTACGTGTAATGCTTGGAACACAACTGGGACGAACAACGAATTTCGCCCAACACGATGTAGTAGTTGGTGACAATTCGCTGTGTAAATTCATTGCATGTAGCACAATAACGATGAAAAATAATGAGTGGTAAGCGGAGGGAAATATCGATCGATATGTACATAAAATGTAATTATATATTAATTCCTGCGACATACGCAATACAAAGCAACGCAGCAACGGAATGAATAATTTCAAAGTATGCTTTTCGCATAAAAAATATATTTTGAATAATTTAATGTCAATGTTTTCGTTTAACAGCTGATAGAGTGTGTGGCCATATTAAAAAAAAACATATATATAAAAAAGTAAACATTAACAAAAACACAGGTAAAACCCATTTTTATAGTTATTTTATTATATTTTATTTTAAATTATATAAAGTAAAAAATAAAATAATAATTGAAGCAAAAATTGATTAATTATTTACTAAAACATTAAAAACTAAAACGAAACATGGTCACCCCATGTTTGCTCGACGCAAAAAATAGAGTAGAATCTATGTTAGAGTTCGCCACATATGACGAATTCAGCCGACGACGTTATTGTGTGTATTATCATTTACACAAATGTGTTTTATATTTAGAGATGAATATTTGCGACCAAAAATTCGTCATTCGTCCTAGTTGTGTTTGTAACAGATTTTGTTTAAAAAAAAAAAAAAAAAAATGCTATTCTTGAAAAAAGAATTGGTGAAATTTAATAAACCAAGAGTTTTAGCAAAATAATTGAATATTATTATATTTGCTATTATTAATTTTTTTAGATTGATATCTAATATGATAGATTTTGTATACATTTTATAATTATTTTTATATTTATCTATGAGTTTCCTTTTATATATATTAATACACATCAACATTAGTTTCGTTAATTACTTTAAAAGTAAATAGTTGAGTATAAAATAATATGAATTTATTACTTAAAACTAATTAAAATTATTAAATTTTGATATAATTAGTATATTTTAGAGGGATACTTTAATTAATAACTGTTCAGAATAATTTGACCTTTAATGATAAAATATATAATAACATAATATAAACGAAAGAATTATACTAACTTAATAGATAAATAAAAATTTAACTTTATAAATTATCTAAAATGGCAACACTTTAATTTACAAAAAAAAAAAAAAAAAAAAAAATCTTCTGAACAAAGATATTTATACTAACATTATGTTAGTTAATGTTATAGTTTAGTTGTATAAATATATTTATTTAGTAAGAGAGTAACAACATAAATTTAGTCTATACTCTTAAATTATAAATTACACTAATTTTTACATAAATATAAATGTTTCACATCATCATGTTATGTTATGACATAAATTCATCACATCATTAGATGGAGTTGACAACATTGGTAAATAAAGATAACTGACCTGATTATCAAGTAATTACCAAAACTGCATATCTAATTAGACCGGGTTGTTGAGCTGAACTTCGTCTTCCGCTAAAAACCTTTTTTTTTATATAATTTTGTAAGCACAAAGTTTATTTTGCGGAATATAAAAATAGAAGGGTGAAATCAATTAATCGATAAACATCGTGAATTTAATAAAACATTTTTTTTTATTATAAAGCCCAATTTTAATTGGTAGGTTATTATAATTTATTGAAATAATTATTTCATTAATATAATAATTATTCTTCAGGGTTTTGGTGTATGAAATAATTTTTATATTTGGCGTATGAAATATATGTAAACTTTGGTATATGAAATATATTGTACAAATTACATACATAATTTTGGTGTCTGAACATTAGATACTTGGAGGTCGATTAAATAATTTTAAATCATAAATGGTGAATTACATGTGATTCGACGACGCTAATTGAATAATTATGCTTTAACTAATTGACACGACACACGCCACATGTCAAAGTCCAAAGTCCATTATTTCGTTTGTTTCAAATGCCAAATCGTAGTGCTTATATATTAAGTCAGTACAGTCTTTATATACTGGAGCAATTAAACCCTGACATATAGAAGGTTATCAAAAGCTGGAAGAAGTAAAATCATTTTTTTTTGAGTAAAATCGAGTTACTCTCAAACATATTCCGATTATTTACTGAATAGTTGCCCATTGCTGCAAACCAAGATGTAATACCTACCACTACTCATCAAAAAAAAAAAAAAAAAAAAACAACAACAGCAGTAAATTTTTTATACAAAAACAACAATAGAATGCTGTCTCCAATAATCAAGGTTTAATAAGATTATATAAAACAAAGAAGAAGAAGTAAAGTATTAAGACTAAGATTTAAGTATATGTATGTAGACTTTAATTTGAAAAGATTAATTATTGAGTTAAGTTTCTCTTAATTGTATCAGTGCGTTTACAACTGTAAAGAATAAAGTTCAAGCTATACTCTTAACATTCGATTGAATATCGGAGAAGTAATTTTAATTGTAAAGCTTAGAATTTATTTAACAGACCAATGTTAAGAATATAAATTGAACTTTATTTTTGCGATTTTAATTTTTTTGTTGTAATCTAATATAAAAATAACTATATCATAATATCAAAATTAAAATATAAGTATAGCGTGTTAGACAAAGTATGTATGTTATTTCTTATCTAAATTTATTTATAATTTCACTCATATACATTTTTAAAGTTACAGTTCCCGGGATGTTTTGAGCTCAAACCATCACCTACTACAAACAAAATGTTGGAAGAGTAACAAGTAAGGGTAAAATCGAGTAAGAAATATGCAACCTGAAATACACCAAACAGTGAGTTATAATATACATTTCATTATTTAACATGCGTTCGATTCATATCTAAGACTATATGTTTATGAGTTTAATTTAATTTTTATTTTAAAAACAAAGAAAAGAAACAAACGAAAGGTTAATTTTAAATTTATATTATTAAACTTATGTTTAAGCTCGTAAATCTTACTAATTATATTATAAACAATAAATAATTTTGAATTGTCATAATGAATAATTTTGAGTAGAAGATATCCTTTTGGGGAATGCTGATAATGAAACCGATTTTACGTAAGATATTTTAGATATTTAACTAATTGTTAGGGAAGATACTAAGAAAATATGAACATGAATGTATCTAAGGTAAACGAGGGTGGGTGTTTTTTCTGTTCAAGTGTTCCAAGTGACAACATCATCTGTCACTCTTTTGTATTTCTTAAACATATCCCAATTTATTAATAGCAATAGCCCAGTTAGTGAGTTTTCTTTTAGATTTCAATTGATTTTCAGCCTTGGAAGTATTTATTTTCTTTTTTTGTTTATGTGGGTTTTTAAGGTCACGTATGGTCAAGAACCCTCCCCAATCCGGCGAGCTAAGCCCATTCAAGCTTCCAAGCACCGAGCATACTGACTCATATAAAAGGAATTAAAAATTTAATTATTTTAAATCCAAAATTTTTAAAACATCTACTACATAACAGAAAAATGGCGCCCAACGGATTCGGCAGAAATGTCGTATTCGAATTTTTTTTTTATTTTCGCAGATTTGTCTTTATCTGATTATGATTCCCTTTTAATTTGATCAGGTAAATTGCAGTCTACTTTCCTTTTTTATATATTTAATATTTTACTTTTACTAGTCATATGTGGTACTTTTACCCATGTTGCAGTGAAAAGTCATTTAAGTACACCTTTATTTATCTTAATATGAAAGTAAGTCATTCAATATTTAGTTTCTTTTAAATCTTGTCTAGCTACTTTCATTAGATAAAATTGTTTTCATCACTTTAGTTTCAATAGTTGATTAGTATTTTGTGTGAGTCATGTTGTATTCTGTTTAAATAGAGAACAACATCTGCGACACATTAATATGATCATGGAAAATTAGTTTTTAAATAAGTGGAGGTGGGATAGTTTTTGTTTAGAAGATATTAGTTATTATCTATCTTCGTAGTTGAAGTTAAGTTAAGCATTCCCAAAAAAAAATATATGTATATAAAATAATTATAGATAAAATTCTATATAAACTTAAAGATTTTAGTGTTAAGTTATGTCAAAAAGAAAAGGTAAATCAAAAATAAGTGAAGAACCAATCAGTGATAGCCAAATTGATTACACTTTTGATGAAAATTCAGAAAATCCTTTTATACCAAGACCGCGAGTTAGTGGAAGTCCTATTTTAACAAGAACTAGAGCTAGAAATATTTCTTGCACGATAGATGATAATTCTGATAGTCCTGTTTTGTCAAGACACAGAATAGCCAAGAGTCCAATAGTTACTCAAATCAGAGAAAGTAGTTTACAATCTTCACTTCAACCAGCAGAATCGGCAGTTGATATGGGTAACGAAAACGAAACCAGTAATCTGCCAAGTGGTTCTCAACAAGTTCCACCAAGTAACGTAAATGATTTAAGTGTTTTAACTTCTCGATTGGAACGTGTTCTTACGCTTAACCATAATGCTTTTATGGGAGAAATTTCTAATTTACGGCAATCCTTAGTGGAAGGTTTTAATAGAAATTCTGGCTCATATAATCAGTCCCAAGTAAATCCCAATAATTCAGGCACAAATAGACAAAATCCAAACAACGTTTCTTTTCATAACCAGAGTATTAATTCTGACTCAGGTAGAAGTACATCCTCAAACGATTCAGTTCGAATAGAGAAGTGGAACATTACATATGATGGTTCAGATGATGTAAACGACTTCATTTTTAAAGTAGATACACTGAAAACTAGATACATTTGTTCAGACAACTATATAAGTACAAATTTTCATACTCTTTTAAAAGGCAAAGCCGATACTTGGTTTTGGTCATTTTTAAAGCAGCATCCAAACTCTAAATACGATGAAATAAAATTTGCTCTAACAAAACAGTTTGGTAAAATCGAAAATGACTGCGATAAACTTGTCCGAATTATTGAACGTCGTCAAATGCCCAAAGAATCTTTTGATGACTACTTCTCAGAGATGATAGCTATGAATTCCCGTCTTTCTCAACCGATGAGTGAAAATAAAATGATCGATTTAATCAAAAATAATGTAAAGGAATCATTAGGTTCACTGTTATTTGCAACAGATCTCTTTAGTTTAGATCATTTAAGGGATTGTGCACGAAAAGCTGAAAAGTATGTTTTTAGAAAACAACAGATTAGACTTCAGAATAGACATATTGCTGAAATTGGAATTAGTGAAAATGTAGACGAATTAATTGACGAAGGAGAAATTGCTGCATTTAGATATCAGGGAAATCAAAGTAAAGAACGTAAAATAATAGACACGAGACATTTCAAATGTTGGAATTGTGACCAAATGGGACACTCGTTTTACGATTGTCCATTAGAAAAACGTAACCTATTTTGCTATAGATGTGGTGAAAAAAATATAACTACCCCACAGTGCAAAAAGCATTCGGGAAACAATCGTCCGAACGAGTAGAAGAGGGTTCCTCGTTCTCTAATAGAAATCCCTCTATAATTGACATAAAAACACAAGTTGACAACCCTGAATTTAAAACGGCTGATGATGAAAAGTTAATTCCGATTATGAATAGAAAGTTATGTAGTGATTATGAATTAGAAAGAAATTCGCAATTGCATGAAGCTTTTCATACAAAAATGTTAAAGTACAAGAAGGCACAAGCAAAAATCCTTAAGGATAATTTAATTTCAAGAAAAATAAAAAAATGTAGAGAAAGATATAAAAGGAGAAGAGAATTTGTAAAGATAGTAGAATCAACAGTGATTAATGAATTAAAAGATGATAGACCATACGCAAAAATTTATTTTGGTCCTGTTGAAGTTTTTGGTTTACTGGATTCTGGTGCTTCAATTAGTGTTTTAGGTAACAATTGCTTAGATCTGCTAGCTAAACTTCAATTAAACTTTACTCCAATTAATACCTCATTAAAAACTGCTGATGGTGCCAAACAGAACGTCATAGGCTTTCTAGAAATAAGCACTACTTACAATAGTGTTTCAAAGAAAATACTTTTTTATTTATCCCCTAGTTTAAAACAATCTGTATATTTAGGAATCAATTTTTGGAAAAGTTTTGACATAGCACCTCAATTGTTTATATCAGACATTTCATTAGATAGTGAAACTTTTAGTAACGACGTTAATAGCAATATACATAATTTGTCAGACTTACAACTTTTTGAACTAAAGCGTGTTATAGAGGAGTTTCCTTCTTACAGCAAACTTGGTTTAGGTCGCACTTCACTAGAGTTGCACACGATAGACACAGGCGATTCTGTACCCTTTAAATTGAAACATTATCCTCTATCACCCCCTCGACAGGCTGAGGCATATAGTGAATTAGATCGTATGTTAAAGTTAGGAGTAATAGAGGAAAGTAACAGTCCGTACTGTAGCCCAATAGTGTTAGTAAGGAAACCTGGTAAAATTCGCCTTTGCCTGGATTCACGTAAACTAAATACATTAACAAAAAAAGATGCATACCCATTGCCACATATCAATGGACTATTGAGTCGTTTGCAGGACACTCACTTTATTACAGGTATCGACCTTAAAGACGCCTTTTGGCAGATACCTCTAGATGAGTCCTCCAAAGAAAAAACGGCATTTGCTGTACCTGGCCGGCCACTGTATCATTTTACAGTAATGCCTTTCGGGCTCTGCAACGCCGCACAACGAATGAGTCGTTTGATGGACAAGACTATTCCCAGTCGACTTCGTGAAAACGTCTTCATTTACTTAGATGACTTGCTAGTCTGCACGAAAGATTTTAAGACACATATCGAAATATTACATGAAGTGGCAAAATGTTTAGCCAGAGCAAATTTGACCATTAATGTTGAGAAAAGTCGTTTTTGTCAAAAGGAGATAAAGTATCTAGGGTATATTGTAGGCCAGGGATGTTTAAGGACTGACAAAGGAAAAGTAGAAGCAATATTAGATTTTCCGCTACCTAAAAGTCCTAGGCAGATACGACGATATATAGGCATGACCGGGTGGTATCGTCAGTTTATACCTAACTTTTCTGACCTAGCTGCTCCACTTACTGACTGTCTAAAGAAAGGAGCGACATTTATATTAACACCTGAAGCAAAAATGGCATTTAAAAAGTTAAAGGAGGCATTAACATCAGCACCTGTACTTGTACAGCCTGACTTTAGTCGATCGTTTACCATCCAGTGCGATGCATCACGAGTAGGTGTAGGAGGTGTATTAACACAGACTGACGAAAATGGAAGGGAACATCCAGTAGCTTACGTTTCGCAGAAATTAAATAAAAATCAACAAAACTATACTGTCACAGAGCTAGAATGCCTGGCTGCTATTGTTTGTCTTAAGAAATTCCGTCCCTATGTTGAAGGACTTTCCTTTAAGATAGTAACAGACCACTCTAGTCTTCGCTGGTTAATGTCGCAAAAGGATTTAACAGGTCGTTTAGGACGATGGAGTATTAAACTGCAGAGTTTTGATTTTGAAATTGAATATAGAAAAGGATCAGCTAACGTTGTACCAGACGCATTATCACGACTTGATATCGATGAAATTTCATTACCAATATTACCATCCGAAATTGATCTAAATTCCCCATTTTTTAAGTCAGAAGATTACATAGCTTTAAAAACGGAAATTTCAAAAAGTCCAAACAACTTTCCAGATACTATGGTGTCTGAAGACTATGTTTATCAGAGAGTTAAATTTCGTAAAGGTGAGTTTATTGACGAACTATCCTTATGGAGATTGTGGTTACCAAAGGAACTTTGCCAACAAGTTATTGAAATAAATCACGTATTACAATCATGTCACGGTGGTTTTGCAAAAACATTAAATAGAGTAAGAGAAAAATACTTTTGGCCAAGAATGTCACGAGACATTAAAAGATTTGTTTCTGAATGCGAAGTATGTAAACTTGTGAAACCCACTAACCAAACATTAAGGCCTACTATGGGTCGTCAGATTATCTCTGAACGTCCATTTCAAAGAATTTATATGGATCTATTAGGTCCATATCCCCGGACAAAATTGGGTAATTGCACAGTTTTCGTTGCAGTAGACCATCTCACGAAATATATTTTCTTAAAACCACTTAAAAAGGCAACAAGCTCTGCCATAATAAAATTTTTAGAAGAAAATATTTTCCACCAGTTTGGAATACCTCAATTTATCCACTCTGATAATGGAAAACAGTTCGTATCATCACAAATGTCTGATTTTCTAAAAATTTACGGTATTACCCACATCAAAACCGCTTTGTACTCCCCACAAGCTAATATTTCAGAAAGAACAAATCGCGAATTTCTGGTAAAACTTCGCATTTTATTGAAAGAAAAACAAGATAAATGGGATTTGCACGTTTCCAAAATTGCTAGTATACTCAGAAGTGATTATCACGACGCGATTAAATGTTCACCGTACTTTTGTGCTTTTGGCTACAATATGATAACCCATGCATCTGCGTATCCACTTTTACAGAAAATAAATTGTTTAGATGAACCTCAGGGTAATATCATTCCCAATGACTGTAGAATGTCTAACCTACATGAGAAGGTGAAAGAAAATTTAGTTATTGCTCACGAAAACGCTACGAGAAGATACAATTTAAGAAGCAGGGACATTTGTTATAAACCAGGACAGGAAGTGTTAAGGAAAAGTTTCAAGCAATCAGACATGAAGAAAGGAATTAATGCTAAACTTCTGCCACCTTACATTAAGTGTAAAATAAGAAAAAAGGTTGGATCATCTTGTTATGAACTTGAGACACCTGCGGGAAAATACATTGGCATGTATCATGCAAAAGATTTGAAGCCATTATAAGGAATACCATACATAAATAATTACCCGGCTAATAATATACTCAGGGTGTGGTCGTGCCCCACGAAAATTTTATTCAAAATCCGATTTCCTTACTTTCGAACTAGATAAACTAATTCTACAGAGAAGGTTTGTAACAGATTTTGTTTAAAAAAAAAAAAAAAAAAATGCTATTCTTGAAAAAAGAATTGGTGAAATTTAATAAACCAAGAGTTTTAGCAAAATAATTGAATATTATTATATTTGCTATTATTAATTTTTTTAGATTGATATCTAATATGATAGATTTTGTATACATTTTATAATTATTTTTATATTTATCTATGAGTTTCCTTTTATATATATTAATACACATCAACATTAGTTTCGTTAATTACTTTAAAAGTAAATAGTTGAGTATAAAATAATATGAATTTATTACTTAAAACTAATTAAAATTATTAAATTTTGATATAATTAGTATATTTTAGAGGGATACTTTAATTAATAACTGTTCAGAATAATTTGACCTTTAATGATAAAATATATAATAACATAATATAAACGAAAGAATTATACTAACTTAATAGATAAATAAAAATTTAACTTTATAAATTATCTAAAATGGCAACACTTTAATCTACAAAAAAAAAAAAAAAAAAAAAAAATCTTCTGAACAAAGATATTTATACTAACATTATGTTAGTTAATGTTATAGTTTAGTTGTATAAATATATTTATTTAGTAAGAGAGTAACAACATAAATTTAGTCTATACTCTTAAATTATAAATTACACTAATTTTTACATAAATATAAATGTTTCACATCATCATGTTATGTTATGACATAAATTCATCACATCATTAGATGGAGTTGACAACATTGGTAAATAAAGATAACTGACCTGATTATCAAGTAATTACCAAAACTGCATATCTAATTAGACCGGGTTGTTGAGCTGAACTTCGTCTTCCGCTAAAAACCTTTTTTTTTATATAATTTTGTAAGCACAAAGTTTATTTTGCGGAATATAAAAATAGAAGGGTGAAATCAATTAATCGATAAACATCGTGAATTTAATAAAACATTTTTTTTTATTATAAAGCCCAATTTTAATTGGTAGGTTATTATAATTTATTGAAATAATTATTTCATTAATATAATAATTATTCTTCAGGGTTTTGGTGTATGAAATAATTTTTATATTTGGCGTATGAAATATATGTAAACTTTGGTATATGAAATATATTGTACAAATTACATACATAATTTTGGTGTCTGAACATTAGATACTTGGAGGTCGATTAAATAATTTTAAATCATAAATGGTGAATTACATGTGATTCGACGACGCTAATTGAATAATTATGCTTTAACTAATTGACACGACACACGCCACATGTCAAAGTCCAAAGTCCATTATTTCGTTTGTTTCAAATGCCAAATCGTAGTGCTTATATATTAAGTCAGTACAGTCTTTATATACTGGAGCAATTAAACCCTGACATATAGAAGGTTATCAAAAGCTGGAAGAAGTAAAATCATTTTTTTTTGAGTAAAATCGAGTTACTCTCAAACATATTCCGATTATTTACTGAATAGTTGCCCATTGCTGCAAACCAAGATGTAATACCTACCACTACTCATCAAAAAAAAAAAAAAAAAAAAACAACAACAGCAGTAAATTTTTTATACAAAAACAACAATAGAATGCTGTCTCCAATAATCAAGGTTTAATAAGATTATATAAAACAAAGAAGAAGAAGTAAAGTATTAAGACTAAGATTTAAGTATATGTATGTAGACTTTAATTTGAAAAGATTAATTATTGAGTTAAGTTTCTCTTAATTGTATCAGTGCGTTTACAACTGTAAAGAATAAAGTTCAAGCTATACTCTTAACATTCGATTGAATATCGGAGAAGTAATTTTAATTGTAAAGCTTAGAATTTATTTAACAGACCAATGTTAAGAATATAAATTGAACTTTATTTTTGCGATTTTAATTTTTTTGTTGTAATCTAATATAAAAATAACTATATCATAATATCAAAATTAAAATATAAGTATAGCGTGTTAGACAAAGTATGTATGTTATTTCTTATCTAAATTTATTTATAATTTCACTCATATACATTTTTAAAGTTACAGTTCCCGGGATGTTTTGAGCTCAAACCATCACCTACTACAAACAAAATGTTGGAAGAGTAACAAGTAAGGGTAAAATCGAGTAAGAAATATGCAACCTGAAATACACCAAACAGTGAGTTATAATATACATTTCATTATTTAACATGCGTTCGATTCATATCTAAGACTATATGTTTATGAGTTTAATTTAATTTTTATTTTAAAAACAAAGAAAAGAAACAAACGAAAGGTTAATTTTAAATTTATATTATTAAACTTATGTTTAAGCTCGTAAATCTTACTAATTATATTATAAACAATAAATAATTTTGAATTGTCATAATGAATAATTTTGAGTAGAAGATATCCTTTTGGGGAATGCTGATAATGAAACCGATTTTACGTAAGATATTTTAGATATTTAACTAATTGTTAGGGAAGATACTAAGAAAATATGAACATGAATGTATCTAAGGTAAACGAGGGTGGGTGTTTTTTCTGTTCAAGTGTTCCAAGTGACAACATCATCTGTCACTCTTTTGTATTTCTTAAACATATCCCAATTTATTAATAGCAATAGCCCAGTTAGTGAGTTTTCTTTTAGATTTCAATTGATTTTCAGCCTTGGAAGTATTTATTTTCTTTTTTTGTTTATGTGGGTTTTTAAGGTCACGTATGGTCAAGAACCCTCCCCAATCCGGCGAGCTAAGCCCATTCAAGCTTCCAAGCACCGAGCATACTGACTCATATAAAAGGAATTAAAAATTTAATTATTTTAAATCCAAAATTTTTAAAACATCTACTACATAACATGTTCTTAGCATAAGGTTGGGCAGACTGTCAAACATTTGTAAGATCAATTACTTGAATGTTTTATTAGAAATTTAAAAGGAAAATGAGAGCACAGTGGGATGATAAATATTGCACAAATTTGTTTTATTTTTAGAGACGAAAATTGGCGACCAAAAATTCGTCGTTCGTCCCAATTGTGTTTCTAGCATAAGGTTAGACAGACTGTCAACCATTTGAAAGATCAATTGCTTAAATATTTTATTAGAATTTTAGAATGAAAATGTGAGCACAGTGGGATGATAAACATTGCACAAATGTGTTTTACTTTTAGAGACGAATATTGGCGACCAAAAATGCAAAAATTCAGACAGACTGTCAAACATTTGAAAGATCTATTGCTTAATTGTTTTATTAGAATTTTAGAAGGAAACTGTGAGCACAGAGGGATAATGAATATTTCATCTGATCATAGATAAGATAATTTTCTTATTTTGAATCGTCATAGATTGAACTTTTGATCAGTTGGTTTTCAATTAAAAAAAATTACTTTTGATCAGTAATATGAGTGATCATAAATTTCAGTTGGATATTAGGAAAGGTTAAATATACATATATACATTAATAAAAGAGTAACGTGACTGACTGGTGCATTTATCATTGCACAGGCCAAACCGCTAAAGCTAGAAACTTGAAATTCAGCAATTGGATTTCACTAAGAAGGGATTTTTGAAAATTCGGACGTTAAGTGGGATAAAACGGGGAAGAAATGGTTAAAAATGGTAACTGAGTATCTCTAAAACCAGTTCTAAACATGTTTAAAAGATTTCACAACTTTCCACTGTGCACTTCCCACATTCTTAAATATATGTACATATGTATGTACTATATAATATATATGTAGCTTACCACACGAAAGTGAAAACGTTTAACAACATTTTCGCAAATTCTAAAGCGTTAAAATCGCACCAATAACAAACATATTTAATCTACTTTGTCCACCCAAAAAAAAAAAAGAATAGAATAGAAAACATAATAACTCTGCATGAAAGCAGCCCAGTTGACTAACAGTAGTTGACATCAGGTACACATACAAACATCAAAACATTGTCCAAAACTAGAACTACAACGAATTAGAATACAAAATAATGAACTGATCGCCTTTAGAGATTTAGGGTTTACCAAACAACAGACAAAGTGTGAGTGAGTGCAAAAATCGTTTTAATTTTCAAATAGAAATCTGCATAAATATTAATAAACGATTACATACATACATACATATGTACATACATACAACAATTTACACACACACACACACACACCTTTCAGCAGAACAGTCCATTGAGAGTTACTATGTATATAATAATATAGGCATAGTTAAAGGCCAGAATGGAAATTGTTTCATGCCCAAATCTTTTAATCTAAATAAAATGTTTTTTGTTGTTTGGCCTAAAATCAATTGAATGATTTTCATAACAATTTTCAGAACAATGAATTGAATGACACAGTTTGACAAGCCGCTTACTGCATAAAAGATTTCGAAAATCGTTTGTTTATTGGGGTTTATCGGTAGAAAAAAAATATTAAAAATACGGGAAATTGTAAATTTTATTGTTTAGAGAAGGGATTTCAAAATCATTTCATTTAAAAAACAAGCAGATCATTGACTTTGCAATAGAAAAAGTTAAAGGGAAAAGAAGTCTCGGTTTAAATTTTGTTTCTAATTAAACTAAAAATTTTCTTTTGAAAAACTTTCTTTTTCTTTAAACATATCATTATATATGTAGCAAATAAAGCTGTCAATTCAACAAAACATTTTTAACATGAGTAATACTGCAAAAAGATGTTAAACATGGTGATTTTTTTTTAGCAACTTCCTTTTTGTCAATACTGCTTTTGGCAGCTCAGCTGTTTTTGTGTAACATTTTAGTGTTAAACTTTTGCAGTTTGGTCTTTAATTTAACCATAAATCGACTTACAAACGAACAACGCAAAATGAAAAAAATCTGCAATTATTGGATTTTTTTTATAATCAAAAATCATGCTCGGTTAAGAAAGTGAAAATCCACATTTTTATCGTAAAATTTTGTATAGCGACGAAACTCATTTCTGTTTAAACGACTGCAAAATAAGCAAAATTGTCGTATTTGTTGTGATGAGCAGCCAGAAGCATTGCAAAAACTGCCAATGCATCCTTAAAAATGAAAGCTAATATAAAAAAAATTTATTCGTGAGATAACGATCGATATGTTGAAGAGTGTATGCAAAATTTGGACCCAGCGTATGAACCATTTCGGGCATAGGAACGGTGAACATTTACATGAAATCATCTTTAAACATTTAATTATATATGTAGATCGGTCCATCGACTCGAATAAAGATTTCATCTCTAAGTTTTTCTAAGTTGTATGTGTTTTTTTAATCAAATCCGAAAGCTCTTTAAGAATCACTCTTTATATCGAATTAACAAATTATCATATCCTTTCTCGAATGTCAAGTGTTTAAAAATGATTTGATAAAAATTATTCTTGAGTAGCAAGTAAGAACAATAATGGTTAAGTAGCAGCCAGCGCTGCCAACTTTGACGATTTATCGTCATTTTTACGATTTTTTAAGTCAAATTTATTAAAATAACGATTGACGATTTTTCGTTTTTCCCGCGAACAAAATGACGAATTTTTAAAAGCAAAACAAATGGTAACCTTTTTTCCTAAAATTCAAATTTTGTAAGTCCCCTTTTGCAATGTAGAAATTAAAAGGCTGACAGATGAAGTTTGTTGGCGAGGGTTGAAGAGGTAGAGCGTGTAGTACACGACTATCTGTACTGGACTTTTTTTTTGTAGAAGAGTATTTGGTTAATTTTGAAATCCAAAGTTTTAATAACGAAGACATATTATTAAATGAAGATGAAGTGTATCTTGGCATTTACGTGAAGCAGAACCAATCTAGTTTAAATATTGAATATAGTCAATATAATATATTTGTTGAATTCTGCGTCCAATTTTATATTGAATTGGTTTCACAAATTTTAAAACGTTTTGATTTTGGGGATAAACTTTTAGAAGGATTAAACTCCATTGAACCAAGCGTAGCTTTAAACAAAAAAAAATGATTCAATTTTACAATTGGCCAATTTTTTTTACAAATTTATTAAATAGAAAAGAATATCAACAACTTGATAATGAAGTTCGAGAATTACGTAACATGAAATTCACCGAACTCGAAACATTGGCGTTTTGGAGAAATGTTTCTAATTTAAAGAGAGTCAATAATGCACAAGCCTTCCCAATTTTAATACAATTTGTTTCGAGTTTAATGGCACTACCACATTCGTCGGCCAACGTTGAAAGAATTTTTAATATTGTAAATTTAAATAAAACAAAAACCAGAAATGCTTTGGATTCTTCAACATTACAAGGAAGATTGTTTTCAAAAGATTATGTTAATTTAAATAATTCTCAGTGTTTTAATATAGTAATTAAAAATGAATTATTAAAAAAATCTCACACAGAAATGTATCAGAGTAAAGTCACATAATACCAAAATTAAATTAATTATTTTTGTTTTTTTAATAATAAATATTTAAAAAAAGTTAATAAAAAATATTTTTGGTATTTTTAACGTATTTTTGTCTTGACGATTTCTTGACGATTTTTTTCTTTTTAACTTGACGATTTTGACGATTTTTTTAAAAATTGACGATTTCTCAAAAAAAAAAAAAGTTGGCAGCACTGGTAGCAGCAATATGGACATTTTAAAACTAGTTTTGATTTTAGTAATTCTGACAAATTCTACGAGGGTGGTTCGGAAACTTCTTAGCCTAGAACAGGAAGCGTGGTATAAACAGAAAAAAGTTAAGTGTTTTGCAAACTTCCATCTCTGCTATGAACACATGTTAAATTTATTTTCGATCTGGCAACTCCTTCATATAGAAAGAGGTGCTTAAAAAAGACGCATCCGCGATTTTTTTACAATGGAATAATTATAAATTCGTAGTGTCATTAAATATTTAAATAAAAAATGTTTATCGGGACAATAAATTCATAAAGACATGGTGAATGTGTTAGGTGAATGTGCTCCTTTATATGAAACAGTAAAAAATTGGGTTGCTGAATTTAAACGTGGTTGTTCAAGCATTGAAAATGAACCACGTAGTGGACGTCCAAAAACAACAACAACAACAGAAATTGTAGCCAAAGTTCATGATATGGTATTAAATGATTGACGAATAAAAGTGCTTGAAATAGCCAATATCGTGGGCATCTCAAATGATCGATGCATGAAGAACTACAGATGAAAGAGCTTTCTGCAAGATGGGTGCCGCATTTCTCAAGCTTGTTTGGATCGTTTTAAGAAAAATAAGCGTAGTTTCATAACTGTGAATGAGATATAGATCCACCACTATACTCCAGAGACAGAAGAATAATCAAAGCATTGGACTGAAGCTGGTGGAAACAAACAATTCAATCGGCTGGTAAGGTTATGGCAACGGTTTTTTGCGACTTGACTATCTGCAAAAGGGTACAACAATAAGTTAAGAGTACCATTGCAACATATTGGATAAATTAAATGTAAAAAAGCGAGAAAAACGTCTTGGCTTACACCAAAAAAAATTTTTTTTTCATTGAAACAATACACCACCGCACAAGAGTGTTTTAACAATGGCTAAAATCAACGAATTTAAGTACGAGTTGCTGGACCACCCACCTTATTCTCCTGATTTAGCTCCCAGTGACTTTTACCTGTTCCCAAATCTAAAAAAATTCCTAGCTATCAAGCGTTTTCCCACATTTGTAAACCACTATTTGAAAGTATTGAGGAAAACTATTTTAATCAAGGGACAGAATTGCTAGATAAGCGTTGGACTAAGCGTATTGAAGTTTCAAGAGATTATATTGAAAAATCAAAATGTTTTTGAAAAACTAACTATTCACTTTCTGTGCTAGGCTAAGAAGTTTCCGAACCGTCCTCGTAGTTTAACTGGTAGTTTGACAAGAATTTAAAATAATTTGACTGTCAAGCTCATTCAAAACTAGAGATGCCAATAACGAAATTTCGATACCGATTATAGGGATTTGACAAATCCCGAATCCTGGGTTTTTTTTAAATCCCCAAAAAATAATATTTGTGTAAGTGATCCTGAGAAGTATAATTGCTTTTATACATTTTTAATAAGAGAATATAAAAGATAATAACTGACAGATTCTATATAAAATCACTGATTTAAAAATCCCAAATCCTGTTTTTTTTTCTAAATCCCCAAAAAATAATATTTGTGTTTGTAAGATAATAACTGACAGATTCTACATAAAATCACTGATTTAAAAGGTCAGAAATATTTAAAAATTATTTACAAAGTCATGAACAAACATTTTAATTTTACAAAAATATATCAAAGAAATAAAGGTGAAAGAATTAAAATTAATTTTGGATTGCCAAACTCGAAGGCACTTTTTGATGTGTCTACGGTTTTTGGAATTGGAAAAAGCTTTAATTGATTTAAAAGCTCAACAGTTATGTTATCAACAGTTATTGATATTTTAAATCCGGTTAAAGCCCTTTGTCGCAGTGATATGAATCTCTGCAGATGTTGCACTTTTATTTATGCTCAAAGAGATCCACTCAATTCTGTTTGTATGCGATTTCAATCGTATGCGATTTTTTAGTACAAATTTTTATAAGAAATTTTTATACGATTTTAATTTAAATATTTAATTTTTGTTAAAATTGCTAGTTTAATTGTCGACCATGCATTATCATCCACGTTGACAAAAAAGTCTGATAGTGTAGGGTCTAAACGGTGGCAGACTTAAAGTTTATCAGATTTTGCAGTTGACAGATTAGTCGTCTAGTGTAACCTCACCTTTATACAAATCATTCATTACGTAGTAAAAAAACATAAACAAAAAACGCTCGCAGTTTTTTATGATTTTTAATTTTCTTTTCCCAGTTTCCCAGTTTATAATTTTTACTTTTTCGCGTTTAATATACGGCGGTTGTGCTCATTTCTATTCTGTCTGCTGTGATTTAAGTCGATATCAGTGAAGTTTTTTGATAGCTGTTTCCTAGTGTAATTTTAATGTGTTTTGTTTTTATTAGAAAAGATAAAAAATATCAAATATTATTTTTTTTTAATTTTAAATTAAATTGAAATGAAATTTATTTTTCTAGAAATTTCTAAATTAATTTTATCCGATGGAAAAAAAGTGTCGCAAACCACGTAATCTTTGTTGTCAAAGTAGCAAAACCACCAATCGTTGAAATTAGCACTGGATCTAATGAGGGAGAATTAGTATCACCCGAATTGTTGACTAGCTACAGCAGCGATGATAGCGATTTCGCACCAGCTCAGAAACGGTCACGTGCATTGACAACAAGTGAAAATAATGACTAGGCATAATTATCATTTAATTTGTAAGAAAAGTGTAATAAAAAACTAATTTTTAACTTGTGATTTCAATTTGTTTTAAATGTGCATACTACTTTCTTCAAACACCTTTAGGTGGGTAACATCATTCTTTTTGTGCGATTTTTTTGTTATTTATTTCAATTTACGCGGTTTTCGAGAGCTATATAACCTATTCCTATTTATTTAATGTAGATAGTGTCTTTTTGAAATAAGTAAAAGCCCCCACCCAAATATAACTATCAGCCCAATCATGAATAAAAATACCGTGGGAGTTTTTTCCCTTTTCCCATTTATCCTATTCAAATTCAATGTAAAAAAAATAAAAAGGGAAAAAACTCCCGCGGAATTTTTATTCATGATTGGGCTGATAGTTATATTTCGGAGGATGAGAAAGGATTGTTTATGCAATCAATATACAACAATTTTTTAAAAAATTTTGCCACAAGCGTTGATTGTGAACGATATTTTGGTAACAAATTAGATCAAGATTCTCTTTACTTTAGATGCCTTTATAGTTTTTAAGAAGCTTTTAAATTAATACAAAAATTAAAGCCGAAATAACATACATACATACATACTATTTTTGTACATTTAACATTCCAGTGTAATGTTATTATGTTTTTATATTATTAATGGTTTATAAAATTTTTCAAAATAAAAAATTTGGTTTATAAACTTTTAATAAATTTAAAAATTTGAGCTATGAGTGCAGAAACTGTTTGCTTTTCAACATATTCATATTTACTACAAGTTAATTTTTGAACTACATGCATACATATCGATAACTTAATATAAAAAAGCCCTAACTAAATTTTGTTTCAAAAAAAAAAAAATCAATGAAAAAAGCCTTTTTTCGATACCTTCATAAAACAAAAATAAAAAAAATTAAATTGTATTAAAATATTTGTTGTATCTAAAATTTTACGGATTTTATTAAGTAACAAAAAATCGAGTTACGCCTTTTTTATATTAAGAAATCGATATGTAAATACTTTTTATTACATTATTATACAAAAATCCAAAATCCCGAAAAATCCTAGGATTTTGAGATTCATATTTTTAAAATCCCGAATCCCGAAATTTGTAAAACCTCTTCCATTTGGCATCCCTATTCGAGGCCCTATTGCAATGCTAAGGTCAAAGCACAATTAAAATGTTGTTTTTTTTTTAAATCAGTCTTAAGTATGAAATTTATTTGTGCATATAATTCTATAACAATTTGAGAAAACTCAATTTCGAAATTAAATCTAACATATTGTTTTTGCTTGATTTTGTTTGATCTTTTTTAAAAAAAAAGTAAATTTTAAAAAATGGCTCTTTCGTGTCATCAAAATGTTTTTGACATTCTATTCTAGTTTAAGTGTTTTATTTAACATTTAACAAACTTCTAAATGAATAAACTTTTACTTTACGTAGTGATATTGCTTAAAATAAAATTACTTGCGATCTTTTGAAATCTTCAAGCAATTGTTGAGAGGCGGAGTCTAACTCACCAGCGCCATTTGTAAATTTTAAATACGAGTTAACGGCAGCACACAGCCGTAAATATTGAATACATCTGCTTGGATAATGTTGCACGCACTCATGCACACACACACATATGATTCTTACACGCATGCAACAAACACACTCTCTTGAATACATATACACACACACGGGCAAATAATTCACTGTTGCTGTATCTGTATATTTTTCATCCCCATTTTCCTATTTATGTATTTATTTATTTAATTGAATTTAATGATTTATGTAGCTGTAGTCTAAACGGGAATCCTGCTCCTGTGATGCTCGTACTACATGCAGATGTAACGGAGAGCAGCCAACAAAACTCGTGACTTAAATCACGAGCCAGTAACAATGAAACAAACATACACACTCGCTCACACATTTAGTTTGTGTGTCCTTATAACCGAAGGATTTTTGTGGGCCATTATTATATTTCGATTTGTCGCATTTTTCAATCTTCTGCTTTTGATTTAATAGATCACGTGTTTAACGCGCCAAATACTTACGAGTATGTATAGAATACGTATCCATAGATGTATGTACATTTGTATTGTGTGGTTTATTTCTATTCTGTTTCTAATAAACGCGCGTGGGTTTCCTTTTGTTATTTTTATTCATTTTTATTATACATTAGTTTTTCTCTCTATATTTCTATAATACGAGTACTGTTATTGTTTAACAAATTTTATTGTCTTTTGCCTTTTGTAGCAACTGAAATATAAATGATACTTGACTTCTTTTGTATTTTCATGTCATATTTATAAAAGCATGTATTTATAACAAGAGAAAGAGGGGTTGTTTTTATTCCCTTTTTCTTTTTGCCACATAAAATAGTGTCATAGAAATCCAACAAAAAAAAACCAAACCAAACAAAACAACTAAAAAGATACATTTAGTGGCCACCGTGGTTTTGTCCTTTGATTCCCATTGAAACAAATACCCAGTTACATTTATTAATCAATATTTTGTTTAACCATTGCATTACGTCTTTTCCTTTTTGTGGAAATAAAAGCCTCTCTAGCATTCAGAGGCATTTGAAATTTCCATTTTCTGGTTTTTGTGTTCACTCACTTGAAAATTTGATTTACGAGGCTGTTAACAGTGTCGTTGTTATATTTTAGCTTTTTGTGCTGAAATGCTTCCTTTAATGCATTTTATTTTTGGTTTAAGGAAGACGCTTGTAACGCCTTTGGAAAACCTTATTAAGTTTACACTTGGTTTATAGGATGGGATTTTTAAACAAAATTTGTTTGCCTGGCATGATGCAGGAAATTTATTTCCATATTTTGTAGATAGCTGTGCTTAATGTTCTTATTTCTTGTAGTTTTCTATTTTTACTGACGCAACATGCTGATTTTTATAATTGAATTAATTGGTTTATAATGGAAATTACTTGTAAAAATTAAACTCTTAAAAGGAAATGTGGGGAAAGATTTTTATAAAAAAGTGGCTAATTATAGAAAACGCTACTTGAATAAGTAATAAAATTCGTTTCCTTGCTTACCATTTTATTAAATCTTGTCTAAGTTACTAAAGCCTTGTTCACATAAAATTCGGTCACAATATGGGAATATGTACGAATGCTGCTCAGTAATGCAAAATCAAAATATACATATAGAAAATCGTGCACAAGTTCCTTGAAAATCCAATCAATGATTGTAAAAAACCTAAAGCTTGCAAAAATTACTATTAATGTTGTTATATACATACTAGCTGAACCCGGTGTGCTTCGGTGCCCCCTTTGAGGTCAAGCTGTTAATAAACGTAGTAAAAAGTAGCTGCAGAAGTGTGCATGGTCAAAAATATTATCATGTAATAAGTATTCCTAAATCAAAGTTGCACGCTGTGAAAATTTAAGATCGATTAACAGGTCCAGCCTTCAATATATCGCAAACAAAGGAGCGTGCTCTGCCCACTTTTCTTTTGGTACGTATTTCTATTCGTGCCCAAAATATGACGATTTTAAATTTTGGGTTTATGGGCGAGGCCACGCCCCTTTATCCACTCACAACTTTATATAGACAAGAATTTATTATTTCGTAAGACTGTCCTATTGTGAAAATTTAATGACGATCGGTCCAGTAGTTAAGAATATATTACGATTTTAAATTTGCCTAAAGAGGGGCGTGGTCTCACCCACTTTTCTCCTGGTACGTATTCCTAATTATGCCAATACCATATGTATCAAATATCATCGACGTACATACGTCAAAAAAATACCCAAGATTTTGGGTTTATGGGCGAGGCCACGCCCCTTTATCCACTCACAACTTTATATGGGCAAGAATTTATTATTTCGTAAGACTGTTCTATTGTGAAAATTTAATGACGATCGGTCCAGTAGTTAAGACTATATTACGATTTTAAATTTGCCTAAAAAGGGGCGTGGTCCCACCAACTTTTCTCCTGGTACGTATTCCTAATTATGTCAATACCATATGTACCAAATACATATCATCGACGTACATACGTCAAAAAATGCCAAAAATATGGCAATTTAAATTATTGGGTTATATGGGCGGTGCCACTCATCTTTGTCCAATCAAAACTTCATATAGTCTATTATTCCTTTCAGAGTCACAGTAACATGCTGATCGGTACAAGGGTTTGGCCTCCTATTAAGCACAAACATACAGACAGACATTCATTTTTATATACTATATATGTAATATGTAACTATACAAACCATCCCAAATACAAATCCCAAAGAAAAGGAAAGAAAAAAAACGGAGCTTACGAAGAGAATACTGTATACAGGGGGGTATCGTTCGAATTTGTATACTTTTTAACATTAGCGCAATTCACAATCTTGTGCAAATGGTATTGCATCAGTGCATTTGCAAAAAGGTTTAGCATACTTTTTCTCTACACTAACAAAATACACAGCAAGCTTTTGCTTTCGAATTGAAGTACATAATAACCCCCCAGACCCCCAGAAAATATTTAAAAAGATTCGAGATATATTCTCGAACTAAAATGCTTGTAAAATTAAAAATTCCAAATAATTCTCGATAATCTGTTGAAAGGTAATTGCAGATAATTTTAAAACTAACGAATTTTTGCAATAGCAAACAAATCTCTATCAGTATTGTTTGACATTGAAGGTGTTGCTGCCACAAACTGAGCGACAGATAACAGAAAGTTTTTTTTTCGAATCGTTTGCAATAATCGTTTCAAATGTTTGTAGGAGAATGGTCCTCATTAAATTCGATGGTGATCTGATTTTGGAATCCTCTTAAAGATACCGATTACAATAATTAAATGAGGTTTCGTTTATTTTAAGCCCTGCATACGATACTCCGCTACATAAGATTCCCTTATATGAGCCGGAGCTGCAAATTATATATTAGAGCAGGTCGAAAGAAAAATCTCGATAAAAAAAATCGTCATTTCGAATTTTAAAAAGCTTCAAAACATCGGATAATTAAACAACCAATATTTCTAATAGAGGTTTTCAGTGTTTATTTAAACGAAAACATAAAAATTCAAGTTCATATAGTCTCTTGTACTATTGTATATCAAAATACATAAAATTAGATTTTATCAATAAAAAGCAATCACAAAAATTATAATGTTAAATCTCTGAATGTAACATATTTTATTAATTACGGTTTAATTACAATGTCAAAATAATTTAGTTTATTATGTTATAAATAACATTTTGAGTACAAAATTCATCCAATTACTGTTTAATTTAAATTAATTTGGCTGAATATTCTCCCGACGTTATGTTGAAATAGCAAAAGTTTTTTGTAGAATTTGCTTGTTGAATTTCGGAAACTTTTTCCTGAAAAAAATTTTAATATACGGAATTCTGCATCTAAAATTGATTTTAATGTTTACCAATGAAATAAGAAATTTTACTACACTGACTCATAATATTATTTGGATTTGATATTTTATTGTTTTGATATTTTATTTTTTAACGGGCTCGAGTTCATTAAATTTAATTTTCATTAAATTATTTTTACTGAAGGTAGGAATTGTTTTTACAACTTGAAAAAATTTTTATATTAAAATTTTTTTAATGATAATTTTCTTGGCTGGGATTCGAACCTGGGTTGTTGAATTTACATATGTTACGAGAAACACCACTTTCTCTCATCAGAATTCTTTGCGTTCTAACCCTCTGCACCACTTGCGGTGCCTGCTAGCCAACAGACAAACATCAATCGTTTAACCAGTGTTATGGTGGTTCGAAGTTTTCTGTAATTATCATTTTTATTTATTAATTTCTATTTTCTTGTTGCCTCCTTTTTCTTCAGTTTTTTCGTATTCATGTCAAGACTTCGTCTCGAAAACCTGAATACATTTGTTTTTTATTATTTTTGTTGTCCACTTTCGTCGACATTTTATGTGTACTACTTTAAGTATTGTTCTTGAAATACTCGTATCATTTAATGAGAGAAATAGTTGTTGTACCAAAAAAAAAAAAAAAAAAAAAAAAAAACTGAGGTTAGGTTCCATGGGCAGCCGTTCTTGCATCTTGGATTTATCCCTGATAGTTCACCCAAACACGAAAGAGTATCCGTTCCCTTTTCATCGATAGGGCCGGGCATTCGCAGAGGTGGGTAACTGATTCCTCTTCCTCCTCATCATGACAACTTCTACAAAAGTCATTATGTTGTAGACCGAGTCTTTTGGCGTGTGTCCCAACAGTACAGTGACATGTAAGTAGAGAGACAATAAGCCTAATTAGGTCGCGACAAAAACAAAGTAATGTATTCGTCCTTCCCACATCGAATAAGGGCCATGTTGACCGTGCAATAGAGCAAGTGATCTCATTCGTCCACCTTACCTGAGCAAGTCTGCACATTTCATTCCGAACAAGTAATTTCAGACCTTTAATGTTAATGCCAATGAAGGGATCAATCTCCTCATCAGCCAGCGTTGTACCTTTCATGGCTAAATCATCAGCAATATAGTTACCCTGAATTGAGCTATGTCCAGGGACCCATAACGTTATCCTCGAATGTTCCGCTATCTCATTCAGAGATACCCGGCATTCTGTGGTTAACCTAGATGTCGGGTAGACACCTGCAATGTTATTTAAGATCTGTTATTTGAGATCTCTGCTTAAAGGACAGAACAGAAATCAGGAAGCCTAAGGTAAGATTTGATCCCAAGTTCCTCAATATAGAATCCACCACCGACTCTATTTCACCTCTTTGAGCCATCAGTAAAAATCCTTATTGCCTCATTGGGGGTATAGAGCCCATCTACCCATGAGGTCCTATTCGGGCTCCATGTGGAGAATACCAGATCGAAAGATGGTTTCGGTATTCAGTAGTCGACATTACTATGAGCATCCTCATATAAAGGAAACCAGAGAGTATTCCTTGTGTCCTAGTGATGACTCCTCAATGGAGCCTACCAGTGAGTGCAGAGCAGTTTCCACAGACTTATCATTTTTCTGAAGATCTGCTAGAATAATACCACCTGGTCCCGGTGACTTAAAAGGACCAAAGCTCCTAATCGCCCACCGTATCCTTTCACAATTTATCTGAATAGAGTTACTTTGAGGGCTATTGTTGTTACTGAAAACTACCGGATTAAGGTAATTGACCGGAGCACAGCCTGGAAAATGAGTATCAAGTTGTACATCAAGAGTTTCTTTACTATTCAAGGTCCAGTTACCACACGGTTTCTGAATATAGCTTGGTACAACCGGTGAGTTTGATAAAATTTTGCGAAGTCTATTTGTCTCGGATGAGCCTTAAATTACTTTTTGACAATATTGTCGTTTGGGGCCAAAATGTTCCAAAACTTTCAAAATCATAAAAAGTACTTTGAATTTTGGTATAATTTTTACCCAAGTGTGTTTAAGGGTTAATTTAGATTTTTGCGCTGTTATTGCAACTTTTGGATGTAAGAATATATTTTGTTCAAGTTTCATAAAATTCGACTCAAAAATTCTTTCCATTAGAAATCCCAAATATACTAAAATTCCACTTTTGACTTTCACGATTTAACGGTTAATGTTGTCCGTTTTGATTAAAACTTTTGGAAAGTATTTAACAGTATCTGAACTGTTTTTATTCTGGATGAGTTTTATTTTAAATTCATAATACTAAAATAATTTAACTTATTCACCAAAATATGGCAAAAAAATTTGTTTTACCCGAAATCCACTACATTCAAATCGCGGGTATAGAAAAACTATCGGAGGTATTGACATAAAAATTGAAAATTTTATTTTGTCACAAAATTTTAAAAAAATTTAAAACGTAGTTAAAATGACCGTTAAAAATCAACAATTTTTTACCATACTAGATAATAGTTTAACGTTATGCTTCAAAGATAAAAATTCTAATTGAAGTGTAAATTCGTATCTATATTTAAATTAAAACAAGTAAAAAAGTATAAAAAACTGTTTTATACATATACACCCAGTATACACCCAGTATATGTATAAACAGTTTTTCAGAAATGGGCGTTTAATGGCTGATATAACCTATTATGGACCGATCATCCAAAAATTTATAGTCATGAATTCTGTGGATATACATAAATATTATGTATGTCAAATTTTATCTCGATATAAATACTTTTAAAAGATTTATGGAGGTTAAAGTGAATTACGGAGAGGGTCTTATATGGGAGTTTTGACTAATTATAAAATTAGGTGTCATTATCAGAAACTTATTTGTGTCAAATTTTATTTGAATGCCAACGTTTTTAAGAAATTTATGATCGTCAAAGTGATTTTCGGAAGTGGGCCTTATATGGGAGCTAGGACTAATAATGGACCGATTATAAAAAAATTGTACCGTATTATATGAAATATATTTGTGTTCAATATGATTTGGATACCAAAATTGTTTATGCTCTTTAAAGTGATTTTCGGGGCCTCATATGGGAGCTATGATAAATTAAGGACCGATCTGCACAACATTTGTAGATCTGATTTGGCTTCATTTACCACTCATTTGTGGTGAAATTTGTTTGCATACTTGCATAATTCAAACATTTATGTTCAGTATACCCCAATTTCGGGAGGAGATTTGTATGGGGGTCAGGAGAAATAATAGACCGATTTCCACCAGTTTCAATCCTATCCATGTTTGGGCCGAAAAAATTTCACGTACCAAATTTCATCGAAATATCTTCAAAATTGCGAACTGTACTCTGCGCACAGGCTTTACATGGACAGCTAGCCAGCCAGCCAGACGGACGGACGGACGGACATCGTTAAATCGACTCAGAAAGAGATTCTGAGTTGATCGGTATAATCTAAGGTGGGTGTTAGACCAATATTTATGGGCGTTATAAACAGCAGCACAAATCCAATATACCCTCCCCACTCTGGTGGTGTAGGGTATAAAAATTAATTTATTTGACTATTTCTCAAAATTTGTTAAGATTTTTATACCCACCACCAAAAAGATGGGGGGTATATTGCATTTGTCATTCCGTTTGTAACACATCGAAACAATGGTCGAAGAACCAAATATATATTCTGGGTCCTTATGAGATTCTAAGACGATCTAGCCATGTCCGTCCGTCTGTTGTTGGCACGATAGAGCTTCGAAAAAACGATATAGAACAATGAAGTTTTTACCAAACATTCTTTGTTTTACCGAAATGTTTGGTATTGCAAATCGGTTTTGTAGGATCTGAGTTATAGATCAAAGTATCAGTCTGCTTCGATATTTTTGATATATTTTTTGCTGTTTTCTTCAAATATAATGCAGATAATATCATGAAATTTTGCACACTTTATTATAGAAGGGCAAGCCCTGTTGAAAATGGTAGGAATCTGTCCACGATTTCTCTTAGCCCCCATACAAATGACTTCCCGGAATATGAATTTATGGTACATAAATGCCTACAGAAAAGCCGTATCTAAACAAAATTCTGCAATAATAAGTTTTATGTAAAATGGAATATCAAAAATAATATTTTGTTTGCTGCGGTCCATAATTTTGACATAGCCCCATACAAAGACCACTTTCGAAAATCACTTAAATGAAAATAAATCTTTTGTAAAAATGACTATCAAGTTGAAATTCGACAAGCATAATCAGAATACATCTAAATTGTCGTACCAAATTTCATGATGATCGGACCATATTTGACCATAGCCCCCATATAAATTCGAGTTCCTAAATGCGCATAAATCCCTTATAAAACCACTATCAAGTTTAAATTCAACACAAATAGTCCATAAATAGTATATAAAAATCGTTCATTACAATATGATGATGATCGGTCCATATTCGACCGTAGCTCCCATATAAAGTCCAATTCCAAAAATCACTTAAATGGGCATAAATCCCATATAAAATCCACTATCAAGTTTAAATTCAACATAAATAGTTCATAAATATATAAAAATCGTTCGTCACAATATAATGATGATCGGTCTATAATCGACCGTAGCCCCCATACAAAAACCAATTCCAAAAATCATAAAAATGGGCATAAATCTTTTATCAAAATGACTATCAAGTTGAAATTTGACAAGCATAATAAAAATATACATCTAAATCATCGTACCAAATTTCATGATGATCGGTCCATATTCGACCGTAGCCCCCATACAAAAACCAATTCCGAAAATCATATAAATGGGCATAAATCTTTTATCAAAATGACTATCAAGTTGAAATTTGCAAGCATAATAAAAATATACATCTAAATCATCGTACCAAATTTCATGATGATCGGTCCATATTTGAATGTAGCCCCCATATAAAGTCCACTTCCGAAAATCACTTAAATGGGCATAAATCCCTTATAAAAACCACTATCAAGTTTAAATTCAACACAAATAGTCCATAAATAGTATACAAAAATCGTTCATTACAATATGATGATGATTGGTCCATATTCGATCGTAGCTCCCATATAAAGTCCAATTCCGAAAATCACTTAAATGGGCATAAATCCCATATAAAATCCACTATCAAGTTTAAATTCAACATAAATAGTTCATACATATATAAAAATCGTTCGTCACAATATGATGATGATCGGTCCATATTCGACCGTAGCCCCCATACAAAAACCAATTCCGAAAATCATATAAGTGGGCATAAATCTTTTATCAAAATGACTATCAAGTTGAAATTTGACAAGCATAATCAAAATATACATCTAAATCATCGTACCAAATTTCATGATGATCGGTCCATATTTGAATGTAGCCCCCATATAAAGTCCACTTCCGAAAATCACTTACATGGGCATAAATCCCTTATAAAACCCACTATAAAGTTTAAATTCAACACAAATAGTCAATAAATAGTATACAAAAATCGTTCATTACAATATGATGATGATTGGTCCATATTCGATCGTAGCTCCCATATAAAGTCCAATTCCGAAAATCACTTAAATGGGCATAAATCCCATATAAAATCCACTATCAAGTTTAAATTCAACATAAATAGTTCATACATATATAAAAATCGTTCGTCACAATATGATGATGATCGGTCCATATTCGACCGTAGCCCCCATACAAAAACCAATTCCGAAAATCATATAAATGGGCATAAATCTTTTATCAAAATGACTATCAAGTTGAAATTTGCAAGCATAATCAGAATATATATTTAAATTGTCGTTGTAAATTTTATGATAATCGGACCATATTTAACCATAGTCGTCATATAAAGTCGAGTTCCGAAAATCACTTAAATGGGCATAAATTCCTTATAAAACCACTATCAAGGTGGAATTCAACACAAATATAAAGTCCACATCACTTACGTGCGCATAAAGCTAATAAGAGCATCAGTAGCAAGTTTAAATTCGACACAGATAGTATAATGATGATCGATCCATATTTGATCATAGGCCACATATAAAGTCTAGTTCCGGAAATCACTTAAATACGCATACATCTCTTATAAATCTCCATAATAGGTGATTTGGTGGTAAACTCTTGCTTGTTCTTATATTTCTTATTTAAGTGGTCTGAAAGACTTTAATGGCCTGGGGAATAGTTAATAACTTAAACATTTTTTAACCGATTTTTATCTTTTATGTACATATATCTTATTAGAATGCTAATTTCGCACACATTTCGATTATTTTACATTCAAATTCAAAAAGAATTATTTAATAGCAAAATTTTTGCAAGAACTGAAAATGCATATTTTCACCTTGAACGTGCAGCACCAAACTTCAAATTACCGTTACCCTAGCATCGTAATATTTTTCGTCCCTACAATCTTGAAGCACTCTAATAATGTGCATATATGTACATATAATAACTAAAACCACTATGCGGTACAGTTACACAATATTTCGTTGTCGTCCAAATTATTTATTTACAAAACGCAACATCCTGTAAATATTTGACCGCAAACTCATGCAACACGAGCCGCCACGCGCACAAATACTTTCCAGCATTTTCGGCTTCAAACATCAATAAAAATCTCGTTGTTCATTGTGCAAAAGAAAGGCCTACTTTAAAACAAAAGGAAATCATTGGGATTAAGACGTTAGTTGATTGTTCTAATGACACTTTAGCTCTGCTAATATGATAATATGAGCTACTAACCTTTTCTTTCATTGTGTGCTCAAACTATACCATCTACCTGCTCACTTATTGAGCTGGATATTTCATTCATAAAAATCCGGTGATTTGCTTAATTCGTGTGCTTAAATATAAAACTGCGTTTAAATGCAAGCAGTTCAATGCAATGCAATACAAGCTAAAACTACAGCCATCTACACAAACAGCAAATCCTTGAGCGTTACGATTCAAGGAAGCGCGACTGCGGTTAAATGTACCTCTTTAAATGCCATAAAACTGCAACAAACAGCACAGCACAGCATAACTATGTTTGATAAATCTGCAGTCCTTAAATGAAGGAAAATATACGTAGACCAGTCCAGCTGCAGTCTGCAGTGTATGTGTGTTTAATGATAAAAAAAAAACAATACTAGGAACTTGCATATGTTGGATTGTATGCGTAATGTATCCTTAAAGTATATTTGCTTGCTAATGATGCATTTCTTGCATTTGTACTTTATTTGTACAAATAACGATTATGATGACGCGCATGCAGCAACAAGCGCGATGGGTTGTTTGGCTGAATATCACAAAATAAATATCAATACCCATGATATGTATCTACAACAATGGAAAGATTGTAAATTTCTTGAATTGTTGAAAGAGAACATCATAAAATAATTAATCATAAACTGTATCTGTAAAGGGAAATACAAGCATTTCCTTAACCGTTTGATTGTGTTTTCTAACAGGGTTTTATGGCTGGCCTCCTTAAAAAATTCATTCAAAAATTCTACTAATTTTTAGTTACCTGCTTCTGCTGTATATTCGCCATTTTTTTTTTTTTTTTTTCAATTTTTATGGCTCATAATTCACTCATTCACTTGCAGATCTGCTCTTGTTTTGTTGTTTATTATTCAAAGCCAATAAAACTCAAAGACAGTGAAAGTGCTCTAATTATTTTTATGATCTATAAATATTTTGTCTAAATTGTCCTGGACAGGCGTCAAATTTTCCGGAAAAGCTGTACAAAAGTGTATTTTTTATTTTCTTTAAATTAATTTTGGGTATTTTTACCTTTACCAATTCCATTAACACAATATGCCAAAGAAATTTCTTGGAATTTTTCTGTTTCAAAGTTATTGGGTTTTTCTGTTTGTACCAGCTATACAAAAATATTTAATTTAAATTATTTATTCATTGTGTTGTTGGAATTAAAAACCACATAATAAATATGATAATATTTAATTAATATTGTTTATTTTAAATACAATAACAATACATTCATTCATATTTACCTACAAACATTAGTGAAGCAGGTTTTTTCCCAACAATTTCAAAAAACAAAACATATGATTATTTTCGCTGTTTTAAGGAATACATACGAGTATAAACCAAAAAGGAAACAATCATTAACTCCGAACATATTAATATACACTCAGTTATCCGGCAATAACTTGGTAATTACTTGCCATTACTTAACAACTTACGTTTCATTGAAATGATCATATCATCCGCATTACTTAGAAGTAGTTTGGTAATGACTGACATACTACAAGCTGATATTTAATGTCATTGCTTACGAAATTCAAAATTAATTCAATCTTTGAAATTTAATCCAAATTAATTTAAAGTATTTGTTTTTATTGAATTTAATTTTTAAATCTTTTAATACATATTTATAAATATTTTAAAGGTGGTAAGCACTTATTTACGTCCCTATTTGTAAGTAAAGGGTGGTTAAATTGTAAGGGCAGATGTTGAATGTGAACCACACCTAAACGCCAAGCTTTTTTCCGAATTTTATTTGACATTTCTCTATTTCAGACTTACTCAATTTGAACCATGGAGAGATACACAATCCAACAACGTGTTAAAGTTATCCAGACTTATTATGAAAATGGGCGTTCAAATCAAAATGCATATCGTGCACTCCGTAATTTTTTTGGTCAATTTTATCGTCCAAATGTGCGTACAATCGCAAAAATCGTGGAAAAATGCGAGCAAACCGGTTATGTAGAAGATGTGAGAAGACCAGTGCATGATCGTACAGCTCGTACTGCAGAAAATATTGCTGCTGTTCGCGATAGTGTGGCTGAAGAGCCGTCCACCTCAACTCGTCGTCGTGCCCAACAATTGCACCTCTCACGACGTCGTCGATGAACATTATGCATAAAGACTTGCATTTGCACACTTACAAGGTGCAATTGGTTCAAGAACTAAAGCCTCTTGACCATTCCAAACGTCATGAATGGGCAGAAGTGGCAACAGTGGATGATCAATTTTCGAAGAAAATCATCTTCAGTGATGAGGCACATTTTCACCTCAGCGGATTCGTCAATAAACAGAATAGCCGCATTTCGGCGAATGAGAATCCAAGAGTGATTGTCGAAAAACCAATGCACCCACAAAGAGTGACTGTTTGGTGCGGTTTATGGGCTGGCGGCATCATCGGGCCGTATTTTTTCCAAAATGAGGCCGGTCAGGCAGTTACTGTGAATGGTGTTCGCTATCGTGAGATGATAACGAACTTTTTATGGCCCGAATTGGAAGATATGGATGTGGACGATATGTGGTTTCAGCAGGACGGTGCCACTTGCCACACAGCTAACGAAACAATGGCTCTTTTGCGCAACAAATTCAATGGCCGTGTTATCTCACGTAATGGCGATGTCAATTGGCCGCCAAGATCATGTGATTTGATACCGTTGGACTTTTTCTTTTGGGTTATTTGAAAGAAAAGGTGTACGTCGATAAGCCAGCAACAAGTCAAAAGCTAAAGGATGCGATAATTCGGCACATTAACGGCATAGAACCTCCATTATGCCTCAGGGTCATTGAAAATTTGGACCATCGGATGGAGGTATGCCGCCGTGGTCGCGGAGCCCATTTGGCCGATATTTTGTTCCATACATAATTGAGTAATACCAATATATCATAATAAAATAAAATTACAATAATTTCCTAAATAGTTTGTGTTTTATTCAAAATCAACATCGGCCCTTGAAATTTAACCACCCGTTACATGTCAAATGACATTGCCGTGTTCAATTTTTTTATACTCTATTGGATTTGTGCTGATGTTTGTAACGCCCAAAAATATTAGTCCAACTCCCACCTCAACTAAAAATCAATTCCAAAGTCGTTTTAGCAATGTCCTTGTGCTTAGAGTACAGGTCGCAATTTTTAAGATATTAATTCTGCAATAAATTATCAAGAATATTTCCATGGTTTTTATTTGTTTTATTTTACTATAATTCTTTTATGGCAAGTCTAAAAGAATTCCGAGCAGCATTTTCAACATCGGTTAAGAGGCTCCCAAATTGGGTATTGTATAAATTTCTTAACGGGTCGGCAAGATCCTCTCATAGGAATTGTTATGTTATGATGTACATATGTAAATGCAAAATGTAGTCATAATTAACCCTTTCATGTACCTCGGCTCAAAATAAGCTTAATACATAAAACTCTAATTTAAAAAGATTTTCTTATAGCGTAGACAGACGGCAGCGTTAATTTGCATTAAAATCTCACTAATGTGAATTAAGATTTTACCCTGCCAGACGACAGTTTTTGCATTTATTAAACAGCTGTTTGTTTGTAAACAACTGTTTAATTGTGAAAAAAATTTGGCGAAAAATCAGTATTTATTTGAAAAAAAGCAGAATTTACTTTTGCTGAAACTGTTCATGCACTAGTAACCACCAACCTGAACGTGTTGCTACAAGTGGGGACCGCAGTAGGACACTCTGAAATAAGAGAAAGGCAATTGTGGAAATCTATTTTTATTATTTTACAATTTTTTTACAATTGTCTTCTTCTTGTTTTAGAATAGTAAACAATTTGATAACATATGATTGATTGTCGACGATGTTGCCATATTGAAATAGCTAAATGCAGTATTAATTCACTCTGATTTTGTGCATTTACGTCTAACCTAATGCGCTTTAGGATGGGGATAATTCACAAGTTAATTTGCATTAAGACTGCTAATGCAATTTAACTGTGTCGTATGTCTACGCTATAAGCTTATAGGTTGGTAAGTAACGGGTGATTTTTTAAAAGCTATAGGAACATTTTTTTAATGTTTAAAGATTATTTCATGCAAATGTTGACCTTGACTGCGCCTCAAATGGTCCATCCGCTTAGCCCAATTTTGGCACACTCTTTCCAACATTTCGGCCGGTATCTCACGAATAAATTCTTCAATGTTGTCTTCCAATGCGCCAATTGAAGCGGGCTTGTCTGTATAGACATGAGCTTTAACATAGCCCCACAAAAAATAGTCTAAAGGCGTTAAATCGCACGATCAAGGCGGTCCCGAACGTGAAATAAAATGTTCACCGAACTCACGTCTAAATAAGTCCATTGTTGCGCGTGCTGTGTGGCATGTGGCACCGTCTTGTTGACACCACATGTCATGCAAGTCATGCTCTTGCATTTTGGGCAAAAAAGTTGGATATCATCTCAGGGTAGCGTTCACAATTCACAGTTACGTTACGATTCGCATCATCTTTGAAGAAGTACGGTCCAATGATGCCACCAGCCCATAAACCGCACCAAACTGTGACTTTTTCTGGATGCATTGCTAGCTCTTGCAATGCTTCTGGCTGATATTCACTCTAAAATCGATAATTCTGCTTATTGACGTACACAAGCGCGCGATGAACTTTCTTAGCAGATCACGCATTTTGATAATAAAATTCAATAATTTGCAAGCGTTGTTCGTTTGTAAGACGATTCATGGTTAAATTATAGACCAAACTGAAGATGTTTGACAGTGAAACAAAACACGAAACGTGCGTCAGCTGTTTAAACCAGTGTTGCCGAAAAGATAATAGCTAAAAAATCACCCTTTAGATGGTGCTGTTAATCTTAGGATGGCTTGGGTATCCTTATAATCAGGGTAATTTTTCAATTTGTTTGTTTCGTAATCAGCGCAAATAACACAAAGAGCACGATTAACGCTATATTCCTTAGAATTTTCATCGTGGATCATGTACAACGCAGATTGATCTTAACCGTGAAGATTTGTTCTATTCAAACGTTATCTGAACTAAAGCTGATGTACTTAGAGAAGGATTTTCTAGTGCAAAATCATTTTTGGGTAGATTTGGCTTAAATACGTTACGCAGGAGATTTAACCTTGAAGATTTGTTTAATTCGAACGCTATCTGCACTTAAGCTGATGTACATATGTATGTACTTAGAAGTTGCCTGGTAAACCAAAGGATTTTCTAGTATAATATCATTTTTTTTCTTCTGGCATATGGAGTTTTCCAACATTTGTGGCCGTATATCGGCAATAATGCGGCGAATGTTGTCCTACAAGTGCTCGTTTCGCATATCTCCACAGAAAATATTCAAGCGGCATTAAATCTCACGATCTTGGTCCGAAACGTGAAACCAAATGTTTCCTTCAATTAATCAATAATTTGTGCAACGAGCTGTGTGACATGTTGCACCGTCTTGTTGAAATCACAACTACTGCACATCAGGATTGTTCAATTGATGAACGAAAAAGTAAGTAATCATGACTCTATAGCGGTCACCATTGACTGTAACGTTCTTGCCAGCTTCGTTTTGAAAGAAGTACGGACCAATTATTCCACGAGCCCATTAAGCACACCAAACAGTCAGTTTTTCTGGATGTGACGGTGTTTCAACATACACTTGAAGATTACCATCACTCCAAAAACGGCCGTTTTGTTTGACGTATCCATTCAACCAAATGAAAATCGATATCAACGGCAATCTTGTTGATGATCGTGTGGCTTCAATTCTTGCACGAGTTGGATTTTGTAAGATCTTTCGCAAAAAATGGACACATGTCCAATTCCTGTGAACGATGGCGTATAGACTGATTCGGGTCTTCCGGTACGCAATGCTCTACAGCAGCAATGGCTTCTTCTGAACGCATATGATTTTCTATAGAAAATACTATTATACACTCGATTTTCCACAGAAAAACTCTTTCTATAAATAATACTGTTATACACACGATTTCCTTAAGGAAATCGATCTTTTATAGACAATACATCATACGTTATACTAAAGAATTCCTATAGAAAATGCAGTTATACATAAAATACATAAAATACAGAAAATTGTTATATTTTCGCTAAAAAAATATAAAATATAAAATTTCAAAAGAAATTTGAATTAACATTTACTTCAATAACTTGGCATGTGAAACATCCTACACCTCGCCCTCTAGATAAAACCTTTTTTTATTCCCTCATCGGTGTGCCTTTAATTAATCCTCCTTTTTCAGATTGAATAAATTTAATCTTTTTGAATTAAGCACTTATCTTTAGTGAAGGTGGTTCCACCATTTGTTTTAACTTTACCACAGATACGAGCTGATAGATAATCACATTAAAAGCCTACACACAGCAGCCAAAACCCCCAACAACAGTTACAACATAAATGACAAAAAGGCTAAAAACCCACAAAATGAACAACCAACAAACCCCAACAGCCTTAAAGGAAGAAACACAAAAGTTTCTACTTGATTTTTTTTATTGTTTTTTTTTTTGCTAAAAACAAAGCAATTTACCTCCATGATGCTTTTTGTTCGTGCTTAATTCTATTTTTCGTTGTTGTTGGTGTTTTTGTTCCCCCAAATAAAATGACAAAGTGATGATGAAAGTTGTGCAAACCCCAATGGTTTTGGCAGACACACAAATACACTTTAATGCCAACCATGTACAAGGAAAATCATCAAAAACCCGCAAAGCATTAAGGGCGCGTTTTTTTAAACTCATACATTCATATACGCACACACACACACATACACTTACTCACTCACGCATACACACATTCAATCATCCATTTAAATACGTTCCTAGATATCGTTCACACAACTTTACTGCTACATGCCACAAAAACCAAAAGTATGTATTAATGCGTAAAATAAAATTTCAGAACTTTTAAGGAATGCAATTTTCGACCTCCAGATGAGACTACGTCCGAGCCAGCCGCCAGAAGAAGAAAAATTATATTATACTAGAAAATCCTTTGGTTTATCATGCAGCTTATAAGTACATACATATGTACATCAGCTTTAGTGCAGATAGCGTTCGAATTAAACAAATCTTCAAGGTTAAATCTCCTGCGTAACGTATTTAAGCCAAATCTACCCAAAAATGATTTTGTACTAGAAAATCCTTCTCTAAGTACATCAGCTTTAGTTCAGACAACGTTTGAATAGAACAAATCTTCACGGTTAAGATCAATCTGCGTTGTACATGATCCACGATGAAAATTCTAAGGAATATAGCGTTAATCGTGCTCTTTGTGTTATTTGCGCTGATTACGAAACAAACAAATTGAAAAATTACCCTGATTATAAGGATACCCAAGTCAGGTTAAGATTAACAGCATCATCTACTTACCAACCTATAAGCTACTGTCTTTTCAAGTTATTTAAATAAATATTGCAAAGTGAAGTATTATGTTATCATCAGTTGATTAATTTGGTGATGGTTGGATGTAGTGGAGTGAAGCTAAGAAAATCTTTTTAAATTAAATTTTTATATGTTAAGCTTATTTTGACCCGAAGTACATGAAAGGGTTAATTATGACTACAATTTGCATTTACATTGTAACAGAACAATACCTATGAAAAAAGTCATAAGGTTCCTGCGGATCCTTTAAGAAATTTATACAATGAAGACTACGGAAGTATTGTTAATAATTTATTGCAGAATTTCAAATGCATAGTTGTGAGTAAGTATTTAGTATTCAGTATATTTTATTATGTTAAAAAAACACCAGGAATATATTTTTAAGAGAGCAGAGCAATGAAAAATCTTAATTTCTACTTGAAATATGAGACTAAATACCACGAATACATGGCCATGTCAACATCTTAGGTAACGCCAACATGCACCTTCCTGTCGACTATACAATTCCTAAACTAGCTTTCGATCCAGGTTATATTACTAATATACCTGATAAATTAAATGAATTAAAAATTTCTAAAAATCAACGGGAAATTTCTGAAATACAATTAGAATTTTTGTTTTATTACGTTTTCTTTTTGATAACAATTACTTAATTAGTTTTAGAAATCATGCCGAAAGTTTTTCACATCGACATTATCGAGATTGGGCCATGTTCGGAAAAATTATTATTTAGCCTTACCTTTTGAATTATTTACCTTTGTATACACTACACCACCAGAGTGGGGAAGGTATATTCTATTTGTGTTGATGTTTGTAATGCCCATAAATATTGGTCCAACACCAACCTTAAAGTATACCGATCGACTCAGAATTACTTTTTGTCCGTCCGTCCGTCCATCTGGCTGAACAGGTCGCAATTTTGAAGATATTTCGATAAAATTTGGTACGTGATATTCTTTCGGATGGGATTGAAACTGGTGGAAATCGGTCCATTATTTCACCTGGCCGCCTTACAAATGTCCTCCCGAAATAGGAGTTAACGAACAGAAATGTTTGAATTATGCAAGTATCCAAACAAATTTCACCAGTAAATGAAGCCAAATCACATATACAAATTTTGTGAAGGTTGGTCATAATTGATCATGGCTTCTATATAAGGACCACTTCCGAAAATCACTATAACTCTCTCAAAAATGTCGGTATTCAAATAATATTGAACATAAATATGTCTCGTATATATACAAATAATATGGCACAATTTTATGATGATTGGTCCATAGTTAGCCGTAGCTAACGTAGGCCCACTTCTGAAATCACTTTAACTACCATAAATGTCTTAAAAATGTTGGTATCCAAAAAAAAATTCAACACAAATAAGTTTCATATATACAGAAATGATGACACCTAATTTTATAATGGTCGGTCCATAATTAGTCAAAACTTCCATATAGGACTCTCTCCGTAATTCACTTTTACCACCATAAATCTTTTAAAAGTATTTATATCGAGAAAAAGTATAACATACATAATATTTATATTCACGGAAGTCATGGCACAACATGTTTTGGATGATCGGACCATAATAGGCAATATTTTACATATAGCGCTCATTTCTGAAAAACTGTTTTAACATATATTGGGTGTAGGATATTATATGGTCGGGCTTGACCGACTATACGAGTACTTTTTTACTTGTTAAATAGCTTAACATAACTCATAGCAAACATAAATAAAAGGTATTACAAAGTGATATATAGCTCTTCATAGACATCAACGAAATTGGGCGAAATTTGGAAAAATATCTTTTAACCTTACTTTTTGAAAGAGATCTTAAGACTGGATTTGAATCTAGATAAAGATACAAGATGAATAGCTTAAGTTAACTCATAGCAAGCACGTATATACAGTGGCTCACAGCTTATTTTAAGCAGTGCATATTTTTGTTTCAAAGCTCCTTAAAAAGAAAACTGGCAGGAATTTAAAAAAAAATTCGTGGCCTTTAAAAGAAAAACATTTAATATATTGTTACGATATTATATTTCTATATAAACTTAACAGTTTGTAAGGGCTGGTATCAACATACAGCATGTTTATCAACATACAACATATATACAAACATTGAAGACAACACGCGGTATGGCATCATTAAGTTTTAAAAGCCATAGAAAGGAACTTTCGATTATCTCTCTAGATGCCACCGGAAATTACTAGAATATTGCGCTAGTCTCGTATTAAAGTGTAATACGAGCACGTTCTTAAACCGTAATTATGTGCGTTAAAGTAAAGTTTAAAAAAGTATTAAAAGACAGAATGAATAAACCTCGTTATATATTCTTTAAACTACTCGACGCTTTTATTTTGCAATTAAAAGAAATCCGGTTTATTTAAAGGAAACAAACCACCGTTTTTAAAAGGTAAAAACGTAACAATGTTAAAACTAAAAGCACAAAAAATGCTCATTTTTCATGTCAAAGCTTATTTTATTCAGTCAATTTCTACTCTACCGACAGCTCTATGCATGCGTTTTGGTTTTTCGTTATTCTTTTATCAATATTTTCTGTTGCATCCAATTTTGTAACGTCAAGTGTCGACTTAAAATAGTTCAAATGAGTACGTGTACAACGATAGAACTCACAGTGAAAAAACAGCAGAATTGGTTAACATTAAAGCTTCCACAGTCCAAAAAACCATTGAGCCATAGTTGACCATGAAAATCGGATCCATAACAAGACAGAAAATTACCAAATAAATGTTCAATGAGTATAATGAGCAACATATTTTAAGACAAATAAAGCCAAATCCAAGACTATCAACTTCACAACTGGCATCCGAAGTTAAAGTTGACCTGGACAAATAATGTTATGATTTTATGATTTTATTGGCCAAGTTTAACGCAAAAAACAACCGTATTTAAAACCAAACAACAGACTGTGCAGGCTAAATTCCGTCAAAGAACATCTATGCAACGAACCTGCATTTTGGAATTTTGTCATCTTCGCCAATAAAACTAAGTTTAACAAATTCGGTTCAGATGGCGTGTCATATATTTGGCGGAAACCAAATACAAAACCGACAAAGAAAACCAAAGAACAGATGTAAATATATAGTATATGTGTATGTCAGCTACTGGTACTGGGAACTTAAGATTTGTTGAAACAACCATGAATAAGTTTAAGTATCTTTAGATTCTGAAGGACAACTTGTTGTAAAGCGCAAAGAACCTGGCTGTAAGATCAGATTTTCCATTTTACCAGGATACCAATCCAAAACACAAATCGGGTATTGCGCAAATATATACCTGTCCACATTTAATGAAAGCGAAAATTTATAGTAAATTTTAGAAATCAGCATAAGGTCACACAAAATTTCGAACAAAAACGACTTAAAAAAACTGACGGAAAAGTCGAATATTTCGCCGAGTATTACCAAAAAATTGGTCGCACCTTAAATTTGTTTTAGATAATAAAAGCTATCACACCAAATATTAAATGTAATTGTGAGTTTTAATTTCCAGTTTTCTTAACCCATATGCAACTGCATAAAATTATCCGTGATGTGAAAAAACGAGAATTTTTTTGTTTTTTAGTTTTAAAATATTAAAATGAACATTTTTGCAATAAAATATTTTTCTTTGTTACACTATAACATTTTTATTTTCTTTTAAATGACACCAATTTCTTTAAAAACAAAAATATGCACTGCATAAAATAAGCCACTGTTTAAGCTCAAATTTTCGAATTTTAGTTTGTTCTTTCACGATTTTAATTTGCTTTACGGAATTTCAATTTGTTATTTTTCAACATTCATTTCTATTTTCTTAATATAAATTTGTATTTGCGAAAGTCCTTAAATATGGTTCAATTTAAAAAAAAACACAATTTTTGTGTCCCCGCACTTTACACTACTATTTTAGGTAAAAAAAAAAAACAAACAATGTGAGAGTGATCAGCGAGGAATATGTAACAAAAAACGTAATTCTCAAATTTGTATGTCTGTTTTTTTTGTTTATTCAGAATGGTGTTTTGTTTCTCCCTCTGCTGCTTCCATACAAAAGCATGGGGGAATTTCTAGTAAACAAAATAAAATAAAGAAAAAAGTAAATATGCAACATTTAATAGCAGTTTTCGCATTATTGCGTTTCTTTCTTGTGTTTTGATTTGTTATAGTGCGAATTTGGCGTTGCAAAGAAAGGTTGTCCCCACAATTTGCATTGAGCGTCACTTTTTTATAAATCAAGTTATATTACTAGTTTTCAATTTCAAGTTTATATAAAGGAAAGTACAAACTTTAATTATTACAAAAGTGAAAAAGCGAAAAAAAATCTATTAAAAAAAGTGTGCATTTGCACGATAAAATTTCATGAGCGCTAATTTTTTTACAAGTGGCTATATTAAATATAAAAAATTGAAGTTGACAATCATTGTTTACATGGTTTCAACTCATTTTTTATAATTTGTGAATTTGAGAAATAAATTGCCTACGAAAAAAACCAAAATAGGCAAACATTTCATGAGCATCACTTTTGAAATATATTGCTTCATAGCTTAAAATGCTTAATTTCGATTTTATTTTTTAATTTTCAAGAGTAAAACAACAAAATTAACAGCGGCTGAAAGAGCACGAAGATATCAAGAGAAAATAAAGATCGATAAAGCGCGTAATGACGAATATAAAAGAAAGAAGAAAGAAAGGTTTAATCGTGGTATATTTGAGTTTAATTTTAATTGTTACTGACTGATTCTGTTTTTGCCACAAACTTAATTCAAAAGTGGTAAAAATGAATGAGAATGAAAAAAAAACAAAGCCGCTTGGCGTTTCATGAAGTTTATACAGATTCAGAATAAGAATTCTAATGAAAATTTATAAATTAAATTAAAATAAGTTATTGTTGTGTGTCAAATATTTACATATGTGTATAAGTTTCTTCAAGAATTACTTCCTTTTTCCATTTTTGCTAAAGACATCAAAGAAATAAGTACATGTTTAGTTTTGTATGAAAATTTTTGTTTTTTGAAGATTTTTTTTTTTTTTACTTTTTGTAAAAGAATAAACTTTTTTTTCGTTAAACTTTAAATTTGGTATTATTTCTTGTTTACGTGTAACAAAATCTATTGATCGTCACAAAATATCTTGAGCGTCACACGTAGTTTTTTTTTTCCTTAAAACGCTTATAATTGCAGTTTTTTCTAAATGCATTGTTACAAGTCTATTACTTTGCAGGTAACCTCTAAGCTCAAGTCTTTTTTAACAAAAATTTACATATTTTCATCTTAAAATTTTAAAATAAGTAGTCACATCAAAAGAAATTTAAAATCAAGGTATATCATGATTTTTTGTTTATAATCGAAAAGATGATTTTCGCAAAAGTCAATCTTGAAAGACAAAAGAACATCGTAGTAAGCTTGAATTTCAAATATTTTTGCATTGTTAGCGATTTTTTATACATATTTGGTGTGTGACGCTCAAGATAGAAATCATAGAAAACCTAAAAATAAATCCAAAAATATTGATTTTTTTGAGAGCCCAAAAGTACCACCGGATTCTTCATCAATTTCTACATAAATTGATCACTCTTACAGGCGAATTGAAAAAAAACTTTAAAAATAAGCAAAAAAACTCGTTGTGTACGTTTTTTTTTTAATTGACCCATATAATAAAAATATATAAAAAATTCTGCCATAATAAGCTAAAATTACGAAATGCCAATTTCGAATAAAAATTGCGCAACTTTTATTTTGCCAAATTGTACTGATATCTTATTATCTTTATACTATTTCTAGTTTAATGAATGAGAATGATATTGAAATTGACGGTTGTGTTAAATTAGTTGATGTTATTAAAATTTACTTTAGAAAACAAAATATTCACAATAAAGAAACGATTAATTTTTAAATGTGCGAACGAAATACTCGCAAAAGTTTAAATTATTCGTTTCGAATTATTCGTTTTATTCGAACAAAGAGAAAAGCGATTAATTTGGACCCCCTATTATTTACTGAAGAAATATATCACTGTAACTTATTTCAATAAGTTGTAACACATTGAAACATTCATTTGTATCTGTTTTCCATAAAATTGCATTATTTCTGTTGCAGAACTTGAGGATGTTTTCATTCCTTTAGAACCATATTCTCCCCAGCTCTAAAAAGCATTAACAAAACCATTCCAGCCATGCTTAAATTTAACAATAAGTTTTTTTACATCACAAAATATTAAAGGCCTCCGTCGATGCCTTCTGTAACAACTTTTTCTGCTGTTCTTTTATATTTTGCTGTTGTTGTTGTTGTGTGGATTTTGAAATTTAGTGTCGAAAAAATGCTTTCCATTGGGGGTTTGTAGTAGGTAAGCGTAAAATTCACAATTACTATACACTCTAATACACAGATACGCATACAAATGGCAAACAAAGATACTTTTGTATATACTCTTACATACATATAGTTTTATATACATAAATACTTAGATATTTATGTTTGGATGTTTGTATACATGTATGCATGTATGTATGTATTAAGTTGGTTTTATTATAATCGAGACAGAAATCAAAGCCCTAAAAATTGTTTTGAGGGCCATAATAAATAACTCCCTTCTTGCTCGTCATCAGCATCTTCTCATAATTACATTTATATGTACGTACTCATGCTCATCGTCATCCTCCTCATAGGGTGGTTTGTGTTAAAGTTATTCTTTTTTTTTTTGTGTTTTTATTTCCTTTTTTCGTTCCTTTATTTAATGCGAGTACAAATGGCATGAAAAGGCCAATATGTATCAGAAAAGCAGTCGTCATTTAGTTGTTGGTTTGTATTTTGGTTAACAAAAAAAAAAGTTTATATTTGTTAAAGATGCTTGTTCAAATACTTTTAAAGAGCAGCATTTATAGAAATATCTGAGAATGTATTTCATATTTTGTGGGTTTTTTATAGCGCTTGCAAAGTACAGTGTTTTAAAGGTGGAAAAAAGCTATTAAAAAACTTTAATAGATGATATTGCCTCCAAAAGCACAATAATTATACCCTACACCACCATAGTGCGGAGGGTATATTGGATTTATGCTGATGTTTGTAAAGCCCAGAAATATTGGTCCAACACTCACCTTAAACTATACCGATCGACTCAGAATCATTTTCTGAGTCGATTTAACGATGTCCGTCTGTCTGTCCGTCCGTCTGGCTGGCTGGCTGTCCATGTAAAGCTTGTGAGCAGAGTACAGGTCGCAATTTTGAAGATATTTCGATAAAATTTGATACATGATATTTTTCGGCCCAAGGATGGATGGGATTGAAACTGGTGGAAATCGGTCCATTATTTCACCTGGCCCCCATACAAATGTCCTTCCGAAATTGGGGTTTACCGATCATAAATGCTTGAATGCAAAAATCCAAACAAATTTCATCACAAAAAAGTGGTTAATGAAGGCAAATCACATCTATAAATTTTGTGCAGATCGGTACATAATTACTCGTAGCTCCCATATAAGGCCCACTTCCGAAAATCACTTTAAATAGCATAACTCTCTCAAAAATGTTGGTATTCAAATAATATTGAACGCAAATATATTTCATATGTATACAAATAATACGGTACAATTTTATTATGATCAGTCCATTATTAGTCGGAAAATCGCTTTAACGATCATAAATTTCTTAAAAATGTTGGTAATCAAATAAAATTTGACACAAATAAGTTTCATATATACAGCAATAATGACACCTAATTTTATAATGGTCGGTCCATAATTAGTCGAAACTCCCATATAGGACCGTCTCCGTAATTCACTTTAACCTCCATAAATCTGTTAAAAGTATTTATATCGAGATAAAGTTTAACATACATAATATTTATGTATATCCACAGAATTCATGACTATAAATTTTTGGATGATCGGTCCATAATAGGTTATATCAGCCATATAACGCCCATTTCTGAAAACTGGGTGTAGGGTATTATATGGTCGGTCTTAAGAAAATATATTTTACTTGTTTTTTTATTTTAAATGTCAGATTTATTTTAAGAATTATAACTTATTGCAATAACATTTACATATATGTATAGAAGCTAACACAGCCACTTATCTTCATATATTCAATTATTTTACAATTTGTAAATAAAGTAAGTTTTTAAAGAGAAATGAGAAATTTACATAAACATATTTATTTTTTTAATTCAATTGTTATTCATAAAATTGATCGAATCATTCGTTATTCGAAAGTAGTCATTTTGAAATTGTTCCTAAGGAATTGTACGTTTACTCGAACGATCATTATTCGAATGATGGGGTATCTGTTCAGAGTACCTTTATTAGGCCAAAGCCTTGTCAAGGTGACAAGTTCCTGAACTATCCCTCCATTCTTCTTATATCTTCCCTATTTATGGCATATTTTTGGCCGACAATTAAATAACTTCCTGATATTATAAAATCAGGTAGTTAAATCAAACAAAGGAAAATGATTCCATATACATATATAAGTCATCAGATGATGACAGTTTACCTTGGACTACTCTATGATTACAAGTAGTTTTCGGACTAAAAACATAAGATGTTTTAATTATTTTCAAATATGTACTCGTATATATTAATATTTAATAATTTTATATAAGAACCTAAGGAAATGTCATATATTTATTTACATTTTATTTTAGATTGTAACCCCTTAAGGGCCTAATTAATTCAGATTATTCATATGGCAAATACAAAAGTATAATTTATAAAAAAAAAAAAATTAAAATTTTTTTAACAACCCCATTGCACAAATGTTGAAACTTGTACTAAAATAAATAAATATAATAATTTGGATTGTGGTAAATGTTTATAGCCACCTTCTATAGATTTTCCAAAACAATATACATAATTAAATTTCGATATTGTATACGAAAAAGTTCGTTCTCTAAAGGTACAATAGAATTCCATAGTCTTGAAACTCGGACAACAAATGATATATTCATAATCTGGGAAGAATACCTAAGCATAATCAATTAATGAACTAGTACTAATAGACAAGCCAAAATTAAATCTGTTAAAAAGGTACATTGGCTTCCCATGTCCCATCGCATTGGGACTAGTGTCATCCTAATTACATCTGCAATCCCTTTGTACTACTAGTTATACATTAGTGTAATTACCCCTACTAAGTACCTTGTTGTGATTCTAAGATCATCAATTGCTTTTAGACTAATTTCTAAGATTCCTGATTAGTTCCAGTAGATGTGATGACATATCATTAAATATTTATATAAGACATCTTAAAGAAATTTCCATTGAAAAAAATAACTCCCAAAAAGTGGCTTCTAAAATAAAACTTAACAAACTACATACATATGTATGTAACTCAATAATAAATGTATGGATTTTTGAGCATGCATCATTTTGCATAACATTTCCAGACTTAACTGAATTTCGTAGATCTCCATTAATCGCAAATTCAAAATCCTATCTACTTAAAATTTGCAGCAAACTAGTTTGTTTTTCCTTAATGCAAACACGAAAATCTATGCAATTTTATCCGTTGTTAATCAAGGTCCTCAAGTTTATTCCTGGAAAAAATCAGCATTTAAAGTTAAAGTTTAATCGTACAAAGATTTAATATAAAGTACATGTTAAAATCAGGAAAATTATGTGAGCGCAACGACAACCACCAACAACAAGATGCCGCGATGTCTGCTGAAAGTGGGAAGCCATTGTTAAACAAGATTACCAAACCAAATACAGCAACAACAACAGCCACTTCTACTACTACCAACAAAAAAGACACCCTTAATCAACCAGGGGGATTCTCTTAAACTCTCGCACTTGCACACACACACACACACAGTTTATAGAGTACTTACGCGTTACTCTCTGAGTGATTTAAAATAAATCTTATGAATGAAGCCACATAACCAGGAATCAGGGGGATTTTCAATATCCAGCAAATACACAGGAAAACATCTAAGCCAAGTGATTGAGTAATGCAAACGATTTGAATGTAGGTGCATTAGTGTGTATGTGTCTCTATGTGTGTGCAAGTAGGTATGATTTGTTTTACAAGTAGGTAGACAATGTGTTTAACAAAAAGGACCTAAATGCTGGCTGGCACTTACTCGCACTCTCTCTTCGCAGTTGTCATTTATATACTCTGCGCATTACAGTTTGTCAATCAGTTCCACTACGGATCTTAACGAGAACACATATAAACGAGTATTTTTGTCGAGAAAATATAAAAAAAATCCATTTAACAAATAAATCTATTAAGTGAAAGTGTTTTTACACAAACCGAAAGAACATTTATATAGTTTTTATAAAAAGAAAAAAATAAAATAAACTTCAAACTAATAACAAAACCATGTCTACCTTAAACATGCATCCACCACAAACCTACTCCAGACTCTTCCGTCCTTGGGACTGTAATACCAGTGCAGCGCCCACCAATCAAACCGTGACCAATGAGCAAAATCATGTCGCCATACCCTTGGTGAAATCTGAATATAACTTTTCCAACGAGGATATGTCTACATCGGCCACTTCTACGGTGAAATCCGAAAATTGCACTTTCAGTGGCAATGAAAGTGATCGTGAATGCGCATCCTCCAGCAGTTCTTCCACAAAATCATGCAGTTATGAGGACAATTTCAGAAACAGCATGCAAATGGATTCATCAACAGCCTCACCAACCATGACAAATGCCTTGGTACACCCCGTTACCTATCCAAACTCTCATTTATATGGCTCATTGGAAAATCATGCATCTCATTTGGCAGCACATCATCATCAACATGCCAGCGCCCTGACTCACATGATGCCTCTAATGCCTGCTGCCTCGGCTAGTGACTTTTACTATGCTGCCGCCGCTGCTGCAGCAGCCAATGGATTACCACCAGTGCCTACAACCAGTTCGGCTGCTGCCGCCGCTGCTTACGCTTTGGATCCCTATGCCTTGAGTTTAATGGAACAGGAATATGCTCGTGTTATGGCCGAAGATGCCCATCTCAAGGCTGTTAATGCTCGCAAGCAAAGACCAAAGAAATTTAAGTGCCCCCACTGTGATGTAGCCTTCTCCAATAATGGCCAACTAAAGGGCCATATACGCATCCATACTGGCGAAAGACCCTTCAAGTGTGATGTTGAAACCTGCGGCAAAACTTTTACACGCAACGAAGAATTAACCCGTCACAAGCGCATACATACCGGCTTGAGACCCTACCCCTGCACTGCCTGCGGCAAGAAGTTCGGCCGCCGTGACCACCTTAAGAAACATATGAAGACACACATGCCCCAGGAAAGACAATTGGGACCAGCCATCTTTGTGCCCATGTATCCTTATCTTTATGGTTACTAAATATTGCAACAAAAAAAAAAAAAAAAAAACTAAAATCACCAACCAACTGCTAAGCAAAGCTGGGCATGGCCTTATACTCTACTAATTCTTCAATGTTCCTACAAGGTTTCCAAAAACAAAACACCGAAAAACGCGTTTGCACGCATTAAAAACGCTATAATCATCATCACTCTCCTCTTTAGCCGAAGAAGACAAAACCAAACAAACAAACAAATCTCAATTACCTCATTACGATTACGACTAATATTATTTTTATTAATATTAATAAAAACAAAGTATTATCCTGTACCTGGCTAAATATTTACATTTATTAAAACAACTAAAAAACTGAAGAGAAAAAGAAACTCACAAGCATTTCACCAAGTACAACTAGATATTTCTACAGAGAATATTTACTTTTTTTTTAAATATATGTGCATACATAAATATAACTATGTGTATAAATCTGTATCTAACCACATGTATGTACATACATACATATGTATTAGAATATTTACTTTATTTTAAAAATACGTGTTTTTTCCATCCGAAAACCTTTTCATATTTTTTTTTTATTTTTCATTTTGTATGTAAATAAATACAACTTGCTATTACAACTTGTGCATTTCTTTCCCAAACAGAAAACAGAAAAAAAAGAAAAACACATGTGTAAATATCTGTATTCGTTTTTGGATACATTTGTTTGCATTTCTAATCAAATCTAGTTTTTAAGTACTATTCTAATTCATTATATTTTTTTTTATATACATATTTTTAATTTCATTATATTGACATTTTTTTAAACAAAAAAGAAATACAAACGATTTAAAAAAAAACTAAAACTACAAATCTGTTATTTATTTATTAGTATTCCAGTATTCAATGAATGAAAATAATTACTTTCAAAGTTTTTACGAGTGCTTAGTCTGTGTTCAGACGATGCAAGTCTTATTTTTAAGATTGCAACTTTATAGACGAGAGAGACCAGGAAACGAAAGAAGAACAGAATACACACTTGCATGAACTCTTGAAATTCGTTTTGCTTTCTTATTCGTAATTTGTTTAAGCTTGAGGTATAAAAATTTAAAAATAAAACTAGCATTGTGTGAACGCCAAAGAAAGCCCAAAGTAAGTCCTGTTTTATACACTCCAGTTTTAGCTGACCAGTTTTTGTGCAATTCTCTTTTGAATTTGCCATTTTATTCGCACAAGTCAATTCAATTTTCGTACTTTTTCAAGCAAATCAACATGCATAAAAGAAAACTACAAAAGGAACTAAGTAAATTGACTAGTACCATCAAGTTTTTACCCCTTTGATTCTCTCTTCCCTTCTCACCCAAAAAGACTTGCCTTGAAGAGTCTGAATTGAAGATTGTGAAAGCGGACTAAGAATTTTATCAGTAAGATCTGCAACGTGTAAACACAGACCTAGCAATGGAAAATAAAATAGAGAGCAAATCGTGCACAAATTCCGTGAAAATCAAACATTGTCGGTTTTGATGATTACAAAAATTATATAGCTTTCAAAAGGAACTATAATGATGGTAAATTTAAAATAATATGTGAACCGGCATATGACTCAAAAAAAATGTCCACTTTTTTTTTGGTTTCCATAGTTTTTTGAGACGCTCTTTCACGTGCTTAGAAGTGTACTAAAAATGTAGAGAAAGAAGAGCACAAATGAAAGAAAAACAGCATTTTATTGAAAATCCAGAATCAAGATAATAAATGGAATTGAAAAATTTAAAAACAGGATTGAACGCTGCAAAAACGATTTTACCAAGAAAAAAAAGCTGTTTTGCACAAAAATATTTATTTAGCAGTATTAAGTAGTTCATAATGCAAAAGAAAAACTACTAAGATAACTGACGAAATTTATTGTTTATCTTTAACAGCGGTGTCTCGCAATTTCTTTTTTGAATCATAAGCCATCTTTTCATAGGCCGGGTCACATATAAATAAATTATAATCAATTTGTGATTTAATTGCAAATATCACCGACGTACGTCAAAAAATGTCCAAAATATGGCAATTTAAATTTTTGCGTTTTATGGGCGGTGCCACTCCCGTTTGTCTAAGGGTTTGGCCTCTTATTAAGCACAAACATACATACAGACAGACAGAAATTCATTTTTTTATATATATTAACGGTCTAATTCATAAAAAATTAAAGTAGACTTCAAATGTAGTTTAAGAAAACTTTGTATGAAAATTTTGTCTAAAAGCACACTTCAAACCTACTTTATTTTTTATGAATACTGCAGTTAAATTTTAGATAACGCAGTTCCATTTTCCATGTTCCATTTTCCTATTTTATCTTTTGTTTTACTAAATAATTTATCTAATGTGTGACAAGTCTTGTAAGCCATTCTATATTTATCAGTATCGGACATTTTCGATCTCCGCAATTGCTCTGATATTTCCGGAATATAAGTTACTGATTTGTAAAATATTGGCTTGTTTTTATTTTTGTTCTTATATTGTCTTATTAATTTATAAATTAGTTGACCTGGAAAATTAATGTATTCGAATATATTCCTTATCTTTTCTTTGTTCTTCTTAGGAAATTCCTTGTCGCTTCTAGTTAATATTCTTTCAATTAAATTCTTAGCTGTATTAATAATAAGAATATGTTTAATATGTTTAGTATAATAATTAATTATTCTTCCTGAAGCTGGTAGTTGCTGATACCAATCTATTACTAAAATCTTTTCTCTTCTTAGCAATAATGTATCTAAATAGGAAAGTTTCGAATCATATTCTTTTTCTATTGTAAATTTAATATATCGATTAAAATCATTGCATGTCTTTAACATGTTATCAATAGCATGTTCTGAAATAATACAAAATAAATCATCTACATATTCGGTCCTTACTCTTGGTTTTAATACTTAATTTTTCTATAGGGGTCAATTTCAAAAAAATGCATTTTTTGTGTCCCCGCACTTTACACTACTATTTTAGGTAAAAAAAACAAAAACAAATATGAGAGTATCAATGAGGAATATGTAACAAAAAAACGTAATTCTCAAATTTGTATGTTTGTTTTTTGTTAATTCAGAATGATGTTTTGTTTCTCCCTCTGACTGCTTCCATACAAAAGCATGTGTCCCCCTTTAGAATTTGTAGTAAACAAAATAAATTAAAATCAAGAAAAAAGTAAATATGCAACATTTAATAAAAGTATTCGAATTATTGTGTTTCTTTCTTGTGTTTTGATTTGTTATAGTCGTCAAAATTTAATTAGTGCGAATTTGGCGTTGCAAAGAAAGGTTGTCCCCACAATTTGCATTGAGCGTCACTTTTTTATAAATCAAGTAATATTACTAGTTTTCAATTTCAAGTTTGAATAAAGAAAATAACGTAAGGAAAGTACAAACTTTAATTATTACAAAAGTGAAAAAGCGAAAAAATTTTTTTTTAAAAAAAGTGTGCATTTGCGTAGTTTTTGTGAACACCATGATAAGGGCGTGATAAAATTTCTTTACCGTCACGCTAGTTTTTTTTAACAGTGAATATATTAAATGTAAAAAAGTGAAGTTGACAATCATTGTTTACATGGTTTCAACTCATTTTTTTATAATTTGTGAATTTGACAAATAAATTGCCTACGAAAAAAACCAAAATAGGCAAATATTTAATGAGCATCACTTTTGAAATATATTGCTTCATAGCTTAAAATGCTTAATTTTGATTTTATTTTTTAATTTTCAAGAGTTAAAAAACAAAAAAAAATATCGGCGGCTGAAAGAGCACGGTGATATCGAGCGAAAATAAAGCTCGATAAAGCGCGTAATGACGAATATAATAGAAAGAAGAAAGAAAGGTTTAATCGTGATATATTTGAGTTTAATTTTTATTGTTACTGACTGATTCTGTTTTTGCTACAAATTTAATTCGAAAGTGGTAAAAATGAATGAGAATAAAAAAAACAAAGCCGCTTGTCATTTCATGAAGTTTATACAGATTCAGAATAAGAATTCGAATGAAAATTTGTAAATTAAATTAAAATAAGTTATTGTTTTGTATCAAATATTTACATATGTTTATAAGTTTCTTCAAGAATTACTTCCTTTTTTCATTTTTGTTAAAGACATCAAAGAATATGTACATGTTTAGTTTTGTATGAAAATTTTTTTTTTTTTGAAGAATTTTTGTTTTTATTTATTTACTTTTTGTAAAAGAATATACTTTTTTTGGTTAAATTTTAAATTTGGCATTATTTCTTGTTTACGTGCAACAAATTCTCTTGATCGTCACAAAATATCTTGAGCGTCACACGTAGTTTTTTGCCTTAAAACGCTTATAATTGCAGTTTTTTTAAATACATTGTTACAAGTCTATTACTTTGCAACTAACCTCTAAGTTCAAGTATTTTTTTTTAATTTACATATTTTCATCTTAAAATTTTAAAATAAGTAGTCACTTCAAAAAAATTAAAAATCAAGTTGAATCGTGATTTTTTGTTTATAATCGAAAAGATGATTTTCGCAAAAGTCAATCTTGAGAGACAAAAGAACATCGTAGTAAGCTTGAATTTCAAATATTTTTGCATTTTTAGCGATTTTTTATACATATTTGGTGTGTGTCGCTCAAGATAGCAATCATAGAAAACCTAAAAAAAAAATCCAAAAATATTGATTTTTTTGAGTGCCTAAAAGTACCGCCGGATTCTTCATAAATTTCTACATAAATTGGCCACTCTTACAGGCGAATTGAAAAAACTTTAAAAATAAAAAACAAAACACGTGTACGTTTTTTTTGAAATTGACCCATACATGTATCTAATAACTTCTCCTTTACAATATCCTCCGCAACAATTGGAGAAGCAGGAGATCACATTGGAAGTCCTTTTTGTTGTATTGAAAATATGATTTCTCAATTTTTGTGTAAAAAAAACTATGTGTAATAAGAAATATTTTGTCAAATATTAAACAAAATTAAATAAATTTTAAATTGTTTTCATCAGTTTTATTTGTATGCAATAACAAGTGCATAAAATACCAACATGTACTAATTTGTGCTCCCCACTATAGGTTTTTTTATAACAAGTTCTGTTAATGTTCCTGGGTATGACTAAATATGTATATAGATTTTCCTGATGATGCTTACCGATGGTAGGCGAAATATTGAAAAATAAATAAATGAATAAGATAATTGATTATAACACAGACCTCGAGCCCGATTATTTACCTAATTTATTCCTGGGTGTGCTTATTTAATTTTGATAAAACTTGAATTAACATAAAATAGAATCATTCAAAGGTAATATAAAAATGTAATTCAATTATGAATTCAATCTATAAAAACTTAATTCCATTTAAATTAAAATCTTTAAATTAGCCAAAAGAATTTGAATGAAAAAAGTAACGTTTTTAATTCGATATTAGGATTTAAATAAATAACAATTATAGTTAAATATTTTCCTAAAATTCATCATAAAAGTGCAATTAGCATTAGTTTTTAGTGGAAATCCTTATTTCTAACCTATGTTTGGTAATGCCAAATGCATACGAGTATATGTATAAGCCTTGTCAAAATTCCGCATCATTTGCAATTCTCTAAATCTTCCAAAGAAATTTCTGGCACAATCTCTTGTACAAAAGTACTGCTGCAAACGATTAAATATATCCAACAGACAAAAACACAATACACGATTATTAATATAAATCATGTGATTACAAAATTTCAGAAATTTCAGAAACTGAAATCACCAGATTCATTTAATCAAGTTACCAAATCTACAAAAATTTGTAATCAGGGCAGTTTAATAAATCCGCACAAGAGTTTAATTCCTTTTTAACTCTTGCTCTTTAATCTAGCCTGTAGAGTATTTTAGAAGATTAATTAATCTTTCCCTTTTCCCGCAGGTAATATTAAAGGAAAAATTTCCTACAGGAAAAGCTATATTCGTTTTAACCCATTTTAAGCCGTAGCGTGCTTATGTATGTATAGGTACTTAGTACTAAGCTAAGCGCAGCGCAATTTAGCATTTAATTAACGGATAAAGGAAAACTAAAACTCTAAGCTCTTTACTTAAACATTTAAAAGAATATTTTAGGCAGTGTTGCCATTTTAGCACTTTCAGTGCTAGATTTAGTAATTTGTTTCTCGAAAATGCATTGAAATTTTTAAAAATTATGCTAAATGCTTTTTAGCATAATTTGCTTGATAAAAAAAATTTTTCTCGAAAAAATTTTTCTCGAAAAATTTTTACTATTTTACTCCAAAAAATACTTTTGAAGATATAAAAAATAACTTTTACTAATATTTCAACTAAATTTCTTTCGGTGTGGTAAGTAAATTTTTGAATTAATATAAAGTCAACAATTGTTATGAACAAAATTAGAAAAAACTATAATTTATATTTGTAACATTTGAAATAAAAATTGTATTGTTACAGTGAAAAAATTTAGCACCTATTTTTTCCTCTGTAGAACATTTTATGACGTTTTCTTTTCTGGCAAAAAATGTTACACGTTTTTCCCATTTCGCACCTTTTTTAATTTTTTTGTGTTCTTTTCTCAAAAAATGTAAACACTGCTAAAGTGTAGTGTGTTCTATTCTATAAATGTCACACTATAAAATTAAAAAATGTTGCACCTTTCACACTCTGTATTTTTAGAGGGGGAGAATCGCACGATAAAACAGCTGACATTTGTTTTGTTTATGAATGTGTATTTGTGTTAAGAAACAAAAAAAAAATATACAAAATGGAAAATATTACTACTTTATGTGCTGAAAAAATTTTGGATGACTTCTGGATTCATCTTCATCATCTGATGATGATGAAATATTTGATCCACAACCTTTCACTCGCGGCTTTGTAGAGAACGTAATTAATGAATACTCTGAAATTGATGTATGTCAAATTTCATAGGACAATATCTCCTACTTCTTAAATATATATGTAATGTATGTTTATGGGTCAATATAAAAAAAACGTACACAACGTGTTTTGGTTTGCTTATTTTTAAAGTTTTTTCAATTCGCCTGTAAGAGTGGCCAATTTATGTAGAAATTGATGAAGAATCCGGTGTACTTTTAGGCTCTCAAAAAATCAATATTTTTGGAATTTTTTTAGGTTTTCTATGATTTCTATCTTGAGCGACACACACCAAATATGTATAAAAAATCGCTAAAAATTCAAAAATATTTGAAATTCAAGCTTACTACGATGTTCTTTTGTCTCTTAAGATTGAATTTTGCGAAAATCATCCTTTCGATTATAAACAAAAAATCACGATTCAACTTGATTTTTAATTTTTTTGAAGTGACTACTTATTTTAAAATTTTAAGATGAAAATATGTAAATTTAAAGAAAATACTTGAACTTAGAGGTTACTTGCAAATGTATTTAAAAAAAAACTGTAATTATAAGCGTTTTAAGGGAAACAAAACTACGTGTGACGCTCAAGATATTTTGTGACGATCAAGAGAATTTGTTGCACGTAAACAAGAAATAATGCCAAATTTAAAATTTAACCAAAAAAAGTTTATTCTTTTACAAAAAGTAAATAAATAAATACAAAAATCCTTAAAAAAACAAAAATTTTCATACAAAACTAAACATGTACATATTCTTTGATGTCTTTAACAAAAATGGTAAAAAGGAAGTAATTCTTGAAGAAACTTATACACATATGTAAATATTTGACACACAACAATAACTTATTTTAATTTAATTTATAAATTTTCATTAGAATTCTTATTCTGAATCTGTATAAACTTCATGAAATGACAAGCGGCTTTGTTTTTTTCATTCTCATTCATTTTTACCAATTTCGAATTAAGTTTGTGGCAAAACAGACAGTCAGTAACAATAAAAATTAAACTCAAATATACCACGATTATACCTTTCTTTCTTCTTTCTTTTATATTCGTCATTACGCGCTTTATCGATCTTTATTTTCTCTCGATATCTTCGTGCTCTTTCAGCCGCTGTTAATTTTGTTGTTTTACTCTTGAAAATTAAAAAATAAAATCCAAATTAAGCATTTGAAGCTATGAAGCTATATATTTCAAAAGTGATGCTCATGAAATATTTGCCTATTTTGGTTTTTTTCGTAGGCAATTTATTTCTCAAATTCACAAATTATAAAAAAATGAGTTGAAACCATGTAAACAATGATTGTCAACTTCAATTTTTTACATTTAATATATTCACTTTTAAAAAAACTAGCGTGACGCTCAAGAAATTTTATCGCGCCCTTACCTGGTGTTCACAAAAACTACGCAAATGCACACTTTTTTTAATAAATTTTTTTTTCACTTTTGTAATAATTAAAGTTTGTGCTTTCCTTACGTTATTTACTTTAAATGAGAATTATTCCTCTTGCGAGTATTTGAAAATTTTTAAAAATTTTTTATTCGAGATTTTACTTCAAGTTAAATATACAAATTGTTTGAAAACAATTGTATACAATACAATATAACAGAAATATACAAAAAAAAAATTGTAGTGTATACAATTGTTTTCAAACAATTTGTATATTTAACTTGAAGGTAATCAAATAAAATTTGACACAAATAAGTTTCATATATACAGAAATAATGACACCTAATTTTATAATGGTCGGTCCATAATTAGTCGAAACTCCCATATAGGACCCTCTCCGTAATTCACTTTTACCTCCATAAATCTTTTAAAAGTATTTATATCGAGATAAAGTTTAACATACATAATATTTATGTATATCCACAGAATTCATGACTAAATTTTTGGATGATCGGTCCATAATAGGTTATATCTCCCATATAACACTCATTTCTGAAAAACTGTTTTATACATATACTGGGTGTAGGGTATTATATAGTCGGGCTTGACCGACTGTACTTTCTTACTTGTTTTGTTTTTGTTTTTTTTACCTAAAATAGTAGTGTAAAGTGCGGGGACACAAAAATTGCGTTTTTTTTTTAAATTGACCCTCATATATGTACATATATAATTTTTATAGTTTAAGAAGAATTTGCGTATTAGTCGGGAAGGTGCCATTGGTCTTTTTGAGAGATACTCATTCTCTTATTTCAAGCGATCTGCTTCTTCTTTTTTAACAAAAAAAAAAAAAAAACTGTATATGAAAAAATGTGCTACACTGTTGTGATTTTATTTTCTATACTGACCATAAAAAATGCGACATTATAAAATTGTAATAATAAAGGTGTAACATTTTATTTCAGAAAACACCATTAGTTTTAGTATATTTTGAAATTCTGGCAACACTGATTTTAAGTCAATCAGAGAGAAGGTGAGAGAGAGAGAGAGAGAGAGAGAGTGAGTAAGAGAAAGACAAAACTGTCACACGTTCATGTAGGGGCCTTTGCATGTGTTAAATTTGTCATTTAACAAGTCATTTGCCATTATTTTAACAAAATTGAATTGAATTGTCTTAAATATCTCCATTTGACTACAACTAATGATGACTCTTTAACTCTTTATTATTTAGTTCATGAATGAAAGTCGCAAATTATCAAAGCGACATGTTTTCCTGTTACAAAAGGGTTGCTATTTTTAACTATTTCATGCCGCGTAGAAGTCGAAGTAAAAATTGCATTAATCATCACAAATTAGCAGAAATTTATTTATCCTATTTGAAGATAATTTCAATGAGAATGAGTGAAAAAACAGCTGGAGTTTTAACAAAATCATATGCAAAATATAACAAAAAAGGTTAAAGGAAGGCAGATCTACTAATATATGTCAGTATGTTTTACTAGGTTAACGCCTACAAAAACATTTGGAAATTATCAATAACTTTGCTAACAATTTGTTAAGTTGCAAAGCATTTCATTTATACATACTCGTATAAATAATAACAAATAACTTTGAATATCAACATTTAATGCAATTTCTTTATAAATTATAAATAATTATAGGTACGATAATTTTTATAAATCACATCATGCGTAAACATTTCCCATTATGAAAGCCTTCGAGTAAATTCTTGTGAGTAAATTCTTCTATCGCTGGGATAAGAAATTGAGAATTCGGTTGTAACAATAACGATAAAGATCGAATTAGCTGACCGATGTTGGTAAATTGTGTTCAGCGACGAAGCTCATTACTGGTTGAATGGATACGAAAACAAACAAAATTGTCGGTTTTGGTGTGAAGAGCAGCCAGCAGTATTGCAAGAACTGCCTATGCATCTCGAAAAATGCAATGTACTTTTTCCCAGGCAGGAACGTTAGAGCTGCCATGCGAAGATTACAAATTTTTTTTGTCCAAAATGAAGAGCTGGCTGACATGTGGTTTAAACAAGCACGAGAAATAATGGTCCAATTGAGAGGCGAGTTCTATGAACAGTTTATTTTATTGTCCGCCTAAACCGTGCGATTTAACGCCTTTAGCCTTTTTTGTGGGACTATGTTAAAGCTCATATCTAAAGAGACAAGCCCCAATTTACACGAAGCAATTTTTTAAGCTAAGCTGATTACCAGCGTTGTCAACTTGGTGCATTTCGCACCATTTTTGGTGGTTTTTGAAATTTTTTGTGGATAAATTCCTTAGTTGGTGCGCTTTTTTTAATATTCGGTGCGTTTTTTAATTTTTCCGAAAATGTGATGAAATCTTTCTTTTTACTAATTTTTAATAATTCATTATTATGAAATCTATACGATGAAAAAGTACCCCATTAAATGTACTTATTTTAAATACGAATATATGATAAATGAAGACATACTATCAAATTCGTCACATGAAGGTTATTTCTAAAGGTGAATAGGGTGAAAATCTTTGTTTGAAAAATTAACATTTTAAACATGAAAATAAAAAAAAAATTCTTGTATAGCCTGATGATAGACGAACAACCATAGTTAGAGTCCCAGTGGAGCCCTAAAAACTTTTATTGAAAAAATTCAAATAGAAAAAATTAAAATAGAAAACAAAAGTAATTAAAAAAGTACCAAATATGTACTAAAATTAGCCCTTTTTACTAATTAGTACTTCAGTTGCAAATATCTTATTGTGACTTAAATTTTGAGTGGTTAAATGCTTATTTTATCTCTATCGTTTATTTAAAAAAGGCTTTTAATATTACTACTTTTACTATTTACTAATCGTTGATCTTTTTTTTTAAACGATTTGTGTAGAATTTATGAAATTAAAACAAATCAATAAACATTTTAAATAAAAATGGAATTCTAAACTTAGTGTGTTTTTTTTTAAATTGCGCGTTTTTTTTCTCCATTTTGGTGCGTTTTGAAATTTTAAAGTTGACAACACTGTCTTTTAAACATCGGGTAAGATAGTTAAGACGAGTACACACTTAATTGTACTAACAATTCGTGTTACTCTCTTACTCGTATTACATATGTGTATACAAATGTGTGTATAGTCTCGAATAAAAATACGAGCGATTTAAGCAATAAGAATTGTGCTGTGTGAACACCGAAGAAATTTCAAGGAAACAATTTTATCAATTTTTTTAATGAAAATTGTTTCGTGTAAATTGGGACTTTTATTAAAAAAAGAACATGCTAAAATTGTACCCAGCGCATGTACCCTTTGAAGTGTAGCCGCGGTCAACATGTACATGAAATCATCTTTAAATGAATTACATATACATATCCTCGTATATAAAATAAAGATTACATACATTTCTCGAAACTGTATGTTTTGTTTTTTTTTCAAAAAATCTAAAAGCTCTTAAAAAATCACTCTTTAGAATTTATTTCTAATCGAAACCGAATGTATTGTAAATCGATTGATTCAAATGTGGTTAGATAAATGGAAGTAACATTTAAAGCAATAGATGACGTTCACTTCGAGGCAGCAAACTTTTCTGCAGCCATTATTTTATATTAATATCAGAAATCATGGTTGAATAGATGACAAAAGGGGTGCTCTGACTGACCACAACTGCTAATTGTATACCAAACTATTGACTTTTGACCGAATTTTTTAAATTTTGTGACATTTACTCGTTTCGCTGCAATACATAACTTTGGTTCGTGTAACTGTTTGAGTTCCATTTACTCATACACATGTTCCAACATCCATAATAAGGCAGTTGTTAAATTTTGTTAAAACTTTGTCGTTAAGAATCCATTTTATAACATCTCTCCTATTTTTTACTATGATTAGGACATTTAATTACACGATTCTTCTTGCGGTACTTATACTGATGTTGTATTTTTGGGGAGGTTTTTGACGCAGATATTGCCTTTTTGAAGGGAGATTTTATTCGTTAGTTACTGTTAGTTTTTAAATACATTTTTGTTTTATTTTTTTTTTTTGTTAATGATCTGTGTTGACGGTTTACTTGTACCGTTTTATATCATAATATACCATTTGGTACCATTAGCTTTTTTCAGTTATTGATCCCAACAACTGTAACTGAATAAAATTAGTTTAAAAAACAAAAAAAAAAAACAAAAAATCACGATTTTAAAAAAGTTTCTTTTATATTGATTGCAGTGTAGATTCATACACTTCTTGGGAAAATAAAACCCAGTTTATGGACTGATTCTCAAAAGGATATCGTAAATTATTATTTTATTTGGAAGGGGAAAGGGTTTTGAAAATCTGACTTGGGTTGAGTTATTATAATATAGGATATCCAATTTATTCGATTTTTTTTTGTTCGAATAAGAGATTTTAGCTTTGTTTAAATGATTCGATCACATATTTACAATTTATTAAATTATTCGAACAAATTTGTTTTCCTTCATCAAATCGTATATAATATAAATCATCTTCAATAACATCACTTACACAAATTCTAATAATTATGTTCTTTGTTTATTTCAACATTAGCATCATCAATGTTATCCTCAATATAATTTTCTTCAACATTTTCAACATCTCATTCACCATCAGTTAAGGTTAGGTTATAAGAATGTCACCGGTTTAATAAATAACCAAAGTATTTGAAACCAAAGTGGTTTATTATGGTTCCTTTTCTATTATTTAATGTGTTTTCCTGTATATTCTAGATATTTCAATTCGATGTATTAATTGGTTTTAATAATATGTATCATCGTGTTTGCAAAAGTTTCTTACTAAACTCGTATTTGATATTTGTTTTATCCCATAAGTATATTGTTTTCCATCACTCTTATTACTTCCTTTTAAGCTTTCAATAAGTGTCAAATTAATTCATAATTTCAATTTTGCCAATATTTCGCCAACATACATATGTGGACTCTGCAATTTCCAAACTTTTTTTTCACTACATATGAAATATTTCTTTTTAGAATTATATCTTATTTCAGTACATTTATATACATATATGTACATATATGAAAATATGAAAATTTGTGTCTGGCCTACTATCCAATAGTACTAACCTTGGTGCAAATTTCATCCAAATCGGAAGAAATCGATTTTAAAAGCCATTTTATTATGTGTGCACTTGCAATAATTTTGTGTTGGTAATATCAGCTGGTAGCAAAATAACTGATCTTATTTTGTGATGTCCCATAGTTGCCCTTCAAACGATATCTCTCTCTACTTACCGCCACCTGTTAGTTTAGCCACTCATATTAATTAATATAAACTCTGCAAATTCATTCTAACATTATAAACATTTCTGATTTTATTAATTATAAAAAAAATTTACATGAAAAAACTATTAACTATGTATCACTTGACATAAAATTGCCTATATATACATATACATATACATATATTCATATTCATCTTTAATAAATATTAGTTCTATTCACAATCTTGTGCATTTGAGATTGCAATATATGCAATTGCAAATACGTATAAGCTAACAACTGTGAATGATCTTTTTAATGTATTTTGCAACAACTTATTGCAAGATACAAAATTAACAGCTGATTTTATCAATCAATCAAATTCCCAAAAATAATTAAAAAATATGGTGGACTTTTTAATAGAAAATGCTGCTGAAGAAATTATATTAAAAGAAGGTATTAAACATTTAATACATACAAACAGCCATATACCCATTCAATAACGTTTTCATAAATTAAAATAATTTTATTAATAAATTATTATTGTTAGTCAGCTGTTTATTTGCAATTAGGCGTTGCATACTTAGAGCAATTAAAAACTATTGATCTTAAGTGTTGCATATAAATTTTAGTCTGGCATGTGCATGTGCTGTGTATTTTGTAAGTGTAGTGCATGCTAAACCTTTTTGCAAATGCAATAATGCAATACCATTTGCACAACATTGTGAATAGAACTATTGTTAACATAATTTAATATTAGTGCAATTCACAATCTTGTGCAAATGGTATTGCATCATTGCATTTGCAAAAAGGTTTAGCATATTTCTGCTCTTCCTTGTGTATTTTGTTAGTGTAGAGCAAAAATTTTTGCAAATGCAATAATGCAATACCATTTGCACAAGATTGTGAATTGCGCTATTGTAGTTTCTCACTGGACGGATTTTTAGTCTTCTGATATTCAAAAATTTTATCATCATAAAATGTGTGAACAATAGAATATAATAATATAATTGTTTAATAGAGAATAATAAATTAATTTATATACATATACCTAAACAAATATCAGTTTATTAATCATATCTTATTTTGTAACTAATGGTGTTAAATTATTACTGTTTTTAATTACAAAATTATAAAAATGTTTAAAGTGAAACGTTAAACCCACAATTTACCTTTAATTTACAAGAAATAAAATTTTAATGAAAACAATTAAAACCACAAAATTTGAGGTGACATTAGCGCATAATTTTCCTTATTTATTTTAATCCAGATTTTCTCACACTTTTAAATACATTCTGTCTGGTATAAGTATAACAACGTAAACGTTCTCAAGCAATTATTTAAAAGACATATACGAAATTTCATTCATTTAAAGTAGTATTTGCCAAACCAAACTCCTGCCAAACAATGCAGACAGTCAGAAACAATTGTGCCACCTTGTCATAGACAAATAAGTCAACAAAATCTCTCCTAAACTAAATAATACATTCGTCAATATAGGTATGCATGTATACTGGAAGACAGGACTAAGAATGATAAACTAACCTGGTTTCTAAAACAAAAATAAGAGTAGAAACAATTGACTTTGAGGCTGTTTTGTACACTTTATACTAAATATGTACGAGTATGTACGTTAAGTTAACAAATGTAGCAAATTGTGGCAACTTGTTGTTGCCACATTGTCTACTTTATAGATTCTATACAATTTTGTACTGAACTACAAAAACTGTCTGTTCGTTCGTTCGTCCGTCCATCCGCCTGGCTGTCTGCCTGTATCTCCCTTTTGACTAACAATGGGATTCACTTGGTTGATAGGGGCGTGTAGAAATATCACCTACCTGTTAGTTGAGGTATTATTGTTGCAATCAAATGCTGCTGCTTGCTTAGTTTGTAGCAAAGTGTGAGAATATTTCCAGACACACTGACGTCCTTTTACTCTCGTAAACTAACAAACAATTATTCTCGTTTTATTTCTTTAGTTCTTTTTACGAATTTCGATTAGTTCTATTGATTTATCGCAACGGGGCATTAATTGTTGTAACAAGTTGCAACAACTAGCTGTGTAAAGCCCCAGTTAGAAAAGAGACTGAAAATTGTAACCTGATTATTGTCGTTATTGTCAAGTAATTGTATTATTAATAACCGTTATTAATTTATATTATTCAGACCAAGATTTTATAGAAATTTCGATACACGAGTACATATTCTTGATTTATATGTCACTATTTGTCAACTGGATTTGTGTCGTTACATTTACGTAAGGAAATTCTGAGAATTGTCACCTGTGTCAGTCAGTCCATGTCCACAACACTGCAGCCATTTAGTTTGATGATCAAGTGTAACAAATTGTCTTATTGACTTAATGTCCATCAAGTGTTTGATACTCGCAATGATGTTTATTAATTAGTCCATATTTATCATTTTCAAAAGAGTCAATCCAATTCGTTGAAATGAAATCAATATTTATTTGAAATGATACTTTCGTATTCAAAATTAATGTGTATACTTTTGATAACGTGACGTTGGTGATATGTTTTGTTATGGATTGTAAGTTTTAAATCAATATCTTGCGTTCTCTAATGGGTGCTTAAAATTAACAATGGCTGATTTAAGGGTTCTTGATAATGCCTTTAGTGTATTGTTTAGTTAAATATGGTATCTATTTGTACAATTGTTGTACAGTCCTACTCATACTGCTATGTGTACCTATATACATATATACACTGTCGGACAAAACAAAGTGCGGTTTCAAATAATTCCTGTTTTTTTTATTGAAAAATGTGTAATTTTTGTTTAGTTTTATATCAGCTTTAATTCAGTGACTAAAATCTAACCGCTCTTTTTATATTTGCAGCTCGTAGAACGTACTTTTTAGACCGCTTTCGTTAAGTTTTCATTGGACAGTTCGAGTCGAAATATTTAATTCTAGTTCCTCCTTTATATCTCTGGCTGTCGTCGCAAAAGAATGTCTTTGTGCTAGATGATCATCGTCTAGCTTCATGCTCTTAAATTTACCACAAATTTTTCAAAAAATAAAAATCAGGAATACAGCTCTTTTTTTAAGGTTAACAGAAAATCGCACTTTATTATGTCGCTGAGATTTCTTGAGCACTTCATTGTATTTACATACTTGTACATCAGAAATATAAATGAGCGACTTTATAAAATTGCAATGTTTATGTAAATAATTCAGCTATGTACTTCAGAAAATAACTGGGCTGTAAATAAATAGTAAATAATACATGTAGAAGAAAAATATTAAAAAGGATTGAAAAAGGTAACAGAATTGCACTTTATTTTGTCCAACAGTGTACATATATGTAATAATAGTACTTTTGAATTTTGTTTACAGAGTGTCCCAAAATTCACTTAAAATTTTACTCGCCAGTCATTGGTCCAGTATAGTTTTGCCAACCAAAAAAAGTTTGACAGCTGACAGTTTAGGGTTAGTATGAATGGTCCATTACAAGAGAAATCAATAGCGCTGAACGCCGCGCTATGGCATTGTAAAAGTGCAAATGCAAAACATTGTAGCTTTTTATTGCAATCCAATAACAAAATACACACAATTGCATTTGTCAAAACATTGCGTTCATGCAATACTAAAATGGTATAAGTGGTATTCGATGTTCGATGCGTTTTGTATTGCAAAAGTTTGCACTTGCAAATGTTTTGACATTGATTGTGAGCACTTAATTTATTTCGTACTTCGCGATACTAATGCAATTTATGCACTAAAACAGCTGATCTACATAAACAACAATTTCTAAACGTATTTTAAAAATGCCACGAAAAAGTGCCAAAGAAAAAATTGTTGAATTTTTAGAAGAAGAAGTTGCTGAAGAAACATTTTGGAATGGGGGTACATACACATTTAATGTTTTAGTATATACTTCTTCAGGAGTCCACTTTTTGTTTGGTTTTTCCCTTTTAATTTTCTTCTGTGGAATTGTTTGCTCCATTGTTTTAATTTTATTTCTTTTATTAGTGTTTACATCTGCCAGCTGTTTAAATGTCAGATACAAAACGCATCAAACATCGAATACCACTAATACAACCTCAATGTTTGATGCGGATTTTGAGCTGATTGCATATACGAGTACTTGTCTGAGTGAGATGGGTACTAGGGTATCCATTCGAATAATGATCGTTCGAATAATTGAATAATTTTTTACGAATAATTCTACGAAGAATTTCAAAGTGGCCATTATCGAATAACGAATAATATGATTAATTATATAAAGAATAATCGAATAAAACAAGTAAATATTTTTGTGTTAATTTAATGTTTGTTTCATTTTAAACATTTTCATAATTTTGTAATTAAAAACAGTAATAATTTAACACCATTCCGTAATAATTTTAGTTACAAAATAAGATATGATTAATAAACTGATATTTGTATAGGTATATGTATATAAATTAATTTATTATTCTCTATTAAACAATTATATTATTATATTCTATTATTCACACATTTTATGATGATGAAATTTTTGAATATCAGAAGACTAAAAATCCGTCCAGTGAGAAACTACAATAGCGCAATTCACAATCTTGTGCAAATGGTATTGCATTATTGCATTTGCAAAAATTTTTGCTCTACACTAACAAAATACACAAGGAAGAGCAGAAATATGCTAAACCTTTTTGCAAATGCAATGATGCAATACCATTTGCACAAGATTGTGAATTGCACTAATATTAAATTATGTTAACAATAGTTCTATTCACAATGTTGTGCAAATGGTATTGCATTATTGCATTTGCAAAAAGGTTTAGCATGCACTACACTTACAAAATACACAGCACATGCACATGCCAGACTAAAATTTATATGCAACACTTAAGATCAATAGTTTTTAATTGCTCTAAGTATGCAACGCCTAATTGCAAATAAACAGCTGACTAACAATAATAATTTATTAATAAAATTATTTTAATTTATGAAAACGTTATTGAATGGGTATATGGCTGTTTGTATGTATTAAATGTTTAATACCTTCTTTTAATATAATTTCTTCAGCAGCATTTTCTATTAAAAAGTCCACCATATTTTTTAATTATTTTTGGGAATTTGATTGATTGATAAAATCAGCTGTTAATTTTGTATCTTGCAATAAGTTGTTGCAAAATACATTAAAAAGATCATTCACAGTTGTTAGCTTATACGTATTTGCAATTGCATATATTGCAATCTCAAATGCACAAGATTGTGAATAGAACTAATATTTATTAAAGATGAATATGAATATATGTATATGTATATGTATATATAGGCAATTTTATGTCAAGTGATACATAGTTAATAGTTTTTTCATGTAAATTTTTTTTATAATTAATAAAATCAGAAATAAAATTCTTTTATTCGAAGTTGCCTTCTAGTTAAATATAAAAAATTTTTAATTTGAAATTTATTTTTGTATATTTATTACTCGCAAGAGGAACAAATTCTCATTCAGTAAAATCAGAAATGTTTATAATGTTAGAATGAATTTGCAGAGTTTATATTAATTAATATGAGTGGCTAAACTAACAGGTGGCGGTAAGTAGAGAGAGATATCGTTTGAAGGGCAACTATGGGACATCACAAAATAAGATCAGTTATTTTGCTACCAGCTGATATTACCAACACAAAATTATTGCAAGTGCACACATAATAAAATGGCTTTTAAAATCGATTTCTTCCGATTTGGATGAAATTTGCACCAAGGTTAGTACTATTGGATAGTAGGCCAGACACAAATTTTCATATTTTCATATATGTACATATATGTATATAAATGTACTGAAATAAGATATAATTCTAAAAAGAAATATTTCATATGTAGTGAAAAAAAAGTTTGGAAATTGCAGAGTCCACATATGTATGTTGGCGAAATATTGGCAAAATTGAAATTATGAATTAATTTGACACTTATTGAAAGCTTAAAAGGAAGTAATAAGAGTGATGGAAAACAATATACTTATGGGATAAAACAAATATCAAATACGAGTTTAGTAAGAAACTTTTGCAAACACGATGATACATATTATTAAAACCAATTAATACATCGAATTGAAATATCTAGAATATACAGGAAAACACATTAAATAATAGAAAAGGAACCATAATAAACCACTTTGGTTTCAAATACTTTGGTTATTTATTAAACCGGTGACATTCTTATAACCTAACCTTAACTGATGGTGAATGAGATGTTGAAAATGTTGAAGAAAATTATATTGAGGATAACATTGATGATGCTAATGTTGAAATAAACAAAGAACATAATTATTAGAATTTGTGTAAGTGATGTTATTGAAGATGATTTATGTTACATACGGTTTGATGAAGGAAAACAAATTTATTCGAATAATTTAATTAATTGTTAATATGCGAATCATTCAAACAAAGTTAAAATCTAAATTATTCGTTTTATTCGAACAAAATAAAAATCGAATAATTTATTTACCCTGATATGTATCGCGTCAATATCGCATCATGATAACAGTGTTCGTTCTACTTAAATTATATAATACTGAAGTGGACAACAAGTAGTCTCAAAAATAAAGTGCCACTATACAGCCCATGAAACCATTTCAATACTACATGAGACATTTCCCTCTCGTTTAGGTGATGACCACAATTGGCATCTACATACATCTGTGATTTAACATCATTGGACATCATTTTTATGTTTTTTTTAAAGTAAAAAGTCGATATCAACAAGCCCACCACCACACGTCATGGAGAATATTCACAAAACAGTGTTTCCAGTCACACTACAAAAGCTATATTTGAACACCTACAACAATTTGCAACATATTGTTGTTTGATTGCAGTGATTAAAAAAAAAAAACCCCTTATCTTGTCAACAAATTTTATCACTCGGAATATATTTGTACGAGTGCACAAATGTACAAATTGCTCGAGAATCCTGAATTGTGGAGATCGATGATTGCCAAAAGTTAAACCTTTCAAAAAGTACTGTAAATAATGTCATAAAGCTCCCTGCATTATGCTGCAATGAATCCCTAAATGTTGCCAGCTTCGGGGAATTGAACAGTATAGCTGTTTCCAACAATAGAAAAATGTTGGCGATTTGGAATTGTATGAATATGTTGTGATGATCGATTTTTTATAAGAGCAAATTAATTTTAATTTCTCTTTTTAGCTTTTCTTATATTGGGTGTATAACTTAAAATGTGAGATTCATAACGGATGGCGTATTTTTTTAAACTCGTTTTTTTCTTTAGTAACTTATATGTCATTTTAAAGGGTACATATCTGTCATTTATGCTCATTTACTTATTGAACATTATTTTGCTTCGAAAATAATGAATTTTGTGGCAACAAACCGTCATATGCGGGAAAACGACTTTGCATATCCTAATTGCTTCTTAAACACAAAACAAAGAGATAATTTTTGCAACGAATCATTACTTGCATTGAAAATTGAATTCATTACGATAACCCGAAGTGTAAGAGATCGTATGGAAGCCCGGCCATGCAGCCAAATCGACGCCAAATCAAAATATTCATGGCGCTAAGGCAATGCTCTATACTATCTATTATCAGCTGCTGGAATCTGGTCTGACCATCACACACTATACCGAATGCAATTGATACGTTCAAAGCGACCATTGGCCAGTCATGAAAGTGCAATATTCTATTATTACAACGCTCGGCCACACGTTGCAATACCTATTCAAAACTAGTTAAGATGAAGTGGTTGTGAGGCAATATGCCTCAACTAGCTCATAGTCCAGAACTTGCCCCGACTGACTACTATTTGTTTCGATCGATGCTAAATGCTCTCTCTGAGATACGTTTCCTTTTATAATAGGGTAGCCGAAATTGGCTTGAATCGTTCTTGGCCTCAAAACACTAGCAATTCCTCGAGCGCGGAAAGATTCTTAAATCCAATGGCTAATATCTACTTAAAAAATTGATATTGTATAAAATTTAAAGAATACAACTTTGTTAAGTTATACACCCAATATATGAATAAATTTGTATTAATTTAAGGTTAAAAATTATGCAACCGGATTTTATATAAAGAATACCAGCATAGCTGTGGAGGTGACTAAGCCAAATCCCCTACCCTGTGTACTTCGTGACTCTATTAAAGAAAAAATTTTAGTTTTCTAGTTAATTAAAATCCTGCGTACATTTTGTAACACCTTTTTTCGATTTCAAGTCATTATTTTTCTTTAACTTAATCTTCTAGAAATTGTTATGGTTATGGTACTTTCTCCAAAGGATGTCTAACATTTCGATACGAGAAACCGTAATCCTAAGACCTTTCTACAATGAATAAATACCACATTATTAATAAGTAGAATTTTCTAATGATAACTTTTTCCAAAAAAAAAAAAAAAAATAATCTTCTTTCTAATTGTTCGATATAAAACCGCTATTAGTTTAAGAAGAAACGGCGGAAATTCCTTCAGATTTTTGACTTAACACAAAATCACAATCATGTGATTTTCAGTGTTTCCAAATCCTGGGTAATTACCAAACGAAAAAAAACTATCATCGTTTAATTATTTTTAACACCATAGCTTTGTGGCTTAAATCTTGTGGTTTTCGATGCTGTCCTATACTTCACAGCATAAAAAGTGGGTATGTCCAAGGAACCGCTAAACGATGTCATTATCTATATAAACACACTTTAAATAAACGTTTTAAAGTTTATGAATATTCTTAATCTAAGAATGAGATAAAAATTTTCAGATTTTTCATTGTTTTTTCCTTTTTCTCTCGTATTGTCCCTTCGCTGCTCTGTCTCTTTTCAGTTTTGTTTGTTTCCCCGTACTTCCTGGCTAATGAGGTCTTTATCTGCATTTAGGAAAATTATTAAATGCAAGTACGAGTATGTTTACAACATTAATCCTGACGCCAGTCAGCGCAACAACAATTTACAAATACAAATACCAACTGTATTATTGCTTAACGGACTGACTGACACTTAAAATGTCAAAATATATTAAAACTTATACAGAAATCCATCTGTATGTGCAAAAGTAAATAGGATAATACGCAACAGCATGCAATCATTTACTAGGATAAAGTCACATACATACATATGTATGTACATACATACAGCTGCGGTAAATAAAACAGCACTGAAGACAGGATGCGACTTTGCATATGAATTTTCTTCGATGTATGTAGTTCCCTAGTTATTACCATGACACATATGTAATTGAAATGTGTCAATCATTTATTTCACGCAAAAAAGATTTGTGTAACTTTTATTGACTTTTTGTTGAAAAGATTTACAATTTCAGGTGAAGCATAGATTTTAAAAAATTAAACTATATTTCAAATACATGTGTGTATCAGTGATGTCAGATGAAATTTTTAAAGTTCCCTACGTTTTGATAAAAAAAAATCCCCACATTTCCCTACAACACCATTTTCCCTAAGTAAAACTCAAAATTTATGAATAATTCAATAATTCTTTAAATGACTGTCTGTACAACGGAAGCTTGTACAGTTTAACATTTTTGATTGTAAAGCTATGTGTCCACGGTCGTCAGATATTACAACGTTGTCATATTTACTAATGTGCTAGCAATGTAGTGACATTGAAAAATTTTTAGCAAATGTTAAATTGTCAGTTTACACGACTGTAAGAAAACTAACAATTTCATTTAAACACAATTGTCACATAATGAATTTATCTGTCAACCGAAATTGTCAGTTTACACGGTTGTCAGATTGTTGTGTGGCATTGTCAAATTCGTTTTGCAGCTCTGTGTGTGTGTTTAAAAATTTTAAATATTGTCATGGAACAAAAAAGAGCAATTGGAACCATTTTATCTGCACTCTATTAAACAGGATTCAGTAAAAAATATATCGCTATCCATTTTTTATTTTCTTTAATTTTCTTCCACATTTTTGAAAAGTTTTATTAATGCACACTTTAATTTAATTCTTTAATTTTCTTCCATTTTTTTTTCAAAAATTTTATTAATACACACTTGTTGTTTATTTATGTATATATATCTATGACAATGCTGCCATTGGCAGATGCATAAACTTTGCACATATGACAATGAAAAGTGTTTGAAAATTGTCTTAAAACAATGACAATGCCAAAATTGTGTGTTTACACGATTTTTAGATGTGTGACAATATTTTTGTCTTCCAATATACTGAAAATGCTTTTTCTTACAACGTTGGAAGACAAAAAATTTAAGTTTACACGGTTGTTAGACAATTTCTGCACATTTTTCTGACAACGTTGTAATATCTGACGATCATGGACACATACCTTAAGTGAGATCGAAGAAATCTCGTGACTCAGTTTATTTCTTTTTTTTTTTTTTTTTTTTTGTACGGACGTCAGTAACAATTGAAAATATCCTCTCAACAGCTGCATTGCAGTAGAATTTTGGATAATTTTGAGAGGCAAGGGAATATGAAATTATCATTGAAATTCTTCGACTTTGATATATATGTATAACCAAAATGGTTCCAAATCCATATTTGAAAGAGAATTTATTTCTTCTTTTGAAAAATTATATTCTAGGGTTAGCCATTCTTGAGTAGGAAGATTAGCACCAATATTAAACTTTTCACATAACATTTTAAATTTGTAAATTTTTTTATTACCAGTACCAAGGGCTAAATTGGGATTTAAGAATTCCATTTCTATAAAAATAAGGTACTTGATACTCAACACTCAATAACAAAGTAGTCAGATTGTGATTATTGAAGCGATAGCTTTTATACTACAGATGTTTTTTCATAAGTCTGTTAAATTGAATTTTTTTTTACATGCAAAGGAAAAATTCCCTACATTTGGACGAAAATAAAAAATCTGTCTTTTTTTCCCTACAGTCTGATTTTTGGAGAAAACTTCCCTACAAGTAGGGAAATTTCCTTAATAGGGAATTTTCCCTACATCTGACATCACTGGTATGTATGTAAATAAAATAAAAAACAAATAAAATGAAGCCGATGAAAGAAATAACTTCTTAATATATCGTGGCATGGCCTTTGTTGGCAATAACGGCGGCGCATCGATTCGGCATACATAATTACATAATTACATCTTTCTTTAGGTATTTTCGGCCATGACTCCTTCACTACAGCCTAAAGATGCTCATGGTTAGTCGGTTTTATTTGAGATACACATTTCATAACGTCAGCCCAAAGAATATCTATTGGCTTCAAGTCAGGTGATTGCGCTGGCCACACTATGGCCTCAATATTGTTGTCAATGAACCACTGGCGTGCTTTTCTGCTTGCATGTTTTGGGTCGTAGTCTTGTTGGAAGACCCAAATCAATGGCATTTCGTCCATGGCATAGGGAAGCATAAAATTATTTAGTTATTATTATGGCTGATTTTATGTAATATGAAAAGCATCCCCATACTATAATGCTAGAACCTCCATACTTTACCGTCTTAGCTGTGAATTGTGGATTGTATTCTGCATTTGGGGGACGTCTAACATATGAATGAGATCCTTTTCCAACAAATAAAAAGATTTTACTCTCGTTCGACCATTAAATATTTCGCCATTTACTTCAAATAAATGATCGAAGTGCTATTATTTTTGCCGGCACTGCACATACTCGTTTGTAGACATGCTTGTATCTTTGAATACAAAAAATATATAAAATTCGGTAAGTATAGATATGTAGGTACAATGATTATTGCATAAAACTGACATGTTGTTTGTTGTTTGCTGTTTTTGTGGTTTGGTATTTTTTTCTAGGTGTATTTCTAGAGCTAAATTATCTCCATGATCCTTTACATATGTTTAAATATTAGATGGGTTGGTTTTTGGGAAACATTAGACATTAAGCAAATAAATACATTGCATTTAATCTTTATTCATTTGGCTGACATTTTACTGTTTTGAGCAGTTTTAAGGTCATCTTTTTATCAACTCGCTCTACAAATGTTTTACATTTTCGTCTGTTCATTAATAAACATTTCATTTTATATTAATATGAAAACTTCTTCGATATTACTTAACTACATTTTAGTTATGTAAACTTGATAGTTCGGGCTGTTAGTTTAAAGGTTTTCTATTTATAAGTATTCCGAATTTTGTGCCAAAAATCGTCATATGCGGAAAGTTTTGCTTTACATTGAAAAAAGTGGCGCTGAAGCACACCGAGTGCAAATTAAAGCTAATAGTCAATTTTGTGGGTAGCAGAAATTTTGATTTTAACACGGAAGACAAAGATAGCCAACAATTGGAGCCATTACTTCATGAAGATTATTGTCAAACTCAACAAAGTCTTGCAAAATCATGGAGCTACTCACACAGCAATTTCTAAACGTTTGGTGCTCACGCCGAGAGATCTTGACAGACGATTTTGCATGTCTGAAATTCTGCTATAAAATAAAATCATTTTTGCACCAAATCATTACTTGTGATGAAAATGAATCCATTATTAAAGCCCGCAGTGTACAAGATAGCATATGAATTCCGGTCAACCAACCGAATCGATATCGAAGCAAAATATCCATTTCGCTGAGGTAATGCTCTGTATTTGGTGAGACCAGGGTCTTATATATTATGAGCTGCTGAAATCTGGCCAGAACATTACAGGAAGTGGCAACGTTCGGTCACATGTTAAAAACTATTTCGAAAGAACTGGTTGGGAAGTTTTGTCTCTAACACCTTATAGTCCAGACATTGCGCTCTCTCTGGAATACACTTTACTTCAGAACAAGGTATCCGAAATTAACTTGATTCGTTCTTGGCCTCAAAAGATGAACAAATCTTTTGGCGCGGAATCCATATGTTGTCAGATAGATGGGAAAAGATCATAGCTAAAGCCAATACTTTAAATAAATTAATATTGTACAAATATTTCAAAATAAAAGCTACAAATTAAAAAAAAATCCGGCATTTTTATATACACCCTATATATTTTTGCAAATAATAAACAAAAATACCTAATAAGTCATATTAATCAAAACTATTTTTCTACTATAAAATAGTAAAATTTGTCAAAATTGTTTCCACAATGAAGGCTTTTTGGAGACTTAAGGTGGATCCAACTATTGTGTTTGTTACTGAGAGTTTTTTGCAGCACGATTAACCCATTTCGAACGATTTTTCTGGAAAATCAAAGCTGCCATATGTAAACAAAATCTATTATGGCGTTTTCTTTTCTGTCAAAAATGTTACATATATGTTACACTTTTTACCCATTTCCCATATAAAAAAGGAAAAAAGTGTAACATTTTTACCAGAAAAGAAAACGCCATTAGTTTTACAAGTACGGCCATTGATTTATTTTGCTTTGGTTATTAAGTGTTAAAAAACAAATAGGAAATTTTTTTATTTTGCTGATGGCCATGAAATTAGTATGAAAAAAAATGTAACCTATTGACAACTCAGTTCATTTTTGTCCAGACAAAATATTAAATAAAACCCGTGGTGTAATTATACAAGGTGAGTGCAAATCGGCAACAAATACTACACAATACAGAAACAACAGGCATTTTGTTTGTGTAAAATAATGTACTACTGTCAAAAACACTTGAAACACTTGAATTACTTTTGACATACATACATAAGTAAATTGTAAACAAAGTCAGTCAGCTGTGCTTTTGCACTCACCTTGTATAGTTACACCATGATTAAACCAATTCAAGTTGAGAGTTGTTTGTAAAAACTATTTTCTCTCTCTCGAAAAGGGAGACGTCCAAACTTCATATGAAAAAAAGCTTTGTCCGAATAAATATTTTGTTTAGAACGAATGAGTGAATCCACCGTCAATAAAATTGCTTTATAAAAGCAAAAACATCGTCAACTTCATATACAGTCAAACCTCGATATAACGACCCTCACTATAACGAATTCCTCGATTTAATGAATTTTTTGAATTATAAGATCAAAGATTTAATACAAAATAAACCTCTTTATCACGAATACATTAGCCTCGCTATAACGAATTTTCATTCACTGCAGACTAAGGAAACAGAGAGAATTATTTACCTCTATTTAACGAATTTTGTCAACTTACAACCTTTGCATAACGATTTCCATCAATTAATCCAAATTATATAAAACAGATACACACAAAATTATTGTTTTTGCAACGACAACGTCTCCAGCAAACCTACATTCGTAGTCGACAGCAGCCTGCATTGGACTAAGGGCTGAAATATTCGAAGAAATATTTATTTTTCAATTTTAAAACTACAAAATTTTTTTCCTTCAAATGTGTTTTGATTTATTAGCGGAAATCGTTCGCTATAGCATGGTAAGCAGATAATGATTAATATACAAAATCTTTTATTACCTCGTTATAACGAATAAAAGTGCAACTTCACCTCGATATAACGAACCTCATTGTAACGAATTATTCGATATAACGTTTTTTTTCTAATCGCCTTAAGATTCGTTATACCAAGGTTGAACTGTATTATTAAAAGAAAAGCTTAATTATATTAATATAAATAATATTATATTAAAAAATTATATTATATTTTTAAATATTTATTTAAGTAGAATTGAATTTACAAAAAAAGGAAACAAAAACAAAAGCATATACAAATTAAATTGATTTCCCGTTAAAATATACCAATTTTTACGCATCAAAATAAAACAAACAGTGGGTTTGTTGTGAAGCCTTTGTAGATGAAAATGTCACCTTATGATTCGCGATGTATGCATGTATGTGGTGACTGGGGCATGGCAGGAAATACGGTGTTATCAAAAACAACTAAATTATTGCCTATATTATTGTCAATCATAGTTTTATCAGATCGTTGCCACATGTCATACAGCCACCGAAACAAAGAATTTATTGCAAACTAAATTTCACGTTTCTATAGTTTTACGAAATTAGCCATCTCGATCATACATGCATACATATGTTAAACATATAGAATCAATAAAATACAGAACTATTCGAATGATTAACAAAATAGAACCGTGATTTTGCCAAAATGTGATTGATAATTTTGATCAAAGAATAGACATGTGTATGTACGGACGTGTTGGATATCTGTCCTATATCAAAACTAAGTTCTCCTTGATTAATTTGACAACAATAAAAAAAGATATGTTAATTATTTATGTAACTAAATTTTAAGAATAACAGAAATGTTGTTCTGAATATTATTAATATTTTATTTATACATATTTTAAGATCTTTTTAAACCAAGTTTCTACTAAAAACAATTGCAAGTCATATTTAAAATTTAACAAGAAATACCAACAATTATGTATTGTGATTCAAAAAAAATCACCATTTGTTTCATTTAAACACATGACAATGCCACACAAGTTGTTTGCCCTAATATCCTTATATCAATCCCACCAATCTTTTTTATTTAGTCAATACTGAAATTAAAACACGAGTTGATATCTTGTTACATTCTTGTAATTTATAAATAAAACCTAACGAAAACAAAATAAATAAATTAACTAGACTGTTAACTAGAATTACACTATATAATATTAAGTATGTACATATAATCATATTATTACGACAAACTACAGTCTATTATTACTAGTTTTAATTCGGTATCAATTCATTTGTTAACAATTATCAAGAAACATAACGAATATTTATTCTATTCTATTTTAAAAGTTAAACACAAGGGATACTCCCAATAAACACAGGTTACAAGATACATATGTATGTATGTATGTATGTATTTCTTCTTATTAAATAAAAAATACCAATAACAAATAGAAAACAATGGAAACGAAATATGAATTGGCCCTTTTTTTTACCACCAAGTTGCCATTATGTCTAGCTGATCTTGATCCTAAAAAAAAAAAAAAACTGACAACAACAACTGCAAAACAATGGCATGTACATTTACAGCAGACAAACTAGTTGAGTTTTTGTTCTTTACTGTGTTTTTTTTTTTCAAATTTGTTGGCCAATAAATTTTCCAAATTAAAAAAGACTTGACATTTGTATGAAATTTTGTAGAGTGTGAGCTACTTGCCACTGTGCGCGTACACACAAATGCACAGCTTATGATGCAATACAAATTCAATGTCAGTTTGTATTTTTGTGTCTGCGGTGTAAGTGAGAGAGAGAGAAAAAGATAAATTTCGGGGTGGTTTTGTTGGTTTGCTCCCTTAAGTGTTTAACTGTGTTGAATTTGTTTGTCAATAAAAAGGTACTTAATACTCGTACTTAGTTGAAAATAGTACCTTTAAACCGTATAAAAATTACTGGCATTTTTTTTTTCTTTATAAAATTAATAAAAAGTTGCAGGAAAAACTTGGGAAATACTTTTTCAATGACTGCTACATACCGTTTGCAATTAATTAGAAGTAATCGTGAAATGATTCATTTATTAAATGTTATATAAAGGCCTATTTAATTTATTTTAGACTTTTGCATGGACATATTCTATTTTTACTAATAACGGCTACAGTGAGTCCTAATTACTTCTAACTATTGTAGTTTTAATGCTATTAAAGTAATGTCATATTTATAAGCTGCTGCGGTAAGTAAGTATTGTTGGGAATCTAGTGAATCTGGGGATTTGTGGACATTATACATATTAACAAGATGAACAAAATGATCTACTTTTTTTGTATAAAACTGCAAAGCTGAAAATTTCAGTCAATTGGTTAAATTAACCCGTTAATGTATTTGCCGGTCAAAAAAGGCGCAATTTTTTTAAAAATAATAATTTTAAATCATTTCATTTTAGATTTAAAAGAATAAAAACATTAATTTACCATGTTAGGCACTTGTGATCAGAATTGGACACTATTGGAAAAACACATCGAAATTTTTTTCAAATACACTGTCGAACAAAATAAAGTGCGATTTTGTAACCTTCTGCATTCCTTTTTGATATTTTTTCTTCTACATGTATTATTTACTATTTATTTACAGCCCGATTATTTGTTGAAGTGTACAAGAAATCTCTGCGACATAATAAAGTGCAGTTTTCTGTTAACCTTAAAATAAGAGTTGTATTCCTGATCGTTTTTAATAATTTGTGGTTAGTTTATAAAAAGCAATAAATTATAGTGAAGTACTTATTTATTTAATTTAATATTACTTAAATATTCACAAAATAAGGCTAGACCCAGACTTGTTCGAAATGACGACTTTAACCGAAAAGGAAAACGATTTGTTGGTTTTAGATCCTGAAAATGGAATGACATAGAGAGCTATGAGTTCTAAGTAAAAGATATCGGAATCTTGTCCGAAAAAAAAGCTTAAAGAACTTATGTGACAGAAAACGTAAGAGCACGAAGCTAGACGATGATCATATTGCACTTCTAGCACAAAGACATTCTTTTGCGACGACAGCCAGAGATATAAAGGAGGAACTAGAATTAAATATTTCGACTCGAACTGTCCAATGAAGACTTGACGAAGGCGGTCTAAAAAGTACGTTCGCTAAGAAAAAACCTCTTCTACGAGCTGCAAATATAAAAAAGCGGTTAGGCTTTGCAAAGAAGTACATAAATATTAAATAAAATAGTAACTGAATTAAAAATAAAACTATAATTTATATTTAACTAAATTTTGATTTCTTCGACCTTTTTTTTTGATGAAATAAAAAAGTTTTTTCGAGCTCGAGGCCAATTATTTGTAAAAAATTATATATATTATTTATTTATTAAATTAATTCTTCCAATATTTCGATATAAATCGGATATCATTATCAAGAAATGAGTTACAATTATATTTTTAAGCGACGTACATATTATTGTCTCCACATTCATTATTGAATTGATATTTAAATTATATTATTGAATGTGGAGACAATAATATGTACGTCTCTTAAAAATATAATTGTAACTCATTCCTTGATAATGATATCCGATGGATATCGAAATATTGGAAGAATTAATTTAATAAATAAATAATATATATAATTTTTTAGAAATAATTGGCCTCGAGCTCGAAAAAACTTTTTTATTTTTTATTTTAACTATAATTTATAATTATTAGAAAATAATAAATACATGTTTTAATCAAAAAACAGGAAATATTTGAAACCGCACTTTATTTTGTTCGACAGTGTAATATTAAGCTGTGCCGAAAATTAAGATAGATTCCTTTAATATGTGAGAGGAATAATTGTTAAATGTTATTATTGCATTTAGTTTAAAGGGGATAGTAATAATTATAAAAATATAGCAAGACTATTATAACCTTCTTTGGATTCATAAAATCTCTGATATCCCCTCTTAGCAAGCCATCAATTTGACCACTTGGCGAACATATTCTTTCTTTGAACATGAACATTGACACTTTTTACCCGCATAGAAAAACATGAACAAAATATAATTATTTAATATAGGTAATAATAAAATAAAAACAATTTAGAATACTATTAAACAAATCATCGAAATATATACTGACGATTTTATTAAAATCGGAAGTCATTAAATTTTACCCAATCGGAGTCAAGCTCTGAAGAATGTTTGAATATTTGTAATTTTTCATAAAATATTTTATATGAATATTTTAAAGAAACTTCAGAGAAATTTCCATAACGTCTGAATATTACTGTTAAATTAACCCTTTATTGTATATAGGAGTCAAAATAAGAACAATTTTGTACAAAACATTTAAAAATGCAGTCCAACATGTTTGAAAAAAGAATTTCCAATAATTTTATTATGGATTTATATAATAAAAATGGTAAATAAACCATGTTAGGCACTTGTGGCCAGAATTGGTCACTATTGGCAAAATATTCCATATTTTTTCTCAGATAATAAGAATTTTCAAACTGAGAATAGAATTTATCTAAGAAAACTTCGCTAATGTTTTTGTTTAATAGACATTTAATAAAAGTACCAAAGTACTAAGCATATCAACCCTTAAGCATCCCCTACTTATCGCCCTTAAAAATTGTACCCTTATAATAAATGTAGTTCACCATTTTTTATTTTAATAACTAAACCGTTCTGCTCTACCCCATTTCAATTGAAAAAAAGAACAACCAAATATGTAATATAATTCACAAAATGATATTCATTGTTTAATTAAAAAAAAAAAAGTCAATGATATTATTTTCTTGATATTTGTATTAAATTCAACTCTAGTGATAATTTAAAGAAAATTTTGCTCACAGCAGGCTTCAAATTTCATTTTTATTTTGGCAAGTGCAAAGCCATTGTTTTGTCCTACGAATGTATTCCATTCAAAAGATGCTCAAAAAAGACATTTGGAGAGTCATAGAGAGCAAAAGTGAGTGTTTGTGTGTGGCAATTTCATAATTATGTCGTTTGGTTGCAAAAATTAAACTAAATAATAAGAAATAGCTAAAGTATTTAATGTTTTTGGCCAAAATGTATTTTGTATTTAGGTTTTCGATTTTCTTGTTGGTGTCACTTTTTCTCAAAAATAAATCACTGGCACTGGACCACCAACAGTTGTTTGTTTACCTATTGTGGTGTCATCATTGCCTATGAATGAATAACATTATGGGGTTTCTTAATGTTTTGCCCTGTAAGGTTTTATCATTGTTATAAAATTGCAACTATTTCTTGCAGTTCCATTAAAAAAGTCAGTCTTTCTTTTCAACTTTAATTCTTATAGTATTTATTATGTATGTGTATGTATGAGTTGGTATGTAATGTCTTTGACTTTGACAGCAATGTTTTCATAAATGATACATCAATGTTTTTGTAGCCTTTCTGTTATTCTTGCCAAATTATTGACTCTATTAGCGAATTTCTAGCAGTGTGAGAAGCTGGAAATCTTGGATTCGATGCATATGACTTTGGTTGCATATTGTTTGATTATAATAAAATGTTTTAAAAGATTACATTACTACACAGTTACATACATACATATGTATATATTTATAACAAATTAGCCTGGGAAAATTGTGTTTCTTTGGCAAATCCTTTGAATATTTAATGTACCAAAACCACAGCTCAAAACTCAATTTTAAATTCAGTTTTGAATTCTAAGAATAAGACATTGTTTAATACATGGTGTAACTATACAAGGTGAGTGCAGTAGCCCAGCTGACTGACTTTGTTTACAATTTACTTATGTCAAAAGTAATACCTTTTCAAGTATTTTTGACAGTAGTACATTATTTTACACAAACAAAATGCCTGTTGTTTCTATTTTGTGTTGTATTTGTTGTCGATTTGCACTCACCTTGTATAGTTGCACCATGGTTTAATCAAAAGTATAAAAAATGTTCATACTTTTTTCGAATTTAGAAAAGTGCGTCTCGGATTTGTGACACTTAAAAAATTAGTTTCAAATCTATTAATATTAACATGTTCTGCTCTGCAGTTTAGAATTGTGTTTACAAAGAAGATTTTTCAAAAAGATTTTGTATGTACAATATACACCTCATTATGTTTTCACTCGGTAATTGGTTCCGGGAAACTTCGTGTAAAAAAACCGTGTAAAAGAAGACACTGAAATATATGCAATATAGGTGATTGGTTCCTTATCTCTAAAACCTATTGAAATGAGTGAAAAACATGGATTTTTTAAGAACAAGTTTTCAGGTTTATAATATTAAATCGCCATGTGTTTTTACACAAGCATAGTCATTAAATAAAAATAATATATGCACTCTAAGCTGACTAGAGACTTAGAGGCCCTTTACACGATGCAATTAATTGCATGCAATTTTTTCCATTCTCTTTTAAAATTGCTACGTAAAATGTTGTGCACTTATACGATGCAATTTTACGTGCAACAAATCATGAAATTTTTTGACGTTTCATTACACATTTTCTCTTTAGTTTTTCATTCGCAACAAAGAAAACAAAATTTTAAAATATATGTAAATATAATATACAAAAAATATATGTACATATGTATGTATATGTATATAATATGTTTGTATATAATATACATACATACATATGGGTGTTTCCATGGTTATGCACGCGACATTTGTACACGTTTAATTGTCTATGAATATTGTGAAAATGGAAATGGATTGGAATTTTAGAATGGAATTATAGAATCGTTCATTGTATGTGATGAGACTTTTCAAAAAGTATATATATTGGAAAATTGAGCACTGGGTACCCAAGTTCCATGCAATCAAAGTTGACTTACGCACGTGACAAAAAATGAAAGTGCCTTTTAGAGCCGTAAGAAAAAGTGCGAAATTAAGCGAATTGTAGGAAATTTTTATTTCGGAAAAAATGTTTTTATAAAGGTTAATAATGGACCTTTATAATTATGCTTTGTTCAAAAACAACTATGCATAAATTTGCTAAGAAAAAAATAATTTGTTGATTACGCACGTTACATTACGCACGTGACACTTTTTACCTTCATACATATTTTAGTAATTTTATATACATATATGTATATATATTTTTTTACCAAAAAATTTAACTTTTATTCAAAAATGAAAAATAAAAATATACTACAATTAATCTAATTTAATTTTTTCCTTAAAAAATATTATGCGAGCGTTGTGATTTTTTAAGTCACGGTGGACCATTTCATGGAAATACCCATATACATAAAAAAAATATACAAAAATTTTAAAAAATATAAAAAATAGAAGATTTTAATACAGAAGAAGTAATTGAAAATGTTCTTGCGCATTAATTTTTATAACGCACACTTCAAGTCAGAATAAGAATAAAACAAAATAAGTAAAACCCAAACGATGGTAAAAGGAAATGTCAAAAAATTGCAAGACAAACGAAAGTCGTGCAACTATTTCTACCTCTCTTGTTGCTCTACCCCGTCCGCCAACAAACATCAATTGCATGCAATTAATTACATGCAAAATTGCATGGTGTAAAGGGCCTCTTATATAGCACCACGGGATCAGTTAGTAGCCCGGGGATTTGTCCCTTTACTGATAATTGGTTGCAGCTCCCTTCGAGGTACACGTGGTGATTGTGGTTTAAACGTAAAATCGCAAGAAGGAGATAGTTGGTTAAAAGACTGATGTTTGTGCTAGTGGCAAATTTCGGACCACCAAATTATCTCTAGGTGCTGTTGCCGAAACAACAGAGCCATTTATAAATAGTAGTGACAACTACCTATGTGCTCAGGGTTACATGATCGATTTTAGGATAGGCCGCTGTAATTTATCGTCCTTGGCAGTAGTGATTGTTCAGTGCAGTGCTAGACCATTTTGTAGCTGGAGCGATTGCTGCGTTTTCAATAATTGTCTTGGCCTAAGTTGGTTGACTTAGCTATGGATTGCGGGGATTAGATAGCCCGAACTCTCTAACGAGGTGCTTGTTAAGTGATCTGTGCAATTGCTGTATGAGAAGTTGTGAATTGTGTGTCTTGCAAGGCATGCAATACGTTGGTTGGCCGTTCGTCAACCTGGTGTGAAGAACACCATGTGGTCATGTCTTAATTGACTATACTGCACGTAAAACCCATGGACTCTGTACATTTGAATAAATCAAGCATCATTATATTTTCCTTAAGCTACTTGACACTTTTGTTTTGCAATTAAAATTAATTCGGTTTATTTAAAGGAAATAAACGACCGTTTTTAAAAGGTAAAAACGTATAAATATTTTCTATTATCCAAATATGGCAACTGTGATACATAAATGAATAATATTTAATAAACAAAATGCAAAATTATGCAATTTAAGGTTTCAAAATAATATTGCAAACATTTCAAATAACTAATTAGATCAAATTGAAATGTCACTCAAACTGCGGGTAATAAATTAAAACAACAACAACGCTAACTACAACGGTAACAATATTAGGAAATGGTAACTGGGAAGAAAAAGAAATAAATTGAAATTAATTTCGAACAAATAATGAAAACAGTGGGTGGTGGCCTATTAATAACAGAAACGGAAGTGATCGATTTACTGCTGTGGTTAACAATAGCAACTGTAAAAAATACACTAACAACAACAACAAACAGGACCATTATGTAACAGTATGAGTATGTATATGTGAGGTGTGTATGTATACCTTGGGGTGCTAATAATGTTCAAAAATGATTTCCCATCAAATGTTACCAAACAATTAGGCCAACAAGCCAAATAAATGAAAAAACAACAACTAAGAACACCTAATGACGATATAATTTGTTTCTCAACAAACCCTAAATACAAAAACAAACAAACACAAATAAAATTGTCATAATTTTTATACTTTACAAACAAAAACAACATGATTCTGGACCATACACGTTGAAATCTTAAAGATTTCAAAAAAATAAAATAAAAATAAAAAGGAAAGAGGAAAAAAACTAAATTAGGAAGTAACTGCCAAAGGCAAACAAAATATATGAAAGCAAAAGGAAGTCCTCAATGTGATGGATGAAGAATTAAATAATGTCATTATTTGTTCGTTCTTTCTCATTTAATGTGTCTCCTTTCTTCCTTTTGGTTACAATAGATTTGTGCTGGCTTGGCTGAGTATGTAAAAGTAATGTAATGAGTAGGTTTTTCTTTTACTCAGCATTTTTTTTTTAAGCAGGATAATTGATTTGTTTGCAAAACACTGCATTTTCATTGTATTATCAAAAATGACTTTAGTTTTTTTTTTAATATTTTTAAATTGTGACATCAACTTGTGAGTTCTGATGTTGTAATTAGCAATTTCTATGAATTGGTTTAGTTTCATGTTTTTTTTTTCAAAAAAGGAAATTTTCTTTTATTAATTGTTGTGACACTTTTTTAAAAGAAATTTTTGAATGAATTTTGATGAATTACTTAAGGTTCAGGATAATGTTGGTATGTGCTGCTAATAGAGGATCTATTAAAATCATTATTTTTGCAAAGCCACTTAATAGGAATTTGACAATCTACCTTTTCATTATATATTTTCAAAGTAAGTACTTTTTTTCAACCGTCATATATACACAGATCATTCAGCCTAATTTTATTATGGGCGGTCCATAATTAGTAATATCTACCATTTAAATATAAATCTCTCAAAAATGTTGGTATCCAAATAAAATTAAACACAAATAAGCTTCATACATACAGAAACCATGACACCTAATTTTATAACTGTCAGTCCAGAATTAGTCCCATAAAAGAGCCTCTTCGAAAATGACTTCAACATGTACATATAAGTTTTTTAAGAGTATTTACATATATGGACATAAAATTTAACACAAAAATTATTTATATGGTCAGAAGTCATGCTGGGTACATAAAAGGTCATAGCTCCCATATAGCTCCCATTTCTATGTCCCACTTTTAAACTCACATTTGCTGAACATTTTACATTTAAAATCGTGAAAGACAGACCCTTGTAAAAGTAAGGCCCCGATTACCGTTCACACTTATCGGCTTAATCGTATGAAAAATTCATGTTGTGTTGTAATCGAGTGGTGGGAACGATAATCGGGCCCTAAATTTTTTTAAACTAAACATTTGAGATTTTTTATTAAAATACTAGCTTAATTAATATTACGTTAAAATGATAATAATCAAATTTTCTATTTTCATAATAAATTCAAAAGTTAATTTTGAAAGAATTTTAATCAGGCAATGTTTTAAACGTTTTAAAAAACTAGTGGATTATTATGTATTTCAATTCGAATACAAATTCGAATGAATTTCTTTTCGAAACGAACTACAAAATAATCCCCCTGGGCTCTCTTTTATGCCTACTACTTGTATTCCTAACATTGCTAACAATTTTTCATTGTTAGCACATTTCCAGATTTAACAATATTGTAAGATCTGACAATTGTCTGAGCATAGCTTAGGATACAATGCATTAAAATCTAAAAGCAACCTAAAATCTATATATAAAAAGTTTAGGCACACATGTGAAAAGTTTCAATATACCTACGAGTGGTGGTTCAATATACCTCCTTTGACTTTGATTATTGCAAGCTGTTTCATCGGGTGTAATAGTTTCCATTTAACGCAAAGTGCTTCTTCAAGAGATTCTTTTCATGTTATATGATGGTTTTTTATTTTTTCTCCAGTAAGTAAGTACCAAACGTGGATTCGTATCTGGCAAACTAAATATTCTTTTAGAATATTAAAATGAGCGTGTTTGTCCACTTCATCTTCTATAAAGATATAATTTCCCAGTCCAGATGCCGCCATTCACCCCCACACCATAACATTGACACCACTATGTTTTACAGTCTTAACAACATTATTTTCTTGGAGCTCTTTGTTTGGATCATACGAGTATGAACCAAAACTGTTGATCTCTAATTCATCCCTAAATATGTATTACGCTATTCCAGAATGTTTCACACTGTTTTTTTTTTGCGAATTCTTTTTTTTACGTCAGAAAGTAACGGCTTGCGACGGGGAACTCTTCCATGACAACCGCTTTGTGCAGAGTATTTCGAATGGTTTATGGATTGAAGTTTTCCTTCATTTGCTTCATTTCGTAGCACAATTTCACAGCCTAAATTTTCAGTCTTGTGATAGATGATGTTTCTTAAGGTACGGTCACATTTGCCAAATATTTACTCAAAAAAAGCGTAACCACTTGTTTCAGCACACATTTGTTTGACGTTACAAGAGTTTTGCAAGATCAAACAGCATCAAATAAATTAAAATTAAATATTTGTCGTGATTTGGCCTTAATAAGAAAAGTTTTTTTTAATAAATAAACCAGTTCAAAAATATGTTATTTAGTGGTTACGTCTTTTTACACTATTGTAAGGCTTCAATACCAAGACGCCAATTTCGCGATAAAACTTACATTGCGTGTGAAGATTTGTTATAATTTTAGGGACATCAAACGAATTTTGGGAACGATTACTCATTTTGCAGTTTTTGCCACGAAACAAATATCCAGAATAATTTTGGACATTTTAAACTTATCTAATATTTATTTAAGAAGTAGAAATTACCATTATAATATGTATGTATGTATGTACGTACTCGTATGTGCCTAAACTTGTCTTAAGAATAATAAAATATGAAATATTTTCTGTGAATGGTCAATAAAACGATTAACCCAAGGTGAGTGTAGTATCACAGCTGACTGACTGACTTTGTTTACAATTTACTTATGTCAAAAGTAATACTTTGCAAGTGTTTTTGACAATAGTACATTATTTTACACAAACAAAATGTCTGTTGTTTCTGTATTGTGTTATATTTGTTGCCGATTTGCACTCATCTTGTATAATTACACCATGGATTAACCTTTGAAACTATCCCGGGTTTTACACATGCAAGTAACAGTTCGAAAAACTCAATCCACTCACATTTTTTTACTAATACACTCACAGAGCTAGTCGAGTTTTTCGAATAAGTTTTCGTATATAATACGTACACAGCACTCGCATGCAAGTACTTGCATGTGTAAAGGCAGGGTTAATCAGAATTATTTTTATACGTTAAGGAGGAGCCAAGTTATTGAGAGATATGTCTTTGAAATGGTGGTGTATCTAAACTTAATTGATTCACTGTATAAAGAACAAGGCATGTATACGAGTATGTACCTATTAATTTTATTGAATTTCTCGTAATATTTTAAACTTCTCTTATTCATAAATTCCAAAATTTGTTTGATGTTGTTTCAAATTAAATAAACATTTATAGAAAATAATGTTTATCTTTATTTTGACAAATAATTTAAAGAAAATCTTTACTAAAAATAATAATATTGATAAAAATATTTTACACATTATTGAAACTTAATACATATACAAATATGTACATACATACATATATGGCTCAATCTTAATCATTAAAATCAAATGTCAGCCTTAAGCAGTTTAATTATTTCAATAAAACTCCAATCTAGCATCTGTATCATCTATTGTAATATTATTTGGAACCTGATGCGGTTGCTTGCCAATACTACAGTTGCGTACAAACAACAAAACAAGATTAATGATGTGCAACACCATGATGACAATAACCAAATAGTAGGTATAACCTAAGCTGGCATATCCTTCAGATGTAAACTTCAACTGTTGACGTAGAGTATCCGTTATGGCAATATTGTAACGCAGTTGACTGCCAAACAATGCACTCCAAAAGGCCAACGACCAAAAGCAACCAACAATGGCAATTCCATTCCATACGAACAGGCCAAAGATGTTGAAAATACGTTCTACAGGATGCCATTTCAAATTGATGGCAGAGCATGCCAATGACATGAGTGCGAAAGCGAAGGCCAGACACAGAAACATTACGCTACAAATGTACAGTGAGGCTGAAATGAAGGCTGGGGTATCTGTGTGGTTGATAGTGGTTTTTGTTAAGTCATTAGCGTGAGTCGAGGTGGTGGTTGTGTTGAGATATTTTGTGGCTTTATAGAAACGCCTTTGGTCACACGGATCTAGATCTTGGCCATGTATGACACGCTGTAATTCATCATGTCTATGCTCAGCATCCCTTTGGCAGCTAAACATGCAGGCATTTAAGTCGACATGGCACACAACTGGAATGTAAAGGAAATTAATGGAAACGGTGTATTTTAATGCAGATAAAAATGTTAAATTTCTAGGAAAACTATCTATGTTTAAGCAAACTTAAAGAACACACCTTTTCATTGACTACAATTTTTATAATAAAGCAAAGAATGTTAAAGTTTTTAAAACTAAACAAAAATAATTGACATTGATGTACATATGTATGCACTGTCACTAAAGTTTCATATTGTTCAAATATTTGGTAAATGTAACATGACCGCTACTCACTTTTATTTAATCACTTACTGTGTAATGTTTACACTTACTGTGAGCGTCAAAATAAATCAACATCACATACAATTATTAAAAGAAAAGCTTAAATCCGCATTCCCCAGATTGAACACATGTGGGAAAATCTGAACAAAAAATTAGACAAAAGTAAATATACACTTACTGTGAGCGTCAAAATTAATCAACACCACATACAATTATTAAAAGAAAAGCTTAAATCTGCATTCCCCAGATTGAACACATGTGGGAAAATCTGAACAAAAAATTAGACAAAAGTAAATATGTATTGCAAAGATGACTTAAAGACATACAGGATGAATGGAACAAAATTTCGCCTGATTTCATTAAAAACCTGATTGATTTTATATCTAGAAGATTGTCAGCTGTGATAAAAGCAAAAATTAAATCATCAACAAATTTTAGAAATAACCACCGAAAATCTTGATGATATTGGCGCCCACTAAAGCAAATATGAAACTGCCTTTAAACTCGACCATGAATACTGAACGTCTTTTGGATATATCGGAACATATGACAACAACAGCAAAGCACATGCAATTGCTCAATTTAAACAAAATATTAAATACAATGTTTTACATTATTTTAATAGACCTGTTTACATTATTTTGACAGGAAAAATCTGCTACCTTTCCGTTATAATTTAATTATTTTTTTTTTTTGTTTAGAAAGGAACTTTCTGTTCTAGTTTTTGTTGATGAGTTAAATTTACATACATTTACATTTACATATGTATGTATGTATCTTATGCAATATATGATTTTCTTTTAAATTTGTATCACAAAACATTTTTTAAACAATATTAGGTGTTTACTTTATATTGACGTTCACAGCATTTCATTAAATATTTCAACAATGTAGACGCATATTCTGACTGCTTCTTACCTGTTAATGAGAACTTTAATGTCGATGCCAGTTGATGACGCTCTATGGAACCGCTAAACAGACCATAACTCACATTACTCTGTAAACGATCCGTTAAAATTGCCGTGGCTTCCAACTTAAAAGTAAATAAAATAATTAACAAACTTCCAAGAATGTATGAAGAAATATACATACTACATATTTCTGATAAAAAATCTTCTTTCCAAACTTACCCAATGCTCTGTTGTCAATGCCACAATATATAAAATACATGCCAATAAGGACACTATTGTAATGGACACAATAAATTTCTGTTGATTCATGTTGCGAGTATTTTTGTTACTGATGAAATTAATAAAACAAAATCTAATGTTTTTTACTTAATTATTAACTTTTTCGAATGAACTCATTTCAAATTTAATAATTTGTTTCTTTTTCAAAAATTCTATGGCCGATACACATATTGATTCAATATCTTATCTCTCTGCAAAAGGTTACTGTTGATAGATAAAATATTTTTTAGAAACATCATCATCTTCTTCAACAACAGAGAGTATGTTTAATTGAAGTTTATTATTATTATTTTTTTTTTCTGATGACTTGAAACAGGCAAAATTTTATCGTAAATTGACAGTGTGTTTTATTAATTTGATTTGTGTAAAACTTCAACATGGAACATGCAATTCAAAACAGGTCAAAGTTTAACATTAATATGAATCTCAGCACATTCTGCCGTATTCATAAAAAAACAAGTAAGAAAGTATAGTCGGTCAAGCCCGACCATATAATACCCTACACCCAGTATATGTATAAAACAGTTTTTCAGAAATGTACGTAATATGGGAGATATAACCCATTGTGAACCGATCATCCAAAAATTTAGTGTCATGATGTCTGTGAATATAAATATTATATGTGTTAAACTTTATTTCGATATAAATACGTTTAAAAGATTTATGGAGGTTAAATTGAATTACGGAGAGGGTCTTATATAGGAGTTTCAACTAATTATGGACCGACCATTATAAAATTCGGTGTCATCATTTATTTATACAAGAAACTTATTTGTGTCGAATTTTATTTGGATACCAACATTTTTAAGAAATTTATGGTCGTTAAAGTGGTTTTCGGAAGTGGGCCTTATATAGGAGCTACGACAAATTATGGACCGATCGTCATAAAATTCTACCATGTTATATGTATATATACGAAACATATTTGTGTTCAATATTATTTGGATACCAACATTTTTAAGAGAGTTATGCTCTTTTAAGCGATTTTCGAAAGTGGGCCTTTTATGGGAGCTACGACTAATTATGGACCGATCATAATAAAATTGTACCGTTTTATTTGTAAACATATTAAATATATTTATCTTTAATTTTATTCGGATACCAACATTTTTAAACGAGTTATGCGCTTTTAAGTGATTTTCGACTAATTATGGACCGATCATCATAAACTTCTGCCATATTATATATAGGCCCATATAGACGAAACATGTTTGTGTTCAATATTATTTGGATACCGACATTTTGAAGTGAGGTATGCTCTTTTAAGTGATTTTTAGAAGTGGGCCTTATATGGGAGCTACGACTAATTATGAACCGATCTTCACGAAATTTGTAGATGTCATTTAGCTTCATTTACTACTCATTTTTGGTGAAATTTGTTTCCATACTTGCATAATTCAAAGATTTATGACCGGTAAACCCCAATTTCGGGAGGACATATGGGGGCTAGGTGAAATAATGGACCGATTTCCACCAGTTTCAATCCCATCCATCCTTGGGCCGAATAAATATCATGTACCAAATTTTATCGACATATCTTCAAAATTGCGACCTGTACTCTGCGCACAAGCTTTACATGGACAGCCAGCCAGCCAGACGGACGGACGGACATCGTTAAATCGACTCAGAAAGTGATTCTGAGTCGATCGGTATACTTTAAGGTGGGTGTTGGACCATAATTTCTGGGCGTTACAAACATCAGCACAAATCCAATATACCCTCCCCACTATGGTGGTGTAGGCTATGCCGAATCTTATATACCCTTTTGTTGTGGATGCATAATTATATTATATACGATGTATATTATACATACATATTGTATTGTTACGTTTTTACCTTTTAAAAACGGTGGTTTATTTCCTTTAAATAAACCGGATTCTTTTTAATTGCAAAGGTGAAGGGTATAATAAAGTAGGTTTGAAGTGTGCTTTTAGACAAAATTTTCTTAAAGTACATGTGAAGTCCACTTTAATTTTTTATATATTAGACCGATTATCTTTAAGAATTGTTATTATTAAAAATAAAATATTGTTTACCTAACTTTACATAGTGGCCTTGAATTTGGTGAACTCATTTAACACAATTTATATGATGCTCAGAGCAAACTCTGAAAGTTATTTATTATATCGTAAATATCGTCTATGTTCGGTTAGACGTAGCAAATTATCCCTGCAACCTTTTGTCACAGAATGCCCAGTTCATTTTTTGCAGCTACCATCTTATGTTAGTTATTCATAGTTCATAGTTATTCATTTTAGATACAAATTCATATGTTTAAAGTTTTTTGTTAGCTAGACCCCACTGTAAGTCGATAAGTACTTAGGTATTAGTTAGATTGATTTGCTTAATCAAATGCCGGCTTCGGTAACATTAGACAATGTGACAATCTACCGGTGTAATGTTCTGAAAGCTACATAATACTACATGCATTTGTTGTTGTTATAACAGCATTAGTTGCTTACCAGCCGTTTACCTAGTCAACTCGAGACATTCCAGTGAGCAGAACCGGTTGTCATAGGAATTTTGTTGATTCCTTCGGTTTACCAAAAATATTTCTTACTGTTCTACAAATTTAACAAATTGATTTTATTATATTATATGCTCCAGTCATTAACTTGAAAAGGAAGGTTGCACAATGTTAAAATATGTTTTTAAAAGTTTCTGTAATGAACTCAAAAAAATACCACAACCACAGATGATTATTATGTAACCAACAATAAATGAGTAATTAATAAAATTTCATTCGATTTGAAAAACTCAGCGAAAATATAAATCGATTTCTGAATTCATTCGAAATCCCGATCAGAGCTTTACATTTCATGTCACTCAGTATTCCGCCTAAATACAAAAAATACATTTAACAATTTTTTCTTATAATATTTTATTCAAAAACTTAACATTTTAAAATGACTTCACTTTTCAGTAGTACAGTTTTGTTTCAAAGATGCAATCAATGGTGTAAATAAAAATAAAACCAAAAATATAAATATGTATACATCATGCATTTTGTATAAGATTTGTTAAAGAATAAAGTAAGTAAGATATAATAAATGCGCAAGTATATAAAGCAATCACCCCTATCGCGAATAAAAATTCCACATGAAATTTGTTCCCTTTTCACATTTTTCCTATTAAAATTCAATGTTAAAAAAATAAAAGGGAACAAATTTCATGTGGAATTTTTATTCACGATAAGGGTGATTATGTATATTAGAATTAAACATTTTTAAATTATAAAGAAAACATTTAAAAACTATTGCTTAATAAAGTAAATTAAGTAATACTTGGAATATAATCAAAAATTTTGTTCTTATTCAACAAAAAACTCAAAATTGATAAAAAAAAAAATAAATTTATAAACAAATTTCAGTATGTATTAAGTATGAGTAATTTTTAAACAAATTTCAGTATGTAGTAAATATGAGTAATTTACGAGATTCTTTACTTTAATCACAAAGAGAAAAACAATAAAGGCATTATTTTTTATTACATTGTACAAAGTTTGTTGATGTTGTGTTTTTAAAGCGAATTATTTATTCATTTAGTACTTAAACGTTGCAATGAATTTCATTATTAAAGTAGGTAGGTACTTTGTGCTATTAATACAACATTATAGCACTTTGATTTTTTTCCTCACTTGGTGGCTCCAAACTTTGACGATATCGATGTTCACAATGTCTGGCATACAACAGAATTGTTAGATTTATTAAAACGACTAGAGTTGATATGATGACCATGTAAAAACTGTAACCCAAAGAGGCCAAACCATGACTATACCAGTTGTGCTTGTGGTCCTCCACGGCCAAGACATTGTGTTGTAGATATTGATAGAATTGTATTAGCCAACAGATGAAGGCAACAACTTGACTGGCAGCAGATGAGATATTTGAGGCAATTAGTACTAGCATTGTGCCAGGTTTTTTAGAGGCAGAGGCCGCTTTAACAACAGCAGCTATGGCTGAAATGGCACAGCTTAGTAAACCAAAACCTGTGCCTAAGGCAGTTATAAGCCAAAGCCAAAAATTTATGGTGTCTGGTTGAGTTTGCATGAAGGTGTACACTGAAAGAGTAAGAAAGACCACAATTTATGCTTTGATATAAAAACTATTATGTTCCTTTAAAAGAATTTTCTAATTACCTTCAACTGGATTACTGCGTACACCAAATCCGGAATCCAAATACTTATTGCCATAAAATAAACCATAATTTACATCGCCCCTGGATGCCTATAATATGATGTATGATTATTGTATGTTTAACTCAACAATTAATATAATACATAATTCTAAGCAAGTTAAAATTTTTACAAAAATCTGACTAAAAGTTAATTTTTGAACATTAAGATATTATTTAATAACAATATATTCATATCTATAAAAATTTATCCCAACTAGCTAAAGCTAGGCAAAGATTTCTTATAAAAATCTAAAACTGACTTAGGATTTGCTATAATAACCTAGCTCCAGATTTCCAATAAAAATCTATCAATAGCTTAAGATTTGATTTTAAACACTATTACTAACGCATAATTTACAATATCTAAAGATTTCGTAAAAAATCAAAAACTAGCCAATATTACGCTTAAAAATCTGAAGCTTGATGGGGAGTTTTTACAAAAATCCAAAGCTGGCTTAAAATGTCCTATAAAAATCTCAAGATTTCTAACAAAAAATTATACCTAGCTTCATTATTTTACTTTCTTTTAGGTATTTAGTCATCATTTAATTAAAAATTCTAAATATTACTGTACCAAAAATTATAATTGCAAACCAAAATCGCAACAACAAAAACTACACAACCACCTGCTGCTATTTGTAGTGTTTGTTTTGTATTATCTTCCATTTGATATTTATTATTTTCTTACCTCTGAATTACGTTTCTTAGGAGTTGCCTTTACCCAACTATTCGTTGTCAAGCTGACCAGCAATAGACCTATAGCTATGCAACTGCCAAAAAATGTGGAGAATACCAAAGCCCGGGTTCTTAACGTCATTTCGTAAACACTAATTAAACCTGTAGTTTTATTACTTTTTCCACAGAAAATTAAAAAAACCTTGTTCCACTAAGTTTACGTTTTAGATTTTAGGGTCAGCCAGGTTCCCAAAAGAGGTACAAACAAAAAACCAACTATTTGCATAAAAAAAAAAGAAGACTTAAACAACAAACTTGTTTGTTTACTTGTTACGAAAAAAACACCTCAAAAATTAATTAACAATTTCTTTGTGTTCCTGAGTGTATTAACAAAATTATTATTTTTAATCAGTTTTATGGTATTTTTGTGATGTTCACAAAAACAGTTCGTGAAGCCATAGAAAATTTGGGAATTTTCCTTTAAAATTTCACATTGAAGATGATTTTCACTTTTTTCTTAAACTTTTTCTCCTTTAAAAAATTTATTTTAAATATTTGTTAGCCAATTATTTCATTAAAATATAATTGTATTAAGTACACATTAATATAATGTTATAACTTTCTTAGTGTTATAGGTATTATTAAAATTATTTAATTTTATAAATTAATCTCGATGCGTGTGTGATCTTCGTTCAAGTTGAGGATTTTTTTAATTGCACGGTTCTCTTTGTGTTCATTGTTCGCTTGCAATTATTTGTTGTTGCCGTTGTTAATATTGTATTGTTTTCTTTGTTTACAATATATTTTGTGGCTGACATGTACAATTTTGGAAATAAATTAAAAATTTATCATTGATTGTATTTACTATTATTTAATTCTTTAGTTTAATATATTAAAAATATGAATTATTATTAAATATTTTTCTAATTTTGTATTTGGACTGCAACACTGCCTTATCTACGTCTAAACTTGGTAATTATAATACTGCGCTATTGTGAATTGTATCTATGAATGTAAATGAAAGGGCTATGCACTTCATACTGAAAGTGTCCCTTGATATGGTATAAATGTGCGTTTTTTTTGACATATATTTAACAATTACTCGTTTTTTTTTATAGAAATAAAACAAATTTTTTGAAATTCAATTTTAAGAAAAACTTCATTTATTACATATTATATAATTTATAATTTTCACACAACGATTATTTATTTATGTATTTTAATTTATTGTAACATTTGAATCTACATTTTTGTTTTTCTAAATTTTATTTTAAAATCTATAGTTATATACATACATACTCGCAGAAACGTGAACATGGAGTAACATGAACTACCCAAAAACATGAACATTTTGTTTTTTACATTGACTACTCTAAACGTGAACATATGCTGAATGCTCTAAAACGTGAACTTTTTTATCGAACGTTAAAATTCAAGCTTCTTTTGTAGTTGATCCTTTTCAATAAAAACTAAATAAACAAATTTATAATTATCGTATATTTTTGATGAATTCAATAACATAATTTAGAAATCAGTATCTTAGAAACACTTTTGCAAACCATAGTAGCTATGTTGTATATTAAAAAATGGCAGAAACTTACAAAAAGTAGCATCAAAACATGTTTCATAGGTGAAAAATAACGAACATATTTTATAAAAGATAAGAGACTAACATATGTTTTAGAAAAAACGCAACCTAAAACGTGAACAATATCGAAAACGTGAACACCTTTGGTAAAAAATAGTTCACGTTTCTGCGAGTTCGCTGTATATACAGTTATAGCAATAAAATAGCAAATAATATAAACAAACAAAGTAGTTATTACATTTTATTTGTCGTTTTTTATTAAACTTTAAAATAATACTTCTTGAGGGTTACACGATTAAGTTTTGTCTTTCAAATTTTAATACAGTCACATTCATATTTTTAAAATTCGATACGAGTTTGCTGTCAAATTCTCCTTCCAATTGTGTATTTCAAATTACAGTCAAGAAAATAGCTGATTGCAATTTTATTCTGGCGTCATAATTGTTTGTGTTGTTCCATTTTTATAAATAATTTTATAATCCACCAAATTAAAAAGCACTAATTAAAATTAAATGAATTTGTTTGAGTTCTGAATTTGATTGCAGCCTATATGTATAAACAGAATACACTTTTAATTTAAGACACATTTCAACGGGGTTTTTTTTTAAGAATATGGTAACACTATTATATTATTATCTGACATTTCTGGTCGATTAAGCAGTGCAATCCCGAATATATCTTGCATGAATATTGAACACATAACGTAAAACGCAAGAATTTGGTTAAAAGAAAATATCAGTGTAAAAAAATTTTCGTTTTGTATAATAACAGGAAAAATTATTAAACTTAATCACATAATAAAATTCCAACTAAAAAGCTAAATCACACAGTAAATGAAATCATGAATAATTAAAGTAAATAATTCAGAAGGGTAAATAGAAAATACTAATATTTAAAGACGAAAAATTTGTATATTGTCTAATGTAAATAACAAAAGTGCACCAGGAAAATGAAAAAATAATTGTTCATATATAGGAAGACCCAACCAACAACAAAGTGAAAGTTATAAAGTTTTTTGGTTTTCGTGGGGATTTTTTGCAAAAAAAAAAATACAAAAATGGAATAAATGTGTTGAATTTAATTAATAAGTGTATTTAACAAAAATATGCATGCAATAATTACAAAAAAAAAAAACAAATACAAGTAATACTGTGGCGAAGATGAGTGGATGACAATAATGTATGGATGGTTGGTTGGTTGGATGTGATGTGTTTGTTGTAGAGGGCAAATTGTAATAAATAATACGATGTGTATAATATGTACAAGTGCTTTGATAATTTTTGCTTGACTTTTGATTACTTTTTTTGCCCCAAACCCGCCAGTCAGCCCAGCCAGCCACTCATGGCTGCTGGTATTTTTGTTATTTTTATGTTTCAGCATTACGTGGTCTCATACTGTTTTTTATTTGTTTTATTTTATTTAATGATTGATAGAATAGACACAATTAAAAATGAAGTGAATCTGCCAATGCAGTAAATAAATAAATATTTATGTAAACACAATTATAAACAAAAGAAAAGATGAACAAAAAATAAATACGAAAAAAATATTAATGGGTGTTGATGGCCACAAAATATGTATGTATGTACGTAAATAGGTTGGAATTTTAATTGTGTCTTGCGTCTGTCGCTTCGACTGAACCGTACCGAAACATACATATTGAATGTGTGACTATTTCTATTTTAATTGCTATTTTCTTTATTTTTTAATGTCTTTAATGTCTTTGTTATTAAATTGTGATTATTTACTAATTTACCATTAACAGATGACCATTTAAATATATTTAACACATTTATGTATGTAATGACAAATTGTGTAAAAATATGTACATATATTGAAAGAAAATCAAGAAGCAAATGAATAATAAATGAGAGCTATTGCATTGGCATTCTTCTATATAAATTGCTGGTGGCTAGTAAATAGTAGATGGGTTCATGATGAAGGCCATATGTGACGTTTACAGAATTTCTTTTCATTCAAATGAACTTTGCTATCTTACGAGTGTGAGTGAAAGTTAAAAAAATATTAGATCAATTGTAATTGTAACAAATAAAAGAATGTAGATATATCCGCCTTTAGGTGAAATTGGTTTTCTATGAAAATGTATTATAAAATCAAAAGTTTAAACTAGATATAGGTACCTAGGCGTTGTTATACTTACGAGGTACAAACATTCTGCATTATTTTTATTCCTGTTAATTGTTTTTTGACATCCTTTGGTAGGTATTATAAATTTAAACTCTTTTTGAAATAGAAATTTTGTTTTTTAAGATGCACTCCCTAAAATAATGGGCTTGAGTTAATGGGCATGTATAGTTTTTTAATATTACTTTTAATTTAAGTAAACAAAATTTTAACTTTAAGCTTTAATCTGTAGTATGTATTATGTTCTATCTATTCTATAAATACATATTGTATTTTGTAATAATTAAAATATTTAAATTCATTCTTCGACATTCAATTGTTTTCCTATGATAAATTCGAAATTTAAAGTGTTTAAATAATGCATATATGTATGTACCTACAATTATATTTATGGCGTTTTCTTTTCTGGCAAAAATGTTACACTTTTTTCCTTTTTTTATATGGGAAATGGGTAAAAAGTGTAACATATATGTAACATTTTTGCCAGAAAAGAAAACGCCATTAGTCATGGAATGTTTACATGTGAAGTATTTTGATGAGTCATTATAAATCTGTATGTCCTTCATTAGCAGACGAAGTAAGATAATTCCTGTAATTGAAGCAACTCAAAGTGAATAAAATTGAATAATTATCTGCTTGAATCTCAAACAGAAAAGTAAATCTTTTACGGATAGTCAGCAATACAATCTTTAGAGTTTAATTTTTTACTAAATTACTTTATTTTAACTCAATTCCTAATCCTATTTCTCAATTTATTTACTTGCAGTATTGATATTATTTCTCAATTAAGTCGATATAACGGATTTCGTAAACATTGCCAATTTATCATAGAATAAACAAATTCCTATTTTATAAAAGGCCACATAAAACCACAAATTTAAGTATTCTACTCAGCAGTAGTGAAATAAAATACAAATAAACGTTTTGCAACGTTATTTTTTTCTTCTTAAATTTACAACTTTATTAAAAACACTATAAAACAAAACACAGTTGCAGCCATAACCAAATAAAAAACGGTTGCTGTTGTCGCTGTGAAACTGTTTTTCCTTTAAACAGGAGTAAACAATTGAATATGTGCGATTCGAGTCCAAAAGAACAAAAATGGACCTGCGATTATTGCACCTACGAAAATTTTCCCTCCGCTATAAAGTGTACAATGTGTAAAGGTGTTAAGCCAATGGTTAATGAGGATATATTCAGGTTAGTTCATTTTAAGTTTAATTTTCTTTAAATAAAATAAAATTTAAATTAATTCGAACTTCTTTTTTTATTTTCCGCAGACTTAGCCCCCCTCAAATATCATATGAAACCGAAGGTGAGGCACGAGGTGCTGCTGTGGCTGAAGTTATAGATGTTGAGCCATCTAGTTTTAATGCTTGTTCGCGCTCATCTCAAGATACACAGAATTCAGCTGAAGCTGCTACGGCGGCCAACGATAGTAAATGGTCTTGTAAAATGTGTACTTATTTAAATTGGCCGCGTAGTTTACGTTGTGTTCAATGTTATTCGAAAAAAGCGAATGTTTCAGATAACAATTCCTCGCAAGATATCGGTGCTATTTCAGTGGCCTCCTTTAAACATCAGCAACAGCCTACACCTCAGTGTGAATTAGAACAAAATGTCAACTTAGCTATAGAAAAACATAAACGTTTTAGTGACAATATAGATCCAAAATCAATAATAGATTATAGCTCGATGGCCGAAGCCATTATGAATAATTCACAGCATCTGATTCCAAACTCGCAGCAACAACTACAAGAGAGGCTAAGTAAACTGCATATAGCAACAAATATTGATGCAGAAATGAATGCTAGTAATAATGCAGCCAGTGCTAATGCTGCTGCGACAGGAGCTGCCGCCCAACGTCTGAGTCCTGTGGAAGGTTCAACTACTCATCTCAATAATCTCGCCAATAGTTCACAAACTCAACAACAACAGCAACAATTAACTTCACTATCCACCTCCACTTCTGTTCCAACATCCTCCTCTAACCCCCAACAACCAAATTATATTAAAAAATGGGCCTGCAATGTAAGTTTCTGGTTTTTATTAAATTGAGATCCGTGAGTTGTGTTTTTTTTTATTTTTTTTTTTCTGGTTTGTTTTAGACTTGTACTTATGAAAACTTTCCAAAAAGTCTCAAATGCTCGATGTGCGGCAGTCCCCGCGATACCAATAATTCTGGGGGTAATGGAGGTGGTGGTGGCAATGCCGCCCATAGCATTGAGAATAATGCCAGCGGCATTTGTAATAATCAAACAAATGTAACCTGCAGTGATAAATTGAATGATACCGTCTCATCGAATAATTCCTTCAATAAACAACAAAATATTTATCAATTGGGTAAGTGAATGGTGTAAACAATATCGACTAAACTTGGAAAATTACTAAATATTTGGAAATAACAACAATTACCGCTACCGGTATTGAAAAAATACAAAATACCGTTATCTTAATAATTTCAAATTGGTTTAGCAAGAACCAAGGACACCTTTCAAATTACCGTTTAGCGTTGTAAAACGGTAGACAATCTTGAAAATTTGTTATTAAAAATAAGATTTTTAGAGTGAAAAAAATAATTGGTATATTTTTTAAATTAAATTTATGATATATTCATTGATTTTTCGGCAAAATCATTAACATTAAAATTCTAAAACGAATATTCGGTAAATTACTTAGGGTCCGATATGTAGGAATGTTCGGAATGTTACCTATACGCATATCGCTATTTTTTAACATTCCTATCTATTGATTGTTAATTATTACGAGTAAACACAATTGCCAAAAAATGATTTATGTAATTATATTTTCAAACACCGTTGAATTTCAAATAAATGCATTCATTGTTTTATTTTTTTAGGTTCAGATACTATAAACAACTGTGATACGATGCAAGAAAGACAAGAACGTCGAATACGTCAAATAAGACGTCAAGTAGACTGGCAGTGGTTAAATGCCTGTTTAGGTAGATTCAAATTAAAAATGCGACCGAATTATCTTAAACGATTTATTAAAATTATATTTATTTTGTGCCTTTAGGTGTGGTGGAGAATAACTTCAGTGCGGTGGAGGCTTACTTGTCGTGTGGCGGTAATCCAGCACGTTCTTTAACCAGTACTGAAATAGCAGCTCTCAATCGCAATTCTGCCTTTGATGTGGGCCATACACTGATACATTTGGCTATACGATTTCATCGGGAAGAAATGTTACCCATGCTGTTGGCACAAATTTCCGGTTCTGGTCCCGGTATTAAGAGAGTACCTTCATATGTGGCACCCGATTTAGCGGCTGATATACGTCGTCATTTCGCTAATATATTGCGTATGCGCAAGTCCATGTTCCCTTGTACATACGTACACGAGCATGCGACATTTTGTCTGCCAGCAGAAATTGAAGAATTACCTTCGCCCATACAAGAGCAACTGTACGATGAATTGTTAGATCGTGATGCCCAAAAACAATTGGAAAATCCACCACCAGCCCTAAATTGGTCTTTGGAAATAACGGCTCGTTTGGGTTCAAGGTTAATGGCTTTGTGGAATCGTAGTGCTGGAAACTGCCTACTGGATTCGGCTATGCAAGCCACTTGGGGAGTGTTTGATCGTGATAATATATTGAGAAGAGCCTTGGCTGATAGTTTACATCAATGTGCCCCCATGTAAGTTAAAAGAATAACTCAAAAATAATAATATTTTTATATTTGTATGCAATTCTTTTAAGTTTCTATTCACGCTGGAAAGAATATGAAATGGTTCAAGCCTCCATGCTACATTTCACTCTGGAGGAAGCTCAGTGGCAAGAGGATTGGGCCACACTTTTATCATTAGCCAGTCAACCGGGCTCTGCTCTCGAACAATTGCATATTTTTGCTTTAGCCCACATACTGCGTAGACCCATTGTGGTGTACGGTGTCAAATATGTTAAAAGTTTTCGTGGCGAAGATATTGGTTATGCCAGATTTGAAGGTATTAAAAAAAAAAAAAAAACTATTTTTATATCTTATTGCTATTGTTATTATTTGTTTGTATATTCTTTGTAGGACTCTATTTGCCTTTGTTTTGGGATCAAAACTTTTGCATAAAATCACCCATAGCTTTAGGTTATACTCGAGGACACTTTAGTGCTCTTGTACCAATGGAACCCTATGCCCGCATTGATTTGCGTCGTGATGAACCCGAGGATGTAACATACTTGCCACTAATGGATTGTGAATCGAAATTATTGCCAATACATTTTCTAACACAGGTGGAGGTAAGTCCTCTATATTGTACAAAAAGTAAAAGTTAATTAAATTTAAAATGGTATATGTTATACTTTAGATGGGCCGTGAAGAGTCCATTATGCGACAATGGCTGGATGTCTGTGTCACAGAGGGTGGCTTATTGGTAGCCCAACAAAAATTAAGTAAACGGCCACTTTTAGTAGCCCAAATGCTAGAGGAATGGCTGAACCATTACCGTAGAATAGCGTAAATAATTCTTCTGAAAGCTTTCACAAGGAAATGATTTAAACTATTTAAATTTCTTCCTCAACAGGCAAGTGATTACAGCACCATTTGTGCGAAGGGCACATCAACAAATTGGCTACTCAAGTGATGGCGATTCCGATGAAGAGTAAGTCTGCAACATAATATCATTTTTCTTTTTAAATTTTCTTAAAAACAACAAACATCTACTTTGATATAAATTTAAATATTTAAGTAGTGAATTTATTTTCATATTTTGTTTTTTTTTAATATAATAGTTACAACTAAACTTATTGAAAATACAAAAACTAAAATTAAAAAAAAAAACAAACAAACAAATAACAATATAAAAATTATAAAAATCGTGTTATAATAAATGTTACAAAAATACCCTATTCTTTTAAAGAAACCCAACCGAAAACAAAAATATAAAATACACACACTTTTTATTAGCTAAAATGTTAAATGAAAAAGAAAATAATTATAAATAAGATTGGAATCAAAATATTACAAAACAAAACAATATATGTATGTGGTTGGAGTGTGAATGCGTTAAATTATTTAAATATGAATGTAAAAATGAAAATTAACATTAACATAAATATATACATATATGAAATTTTAGATAAAATTACAAGGGATTATATGAAAAATGCTAACAGCAAAACGTTATTTAAACCATAAATAAGAAAAGAAAAGTTGAATCCCTTTAAAACATTAAAATAAAACAACCAGCACACTTTAATATTTTTCATATAGTTGTTTATTTTAGTGAATTACAACAATATATTTTATTCTGTTTTTCCTGTTTTTTTTTCTTGAACCAATAAATTATAAGAAAAGTAAAATACTTTTCTTTGCTAAAAATTTATTTCTTAGATTGTCTCTCCCCAGTGCCGGTGATTTTAAATAAAAAAAAGTTGAACATTAATATTATTTAATAACTATAATAATTTAAATTTAAAAGGCAGTAAATAAACAGAAAACAGAACTTTATAAACAGATAACAAAACTCTATATAGATACTTTTTTTTAAAAAATTAAAAAAGTAATTAAATTAATATATTAATATGTACTACATTATAAATGGTATTTAAGATAAAAATTATTATATAGTTATTTTATTATATTTTATTATTGAATTAGTTTTTCTTATTCTTGTTTGAATTTTTAAAAATTATATTATTAATTATATATACATACATACATACGTGCATATACATAATATGATGAATAAATAAAAACTGAATTATTTTGTTGGTAATGTTATTAATTAATAATTTAAAATTAACAAAAAAAAAACTTCTATAATCATTATGCAAAATGAATAAAAAAGTAAATTGAAAATATAAAAAATAACTAATACAAATTTTTCATGAATTGTTTAAAAAGAAAATTAAAGGAATTAAACTACAATAACTATAACTAATAATAATATTATTATTATTATTATTGACTTTGTATGGTATTCTCTACCATTGACTAAAAACAGCGGACTTTTAAGCGGTTGTTATACATATTCGGTTGTGCCGAATCGTATACATATACATATCTATTTATTTTAGTATGTAATAATAAACATCTGTCTTTTAAAACAAGCATATATTCAATTTTATAGTGCAAAACTTCCATTGCCTTTTTTAATCATTACAAAAAAAAATCAATTTATTCAAATTTTTATTTATTGTTGAGGTATTGAATTTTCCTAACAAATTTATAGATTTAAGTATTCTGTACAACTAAAGTACAAAGGTTTTTCTACAAATCATAACTATTTGTTGATTTGATTTCAGATAACCTTTTGTTTACATCTGCCACAAATAAAATTTAAATTGGGTTCAAAAACTAGTGACTTATCACTGTCCGTTTCAGTTCTTACCGGAAAACTTAACTCTTTTCACTTATGCATATGGGCCATCCGGTAGTGTATCCCAAAAATACAACTCGTTTATTAAGAAATCGAATATTGAACTCGATTAGTTAATTATTAACTTTTAATACCATTTAATAATTTTAAGTGGGTTAGTTTAACTATGAAATATTTTATTTCTATAACTGTTTCTCCTTTACAGAGAGAGTTTAGAATGACACAATTCTTGAAAACCAAATTTAATTATTAATAACGTACATATATATATATATATATATATAAATATATATATATAAATATATATATATATATAAATATATGTATACATATGTATTTAGGAAAAATTGTGATGCTTTTTTAAGAACTTAGAGTGTTGGCGCTATTATTTTGACAAAGAGATTACAATGTCAAGGTCTAAAAAAGGGACTATAGATGCATTTTTGTGGATGTAAGTTTTGGAGCAACTCTTCGCGTAATTTGCAAGTATTTCTGAAATTATTACTGCTTTGTACAGAAACATTTTGGTTTCCCTAGGTAAGTATCTACTGTTCATCAGCTTAGAAAAAATTCCTGACATACATTTATTGTAGTGATTATTAAAGTATGCATATAACTTCAGATTTGATTTATTTTATCTTTAAAACACAATTTTTCGAAAATCGTTTTTAATACTGTCAATCAACAACTGTATATAAAACGATTTTAACGCCTGTGTAGAAATAGATTGGACACTACTCCTGGCCGGTTTGAAAATGGAAATAATTTATTTGAACACAAAATTGGTTCAAAATTCTATATATTTTTTAAAACATTCTAAGATGCCAGCCATACTGAATCAAATGCAACAGTGTTTGTAATAATATCCGGCCGATAATACTGTTTCATTTCGAATAAGTTTTGATTCACTACACTTAAGAATATTGAGTTTTTATATTTAGCAATGGTAATTTTACTCGTTTTTAAAAGTTATATATTCTTTTAATTACCATTACGTTTGTTACATCTAAAACCTATCTCTTTTACTTGCTACCTTTCTGGTGTTTGTAAAAAATCATCAATCATTGCAGTTTAATAGGAACTTGTCACTACAAATGAAATATAAAAACGCCTAAATAACACCACTAAATTAACAGCACTGTTACAGGTGCTTCTCTTCTTACGTTTTTTTTTGTGTAACTTTAATTGCATTTACTGATATAAACATAAATAGCGTAACAGCCCTTCAATAAATAATTTGGAATTATGAAAATATACATATTTTTTTAATTATTAAGTACAGTCAGCTTCTTTTTAATTTTAATAGATTATTATTAATCATTTGATTTAAACCGAATTTAACGTTATCATTAAAATATAGTTACTTAAACAATAAGCCAAAATATGTTTATTGCTGAAATACAGTTACCAAAATAAACCAAATTAGCATTGCCGTTATCTTTTAAATGTTTTTAGTCCTTAGAAAACTTAGCTTTTTACAGTTATACATACATACGAAAATAGTTGAATTTAAAATGTTGATAAAATACTAAATTTTTGTGTGAAAAATAGAATGTTCATCTCTGAATTGGTTTAAAAATCACTAAAATGAAAGATAAAATAGGTAAATTCATCAGCCACTGATGGGTCTTAAGAAATCATGCATTTGTCTCCAATTTAATAAAATTATGGTCTTCATAATAATTAAAACATTTTTTAACGGCAAGAAAACCGCTAGAACTATCACTAATATAATAGCTAAAATAGAATTTCTTCTGCTAAATGATTCATTCAGAGTTTCAAAATCGCTAAATTCGGCCAGAAAATAGTTAATTTGTTAACACTGAGCAGGAGATAATAATGACAGCGCTGCGGCAGCGTCTAACCTTTTAAAAATTTTGGTTTGAACCCCAAATATTCAATGTAATTTTCCCATGAGTTTGTGGATTCAGTTAAGTTAGGACTTCAAACTACCTTCATACACATACAAAAAATACGTGTTTGTGTGGAGTAACAAGTTTGAATGGCTTTTTCGGCGGCAGAGCTTATTTGTTCGCGGGCAACGCACGCAGCAGTGTTACAATTTTTGCAGCGAGCGAGTTAACTTTTTTAAGAGTAAAATACCTCAGTTTAAAAGTGGTCGTCTTGGTTGGTTGTCGTAAGCAATTTGTGTGCGGATAGTAATTGTGGTGACATTCTTTAAACACTTTTTTTATAATTGTCATTGTGATTTCCTGGTACTAGTTCTTTTTATAAATTTTTTTTGTGAAGAAATATCTTAAGAAGAGAATTAAAAAATGCATTTATTTTGAAAAAATTCAACAAAATTACGAAAATAAAAACAACAGCCAAAGTTTTCATTAATGAAAGTGATTAATAAAAAGTTAATGGAAGTTGAAATACATAAAAATAAAACGATAAAAGTTATAAAAATTTAAAAAAACGTAGTTGAAAAAAAGCAATATAAAAAAGATTAGAAGGAAAAAAAGCACAAGAAAATCATTGAAAAAAGTAACAAAAAGGGAGAAGAAGAAGAAAAAGAAGAGTGTAATGGGTGAGTTTGCAAATAAAAAAAGACACAAAAACATGAAAATGTCAAAAGTAAAAAAAAGGTGGAAATAGAATTTTTGGGGTTGTTTGTTAATTCTTTGGCCAAACCACACAAAGGAGCTCGCTGTAATCTATGAAAAGAAATATTTTACTACAATAAACACGACTCGCTAATGACGGTGTTAATAAATATTTACTATAGTTATACCTATTTTGTGTTACCATTTTAATTAAATTTACATGTTCCTCATCTTTCGATTAAATAAACATGCGAAAGAGTGCGGTTTAGTTGATTTTGTACACTCCCTATTTTGGTAGTGCAAAAAAAAAACAGATACAAAAGAGAAACACAGATATGGATAATAAGAGAAACAAATTCGTCATGTTCTCTCGCTGGCTCTTGTTTTTTTTTAATTTTATTTTGCATGTTTTGACTGTGTTTGTTTCGAATTAGAATTTTCTGCAATGTAGAGTCGAATTCGAAAAAGTATGATATCACCAGTATGTGACCCGTACGCAAATAAATGTTAAACAATTTCAAACCACCACCTTAGAATTTAAACACAAAAAATATTTGTTGAATGTACTATTTAAATATTATTACAAATTGTTGATTTTATTTTACATGTAAATTATTATTCTATATGTATTTTAACAATTGTTTATTTTGGGGTTTCGTTGACTGGCGTATAAACAAATTAATAAACATTAAATGAAATAAATCTTCTCTTATTCAATAAATGAATGAACATACGTCATCGTTGACATTATTATGAAAACAACATGTGTGTATTTAATCAGTCAAGTTTTCTTTTCCTGTTTTTTTTTTGTTACTGAATGAACTTTGCTGTTGTTGTTTCCTAATCCAAGTCATGTAAGCAGTGCTGCTATATTTTTTGCTAAAATAAAAAAGCTTTTTGAAACTATGTGCTGTGAAGTAGTATAAATATAAAACAACAGTGTACATTTTTGTTTGTTGGCAAGCAAATAAATAACTCGCCTAAAATTGTATACAAAATTCGATTTTAGCCTTGACAAAATTTGTATAGGCACTTACATGGTGCAACTATACAAGGTGAGTGCAGTAGCCCAGCTGACTGACTTTGTTTACAATTTACTTATGTCGAAAGTAATACTTTTTCAAGTGTTTTTGACAGTAGTACATTATTTTACACAAACAAAATGCCTGTTGTTTCTGTTTTGTGTTGTAGGTATTTGTTGTCGAATTTCACTCACCTTGTATATTTGCACCATGGGTACTTAATTGAAATTTATATTGCAGAAGAATGGGATATAACATTTAGTACTATTACATTTGTGTAGTACTTTTTAACATCTAAATAGGTACCTACCTACATATACACATCTTCAATTTATTAAGATACTTTTTCATTTACAGCATTTAGAATAATCCACTTAATTTTAAAAGCAGTCTGCCTCCTTAATGAGTTTTTAATTGTATACCTAGTTGTGTTTGGTTTGGAGGACCATAAAGCGTGAATCCAATTAAGGCGCTTATTCGCCAATTTAAGCATTTTTGTCCTCCCTTCGTTTCGCTATAACATAAAAGTAGACCTACCTTTTAGTTTTAGAGATTAATTTTTAAGTATGTTTTATTTAGGCCCCGATTACATATCACAACACTAAGTATTTTTTTTTTTTTTAAGAGAAAGAAGTAGCACTTAGGCAATTAATATGACTATATATACTTGCGTTCCTTTCTTTGGAAAGGGGATAGTTGAAGAAGTAAAATATTTAATTATTTTACTTCGGTGGCGTTTAAATCATGATTGCAAACCTAGATGACGCCATATGACAACTCGTTTTCATACAATTGCCAACAATTTGGACAATTTGACAACAAAAATGACATAGTGAAAACGCGGCCTAATAATTATCAGACTCTGATGTTTGAGTGGCAGCGGCTGGGAGTCGAACCCGGGCTACAAATACCAACTCATGCTTAATGATCAAATGCGCTAACCAATTAAGCTACAGCACCTTCATTTGTTGTATGTTGCAAACTGCGATTACGAATCACAACACTTATCGGCTTAATCTTTATAAAATGCATGTTGTGTTGTCTCTACTAATGTTGTGAACGATAATCGGGGCCTTAAACTTTATTAAAGAATGCGTGCATGTTTTATAGCGTATGATAGTTGTAAAAACTGGCATCCACATTCTTCTTGCGCTAATTATTAGAGGAAACCAAATTTTGTCATAGTATGTTCTTTGGTAGTTCCAGTTTCTTTTAATAAAATGTTTACTTCTTTATGCACATATATCATTTTATAAAATAGGTATTTTACGATACTTTTTGGAAGCTCTTTTGCAATCATTGATTAAACTCGACAATGTCGGATTTTCAATGAATTTGTGTACAATTTCTTTTCTATTTTAATTTTCCATTGCTCAGCACTCAGTCTGCTACATCAATACATATACATATGTACCTATGTATATTTCGACTGATTAAATTTTTTGACATTTAATCGGCATTTCTTTTTACACACTTTTGTAAAAAGTTGTCATCACTGAACATTCTTTCCATGTGTTATGCTGTTGTTGTAGTTGGCTATATTAGTTTAAATTCTGTTTCACAACATTGTACTGTTGGCTTTTTACAATTCTTTTCGAGCAAAATAGGTATATGCTACTTCCTTCACTGTTTTTTAAGCTTTTCATTTTGTTTTTGTAATGTCACAAACAACAACAAAAAATGACGGGTGAATAAACGTCTGTCCGCGGCCTTTCATTTCATTAGTTTTGTTTTTGGTTTTTCTCATGTCAGTACAAAAATCTATTAAAACTCAAGCACACATTTGTACAAACATTATTTTTTTTTAGTATTTTGTTCATATGAGGACGGTCGTTTGTTCGGCATAGGTCGGACGGTTTAGATTGTTGATTGGTTTGCCATGGGGCTGCCTATCGTTTGGTTTAAGTTAAATTGAATGAACGGCTTACATACACTCGTAACATGCCTACTTTACAATGCAGTATAACAAAAATTTAAAAAAAAGTACATATTGTACTTACATGCACTTGTTTGAATATGAGTACGTCTTTAGTTTTGTATGATTTCAGTCTGTCCATTTGTTCGTCCACATTGTATTGTCATTATCATCATCGCCGCTATTATTAATTTTATTACTTGTATTCTTATCGTTGGTTGCACTTTTTGTCGACGTTTTTTATTGTATTTCTTTATTTAGCAGTAACGTGCCTCACATGCTTTAAACAAATTGACGATATACCTAGTAATTTTTATTTCATTCAATCTGTCGTCGTCTTTCTTTTCCGCCCATGCCTTTAAAGTTTGACCATACATGCAATCAATCATAGCAGACAGTGAAATGCAGTAATATTTTTCAATAGTACCAAGGAAATGGCTAAATTGTACTTTTTTAATTAATCACTTAATTGTAACAAGATTTCGATTGAAATAGTAAATCCACCTATCCGTATCAAAACAAATCGATCTTAACTTGCATATAATAATAGGATCAAATCTTAGTCGCTAGGAGTATCTATAATTGACATCTCTGATAACAAGATTAGTACCCCTAGGTGTATAGTGGCAACTGCCAAATATTACATTAACCCTATAGATTTTTCAAAAATTAGTTACATAGTGCTATTCAAACACCAAGTACCATTTTTTCTTAACATTTCAATCCTTGTATGCAGGGCTGCCAAATGAATTTTGGAAAAAATCGTCAAAATCCCGATAAAAAAGAAAAAAATCGTCATTTCGAATTTTAAAAATCGTCAAAAAAAAAATCGGAAAAATAAAAAGTCACTATTTCTAATAGTATTTTTAAATTTTTATTTAAACGAAAACATAAAAAATCAAGTTTATATAGTCTCTTGTACAATACATATTAAAATACATACATAAATTCTAACTTTTTAAATAAGAAATCACAAAAAATATAATGTTAAACTAAGTTTAGACGATTTGTTGAATCAGCATATATATGCTGACAGCCATATGATTAAAATTAGCAGCAAATTCCTATGTCATGTGTTAGACGTTTACACGATATGTTGAAAGTAGCAAATTTTTTGATGTCAGCAAATGAAATGTCAACATAAGAGTTAGCATACGATTTTTGTGTTTATACGATATGTTGAATTGTATATGGTGCTACATATGCTGAGTCGTATAAACATTTGTTTGTGAAATTATTCAGTTTGACAACATTTTTTAATTATTATTCAACTTCTGTATTTATGTGTAATTTTTGAAATAAAATTAAATAATACAAATAATATCAAAAAAAAAAAAAAAAAAAAAAAAAAAAAAAAACAAATGATGCCGTGGGAGGAAATTGGTCTAGCTATTGATTGGACAGTGCTGATTTTGGATGACGATGAAGTGGAATTAAAAGCAAAAAGACGCAGAGTTTGGAAAAAGAAATGGGTACAACGACAAGAGGAAGAAAGTTATTGTATAAAATTATACAAGGAATTGGTATAAAAATAGAGCATATTTTATTGTAAAAAACAGCAATAATAATAAATAATAAAATATTGCAGAACTTACCAACAAAATCGAACTAAATTATACACTAAATATGCAAATATTGCCCGAAAACACTTAAAACATTTATAATAATTTATTGCTTATTTCCAGAGACCTGTGTCGATTAATTTGAACAATGCCGCCGGCCACTATATTGTGTTCTTGTGTGTGCATGTTTGTAGGTACATATGTAACAAGAAGTGTATTTACATAAAAAAAACTAACTATCGGCGGCTGGGCTCAAAGGTCGTGATACACTATCCTACACAATCGTACGATTCATTCACTGAAAATCTGACCGATTTCTATCACACTCAAAAAAAAAAAAAAAAATCACAACAAAGTATGTCATAGGTGCCACACTAGTACACAAAAAAGATGCAAAAACATATGTTTTTGTTAATGTAAACAAACGCAGTTTTCCGCCATTCAAATAAATATTTGTGTTCAATTATTGTGTTGATATATGTGAATATAATAAATTGTATAAACTATACAAACAATTAAAGAATTTTAAACGTCTGTTCTTTAGATTATAATTTGTGATTTAAATCAATGAAGCCGACATTGTTGTTTTCATATCAGCTTTATTAGAAAATACAACTCTGATCGCATAGACACTATCGCATATGCATATGAATTTGCCATATGCTGAAAAGCTTACATACGCTTTTCAACAAATAACATAGCTGTCAACATACGCAGGAAAACTGTCAAACACTAATAATATGCTGTTTATACGATATGCTAAATTTACCAACATACGTTTGTTGGCATTGTTAACAAAGTGTTAGCAAATGTTGTTAAACATACGTATGCTGAAAAAATTTTACGTTTACACGATATGTAAGCACTTGTAACAAATTTTTCAGCATAAATATGCTGATTCAACATATCGTCTATACTTACTTTTAAACATAACTTGTGTAATATTTTTATAATATCTTAGTCCGCTTTCACACTCTTCAATTCTGACTCGTCAAGGCACGCATTTTTGGATGAGAAGGGAAAAGGGGTACAAACTTGACGGTACCAGTCAATTTTCTTAATTCTTTTGTTTTTTTCATGCATGTTCATTTGCATTAAAAATTACAAAAATTAAAATGACGTGTGTAAATGAAATGGCAAGTTCAAAAGAGAATTGAACAAAAACTGGTCAGCTAAAACTGAAGAGTGTGAAACAAAACTTATATTATTTTATAAATAAATATTTGACTTTAACACATTTTATTAATTCAGGTTAAATTTCAATGTCAAAACAATTTAGTTTATTAAATTTTAAATAACATTTTGAGTATAGAATCCAATTCATCCATCATATACAGGTACTTATTTTCAAAGAATTCTGTATTTTTGTTATTTAAATTTATTTAGCTGAATACTCTTTCGACGTTTTGTTAAAATAGGGGAAGTTTTTGTAGAATTTCCCCGTTGAAATTCAAAAATTCTTTCCTTAAACTTAACAATTGTCAATAATTAAGAAAACACTACTATTACTTAGTTCTTTTTTTGAAATATGTCATGTTCTTCTTAATATTTATGATATTAAATAAGAAAAGTACCTAGTTGTTGTCTCGAAGAAAGAGAGAATTTGGTAACAAAAACATTAATAAAACAAACAAATGATAAAAAATTTTAATAATTTCAAAAATCGTCACTTTCAATGAAAAAATCGTCAAATCATCACTTTGCTATTTTTGGAACAAAAAAAAAAAAATCATCAAAATGACTATAAATATTGAAATCTGGCAGCTATGCTTGTATGAACTCTTTCTATTAACATGTACTGACACATACGAACATACACATGCATTTGCAATATCAAGTGTATATGCGGTACGTAAACGTGTCGTGAATGAAAACATTTTCAATTTGAAATATTTTTTTATTCTTTTTTTTTTTATTGTAAAAAAAGTATTTGTTGTTGATGTATAATGATTTTGATGGGGTTTTCTCAACTTGACAAATCTTTTCTTATGTTACTGTTATATTATAATATATTTTTTTACAATAAGTTTACAAAAGAAAGCAAAAAAAAAAAATCTAGACAATGAAACGAAAAATTTAATTGAAAACTGTGAATAAATTATTCATTGAATGCAATATTATCACGCAAATGAAAGCGAAAGGATTCTCTTTGTAAATTTATTACATTCAGTTGTTTAACATTTTTTCTGTGTTTATCATTTGTAGTTGAATTGTTTTATCACACGAAAGTGTCATAAAATACTACTAATTGTTAAAGTTATTTGTTTTACCACTAAATAATAATGTTATTCTTATAAGAGAAACACAACTTCTGGACATACCAAGCATTTTTGATTATCTTCACCAAAGCGGACCAATCTTGGGTTTTACCTCCTTTAAATGTTGCTCCATAATATTGCATAAGTTCTCCACTGGATTGGAATCCAGAGATTGGGCTGGACATTTTGACACATTATTATTATTCTGCTCCAAGCTACAGCTCACAGTACGTGAGGTGTGTTTTGGGTCATTGTCGTGCATAATACGCCACCTAAATATCATATTGTTCACTGCGTAAGGAATCATTTTATTTAAAAGTAGACTTTGTTAAACATACTGATCCATTCGAGCATCGATCTTATGTATGGAACCAACACATTCGCACAACCGTGCTTTATGGTCTTAGATGCATACTTCGGGTTATGCAGCATGTTTGAAAGACGTATCTTTCTCATCAGATTCATCGCTACAGAAAATCATTGGTTTTTCTAAATGCTCCAGGGCAAAATAAATCCGGAACTGTAAGTTCTTTTTTGAAACATGTGGCTTATACTGGACGCATTGTCCACGTAAGTTTTTTTCATTGAGTCTTCTTGTAGAAAAGACGTTAATACAGAATTTTGTGTTAAAAGATTTCTTTGAATTACGGTGGAGCTCTTAAATAGGTTCGCCACTGAGGCTCTGTAAATTAAACAATCCCTTTAACGGGTTGTTTTTCTACCTCTTAGAGCCTATATAACATATGTGTATGTCCCATAGGTTCGAATATGGCCTAATGCGTTCCTTGAGCAAATTTAAATACTTGTAATCTCGCCAATGCTGCTCTTCTAGAGTTCATCTGGTGAGTGATCTTACACTGTTTCTCTCTGCACCACTTTATTTTTGCCATGTCTATATAGTAGTCATAAACTATTTTCAGAACTTATTACTTCCAAAAAAGTTACATCGAAAAATTAACAAAATATATAAATTTACTTTCACGCTCGAAATTATTGTCCAGCTCAAGTTGCCTATCAATTGCAATTAACCACAAAATTTTCAGTTAATAATTGTAATTATATACATATGTATGTATATATAATTATAATCACATAATAGAAAAATACTTTTGAAAACATCACATATGAAGTTTGCTAACCTCATGCCCATCACTGTATGTTTGTAGATATGCATATTTTATAACAAATATGACAGTTTTCCGCATTGCAAACAAATAAATTTGGAGCAATGATTAAAGCATTTTTAATTTTGATCGATTTCAACAAGTTAAAATGACATCATTACTTTTGACAATCGATAACTCTTTATAATAATTTTTATAATATATTTTGCAATTTAAAGCGTTTTATTGATATAAAAAAGTGAATCAATGGACAGATGGACAGATAAGTAGCACACAAAGTGCCAAACGTATTATATTGAAAAAGGAAATGATAATAACGTGGACAAAATAGCGCACAGTTATTTAGATTTTAAACAAAAATCGTTGATGCTAATTTGTGTGTTAAATTAGATGTAAATTTGCTTAATGCAAAGAAAGAACGGAAGAAGTTCGTGAGGATAAGGCAATAGTTAAAAACAGTAAGATCTTTTTAAGTCATCGAGAACAATAATGACTGGGATAAATGTTGAATCTACTGGAGTTTCCACACAGACGCCTTAATAAAAATGATGAAGTGTAAGTGGAAAAAAACAACATCTCTTAGGAAAGAATATAAAGAAACGATTATCGTTTACAAAACTACACCGATACAAGGATATAAAATTCTTCTTTCACAGATAAAACCGAAATTTATAAATTCAAAGAAAAAAAAAACAAGAATTCAATCCAGTTATATTACTAAAACAGTAAAGTGCGCTATTTCTCTGTCCATAGCTGTATGCAATTTCTCACACTTCTTATTTATAATGTTAAACATATGTTTAGATGCATCATGCTTAAAAAGACATAATAATTGAATTTCTCTCGATTTTAATTTTAGTGTAATTTTTTATGTTTCCAACTCGTACATGGCCACAACAAATCTAAACGTGCCTAAGTGCTTTATCCCCATTTTACAATTAACTCCTTAGTATATATATAGTTGGTATATTTGTTAGGTTGGTCGGGGGGGAAGCACTTCAAAAGAAAAAGAAAGGGTGCCCATAATATAGGTCACTACACTTGATGCTTCTCTATTTAATTGATAATCTATTTTTAGCATTCAATCATTTAGTGTTTATATCTTTTTTTGTCTTTGGTTATTCGAAATATTTGGTATTTTCACATTCGTTTTCTTTTAAAATTATGTTTAAATGTTTTAAGAATTTTCTCTTCATTTTGGTGGGTTTTGAGAATTTTTGTTTTGTTTTTACATGTTGTGTTTGTGTATCTACGAAATACATTTTTCTATACTCAGGCGACCATATGAGTTTAAATGTGAAAATGCCTAAATATATATTAGTATTAAAGAAAAAAATTTCATTTCAGATAAATTTTGAATTCTCTCCGATGTATGTTTATATATTTCGTTTTAGTCTATATTGTTACTTTAGTGTCTGCGGTTTTAGCGTGTCCCGTTCCGTTGGTTCACCTTTGGTTAAATATTTTTTTTTCGTTTCGGTTTTTCGGTGAAAAAAAAACTTTAAAACAAAAAACAAATAAATATTAAAAAATTACGTGTAAATAAAAATAAACATTATTTTTTATTACTCATATAAATCTTTATATAAAAAAAAATTAACCACCACCACCACCATCAAGTAACTTTAATTGCAGGATTATGAAAAAAAGCAATTCATCACGATTTTTAAACTTTTTTGGAAACATACGTAAGATTTTTGTTATTATTTATTTAAGTTTTGTTGTTTTTATTTTTGTCCAGGTTATACAACGATTTAATCAGAATTTATTCTTGTGTATATTTTGAAAATGCCCACGCCTTTTGAGAAAAACAAAAAAAAATAAATAATAAGAAAAAAACTGATGCTGAGTGTGAGTCAATTTGTGCCAGGGATTATATAGTCATATTGAGAATTGCAAAACAGTAATACCTTTGGATAGGTAAATTTCTTATTTTAATATGTATTTTTTTTTGGTTGGAATAAGGAGTGTGTCGATAATGAGGCTCGTTTCACTTTTTCTTGATCAAAATATATTTGAGAAACAGAGCTGATTTAATATCTGTGGGGCTTTTCTTAAATCGGTTGGTTTGGTGGGTGGTTCGTAATGAAGATAAAACAGAATTTTAAATTATTACAAATTGGAACTGTATAAAACATGTTTTAAAACCTTTATACGCCGAGTTACAGATAATCTTTGGTTTCTAAAGAATAGACAAATTTGATATTATGAAGTAAATAATCTGTCAAATTATGAAATGTCAATAATTGAACTGTCATCCTTTACATTGTTTTTTTTTTATTGTTTCTGAAAAATTAAATATTAAAACTCTGAGCTGCATTGGCGAGATAGACGAAGCCACTTTGACGAATTTGGTTCAAAGTACTGCATTATTAACTCACAAATAAATTTAATAAAATTGAATTTGTCAAAGAAAAACTCTTTTTAAGCATATTAACTTTATAACCTCCGATAAGGTTTTACAAATAAAACTTTTGCATTCCACAGATCATATGTAGCAGTTTTATATGGCGGAAAATTGAGTAAATCTTCCGAATTACTAATAATTAAAAATATCCTTAATTTTTTAAAATCAATTTTGCATTGTGGCATTCGCGCCGTCTGCTGTTCATATTGTGGCTAAAATCATTTGGATATCATTGAATGCTCACCAATTTTGTTTTTGAAGAAGTACGGATCAAAGTTGCCGTCTACTTAAAATCCATGCCAAACTGTCAAAAATGGGAGTCGGCCCGTGACATGTGAAAAATGATTAGCATACATATGTATGTAATATTATTAAAATTGCTTTTGAGTTAGTTCCGTGATCTATTTATTATTACTATATTATTATTATTATTATTATATAAAGTGTTAGTTAGAACTATGTATGTGTAATCGGTTAAAAACATAAATATCTGAAATGTTTTTGTTTTTATTATTAAAAATTAAAAAAGTAGAACACAATTTCAATGACAGCATATTTCCACCATAATGAACACATCATGAAAATTATTTGGAAATTTATGTTTTATTGCTATAATTGTTCATTGTTTGAACAGTATGTGCTGTGTTTATTTATTTAATAAACAATTTTATTTTGCTAAATTCTTTAAAAGAAAAATTCATTAATTTTTTTTTTATTTTATTTGATTTTCTCATAAATTTTTGAGTAAACTATTTATGTACATATGTATGTATTTAGAATACCAACAGAAGAAATTTACTCATTTCATTTAGAAAAAATGTTTGTTTGAATTGAATATTTTAATTTAAAAATATTTTACAAATTTTACCTAATAAACATGATAAAATGCAAAAAAAAATAAAAAAAAAGTCTGTCGATGACATGATGCTCTCATTACTTTTCTTTTACATTGAATACAATTCAAAACAAAACAAAAGAAATAACAAAAACAACAACAATTGCAGCTACAAAATAAACAGAATATATTCACACGCACACACGCACGCACACACAGGGGCTACAGTCTGTGTCTGAATGAAACAAAACTATGGGTTTTGTTGTTGTGCTAAATAAAACACAAAGAAGAAAAACTAAAAAACAAATAAAAACAAATATGTATTATTGCAAAGTTAAGATAACAACAATAATAAAACAAAATTATACTTTAAATTGTTTTTTTAAAATAAAACCAAACAAACAAACATTTAAACCTTTAAATTAATTAAATTAATAAATTCATATTTTTCCAGTGGGTTGATTTTAATTTAATTTAAATACACAATTTTATTTAATAAAAAGAATTAGTTCATTAAACGTGCAACATATTTTTTAAACGCTACGTCATTTTCCCCTTCAAAATAATATAAAAATAATTTCACGCATTATAGAAGAACGAATTAAATAAACAGTAACAAAAGTAAACAAAGTGAAAAATTAAATTTATGAAATCAACATGTATAATGCAAATATTTAGTTTTACACTCAAATATTTGCTAAAAAAAAATAAACAAAATATCGTTTTTACAGCAATTAATTAAAATTTTAATAAAAATAAAATATTGACTTTGTTGCCATAATAATAGAGGAACAAAATAACACAATTTAAAGCAATTAAAACATTTAAACAAATTTAAACAACATTCTTTCCAACAACACGCGAATAATTTTTTAATTTAATTCGGAACTTATTTAATAATATCTTTTATTAATATTAATTGAGTTATTAAAGTCAAAAACAGAACACAAATAATATTGAATTTATTTTGTTATAATTTTCAATATCAATCATATGATTGCCATTCAAAAATAAACAAATAAATTAAAAAACAAACTGCAAAAAATCACTATTTATTTATTAAAATAAATTTTTATAAAAACAATGTTTTCAGATATTTTTCAAAAACTAAGGTTAAATAATTTTCCACATTATTTCAGTTGTTAGGTAAAATTCTTTTTTAACGAAACATTTAACATAAATAGCAGATTTGATGTCTTTCAGTTTAGTAGTCATAAAATGTCATCATATTTGCTGCCCAAAATAGCTTTTTAAAACCCTCAACTTTATGGACAAATACTCAAGATTTCCAAGGCTCTTGAAAACACGCATTCTCATAACTCCACCATGGTCCTTATTTTAGTCTGACCATTAGCTTAGAATATTAATATTTATATATGATTGCAACAATCGTGTGATTGGTAACTGTAACATAGTATGGTTGCCGCAATCATATAAATAATTACAGAGGTCATAATATTGTTGAATAAGACGGAGTTCACACGCTACGACTTTTGTCCTGCGACTCGATAAAGTACGTAAAGAAGAGTACGGGGCAACTAGTGTCGCAGGTGAAACGAAGCTACAAATTTGATATTGCTTCTTTTCTCTTGTATTATTTTGATTTCATTTACCATTTCTTTTAAAAAGAAAAAAAAAATTGTTTTAATTTTAAATAAATAAATACTATGTGGTCAAAAAATTTAATAGAAAATTTAATAGTGAAATATCAGGAATATGTATGTATATGGCAACACATCTGCGAATGAGTGAGAAATAGAAGAAATGAACAAGTTAATGTCAAAATTCGCAAGAAAGGTGCAACAAATATTTCATCATGTGAACAGACGATTAATTTAGAAGGGACACCAAAAGAGAACGTCAGCAGAGTCGCGGCGACAAATCGCAGTATGTGAATCCACTCTAACTTGTAATTATGTTAAAAAAAAAGTAAAGCTATGACCATATTTTTCTCTGGGAATGCCACCAAATCCATTGTGTGACGTATTAAAACGTATTTCATTAAAAATTTAAAAGTCCTATTTTTACGGTCGAAATAAACACCTTAATATTTATTGTGCAAAAATGATAGCCCCTATTATTTTTATTAAATAAATTGAACATGAATAATAAAGTATACACTAATTCTTATAAAAATGTTTATACTCCAGATACTTTTCATTATACCCTACAGCTCAATAGTGGGGAGGGTATATTGGATTTGTGGTGATGTTTGTAACGACCATATTGGTCCAACACCTCAAAGTATACCGATCGACACAGAAACACTTCCTAAGTCTATAAAGTCGTTCGTCCGTCCGTACGTCTGGCTGGCTGTCCATGTAAAGCTTGTGCGCAGAGTACAGGTCGCAATTTTGAAGAAAATTTAATAAAATTTGGTACATGATATTTTTTCCGCCCAAGGACGGATGGGATTGAAACTGGTGGAAATCGGTCCATTATTTCACGTGGCCCCCATACAAATATCCTCCCGAAATATGAGTTTACAATCATAAATGTTTGAATTATGCAAGTATCCAAGCAAGTTTCACCACAAAAGAGAAGTAAATGAAGCCAAATCACATCTACAAAAAATCACTTTAAAGTGCATAACTCTCCTAAAAATGTCGGTCTTTAGTCAAAACTCCCATATAAGACCCTGTCCGTAGTTCACTTTAATCTTCATAAATCATTTAAAAGTATTTATATTGAGTTAAAGTATATAATACGAGTGTATAATATTTATATGTACGGAAGTCATGGCACTAATTTTTTGGATGATCGGTCCATAACAGGTTTTATCTTCCATATAGCGGTCATTTCTGAAAAACTGTTTTATACATATACTGGGTGTAGGGTATTTTATGGTCGGGCTTGACCGACTATACTTTCCTACTCGTTTTATTTTATAAATATAAACACTGAAAAACAAACTTCTTATGTACCTACGCACACACCACACCACGCAAACTTTCTTCCATCAAGTGCAGCTGAGAATTTATTTATCTCCTCAGTATAAGTATATTTACTCACATATCATGCAGTTGATAATGCGATCAACAAAACTTTTAGATTAGATAATAAAAAAAACAACAACAATTTATAAAATCTAAGAATAGATATAAATATGTATTCAAGTTAAACCTAAGCCCTATACAATTTAATTAAGTTTTAAGAGATAAAACTCTCAACGTATGAAATCAATGAAATTTTATACGGTTATAAAAAAAAAGATACTTAAAAATGTTTTAAATTTCATTGCTGACTGATGATGTGAGATCAACGTGTAAGACACATTTACAATGAGGTGACCGTTTTGTTCTACATTTAAAATGTTGCTGTAATAAAATATTATAACAATTATAAATAATTAAATAATTATGATCTTTACTACAGACGAGTGAGTATTTATTTAATTTAAAAAAACTGGATACCAAACTTGTTTTAGAATAATTTTGTAATGTGCGTATTCAGCTGTTCATTTTGTTATTAATAATATTTAATTAAATTGATATGCATTGAATTTAGCTTTTTGGAATATTTGCATTCTATTATAATCTTCATAAAATCTTTTGATTAATCTTAATACGAATAAGAAGCTATAATATTAAACATACGTATGTACGTGTATATGAAGGTACATATATGTACATATATTATTGTATTATGCAAGAATGAGCTCATTAATGAAGTTCAATTTTATGCAGATGGAATTTTTGGTCACAAGATGCTAATCAAGTTTCAAAAATGTGTGAAATTTATTATGGTTCAGAATTTATTGATACATACAGTGCCGGTAAATAAAATAGCACTATGATTAAACATATTATTTGACTGCACTTAAAATTTGTATTATTCTATAATTTTTTATTTTTTTTTTGCAATACTGCATATATGTAGTATATATTGTACTCAGTGTGACCAGTTCTTAAAAAGGTAAACTGCTAAATCAGATTAAAAATAAGCTACAATATGCTAAAACTTGTTTTAAAATGCCAAAAAAAAGTGCTAAATTTTTTAAAATACTTTCTTGAACAATTTGAGGTACGCATGATTAAAAAATAAACTTTTTATTTAATTTTCATATTTTTTTACTGTATCAGACTTTTACTAAGTCTTCTGTAATTTGAAAACATTTATTTAATCTTTTTAATCCAATTTAAAGGATAGAATTCATGATATTTAAAATCATTATGTTTCTTATTTTTTTTATACCCTACATCTCCATAGTATACCCTATTGGCTTTTTGCTGATGTTTGTAACACTCAAAAATCTTAACATCCACCTTAAAGTATACCAATCGACTCAGAATCACTTTTTGCTTCGATTTAATGGCTGTCCACTCAAAGTACAGGTCGCAATTTCGAAAATATTTCGATTGTTAAAATTGGGTATTATTTCAATTAGCCTCCATACAAATATTCTCTCTAAATAGGGCTTTATCGATCATCATAAATGTGTGATTTATAAAAGTATCTAAATAAATTTTGCCATAAATAAGTTGTATTTAAAACTTAAAGACACCTACAAATTTTGTGCAGATCGTTCGATAATTACCCACAGCTCTCATATATGTTCCACTTCCGAAAATCACATTAACGGGCATAACTCTCTTAAAATTTATAATATTAAGTACAAATAAGTTGCATATATATAGAAATCATGATACCTAATTTTATAAAGACTGGCCGATAATTAGTCACAGCTCCCATATAAGAACCATTTTAAAAATCACTTCAACATGCATTATCGGGCTTGACCGACTCTACGTTCTTACTTGGTTTTTATAGAATTCATTCCACTGAATACCTATACGTTTAACTTCTAAATAACTAAAAAAGCTGAAAAAAGTTTTCATAAAACGCATTCTTATATTTACAAACTTGCTTAAAAAATTCTACGGTTGAGTTTTGATTTTCCCACTCATATGAAGTTAATTTAATTTTTGCCATTTTAGTTCAAGAGTTGTAATTTCATCTACATTTATTCTTTAAAATTTTCATATAACTTTCTTTATTTTATTTTCAAGCTTTTTCAACAGAAAATAAATTTATATTTTTAAAATTTTGAAATGCTAAAAAAAATGCCAAATGCTAAATGTAAAATTTTGCGGCTAAATCAAAATAAAATAAGCTAAATTTAGCACAAAAATGCTAAAATGGTCACACTGATTGTACTCTCTCTAAGATAATGATTATTTTTCTTTATATGCAAACTCTTATTTTACTATAAAGCATTTTTAAGAGTAACACATAAAATTTAACAGTAAAAAAAGCACTTCTGTTCAGTGTTGCCAGAAAATGAATTTCAAAATATGCTAAAACTTGAAAAACTTCCTTTTTTATATGGAAATGGATAAAAAGTGTAACATTTTTGCCAGAAAAGAAAACCCATAAGTGCTAAAATGTTCTACATAAGAAAAAATAAGTGCTAAAATTTTTTCAATGTAACAATACAATTTTTATTTCAAATGTTACAATTATAATTTATAGTTTTTTCTAATTTTGTTCATAACAATTGTTGACTTGCTTTAATAGATTACATTTCATATATTAATTCAAAGATTTCCATGTTCATTTACTTACCACACCGAAAGAAATCTAGTTGAAATATTAATAAAAGTTTTTTTTTCATTCTCCAAAAGTATTATTTGGAGTAAAATAGTAAAAAAATTTTCGACAAATTTTTTTTTTATCAAGAAAATTATGCTAAATTTTAATGCATTTTCGATAAACAAAATGCTAAATCTAGCACTGAAAGTGCTAAAATGGCAACACTGCTTCTGGTTGTTTTAGTCAGGGGCCAAATTACCGCATTCGATATCGAGTAAAATTGATCGTAATTTTCTTGTTTGAGATTATGGCATTCGATATCGAGCAAGAAATTTAGTACATTTTATCATAATTTCGATATCGAAATCATATTTCGATATGATAGCTCATTCGATCACGAAAGCGGTAATTTGGCCCCAGATCTTTTTTTGCAATTTCGTTTTTAGCAAATATTTTGCAGTTATTCGCGATCAGTGTATAGAAACCAGCTTTTAAAAAGAATAAATAAAATTTTAGGGTGAAAATATATTAAAAAAAACAATAAGAATGGGTCGTGGAAAGCACTGCACTGAGGAGAAAAAAAAATTATTCAAAAAATGATTTCTGAGGGAAAACACCTACACCGAAATTGGTCAACTTCTTAATTGCTCAAACAAAATGATTAGAAATGCAAATATTTATACAAAAAAAGTTGAAATTCGAGGAAGAAAACTTGCAATGTCCCCTTTACTTGTAAAAAGATTGGTTCGTCAGAGCAAAAAGGACCCTTTCAAACCAGCTTGTGTAGAAACCGTCCGAAATCGTCTGCGAGACCATAATTTGAAAGCCTGCAGTCCAAGAAAAGTTCCGCTTCTAACATCAAGGCATGTACCAAACGAATAAAGTTTCCACAGTAGAATCAATATTGACTTGTTAATAAATGGAGGAACATTTTGTGGACTGATGAGAGCAAAATTGTTTTATATGGTGGGAAAGGTTCTCGGGTGTTTGTAAGACGACCGCCAAACGCTGAATACAAACCAAAATTCATCTCTAAGACCATAAAGCATGAGAGCTCCAGTATTATGGTTGGGGGTACTTTTCATATTATGGATCAACATGTTTACGTTGACATATTGGTAAATGTAATGCTACCATATGCCTACTACTACTACTTTGCGATCTCATTAACAATTTTTTAAAAGTTAAATTTTAGTTAGTTAAAATGAACAACCGGCTACAATGTAGCCTACACTGTTAAGTAGTAGCTGCAATATTATCTAAAATTTAAATGAATTATTTATTTTTTTTTTTTTTCGAAAATTAATGGTATGTATATTAAAAATATAATAAACATTTATTATTAGGTATTATTATTTATTTATTTAGTAGTATTTTGAATACTTTATCTTATAACTATATATGTACATACATATACTATATATGTATGTATATGTTTCGGCTTGTTTCGAATTAGAACGAATAATAATTTTGTGGTCGAATATTAGGGTCGATTTCGGTTTAAAAATAATGGACAAATCATGGTGAAATTAAATATCAGGTGACAGCATTGCTACAACAAGGCAAGAACAACAGGCATTTTTGTTTGTGTAATACTTTCGTTACTGTCAAAAACATCTGACATAAAACAAAGAAAACAAATATACAAACATGGATAAAATAAGAAAACAATAGTGATTTTTTTTGTTTCTTTTATTTTCTCAAAGAAATTTTCTTTAAATTACGCATAATATTTATTTAAATATACAAGAAATACGTGCAAAGTAAAACATGCAAAATTCTTTCTCTTCAAAGTTAATGCATGTATTGTATAACAACAACGAATTTTTTTGCAGCAAAAAAAATCACTTTAAAGAGGAATCTTAATATTTATCTTACAAAAAAAAACTAACATTTTTAGCAAAACAACTCAAAAAAAATGTAGATTTTTAACACTTTTAAGCTATTTTACGCAGATAAAACGGAGACAAAAACTCAATTTTTCAAAAACAAAATAATTTTGTAACGTTTTTATATAAACTTTGACTATTTGTAAACAACTTTTTGACATTTTCAATTTCACCATGAATAGAGCAAAAAATAATCAGCTGGCGCTATGCTGTCACCTGGTATAGTTTCACCATGGGACAAATATCTAAATTAAATGCTTATAACATTGACAAATAAAATTTTATTTGCGTAGGATAGTTCAAATAAATTATTTATTAAAAGAGGTTAAAACAGTTATTTTTTTCTTTTTTAAAGGTACACGAATTATTATTAAAGTAATAAAAAAGTTGTGGATATTAATACATAAAGTTAAAAAATACGGAAAAATACCTAGTGTTAAAAATTGACACTAATGTGAATATTCAATAGTCTTAATTATAACAAATGTTTAAATTTGTCAAAGGTTTTTGTGAAAAAAAAAATTAATTTAAAATTAGCTTTATAAAGCTTCGATAATTTGTATTATGAATAAGGCCTTAGAATTTCTTATTTATAACAAACGAGTTTGTACATACATATACATATGTATGTATACCAAATTTAATCGACTACCTATATTTGTTTCATATGGTCAGCCTGTCAATTGATTAAAAAAAAGACGAAACAATAACCTTTTTCATTATGGATTTGGTTGTACATTTTACATATTAACACTTGTTTAATAAAGTAAGTAATCAATGCATTCTTTACGCGTGAGTGACAATGACATCAACAAATAATCATGCACAAGCAACCATAAAATAAAATTTAATTTAAACAAATTGGAAAAAAGCAACAAACACAAAAAACCTAACTCAACTGACATTTGTAAACAAAAAAAAAACAAACTAATACTCACTTACGTATGTATGTATTTATGTACAATGTACCACATACTCTTACTACCGTTATTGTCTACTTAAAGTTCTCTGTCAGCCAAATGTAAAGTGATTAGTGCTGGCAAATTCTACTACTTTCCATTACTCAATAATATTCAATACTTTTCATTTGGGTACTCAATACTACTCGATACTTTTAACCGATTTTTTGAAATTGTAACGCATAGTTTTTATCTGCAAATTAAAGTAGTTTCTTTAAAAAATATAAATAGATCTTCAACTATTATTGGTTTTGTATGTCTTTTATTTTTAAATCAAAAATAAATGTAAAGCAAACTTTTATTTCAACGTTAACAACTTGAGAAATAATTAAAAAAAATTTTGTAGCTTACACGTTGTTGTCTTTTTATACAATGATGTATTCTTATGCACTATTTTACTCACTCAACTTGCTTAAAAATACAACTCAGAAAGTATCGAGTAACTACTATTGAGTATCCAAAGAAAAGGGCAAATACTCGGTACCCATTACTCAATACTTTGCCAACACTAAAAGTGATTGTTTATAGATACATACTATACTATGTATACCTATATATGTATGTATGTATTTAAAAATATTTGTGTATAGGTACCACATTTTATATGAATGTGTATAGAAATGTTTTGTTCTATGTAGAAATATCTTAAACTATTTTTTATGTACAATAAAATAACGGTTGGAAATACATATTAAAACAAAAAAAAAATAGAGGTTACAACATATCATCCTAGTAAATTGATGGTTGACAAGCAGCATACATACATACATATTATGTATTTTTGAAGAAGAATATTTTAGATTTTAATATTATAATGGGTCGGTTGGTTTGTTCTTTTCATACAAGTGCAACGGAGGGCTAAAATGTTGCTTGAGAGTTTTAGAAATTACCCAGCGGTAAAAATACGCATTACTTAATCGCTGATGGCAGTAATATTCAGTAGCAATCAGTACTGATGCTGTCGTTTATATTTCTGCTTACATTTACACACGAGTGTCATGGGCTGCTTAATTAGTGCGCTCTCGCTTAAAATGTAAGCAGCGATGTCATTAAGTGTCATTTCAATTTCACTTATGTACGTTATAAGTGGTGTTCTAAACGAGATTGATGGCACGTCAATAAATTCAGGTAAATTAAACTGTAATGTACATATGTATGTATGTCGGTTAAAATCGGATTTGCAATTGTAAGGCTAGAATATCCACCTCATATTCTCTACCACTAATCCTGATGATTTTATAATTTAAAGTCTAATGCAAGTTTATTTAAAAGAATGCTCTACTTTCAAAAAAAAAAAAATAATACATAATAATAATTATTTGGATACTAACATTTTTGAGAGAGTTATGCTCTTTAAAGTGATTTTCGTAAGTGGGCCTTATATGGGAGCTACGAGTAATTATGGACCAATCTGCACAAAATTTGTAGATGTGATTCGGCTTCATTTACCAATCATTTGTTTGGATATTTGCATAATTCAAACATTTATGATCGGTAAACCTTGTTCTTGTTTTTTTTTTATATTTTTCTAAAGCCGCTATAACGGTATTCTTTTTCCTTTGCATTTATGTGCATAAACACACCAACTCGTCACTTACATTCTAATCGGAGTTTTAATTAGTAGAAATATAATTCATAATTTTTTTAACATAACCCCACTAACTAACACTCCGCTTATATTGTAATCGAAGTTATAATTAGTAGGTGATATTTATTAGATTACACATATATAACATTCTAAGTAGTGAATGGTAAATCGACTTCGATTATGGTCGTTAATCGATTATTGTCTTCAAAAATCGATTATTTTGTGGTCGATTTTACACTACCAACTTTATACTGAAATCGACTTTTGGTGTCGATTAATCGAAAAATCAACTTGTAAAACTAAAAGCGCGGGTTTTTTGGAAGTCGGTGTGCAAAAAAATAGAAATAAAATTTAGAGGCATGTGATGGAAATCGAAAACGAAGAAGGAGTTAGCTTCTTGTGGCAGCACAACTACCTTATCAGCGCATCTGAAAAAATCTCATAAGATTTAAAAAATAAAATTTATTAAATAGAAATATGTAAAACATATTTTCTTAAGTGCGCCTTTTTAAAATAAAACAATTGAATAAAATTGCATTTTTTATTTTTTCAACAAAAACAAGTTTTTGATTTTTTTTTAGTTTAAGAAGAAAAAATTATAAAAAAAATCGTAATCGACTTTTATGTTCGATTAATCGATTATAATAATCGAGTTGAAAATGGTTGACCGAATAATCGAAAATCGATTATTAACATTTCATACCATTCACTAATTCTAAGTACTTAAATCGCTCGGTACTTAGTTCCATTTACCGCTGGGTATCTTTTGGTTTGAGCCTTATTTTCGTCAATATGTGAAAAAAATAGTAAATAATCAGAGGTGATCTTAATATGACTTTGATTTTTTGTCTTAAATAGAAATCGACTGTTTTTGATGCTTTCAAAAAATGTTTACATTGCCATAGGCTCAGTATGATTTGCGGTTCGATATTGGCATATAAAGTTAACATTAATTTCATTATAGTGGAAGGCCAATATAAGCGGCATGCGGCCGCGAACGGCAATAATATTAACAGTAATAAAAGTTTTGTTTCTTTACAAAATTATTTATACAAAAATTTTGAAGTATCGAAATTTACTTCATCTGCCAATGCTGTGAGAAGCGGCCGCGCGGCAAAGTAGAATTTTGTTCAACTTGCCGCTTACAACATCTACATATACATATGTATAATATGTGACATATGAGTTTAGTTTTACTTTTTACACAAACGTTTATTTAAGAATTTATTTATGTAAAAAACAAATCAATTTAACTTTTTACATTTGCCGCGCATATTTGCCCACATACAAAAAGTATTAGCGGCAAAAAGAACAGCTGATTGTCGCTTATATTGGTCTTCCACTATTAGTTATACTCGTATAAATTTCTCCATATTGAACAAATGAGTCATTCAAACCCAATTCTCATTCCTTAGAAACTGAACCCATTTGAAGGTTGCAAAGGCCTAGTGGTGTGATGTCTTGTTTATTTTGTGGTTGGATTTGAACAGCACAAAGACAATATTGTAGACAACAATGTTTATCAAGAGGAAAGTTGTGTATAACCACTTTTTTATAGAAAATTGTAGGTATAAAAATTACTTCCATGGAAAATTTGCTGTATAACTGATTTTTTATATTAAATAATGTTTGGCATAACAGTGTTCTATAGAACACATTGTGTAGATTTAATTTATAGTTAATTTCTATTGAAAATTTTGAGCATAATATTTTTTTATGTAGCAGCTTCTTCTATTGAATAATATTTTTATAATAGCTTTTTTTATTAAAAATTCCCTTCATAACAGTTTTTTTCTATCAAAAAATTTGTGTATATCACTTGTTTCTATGGAAAATTCTGTGTAATATTGTTTTTTCTATAAACAAATTATTACACATTTAAATTAGTACGATTTAAATATCGTTTAAGACCGAATAAAAATTTAATTTTTAATCCATTTCGTTAGCAATTTCGTAAGAGAATATTTATGATTGTTATGCATAAATTGAAGGTCAGGTTTAAATACTAATTATTAAAAACTCCTAGTTTTTTTTAAAAAACTTTACATATGTATTAATCTCGTGTCATGAGAAAATTTATACATATACAACTGGGTTCTACATTTGTAAAATGAAGTGGAAGTGAATTTTTCAATTAGTTTGTGTTCTATTTTAAGTGAAAATGACTTGAAAAGTAAAATAAACATGTAATTTCCAGTTTGGTTCATCGTAGAATAAAAGTTTCACTCGTTTTCTAAAACACCGCGAAATTGTCTATGTGGATTGAAAACGATTTCAGTTTCACTTCGTAGTGAATTATAGAACCGAGGCGATAGTAAATTAAATAAGTAATAAATATTTAAGTAGGCCTTTTAGCCGTATGTACATATGTATATAATACATATTTTTTATAACATTGATAAATTAAACTCGGTCATAGTCATACATCCATAAAACATGTTATAGTTTTATCCACGAAAGAGTGGGAGCACACGAAGGGGGTCTAAAGAGAATAGATGTTGTTGTTTGTTGGGCAATCAGTCAGACAGCCAGTCAGCCAGCCAAGAGTTCGATCTATTTGTTATTATTATTCTCACAAAATAAATTATTTTTATTAAATCATGACGTATTGTTAAAACAAAAACAAAAGTGATAATAATTATGCAATCACTGATATTTATTCTACATATTTATTTGTTGTATGTGTGTGTGTGTAAGAAAAATTTACCAATAAAAACTTTGAAAATTTGGGAGTAGTTTAAGTATGTATGTATATGTATAAATGTTCCCTGTTAACATTCATTCTCTTAAAAACTATAAAGAAAGGGTTAAAAATAAACTGTAATAACTCTTAAAATTTGTATTTTCAATAATTTGTAAAGTTTTGCTTTTGATTACATATCTTCTACACACGCACATTACTACACACAAAAAAAAAAAAAACAGTGTCACAGGCATACTCAGTCATCGTGTCAACTAGTCAGTCATTTATTTCTGTTTGGAATTCTCAGTCTAAAATAGATTTACTGTCTCTACGGCAAACAAACAAACAAAACCAACTTTGTCTGAAGTGGTTCTTACATGTGTGAATGTTTGTAAGTTAGTAAATATATGTATGTATTCAGTGTGCTTTTTTATTTTAATTGCGACACCGTGTCGACAACAAAAAGTCGGCTACGCTGATGATGTCACTTGTTAGAGAATAAAAAAGCAATAATAACAATAACAAGAGAAACACACACTATTTATAAGAAACTCAAAATATAAACACGTACATACATACATTTTTACAAACACTCTTATTACTAGATGAACAGTGTAAATTTGTTGTTATTTCTCTAAAACCTTTTTGTTGTTGCTTCCAACTTTCAATACAAAAAAAATGGAGGGTCACCTACACGTACATATGCATGAGGTCAATTGTGTTAATGTAGTAATTTTAATTTCCTTTTCTATTTTTAAGAGGAAACATTTACTACAGCAATATTTAAGAAATCCAGAGGAATTTAAAGCTTGTTTAAAGCTTGTTTTAAAACGGTAAAATAATTAATTGGATCTTTGTTTTTTTTTTATCATACTATAGGTACATACATATGTATAATGATAATGAGTTTTTTAACAAGAACTTTTGAAGTAACATCTACATTTTGACATTTTACTTATTGACATATCAGATGTAAAAGCTTTGACAATTGTTGCAATAAATTTAATTTCCTTACTCTTACAAAATATAAATTATAGATAGGTATTGAAAAACAAAGTTCTAGTTGAAAATTTCGAAACTCCCTCATATACAAATCAGTTCTTAAACTTTAAACTTTTTAACTGCAAATATTAGAATTAAAGAAACAAGCCTTCGGAGGTTTGGCACGCCAATTTATTGCGTAATAATTTTTGATAATAACCGCGGGTATAAAAAAATTTCAATTTTTCTATCCATTTCGGAGTGTTGATAAGGGGATTTACGTGTATGTATGTATGTACATATTTGTATTTTAAACAAATACAACATCCGGCCCAGTAACTCAAACCACCACTTGCTTTTCTTCGTAATAAAATATTTAAGATATTTTTACATTAACTCATAAAAATACATTTAAAACACTCCATAAAAATGTTTTAAGTTTTTTTTTTTTTTTTTTTAAATTAACTTCCAATTTAATTATCATAAATCATTTATACTAAAGTATTTATAAACGTGGACTATTTTTAAATTTTACAACAGAAAAAAACAAAAACATTTGTTACTAATCACTTCATTTTAAGCCCTTGAAGTTTTAAACAAAACGCCATAAAAACACAAAAATGTGTATAGTTTTTCAAGATCATAATTCTTAAATGGCATTTAGGAGTTCAAAATCTCTCTACGTTGGAAATATAATACAAAAAACAAATATAAATAAAGAACAAACATATTATAAAATTGGAACTGTCAATTGCTTTGGGAGTCTTCCCCTCCCTTTAAAAATATAAAATAATGCAGAAAACCAACAAAACAACTCCCAATGACTGTCTACTAAATATGTATGCATACATACATATGTACATAGGTTCCATTGGCAGTCGTTCTCAGAAACAGCTCACTTGTGTCGATGAAGTTGATCTCATTGTGTTAAATACACACATACATACAAACATTGTTTACAAGATCAAATACTAGAATACATTTAAATTTTATCTCAATAACATGGAAACAACTTTTGGAACTTAACTCTAGCAAATAAACAGCGGTCAATATCTAGCTAGATAGATAGAATGAGAGTGATAGTACGTACATACATATGCACTGACTGACATTATAGAAATAGAGAGGTAAAGTAAAGAGTTTTACAAGATTTAAGGCCTTTTTAATTATACAAATATGCACATACATATAAACAAAACAATAATAGAAAACAAACATCCAATTATGAACAAATAAATAAAAAATTTTTGTGTGTTGGATGTATTTATTTGTTCGTATTTATTATAGACATTCTAAAATAATTGTACAACAAAAAAAAAAAAAAAACACAAGTACATAATTAGTTGAACTTTACTAATTGAATAAACAACAACTTCCACTACAGAAACATGTGTAGAAAAGAAAGAAATGCTGCTTAAGTTGGTTGGGCAACACAGCCGTCATCAATATCATCATCATCTTCGTCATCAATGTTGTCAATTTGACTTACGATTTATTGTGGTACTTAACAATTTCTCTTTAATATCAATTGTAATCAGCTTTCTATTTTATTTATAAAATATTTGTTTCTATGTAGATATTCCATTCCATTTAATATTCAACTATTTTAACTAATCATAACTGTGAAAAACTGAGTTATTTTTAAATTTGAAATAATAATTTTGCAATTCTTAACACGATTCGAAAAATGTGTTTTCTTAATCCTAGGGATGTGCAGTTAATCGATTAATTCAACATCCAGATTAATCAACTTTTGCCCTTATTCACAAAAAATTAAAGTAGACTTCAAATGTACTTTAAGAAAATGTTGTATGAAAAAAAAACTTCACCTACTTTATTTTTTATGAATACGGCAGTTTGTGATTAATCAATTATTCGATAAATAAACATTTGATTATTTGATCCGATCGTATTCATGATTGAGTAATTTGTATTTCTTTATTTTATGTTTTTTTAAATAGTGTTGAACAAAAGTTTTCAAATTTGAAGAATTAAAATGTGAATTATATGTTTAATTATGGTTTTGGTTAATCTGAAATTTTCATTAATCGATTAATAAACATGCTAAAACATGCTTTAAAAAGAAAATATTTTTTTTTTCGCAAATTTATAGTTCTTTTGAAAGTTTAGTTTGAAGTTTAGTTTACATTCGGTTTCGGCCTGAAAAATTCAATTTTGTTCGCTTTCTAAAAATCTGCTTAAAACAAACAAAAAAAGTGTTGTGATCAGTGATTTTTGTTTTCAGCTACAGATTCGGCCAACCATTCAGTTGTTTATTGAGAAATGTTCCGGTGTCACAAAATCTGGATTTGACTATGTACTATTTTTTCCGGGATCATTTAAAAGTTAAGTTTTTGTGAACAAACAACTGATACATGTTGATGATTTTGTTTCATACGTACGAGTATTTTACTTTGTTCGAAAAAATTTTCATATTTTAAAATACATTGTGATGCGAACTTGTTCTAATTCTGCTATATGAACGTTAAATGGCTTATTTAGAGACATAAAGCAATAGACGGACGTATAATCTACCCAATCTACATTTTTGTATTTTTTATTTAGACAAACATACGAATATTTATGTAAGTAAGTAAATAAACAAAAATAAATACATACATACATACATGTTTTATAATTTACTTTTTGCACAAAATTAAAAAAAAAAAAAACGAAAAGTGATGTTATGCTGCTACGAGTGGATATGATGAGTATGATAGGAACGGAACCGTGATAGTGACGATGATGACTACAACATTATTTTTTCAATTGTGCGAATAATATTTTGTGTGTCGGTCGTCTGTGCTTGTTTGTTTGTATATTTTAAAGTTATGACGATGAGATAATCATGTGTTTGAAATGAGGTTGTTTTATTTGGAGTTTTTTTTATAGTCTGTCATTAATTTATATTCATTGAACACTTTGCCTTCTTACTCTTTTTAGTATTGTGACATGTGTTTGTAATAATACATACATATTTTACATATTGTTTATAATATAAATTATGTATTTATTTAATGTTGTTCATTTCAACTTTAAATTACAGGCAAACAAAAAATCTATTGCGCCAAATGCGACAAAAAATGTTCCGGTGAAGTGTTACGTGTGGCTGATAAACATTTTCATAAGGCCTGCTTCCAATGTTGTCAGTGTAAGAAATCATTAGCCACAGGTGGTTTCTTTACCAAAGATGGTGCTTACTATTGTATACCCGATTATCAGCGTTTATATGGTACAAAATGTGCTGCCTGTTCGAATTATGTGGAGGGAGAGGTGGTCTCAACAATGGGTAAAACTTATCACCAAAAGTGTTTCACATGTTCCAAATGTAAACATCCATTCAAATCTGGCAGTAAGGTAAGTAAGATGAAAATATTTTAAATGTTATTTGATTTGTTTTATCTATATAAGCGCTTAGTAAATGTAACTGGTATTATTTTATTTATATATAAAATACTAATACGCATGTATGTACATATGTTTAATTATGGCATACTGAAAATATCTGGAGGTATGTGTGATAAATCAAAGGCTTTATAAAGATACAAATTAAAAAATATGTTTCTGAATTTTTAGAAAGCAATAAAACCATACAGAGAAATAAATGTAAGATGGCAGATTTATTTAAATAAAATAAAAAATACCTAGGCTTTACCCAAATATTATCTATTAATGTTAAATTTAGGAAATCCAAAAACCTAAAAGTAAAAAAGGCATCGTTTTGAATCACACAAACAGCTTCCTTATGGAAGAAAAAACTTAGCATTGAAAAGTAAAAGAAAAAGTATTAACTCAAATCATGGAAGCTTCACATTTTTTCAATCATTGCCCACTATTTTTTATTTTGGTTTTCATTGCTCACTATATTTTTTTCCAATTGAGTATTTGACGAATAAATTGTTTGAATTGTAAGAGAATGATGCATGATTGAAAACATTTTATTCGAAATCAAGCCAAGTTAAAAATCATTACATTAAATTACTTATTAATTTTGTATGCTTAGGTTTTTTCGTGTATTGTATATATGTGCAAATATATGTAGTATTTAAATATTTCTGTTCAATTTGTATCCAAACATTTAAATATGTAATATATTAAATTAAATTTTGTCACACTAATGGCTAAATTCACAGTCTTAAATTAGCTAATGGCAAAGGCTACCAAGTAATAGTTAAACAATAGTTAGTAGTTTAGTTTACCAATGGTTAACTAATGAATAAGCCAAAATTATACATGACAACAAACTTGGCTTTGTAATTAAACATTTCCCTTATAAATATGTATGTTACTTGGTTCTTCACTTTGGGCAAGTCGTAATAATTTTTGATTAAGTTACAGCCCAGAGGTCTATTTTATTACTGTCATACTGAATGACTCATGTTGACATCATTATTTAAGTGTTTTAATTTTTCGTTTCTTTGTACATATATGTATGTATGTATTTTTATTAATATCGTAGACAAGTGTCTTAACTATACCTAGAACGAACGTTTGGTTTTCTTGAACTTGTGTTATCTACATTTCTATACGAATAACGTATGGAAAAAATAAATATTTACAATACTGAGTAGCATAGATAATGCATAGATAATGACAAAAAATGTAGCTTTTGTAGAGTTCTTTATTTGCTATAACTATTCGATTAAATTTTTTTGCATAAGTTTAATTAAAGAAACTGTGGAAAAATGACAATATTATTAGCATTATATCAAATATTTAACTATGGATTAGCAATATTAGTTTTGTGTACGTACTCACACAATTAACATAAATCTATATGTAATATTTTGGTACCACCTATATATTACTATTCCATGTTACCCTCTTCAAATGCTTCTATATAGCAATTTCTATTTTTTATTATTTTGTATTTATTAGCAACAAAATTAACTTAATAACTGTGTCTGTGAGATGACTTACACAAATGAAATTATACGAATATTATGAATACTAATAGTACGGTCACACTTGGCAAATATTTGCCGAAAAAGACGTAATTACGTAATAAATATACATACTAGTTTATTAAAAAAAATAACTTCGTTTATTTAGGGCAGGACATAACAGATATTTAGTTTTATTTTGTTTGACGCTGTTTGATCTTGCAAAACTCTTGTAAGAGTAAACAACGTCAAACAAGTGTGTGACCATACCTTAAGAACTATAACATAAGTATTTTATATTTATAATTATTCTTTGTCTTTAAAAAATTTAATAAATTTGTGCATTTTCCGTTGCAGGTAACTAACACGGGTAAAGAGGTGCTTTGTGAAAATTGTGTTGCTGGTCCCGGTGTTACATCACCCATACGACAACAACAACAGCAGCAGCAAGCAACCAAAGATGGTACAGTATCACCAACGCCTGTTGCCGAGTCACCAACTCGGGCAACGGCCCATCAACAAATGACCACTGGTGTTTTATCAGATAAGGCACATATGAAAGAGGATTACGATCCGAACGATTGTGCCGGCTGTGGTGAAATGTTGAAAGAAGGTCAAGCATTAGTAGCATTAGATCGTCAATGGCATGTTTGGTGCTTCCGTTGTAAATCCTGTACGGCTGTTCTAAATGGCGAATATATGGGCAAAGACGGTGTGCCGTATTGTGAAAAATGCTATCAGAAGTCGTTTGGTGTCAAGTGTGCGTACTGCAATCGTTTTATTAGTGGCAAAGTTTTGCAGGCGGGAGAGAATCATCATTTCCATCCAACATGTGCTCGCTGCACCAAATGTGGTGATCCATTTGGTGATGGCGAGGAAATGTATTTGCAAGGCAGTGCTATATGGCATCCACGTTGTGGACCGGGACCCAATGAAACTGGTCTGATATTAAATGGGGGCAGTGGTGTTGGTGTATCGAATGGCAATTTCACCGATACCGAATGTGACCGCATGAGTTCGAGTGCTTTAAGTGATATGGTGAGTTAAATGTTGAGAAAAACGTAACTTGACTTGGGTTTTCTTTTGATTATCTATCTGGAATTATCTGGAAATTTACACTGCTACAAAACGTGTACATGAAATGAAACGTAATGGAACAAAATTATTTGCCTTATTTCAATGATATTTGGATTTAAAAACGTTTTGTTGAATTTCATTATACCTTTTGAACAAACAAAGTAACCATTGCACACACCCATCCACAGCTGGCTGTAGAAAGAAATTACTACTTACTTAGTTACTACTAATTTATGACCTGAAATCTTAATGACACACTCATCCACTTTGGTTTATAACTAGAGATTTACACTACACCATCATAAAACAATCAGTCATTTAAATTCCTCTCAACCACATTATTATAATTATTTAATTAATTTGAATTAATTTTTTTTATTTTGATTTAAATTCACACCATTTTTTTCTGAGCTTGCAAGATTTTCTTTTTTGTTTTTATTGTTTACAGTACATACGCTCCCGAACGCCGAGTTTTAATGGTTCCGTATATTCCTCTAGCCGCAAGGTTTGTTCTTAATTATCTTTTTTATTTTAATACATTTATAATCATTAATTTTTTGCTTTTAATGCATTTTACTTTCTCGCTATCTCTCACTTTTACTAACATTAAGCGTCAATTTGAATTTCAATATAAACAATTGCGGAATACGAAGAGAGTTTTCTTAAGAATTCTAACTCTTATGCAATAATAATTAAAAACGTCTTAATTGTTATTTTTATTGAACTCTAATGTTTTACAGCATTTCCGTACGGTTAGTCCTGGCTTGATATTACGTGAATACGGCCGTCATGGCGGAGAAGATATTTCACGTATTTACACCTACAGCTATTTAACAGATGCTCCCAATTATTTACGTAAACCAATTGATCCATATGATAAGACTCCACTCTCACCACACTTCCATAGGCCATCATCATATGCAACTAGTAACGCCGGTTCAGTGGCTGGCAGTCGACCACCATCGCGTCCCAGCTCACGCACACGCAGTGCCATGAAGGTGTTAGTGGATGCTATAAGTTCAGAAACACCCAGACCTAAAAGTCCTGCCATGAACAACGAAGAACCCATAGAATTGTCACATTATCCGGCTGCCAAAAAGCCACAACCGGGTGAAAAACCCAAAATCGAACGTGATGATTTCCCTGCACCGCCATATCCCTACACAGATCCAGAGCGAAGACGGCGTTATAGCGATTCATACAAAGGTGTTCCAGTTTCCGATGATGAAGAGGGAACCGAAACGAAAAATGGTGAAACAGATTCGTAAGTTGTGTAGTTTTGTTGGACGTTTGCTAACACGATTGATTTGATTTGTATTGTATTAATTATTTTAGACGCCTGCAACGTGAAGCTAAGGAATTGGAAAAACTAAATTCCGGCATTGGTTCAGCAATCGCTAAAGATTTGAAAGAGACCGCAAAATATCGCAAGTGGAAACAGCAAAATCTAGATCCCAGAAATGCATCACGTACACCATCAGCATCCAAAGAACCAGTATATAAACTAAGGTAAAGCTAATGAGTTGGGTTTGTAAAATATTTAATAATTGGTGAATTAATAAATACGAATCCGCGTTGTAGTAATTATCTTTTTCTGCCTGGGTCCTTGTGTTTTTTTTAGTTTCTATCAATTTTATTAAGAATTTATTGAAATATTTATGTTTTAGATACGAGTCTCCAATTGGTGCCTCACCATCACGTAATTTGGATCATCAGAAGCCATTCTACGAAGATGAAATCTTCGATCGTTCAACGAGCTACAGAGGATCACTTGGTAAATCATTGGGCAATGCTCCAAGTTATAACGGTAAGTTACAAAATACCTCATACCAGAGCAATCGTAAAATATCTTCATATAAAATATATATATAAAACTATGTCTCGAGTTGACACCTTTCTTGCTATTGCATAAACCCGAAAAAATCTTCTGAACAACTAAAAACAATTTAGATAAAAACACAGGTCCTCATACTTGAACTAAATCTAAAGGTTATGGGATTTTTATTATTTATGTATAAGTTTATTTTACTTCTCTGTTCAAAACTTTTGTTTTTATAAATTTCTTATTATTCATTTTCTTTTTATGATTTATTTCGGTTTATAATTTATTTAAACAAAAAACACAAATTCTTTTTGGGTGTTTTGTTCTGATACTTGAAAAAAAACTTGATTTCACTCTGAACTCTGCAAATAAATATCCAAAAAACCAACTTTAAACTACCAACAAATAAAAAAAAAAAAAAACACAGCTATACATTCCTACCGAGCACCACCAAAACCTGGATATGGATTTAAAACTTCAACCTTGCCGCCGTATATACGCAATGGCTATAGTTCAGTAAGTGTGCAAAATATGAAAAAAAAACAATTCTCTCAACTCTATTACTAGCTAATTACATAAATGTTGGAGGCTAAGACAATTTATAACAGAAACCCTATTGCTTTCCATTCCTAATTTGTAAATGCTGTGTTTTGTTAATTTTAAACGAATAAAAACAAAAAGTATTTTGGTTGTTGGTATATTAAACATAAAAAAACTCTAAACTCTTGTGGTTACGATCATATTAATAACATTAATGCAATATTAGTAATAACTAGTAATGGTTAAATTACATCATCGAACTTAAAACTCATTAAACCACCACACGCATCTACTACATCACATCGTATTACAGAATAATTCATTCATTCACACACACTTTTTTCTTTCACATACACTTTAATTTACAGATTAACAGCGATGGCGAAGTTATGGTTAATTTTTTTTTTTTTTTTTTTTTTGTTACTACAATTTTGTTATTTAATGTAATGGTTCATGCAAAATTTGGAAATATGTTTGAAAAATAAATGAAATGGAATAAAATTGGAATTATTAACAAAGCGCAAAACGATCTTTGTTTCGGGTTCATTTCAATTTGGTTTCGAAGTTGATTTCCAACTCATAAATAATAATATAATAAATTTTGAGAAATAATCACCCCTATCGTGAATAAAAATTCCACATGAAATTTGTTCACTTTTATTTTTTTTAACATTGATTTTTAATAGGAAAATGTGAAAAGGGAACAAATTTCATGTGAAATTTTTATTCACGATAGGGGTGAATAATATCAATTTATATCTCAGCAGGAAATTAGTATTATCTGATACATCTGTGATCTTCAGAAAGTTGTGCTTTGTTAAGAAAATCTAGATAGAAATAAGCTCATATATCAGCTGTTAATGAACAGATTTAGTTGATTTTGAATATTAAAATTCTCGAGAGTATATCCCATACGGCAATTGATAAACATGGAAAGACAATTGATTTTACATAAAAGTTTTTATAAACTTAAACATCTGTACTTATTAAGCCAAATTTTGCGTGAACCTTAAATTCTATAGTAATAAAATGAATGGTCTTAATTAAGACAATTGTTGGTTTCTCATCATCTACATAATTTCTCTTTTTTTTCCTCTGCTCTGACTTGTTTTCTCCTCTTGTCTTTTATTCAATGCTGCCTAACAATAACAATCATAAAAAAAAAAACTAAAACAAATTATTAATATTTATGGATCAACAACATTGCCTATAATACAACAAAAAACATTTAATGGTGTTTTGTACACAACCTGTCTCACCGTAATATTAATCATCATCAACATCATGTATATCGACAAATCTAACAAAAACTATAATAACAAATATGGAACAAAATGACGACTGCAACAACAAAAACCACTGCTACTAAAATATAATGTGAACTCTCTCTATTTTTTTTGTTAAAAATGGGGCTTTGGTGAATAAAATACAAATTATTTATGTAATGAATGCACTTTTAATAAAAAAAAATCATATTTATTTTGTTTTTTTTTCTGCAACATTTTCTCCCTCAAAAAAAATTAAACGAAAATATAAAACAACAACAACACATTTTATTAAATTAAAATACATATAACATTAACAACAACATCACTTCACATCACCAACATCGTTATCATTTATACACACACCTCATACAAATCATACTCATCATCATCATTATCGTCTTGATCATCGATAAATATTACAACGAACATTTTTAAATCATATATGAATAATGGACAACTTTCATCACTACATCATCAAAACCACAACAACATAAATCATACTCATCACACATTGAACAATAACAAACAAACAAATTAAATTGCATGTCACCTACTTGATGTTGTATTATGGCTCCCTCTATCTCTCGCTATTTGTGTTACCTAACTTGTGCTGTCTGTTTGTGTATATTTGCGTGATATTTACATACATATGTATAAAAACACATCTACACCACCATCACTTACGTTTTGTAGTGGTGAGCTCTCTACGTCATGTACCTAAACCTGGATACGGCTTAGCTCCACGTTCCCACACTTTTAGTTCAACCACATCGGCCGGCGCCATTATGCACGGCGTCACCGTAAGCGCTTTTAATTTCATTCAGTGTTAAATATACATAATACATTTACTTACATTTATTCATTCATTCATACTTTTAATTGCTACATTCTTAACTTACTATTTACATGCAATTCCGTTTGTGGTTTTTTAATTTGATTTTGATTTGATTTATAATTTCTTATTGCGTTAATTTTTTTTTCTTTCACTATTAATTTGCTTGATTTTATTATTATTTCTCATTTAATAATCATCATTCATCATCAGCAGCAGCATATTTTAATAGTTTGGCGTTCAGTTATTTAGATTGTAGTATGTACATACATACATATGTACATAATATGTAGTTGATTATAATTTCACGGTTTTGATTTCATAGCGGCACTTTTACTTATTTTATTTCAAAAAAGTAAAAAGTTTTTAATTCTTTAATACTCGTATGTGTAATGATTTTATGTTGTCTATGCTTAAAATATGATTATTTAAATTTGTTAATTAAACATTGGTAAACTTATGAACTGAAATAGGAACCTTGAATATTATAAATTTTCATTTTGGTCAGATAATTCAAAAATTCTTAATGAACAAGTTCCACGTAAGCATTAGAATGATTATCGGCCCTGTTCCGTAAACCGAATCCGAGTAAATTTCTCGTTTTAAAACGAATTCACATTTTTTGGTGTTCTGTAAACCGAATTCACATAATTTTTCTCGTTTTGAAACCGAGTAAATAAACCTAGTCGAAAGGAAATCGAATGTGTAATTATTTTAATAAATGACTACAAAAAAAAAAAAAAACAAGTGCAATATAAAATATGAAGTCTTTTTTATTTATTCTATTAAAATTACATGCATTTTAATATATTTGAATTTTAAAAAAATATATTTCAAAAGCACCCTAAAACTTTTACATATTTTTGCTTTAAGTCTGACAAAAAAAAGTTTAATGAACAAAACACTTTTTTTACAGAGAATATAAAAGGCATTTGAATAAACAACACTCTTGTAATAATAGTAAACATTACACATTAAATTTGTATGACAAACACTTTATAACTAAATTAAATTTTAATTCAAAAAAACTTATTTAAAATAAAATAAGTGCGTAAATCACAAGTATTTTGCAAAAACACAAATTATTTTTAACATGGTGATCACCATTTTTTCTTATATCTTTCTTTTTATTTACAAATTGTGAATGTTTTTAATCAACAGCTGACTTTGACGTTTAACTAAAAATTCGAACCTAATTTCGAATCATATCAATACGAGTAATTTGCAGAACACCAAAAAGCGATTTATTGGGTTTTAGAAATTTCTCGTTTTTAAAAACGATTCGATTTACAGAACAGAGCCGTATAATTCATCAGTCTTTTTGTTTGAAATTTTCACACTTGGAACTAGTTTCATGAATCAGTTAAGGAACTTCGCTTTTTCTTTTAATATATTACAGAATATATGTTCTGGGTTTAATGAACAAATGCATTAGGCCTTCATTAGATATTTAAAAAAAAAATCAGTCAATACGGCAATACTCTTTCGAGTCCGATGTTCTAATTTAATGACTTTTGCTGAAATTATCTCTGCGGAATTTAGTTCTACGAAAGCGTGAAGGTACGGTCACATTTGGCAAATATTTACTCAAAAAAGCGTAATCACTTGTTTTAGCACAGATTTGTTTGGCGTTGTTTACTCTTACAAGAGTTTTGCAAGATCAAACATCATCAAATAAATTAAAACTAAATATTTGTTGTGAAAAAGTTTTTTAAATAAATAAACGAAATCAAATATGTATGTACATATATGTTATTTAGTGGTTACGTTTTTTTGGCAAATATTTGCCAAATGTGACCGTACCTTTAGAACGATTCTAGTTCTTTCACCAGTCTTTTTCTTTTAAATTTCGACACTTAGAACTAGCTTCAAGAAGCAGTTGAGAAATTTATACTCCTTCTTTAAATCTATTTCAGAATAAATTTTTATAATTTAATGAACAAACAAATGCTGCCTTATCGATCGATTCTTGAATTCATTTAGTAATCGTTATATTCGATTTTCAAAAAAATCGGAAAAAAAAAAGTTGGAACGAATACATATAGGCAGCACATATTTTATTTCTTAAAATTTGCCCCCTAAGAACTAGTTACACGAAAGGTTCTATAATCTTTCATCAGTTGTTTAAAATTCCATACCTGGAATTAGTTTGAAGGAATTTATATCGTCTCTCAATCTATTGCAGAAAATAAGTTTTTATTATTTATCTATCGATTCCTGGATCGATTTAGCGTTTCTAATATTCGATTAAAAACAAATCAGTTTTCAAATCGTTATCATGAAGTTCTTTCCGAACTAGTTTGTAATACTATATACAACCAATGTATAACTCGATCCGAATTACAGGTTCCTAGAAAACTACTTTAGAAGTAGTCACAGTATCCATTCACAGCACACTTTATGTCTAAATTTATTGATATCATGAAAGCAATTACTTAAATTACTTTAAAATCAATGTTTATTAAATATTTACTTACATACTATTTATAATTTTTTATCTAAAACACTAAACAGCTTTTTCATTTAAACATTTCATTTTGGAGATATAGGCCGTATCTTGACAAAGAATTTTCATATTTACATATTTACTTAAAACAACAAATATCACGCTTTAAAGGCATGCACATTTTCTTTTTAGCATGTACTTTGTTTATATCTTTATGTTTTTCATAATTAAACGCTTTCAAGTTAGTGCAATAACTAAATAAAAGCAAGTTTATAAAGAAAATTAAAATATCAAACTTATGTTTTTTTTTTTTATTATCGAAATTCAACAGGATTTTTCATATGGAGGTCTTTGTGATAAAACGCACAGTACAGATTTAAGTTGTGGCAAATCAGAAGGTAAGCATTTATAAAATATTAAATTGAAGGTCTTGCTCATAATCAAATAATTCAACGATTTATTAAACAAATGTTGTATGAAAACTTAGTTTTCTACACTTTTATATAGTTAAACATTGATTATATTGAATATGGTGGCATTTAGTATCTCAATACCCCAAAAATTACTAATTTTTGTTAAATTTTCTTTTTATTATTATAGCCTCAGTTGATTCTATAACCGAAGGTGATAGACGTGCATTAATGGGTGGTGATTTACCCGCATCTAGCACATATTCGGGCGCTTTGTCTTATCATTATCCCCAAGCTGGTTTAATACGCCGCAGCTTGCCCAATATGGCCCATTCGATGTTGGTACATGAGCCGGCTAAAATTTATCCTTATCATTTGCTTGTTATCACAAACTATCGTTTGCCTTCAGATGTTGATCGCTGTAATTTAGAGGTAAATTAAAAGTTCAAATTAGTGTCAAGTTCACTATCAATCGCTCTTATTTAAAACAAAAACAAAACCCTACTTGGAAATAAAATGACTATTTTTTTAATTCTCTTTGACAGCGCCATTTATCAGATGTTGAATTTGAACACATTTTACAATGTACAAGAGCCGATTTCTATAGATTCCCACAATGGCGACGAAATGAATTAAAACGACGCGTTAAATTATTCTAAATCCAATAAAAAAAAATCACACACAATATAATTGAGAAACAAACAAAATGAAAAGGTTTTTAGTTTTTTGTAAGCCTAAAAGCAGTTTTGAAAGCCAAACAAACTGTGTAAATTGATACCAAAAGAAACATATATTTTTTCTAAAAACTATTTTTTTGCGTAATTTCTAAAAGCAAAACAAACATAAAAACACGTTAAATGTTAAACAGCTTTAGTAAAAAAATAACTACAACCAAAAAAAAAAATAACAAAAAAGTAATAAAAAATCTAAATCCAAAATATTTAAACACTACAATACACCACAAAACAAAGAAAAAAAAAAACAAAAAATTAATAAATTTTAACTATAAAAATAAAAAACAAAAAAATCCTCGTACACACCACCACCAGCCACATCTACTTTGAAATCATCACGAATGCAGCTAGATTTTTATTTATTTCAAAATTTGAAATTGAACACTTGAAAATTGGCTTAGTTTTTTCCTCAAAAAATCAAATAGTCACTTTAAGTTTCCAAAAAAAATAAAATAAGAATGTAGCCTTTAAACGCCGACTTTTGTAGCAACGCATGGCATTATTAAAAGAAGCTTTTTTCTTTAAACATACATATATATTTTTATAAATTAGAATTTTTAAATTTCTACAACTACTACTGCTATTATTACTATGAAACTTTATAATTATGTATATCAACTACTCTTCTATTCTATACATACACATACATATGGTTTTATTGTCTTTTACCAGTTAATTAAAATGTTTTTATTTAATTATATTTACGTCGTATGTTTTATTTTGTTTACTTCCTAATTTATTAAGATTTTTAAATACGCATTTGTAAAAGTTTTTGGCATATTGTTTTCTTAAAGTCCTTTTACACTATATTTTAATTTTTATTTTATATTTTACTTTCTTGATTATGCAGCTAAACTAATTATGCAACTTACTTTTATTTTATTTTTTCATATGCAATGCAAATTTAGTAATAATAATAATAATAATTAATATTTTTTCAAGTTACAAAGAGAAACAAATAACTACTTATATAAATGTCAAAAACAAATAAGAAATATTAAGAAATTAAAAAGAATAGAAACACTATATATATTTTATTTATTTATAAATAAAAAAGAATTATAAACTAAAAAACAAAGATATAAATTATTAAAAAAAAAAAAGAAATTAATTCAATAAGCTTATAATAATAGTAATTATATGGAAATAAACTAAAAAAAAAATAAATAAATTTCAATTTCAAATGCTGGAAAATAAAAATAAGAAGGTTTTATTTGTTTTCAATGTCTCCACTCCATTTTGTTAAGTATTATTTTTTTAATAAAAGTTAATCAATTAAATATCATTTATTAAACAGTAATACAATGTGTTCTAAAACTCAATTTACAGAACTCAACTGAACCATATTACATATTATGGCCCAATTGTCATATAAAAAAGTTTTGTTTTGGTGAAAACATTAAATTTACTTTTCCAACAATTCTAATTGAAAAAGTATAATTTTTGGGAAAACATATAAATACATATGTATGATTGATTTTGTCGACATTTAATGCATTATTCTGATGCAGCACGATAAAAATACTGAAATAATCGTAATCGTTACAGCTTTAGTAACATGAAGAAGCCGTTTTTCATCGTCGGCTTATTGAATTGAAACGACCCGGATTTTGGCGTCACAATTTTTATTAACTACTAGAAATTGATTTAAAATGGTTATAGAGAAAAATGGAAAAAGTTGAAAAAAGTAAAGTAACTCATATAAATCATTTATAACAACCTGTGGAAGAGTTGGAAAATAAAATTCCTCTCTTGCAGCAGGATTTCGTAGAGGTACGATTCCCTGTAATTTTAAAGCAAATTAGGAAGAAATTACAACGGAATTAAATGCGCTTGGTTCACCAAGAAGATTAGCGGATGGGTGGCTGAAAGTAATATAATCATGAAAATTAGAAATAGACTACAGTAATTAAACACATTTATTTGTAGGTCTTATTCTCAAAACTGAGACCAATTTCACCGGTGGTGGAAGATTCAAACAATTTACTCTCAGCCGTCTGAAAAAACGCTGTAGCAAATTTATTACAATTTTAAAAACAACTCAACCCCGAAGGCAAATTTCATGGAGTTCAACAGCAAATTGTATTCAAAGAAAAACATTGCAAAATAAAATGTTGAACCTGATTTTAGGATGCGCATTTTTAAAATCGAACATTAAACGCTAATTTTAAGCATTTTTTTCATTAAATATTAAACATTCAAACCAATTTCATTAAATGGTTTTTAAAACTACATATGTAGTTCCAAATATGATAATTTAAAACAAAAAACATCGATGGAGGGGGTGTTAGCTACAGTAATACAGTTTTTCTGGGTGACTTTATTTTAGCTTTTGTTCGTAGACTACATACATATATGTATATAAGAATCTCACTAATAAAGCAATATTTTATTAAAATCCTAAGATTTCTAAAAATTGAATGAAGAAAACAAATATGACTGAATGTTAAACAATAAATCTCTATGCATTCTAAAAAAACGTTTTTCCCTCACAAGTTTTCCTACTAACACTATTGGAAATTTATGGCTAGTAAAACACCAGGAACTTTAATTTGAATTTATGATTTTAATCAATCTTATTAATTATTATGTAGTAATAATTTAGTTTATTTAAACTACAGTTTGGGATTCTCGATCTTTTTTGACCATCCATCCTACTGTAAATATTTTTTTAAATTACCAAAATTTGTCACGACTTAAGAATTTTAATAAAACACATTTTAATTCTACATACATACACATTAATATTTTTATGTATCAAAACTATTTATTCAAAAGGAAGATTTGTTTGTGATTTTTGAGTATTTTGTGTTGTATGTCATGGCATTGTGTTTAAAATACTGTAGTAAAATAGTGAATGTGTTGGAATTTTGTGTAATTAAAAAAAAAAAAAAAGCAAATTGGAATGTGTAGAAGTAGAGAGATTCAATAAATTCTTTCTGTATACATTTACTTTCTTGTATAGGCATGTACTCTTGTTAGTGTATTATTTTAATTTTGCTTTTGTATGGAATCATCAGTTTTTAAGTCGTATGTTAGTTGAGTTTTCATCACTGTTAAGCTGCTGCCAATAATTTGTTTGTGATATATTTGCCGAGTTAAAAAGCTAAATAAGAAGAGTTTAAAAGTTAAAAATACAAAATAATAAATTGTTTGCATAAAAAAAATACCCTAAGCCGTCATAAAAATCCCGTTCTTCTTCCTGCCATTCTGACATGGTGCACTCCAAAGTGCCATAACCTTGTTGAACACAATTCTTTGAGACTATACTAATCATAGGTTCAGCTATCTTTTGTAGTGGATAACCAGGAGAAACGGCGAATCTATAAATCCAAGCAGCGTTATAAACATCTTTATGATTCTTAACGCTAATGCAAGAAACTATCTGCAAAAACATTTTGTTTAATAGTTTTCAGTTATATTTTGTAAAGAGTTAATACAGACCTTTTTACGAAACTTATTTTTAAAGGCCTGATCATACGGGGCATCATCTAAAAATATTTGATATGTACATTCAGTGGGTTTTAACCGGAATATAAAAGGTTCATAACATTCAGCCACCAGTGATTGATTCGGTTTGGTCTAAAAACATAAAAGCCAGAGTTATTTTATTTTGTTAATTTTACATAAAATAAAAACAAGTGTTTTATTGTTGTAACAAATAAATTTGTTCCACAGACATTTCATTCATTAAACTCGAATAATACTTTACCCTCATTAATTCAACTGCCTTCGCATAGAATGAAAAATAGGTTCCAGAAAATAAGAAAAATATACAACCAGGTATAGTTAAGGAGCAAAATGTCAAAGGAACACCCAAAAATATAAATAAAATTGCCCAAGTTATTACAATGAACTGCAATGTAATCTGTAAGTGAAAAACAAAACAGGATAAGTATTTATTTCTTTTTGTTTAACTGATAATCTAAAATATGAATTACACTTGACTTTAAATGCTAATGGTACTTAATTGCAAGGCAACCAAATACTGAAAACATAATCAAGTACTCACCTCTCGAAAGCAAAAGCAAATAAATGATTTTGTGGAAAAGGACATGATATAATCACGCACCAACTCCTGACATTTGAGTTCATCATCTTCCCGATAGCCGCGTATTACGATAAAAGGTTGCATTTAAACGCTATGTCAATATAACTTAATAAATTCTTTTTGGTAAAATATATTTCAAAAATTAAGCAGTAGTAACTTTACTATGGAATCTTTTTTAAACACTTTTAAAAATATGCTCTTACTAATTCAAATTAAATGCAAAGAACAATTTACTTAATTAAAATAGTTAATATATTAATAAATAAAACTAAAAACAATATTGTTAATGGATTCCGACACCCTTAAATGTTTTGTATTTTCTTCTGTTTTTTTTTTCTTTTTCTTTTTTGTTTACGAATGTCGGAAATGTCAAAATAATATAAATCTGCTTAAAAATAATAAAGTTGGCAATGCAGTCTGTGTATAAAAAGATTTTGGTTAGGACTATTTTAGTTTAACTACTTTTATGAAGTACCCAAATGGTTGTACGACTTTTTCAGGTAAAGTCGATTGCACGATTATTCGAAAATAGACTTATAGAACCCTATATTAGTTTTGTTTTGCCGAAAAATTTGCACACATTATTTTTCTTAGTGGAAATTTAACATAACTTACAAAAAATAATAAATAATATTTTAATAAATTGATTCAGACAATTGAAATCACCATCTGAATTAAAGTGTGCTTCGATAGAATTTGCAATTTCTTAAAAACTCTAGTGAGGCAAGAGTCTATAAAAGCATTGGATATGGAAGAGTGTGATGAAACAAAGCCAACCTCGACGTCGAATTGTCAGGAAAATAGCGATGGCAGTGTCAACAACGATAGAGCTAAGGAACTGCCTAAAAATGGACAAAAGAAACCAGCGTTTATATGTGGTGTCATTGAAGGCTTTTATGGGCGTCCCTGGACAACGGAGCAGAGAAAAGATTTATTTAGGAAGTATGAGGAATTTACTTGATATGGCGTAAAGAAATATTAAAATATAAACAAATTACTTGCTTTCATAAAGGTTAAAGAAATGGGGTATGGATTCGTATGTGTATGCACCCAAGGATGATTATAAACATCGTGCTTACTGGCGTGAATTGTACACTGTGGAAGAGGCTGATCATTTATCTGGTGAGTAAGATTTTGAAATGAAAAAAATAAAATTTTTATTTAGTAATTAATTATGTTTATACAATAACATAACTTATTATTTTATGGAACAGGTTTAATAGCAGCCGCCAAGGAACAGGGTATTACATTTTACTATGCTTTGTCGCCAGGTCTAGATATGACTTACAGTAGTCAAAAGGAATTGCAAACTCTAAAACGTAAATTGGACCAAGTAAGTCAGTTTGGCTGCGGAGCATTTGCCTTGCTTTTCGATGACATAGAGTCTGAGTTGTCGAAATCGGACAAGGAAGTTTTTCAAACATTTGGCAATGCCCAGGTTTCTGTTACCAACGAAATATTTACTCATCTTGGCAATCCAAGATTTCTTTTCTGTCCCACCCAATATTGCAGCACACGTGCTGTGCCTTCTGTTCATGATTCGGAATATTTAAATACTTTGGGTTCGAAGCTCAATCATGAAATTGATATCATGTGGACTGGCAGTAAGGTTATATCGAAAATAATCACTTTGGAATCAATACAAGAGATTACGGAAATTCTAAGGCGACCACCAGTAATTTGGGATAATTTACATGCCAATGACTACGACCAGAAGCGAGTATTTTTAGGTCCTTATTCGGGCCGTTCACCTGAATTGATACCACATTTACGAGGTGTAATGACTAATCCAAATTGTGAATTTCATGCCAATACCATAGCCATTCATACTCTGGCGTATTGGTCAAGATGTAGTTTGGATTCGAAAGTAAATAGTAAGTTATTTAGTTATTAATTCTCATTGCCGGATAGGTAGGTGATTTACTCTTTATATGTGTTTAAGGTTCTATATCGGCGGACATAAAGTTGGAAACGGAAAATGATGAGGACACTGGCACCGATAATTTACCTGTTGATTGCTGTTTATCGAAAAATATCTATCATCCTCGCTTGGCTCTTAAGTAAGTTGAAGAACAGGCATACATATAATGAAATATTAAACATATGAAAATGCAATTTTAGAAATGCTATTAGCGAATGGTTGCCCGAGTTTTTCATAGAAAAAGAAGCCTGGGGTCCGATTACAAAGCCTCAGCCGGCTGTTACCAGTAAGAAAAATTTCATATTTATTAAGGATATACCCCCCAAAATATATAATACAATACAATAATTCCCTTTTTATAGTGGTAATGCCCATTATACCTATTATACCCTCTATTAACACGTGCATGAGTTTAACAACTACTACGACAACATCTACCAATTCAAAGACTGTAACCGTACCCGAGGTGAATACAACACAATTGCAAGCATTGGCTGATGTCTGTAGCACTGTGAATTCATCATCCGTCACTCCCATATCAAACGCCGTCATGAACTCTTTGGTCTCGCCCACCAAGGTAGTGACTAATGAAGATATACTCAATCCAATATCTTCAAACATTGCCTCAAACATTGAGCTACCCAAAAAGATACCTATATCCATTGTCTCGGTGCCTATAATGGCTACCAAAGAGGTGTCTGATACTGAAAGTGAAGATATGCGTGATACGGACAATGAAGTTTCACCCATTAAACCAGAAGATCTAATCGTGAAGCCAGAAGTTGGTCCCATTGCCGAAAATAACGATAAAGAAATTTTACCAGAGTTGGATGAAGAAAAGACTGCAATAGAAGACGAGAAATTAGAAGAAGATGTAGCAATAGAAGAAAAACCGGTAGAAACTGATAATACCGGTTTGTCTATAGATGCCATGCTGGACGACAATAATTTAAGTCCTCTTAGCACCGGCAATGAGCCCATGGAGTGTAGTAGTAGTGCCACTTCGCAAATTTCACCTAAAGAAGATGCCGGCAAAGTTTTGGCCGCAACAGCCATGATAGAGGATATTGTTATGGCTGAAACAGGTTCAGTAAGTGACGTTAATGTAAGTCGTAAGAATTGGTCAATATTTTTAAGTAATAAATTTATAAAATGTGTTAACTTTCTAGAATACAATGCAAGTGGAGAGTGTAGAATCATCTCCAATTTCAAATGCCGAAATGACAGAAGTAGAAAAGTACGTTATTTTTTTCATTATACAAAATTTAGCAAGCAATTTGTATATTGTTAAAAATTTTTATTTAGAATACAAGTTGACGCCAATAAAATGACTCCAGAGGATTTATATCTACTATGTGATTTGTTCTATTTGCCTTTTGAACATGGCTCGCGTGGTTTAAAATTACTTAATGAGTTTAACTGGCTCAAAGCGAATGCTCATGTACTGTTGGATGAAGGTAAGTGCAAGAAATCTGGCGGTGAAGCTGGCACGCCCACAAAACCGGAAGTGGCTGAATGGATGCAGAGATCGGAATATTTCACCAAACTGTGCAATTGTGTACAAGAGCTCTTGTGTAAGATAGCGTTGTGTGATAATAAAGAAATTTGCCATGATTTATTCTGCTATGTATGGGACATAGCCGGAGCCTTATCTTTGTTAAATGCATTTGTTAAGTGGTTGGCTTTGGGACATTTTCCGTCCAATGTCTACAGTTATACACAGGGCACGTATACTTGTAAGTCGTTTATTCTATTTATTGAGTACAAAAGCTAATTGTTTATACTTTTTTCTTGCTTAGGGTTTAGCAAAGGTTGGAAGGAGGCATTCATGTCGGGTGACCAAGAGCCTTGGGTATTTCGTGGTGGTCTTATAGCCGACCTACAGCGTCTCATGCCTGTTGATCAAGGTAATGATTTATTTTTATATAAATTGCCAGAATTACCAACCACTGATTATCATGTCATGCGCCCCTTTACTTTCCTGGATGAGTCCTCCATTTATCAAGTGTCTACAAAAGGCGTTTTATCCTTGACCTCTCCGGTTATTGATAGTGAAGAAGCTCAATTAGAATTATCCGAAAATATAAGGAATCTTATACCAGATTATTTAGTAGGACCATTCATTACATTACAACCAGAATTTTGTATTGTTGCCACAGACAATACGGGCAAAATTGTGGGCTATGCAGCAGCTGCTTTGGATAACCATAACTACTTACGTAATACTGCCATGTGTTGGATGCCAGAAATGAAAGAAAAATATCCCCAAAACTTACTGGATGAAATAAATGCATTTACTAAATGCGACAAACTAAATGAAATGCTGGCCTCTATGATCAAGGAATTTCATGCAGAAAGTGAACTAGCGTGTCCTCCTCCAGAAGTTATAAGTTCTTATCCGGCCGTTATGACATCGATTGTGTTATCCAATTTGCTAACTCCCGATTATGGTGTGGGCAAACGGTTAATAACCGTGTTATTGGCCACATTGCGGGCAAATGGTTGCTTTGGTGTTCATGTGCGATTATCTGCTAAAGAGTACAGCCAACCCCTGGTGCAATACTATTTAAAACTGGGATTTGGTGAAATTTATCGTGATGATGTCGAGAATTTAATTTATTTCGGCAGACGTTTTTAGCATATAGAGCGCATAGATTTGCCCAAACAAAAAACATAAATAGTATTTAACATACACGAAACAAATTTGGTTATGGAAAAAAATTTTAGAATCTCTTGTATTAAAACAAACCAATTGGCCCTTAAGCTAAACAAACAGCTTAGTTTTGCTTCCTTCATAAGTTAAATTTCCTCCTTTTTACTTAATTCTATCCCTTACTGTGAGTAAGTAGTCTTGTCTATTATTTTCATTTTGTAATTGCGAAAAAATCATTTAGGTACGCTATCTACGGAAGCGTATCAATCATCTTCAGTATACAATTATTTTTTTAACGTAGTATTTATATCCTTTTAGATATTAGTGTCCTATTAGGACATTAACTTTTTTACATTTTATATATTTAAAAATATTATATCAAACGTTTTTTGCAATGTATTTTTGTCGGCCGTCAAAGTATGCATTTAATTACTTTTTTATTTTTCCAAAAAAATAAAAACTACAAAAAAATATACGTACTTAACAGTTTTATTCATTATTTACCCTGGGTTTACTTAAATCATAAAACCAAACTGTATTGACTCCTTCGTCTATAGTTTTTAAAGGCTCTAGGTTGGGCAAAGGAAAACGACAAGCTATTACTTTGGAATTGGGAGCTTCAGTAACTAGTTTTGTCTCCAAATCGTTCATCTTCAAATATAAAATGTGGGCAAAAACAGGTTATTGATTAAAATATACAGGTTTAATTGAAATTTAATTATTTTTTAACCACATTATTCACATTAAAAACTACCGCTACAATAGTTTAAAGCAGTTGTTTACTCACCATCTGTTCGACACCGAATATAACTACATAATCATAGGGTTTCAAATCAAATTTCCACAAATCTTTACGAAAGAATTTTGTCTTTGATCCTACACCTTCTCTTAAAGCTGCTATGCGAGACCACCACACGAGCCATGGGTTCAATTCAACTCCATCAGATCGCAGACCATGTTTTGCTGTAGCTGCAAATGTTGACAAATTTATTATATAAACATAACCCATACATAGTCTTCAATTCAGGTACATTTTACTACAAACCGAAAACAATTCTTCCATCTCCTGAGCCTATATCCAGCAACCGTTTAGGAGTATTTCTCGGCAGGAACTGAAGAACATTGTTGACTTGTTCAGTAGTGGCTGGAACATATGGTAAACAAATGCGACGAAATGCAGGAGCCACAAAGGAATAACAAACAACAGATAAGCCCACGGCCACACCACCAGTGGAAAAAATTAACAACTTGGCTGATTTAGACACGGTCTTGCGGTTACTGGGCTTTGTGTCCGTTATAGTGAAATCCATTTAAAAAAAATTAATAACTATTTTAAATTAAAAATCGGGTGCTTCAAGAAACAGCACAAGTTTTTTTTTTATTTTATAATAGTGATGGTAATTTGTGGGATAACATTTGAAACCGATATGTTTACACATTGTTGAAATGGTTACTATAGTGGTGATTTTCACTAACTTAACGAAACTGAATCACACCTTTTACTCATAGTTGCTTTTTTTTTCAAAATTTTGGAGGTAGGTATTTAAAGAAATTCCGTCATATCCTTATTCAATACATAAATAATATTTTAAAACTGCTTTTAAATATTTTTTGTTTAGTTTCTTTAATTTAATATTACTTTAGATGTAGTAGTAAATTTTAACTAAACTTGTCTTGAAATTCCATAAATGTATAAGTGACATTAGAAAGATAAACGATTTTTACAGTATTTCACAAGATAATTTCTATATCAAGGGCCTCTTTATTAAAGAAAGAAAATTAAAAAAATTTCATGTTGAATATTAGGTAACATTTGTTTTCGAATAGCGCGTAATTCCACTCAATATTAAGTCATTTGTATTACTCATTTATTTACTGATATAAAGTCTATGCTAATTAAATACGATTTCAATAAAATAATTAAATATTTATAGAATATATATGTATATATTTTTATAGAGTTGAATATATACATATGTATATATATATATATAATGGATGGTTAATGGAATTGAAATATTGGTTTATAATTAATTTGTATAAAAACTTATCATATCTACAAGAATTTCACCACCATATTTTTTTTTTATTAAAGTAAATTTAATACTTTGTTTTGCAACTGCACACGAGTGTGTTGAGTTTATGTCGTATTCTTATCTTTGCCAAAAAATAAAAAAACGTCATGCAAAGAGAGACGACGAACAAAAAGTAGAAGAAAAAATAAAACATAATTTTCTACAAATAATTACAATTACAAAGTTATCATAAGTGACGCTAGACGCCATTTTTTACATAAAACTTATTAATTAAGTAGTTGTAAAAAGAACAATTGAAAAAAAGAGGAAGAAAAAATGACGACGCGAGACAGCGACACATCACTGTGGCTGCATAATAAACTCGGGACATCAAATGATTCGTGGATAAGTGGTTCAATATGCTCCCAATTAAACAAGGAAGTGTTGCGCAACATAAAGGAATGCTTTCCCGATCTTCAGACACAAGTGAAATTGAAATTATTATTAAGTTTTTTCCATATTCCTCGTCGCCTTGTGGAAGAGGTAACAGAATTTTTTTCCTTAATGTTGGTGAAATAGTGAAAAAATCAAGTTTCGTTTTCAACAACGCTCGCACACACTCGCATAAACCAAATTTACCAACACCACACAATGCAATTACAACAACAAAACATAAAATGTTGGTGAAATAAGAAAACAAAAAAGAAAGAATGAAAAGCAATGAAACTATATGGTGTAAAAAATATAAATAAAAAATGTCAGTGCCTAAACAAAAATTATATTGTTTGTTTTTCCTATTCATATAGAGAAAAAAGCAAATGCAAATATTGTGTTTAGAAAATACTTTTATTACTTAATGACAGCAGAAAATTACTGTGTTAAATTAAAAAATTAGTGATTTTGTTCTTGATAAAATGATTTCATTTTTTTTTGATTCGTTGTTGGATCATTTTGCTGACGAATTATTTCAGTGTTGTATTTTTCCCGCCACTTAATTTAGATTTTTGGGGGATCTAATAATCCAACTACATTTGCACAATTTGTTATTGTTTTTAAATATATGTCAAGAGTGTGTGTGTTTGTTTTGATTTTTTATGTTCATTCATTAATATTTATTATATTTTCGATAGTGGAAAGCAGAATTAGAAGAAGTCATCGATGTTGCCGGACTGGACTCAGAATTATGGGTTTCTATGTTAGCCGAAAGTATGAAAACATTTCCAGCGACCAGCTCGCTCAATACAGAGATCTCGGATTATGAAGACACACGTCCCATATTCACTGACATGGTCAACGATTTACGAAAACTTGTTTCGAAGCACAGTGATTTGGGCATGTTGCCTTTGGAGTGCCAATATCTCAATAAAAATGCTTTAGTATCTGTGGTGAGTTGAGTACTGTATATGAAAAATAGTGTTTGACCACTTTTTTAATTTCCAAATTAATATTTTATTGCGGGATTTAAAAAAAAAATATTTTTAATTAACCTGTTCCTATTTTGTTTGCAGGTTGGCCAACAACCAAATACTGTAAAGCACTTTACCATAAAACGCAAACCAAAAAGTGCTACTTTGCGTACAGAACTCCTACACAAATCTGCTGATGCGCAGTCTTCACTGAAAAAAGCTTCAGCTCCAACCATACCATTAAGATCTCGAGGCATGCCACGTAAAATGACAGATACAACACCTCTAAAAGGTATACCATCTAGAGTGCCTACATCAGGTTTTCGGAGTCCCAGTATTAATGCGACAAATGCACAGCGACCAAATTTAAGTCGTACTCCAGCCGGGCGAAAAGATGGTGGCATCAAACTCATTGAATTGTCGGAACAACCATTAGGATATGCGGCCGCTAAAAAACGTAAACGTGAACAGCAACTCGAGGAACAGGCTAGAAAACAGGAACAAAAAGCAGCCGCAGCAGCAGCTGCTGCAGCCACTGCTGCTGGGAGTACTTCACCATCGACGGCTAATAATAGTTCCCAAAGTGGCAAAGAAGCAAATACGCCTACTACGCCCACCTCTGCTACTAATAGTTTTGAAATTAAAACCGAATCAAATCTTAATCAAAGTCAAAGCAGCAGTGCCGATGACGGTCACGCTTCCGACACTAAAGAAGACATCAAACCGGTAATTATTACTACAGCAACTACTATTAAGGAGGATGAGAAACCTGTAACTGTAACACCCGAATATGCTCCACCCTCGTTAAGTTACACACAAAATACTCCAGCTGGTATATTGGATAGTGTTAATAATTCTCAACTGGAGGACACTAAACCCAATCCACAGACTTTGATCAAGACCATAAAACCCACACAGTCACCAGAGAAAGCCACAATTACTTTGCAGACACAACAACAGCTGCAGCAGCAACAACAACAGCAAACAACTAATAATAACAACAATAATTTAAATCATGTAAATAAACGTATTAAGCAAGAAATCAAAATCGAAAGCGAAGAGATACTGGTACCGGCCAATATTAAGGTGGAAAAAATAGAGCAGCCAAGTTTAACGCAACACACGCAAACGTTGGGTCAGCGTATACAACAGCAGCACCAACAACAACAGCAACATTTACATCAGCAAACTCAACAATTGAGCCAACAAACCAAACAAAGAGTTATTATACAACAACAAGCTTTGCCGACATTGCATCAAATACAAACGTCAATATCTCAACAACAACCGACCACACAACATGTCATAATTCGTACATCGCCACAGCAGCAAAAGCAAACATTGACAGTGCGTCAACAAAATACATCAACAACACCAATAAAAATGGAAAAATTAGAAATCAAGCCTTTGGTGCGCACTACTAATCAGCCGGGAACTATAATAACACAACAACAGCCTATGCGTCCTGCCACCAACTCCACGTCGACAAATCCATTGGCAAATTTACCAAACAATATTTCTGTGAAAATTACATCGACGAAAACGGGTAAAGTAACACAACCACAGCAGCAACAACAACAACAGCAGCAGCAACAACAGCAACCCATCTTGATTAACAGTTCAACTCCAGTGATATTGGCTTCGACACCCTCACAGACGGCAGCCTTAAGACAAAAGCAATTGGCAACAGCTACAGCTACAACACAGAATGCAACACCGCAAACAGCCCAGGCCATAAAATCTATGCCTTTAAGTCAACTTAAGAATGCTACCAACAGTGGGCCGGTGATCATTTCACAGACCATTATACAACCGGCCAAAAGAGCCCAACAACAGCAGCAGCAACAACAGAAACAGGCGTCAAATCAACAACAGAAAACTCAAATTATACAGCAGCAGCAACAACAGCAGCAGCCAACCACCACAACTACACAATATATTTTAACACAACAGCAACAACAAACGCTACCAACATTAACCACATTCACACCAAATCGTCAACATCAAACCTCGTATCAAACAACCTCGTCAACACCACAAACACCAACATCCACAAAGATCCTGTTAAAAACTTCACCCAGCTCCTCGGTGGTCATACGTCAACAACAGCAGCCACAACAGCAAACGATTAATGTGAGTAGTGGCAATCCACCACCTCTAATAGCCTCGTCCACCTCCACCACCTCAACGCAACCAACACTCTTGAATATACAAAATGTTCAGCTGCCTAATCGACCTGTCACCATACAACCTGCTTCTCAAGCTGCCCAACAACAGCACATACAAGCCCAATTGCAACAGCAACAACAGCAGCAGCAACACACCTTAGTCTCCAATAACACCGCCACCCAACAACCGAAACTCACTCAGGTTCTAATGCAGCCGGGATCAAGTAATACCACCACTGTTTCGGCACAATCGGCGGCGGGCGGTGGTAATGCCAATGTCAAGAATAAAACCATAATTCTAACACAAAAAGGTGTCATTTTACGAAACATTGGCGGTGATATGTATCAACAGATCCCCATTAGCAATGTCGGTAGTTTGCAATCCCTTGGCACGGGTGCTACAACTCTCATGACAACTGCGGCTGGTCCGCCTGGACTTGTAAAGACGACATCGGCAACCACTATGCAACAACATCCTACACAAACGATAACATTGCAACAGCAACAGGGTACACAGGCGTCGAAACAGTTGACCACCATAATACCACAGCAACAGCATTTGATTGTGCAGCAACAACCACAGCCCACAACAAGTTTAATGACAAATGTAAGTGGAATTGTTTTTAGCTAATTAGTTTTTCATTTCATTTTATTCAAAATTTACTTTTCGTGTCTCTGTGTAGCAACCTTCGCAACAAACCATTATACGACCGGTAATGACGAATGCACAAAGTGGTCTCACAACACTACCAGGTGGCTTGACATTAATTCAAAGACCTGGCCAACAACCACAACTGGTTCAGGTACAGACCACACCGGTGCAACAACAGCAAACTCAAATACAACGTACCATTATAACGCAACCAGGCATGCAACAGCAGACGCAATTGCGTCCCCAACAAATAGTGTTACAACAAAAACCGGCAACTACGCAACAACGTTTAATAACAACAACAGGTGGCTTGGCAACCTCGGGTACACAACAAATTCAGCTGCAACAAACAAATACGGCTGGCATACAACGTACACACATCATACAAATGCCCCAGCAGCAACAACAGCAACAAACACAAGCTACGCCACAGCGTAAAGGATTGTCATTATCGGTAGGTTTATTAGCAAATTCTTTAATGACATTACCTGTTTACATGTTATTTTTCTTTTCCTTAGAATGAACATGTCCACAAAGCCCATGAGATGTTTCGTAAGGCCAATAGAGTATCTCGTCCAGATAAGGCTTTAATTTTAGGCTTCATGGCTGGTTTGCGTGAAAATCCTCGACCAAACTCTGAAAATGTGATTGTTATCAAATTGGGTGAAACTGAGGTAAGAAAATTATAAAAAGGAGCTAAATTTTAAAAAGCTTTATAGAAAATGCATATATATGTATATATATTTTGACTCGTTCTTGAAATCTTCGATTATTACAGGAAAAAGTGCAACAGGAAGATGGTCAAACCGCATTATGTTTAGTTGAGTCTCATATACGTTTGGATTATAATACGGGTGAATGGAAAACATTCCAAAATTACAGACGCCTCGATCAAAGTAATCAAAGTTCCAGCGATAGTGGCGGTGGTGGTGGAGGTGCTGGTAATGTTATGCAAACACAAAATTCCGTGGTCATATAATGAATAAGGCCCGCAACATCAACGGGCCCATCAACATCAAAACAAAATCTAAAGAAATGAAAATACAAAATCTTAATGAAAAATTAAAAATTTTGTAATTTAAAGCCACACTCATCATAGGGAAAGCTTAGTAAAAGCGCTTAACACATTGAAACTCATTCAAATCACCAAACTAAACATACATCCATTAATCGACACATTTTCTGCAGTCCCAACCAATCATGCACCCACACAACACACATTTTATATTTTGTTTAAAACTATTAAACTGAGAGCTTTTGTTCCCAAAAAGCAGCAATAATCGTCTTCACCATCATCTTTAACAGTAATACTACTTACAAAATCAACATTCTATTCTACACTCAATCTAAATACTGTATTAAATGCAGTTTAGCTGCTTAGAATTCATAACCACATCAACAGTATAATCATCATCACCATAAGTAGAATTTGTTGAAATGTTGGTAAGTAGTAAGGTCTTATAAATTAAATTATTTTTTGTAGTTTGAAAATTCCTTTATTAATTTATATTACATACTTTATTCATAAACAACCCAATACAAACAACCATCAATTTAACATTATTTTGCCTTTGTACCCAATATATTAATAGAATACAAACAAATTTATTTAAATTTCTAAAGAATTTTTGAAATACAAACATAATTACAAAGAATACATACATACATAAATATCTACATATATATATTTTTTGAATTAACTAGGAATTATATGAAATACATACATACATACTAAATACAAGAATTTTATTATTTTTTTTTTTAATTTAATACAAACAACTTCTTAATTATTTTGAAACTTTAACTTTTTAATACATTTATTTAACTTCTCTATATATTAAAATCATAAAACAAATTAAATGATAACAAAAAGAAAATAAATATAATAATAAATTTAATGTAAAACGTTTATTAATAATTTAGTTGTACAAAAAATCAAACAAAAAATTAAGGAAAAAAAATAAAACCCTGGTAGTTTATTCATAATGCTTAGATTTATATAAATATAAAAAACTATATATAAAATATATAATAAGACAACATCAGAATATATATATATATAAAACCAATTAATATCCCTTCCTAAATAGACCCTCTCTTTTTATTTTTTTTTTCGCCTAACTCATCGTATTAGTCTTTTTCGTTTTATTCTAAATTTTAACTAAACTCTCAAAGATTCGTTTTGGTTTTTTTAATTGTAAACATTTTTAGTGCTTAAATACATTTTTTGCAATATATTTCAAAACTTTATAAACTACTGAGAATATAATTAAGAAAAAAAAAATGCTAAAAAAGAATCCAGAACATTTGGTAAAAAAAATCATAATAAAAACATACAAATAACATACCTAATGAGAGTTGAAAATAATATAATAAACAATAATTATATAATAATTTAAATAAAAAGAAATCAATGATTATTTGGCTTACATGTTAAACAAATATTAAAAAAAAAAATTATTTTATATTTCTTAAATATGCAGGTATGTGATGGAAATCAAAAACGATAACGAGTGAGTTTTAGAAGTTAATTTTTTCGTAATATATTTCTGTATTGAAACAGTTTTATCCCACAAAATATAAAGACAATTTGCTATTAAAGAGAATCTTAAAACAAAAATTTTAAAAATTTGATTAGAAATACTTTAAAATGGACTTCAAAAACTCACTCGTTTTCGTTTTCGATTTCCATCACATACCTGATGGTCTTTCCATTTTTGTTTTCAATAAAAGAAAAATAATACTGACTCAAAAGTAGTCTGAACACATTTCAATAAAAATCTATCAATCATAACAATAATATTTTCATTTAAAAATTTCTATCAACCACAACTCGGTAAATAGCGATAATTTTATATGAAAAACTTCCATCGACTCGGAAAATTGAGAAAATAGTGATTACTTTTAATTTTTTCTGAAATTCGATTTTTAGCCAGACTTTATTTATATGTATGACAATCTTCAAACTTTTATAACTCGGTAAATATTAGGATAATTGAGAAAGTAGTGATAATATGTGATCACATATATATTTTACTCAAATATTTGCTTCGTAAGTCCGCTTTCACATTCTCCAATTCCGACTCGTCAAGGCAAGTTTAGTACAAACTTGACGGTACTAGTCAATTTTCTTATTTTCTCTTCTTTCATGCATGTATATTTGCATTTAAAAGTATGAAAATTGAATTGACGTGTCTGAAAAACTGGTCAGCTAAAACTGAAGAGTCTGAAACAAGACTAAATATTCTATAAATCATGAAATTCCGATAAATAATGTGAGCGTCAAAAAAAAGTAAACAGGCCTTTCATTTGCATTAAAGTTCAAATAGCATTATAGTATTCAATAAACTTAAAAACTTATTTAATAAGAATTTAATTTTAAAACATTAAACAAAAAAGAAACAAAAACAAATATAATTTACTTTTGCGAAAAACACCGACGATTTTTCGCGTAAAAAAAGAAAAATAAACAAAATTCATTACACAAAAGAATCAGGTACATAAACTAACCTCTGGCCCACGATGTCGAACGATGACGTTCCCTTAGATAAGACTTAAGACACAAACTTTTTATAGTATCTATTTTTTACTCAATCAAGTTTGTTTATTCCACAATCAAGTTTGTGTCTTAAGTCTTATCTAAGCGAACGTTATCGTTCGACATCGTAGGCCAGGGGTAAGTTTGTTTGATATATTAATATTCAGGAATGTGATGGAAATTGAGAACGAAAACGAATGAGTTTTAGAAGTCAATTTTTTCGTAATGTTTCTGTATTGAAAAACTTTTGTCACATAAAATATAAAGTTATTGGGCTACTAAAGAGATTCTTAAAACAAAAATTTTAAAAATTAGATTATAAATGCATTAAAATGTATTTCCAAAACTGATTCGTTTTCGATTTCCATCACATGCCTAATTTTGTTTGTCTTCCATCTGACTTCAGCACCTCATTTAGTCTTCTAGGCATTGATTCTACAAGTTTTGTTGTTATTTCTGGAGAAATTTTCCCCCATTCTTCAATTAAAGCTGCCTTCAAATTGCTTTTGCTGAAAATAGTCCTATCTCTGATATTTCTCTTGAGATGCTCCCACAGGTCTGTTGACTGAGGTGGGTGATCCAGAGGGGAGTTCGAAAAAACAACCACTCCCTAACAATTTTTGAAGTATATTTAGGATTGTTGTCCTGTTGAAAGATCCAGTTTCCAGGGAGTTCCAATTTGTCAACACTTGGATTGACATTATTCTTTAGTAGGTTAATGTAGTCTATTTTATTCATTGTCGAATGAATAAAAACTATATTTATCTTGGATATGTATGCCACTGTACCATGTAAATCATTTTCGTGGAGTGTCTTCGGATCGTACTGTCACTTACGGTTTTATCTGTTATCTCGGTTATATTTTTTTATAATTTAACAGCACTTAATACTGGATTCGCTCTCACCTCTCGTACTTACTGCTCGTACTTCCGTTTCAGTAAGTCGTTTTAGTCGTCCTGACCGTGGCAAACTTTTAACTGTATGATGCTTCTCATATTTATCAATAATTTATCAATTTCAATAAAATTCTAAAATTTGCTCTGTTTTTAGAATAGAGATTTTAATACTGTAAAAAATTGACGCGAAAAATCGGTGTTTTTTTGTTTAATGTTTATACTGAATTAAATTCTTATTATATAAGACTTCCAAACCGTGTACAAATATTTTTAAGTTTATTAAATATTACAAATCTATTTTCAACAAATATTTCCACTTCAATGCAAATGAAATGTCTTTTTACTTTTTTTGACGCTCACAGTATATTTTATGGGAGTAAAAATCATGGTAATATTTGGGCATAAGGAATCTCTTAAATTGTTTTATTAATTGAAACTAAATTATCTTTATGTTTGTAGACATGTATTAAGTTTATTTGAAAGTTGGTATATATGTACATATGTACGTATGTATGTATTATGAACTAAAATTAAACTTAAATAACAAACGAAAAAAATAAAATACGTTTGACTTACAAACTAATTAACATCAATATTAATGCCAATGAAATGGAAAAAAAGAAAATCTAAAAATGTGGTGATGTGAAAGTGGGTACAATAAATGATTTTAAGCAATTGTTTTACACAGGTACACTTAAGATAATACATAGATTCATATTTAGTTTAAATACTAAAGATCACTAAATGGAATGTAATTGTTTGAGAGATTTAAAAAGATGCATTTCTAAGAGATTCTTTTCCTTAAATTCTAAATACTAAACAATTTTGTTAAATGTTAATTTAACAACACTATGAGTGCTTAAGGTGCCACTTCCTTCCAATGAACTATGGCTCGTTGGGAATCAGGAGCTTTGCCAAAGGGATGGGTACCATCGGAATAAACATATTCGTTGACCTGATAATCCAATAGTGTTTTATAATTGTAGACATCATTGCCTAATTGCTAAAATGAAGTAAAATTTTGTGGAAAATTTTATAAATTTGAAACAATTTTGTTTGGATTTAGAGTATATACCTGTGTTAGGGGACTGGTATTTGTGGTTAAAATACCGGCGAATTGTTTGGCTTTGGCTAATCTTAAAACTTCATGTTCCATGAAATGCATGCAGGCTATATTTTCTTGTGGATTCAAATCAGCATGTGTTCCCATCATAAAAGAGTGCAATATTTTGTTTAAACCCTGGGGCAAATAATTATCTCTGGAAGTTAAATAACAAACATTAGTAAATTATTGTTTTATTTTTATATTAAGGGTATTTAATACCGAATGGGACCTTCTACATATTCCAAAAATTCAAAGACAATTATCAACTTTGATTTGACATCAACTTCGGGCTCAGCGCGGGCATCAAAATTTAAGGCGGTACCAATAACTCTGTTCGTATTTCTGTCATAAACCACAAAACTTAAATCCTTTTCCACCAATTCACTCCAAATGTCCTGAAACCAAATAAAAATTAAAAACAAATAAATATTTCTGTAATACATTTAAACGTACCGAAATAATATCGCTATAATCTGTGCGCAAGATATCGGGTTTAAGCCATTGCTCCAAATCTGCTTTGCCATAAAAACTGTCTACAATAATTCTGAAAGTGTGTATTATATTAGTATTTATTTCTTAGTTAAAAGTTTTGTCACTAAAACTTACTGTATTACATCATTTTTATGGGAGTATTGCAATGGTATAGCTTCCAAGTCCAAATGAGGACAAGCACTTATCCAAACCTCTGTATCTTCCACCATATTTATCTCACGATCTTTGGTCATGGTTTGCAATATTGCTCCCAGGTTCTTGGCCGATATAAATTCCGAAATGCTAATGCTATAACCTTTTTCTCTCAATAGTGTGACGGTGTAAATTGAGTTTAGAGAATTTCCGCCCAATTCATAGAAATTACTGTGTGGTGCCAGAGTGGTTCTAGTCGAACGACCAATCACACTTCCTACCGTCTCAAATAGATCCTCAGCCACTGCTCTAAGTTCATCCGGTATTTGAGAGTAATCAAAGTCCAAGACAATGCTAGAATCTCCTTCATTATTATTGGCCGTTTCATAGAGTTTCAACAAAGTCTGACGATCAACTTTGCCATTGACCAGCAAAGGTACCTGATCTATTAATACCACTTGTGGTATCATATAATCGGCCAATTTATCTTTTAATTTGGCTTCTAGTTGAAGTTCTGTCATTAGTGGAGAATCATCACGTAGTTTAACAAAAGCCAAAAGAGTCTGGTCCACTAGACCGGCGTGATAACAAAGCACAATGGTCTTTTCAACCTCGGCTAGTTCCGCTACATTTTTCTCAACTTCAGAAAGATCAACACGATGACCGCGTATTTTGATTTGAGAATCGGTGCGTCCCTCGTACATTATGAAACCATCGTACAGGGAACCATAATCACCGGTACGATAAATGCGGGAATATTCTGAAGGAAATTAATTAAAATTGAAATGGAAGTTTTAAATGAAACAAATATAGTTTCAAACTTACTCAACTCTACCGCTAAAGGATTTTCCAAAAATTTCTCCGGATCACGACCATTAACATAACCGTTGGCCAAATTCAAACCCGATACAAACATTTCACCAATTTCTCCATTCTTTACCGGTCTATAATCCGAATCCAACAGATATAGAACGGTGTTGCTGACGGGAATACCAATCGGGACACGTTCATAATGTTGCAATTGTTTTTTACTCTCACACGTAAAATAGGTTACATCACCCATTACCTCAGTTGATCCATAGAAATTATACAACGTGTGGGTTCCCTCTTCAAAATAGTCATAGAAATGCATGGCCAAAGCAACGGGTAAAGGTTCACCCGAACAAACCCATATTTGTAAGTTGTACAAAAGTTTGCTTTCGGTAACGGCTACAGCATTACGATTGCTGGCACCATCTAATTTAAGGTACATGAGTAGAGAACGCAACAGAGTAGGTACTAGGACCAAACGACGTATTTTATACTTTTCCAATACCTCAACCAAACGTTCGGGATCTTTGGTAATGGCTTTGGGTACCACTAGAATTGCTAGACCTGTAATGGAAGTACATGGGTTTAGATATTTCTATATGAATTCGGTTTCGGTCAGTTCGATGAAAATTTGGACGAATATCGTTACCGAAAAGAAAAAACTTGAAATATTATAAAAAGATTTTCAAATAAGTATATGCCGATGTGGACTGAAGTATTAATGATTTTTTCGGAATATAACATCGTCTTAATGTAGGACCAGAGCTCCAATTTTTAACGACTATAAGTACATTCCGCTGAATTGTAGCGTTGGTTCAAGATTTGATAGACTCCGCCAAATCAAATTTCTGCCACAGATTGTCAACATCGTTTCGTAGTTATTGTAAAAGCTTTTATATAAATAAAGCTCCTAATCTATAACCTAAGCATTCGAAACAAAGAAGTCTAGTTGTCCAAATTTGTCGTATTTAAAAATTGTACTTAAATTTTAAAGTACATACTTAAAAATTTAATGAATTAATTTTTTTTGCTTGATATAACCTATGCATACAATCTATAATTATATTATATTCCAAATTAAAGTTAATCTGAATTTTTAAGATTTATGTTTAATAAGACCACTTATTTTATTACATTCCAGAGTCTTATAAAATATGCATTTATATGAAAACATGTACTGGTACATCTGTAAAATATGCAATCGAAAACGTTTTTAGATAGAATAATAAATTCGGTAATACAAGATGTGAAACAGTATGCTTAGATTATTTCATAATATCTTTACTCACCACACAAAAGCGGACCCCACAATTCGGACACTGAATCGACAAATGTCAAGGCCGTTTTAAACACTCCCACCGTTTCGTGGGCCGTATAAGGAAATGTAGACCATTGCCATTGTAGACGATTTAAAAGAACCTCATGAGGCAAACGCACACCCTTTGGTATACCAGTACTGCCAGAAGTATACAAAACAATTGCCAACTCTGTCTCTCCGTTGCCCAACATTTCTTCAGACCTTAAATTTTCCTCATTCAATTGCAAAGAATTCATGCTTAACTCGCTTATGGTCAAAGTGGGCACAGCACCAAAGTGTGACTTATCTACATCATCGTCATGTATCACCATAACCGGGCATGACTCCTTCAAAATGTGTTGTATACGATTTATTGGAAATGTGGGATCTATGGGTAAATATGAAGCACCCGATTTCCAAACGGCCAAAAGTGTGGTTACCAAAGCATCGGATGGTTGCATGCAGACAGCCACAATAAAGTCACCATCTGAGTTGGTCTGGGCGAAACGCTGGTTGGCCTCACGTACCAAAAGTCGGGCACATTGATTGGCCCGTTGATTCATGTGCAAGTAGGTGGTTTGTCTGGGTGTTTGCAAATCATTGCTGTTGTCTTGATTGTAAATTAAAGCTGTTTTATGCGAATGATGTGGTAAATTTTCTTCAAAAATTCTATGCAAAGGACGGGGCACAATCTCCAATTGTTGTCCCTTAACAATCGATAATTTGGCAATGGTACCCATATTTGCGCCTTGGATTAATCAGATGTTAGTTATTTCTGCAATATTAAGAAATACATATATGTATGTTAAAGTATAATACGATTTAAAACAAAGGCCAGTAATATTACAACTAATTATTATTTATGGAGATGTCATGTAATAAAACCGAAACAACAAAATGTATTAAAATTAATAGTACAGAATTGCAAAATGATTAATTACATTCATATGTTTTGGTTTCAATATTTTTCATATTAATTGAACAAGTAGCGTCGTTGAACTAAGGGAAATTGGGGGTAAAATATTTTGATTGAAAATGCCACGTGGCTGGTTGCTGGTGGCCGGAAATGGTTTTAGTTCTAACACTGTATAATGGTTTAAACGTTGTATTCTTTGGTTTGTGTCAGATCAAGTATTAATGAACTAGTTCAGTATTGGTTACTATAATACTGTTTCTAGTTAGTTATGCAAGCAAACTTTGAAACAAATTGCATTACAGTTTACTTATTAAACTACTTCCAATGTATTGCATAAGGCTATGAAAGAATAAAATTTCTACCACCCTGCATTTTTAATCAAAGAACCAAAAATCGTTTAATCATTTAGTTTTTGAATGTTGCGCAACAAGTAGCATTCAAAAACCTAGTTTAGGTAAGAAAGCAATTATTATGTCAATGTGATTAATATTTATTTGCCACCATTCCTGATTTATTACAAATCTAATGAAATTTATTTACAATAAACCCACTTTAATAAAAATTAAAGAACGTATCGCCCAGGGGTTTGTGCAATTGTGCAAACATTTTAATTTCATATTTTTTTTTTCTTAAAACTAGTGCATACATATATTGTTTCTATTTTGCTAGTGTTAAAATGCTGAAGTACCCTACACTGGCCAAAGTTGATAACAAATTTTTAATTCTAAATTTGAGAAATTTGCTTTAAACATCAAACATCAATTTTCAATATATAATTTGATAACTTTTAAATAAACACTGCAATTATGAGCAATTAGACAACTAAAAGTAGGGTACATGTTTAATAATGTTTTTTTTGCCAACATACCCATCTTTAGTATGTTTTATAATTATAAAAATTAATATTTGCTTAAATAGTGTGTTTAAATCTATTAAATATTTACTAAATACATATCAATATGTTTTCTGTGCTGTGTTTAATGATGCGTTCATTAGAATTAAATACAATTTAGATTTTCTGCTTGTTTAAATCAGCATTATCATTAATAATTGTATTTCTCATGTTGCTACAATGTTCATACATATGTACATACATATATATGTACATATGTACTTTGGAAATTAAAACTTTATATCGTGCTTAAAGTTATGAGTTTGTTTTTTAACTATTTGTATATTTTTTTAAATACATGTAGTAAGTAGTAAGGTTATTTTATGAGCTGTTGTCGCTATAGATGCATTTTGGTTGTGATTAGTTGGAGGATGTACATATGTATGTGTTGTCATTAAAGCAGCTATACAGGCCTGTTAAACATTCCGTTCGGAGTGCTTCGATGTGGCACCTATTCCAATTGGTTTTGTTTTAGCTTGTTTAGTTGTAGGGAATCAACTTTGCACATTTGCAAAAGTTTTAACAATTCTGATAAAACCAAATCGGTTTATTTAAGAAAGGCCAAACAACAATTTGACTTCGAAAACTATTTCGAGACGATTTTTGTTTTACTTTTTCTGAATATGCTAAAAAACACAGAGTGCTTGAATAAGCAACAATTTTGTACCTTGTTACAGGGCAATATTATTAAAGTGTTGGCCCTTACCCTGCCAAAATATCATCTCATTTATATCAAAATTTAACATACAATTCAGTTCATCCATCAGCGTTTTGTGTAGTAGAAATTACTACTACTACCTGTCAACTGTTGAAGAAAAGACAATAGTTTTCTACAAAAGTGTTAAAAACATATAAAAGGGAAAAGAGCTAAAAAGTTCAACACTTTAAGCACCTTGTCACAGGCAATATTATTAAAGTGCAGGATCCTTACGGACCGCACCGTACATTTGGCAAATATTTACTCAAAAAAGCGTAACCACTTGTTTTAGCACAAATTTGTTTGACGTTGTTTACTCTTACAAGAGTTTTGCAAGATCAAACAGCATCAAATAAAATAAAACTAAATATTGTGCTTTGGCCTCAATAAGAAAAGTTTTTTTAAAATAAATAAACGAGTTCAAATATGTATATATTATTTAGTGGTTACGTTTTTTTCGGCAAATATTTGCCAAATGTGACCTTTACTCTCTCGAAAAATTTTATTTATCACAATTGACAATCACAATCTGCCAACGTTTTATTTACATACATACATATATGTAGCTGAAATTATTAGCTGTCAACTGTTAAATAAAATAATTTCCTCAAAAATTCTCTCAACTCACTCAAAATACCACCTTATTTTTATCCAAAAATGTTATTGACTAAAGAACACTACTATTTTGTAACAAATTGACGCTAATAAAACCATATTTTTAAAGAAAATCATTTGAATGACACAAAGCTGACAACATAACCGGATTATGTAGCCAATAATAGTTTCAAAGTGTGATTTTTTATTTAAAAAAAAAAACATTAAATTTTTGAGAAATGTATGAAATATATGTACCTACATATATGTATGTATAAGTAAGTCGATAGAACGACATTTCACAATGTGGGGTAAATTTTGGCATACTCTCTAAAACATATGGCACACCTGGCAGTTCTTGCAATGGTTCTGGCTGCTCTTGTTTCCTTGTTTACATAACCATTCAACGCGAAATGAGCTTTTGACCAAAAAATTGCGATCATGTATTTTGATAATAAAATTTAATAATCTGCAAGCGTTGTTCCTTTGTAAGGCGATTAATGATTAAACTATAAACCAAACTGAACTTGTTTAACAGTAACAATTTATACCTAAGCAAACAATTTCGTGTCTGCACATGCATTTCTTTCGTGTGGACAACTCTTGTCGATGTTCTGTTCTTGGTCGAACATCGTAGTCAGGTTATTTGTTCGCCATCAAATGTCATGTTCACACAAAATGATTGTCATTGAAAAAAAAAAATGACAAAGAAAACTATGAAAATTAACATCATCAGGTTTTCCCCACACAGAAGAACATGAATAAATTTTTTTTCTTAATTCTGCCGACATTTTGTTCTTAAATAATAAATATATATTTGAAAATATCACATTAAGAACTAGTTCTCCATGTGGTGATGTATTAATTATTTGTATGTTCGAAATTCTCTAAAAATTCTTTGAGTTGATCCTTATGATTTTTCTCTATTAATTTACAAAGACTTGTTAGTTAAATAAAGTTCAAGACAATTTATAATTCATCATTTTAAAAGCAAGATAAGAATAAATTCAAAGTGACCTAGAGGAAATATTTAAATTGAAATTGTAAAATTTTATATGATCTGTATTCTGACAGAGTGTTGTAATTGGAGGGGTAAATTGAGGCGGTTTAGACATTAGTTGTGTTCATTTTGCAGTTAAGACGACGCAGTATCGAATTTGAATATGTATATTTCGATTTAAAAAAATAGTTGTTATTAATAGTTTCTAAATAATGAAAATACATTTACCAGCATTAGACGTTAGCAAAAACTAAATATTTAATTATACCTATAAAAAAGTTTAAATAGTTTTGTGGTTAAATTTGCAGACCATAATGTCCCTGAACGACTGATTATCATACAAAGTATGTAACTAAAATGTTAGACGAAAATTTAAAATTTAATTTGTAAAGAAGTCAAATAGTGTATTCAAAAAAATGAAGGGTAAACAAGATTCGGTCCATTGAATATCAATAACAATCTAACTTGTTGCTGAATATTACAGCTAAACTAAAGATTTTTTTTTCTAAACTTACATGTATTGCTCGTATTATGTTGGAGGTAATTTTTCATTAAATCTACAGCTTTGTAGTCATAATGTTGTCATATTACCAACAATATGTATCATAATATGTATACCAATATTTAATAGGTATTTTTTGTTTGTTTTTCTATTCAATTGAAAACTTAAACGTTTTATTTCGATTTCAAATAAAACGTTTTTGTATGTTACGGATATGTTAATAACATAAAAGATTGTGTTATATTTATTTATGTATTTATAATTACTTTGCTAGTAAATTGATAACTATTTATTAATTTGTTTTAAAATTAATATTAACTAATGAGTGTTTAGATGGATTTAATTAATAACTAGATTTAATATTACTAGTTTTACTACACGTTATTACAACTAAACTGTTACATTTAAATGTCGATGAGGTTGATATAAAAATGTAATTTTCAAAATGATTTTCTAAAGTGTTTGGGTTTTTCTTTGTATTAAAATGAGGTATTTCTAAATGAATTTTTTAATTGAATCATTTCTGAAATTATTTGCATACGAGTATGTACGAGGTCAGAGGCCAAATTACCGCATTCGTGATCGAATGAGCTATCGTATCGAAAAACGATTTCGATATCGAAATTATAATAAAATGTACTAAATTTCTTGCTCGATATCGAATGCCATAATTTCAAATAAGAAAATTACGATAAATTTTACTCGATATCGAATGCGGTAATTTTGGCCCCTGATCAAAAAATAACCGTTATTTTCAAATTTCGTGAGTTACCTATGTTTTCGCATTTTTTTCTGTCTGTTATATTGGTACACATGTCTGTTATATATGTTGGTGATATCAGCCATTTTGGATTGTCAGTTTGTTAAAAGGTTAATCGTGTTTTGGCGTGCTCGTCGATTTTTTACTATTCGAAAAAATGGCTCAAAGAAACTGTATTAAGTTTTGTGTAAAAAATTAAATTAAATGCGCAAGGACATTTGAAATGTTGACTGTGGCGTTTGGCGAGTCTACTATGAGCGGACCACAAGTTCAATTATGTTATAACCGGTTTAAGGAAGGCCGAAAAGATTTCAATGACGATGCTCGTCCTGGTCACCCGAGCACGTCAACAACCGATGAAAATATTGAAGCAGTGAAGAAAATGATTTTGGATAATCGTCGAATCACTATCAGAGAGTTTGCTGATGATGTTGGCATATCGTTTAGCTCATGCCAAGCAATTTTTACGGATGTTTTAGGCATAAAACGTGCGGCAGCGAAGGTTCTTCCAAAATTGCTAAATTTTGAGCAAAAACAACGTCGCATGGACATCGCTCAGAAGCTGTTGAACATCGTCAACGACGATCCAGATTTCCTCAAAAAGCTCATAACTGGTGACGAATCATAGGTGTATGGCTATGACATTGAAACCAAAGCCCAATCATCCCAATGGAAACGTCCAAAAGAGCCAAGACCGAAAAATGCACGTCAAGTTCGGTAAAATGTGAAGGTTTTGCTCACTGTTTTCTTCGACTGCAATGGCGTGGTGCCACAAGGTCGTACGGTCAATAAGGAATACCACCTTCAAGTTATGCACCGTTTGCGCGAAGCAATTCCTCAGAAATGCACAGAATTGTGAAAGAACCAATCATGAATTTTGCATCATGATAACGCACCAGCTCACACATCGATGCTTGTGCGTGAGTTTTTGGCCAAAAACAAAACCGTTATCATGCCTCAACCACTGTATGTACCGGACTTGGCCCCCGCTGATTTTTTCCTCTTCCCAAAACTGAAAACTGAATGAAAGGAAAGCGTTTTGCTACGATTGAAGAGATAAAAGAAAAATCGAAACAGGGGCTGTTGACGATACCAAAAAGCGCGTTTCAAAAGTGTTTCGAGGATTGGAAAAAACGCTGGCATAAGTGTATTTTATCTGAGGGGGATTACTTTGAAGGGGACATGATAGTTATTGATGAATAAATAAATTTGAAAAAATTGAAAATAACGGTTATTTTATGATCAGACCTCGTATATGATGGTTATGTAATTGTAAATACTAGTAGTTGTACATACTATGCAAATTAATAGCCCTTTGTTAGTGATTTTATTAACATTCTATTTACACTCCTTGCTTGTAAATTATATATTTATATTATTTATAGTATCTACTTGGGGCGGGCTTTTATTCATAGAGTATTTTAGTTTAATTATGGAACTTTTCCAAAATGAGAGAACTTGGAGATATAATTTAACCTTGTAAAACATATGCATGTTTTCACAGGTTCGAGACTTTCCCTTTCGATAAAGCATTTTCATATAAAATCCGAACACACTACAGAAGCTTTTTTTAAAAAAACCTGTTGACAAAACTTTGGTTTTTTTTTCATTGATTTGTTTTTTAAACATATTACGTACCATTATACTTTCAAAAAATGTTATCAGATTATAAAAAAAGCCAAAACTTCCAAAAAATAAAGTATATGATGTTACTTCCAACAATTTGTCATATATGAATTTGTCTCGTGTGGACAACTCTTGTCGATGTTATTTTCTTGATAGAACAACATTGTTTGTCCCACAAAACGAAGAATATTAAAAAAAAAACAAGTATGAAAGCATAGTCAGTCAAGCCCGCCATATAATACCCTACCCCACTCAGTATACATATGTATATGCAAAAACAGTATTTTTGAAATTTGCTAACAACTATTATGGACCGAACATTCAGAAATTTTGTGCCATGAATTCTGTGCAATTAAATATTGTTTGTGTTAAATATTATTTTGCTATAAACATTTTCAATAGATTTATGCATGTTAAAGTGATTTTCAGAAGTGGTTCTTATATGGAGCTATGACTAATTATGAATCAATCATCATAGAATTGGGCTGAATGATTTGTATATATGCAGTATAAAAAATATATTTGTACTAAATATTATTTGGATAGCAATATTATGCAGAGAGAGTGTTATGCTCTTTAAAGTGATTTTCGGGAGTAAGCCTTATATGGGAGCTGTGGTCAATTATGGACCGATCTGTATTTTTTAAATCTGTTTAAGCCAAATTATTGCTATTATTAATTATTGTCTCTAGCAATAATTTGGCTTATACAGATTTAAAAAATATCAATTAGTCGACGAGTTATAGCCAAAAAACCATATAAACAATATGCTGAAAATCGGCATTTGACTGTAAAGTTCGAAGGTCGATTAAAAAACAAAATTCGAACTAACATAAACAAACGCCGCGATACGGGTCTTCTAATTTAGCCTTTATTTTCATCCCTCACTCTCAGAATCGGCCTAACTTTTGCTAACCTGAATTTGTACCACAGTGTAGTCGAGCTAACGGGGTATTTTTTTTTAACACAAATGTATTTTTTTGAACAATTGTTTTTACCAAATCCGATATTAACACTGACAAGATAAACGCTAATTGTAAACAATTTTGATTCTGCCTCACTGTGCTTAGTATTATTTACAAATATGTATATGTACACGTATCCCTGCAAAAACGCGAGTACTCCATAAACGCATGTTTGGACTACTCCACAATGGACCAGGAGTACTCCAAACATAATCCATTTGTTTGAAAAAAACTAGTCCATTTAACATTACGATGTGTACTAGAATTGGATCATATTGACAGTTCAATTCCAAACCATGCTATGTCGAATTAGCATGTTTTTAATTTTTTTGCGTTTATGAATTTAGATTTTTTCAACTTAAATTCTGTCAAATTTTGGTTGTGATTGGCTAGTCCAATCAATAGTTATAAACAACAAAGTTCTACCTCATATGGTTTTTTAGATATCGCCTGTAAACTTTAGGAGCTTTTCCTGCAAAACTCACTTTTTCGACTTAGCATGTTTTGGAATTGAGCTGTCGATATAATCCTAGTCCCAAAACTACTCCTTGTAACTACATCAAATGTTTTTAAACAACGATTGCGGTCATTAAAGCACGAATAATTGTCGTGTAACAAGAAGTTCTGATTTGAAAATGAAATGGTCCACAAGTGCATTACATAGGACTATGATGTAGTCACTACATTTTAGCTACAATGGACCACGTACTCCACCGATTTTTGCAGGTATGTACTTTACAAATACATACATACATACATACATACATATATTACATTCTCCAGATTGTTATTAATTTTTAATATACTGACAACTATTTATTAAATAATAAAAATAAAACATACCTACTTAATTAAATATGAAGGCGGTACGGTGATAGTATCGATTAAATACTGTATCGTTTGGAACTTATTTTAGAAATAAAAAATACAATATTTAATTATTATTAACAAAAGCACAATACATACATATATGTACTTATAACAATAATTATAAAATTAATTATAAAATATTTTAAATAAACATTTTATAATTAACAAGCAAACATTTTTATTGGATTGCTAAAACAGCCACAAACATTATTCGATCTTTAAAAAAAACCGGCTAAAACAATTAAAGCAATAAATAACGATTATTTGAAATTATTAAAACTGTAATAAACAATTACAAAAAAAGTGCTAAAACCGCACAGCGCAGCGCCACCTGTTTGAGCAATTTCAAGCAATAAAGTTGTAAAGAAATTATAAATTCAATTCTATAAATTAAGAACTTGTAAGTGATCTTAAGACCTGTTACAAACAATTTATATGAAATTAAATTGCTTTTGATACAAAATATAAAAAAACATTCCAACAAGTTTTCTCAGCTCAGTAAATCTTGAGATACGTTTTCAATCACTAAGATTTAAACCGATAGATTTCTTTTGTCCAACAGGGTGGTAAATTGATGGTTTTTATAATTCTTTTAGATTTTTCTGACGCTACTGCAGCAACCTTCTGCAGTCTTTTTGATATGTAATAAAATGATTAACTTAAATTATACATAATAAATTGAAATCGTTGAATGTGTTGGTTTTGAAATGGAGAAAAAAATTGCCATAAATTAATTGAAATGTAAGGGAAAAATGACTGAAGTTGATTGGTGGTTAAACAATTTTAATGGTATTTTAAAAATAGAAAAAAACTAACATTTTACATACAGCTGCGGTAAACAAAATATGACTGAAGACAGGCTTCGACTGTACATATGAATTTTTCTTCGATTTAGTTCCCTAGTTATTGCCGTGTCACATAATTGAAATATGTCAATCATTTATTTAACGTAAAAAAGATTTGTGAAAAGTTACACTTTTATTTGAAACTTTTTATTGAAAATATTTACAATTTCAGGTGAAGTATCAAAATTTGGACGGTTAACAAAATAGCACTCACTCTTAATTATAGATTTTAATAAAATAAAATGAAGCTGATGAAACAAATAACTTATTAATATATTGTTGCATGACATTTCTTGACAATAACGGCGGCGCAGCGCTTCGGCATGGAGTTAATTAAGTTTTCACATCTTTCTTTAGGTATTTTCGCCCACGACTCCTTCACTACAGCCCAAAGCATTCGCCACAGCAGGCTACCAACTACAATATGTCAAAAATAAAATACACACGTTTATATGTATGTGTCCTGCTGTCGTCAAAATAATTATTCACATGTAAACGTGTGTATTTTATTTTTGGAATATTGTAGTCGGTAGCCTGCTGCGGTGAATGTGTTTAATGCTCAAAGATGCTCATTGTTAGTCGGTTTTATTTGCGATACACTTTTCTTTACGTCAGCCCAAAGATTTTCTATTGGGTTCAAATCAGGTGATTGCGCTGGCCACTCCATGACCTCAATATTGTAGTCAATGAACCACTGACGTCATTGTCTTGTTGAAGGACCCAAATCAGTGGCATTTCGTCCATGGCATAGGGAAGCATAACATTATTTAGTACATCAACGTAAACATGTTGATCCATTATTGATTTTATGCAATTAAAAGCATCCCCATACCATAATGATAGAACCGCCATGCTTTACCGTCTTAGATGTGAATTGTGGATGGTATTCTGCATTTGGGGGACGTCTAACATATGAACGAGAACGTTTTCTACCAAATAAAATGGTTTTGCTCTCGTGCGTCTAGAATATATTTAGCCATTTACTAGCGTATCAGATATCAAATAAATGATTGAAGTGCTATTTTTTTTGCCGGCACTGTATATGGTGGTATGTTGTACATAGTTACAAAACACTATGGCATTTTTTCCTTGACAACATTTTTATAGAATATGTAAGTTTCACAATATACAGTCGGGCCTCGATTATCCGTGATCCGGTTAACCGGTAACCCCAATTAACCGTGATGGGCAAATATCAGTCTATTGTTTTTTGTTTGCAATGTTTTCAAATTGTTAACTTCGATTAACCGTGATTACTATTATCCGTGATGGCAGAATTTTTTTTTTTTTTAATTTCCAATTCATACATAATAAACTTGAAATTTGGGAAGTACGGGTGATTAAATCTAAATATATTTAGTATGGCATCGTTACCAGTGGTAAAAAAGAGTTTAACATAAATATTGAAAATAATTAACTAGCATTCAGAAAATAATATTAGCTCAAAAATACGAGTTCACTTGTTAAATAATAAAAAATTGCATGTATAAACAAAATTGTTGTTCAATTAACTGTGAAAATCGATTATCCGTAACGCTTCTGGTTCCGATCATCACGGATAATCGTAGCCCAACTGTACTTAAAAGTGTTTCTTAATAAATAATGTAATTGAAATAGAAACCATTCCATGGTCCCTTTAGTCCTATAATTATAATCAAATATATATGTACATATATGTATGTATATTGCTGGGTACATTAAAAATCATGTTTTGTGTTTAAACTCTTAATTATTCTTAAAAGTATTAAAGTGTTAATCCGTAATAAAGACACATTTAAACTTTTGCTATTAAGAATAGTAAGCAAAGTGCAATTTTGTACAGGAATCCCCTTGAATATCAAATATTGTTTGTTAAAGGGAAACAACTATTGTATTAAAATGTCACTGCTATTTTCTCAACCACAACTATATATGTATGTATGTATGTATATCAGTAATTGTTGTAAAAAATTGTCGCTCTATTTAATAATGATAATGCGGTATTAAAAGCCTTTATGTATATGTGCTGACAGGTAATAAAAATTTTAAAATTATTAATTATATGAGTCTATTAGGACCAAGCATATAATGGTCAATTAGTGTCAATGCATTTAAAATAAGTGTTTCAAATTAATCAAGTGGTTAAATAATTCAATATCCTAGTGACAACACCAATACAATATCAAAGATAGGAATAACTATTGAACAACATATGAAATGAATCATGAAATGAATGATATACACATCTTTCTGAGAAACATAATCAGCCCAATCATGAATAAAAATTCCGCGGGAGTTTGCTCCCTTTTTCCCATTTTTCCTATTCTAATTCAATGTTAAAAAAATAAAAAGGGAAAAACTCCCGCGGAATTTTTATTCATGATTAGGCCGAATAACTTGTCTCATCATCTGTCATTGTTAAGAAAGTTGAATTTAACTAAAGGTACGGTCAGGTCACATTTGGAAAATATTTATTCAAAAAACGCGTAACCACTTGTTTTAGCACAAACTCGTTTAACGTTGTTTACTCTTACAAGAGTTTTGCAAGATCAAATAAATTAAAACTAAATATTTGTTGTGATTTGGCCTAAATAAGAAAAGGTTTTTTAAATCAATAAATGGTTACGTCTTTTTCGGCAAATATTTGCCAAGTGTGACCGTACCTTAAAAATACTAAAAAAATAGATAATTTTTTTACTTTTAAGCAATTAGTGTTGTCGGGTTTAAGGTTTAAAAAAGGCCACCTAAAATATTTGCAAATGCTGACAAACGTAACTAAAATTAAGGTTATAAATCCGGATACAAGAATTTAAAATGCGCTTAATAGATAATTGTTATTCGTTTAATGCTTTAACAGGTAATCGATTATAAAAGTCAGTTACACATGTTAAAACTACATATTAAATCCCAATTAAATGTGAAATAAAAACTTATGCAATTTGTTTCAAACGTTTTTGTTTATTACGTATGTATGTATATTAACACATTACAATAATTTAGATTTAAATTTATACTGACCAGCAATCAATAATTCTATTTATTTAATTTACAATCAAATAGGGGAAAAAGGCGACAGACAAGTAACTGCAACTTTCGTACAAGTGTAAATAAACGTTATTTATGGGCGGCAAACGAATGTGAACAATTGTAATGCTGCATAGTTTTTATTTTTTTTTTTTATTATAAACAAACACACAAACCATTTATTTTATTTGTAATTTGTATTGATTTTAACGATGAATTCATAATGATCATTGTTTAAAACCTTTCGAATTTTGTTTTATTTTTTTATGAAAAAAACCAGCCATATTTAAAAAATTAAAATGTATAAAAATTTACAAAAATAAAAATTAATAAAAAAAATACAAAGGATGGGAAAATAGCTGTAATTGTGATTTAAAACATTTCCTACTTTAAAACATCACACAGTTATGCATCTCATACAGACAAGTTGTTAAGAAAACAATCATACTTTTAACATCTTGTTTTTGGCTTAATTATCTTGATAAATTTTAAATTAAATTTTGTAATTATCTTATTGCTGCTGCTGCTGCTGCTGCTGCTGTGTATGTCAGTAGTTTATGAAACATGCAATAATCACCATGGCTTTTAAATTTACATTTTTTACATTTTTTGATAAACATAAACAATTTAGTTTTTTTTTCCGTAATTCTTTTCTGCCGGCTGTGCCGAGTAACAATTAAATGAAAACCTTTAAAAGTTTTTAAATAAAAATAATACATATACTTGTAATTAAAATTTATCATGGCTAAGCTTACAAATACTCAATGTTTTTATTTCTTTTAAAATGTAGATTTTTGTCGGTTTTTAATTGAAGTTCAGGGTTAGAATTGTTATGGTAGGTTATGTGTAGAGTATGTAAAATACTTTTAATATTGTTTGCTTCAATTTCCTTATTATAAACATAATTTTTTTTATTTTAGTTTTTATAATAAATTATATTAAATTAATTGTATATCTATATAAATACATACTAACAAATTTTATATATGTATGCACGTATATACAAGTTTATTTGTTTGACAAACATTTTAATAGTATGTGGCCAGTTTAGCGTGCATGATTAGGGCATGTCTTCTATATACAGCTATGGACAGAGAAATAGCCCACTTTACTGTTTTAGTAATGTAACGGGGATTGAATTCATGTTTTTTTTCGCGATGTACACAGAAAAAAAATCATGTTTTTTTTTCAATTAAACCTTTACTTGATTTTAAAATAATTTTCAATTAAAATTTTAATTGATTCAATTCCTTTTTCTGATTTTTCTAATATTTTCAATTAAATCTCAAATTTTTTTAATTGATACAATCATTTTGTTTACAGGTTCGATTTCAATTAAAGTTTTAATTGATTCCACAAACATTTGACCAAATTAGCCTGAAGGAAACTCCTTAAAAATTATAACAAATATTTTCATTGAAACTCATTTTTATTTTTTTCTGTGTACAAACGTTTTTCCGTCAGGACCAATCTGATTAATTTTGTTTTCATCTGTAACAAGTAAGAAAGTATAGTCGGTCAAGCCTGAACATATAATACCCTACACCCAGTATATGTATAAAACAGTTTTTCGTAAATGGGCGTTATATGGGAGATATAACCTATTGTGGACCGATCATCCAAAAATTTAGTGTCATGATGTCTGTGAATATAAGTATTATATTTCCACCAGTTTGGACCGCAAAATTATCACGTACCAAATTTTATCGAAATATCTTCATAATTGCGCCAGCCAGCCAGACGGACGGACGGACATCGTTAAATCGACTCATCGAGTGATTCTTATTCGATTGGTATATTTTAAGGTGGGTGTTGGACCAAAATTTCTGGGCGTTACAAACATCAGCACAAATCCAATATACCCTCCCCACTATGGTGGTGTAGGGTATAAAAAGCAAACTTTTTCCAGAATTTGATATTATTTGTTCCGTTTGTCTTTTGCAAAACTTCTTTTGTGACAGAAGTGGTTTTTTCTACTTACACGACCATAAAGCTGATTTTCATTGAGGCTTCTTTGTACAATTCTACTGGAAACATTTAACCTTACTTACTTTTTTATACTCTCCACCACCAAGAGTGGTGAATGAGGGTATATTACGTTTGTCGTGTGAACCTCTTTTAATATTCATCTGATTTAGACATGTCCGTCTGTCTGTCCGTCTGTGTAAAACACTCTCACGTCCAAACTATACAACTTAACTAAACGAAATTTCCAGAAAAATATTTCTTATTTTCCGGGTAACTTTGGTATTAAAAATCAGCAAAATCGGTTTAGGCCAACCAGAGTTATGGACCAATATGTGAGACAACCTCCATAAAAATTTGATATTTTTTGTCCATTTTATTGCAATATTTTGAAATATAAATACCTATAAAATTGGACTATTAAGACAAAATTCTGCAAAAATATGTTTTATGCAAAAATAAATTTTTTTTTAGTTCGGTCCATGTTTGACCATAGACCTCATATAAAGTCCACTTCCAAAATTCACTTAAATACGTATAAAACAGATATAAATAATGTTAAACGGCTAAAATTTGACATGAATAATCTTTATAGGCAAATAAATTGTTGTACTAAATTTTATGGTGGTCGGCCCAGAATTGGTCATAGCTCCCATACAAGGATCACATCTGAAAAAGACATTTATTCCTATAAATATTGTATAAATATCGGTACCGACTCAAAACTTTGCACAGATCATTTACATACGTATATACAAAAATTTTGTGAATTTCGGTCTATTTTTAACCATATGCCCCATGTAAAGCCCTCTTCCGAAAATCACTTAAATACTCATAAATCTCTTATAAATAAGGGTACCAATCAAAATTTTACACGGATCATTTACATACATGCCTAAATCAAACTGCTGGATTTTGAGAACATCGGTCCATATTTGACAATATCCCCCACATAAGGTCCACTCTCTAAATCCACGTTAATACTAATATATATCTGAAATATACCGTTATTATGTTGAAATACGACGTGAAATATCCTCATATGCATGAAAATAACTGTTCCAAAATTTAAGAAGATCGGCCCATAATTTGTCATAGCTGCCATATAAGAACCATTTCCAAAAACCAACTAAACCCACAAAAATGTCTAATAAATATCGATATCGAACCAACTTTTATATGGATCAGAAATTTTAATCCGGAAATCATATTAGTATAGCTCCTGAATTAAGTCCACTTCCGAGCATAACAACCAACCATACTGGATACTGGATTTATAAGCTATCAGTCCATAATTGTTCTTTTAATTTTATAAATTGTTAAATTACTATCAAGATTATTATGAAAATCAAACAAACTCTGTAAATTAGAGTAAGAATCGGTAATTACATCAATTATAAATGGTCGAAATTAGATAAAATTTCAAAATATTTAACATAAATTATGTTGGTCGTAATATTGTATCAAATACTAATAAAATTTGCACTACGACTGAACAGAAAACACAGAATAAGAATATTCTAGTCCTATAACCAGTGTAGTTTTTCAATTTCTTAGTACGTTTAGGTGGAGGGTAAAGCCGAATATACTTTTCTAACTTGTTTAATTATTGCCTTATTCTCACGAACTGTTGTCTTTCCGATCTTTCTTTACGTTAAGCAAATTTGCATCTGATTTAACACATTCAATGACATTATAAACCTTCTTTAGAGAACATGCAATTATTTCAGCTATTTTTGTTTCTTTTGTACCCTTTTGATGAAGTTCCCAAAGTAATATTTTTGTTAAATTACAGACAAATTTAGCACTGAAAATAACATAAAAAAATATGTCAGGACATTTCCAAAGAATTTTTGGTAAATCAGAGTGGAGAAAAAGAATAGCGTAGAATTCCATGTTCATTCATTTAAGTTTTCAATCAGCCCAATCATGAGTAAAAATTCCGCGGGAGTTTTTCCTTTTCCCATTTTTCCTATTCAAATTCAATGTAAAAAAAAAAAAATAAAAAGGGAAAAACTCCCGCCGATTTTTTATTCATGATTGGGCCGAATATAAAACATTTGGCACTTCATAGAACATTGGTGCGCTATTTCTGTGGCATAGCTGTAAGTATATAAAATGACAGCTGATATTTTTCATAATTTTTTTTTAACAATTTCTAAATTTTAGTTACAACTTTTGTTATAAGAGAAAAACCTAGTAAAGTTACGTATTTCGTTAGTTTAAAGAACAAACGTGCTAAGTGCCTTTTAACGCATATTACAGGAATGATAAAAGCATTTCTTTTAAACTTGTTTGGTAAAATATATAAAGCAATGTGTGTTTGCGAATTTTAAGGATTTTTTTTTTGTTTTGTCGAGAAGGAAAAAGTTAGGTAATATTTAAAAGTACCGTACTCCCGTGACTGATAAATGGTCAGTATTTAATATAACAGAATTTAATTTTCAATTCACTTTATTTACAATAATATGTACGAGGGATTTCATTTTTATAATTGGTATTTTATGAGTTTAAGAGTATATCCTTTTCAACATAATATACTAATTTGGAAATAAAAAACTTAATAATTTACTTTATGTACAATATATAGAGTAAGGGGAGGAAAAACTTACAAAACCTTCTTAAATAAAATGGAAACAGAATAAATTTGCATATTCCTATAAACCTTTAACACAGAATGATTTCCTGCTGTGCGAGTAGATTGAGTACTTTCTATAGAAAATCTTGTATATAACAGTATTTCATAGAGAAAATCTGTTGCATAACAGTATTTCTATTTAATTCAAATCTATTAAAAAATGGACTGACTGTTGAAATAATAAACCAACCCTGTTTAACTTTTCCATATGTGACAAGAAACAGCTGATGTATGTTACAGCATTCTGATTTGTTAAAACAGGATTCAATTCATGTTTAAGATTTGTCACTTGTTAAAAGAGTATAACAATTTCGATAAATTAGAAAAAATATTTTCATTCAATTTGGTTTAGATTTGAATTAAAAAAATTTTAATCTTTCTAAGATTTAATGCGTTTTATTATGAATTAATTTAACAATGAATCACATCACTTTATCTAGATTAAGTTGGTCATACCCTGTATTTTACAAAATAGCAAATACAAATTGAATATTGAAGTATGTGTGACTACTGTCAAATTCACATTGAACACACATAAATGCAGACAAACAATTAAAAAAAAAAACAATAAATCTGTTAAAAGTTTTAATAAATCTAAGTACTTCTTTGTACATACATACATATGCAAATATAGAGTATTTATGAGTTTGAACAAATTTAATTTGCGAAAAAAATCTTAAAAAAGCAGGTCAATCTATTTATTTTTATAGCTGAATAAAAACGATCACTGTAGAATTTAATTATTAAAACATTTTATAACTAAAATTAAAAATGCATTTATTATAAATTAAATTTTTATGTGATAGTGCAATTCAATGGTCGTACAACATGCCGCCGCATGTTTTGTTTTGGCAGCTAAGTGCCAAATGTAATTTAAATGACAGTTCTAAATTTTTGATTGTAATATATACATACCTATGTATACATACCTACTTTATTATACATATCTACTTTATTCGTTAAATAAAAATAAAATATCTATAAAATATTTTAAATGCAACAAAGTATTATTTTACAACAAATATTAATTACTTAAATAAATGTTGATTTGTAACTCCATAAAATATTGCTCACATAAAATGCGGTGTACAACTATTGCCGATACTAAATTCTCATTTGTATAACATTTGTTCGTACAACTATGTATGTATGTCTGACATCAACACAAAAAAGATAATGAGAACTACATACGAGTACTAACATGAACATCTGCCTTAAGAGTAATAAAAATATTTATTTATATTTGTTATTTGATTTCATTGAAATTGTTTTACTTTACATATGTAGATATGTATGTATACATATATAATTTGTCACAAAATTCTCACTTCCATGTTTACCATATTTTTTAATTTCAGAAATTCTACAATTTACAAACAAACTTTTACTGACTTCTGTCGTTGCACAACACTGTGGTAAGTAAAGGCAATTTATTCTCATACCAAGTAATTTAAATTATTTGAACTTACCAATTTTCTAAACTTTGTCCTTGTTACCAAATAAGATTTAGAAATCTATATTGTATTTAACAAAACTTTAAATTTAATACTTACACTTTAAAAACTTGTTTTCTTTATTTAAACATTTTGACAGTGTTAAAAGAAACTGGTATAAACTGTGTTTCTTAGTCATAAACACAGATATCGGAAGTAATTTAAAGGCCGTATACAATTTGTTTCGCAGCGGGAAAAAGATGCTGTAAAGAAGCCTTCCAAAAGGCCTTATTTTACAGACACAAGGCAAAATTGTTTCAATTGTACACGGCGTGTCAATGGTAGTCAAGGCCTTGCCTATTCGCTACTTTTTAGATGCCTGATAGAAGGCATACTTGAGAAGGCCAACTTCATAGAAAGTGTAATTAATTATTATTAAATATTTTAATAATATGTATTAATAAATCAAGAGTGATTTTGTAAGAGCTTTCGGGTTTGATTGAAAAAAACACCTAAAATTTAGATAAATGTATGAAATTTTTATTTTAGAACGATTTATGTATTCAATGTTTAAAGATGATTTCCTGTAAATGTTGACCCCGACTACGCCTCAAATACTTCATACTCTGGGTCTAACTTTGGCATACTCTCTACAACATATTGGCTGGTATCTCAAGATTAAATTATTCAAGGTCTTAACGTAAGACCTTGTGTAGTCTAAAGGCGTTAAATCGCACGATTTATGCGGCCGAACTCGCCTCTAATTAAGCCATTGTTTTGCGTGCTGTGTGGCTCCGTCTTGTTGAAACCATATGCTCTTTCATTTTGCCTTCGTCGTCTTTGAAAATGTACGATCCAATGATGCTACTGGCCCATATCCAAACCAAACACTGCATTTTTTGGGATGCAATGCCAGCAATTCTTCTGATTCCAATGCTTCTGCGTCTGCTCTTCACACCAAATACAAAAATTTTGCTTGTTTACGTATCCTTTCAACCAAAAATGAACTTAGTTACTGAACACAATTTTCAATGGAAGAAATGCTTTGCTAAACAGGTCTTCTAAGCCCTAGCATTTGCTACCGCTGGGTTTAAAAAACCAGATATTTTTTTCATTTTTTTTTGTGTTAAAATACAAATGCAGTTCGTTATTAAGTAATGTTATTTTTCCAACATTTTATGTTTAAATTCCGTAAGTTAAACCTTGTCTTATAAAGTTGTAATTATTTAATGAAAAATACGCTATAAAGAAAAATAAATTACGAAAATAACTGATCATTTTTGATTGGATTTATGTAGCTGGCTTATACCCCTACTCTTCTAAATATTACTCAAAACATCAATGCCAAACTTTTTAGTTTTTAATATATTTTATATGTATTTATTTACAATTACACTCATACCCCGGTTAGCGTCGCTAATTGGGACCGGAAAAACGAGATGCAAACTGAAACGACGCAAACCGAATCACAGTTTTCCATACATTTGTATTAATTTTCATTTAATTCGTTCCGAGACTCATAATTTTAGTAAAAAAGAGTTGATTTTTCAATAGCAAATACCAATTTTTTATTATTATTTGCGTAATAATAGTTTTTATTAAAGAAAAAAAAAATAACAATTCATGAAAAACACATAAAAAACATACAAATTTGCGTTAGACATCGACGGATCCCCTTTTTCTATTTTTGCTTTGTACATACAAACATTTATTTACGACGCAAATCGCAGCACTACCGATGCAACATCGAAGTCACGGAAATTTTAAAAAGACACAACTTCGAAACGACGCAAACTGGGGTATAAGTGTATCTGTTTATTTGATGGCACGGGGCCTGTTCGGAAATGCATCACTGCACTGCAGCCAGAAGTCCGTCTGGCTGGCTGGCTGGCTGTCCATGTAAATCATGGTACATGATATTTTTTCGGCCCAAGGATGGATGGGATTGAAACTGGTGGAAATCGGTCCATTATTTCACCTAGCCCCCATACAAATGTCCTCCTGAAATTGGGGTTTACCGGTCATAAATCTTTGAATTATGCAAGTATGCAAACAAAATTTACCACAGATGAGTAGTAAATGAAGCTAAAGCACATCCACAAATTTCGTGAAGATCGGTCCATAATTAGTCGTAGCTTCCATATAAGGCTCACTTACGAAAATCGCTTAAAAGAGCATAACTCTCTTAAAAATGTTGGTATCCAAATAATATTGAACACAAATATATTTCATATGTATACATATAACATGGTAGAATTTTATGACGATCGGTCCATAATTTTTCGTATCTCCCATATAAGGCCCACTTCCGAAAACCACTTTAACGACCATAAATTTCTTAAAAATGTTGGTATCCAAATAAAATTCGACACAAATAAGTTTCTTGTATAAAGAAATGATGACACCTAATTTTATAATGGTCGGTCCATAATTAGTCGAAACTCCTATATATGACCCTCTCCGTAATTCAATTTAACCTCCATAAATTATTTAAACGTATTTATATCGAAATAAAGTTTAACACATATAATATTTATATTCACAGAAATCATGACACTGAATTTTGGTCTCCCATATAACACCCATTTCTGAAAAACTGTTTTATACATATACTGGGTGTATGGTATTATATGGTCGGGTTTGACCGACTATACTTTCTTACTTGTTTTTTAATTGATAACAATAAATGATTTGCAGCTAAATTGAAATTACATGCTGGGTGTAGGGTGTAAACATTAAAAAATCGCAATTTATTTATCGTTTAAAATAGATGAAATTGCTTTAGAACAACAACCTAAAACTACAACATGTTTTGACTACCGCAAACCGTGGCAACAACTATTAAATTTATATTTCAGCAAAACTTGGTTTTTTTGTTGATTTTTTTTTTGAAACATTAATTAAACATATACAGTAGAACAAGTAATATTTGCCTAAAGATTTGAAAAGCCCAAAACTTGTTAAATCATTTTGACTCTTTAATTAAATTACAGTTCAACATTTAAATTGGAATTTAAATAAAAATGAATTAATAAATGTTTAGTTGTTTTTAAAAGAACTACACAATTAAACTAAACAATGAATACACCGGTAAGCTGCCAAAATGAAGGTTTGAACCAAATGATATAAAATAATTCTACCCATAATTTGTTTAGTTTTGTACAAACATTGTTACTCGTTGGTATTTTGCCATAGTCAGAGTTAATTTATCATTTCTAATCAAATTTAAGAACTATTTATCATTTTGAACACTACATATTTATGGGTGTTTGTAAGTTTTAGGTGCCACAAAAAGCACACAATTTTAACAACAACTATTTTCTAATCTATATTTCGCGTTTTTTTTTGTTGAAGCCATAAATTGCAATTATTTAGCAATGACTGACAGGAGGGAGGTGGTAGAATAAAAGTACCACAAACTCTTTTTAGTTCAGTCATATTTTTGAGTAGATTTCTTTAATATTTAGTTAGTTGCTGTTTGTTGTAGTTGTTCGCGTAATTTTCAGTATGATTAAGTTCATTTCAATTGGTCATCAACTATCTGCAATAATCAACAACATTTACTAACCGACTGTGACTGGGTGACTGGGTGACTGGAGACCAACAAAACTCAATACGTAATACACAATTGAAAAGAGTTAATAATAGCCTTAATGGTTATTAAAATAATAATACATTTAGCTCTGATCAGATCAGAAAAATAAAAAACTTAAATTAAATTGCTAAATATAGAATTTTTGTTAAGGAATCAAAAACTATATAAAAATACATTTCTAGACAGGTTCTCTTGTTGTGATCCACGGAAAAAAACTTAAACTAAAGTTTGTAGTTTAATGTTTAATGTTTATATGTATTCAATATAACAAGCTGTGCTACTGTACGACTAATTGCATTTAAATTCCTTTTATTTAAGTTTAATACTAGATTCCTTTCTATGAATTCTATTGTGTTGTAGTGTTCTTAAAAAGTATTTTAAACATTTAGATTTTGTTCGTAATTACAAATTGATGAATCTAAAAATTAGTCAACGAGTTTTGTTTTTCTCTGTTAAAGCTTTACTATTCTATTAAATATAAAAATATAAAATACATGAAAATGAAAGGGAAATGGTGATTAGTGATTTTTAATAAGTTTTTGTTTGTTTTTAAAAAAAGTTTTATTTAGTATTCTTAAGGGCTTTACCACAGAAATATTGAGTTATATCTGATTTTTTATCTGTCTCAGCCAACAAATTAAATTAAACATTAATGCCCTTATTTATAAAAAATTAAATCAAACTTCAAATGTACTTTAAGTAAATTTTGTATGAAAATTTTTGTCTAACCTACTTTATTTTTTATGAATACGGCAGGCAGTAAATATTTATTTGTGTAGATATGTTTCTTTTTTTTAAATTTAGTTAAGACATTGACAAAGTTAAGTAGTTACAAAATGCTCTATGACTATTATATTAAAAATAAAAAAATAGCAAACTCAGATTTTTTAGGAAGTTTAGAGGGGTCTTTGATGTTTGGTATTTTAAACAAAAATAATATTTTGTTGCTATTTTTTGCATTTGCTTAGCAGTTATTTTTTTTTTTTTTTTGCCTTTTTGGGTTGTTGCAATAGTTATTCGAGTTATTGAATAATAAATGAATAAATTCATTGCATGGGCAATGGGCATTTAAATATATGAATAAAGGTATCATGGGGACACCTTATGACAAGGTTCTTCTATGTATCGACTACAACATTCATGCGCTATAATGCGGTCGCGATATTGTTCGCTTCTCTGAATGTCCTTAAAAGCTGTAGTATATGAACTCCTATTAAATCGATCCTGAACATACATATGCATCTAAGGCAGTAAGTAAGTAATATTTGTATTGGTTAAGCAGCAGATAATTTTGTGCGTTAAAAGTGAAAATCATAAACATTTAAAGAATTGTGTAGCGAGACCTTATTACCACAACTTACTTTCAACCAGCAACTGATGTAAGTTTGATCCCTAATATCAAAACAAAGCATCAAATAGTGTAGATTTGTCGACGTAGCGTAAGCAAAATTAACGTAATAGGAAATTTAAAATTTGCCCTAACCAGGAACTAAACATCATATGCCATTATATTCCATGACTGTAATCTCTTTTCCTCGAGTAGATGGTGTACGTGTTCATTTCTGGCTAACATTCAACGAAGGTTTCCAAACTGGAACAACATAATTGATCACTGATCAATCGTATTTTATAATTGTAGCTGAGGAGAATACCGTTGAATATGTTATCTCCTTCCTGCAACTACAACTACCAAATACTTTACAAATTGAAAATACTTATATCGGTCAGTAAAATTGTCCTTTAGTAACGTTCTGCCCAGATTTAAGAATCGAATTGACTTCCCCATTTATCTAGAGATCTGATACTCAACTCCTCGTACGCTAGGTTGTTTCAGTTATATTGATGGCCTCTGCAAATTCAGTTGATGTTTAAGTAGTCTGAGAGAATGTGATGTTTGAGAACCACATCTACAAGCTTAATCTTAAACATGTCATTCTTCTGCGTCACGTTGGAGAGGAGCCGAACTGTTGAACTATTCTTTAAATGTCTTACCATTCTGATTATCTCTGATCTTACCAGATCTTCTGATTTCGGCCCTTGCGTCCTCATACTTCGGATGTATTCTTGTTGGTCTTAGAGCTAAAAAGTGCGACCAGCCTACGAATAGTGAATCAGCAGGAATGAAAGAGCATCTGTTGCGTTAACAGCGTTGAAAAGTACCAACATAAAAGTACTAGAATAATTAAAACTTAAAATTTTCGTATACTTTGAAGTCATATTAACATGTTTCCCAGAAATACTTGACTCTCGCCTGTGCTTTTATTTATAATATTTAAATGTATCAAAGGTTTATAAAATTCAAGTCTAATGTACGAGTACTGTCCATATTTTGAGGCGGATGGTAAATCATTTTAAAAATATCTGTCTATTATAAAGAGTTTCAATTTTGTAAAAATTCAATATGACTGAAAAAAATAATCTGTTCGTTTTACAAAAACCGGCATTATTGTTTTATTAGTTATTTAATATTATTATGCATTGCTATGCAAACTCAAACAAATTGTTGTGTTATGTTATTACAATTATTTTACTATGTTTTAGAGAATATAAACTGCTATTCCTGTTTTAAATGTCATGTGATGATGTTGTTTACATATCCCGCACTGTCCCTTCATTTGAGTACTTTATTGTAACGTTTATTAGCAAATTAAGCTGGAATTGCATAATCTAAAAACTACTAAAATATTATATCAAACTTATAGCGACTGAGCTTCTGTATTTACCTGCATTCGTTTGAATATATGAATATATTTTTCAAAGATTGTTCTATAAATATTTAGTTCGTTTATTTGACCTTTTTTTGAATATTTAATAGTTTCTTTTTACAAGCAATAAGGTCACTTGAATTTTATATAAAAATATTTAATTTATTTATATATATTTATTTCCAATATTTCGCTATCACAATGGATAGCTTCTTCAGGGATAATATAAGTTTTGAATTATATAATAATATTATAATAATATAATTATTATAATGTTCTATAAAGGTAATAAAAACATCTCTGTCTGTTGCATATTTTAAATTTTCTTATTTCATGCGTTTAATAAACAATCCGATTGATATGAAATAATCTTACATTCGTTCACTTGAAGAGCACGACATTACTTGACAATGTTTGGTGTGACACATGTTCCTGAGTAATACAAGTCAACAATTTTATATTTATTTTATTTCTTTCAAATATACATACATAGGAGTATGTATTTAGCAGTATTATTTTATAACCGGTCCCACTGTGAAAAGGAAAAACTGTGCCTTAGAACTATTGTTCAATTCACAACTGATGTTGTAGTGTCGTAGGAGTTGTACGTCGTCTGAATTTACAATAGTTGTACAAATGTTGTTGGGAATTTATATATATATGTATAATATTTTGTACAACACCTATGACATTTTTCGAATGTCGTAAGAAAGTGCAAATGTTGCCAAAAGTTCAAATATGTAAAATGAAGAAATTGGTTAGTTTTTCTCACTTGTATTATGAATTTTATTTGCTCAGTTTTGTATATTTGTTTTGCTAGATTACTTTTGACATTTTGAAGGCTTGACAACATAAACATAGGTACGAATTTGCTAAAAATTATGTTCACAATCAGATAGTTGTATCATACAATTTACAACATACAACATCACATGTGAATTGATCATATATATTTATGATTGTAGTACTTAAAAAAAAAACTAAAAGTTGTATTCAAGTAAATAAGCATGAGTATAGTTTAATATAAATCTACTACTTTCTATAATATATACAAGCTTATTTTATTAGTTGTTCCCTAATTGCAAGTATGACTACAACATCTGGATAAATATTTCGATCTCTTAGTGCTCATCATTCCTGATCCATACATGCTTTTGTTTCTGTTCTGAACCATGTGCTATGCTACTCTCTTCAATGTTTAAAAAAACAATTCACATTTATTCAATACGTCATTCATTCAATCACAAGTTGTGTGCGCGAAATACACTTGACTCAATTAAATAAATCAAAACAAATTGCATTTCAGCACTTAATAAACTTAAATGTAACTAACTGGCTGCGGCTGTTTGGCTGGCTGACTGAGTAATAAATAAAATAACAACAATTTGACGATGGGAGCTAATAATAAACAAATAAATAAAAGATTACACACACAAAAAAGAGCACAGACAATAAAGTCATGTTTTTTTTTTTGTTTTGTTTGTTTGTCATTCGGAAGTAAATGTTTTATTTAACAGAGTTGACTATTGTTGTTTTTTGTGACCAATACGTCATAATAATAAAATAAAACAAGTTAATGTGCTGTGCCGAATCTTAAATACCCTCCACCTAAACGTAATAAGAAATATAAAAACTGCACTGGTTTTAGGACTAGACTACACTATGACCAATTATGGTCCAAACATCATAAAATTAAGTACAACAATTTATATATCTATAATAGTTCTTTGTGTCAAATTTTAACCTGGTAACTATATTTGTACCAGATTTATACTTACGTATTCAAGTGAATTTTAGATGTGGTCTTTATATGGGGTCTATGGTCAAACATGGACCGAACAAAACAAAATTTCGTTTTGCGATTTCTTTTTACATGACACTTATTTTTCCCCAATTTTGTATTAATATTACAGACATTTATTTATTATTAAGCCATATTTCGGGAAGATATTTGTATGGGGGCTATGAGAAATCGTTGACCGAGCCCTCATTCATCACTTATGTTGGTGGAGGGTATAATAAAACAAAATGTCAACAAAAAAATAAGTGAAAGAATTGTTTTGGAAAATTTTTATTAGAGGGGACGGGACATCCATTGAATTGTGATTATTTAAGTTGTAATTGAAATTTAAAATTACAAAAATATATGCATGCACATATGTATGTATGTACATGTTTTTATTGTTATTTTTTATTCAATTTTTGTTTTTTTTTCAGCAAAGAAAAATTAGAAAGGAAATTGTTTAGTTTAGATCTAACAACGGCGCCATAGTGTTACTTTTTTATTGGATGATTTAGAAAGTTATTTCTAATTTATTATATTATTAAGTTTATGATGAATTATGAATAAAGTTAATTTAAAATTTCAAACCTTGAAATGGGAATGATATTAAATGCAAGGGGAATTTAGTTTTTGCTCTTACTCTTTAGGGATATTTTTTGACTTTTTTGAGTAGTTCTCAAAAATTTGAAATAGCCTTCTAAGGAGTGCGCACGAAAAAATTGTGCTTATGTTAATCGTTCTAAAATTTAAACTAAACTTAAACTTAAACGTTAATTATTTTGTATTTGTCACATTATTAAAAACAGGTCACAAAAATTTCAGAGAGTTTTTTCTCTCAATTTTCTTTAAAGGCGTTTCAATGTGCAACATAAAGTTTTCCGTCTAATCCGAATCATGATCACAAATTTGTTCATGTTCTTCTGTGTGGGGAAAACGTGACGAAGTTTATTTTCATAGTTTTCTTTAATTTTTTTTTTAAACGGCGGTTTTTGATGTGAAAATTACATTTTATGCCAGATATTTTGTGCGAACAAACATAGACAACAGTTGTCCACACGAGGTAAATTCATGTGCGGGCAATAGAATTTTTTTTTTTGACTTGTTTGTACAACTATTTCTGTTGCTACATACATATTTCAAATGAAGTAACTTGAATAATGATTATAAGCAATATTTTAAACAGATTTTGAAATTTACCTTAAGCCTTTAAGCATTTAAATTTCAAGTTTTTTAGTCTGGATGAAACAAGTTACGACAGCTTCTGGGATGTAAAACGGTTTATATCCAAACTGTTTTCCGACTGACCGAAAATATCGTCAGAAGTTTTCCTTTTAAATATGGTAATCGAAGTTATTTTTTAAATAAATTAAAATCAATCCATGCTGTAAATGCATTTTACATTTGGTGGGTCCAACGTTATAACAATTTTACTTCATATAAGCGTTTTATATAAAATGCTATTTACCCCTACCTAATATTCTGTAAGTACTTTACAAAACGGTACAACACTTTGTGCACCATCATCACCCATCGCCACCACAAGCTTCGCAGCAACAGTTTTTTTTTTGTTCAGTCACTGCAGCGACATTTAGTAATTTAAAAATTATGCAAGTTTAGCTATTTTTTAACACAATTACAAATACACACTAGAAAAAAAACACACACAAACACACACATAACAACAATATAAACATTAAAAAATTCTATAATTATATTGTTGCATCAAATTTTCCATGCTTGAAATTAGAATTGTTTGGGTTCTTGAAGAGCGAATTGGAAACAACAGCAAAATATCCATTGACCTTGATTTAACATGGTTGCATTTACAACAACAATAGCAACAAATTCTACTGCAGATTTCTCCTCATCATCCAAACTAGCGAAGGTGAACATTTAATAAAATTTGATTTTCTTAACGTTTTATTTGTTGCGGTACATTAAATCAACTATAATTTGATTAAGTTTTTTGTTCTTTATAATTCTTGGGTTTTGCTTAAATAGAATTATTAACTAAACTAAATATAAATATGAAAATTTATATTCGCAATTATGTATTGAAAATTTAAATTGCAAAAAGTATAAAACAAAACAGAATCTATTATTCATTAATGTTTATTATTATCTTTTTTTGGTTTTTGAAAGTCTACAGTTGCAATGCGAATACAAATAAATATTCAAATATAAAATTTATTGTTTTGTTAAAATCATATTTTGATTTTTTTTTTAATATAAAATTCCAGTTTGAGAGGCGTCCATTTAACATCAGCTTATGAAGCTTTTCCAATTATTAGTTTCCAAAATTTTCTTTCGACAAATTATTTTAAGGCTAATTTTCAGTTTTTCTTTTTATTCCAAAGGCTATAAACTTAATTATGTAAAAAAATTAACGCACTTGGCAAATATTTGCCAAAAAAGACGTAACCACTAAATAACATAAATTTGAATTCGTTTATTTATTAAAAACAAAAACTTTTCTTATTTAGGCCAAATCACAACAAATATTTAGTTTTAATTTATTTGATGCTGTTTGATGTGGCAAAACTCTTGTAAGAGTAAACAAAGTCAAACAAATTTGTACTAAAACAAGTGGTTATGCTTTTTTGAGTAAATATTTGCCAAATGTTACCGTACCTTAAGGGTTTACATTACACAGTGTCTTTTTCATGTTAATATAAATCTTGTTTCCCTATAATTGAATTTTTTGTTCTTTTTGGAAAAAATTGCATTTTGCTATAATGACCTCAAAACTCTACCATTATCGACTGTGACTTTAAAATTCCGACAATATCGATTACTCCCAGACCTTTCTTTAATAGAGGCTTTTCTGTGTAGATTGCGATCGTACAAAATGTTATGGTACACTGCCACTATGACTATCCATTTCAGGTCTTCACTGATGGATCAAAGCCGAGAGAGGGTGGCTTTTATATTGTACAAACAGGAATGTTTGCGTTATTCAGACTTTTGGAGTAATGCAGTCTGAGACTGAGATGTCGACTATAAAAGGGGTCATGATATTTTTTTTTTTTGATATTACCCTGAACCACTTTGGTCCTTGAATTGTGGTAATCCCTTAACGAGATGTCGAGATATTTCATGTTTCGTTTCTAGAAGCGGAAATATTTTGATTTGTGATTCCGAGGAATTTCTACGACTATGCATAAACGAAAAGCATATGTAGCTTCTTGGTTGCTGGCCGAGTGAAATCGACTCATTTCGATGTACAGAACTGACAATTGTGGGAATGACTCTATGTAGGTTGACTGATCCTTCATCACACAGACGTGGTTTGGAATCTGATCTTAGAAACTACACACAGAGAAAAAATATAGTTGTACATGTTTACCACAACAATGTCAATATTTTTTTTTACAAGTTTTTCTACAATATTATAGTCACTGTAATTATTTATATGATTGCGGTAATCATAATATGGTTAAGTTTACAAATCAGATGATTACTACTATACTTCTAATTGTATTTCAGAAATTTTTAATAGAAATGCAGATTAAATTATCTAAAATACAAATGGAACATTCAAAACTATGCTATAATATGTTCTAAAAGCTTTTCCAAGGCCCAAAGATAGCAATCCATGAAAGTCTGCAACACGTCTTGATTTCGAGAATTTCGCCCATTTTTTTTTTTTTTGAATTATATAACCAATGACAAAATATGGGCCGGTTTAGGCAACGCATTCGATTTTATTATAAAGACAAACAAATAAATAATAAAAATCATAAAACAAACCAAATTGAAACCATATTTTATATTAATTGACTGCAACAAAAAATCTAGTTTAGTCTGCTTTAAAAGTTCAATAGCCTTTAGAGAACGGCACATTTATAAAACAAACAAAATACTAAAAATTTCTAAAAAAAAAAAAAAAAAACATAGAACAACAACAAACAAACATAGGCAACAAAGATTTCAGTTGATTTTTTTAAACCATTGAAATATAATTTTAGCTACAGCTCGATGGCAATTTAGTGAGCAACTAAGCAGAAGTGTTTTTGCTAAAAAGTTAATGAACTTTAGTTTTTTATCTTGTTATTGGTTGGTTTAAAATCCAGTAATGCATAAGCGGCTGAGTTGTTGCCACTGGTTGCTGGCATACATTGCGCAAGTGCAACATTCTGTATTTGTTCATTAACAAACAACTCAAAATATTGCTAAATTTTGTTAGCTATTACATTTAGTTTTTCTCATTTTGACAAAACAATAGATTTTTCTTAGATAATTCGAAGCTGTTCCTCAAAAACTGTCTGACTTTTTAGATTCATTCATGAATTCGCTCAATATAAATTGTTGCTGTGTTTGTTGTTATTCTTATTGCGGTATAAACTGCAATGCTGTAATTGTTTAATTATCTTGTCAGTGGCAATTACTCGTTCAACAATTATCATTTTATTTATGCTCAAAATTTCCAAACGTACCAGAGTCAGTATTTATTTATGTTAATTCCCGCGTAATTACCAGTGTAACAAAGTGAAATGATTGAGATTTTTAGTTTATTGTTTAACAATTGTTAATAAAATTAGTAATATGTAATAGAAAATGTTTAAGCTTACAATAATACATTGTTGTTAAATGTTTTAAGAACTTATGACGTTATTAACAATTTCTTTAATTATTTAAGTAAATATGTTAAATGTTCTGTAATGTATAAAATTTAATAGTAAATTCTTTGTAATTATGTAATTATAATTCAAAAAAAAAAAATGTTGTTCTTTAGCTTCTAATAGTTTAACATTCTAATTTTGAAACTTTCTAAGATTTATAATGCAACTCTTTTCAAACTGAAAGTATATAAACTCGGCTTACACTACATAAACATTTTTTAAAAACCGACTAACAACACTTTCGTTTTTTCCAGTGATTTCTTTTTGAAACTAACGTTACATTTGATAAACATTTATTGAATAAGAGTCATTTTAACATTCTCTATTTGAAAATTAAATTACTCTCAAATATAATTTATATATTTGGTTTGCATTTAACGACTGTTTGTTTATTTATGTATTTCAAAAACTAAATTCGTTTTCAAAATGTTTTTATTTAAATTTAGTTTTACTTAAAATGCAAACATGTTACTTTATTTTTCCAATATCTTAATGTTGAAAGACATTTTTATTTTAAATCTCACACTTATTGGAGATTTGATTTAATAATTTAAAACGTATAAATTTTCAATAAATATTAATTGTTAATTGGCATTAATATTTAATAATTATTTATTTAGACGGATTATAATTTAAACATTAGTAAATATTTCTAAATGTTTATTTAATGTGACACTTTACTAATGATTTAGTTGTTGAGTTTTAAAGTAAATATGTACCAAGAAATATGAGTATACATACATACATATGTATGTACCTATATCAATGTTAAGTAAAGATCGCAGGTGAGCATAAAATAAGTTTGTTTGGAAAATTACAACAGATAATCTGGTACCAATTAAGATTACGTAAATACTTGAAATACATACATATCAAAATAATTTAAAAGAACAAACTTAAAAAAATCAAAATAAAGTATTTTCCTGAATAATTATGTAGTATGATTTGAAAATGGCATTCTCAATCAATATTCATAAAATGGGAAGTTGTGCTTATATATAGTAAAAATATATATAGTATAGTAAAAATAACGAAACAAAGAAGTTGTTTAAGCAGGCTTATTCCTGTTCTTAATTTCGGCAAACTCTCATATTTTAACTCTAGAACACTAACGTTAGTCGATTCGACTAACATCACTTACGTTTTCACTCACATTTGTATATTTTTTTTACCGACACTCTCAACTCTCTTATATACTCAGTAGTCTGTTTTTTCTCGTTGTGAACGGTCGCATTGCTGAGGCAAGTGTTGCAATTTTTGAGTTATATACCTCGTGTTAGTCGAATCGACTAATGAAGTTTGCAACAAATGTTTTAAAAATCAAAAAAAAATTAATTTTTTTTGCATTTAATATTTATATAATTTAAGTTTTATTGTTTGTAATGAATTCTGTGATTTTATTTTTTGTTTTTGTTATTTTTTAACAACTGATCTCAAAAGTATTTTTATTAAATATATTATTTTAAATGAATTGTTTTATAAAAACTAAAATTTTTTATTTTATTTATATTTATAATAAATCAAATATCAAACTTTATTAGATGTGTCAGTTTTACATATATAGATATCGAAAAAATCGGTTATATACATATATATATATATAGTGTTAACGTATAAAAAATGAGGTTAGTGTTCTAGGGTTAAATGCTTTGAAATTATTGAATTAAAATATGTATTTTTTTTTCTTTTTTGGTAATGGTACTAAAGCTATGTACAGACGGTTATCAGATCATATATTGCTGTCAGATCTGGCAATGTACTGACAATGAAAAATTGTTAGCTAAAGGTAAATTGTCATTTCAGGGGGGTTACTCTCTATTGCGATGCGAAAGAAAAATGAAACGTAATCGAACAATTGGTGCCCTTTATTTCGTTTTCGTATTTGCTCTTCGTCCGTTAAGCGCAAATCTCTTGCAATAACACACTATCAAACGATACAGAGTACCAATTTGTACTCTTATCGCATTTAGCTTTCGCATCGCAATAGAGAGAAACCCCCAGATAACTGTAAGAAAACCTTTCAATTTCATTTGTACACAATTGTCATGCAATACATTTATCTGTTAACAGAAATTGTCAGTTCACAAGATTGTTCGATTCTTGTATGGCAAAATACTTACAGTAAAGAAATTCGTTTAATTTAAAAAACAAAAGCAAAAAAAATGTTTTTTTCCGAAATATTTTATTCCTATGTATATTTATATATTTCTACTGTGAGCGTCAAAATAAAGTCGACACCACATATTATTAAGAGAAAACATTTATTATATTAATATAATTAACATATTATTAGAAAATTATATTGTATTTTTATATAGTTATTTAAAAAGAATTGATTTCACAAAAAAAAAAAAAAAGAATCACAAAGAAATGCATATACAAATTTATTTTTAAAATAGACGCGTCAAAATTAAGTAAACAGTGACATCTTCCTTATGCAAATTTGCAAATTTGCCTGATGCAAAACTACCAAAGCGGCTTACAAAAACTGAAGTAGGAGCTATAGTAAGAGAAATAAGAGCAAGGAAATGTTAAGAAAACTTCTGAAAAACCTGTAAGCGCGAGTATGATTAGAAAATCTTTGCATCAAAATGGCCTACATGGCGGAGTGGCACGTAAGAAGCCCTTTATAACAAAAAAAAAAAAACAACCAAACCAAACGTGTGAATTTCGCAAGAAAAATATCTAAACGAGCCTTAAATTTGTTGGTATAATATTATATTCATTAATGAAAGTAAGTTTGGGAAATTTGGAGTCAAAAACCCCCAAAATATGGCGAACCCTGCTTTTAGTAATGGCACGAAGACTTTAGTAATAAATATGTTACCAAGACGGTAAAACATGACGGCGGCTCAGTAATGGTCTGGGGTTGTATGGCCGGTCGGTAATATTACATTTATAGAATTTACAACGAAAAAGGAAGATTTGAAAAAACAATGTAGCCCCTAGTGTAGAGAAATTTAAAATAGCGCAGAACGAGATTTTCCAACAGGACAATGATCCTAAGCATACTTCCAAAATTGTGAAAGAGTGATTGCTCATTTATTGTCCAAATACTTAAGATCGTTCTCTGCAGTCTGCAGTACTCAATCCAACTGAGCATCTGTAGGAATATATGGACAAAAAAATTTGGCAAAGAAATAATTCTTGCAAGGATAACCTAAAGCAGTAATACAGGATGAATGGAACAAAATTTGACCTGATTTCACTAAACAACTTGTTGATTCTATGTCTAAAGTCAAAAGGACCACAAACAAAATATTAAATACAATGTTTTACATAATTTTAATATACATATCTGTTTACTTTATTTTGATGTGAGCAATCTGGTATATTTCCTTTAAAATTAAATTTTTTTATGTTCCTTATTTTTTAAGTTTTTGTTAATGACTTTTTTTGAGGGCAATTAAAAGATATTGTGGATCATAAACCAACAAACTGTCCAAAATTCAGTTCTATTATAAGTTATTTAATATTAAAAGTTAAAAATTTTTAAAAACTTTGAAGAAGGTATTTCGGAAAAATATACAATTTTTTTTAAACAACCAGAAATTTATTTATGTTTTTAATGAACAATTTCAATATATCATGCCGACATGAAATTAAACCAAAGCACTCCTTTTTTTATTTTTTAAATTGTTTTTTCTGTTTTAACAAATAAAACTGTTTTCGAATTTCTATAAATAATATTTTAACTTAGAATTTCTATTGATATTTGTTGATTTTTTGTAATGGGAAATTGCCAAAGACAATAAATATAGCAAGATAAGTTATTTTAGTTAATTTTTCAGAAAATAGTGCCTCACAGTAAAAAAAATCACTAAAATAACGAACGAATCAAAATTTTGTATAAATTTATATTTTTTTTTTAATTTTGAAAATCATACACAATTCAAAACGATATACAAATTAATTTTTTTTTTCAATTTAAATTTATTTTGAAATTTGGAAAATTAAGCACATTTTACATAAATCGAGATATACACACAATTTTTAATTGCAGAATATTTAATTTGTTTTCTTAATATTCTATAATAATTTCTTAGCTAAGTTTTATATTTGTTTAAAGTCCTTTGAAATCTTTATTTAAAACAAATTAATACGTACATTTGAAATTTATTTAAAACACAAATATTGTTAATTTTAGTGGTTTTAAAATTGTATTTTTTTTCTTCTTTAAATTCAGTAATGAATTCTTAAATTGCTTTATGTTAAAATTTAAAAGTTTATTAAATATATTTCTTTAAATATTTAAAATTCAATCATTTAAACTGTTCAATTTTAGTTTGGTTATCCTTTTTTTATTTTATATTTAGTTTTCACACACACATACAATCAATAATAATATTTTAAACGTTATAAACTAAGCGACGTTTTTAATACTAATCAGAACCTCCGACGAAGACTTACTTTTATATGCGAAAATTTTCAAAACTATAGTGAATAAAACTAAAACACAAAAACAACGTTATTCCCTCCGATACGTTTAAACGTTCGTGTGTGTTGATTTTTGTGTTTTAGTTTACAGAATGCAACAAAAATAATAATAATAACACTTATAAAATAAACAAACAAACTTGTTGAAGCAACAGAACCAGCCAGCCAGCCACCAACCACCATCCAAACAGCAAGCAAACAAGCAGTAACTACAGCACGAGACTAAAAAAATATAAACAAGAAATAAATTAAACACAGTAAAAACAAATTGAAAAGACAGTAAAAAAGCATACAAAAACAAATACAAAGACAAAACAAATACAAGCAGAGAGTTGAATTACGGAGCAGTAGTTTTTCATTTGAATGTACATACGTAGTATGAGTACTAAAAAAAAAGCAGCAAAAAATAAATGATTCTTTTTAGTAGCAGCAGAAGCAGGAGCAGCAAGCACAACAAAAACAAAAATTACCAAAAAATACATTCGTGTAATTATTATAAACGTCATTCATGAATGTTTCTTCGATTAAACAAAAAGAGTTCAAAGCTAATAATTAAACTTGCCTGGCTGTTGCTTGACAAACAAACAAATAAATAAACAAACCAATTACCCAGCATATCATTCTAGGAGCGCTCCGAAAAAGAGTCCAGCAAAAGAGCATTTTCGGAGCGAAAGAAAAATTTGTTTGTTACTGTCCTGAGTCGGCACACAGTATTACTCAGAAATTCTACTTAATTATGTGTGTACCAAAGCGTTGTTGTCCTGTTGTCCAGCTGTACCACACAAGAATGATAAAAACAAGATTACACAGAGCCCAAAAAAAACCCTCATAAAAGACTCTTTTTCTGACATTATCTAAGAGCTCTTTCTGACGGACCATTTTCGAATGTAATGACCCTCTTTTCTGAAGGTTTTCGGCGCAATTATGATTGTTTTTTTTTTTGGCTCATAAAGAGCGTTAACGCTCTGAAAAAGGTGCCAGAAAAGACTCTTTTCGGACTCATATGGCTTGCTGGGTATAACAACAACTACATATACAACATGCTTAGTACTCATTGAGAGTAAACTGTTAAAGATGTCTGCATAGGATACACACCCAGCGGAGAAAAGATGATGTAAAGAGGCCTCCAAAAAGGTCTTCTTTTGCAGTCAGTTTTAAAATCTATTTTAAATGTGTATGAAACGTCTTCTGTAACACCTACTGATAGAAGGTATAGCGGAATATTTTACAATGTCTAAACACAGGTCTTCTATAAGACCTACAAATGTATGCACTTGTAATTTTTCCCGCTGGGCATTAATAAATATGTACATCATTGTATATACATACATGCATATGTACATACATACATAAGTAAATTAATAATGATGAATGCTAATAATTAGCATAACAATAATGACGTTTTCCAATCACTCATTGAAAGTATACTACAAAAATAAACAAACAAACAGGTTGTTGTTATATTTATTTCTGTGCAGTTATTTCTATTTTCATGTTCAGTGTGTTTCTTCTTTACGTATGTATGTAAGTACATATCGCACCCTAAATACAAAAGGGTCACAACTCAAAATACTAAAATTTTCAGCAGAGACAATAAACTTCATCGTGTAGGTACAAGCAACACACTTAACATTAAAATAGACATAATTGTATTTTTCCAGTGAAAGGGATTTTTGCTGTAGTTAGAGATATGTACTCTGAATTAATTTATGAAGAAAAGTCAGTTTTGGAAAAATTTGAGTTGTGACACTTTTGTATTTAGGGTGCGATATGCGTAATATAAGACGTTAATGTTAATGTTGTTCTTGTTTACTTTTATTCTCTTGAATTGCTTATTAGTTTGAAAGGGTTTTTGGGAAAGTCCCTGCCAGTTTTAAGTTACACTACCAGTTTTGTGGAAAATAAAAATCACCAGACAAGTTTCTACTGCATGACACATTTGCATTAAATACCTACATGTGTTTTTTTTTATTATTCTTTCTTAAACTTTTCTCCATTTCCTTTAAAACACATGGCTATATTGCAGATACAAATGGTATGTGTGTATTTATTGAATGTTCTCATTTGAATATGAATTCAAATAGTTTGCACCGATTTTTAACCCATATTAAACTGCTGTTATTAAATACGTTTGCCAAATGTGATAAAAAAACACTTTTCAGTTAATAGAATTGTTTCGACAACCAAAGTCATGAAATACAAAAAGGCTTTATTATAATGGTGGATTTTCTTGTATATTCAAAATAAGATACATACTTCTAAATGAATCGGTAGAGATGTTATCCTACCGTTCTGATTTTGTAGAGCCCATCGAAAATAATATTAATAAATTAATTCTAGAACTATGATTTTATTGACAATTTAAATAAAATAAGTCTCGATTGGCAAAATGCTGTCATATAAAAGGTTTGTTCACGCTGAAAACTGTTACTTCATGAATAAAGTTATAGAAGGACAATAATTTTTAATTGTGCTAATGGAATAAAAGAAACCCCATTCGTTTCGCAACAAAATGTTGCCTGCAATCTATTTTCATTCAAATAAAGTTTGGATGTTTGTTATTGATAAAATCATTTAGAACCGAAAACTATTAATAAATAAACTACTAATGATGAATTGTGGTGGGTATGTAAATATTTAAGTGTATTTTTTATATACATACAGTGGCTCACAGCTTATTTCATGTGATCTATTTTCAAAAGAGAATACCTTTATATATTTCCAATTTAATGGAACTTAAAAGAAGAATTCACTTTTATTAAGAGAAGTTATTACGAAAACAAATAAAAAAAATTTAGTACAACAAATCGCTCTTAAAATATTTAGGGGAAAAAAACGAAATTGAACCAAAAGGGATCCCACAGCTTATTTCGTGTGTGAAAATTTACCGTGTTAAAAGTAGTTCAGTATTTCTTGTAATAATTAATAAACATTTTAATGCGATATTTTTAATATTTAATGTGTCAATTTGTTTAATTTTGCTATGGGTGAAACATTAGAAAACACAAAATAAGCAATCGCCAAGAGCTGGGTAATTCTGGTAATAATAATGCAATCGAGATTAAAAGCAGTTTTGAAACAAAAGGGGTATCTCACAAAATATTAGTATTTTTACAATTTCAAACAGCTTATAGTTATAAAATAGTATCAACATGTACACGAAATAAGCTGTGACGTTGCTTTACATTGAATTTTACTATTATGTTAAATATACTTATACCTATAAGAGTGAAATTTTTCTGTGTTATCCTTTTGTAATCAAAAGAAAAACTCATTAATCTTATAACTATTTATTCTTAAGTAAATTAATAAAAAAATATAAAATCAATCACTAAAAGTTAGGCACACTTTTAGGCAGTGAGCCACTAAATATTTTAAAATAAACCTGGTATGACTAAAACTGATGATCATGTTGTCAGGATGGGTTCTGATTATAAAGCACTTGTAATAATTAAAAACACATTAAATATACAGCAGACTGCAGATTTTGTGGGCCGATTTAATCCAATTTCAATAGAAATATATTTGGGAACATAACCTATACATTGATATTTCTTTGATATTCGGTTTTTGGACTTTTAAATTTCACGCTCTATGACTAGCCTTAAGATTTGAATGAAATTAGAGTTGACATGCTCTTTACAATAGTTTTGCTTTATGGGTATGATTTTGTTTATTTCAAAATGAATTTATTAGAACCAGTTGCAAAATTACTTGCGTTTTTTAGAAATACTTGAATATTTGTTTAATTCACCAGTGATGTTGTATATTGTACATTGTATGATACAACTATGTATGTAATTGTAAACATAAGTTTGAGCAAAGTCGTATGTTTATGTTGTCAAACCTTCAAAATGACAAAATAAAAATATTTTAAAAACAAATTTAATACATATATAAATATATACTTATGTACTTTTAATTGAATATTGTTTTGTTTAAATATAGATTTATTAAATTTAAAAATAAATACGAAATATTTTAAAATGCCACACACAAATTTGAATTTAGCTTCCGGCTTTATTCGAAATTATACAAGTTTCTTTTTGTCCCATGATGATTAAAAAAAATCTGGTTTCCAATTTTAATTCCTGATTTTCAAATGCATATTCTATAACACACTATTAAATAAATAATCTTGGTAAATTTAAAAACTATTGTTATATTCAGACTTTTGTTAAAGAAAACTTGTATTAATAAATAAAGATTAGATTAATGGAAACTTTAATTTATTATTAAAGTGTTAAGTTTTTAACAAAAGAAAATTTGTTTAAGTTGATGACGGATCGACTACTTGGGTTTGAAAGGGGTTAATTTAACAAACTAACTGACTAACTAACAATTGTAAATGTTGGCTGTTTAAATAAACATTTTACATTTTTCATACGTTAAGTATTTGAATAAATACAAACATATTTTTACAAGTGAAGCAATTAAATGGTAGGGAAAATATTCACATCGACAGGGCGTCATGATCATCATGGGAACTATTATATTTTTTTTTTTTGTTCATTAAATTGTGTTTTATAATTGCACACTGTGTGTTATAATTTTCAAATTTAGTTACAATCTTAATATTATGAATTATTTCAATGTCTGTCTGGTATAAGGGTGAAAATATTTTAGAAAATGTGATGATTTATCGTTAAAACAAATTAAGAAAAAATTATTTACTTTTTTCATGTCTAAACTAATTAAAAGATTTATTATTATTATTTTTATAATCCTCTATACTTGTAGGATTTTTTTTTGTTGTAATAATAAAATTCTTCTTTATAAGAATTTACAATTAACAGCTGATGGCAACAATTAACAATGGAACTAGTTTTATGCCTAGATTTTATAATAAAGCAATTAAATGCTTTTGATTTAGTTAAAAAAAATGTTAAATTAAGGTTAAATAATATAATATATAAATAAATTTAATCGTTGGATCTAAGATATTTTGATATATGTACAAACTTAGAGTATTTAAGGTTTTTATAAAATATAAATTGATACAAACAGCGAAATTATATTGAAAATGGGATATTGTTGTTTTTTACTTGAAAGTATAAAGCCATAGACATATTTTATATCAGTAGATAGGTAATTTTATCTACTTGACAACTATGTTGAGAATCAGATTGAATCAATTGAAAACAAAATGTTGCCAACTTATTTCAATTCAAGTTTTGAGTAGTCAGAGCCTAATAGGCCTTGCATCTGATTGCGGTAACCATAATATGGTTAATCAAATGCACGAAAAGTCGGCCACATTGATTGACCCGTTGATTCATGTGCAAGTCGGTGATCATTGATGTTGTCCTGATTGTAAATTGAAGCTGTTTTATGCAAATGATGTCGTAAATTTTCTTCAAAATTCTAAAGATTCTGCAATTGATAATTTGGCAATGCTACTCATATTTGCTCCTTGGATGAATTGTAACGACACAAACCTCTCAAGGCCCTAATTCTCAAGGAACTGTGCTACCTATCATACCGGCCGTGCTCATGGAAATTGGCTTGGTTCTTGCCCCTATTGAATCAGTAGTGTTCATTACACATTTAAAATTAGGTAGCTATAAATCCAAGTGGACAAAAGAAAAAAGAAAATAAACAATAAAAAAAAATTTAACAACAACAAAAAAATAAAGAGGAAGCCTAATTAAAGAGAAATTGATGTCGATTCCCTTCTAATATCATTACCCACCCGACCTTGTTATCTATGTTTATAATTCTCAGATAACCCTATACCAACAACTTGTGAAAATATAAAAAAAAAATTAGCCTTTAATGTTGAAATTACATACATATATATTTAATTATACATTAAAAAATAATAAAAAAAATTATCATATTTATGTTTAGCGACAATTAATTGAATAAAATTTAGAAAAAAAAACTTATTCATATTTACACTTTAAAATTAGAAAAAAATCAAGTTTTAAAAGAATAATGTAAATAACATAATATTTATAATTTGTTTAGTTAATATTTTTGTTTGCATTTCCATATATTTACATATGTTAAATAAATTAAGATACAAATATTTATGTATGTAATTAATTCTCAAGGGCGTTATGTTAATTTACAAAAAAAATAATATCAACATTAAACAGAAAATAACATTAAACAAAAAAAATTTAATAATTTTCATTGTTTACGTTCAAATGTTAATAACATAGAATCCAAATCATGTTAATAATATACAGAACAACAAACAAAATATGTTATTATTAGGTAAATATGTTACTAACACGAATATAATTATGTTGTTAACATTTATGAAATATGCCAAAATAAAGTTTATATGTTAACATATTAAGAAATTATGTTAGTAACTAATACTCGCTTATGGTATGATGGTATGTTTAATTTCTATGTGAAGTGAAATATTTCATATAATCAATATTTAAATAATATTTAAATAACTCAACTAACTTGGAACTTTTATTGTATTTGGAATAGTAAGTTTCGACAATTGTACATGGAAATAATATTGGACAGTTGACCACCAAGACCACGCATGCAGATCCTATTCTTTTCTGAATATTCTTATTCATATTATGGACAAATGGCGCGTCTATTGTAATCGATACGATTTGCTTTCTATAGACTTTAAATTTCACATAGTCCCTGGGCGGCCAATTACAGCTGAATTTCCCGAAGTTATGCGTTCGGAAAATTTAGCTTGCAATAAATTCATTGGTGGCAGCGTCCAGTTAAAACCGCATGTAACTCATAACCATTTCATCAAAAATTTAGTTGTTAACATATGATGACATTAATTTTGATCGAAAATATCAAGAATTATGTTGCACAAAGTACTTGTTGGAAAACCTATACATTAGGGTGGCCCCGTTTGTATGGAGAAAAAATAAAGTATCGATGTTCCCGACTAATATGAAAATTTGATTCATTTTAAGACTACGTTTCTCAATTTGTTTGTCTGGGTTCAATATTTGGTGAGCTGGGTCAAAGGATAAAAATGTTCTTTTTAGAGGTTTTTTGATTTCTTTCACATTTCTTCCAAAGGAACTATATGTAAATTTGGTATCATATGAAAGGTCTTTGAGAGGCGCATTGAATGGTTTATCAAAAATTAAAAATTTTTTTTTAAATTCAAAAATTTTCAAAATTTCAGACAAATTTTATTTTTTCATAGAATTTACTTAAATAAATAGTTGAAATTTCTTGATTATAAACATCATGCAATTTAACCCAAATGGTTTTCCCCGTTTTTTAAAATTCTATCTATTTAAATTTTTATTAATTTTTTTTTAAACCTAAATTCTTCCCTATCTGGCAATCTCTCTTAACTCAATTTGTTAATGTAATGGGTATTAAAATAACGTAAATTTTATAAGCTAAAAGACGGGAAAAACCAAAGACCTTTCATATGATACCAAATTTACATATAGTTCCTTTGGAAGAAATGTAAAAAAAAATCAAAAAACCTCTAAAAAGGACCTTTTTATCCTTTGATCCAACTCACTAAATATTGACCCCAGGACAAAAAAATTGAGAAATGTAGTCTTAAAATGAATCAAATTTTCATATTAGTCGGGAACATCCGCAACTTTATTTTGGGGCCACCCTACTATACATACTTATATTAAATCATCAACAAATCATTACACAACTACTTCAAAGTATCGCATATCGTACGTAGTAGTCATTACAATGAAAGTTAAGTTAAGTAAGGAATTAAAAAGTTATGACAAAGTTTTTGTTGTATATTACGTTTTATAATGTTAATTTTTAAAAATAAATTCTATAGAAATTTAAAGGGTTTTTACAATCAATTTTTTTTTTGCCAATTTCCCCTTTTAATTTAAAATGCAATAGTTTGAAAATATTTCATCATTAATGGAAATTTTCAGCTACTTGACCCTTTTTTTATTATTAATGTTATTATTTTCACATTATTTGAATATTTAATTATTTATTTAAATGTTCACTTCCTTAGGGAAAAAACTTGTCTAACGCCCCCTAATCAGATTTAATGTTAGAATACAATTAGCAATCAGCAATTAATCATAATTTTTGTGATTATGTTAATACATACATATTGTTAAACAAATTAATTATTTCGAATTTGCTTACATTAAAAACTATTTTGTTACGAAGTGTTTGATGAAAATGAAATTCTGTTAGGAGCAAATTCGAAAGTCTTTATTAAAGCGGTTGATAACGACTGTTTAATCACCTTGTTATGACTACATACCAACTGCATTACTTGGAAGTAGTTTAGTTATGACAGGCTTATAATTTTCTACATTACAAAGAATCAATAAAACATAGCTGTAGCTTTTTTTCGGTCTGGATATCTATTAAAGTAATCATTAAACATTACCTGGAAGTAGTTGAGTAATTAGTGTTTTATAATCTTATTTATTACAAAATTATCCTTTTTTGGTCTGGGTATCTATGAAACTAATCAGTTTCAAGAGATAGCACCTCCCAAATTTATATTGAAATTACATAGGTTTTCAAATTTTCATTATTTATAGACTGTCGTGTAGAGTAGCCCCATGGCATAAATTAAATTTCCATTTAACATTGAAAGTGTGCCTACTGTTTGTTGCCCTTTTGTTGTTTCAGTTTGCGCCTTTAACAATGAGTTTTTTTTTTTGAAACAAATTCATTCATCGAAAACTCGTACGAGTGAATATCAACAAATTGGATAAAATCATTTGTAAGATCGTTAATGGGGAAAATGTGCTAATAATCATGTACTACTTACTTACTGCCTACTGACAGCCACTACAGGCATAAAGAAAAGTTAATATATTTTTTTATATTTTAATTAATGCATTTTTGATTTAGAATTAATTATGGATTATAGTTAATAGTTGATTTTAATCTAATCTTACTAATAACAATAAGTTGGTGGAAGTAATGAGAATTTTTAATGCCTTTCTTTACATTGTATGTATCTATTTTTTGTTTGTTTATTAATTCTAATAAATAATTAAGGTACGTTCACTAGTTTTAATTTGAATAGTTATATGACGATTTAGGTAGGCTATCTACTGTTTTACTGCCTGCATTCTTTGTGCCCTTCGAAACCAGTTGCTAGACTTGTTTGTTTTGTTTAGAAAATGAATTAAAAGAGAGACCGAAAATAACTCGTCCCATATAATCAAAATACAAAATCGTGATTTATATTTTGTTTTAAAAAATATATCACTGAAAATAACTGTTATAAAATGATTTTTGGTTTGACCTTTATAGTTTTTTTTATTGTTTTTTAATGCCTTGGTGAGATACAAACTATTTCAACATATTAACATTCTGTTTCTTTTATTTACATGCTATACGAACATTTTTTAAATTTCAATTGTGGTCTTAATGAATTCTGAATTTTTTTTTTATTAAGTTTATGATTTGTAAAATTTTTGGTTTTTGAAAAATTTATTCATTTTTTTAATTATGTAATTTTTTTCTTTTGTTCTAAAGCTTATGATTCTTTCTAAACTTTAAGTTATTTTGTAAGTTTTTCGATTTTTTGTAAAATTATAAAATTTACATAGTATTATTTATAATTTTTATATTTAGACATCATTTATAGGCATCAAATGAACTTTTGCCATTTATTTTTAAAGCTCGAAAATAAAAGCTATAACCTGACCTCTTATTATAGTTTATTTGACATTTTTTTATTATTAATATACATATTTGTAATTATTTAAGATTAAGGTCTGTAAAAAAAAAATTTAAGTTTATTTTCAATATTTCGTTACACAAAGAGCTTCTTTAGGAAAAAATTTTATTTTATATTTTATAAAATTTCTAAAATTACTTTAACCGGATTTAAAATGACAACTACATATTTGTTTAAGTAAAACAAAAAGGTCCTTCGAGTTTGGTAATCCAAAATTAATTTTTATTCTTTCACCTTCATTTCATCAAAATACTTTTGTAAAATTTTAAGTTTTGTTGGTGACTTTGTAAATAATTTTGAAATGTTTTTGAAACTGTTTTTAATTTGTGATTTAATGTAATGTGGAATCTGTTTAATGCAATTGCGCATTGTGTTTGTTTTTAGTGCAGAATTGCAGCGCCTCTGGTGGTAAGTAGGTGCATTAATGCTAAGCTTGATTTTATAGTCTTTATTTAATTATTTTACTTCGGTGGCGTTTAAATGCTATACGCTGTGATGAATATTGGATATGATTGATAGAAAAGAGAACTAATAATTATCAGAAACTGATGTTGTTCGAGTGGCAGCGGCTGGGCACCCAATTTTTGAAAATGCTAAAAAAAACATTGATTTACGTTAAGTGAGATGTTTTTTTTTTTTTTTTTTTTGCAGATAAAAGCAATTGTACTTCACTGGATCTTTTACACAAAAATCCCGGGATTTTTTAAAACAAATTTTTTCAAACAAATCTCAAGATTTTCGGATTTTGGTATTGGCATTCCTAGTGCCAATTAACCATTATAAATAAAGTGGACCTTTTATTTTCGGTCTTTGAATTATAGTCATATAAAAATATGACTTTTACATATACAATTTTGTAGCTGTTAAAATTATGAATATCTTAAAAAAAAAAATAGTTTGAACTTAAACAATTGATTTTAAATACAATTGCATTTATTTATGATTCATTTCCTAAATACAATATTCAGTTCTAAGTTTGGTTTAATTTTAATAATGCAGCCGTCACTTTTCAAATAATTTATCACTTTTTAAAGCAGAATTCAAACCAAATTTATAGTTTTACTAAGCAACCTTTACAATATGCAGATTACAGTCATATAAATAAATAATAAATATTCTTATATACATAGGTATAATGTGAACTTATATTATTATTATATATACTGTGAGCGTCAATATATAGTAAACACCTAATATTGTTTAAAAAAATGTTTTATTATGTGTGTAAAAATATTGAATAATTCATAAGTAACTTAAAAAAAATAAGAACATAAAAAAATGATTAAATTTTAAAGAAAAAGTACCAGATTTTTTGCGTCAAAATAAAGTAAACAAGCATATAAGTATATTAAAATTATGTAAAACATTTTTTTTTGTCTTTATCACAGCTGACAATCTTCTAGACATAGAATCAACGGGTTTATATTAAAATCGGGTGAAATTTTGTTCCATTCATCCTGTATTACTGCTTTAGGTTATCCTTGCAAAAATATTTATTTGCTGAATTGAATTTAGGTCAGGGAAGTACGGAGGATGATATAAAATTGTTGGACAATGATTGACCACTCTTTCACAATTTTGGAGATATGATTGTCCTGTTAGAAAATCCAGTTCTGCGCTAATTTAAATTTCTCTACAAGAGGGGCTACATTGTTTATTAAAATGTCAAGATAATCTTTTTTTTTTCATTGTAGATTCTATAAATGCAACCCTAGATCATTACTGAGCCGCCGCCTTGATAACATATTTATTGCTAAAGGCTTCGTTCTTGGTTCACCATATTTTTGGGGCGTTTTTTTACTCCAAATATCTCAAACTTTAAAAAATTTTTTTTTTGGCGAAATTCAAACGTTTGCTTTAGTTGTTCTTTGATATAAAGGGTTGACACTCTATCATGTAAGCCATTACGATGTAAAGATCATTTTTTACCACTAGATGTTGGGTTTGCTCTTACTTCTCCTAATTCAGTTTTTGTAGGACGCTTAGGTCGTTTTACATCAGGCAAATTATCTACGATATTGTGTTTGATATACTTGTCTATAATTTTAATTTATTGTACGGTGATACCTTCCTATGATTTTCCTCATTTCACGCAGGGATTTACCTTTTATATGTAGTTCTATTATGATTTGCCGAGTCTCAATTGATGTTTGTCTTTCCATTGTAAATTATTTACTACTTAACGTTGCAACTGAATTTTTTTTAATGATAAATTCTGAAACTTTGTATAATATAATGCAATATAATTTTCTAATATAATATTATTTATATCAATATAATTAAGCTTTTCCTTTAATAATATGCGGTGTTGACTTTACTTTGACGCTCACAGTATAACTGGGTATTGTAATGCATTAGCAAGCAGTTGCTGAAACCACATTGTTTTAAGATTCCTTAGCGATGAAATGAAAAAAAAAATTCATCCTACGTACTTTACAATTGGTGTGTTGTCTTTACGTACTGAGAATAAAAAAAAACCGATCAAAATTTGAAACTCTACCTGCCGTATTAACAATTTTGAACTAAGCATAACTTAGCAATATTAATATATGTACATACTTATATTAACATTGTGTTTAATAGTTATACAAAAAACCTGCCAAATTTCTACACAGTTTCTAAATGTAGAATGTGAATTTAGGAAAATATATATTTTTTTATATTGAATAATTGCTAATTAATTGTGGGAAAATATATCAATTTGATTACCGTTCTGATTTGGATTATGTTTGTCTGGTGATTTTTTTTTTAAATTGTAATTTCGAAGGTACATGTGCTACTCATTTGTTTGACTGAAACTGAAAACAATTTCAAATTGCTTTTGCTGTGTTCTAATTATTACTGTATTTAACTAATTAAATAATTAAATCAGAGTGGGAAATGTTCATCCATTCATTTTCTATTTAGTTCTGCGTTTAGTTCGTTTGTTTGTTTAAATAACGAAAGTGAATGGCTTTGGCAGCAGCGCATTCATTTGTTTCTATTTATTTATTTAATATTCAAGTTCAATGCAATTAAATTACGTAGTAAATATTGGTACTATTGCTGTTATTTGTTACATTCATAATTAATTTATTACCGTCTTGCTAAAACAGCTGAATGGTTTAAAAACAGAACTTGTGATGATATTATTATGTTTAAATAGAATAAAACCACAATGGAATTAATTTTCTTAGTTTTAATTAGTTTTAAAGAAAAATTCACTTTTACTATTTATTTATTTCAATTGAAAGTATTTATATTTATTAATGGGACTTTCCCAAAGAGCTTGGTACTTTCATATATATACATATACATATGTACACACTTCTATAGTTTATAAAGCACAAAATTATTACTGATTAACTTTGATCTCTCATTTAACATTGATGTTCTTAAGAACTAACAAAACTATTTTAATTTAACTTGAAAACATACTTTAGTACTAACTAATCATTTGTGGATTCTGAATAATTTTATGTTCCCCCAAAATTTAATAGAAACACCGGAAGGTGCCATTAGAAACAAGCTTCATAAAATGTACCTTTTCGGGTTTTCATTGCAAAAAATTATGCATACTTTAATTCACATATATTTTTATAGAAAACAGAAAAACAACCACTAAAATAGAGTCAGCTTTATGACTTCTTACACATTCATTGTTATATAAATTTCAAAAAGTACCATTAAAAAAAAGAAAAAGTCCTCTTTTTCTGGATTCAAATTAATTCAATGTCTAACTTTAGGTTTCTATATTCATTCCATTAGAAGCCAAAAAGTACTCTTGAAAAGTACTTTTGATTCTTCACTTTGAAGCATGTTGGTGAGTTAATTAATTTAAAGTTTTACAAAAGTACTATAAACATAAAAAAGTATCAACAACAGCAAAATACTAAATTTTAGCGCTAATTTGACACGTTTAATTTCTAAGAAAAATTATGACTTCAACAATTTGTTTGTTTGATTGAAGTTATACACCAATGTTTTAAATTGTGTCTCAGCTTAATATAAACATTTTGAATATAATGCATTCCCATCCCGTTTTTTCCCCTTTAGGTACTTTTTGAACATATTAAAAATTGTTATCAATTTAAATTCGGAGCTTGCTAATAAAAAATTCATAGTTTTAATAAATGTCATATATGAAAAAAATTTATAGAAAAGAGTATCAAAAATATTAAAGGTATATATATCCAAAAAGTACCAAAATATTGGTTTTACCCGTTTCCTCCTTAAAAGAGTTGCAAGTTCTAAAAAAATATCCCTAATTATTTAACCTTAACACTTAAACAGTTGAATTTCTGAAAAGTACTTGAAAGGAAACTTCGAATTTTAAATTATTTAAATATTGTACCAAAAATGTTAAAGGTTTATATTTCCAAAAAGTATTAAAAAATGATTTCGTTTCCTCCCTAAAAAGTTCAAAAGTATCAAAATGCGGGTTTGGTCCCTAAAAAGTACTAAAATACAATTTTTTACCATTTTCTCACTTAAAAAGTTGAATTTCTGAAAAATACTGGAAAGGAAACTTTGAATTTAAAATTATTTAAATACTACTAAAAATTTTAAAAATCTTGGTACGTATTACCAAAAAGTACCAAAATTATGGTTTTACTTTTTTTCCTTGTTTCCTCCATTAAAAAGTTAGGAGTTCTAAAAAGCACCAAAATGCTATATTTAACCGTTTAATGCCTAAAAAAAGAAGAGTTTCTAAAAACAAACATTCAAAAAAGTACTAAAATACAGTTTTAACTATTTTCTCACTTATAAAATTTAATTTCTGAAAAGTACCAAAAAGGAAACTTTAAATTTAATATTATTTAAAGATTTTAAAAGAGCCTTTCTTGTTTAAAGTGACGATACATGGAACGTTTAAAAATATTTAAAATAATTGCAATAATTCATCATTAAATATTTAACAATAAAAAACAGATATTATTCAGATTCTTTTTAGTTACTTTAACTTGTAATTCATGTTTTTCCACTGAATGAAATCTATATTTTCTGTTTTTATAATAAGTATGTGTACAAAATTTGTCTGTTTTTGTGACTGATTTTTAAAACAACTTAAAAGTATAATTAATGAAAAAAGTGAATAAAACGCTTAATAGTTGTTGCTAAAATTGTTTTTTTTTTAATTAAGCTGAATGAACTTTTTTCCTTTTGTCATTTAACTGGTTTTACAATTTAGCAGTTTTTAAAATGTTTTGTTTAGTTTTCATAACAATAATGATGAAGCAAAATTTAAGAATAGGGAGTGAATAGGTTTATATTCAAAGCATATCCAAATGGATTTTGAAACTCAATAAATTAGTTTTGGAAATATTTGTGTATTTTGGCAGTTAATATAAATGACATACATAGTTCTAATAACATCTAATAACAATAGCAAATGATGTAGAATGTTTGCATATGCAAACGTATAATTACGAGGTCTGATCAAAATATAACCGTTATTTTCAAATTTCCTGAGTTACGTATGTTCAATTTTCGCATTTTTATACCCTTCACCTTCATGAGAAGGGTATATATAAGTTTGTCCTTCCGTTTGTAATTTCCACAATAAAATTTTCCAACCCTATAAAGTATATATATTCTGGATCCTTATAGATAGCGGAGTCTATTAAGCCATGTCCGTCTGTCTGTCTGTTGAAATCAATTTTCTAAAGTCCCCAGATATCTTCGGGATCCAAATCTTCAATAATTCTGTCAGACATGCTTTCGAGAAGTTTGCTATTTAAATTCAGCAAAATCCGTCCATAAATAACGGAGATATGAGCAAAAATCCGAGACAACCTCTGAAAATTCCATCAAAAAAACTATCAAACAAAGTGTATTAATATTATATATATATATATATATATATATATATATATATATGTATGTATATAATGTAATTATGCATCCACAACAAAGGTGAAGGGTATATAAGATTCGGCATAGCCGAATATAGCACTCTTACTTGTTTTTTCTGTTATGTTGGTACACATGTCTGTTATATATGTTGGTAATATCAGTCATTTTGGGTTGTCAGTTTGTTTTTGACAGATAAAGAGACTAGTCGTGTTTTGGCGTGCTCGTCGAATTTTTACTATTCGAAAAAAAATGGATTAAAGAAACTGTATTAAGTTTTGTGTAAAAAAAGGAAATTAAATGCGCAAGGACATTTGAAATGTTGACTGTGGCGTTTGGCGAGTCTACTATGAGCAGAACACAAGTTCAATTGTTCTATAACCGGTTTAAGAAAGGCCGAGAAGATGTCAATGACGGTGCTCGTCCTGGTCCCGAGCACGTCAACAACCGATGAAAACATTGAAGCAGTGAAGAAAATGATTTTGGATAATCGTCGAATCACTATCAGAAAGGTTGCTGATGATGTTGGCATATCGTTTAGCTCATGCCAAGCAATTTTTACGGATATTTTAGGCATGAAACGTGCGGCAGCGAAGGTTCTTTCAAAATTGCTAAATATTGAGCACACACACAATAAATAAATACTTTTTGAAAAAATTTTAAATAACGGTTATTTTTTGATCAGACCTCGTATAGTTATTTTTAGTTATTTTCAAACCAAATTATTTTTAGAAACACATAAACTCAATGATATTGTTTCAAATTTACTACTGTATCATAAGATTAACTAATCAGCTTTAAAACTAGAATTTACCATTAAGCAAATAACAGCTGAGCTATTGTATTTTTACTATTTATTAAACAAAGAAAACAAAAACTAAAACAATTTCTAAAAATTGCTTTAAATTTCAAATTATCAGCTGGTGATTTAGTTTTTAATTATTTTATTATTAGAAGAAATTCATACATAAGTATATTTTCAACAAAAAAAGAGGCAAAACTACGCAAAACCCACCAATCTAGTCATTAATTAACACACTTTCAATCAGTCACAATATCGTCACTCTAAATTTGTTGTATAAACACATTAATGAAACAGCTTCAGTTTAATCGTATTCGTAGTAATAGAATTGTTTTTTTTTTTTTGTATCAAATGTTTCGTTTCCTTTTATCTGGGGACTCCATTGAAATTTTTGCGGTTTTATGACTAAACACTTTTCGCACACAAATTCACGTGTTTTTCTCTCTCTCTTTAGTTTCATTGACTTTAGAAAGCAAAATCAGACTGAATTCGCAAATTACAAACATATTTAGATACAAACATATTTAACAGTAAATGATGACGATAAGGGGGCTTGATTTGATTTGTTTTGTTTTATAACAATTTTGTTAGTACAATAACTAGATTTTGTTTTTACTAAGTAAAGAATTAAAGATTGTTTGTTTTTTTTTTCGTTGGTTTAGAAAGGTTAAAATTTAAACAAATTGTAGAAGCTAGAAATACCTACTTATGTACATATGTATCCCTTTCAGACCTGACGCAAAACTACCAGGAATTTTTTTATAATTTTAGGAATATAAATATGATCTCTACAGCGTATGAAAATATAATCAATGATTAGGTTTTATCATTTCTATATCCTTCAAGGATTTTCAGGACACTCACACTTGACGCAACTCGTTCGATTTTCATTAATATTATTAACTAAAACACATTTCAATTAGTTTGAAATATTAAAATTTATAATTTTTTTACTTGATATATGTATGTATGTAAGTGTACTTCATTATTTGTAAACATTTTGCTGAAATGGGACTGAAGAATTTCGGCAATCAAACAGAAGAGAAATGTGAGAAGCAAATATAAAAAACAATCAGCACAATCGATACATGCCAGTCCATTTCAAATTAGGTTAATAGAAGCAAAAATATTGAAACCTAAACCCACCCGGACAATCGATGCATCACGGTCTGAGAGGGGTATAATAAATATAACTCGATCGATATTGGTAATTTGCACAGTGAGACTGATCTAAAAAAGTTTTTTCAAAAATCCAGCGAATTTACGGCCCTAATGCACGCATCAATTGCATGCGAAATCCTTTCGCAAATTGTTTAGAACGTCAAGAAATTTGGAAATACTTCAACACTGCGGCTATTTCCACTTGAATAAACCGGTACAACCGGTGGGTCAAATGTATCGGCCATATTTTTAATAGTGGTATCAAAAAGATGATTATCTATGTTGATTGAAGATTTTTACAATATGTAAACTACAGTTTCACCATTTGTGACAATATTGTGACAATTATTGTGCCAAAGTTCCTGCTTCCGATGTCAACAAGTAAAATTTCAAAACTTTCATGTTATTCCAATATTAATATATATTTCAATATAATTAAGCAAGCTGTGCAAGGTATTAAATAAATTCTTGAAAGGCTCATGTATAACATAATGTATAAAATATGACATCGTTAAATTGAACGTCGTGGCTTCCTACGGTGGCGCAAATAAATAGTATATCCAGCTGAAGCTTTGCCCTTGGCATATTGGCAATGCTTGCACGAGCTTCGAACTGGATAGAATTTAGCCAATAAAACTTGAAGCTGACTAAAGTCTTTATCTAGCACCACGGGTACAAGTTATGAACCGAGGACAAGGCCTCTTATAACGAACGTGGTGGCTGTGTTTGGAACCTAAAGGAGTAATGATAGTGGGATAAATTAATGATGTTTGCTCTAGGAACAAATTTCGGTCAATCAAATTACGGTGCTGTTGCTGAAAGATAATCTTCTGGCATTATAATTTAAATATGACTGCTGTCTTATGACCGTCACGGCTGGCTCGGAGTCGTAGTCTAATCTGGAGGTCTAATTTTTTATGACTTTTTCCAACATTTATGGCCGTATATCAGCTATAACACGGCGAATGTTGTAGTCAATCGTTTAGAGTACGTCTGAGTCAGTTACATATATGCCAGTAGTATTTAAATTATAATGACAGAAAATTGTCTTACAAATAAAGTAAATTTTATGTCAGTTAAAAAAAAAACACCCTATACATACATACGTATAACTGGGATTTTTTGAAACATAAATAAAAATTTCACACTTTAACACATGTTTACGACAACAAGAAAGCACATTCATTCATCCATTGATTCATTCATTCACAAATTATTTATTCAAATGAGCTTTTTTTTAATAAACAAAATAATTGATTTACTATAAATGCCGGTAAAACAAAACAGTAGGCAAAAAGCTCTTTTTAATTCAACCATAAAAAAATACCGTAAAATCATAAAACACATATTTTTTTGTTGTTATAGCAACGCCAATAAAAAGCTTTTAAAGCTATTTATGTGCACAAGTACTCGTATGTAAGTATGTTTATGAGTATGTATGTTGAGTGCGTTTAATTTGTTGTCTTTCTTTTAATTGTTGCTGTTAGTGTAAGTGTTGCAGCAACATGTATACATAGTCTGCTAAACATTTTACTTTGTTGTTTACGCAACATGAAAATAGTGTAAATAAGTATTTTGCCTATAGACGTGTAATTTTTTGGACAAAATAATCAGTCTAATAGAAATCGCATCATTAAGCGGTTGAATATACTTGCTTCAAACGGTAGAAGTTCTTTGAGGTTTCAAATAATTATTTAGTTAATATTGTTAACAAAAATTTATTTAATAAAATTTTTCAAAAATTATTTAAATGAAAATTTTGTAAAATTTTAATGGAATTAATGTGGACTGATGAAATACAGATTTATTACAAAAAAAAAATATAATTCAAAATTAAAATGCAATACACAGAGAAGTGCATTTTATAAAAAATAATAAATAACAATCATTATTATTGCAAACCAGCACAATCGTGCTTGAAACACGTGCATTTTGTGTAAAGTGTGTGAAATAAAAAAACAAAAACAAATTCAAGCTATTTTCTCTTGAAGATACATAAATAAAATAAATAAATTGTTGTAAAAAACTTTAATTTATTTATTTAATTTTAAATTATTTATTTTGAAATAAAAAAAAGAAAGGCCTTTTTGTTAACATAAAAAATAAAGAGAAAGAAACATTTAAATAGTTTATAATAAATCTAGCATTTTACTCCAGTTCTGAGTGTGTGTCTAGTAGAAAGTGATTGTTACAATTAAATTACCAGATGCGCTAAGCGTTTGAAAATCGAAACATTTAAATAATTAAAAAACATCATTAAGACCTGCCAATCAGTCAGACATTAACATCCAACTGTCAGCTGTTAATACATGTGTTGAGTGTTGCGTTGCGGCGTGTAAAGTTTGACAGGTTTGTAATAATTTTGTATGTTTCTGTTAACTCTTTGTTGTTGTGGTTTAGTATGTAATTTAAATAAAAAACAACATCATTTGCACTTTTGTTTTTGCGTTTGGTTTTTTTTTTGTTGTTTGTTTTGAAAATTGTTTAAACTACACCAATACCTCACTTTGCGTTGGGGTTACGTTCCAAAAAAAAACACGACGCAAAGTGAATTAAGATTTTCTATAGCAAACCATGTAAAGATCGGAGAGAGGTTATAGGGTTATGAAAATATTAAGTCGTAAGTAAGCTTTCATTCACAAAAAATAGGTCCAATGTTTGCTGAACAGCTTTTTTTTCAACGTAAAATAAATTTCCTTGTAGTAATTGTAACTACCACTAACATTATCGTTGATAATGCTTTTCTTTTTATGTCATCAAATAAGCTTTTTGTTTTTGTCTAAAATACTATTTTACATAATGGTATTCTCTGCGTAACTTGATTTTCAATCCAACTAGAAAGCAAGGACTCCATTTTGATCATCAAAGCACTTCGTTTTAGCATCTAATGATGCTGCAGATTTTGCAAAAATTAAAAAAAAAATTAAAGACTCGAACCACGAAAATCTAACAACGCACGCAATTTCGAAAAAAAAAACGCAAAACGAAACGGCGCAAAGCGAGGTATGGGTGTATTTGTTTAAATTAGACAATTGTGTATGTTTAAGCAAGATGTGACCACAAAGACTAGATATTCATTGCATACTTTAAAACTAATTAATTAGAAAACATTTATTTTGTTTGTAGCTGCATTCATCGTTCTATTATTCTAAGTAGATAATAGAATACATAAATATTTTTAAAAATTAACTTTATGACTGGAATAATACAATTATGTTTCTTTTTGTTTGTTTATAAATAATGGGTTGGTTAAAGTATAATTTCTTGGTCTTTTTGGTGAGAACTTTTACATTTTTCGGCCTAGTTTCCAAGAGGGTTATTAATGAATCTGAAGTGATTCTGATGTCCCTTGTTCTAAATCGGCATAGTTATTTTTAGAACAAATTCTTAATATTATAATATTAATATTGGTTTGTTATAAATAATTTAATACTATAATTAACTAAACATTTATTATTTTCTAAAAGTTTCATTTGCTTTGCCTCTTACTGTTTAAACAACCAGTTTTCACTTTTTATTAAATTTAATTCATATTTAAAGTAAACAAATGAATACTTGTTTACACAGTCAATAAAATTCCGCTAATTACAATTTAATTAAGCGCTATTTCATTTGTGTAAAAGCTATAACCACAGTAATTAAATTACAATTAAGTTGATTAGAAAACTGCTATAGTCCTTTAATTCTTAACAGCTTAACTAAGATACTTTAACAAGCATTTCAACATAAATAGACTGACGCCTGAACAACGCTTACAAATTGTGTAAATTTATTTTGAAAATCTTGGTTCTAGGTTTTTTTTTTAGATGTTTAGAACTTTTTTCACCTAACAGCTTATTTTATGCAGTCAATTTCTACTGTACCGATAGCTCAATACAGCGTTGTTGTCTTTCGTTTCTTCTACTTCTATCAATATTTTATGTTGAATTGTAAGTCCGATTTTGTAACGTCAAGTGCCAATTTAAAATATTTCAAATGAGTCGGCGTACAACGATAGAACAAGGAGAATTGCTCTTAAACCATTTCCATAACGGCCATTCACAGCGAAAAATAGCAGAAATGGTTAACATTAAAGCTTCCACAGTCCAAAAAATCATTTAGCGCTTCAGTCGTAAATAACGGGTGGTTAAATTTCAAGGGCCGATGTTGATTTTGAATAAAACACAAACTATTTAGGAAATTATTGTAATTTTATTTTATTATGATATATTGGTATTACTCAATTATGTATGGAACAAAATATCGCAACCACGGCGGCACACCTCCATCCGATGGTCCAAATTTTCGATGACCCTGAGGCATAATGGAGGTTCTATGCCGTTAATGTGCCGAATTATCTCATTTTTAGCTCTTGAATTGTTGCTGGCTTATCGCCGTACACCTTTTCTATCAAATAACCCCAAAGAAAAAAGTCCAACGGTGCCAAATCACATGATCTTGGCGGCCAATGGACATCGCCATTACGTGAGATAACACGGCCATTGAATTTGTTGCACAAAAGAGCCATTGTTTCGTTAGCTGTGTGGCAAGTGGCACCGTCCTGCTGAAACCACATATCGTTCACATCCATATCTTCCAATTCGGGCCATAAAAAGTTCGTTATCATCTCACGATAGCGAACACCATTCACAGTAACTGCCTGACCGGCCTCATTTTGGAAAAAATACGGCCCGATGATGCCGCCAGCCCATAAACCGCACCAAACAGTCACTCTTTGTGGGTGCATTGGTTTTTCGACAATCACTCTTGGATTCTCATTCCCCCAAATGCGGCAATTCTGTTTATTGACGAATCCACTGAGGTGAAAATGTGCCTCATCACTGAAGATGATTTTCTTCGAAAATTGATCATCCACTGTTGCCATTTCTTGCCACCATTCTGCCCATTCACGACGTTTGGAATGGTCAAGAGGCTTTAGTTCTTGAGCCAATTGCACCTTGTAAGCGTGTAAATGCAAGTCTTTATGCATAATGTTCATCAACGACGAGCGTGAGAGGTGCAATTGTTGGGCACGACGACGAGTTGAGGTGGACGGCTCTTCAGCCACACTATCGCGAACAGCAGCAATATTTTCTGCAGTACGAGCATGCACTGGTGTTCTCACATCTTCTACAGACCCGGTTTGCTCGAATTTTTCCACGATTTTTGCGATTGTACGCACATTTGGACGATAAAATTGACCAAAAAATCACGAAGTGCACGATATGCATTTTGATTTGAACGCTCATTTTCATAATAAGTCTGAATAACTTTAACACGTTGTTGGATTGTGTATCTCTCCATGGTTCAAATTGAGTAAGTCTGAAATAGAGAAATGTCAAATAAAATTCGGAAAAAAGCTTGGCGTTTAGGTGTGGTTCACATTCAACATCGGCCCTTACAATTTAACCAACCTTTATATGGGATCTATAACAAAGGCAAAATTTTCAATGAGCATGATAAGCGACACATTTAAAGAAAAATAAGGGCAAATCCAAGGATATCAGCTTCACAACTGGCCTTCGAAATTGAAGCTGACCTGAGCAAACAATGTTATGTTAAAATTGTTCGCCTTTTCTTGCGCCAACGTGATTTTATTCGCCGAGTATAAAACCGATAATAATAAAAGCACACTGCGCAGGATAAATTTCGCCAAAGAACAAACATGTTCCAAAAAGCATGCAAGGATCGGTTTAGATCGCACTTTGTATGTTTAGCGGAAACCTAATGCCAACAGTAAAGCATCACCACGCAGTGTCATGGTTTAGGCCTGTATGTCAGCTGCTGATACTGAGAATTTAACATATGGTGAAACAATCCTGGAGAAGATTAACTAACTTTAGGTGCTGAAGGAAAGCACAAAGATCCTGGGTATGCAATCAGATTTTCGATTTTACCAGGATAACGATGCAAAGCACAAATTGGGTATTGTGCAAACAGCAAATACATAACTGCCCACCGCTAACGCATCTGTTGTCGCATCTGTTGTAGATAATAAAGGCCAACCCAAAAAATATATCGTGTAATTGCCAATTTTAATTTCAAGTTTTCGAAATCCATACGAGCCTATATAAAATAATCTGCGACGTAAAAAACGAGCATTTGTTTGTTTCTTTTTTTAATTTTAATACTATATTAAAATGTATATCTTTTCAATAAATAATTTTTGTTGTTAACAAAATGCACCGCATAAAATAAGCTGAGTCAGTGTATATACATTTGCTGAAACATTAAAAAAGCTGTAGAAATGTTGAAAATCTCCAAATTGTTTAAACAATTATTTGTTACACTGTAACTTACTCTACCACAATTACTAACGTATGTAACTACTTGTCTTAACACTACAAAATTTGGCGTTAAATATACAAAATATGGAAATGCTACCCTACCATTAACGTATTAATTAGTCAAATTGCTTGTTTTTGTTTGATTTTTTCTTTTGCTTTAATTTTTGGCATTAATCAAAATTATATTCAATGCGAATATATGCGGTTGAGTTTTCTTTACATGTTTGTGTTTATTAATATGCAATTGGTTATGTTAAATAATATGTATTAAAACTTTAATTAGAAGATTGTTGTTAAAAATATGTTTGTTCATTGAAGGATTAATAACAGATTAACAACTAACATATCTGCAGTTTTAAATTAGAGAATTGCCAATATAACTATTAACTAGTTATTTATCTTAACAAATGCTATCAATAGGGTGTATCCATCGTTGAAAACGTCGCCAGAATTACGAACACGAATTTTATGTTCTTTTATGTGGGGAAAACGTGTTTATGTTGATATTAATGTTAATGTTCATAGTTTTCTTTGTAATTTTAAAAAAATGAAAGTATTTTTTCAATCAAATTTAATTTGATGGCAGACATAGCTGTTCGCACAAATGTTCTGACAATGCCGTTGCAATAAGAGCATAAGATTGATAAGATTGACATTAATAGTCTAAAGATATAATTGTTCAATAAAGGGTCATTAATAGTATTTAACAATAGTCTTTAATTGTACCACATATATCGCTATTATAAAAATGGCATGGCGCCATCATTCAAAACATCGCCAGAATTACGGACACAAATTGTATGTTCATGTTGTTTTATATGGGCAAAACGTATTTATGTTGATGTTAATGTTCAAAGTTTTCTTTATCATTTTTAAAAATGAAAAACTTTTTGTGTGAAAATTTAATTCTATGGCAGACATAGGTTGTTCAAACAAATATTCCAACAATGCTGTACCAACAAAACATAAGATCGAGAAGAGTTGTGCACAGGACACAAATTCAGAACAAGAAAGTGTTATCCATTTCAATGATTATCTACAATTATGGTTTGTTTGTACCGTTTTATAACATCATTTACAGTACTTTTTAAAAGCTTTAGTTTTTTTTTTTTTTAGCAAACATTTAACCGGACAATGTCGAATTTTAAAGGCATTTGTACACGAAATGTTTATAAAACAGTCTACAGAAGCTTATTTTCAGTGATTCGCTTTTTTGAACATAACTAATGTCAAACTGTCCTTCGGATTATATAGGGTGATTCAAGTACAGATACTTTTTTCAATAGCCTTTTGTTGACAGATCACGTGTGAGTCGTGTCATGCTGTTATGTTATTTTTGTTTAGTATTGTTTGGCATTTCATAATGGAAAGACTTAATTAAGCCTGAACAACGTTTACAAATCGTTCAACTTTATTACGAAAATTCACGTTCTGTGAGGAATGTGTTTCGTGCACTTCGCTCAATTTATGGTCAACATAATCGGCCTACTGGGCGTCCTAATCGCAACACCAACACCCATTTTAAGAGCCAGCATTCATTATTAGATAATATTCGACCAATTATATACCACGTCTATTGATTCCACCAGCGGTGAAACGTAACCGTCAATGGCGACCGTTATCGTGCCATGGTAACCGACTATTTGATGCCTGAAATCGAAGATCGTGATCTCGGCGACATTTGGTTTCAGCTAGACGGCGCCACTTCCCAAACATCGCATCAATCAATGGATTTATTGAGAGCACATAATTTCACGTTTTGGGCCGGTCGATTGGCTACCAAGATCGTGTGATATCACACCGTTAGACTTTTTCCTGTGGGGATATGTAAAGTCTTAAGTTTATGTGGAAAACCCCGCTTCGACTCAGGTCTTGAAGGAAAATATTACGCTTGTCATTCGCCAGTTATTTTAAATTTGAATTTTCTGTGTTTTTTTTTTGTTTTAAGTAGGAAAACTGGAAATGGATCACGCTTTATTTGTACGATTACTGAGTGTAACTTAAAACCAAAATATAAAAACAATTTAAAGTTGCTCAGTAATCGTTAAAATATAAACCGACTGACAGATTAACAGTAGTTATGTTTAAGCTTTTGTAGACTGTTTTAAAACCATTTCGTGGTTACAAGCTCACATATTTCTGCTTATTAATGCAAATTTCGGGAGCTGTCTTGTTTGGACCGATCAGCTCCGACATTGCTTTAGTTTAGAGTTTATGTAAGCTAAGTGCATACTTCAGCTATAAAGCAATTTTATTTTTTTAATTTAAATTTTAAATAAATTGTAATTAGTTTTTTAAATACCTTGCACCGCTATTATTCATTTCAAATGTTAATTTCAAACGCCTATAATTTGCAATAAAAAGAGAAAAAAAAAACAAACTGATAAATCATTTATATAATTCAATTTAAATAAATTCTTCAACCCACTTACAAATACTAAAGATGTTAAATAATTCAATTGATATTAATATTAATATAAAAATATTTAATATAAAATACTAGCAATTGCTATAAATAAGAAGTTACTACATAGTATTTAGTTAGATAAAAATGCAACCTCGTCTAAATAAAAATGCACAATTAAATATTAAATAATAATTTAAACAAATAACTACACTAACAAGAAATTATTTATCTGTACAAGTGTATCTATCTAACTAACTATCTATCGATGAACTTGTCTGAGCAGTGATAAACTTGCATAAAGTAAATACTTATTTTTTTTTTATAAATGAATATTAAGGCTATTCCGAGAGAGGTTTTAAGGTTCTTCACATTGACAAAAATTGTTGATGAAAGATGACAGCTTTGCATAATAAAAAATACAATAATGAGATGTATATGATAGTGTTTGCTTAAAGTCTTGTAACATCAAATAAAACTGAACATATTTTGTTTAATGTAAACTTAGCTTTTAAAACAAATTGCGTGAGGTCTTAATAATTTGGATGACACTTGAGTTTTTTTTTCTTCACTAATCAAACTACACCTGTTTGAGTATTATTTTCCACTTAAAATCTGTACAGCAACTTGACTTTAATAGCAGATCATCATTTTCATTATTTATATTTAAAAGATTGACGTAATATTTATAATTTTTTGATTATAAAACAAATATTTTTGCAATTTTCTAAAACATTGTAGGTATAAAAAAGTAAAAGCGAGATCTTAATGCTGTCATTAATTTTGACTAACTTTTTTATACATATTTGTTTAAATTATTAATATTAAATCCCTATTTTATTTCTTTCATTATTTTTTGCACAGTGTAATAAATAGTTTTTATATTTTTTTTTTTACCCAAAAACATTTTTTGATAAAGCAGTAATTTTTGCTATTTTCTGATTGTTTTTTTTTTTTATTTTAGGCTAAAAACGTTTGTAGAATAATTAAAATTATGATTTACCGGCATTTTGTATGCGTCACAACAACAACAATTTGTTAGACAGTTTAGACAGACAAACAAAGTACCTTTACTTTTTTGAATTAAACATTAAAAACTGTCACAAGTTTATTACAACAAAAAATTGTTGTTATATTTAAATACTTGATTGACAATGCGAACAAATATTTCAACTATGGCTGGGGTTTCTGACTAAACAATATGTTTGCATATAAAACTGAAGTTAAGTTTTAACCATTTCGTTGAACGCCCTACTTTGAGGCATGAATCAAATAATAAAGATTACGCATAGCGCAGGTCCGTTAAATTTTACAAAATCTGTGAGAGTAAAATTGAGAGCAAAATTTCTTCTTGTGACGTCACAAGTCAAAAATATTTTTATGTTTGCTTAACTTCTATATAAATTTGAATGCAAATAAAAGTTTTAAAATGAAGTGTGCCGTTTTTAATTGTGAAAATATTAAAAAAATAACATAAATTTAATTTTTTTAGAGTTCCAAAAGAAAATAAATTAAAAAAAAAAACAATGGGCACAATTTTGTCATCTTCATGAAAAAATAAAAGTGTCTCATAGAGTTTGTATTGAACACTTTAAAGCAGATGATATGAGAGGAGACAGGTGATTAAAAATGGGAAAGTGGTACGTTTTGCGTTCAAGATACCTTATGTGAGGTTATCAAAGTCTACTGAAGAATTTGTATGTCAATTTAAAAATCTAGAAGCAAATCTTTGAAGGTTAAAAATCTCTTGATTTGCAACGAGTATTAAAAAAAAGCATATACATATATGAGTCAAGTTCTATTAATGCGGATATTAAAACTAAATCGAGAATGTTTTTTCCAAATAAGAAAACTTAACTCCTAGCGGATGAGACAAAAAACACAAACGGAAGCAAACAAAAATAATAAACTGATAATACAAAAATATCTATTTTACTTCACGTTTTTGATACATTTTAATTAGCCCAATTATAAAAATTCCGCGGGAGTTTTTTCCCTTTTCTCATTTCTCCTATATAAATTCAAAACATAAAAAGGGAAAAAACTCCCGCGGATTTTTTATTCATGATTGGGCCAATATGTATAAAATAGTAAATAATTAATGCCCTTATTCACAACAAATTAAAGTAGACTTCAAATGTACTTTAAGAAAATTTTGTCTTAAAGCACACTTCAAACCTACTTTATTTTTTATGAATACTGCAGTAAATGTTTAATTTTGAATCAAAAAATTTACAAAAATTATTTTTTACATGTTGGTTATACGGAAAAAATAACCTCTGACGTCATACGCAGAGAGATGAAATATTGTTTACATTTTTTGCGCAATCTTTATTATTTGATTCATGACTTTGAGGTGTATTTTACACTGTAGGGAACATGATTATATTAAAATTTGGTAAACAATGAAGTTGTATAAAACTACAGAAATTATAACACCCAATTTTATAACGATCAGTCCATAATTAGTCAAAGTTACCATAAGACCCACTTCTGAAAATCTCCTTAACATGCACAAATCTTTTAAAAGTGTTTAATTGAGACAAAATTTATCACAAACAAATGTTGTGGCTGAGAAGTCATGTCACAACATTTTTGGATATTCGGTCCATTATAGGTCATAGCTACCATATTGCGCCCATTTCTAAAAAATAATTTATTTGCAGATATACTAGGTGTAGGGTATTATATGGACGTGATTGACCGACTATACTTTCTTATTTTTTTCTTAAGTATTATAGTGTGTCTTATAGAGAGCCTTAGCCAACTTCCATAAACTATTAATTTGTTTTTGGAAATTTTAAAAGATACTCCTAAAATCTATATTTATATACTTATAATAATATATTTAATTTTTTTTTAAGGAAATAAAATGAATTTTTATTATTTTATGAAAATAAAAATCACTTAAAGAATTGTGAGTTCACTCACATTCCCAGAATTAAAATAAGTTGGTCAAAAAAAAGTTTACGATCTTTAAAAAAAAAAAAGAAAGGAAGGGAATTTAAACAAAAACGTACTAAATGTAAATATGCACAGTGGTTTAAAATTGATTTAAATCTACAAGTATGACATTCAAAGTTCGTTTCACGTGTTACAATAACCGGTGATCATTAGTAATTATACCGCCATTTATAACCAAATTATGAACAATGCCGAAACCAATTTAGAATATTAATTGAATTGCAAAGAAAACAGCTTCATGGTGATTGAACTGAATTTGCTGGAAATAGTTTGTAGCAATTGTTTGCTGGCGAATGTAAATAAGCCATTCAATTGAAAAGTTCAAAATTATTCAAACACAATGTCAAATGTTATTCAATAGCGAATTCAATATCTTTTGGTGTGAATATCAAGTTTTAGAATTATTTTTGAATGTCTAAAACCTAAATGTTTTTGTTCTTGTTTTTCCACGGTTCCCCATACATATGTATGTATATTGAATGTGTGTTCCTAATTGCTCCAGCCTTTGGTAGTTTTAAAGAAATTTTATGATATTAAGAAAAAGAAAAAAACAACATTGCATTAACCACTCGTAAAAAAACGACTCATTTAGTTTATGATGCTGAATTGTGTTGTGTTGTCTAAATGTATCTGAAATGTTGAAGAACAATTTTTTTTTTGGGATATTTTGACAATGCAACTGCAAATTTAAATTCGTTTTCATTGTTTTAAATGCCCGGCTGACTGTCTGTCTTTAATTAAATTATTGTTTAATAATAATTTTAAATTTGCTGCTATTGTTTTTATTGTTTACTACCCATACACATGTTTTATGGTATTTTGTTAAGTACTTAAAAATATCAATAAACAAAAATATTTGTATGTAAATAATATGTATACATGTGTAAATATAAATTGTTTACATTGTTTTTTTTTTGTTTTTTCATCTTTTATTTACTTTCTTTAGTCTATAAAATGCTTTAGCACAATACACGCTACACACACACACACACACTCAATTTGGTTCCATAATCATAAAAATTATTATGCGTAATCTTTGTTAATACGAGCCCCGTTTAATATTTGAATGAAAATAAATAAAAAGTTCACACCAAAAAAGTAAACAACAGAAAGATGTTGGCCCACACCCACCCACTCATTCACTCACTCACTCACTCACTCATTTCTTTCTCTCATTCCATTAACTAAATATTCATACTACTTACAATTTTCTTTTGAGGTTCTACAGTGAATAATTCATTTCATTTGAAAAATTACCGAAAGTCTCTTTTTATGGTTCATTTTGGACGTATGTACATAATTGTGTGTTTAACATTTTATATTCTATTTGTTAGAAGTGTCTGTTTGTTTAAACGCATTAATTTGTCAAATGACACTATTATTTTAAAAGTTGTTTTTAAACATTTAAGGATATGCGGGCATCTACTAGCTAATAAATATGGTACCCTTTGGCGACAGTGATATACATATATGCATAGGCTCAGAGAAATGCTAATTTAACTCCCCCCAACTCCCATAGAAAAATTGTTTAGATTGATTACGGGTTAGTCCGCCGAAAGTAGACCCTCATTAACCCGAATCCCGAAATCTTACTAAGAAAAGAAAATGATTATGGAATTTTAAGCTATAAATATTTATACAATATAATAAATGAAACACAAGGGGCCTATATTTTGTGCCTCCACAGAGAAAAAAAAATACAAATGAGTTTCAATTAAAATATTTGTGGAATCAATTAAAAATTTAATTGAAATCGGACCTGTAAACAAAATGATAGTATGTATCAATTAAAAAAAAAACAATTTAAGATGTAATAGAAAATATCAGAAAAACTAATTGAATCAATTAATTGAATCAATTTAATTGAAAATTATTTTAAAATCAATTAAAGGTTTAATTGAAAAAAAAAAATGATTTTTTTTCAATTAAAGGTTTAATTGAAAAAAAAATGATTTTTTTTCTGTGCAAGAAAATTGAGAAACTGTTCACGATGATAAAGGAAGCCACAATGGAGTCCACAATGTAAATGCTCAGATTAAAATAAATTAATTATTTAGGAAAATGTTTCGGTTTGTTGCGTGATTTTTTTTTAACAAATATTTGGTTCGTTTTAGTTTCGGCTAAAAACCCGGTTTTTTCGTACTCCAGCCAATAATTTTTTCCGAACTTGCTCCAAAATAACTACTTCTAGAACGAGTATAAGCAGAAATACTACAAATTCTTAAAGACAGCCTTGGAATAAATGATTTCGCAATTAGTTGTGGAACCTGTTCCATACAATGCTATTGTGATTCTAGTATGTACTTTAAAAGATTTTAAAAGCAACTAATTCTTTGCCTCTAGTTATGCATTGGTTCTAAATTAGTTCTATCGATTGGTTGTTAACTCCGCTTTAAAAAATTTATTTTTTTTTTTAGAAAAATTAATTCCATTTTTTTCTGGTCGTATATATCCACAAATTAGTAGTAAAAAACATGTAATACATAATACAATACATAACACAGTGATACAAAATTGAATGAAATGAAGAAACCTAGGACCGGATATTATTTTTCTTGTAGGGCTAGTCGAGTAAAACAAGATCCCAATAGCGAAATATGCCGGACACCTTCAAAATCCGGATTTACGGTTAAAAAACCGGTTTTTGTACCTTTGCGCACTTATAAGCCTGTAATTTTGTTGATAATGATTCGATTTTCAATTTCTTTGGAAATAAGAAACTGAGATCTTTTGAATGATATATATATTATCTAAGAAAACTTGAGATTTTTGGGTGTTATTGTCAAGCAAACACAAATTTTGTAGATTTTTCAAAAAATTTTCAACTTTGGTGACGTTTTTATACATTATAATGTAATGTATAAAATTTCTCAAGTTTTCTTAGATAAATTATATATCATTCCTGTATTTTGGAACTACAACTACTTTTCCTGGCAATGTTGTTAGTAGAAACATAAAACTTTCTAAAATTAGTTCTAATTCGTTTGTTCTACCTATCCAGTAGAAATATTACTTCTGTAGACCGGACATCAGTTTGTTTTTTGTTTTTTTCATAATGCTTATGAATCAACGCTATTTTGAAGGATACTTTTCACAGTCAAATAGTTTCATAATTCGGCTGCTGGTTAAAATATTTAAAATATAAATTTATCTTTAGGAGTTGTGCGACGCCACTAGATCTGATTGTTGTGCCTTCTAGTAGCAGAGAAGTCTGAAAAGCCAAGAGCTTTAAAATAATAACTTTAAAAGTTGGTCAAGTTGCGGTATTTCTCTTTATTAGTTTTTCTGTATTCCGGCTGTTTCAGGCAACCCGATAATTTGTCTGTGTTAAAGAGGTTATTTTGTAGTTATACAGGCATATGATGGAAATCGATATCGAAAACGGATGAGTTTTAGAAGTCAATTTTTTCGTAATATTTCTGTATTGAAAAACTTTTATCACATAAAATATAAAGATAGCTACTAAAGAGAATCTTAAAACAAAAATTTTAAAAATTAGATTATAAATGCATTAAAATGTATTTCCAAAAATGATTCGTTTTTGATATCGATTTCCATCACATGCCTGATAATTTAATGTATCCGAAATCTATTTTGAATTTTATTTGTAACATGTGATAAGTAACAAAAATCAGTTGAACAAAAATATTCAAATCATAACCAATGCCTCTAAATATTTTAACAGTATTTCTAAAACTACAATTTGAAATTTTTTAAAATAATATTTAAAACATTTGATTTGTTAGGGATTTATTCAATTTTAGGTCTTTGCATGGTGTAATTATACAAGGTTAGTGCAAATTGGCAACAAATACAACACAATATAGAAATAAATGGCATTATGTTTGTGTAAAATAAAAAAATAAACTATCAAAAACACTTGAAAAAGTTTTACTTTTGACATAAGTAAATTGTAAACAATGTCAGTCAGCTGTGCTACTGCACTCACCTTGTATAGTTACATCATGGGTCTTTGTTATTTTAAGAATCAAACAGTTCCAGATCTACATATTTCTTTTCCAATTTTGCATTGGCTTTAAATTTAAATTCTTTATTATTTTGCCAATAAATTATTCAACATTTCCCAGTTAATTAACGTTAATCTGTTTTAACACAATGATTTCTGAAGATTGTGATTCTCAGCTTAATAAATACATTCTGGAAAATTAATTTTTTTTTGCTTAATAGTAAATTTTTAGTAGCTGAGGTCAAAGTTCAAGCTTTTAATTATTTAGTATTCTTTACGATAAGATGACAAACTATTTTTATATTTATTTATTCAGTTTGTTGTAAACCATTTTAAGATGCATTCAAATTCGTCACTAAAACAAATTTAGGCACCATTTTGCATCCAATTTCATTCAAGGGTTAAGTTCTATTAACTTTCGCTCTCAGTATGCCAACATAAAGTTACTTGCTGCTTAGTTGCCTTAAAACCGAACGTAAAAAGAAAATTAATAAAAGTCACAAACTGATAAATTGTTTAGAACTTTTAGGTTGGTCACTCACTATGTTGGCCCAAGTAAAATCCACCATCATAATAGAATCAGCTTTGTGTTTACGAATTAAACGCAAAATTATTCAATTCGCTGATAATAATTGCAGGGGGGTAATGGTGTTGAGGGGCTGCTTTAAAAATGCTTTGTTTGTAAAATATATTTTACTTACTTAATTAGATACAGTTGTTGTTCTTATACTCTTTAATTGTAATTTTCATAGCATTTCATACTACATATTTGCATAATTATGTAATCACGTTAATACTAATTGAGTGTTAAAGCGGTCTTGTTTTTTGAATGAAAGCCAAACAATAGCAATTTAACAATGACTAACACTGCAACCTTACCCTTATTTCAACAAAAGTTTCAATAGAAGACCTATTTAGATTAGAATTAAATGTCGAAATAACTACAAGCGAGTATTGTTTATTCAATTAATTTCTCATTGTTTCATATTTTGTTATTTAAAAAGAAAAGTTGTCATTTACCAAAGCAATCAATTGCTCGTTAATTAAAAAAAAAAGTAATAAGAAAATATTGATTTGTGATTAGGAAATATTGTTTGTTGGGATAATAGAATGAAATATGTAGTAATATTATATAGTATGACTAAATAAATGAAAATAATGCTGGCTGAATTACTAAGGTAAATACAGGCGATTTTTTTATTTAAAATAAATACACCTAATTCTGTTTTTACACGGTAATTGGTTACAAAAAATTCCGTGTAAAAAAAGACATTGATCGTATGCAAAATAGGTGATGGGTTCCTTCTCTCGAAATTAGTGAAAAAACAAGGATTTTTTAAGAGCAATTATTCAGGTTTGTAATATTAAATCATATTATACATAGGTATACAATGTGTTTGTACACAAGTTCTTAACGAAAAAAAAAATATGCACTCTAAGCCTAAAAGTAATTTAAAAAAAATGTATATCAACTTCTCATTGACACATTCATTTGATTGTATGCATTAAAAGGGATTTCCCCTAAATTTGTGCTATTTCCAATTGCTCTGACCACTAAATTTGCTTGTATCCAAAAATTTAATTTAACCAAAAAAAAATTTAAGCCTAAAAGATTTTGAATCGTGCTAAATGGAATATAATCATGTAAAACAAGTAAGAAAGTATAGCCGGTCAAGCCCCACCATATAATACCCTACACCCGGTATGTGTATAAAACAGTTTTTCAGAAATTTTCGTTATATGGGAGATATAACCTATTGTGGACCGATCATCCCAAAATTTAGTGTCATGATGTCTGTGAATATAAATATTCTATGTGTTAAACTTTATGCCGATATAAATACTTTTAAAAGATTTATGGAGCTTAAATTGAATTACGGAGAGGGTCTTACATGGGAGTTTCGACTAATAATGGACCGACCATTATAAAATTAGGTGTAATTATTTCTGTATATAAGAAACTTATGTGTGTCAAATTTTATTTTGATATCAACATTTTTGAGAGAGTTATGCTCTTTAAAGTGATTTTCGAAAGAGGGCCTTCTATGGGAGCTACGAGTAATTATGCACCGATCATAATAAAATTGTACCGTATTATTTGTATACCTATGAAATATATTTGCGTTACATATTATTTTGATATCAACATTTTTGTGAGAGTTATGCTCTTTAAAGTGATTTTCGGAAGAGGGCCTTCTATGGGAGCTACGAGTAATTATGGACCGATCTGTACAAAATTTGTAGATATGATTTGGCTTTATTTACCACTCATTTGTGGTGAAATTTGTTTGGATACTTGCATAATTCAAACATTTATAATCGGTAAACCCCAATTTCGGGAGGACATTTGTATGAGGGCCAGGTGAAATAATGGACCGATTTCCACCAGTTTCAATCTCATCCATCCTTGGGACGAAAAAATATCACGTACCAAATTTTATCCAAATATCTTCAAAATTGCGACCTGTACTCTGCGCGCAAGCTTTACATGGACAGCCAGCCAGCCGTTAAATCGACTCAGAAAGTGATTCAGTGTAGGACCAATATTTCTGGGCGTTACAAACATCAGCACAAATTCAATATAACCTCCCCACTATGGTGGTGTAGGGTATAAAAAGTAACATTTGTTTATTTTGAAACCGTGTTAAATCAAAACCGCGTAAAAACAGAATTAGGTGTACTCTTATTTTCGTATTTATAGCTTGAGAATAGAAATTGGCTTAAAGATCAATAATACACATCGTTAGCTTAGTGTACAAATATGTTAAGTTCTTTATTTTCGTTGTTTAGCAACAGAAAGTTTAAAAAAGCATTAAAGAAAATAAGAAAAAACCTCTTGTATTCATTGCTGATGGTTTTAAAAACGAATACGTATAATTAAATGAAATTGGAATTTAATTTACAACATTTACTTTGTTGTTAAAAGGAAAACATGAACTGAAAGCTACTTGCTGAAATCCTTTGTCTGTTTCCTTTAGCTTCTTTAATAATTCTTTCAAATGTTAAAAATGTCCAATACATAAAATATTACAAACAGAAAAATAAAAGGGATGGAAAATATTTTTTCTGTTTATTTGACATTTATTGACATCTTATCACTTTGTTTAAGCACCAAACCAATAAAGTTAATTCCACTGGCAACAGCCATCACCGGCGGCACCATCACATTTGCCACCTTCTGTGGAATTGAAATAAATTTTAAAAACTCAATTGAATGCAATTTTTATTGAAAATAGTTATTTGTTTGACTTTTACTTGGTTACACACACTTAAACGTTCGTATTTTATCCTTGCCAGCCAAAGACTAGATACTTAGGACAGCAGACTGAAAAGTAAAATAATTCTATTGGCGTTGCAAATAAAATGTAAAATACTCTACTAAGTTTACTTTTCATCAAAATTTAAATTTTAACACAAAACTAAAAACATTTCAAAACTTTGTAGCAGGCATGAAAGGCAAATGTACAAGTTTGATTATACTGTAAATCCTTATTTACAACTAAGTGCTAAATTCAGTTAATAATTTTGAATTTAGCACCAAACCATTCACCTAGCTGCAATTGGTTTTATTAATTTTAAGTTTATTATTCAGATTAGTTTTTTAAAGGTACTTTTCAGGTTGTATCTCGTATATATACATTGGAAAATATTAAGCATTACAGTTGCTGACTTATGTAAGAAGAGTAAATATGTATGTATGTGTGAACAGAACAAAAAAAAGAGAAGGATATTGTCATCCATCCACTAGCAGATGTTGTAAAACAATTGTGGTTGGATTTCGCCCACTAAATGTCAACTTCTACAACAACAACAACAGAAAACTCACATTCATGTGAACGACATTTCAACATTTTTATACCCTACACCACCATAGTGGGGAGGGTATATTGGATTTGTGTTGATGCTTGTAACTCCTAGAAATTTTGGTCCAACACTGAATCAATCACTTTCTGAGTCGATTTATCGGCTGGCTGGCTGGCTGTCCATGTAAAGCTTGCGCGCAGAGTACAGGTTGCAATTTTCTATGGCCCCCATACAAATGTCCTCCTGAAATTGGGATTTACCGATTATAAATGTTTGAATTATGCAAGTATCCAAACAAATTTCATCACAAATGAGTGGTAAATAAAGCCAAATCACATCTACAAAGTATAACGTCCGTCTGGCTGGCTGGCTGTCCATTTGCAGCTTGTGCGCAGAGTACAGGTTGCAAGTATCCAAACAAATTTCATCTACAAATTTTGTGTAGATCGGTCCATAATTACTCGTAGCTCCCATATAAGGTCCACTTCCGAAAATCACTTTAAAGAGCATAACTCTCTCAAAAATGTTGGTATCCAAATAAAATTCAACACAAATAAGTTGCATATATACAGAAATAATGACACCTAATTTTATAATGGTCATAAAACTTTTAAAAGCATTTATATCGGGATAAAGTTTAACACATATAATATTTATATTCACAGACATCATGACACTAAATTTTGGGATGATCGTCCACAATAGGTTATATCTCTCATATAATGCCTATTTCTGAAAAACTGTTTTATTAGTATATGTAACTGGGTGTAGGGTATTATATAGTCGGGCTTGAGCGACTATACTTTCTTACTTGTTAATGTTGCGTATACGTCAAGTAGTCCTAAGTGCAGTTTGCAGGAGTAAATAACAAGAAAAAAACTGAAAAGATATTTAATAAAGGATATTTAGATCAATGCATAAACATCGCCACAAACCGACATGCATATGTAACTGTATACATACAGTTAGAGTCAAAATTTAGTATACAGCACGCTTTATCATCTATGAAGCAAAATATTTTTATTATAATAGAAATATTGTAAAAGTTTGAAACAACTTAAAATTTAATTTAAGGTTTAATGTTTTCTTAGTTAAAAAAAACTTTTTAATTTAAAATTGATTTCTTAAATATTTTGTGGGAAGAAGAAATAAGTAATTGAGGAAAACAATCAGAAATTAGTATACATTAGGAAGATAACACTCTAATTTACATATATTAACAAAATCCAAAAACTAAAAGCTAATATTTTGTTGGTCACCCATTTAGCGTAATTGCAGCCTCTAGTCACCTTTTAACATAATTTACAAGAGGTTCAGTCACATCTCTAATAATTTTGCCTGACTTTTCTATTAAAGCTGTTTGGAGTTTGTTTGCTTATTTTTCTGATGTTGCTGTCTAAAATGTGCCACAGGTTCTCTATGGTTAAGGGTAAGGTAAGGTGGAGATTGCGGAGGTAAATTTAATTGCTTAGGCACGTAGTACAATAGCCACTCCTTGACAATTCTGGTAGTATTTTTTGGGTGGTTCCTTTCAAAATGTTCTTTAAAATTTGTAAGTTATCTCGGCTTTTCATTGTACTTTCTATGAATACAGGATTACCTGGTCCTGCAGTTGACGTACAACCGCAAACCACCTAAGACTTCCCGCCGTGATTTACTGCATCACTAAGGTTCTGTGGAAGCAGCTCGCTGTTTCTTGTTGACCAGACCTTTCCTCTTGATTTTGACCCAAAAATCTAAAATTTACTCTCATCGCTAAGGGTACGGTCACACATGGCAAATAATTACTCAAAAAACCGTAACCAATATTTTTTGTACAAATTTGTTTGACGATATTAAATCGTACGAGTGTTTTGTGCAAACAAATATCATCAAATAAAATAAAACTTCCCTAGTAAAATTAGTTTTCAAAATAAAAACAATAATTAAAAGAACTTTTATTTAGTGGTTACGTCATTTTCGTCAAATATTTGCCATGTGTGACCGTACCTTAAGTATTACATTATTCCAAAAAGATTACAGAGAGGTTAATTAAACTTTTGCAAAGTCTTTAAGTTTAGTATGATTTATTGCAGAAATATACGGTTTTTTTTCTAGGCACTCTTCCATGAAGTTCATGACCATTCAGCCTTCTTCTAATTGTCGATGCGCTTACTGGGTAATCGCGTGTCTTAGAAATGTCTTCAGCTATTTTGACTTCTCTAGACTTTGAAGTTTTCTTTATCTCTCTGATTACACTGTGGAACAAATTCAGTTTAGCAAAAGTTAGGTCGATTCTGAGAGTGAGGGTTGAAAATAAAGGCTAAATTAGAAGACTCGTATCGCGGCGTTTGTTTATGTTAGTTCGAATTTTGTTTTTTAATCGACCTTTGAACTTTGCAGTCAAATGCCGATTGTTTATATGGTTTTTTGGCTATAACTCGTCGGCTAATTGATATTTTTTAAATCTGTAAAAGCCAAATTATTATTAATTGTTGCACATGTCTCTAGCAAATATTTACTGCAGTTTTAAGAGCTTTTCCTCTTTTGTTAGATAAAACTTATAACATACAAAACATTTTTATATAATTGAATTTTAAAAATACAGAATTATTTCAAAGATATTATTCTTTCCACAAATTATTGTTCGCTGTATACTAAATTTTGACTCTGGCTGTATGTACAATAGGAGGGCCCCCTTAGTTTGAAGTAAAAGATAAAGTTATCTGTTCTTCACTAAATAAAATGTTAAGATGCCACCTACTGGTGTGAATTAATTGACAATCTAAAACCAACATAATTAACTTTAAGTTTAGTTAAGATTATTAATATTCTCGTTTTTGTCTAGAGCATCCTAATTTACATACTCGTAAGTATATGAAGTTACTGATGGTTCATATGTGTCACTTTAGTTTTAATATACAACGAAGATAAACTATAAAACATATGAACAGCAACAACAAACACATTTCTACATGTATTCAAGGCAGTCGTCCTACACTCAATAGCTCGTTCATACATTTATACATACTCCTATGTATGTATTAAGTAGTAAAATACATGCAATATGTCACAAAACAATGAAAAATTTTCAAAATTAATCGTAATTCTTTTAACATAAGTATTTATCAATTTTTGTGGCTTTACAACAGCGGTCGGCAAAAATAGCTAACAAGGCTGAACATTAAATAACACGAAAGTCAACAAAGTTCTTAAAAATTACCAAATAAGAAAAAATAATCACTATTAATAGCTGGATAGATTACCACGAAGAACGAAAGACAATGTTGTCCACATACTCTTATTGACGTACACTGCTTTAGAACCCTTAAAATCTGATTAAAAGCTGGCTATTAGCCCCGGTAATCCTTATCAAATATATGATTTGAAGAAATGGAGGTTAATAAAAAATGTTTACACTATTTTTTACTAAAATCTAACAGTTTATATTTCTGAATTACGAGTATATAAAATATGGCACATATTGTATAATAGTTTTAGTATTTTTAATCTTTTATAACAGAATATATAAAACTGTTATACAATTATAACAGTATTTTTACACAACTAATTTTCAAAATCAATCGTTATTTTTTTAAACTGTTCGAATTTTTACATGTAGAACCTATTCCCCTAATGTTTTCTTGTAGCAAATGCACTTACCCAGCAAGCCATATGAGTCCGAATACAGTCTTTTCTGGCACCTTCTTCGGAGCGTTAACGCTCTTTATGAGCCCAAAAAACAATCGTAATTGCTCCGATAACCTTCAGTAAATAGGGTCATTACATTCGAAAATGGTCCGTCAGAAAGAGCTCTTAGATAATGTCAGAAAAGAGTCTTTTATGAGGGTTTTTTTTGGGCTCTGTGTAATCTTGTTTTTCTCATTCTTGTGTGGTACAGCTATGATTTTTTTTAACACAAATAACAGGACAACAACGCTTTGGTATAAACATAATTAAGTGGAATTTCTGAGTCATGCTGCGTGCCGACTCAGGACAGTAACAATTAAATTTTTCTTTCGCTCCGAAAATGCTCTTTTGTTGTATTTTTTTCTGATTCCTTTTTTCGGAGATATCCGAAAATGCTCTTTTGTTGGACTCTTTTCTGACTCCTTTTTCGGAGCGCTCCTAGAATGGTATACTGGGTAAAAGCAGAGTAAACAATGTTCCGTGAAAACACTTTAAAGAAGCCCAACAACTTTGTCGATTAATAGTATTTTGAAAATATTAAAAAACTATAAAACTTTTTGCACAGTTCCATCGTTACCCTTAAAATGTATTTTCAGCACGAATACCTTTACCGCTAAGCTATTGTCAACGAAATAACCGCAATCACCGTTACCGCTATTTTTTTTTAATTCCTTTTCAAATATTTTTTTGGATACTAGGGTAACCAAGCTATTCAATTTTTTTTTTTTTTAATTAATAAAAATTTTAATGAAATTGAGAAATTTGATAAGCTATATCTAGAAACCTGTATGTATTCTGTTTGTTCTACTGAAAATACCATTCGATCGTTATTTAAAGTTAACTGTAAATAAATTGCCTATAAGAGTTAAAAGCTCTAAAAATTTTCAAATTTTCATACAGATCTTCAAGTCTTCCTTGAAATTCTCGCTTACAAATTTTTATTTTCTAAAAAAAAATTATAATTCCTAAACTAAATTCTATTCTTTGTTCTATTTTTTTCTCTTACACACATTACTATGTTTTTATTTGACAAGAGTTTTAAAGCATATGAAATACATAAAAGTGTATGTGAATATTTGTAAATGACATAAATATGTTTATGTAAATTGTGCCAAACTTTCTCAAGTACTTGTTTGCAACTTTTTCACATTTCATTACATGACATTGTTTTGTTCTGCTTACTGTCAGAGAAGCTTTAACTTTATCGATGAAGATTGTTTGAGATTTTATACTCGCAAACATTTCCGTTTCCTGTTTATTAATGTTAGCGTTCATTTGGCCTACAACATGTAATGTTCAGTTTATTATTAAACCATTTATTGTTTATAGTTGCTGAAACTTGTCCTCTTAAATCTCTTGCACATGAGTTCTTTAATTATCCATTATGAATGCTGTAAAAAAAAACTTGTATTGTAGACCTTTTACATACACTCACATACATAATGAAATAAAATGTAATAAATGATTTTGATTTTCTCCAGCTCTTCTCCAGCATGGCTACCACTGCGCTGCTAACATTTCAGTTTCCATTTTGTTTTGTAGTTTTAGTCTGAATGTTAGTGTTTGTGTGTCATAAAGTAATTTGAGATTTTTTCCAATACTACATATGTACGTACTATTTCTTTGACCTCCAGCACATTATTTAATTGGGAGTTTAAGAAGTGATATCTTTTGTTTCTTATTACATTTTGCAACATTACAGATTTCCCTTTGGAGACGTTTGGAATTGTGCTCAATTATTGCTTGAGTACTATAAAGTTTAATGGACAATTTGGCCTGAATTTAATTTGTTTAAAGCAGCAATAATTAAAAGAGTCTAGACTATGGTATTTAAATTAAGTTTGCAAATAATATTTGCAGGAATATATTAAAACGCTTGTAAAAATTTAAAATTTTTAAAACTTTTAGAACACTTAAGCTTTTAAAAACGAACTAAAAGTGTATTAAACTTTAAAAATTTAAATTCAATGTATTAATTGTTTTATTTTTCTCCTTTTAGAATATACTCAATGATCTCTGCGATTTCGTATTTAATTGGTAAGTGACTTTCTACACACTATATAATAAATATATGGACCAACCTTTAACGATTCTTCACTATATCTGTAAGGTATTTAGAATACCACTAATATTCAATATAGATTTTCCATTTAAGGTCACAAACCAACAAATTAATTGCTTTATTTATGCGAATTCTCGTAGTAGAAGAAAAGTAATTGATTTTTATATACTATTGGTTTGTTTTAATTTTCTAAAAGGAAATAAGGAAGCTTGTGTTTAGTGTTAGTTATATTCATTGAGTCTATTGTACTGATGAAGCTTTGTAATAAACTCACATTTTGTAAGAACAAAAATAAGCAGCAACATTGATTTGAAAACACTCGTAACATTTTTATTTCTTATAACTTTTGTTTTTATTTATTTATGATGTTTTGGTTTTGTTCTCTCAAAAAGCCCATATAAAATTTATTGCAAACACCACAGACGACCACTGAACAGTGACCACAAACCCAATGCTCATCAGTGAACATTGTAAATGATGGTCATGTCGTAATCTAAACATTACAACTGTGCTGTTAATAAATGTTTCACATTTCAACGCCATGTCAAAACTGTTTTCCCAGTCGTCATCTGTGGCACGTCATACGATTGCCAGTTCAAATTACACATTTAACCACAACCTGACTTACTTATCAGGCGAAATGTTTGATTTTCTTTTGGTCAATGACCCAGATATGTTATGTCTGTTATTAAATAGGAGGAATTAGAAGTAGTAAACAAATACTAAATATACTCGTATATATGTCTTAACTATATTAAAGGTAAACGTATTGGGTTTACGGATAATTTAAACATGTGATTATTTCCCTCAATAGTTTGTTGCATTATTTAGTAACTCTAACTTATTGAACTCTAACTTATTACAGACACGCCTTTTTTTTCTTAAAAACAATTATTGTTTATGACATTTGCGTTAATATCAATAAGTAATGTGTGAAGTGAAAAGAATATGGAACATTTTATATTTTGATTTAGAATAGAAAAGGATAATTTGTATAGGATTAGCATGATTTTAGTACATAAAAATTATACCAGCTTTTTGTTAATGTATAACAGTTTTCTAGAAACGGTTATAAAATTATAACAGTTTATTTTTCAGCTAACTTTTTATCATTTTAATGTTTAGAAACTTAATAGCAGCGTATTGCCGCAGTATAACATTTTTTTATAAATTATTATAAAATTATAACAGTCAATTCTGACACTATACAAGAAATGTACACATTTGAGATATTTTATAGCAAAACAAGTTAATTGTAATTCCACTTCAGTGTATAACAGTTCTTGTTAAAACCGTTATAAAATTATAACAGTTTATTTTGCAACTATTATTATTACTTTTACTATTAATCGTTAAATCGTTACAAAAAGGAAAAAATAATATCATATATAGTACAAAGGAATACAAACAAATTTGTTTAGTTTATATTTTATGTTTGTTAAGTTTTTTTTTTTTAAACACTGACTGTTTTTTTTTCTTATATTTATAATACAAAAGTATTATACTTTTTATGTGAAATTAATTCAATAAACATTTTAAATAAGAAAGAAAATCTAAACTTGGTGCGTGCGATCTTTTTCAAATGACGCGTTTTTTTTCATTTTGGCGCGTTTTGCAATTTGAAATTTGACAACGCTAAATAGCAATTTCCTGCCACAGTATAACAGTTTTCGTAAAAACTGTTATAAAATTATAACAGTTTATTTGAAAACGACACAGAAAATAAATAGAGTTTAGGCGCTTGTAAAACAGTAAGTATGTATATTACAACACAATATAAAAATATAAAATTAAAGCAGTTTACTTTGAAGCCATATACAAAAAAAATATATATTTAAGAAGTTTTTATCACAGCATATTTAAGACAATTCATTGCCTTAGTATAACAGTTTACAATTTTTATAGTTTATTTTAAAATTATACAAAAAATTAATAATTTATTATGTAATTGAAAAATATGAAATGATATGAAATTTTACTAAATCCAGAATTGAAAAAAAATGTTCGCTTATACATATTTCAGCCATTGGTAAAACGATTTAGGAAAGTTTTTTTAAGTTTGTGCTTACATCACTGATTTTTGATATTAATGTGCTGGAACATGTGGGTCGGCAGGTCATCTGTAGGCTTAGGAAAACTTTTAAATTCATACACGGACAGATGATCACGACACATATCTATGTGGCTTACAAGATATAGGAATTACAAATATAATGACTAAATTATATAAAGGGATTCATAATAATGAACAAATTTTAGAAAAGAAAGTTAAAATTTGACCTTGCAAAGACTACTTCCAACTACAAAATCCCCATTTTACTTTTAAAAGTAAGACAAATAATAAGCCAGTTAAAATTCATTTAATCATTTAATCATCAAATATCACTTGAAGCCAAATAAACATTCTGTTTTATAAATAAATATAATAATATTATATAATATTTTAAAATATAACTTTGGGCATTTTCAGAATTTGTAACGAAAACGAAAAAACAGGATTTTTTTATAGACTCGTAACGTTTAAAGAAATTAATGTGTGACGGCTGTGCTTGTGCTTTCACTGTGCATTGGTGTTATTAGGGGAACGTCTGAACAGGTGTGAAATACCTAAAGTTTATTTTTGTTTTCTTGTTTTTTTTTATTTAATTAATTTAACTTTTTAATCTGATTTACGTGCTCTTTATATGTTTGTTGTTGAAATGTTTTTGTGTTAATTTGAAAAGTTTCCGGTATGAATGTTGTTTTATATTCATTTTTTTATTTTTTCAAGAAACACAATTATAAATTAAGGAAGTTTGCATTAAAATGGGTTAATAAATTCAATTGTAATTTACATATAAGTCTGTCTATACACTTTTAAAGAAGCAGCTGTATGTAATGTAACTGAATGCAAGATTTGCAGAATATTTTTATATGTTTATGTAAAACTTGGGGAAATAAAACGGACACAGAATTGTTCATATTATTGGTACCTCATGAGTGGGAAAAGATTCTAGTTTGAAAACTTAATATTTCAATAAGAAGTTGCTTTGCGTTGCTCTTGGACGAAACAGGAACAGAACAGACCATCAAAACTGTGTAATCTTAATATATTTTATATACTTTGGTAATTTTTACCACAACTGCATTTAATTTAATTATATTCTATCCCTTAAAATATCTTAAGTAAATTTTTGCTCATAATTAGAAATTTGATTCTTAGAAATTATTAATACAAGTTTGAAAGGAGTACGTTGCCAAATTAATTTCAAATCTTTTTCCCTACTGTACTTGATTTCATTGACCTTGATTTTCTATTTCAATGGAGGGTTCTCAGATAAAGTTAAATGTTTATATTTTGTCTTTTGAAAGAAAAAAACCATAAAAATGTTTTGCAGACTAAATACTATTAATACTAAGAGTGTACGAATACTACTTACTCATCATGTCAGACATATTTATTTATTAATATATTTGAAAATCTATAAAGTACAGAAAAAATATTGTTAAAATGTTTGCAGCAATAACAAATATCAGCCGTAAAACAATGGCTCATTAAATGGTCATAAAACTTGTAATACTCGAGTGATGGCAACAGCTGCTGAAGTTCACAATTGATGTTTGTGCTGCACAGAAAAGAAAAATATGAACGCTATTTTAATGGAAATATTAAAATGTGTTTGAAACATTTTCATTCATTCATTCATATTTGGTAGCTATTTGTATACAACTTATATTACTGCTTTATGAATGAATTTCTGTATCTCCAGTTAAGATAAATATTTTACGAGCCTTAAAATCATTTATATCATTTATTTATACTTCGACATTGGTTGTATATACAATTCAGTTTATTTGCTACAGACATTTAATATGAACGAATTCCTATTCAATATTTAAAATAAAATTTGCAAAAGAACAAAAAAAAAGATACACAATTTTATACTTCATTGGTTACTTTTCACAGCCACAAACGGGTGAATAATTTGTTTTTTATCAGGAATTCTAGTAGAAAATTAAATTACACTTAGACAAGAGAACAAGGGTCGATTGAAAAATGCCAGAATTATTAACCAGAGACAGACTCATTGACTTAAACGGTAGAGCCTAAAACATTTTAGTAGGAAGAGAAAAAATTCGGTTAATTTAATCTTTCTGTTAGCTAGAATCAAATATAAACTAGTCATTCGATTGGCGGCAACAAATCACAAAGAATATGTACAGAAATAAAACTTAAGTATAAATTTCCGACAAACATTTCCAGAGAAACTTAGAAAATATGCCCGGGAATTCTAATCAACTAAAAAGATCATTAATATAGATTCAGTTTATATAATGTGCCATGTCAAACGTCCTCCAACTTATATGTTTTAGGTCATTTAACACGTATGTGCACTCTGTGATGCATAGAGTAATCAACTGGTTACCTTATACGTCCAAAGTAATCTAGACTGTAGTCAGTCGTCAATTTAGTAACTCTAAGTAATCTAGTCACTTTAAAATCTATTGGAATGTCAATCAACTAAGTGTCTCTTTGTAATGCAGAATTTGTTCTTTGTAATTTAGCACCAAGAACACTAGAACTTGTGTCTTTAAGTCAGCAATATATACATAGGTACAAACTAAATTGTACTCCACTTGACATTGTTTAATATTTTTTTATTCTAACAATTTAAAAGTCAGTCAAATAAAATATTTACAAAATTCCTTAAATTTTTATATCGTTTGTAATTTCTATAATTTTGATTTGAGATCGTTCAAATATTTAATTTTATTGGATTACAAAACACGCAGGTGAATGATATTCAGTCTATAATATATCTCTCTTACTTGTTAGGTTTTGGGTTTTCCAAGAAAAATTAAAAAAAATATATATATAATTTGTTTAAATAACACTATTTCCTGCTTTAAAGTAGTTGTGACACTTTAAATACCTTAAAGTGTAGCTAATTTAGGCTTCGTTTGAAATGAATACTTGTAATATGGCTGAATATTTTGTTTTAGCTTTATCGTAATTAAATAAATAATTGAAAATGTTTTGTCAAGTTCTCTTATTTCTGTAAGTGCACCCTAAATTACTTATTTGTTTTTTTCTTTTTTTTTTGTTTATTTTAAATTCAATTAGATGATGAAAACCATAGTATGGTTTATACGAAATTAATTAAAAGCCACCAGTGCCAGTAACCAAAATCAAAATGTTAAAAAATACTTTTACAAAACTATTTACTCAAAAAGTAACCTTCAAAATAAATATTTGTTGTTCTAAAGTATCATCGTCGTCATCATCGTCTTCATCACCAGCATAATCATACTTTTTGAGGTTTTAGTGCTTTAAAATGTTATCAGCAGCAATTTAGTCGTATTTAAAAAGAATGGGATATAGAGAAGAGCAAATACAGTTCAATACAACTTTAAAAAGCTTCTTCATCCTTTACACACACAACATACACGTAATTGAATGTTTGTGTAAATATGTGTTTATTTCTCTCTTTTTGCACTTCGTCATCTTTTTGGTTTAATTTAAGACAATGGGATTTATCTTTTACAACTGGTAGTTACTATTAAGTATAAAGTATAAATGTCGTATGAAGAACGTATTGACAGACAACCACAAACTCAAATCGAATTACATACAACTAACCAGATGTGTGAGTGTCATGTAAAAGAGAACTTTTTTCTCACTGATAAATAATCAGACGACAACGACCTTCCATCATACTGATTGATTTTACATTATAATACGAAACTTTTTTTTTTTATTAATAAACATGTCTTTTTTGTTCTTAAAACATAATATTAATTATCGATCGCATAAAGTTAAGCATTGCTCACATAAAAGGTTAAAAACTAGCGAATATTTTTGAACAGAAACTAAAATAAATTTTCTCTCATAAAAATTAGCGAATTTGTAAACCATTTTTGACCCCAGCAGAAAAATTACACGCTTTTAAACAAATTACATGTCAAAGGTGTCCGTCCCATTTTTAAGCCCAACAGCTCCGGCTCTGAATGGTTTAGAAAAGCCAGATTTATTTACAAAAGATTTAGATTCTACCCCACTGTGTACTGACTCACAGAATAAGCGCAGGTATGTTTAAAAACTAAATCACTGAAAAGAAGCGAAAGTATTGCCACCAGATTTCAGAACGCTTTTGTAGTGCGGCCGGATTTTATGTGGACGAAGCCCCAAAATTTGTTTTATAAAATTATTATTTTTATTGAAAGTGTTGTTTCATATTCTCTGCTGGGTTACTATTCCTTTATTTTTTTTTTGTAATAAAAGTGTCTGAAGTTGCATTTCGTAATAAATATTTAATGTGTATGTATTGATAATACCAACTGGATCGTTTGTGTGTATAATTGAATGCAAACGTACATACATATTTAGGTATGATTGTACGATTATGCAAATACCACTGATTAAATTGTAATATACATTCATATCAATACACAGTCAATACACTAACTCGTAAATATCTTAATATGTACTTGTGCACTGGTAAAGATATCACCACCACTATTAATAGCCACTTTACATTTGTCATATGGAATAATTGATTGCGATTGTACCACTCGTATTAAGTAAATAATAGAAGGGTGGGATTTAATCATTCAATGGCATTTTAACAAGAAATGTTATGAGCAGATTATGTTCAAGGTTTTTCTTTTGCAAGGAATGTAATATAGATAAATAGTAGGGTAACTATTTATAGATAAATAGTAGGGTAACTATGTATCTATATTTTCCTTTGTTCGAATAAAACGAATAATTCGAATAAGAGATTGCTTTCGATTACACATTTTTTCTATTCATCAAGTCATAGATCCACCTTAAATCATCACTTACACTTAAGTATTTTGATGTTGTATGTTGTAAACTGCGATTACGACTTAATCGTATAAAAAAAGCCAACAAAGTATTTTAGTGTTGTGAACGATAATCGGGCCCTTAGTTTAACATGATGTTAATACATAATTGAGATTTTGCCAACATTTCTCTACAATATTTTCACATTAAGGTCGCCAGTCACATCCATTCTAAAATCTTTCAGTCTTTTTTAACCAAATAACCAAGATTTCTTATTAGAATATTAAGTTACTGCAGTAACGATTTATATGTTTGTAGTTAGTTTGTAGGGTCATTCATCTATAGGGATATAAAAACTGTTTTAACTTTCAGATTGTAGTTTCACTAGACGAAATTTTAGACTTCTAAAATTTAAAAATTTCATAAAAAAAATATTTAAAAAATCGACATATTAAAAGAAATATATTTATTCGATTATTCTTCACAAAATTATTCGAATTATACGAAAATTGTAATTTATAAGTTCCTCGAATAATTATTCGTAAGAACTAATCAAACGATCATTATTCGAACGGATAGTTATTATCGTGTAATTAGTATTATTACTAACAAATGTTAAGATTTTTTGTTGAGGTGTTTCTTTTTTTTAATATCACATCAATCACACTAAAAATTGTTTTATATTCAAGAAAGCTCAACTAAATATTTAAATTCTAAGTAGAACCTTTTTTACAACACACATTTTACATGTTAGAAATCTACCATCCATAGACGAAAATAACTCTTCCACAAATCCTAGTTTGAAACTGGCACATATTTGCAGTTATAAAAACTATGCCATTTAGAATAAATGTTATGGAATGATTTTCTTTTATATAGCTTGATTTTGAAGTAATAAATAATCTTTGGAAATTAAGTAAACCCCAATATTTTACTGCCTTACAGAAACTTTCCAAAAAGAACTATGATAATAGTGTTTTCAAACCCATCATGAATTTAAATATTCAAATCATAGCGAAAATCGTATACTGCAGCGAAACGATTCAAAATATAAATATTCATAAATTTAGTAAAAAAGAAAACAATTGTGATCTAAAGAACACTCTTCAACTACATATGACTTCTGATATTTATATAAAATAATGCCTACATAAAAGATGTCATCACTCTTCAATAAAGTTTAAACCCAACAATGGATTGGTATCGAACATCCCTAATTGTCTCCAGCTTCGGGCAATTCAACAATAATGGGCTATTTTTATTCCTCCAGTTTTGTTCTTGCATATGGAACACAATACAGTACATACATTTGAAAATAAATATTTTAAAACAAAATTTCTCCAAGTACAGTGGCTCACAGCTTATTTTTGCTTTTAAAGTTCCATAGAAGGAAAACTAACACGAACTTATAAAAGATATTGGTGTCATTTAAAAAAAAAAATGTTATAGTCTAACCAACATAAATAATTTACTGCAAAAATGGTAGTTTAATATATTAAAATCAAAAAAAAAATGTGGAGATTTTCCCGACAGAGTTTATTTTATGCAAGCACGTATGGGTTTAGGAATCTTTAAATTAAAACTGGCAATTATACGATTTAATATTTGATGTGATACCCTTTATTATCTACAACAGATGCGACCAGCTTTTGGTTAATACTTGGCAAAATATTCGACCACTCTTTCAGTAGCGCCTTTTTAAGTCGTTTTTGTTAGAAATTTTATGCTTCCTTACGCTGATTTCTAAAATTGACCATACCATAACCTTAAGGCCTGGTAACTGTGGTAACGGTGTCATCATATGTATACAGATGCTTTGCAAACACGTTCTTTGTCGAAATTTAACCTCCACAGTCTATTTTTTCAGGTTTATAAACGGTTTCATACGTTTAACTCGACCATTAAAATCGTGTTGGCGCAATACACAGTTTCAACGCAACCAGGTCAGCTTCAACTAAATGATTTTTTGGACTGTGGAAGCTTTAATGTTAACCATTTCTGCTATTTTTGGCTGTGAGTGGCCATTTTGGAAATGATTTAAAAACAATTCTCGTTGTGCAGACTCATTTGAACTATTTTACACTTGACGTTACACAATTCAACAGAAAATATTGGTATAAGTAGAAAAAAAAAAGAAAAACGAACAACCAACAACACTGCATAGTAGAAATTGACTGCATTAAATAAGCTGTGGCGTGAAAAATTGGTATTTTATGTTTTTTTTTTAGTTTTAATATATTTTAAAATGTACATTTTTGAAATTAATGTTTTTTTGTTTGTTTGTCTATAACATTTTTTTTTTTTAAGTTCCTTAATTTTCGTTTTATGGAGCTTTGAAAACAAAAAAATACACCGCATAAAATAAGCTGTGAGCCACTGTATGTACATTATACATACTCAGAGTGCATTTCCAACAAATTGTTAGGCATGTAGAGACAGGTTAAGAGTTTTCTCAAATATAATTTCATGGTATGTACCATTTGTATAGAACTTTTTTGCAGTGTGGAAATGTAACAGACATTATTTGCATTGAAATTTTGTAATATTAACATTACAAACACACATACTTTGTAAGAGTATGTAAATATTTACAACAAAATATTTAAGGAATTTATGTCAACATTTATATAAAAGTATGTGCGAGACTTTAGATACTCCAAATACATACACAAACATCTTCGAAATACAAAAACAGATAAGCGTAAGTAAGTCCCAATTTACACAAAGCAATTTTTATTGGAAAGATTGATACAATTTATTTCTTTAAATAACTTCGGTGTTCACACATCACAATTCTTATTGCTTAAGTTGCTGGTATTTGTATATGAGAGTATACACATATGTAATACAAATAAGAGAGTAATACGAATTGCTCGTACAATCAAGTGTGTAGTCGTCTTATCTAACCCTCACCCCGATATCTAAAAGGTAATCAGATTAGTTTAGTTTAGTTTAAAGAATTGCTTCGTGTAAATTGGGCCTAAGTATTCTTTTCTTTATATGCCAACAGTTAAAGCGTGAAAATGAAATCCTTACTAGGCCATTATTGGCTGATAAATTGATTAGATAGACTATTTTGTTTAAAGACACTTTACATAAATTTGTAAACAAATTCACATAGAAAAAAGTGTGGATGAGTGTATATGTATATAAGTATTTGACTTAGTGTCTATACTAGTGTTTAAGTGTCTGTTTCTCTACTGTTACTGTTACTTAGAAGCCATCAATACAACTGGATTAGAAAATCTCAACTCACACGAGCATGTGTTACATAGACTCCAAAAAAAAGATCTCTTACTTTGCTGACTGGGTCTGAAAATTGCCATTACAATGTTAATTTTATTACAGCTTTAGCCATAAATTGTTACACAATCTTTAATGTGTTTAAGATTTCATTTCCTTTCATTTTTTTTTTCTACACCAAGTTTCTAATATAACATGTATTATTTTATCTATTATATTGGAACTATTTATTGCAACTACCACTAACACCAACATCATTACTTACTGCCCAGCCATACTTAAACTAGCAACCACCAATACTTAAATATACCTACATACATACATATGTATATAATAAATAAAATACTCGTAAATATCCAGAGAAGGTGGGAGAAATCTATTGAAACATTAGTAAACAAATCGCTAAAAGAGGACTTGACAAAAACACGTTGTACAAAAGTTTGTGAGAGTATTTTTTTATTTTTGTTCAATGTGTTTATAATTTCATATTAATGCACTGTGGGTAATTAGATTCATATTTTTAAAATATATTTTTTGGAAATTAGGAAGACTTTTAAAATTATTCTAGTCACACAAATGCATATACATACATACAAATGTTTTGATGGACCTGTTACGCAAGTCTTTGATCCACCTGCGTTGCATATTTAATCGCTTTGTTAAGGACAATAATACCAGTCCGCTTTAAGTTTTCTTTGACAATGGCCCAATATTTTTGAATCAGGCATAGCTGGGGATAATAAGAGAGTTCATTATTGTTCTATTACGTCGATTTGATTTCTTGAAAACAATTCATTGCAACTTTTGCATAATGACAGCCAACTAAATTATGTTAAAATTTTACGCATAAGTGGTGAGATAAATGTAAGAGGTAACGCCCATAAATATTATTCCAACAACTACCTTACAGCCATACCTAAATACCGACGGAAAGCGGAACGTATTTTTACGCTGAGCATTAGCGTTGATACTCCATCCCTAAACAAAAGCGGCAACGTTATGTCAAAACAATAAAAACAGGGTTATCAAACAAATTGTAACTTTGTAACTGCTGGACATTGTTGTTTTATTTATCTTTTTTTTTTTGTTTTGTTTTCTTTTGCAACTAACTTCACTGTGAAACGCCTTGTCAAAATCGGATTTTCCAATAGCAAAACGTTGCCGCCGCGTTGTTTCGGTATGCTCCATACAAAATGTATGAGCATGAGAAATTTTGACATTTAAACAACGCTTTCCGTAGGTATTTAGGTATGGCTGTTAGAATTTCTCATCGACTCAGAATCACTTTACTCACTTTCGATTTAACTATTTCCATCCGTTCCGTGCGCAAAGTACTGGTCGCAATTTTAAAGATATTTCAATGTCGGTTGGGATTGAAATTGGTTAAAATCGTTTATTTTATTCCACCTATCGCCCTTACGAATGTCTTCCTGAAATAGAGAAATAGGTCATAAATGTTTTATTTATGCACGTATTCTAACAAATTTCGCCACAAATAAGTTGTACTTTAAGTCTAATTACATTTATAATTTTTGTGCAGATTGGTCCACAACTTACCATATGTAGCTTCCAAATACGGTCTACTTCGGAAAATCGCTTTAATGGACGATCTTAAAAATGTTGATATTCAAATAATATTCAACACAAATATGTTTAATATATACAAAAAGCCATCATAATTTTAAGATGAATGTCTCTATAAGGTCTTTTCCGAAAATCGCTTTAACAACTATAAATCTTTTAAAAATGTTGGTATACAAATAAAATTCAGGACGAATAATTTTCATGTATACAGGAATCATGACAATTAATTTTATAAAGGTCGGCCCATAATTTGTCAAAACTCTCTTAGAAAATCACTCACAATCAAGTCTTTTAAAAGTGTTTATACCGAGATCAAATTTAACATACAAAATAATTATATACACAGAAGTCACTAAGTTTTTTTGATGATCGGTCCATAATAGATTTTAGTTCCCATATAGAGTCCATTTCTGAAAACCTGTTTTTATCTATATACAGAGTTTTAGAGCGAAGTCAAACGGTTTTGGCCGCCTGGGTCAAAGGTCAAATTTATTAATATTTTCACAAAGCGTAATAAGATTTTGATGTAATAAAAGGAAAGTAGTTCGTTAAGTTAAAAGCTGATATTGAAAGTGGAATTTGTTTTAAAATTAACCCAGAATTAGTTTCTTTTTTCAAAATTGTAACACCAAATGCATAATATGTCGAAATTAAACAATTTCAGCTGTCAAATTTATTAATATATAAAATTGTTTATAAAAAAAAAGAGAAAAATAATTTTAGGATGTTTATGTAAGTTAAGGAAAATAGTTCGTAAAGTTTAAAATTAATATTGGAAGTGAATTTTTTTTTTCAAAATTAACCCTTTTAAGATGTAATTAGAAACCCAATGACCCCAACATATTTTTCAAAATTTTTATTGCGTTATGCATAAAAACCAAATTGCAAAGAGTGTTTTCCGGCGATTGTAAATTTTTATCTTGCTTTGAACCCAAATTATACAGGCTTTAATTTTGATAGTCTTTAAATCCTTGAACACAGTTTTCCTTTGTTTGGTCAAAAAAAAAAATGCCAAATACTTCGCTTCATTTTCATGAAAAATCTTTAATTTTAAATTGTTTAACCTTCTAGCTCTGTATTTTATTATTTTCATCGTATTGGTATGATTTTGAAAAGGTTTTATTAAAATGGAGCCACTCGAGCAATCTTGTAAAAGTTTATGAAGAAAATTTAATTTGTAAAATGTGTTTTTTTTTTTGGATGTATACAAATTTCAGTTGCCAACACTTTTTTAAGTGGCTGCCATTTTGTCATTTATGTTTAGTTTCGTTTGGCATTTCAACATGAATAGACTGACGCCTGAACAACGCTTCCAAATTGTACAAATTTATTTTGAAAATCATGATTCTATATGTTTTTAGATGTTAAGAACTTTGAAATGGAATACAAAAAAAATATGATTTTTTTAAATTGACATAAAATTTACTTTATTCGAAAGATATGATTTCTGTCATATGACTGACTCAGACGTAGTCTAATCTCAAGGTCCAATTTTCGTTGACTTTCGATGACCACTTTGACTTTTGTAGAAAAGCGACTAAAAACATAAATCACTTGACAGCTGACAAAATGGCCACCAGTTAGAAAACTCTTGCCAAATTAAAGTTATATACATCTAAAAAACACCCTATTTGCTTTTAAATTATAACCACTTAAAAGAACTTAATATTTTTTGTAGCATTTTTAAGTAAGTTGTACCATTGTGCAATTATCCGTTATAAATTGTATTGGTTATACCCCCTTAAACATTCTCCTGTATTCAATTACAAATCCCGTAGTAGGAAAAAAAATATAAGAAGAAAAGAAAGAGCCTTTAGAAAATCATTTAACGCTGTGTATATACTCACATACTCACACCAACTCCAGCCATTAAGGCTGTGGTATTTTTCCTTTTCCAGAGAAGACTAGATAGAAAACAAACATAAGAAAGAAAAAACTTTATCTTTCACCAGCATCAATAGCTTCTTCTAAATTTATGTCAAGGCGTGTTGAAAGTTGAAATTTCTTTGAAAGGATGTATGGAAAATAAAACACTCATGTGATTATTTCTCTCGTTTTAAAATATAGAATTTATTTCTAAATAATCTTAACATTTGTTTGGTACATACATACATACTACATACATATGTACATACGTACTCAAACAAATGTATTTTTTCCCGTATTTTCGAATATTAGTTGAAATTTTCTTAAGCCAGTGCGGCGTGATTTATATGGTTTACACTCGTTAACAAATATTTAAACAAGGCAAGAGTATTTATTTACATCTGTACATATGTACATACGGACAGACTCTTTGCCGCAAACAAATTGGCAACAAAATTTAGGTCAACATCTTAGATGAGCCAATTTTTAAGTGGAGAACAAAAATGCCACAAGAAACGTAAAAAATTTAAAATTTACAATTGCTGGTTAACCTACTGACATCCTTTGTACAAATTTTATTTTTTCATAGATTTTTGGAGCCAGCTGTAAATTTTGCATGTCATTTATTATTTTATGCGTTTATTGAATTATTTTTTAGATTTGTTTTTGACAATTAGCCAAGTTGCTGACAGAAATGTTATTTAAAGCTTATATGTATGTGGAAATATTTATTAAAAATCTAAATGAAATTATCAACACCACGCCACTCATATTGTGCTGTGATTTAATTTTATTATGCCCAGTCAGGGCTTTTCTTCTTTTTTTTTTTTTTTTTGATCTTAACTAAAACAATTTTATTAATTGAATTATATATTTGAAAAAATAGTGGAGGGCATAACTAGGTTAACGTTTCGAAATATGTATAAATGTCATTGAGAGGTAAATCAAATGCATGGTGCAACTATACAAGGTGAGTGCAAATCGACAACAAATACAACACAAAACAGAAACGACAGGCATTTTGTTTGTGTAAAATAATGTACTACTGTGAAAAATACTTGAAAAAGTATTACTTTTGACATAAGTAAATTGTAAACAAAGTCAGTCAGCTGGACTACTGCACTCACCTTGTATAGTTGCACCATGATCAATTGTTTTAAAAAAATTTAATACTTGACGAGCCATCTTTTTGTGCCCACAATTACGAACACAAATTTGTGCATGTTCTTTAGTATGGGGAAAAAGTATTGATATTTAAGTTCATAGTTTTTAAAATGGCGATCCTTTTGTTTGAAAATTATATTTAATGAAAGACATGTGAACAAATGCTCTGACAACGTTGTGCGTAACATCCACAAGAGTTGTTCACACGAAACAAATTCATGTACATACATGTAAATATTTGATGTTGAGTTGAGCTCGTAGCGAACCAAATGATCTATAAAATTTCTTACTGCAATATTCTTTAAAAAATATAAAATATGAATGAATTTAAGCCTTAAGAATAAAATGATTCAACTTAATACAAAGTGTTTCTAAGTAATTTAGTAACAAATTCCAAGCAATCTAATCTAAGTATATCCTAAATATATGTATTGTGCAATTCTATATATTTTTCCCTGTTCTTTTTTTCGTGCCCTTGTCTAAATAGTTTTCAATCGGTTAAAGTTATAAAGTATTTTTTAAAATAAAGTGCTTCTATTCCCTTGTTTCATCTTTCACTGTAATAATTGCCACTAATTGTAAAACACCAAGAACAAAAACTTTCCTCTTCTAATAGCCAACGAATGATGATGATGTTTGCTGATGATGTTGTTACTTCCACACTTCCACTGGAATGTGATGTGCATATGGCGCACATTATGGATTAATTTCATTAATCAAAATGACTACAAGTTTCGGAAGCTAAAATATGAGAAATATCCAAACAAATGGCACATACAGTCCACACATACAGCACCATTAAACGTTAAGACAATTCTTTCGAAATAATCAGCAAATGCCAAATAAAATGTAGTTAAGAATGAAAAATGAATAAGATATTGCAAACAGAAATACATATAAACAGCTATACAGATATATAAACTCAACAAATCTATTTATTAATAATTATGTATGTAAGTACAAAATATAATAATTTAATGTCTCACAGGCAGACTGACTTAGTGACATACTGTCCTATAAATGTCTAAATATTTATGTTTAATCGTAAACTGTTCGATTGTGTGGTATTTTTACGGACTTAAATTTAATGTACTAGAAAGTAATGCGATTTAAAGAACATCTGGTAGTTTATTGTAAAAGTTTCTAAAAGAATCGTGATCATTTTTGAAATTAAAAAACTCTTATGTTTTTAATAAATGATAGAAGAAATCATTTAGAAATAAAAATAAATTTAAATATACAGCGGCTCACGCTTATTTTATGCAGTGCATTTTTTGTTTTCAAATCCCCAAAAGAAAACTAACTGGAACTGGAAATAAGAAATCGGTGTCATTTAAAAACAAAGTTTTAATCCAACAAACAGCAACAATTTATTGCAAAAATGTACATTTTATATATTGTTACGAAATTATATTTAAATTTAACGATTTGTAACGGCTGGTATCAACATACAACATGATTATCAACATTTGCAATGGAAGTTTCTATTTACAAACATTGTTGATAATTAACATAGTTGAGTAGTATGGAAATATTAAATTTTAACGGCTTTGGTTGAACATTATCGAAAGGAACTTTCGATTGTCGTCTCTAGAATTACTAGAACATGGCGCTAGTGTATAAATAGATCATACAGAGCCACTCAGAGAGAGTTTATTGTGAGTCATCGTTGAGTGAACATCAAAGCGTTCTAGAACTGTAATTTAAGTGTGTGTTAATATTTGCACAGCTTGCGAATACAATAATTTTTTTCAAATCAGAGGTGTTCAACTTTGAAACCTTTTATCCTTTTATCCCTTGTTTTTAAACCGGCTGGCCACAAATTCGGTTTTCTAAAAGCAATTTTTCGCACCACTTATTTAGAAAAATACTGATTTCTTACCACTTTTTTTGAAATACTATTTATAGCCTTCAAATATGGGTGCTGATGTTTGTAACGCCCATAAATATTAGTTTAACACCCACCTTATACCGATTGACTCAGAATCACTTCCTATGTCGGTTTAACAATGTCCGTTCGTACGTCCATCTAGCTGGCTTGCTTTCCATTGAAAGCTTGTAAAAAAAAGTTCAGGTCGCAATTTTAATAATATATCGATAACATTTCTTACATAATAATTTTTCTACCCAATGATGGTTGGTATTGAAATTGGTTTAAATTGTTCATCTAGCCGCCATATAAATGTCCTCCCGAAATAGGGGTTTATCGGTTATATTTCGGCGCGAATAAGTTGTACATGAAGCCTAATCTCATTAAGAAATTTTATACAGATCAGTCTATAATTGACCCATATAAGGCGCTCTTCCGAAAATCACTTTAAATAGCTCTCTTAAACTCTCTTAAAAATATTGGTATCCAAATAATTTTCAGCATATACAAAAATCATTCGGCCCAATTTTATCATGAGCGGTCCATAATTAGTCAAAGCTCCCATATAAGACTCTATAGTCATAAACTGTTTTTACACATGTACTAAGTGTAGGGTATTATATGGTCAAGCTTGATCGACTATACTTTCGTGCTTATTTTTTACCAACTATGAAGACCCATTTTAATTTGTTTGTGAAGTCTTATGGATTTTATGATAAGTGGCATTATACTTCTAACCCTTTTGCATTTATTAGTCCTGTATCACGGAAGTTTGATTTAATTTCAAGTAATCACTCATCTAATTATATATCTCTTTTTCTTTCTCTTTCTTTCTTGCTACTTTAGTGCTTTCAAAAGGATTTTTACTCCCTGTGGTTATTGGCATAATTGATCAATTTTTACTTACACCATAATAAATTGCATTTTATTTTACGTAATTGAAAAATGGCCACAAATTAAATTAATCCGATTAAATTGCTGCAAGACAATGCACAACTGAGCATTGAGATGTTGATATGAAATGAGAACATCTAATAATAAAAACAAAAAAAACTGAAGAAAACAACAACTTAAAGCTAACTTAGCCATAACAAAAACAAAATTGCTAAAAACGTGTTAGAAATACAATAAAAAAAAAGTAAAGTAACAAACTGTGAAATATCCTGTGGTCCTCAGCACTGTAACAGCTGGATAATATCCTGCCTATAAAAGCTTTAAAAGTAACTTAAAAGTGAAAATGTTGTGATTACTTGCTATTGACGACCATTATACAACAACAGCAGCAGCAACAACAACAATAACATAAATAATAATAATGCTGATTATGATGTTGTTGTTAACAGCAAAAATAACAGCAGTTACTATTGCAACTACTACAACTACATTAAGACATATGTAAGTAAGTTAATGAAAAGCAAACAAACGCCCTTGAAGTTACAACCAGAGTCCATACCACGTATAGTAAAAAGGCGTTTGCAGAGGCGATATTGAGCGCGTGCAAGACTTTTGCAGTCAGCCGACGCATCAAACGGCCTCAAAATGAAGACTCTAAAGCAGCAACAGGAAAACCAACAACTTCACATCCCAAACCAAAGTACGGCCAACAAAAGTTTCAAACAAAATATCTTCTATGCGAAATTATATTTGTTTGCCATTTGCTGGTCTGCTGTCAGGCCACAAACATTTCCGCTGCCCATTACAAACACAACAACAAGGTCATTTTGTTGGCTGAGCAACCTTCTGCAGCGGTAACCTTACACAACAATCAGACACAGCCATTCAATGCCACATCTTGGCTGAAGACGAATTCATCGAAATCAACAACTTCTGCAACACTGGCTAATTTTATAAAACGACACAATAAAAATGGAGTTGTCACTGTATATAATAGAAAAAGTAATAAAAATGAAGTCATATTTCCCACGAACAATGAAATCACCACCATTATCCAACAGCACAGTATCCTTTCATCAGCTACCGCAGCTACTCCTGCTGTTTATTCAGCAAGTGCCACCACTTCTTATGCTACAACTTCAATATTCAATGTCTCAGCATATCCTAGTGCTGCAACATCATTCTTCAATGACACTTCATTTGATGATAATGAAGTGCCAAAGATTCCTTCGTACATACGCACCACTGCCATGTTTTTCTGCATCATCATAATGGTAATGGGTGTTATTGGAAACATTATGGTAAGTTTAAATGTATGGAAACTTTAAAACTTAAATTCCTTGTTTTTTTCTCTTTCTTTTTGTTTGTTGTGGGTATGAAATGATTAATTGTAAGAGCCATAAAAGAAACATTTTGTTATTTTATAATTTATTTTTTTTTTTTTATTGTATTTATTCTTGTGTTTTAAAAAACTGACCAAATGATTACTGCTAATTGCTTTGTTGTGGGTTTTTTTTTGTTTAAATCTTTTTTTAATCCTTTGTAAAAATGTTGTGATTAATTAGCTTAATTATAAAACAAATACAATATAAGTTTGAGAAAATATGTATTCACAGTGATTGCAAAATAATGAAACCTGCTGGACCATTGAGTAAAATACTATCAGCCCAATCATGAATAAAAATTCCGCGGGAGTTTTTTTCCCCCTTTTCCCACTTTTCCTTTTTAAACTTAATATTAAAAAAATAAAAATGGAAAAAACTTCCGCCGATTTTTTATTCATGATTGGGCTGATTATTTATACTGTGAGAAAAAGATAAGCGTATACAAGTTCACTGAATTTTTTGTGAAAATAGACTCCTTGTCATTCCAAAAATAGTTACAAATAAAATGCCGTTTAAAATAATTGCAAATTTTATAATTTATTGTTAAAAGAGATTAAGTTGTGACGTTAAGTAAACAAAAACTTACAACGGGACAAACATCAATAGAGACACGGGAAATCATAATAGACTTACATAGAAAAGCTAAATCCCTGCGTGAAATATGTAAATAGGAAGGAATAAAAAGAATACCAAACACAATGCCTTATAAAATTTGTCTTAGAAGAAAAATTTAGAAAAATCTGAGTAGAAGATCTTTGCACCAAAATAGCCTACATGGTAGAGTGCCATATAAGAACAACCAAACCCAAAGTTTGAATTTTGCAAAAAAAAAAAAAAAAAAAAAAAACAATGATAAAATATCCTTAAATTTGTTGTAATAATATTGTTTTCGCTGATGAAAGTCAGTTTAAGAAATTTAGAGCCAAACACCCCCAAAAATATGGCAAACCAAGTACGAAACCTTTAGTAATAAATATATTACCAAGGCGGATTGTATGGCGGCATCAGGGGTCAGTAATCTTACATTTCTGTAGACCCTGGTGTAGAGAAATTAAAACTAGCGCAGAACAGGATTTTCGAACAGGACAATGATCTTGAGTGATTGCTCAATCATAATGAAAAAAAACTGTATTAGATCATCCTCCATGGTCCCCAGACCTCAATCCAATTGAGCACCTGTGGGAATATCTGGACAAAAAAATTATACAAAGAAATATTTCTGGCAAGGCACCAATATAGGATGAATAGAACGAAATTTCGCCTGATTTCATTAAAAATTCTATGTACTATAAACAAAATATTAAATACAATGTTTTGCATAATTTTAAAATACCTGTTTACTTTATTTTCACGAAAAATCTGATACTTTTCTGCTAAAATTGACTTAGTTTTTATGTTCCTTGTTTTTCTAGTGCTTGTTAATGAATTATATTTTGCTTAAGTTATATTGATGCTCACAGTAAGTCTGTGCTCACACGTTGCAAGTCTTATTGATAAGACCCTTCTAAAGCGAGAAGTTTTTTTACAGGCGTAATAACGAAAAAATTACATGGATTAATTAATTTCGTAAAATCGTAATTTTTTTCTGAGTAATTTTGCCTGCATTAGAAAAGTATTTAAACAATAGAACTTGCATTGTGTGTATGCCAAGGAAAGTGTAAAGAATAATAATAAGAATATCAATAAGACTTGTAACGTGTGAACATAGACTAAGCAGTATGAGCTTTACCGTAAGATAAATTTGGCAAGCTAGGGTGTATTAAACATCGAATTTAAACTTCTTTCAAATAGAACCAAATTTATTCGGGTATTCCCAATGAATTTAACAGCAATCTCAAAGTATTTGTCCAATATTTATTGCCTTTAATCGTAGATATAGTACTTCCTGCATATTATACAATATAGGAGTATACTCACAAATCTCTTGTACTTATTATTCATCCAAAAAAAATGTTAATCTTAAAACGATTTACCTTACTTTATAAAGGGTGAGAAAATTCCGAATTTAATTAAAAATTTCTATTTAAAATTGAAAAAATTTCAACTGAAATTCAGAATTTTTATTTAATACCCAGCAAAAACTTCACTTACAAATTAAGTTAAAAAGTAATAGGAAATTCTCGACCAGACTACTTACAAATCTACTACTTATTTTTGTTCACAATGTCCCAAAAGTAATATGTTGTAATTTTGCCACTTTTAAACAAAGAATTAATAACTTATTTTTATACTTAACAGCCATACCTAAATACCGTCGGAAAGCGGAACATATTTTTACGCTGAGCATTAGCGCTGATACTCCATCCCTAAACAAAAGCGGCAACGTTATGTCAAAACAATAAAAACAGGGGTATCAAACAAATAAATAAAACGACCCTGTTTATTTTAACTGCTGGACATTGTTGTTTTATTTCTCTTTTTTTTTTTTTTGTTTTGTTTTCTTTTGCAACTAACTTCACTGTGAAACGCCTTGTCAAAATCGGATTTTCCAATAGCAAAGCTTTGCCGCCGCGTTGTTTCGGTATGCTCCATACAAAATGTATGAGCATGAGAAATTTTGACATTTAAAAAACGCTTTCCGTAGGTATTTAGGTATGGCTGTAAAAGTTGTATAAAATATGTAGTTGTAAACTGCTTAAAACAAAATGTTATGAAATAAATAAACGAATAATAATAATAAATGCTCGTATGAAGGAAACTGATTGCAAAATGATATTAATACAGATTTATAAACATGTAATAAGTGCTGGTTCACACGTTTAGTTTCAGCTTTAGTTTAGCTTTAGTTTTATTTTAGCTGACCAGTTTTTGTTCAATTCTTTTTTAAACCTGCCATTTCGTTCACACGCGCATCTTCAATTTTCGTACTCTTTACCATCAAGTTTTTACATTCTCATGCAAACAACTTGGCGCGGAATAAGACGTTGAAAATAAAAGAAGAAAACAAAAGGAAATAAGAAAATTGACTAGTAGGTACATATGTATACCTTTTATTTTCTTTTCTCTTCTGACCTAACATTGCTTGCTTTCAATAGCCAGAATTAAAAAGTGTGAAAGCGGATTAATTTTTTTAATTCTATTTATTTGTAGTAATTTTTTTGGATTTTATAATTATGACCTTTTTATGATATATATATATATGTATATATAAAGCAATTCTTTAATATATAATTAGTAATGCAAAAAGTGACGAATAAAGCTACGAAATATTGAATTCTGGAAGTCATTAAAATTAAGAATGTAAGTAAAGTTTTGCTGGGTATTGAAATAATTGCAATTTAAAATAAAATTTCTCAATAATATTTGGAATTTTCTCAATTTCAATTTGATATTTTCAATTTTATTTGGAACTCTCCATGGTAGAACTCTCGTAATTTAAAATTGAAATTTTTAATTTCATTTCATTCATCAATTTTCATTTCATTTGAAATACCTATGTATGTAGGTTAATGTTGCCTTTACCCTTGACAATTGGTGACTTTTAAACTGTAGGGTGCATTTTAAAATTAGTAGATTTGCGTGGTTCATGAACGAAATCTTTAAATTTAATTTTATGAATTGTACAACAACTACAACAAACTAGTTTCAAAACAAGTAAGAAAGTATAGTCGGTCAAGCCCGACCATATAATACCCTACACCCAGTATATGTATAAAACAGTTTTTCAGAAATGGGCGTTATATGGGAGATATAACCTATTGTGGACCGATCATCCAAAAATTTAGTGTCATGATGTCTGTGAATATAAATATTCTATGTGTTAAACTTTATGCCGATATAAATACTTTTAAAAGATTTATAGAGCTTAAATTGAATTACGGATAGGGTCTTATATGGGAGTTTCGACTAATTATGGACCGACCATTATAAAATTAGGTGTCATTATTTCTGTATATAAGAAACTAATTTGTGTCAAATTTTATTTGGATACCAACATTTTTGAGAGAGTTATGCTCTTTAAAGTGGGCCTTATATGGGAGCTACGACTAATTATGGACCGATCATAATAAAATTGTACCGTATTATTTTTATACATATGAAATATATTCGTGCTAAATATTATTTGGATACCAACATTTTTGAGAGAGTTATGCTCTTTAAAGTGAGTGGGCCTTATATGGGTGCTACGAGTAATTATGGACAGATCTGCACAAAATTTGTATTTTGGCTGCATTTACCACTGATTTATGATGAAATTTGTTTGGGTACTTGCATAATTCAAACATTTATGATCGGTAAACCCCAATTTCAGAAGGACATTTGTATGGGGGCAGTGGAAAATAATGGACCGATTTCCACCAGTTTCAATCCCATCCATCCTTGGGCCAAAAAAATATCACGTACCAAATTTTATCGAAATATCTTCAAAATTGCGACCTGTACTCTGCGCACAAGCTTTACATGGACAGCCAGCAGACGGACGGACGGACATCTTTAAATCGACTCAGAAAATGATTCTGAGTCGATCGGTATACTTTAAGGTGGGTGTTGGACCAATATTTCTGGGCGTTACAAACATCAGCACAAACCCCACTATGGTGGTGTAGGGTATAAACAGACGCCATTTGTTTTTAGTTGTTATCATTTATTTTTAAACAATTTCGATTATGAGCTAACTTTTTTATTTAACATCGTAATTTTCAGATTCCAATTGTTATTGTACGAACGAAGGACATGCGCAATTCAACAAATATATTTTTAACGAATCTCAGCATAGCTGATCTATTAGTTCTATTGATTTGTACTCCTACGGTTTTAGTCGAACTAAATACAAAACCAGAAACCTGGGTGTTGGGCCATGAAATGTGTAAGTACAGCAGCTATTTTCAGTTTACATTTAATTTTTTATTTCTACAAATTTTAATTTTCTTTAAGAATTAAATTTTACAATGATCCTGCTATTTTCATTTCTCTAGGCAAAGCAGTGCCATTTGTTGAACTAACCGTGGCTCATGCCAGTGTCTTAACAATACTGGCCATCTCGTTTGAGCGTTATTACGCCATTTGTGAGCCTTTAAAAGCTGGTTATGTTTGCACCAAAACTAGAGCTATATTAATCTGTTCATTGGCTTGGGGCATTGCTGCATTATTTACCAGGTGAGTTGTGTTGTAAATAAATATGCTTCATTGTAATTGATCACCATTATTCACGTATCTTGACATGGCACTCGTAAATTCATGGGCGTTATAATTAAAAATTTCATACTTGTAATTCATTTTGTAAATGGCAAATAACTGGAGAACATGAATATTCATAAACACAATTGCATTCAGTGTTTCAACCACTAATACACAAGTGTTTTGTAAGGAGCTGTTTTTACATTCAAAATATATGCTAATATCAGCATCTTTTTTATAATAACCTCTCCTTTCAGAACACTCTGTAATATATACATACATATATAAATATATTGGTATACTACATTGTTCATATCGAATTCATACAAGTTTTTCTTAATCGTTCCTCTACTTATTATTACCGCATTAAACCATAATATTTGTTTTTATTTTTTTTATTTAGCATTTTTATTATTTCTTTTTTACATTCGTAAGCATGTTGTCTTGGCGTAGTAGTTGTAATTTTATAATTGTTTATAATTGTTTCTTATTGAATGTTATCCAGGTATTAGAAATACTGCACAGTAGCTCTGTATTTAATAGTAGTTGCTGTTTTTTATTATACAACATTTACTATTTTATTTATGGCGTATAGTTAGTTAATAAATATCATTTATATGCTTAGCAAAGAAATTTCAAGAAATTTAAATAGTTTATTCCGTATCAAGTAGATAATAAATAATCTTACCAAAGATGTTTGTAAAAAGCTGACTTTATTTGTCAAGACAGTAAATTACAGCAATAATTTGTGTAAAGTCCAAATTAACGTCAAAATTACAGAAATAATTATTTGTCCAATAGGTAGTAAGATTGGCTTAGAATTATGGAGTAATTCAAAATATTTACCAGAATACCACCCATATTTTGAATTGCGGCAAAGAAAATGACAAACTCAAACGTCTTTCACTTTGGTTGTGGGTATGCAGATTTTGTTCAACCCTCAATTGACAATTAGATATCAAGTTGATATTTTATAGTTATGAGTTGATCGGACCGTAACCCGTACTAGTTAGGATCTAAACTAATTTTCCATTTAGGACAACTAACCATATCATTGTTCTTTTCAGGTATATTCCAACGAAGTATTATATCGTTGGACATTGTATTCCCAAAGGGACTCTTGCTGAAGATCTTTAATTCACAATTTTTAAATCAGTTGACGTATTTACATCAAGTTTCTATTGATGATATATTCTCAAAATGCAACGTTTTGAATGGAATATGACCCGATTGTAACTGTAAAAATAGTGTTCGCTAATGTTCAAGCTCTCTTGCAAGGTTGGGTCTCCCGAATGTTAAATTAAGGAGATATGCAGTTTCTCCTTATTAAACGAAGCACGAAGTCCTGTTGTGCAAAGTAAAATATCAATAATCTTCGGATTATAATTATCGGCATTGGGCAAGATTATCTATAAATCTTCCAAACTCATTCAGTGAGACATACACAAGATACCCATTAATTAATCAATATCATTGAATCCCGGAATTCATATTTTCTAAATTACTAATATTTCTGCCATATATGGCTAAAAAATTTTTGTGTTACTCACATCTTTCAGATTTTTTGGTTTAGTCCCCGTTTACACAGTCGAACATTTGGAAGAAAAACATTTAGCTTGAAAGAAAATTACGGGTGGGGAAGAGAGAATCAATTTTGTGTTCGGTACTCGGTGAACATGCTTTGTTGACATTTTCTTTGCTGGAATCTACTACAAATTATTACACAGCACGAATAAGAGAAATGTCAAAAAAGCAAATAATAATGAAATGTGTCTGACAATATTGTTCGACAGTGTGACCGCGAATGAAAAAACAAAAGAGAACTCCAGATGTTTTTCTTTCAAATGTTCGACTATGTAAACGGGGATTTAGTTGGTCATCAGTAACAGCACAATTATTTAGATTTGGTTATAAAGAGTGATTTTTTTAAGAGTCTTGATTAAAAAATCTTTATTGGAGTTGATAGAAAGGTCTATATAATTTAATGTTTAAAGATGATTTCATGTAAATGTTGATCGCGGCTACGCCTCAAATGGTTCATATGATGGGTCCAATTTTGGCATAATCTCTACAACATATCGGACGGTATCTCACGAATAAATACTTCAATAATAGCTTTCGGTGTGCCAACCGTTGCGGTCTTGTCCCTCTAGATATGGACATAGCTCCATAAAAAGTAGTCTAAAGGCGTTAAATCGCATGATCTAGGCAGCCAATTGATCGACCTCAAACGTTAAATAAACTGTTCACCGAACTCGCCACCATTCTTTCGCGGCTGTGTGGGTTGTGGCACCGTCTTGTTGAAATCACATGTCAGCCAAGTTAAGCTCTTCCATTTGGGTCAAAAAATTTTGCAATCATCGCATGGTAGCGCACGCCATTCACTATAAAGTACTGTAAAGTTCCTGCCATAAAGAAAGTTACTAAAAAATCATCCTTTATTATCCTCTTAAATAATGGACGTGCACTTCTACCCAAGTTATGTCTATTTTTTTGACCGAGTTGGGCAAGCAAAACATGGATTTTGATTAAGAAACTGTTGAAACTACTTTTACAATCAACAGCCATGTTGAAAATTCAGATATCTAAAGTCTGAAGTCTCCAAAAATGTCATACGAAACATATGTTTACAATATCTAAAATTTTCTGGGCAATAAAGTTGATTTTAGTACGAAATATTCTAAAAAGTACTTTCATTAAGACGAAGGGTGTTAAGTTGCAGATCAAATGCAGAGTTAATATTTATCGCCTTTACTTATTGTTGTGACCCTCCTTGCCTGATTTTTTCTTATGATTGAGCTGAGGTTTGAAGGATTTTCTCGTCGTCTGAATTTGGCAATATATCAGTTGATTTCTGTATCTAATTGATAATATTGCTAGTATTTTAAAAATTTTCGTAATTAACCCTTTTTGTAGCAGTCTTATCGTACTCACATACATATTTTAATTAGATATTGTGAAAAAATATTTTAAAAATTTCCAAGCATTTCAACTACTTCCTTCTCCTTTTGAAAAGCTTATTAAATTTGTAATTCCAATGAGAAAATATTTAATTAGTGAACTAAAAACAAAGCTGCCATAATTTTTCTTAGCCAAACAGTCAAATAAATATTATTTTTTTTTTGCCTCTGCCGCTAACTTCGTAGCCGTAATATTTAGTCATTGAAATAAAAAAATTTAAGAGCTCATTAATGTCAATATCGCAAATCGTAGAATATTTGTTTTGTTTAGTTAAGTTTATATTTTCATTACTTTTTGTCTACTTTTTTTATGAATATTGTCCTGTTTATATGCAAATTTTATAAAAACCCGCAAGTAAAAGTGTAAAAGAGCGCCAAAAAAATTGAACAAAAAACAAAAGGAATAGTTGTAATAAAAATAATGTAAATAATATTGTATAAATAAATTTTAGACAAACAAAACTTGTAGATACTTGTATTTTATATTAAAAAAGTAAAATGTTTTGCCTTTGTAGATAAAAATTCATAACAGAAGTAAACCTTTTAGTAGCTACACATGAACGTACGCACGTGTTCTTACTAAGACCAACTAAAAAGTCTCTTAAATTTGCAAAATTTTTCCACTTTTTCATACGATCTCTTTTCAAACTTTTAAATGAAATTCTTAAATTAGCCCGTATTACCCTCGTATAAGCTGTAACATTTTCAACCATGAATATGATTTAAATAAAAAAAAAAATACAAAAAAATATTCACTGTTTTTTATGTTGTATAGTAATCATTTTGTTTATCAAAGTAATAAAATCGACATGAAATTAACAAGCATCTGCTGATGCTCTTTTAGTAGCTCTCCTGCTGTTATGTTTGTGCGTGTGTTTGTTTTCGCCAACACTGTAAAACCCTTATCAGACATTGACACTTTTTTTTGTTCTTTGTAGTTGTTGTGTTTTCATTTTATATATTCCTTAAAACAATACATTGCTCTACCAAGAATTTAAAAATGCTTTAAAAAAATCATGCTGCCAATACAAAATTATGTTTGTTAAAATAAAATCAAAGATTTTTTGGTCAAAACAAAAATTACTCTCGCTTCGATAGATACATACCCTGCAGCCCTTGGAACTACATATTTGCGCTTAGACGTATGTTTTAGCTACAACTTAAAACACAATTGATTACCCAATAACCTACTCTAATGGCTTTTAATTTACGATTTTAACAACTTGATAAGCGAGAGTGTCAATTTACTAGTGAGAGGTGAAAAACAAAGTCTTTTTCAATTAGTCTACTTTTCGGCTTTTTCCAGCAACAAATCGATTGTTCGAATGCCGATTCAAGAATCCTACAAAATATATTTTGCAAGTTGTGATATATTGCTGTATTGTTTGTCTTAATGTAGCGATTTGGTTGGCTGTATAGTGTTTCTTATTTGTTAATTATTGCATTTATAACTGCAGGGTATCTGATGTGATTGAATGCGTCTGCAATTGTGAAAAAGTTTTTAGGCGAAAAGAGTAAGAGTACAGGGAAATAGGGACGTATTAGAGACGAATAATATAATGTAGGGACAATGTAAATAAGTTTTTTCGGTGTCATGAAACCCCAGGGTATAAACGCAGCAAGCTTTGTACGACTCTTTGCGTATGTAGACACTAGAAGTAGACGAAATGAAACAGAAATAAAATGAAATTGATTGAAATGAGAATATGGTCTTATTAGTATTTCTTAAAAGCTTCTCAGTTTCATGTTACAAGAAAAAACAACCAAAACCATCTGCTTTCACTTTCCTTCACGCTGTTTACTTTCGAAATACATTCTGCAGTCTACTGTGGTCTTACAAACAGTATTGTCTAATGTTATTAGCACGATAAGGAAATTGTAAAATGTGTGCATTTGGGAAAATAAAAATATCGATAGTTATAATAATCTTCCATGCATACGTAAAGTATGAAATAAAGATCTGCTAAAAATTACATTATGGAATATATTTACAACACAAGGCTGTGTGTATTTTTCAGTAGCTCCAAATATATCCAACAATCTGAATCAATATCGAGAATATTTGTGAAATTTAAAAATAATCAGAAATAAAAAACATATCCAAATTGAAATTAATTTTATTCATTCATAAATTCCAATATCATATTCTTACACTGTAAATATTGTTTAACTTGCTTAAATTTTTTTTCTCAGACTGCCAATAGCCAAATTATACATATGTATATACATACTTTCTTATCTTACACTCACTACTACCAATACAAGTACTGATATTTACTATTCTCTCCCCTTCTATATCATCAACTTAATCTAAATCAAAATCATCATTGTTAATAACGAGTCATCAACAAACACTTTCCTCCTCCTCTACCTCTACCACTTATTTTGTGTGTAAATATTAAAATACTTTCCATATATTTTATTTCCGCGCTAAATACTTGTTTCAACCTGCAGCTAGCTGACACAATTAATAAAGCAATTGCTTACTAGTCTTTCTCTTTCTTTCTCTTTTTTTTTCGCATATTACTCCTATGTAATTTAACAATTTGCAGCCCTATTTTATGGGTGGCTGAATATAAATTTGTCGACTATATAGATGGATCCTCCGTGGCAGTATGTCTAACACAAGCCTTAAACAACTGGACCATTGGATTCTTTTTGATGACTATTACTGTATTCTTTATCTTTCCGCTAATCATTTTGATCGTTTTATATGGCATTATAGCTAAGAATTTAATCTCGAATAAAGGACCGATGATGCGCATACGTCCCATCAAACCGGAATACAGTTTAAAGGCCCGCAAACAGGTGGTTCTAATGTTGGGTGCTGTAGTATTATCGTTCTTTCTGTGTCTGCTGCCATTTCGTCTTTTGACCATGTACATAATTTTAAGTTCGGAACAAACACTGCTGGATATAGGGGTGGAGCGTTATTATAATATTTTGTATTTTTGTCGCATTATGCTGTATTTGAATTCGGCTGTTAATCCCATACTCTACAACTTAATGTCGACGAAATTTCGCAAGGGATTCTATAAATTGATTGTGTCCAGCTGGTCGGGTTTGGTGACTACAACGACTTGCGGCCGCTATGCAGCAGGACGCAAACGTTTGGGCACAAATGTCATAGCCACCACAACAACGACTAGTTCGAATACGAATACAGCCACAACAACATCATCTAGCATACTGTCACGCAGCTCAAATCGGCGCTCCAGTGATGAGGTCTGTCAACGTACACGGGTGCAAATACAATTGCAAATGCCCTATGGTCCAGATTGTGAAATGATTGCCATGCTGCACAGCAACAATACAGATGTTAGGGCAGCAGCTGTTGTGGCAGCCAGCTTGCCAGGCCATCGCCAGCATCATCAGCAACAGTATGGTATTAATGGTAAAATAAACATAAATCCTATACAACATCAGCGGCAACAGCAACATTCTCGGGCCAAACATATTGTATGCAGTCGCTTTAAGACAAAACAAATAAGTTTCGAAGAAGAGGCAGCCCTGTCGTAACTTTAATAATAAAACATCAAACAACCATTTTTTTATTTTTTATCGAACTATTTACTTGCAAAACATACTTTCGGTTCGTTTGATTAATGTTTATTTGTTTTGACTGAGTGTTTGTCCCGTTTTTCGGTCTGTCGCTATTACACATAAATTGTTTTGTCTGCTTGGCCCTGATTTACAACATCATCATTTATTATTTATTCACTTTGCTCTATGACACTTTATAAAATGGAAAAATTCATACATATATGTACATACATATCTATGTACGTAGCCAAAAATTTCATTCCATCAATTCAAATTAAATCATTCATGCGTATGAGTGATATTAAATTAAATTAATAATCTTTATTGTTAAATAATACTCATACGTATGTACATAAATGATACATACAATAATAGATAGCGCGATATTTCGATATTTATGTCAATAAAATTTCCAATGCTAAGCTAAAATTTTCGCATTAAAAGCTGTTTTGAAAGTACATAGTACCTACAAATAAAAAAAAATATTTGAAAATACTTAATAAACTTGTTGTGTATAGGTGAATAATAGGCCGTACTGTCAATATCGGGTATTTACGACTTACTTGTCTTAGACAGCATTACTATTCTTAAAAAATAAACTTCCTGTAATAAATTTTCCCTCAATGTACATAATTTTTACATTTTTTTTCTTTTGTAATTAAATAAGTATATTAAATCAAATCATTTTGCAATTCAGAAAATAAATAAAAACTAATTTAAATTCATAATTGCATGAATTTAGAAAAAATATATCAAACAAAGGGCCTTTTCAGAAATGCATGCATCACCGTAGAGCAACTGATGCGCAAACAACCCAAAAATAAGTATTACAAAAATGACTGATGCAATAAATGAGCATCGGCATCAGCTGGTTTGCATCAGCATCGCAAACTAATCACAGATGCGCATCAGATACAGCACAGTGATGCATATTTTTTAATTGCAATTTGTTTCTATTGAAATTTTTATGTTCTAAAAATTAAATCGAATTTTCATCTTCAATTCTAGTTTTTCAATATTAATTTGGATTATTTGCAATTTTAACTTTAAACGGTTTGTAGGTCTTGTCGAGCACATTCTAAAGGTACGGTCACATTTGGCAAATATTTGCCGAAAATCACTAAAACCACTAAATAACACATATTTGAACTCGTTTATTTATTTAAAAAAACTTTTCTTATTTAGGCCAAATCACAACAAATATTTAGTTTTAATTTATTTGATGCTGTTTGATCTTGCAAAACTCTTGTAAGAGTAAACAACGTCAAACAAATTTGTGCTAAAACAAGTTGTTACACTTTTTTGTGTAAATATTTGCCAAATGTGACCGTACCTTAAGTCTTTTATGGGAACATTAAATTGTTAAAAAAATCGGAAAGTTTAGTTAATCAATATGGTAAAACAATAATTAATTTTTTATACGTCACACAGAATATGCTGTTCAATTGAAATATGAAAATAGAACTCCCTCTTTAAGCTAGTTTCCATGCGCTAAATTGATTTTTAATTCATGTTTATTTCTAAATGACACATAAAACATCGAAAAGAAAACTTTATTTAGAATGCAAATTTTTTGCTCATTAAGCAAAATTGAAACAAAAATGTTAAAACGTTAACACTTCTTTATATGATTTAACAGCATTAAGGATGAAAAATTTCAATATTCAATACCCAACAAGATTCTAGCAAAGTGTATAAGCAACCGGTTCCTAAGGAAGTTTTTGAATATCCATAAATATTAAGATAATATTGCTTTAATATTCTATATATTAATGCTATAGTATTTCGATAGACTTATCTCCTTTCCACTAATGTCTTTAATGCTGAAAAGAACAAGTGAAGGAATCACATTAACTATCCTTCCGTTTTTTTTTTTTTTTCAAAAAAAAAAATACTGCTTCGTTTATTTTGCCTACTACAACAGTTTAATTCAAAAGTAACTCGTACTAAACAAAGTAGAAAGTTTGAGTAGCATTTCCTTTTTTTTTTTTATTTTTTGTTCTGCTACATTTTCTTATTTTTTATTACATTCAATATAAAAACAATCAATTTTTCGGACTATTAAACTGAAATATATGTGCCAATATTATTTACTGATTTACAATACATTCGATCCAAGTAAGCAGTTGAGTTGATAATAAAAGTAACAAAAGCTTTATAAAATTTATGAACTTTGGAAATATTATTTCGCAATCCGGCCTTGAAAGACAGTGTTTGTATAAAACAAACTTAGTGTTTCTTCAAAAAATTAGAGATAATTATTGTTTATATAAAATTTAATATTGTAATTTAATTAGAAAAACATTTAGAACTATTATTATAACCAGAATTGTAAAGTATAAGAAAAATCTGTTTAAAAAATATAAACATAATACCCAAATACATACCCACATACATACGTAGCTTAAAAAAAAACAAAGACGATTTAATTTGAAACTTTAACCAAAAATAAAGAAAATAACAAAAGACAACGAGTACAAATTTGTAAGAAAATTCCAAACGACAACAAAACATGATTTAGGATGTCCAAATATATATTGACACACTACGTATGTATGTGTGCATGTACTTACGAACGATTAAGTACGAATACGTTTGTGTGCAAATCTGTTTGTAAAGGTTTGTCTCGCTGTTACTCGTCCAAATTCTATACCACTTCATGGGAATTGTAAATAATATACGACATGCTGTCGTAAATACATACCGATGTCTCTTTAAATTTACTCTCTTTTTCTCGTTCTACTACTTTTGCCGCTTGTTATAGGTTTTCAAGACACTTTTCTTCATGTTGTTGTTCTTCGACAATTTTATTTCTATTGATGCGTAAGATGATGACGACAATATTTGTTATTGTTTTTTTTTTCATCCTTCTTTTCTATTTAAACTGCGGTAGTAGCCGGTGTGTTTTTTTTAGCTACTTGTACTTTTTCTGCTGTTGTTGCTCATGTTGATGATGATTAGGTTGCCGGTTATTGGTCAGGAAGAAGCTGTTAGCTACAAGCTAGCGGGTCAATAAACTCTTCTAAAATTTCTTTAAGCTAATCTAGAGCTCATAAAATAACCAAAAATAATACATAATAAAAAACAAAAGAAAATTTAAGAAACAAAAGCAGCAGCCATTAAGCCATTGCTATACTTCGTCTCAGTATGTAATCACATCATTTATGTTCAGTTATGTTAAATTATGTTTTAGTTATTTTTTGTTTATAAATGTATAAGTATAAATGCATATGTATTACATATGTACATATGTAAGTGTGTAAATATACATACAGCTACGTGCCACTAATTAGGGACACTATAATAGCATGTGAGCTTGAATCAAATAATACGACAGAAAATAACTGCATATTGTTTCAAATTAATTATGATTTATAAATCTGTGAGTCATATTTTCAAATAAGATATCAGTCGTGCATATAATTAGTTTTTCTTTAAAAATAAATCAATATTTTGTTGAAAATCCATTGTTATCCATAACAGATTGATATCTGTTGGGCATTGAGATCACCAAATTTTTACATACACTACTTGGAATGGCTTCCCAAGCTTTTTTTGTTTCGGCAAAGAGAATATTAAAATTGATTATTTTTACAGGGCTTACTTTAGTTTTTACAACTTGCCATAAGTTTTCACTCGAGTTGAGATCAGGACCACATAAAGGCCAGTCTAGAACAGTAACCGATTTGTTAAAAAAAAACATTACTTGACGCGATGAGCCGTATGCTTCGGATCGTTATTTTGTTGAAATAGCCATGTTACTGGCATGTTCTTAGAATTCGTGCATACTGAAACTTATCCTTATTTCCCTGAGTTTTGTGCAGCAACCACAACACCACTTGACGACATAGCACCCAAAAGCATTAAAGAACCTCCTCCATGCTTCAAAGTGACGCGTATGCATGGTAATCATGAATAATTAATTACTATCTTAGTTGAAAATATGAATCACAGATTCATAATGATGACTTGACTTGACTTCACAGTGATACAAAATTGAATGAAATGGAAAAACCTGGGACCGGATATTAATTTTCTTGTAGGGCTTGTCGAGTAAAACAAGATTCCAATAGTGAAATATGCCGGACACCTCCAAAATCCGGTTTTACGGTTAAAAAACCGGTTTTTGTACCTTTGCGCGATTTGGAAAGAAATTTGGGTGTTATTGTCGAGAAAATTGTGTTATTGCTCGACAATAACACCCAAATATCTCAAGTTTTCTTAAATAATATATATATCATTCGAAAGATCTCAGTTTCTTCTTTCCAAATCTAGTAAGAAATTGAAAACAAAATTACAGGCTTATAAGTGCGCAAAGGTACAAAAACCGGTTTTTTAACCGTAAAACCGGATTTGGAAGGTGTCTGGCATATTTCACTATTGGAATCTTGTTTTACTCGACAAGCTCTACAAGGGTTCCCAGGTTTTTTGAACTGTCGCACCGTGTCCTTAAATAGTGGCACGTAGCTGGTATGTATAATATATGTATATATATATTCAAGTATTATCTTAAGTTTTAATAGAATCAAAATATCCTTTTTATATTATATATTTATTTATATACATTATTAGAGATCGACCGAAAATTCAATCTTAAATTAGAAGAGTTTTTGGAATAATTTTATACAAACCGTCAAATATTTTAAAAATGGTCTTAGCAATCCAATATATGAACCATCCATAAATTATTATTCCCCTAAAAAGTCTTTTGATCGAGATGAAATTGAACAAAAATCCACTGTGTAAATAACAGTTTCTTTCATTTAAATTATTTCAGAAATTGGTAACACATTAAACAAATTTCGGATTAGTGTGAATATTAGTTTCGGTTTTGGCCTTATAAAACTTTACTTTCTGTCGGACTCTAATATTTGTGTATAAATAAACGTAAGACGGTTGATAGCATAATCTCTATATGTATGTATATGTATTTTTATTACACTCTGTGTATGTTTGCTTTTTATAAACTATGTTTTTAGTAGCAACGTATATAAGCGTTTATGTATAATTTTAACTTCTAAGACAATATTTGTTTATTTTTCTATCAATATTTTAGTATTAATCCCATGTATTTTGTAAAACAGAAAATACATATTACACTTGTTTTACAAAAAAGATAAAATATATATATAAAAAAATATAAGTTTTTGTTTGTATTATATTTAGCAACACACTGTGCGTTTAACAAATCTTGAAAAAGGTGTTTTTCAAAAAATATTAAAATTTTTTTTTTTTAGAAAAAAAAGACCACAAAAATATTAATAAAAATAAAAAATAATTAAAGTTTTTCAGCGTGGAACAAAAAACTGCGCCAGAATTTGCTTTAAAATATTTGATTTGTAAGTATTTGAGTTTTAGTTCTGAAAATGAAGCCCATGCACCCAGGCACATTTTACATTTATGTCAAATTTTATCAGTGTCTTCATTGTGTCTGCAAATAAAATGATATTTATTGATACATATTCAGGTTATACCACTCAAAGCTCCTTTAACTGAAAACATTTTACAACTTTTAGATTTTTGACTTTATTAAATGTTCATATGAACGTAGAACAAAATTGTTTAATTAACATAGACACGTTTTTCCCTCACAAAAGAAAACGATCTCATTTGTGCGAACAAAACGATGGCTAATCAAGCACGTCAACTCGATTTCAAAAACAATTCGACACAAACATAACATATGCAACATTGAAAAATGTATGTAATGTTGCATAAAACAAATTTTTTGATTGTGTTTCTTGATGCACAATGGCCTATTTGTTTTCCTATTTATAATACCAACGTGTTTAGCTCACATCCATGTTGTATACATCTGAATTGTCGAATGCATTAGGCCCTTGGTGGCTATGAGTGCCACTTCGTGGAGATTTTACAGCCTGCTGTTCACCTTGTATTCTCTATAATTTTCTCATACATTTATGTTGAATCTAATTAGTAGTTTTTGCTGGAATTCAAGTTGAAAACAATTACTATACATTTTCAAATATTTGTAAAGTTTGGATTATTCAAAATAAACTCCCAAAATATTCAAGCTATTTAAATTGCGAATATATTTTTAAACCCCAACACTTCCCTAATAAAGTGGCGCACAGTGTAATGTTAATGTATGTTTTATACAAATATTTATACGAGTATGTGTGTTTGTGTATATATATATATTAATTATTTCGAATAAACATATTTATAGTTTTATATGGTTTTACAAAAAAAAAAAGAAACAAAAGAAAACAAATCAATTTTATTTAATTGAATTTTAATGGAAAATCATAAATAATTTGGTTTTCATTAGAAATATATATAAATAATTTTACATGTATACGTTTCAGAAGTATATTCCTATATAATAAGATAAAAACATTTTGTAGCACTTAAGTACATAGCTATATAAAAAATCTTTGATTTAATACTTTCACAAATAAATGAAAATATTTGTTTAAAAAACACATTAACGAAAATTAGGAAAACATAAAAATAAATTTGAATTTTGAGTAAAACTTTTTTTGTGTGATAAAAAAAAAACTTTATTGTTTATCCCTTAAACAACAACTTGAATTTATTGTGTCAATCTATCTTATATTATATTATACATATGGATGTATGTATGTATGTATTTTACTATTTCTAAATATTTCATGGATAAAGAACAAGTTTTGTAGATATACATATTATGTATTATAGTGAAATGAAAATATTATGGTATATAAGTATATATTAAGCACTTAAAAAGGATAATATTACAGGAAGGATATTGAAAATGTAAGAGCTTAATGTATTTTTGGCAAACAACATTTACGCGCCAACAGTTATCAATTCATTTTCAAATAAAATTTTGTAAATATATATTTAAACGAAAATATAAACATGTTTGTATGTACATAGATGTTAGCAAAAATATCCTTGAAATCCTTTAAAGGAAACATTAAAAGAAAGTAATGCTGACCACAGCCAATTAACAAAAATTTTCAAAAAAAAACTTCTCATGTATAAACTGTATATAAATGATGTCATTATCACAACTTCTGTTTTATCTTTTAACCACAAACAAACAACCATAACTTATATTCTCCTTAATTAATCATAATTAAAGCTTAACTAATAACTTAATCTACTTAAACATTCTCTTCTATACGAATTCTATTTACTCGTACATGAATTTTCTTGGTGACAAACAAACAGCATTTATGATATTTATCTATTGATTTCTTGTCAATCTTTAAAGCAATCAATTTCCTAAATATAAAGCAAAAAAATTTAAATCGTAAATAAAAATATTTTTATTAATAATAAGTAATTATAGAATATACATATTTTCCAAATCACTTGTCACCTTTATAAATGAGGTCAATGATCCACACGCAATTTTAAATACACTTTCATACATACAACCATCCATACGAGTATATGCCTACTTTTCTTATGTAAAATTTTAATAAAAATCAAAAAGTTACACGAAATTTATTTTGGGCTCATTATAAGTAATTAACCCTTTCCCTTTTTCCCCTATCCAATTTTTTTCAACGTGTGTCTTATTATTAAGAGAGCAATGAGGGGAAAATGGGTTCAATTGAAAATTAATTTTTTTGCTTTTGTTTATTCGTCCGTTTTTAAAGTAATTTAGCTAAGACGCAATAATTGTTCTAAATCACGAGCTAACAGCTGATTTTCTTTGTGTTGACTACTAAACAGTAATGCTTGGTTTTCACTATGTCATTTTTGTTGTCAAATTGTACAAATTGTTGGCAATTGTATGAAAACGGATTGTCATATGGCGTCATCTATGTTTGCAAACATGATTGCAATCTCATTAGACGCCATAGACAACCCGTTTTCATATAATTGCCAACAATTTGGACAATTTGACAACAAAAATGTCATAGTGAAAACCAAGCAAAAATACAACGTCTTACTAAATTTGTAAATTTTAAGTTTTTTCTGTGTTAAATTTTTATTTCAAAAAACAAATAAAATTATTTTAAGTGTATGTGATAATTTTATTACAAAAGTTCAATGAAAAATGCTTAAAAAACTCTAATGGCAGAATTCACAGTCTTTAGTTAGCTAATGACAAAGGCTTAACTAATGATTCTTTATTCGCAATGCTTAGTTTGTCATAAGAATAACAAGTAATAGTTAAACAATAGTTAGTATTTTAATTTACCAATGGTTAAATAATGACCGAAAATTCGGCCATAAGTGATTTGAAATCATTAGGCTGTTAGATGAACGGTTTTAAATCAGGAGATTTCAATAATTTTTGTGCATAGAACACCTTTTCAATGATTTCAAATCACTTCACGAAAAAGTGATTTTCAGAACATCTATCAGGCACGACTTTAATGTTTAAGTTGTTAAATTTAATGAGTTTTTGAGCATTTCCCATTGCTTCTTAGAGTTAATGCCATCAATTCATCTTCTAGCAGGTTTTTTATTCCTATAGCACCTAATGGCAATTTTTCCCAATATTTTACTTAATCGGTTTATTGTGCTGCTTAAATTTACATTTTAAATCAAAAACTAAAAAATAAATAAATAAGTCTTTTTAAATATGTGTACAACACTGTATTTATTACTAAACCTTTATATTGCCTTTAAATACAATTATGTAAATAAATAAAAGTCTCTTACACTCAAACTATAAAAAATATTGTGCAGGTCATAATGATATTTAAACACTTCAAAACTCAAGTATCCCCATTTTCTTGTTACGCCAAAACACACAAACAGCGTTTAAATAACAAACACCTTCAAAAATAGAATTCTAACCCTTCATCAAACTTTATCTATCAGTGTTTACCTTGTTGAAATAATTTTGCAGTACGAGCAAAGCCGTGTTAAAAGAAACTTTTTAAGATTTAACTTTTAAATACATACGAGTATACAAGTACATATGTATATGGAAGTAAGTATGTACTTAACGATGACATATGTTTGGTAGGAAAATATAGGAAATGAAAACTTATGTTACGCTGTATGTGTGTAAATAGGCAAATTTGTCAAACATAAATATTTGAAATTAATAAAGTTGTTTAAAACAGTTGATTTATTAAATGTATTTGTAAAGTGATTGCTATATTTGAATGCAAGTTGTTAGTAGTAGTTTGAATTAATTTGCATTTTTATTTACTTTTCATTGTTAATTGAAATATATTTTTTACTAATTAATAATAATAATAATAGTAGTTGTTAGAGAAGAATATATAAACTATATATTTTAACATTTCTACTGTATAATTTTCCCATATGTAAGTATTTGTTATTGTGTGTATGTATGTATATGTAGTAAATATAATAATTTTTATAAATATTTTGAATTAGCTTGAAACAAAAATGTAAAAAATTAATTTTTAAATAAATATTAACAAAAACAAAACAAGGTGTATGTTTAATAATTGTTTAAAATTAACAGTCTAATTCATAAAAAACTTATCAAGGGTTTATAACAGGCTTATAAAGCAAATATCCATACAAAATTTGCTTTATAAGCCTGTTATAAACCTTTGACAAGTTTTATGAAGGGGGTAAATGTAAAAATAAAACTATTAATTAGTGCTGTTTCATACGTTTCATTTTGAGCTGACCAGTTTTTTTCAATTCTCTTTTAAACCTGACATTTCGCTTAAGCGCGTATCTTAAAATTTCGTGCTATTTACCATCAAGATTCTTTTTAAGCATTAAGGCAGAATTCGTCTTTACTTTCTGTTCTGTTCTGTTAGAAAATGTGTAGAAGTCGTTGTTACTTTCCGTGCCGTTGCGGACGAACCTGTTGAAAACAAATATTTGCTAAGTAATTGTAAGTGACAGCACAAAACAGCTGACATCTGCACAACAAAAAAATTTTTGGTTTATTACAAAAATTTTCAATTTCTTTGCATTTAATTAATTTTTTGTATAAAAGTTATAAAAATATAAAAAACAACGATGGATGACGAAAAACTCATTACTTTAGCCGAAAGTAATGACATATTGTACAATAAAAAAAAACGTTGATTTGTATTTTTTGATTTATTTTCGCGGTGTTTACCTGTTTATACGAAAAAACTAACTACAAAAATTTAACAACAGAACGACACGGAACAGAAAAGCAACAGAAAGTAAAGACTAATGAAGCCTTTAAACACATTCGAGACAGCAGGCTACACGACTACATGAGTGCAAATGCCGCTGGGTACTTATGCCGCCCTGTAGCCAACTAATTAATTATTTTGAAAACGACAGCTACATAGTCAGCAGCTGATCCCGAAATCTGACGTTTTAATAAAAAATAAATTTGTTCTTCGAATTTTTTAAATAACATAATGGCTGAAGAGAATTTTGTTGCTATTACTAAAATACAACAAAAGAGTAAATAAAAACATTAAAAATAAATCAATATAAAACAATAAAACACATACAAACTTTAATCAAACAAAACAATGAAAATATAAACAGCTGTTGCAGTAATCCATTTATATTTCAGTGGTGCCACTTATTTATGAAACATGAAAAACATATGTACATGATGCCAGACATGCTAATAAACTTCATATATTTTTATTTACATAAAATATGTTATTAATATACAGGCATGTCACAGAAATCGATCGGAATGGTTTCAATTCCGTATTCGCAAATCGATCGTTTTTACTTTGCGTTCTCTAGATTCCGATCGATTTTGTTTATTCCCAAAAAAAATTTAAATCTCGTTTTTTAACTTAAATATGGTAACGTTGTGTAACCAAAACAAAAAAATATGATTTTTGTAATAAAAAGTATAACAAAAGCGAACAGAAAGAGCACTAACAAAGAAATTTTAAATAAAAGTGATCAAAATTTTTCAAAAATGACCGAAATTTAAATTGTTGCTGTTTTAAATGAACAAAGACATCAAAACACAGTTGAAAAGCTACAAAGAAGAAATTTAAGGGATGCATCTGAAAACGACAAAAGTTTTCTTGTTGCTGACACAAACTTTGAAATTTTTAACATTTTATTTAAATATCAATGGGATAACTAAAACAACAATGAAATAACAAAAGTAATTGTTTAATTGTTATTATAAATTAGTAGTATGAGTTTATTTTTTCAGTATAAAATAATAAAAAATAACAATTCCACTTTAGAAATCTAAAGTGGTTTCATTCCGATAAAAAAATTCATTTTTCGTTTTTTAAAGACTTAATTTACGGAGTCAAAACCACTTTCGATCGGAATTGAGTTCTGTGACATGGCTGATAATATAATATTATTGATATATTTAACAACTCTAGATGCATAAATGATCGTAACATTTTAATTTTGTATTTTGCTTTTTATTTTATTTGCCTTACACATTTTGCTATATGATTAACACTGTTTTTGTTTTGTCGCCAACAAAAATAGAAAGAAATTAGTTTATTTTGACAACAACCTGCAGTCGTGTCGCCTGCTGTCGTCAATATAGTCACCCTCATATAAATGTGTGTATTTTATTTTTGACATATTGTAGTCGGTAGCCTGCTGCCTCAAATGTGTTTAATGCTTCATGCTAATCAACATGCAAACAACTTCGCTTAGAATAAGAGGGAGAAAATAAAATGATAAAACAAAATGAAATAAGAAAATTGATTAGTACCGCCAAGTAGTATTCCCTTTTCCCTACTCACCCAAAAATACTTGGCTTGAAGGGTCAGAATTGAAACGTGTGAAAGCGGACTCTGTTTCACAATCCAATAACAAATGTGAAAGTTCCATTTAGCAATAAAAACACTATCGGTATTAGTAAAAATTTATTTAAAACATAACAATGATTGTAAAAACAATTGTCAATATCTATTTTAAAATACATTTTCCTTTTTAGTTTATTTTACAACAAACTAACACTTGCTCAATTAGTAGATAATTGCCAACACCTCTTAAATCAATCATAAATAATGCATAAGTTTTGGTATTATTCATTTTCTAAAACGTTTATCTAAATTTTAAATATTAATCTGCAATATATAACCGGTTATTAGTAAAGTTTAATAAGTTTGAATAAAAAAGCAATGTTTTCCAAATTACTTTAGCAGATATTAAGACGAAGCAATGCTAGAAAACTCATTTCGAAAATTATTTATTTTTATTTTTTATTTTAAGCAGCTCCTCTGTGAGCAAAATAAATTATTTTGAGCAAATCTTTTCGAAATGTTTAATAATTTCTTGAAATTCTTAGAATTCAGCTTTTCGTATAATATTTTATGGGCAAATTCATGGTTATGAAGTAAATTTATTGTCAAATAATGAATTGTCAAGAATATAGCTGTCATCCTTTAAGATTTACATATGTACATACATGGTGTAACTATACAAGGTGAGTGCAGTAGCACAGCTGACTGGCTTTGTTTACAATTTACTTATGTCAAAAGTAATACATTTTCAAGTATTTTTGACAGTAGTACATTATTTTACACAAACAAAATGCCTGTTGTTTCTGTATTGTGTTGTATTTGTTGCCGATTTGCAACTTGGGAAATTTTAATCAGAAAATGCTTTACTCGTAAAAAACGAATTTTAATTGTGAAAATTTACAAAATGATGAAAATTGACTTGCCTTCTAGTCAAGCTCCTTTACCCCACGTGTTGACGAGCTATTGGTTTCAGCTGACAAAAAAAAAACGTCGGCATAATTTAGGGCACAAATTGTTTTAGTGTAATCTTGACGATGTTCATTTGCATAGTTTTCTTTATTATTCTTAAGGATGACAGACAGTTCTTCAAACGAGAAGATAATATCTAAAGGAGGTGTTTACACGTTACAAATTCATGAACGAACGCTTGTTCGGTGAACATGTTTTTAACTTTTTATTTTAAACAACTTTTAGATTGTTCAATCGGCAAATAAACAATTTCTTATCCGCACATGAGTTTGTCTTGTGTGGACAGCTCCCGTTGTGCAATGTTCTTGTTTGAATGTCTGCCGTCAAATGACTTGCCTCCACAAAAAGGCCGCCATTTATAAAAATAATAAGGAAAACTATGAGCATGAACATCAGCACGTTTTCAACACAAAGAGAAACATAAACAAATATACATATGTATGTATGTATATGTATTCATAATTCTGGCGACGTTTTGTTCTTGCACGCCCAAAAAGCTGGCTACTCCAGACTTTGTACAAGCCAAAATTTACTTCATAAACTAAAATTTGCACATCCTCTATGAGAAAAATGTAACTCGTGTGAACACATACAGAGATCGCAAGTGTAGAGAAAACGTTTAAATAAATTGTTGTGGGTACTTAAATGTTTAATTGTTTAGTAGAATTAATTAATACTAAGCGATAAACATTTAAACAGATCACAAATATACAATTAGATTTTCAATAAAGTTGAAACATAATGAAACGTGTCGTTTAAAATAGATGGAATTAATTAAATAAAAATTCCTTTATTTCAAGCTCGAGGTCAGTTAAATTTTATTTTATTTTATCTGCCGATATTTCGATGCTCTTTGAGTATCATCATCTGGGCTTGTTAAATAAATAATAATTTATATGGACCACGTAAAATTAATGTACATTTCTTTTTATCGTCTCAGAGTTGAACAACAGACGATAAAAAGAAATGTACATTAATTTTACGTGGTCCATATAAATTATTATTTATTTAACAAGCCCAGATGATGATACTCAAAGAGCATCGAAATATCGGCAGATAAAATAAAATAAAATTTAACTGACCTCGAGCTTGAAATAAAGGAATTTTTATTTATTATACATAAAAAGGTCGAACAAAAACTACTTGAATTGATGGAATTAATTATTTAAAACGATTCTTGTTATTGGCAACAATAATATAAATTTATTTCTCATTTTTTTACTAGTAGTTGCAACTTACTTATTATTAAAACTTTAATTGCAAATAGCTTGTTTGTTTTTTTTTCTAATATATTTTAAAACATTATTACCTGGAATACAGAAATCATTGATAAATAGAACTTGATTTAAAACAGCTGCTGCAACAATTTTATTTATCTTTTTTTCCTCTCTGTCCGTTTTAACCCTTGTAAATTTTGTTATACTCTAGCCCCATTATTCTGATAGCCACTTATCGCTTGGAGCCCTACTATGATGGCACAGTAGTAGCGGTTTGTTTTACTTCAGCAGAAACATTTTGGAGTGCATTTTACTTTATAGCAAGTATAACTTTGTTCTTCTTCATACCATTAGCCATATTGGTTGTCCTCTATACCGCAATTGCTTATAAATTGCTAAGAAGACACTCGGAATTTCAACGTCCCACCTCACCCAACATAAATGAAGCGGTAACAACGGCCGCCATGGAAGTGGTAACAGAGACCAATAGCTGCATTGTGCCCTCGAAAGAAATTATAGTAAAATTGTCGGCAGCCCGCAGAAATCGTGTCAATAGTCATCCCCAAAATAATAGTTTGCGCAAACACCGCAAACAAGTAATATTTATGCTGGTGGCTGTGGTATTGAGCTTTTTTATTTGTCTACTGCCATTTCGTGCTTTTACCATTTGGATTATTGCCAGTTCCCATGAAGATGTGACCTCATTAGGTTTAGAGGGCTACTACAATGTCTTGTTCTTTTGTCGCATTATGTTGTATCTCAACTCGGCCCTCAATCCCATACTCTATAACCTAATGTCTTCGAAATTCCGCAGCGGTTTTTGGCGTCTTATTGTTTCCTGCTGTCGTCATCATAAACACCAGCGCAATCTTTGCGCACGCCGTCACGTCACCACCTATAGCAAACGTGAAGCAAATATTATGAAAAATAGCAATAGTTTAAGATCACGAAGACCCTTTAAAAGGGAAGCTACATTTGTGGTTAACTCTATTTCAACTTCGTCGGGCACCGAACGCACTTCGAATACCTGGCGTAGTGGTAGTGTTTCAACTTCGGTCAAAGGCATCTCAAAGCCGCCCGAGTCACATTCATTGGCAGCGGCAATAACCGACATGAGTACCGCTGCTTTAACTACTATGTACATACTTTAATTAAATAAATAGTTTAATAATTAGATATTAATTGTAAGAAGACACCCACCCCCCCTAAAGTATGCTATATTCTTGCTAAACATGCAATGCCAATATTATGTTTGAATTACATATTATTAATTAATTTATTTTATATTAATTTAATGTGTAAATTAAACTATTTTAAATGGTGATAGTTTATTAATTATGATACCAAATTAATAATGATTATGACAACAAAACTAATTGTAGAGAGAAATATAGTTGTAATTAATTAAAATAAATGGTATTATAAAATTAGCATATGTATGTATGTATGTATGTATGTATATTGTAATTAATCTTTCAATTTAATCTTTAAATGTGGAACTCACGGTTATAATTATCAAATACAATGGTTTCTAAAATAGTGTTTAAAAATTTAACTTACTTTACTTATTTAATTGGAAAGTTATGCTTGTTATCAAGAGCAAAATCAATCTAAAATTTTATTATTTTGAAATAAAAAAAAATAATTTGTAATAATAATTATAAAATTATAAAAAATTTACAATTTAATTTAATTTTTATTAAAAATATATGGTTTATAATTAAGAAACTTCAAAATGCTTCAAAATATAAAATAAAAATTTTATTTCTAAAATAACTTGTTTTTAAGATTTATACAGATTGTTTTTTACTTTATAATGAATTAAATTATTTATTAAATAATTGCTAAAAAAAACAATCTAATAAAATGCAACAATATGGCAGCTTCAAGATACTAAGACCCAATTTACACGAAGCAATTTTTACTTTTTTTTTAGAAATTACTTCGGTCTCACACAGCACAATTTATTGCTCAAATTAAAAAAAGAGAATACGGGAATTTTATGCAATAAATTCTGTCATCTCTCAAAAGGCTGCTGGCGTTCAGTAAGTAAGTAGCTGTTACCGTACTTTTAAAAACAGAGTTGTTTCTGACAACATTTGCATGATTGCTTGCTGACAAGGCGAAATTGAAATTGAATGACCAATTAATCTTTAAAAATATATGTATATATTATAGATGTAATAATTTGTTAGTTAGTTAATTCAGCAACCACCCTGTAAAACTGTAAAAAAGTCCTCATTGCCTACTTTTAGGGTGACAAATTGTCAATGAACTTGAAAATTTTCGCATAACGGTATTTGTGGTGAATTTCTATAAACTCACCACGATTACTAACTTACCACAATTTTTCACCCCTTTTTAAAATTCCACCACATGAGCAAAAAAATTTATCTGGATGGTGGCGGGCTGTGTTTTCGCCCTCCCCCCCTTTTTCCCCCTCACGACTTCTTCGTCTGTCTGCGTCGTTGTGTTTTTGTTGGTGAGTGTGGGGTGCGGGTCGTCTCCTTCGTCGGCTGCTGCTTGCTGCGCTTTTTGGTTGGGGGAGCCAGCCAGCTTGATGTGGGTGTGTGTGCGTGTCCTTTCTTTCTTAGAAAAGAAACCCGGTTCGTTGTATTTATTTATGCGAACTTTAAAAATATATATATATTATAATTTCGTTTGTCATTTTAACAGGTGCTGTCCTCTATGTATTTTTGTTATAATTAACCGTAAAAGTTGCCATACTGCAAATTATATCCATTAAAGTGTTGACAACGTAAATTTTCCTATTAAATATAAAACTTGGCAGCACTGTTGGAATGTAAATTTAGCACCATCTATTTTTCACATTAATGATTTTTCGAAAAGCAAAAATATTATTTTATTAGTCTGGCAATATTTTGTGAAAATGTAATGCACTTACCAGTTCTGCCGGATCTTTTAAATACAAAAATAATATGGCATCACTGGTATCTTCATGGGATTTTTTGCAAAATCATGCAAGACTGAGAAAATTAATTTTTCGGTTTTTGTAAAATGTTTAACACAAACAATAGATGGCGCTAATTTTACATTCCAACGGTGCTGCCAAGTTTGTGCAATTTTTATATGATTTTAAATTTAGCCCTTCCTTAAACTAACGGTAACAAAAAGGTAAGCACTGTTGTTGTATGAAACATATTTTTTTCTAACTTTATTAATCTCTTTTAAAAATTTATTCAGAATTTTTTTTTTCTATTATTCATAGCAAAATAACCTTATAGTACCTGCAAAAAAAGTTTATGGCAACGTAAATTCCCTAATAGCTGCTAATTCTTTTAAATTTGAATTTTATTTAATAACTTGTGATTCAAATTCCTACTCAGTGCATCAAGCTTAAGGAAAATTCAATTCAAAGATTATTTTATTTAAATATTTTATATAATTTTTATTTAAACTCTTATTAAATATATAAAAAATTATATTTTTTAGAAGATACAAAGAAATACGAAAGAAATGAAATAATAATTAAAAAAAACTTTAAAATTGCAAAAGAAATCTTGTTTGGTTTCTTGTTTGTTTTTATAATTTATATATTCATGTAATCAATTTTATGATCTATATTATATTAATCGTTTATGTATAATTTTATTTTGCAAACTATGTTGATGTTCCTAATATATTGTTTATGTTTGTATTAATTATAAATAATTTTTGTTGTTTTGTTTTATTCTTCATTTAATGTTTTTATATTTATTTAGTAAACTGTAGTAATTTAAATTTAATTACAACGAGTAAAACGTGCTTAAAACTGAAGAATAAACTGGAATTAATGAAAAAAAAACATAATTAAAACTAATATGAATTTAATTTAAATACTCGTTACACATCACAAACTATTAAATAGAACAAATAATGAATTAAAAAACACAAGAGATTGTTAAATGACATTAATTTAACAGAACAGGTTATTGAAAAAATAAATTTAAATAAATGATAATAAAAACTTTAATACGTTGTTTATATATGTTTTATATCATCAACCAACTACTACAAGTGAGTGTAAGTAAGAAGAAACATAAGAAATATATGCTACTATTGATGCCAATAATACAGGGGGGTTATTGTATATTTCGATTCAAAGGTAAACATTTTCGAAACACAATGTACAAAGTATACAAATTTGAACGATTAAAAATAATCGCCCAGTTTTGGAAATTAAAGGCCAAAATTTGGAAAAGAGAGTATGAAGTATGTGTTATTTGTTATGAATGAAGCCTAGCAAAAGAAATTAAATAAATTTTTGCAGAAACTTACAACTAAATTTTCACATTTTAAATCTGTAACCTGTTTGTTCTTATATTGATTGGTGTGTTTTATAGTTTTTTTTGTATATTTTTCTCTTTTTTGTTTTGTTTGTTTATAATTTTTATTTAGCTACTACACACTTTCAAAATAAAAAATATTCTTGTTCTTTGTTCCGACTTGTTGTTGATGTTTTCTTTTTTTTACATTAAATATATACTTATATATGGTGTGTCCACAAATAGGATCGATTGATTAAACAGTTAATTTATTAATGAAATATTTAATGTCTTAATCAATCGCAATCGCATTATCATCATAAGGTCTGCCGGATGAATATCTTCTGTGTCCGACATTGAAAACTAAATATACTTTTATTAAAAATTTGCTTAAGTTGATTTTTACGTTTATCTCATTTCTTATTTTTATCATCATTCGTTATTTTGTTTTTTGTTGTTGTTTGTTTTAAGTTTAGATTTATTAATTAAATGTACTGTTGTTTTTATGGGTTGTTTTTTGTTTTGTTTATATTATAATAAAATAATGATTCACAATAAGTTGGGGAGTAATTATTCAGCAGCAACCTGACCTGGTGTTTTCGAGTGGGCGCCCTTGATCGATTTTAACTTTGCTAGCATTTTCAGTAGCGCTTGATGGTGGCCCAACACGGTTCTTGATCTCAGCCGCCATTGTCATGAAGGCCTGCTCCACATTGGTGGCGCTTTTGGCTGAAGTTTCAAGGAATGGAATGCCTAATTGATTTGCATATTCCTGTAAATGAAGAAAATAATTAAATTAATTAATTTATAAAACAGTGTTACTATTTTTTTATTTTAGTAGTATTAAGTTATTGATGAATTTTACATTACATTTTTTTGTTGGACCACTAGCATTGGTCAATAACTTAAGCTAGATTTACACGATTGAAATTTTCTTCAAAATTGCTCTTCAAAATGCTTCAAACTCGTGTATACAGAAAAAATTCTTCAAAATTTATTTATTTAATAGTTATTAATAGTTATAAAATAAATAAATTTTGAAGAAATTTTGCTGTTTACACGAGTTTAAAGCATTTTGAAGAGCAATTTTGAAGAAAATTTCAATCGTGTAAATGTAGCGATTGCCAATTTGATTACACAAAGTTTTAAAAATCTGCTAAATTGATTAGAAATTGCTGGGACAATAACGATTCCATCTAATCGCTAATTTCTAGATTTATACCAAATTTCTAATTTGGCTTTTATAGAAAATCAAAGCTGATGTTATTGGAAAAAGATATAAGCATACCAATAGGCATTTAAAAACAATACAGATATAATTCCTTTAAAAAAAGATGGAATTTACAAGAATTTACATTTTGCTAGTCTTTTGCAACAAAAAAATATTTTTAGTTCGAACTCCCATATATAGGCTTATGTTTTAAAGTATCAATATTGAAATGTCCTATTTGCTACAATTTTTATTATTTAAAATCATTAACCAATAAATCTTAACTCGATGTTAGCACTGTCTTAATTCCAAAAATGGTCGTATACAATTAAAACGAAATAAATTTTGTAGTTAAATTTAACTACAAGTTAGTTAAGACTTCATTGTTAATGGGCGTAAGGATATTACACAAAATAATTTAATTAACTAAATATTATTAATAAAAACTCACCGCAGCTGTAGTATGATCAACCACTTTTTTGGTGGTTAAATCACTTTTATTGCCCACCAACAACTTATTGACATTTTCACAGGCATATCGTTCAATTTCTTCAAGCCATTGCTTAACATTGTTAAAGGATTCCTGATCCGTACAATCGTAAACAACAATAATACCATGAGCACCTCTATAATAAGAAGATGTAATGGTACGGAAACGCTCCTGGCCAGCAGTATCCCACTAAATAATTCAAAGAAAACAAATTTATATTTAAACAAATATCAAGTACAAAAAGAAACTTACAATTTGCAGCTTTATAGTTTTACCATCCAATTCTATGGTTCTGATTTTCTGCAAAGATAATAATTTTAATTAATCACAAATAGTTTATAATTAACAGGAATTATAACAAGAACAAAAACTTACAAAATCCACACCAATTGTGCTGATATAACTTTCTGTATATGTGTCGTCAGCAAATCTTAATAAAAGACATGATTTTCCTACACCAGAATCACCAATCAAAAGTAATTTGAAAAGATAATCACTGAAAAAATTTTAAAAGTTAGAATTATTATTTATTTATGAGACTTTATTTAATAAGAGCTGTCGATTTTTATGTTTATTTAAATGCATAATTAGAAATTATACAAATATATTTATATATTTTTCCACTCTATAGGTAAGTCACCAACAAAACCACATTTATGGTAAAAAAAATTCAGGAAATTTTATTTAAAACTGGCAAAGCATTAATATCAGGGTTTAAAAATGCTTAACTATTTTCAAGCACTACGTATGTACATATGTATGTGCTTAACTTTAACTAAGAGAAAATACACAAGCAAAAGCAGAGCACAAAGTCAAAAAACAAAAATAAAACTATTAACTGTAGCTTAACAATGAGATGTTATTTGCTGACGCAGTCAGCCACAACAATTCACTTTAAAAAATTTGCTTCTGCTTAAAACTTACAGTTTTTGAATTTTTCTTTTATGCTTTTGCTGAGCTAAAAACTGAACGTTTGCTGAGCTAAAAACTGAACGTTTGCTGTGCTGAATTTAAGCAAGTCATATTTTCGTTGTAGTGCTTGCTTGTGTTGTTTTTTATTGTACAATATAAAATACAAATAAAAAAAAACACATACATACCTATGCATATATACGCCACACCAACTTAACTTCAGCACAACAAACGTTTACAGTTTTTAGCTCAGTTTTTAATTAAAAGAAAAAATCAAAAACTGTAAGTTTTAAGCAGAAGCAAATTTTTTAAAGTGAATTGCTGTGGCTGACTGCGTCAGCAAATAACATCTCGTTAAGCTACAGTCAATAGTTTTATTTTTGTTTTGTTTGGCTTGCGCTGCGCTGTTGCTTGCTCACTAACAAAGTTTTTTGTTAGTCATTGAAAACACAGTCGTTTATTGTGCTGAAAAAATGTAAGCTAAGCAGAAATTTGTGTGCTTTTGCTAATTCATAGTCAGCACATTCAACACTGATTAATATCATTAATATAAAATTTCGTTATTCGTTTGAAATTTTATATATAAATACTATATATAAAATAGTTAAAACTATATTTGAGAATACCACAATTGTTTTTCAATAAGAAAATAAGTGTACAATATTCTTAATGCCTCATGTTGATCCAAAATTTTTTTGTCAAAAAAGTACTTAATCAGTAAAATGAACATATACAGGCATGTGATGGAAATAGAAAACGAAAACGAATGATATTTTAGAATTCAATTTTTTCGTAATATTTCTGTATTGAATAAATTCTATCACATAAAATATAAAGATATTGTGCTACTAAGAGAATCTTAAAAGAAAAATTTTAAAAATTAGTTTAGAAATGCATTAAAATGTACTTGCAAAACTCATTCGTTTTCGATTTCCATCACATGCCTGATATACTTTTATTAAACGATTAAAGAACTCCGACTAAGTTAAATATGAAAAAAATGGGTAATTTTTTTCGAAGTACAACATCTTCAAATTAGAATGCATATTGGCAAAGTTGGTACGTTAAGCAGCAAAGACCTAAATAATTTCTTTAAGAACTTGAACAACAATAAATGTTAAGAAGTTACACTAATCTAAAAAAAAATATCACGAGTAGGAAACCTCTAATCGTCCAAGTCTTCTAAAAAGGTGTTTTATGCAAAAAAAGAAAATATTTCTACTAAACCTAAGACTGAAAGATAGAGCCTTCAAATAAAGCCTTAAATCATCTTTATCAAATAAAACAACAAATGTTTAATATATAAAATGTACAATATTGATATTAAAAAGTACAATACTTCATAAAATGCATCAACAAATATTTTTAACTACGAATTAATTGATATTTTCAATAGCACTAAATAGGTATGCAGTTGTTGTTTTAAAATTACTATAATTTTTGTAATAATTAATTACTTATATGAATGAGAAAAAGTTAACGCGTAATATTATTGTCGTATGATATAAACAATAAATTGGATACTCATATGATTTGATGAATAGTAACGATATTGTATAATGGTCTATTAAAATTTCCAACACACAACACACAACAATTATTTTTAGGCAATCAATTTGTTATATAATATAAAGAAAATACAAATTTGTCTAAATAACTTTCGCTCTAAAAATCATCATTTTTGGAAATTTAACTTTGCTGTTATAAAGATTGATGTTTATAATTAACAGAATGTTTTTATTAGATAAGAGAAAGTGGAGTAATAACAAAACACAATAACGATGCATATGATAATACATATTAAAGTTAAAAAAGTGTTTGAAAATTACAAGAAAGCTAGATGGCACAATAAAACGTATAGAGCAAAAACAGTTATACGGATTAAAGAGGACATATGTTTCAAAATGCAAACATTGAGATTTTTGTTTGTTTTATACTGTTCTACAGTAGTAGTATGTACTCGTATTTTATGTTTAACCTTTTTTTTTTAATTTGCAAACAAATGTTGCGTTCTTTATAACGGGTCTGCCATTTAACATTTTTTTTCAACTAGTGCTTATTTCGTGAATGGTAACCTTAGCTCATGTCTGATTTGACAGATAATTAGTTTTATCTATCCGCTGAACGAATATGGTTGTGTATACGCTTGTCTTCGCTTCGCTAAGTGGGTCTGGGATCGACTTACAGAAGTTGTCGATTTTGCCAAAAAAAAAAAATCATCTTTTCAGACGAAGCTCATTTTGATCTTGGCGGGTATGTAAACAACAAAATTGTCGCGTTTGGGGCACAGAAAACCCGCACGCATACATTGAAAAGCCGATGCACCCAAAATGAGTCACTGTTTGGTGCGGATTTTGGTCCAGAGGCATAATTGGGCCATTTTTCTTCGAAAATGAGCAAGGAGTGATCGTTACAGTCATGTTGAACGAATTTTTGTTCACAAAAATTGAAGAGGATGATATTGGCAACATTTGGTTTCTACAGGACGGCGCTACGTGCCACACAGCCGAAGCTACACTCGATATTTTGCGCTCTGTTTTTGAAGATTGCATTATCAGCCGCAGAGCTGATGTCTTTTGGCCACTTTGGAGCTGCGATTTGACACCGTTGGACTATTATTTGTGGGGTGCCGTCAAAGGTAAGTGTTACGCCGACAAGCCAGATACAATTGACGCTTTAAAGGACAATATTCATGAAGCCATTGGTGAAATACAGCTGTACACAATCGATAATGTGCTTAAAAATTGGACCAATCGTGTAGGCTACTGCATGGCCAGCCGAGGTAGCCATTTAAATGAAAATATTTTCCATTATTAACCGAAGGATTGTACTTTCAAATAAAAAAAGAAATTTAAGAAAATATTCAGTACTTTTTTTATAGCATTTTCAAAATAAAATGTTATTTGGCGGACCCTTTATTTTCTTATCGCAAAACTATAATATAAGTTTAACATATTTTCATTTTAATAGAATTACAATGTTTTAAAAATAAAAATTAGTTCGAAATTTATCATTTAATGCATTATTTCTTGAATATTTGTTGTTGTTTGATACAAAATAATGAAAAGGCAATAAAAACTTTAATTTCAAAAATTTCATAAAAAAAAATTCACAAAATCTAATAATATTCTTTGTTTTAGCACTATTCCTTAGTAACAATACTATTTTTGCTTATTTTTGATATGATGTCGTTGAACTTTTTTAACCGATACTAAGTTTTCAAGAGAGTCATTGTAATTCCTAAATATATGTATGTGACTAAAAAAACGATAAAGTATTTAAGAATAGTAGAAAACGGAGACCGAAATATACAAGTTTATATAATTCAAATTACACAAATATCTAATACTGGCCTTGATATAAGAAGAATTACTAAACTATGAAATAAAAAATTTACATAATTTTTTGTCATGTTGTGTTAAATAAGTTAATAACCACCTGTCCACCACTCGTGATGTTGATAATTTACTTATTGGATAAAAGTTAGAAAAACAAAATAAATGTTCTAATGGTTTTTTCAAAAAGGATTTAGGTTGACTGTCTCAGGCAGACATTATGTTATGAAGGCGTATGTCAAATCTCTTGTTTATATTCAGTCACTGGTGTCAAACTATAAAATATTATTATACCAATTAGCGTTATTAGCACACACAACCAATTTTGCACCGTACATTATTGCACCGTACTTCTTCAAAAACTAGGTTGGCTAAACGATAACCTTGTTTTTTGATACCACAGATCTATGGAATATATATGTAATCTTTAATACCCAGGGTTATATTCAAAAACCATACGGTAGTTGGACAAAAGATGGACGTGAGACACTTCCACTTAAATCGCTTTTTACGATAATGAACTGGATGCCAGCTGATTTGATGGCCAGAAAATTGGCTCTAAATACTGCCGAAAGGCTGAATACAATAGGCGCCGCTTGGAAGCATGTACATTATGGGCATGCCAGCATAATCAAAGATGTAAACAGTCTTCCTTCTTCTCGAGGAACTTTGGCTACTCCATTTCGGAGGATGGCTCCAGAAAAGGGGAGAGTTGGCGGCGGTGTCTACATGCAAGAATTTGGAATTAGAATGTTGTTTAGAATTCCAAATTCTGACTTAGTAAAGCAATGTGTAGGTACCATGCGTAATACCTTCTTGAGACAACCATCCTTCAATAATCTATCTAAAATATCAGACTTAAAATTAATGCCTTCATTAGGAATAGCAATTGGCTATCATGATTTTAGACGCAGTCCCTTCACTTACAGTGGAACTACTGGCCATTAAGCGGCACAGAGTATCTACTCCATCTTTTCTTCTAGACCCGACATCTTCTCTTGACATTTTCTTCTCCTACCTGTCCTCATCTACTCTCTGTCTCTATAACATCTATCCCCTTCCTTCTTTCTTCTATTCATCTCTTTTCAGGCTACAAAAAAGGACCAACGAATGGACCTAAGTGAGCTGTACTAACTATCGCTGCCTGCTGATCTAACCTAACCTACACATGCCATTTTTTTAAAATTAAATTAATCTTTGTGACAGAGTAACTGAAAATTTATCTCGCAGATCTATAACACCTTACTAAAATTGTGCGCAAAGATTGTTTTATAAAGAAAATTTCTAGCCTATGATCGCCAGTCGATATATTAAATTCCCTAAAATGACTGGAATATAAAAAGAATTAGCAATTATCTAGATGAAAACTATCTGCGTATAACTCTGTTTGGTACTTTATATGCAACACAACTAAAATACCAAAACTGCATTAAACAAAGGAAATTTTTCAATGGTTTTTTTTTATACAATCATTAAAAATAATTGTTTGTCCTTGATAACATGGTCCTTGAAACTTTACATATAATTTTATAAACGCCAAATCTAAAGATGAATAAAGAATAATATAGGTACATACACAAATAGATTTTATTAACAAAGAGAAAAAAATATTACTGCCACTAATCATCAACATGATCATTAAAATTTTATATCTAATGTTAAAAAAAACTGTAACTTGTAAAGAAAAATCAACTTTACAAATGCATTACAAGAAACAAATCGAAAACAAAAAACTTAACATAGAAAAAAATACAGCACAATGTGATTACGTATGAAAGTCAAAACGAGAGGCCAAATACAACAAATATTACCAACCAGTGTTTTTTTTTTTTTTGTTGTTGCTACTATACTACATGAAGCAGTAGAAAAGAAAAAAAAAACAATGAATAAAAAACTTATACACCATTTACCAGGCGTACAAAAAAGCAAATAAAATGCAAACGAAATGCTAGACGTAAGCCCGTGACTCATCCGCCCCTTAAATAAGTTTTTTACTTTATTTTTATTTAGCAAATAAGTATCTACAACTTGTTTTTAATGCAATGTGGACGAAAATACATTAAAAATAAATATAAAAAATAAAAAATAATTTGTGTTAGATACAAAAATAAAACATTTTCAACAGACCGAGATTTAACTTTTTATCAGAATTAAATCTTCCATTAAAATAGTATGTATTATACAGCCAGTCACCGCAAAAACACAAACACAGTCAAAGGAATCAAGGAGGGGGTGTTTTAAAAGTGGTGTTATTATTGAATGCATTTAAACTATGTACAACATCCCTTTGTTAAATTATTGGTAACCTTTAATGTTGTTATTGTAGTTATCTAAATATTTTAGGGGTCGTTTTTGTTCCATTACACATACTAAAAAGGGAGTGGGCCGTCGCCGTCGTTCATACACTTTATCAGCATACAATACAAATAAACTATGAATATCAAAAAATGACGTCGCAAATACCTATTTTTCATTTTTTCATTTCTTCTTTTGACCCGACTAAAACAATGAAAATTTTCGTTTTTTATGACTGTTTTTAGTTTTAACTTACTATTCCGGATTTATAGCTGACATTTTGCTGTTGTATTGGTTTTTTCCTTTCTTACAGTTGGCGTTTGGCTGGCTTAATTAATATTTTATTAAATATTAACTTTTTCTTAATAATTTATTAACTTTTCTTTGATCTAAAAGTTCTCGCACAATATTTTATCTACGTATTTTTTTCTTCTCTTTCCAAGTCTTGCAAATCACTCTTTTTCTTTCGTTTTTTTTCACCCGTTTGACGTGGACAATAATATATTTGATTTAATATTGCGTATGGAAAATTTTAGGAATTTTTAAAGGCGTTTACGTTAAATAATTGAATTAATATTTAAATATTATTTTATTGTTTTCTTCTTTTTTATTTAAAACGTAATTATCAAAAAAGTAACTTTTTGTCGAAAGCAAATTTTTTCCAACAAAAAAGATGGCGACGACTTACACATCACACATCAGTGGTGTTTAAGAAAAAAGTAATCAATTAAAGAAAAGTAGTTGGTACCAACGTTGCCAGAATGATGATTCTATCATATTTTTGATGATTTTTTTATCTAAAATATGATTTGATGATTTTTTTTTCTACCAAAAATATATCTAACATTTTCCTGTATGGACCACTTATTCATTTTTCTGAAAACATCTATTCCTGATTCAAATGTATTTTCTAAAGTATCATGTGGCAGAACCAAAAGTACTTGTCTAGTCAAAAATGTTTTAGGTTAAACTCAATTTGAATTTATTTGCAATGTATTCGCCAGCAGAAGTTTTCTTTATGCATTGATGAATCAACCGATAAAAATGTTTTAGGTTAAACTCAATTTGAATTTATTTGCAATGTATTCGCCAGCAGAAGTTTTCTTTATGCATTGATGAATCAACCGATAAAGGAAATAAAAAATCCCTTTGTTTGGTGGTCAAAGTTGCCATTAATAGTTTTGTGAAAGATTCCTTTTTTGGGTTAATAGAGGTTAATAATTGTAGATGTATGTATGTATTTTACTGCACATAGATAGATACATATATGTACATATACATATACAATATTTTTGGTAAAACATGTAGTTTATTAAAAATTGGTTGATTATCGGGTTATGTCATATTCTTATGAATAAAAATAGTACCTATATTGAGTAAAAATATGATAACAAAACCCGATAACCAATAAACGTAATAAACTTCAATTTTGAATTGTTATTTATTTTTTTAATGTTTTACAAATAAAAACTAAAAAATTATCGCCCAATCATGAATAAAAAATCCATGGGAGTTTTTCCCTTTTTATTTTTTTAACATTGAATTTGAATAGGAAAAAACTCTCGCGGAATTTTTATTCATGATTGGGCTGTATGATTTTTTTCCGTTAAATGATGATTTTTACCAAAGTCTTCTGGCAACACTGGTCGGTACTCATTTAAAACTAATCGATAACATTTTTTATAAAGAAATCAGAAAAGAAAATTAATGCATGTAGTACAAAAGTAATATTTTTAAAAATCTAAATAAACAACATACATATTCTTATTTTATTCAAACAGATATATATAGAATTTTGGGATCAAATTATAACTAACCTCCTTTTATTCGGATCTTTAGAAGGAAAACATTCAAAATAATTTTATTGTAAAAAACTAATTGAAACTCGTACCGGAAATTGATTTAAGTTTATCCGATGATTAGCAAATTTAGAGTTCTGAAAAGTAGCTAATCGGCCCAATCATCAATAAAAAATCCGTGGGAGTTTTTTACCATTTTATTTTTTCAACATTAAATTTGAATAGGAAAAAGCTCCCGCGGAATTTTTATTCATGATTGGCTTGAATGTTTATACTTAAAACTTATACAAATTATTTATGTATTTAAAATATTTTGATCATGTGAGTCATGTTTTATGTTTATTCGACTGTAGTTTTAAAAACTAGCAACTTTCAAAAACGTATAGTTGTCAATATGTACTGCAAATCACATGATTTTCTTAATATAGTCGAATATAACATGGAAATATGTGAATTCGGTTTACAGAACAGCGAAATTTCCTGTTTATTTTATAAAAACTGCTATTATTTTTACTACGTGTGTAATATTGCGATAAGCTTATGATTAATCAATAACTCTTAAGTTACGTTAACAATTTTATTTGACATAAAATGTGGCAATACTATACAAAATATAAGGGGTTTCCAAATAATATTAATTTTCATTCTGCAACTCGAGTCAAACATAATTTTCTAAAATTTATTTAAATTTTTCATTTTACTGGATAATTTTATATATAATACATATATTTGATTAAGTTAACAATATTAATATTTAAATATTTGAACGATTTTTTTGGGAATCCTTTATCGCTTCATTAGTTCATGTTCATTCGTTTTATTTATGCACATAATTACGGCGGAGTTGTAATACGGATTTGGTAAAAATAATTGCTTTCAGGAGATTTACAGTACGAGCAAATTAAATCAAGATTCGATATTGAGGCCTATTTTAAGAGTATATATATTATAATTTAAGAAACAGTGGAAAGGGTATATAATGACACGCACATATACACATACACACAATGGAATGATGGACCACTACTGTACGCAAAACACTAAATCATTTTTACTCCAGAGAATTTAGAGTTAACAGTTGTTTTAAGACTTTGGTTTGTGATGTTTCACGTATCTCGCCGGCAAGAAACATTTCATCGACCACGGTGTATACTTTATAGAAGTTGAATACCAAATCCAATTCACACACATTGTGGAAATACTCATTAAGAACTTCTACGAAGTTGTGTATGGCCTCCAAGTAGCAAAGATTATTATCATTAACATCCACACATATGCAAAAGTAAAGACCCGCATAACGACGATAAACAATTTTAAAGTTACGGAACTGAAAGTGATTAATAAATACAATAATAAAGCCTAAGATTATTTCAATTGTTGATTTTAAATGTACCTCTACAAAGTTCGTATGTTTGGCATCCCTCACTGTAACTACTGCATGCACCTCTTCGATTAGTTTTTGTTTTTCATCGTCATCAAAGTTCATATACCATTTGGCCAAACGGGTCTTGCCTGCACGGTTTTGTATTAAAATGAAACGTATCTATTGTGGGTATATAAAATTAATATATTAAATTTTATTAAATAATATTAAAGGGCGTATTTTTACCATTTTTCAGCAGGAAATTTGTTTTGTTTTCTAACTGTTGAAAAAATTACACTACACTCGCTCTCTTTCAGCAAATTGATAAAAAAATCTTTCTACTCATACGGAGTTGGCAAAAATCGCAGTATGATTACTTTGAATCACCACAGTTGCTTAATTAGCGAATACAAACTACACTGAGAAAAATAGTAGATATAACCTAAATTGATTATTTTTCCAATTTAACATATATCGAATAAAAAACTGTTTACATATGTAATTCTGTTTATTTATATTTAAAGTTACATCTATTGCAATACATTAGAATTTATTAATGAACATATTTTCATTTATTCAATTATTTAAATATGTACTACATTTTGAATACAATTTATTACAACTGTGGCTAACATCTGTTGTAATACCAGGCATACCAGACGTAGGAAATGGGTTCTGGGAACTTAGTTTCTTGAAAAAATTATGTATAAAATAATGAATAATAAATTATGTATATTTTACCATAGATATTGACAATAATCTGATAATAGCTAAAACTTATCACAATGGAATTGAATCAAAATTATTATTGTTCTTATAGACACCGGACATTAAATTCAAGTTAATTAAATATGTTCATATATTTGTTCCTACTAGGAACCACAGGACATATATAATAAAATAACCATATGGTATAATTTTCATTCCGTCAAATGTTGCAATATATCACAATATGTATTGCAATATCAGAAGTGCAATAATATCGCTTTTACTCCACCTTTTCATTATTTTAACATTAACACATATAATTTTAATCATACAGCCAGTTTTTATTAGCCCCCTTCATAATTGTTGCGGAGTTTTGGGGATACAAAAGTGTTAACTGGGGATGAAGATTGAAGAAATACTGACAACACTGCATAACTCAAAATACATTACCTTGACAGATTTCGTTTTTACTTGCAATAGAAAAAAAACAAACGAGAAAATGATAACAGCACTGACCAAAAGAATCTGCCAACAAATAAATAAACCACACATTCGGACATGTGTAGCGTCTGCGACGGAAAATTTTCACAAACAATACGATGTCTTGCAAGAGGAAGCCCTTAAGGAACAGTGTATATTGGTGGACGAAAACGACAAAGCTATTGGATTTAGCACAAAAGCAGACTGCCATCGTGTGCACGCAGAGACCAAAGAAGTTAAACTACACCGTGCATTTTCTGTGTTCCTGTTTAATACCAAAGGAGAAATGTTAGTTCAAAGAAGATCTGAACACAAGGTGAGTCACTTAACGCAGGAATATACATATCCTATTTCTACTGTTTGTTGTGCATCATTTTATCTCAATAGATCACATTCCCTGATACATACACAAATGCCTGCTGCAGTCATCCCCTGCATGACATTGAAATCGAACGTGAGGAACTCAATGTTTTTGGAATACGTAAAGCTGCTCAACGCAGACTAAATTATGAACTGGGCATACCTACAAATCAAATTAGGCCAGAGTATTTTCATTATTTGACTAGGATACATTATGCCAACACGGGAGATGGCATTTGGGGTGAACATGAGATTGACTACATTCTATTTTTACAAAAAGATGTTGATCTCAAACCAAATTTGAATGAGGTGAGCGAAGTACGTTACATAAAACGTCAGCACATTGACGATGAGATAAAAACATTCGATGCACCTTTGACACCGTGGTTTGAATTGATTTTAAAGAATCGTTTAAAGATGTGGTGGGATAATTTGCATCAATTGAAAAAGTTCGAAGAGCACAATGAAATACAACGTTTTCTATAAAACATTATGCATAGCTTTTGTTATACATATTATTAAGTACGTATGTTTATAGTAGTTGTGTTTTAATTTTATACATATATTTTTTGTGTCGAAAATTATCAAATTTATAGAAAAATACGACCTTATTGGTAGAACAGTAGAAGATTTGTATATTCGAATAAAAATTAAAAAAAAAATCACATGCTTGTATTTCTAATTAAACATGTTGATATGGGTCTAAGATGTAGTAGCCCTAGATGAGAGAATTAGAAACATTTTTTATTTATTATGCATGGAACTAATGGAAGTTTCAATTTTAATTGCACTGTGAAAGGTAATTTAAATACTTTTTGAGAAAAGGGAAATGAACAATACGGTTTAATAATGAAATTATTTACATAGTCGTATATTTCAATCAGGTTGTTATTGCGTATTTCAATTCGAAAACAAACATTTTCGAAATACAATATATAACGTACACAAATTCGAAACGAGTTACAAAATAACCTCCCCAGATAAATTTGTAGATTGAAGTATAACATTAAACTAATAATAATATAATTCAATTTAAATGATCAAATAGAATTTTTTATAATTTAACACGTTTTTGTAATGAACTTAATGATTTAATAAGAAATTAATTCGATAATGAATGTATTCTTAAAGGAATAAATTCAAAACGTTTAAAGTACTAAGATGTTAAGCATATAAATTAATAAAAACTTAATTTCATTTTATTTACAAATTTTTAATTATTTGAATAATTTGGACAAGCTGGATGAAATCTCTTATTTGAATAAAAAAAAACCGTCCAATTCATTATGTTAATGTAGACAGGTGGATACTCAATTTTTTACTATAGTTCTTTATTTTCATAAAAAATATTTATTCACTTTTCTTAAGTAACATTGTGATGTGTCACAACATTCGGCACAGATCCCTTCTGTTTTGTTAAAATGTTATTTCTTGTGGAATTATCGTATTTAAGTCGCCTATATCTTGTTGACTGATTTGATAATAATATGTATACATTGTATATTAAATGAATTGCCTTGTTTTTAAAAAGTTTTAGTGAAACGAACAAAAATAGCCCTATTTTAAATACTATAAAAACTATATACCAGCTAAATTCAAACAACTGATAACCTCAATTCTAAAATACATACTACAAAAAATGGAAAAATAGAATTTATAAAAACTCACTTTTATTTAATTTTTCCATAAGGACACAATTTTTTATTTCAAGTTTCATTCACAGTAACAAAATTAGTCCTTAAATTTAATTATTTGTTTTCATAGTTTTAACATAATTCAAGAAAACTTTCAAATAGATAAGATAATTCTTTTTGAAAATAATGTATATGATGAATAATAAGGCTTAATAAATATAAAATATATAACAAACAGAGATTTAAATACATACATATATAAAAATATTTACTTGTTTTTTATTTTTTGTAATAGTTTTTGATTTTTGTTGAGTAAGGGGGTATGCAAAGGAGTTGAGTATGTATACTAAAACAAAATATTTGTAGGTAAAAAAAGAAAGTCTTAACAAAAAAAAAAAAAAAATAAATAGCATTAATAGATTTTTTTAGGTAATGATCACAATTTGCATTCAATCATGCGGCATGAGTAACTTACAAAACTAAATGTTGTATGCATATGCATATATAGTATGTATGTATGCATCTCTTCAAGATTAGTTTCATTTTTTATGTATAAAAATATACGTATTTGTATAGCACTAGAAATGTTTTCTTTTTTGTTTAAATGAAGAATATAACTGTTAGTATTAGTAGTATAAGAAACACTTAATTATTTAACTCTTTCTAATAGAAAATAGAACACAATAACAATAAATGAATAGAATAATGGTAAAAAAAAAATAAAAGACTAATGAAATTATATAAAAACGATTTTTAAATATTTACATAAATATTAAAAATAATAGTGTATAAATGAAATTGGCATCGTAAATATATAAAAAAAATATATATCTGTGTGTATATAAAATCTAAAATAACTACAGTTATTTATAAAAAGTAATGAAATGTTGAAACAAGCTGCAGCACTGTTTGAAAAAAAAAAACGATTGTATGTACTCGTATGCTAATTAGCATAAAATAAAGCAAACGCTCTCGTAAGCGGTAGTATGTTCAAAAAAATATACAACTCCATGGTTTTGAAAGCCATACACATTTTGTAGACCTGTTACGATGGAATTGTTTATCTTTCAAAACATATTTATGTATATCTAAATTAAAATAAACTATATATAAAACCTATACATATGTATGTATATAATAATAAAAAAAATTCGATTAATTTTTATTGATATTATGGGCACATTTTTCAAGGCATTGATAAACTTAAAAATTCAATATTTCAAGGTATTATAAGAAATTTCTATTATTTTCTAATATGTATAACCTCAAATTGAAATCAAATTGTTGCGAGATTGGAGTATAAATTATGATTTAAAAATAAATTAAGTTTTATATTTCTCTAACCGTTGATGCATATTTCATAATTTCTATAGCACATTTTAAGTTGGTTGTGAAAGTGAAGATCTTTAATGTTCTGTATGCACATTGAAATGTGTTTCATTATTTTTTCTTTCATCAACAAAATTTCTTTAACGTGACTACAACATTCTTTCATTATTGAAATCATTAATGCATTTAAAAATGTACCCAAATTTTAATTTGTTTATCAATTAAAAGCAAACATTCTTTTCTTATTTCCTCACTTCTCAAAATTTTGCTTGCAATTGATAAAATTATTGTTTGTTTTTTATAGTTTCTGTACTTAAATATTAAATAATTATCGTCTTATTGTGGTAAAATTTTCTTTGTTCACATTTAATAAGACGTCGTTTTTTGATTTGTTTTCTTTAAAGTTCAAACTTAAAGTTTAAAATTCCATTTTTTAAAGTGGTATTTCTTGCTGTAAATTAGTTTGTTTGATTTTCACTGTTTTTAAGGCACTTGTTTAGTCTCGATTTTTTTTGCTAGTTTTTTTTTTGTTTTGTTTAAAGATTTTAAATCGTATTGCGTTTTATTTTTTTGCTAAGCAAATTAAAAACAAAAACGTTTAATAGTGTTAATTAGTGTGAAATGTTTTTGTCGTTATGTATGTGTGTGTTTTTGGCACGTATTTAATAAAAAAAAAAAGAAAAAACTTAGCATCACTTTCACTTCACTACTTTTATGAACTTCAATGCTGCCAAAACGAACTTAAGAAAGACCAAAGAGTTTTAAAGCATTAAAGGCAGTAGCCAAGGCTACTTCATCGGGGGTCTTTTTCATAAAGGCAGCTATCATTTCCACAATGGCGGGTAAACTGCAGGGTTCATTGCGTTGAAATGTACAATATCTAAAGTTAGGAGTGGAAATTTTATTTTATTTTGGTTTTAATTAGGAGAATTTTTTAAATTGCTAACCTGTGTAAGTACAATAGAGAACGTTCTGTGATGCCAGTCTTAACGTGTTGGGGTAGCTTTGAAGCTCTGGTATTTGGATACATAAATGGTGAATCGGTTTCAACCAATAAACGATCTAAAGGTAAGGTTCCATTGTCGAGCAAGCGACGTACGCCTGTATCTGATTTGTCCTAGAATAAATTATTATATTTTAATTTGTTTTTGCAGTTTTGAATGTATGTCCTGTTTCACACTCATCAGTTCTGCCTGTCAAGTCAAGTTATTTTTCAATGAGAAGGAAAGAGAAAATTATCTTTTATCTTTTTCCTTCTTATTTAAAAATACTTGACTTGACAGTCAGAACTGATGAGTGTGAAAGAGGTCTATTTTTTTTAATTACGTGAAATGATTTCGTGTTTAGAAGGAAATATTTTACATAAGATTTTTACACAAATACGCAACTTTGCAAAAATGTGCTAAAAAACGATATTTAAAAAAACTGTAATTTCAAAACAATTCAATATACTCACAAAAATTTCACCTTTTCACAAATTCAATTCTTTATTTCATTACCTAGATAGAAAGCCTTCGCTGTCCATAATACATATATCGTAAGATCTATACTCCTCTTATTAAACATATTATTTAATTATATTTTAATTAATGTAACTATAATAAATAAAAATTCAAATTATATATAAGCGGCTCCCCCAACCGTATAAATTATTACCAGAATTATTTTAAATAGAAAAAATGTATCCATATTTGAATCCATAAAGCGAGGAAAGGAAAATATTTTTTAAGTAGAAAAAAGAAATGTATTTATAATGCAATAGATTTTTAATTTATATTTGAAATAGTAATAAAGATTACTGTTATTAAGCAGTAGATTATTTGATATCTCGAATTCGACCAAAAACATTACAGCATTGTAGTAGAAGTATAAAAAATAATAAAAATAAGAAAAAAATATCAAGAGATTTCATTATTTTGTTGGTTTTCTCCTAATAAACTCAGAAATTCGAAACCATTTTTTATAAGTACAATTAGAGTATAAAAATAGTCTTAGAGCATTGTGTAAGTGGTTCCAAATGCGGCAAGTTCTTATCGTAAAGGAACTTTCAAAATCCGACATACATATGTATTCAAGCTATATAACCGACTGTTACGGACTGTTTCTAGAGAAAGAGGATTCCTACTTTTCATCAAATTGTTTATAACGAACTGACTTTATAAAACTTTACACAAGTTTTATAAACAATAATACATATAACGCAAATTTGCGAACATTTTAAAATTACCATAATTTATTTTGCCAAGATTTAATATTTTCAATTGCAGTTTGTTGCATTTTAACGATAAAACCTTAAATATCTCCTAAGTAATTATTTTGATCTCAATATTCAAATTGTCAATTTCGATATGCCATGCATGCTCTTCATGTTAAAATTGTATTATCGGAAACCGGTGTTAAAAAAGAGTTTTTTTAATAACCGGATTTATGACGGACGAGTGCGTGTTTATCTGTATTATAATTGAAATTAAACGGTTGTATAAATGACCGCATTTTTATGATACATTTATAACGAATGGCACCTTCAATGATGTCATGATGTCCGTGTTTGACTACTATTTTTTTTTTACAAATAAAAAGGTAAGTTTTATGAACAAATAAATGACATAAACTTACCTTGCATAAATAACCAGTTAAACTTATGTAGAACCTTCTATCCAAATACTTAATCGCTTCTTCAGCAGTGCCCATAAAGCTTCTAATAATCACCGATGGCAGGTTCTCGAATCTAGAAAATGAAAACAATAGTTTATAATTAAAATTATTTAGGGGATATTTACAACTTAGTTTCATACTTGTCTAGTATATCGAGCACATCTTGTTGGGCTGAACGTTCGTGTATTAGAATCGATTTGCCCAAATTACATGCCAATAGTAGTTGTTTTTCAAAGATTTCCTTTTGAGATTCCGGATCGGAAAAATCACGCTGATAATCTAAGCCACAGGGGCCGATTGCTACGCACTCTTGGGAGGCAGCAATTTCCTGAAATTCAAACCAACTACTAGGATCTTCGATGATTGATTTAGAATCGTGTGGATGTATGCCAGCAGTCGAGTAAATAAAATCGGGATAAATGCGGGAGAGACGAAGGGCTTCCTTGCTTGATTTCACTGAAGTGCCGGGTACCATCAGTTTTTGGACACCTGTCGAGACACGAGTAAAGATAAATTAAACGGAACAATTTGTAACAGCATTTATAACAAATAGGTATAAAACTATTTAACAAACAAACAAATACAAGAGGAAAATAAATCTAAACAATAAAAAAAAACATAAATTTGATCAATATTTATATTCAATTGCCTGTTAAATGAATGATACAGGCAACATATGAACAAAGAAATGAAAATCAGATGAACAGATCAACAAATAAACTGACAAACACATACACAAGAGGTCACATCATCGCCCACTCATACAAGACGACGCCCTAAAAGATATATGTATGTACACATAGGCATGTTTTTATTAAGATAATTCACGGCTCATGTTTTTCTTTTTGTGAACAATATTTATTAGAGATGTTCTAAATAAAATTGAAGTTATGGTACTTTTTAGTTCAATAAAGTACTCTAAACAAAAAAAAGTTGTTTAGTTTATTTTAAAACTCCAATAAGTTATAAATTCGTAGTAGGTACCTATGTAGAATAACAAAAGTTTGTAGATTACTGTAAATTTGCTTTAGAAAGGCTTAGATATTGATGTATTGGAAATATTGAGGTAGAAACGTGATATTACTTACAAAATGTTTGTGTATGATTACAGTTACACACATATGTGTATATGTTACTTAAAAATAAGTTTGCTACACTTGACTTCACTTATTTCATTTAACCAACTGGAATATTTTATAAAAATGATTATAATATTGGCATCTTGTAAATGCTATCACAAATCAATTATTTCGCAAAATATTTTGTAATAATTAAGCTAAGATAATATCATTTTAGTTTCCGTTTCTTTGGATATTTGTAACAACTTATAGGTATAGATCTAAAAATTATGTTTTCCGTTAAACCATCCTATAAAAAGTGCTATCAAATAAATTTTGAATAAGAAAACATTATACCTACCTATATGTACATATTTTAAATAGGGAGTAATTTTCTATAAGAAATTAGTAGATTACTTTTCTAAGTCGCAACCTACTCTTCCGTTATTTCTTAACCTATATTCCCAAACCAAAAAAGTACCAAACAACCCATGTAGTACTTGTCAACACTGATCTTTTTAATATTTTAAACATACAATGTACATACTTCAATTTCTATATGGAAAATTCTCGTTGATTGTTGTCATGTCTACTTACCGGCATCTTTAGCTCTTTGTATGACCGAGTCCAGGTCACGACTGTATTTTTTGTTAGTTAGATTTGCGCCTGCATCAATAACAATCAGATTTTCAAAACAATGTTTTATATCATCCATATCGAAACCAGCCAATGGTGATGATGACACCTCCTCAACAGATGCAGCGGTAGTTGTTGCTGTTGCTTGGGCCATGGTTGAATAGCTTGTAAAAATTTTACAAACGTTGTTTTGATGTAATATTGCAATTTTTTTTTGTTTGTTGAATAATGTTGTTATTTATTCTTCAGCGGCACGTAATCAAAATCCCACCACTCTTTTCGCTCAGTCTTTTGAACTCCCAATGTGTTTTGAATTGTTGTTTGTTATTTTATTTCTTTCTTAATTTAAATTGACGAAAATAGCAATGACGAAATAGTTATTATTTAGGTATATTTTATGTATGGTCACTCTTTTTCTTATATTTTTTGTATTTTCTTTAATATTGTTTTAGTTATTTTCTTCCTCTGTATAATATTGTGTTCGTATTTTTATTTTAGCTGCTCTACATTAGTGTGTGTTTTTGTATGTAATTGAATTAGGAACACCAACAATGTTTCGTCTGATGATTAATAATGTGTCAATGTCGTCACAAGGAAAAGCACCTTCGTTTTGATATCTTCTTTAGCACGGTTACTTAAGCAATGTATTAGTTTAACATTATTCTAAAGTAATTTTAATTTCGAATTTTATTATATTATTTATTGAAATATCTTGCAATTTCTAAACCAAAAAATGTATTATTGCAGGGAAATTAAGAAAACACACACTCGACTGACTGGCTGCGATGATAACTAACTAACAACAGTGTGGCCAGACAATCTTTACCTCATCATATAATGTCCCCAGAAAATAGCCATTTAACTATTATGTTAATACTCAATTTTACTAAGTTTGCTTATTTATAGGACTATACCCTTTTATTCAAATAATATCATCTTATGCATAAAGTTTATTTGGTTTCAGAACCTAAAACAATTTGACAGGTGCGAATTTTAGATGAAATGCTTTGATCAAATATATATTAATTTTCTTAGCTTTTTGGTGAACAAAGTAAAAACTGTCCCCAGAACAAGAGTCTTGCTGTCTAGTTTGTAGTTTCTCATCAAATTCGGGGAAAAATGGATAACAATTAAAACTTTTTAATACAAAATAGATATAACTAATATAAAATTAAAATAAAATATGTAAAATAAATAAATATGGAAAATCTACAAAAATGGTTGAAATATATCTCGAAATTTCATTAATATCCCGAAATGCCACCCAAGATTGGGTACCCCAAACCAATCTTGAGACTCTCCTCATCTGGCTACACCGGTGAAATCTAACAATACTGAGTTGGTTATTTTCGTACTTAAATTTAAAGTGCAATTGCATACAATATATCCAGGGTTGCCAGATCAATTTCGGAAAAAATAGTCAATATCCCAACAAAAATAAAAAATCGTTATTTCGAATTTTAAAAATCGTTTATTTCATTCAATTCATTCCTTGTCATCACGCAAAAATGCAACAATGTTGTCAGCAGCCTTTTTTAGAGATGACAAAGGGTGGAGGGGGGAAAGTGTCCCCCGTCGGGTCGCCAGAAATTTTTTTTGCTCGTGTGGTGAGTGGTGAATTTAAAAAAGTGGTGAAAATAAACGTGGTAAGTATAAAAAAATCGTGGTCAGTATAAAAATCGTGTGAGTTTTGACAAAATTCACCACTATTACTGTTATTAGAAATTGTTCAAGGTCATTGAAAATTTGTCATCCTAAAAGTATGCAATGTGTTTTCACAGTTTTACGGGGTGCTGAATTAGCTAAAGAAAAAAAAGAAGAAACAATTCCTGTCGTTGGTTTGTTGTATGTTGTAAAAATAATTTACAAAAAAAATTGAGAAAATTTTAATAATTCAGAATCGTCAAATCGCCACTTTGCTATTTATGAAACACAATAATATCAAAATAACAATAAATTGTCAAATCTGGCTGTGATGAATATACTTGTACATACAGTAGTCGCTCGGTTATATGAACTAATTCAAACAGAGCCTCTTAACAAAATGGATAAGTTCACATAATCGAGATAATCAGCCCAATCACGAATTAAAATTCCGCGGGAGTTTTAGTTATGCTCAAACCAAAAAAGAAGGATGATTTACTCAACACTTTTAAATTTTTGAAAAAACTCAAAATTGAAAAGTGAATTTGATAATGAGATAGAAATATTTATTATTAGAAATGATTAAAAAACGTTGATTGCGAAACGAATGAAATAATGAATGTAATTTAAATATGTAAAAGACCCCCACCTAATAATGGCTATAATATTATGGAATCAAATATTGAATAAGAATTATTTGTTTCCGAGGATGAGAGGATTGTGTACGAGTATGCAATTGTAAACAAAGTCAGTCAGCTGGGCTACTGCATTAGACATTTCTGAACATTTTTCGGAGAACGATGTAAGATCTGAGAACCGTCAGTGCAATGAATTATTTTGTATAGAAAATTTTAACGTTTACAAGAAAGCTAAAAAAAATTTAGTGAACGTTCGCAGTAATCACTAAAAAAAGATGTAGTGATTTTAAATTGGAAATTTGAAAAGTAAATGTTATTGGCTATTAAATGTCCCCGATTTTCTCATTTTTCGATTTAAACTTTAATTAAAAGAAATATCTAACAAATTATATGTATTACATTGTAGTTTTTAAAATATGTACATTTGTATATTCATTAAAAAATTGACTGAGTCCAGTTTTAAAACACTGGAGAGTCTTCGAATACAACAAAAGAGAGAAAAAACCATGAACATGAAAGAAGACACAGACAAAATAAGCGCAAATTACAGGGTGGCAATTAGATAATTTATTTATGTTTAATAACTTAAATTTCATACTTTATTATAAAATAAAAATATGTTCTATTTAATTTAATATATAAACATATTGGAAGTAAGTAAAAAAATGTTTATAATAATGTAATTAATAAAAAAAATGTTTAAATAGATGTTCCCCTGAAGAAGTCAACAAAAAATTGACGAAAGGTTGGGAAAAAATTGTAGTTAAATATGGTTATAATTTACAATAGAATAATTTAGACCCAATTAGCTTATACGAGGAATAAATATCAAAAAACTTCAAATATAACATCTTGGCCGATCTAATTTAATATGTAAATCTATAATATTAAATATAAACGCTTCGAATTATTATTATTCATTAATTAAAAAAAAAACTTTTAATTGGTGATCATTAATATCGCTATGTTAATATTAATTAACTGTTAAACAATTTGTTTTTTGGAGTGTATTAAAAGAAGGAAGAAATCAAGACAAAACAGCTTACCATAAAAGATCATAATGTACATAATAAATGTAAACAAATATATATAAAAACAACACATTTTTACTGCTATTTATATATGAACATGTGTACGAGCATGGTGAAATAACTCTACAAGGTGGTGTTGAAACGCCAGCTGTTTTTTTTAGTCATGTTCGTTATGTCAAACTTTATATACATATGTATGTATGTATGCTCAAGTTGTGTTAAAAAAATAGCAAACGTATCAAGTTATACAAAAAAAGTGAAAAAAACAATTGTCCATCAATTAAATGTTTCATAAATTAACAAATTTATAAATTATTTTTATTTTCATCTTGAAATTAAAAAAATTGTATGTATGTATGTATGTATGTATTTATTTTTCCTGCAAAAATTTTTGTAAACAATAACCAGTTGTTTTTGACATTACAAACATGAAAGCAAAAACAAAAATACCATGTTGTTTCTGTTGCTTTTATATTGTTGTAATATTGCCATCACCTTGTAGAGTTATTTCACCATGTGTACGAGTCTGTACATCATAAATGTCACATTGTTTTATCAATCATACTCCTGTTTTGCCATATAATCGCAAAAGAAAAAAAAACAAGTGTTAATGTTTTATTTTGTTGTTTATTTATTCTTTATTTCCAACAATAATTAATCAATTATCTGTTTTTTAAATTTTTTTGTTTTATGGTATTGATTTAATTTGTTGTTATTTTATTGTTTTAGGTAGTTATTTTTTATTTGAAATTGTTTTTGGTTTGTTTGGTGTGGTTGTAGGTATGTATGTATGTATTTTTTTGTTTTCATTATTCTTTGGTATCGTTTTCAAAAAACATTCTGATTATGCTTTGTTTGTTGGTAATTTTGTTTATTTATAGTTTATTTTATTTGTTAATTTTAATTAAAACAATAAATATATGTATTTATGTATATGTTTATATTTTTTGTTAATAAATATAGTTTTATTTTGTAGTAATTTATTTTGCTTTTTCTATATTTAGTGGCATTGTATGGTTTGAAGCAGTTTTCGGTTCTGTTTTTATATTTATTTTTGAAATAAATTTTTTAAAATTTATTTATTTATTATATTCTTGTTAATTAGTGGCTTAACGGGAATTTGCATATATGTACGTATATTCATATATATATATATATATATAGGTATATAACTATTAAAATTTGTCATATATATTTTATTTTAATTTGTTTAATGTATTTATTTATGTACCTATATTTAATTTAACTCATTTTTATATGCATGTTTACTAGATAGACCGACTCAACAAATATTTGATAAAAACTTAAATTTATAAAAAGGTGAGTAGCAAAGAAGGTTTAGAATTTTTATTGTAAAATTAAATCTCGAAATCATTTTAAAATTAATTTTAAATGTCGTTTTAAAAGCTGAAAATTCTTTCTAAATGTTTTTACAGATTATTCTTCGCTCTAGGCGATCTATAATATGCATATATTTTATAAATTTTTGTTTGGTTTCTTTTGCTAAAATTGTTATCCTATATATTCTCCATATTTAATATAACATATGTATGTTTAGTGAAAATTAAAAACAATTTAATTTTGTTTTTCTATAATTTTATGTTTGACATATTTTTTGTGTGATCTTTTGTTTAAAGAGGGCTTCATTTCATTGTAGTTTAATTTATTTGTTTATTAGTTTAAGCTTTTATTTCAAAAGAGCTTTAGGTTCGTTTAACATTAACTCGTGAAGTTTATTTCGAGTTTTATTGTTTAGGTTTTCTGTTATTCGATTTTAATTATTTTGTTTTGTTTAAAGTAAACTCTAATTTATAATTATTTGTTAAGTTTATTTTGCCCGTTTCTAATGGTAAACAAAATACATATTTTCTTTATTCTTTATTTTTGTTATATAGAAATGTTCATATTAAAAAACAATTATAAAACTACATTATCGTATGGTTTTTATTTAATGTTATTTTGTGCTTTTTTAATTTAATTTTAATAATATGTAGGTATGTAATGTTTATTTTTGTATTTTTTGATTAGTTATCATTATTGTTTAAATTGATAGGTATACAATAATTATTAAGCCTACACTGTGCTCAAAAATTAAGCTAACATAATTTACTTTGTTTTAAAATATCTTGGTGTTTAGCTTAATTTTTGAAGGCAATGTTGGCCTGAAGATGACAATTTTTTAATTTTAATTATACTATTTTATGTTTATGTATGTTATTTATTTTGTTTTTATTTTCGATTAATATATATTTTTCTTTAAATTTACTTTAGTATAAAAATAATTTTGGAAATTACTGTTCTTTAATATGACATCCGATAACTGCAAATATAAATCTTTGTAATTTCTAGAAAAGAATTGAAAATTCTCTTAATGTTGTAAATTAATTTAACTTAATCTGAGTTTAATCGCTGAAATTTATATTTGACTCTGTAACATTGTGAATTACCGTATAAAAATGTTTTAGCAGACTATAATACTACTATACAAAACTACCTTGTTAAATATATATAGGTACTCGTATTTTGTTTTATTTCAATTCTTTCCCTATGCAATGATTGGTGATGTCTGCTTTTAATATTTTTCATAACCCCCCGTCTTGAAAAAAGACATCTCGTGTGAACAACTCTTATCGATAATAAGTTCTTGTTCGAACAACATAATGATGAATGCCATCAAATGTAATATGTATTTACACAAAATGATTGTTATATTAGGTATTTTTCCACTTATAAAAAAAGAACATGAACAAATTTTTGTCCGTACTTAGTGTTAGCTAATATAATGAGACAGTAAAATAAAATATCAGTGTAAGTGAGTACATATGTACATTTATCAAATGACTAATCAAAGTTGATTTTGGTTGTAAATTTGAAGTCGTTCTAAAATTCATATAAATTTTAACTAAATATTTCCCAAATCCGTGTAAGAATCAGTTAAGCCTTTGAATTAGATATTTATAAAAAACCCGATAATACCTACTTACTTATAAGATTATATTCATTTGAGAATGATTTGTTAAACATTTGAGATTAATAGCCTCAAAGATTAGTTTATTCTCAATGTTTGAGTTTGTATATGTAGGTTTAGTAACAGTCAATGTACGCCTTTAAGAATGTACTATTCCTTTACTCCTAATAACCGTTTTTTGTCACATCCACAACAGAAAAATCCATTATTAAGACTGAATTGTTAATTACAAATTCATTTATTAATGTCAACATTGTTTTCTATGTATGACAAAAAGTGTAAAATCTTTATTTAAAACATACATCCATATATAATAACATAAAACTAAAATTTTATTATTATTATAACTTCTAAGGATAGAGATTATAAGAAAGTTTTAAATTTGTTTAAAAAAGGTATTTTTGAAACCAATTAAGTATTTTTCGAGTGCTATAAGACCGGTCAAATGCCAGTGTTTTATTACAAACTTTTAAAAATGTTGGGCTAACAAAAATAGATTAAAAAATATCGTTTACGAAGGCTAGTTATTAAAAATTAGCTAGTTTAATTTTAATATATGTATGTACATACATTCTATTAAAAATTCCGAGTTTTTGTTATTATTTCCAGAAAATGTTAAAAGCTCAGGAAATAAGGAACCTTATATGACTTGACACGCCAAGATAAGTAAATTAGTGTCTTTATACCTTCTAGGCAAATGTAATCTTACTGTATTCATGTATATAAACTTTTTTCCAATACCCTTTTTCCACTAAAAGACTCCCTAAACTGTTTTCCACTGCACTTTAGAAAGTAGCGATTTTATCCAGCAGAAGTAATCTATTGGAAAGTTTATTCCTTTTAAATGCCAGTTAAAATTACTATATTAACACCATTAACCAAAACTGCTGGGCAATAACCTTCGTGTTAACATGTTTATGTTTTGTTGAACATATGTAATGATTACATACATACGTATGTATGTATGTATACTCATTACAGAAGTTCTGGCAACCCTATTCATGCCTTGTCAGACTCAGCGGAAATATAAAGAAAAGGAAATGGTGATCGTTTTGGGAATTAGAAATAAAACTTTATGATAATTGTCAAATAGGATCGGGGGTTGTTGGTTGTAAAAGTTTGTTAGCATTTTTTGTTTTGCTTTAATTTTGGGCTGCATTTTGTTTTGTTTTGTGTTGGTTAATAATTTTATTAGTTTCTTGGATTTATTTGTTTCTTTTCCTTGACTGTTTTTTTTATTTGTTTGTTTTTCATATAATATACTCGTATGTATTTATGTAAGTATGTTTTTATTATATGTAAATAATTTGTTGTTTATATAATAATTTTCATTTATATAAGTATATATGTAAGTAGAATTATTGCTTTGTTAAATATTTAAAAAAATCAATACAAATTTTATGGTATATAAATTGTTAGAAATATTACAATACAAAAATGTGTTTGGTTTTTTTGTTTTAATATGTAATTAAGTTTCTATATATTTTTTTCATTTATTTGGTTACTGGTTTGTTTGTTGTTTTGTTTTGTCGTTATAGTAAAGGTACTTTTTTTAATGCTTAATTCTATTAATTTTTTCATACTTTAAATAGAAACGGTGTTAAATAAAGAATTTCTTTCATTATACAAACATTTTGTTTGTTACACCTGCTTGCCTAATAAAACTTACATATACCAACCAATACTCTGGACAGTAAGCGCCTTCATGGACCCCATTACTCTAGTTATAAAACCATGTCAAAATTTACTATGCTTTAAGTTTTCATTAAGTTTAATATTTAAAATACTTTCTACTATTTATGTTGTATGTTTCATTTTATTAGTTTTTGGTCTCTGGCGCCTTTAAAACCTTAATAGTTTGTTCTATTTGATCTAAACACTTTCTTTATATATAAAAAGCTTTTTGTTTTTAATTTTTTTGGTATTTTTTTCTAGTTGTTTATCTTTTATAAATATTTGTTGTTTTAGGTTTGGTTTTATTTTACTTAAATGTATGTATGTATTTCGGTATAAAATAAATAATAAAATTCTAGCAAACAGTTAACATTAATATGTATTTTATTCTTATATATGTACGAGTATGTTATTATTATTATTATTTATTTTCTTTGTTTTTTAATTATTTTGTTTAATAATTGTAAGATTTATTTGTAACATAATATTTTTAACAAAATAAACCAATGAAATTAAAAAGACCTGAATTTTATTTAATAATGTCATCAAAATATCCCTATCTTTCAAAGGAGTAGACGTTGTAACGATTTATTTTGTTTTTCTTGCTTTCTTAGTTAACGGAATTTTTAAAACAGAATTTAAAAAAAGAACTTACAATTTGATTGTTTTGTTACTTTCCCTCATTTCGTTTCCTGCATCTGCTGCTGCTTCTTTAATTTATTCAATTTTAAGTAGTTTTATTTTATTTTTTAGTATAGTTTAATTTATTTTTTATTTTATTATTATTATTATTATTATTATTATTATTTCATTGCCTGACTGTTTTTAAGGATATGTGTGCTCATAACTGTGTGATTTTTTGTTTTCAATGTAAGTATTTCCATTTGAATTCATTTCATTCATTCCATTTTGTTTTATGCAAATGTTTTGAATTCACTAGAAACTACATCATAAATTTATTCGTAAATTTCAATATTACGACGTGGTGATGTAAAACTGCCGCTACTTAATTGTGAATCGGTTTTCTTTAAGATCGATACATGATGACCAGCAGCGCCATCTCCAGACCGGCTGGAGCATCCCACAATGGAGTCTTGTTTATTTAATAAACTGCGTCGTTGGTCGGCAAATGAAATAACCGAGTCCTGTTTAACTAATTGATGGCGTCGGGGTTCTGAGAATAAAATGAGAAATATTTATTAGGATTATCATGGTCTGATTGCTACAAAATGTAAAAAAATTCTAAACCCTTTAGAAAATTAAGCCTGTTACCACCCAATTGCTTACAGAAACATATGACAACACGTAAATATATTTTTTTCATAGATATATTATGGTTGTAGGACAATCATATATTTGTTATGTTTGTAGCTAAATCTACGCCCATAAATTTTAAATTCAACACGAATAAGCTTCGTATTAAAAAATATAATTTCATCAAATTGTATGATAATCAATTGATAATGGTGTCAATTAAAAAAACTAGTAAGAAAGTAAAGTCGTTCAAGCCCGACCATATAATACCCTACACCCAGTATATGCATAAAACAGTTTTTCAGAAATGTGCTTTATATGGGAGATATACCGATGTGCAGACCGGTCCATAATTAACCCTCCCATTAGCTCCCATATAAGCCCTACTTTCGAAAATCACTTTGAGAAGCATAACTCTCTTTAAAATGTTGGTATCCAAGCAATATTCAACACAAATATGTTTCTTATATATATGTATACAAATCATTCGGTCCAATTTCCGAAAATCACTTTAACGACCATAAAAATCTTGGTATCCAAATAAGATTCAACACAATTAAGTTTCATATATACGAGTAAAAAAGTCATGTCGCCCAATTTAATAACGACTGCCATATAAGGCTCACTTCTGAAAAACTCTTATCCGAGATAAAATCCCTTATCCGCGATAAAATTGAACATAAATTGTATCGATATGCTCAGAAGACATGTCACAAAATTTTTTGGATGATTGGTCCACAATAGGTCATAGCTCTTATATAGTGATTACTTCCGAAAAATTGTTTACGCAAATATATTGCTTTCTTAAGCACGATGGCCACGTATCAAACTGATTTGACAAACTCAGTTTTTTTTTGATTGTGTTAGTGAAAAAAATCTCACACGTATATGTTGATGTGAGTTTGACGAAAATCAAAACAATTTAGATTTCACTGCCGCCGCTACTTCAAACTAAATATTACCAATACATACATACATATTATTTGTCAAATCAGTTTGATACGTGGCCATCGTGCTTTACTTGTTATTACTTGTTCTATTCTGTTTTTGAAAATACTGCAGAAGAGTTTATTTATAATATCACTTACCTGGCCTTTGATCAACAAACGATATAACCGAATCTTGCTTCACAAACTTCTGCCTCTTGTGCTCCAATAACGATGGACCACCACCCACCACGGGTGAGCCATTCTCATTGCTGCGAGTCATAGTGTTGCGCCGCGAATCAACCGATATAGAATCCTGTGTTGAAAACGAATCTTGAAGATTGTGACCAGCACGCTTGTTCTCCAAATAGTAGGAAACCACAGAATCCTGTTTCGACAACGACACCTTCGAACCGTTACTATCCTGCTGACACAATAAACGACGTGAACCATCACTAGAGGCGCTCTCCTGTTTGATTAGATATTGACGCGAGCCATGAGAGTCCTGTTTCAACAACATCTGTTGAGACAAATTACTGTCCTGTTTGCACATTAAATTGTGGCGGCGCAAAGAGTTGTGCTCATAAATGTAAGAGACAGCATTGGTTTTGCGTAAACCGGGGCTGCTGGGACTTTTGCGGGAGCCATGTTGATAGTGGGAGGATTTGCGACGGCTGGTACTGGTGGTGGAAGAGGCAATGACAACATTGTCATAGTACCTGTTTAAAAATAAAAAGAAATGAAATAAAAACAAAAAGATTTAAATTAAAATACTCCAAAAATAACCTTGTAATTGTTTTGAAATGAACTTGAACACAACTTGCACTCTTGCACTTAAATACACATGCACATACTTATACACACACACACACACTATGTATGTATGTGCGATATCATGTGTGTGTGTATATATTTTTCACATTTTTACTCTATCTTGCAACTCACCTCAAACGGCCACAACAGGAGCGTGATTTGATTATGGCGGCAAAACCTCGTCTATATTTTTTATTAAAGAATGCATACAATATGGGATTGATGCATGAATTGGACGAGCCCAGCCACTGAGCAAATGGTGTGACCTTGTTCAAGATTTCACTCTCCTCAATGGATATCTCACCACCTAAATGTAAGTGTGTGTGTGTGTGTGCAGGTTGGTTAGTATGTGTGTAAATGTTTATGAAGGAATTTTGCGATTGACATTGAAAATAGAAAAAAATGCAAAAAAAAAAACAAATATAAATATACCTAATACACATAAAAATATAGTAGTAGCATAGCTACATATACATATAGTATATTAGTTTGTTGGTGTTACACTCGAAAAATATTATTTATAGAAAAATATTTTGAAAAAATACAAGTACTCGTGCATTTTAGATGCGATGCTTTATTCAAGGACGATATGTGTCAAAGAGTTTTTCTATTTACGATTTATGTATTATATTAATATATTGTTACGGAATTGTAGTTCAATTTAAATTTAACGATTTGTAATTGCAATAGAAGTTTCTATTTACAAACATTGTTGATAACACACTGTTATTAATATAGTTAAGCAGTATAGCAACATTAAGGATTAACGGAAATTACTAAAATATGGCGCTAGTGTATAAATAGAACAAACAGGGCAAGGTAAAAACGTAACAATATTTAATAATAGTAAAAACTATAATGATTATTTTGCCTAGCACTCTTTTAACTGCGGAATAAATTCAGCTACATTAACATATCCACCAACAGAAAGAAAGGTTGCTTGTCATTCCGTTTTTAATTGGTCCTCAAGGGAAGAACTAAGGGGCTGAAACTTTCACCAAATATTCTTTGTTTATCAGAAATGTTTGGTCATTGAATATTGACAATATCGGTATAGCATAACTAGTGTTATGTTCAATTTATGTATATAGGGTGATTCATTAAGACCTTTTTTAATTTTTCGGAATCTTTGTTTTTTAAAAATAATTACATTCAAATGTTGATTATCCATTACTCTTGACTCTCAACAGCTTTGTTACCGGTATCTCGCAAATTACCACCTTGATTACACATAATGCCAAAGACAAAAGTATAGAACTGGATGACCAGATCTCAGTTTCGGAACGCAATACTAGCTGCTCACCAAAAATTATTTTTCAATATAACCATAGCGCAAAAAAAAAACATTTTTTGAATAATTTATATTTGGAGATTGTTACGGCGTAGGCCTTTCCATGAATTGTCAAACAATACTGAATAAATTTTTTTTGTTTGTACATTTATGTATTTATTTATTGTATCTTCATTAAAAATGAACTAACAATAAGTTTTTCAAATCTTATAACTATAAAATTTCAATTATTAATCCAGCCAATGCCGGACGAAAATTGTTTGACCATTATTTAGAAGAAGGGATACAGCGGAACTGAGCCGAAGACAAGAAGGAAGAATGCCAACTTAATAAATAAAATAAATAATGTCGAAATAGGTCGAAAAGTATCACCCATTATATAGAAATCGCCGTATCAAGTTTTATAAAGGTCGGCCCATTATAGGCCGTAGCTTCCATTTAGGTAACACTTACGAAAAACACATCAATCTACATATGTACATATCTATCTTATAAATATCCATAACGAAACAATATTTTACTTAAAGCTCTGTTGATTAAACTGTGGCATATATGCAATGATTATTACTATTTATTTTATAATCGGTTCCACTATGCACCGACTTGGGAATATATAATATTTATTATTGAAAATATTCATTGAATGACGACTTTACACTTCCCCCCTAAATTGTTTAAACATTTCTTGAGTGTAAAACTATTTGAAGGTAATTGAAAGAGAGAGAGAGAGAGAGAGTGGGAGTTTTATTTGGGAGGCTTAGCATTTCATAATGAAAGTATGTTCAAGAGATATACAAGGTAAACTATTTACTAATGTTTGACTGAAAGTTTTTAATACTGCTATTTTTTTCTCCAAATAAAAAAAAACACACACACAAATTCAAACAACCTTCAACCAAAAAGAAAAACAACCAAATTCAACCAAAAAAACATATAGAAGAACAAATATGAACGAACATATATTCTATAATCGAATGGCTTTTTATGAACTACCATAAATGTATAAAATCGTATAATTCTATATACATATGTATATGTATGTATATATTTAAGTATATTTGTTCCACTTACCAAATTTAATTCGTGCAAATATTACATACAACGGCAGCCAGGATAATACAAACAAAATAACCACAGCCACTAACATTTTGATAACCTTCACTTTGGACTTTTGTTGCATACGGTCCATTTGGGCATCCTTGGTATCGCCAGGTATAGAGCGCGTTGACACTTTAATCCATATTAATACATAACACAAGGTTATCAACACCATCGGCAATACATAACAGGCCAACAGATGTGCCAACAGAAAATATAGATTTCCACTGGTACCCGGCGGCCAAACTTCCTGGCACAAGTACATATCGGGTGCGGAGGGAAATGCTTCAGCCGCCGGTACTAAATCAAAGTATAGGGCCCAGGGTATAGTGGTGCCAAAAGCTATAATCCATATGCAGAGTATCATGAAACGGGCACGACTTTTAGATAGCTGACGCAGCGGCCACCAGATGGCAATGAATCTGCAACGGAAATTAGATTTGATAGGGAAGAATGAACGATTTTATTAAAATTAAAGACAATATTCATTAATATTTAAGACAAATTTTGATTAGGGCAAAGCAAGTCAGTAGACTTGCAATTACTGAACAACTTATTATTATATGACAATCTACATTACTGAGAAGTAGTTTGGTAATGTCTGACATGTATAAAAGTACTCGTTTACAAAATCCAAAATTAACTCACAATAAAACTCAATCAACCATGAGGTTGACTGAATTACATTTTTGTTAATTCAAATGTAATTTAAATTGATTTAAAGTAATTTTGTTCATTCAATTTGTTTTTTTTTAATATTGATTTTTTTCTAAAGGTCTTATTCAGAATCAAGTTATGTATGTATGTAATTTTGGTTTTATAAGACTTTGATAAAATAAAAATTTGATTATGAATATTGCTAGGAACACAACTGGTACGCGACGAATAAGTCGGCGGCAATTCGCCGTGTAAATTCGACGAAAAAGTAATGTTTTTGTTTTCGTATAACAGCTGTTTAGAGCAATTCCATATGAAAGCGATCACCTTTTGGACGACCCCTCTCCGATTTTAAAATAAATAGTCTCAATCGATTGCCCAGCAAAAAATAATGTACCTACATATTTTTTTTTTTTATAGTGACTGGTTTAGTGGTGGTGTACACCACTGTAAGTGACAAAATTGAAGAATTCTTCATAAGGGACCTCATTGAAAGTTGTTTTAAAAAAAAACTGCTAAAGCGATCGCAACGAGTGATAGCTCGTTGGAAATGTATTGAATCAGGCTTTAATTAAAAAATAAAATTTTCCTAATTTTTCTTAGAAATTTACCTTTAAATTTTCCCATGAAAATTAAATTTTCCGATTTTCCACAGAAGCTCCTAAATTTTCCGGCTAATTTTGTTTTTTTGGATTCCTCATAATTTTTGCTTTAAGAATCAGCAATAAAAAAATGGGCCCCGACTCCTTGTTTGGACAGGAGAAGAGCATTTAAGAGACCACCTTGTTAAAAATACATTTTAAAAATTATTTTACAGTTAAAAATACATTTATGAAGAAAAAATCAATTTTTTTTTAAGAGCCCCAAGTTGAGTGTGTAGTGAATATGGTCTGCCTGCCACCATCTGATAGTAAGGCAGACATTCCGATGGTCAATATGTCTTTGAGTCCTTTGAATGAGGCTATTACCACTTTAGGTGAAACGCCTATTAGAAAAAGAAAGTTGCGAAGTGAAACATACAGGAAAGAGAAAAAAGGCAAGGTTGTGAGTGCAATCGCGAAAGAATTCTTAAATTTTGACACTTACAGTGGTGTACACCACCACTAAACCAGTCACTATAAAAAAAAATATGTAGGTACATTATTTTTTGCTGGGCAATCGATTGAGACTATTTATTTTAAAATCGGAGAGGAGTCGTCCAAAAATTTCCCAATTTTGATCGTTTTCATATGGAATTGCTCTTTAAAAAAAAAATTATAAAAAATAAACATTAAAAAATGTTATCACCTGTGGTTTTGGGGATAACAATTTTTATAGCTAACTATTGCGTATATTTATTTTAAATTATATTAAGTAAAAATTAACTAATATGTAATGTAAGTTTTTCTGGGTAGTAATGTGTTTTTGCAGAAAGGTAACTCGTTAAAATAATATAGTAATATTTATTTTCGAATTAATATTCATATAATAATATTCACAGTAAACTTTTCATTTGATATCGTTTAGGTTTTGAATGTCGAATTAATTTCAATTCAAATCAAAATTAAGTGAATTTATCTCAATAATCACACTTAATATTTAATGATGTCGCGTTCTCTATCGTAATTGTTGATTTTTTATAAAGCAAATATAAATTTTTGTAGCTTGTGTAGAACGGTGCGGTTCTTGGGTAGAATTTTAGGAAATCCACTAAAATATAAAGAAGATTGCGATAAAGCAACTGAGAACGCGGTGAAGAGCTATCGCAAAAGGAAAGTCAAACAAACATTGGAAAATGCCGTAAAGAAGACAGAAAATGCATTATCTGTCAATTGTAATAAAAATAATGTTAAAGTTACTGAAGAATCACTACATGAAAAGTATGTCGAAGCAATAAATAATACGCAAATAAATGCCCAATACAAAGCTTTTGGTAGTTAATACAATTTCGTGTATATTTCGAGAATATATTTAAGCTAATTCTTATTCATATCTACACTATCTATCAAAAAGTAGATAATGAAGATAATGCTAACATAAGGTTGATGAAATAGCAATGAGAAAATTACGTTTTGAATAAAAGTTTTTATAAAGTTACCATTAAGTTCGACAATACATTATTATTATTATTGAATTCAAAAGGTCAAAAATACGAAATGAATATTAGAAAAAACTAATTGTTAAGATTTGATTTATTTCACTTCAGCATATGAATGTCGTGTTCTTGACTGAGAAAATGCATATATATTTTCGCCTTTGTATAATTGCTATTTTTCGATATCTAATATTTACGTGATAGAAATATAGCACTGTACGCAAGTACTTTTAATCTCATTCGAAATATGAAATAACTTAGAGATTTATGAACTACTTTCATCTAAAGTGACAAATAGGTTTAAATTTATCTCCTGCTATAATAACAGTTTACAACTGGACTCTATCACTATGGAACTACGCACCTTCAAATATATATAGACCATTTATCATTTACAAGAAGCTGACCTGTGAGTTTTACTTAAACAATCTTGAATCAATCTATCAATTAGCTCTCTAAAGAAAAATTTCGATTATTCCTTACAAGACTAAAAATACCCACACAAGACTGCAAAAACACACCTATGTATAAACATAAGTTCTGGTACAGAAAACTTTACGAATCAATTAATCACTTTCAATAAAATATTTAAACTTAATTAACAAAATTTATTTAAATTTAAATAAAATTAGCATAGAAAATTTATTTGCGCTGAGAAAATAGTTACACAAACGCATGAAAACTCACACACACACACACACACTCCATTTAGTATGTTATTTAACTGTTTAAGAAGTGGTCAAGGAGTTTAACATGTAAAATGTGAACTTGATCTTATTAAGCAATAAAACTAATCTATTGGATACATGAATTAGATACATATGAATGTACATTTCATTACACATGTGTAAACATAAATTGGTATCTAGCAGCAGCAGCAGCAGCAGCAGTTTGTTTGTCTAGGCAATAAGCACCAGCAGCAATGTACACAAGTTGTTTGAGAAAACAAAAAATCAACTCAATTTGCAATCAAATGATCTAATGCTATTTGTGTGTGGCAAATAAACATTATTTATATTAAACATAACGTTGTTTACCTTAAATGTTGCAAAAAAAAAAAAAAACAACAAAATTAGTAAAAAACCGCTAATAAATTTATATTTATATTTCTAATAACGAAAATCAATTGATCCAAACATACGAGTACTTTCATGTTCGTGTTCTAATGTGTGTGTGTGTGTGTGGAAATATTTGTCGGCTGTAATTTGAAATGAGGTTTTTATTACAAGAAATATATATTTAATGCAAAATGCTTTTAATAAAAACTGACAGCGTTTAACTTTGTTCTTGCTATTGTTGTTGTTGTCAAGTGTGCAAAATGTGACAATTACATTTACTATTTAACGTTGCAACTTGCAATTTTATAGGAGCTTTAAGTAGTGAGAGAGCGAGAGTTTTTTTTTCTTGTTACATATTACAACTGTTTATTTATTTTTTACTCAGCATGTGTGATTATTATACCGTGATAGACTTGATGTCTCCTTGAATTCCCTTTTGTAGAGTACGGATTTAACTGTAACTATGTACATATAAATGTTACACTGTTTCCTCTTGAATTTAAAAGCTAAAAGTGTTTTTTTAGTATACATGATTGAAATTCGTATGCAATCATATACATGATAAGTAAACAGTAATTTAATGTGATGGTTATTGAGAACAAAGACATTATATGAGACCTATGTCAATATACATACATATGTACATAATTTAAATGAGATTTATGAAAACATTTTAAAGATTTTTAGAATTTATCGTGAGAGAGTTATGATCACACCCAGAGAAAAACTATAGTTGTATATGAACACCGCAATCATTTCAAGACTTTATACATTTCTTAAAAATATTACAGTGACCTTAATATAGTTAAAAACGTGTAAAAATGTTGAAATGATTGAACGGAGAGAAAATATATAATATATGTACGTGTGTACATGCAATTGTGTATCAGTACTAAATAGAATTATTCTACAATCAAAATGAAATTCCGACTTGATTGAAATATTTTAGTTTTTAGTCGAAAAAAGTTAAATTTTATTGTCTAAAATCACTTACTGTCTAAAAGCTCTTAAAATGAATATACAACAATTTTCTCGACAGTTGTGTTAAGCTCCAGGTACTTGATATTGAAGAATATGATGTTCAAAAAAACTACAGATTATATAATTTATATGAATGTATTTATCAAATCATGGGATCAGTACTGGGATAATATTGACAAATTTCGTAAGGCGATAAGGCTACAGAAAGTCTTATCTAAGCATCCGGAAGCTTCCTCAGTCACTTACCAGAATTATTGACTGTGAACATATCTTCGGCTTCTTTTCAGTTAACTTTGATGACCAAAAGATATTAAAGCTTGTGCGACACGATCTTCTGGGAAGAACGTTTATATATAAATCTATTAGCCCAGATTGCATTTATTCTGCAGCAGGGTGGAAAAAATATTATTAAACCACAACTCACAACTCACGTCAAATCAAATCTATTACACGTCTTGTCGTGAGGTCGAATGTCTTTGACAAATATGAAAAATTAAGGACACCTGGCCTTCGCCTGCTATTTGAACATGTCAGATCATTAATCGTAAAAGGATAAGCGTTACCCATGATATACGTTTCAGTTGTTATATGATGACATCGATCGGATTGATTTTTTGATTAAATAGGGCACTTGACGTGACTTTGTGGGAGCACAACTTTTCTTTAGCATATCTTATGGATATGGATGGGAAACGCTTGGTTTAATTGGTTGAAACAATGTTTGCTTACCACCAAATAATCAATGGAAAACTTTTGGAAATTTGAAACATCAGTAAAGAAGAATGTACATATAAGGAAATCTAAATTTTTGCAAAACGGTTAGTCTCAATTAGTTCTAATCTGCACTACAAAATCATTTAAATTATTGCTGTAATAGCTCAAAACTTATGTGGAAATCGGAGGATATACCAGTGTTATCTACATAAAAAATACTCAAATTTCGAACAAATTCTAGTTTTTTGTCACAAATTAATCAGCCAAATTAATTTTAATACATTTATTAAATAAATCATTATTAACAGTTGACATTGATGATAAAAAAAAATTAAAGCAAAGTGTTACTAAAACGACCTTGGAAATGGTGTACACATGAAAGGAGGACGTAATAAAACCATGTAATAACTCCACTATGAAGCAGGCTACAAACACGCCGGTAGTAAGTAACTAGAATAATAATAAATAGCACGCGTAATAAAAAAAAAAAAAACGGCGGTCATCTGGTTTAATTTTTTGTTTTTAATTTTTTTTTTTGCTGAAGTTGATACAGGCGTCATGTGTCTGTTGTGTTTTCGCAGGCAAAACAAAAAAGCACTTACAATTTAGTATAGAATGCTATTTAATACTTGTCGTAGACATTTTTAAGAGTATAAAAGCATCGTCAAGTTTTAGATTTGTCATCAGTTGCAAATCATTTGCCAATCCAAAATCTTTATTTAAACTTCATCCTTATTTTTTGTGTTAAAACAAATATTAACAAACCTCATCATCATCATGTTCAAGCTAGTAAGTTGAAGTGTATTGAAGTGTATAAAATTGAAAAAAAAAAATCAAAAACAAAAATATCTAGAAAATTGGGGAAAGAACAATATTGGCGCCATTGGCTGTATAGCTATTTCTATGTGTCAATACAAGAAATATTTAACGGTTCCTTTTTAATTTGTCCATAGCAACAATATTGAATGTCTGTTTTTTTTTTAATTTAATTTATTGTTTAGTTGTTGGTTTTGTCTATCTTTGCTTTTGTCATTGCTGAGCCTGGAGTAGTTGTAGCCCCAGCTCCTGTGGTTGCTCATCCCGTAGTAGCACATGGTCCGGTTATACATCATCATGGTGCCCATGCTGTGCACTCGTTAGTTTATAAATTAAATATAATATTAATATTTAGTTACTGTGCTTCATTTATTATTTTTATTTTGTTTCCTACAGCCATGTAATTCAACACCCCGCCCCTGTCAAAGCTGTTGTTCACCAGCCTGTGGCTGTCGTTAAACCTGTAGTACCTGTGGTAGTTAAGCCTGCAGTACCCCTTGTACCCGTCCATCATGCTCACCCAGCTGTTATAGCACATCACTGAGTTGTTTTCCTCTTAAATGCTTAAAACCTTGCCTACTCCTTAAAAATATCCCTCCTCCTTGTAAAGGACCCCTTTACAAACCAAAAAAATATGTATAAATATAAATAAAATATCTCTCTAAATAAAATGAACATTGCCAAAAAAGGAAAAAAAAAACAAGTGGATTGTTTTTATTTGCTTCTACTTAAGTGTTACACTTACCTGTCTAATGATACTGCTATTAGACTGTAAACAGATGCTGCCACCGATACACCCTGTATATAGGGAACCGTCTTGCACATTAGCCAGCCCAGCATCCATGCTATAAAAAATTATGAAAAAAAAAGAAATATGTTGCAATATTGTAGTGAAAAATATAATGTAATTGTTGTCGCTCATTTCTACGTTAATATATTTTTACTGGGAAAAGTAACTACGAAACACACTGTTACGAGCAGTCATCGTCGCATTATCAATACAAAAATGTGAATAATGAAATGATATTAATTATGTACTTGAAATGTTGCTAATTAAGCGGGCTTGTTTGGGGTATTATAAATACATACACTTTATCGGAAATTGCTAAATATTTTTTGAAATATCGTAGGCAAATTATTTGAGCAGTTTGCTGTTTTACTTTTTCCGAATTCCAATAAGCATTTATCACGGAATTCTCAAAGTAAATCTGTAAAGTATTTGGAATTTTCTCAGACAAAGAGGGATAGTGATTTCATATGTTTTCGTATCAGCATTGGAAATTTGTGCAGACTGTCGGTAAGAATAACGAACAAATTCGGCAATAAAAGTTTTGATAGTAGAGTTTTTGTTAAAAAAAAAACTCACTTCATACAGAAGTGAACAGAAAGGAAATTGAGTCTACTTTTAGAAAATGTATAAGTATTTAGATGCAGTGTCCCACAGTTTGGCTTACGAGTATGCAGTGCATTTTTTTGTTTTCAAAGCTCCATAAAAAGAAAACTAACAGGAACTTAAACAAGTAATTGGTGTCATTTAGAAGAAACAATTTTATAGTCTAACAAACAATTGCATTTATTGCAAAAATTTACATTTTAATATATTAACCCCCTGGCCCACGATGTCGAACGATAACGTTCGCTTAGATAAGACTTAAAACACAAACTTGATTGTGGAATAAACAAACTTGATTGAGTAAAAAATAGATATGATAAAAAGTTTGTGTCTTATGTCTTATTTAAGCGAACGTTATCGTTCGACATCGTGGGCCAGGCGGTAAATCTGAAAAAAAAAACAAAATATGCAGTCAATTTCTACTGTACCGATAGCTCAATGCAGCGTTGTTGGTTTTTTGTTTTTTTTTTTCTAGTTATATCAATACTTTCTGTTGAATTGCATAAAATAAGCTATAAGCCACTGTATATTCAAATGTATAAAAGATGTTTGCCTTAAAGTAATAATTGAATTCGTGTAATATTTAATATTTAACTGAAACTTTCTGAGAAGATATTTAAATGTTCCTACATTTTTTATTTTTCAAAATCAAGGGAATTCTAAAATTTTAATATTCTTGGTCCTTACGAAATTCGAAGTCGATTGAGTCATGTCCGTCTGTTTGTGTAAAACACTCTCACGTCCAAAGGACACAACTAAAATCAACAAAGTTTACAAAAAACCGTTTATAGTTCTCCTATGCAGTTTGGTATTGAAAATCGGTAAAATCGGTATAGTGAAACCAGAGTTATTGATCAAAATGTAAGACAACCTCCAAAAAAAATTTATATTTTTAAACATTTTTCTTGCTATATTTTTAAATATATTGCAGATAATACCACGAAATTTTGTATACGTTGTTCTATAATGGCGCTGAGGCCTTAATTGTAATTTTGAAATATGCTAATAAAAAGTATTTTTGAAAAAACAAACAATTGTAGTGTTTGTATTTCTTATTACGCTTAGGTGGAAGGTGTTAAAGATTCGGCACAGCCGAAAATAGCACTCTAACTTGTTGAATACTCAAATGTCATTCTATGCTGAATTTAGGGTGAATGTCAATATCCATTTTAAATTGCATTGTTAGCCACTATATTTGTATTTTATTTTTAAAAATACAGCTTTATCAAAACTTCTCTTTTTTTCAAATAGAAATAATTTCATGATTGCTATATTTAGCTGTACCGAATCTTACTTATCCCAGTGGCCGAATCATCGAATTCGAGTAAAATTTCTGGTAATTTTCATATAATTTCAATATAAAAGCTTAGTCGCTCAGAAAGTCGGTAATTTGTTTATTGGCTGGACAAAAATCGCTTGAGAGAAATTTCTTTTTCATTTTAATGGGAAAAAATCAGCTGCTTATGACGTTGTTTCGTGGATATTTTGGCCATTTGCGGATCGATTTGGTTTTCTAACATGAAAGTAGATTTTAGGTTTTTTAAATAAATCATAATTCTATCATTAATAAGCTTGCTTATGTTCGATATCTAGACTCTCAGGAATATAATCAATAAATTGATGTATGCTAAATGTCTGTAATGCAGCAAAAACTTGTCAATGACTTGCAATTCCTGAAAAACGTACTTTTCAAGGACTATTACATACCATCAGCATTACTTCGAAGTATTCGAGTAATGACTTATTTATTATGTGATATGTATATGTATAACTGCTTATTTACTAGTCATTTGCAGAGCACATTTGGTTTTTACTTGCCTCCAATGACATCATCATGTTAAAATAATGAGTTAAAATGGTATTGTACTGTCAGAATATTAATATTTGAACACATGCTTGTTAATGACAGTTTTTCTGTGAAGCTTTGGAATGTTTTAACAGACAGGTGAGTATACGGTCAACGTTACGTTATTTTAAGAATTTTAAGTAAACATACTTTATACAGTTGCAAACAAATATTGAAAGAGCTTAAAAATAGAATGATAAATATACTAAACACACACTTAGTGAAGAACATAAAAATATTCCTAATACAATGACAAGAGAAAACGTTACAAATTAAAAAAAAGGTAATAATGAATATATTTAGAATTAGTTATATTTGTAAAAACAAAGTTCAAGCTATTAAAGATTTTTTTTACACTATACAGCTCAGCCTCTATCATTTATCAAACATTTCTTTTTAGTCAGTCGAGCAGTTAAGAAGAGATCCCACACGCGCATTGAATACATAAAACTCGTGTTGACACCATTGCAGTTTCTAATACTTACACAGACAGGGTCTCTCTCCTCCGCTTACTAAACTCCAACATGATAAATGTAAACTTTTAATTCAAGTACACTCATACATATACACTCATGTATTTTAGTCATTTTTTATACAAATATTTTGCTTGTAATCCTTTTCAAAAGACATTACTAATCATGTCATGACATTTTTACAAACGTTGAGTATTTAAGCGTCAGTTTTTTTTAAAGCATAAGAAGAATGTTGATGTATATTTTAATTTCAATTTTATAAAAACTTTCAACAGCTGTTCGATAGTAACAAAAAAAAAAATATATAAACGAAAAATTAATTACAGCGGAATTAAATACAATTAAATTTTAATAAGGCAAACAGGAATAAACTTTTGTAAAGGGAAGGCAATAAAAAAATATATATGTATATAAAATATTTAGTAGTAATTCATGAACCTATTACAATATAAATACATACATATGTACATGTGTTGATAGCAATTAAAATTTAATTCTAATTGACATTTTCGTAACAGTTTTATATTCAACTTTGAATAAAGGTCAGATGGGCAGAAGTAAATGAAAGTTATTTTAACTTTCACAATTTTTAAATGAATTTAGGCAATTCAGGCGTCAAACACTTGTGTAACTAAATGTTTTCTTAGTTTTACTATTGTGGTCTACATACGAGTTCATACATATGTACGAGTATGTTGAAATTTGTTTGGTAATTAAGCCAACATAAATTTGAGCCTTACTTTGATTTGATTTTTATGTTTTTTATTGCTTGAAACTGTCTGCTGCCATTAATATAAAATTGTAATTAATATAAATTGTCTAACTATTGTTGCGATCTATACAAAACATATGATAGTGGCAGTAGAGGAATGCATTTTCGGAAACTTCACCATCTTTATTGGAATATTTTTTGGGCAGTTTAAATTTTTTCAGGTATTCAGTGGAAATTTTGCGGCCATTTTTACCTATGTCACTTTGGCTAACAGCCACTTTTTAACTTAGAAATTAAAATTTCATCATCTTTTATCATGGTGTAACTATAGTTACAAGATGAGTGTAAATCGGCAACAAATACAACACAATACAGAAACAATTGGTATTTTATTTATTTAAATAATATACTACTGTCAAAAACACTTGAAAAAGTATTACTTTTGACATAAGTAAATTGTAAACAAAGTCAGTCAGCTGTGCTACTGCACTCACCTTGTATAGTTACGCAATTATTTATTTAAATTTACACGACGCAATTTTTATTGAAAGGAAAAAAAAGAATTTTCTCCTTGAAATCTCTTCGGTATTCACACAGCACAATTTTATTGCTTAAATCGCTAGTATTTTTATTTGAGAGTATACACACATTTGTAAGAGAGTAACACGAATTGCGAGTACAATCAAGTGAGTACTTGCCTTATCTTCAAAAATATAATCAGCTTAACATAAAGAATTGCTTAATGTAAATTGGACTTAAATAATTATTAATAACAAATTTTAATTTAAAACAAACAATATAAAAAAAATTATTCAATTATAACGCTATTAGTCCTCCAGCATGACAAAAATTACAATACCCATCATATGTATCTCAAATAGCAATAAATGTATGTATGTGTGTATAAGCTTTGAGTGATAAATGTCAGTAAATTTTTAGCAGTACTAGGTGTATCCCATAATCCTTGCCAAAGAGTTTTTCAAAGTTTTTATGCAAAATTCCAAATCAAAAATATTGATTAAAGAAATTGTTTCCATTGAAATAATGGTTTAAATTGCAACAATATATTCTCACATAAAAAACTTTTTAATAACGATTGTTCACATATTTGATATCTTGAGTAGAGTTCTCACTAGACAACTAAAAGGACACACGCATGTCAAATGAACAACAATTTTACAAACTCAAGCTTGATATGAATTTGTGGTGAATAGTGTCTTGCAGATGAATCTTCCACATAGATATTTCATAATATTTACATACTTTTATTTAAAAATCTTAAAAGTGTAGATATTTTATCAAAATTTTCTATTTGTCGCCAGAAATTAAATCATTTCCAAAACAGTCAAAAATAAATACATACATATGTACCAGAGATCAGTTATGAGAATTGAAAAAATGAATAGACTCGAATCATGACTAATAATTTATTGTACTTATACTTATGGTACTTGTCTCAATATCAACAAACCTCAACTCATCTTTAAAATTGTACATATGTAGCGTAGCGTTCCTTTTATCCATATATTCTTTTGTAAATTATTTACTAATTTATTCCAACTGAAGAAATATTTTCAGTTAAATTTAACTCCAAGTTGTTTGTTAAATTTTAACTCGATTTAGTGAAAAGGAAATTATGCTAACTGAGGGTTTAAGTAATAGTTAAATTATAACTAAAATTGTTGAAAATGGGGTTTAAGTGTTTTAAGTTGAATAAAAAGTGTTCATTCTATTTGCAACATTTCTATGCAAACATTTCGCTTCTCTAAGTGATAAATACTTTTTGATTTTTTATCAACACTTTAAGAAAGAAGTTGAACAGAATAAATTTTGTTTTTTCCAAATTATAGAACATTTTTAGAACGCATTTCAGGAGCAGTATTTTTGACGATACTGACTCTTACTTACTTATCAGTCCTGAGATAATTTTGCATTCCTTTTTTTAGTATATTCTATTATAATATAGCTATCGGATACGACGGCTCCATTAATTACGATAGGGTAATTCGGCCTCTGGATTTTTGATGACAGAACTTATAAAAACATTAACTCGTATACATATTAAACAATTACTACTAATATGTTCACTAATTTGAATTATAGCCTGAATATCTTTGTTTCCAGACGATATAAACAATATCAGAAACTTTCCACAGATTCTGTGAATGTAAGAAAAAACTTCTCGTCATTCATCAAATTTATTTCACAAACCACTTGATTGTAACAGCTACCAATAACTAGCAACCAAACTCCTAATAAACTGTAAAGAACAGCACTAAAAACTCCAACCAGCACAAAGAAAACGTTTAACAAAATTAGATTTGCATTTGATATCAGATGTAATTTTCAAAGGTTTATCAAACTAAACAAAGTTTTGATTTTCGCATTTGAGTTCAATTTGAGTTGGATTTGAAAAGAAAACTACCGGCATTTGATTACAATATACATACTGGAATCATTCTCAAACTTCAAATTGTGTTTGTATTTATAAAAAATGCACACAGTTCTCAACGGTTTCACACATTTGCTTAAATTTCACATTTGAGGTAGATTAGAAAAATTGTATTTTCTCAATTTAATATCAATATCTTACTCAAACCTATATTATATTTAAATTAAGGAAAAAACGTTTAAATTTTTTGAAGTTTAACTTGTAGAATTACCAACATAACTTTAATATACATATTTTAAAACAAATTAAATAAAAAGCATGTATAATCTCAACAAACTTTTCAATAACAATTTCGATATGATATCAAATATAATTCTTAAAAGTTTCTAAAACCAAAACAGATGTTCAAATCTTGTTATCAAGTGATATTTCAAAATCAAAACAAGTAAGAAAGTATAGTCGATCAAGTCGGAAGAATAGGTCCAAGATCGCAAAAGGAAAATCAAACAATAATGCAATCAAACATTGGAAAATACAGCAAAGAAAACGGAAAATGACCTATTATGGATTGATCATTCAAAAATTTAGTGGTATGGCTTCTGTGCATATAAATTTTATTTCGATGTGAACAATTTAAAAAGATTTATGGAGGTTAAAGTGAATTACGGAGGGGGTCTTATATGGGAGTTTCGATTAATTATGGACAGATCATTATAAAATTGGAACGAATGATTTGTGTACATATATATTAAACATATTTGTGTTCAATATTATTTGGATATTTTTTTTTCTTGGACCAGCACTCAGGGGACGACCCCTACTTATGCAATGCATTGTATTGGAACTAGGAAATAGGTTATGGGAGGGAGGATAGAGGGAGTAGTGTTTGTGAACATTTGACTTGAATTTTCCCATATTGAAAGTGGCAGGGAATACTTCTGCTGGTAGTTTGTTCAACATACGGACAGTACGGCTAAAGAACGAATTTTTCCTTTAGTGTGTTGTGCGATCCACTGTCCAGTCGACCACAAATGGATGAGCCCTGATTTTAAAGAGAGTTAAACTTTTTAAAGTGATTTTTAAAAGTGGGGCTTATATTGGAGTTTTGGTTAACTATGGAGGTGAGATTAGGCTTCACATTATTTGTGTTGAAATTTGTTTGGATACATGCATAAATCAAACATTTATGACCGATAAACTCTATTTCGGGAGGACATTTTTATGGGGGCAAAGTGAAATAATAAACCAAATCCAATCCCAACCATCTTTGGGACGAACAAAGTTCTCATACTAAATTCTATCGATATATGTATCTTCAAAATTGCGAACTGTACTCTGTGCACAAGGTTTACATGGACAGCCAGCCAGCTAGACGAATGGACATCGTATAAACGACTCAGAAAGTAATTCGATCAGTATATTTTTGAATTCAGCCTCAAAATAATTTAATGTAAATTAATATGTCAAAGACTCATATTGTTTGATAATTCAATAAAAAATTTATTGTCGTAATAATCATCTTATAGATGCATATTTAAAGATCAAATTGGTATCAGTTCCAAAATGTTCATGAAATTTAATAAAATCTCACAAATAGTAACTTGTATGATATACAGCCATGTCACAAATGTGAAAAATTCCATTTTTTGCTTCTATAGAAAAAGCAAAACGAAAAATTTGTTCGGAATGAAACCAATTGTTCGTTTTACATTTTCATTAGAAGCAAAATACGGAAATAATTCCACTTCCGAACGGAATTAAATTCTGAGACATGGCTGATATTTATCTGTTTCATCTAAAATACCAAAATTTTGATGCAACAGTATTTTGAAAATGTACCATATGACTCGTGGTAGTACCACGGTACCAACTGTATTTAAAATGTTTCAAAAAAATTACAATTGTACCATGTTTGGCAGCAGTGACCTGAATAAATACAAATAAAAACAACGAATGTTTGTAATTTTCAGCCAGCTGCTTTTGACATCAAAGAGCTCAAAGCAAAAATAAATAACTATGTTGTTTTTGTATTGTTGTACTTGTTGTAATGTTGCCACTACCTTATAATCAATATGCCTTGATTTGTTCATTCTTAATTTTTAAACAAACTTTCACATCATTTGGAAATGTTTGACATTTGAGATTCTCAATTTATCATAACCATAACATGTGAATGTTTACCGGGACACTGCATGCTTTAAATAAGAATGATGTACGAGTATATAAAAAAAAAATAATAAAACAAATTATTCATAAGTTACTTCAACTTTTGACCTTTAGTCTAGTGGTCAACGTGGCTTTATTGTGGCAATTTATTGTATTTTTGCAGCTTAATACAACCATCATCCATCCATCCATCCATCCATCCATATAGCTATTCAAACGTTCATCCAGCCAATCACATTGATTGACATTTTGACAGATCTGTGGCTGTTTTATGACAAAATTTATTGCAGTATTATTTATTTATAGCGTTTTACTGTTAACAAATCATTAAAATTATTATTGAAACAAATGTTTCATGAAGTTTGCTGCCCAGCCAAGAATCGCCCAAAGATATGCTGGTTGGTGCGTGTACCGCTTTAGCAACGTTTATTTATTGCTTAAGTCCTTAAGTTGGATGCCCGCCCGCACACATGTGACAGTATTATTAGTAATTTTATTATTTTAGTTTTTGTTATCATCATTATGAGCATTATTGGTCTTATATGCAGATCACGTAGTTATGTTTATTTAATATTTTTCCAAACATTACGATTCATTCTCTTATTGCCAACACACAGCCAGACATACACACACAGACACACGTAGGGAAGGACGGATGTACACAAAGACAATGTTAGACAATGTTATGATAGTCTTCAAATATTTCGTGTATTTTATGTACCGGAAAGAAAATGAAATGAAATCAAATCCAAATCCAAATATTTAGCTGCAAATATGTAGAGTCCTTCGTGCCACCATTATGGCCAATAAATTATATTGTTACAAATATTTCTTATAAATTGAATTGAAAATAAACAGACTCATATTTTTACTACATACTATTTATTTTAAGTATTATATTATTTATTGTAAGTTGTAACATAAAATCATATTTAAATATATTTATTTTAATAAATTGTTATTTAGGGGCGCTATTAAATACTTGCTAGCAGATTTGTATAGGAAGTTGTTGAATATGTTGTTTTAAAATATTAAGCCATTAATTAATATAAGAAATTTCTATAGATTTTTTAAGAGCTTTCGTAAATAAAATTTAGAGAAATCTTTATTTGGGTCGATAGAACGTTTAAAAATAAATAAACCTGTAAATTTTGACAGCTTATTTTATACAAGCACGTACATATAAAATTAAAACGATTTAATATTTGGTGTGATGGTTTATTATTAGACTTTAACAATTTTTCTGTTAGTTTTTTTATGGAGCTTTGAAAACAAAAAATGCACTGAATAATAAAATAAGCTGTGAGCCACACACAGATTACTGATATTTCTCCAAAAATAATCGATATTTCTATGAAAATATCGAAACTCATAAATAATTTTATTCAATCTTCGATCACCTTTATTTCCAACTGTAATTACAAAGAAATCTTCCAGAAACAATTGAGAAAAATTACAAAATTTGTAATCAGTCTGGCATTGTTAGAATCGGAATTGAAATAGAAATGGACATTTAAAAATTTTTAAATTATTGGACTAATTAAAATGTATTGATATATATTGAATATTCAAATGAATATTTTATAATAAAAAGTAGTGGTCAGCATAAGGAACATGGATTATAACAGCACTTAATTTACTTTGAAAGGGTCACTGGGTGATCGAAAAGAATGAAGGAACGGAGTGGAGTCATGTAGAAAAATAAAATTTGCAAATTCGTTTTAATTAAATTCGTAAACGAAATCTATTTTGAATCCCTTTATTTAACTTCTGCGAAAAGAATCAATAATTCAAATTAAATTCATTCGAACTAAAGAATGACATGAATGAATTTTACTATAGTAAAAAATCATTGGATTAGGAAGCAATCTATATATATATATATAAACGTGACTGACTGACTCACTGATTCATTCATCACCATTGCACAGCGCAAACCGGTAAAGCAAGAAACATGAAATTGGGGTAATGGATCCTCTTACATCAAATAAATCCGCTAAGAAGGGAGTTTTGAAAATTCGTACATTAAGGTTATATGTCACCAAAACTAATAAAGCTAGAAAAAAATTTTAATTCTTTTTGCCTTTAATCGAAAAATGAGAGGACAGGTGACTGGTACTTTTTGAAAATTCGAAATTCTAGATGATAAAAACAGGTAAAAACGGTACCCGGGTACCCTCTGTTATCCTTTGTATCTTCTAAATAAGTAAACAATAAAATTTAAAATGTATTTGGCTAAAATCTCAGCTCTTACATTTTTTGGAACTTTTTTGAAATTCGAATTTTTAAGGCCTAAAAACTTTATCCGTTTTTTGGTACTTTTTTGTCAAAACCGATTTACTCAATAAAAAGATATTGAAATTTTATTTTCTCATTCCAGGTCATACAAATAATTACAATGACAATTTTTCACAATTACTTCTATCCAAAGGACAAAACTGAGGCTGAAGGGGGGACAAAACGGTTAAAAATGGTATCCGTAGAACCTTACGGTACCATTTGTATCTTTTAAATAATTAAACAAAGTTTTTCAAATTAATACTCATCCGGCTTAAATCAATAAAGAGCTGAAATTTGTTTGGTACTTTTTTGAAATTCGAATACAACTTGATCGTTGTACTTTTTTATATGAAATATTATTTTCTATTAGTATGTATGTAAAAGAATGCCGGTAGAAAAGTTTTCTGCCACTTACGAGTATTACACGTCTACACCATACTTCAGTAAAGTTTTAGCTCGATTTAGTTCCCTCTCATTTTTTCAAGCTGCAATTGATTGGTATTATTATATATTTATATTACATATATATATATAAATCCCCCATCTAACTTTTACATAAATATCTAAACATTTATGCGACCGGATTTTATGTAAACAAAACTTTAAATTCGAGAAAGATGTTTGCAAATACTAGTTCGAGCAAATAAAAATCAATAAGTTTTAATATTTGCCTTAAAAAAACTCAAACAAAACATGATGCAAAACGTTAAGCAAACAACAAAACAATTTTACAAACCCAAAATAATGACAAAACCAAATAAGAACGTAGTCAGTCCCGACCATATAAAATAGTACACCAAGTACACTAAGCAAAAAGTTTTTATCAGAAATGGTCGCTGATAAATTATGGCGCGATTGCTATAAAATTAGGTCCAATGTATATACATATATGAAACATATTAATGTTGAATATTATTTGGTTACCAACATTATTAACAGATTTATGCGAATTAAAACGATTTTCGAAAGTGTGCCTTATATGGTAGTTATGGTCAATTATTGATCGATCTGCATTGAATTTTAAAGTTATATATAACTTCTTTGTGGGGAAATTTGTTTGGATACGTGTATAAATCAAACATTTATGAACAATGATGTCCTATATCGAGAGGTCATTCGTATGGAGGCTTGAATAAATAATGCACTGATTTCAATCCCAATCTTCGAAATGTATTTTTCGAAATACACAAAGCTCACAAGCTTTCAGACGGAATCACTCGTTAAACCAGAACTTGATTATACTTTAAGGTGTTAGACTAACCTTTTTGGGAATTACAAACATCAGCACTAATCCAATATACCCTCCCAAGCTACGGTGGCATAGGGTATAAAAAGCAATGCATACAATAATGTAAAACAATTTCTTTTTTTCAAATATTTATTTCAACGAAAGGGAAATAAGTTGAGTATTTTGCACATAAATGTACGTCTACTACTACACATACGTGTAAAAGTGTTTTAGTAGGTAGAAGTGCCTATGTAAATGCATATGTACGAGTACATATGCATAGATGTGTACAAGTGTTTATAAGTATGCTGGTAACCCTGATGATTAGGTCGTTGAGCAAAATATTTAGGTCAACTTTTATCCATCCAGCCGCAAATAGCCTTGAGTACAACAAACAACCTTCCGATGCACTTTAAGGCTGAAGGTGTGCTTCGCTTGCATATTTTTTGTCTATATTTTATTGTTATATACATGTGTACATTAATACAAAGGTATATACAGACACATACACACAATATATACAATATATACAATATATGAATGTCTATCAATGTGTAAATCAGTATGTACAGATGGATGTGTATATAAGTGCAAGTATAAGTCTGTCTATCAGCCTGTCTGTCTGTTTTACTATATATCGATGTGTGTATTTATGTGTCTATGTATTACATACATACATACATACATACGAGTACATATACTCACAAAAAAAGTATTTCTTAGATAATAGTGTGTATGAAAGTTGTTGTTGTTTACATACGAGTATTATGAAATGCCAACAAATAACAAAAACAAATTTAATAACACAAAACAACAACAGCAAAATAGAAACAAACTAAAGGATTTTTCAACAAGAATATATTTTTCCAACAAGGATATATGGAAAAAGTATGTTGTAGAAATTTTTAAAATTTTATTTTTTAAATATAATTCACTATGAATTGAACTATGGTTAAATTCGTGATATTTTCATCACTTCTGGGACCGCTATTATTTCATTATTTATTATTATATATTTGGGCTTCGGAAAATTCAAGAGCGATAAGCCTTTGTATGTGTTCTTGAGGGGAGATTGGAGATTGGTTGAGGTTCGAGGTTAAAAATGCGGTTACGGTGTTTGGATTACATAATGGAGAGATGTTAACAAGTCAATTATTGATCATTGACAGAAGTGTGCCACATGTCATTTACTACAAACGTCCGATCATGAGCTTTAACATCACAGGAATAATTTTTGTGGGGCTACGTTAAAAATAACAGACTTATACAAAAAACTTAAAACAGGCTGATAAATGTTAAGCAAAATTCCTTTAAGTATCTTTATTTTTAGCTTTACACACGTCATGTAAAGCGATGGTAGCAGCAAATAATTTCAACCAGCTACCCAACCACCTACTTTAATTATTTTTTATTACTTTCAATTTAACAACCAGAATCGATAGAAATATATATTTTCTAAAGTGAAAATTTAATTCAATGTGTAGTTGTTTTATTTAGAATGTAAAAACCAAATGGAGAGCTATTATCGGGCACGAACTTATAAAAAAGTGTTGATGGCTTCTATAAATATCGTAAATATCGTTTTAGCAAGTTTTACGTTACTGGGGACGAAGGTAAATAATTACAGGATTCCGGTTGCAGTAACCTAAACTCAAATTTGGTTATTTTTGGTGTCAAGACGATGCTGGTAACCTTCGTGGCCTAACACAAAGCACAGTTATTTTTTCACAGAATTTGTACCAAAAGGTCTCGCGAAACACGCTGTACATACATATATATAAAAATGCCATCTTCTGTTGAGAAAGAAGCGGAATCGGCAAAAGGATTTAAAGCCTTTCGAAATTTTCCAGCAGTCATTGGCGCAACTGATGGCTGCCATATAAAAATTAATTATATAGGTATAATAAAAATATAATAATATTTTCATAATACAATACATACTAACTTTATACTGATATATGTACATACTATCAACCAAGGATATATTTCAAATAAAAAGTATGAACTTAGGAATAATTTTTATATTTAAAATTTCTGTAAATGTGCTTAGTTTCTGTTTTTTATGCAGTATAAATATTATTTTATATATTAAAATAAAAAGCACATTTTTTTTTATATTAAAAAGTATACAAAACGTTTTAATAAGTCCACCTATCCGAATAAACTAATATTCGTTGTTTTGCATCGTTAACTATAAAGAGACAAAAGTACAGTCAGTTGTCCGATCATACAATGTGGTCAGACCTGGCATTGAAAAATTGTTAGCAAAAGGTAAATTGTCAGTTCAGAGGACAGTAAAAAAATTTCATTGACACACAATTGTCACACAATAAATTTATCTGTTAACAGAAATTGTCAGTTTGTTGTACGGCAAAAATTATCAAATTCGTTGTTAAAATGTTTAATATTGTCATGGAATAATAAAGAGCAATAGACACAATTTTTGTTCCATATGTACATATGTATGTATGCACTGGAATTAAGACTAAAGAATATAGGGGTAAACACAAAATAAAAAAGGGAACTGCATGGAATCTGCGACCTCTTGCTATAAAATATCTTTGGAAAGTTTTTATTTAACGCAACGAGCATCCCCTAAACTTCGCTGTTCTTCAACTTCCACGTCGCAAAGTTTGCGTAAGAAAACTGTATGGAATCTGCGACCTCGTGCTATAAAATATCTTTGGAAAGTTTTTATTTAACGCAACCAGCATCCCCTAAACTTCGCTGTTCTTCAACTTCCGCGATAAATTTAGTAATACTTTTATGTGAGCACACGGACTCTACCTTTTTGCGGTAGGACTTTTGTTTCGGCCTTGATTTTTTGTCGCCTTCAGAGCCAGTTGGGCACTGAATAGGGAAATACAATTCAATTGACTCGTAGCTACAACCTACGACGCAGGATTAATTAATTATAATGTCGCTATCCATTTATTATATTCTTTAATTTTCTTTCACTTTTTTTAAATATTATGTTTTGTTTGTTTATGTATATACATATGTATTTACAGAGCTGCAAATAGAAATAATTTCTCTGACAATGTTGACATTGTCAGATGCATAAACTTTGCACATCTAACAATAAAAAGTGTTTGACAATTATCTCACAACAATCTTACAATTTACGCGATTGAAAATTTTCCTGACAATGTTGTAAGATCTGACAACCGTCTCTATATAGCTTTAGTTAACGTACTGTTTTTGCATATTATTTTTTAACATATGTAGATGTATTAGCCTTAAAATGTCTATTAACTAATGAACTTCAATGCTCAAATAAGATATTTTTTAGCATAAGACTGAGAGTCTTTACAGAGCTTTACAGAGCAGTTTTAAAACTGAAATTTAGTGATGAGATTACGAAATACACACTCCATTTGGCCAAAATATATTTAAATACTTTTATAAAAGTATTAAGATTTGTGTCCGTTATCATTTTTCATTTATATATGATGTTGATATAAGTTCCGCGTTTTATTTTGTTCTGAAAAACAAAGTTCTCGTTAAAAAGCCCTGTACAAACAAACAACTAAATTTAGTTTGTTTTAAGTCTTCATCATAATATTGAAGGAACATCATCATCATCATTATTATGATGTTTGAAAAGTTTGCCATTACGTTTGCACTTTATTTAAGTTGTTACAACAAAAGTCAAATTGTAGCAGCAGTGACACGACATGAACAACAATGAAACAAAACTTGTGTTTAGCTCAAACCAAAAGTTAAACACAAACAATTTTTAACCATTTATAACTACCAACCGGGGAAAGTTCAATACTTAAATGACAACAAATTATTTCCATTTTTTTTATTCAGCTTAAAAGGCACTTATTCCTCAAAATTACATCTACCGACCAATATAAAATGCATAAGTAAGTAAGTGGCTTTTTATGAGTTTTAGAGTCGGGCTTTGTATATTTTAAATTAAAAATTTTATAAGGAAAACAAAAAGGAAAGTAATATCTTTATAAAGATTTGAATAAGAAAAGCATAAGAATATTAAAATTTGAATATGAAAAGAATAATGAGAATAGATATTTACATATGTACGAGTATGTATATGAAATACAAATAAGGATCCAAAAGATTAAGTTATGCATGTATTTGGATCTTTACTCTAATCAAATATGTAACATCGCTTTTTGATAATTTAATTTAAATGTAATTTAATATTTCCTTTGTTATGAAGTTGTGATATAATTGTATGCGTTACTAAATTATCTTCTTAAAAAAAAAAACAACATAAAAACTACAAAAATTGGTTGGAAAATCTTCAAGTTATTATAGTATGTATTACTAGTATTATGTGTTAATCCAATTGAATACAAAAATGAACAACAAAATTTACAAGTCTTGCGAGTTCTTCTAATTCAAGACTATTTTTACAGTGTCCTCAATTTTACAGTGTCTACTTTAAACACACACTTAAATTACAGTTTGTTTACTCAACGATGTCTCACATTAAACTCACTCTGAGTGGCCCTGTGTGTTCTATTTACACACTAGCGCTATATTCTAGTAATTTCTGGCGGCCTATATAGAAGAGAATCGAAAGTTCTCTTCTATGGCCGCTACTCTACTCGTATATTAACAACAGCGTGTTATCAACAATGTTTGTAAATAGAAACTTCTACTAATGCAAATGTTGATAATCATGTTGTATGTTGATACCAGCCGTTACAAACCGTTAAATTTAAATCGAAATACAATTCCGTAACAGTATTTCAGCCCTACTGTGACCACAACAACTAGGTAATGTTTTACTGGATATATTTACATTTCCATTTAATTTTCTTGGAAAAGATAATTTCAAGCTATTGAAACTCTGAGTTCTCTCAATAATCCAAGCGTTTAATATTGACTTAGTAACTCCTAGAGATCCTTATCTTGCTAGTGGCACAAGTCCTAGTTGAAATGATAGTTAGCCGTCTTTTCTAGCATAAATTAATCAATCTAATGTTCGTTATGATAATTTATCTTCTGATTTTTTTAGAAGTCTTAAACCGTTTTCTATTTTTAAATATAGACAGCCAACCATCCAATATTATAAAACATGTTTATATTTCTATGGCTTTTGTTTTTAAAGTAATTTAAATAAATGAAATGTATTTTATCCTCTGGTCGAGAAACATTTTCTAACAAGGCATACTCAAATATCATTTGAAATCCACCATAGGCCATCGTCAAGTTAAAGTTACATGGCCCTAAGTATTACGACCTCCATAGAACCAAATACATAACTAGTTCGGAGATAGTCTGTCTTCCCCCCGAATGATTTAAAACATATTTATTTGATAATAGAAATTACAATTCAACTACAAATGGCCAAACTAACTTGATCTTAATGTATTCCTCTCAGATTTTACTTCCAATTATCTTACAAAATTTAATGTGTAATTGTATAGGAATTACACTTTATTTATTCACTAGCAAACGAAATCAAGTTATTTATTTATTTAAAATTTAAAAAGACAACATCTACAATTGGGAATACTTCTCTAACCAACAACCATTGTACACAAATCAAATCAAAATACCTGTGCCATTCATTCCTGCCATTCGTTCTTACCTAATGTAACCTTAACAAGTAAGAAAGTACAGTCGGTCGAGCCCATCTATATAACACCCTTTACCCAGTATATGTATAAAAGAGTTTTTATAGGAGATACGATATATTATGGAGAGATCATCCAAAACTGAAACTTTATCTCGATATAAATACTTTCAAAAGATTTATGAAGGTTAAAGTGAATTACGGAGAGGGCCTTATATGAAAGTTTCGACTAATTATGGACCGACGATTATAAAGCTAGGTGTCAACATTTTTGTGTATATAAAACTTATTAGTGTTAAATTTTATTTGGATACCAATATCTTTTTAAAAGATTTATGGTCGTTAAAGTGATTTTCGGCAGTGGGCCTTATATGGGAGCTGTGGTCAACCACCGATCTGCACAAAATTTGTACATGTGATTTGGCTTCATTTATCACTCACTTGTGGTGAAATTTTTTTGTACACTTGCATAATTCAAACATTTATCACCGGTAAACCCCTATTTCGGGAGGACATTTGTATGGTTACTAGGTGAAATAATAGAATGATTTCAACCAGTTTCAATCCCAACCTTCCTTTAGCCGAAAAAATATCATGTAGCAAATTTTATGTACCTTCAAAATTGTTACAAACATCAGCTCAAATCCAATATACCCTGCCCAATATGGTGGTGCAGGGTATAAAAATGACATACACTTATACGCAACAGTACGCACACAGATATCAATACAAATATCTACAATATATACAGACATTAAAATAATACACTGATATATTAATGGCATGTATTGGAAATAAATATAGAAGAGGGTTGTCGTGAACAGCAGGAGGATTAGGCAGCAAGAAGCGATAATAAAAATAAAACAAATTGCAAATACTTGTACGAGTATTTATTATTTTATTTATGGATTTGTTGTAGGCGTCAAAGGAAGAAAAACAAAATGTGTTTATAAAAAGCCTAAAAAGCATAAAATCATACTGTGGCAGGGGCAAAATTTAATGGTGTGGATATCTTTCAACTTATTACATTAACAATAATGAATGCGTTGTGCGAATGTGTTGAATAAAAAACCCATAGACATTTCATTTAGCATTTGTTCTTGTTTAATTTTGCATGCCAAAAGAAGAATATGAACGAAACAATGAACAACACTTTAAATATATGTACACATAATAAAAATTTACCTGCTTAGCAAAATAATACAAACAAAAAAATAAAAAAAAACAAAACAAAACAATGAAGAATACAAAAACCTAACCTACATCTATACAGAACTCAAAAAGAACTCAACCAAACAAAACCTAAATAAACACTATAAAACCAAGCAAAAAAATTGCAAAAATCCATTAATAAGAAAATCTAGGCAATACGAATAGCACCACCCCAAAAAAAAAAAACAGAAATTGTGCAATGTTCTACATACATATTTAAATACAAAATAAATATTTAAAAAACCTACATAGCTACATAGATACATTTGCTCCTACAAACATAAATGTAGTCATCATTCTCCTATGTATATAGAATCATATAGTAAATATAATATACATACAACAAGTTTCAATAAACGTACTCAGGCATGAAGCATTTGTTTAAAATTGTACTTTTTTTGGGGGGTAATTTCACAAATTTAGTACTCATGTGAATTTGAATTAAGAAATGAACATTAACACCTGAAAATTACACAGATTACAATGAAGTGTTCCCAATTATGTATTATTTTGATAGAAGACAAATTTAAATTTAGATATCTTGACTTGACTTGGTATTTGGCAAATAAGTTTTGTTTGTGAAAATGATGAATGAGTTTCAAAATACTTTATGATTAACATAAATTAGATTAGATTAAAACTGAAACCTACTGGTTGTGAACGATTCAAAGTTAGTGATTCGGAATGAATGCCAAAAAGGTTTCAGAATTAAAAAAATCTTGATTGTTTTGATTGAATTTATTTGTCATTTTGCGAAGAAGTTTTGTTTGAGAAAATTGTAAACGATTTTCAAAATACTTTATATTATACCATGTTCAGACGGGTACTGAAATTCGTGTTTCGCTCTCTCATTCGTGATTCGCAACCCAATCATGATTGAATCAGCCTATTTCGCCTTACAAAATCTTGAGAGCAAAACATCTTGTTTCAGTTTGAAACTACTAACCAAACACGAATATTTTACTGTCTTCTCTAATTTGATAACAAATTATCGCTAGTTTATCTGAAATAGCTGTCAAAATAAAATGTAAACAAAAAACTAAAAAGGTAAAAATAAGAATTGTGAAAAATAATAAAAGTGAAAATAAATAAATATATAAATAAATAAATAATAAAGCAAAAGAATTTAAAAAAATCGCGCCAACTACTTACGTTTTCATGTACTATTATATATATAAAAAAGAACTGTCAAAATGAAACACGAATATGCCGTATGAATGGGATGATTCACAATAGTAATTCAATAAACGAAACAAGTGTTTCATATTGCCGTCTTTTCTTTCTTAAATAGTCCTATTTGTCAAAGTTTAAAAATCAAAGATTTGAAAGTGTTGGTAATTTTTTCACCAATCTATATAATTCATTTATTTGCTAATTAATGCAAACGACATGACAACATGTATTTTATATACATTTACTAACAGAATTAGAGAATTCTATTGAAAGTATTTGAGACTCACAAATTCTATACTGTAGTACTCCAGCGACTGATTTGATATTCATCCCTATCGTGAATAAAAATTCCACATGAAATTTGTTCCCTTTTATTTTTTTAACATTGAATTTTAATAGGAAAAATGTGAAAAGGGAACAAATTTCATGTGGAATTTTTATTCACGATAGGGGTGTATCAAAAAAATGTCTGCATTTTATGGCATATTTACAAATATGGAAATCAAATTATTCGATTTTTCTTTTTTTTTTCGAATGAAACAAATATTTGGAATAAGATATTTAAACCTGTTCGAATAATTCAATCACAAAAAAGTAAAATAACAAGTTTTTTCCATCATCAAGTCCTACAGAAAGTAGCATCATCTGGCCTAAGATGATACCACTTCCTTTAGTAATATCACTTACATATTTTTAATAATTTTAATTATTATATTCTTTGTCGATTTCAACGTTACCATCATCAATATCATCTTAATTATCAGTTTCTTCCACATATTCAGCATTTCGTTCACCTCCACCTAAGGTTAGGTTGTAATGATGACACTGGTTTCATTAAAAATCAGCGTACGAGTATATAGAAAACAAAGCGGTCCATTATGATTCCATTATATTATTTATTATTATTTCTTGTACAGGGTGGGCCAACTTGGACTGACTGATTTGAAATGCTTATAACTTTTGCATTTTTAATTTTTTTTAATTTTTTTTTTTTGCAGATAATACAGAATTATTGCCGAGGGATGCACCACAACGGCTACAATATGCCAATAGATTGATTTTGCTAGCTACAGAAAATGACAATTTTTTGGATAATCTGATTATGAGCGATGAAGCATATTTTCATTTAAATGGATATGTGAATAAACAGAACTGCCGAATTTGGGGTACAGAGAATCCAAGAGCATTGCATCAGCGGCAATTACACCCTGTCAGATGCACTGTTTGGTGTGGAATCATGGCTGATAAAGTTATTGGTCCATATTTCTTCGAAAATGAGCTTAATGAACCACAAACCGTCTCTGGGGTGGTATACCGGACCATGTTGGAAAATTTTTTACGTCCGATAGTTCTTAATAATCGTAACATATGGTTCCAGCAAGATGGAGCTACAGCTCATACCGCAAGAGCCACAATGGCAATGGCAGTCAGTCAAACTTGGCCCACCCTGTATATTATAGGTATTTCAATTCGATGTATTGATATGTATTAGTAATATTCACGTCTTCTGTATTTGACATTTGATTCATCCCATATTATACAATAATTTGTATGCTATCACTTTCAATATAATTTTCTTTAAAGTTATAAAGCAATAAGGGGCAAATACATACATACATACTTATAGTTATATATAGCGTAGTTAACATAATATTTCTTCAAAATGTGGACTTTAAAATATCGGTTTTGAAATACATTTCAAACTCATTCGGTATATTACTAAATTTCAGATTTATTTGAAAAAAATATATATTTTTTTTAAATAGTATTTATATATTTGAATAAGAAGCTAACAGAGCCACTCGCATACAGTGCCACCTCGCTTAACGCAACCCTCGATAAATGCAACTCCTCGATTATTGCAACACGTAAATTATTTGCATTTTTGACTGGATTATCGCAACTTTTTTCTCAAAGCCATCAATCTACTGTGTGAGATTTCAAATGAAGAAATTAATGCTTGGATACGTGAAATAGCGCTTTCACGACTAAGACTTCAGCTGTAGAAGAAATTCCTTTAGAATAAAGTAAAAGTGAAGATGAGAGCGACATTATTCCAGCGCTTCCCAAAACTAGATCTCAGCATGCTATTGTTTGTTTTATCATTTGTCTTCAATGGACCGAGGAAAATAGTTTAGCTTTAAAAGATATCATGTTTCTATTCATGAAATTGCAGTGCAGAAAAATATATTTATCTTCTAATAAAACACTGTCAAAAATTTCCAACTTTTTAATTGATTTTTTTACGATTAAGGTTACAAATTGAAATTTGTGTATCCGACATTAGAATGTGTATTTTTTTATTTATTATTAGTATTTTTATGTTGTTTTTCAATAAAATAAATGAATTTATTTTAAAAATAATAAATATATACAGGTATGTGATGGAAAACGGAAACGAGTGAGTTTTAGAAGTTAATTTTTTCGTAATATTTCTGTATTGAAACAGTTTTATCCCACAAAATATAAAGATAATTTGCTATTATAGAGAATCTTAAAACAAAAATTTTAAAAATTTGATTAGAAATACTTTAAAATGGACTTCAAAAACTTACTCGTTTTCGTTTTCGATTTCCATCACATATCTGATAAATTGTTTTTTTTTTTCTTAATTTTCACCACAAAAAAAGAAAAATCGCCCTAAAAAATGTGACTCGCTTTTCGCAACAACCACAGTTTTCGCAATAGCCGAAATTTCTATTAGTTGCATTAAGCGAGGTTGCACTGTAGATTGAAAACCTTTATTTAATTTTCGTTTATAATAAAAATTCTACTTATAGTTTAGACTCCTGAAATTCAAAAATGTCACCATCAAAAAAAAAATCTTTAAAAATAGTTAATAATAATTTGATTTGTATACTATACATATACATACGAGTAAATAAATATGTCTTATCTTGTAAATAAAATGAAAATAGTGTTAGTGTATAAAATTATGTAAACTTTTGAACAGAAACGACAACTTTACATAAACATATTTATTCGTTTTATTCAATTATTTTTCATAAAATTCGTTATTCGAAAATGGTAATTTTGAAATTCTTCGAATAACTACTCGTAAGAAATTATTCGACTATTTGAACGATTTATCATTCACTATTAAAAGCTAAATAGTAAATGCTAAAGTAGTACTTTTTATATAGAAAATCTAGTTTATAATACAATTTTCTATAGAAAATCATTCGTAATACGGTATTTTCTATACAGTAATTTCGCGATTTAACGAACCATCGTTTTAACGAACAACGTATTTACCGAACTCTTTTTTTGATTCCATTGCGTACCTTATATAACGAACAAAAAATATTTTTTGGTCTCAGTTGACGAACAAATAAAATAAACATTTTATTTAAAAAAACTTATTTTACTTATTTTACTTATTTTAGAACTGCAGTAAAAAAAACTCCAGTAGTAAATAGAAGAAACTATACCGTTATTTTAGTTCTTTTTTGTGTTTTTCTTTAAACTACGATAAATAGCGTTGTTGCATTTCATTTGTATTAATGTATTACAATATTGTGACTGGCTAAATGTTATTTATTTAATAATATTAAAATAATCAGTTCATAAACAAAAGTTCAATTAAGTACTGAAAAGTACATTTACATAGTTTTATTGGTACATTTTGTTTTGCGTTGCTTTTTTATTTAGCCGACCTGTTTTGTACTCATATCACTAGTTTGTATAAGTGTATGTGTTTGTTTTTTTGCCAGTTATATTTTCCTTTTTTTCTTTTTGGTTTAACTTTAGTTTATTATAAAATCACCTTTAAATTCACCCACTGACCCACTAAAAAAATCAACTCCGCTCTATTATTAAATATCTACCTCACCTCTTGCAGATTCTCATACTTGTTTCATGTGCTCTCTCTCACACTATTGCTCTGGTACATACTCTTCTCATACATATTAAATTCAACGGCAACAAACAGCAACTATAAAATGAAAATAATAACAGCAACAGCAAAAGCAGCAGCAAAGTACTACTCTTTTTGTACTCGTAGTATGTATGTTTGTATTTATGAATGTATACAAAAAAAAAAATAAAACCAAAAGAAAAAAAAGAACTTATGCGCCAGCCTTGCGCCTAAGTTGACTGAGAATTGAAATTGGGTCAGTTCTGTGTCGATGATCCTTTACACTAAAGTGTAGATACATACACACATCCGTATATACACATCCACGGACAAACATACAATTACAACCAACCAGCCAGCCAGTAAGCCATACATGCATTTATATTTTATTTGATTGTACAAAGGATACAACATATATTCTTACATATACATATATATATATATACGTATGTATATGTATATATTGTACATTCATGTGTTCTTCTACTCGTATTTTTATGGGTCTGTAAAGGAGTATGTTTGTTTGAGTACTCACTCAAAACCAAAACAAAAACAAAAAAAAATAAAAAAAGGAAAGAAATAAGGGAAATATAAAACGAAGTAGTGGAGCAGAAAGAAGTAGAAAGTTGAAAAATGTAAAGTTGTGAATGAGAGTACAAATGTGTTTGTGTTTTCTGTTTATGTTAAATTGCTTTAGCTCTAGTCAGACATGACAAGTTTCAGCAAAGAAACGCGTTAAAATAAGTTGAACAAACAGTTTAAATACATTTTTAATATTATGCAATTGTTTAATTAATAACACTGTCATTTATAGTTAACAACATATCAGATACATTTTATAATAAACAGTTTTTTAAACAGTTTCAATTTTTACAATAGATTTTAATAAAAAACTCTTAACTGATAAGAAAGACCGTACATAAGGGAAATACTTGTATATGACAGTCGACATTGGTAAAATGCTAAATACAATAATAATATTTTTTTAAAACTTTGAAAACTTTTGAAAATTGTATTTAATAATTTTACTTTTATACGAATTTTTAGGTTATTAGTTTAACTTTATACTTAATACAATATCCTGAACATTTTTAACAACTAAACATTTATATACACATGGTATGTGAAATTTAATTTCACAAAATTCCAAACGTATGTGAAATGTGGCAAACATGCAATACAAAATTAATCATACGCCTATGGTTTTTATTTCGTAACTAGCGATAGCAAACAAATTATTAATACACACTTATGCCAGTGACTCACAACTTATTTAACCCTTTAACACCAAAGACCGTCTATAGACGGTCATCAGTTAAGTATTTAAAAAACCGTTTTTTCCCATTTAACTACTAAGACCGTCTACAGACTGTCTTCCTTGGTTTTGTCCTGGAGCTTTCCAGGAGTATTTTTTTCTGAATTGGAACTGAAATTCTTAATTTCCAGATGAAATACATGCTAGAACAAAAATTTGTTCTGCAATTTAAACGTATTTTTAATTTCAGTTATTTAAGGGTTAATGCAGTGTTTTTTTTTTCAAAGAAAAGAAAACTTACAGGAACTTAAAAAAGAAATTTGTGTCATTTAAAAGAAAAAATTTTATAGTCTAACAAACAAAAACAATTAATTGCAAAAAAAAAAGTCACTGCATAAAATAAGCTGTGAGCCACTGTATGCATATTCTCAAATACTGGTCTGGCTAAAAACAATGTTAGATAGAGTAGAACGTAATATTTTATAAAATTTAAAAACTTGTTTAGAATTTAAACGTAACGTAAAAATAAAAATTTGCTGACATTGATACTCAAATAAAATTTATTGTTTAAGTTGTTGAACTTCACGCACTTCTCTTATGAAAACCAAAAGTACAATTCAAAAACTCAAATACGAATATAGTGAAAAATATAAATAGTATCTGAACTAATTTGACTGATTTTACCAAAATTCTCGAACTTATATCTAATATATTGACACGAGATATGTGTCTACAAGATCATTCCAACCTTTAGAAGTTTGAGGATACAGAGTCGCAAATTAATATATTTAATTATTAATATTAATATAATGGCAAATGTTTCTCCTCGCCACTCAAGATGATGGGTGTATAAATAAACAAATGATTTGAAATGCATCTCATCATCAAAATTATCAGAATATTATAAAAGTGAGAATAGGAATGATTCTAAATATCATTATTTGTTTTCATATTAAATGAAGTATTTCAGATTTGTGCAATAATTGTAATTCAATCAACATAAATCAATTATCTTAATAGTTTACAATAATAATAGTTTAATATATGTACCTATGAATAATTAAACTACAAAACATTTTACTACTTTATCCTTCCAAATAACCTAAATAAATGTACAAGCTGTCAAAAAGTCACTAAATTGACAGCACCGATTACAATACGTTTTTAGTATTTTCTTTATGATTTCTGAAAAGAATATGTGCGAGTGCTTGTTAAAAAAAGAGTGTGAGTTTACTACAGACATACATATATGTACATACATACATACATACATATATAATATATATTTATATAAATAAATAAATAAAAAAATAAACAAATAAAAAAAATCGACTAAAAGTAGCATAAAATTGCTTTCAACACTAACTTCAACCCATATACTTAGCATTATGCTAAAGGACCTCTTAGAAGAGTAGGGAAAGGAAGAAAAGAAAAAACCACCCTATTTATAATGTCTACTTGCATGACTAACTATAATACCTAAAACTTCACGCCTACTCAACCTCCTCTTGAATTTTCTCTTTAAAAGTACCATTTACGAGAACTTAAAGGCAACAAATGCGAGTGAGTGCAATGTTAAGTAAAAAAAATACAACAAAAAAAAAAAAGTAAATAAAGTAAAAATAACATTACGTTTTTTCGTTTCTTTCCTTTCGTTTCGTTTGTTTTTGTACTTTTTGTAGGCAAAACAAATTAATTGTCAATGACTCAGGATTTAATGTAATACTACGATAACAACGATACCAACAAAAACAACAACAGCAACAGCAGTTCATGTTATACTAAAAGAAAACAGGATGTTTCAGTGTGTGCATGGTGAGAGTGTTTTTGTTTGTATAAATTAATGAAAATTGAGCACAAAAAGTGTCATTTTGTATACAAACAAACAAACAAAACAATACTTTTAAAATATTTGTATGGACATGTTTATTTTTTGGTCCTGCCACAAATTGTTTATTTTTGTGTAAGTTTCTGTGATGTGTTTTTGTTGCTCTCTTCTATACTCGACTCTACTCAACTCTACTCAACATTACTCCGCTACTTCCTTCCTCACTGTTTTATTTGACTATTATTTTTCATTTATAGTAAAAGGAAACCATTGAGGAATTACATTAACAGAAACAGAATGACATTATTATCAGTTTTTTTGTTCTGGTTTTGATGAGTGTGAGTGAGTAGAATATGTCCTTTTTAGGCTTTTATTTTTATGGCTGCTCTTGTTATCCAGCTTAATTTAAAGGGATTATGTTTAGAAAATTGAATTTTTATGGTGTGTAATGCTCTTAAGATCCTTTTTGATTCATAATAATATTTATTTAAATGAAAACCATTAGAGTTGAATATTTTTTTTGTATTTTTATTTGTGTTGTCGTTTTTCCCTTTTTTTTGCCTTTTTTTTTTGATTAAAGTTGAACGAAACTCAAGCAAAGTGAAATACATATGTACTATACTATATATACATACATACATAAATACATAGATATGTATGGTTAGTGTTTGTTTAAATAAATAAATAAATAAATAAATAAATAAATAAATATATAAAGAACATACAATGCGAGTTTAAAAGTTAATGCTGTCGTTTGCAAATGTTATCGTCAGGACACAAATGTCAATTGATTATTTTAGGCATGTTTGATGAGTTTTTAAAGATTTTCGAACGGTCTAATAACAATAATAATAAAAAGAAAATTTTGTTGTAATATATATACCGAAATATGCCAATTGTTTGTTAAATATTCTTAATAATAATCTATACGCCTTATGGCAGACTCAATTTTTGTCAGCATCTGTCAATTTCATTTACTTTGGGTTACCTAAAAGTTTTTCTTTTTTTCTGTTTTATTTTTGTTTGTCTGGCCCTTTTAAGATTTGAAAAATAAGTATTTTAAAGTCTTATATAACAATTATTTATTAGATAATTTATACATAAATCTAATGTTGACAACAATAATTTGGCATGACTAAAGAAAACGAATCAGACATAAACTAAGACTTATTAAAATCTAAAAATAGTTTTAAAATCTAGTGTGCATTTAGTTTTTTTAAGAGATTTCTCAAGTTTAGTCAAATGTTTACTCGTAATGACGTTTATCTAAACTAAAAAAACACAATTTTTGGGCAAAAATTTAAATTGTAAATTGTAAAATATATACGAACTATGTATACAGTTTTATGATGTTTAAACACATCGTAAATGGAATGGATAAGAAGGCTAATGGTCAAAACCCTAATAGCCTGAATATAATTGAAGCCATAGCCATTGTTAACAATGAGTTTACATACAATTTACATACATATAAAATCAACTTGTAGCTGACCACACTGTCGCCAGAATAGATTTTATTTTTAATTTGTAGAGTGACCATGCGTTTACAAAACATGGCGTGGAAATGTGTATGTGTTTATGAAACGTACACATACATATGTATATGTATGTATCTACATGTGTCAATGTTCCCAGTATACCATTCTAGGAGCGCTCCGAAAAAGGAGTCAGAAAAGAGTCCAAAAAAGAGCATTTTCGGAGCGTTCCGAAAAAAGGAATCAGAAAAAAATCCAACAAAAGAGCATTTTCGGAGCGCTCCGAAAAAGGAGTCAGAAAAGAGTCCAACAAAAGAGCATTTTCGGAGCGAAAGAAAAAAGGAATCAGAAATAAATCCAACAAAAGAGCATTTTCGGAGCGCTCCGAAAGAGGAGTCAGAAAAGAGTCCAACAAAAGAGCATTTTCGGAGCGCTCCGAAAAAGGAGTCAGAAAAGAGTCCAACAAAAGAGCATTTTCGGAGCGAGAGAAAAATTTGCTTGTTATTGTCCTGAGTCGGCACGCAGTATGACTCATAAATTCCACTTAATTATGTGTGTACCAAAGCGTTGTTGTCCTGTTATTTGTGCTTTGAACAAAAAAAAAACATAGTTGTGCCACACAAGATAAATCAAAACAAGATTACACAGAGCCCAAAAAAAACCTCATAAAATACTCTTTTTTGACATTATCTAAGAGCTCTTTTAGATCCCAAAAAACCCTCATTAAAGACTCTTTTCTGACATTATCTAAGAGCTCTTTAAGAGCCCAAAAAACCCCTCATAAAAGACTCTTTTCTGACATTATCTAAGAACTCTTTTTGACGGACCATTTTCGAACGTAATGACCCTCTTTTCTGAACGTTTTCGGAGCAATTATGATTGTTTTTTGGGCTCATAAAGAGCATTAACGCTCCGAAAAAGGTGTCAAAAAAGACTCTTTTCGGACTCATATGACTTGCTGGGTTTATTGTTGATGTATCAGATATAAAGGGTGTTTTTTTTAGTTGTTAAGTTGACCTTTTTGTCAGCTTTCAAGTGCTTATTGTTTGAAGTCTCTAGTCTGCACCGAAAAGCCCGAAACGATTGACCACTTAGAGAACAACAGTCGCTGCGTTGTTGCCGACATACAGCCACAAATGTTGGGAAAAGTCATCGAAAATTGGACCTCCAGATTGGACTAAGTCCAAAACAGTCGTAGAGGTCATATGCCTGCAGTTATATTTAAATTAAAATGCCAGAAAATTATCTTTCAAATAAAGTAAATTTCATGCCAATTTAAAAAAATCATCTTTGTTTTATTCCATTTCAAAATTCTAAACATCCAAAAAAACATAGAACCATGATTTTCAAAATAAATTTGCACAAGCGTTGTTCAGACGTCAGTCAGTCTATTCATGTTGAAATGCCAAACCAAACTAAACATAAATCACTTGACAGCTGACAAAATGGTCACCAGTTAAAAAAGGCTTAAAAAGACTTGGCTTAAAGTTATATACATCTTAAAAAAACACCCTATACATATGATTTATTTTATTTTTGTTTGACAAAACAGAGTGTCTGTGTATAATTCTTTATGTGGTAAAATTTAATTAAACCTTTTTAACAGAGATTAATTTATGGAGAATTTATTTAAGTATTTTCGGTTGTTAAAAAGTTCTAAATGCTAAAACTTGTTTTTAAGATTAGCTAATATTTTATTTAAATAAACGGTTTAGAAGAGTGGCCAGCATTCCGCAATAAATATTGTTTATTTCGAAAGCGTACTTTGCACATAAAAGTGTTTTCTACAGACATACAGACAGGTCTAAATTAATAAGGAGCCATAATATAACTACATACAACAAGAACTTTATTATACCCTATAACGCCCATAAATATTAGTCCAATACCGGCTATAAAGTAAATTGATCGACTTTGAATCACTTTCTGAGTATGTCCGTATGTCCGTCCGTCTGGCTGTCATTGTAAACCTTGTGCTCAGAGTACAGGTCGTAATTTTAAAGATATTTCCATAAAATTTGGTACATAATATTTTTTCAGTCCAAGGACGGTATTGTTATTAAAAGAGGTTGAAATCGGTCAATTATTTCTCCTAGTCTGTCTCCCAAATAGGGGTTATCGGTGATAAATGCTTCAGTTATGCACCTATCGAAACAAATTTCGTCACAAATAAGTTATACATGAAACCTAATCAGACCTACAAATTTTGTACAGATCGGTTCATAATTGACCTTTCGAAAATAACTTTAAAAATGTTGATATCCAAATAATATTCTACACAAATATATTACACATATGAACAAATCATTCGTTCATAATTAGTCATGCTCCCATATAAGGACCACTTCCGAAAGTCACTTTAAATAACATAAATCTCTTAAAAATATTGTTAACCAAATAAAATTCAACACAAATAAGTTTCATATGTACAGAAATCATGATACGTAATTTTATAATGATCGGTCCATACTACACTTTAAAATCCATAAATAATTGACTCCATAAATCTTTTAAAAGTGTTTACATCGAGATATTTAACTATGTATATACGAGTATGCGGTCCATAATAGGTCATTGCGACCATGTAGCGAACATTTCCAAAAAACTATATATATACTGGGTGTAGGATATTATATATTCGTATATGGTCGAGCTTGACCCGACTATACTTTCTTGTTTTATTATTTTATCTCAGCTTAGAAACAAAATTCTAACCCAAAAATTATTCAAATAAAGTCATACAAATTACACTATTTTAGTTTTGTGGTTACAATAGTTTCACAGATACATACATACATACATACATATGTGCATATTAATACATTTTGTTTATAAAATATTTTTACATTGTTTCCAATTCAATTAATATCTTGAATATTCCATTTACTTATATTACAGCAAGTAAGTCCTTATCACAAGCACTTTAACTGGAATAGTCTCATGTCTACAGAAATAGTTTTTGTTAATGTATGTATGTATATTTGGCTGTTGGTTTATTTTATGTTTTGCTGTCTATTTTAATTATGCAATAAATATAATAATTGATTACTAAAAAAACAAGAAGAAACACACAAAAAACAAAAGAAATATATAGAGGTAATAATAATAATACTTACGCACAAATATATTGCTCATTAATGTTGCTGGCAAGCAGAAAACTATTACCAAGATATCGGCAATGGCCAAATTGACAATGAAGTAGTTGGTAACAGTTCGCATGTTTCTCATGCGCAAAACAACAGCAATAACGAAACTATTGCCCACCAGACCGACCAGGAACACAATGACGTAAGCAATGCAATAGACAATGGTCATTGTCAATGAGTGCCTGTAGAGAAAATCGAAATCAGCCGTTTCCAATTCCCAGTAGGCCGATTCATTGCTTGCTGTCTTCATACCTATACTATTGACAGCAACAACGGTGGTTTCATAGAAATTCTCCTGTAATCCACTCAGCGATGAGGCGGTGGCTGAGTACGATGTTGCAGTGACTAAAGCTGCTGACGAAGCTGATGCTGGCGATGGTGATGTGACGGTGGCAGTGGCTGTGGTCATAACGGAACCCAACAGTGTGTCCATCAGTAGACCTCGATTGTTGGTGGCCGCGGTAACGGCGGCTGTAGCGGCTGCTGTCGTAGCATCCGTTAGCAAGACAGTGGAACTGAAGGCTGTATCGTAAATATCCACTGATACAGTAGAATTGTAATCACTGACCGCATTAATGAGGTTGCCATTGCTGTTGGCTAAAAAAGGCTGCATCTCAAATAGATTATGGCTAAAATTGTCCATTATGTTAATGTTGTTGCTACTGCTATTATTATCGATATTGTTATTGTTATTGCCAATACCACTATCCTGGTCGTTAACGTTATCGTTTGCATTGGTAAAACTTAAATCTAAAATTGCTTGAGAATAATCCATTCTTTTCAATTGATTTGCTTGAGAGCTGGCTGCTTCAGTGGACTGTGGCACTACATCATAATAGTTTTTAAAGGATTTTTTCGTTTTATGCAGATGTTTTCTCTTAATATGAGCAGCTACCATATCTTGGTTGTATGTATTCTTGCAGAAATTTGTTCGCTTAGTTGCTGCTTTTTATTGTTCTTAATAGTTCTTAAAAGAAAGTCTTGAATTAAATTCATTTAAAACATTTCTCTCAAAGTTTATTATTATATTCCTTTTAAGGAGTTTCTTTGTTTTTTATTACAGCTTTCTTTTTTGTATAAAATGTTTCTGTATTAAATTTATGTTAAGTATTTGCTGTATACTGTTGAAAAAGTCATTGATTTATTATTTATTCATTTATTCATTTATTTATTTATTTATATATTTATCTACTTTTAAGTACGCATAGATAGACTCATAGATGACTAAAACTGTTGACAAATATTTAAATAAATGCAAGTGAGTGTCCTTTATGGTTTTGTTATATTTATATTTTTTATTTATTAGTTGTTGTTTTTCATATTTGTTTTTGTACATCAATTATAAGTTAACATTGTTGTTAGTGGCAACAACAATAAATTAACATAATTTCCTGATTTATAAGCAATTTTTGTACATTCCATGCAAAAGAAATCATATTAACAAGAACAATTTTTGAAATATTATTACAGCTATTTAAAGAAAAATTTATAGCAGTAATGTTAAATGTTGTTTAATTACAAAACAAGCATAATGGTTTAACTAATAGAGAGCATTAAACTTTTTAAAAATCGTGTCTGCAGTAAATATTTATTTATGTATTTATTTATTTATTTATGTATGTCTACATGTGTTTGGATTTATTTAATACAAACGCCTTTAACATTAAATATGGTCGTTTTTTGAAATGTAACATCCATTAAAATCAATTGCGTCTTTCATTTATTTTGGTCTACATATACCTACATATACATAATTCTGGTATTTAACTATGTTTTCCTAGCACTTCATGCCATAAAGATTTATTGATGAAAACAAGTTACTTTTGATATATATATTTTAAGGTAGAAAAACCATTAAGTGCAAGCATTACGAAGAGTGATTAATGTTTGTTTCAGTTCAATTACAACTACCAAATTTTATAGCAATTACTCTTCAAAAGGCATAGTGGTAGGTAGGTAGGTGGCGGTCAAAATTATACTCATACATTTTATTCAAGGAAAAAAAAAGTAATCGATTTTATTTAAACAAAAAATGTTTTTTATATTAATAAATGGAAAACTGTGTTCATTAGGTGGGTGCTGATTGACTTGTTGTGACAAATAAACATATTTATAATATTGTTACGGAATTCTATTTCAATTTGCATTTATCGGTTTGTAACTGCTGGTATCAACATACAACATGATTATAAACATTTGCATTAGTGGAGTATGACAACATTAAAGTTTAACGGCTTTGGTTGAGTATTGTAAAAAAAAAAACTTTTGATTGTCTTCTCTAGAGGCCGCCGGAAATTACTAGAATATGGCGCTAGTGTATAAATAAAACAAACCGGACTACTCATAAATTAGTTTATTGTGATTCATCGTTGAGTAAACATAAAACGTTCTTAAATCATAATTCATTTGCACATTTGAATAAATAAAGACTCGTTATTTGACGCTTTTATTTTGCAATCAGTTTATTTAAAGGAAATAAACCACCGTTTTTAAAAGTTAAAAACGCAACAATATTATTACTCAAACCCTGGGAAGGATGTACATACATACATATATGCTGAGCTGGATCAAGTGTTAAAATACTTCTTTGAAATACTATGAAACATTAACTAATGTTTTTGATGAAACTTCACAATATAATTTCACTAATTTTTGAAATGAGATTAAAAGTGCTAACTATGAAAATTACGCTTTTTATGGCCAACAAATTAACCATAAAATCCGTAAAAAAATATTTTAAAATCATTTATTCAAACATATCAATCAAAAGCTTTTTGATTTATTTACACAAACGCTTTTTGGCAAAGAAGTTTTAATTTCTAAAGAACAGAACATTTATAGTTTTGTGCAAAGCTTATTTAACTTTCTTTACAAAGAAGAGAGAAAAAAAAAACAATTTTCACATTGAAAAACAATAAATTGTTTGTTGTTTTTTCTGATCAAAACTGATAAAAAGTTTTACTCTAAAAAAGCCTTTTTATATAAACAATTTTATAAAGCTGAAATGAAACAAGCTTTTAATTTAAAAAAGCTTTTATTTGGAGAAGAAATTTAATTTTTTAAAACACATATTTTTTGTAAATAAAATAGTTATTCGAATAAGCTTTTTTGACTTACTTCACAAAGAGCACTCATGGTGTAATTATACAAGGTGAATGCAAATCGGCAACAAATACAACGCAATACAGAAACAACAAGCATTTTGTTTGTGTAAAATAATGTACTACTGTCTAAAACACTTGAAAAAGTATTACTTTTGACATAAGTAAATTATAAACAAAGTCTGTCAGCTGTGCTACTGCACTCACCTTGTATAGTTCCTTTAAAAAAGTTCGTAATATTTTCAAGCAATGCCTAAGCAATTGAATTAACCTCCGTAATCTCCAGACCTTAACCCCATAGAGCACCTGTGAGAAATTTTAGACAGGAACTTCAGAAAAACAAGAATTTTATCCAAAGACGTGCTCCGAACAGCTTTAACGGAAGAGTGCGGCAAGACGACGTAAAAAAATTTCTTGGCCTATAAGCAACCTTTTGATCACTTACATACGTCTCCAAACCGACTTGGATTCTTTTTATGAATGGTGCAAGATTAACTTAATGGAACATAACTTAAAGAAATGTAAAGTAATGCGCTTTGCAAGGCACAATCCAATTTCAACAAATTTTTTTCTGGGAAACTACCAAGTGGAAATGGTTAAAAATTTTCTAGACCTAGGCATTTTATTCGACCCTAAACTGAGCATATTTCTACGATAATAAATAAAGCAAGGTGTACACTAGGCTTTATTAAACGATGGGCAAAAGAATTTAATGATCCGTATATTGCAAACAATTTATATACTTCACTTGTTCGACCGATACTGGAATACGGCTCAATAATATGGGACCCGATTCACATTACTCACAGCCATACAATTGAATCTGTGCAAAAACAATGGACTCCATTTCAACCCATTTTAATTTACCATCATATGCCGCTAGAATCTCTCTCTCTCTCTTATTAAGCTTCCTACATTAAAAAGTCGTAGAACTATGCTGAATATATCATTTATCCTGAATGTTATTAATGGTTCTACATGCTCTTGGTTTCTAATCAATGAAATCTCTTTCAAGATTCCGCAACGTTTATCCCGTAATTTTGCACCTCTATCTGTGAAATTTTATAGAGCCAATTATGCTGACGCTGATCTGAAGGTGCTGTAGCTTAATTGGTTAGCGCATTTGATCATTAAGCGTGAGTTGGTATTTGTAGCCCGGGTTGTCAAAAATTTATTTTCATATTTTGTTTCAGCAATTGCAACGAGAAGAATTATAATATAGAGCTAAAAGTGTGTTTGTAATATTAACATGCGATTAAATTTATTGGATGATTTAAGTTTTTTTTTTACTATTTTAATAAACATTTTAGTGAATACCGCAAATTAAAATAAATAAAAGAAAACATTGAATTTAATAAAAAAAAATATATTTACATTTTAATTCACTAAATATGATACAGGATGATTTATAACCCAAAAGACGCTACTGAAACTTATTTTGAGGAACATATGAGGGTCAAAATAATTAAACTTTTCTTTTAATAATATCTGGTGTGGACTTTATTCTGGCGCTCACTGTAAGCGCCACAGCAAAATCGCTGCAATACATTATTAGTTATCGAAATCGTTATTATAATTTTAGTTATTACTTATCGCCTAAGTTTCATATTTAGATATGTATGTATTTGGATTTTTATTCTATATTTCCTCGCGGTATTTTAATAAGTTCATTTTTGTCCGTGTAAAAAGCCACTTTTTAGAAAAACTTTAATTATTTTGTTTTTAAAAACAAAGTTCTTAAAAATTCTTGCCGTATTTTAGACTTTGTAAACCTAAATTTTATTGAATATTAAACCAAATTCTCATCTAGTTAAAATTGTAACAACCTTTGAGACCAAACAACTCAACAGAGGCCAATGAAACTGGTTTAAATTTATGTTAAATTATTTCTCTTTCACAAAAAGTCATGTAAAATATGCTCTCTGTTAAACTAAATGCCAATGTCTGCTGACACTTTGCTCTCAAGTATAGCACTTCAACATTTAAGCATTTAAAATGTTTAAGGTTTTTGTTTGAAAAGAAGTTAAAAACAAATTATGCTGTGTTCCCCTATAATTCCTGTCACTTAAATATGTCGTTTGTTTGTTTTTGCATTTGTTTTTTTACATACACTTGTCTTTTTCAACTATTTGTTCGTTTTACATTTTTGTTTTTAATGAAATGTCAGCATAATTTTTAAATAATATATGGTGATGATAATGTATGCATTCCGGCTGTCTGTCTGTCCGTCTGTTGACAAGGGAATCGTTAGAACCTTGATAGCATATTACAGCTAAGGTCAATGCATACAGACATACGGAATACATATACATACATATGCATGCATATGTATATAAAATTACTGCCACTACAGCTATCCACACACACACACACAAACACTAAAACACACATGTGCCGAATACAAACAAGAAATGTAGTTTTTGCACTGTTCATAGATACACACATATGTATAATGGCATTGAGAGTTTTTATTTTTGGTAGTTCGTTTTTGATATCATAACAACTTAATTCAAAGGATTTTTCAAGTTTGTAACCTTTGACCCATCATCCATCCATTAACACAATAAACATACGAGTATATATATGTACATATACATACATACGGATATAGCTAAAAATGCACAAAAATTTTATTATCCTAAAAAAAAACCATAAAAACAAATTTTAATGGTATTATTTGTCAAATTAACAATTTTCTAGATGCTTTGTTATTCCTCCTTATTTCTGTTTTTATGATCCAAGATATTTCTAAACAAATTCTGTCCGAAGTCAAGCCAGCATAACAGAAAAAAGGATCATCATTCAAATAGCATAAAAAAAGGTATAAAAATTTTTTTATTAAATTGTTTTTCATTCTTCACTTCATATTTACATACATACATACACACATAAAAACTTACATAAAGGGGGTTTTAACAAAAACTCTGCTTTTGGAATAACATGAAAGTTTTATCAATTTACTTGTTTAGACAGTGGGACAGAATCAGGATTTTCTGAACGACTGGTTCGATTGAGATAAAATTTTTTAAGGGTTTAGCCAAGGTATACTCAAATTTATTATACCAACAGAATCACTTTCTGAGTCGATTTAACGATGTCCGTCCGTCTGGCTGGCTGGCTGTCCATGTAAAGCTTGTGCGCAGAGTACAGGTAGCAATTTTGAAGATATTTCGATAAAATTTGGTACGTGACATTTTTTCGGCCCAGGGATAGATGGGATTGAAACTAGTGGAAATCTGTCCATTATTCCACCTGGGCCCCATACAAATGTCCTCCCGAAATTGGGGTTTACTGGTCATAAATCTTTGAATTACACAAGTATGCAAAGAAATTTCACCACAAATGAGTAATAAATGAAACTAAATCACAACTACAAATTTCGTGTATATAAGGCCCACTTCCAAAAATCACTTAAAAGAGCATAACTCTTTTAAAAATGTTGATATCAAAATAATATTGAATACAAATTTGTTTCGTACATACATATATATTTTTATGATGATCGGTCAATAATTAGTCGTAGCTCCCATATAAGGCCCACTTCCGAATTTATTTCAGTAATTCAACTAAATAGTGATGTTTATAAAAGATTTATGTTCATTTAAGTAATTTTAGGAAATGGACTTTTGGACGGATGAAAGCTATGCTCGTCATAAAATTCGATATTTTGATTTAATCATGTATGCGGATTACTCTCTACGAGTTTCAATTTGATAGTGATTTTTATAAGAGCTTTAAGAGCAATTAAGTTAGTTTTGGAAGTGGAGTTTATATGGTAACTGTGGTCAAATATGGACCGATTCAAACAAAATTCCACTTTGTGAACTATCTTAACTTGGAAATAAAATTTGCTGAATTTTGTATGAATACTGCTTGTCTAAAGCCATTTATGTATCAAGGAGCCATATTCCGGGAAGACATTTATATGAGGGCTATAAGAATCCTTGCACCGATTCTTACCATTTTCAACAGAACCTGTGCTTCTATAATAAAAATAAAGTATGAACAATTTCATGATATTATCTGCATTATATTTAAAGAAAAGAGCAAAAAATATCTAAAAAATTTCAAGGTTCTCTGAAACTTTGTTTTATAACTCCGATCCTATTGAACCGATTTTGCCCATTTCTAATGCCAAACATTTCGATGAAACAAAAAATGTTTCGGAAAATTTCATTGTTTTAAGTCTTTTTTGGAGACTCTACCGTGCCTTCAATTGACAAACAGACAGACTTTTTGGTTTTACGACCAATATTTTTATGTGTTACAAACTTTATCATTACCAAACTACTACCATATAGCTCAAAGTCGGAACGGCGTTGAGGCAATATATTTTACAAATTAGACATGGGTTTTCTTTTAAAATTATATCTGTATGAAAAATGTGAAGTTGTTATATGTTTTTAAAGAATGTTCTCCTTTTATATAAAAAGAAGTTAAGGCACTTTTTTGCTATTATTTTTTCAACAACAAAACAAAATAACAAAATAAATCTAAGAAAAATCCGTAAAAAATTTTAGCTGGCTAAATTTTGAAATTTAAATTTTCAAATGCTTACAACTCGATAACTGTAAGAGATAAATAACATATAAAAGTATGCTATAGTCAAGCACTTTATAAATATAAAATACTTCGTTATATCACTGACAAGTAGTTTCAACAAGATGGTGCCACCGTCACCGAAACAATGAATTTATTGCAGACCAAATTTCCCAATCGCATAATTTCACGAAATTCTTCTTGGTGAAATTATCACGCTACTGGGAGTTGTTAACAAACAAATTTTAAGGTTTCAACAGCACAATGAATTTATTGCAAACCAAATTTCCCCAACGGATGCGATGCGATTTAACACAATTAGATTATTTTATCTATGATTAAGCATATTACAACATAAGACACAAAATATGTAAGCTAATTAACAAAATAGACCAACCATTTTGCCAAAAATTTAATTGAAAATGTTGTTTTCATTTAGAATGGTCAAACCACTTTTCAATAAAATACAAATTTGAATGATTTTCATATAAATTCTTTGTTTTATTTCATTAAAAAAAAAACAAGTTCTTTTTGAAGAACCCTTTACACACATTAACAATAATAAAACAAAAAGCATATGTAATGCTAGTAGTAAAAGTAGTAGTTGTAGTGATAATAACCATAATAACAGAGCGAATCAAGTGAAAAAGGAAACATGACTTTTAACACAGTTCATGACAAGGAATACTTTACAACATCATTATGAGCTTTGTGCCCCAACATCCTTTGTTGCAAAAGTGTGTGTGTGTGTTTGTTTGTGTGTTCGTAAAAAAGCCAACAGTGTTTTAGTCAGCCAGCAAAAAAGATGCTTTCAATATAAGTGGCTGACTGGATGACTGCTTGGTTGTCTACTTGTTTGCTATGACATTTTATAGGCGCACCAGGATACAAATATGAATCTTGTAACATTTACACAAGTGTCTACTTGTGTGAGTTTGTTTTATGAAAATAGTGCGTGTCATATGAACACTCAGACTTTTGGGCACCAAGTGGCACATTAACCCGTATAAATCAGGCACAATCTCTAACTTCCCATCCATAAATGACGACAACCCATATAAACACATAGATTTATACATACAGAGGGAATTAGCAACAATGTAAATTAACTGTTACTTCATTTTCGCAAGTATACAACAATATAAGAAGAAAACTGTACGCCACCATCTTTGCCATCATCTGACGATTACACCATTTTCAAGAGTAATTAAAAGACTTACATTTGAATAAATTATGTTAATATTTTTATTGCCTAAAGTTGTTTTAGGAAAAACAGTAATTATCTTCAAACCGCACAAGGAAAAAATTATATAATAAACATAGCTTTTTATTACAACACGGTAATGCCATATAATGTCATACATATGTATATAATCGTCTTGAAAAGTAATGCACAGTACTGACATTTCAATACTTCTGTAGTTTATTGAAATGTTTGTTTTTTTTTGTTTTTCTTTTTTAATTAATAATCAGTTTAGTTAATCTAATAATAATTATAATCAAACGTTAACTAACTTTAACCGGTTTTGGGTTCAAGTTTGAACTTACAATGTCAGAAAATGGTGGTGATGTTTGTGTATTGAGAAGAAAAGAAAGCTCAAATTAAAACATATAAATATTAATGCTATGTATAGACGGTTGTCAGATCAGCAATGTGCTAGCAATGTACTGACATTGAAAAATTGTTAGCAAAGGGTAAATTGTCAATGCTTTTTCTTACAACGTTGGACGGCAAAAATTTTAAGTTCGCACGGTTGTTAGACATTTTCTGAACATTTTTCGGACAACATTGTAAGATCTGACAACCGTCTATACAAAGCTTAAATTTAAATATTTTTAAGTCTCCAAAATCTTTATCAGCACTGAATTATTTCATTTTTATTCTTCCTCCAAATCAGCTGTTTGCAAAGTTTAATCCGCCAATATTGGCCGCAAATTAATCTAGAACTCAATACCAATATGCAAAGATTAATATGAATTCGACCAATTGAAAAAGCCGCCCTTAAGGTACGATCACATTTGGCAAATATTTGCCGAAAAAGACATAACCACTAAATAACATATATTTGAACTCGTTTATTTATTTATAAAAAGTTTCTTATTTAGGCTACAGCACAACAGATATTTAGTTTTAATTTATTTGATGCTATTTGACCTTGCAAAACTCTTGTAAGGGTAAACAACGTCAAACAAATTTGTGCTAAAACAAGTGGTTACGCTTTTTTGAGTAAATATTTGCCAAATGTGATCGTACCTTTATTGATGTACAATATCAAATTTCCTACTGCTATTTTAAGTTAATATACGAATACGTAGTAGCCAGCTGATAGTTTTCTAAAATTGAACGGTTGGAAAAGTAATACGTTATGAAAATCAGACTTTCTGTATGATTTCATAGGTCTCTTCGTTTACGTTTTACTTTATTTTATTATTTGGAATGATTTGGAAAGATTTGCTCATTCTTTCAAACGTATTTAATTAACAGATAATATTCCTTCTAAGTAATATTGTGCCTTCGGCAGACAAATGACGGGATATAGTAAAATTTTTTTTTAGAATTTTATTACAATCCAGAACATATGTATGTATAAGATCTATATCTTTTTGTGTGCTCAACGGAATGAAAAAAATCACTATTCAAACATAATTTTTGTGGCTAAATTTAGAGTGCCATTAAAGGGTTAACTTTTTTTTTTCATTTCCAATGTCAATTTAAAATATTCAAAAATTCTTTATAATTAGTGAAAAACTTTTTCTTGCAAGGAATTGCTTAAAATAATATTATTTTACATACTCGTATTATGTTTACCTATAAACAGATTAAAACTTCTTGTATGCCATTTAAGTTCTTGCATTCTCTTAATTATAATAATATTGTACATATTACAAAATAGAATGAATTAATTAACAGCACGTATTTATTAGCTTTACATTTCATACTTTATGCAATAATTTATTTAACTAAAATTCTTAGTATTCCACAAAAGTCTAATCATTTGTGTGTGACCACAATAAATGCAACACAATTGAATCAATTTAAACCAAAAGAAAACATTTTTCTTATACATTTCACATTTCTGCAACATTTGTCGTTTCTATGTAAGTCGATTTTTTTGTTTTTTTTTTTTTTTTTTTTTGTTGGTGTTGAGAATTTTAATTAAGCCAAGAAAATTTTAGCAAACATGAACCCAATTGAAAATGGTGTAACGGTAAAATTTGCACGTCTGCCTTTGGCTCTGAGTATGTGATGATGAAGTGAAACAAATCTTAAAAACTTTTATGACATCTCGTGACATGTACGATAACTATTATTATTATTATGATTTCTTTTGTGACTTTTTTGTTTTTTTTTTTTTTGCTTATAAATACTAAGAACATTAAAAATAATTATATTATATACATACATATATTAAATAAAACTAAGAACGTTACAAAAAAAATGTTCTCATTTTAAGAGTCATTTTAAATGTTTAACCCCTTTTTTGTTATTTCCTACTTTCATATTAAATACACACTTTAAAACTTAATGTTTAATTTATGTCTCATAATTATATGAAATTATTTATTTGAAGTTTAATTTTAGGTTTCTTCTTTTTTTTTTTTTTTTTGTTACAGTTTTTATTTTTGTATTTAACTAAATTCAAATCAAAAACAACCGTTACATTATATTGCCTTCACTTTGTATTAAAGAATTTTTATTCAATACCTTCTGTCCACTGTTAAATAAAAATGTACTGAACGGTTCCGCGTGCCAAGCAATACTGGAGCAAATGGTAAATTGCTTTTGTTTAAGGCTAATGCACGTTACTCTACTTAATATTGTGTATTTGAGTGTGTTAGCTTCGTTCATATGTGTATCAGGGATAAAGGATTTGGTACTTTTTGCCTTGGTACCGAAAACAGTTATATACAGTCGTGTCACAGAATTTAATTCCGTTCGGAAATGGAATTTATTCCATATTTTGCTTCCATAGAATAAGCAAAATTAAAATTTTTTCGGAATGAAACCTAAAAGCAAATTAAAAATGGTCTCAATTCGAAAAAAAATTTTCGTTTTTAGAAGCAAAATACTACATACATACTTATATTTTTTTTATATATATATATAATATATTTATTAAAATTTTAGTTAAGAACAATTTTAAGTTGGTCTCAGCGTCACTTGGACATAGTTGAGACGAGTTGGCAAAATAAATATTACAATGAATTCTTCTTAAGATTATTAAAATTTAAAAATATATATAAAAAAGGGAATAGATTATATGTATGTATATAAAATATGAATATATTTGGAAATATTATACTAGAAGCATTTCTAAGTTTTGAAGTAAAAATTGTTTTATAGTTTTTTTCAATATTGTAATTCTTTGTATATTATTAAAAATTTCCGGAAGATTGTTAAACTCTACAGTACCCGCATATTCGATCCTCTGTTTTGTAGTTTCTAGACGGCATCTAACCACTCTAAGATTAGAATTGTTTCTTGTATTATATAATGTTCGATCGAACAAATTAATATAACTGTCATGTATGGGCCTGTATTTTAGTATTTTTCACTCGCGAACAGGCTAGAACGGCATCACTCATCTGTGACAATAGTTTCCGATATTTCACTGGTCTATCGCTATTGTAATGAATTGTTTAGGGCTGAAATTAGGCAAGCAGTTTTTCCCAGCAACCTCGATTTATAGCTAATGAATGTTATTTAACTAGAACACATCGCCTTGGTTATCCAGATTAGATTATAAGTGTGGCATTTATAAATATGAACGGAAATCCATAAAGCTGCTAAAGTCAAATGAAAGAAAGTGTCCTTAAATACCATTCCGTCTACTGTGCTTTCGCATTAAAAAATGCGTTATTAGCGATCAGGTTCTGAATTCTGATTCAAGATTTGGATTTTCTTAGATCTTTGAAGCTTTTACTAACAAGTTAATTTACAATTTGTAAGCTTCACAATTTTTCTATACAGAGGAGAAAATAGCTTTATTATTAAGAGATCACAACTTTATTTTTGGCTGTCCTTTACTACAACAATTATGCTGTTTAATAAGTGACGAAAAACCACCATCGTTAAAATGGCGTATCTTTCTACCGACTTTTCTAAATACGAGGTCAACATTTGACAGTCACCAAGCACATGCTTATAGGTCTCATCTTACATCTCTAAAATTCTACACTGTTTCTTTTTCTTTACAATATTTCCCAAAGAATATTAGTGGCAGCTAAGACCACAATGTCCAGTAAATAGACCCTAATGTATTGTCAGATAGCCCGTTTGCAGAAACCTTTCATTCAGTCTTTAGTAAAAATCAAACCCGGAACAGTCCGATTGATTGTAAAGCAAACTATTACCTTAATCATTAAGGGGTACCAACATTAATTTTCCCAGACAGATGACACAGTAATGTGTCATTTGGCCTGCCTGACCAACAACGAATTTAGTATGAGAACGATTTAGCGATACCATCTTTTTTGTTAAAAAACTCTGGGAGTTTCCGGAAACCGGAATACTCGGACCGATAGTCCAGCACAATATCATCTAGTCTAGGTTTTTCTGGACTAACGGGAGAATTCAGATACTACTCAAGAACGAATTATTTTCTGTATCCCCAAGGGAAAGCAAGGATCAGTACATTTGTTTAAAGCATTCCTCTTTGTGTTTAACATTGGTTTACAAACATTTAAGTTTAAATTCTCCTATTTTTATGTGCATTAAAATCATTAACGTCATAATATAGTAAGATATCCTACCCACGCTGGCAGATAACGTCCCATCTAAAGTATTAATTAAAAACCAAAATATTTATTTTAGGCCAAATAGCACTTTTTAAACACTATTTTAGTATAGCAACAAAACATCTGTTGCTCTAAAGCCATAAGATAAATTTTTGGTACAAATTGCAAAAGTCCCATAATTCATCCCTGTTAACCAATATTTAATTTTCAGTTCTCACCAACTCGATTCTATAATTGAAAATGTAGGTCCTTCGCTCTTGCTCTCTTTCATGGTTCAACACAATACATTCAATTATACACTCTCTTTTATTTTTGCTTTCAATACTGTAAACAAGTTTTCCTCACTCTGTATGAGTATGTTTTATCTCAGGGGGCCGTAAGGTGCTCTTCATTCACTTGCTGCACAACTGAGTGTGTATTTGTGTAATATGTTTGTTATGAAAATAGGAATTGTACGAATTAACACGACCACGACTGTTGTCCTTGCTCCTTATATTTATTAAAAAAAAGTATTAAAAAAAAAACAAAAATAAATCACATACAAACACACCTCATTCATACATACATATGTACATACTCGTATGTACATTGAGCAAAACAAAGTCGGCTGGTGTGTTGAAACATAAAATAAACTTTGGTTTTGTTGTTGATGTAGTTTAGAAGAACAAGCACAAGATATGAAAAACAAAAACAACATTTTACTGGAGGCCTTCAAAGTAACTGAAACAATGAACATTTCCTTATCATCATCATCATCGTCGTCGACGTCGTCGTAATCGTAGTCGTCGTCTTCCTTATAAAACTAAGTTGGAAATACCTAAACTACAACAACGCAAATTGTGTTTTATATAGTAAAACTAAATTATATAATAACAATTGACTGACTCTTCAGCTTAAACAACATTTTGTCAACTTGGTAGGTTTAGAAAGATTAACGATTTGGAAAATTTTTAGGCAAATTTATATGGCAACTTTAATCGAACATCAACAGTTTAAGTTAAGAAAACATGCATACATTAAAAATAATTTAAGGAATTTAAACTCATGATAGCAAAAGCTTATTCAACGATCTTAGAACTTGTCCTCAAATACTTAATTTAGATGCTTAACAAACGTATTCTCCTCCAATGGAAAATTCGGCACTCGGATCATTTAATACTCGTGCAAAAAGTTCCTCTCTTTTAAAATATTTTAATCATAAAACTCGACATTAATATTTTTTATCATATTGATGTTACAGTGCCAGCTCGGTATTCGCGACTACCCATTATCGCAACGGCTTGACGGTTCTATAATCGCGACAATTTACGAAAAACGGGTTCAATTTTCGCGACTTTTATCTGTTTTTTTTTTAATTTGTTTACAATGTCTATAACCAAAAAAGTTGAATCCCCGTCTTTTGGTTTATTAACCTTTTTGGATGATTTTGATCGTGAATTTTGTTAGTTTATTCATGTCATTTGTTGTGTAAATACATTTCTTAATATGGGAAAAGTTCAACATATTTTAAAGCCAACGATTTCGTGAATTTTGTCAGTTTATTCGTGTCATTTGTTGTGTAAATACATTTATTAATATGGGAAAAGTTCAACATATTTTAAAGCCAACGATTTCTTTTAAAATATAATTTGCCAAAATCTCCAATTTCTTTAACAATCTTTAAAATGTAAATATATCAATAAAAACAACTTTAATTTAAAAAATTACATACAATTTTTCAATAAAATTTTGGGTTCGAAAATTCAGTTTTTTAATTAGTCGCGAATACCGAGCTTGCACTGTATATTTTATCTAATAAAGACACGTTATACTAATGAAATCATTCCTTCGATGAGGTGTTGTAATGCTTTTCGATTGACACGAAATCAAGACCCAGTATTTTGGATCACCAACTGTAATTTCTCCAGACATCTTGTCCCCTCTCTCTTAAACTGTTTTAATAAAACGAGTCGAATTTCTACGATTTTCTGGTTGATGTGATATTTTAACCATGAAGGCCATATTATCCTATTATGGAAGTCTTATTTTGAGTTGATTTGCGTTGTTATATTTGACGCGAAACTTAACCTTATATTAGTAACTAATGATCGAAATAGATACCTTGCTTGAGACGTGGACAAAGCTAAGTTCTTTTATCAAATGCAAACTAGGTCTTAAGCGTAAATCCTTCAAAGTCTCTTCATTATTCTTATTCTTGATAAGAATGACTAACAATTATCTCCTAAACTGTCTAAAGAATGAGATAACTAAGTATTTTTTAGCTTTTGTTTGTGTACACTTCTGTCTGACTGAATCTTCTGCAGGTATCCTAGATATATCTCAGTTCTGCATGTCTGCTTCCTACATGTTTTTTGAATGTTTCTTTAATTCTTCCTTTCATCAGAAGAAACCTTTTCGGATTGATCTATAATAACAATAAGCTGAGTATTATAGTCGCTACCTAAAGGGTTTTTTGGAAGCATCTGTTTTGCATCAGATCAATTATTCGATATCAATCAAGAGACTTTGCCGTCTCTTTTCTACTCTGGAAGATTCGTTGTATTATAGGAGGAAGTTTCAAACACAATTACTTCTATCATCCACTGTTATCGTATTACCAAAGACTTGTGTCCCCTGTGTACTTCGAAATCAAAGAAAATCCTGGATAATCCTGAAGACATTTCAAGTTATACAACTAAATGCGATCGTCAATTGTGGTTTATATTATCAAAGCAGTCTTCCATAATTTTTGTTTGCTTTTTGAAGTTGGGATTTGTCAAAGACTTTCGACACTTGTTATATTCTATTTATGAGTACTACTATTTGGTAGCGAAACTCCTTGATAATCTTGTAGACATTAATAATTGTCCAGCTAGGCAACTCTTTTCGCTACAAAAAAAATACTCGTTGATGATGTCTACAACATTCCAAATTACAAAACTACAGATATAAGAACAAGTCATAGAGCGGCAATTATAGCATTTTAAAAATCCCCCTATAAGATTAAGCTTCCATGATGAGTAGATGCAGTCGGTAAAGAAACAAAGTACTGGTTAATAGAAACAACTAATTATTAATTAGAATTGAGATTTGATTTTGAATTCCAAAATTCTTAATTTTAAAATCACCCTGTCCTAACCATCTGTCTCAGTTTATTTAAATTTAATTAATGTATATTTTTTACGTTTTATTCAAAATCTTAATGTCATAGTATTTCAATTATCTACCCAAGATATCCATCATAAAAGCATTACAATTAAACATACAGTGGGTGGCCAAATTATTAGTTACACTATAGTTTTTCTTATTAATTAAGATTCAACCGCTTTTAATACGTATATAAATCTGTTTCTTGTACCAGATGTTTTCGTATTTTAATTCTGGTATTACTGTTAAATATTTTGTGCAGTGTCAACAATGATTGGTAACATTAGAGTGCAGTTGTAGATCATTCTGCTCTGAAGTGTGAAATATGCAATTTTGAGGTTATACAAACAAAATCTTATAGAGGCATTGATTAAAGTCTGGCATCACGATGAAGAATTAAAAAAATGTTCAAAAATGCATTCAGAGCATGCCAAAAAGGGTGCAAGGCAAAAGTTGATGCCAAAGGAGGTTCTACGAAATATTAAGATTTTTTTTTCAAAAAATTTCTTTTCCTCAAATATATGTTTTTAAAACAAAAGAATTTATTTTTAATTGAAATAGAAACACTTAATTTACCTAAAAGAACAAATAAAATGATAAAATTTCATTATTTTAAAATGTTATACGGCTTCAAACTAAACAATTTTGTATGTGTAACTAATAATTTGGCCAGGTTGTCATCATTATTACATATTTGGCCAGCGTTTTCTTTTCTTTGAGTTGTCTCTTTTAATTTCATTTGTTACCATTGTGTTATCATGGCTTTCATCAAAAATAGTTTTTTTTTTTGTTTGTTTAAGTTCTATTTCTGGTTTTAGCATTGGCAAATTGTAATTGTCTTTTTAATTTCCAGTCATTTCCCTCAAAACTTGTGACAAGATGGTCGTACAACCTTTTCGAAATAAAAGCCTATGTATGTATGTTTCTTGCAATAACATACATACATATAGACTCTCACATTAACGCTCTCACAGACCGAAAGCGTTCTTTAACTACATTCATACAATATTATTTATAAACATTTGTTATCTTGGCTTGTGTTGCTGTTAAAATCTTTTGGCTCATAACTGTTCATTGTTTCCTTTTTTTGGGTTTTGCTGCGTCTGTTTAGTTACAATATTTCTTATTTCAAATCCCAAGCAAACACTTTCTCTTTTTCTTCACTTTATTTATATGTCTGTATATCCTTGTTATTTAAGAGAGAGAAAGTTTTGCTATGTTTTTTTATTAATATGTAGCTGAATTCTCTTAAAATTACTGTTGCGTGAGTATGTATGTAAATGCGGCCAAAAGTTCAAATACCTCAATGTGCTATACATGCAATTGTACACTGACAGAAAACGTTTTATCAGTGATTTTAATTATTATTATTTCAATTTTAATATTCTACCTACATAATGAACAAAATTTGTTTTCGGATTTCAACAAAAATCAGGTTTAAGCAATTATTTGGCTTTCATGGGAAATTTTTGCTGGGCACCGAAATCGAATCATTCAGAAAGAAAAATAATCGTGGAATTTTAAAGAAAACAAGTTTTTAATATAATTACTCAAATCCGAGGATTTATATTTATTCGTAAAATATCCAAAAAAAACTAATAGATATTGAAATCCATCCAGATAAAAATTTTAGTCCAACATTCAAAAAAAATTTTTTTTTTCAAAATGAATGTCTTTTAATAAAAAACAGATGTTAGTGAAATATTTTTCAATATTGAGATAATTCAATTATTACGAAAATTAATATTATTTTTTTAATGTTTGGAATGAAACCGAATTATGATTATATTACCGAATATTTGATTCGGTTGCGATTGGACTTAACTTCAAAATTTTCACAATTATAGTTACTCTTAGGATGTATTTTGTCTAAAAAATCCACAAGCTACAATTGAAAGTTAAATGTTTTAATTTGTGGTTGGGGAACCACATGAGATGTCATCTCCAAAACTCCATAATTTCATATAATAAATTATAAGAATTATAAGTTGGTATTGATATTTTCTAATGTGAGGCTTAATGAATCAAGTGAACAATTTAAATTACCAGCAATAAATGCATATCAATTCAAATGTCCAGTATTGGTGTGAGGTACGGTGTTTATTCAAATGAAAAAGGTGGCTGTAAAATAAAAATGCTGAATCAACAAGGTGTTGAAAACGTTATTACTGTCCAAGATGTACTTTACATTCCATCATTCAAAGAAAACTTGCTATCTGTGAAGAAAATGTCATTAAAAAGCTACAAAGTTTTATTTTTTGGTACAAACTGTAAAATTCTAGATTCGTATAATACTGAGGTCGGTATTGTTGAGTGCATCAATAATCTATCAGCCCAATCATGAATAAAAAATCCGTGTGAGATTTTCCCCTTTTTATTTTTTTAACATTGAATTTAAATAGGAAAAATGGGAAAAGGGAAAAAAACTCCCGCGGAATTTTTATTCATGATTGGGCTGTATATCAATTAAAAACTCAGACATGTCAAGAAGTTAATAAAGTTGTATGTAACTTGAATCAATGTCAGCATTATTACCATAAACTTTTTGGACACAGAGATTTCAGTGCAGTAAAGACAATGCAATCTGGTAAACTAAACAAAGATTTTAAAATTATAGATTGTGGTATTCGAACTACATGCGATGTTTGTGCTAAATGCAAATTAACAAAGAATCCGTTTCCTAAGAAGTCAAAGCCAAAATCAAATATGGTTCTTGAGTTAATTCACACAGATGTTTGTGGTCCTATGCAAAATTTAACTCCTGGGAAGAAAAAATATTTTATAACTTTCATTGATGACTATAGCCGTTATACTGTTGTATATTTAATTAATGAAAAATCGGAAGTTATCGATAAAATGAAGTTATATGTAGAAATGGTAAAAAATAAGTTTGGACAGGTACCTAAATGTATAAGGTTGGATAATGGAACTGAATATAAGTCGAAAAAGATGTTCGAAATTCTAAGAAGTTATGGTATCATGTCTCAATTTAGCGTTCCATATTGTCCATAACAAAACAGAGTAGCTGAACGAAAAAACCGATATCTTGTGGAAATGGTTCGTTGTTTCTTAGAAGAAGCAAGTCTACCAAACATTTATTGGGGAGAAGCTATTATGTACTCCAATTATCTACAAAATCGACTTGTTACAAGCGCTATACTTTATACTCCCTATGAAAGATGGGAAGATTAAAAACCTAAACTAGATAATCTCCATATATTTGGATCCAAAGCATATGTCCTAATTCCAAAAGTAAATAGGAAGAAATTTGATAACAAATCTAATTTATTAACTTTTATGGGTAATAATGAAGAAAGCAAACGATTGCTTTTTGTGGACACAAATAAAAATAAAATAACTATTAGCAGAGATTTCAAAATTGTTTCTTTGAAAGTATTGTTGGATTCGAAATGTGTGGATTCGAATTGAAAACTGATAATAATTTGGAAATAACTATTGCGCATAAATCTATGAATGATAGTGATATTATTACAGATGATGACTCTGATGTGGGTTCTTACTGCAGTATTACAAGCGATCTTGAATATTTTACGAACTCTGAAGCCACGAATACTAATAATCCATTTAAAATTGAAGCGATTGAACCAATCCTACGAAGATCATCAAGAATAAACAAAGGGATACCTCCTGCAAAATATGAAGTTCGTTTGGCAGAATCTGATGACGTGATTGAACTTATAAACAAGCCATGAAATCAAATGAAAAACATGAATGGCAATCTGCAATGAAGGAGGAGATGGATTCACTAAAGAAGAATCACACATGGGATTTAGTGCAAGCGCCGCCAGATGCTAATATTGTCGGCTGTAAATGGACATACAAAGCAAAAAGAGGAGCTGATGGTAAAATTAAACGTTTAAAACGTTTTTTAACTCGTTTAGTAGCACAAGGTTTCAATCAAAAGTATGGTTGTGATTATGACGAAATATTTGCCCCTGTGGTTCGCCAAGCTACTTTTCGTATTCTTGCTGGTGTTAGAAGAATGCATGTGGAACATCTGGGCGTGAAGTGTGCCTTTTTAATTTGATATCTAAAAGAAACCATTTACATGAAACAACCACCTGGTTTTATCGAAGGTAATGAAAGTCAAGTATGTCTACTGAAACAATCGTTATATGGACTTTAGCAATTAGCAAACGTATTGAATAAAACCTTGAATGATGTCCTCATGAGGGGTAAATTTGAGCAAATCAAAGCAGATCCATGTTTATATAGAAAAGTCATCAATGGAGAAGATATTTATATTTTAATATATGTTGATGACTTAGTAGTAGCTTCTACAAACAAAAATTTAATTAAATATGTTCTTGAACTACTCAACAACTACGAATTTACGTAGTCAACAGTAGTTAAGGTGAAATATCATATTACTTAGGACTAGAAGTAATAAAATCAAAAGAAAACAAATTTAAAATACGCCAAAAACAGTACATTGAAAATATGTTATTGAAGTTTGGTTTACAAGATGCAAAACCGTGCAAATACCCACTTGAACCGTCTTATGGAAAAACTGATTCCGAGTCAATACTCGTCCAGATATTTGTGCTAGTGTAGCCATCCTTGCAAGAAAAACGTGTAATCCAAACCAAGAAGATTGGAATGAACTCAAACGTGTTGCAAAATATTTAAAAGGTACAAGCAGTTTATATTTAAACCTTAGTGATAATGGTACCGATCGTAATTTACTAATTGGATATGCTGATGCCAACTGGGCAGAATGTAGAATCGATAGAAAATCGAATTCAGGATACATTTTTCTGATTAATAATAGTGCAATTAGTTGGGCTTGCAAGAAACAAACTACTATTTCATTATCAACAACAGAATCAGAGTTTATTGCATTGTCAGAAGCCGCTAAGGAAGCTGTCTGGATAAGAAATATTTTAAATGATTTAAATTGTAAACAAACAAATTCTACAGTTATTTTTGAAGATATAGCTTCTATAGCTGTCTAAATCTTATTAAGGAAGAAAAACTTAACAACAGCTCAAAACATATCGACATTAAATTCTACTTCGTTAAAGATTATGTTGACAAGAAAATCATAGAATGCAAGTATGTACTGTGAACGTTGTAATACAGTAGAAATGATTGCTGATATGTTAACAAAACCTTTATCTAAAACAAAACTGGATCATTAAAGATGCAAAGCCAATATGAAGATATTCGCAATTGAGGAGGAGTGTTGAAAATATATTCATTGTTTTTTCACTTGCTCAATTTTTTAAATAATACTTGTAACTTATTTTTTGCAGTATGTTTTGAAATTTCTTTTGTTAATGAAATTAAAATTTTTTCCTAATTTTTATTACTTGATATTCGATACTGTATTACAACGTTCACAATTCTTTAATAAATTTTAAAAATTGATTGTATGACTTCACAATTTTAATACAAATGTTGTTCAATTTCGCATGATTTTGTGAAACATCAGTGTTAGAAAAAAAATAATAAGAACGGCTTTCTAATTTTCAAAAATGCGCAGAAGAAATGATATATGATATGAAATCGATATTTTCAATCATTTGATGCTTGATAACTAACATAAAATACCATTCGTCTGCCAATATAAATAAACTTTTTATCAGAAAATAAGCTTATTTTACGGTCCCCATAAATTAAGTCCAGAAATCTAGCTACGATTCTTTGCAGATATAGATATAGAGATAATTATTGGTGTCTAATGATATTGACAAATTTGACTTTGGTATTAGAAAATCTATGGAAAATTAATGATTGCAAATCTTTAATAATTCCTGATGAAACTGTTATTTTCAGTTCTAATGTTATATCTGATGATATTTTAAACAGCCTTCAAATATCTCTGAATTCTGTAGTTGATTATTTTAAAAAATGGACGTAACATTAAAGTTGATTGGGTCGAAGTTCCTTGGAGCAATAGCGTAAAATATTTGCGTGTAATCCTAAGAAAAGAGATGCTTATCAATGTAGTCAAGTTAAATTATTAATAAAGTTAATATATGTAACTACTAAGATCATATAAATTTATTAATCGGAAATCTAGACTATGTATTGATAATAAATTGCTGATCTTGAAAGTAGTATCCACGCGATCTTATTTTAAAACGTTTGCAAATTGCTCAAAATAAAATTCTTAAAATCATAAAAAACTTGCCAACTTATTTCTCTACTTTCCAACATATTATAAGATAAACTAAATATTATAACAGAAAATTTGTTCAATAAATGTGCTAATTTCTCGCATAACCAATTTCGTCTTTATGTTCTTAAAAGTATTATTTTAACTGTTAACTTTATTAATTTTAAATTGTATGTATTTTTTTCTTACTGGGTTTTTGTATTTAAATTTTCTCTAATTATTATACAAAATAAATTTTTAGATGTAAATATTATAACATATTTTATATTAAAGTAGAAAAGTCTGTATTTATAAAATTATATTATAGTACATTTATAATGTTGTTATTTACCAATAAAGATGCAATTGAATTGAAAAAACATAAAACGTGAATTACATTTAAATAAACTGTTACACGAAATAGTCTGTCAGTAAAGAGATGCCAGAAGTATACGTACATATCTGAAGTATGAAGTGGCAACGCTTTTTTTATGTAAATAATTTTCTTAATCGTTCATTTTTATTTAATTGATAGGGGTAGTGGTGGTGGTACATACATAGGTTTTTGTAAAATACCTGCACAAATATTGATTTTATTATTTAGTTCGTTTGTTTGCTTGTAAAAAGAAACTATTAAATATTGATTTTATAGTATAATTTTGATAAAAATGCTCTAGATATGTTTTCCATGTTTTTTTTTTATAAAATACCTATTATGGATATAAATTATGATTGATTGTATGATGTAATTTTAATTGTATGTATGTACCTACATACATACATATTATGTATGTATGTTTTACTTTTTGCAGTAAATATAACAAATACATGCAAATAAATTAATATTTATTTTAAAAACAATAGAAAATGGTATATATTTCTACACATAATAAAGAAAATTCTGGAACTTCTTCAAAAAGAAACAAACAATTATAACCCTCTTTTTACATATAATTTTTCTCATTCCACTACCCGTCAAAAACAAACAAAAACAATAAAAACATCTGTTTTTGTAATACACACAATCAAAACTGTTATAACAGAAAAAACATATTGCAGGGCTGCCAGATGAATTTCGGAAAAAATCATCAAAATCCCGATAAAAAAGAAAAATATCGTTATTTCATATTTTAAAAATCGCCAAAAAAAAATCGGAGAAATAAAACGTCATTATTTTAAATATGTAGTATTTTGAAATTTTTATTTAAACGAAAACATGAAAATTCAAGTTTATATAGTCTCTTGTACAATACATATCAAAATACATAAATTTTAACTTTTTACATAAGAAATCACAAAAAATATAATGTTAAATACAACTTGTGTAATATTTTTATAATACTTTCACACCCTTCAATTCTGACTTGTCAAGGCAAGTATTTTTGGATGAGAAGGGAAAAGAGAACAAAAGGGGTACAAACTTGACGGTACTAGTCAATTTTCTTATTTCCTTTTGTGTTTTTGCATTAAAAACTACGAAAATTGAATTGATGTGTGTAAATGAAATGGCAAGTTCAATAGAGAATTGAACAAAAACTGGTCAGCTAAAACTGAAGAGTATGAAACAATACTTACAGCATTTTATAAATAAATATCTTAATTTATTTAATTTATTAATTCAGGTTAAATCACAATGTCAAAACAATTTAGTTTATTAAGTTTCATATAATATTTTGAGTATATAATCCAATTCATCCATCATATACAGGTACTTATTTTCAAAAAATTCCGTATTTTTTTGGCTTTTAAATTTAGGAGAAGTTTTTGTAAAATTTCCCAACTAAAATTCAGAAATTGTTTCCTTTAAAGATTTTAGTTCATGAAATTCAGTATTTAAAAGGTAATTTCTACTATTATTTGGAATTATTCTTAAACTTAACAATTGTCAATAATGAAATATGTCATATTCTTCTCAATATTTATGATATTAAATAAGAAAAATAGTTGTTGTCTCAAAAAAAAGAGAGATAATTTGGTAACAAAACATTAATAAAACAAACAAATGATATAAAATTCTAATAATTCAGAAAATCGTAACTTTTAATGAAAAAAAACGTCACTTTGCTATTTTTAGAACAAAGAAGGGTCAAAATTTCGATAAATCGTCAAATCTGGCAGCTATGGTTACATATATACAATATGGGTATATACATATATAAATTTTTGTTTTTAACATTAATTTACAGTGTTTCATTAAACATTTTATATTACTTATTATTAAATTCTGTTTGCTTTGAAAGTCATTTTTTTTAGCTTTTACAGACTATTTTGTCTTTTTAGAGAATTTGAATTAAAATATAAACCTTACTTATCACAATTTTCACAAATTCTTGTTAATTTTTAACCTAAAGTTATACTGACAGTTAAAATAATTTTTGTATGAAATATTATTTTAACAGACAGTGTAATATTTGTATGATATATTATTTTAACAGGTTAAAAAATAACTGGAATTAGCAAAAATGAGTTAATATAATAAAAATTTAAATAATTTTCATATAAATTCTTTGTTTTAATTCGTTTGAAAAAAAAAACAAAGTTCTTTAATAATAATTTTTCAAATGTTTTTAAATTGTTGCAATACGAAAATTATAGTGAATAAATTACAAAAAGAGCAAATAAATTTGATAACTGAAACCTAATTAATTTATTGAATCAAATTTTTTCACTGAGTACAATTTTTTATTTTTATTTCATAATTGAAATATATAGCGCAATATTTAATAAATACATGTATTGATTTTATATTCAAACAAGTCAATATATTTACTTCAATACTTAACAAAACAAAACTTGATCTGGCATCCATCCTCTTAACAAAGTGAAACGACACCTGTATAACAGTTGATACACATTAAACAGGGACAACACTATAAATAAACAAAAGAAAAAAATCTGCATGAACGCAAATCGATAATGCTAGAACGGGGTGGTTGGCGATGGAAATTTCCTGAACAATCTCTGTATGGGGCAGTGAACACGTACGCCACGGGTATAAATACGACCGCCTAGCGACCAGCAAAATCATTCGTAAAGAAAAAGTCAACTGGTGTGTGCTTCCAAAAAATAAAGTGAAATATTTAAAAGTGTAGTAAATAATTAAAAGTGAAAAAGTGTGTTTTTTTTTTTTTGTGTAAAAGAAGTGTGGGCCATTGCTGTATAGATGGCTTTGCGTTGCATATTATTGCGAAATGAGCACTTTTGCTCCACAAATAGTAGGCTGAAATGATAGACCAGCTTAAAGAAAATGCAGTAGAGCATTATGAAATTGAAAGAAGAATAATATTTATGCCGGTGCAAGGATGAAACTTGCTGCAGAGTTTTTAGTCAGAAAGAGAAAGTGGGCCTAAATTTGCTGAAGAGGTTTTTCCATCCGAGAAAAAGATGAGGTTGCTTTCTAAGAATAAGTTGTGTTAAAGGACCAACGTTGATACATCCCCTGTGTGTGTATTCATACAAATTAGCAGGAGGGTTTTTTCCATGAGCCCAGTAGAAGATTATGCGTTTTCCCTACCAGGAGGTCGTTAAAAGTGTGTATTGAAATAGAGCAGGGTATAAAGTTGTGCTCCGGAAGCTTCTGCTGATTAGGTAATTAAATTTAAACAACAAAAAGCGTAAGCATTTTTTTTCTAGTTTATAAGTTTTCCATTGTAATTAAGTATTTTTTTTAGGGTATATACACCTATCTATCATATATATATATATATTTTTTTTTTTTTTTTTAGCAATTTTATGTGTAACTGCGCAATTTACAAAACTATATTATTGAAATGAATCAGTTTTTTACAAAATGATTCATTTGACTTGTTTTTTTTTTTTGCTTGAAATTTTTCTGTATACTTGAATAATATTTTTTCTGTCCAAATTGTGGTATATATGTATATCTGTCTCCATTGCGCACGTTTAAAAGTGCATTATTTTATACATACATACATATGTATCTCTTGTAAACGTATAGAGAAAATGTATATGATATTTTATTTATGGAAAAATTGTCATGTGAAAAATAAATTAAAACCTGTTTTTGAAAAATTTCTTGAGTATTTGAAATACTATTGTACGAATAATTTCAAATTAGTTTTTTATCAACAATTTTTAACGAGTTTCCAAATATTGGAAATAGTTTATACACTTAATTCTTTTCTCAGTAAAATCGATTTATCTTTAATTTTCGATTACCTATTATATTTTACATTTTTTGTAATTTCATCAGAATACATATACCTATGTACATACATAAATATAATTTTTTTTGTTTTTGTTTAAAACTGAAAATATTTTAAAATTTATTTTGTTTTTGTAATTTCCTTATTAAAATTCCAGACATTTTTGTTTATTTTAAAACAATTTAATTCCATTTAAGAAAATATAAAATTCTAGAAATTCTTTCTTTCTATAAATTTCTTGATTTTTCTATAGCAACCGAGCTATGTACTATCCCACAAAGGTTTATGTATTACAGAAAAATGTAACTGCGCAATTTACATTTATCTTAGCCTCCTCCCCCACTGATATTAATTTTCCTTTTTGATATACCTACATACATATTTAGTACATAGTACAACATGAATATTGTCTTCTATATTCTTTCAACATTTCACTGTTCTTTTGAAATAATTTCACAATCTACATACATACCTATGTACATGTTTTTTTTTTGTTATGTTCCCTTGCTGTTCATAACTTTAGAAATCACGTATGATTTAATGTAAAGTTTACATTAACTGTTAAACTAAAATATTGAAACAACTGTATACGAACAGTGTAAATAAACTGTTATTAATTCCCCATCTTTGTTTTTAACATAATTTCTTTCACACCTACGCAAACGTGTTGTTTACATACAGCCGTTCTCTTCAAATGTATAACAAATCCAACCATCTATATATTAATAGAGAGTAAATTGAACTATTCAAAATACTCCTTGTTTATGTTCAATTGTTTTAAAATATCTGTCCCTCCAATTAATAAGTTTTGTTGCTTTACTGCTTAGTGTTAGGGTTACCGTAACACATTTTCTCCCTTTATTATTACAATACATTTCTTTTATTATACATTTTTATGAAAACTAATTTTAAGCTTTAATTTATTGCAAACAAAAACATTTATAATTATTTAATTTATATAAGAAACAATTATTTTTAAAAAAACTTACAAAAACTTTCTTTTTTTTAAACCATTTAGCAAAATTTATATCTGTTTGGGCGGCCTTTTCTCGTAAAACATTAAAAGATTTTGCTAAGTCAGTCTCGCCCTAGTCTCTCGTATCTCGTTTAACAAATACAAAAAATATAACAAGAGAAATACAAAAATTACAACTACCTATACAAGCCAATAAGCAAACAAAAAGAATCATAAAAAAAGGTAAAAATAACCAACATAACAACAAACAACATTTCCCTAAGCGAAGTTGTTCTGAAAAAATAAGCGATAAGATACACAAAAATGTACTAAAAAAGCCCCCTTTTTTAAGCGAAAAAGCGAAATTATGACAAATTAAACAGAAACGCAAAAAAATCTCATAAAATTAAACAGAACGAGCAGACATACAGGCAGGCAGGTCGGCACAAATAAATAAATGTTTGTAAAGAGAAAATTCAGGCAGGCAGTATGTAAGATCGTGCGTTCGTTCGTTCGTACACAAAAATTCAGTCATATCATACGATGATGATAACGAAAGAAGACTACTACTTCCTAGACCATAAAACAGCGGCAAAAATATACCTCTATATAATTAATATATGTATGTTTTAAGACAAACAAAAATAAACTTAAACGCGCCGAAAAATGGTTTTTTTTTAAAATCACTACTCACAATTAAACATCATCATTAAATACTATTATTTTGTTACTTTTTTAAATAATGTTTATATACAATAGAAAACAATAGCGTTATAACAACTAAATGTTTTTTTAATAAAAAAAAAATTAAAGGGCCAGTGTTGTTGTATGTTTATCATCTCTACACTTAAAAACCCTACAATTAAAAAACAAAGAATTATTAAGAAAAAAAAAAAGAAAAAAAAAAACTGAAAATACGCTAACATTTATAACATCTTCCAATTTAAGTTGTAAGGTTTTTTAAAATCATTCTAAGATTTTTAACCACCAAAAACTCATCTATTCTAAGCTTTTTTCTAGATTTTATTTAAAAAATTGTTTTCTTAATTTATAAGCATTAGTATTGATGTTTTTTATTTCCTGTTTTTTTTTATACCACTTACACATAAACAAAAGAAACTAAACTCTGTTTTTGTGTTTCCATACAAACAAATTGTTGAAAAAAAAAAATTACAAAACATTAACACAAGCTAAAGATTTTTAATAAAAATTTGAATAATTTTGACTATACCACCTTGAAAACGTTTTTTCTTATAACTTAACAAAAATAAACTGCCACTTATTTTGAGTTTAAAACCCTCAAGAGGCAGGCAGTTTTACATTTTATATTTTCATTTACAGCGATTTTTTGAATAACCAAACAAAAATTATACAACTTATATTACAAAGTGAGTAGATTTTTTACATTTAATACATACATACACATTTTATAATATAATATGAGGTGGGATATACATATGTATAAATCTGAAATAAAAAATTTAAATACGCTACTAACAAGAATAGTGCAGAATTATTAATAAAATGGGCTAACGAATGAAAAAAAAAACGCTAAACTATTTACTCATAAGATAGATACAGCAAAACCAAAAGATCATGATTTGAAACAAACTATAATTTAAATGGTCGTGAAAATAAACATACAAACTTAAAATTGATTTAATAGGTATAATAGTAATTAACATTTTTGTGCGAAACTGCGTTAAATTGTTGAAAATCGTTTAAATTGCATTAAAATGCGTTATTTTATATGAATTTTGCGTTTAAACATAAATAACATAAAACGATACAAGTCCAAACTTAACAAAAGAAGGGGTATAAATTTTCCAAGAAAATCTGAAATTATTAAATCGAAAAATGTGTAACTTAAAAGGAAAACATAATATAAAATATTGTTAAAAATAAGGTTTCAAATTGTAACAAATTTAAAATTAGAGAAAATCAAAGACAGTCCTTCAAAACGAATTCAAATAATTTGCAAGAGAAATTAAAAAAATTACCTTCAAACCAAGTCAAAAAATCGTTATGATAATTTAGAATCAAAAATGCGACAAAATTAAATTTAATCTAAATTTGCCAAATTCCTAAAAATGTAGATTTATTTTTTAGTCAACATTTTTCTCCAAATATATTTAAACTATAACAGAAAGCGACAAAAATTATAAATTAATAACCAAGCGTTAATTTTACATAAAATTCAGAAAATATTTCAAATAAAAAGCAAAAAAGTTGAATTTAAAGATATATAAGAGTGCGTCAAAAATAAAATATAAAATTTTAAGTTTAAATTAAAATTACAAAAGAGTCTTAGATAGTAAACAAAAAACCAGGTGTATGTAAAAGCGAACGTCAACAATACAATTTAAAATAGTTAAATAAAAAAACGCAATTAGAGCATCAGAACTAAAGCGACAGTATTCAAGTTCCGAAAATATAAATTAACAAATAACACGTCAAAAATACAAATTTAAGGGATTATTATTAAAAAAAGAATAAAACGTCTAAATAAAGCATATGCCCTTTAAGTTTTGCCTGAAAAAAAGCCTTAAAAGCTTAATAATTTCAAGTTAATTACAAAAATAAACACTTCAATTACGGAAATTTAAAGGATTATTATTAAGCAAGCGTAAAAACAGCGTCAAAAAATTAATATTGTATGTACATAAATTATAACACCAGAAATACAATTCAATAGAGTTAATGTAAAAAAATTAAGCGTAAACTAGAGCGTCAGAAGTAAAGCGTAAATTATAAATAAAATTCAAGAAATTAAGATTACATGGTAAAGGGCTTAAAGTTAAAAAGAGCTTAAAAAAATAAAGCGTAAGCAATTATAAATAACACGTAAATTAGAGCTTCAATAACAATAAGAAAAATTTCAAGTTAGAAAGCCAAACGTAAATTAAAACGTAGTGTCAAAGTTAATATAAAAAAATTAAGCGTAAACTAGAGCGTCAGAAATAAAGCGTAAATTACAAATAGAATTCAAGAAATTAAGATTACATGGTAAAGGGCTTAAAGTTAAAAAGAGCTTAAAAAAATAAAGCGTAAGCAATTATAAATAACACGTAAATTAGAGCTTCAATAACAATAAGAAAAATTTCAAGTTAGAAAGCCAAACGTAAATTAAAACGTAGTGTCAAATTTGCGTCCGTTTTCAAATTTAAATTACAAATTAAATTGAGAAATATACCAAATCAAAATAATACCAGAAATGGAAAAATATTAGAATTTATAGAATAGATAGAATTTTTTGAGAAAGAACAATATCAATAAACATGCGTCAAATTTTTAACACAAATGCCACCAAGTAAACCGATAAAATTATTTAAAAAATTGCGGAAAAATTTTAGAAGAAAAATACAGCCACAAAATGCAAACACCTTAATAATCAATATATATGTAGTATATAAAAGTTCACTGCTATACATTAACGTTTTGAAATTTTGAACGTGGCAAATTTAAACAAAGTAAAATATTAAAATTTTATAAAATTTAGACCCTAGTGCATACGATATAGTGTTGAAATAGGTCACGGTAGCAACGTATTATTAAAATTACAAACAACATTTTTATAAAACAACAATCTAAAATTACTTAAATTTAACTTAATTTAAAATCCCAAAATTATTTTTATAAAAAACGTAACGTAACACTCCGCCATTAAATGTCTTGTTAAAAGCTTACGTCTTCTGCTAATCAAATCATCTAACGTAGTTCTTTATAATTTTAAGCAGTAGTTGTTATGCTTACGTTAATTTAATAAATACGCATGAAGATGAGTTTAACAAATTCTTCTATTTCTTAATTTAGTGAACTTCAATAGCCTACGTCTGTAAATAAGCTTTTTTTTTTTTTTTTTTTAGAAAAAAACCAAAAACTTATATAAAATGGGAGTCTAGCCGTTCAAATATATATATATATATATATAAATCTATATTACAAAACTACGTAACCATATAACAAGTCTAATGTCATAATGATATATTCAATCGTTATACACTAAAGTTAAGTTAAATAGAATTTATCATTAGCTGAAATATGGTAAATAAATACACATATTACGTTATGTAATTTTTAATATTTATTCTTTGAGGATTATGAAACAGTATATTTGTATATAATATCTTATAATATGGGTTTATTGAATTATTGTTCGTAACAATTAGTAAATAATTCCAGAAATACGTAATAAATTATGCCTAAAATTAAGGTATATAGATTCTTATGAAAATATTAAAAAATATGCAAGTAATCAACTAAAATCGGTAAAAAATATAATTTCATTACGTTACGTAATATTTTATATTGTGCTCTATTATGTTTATTAAATAATTACATATACAAAGTACTTACATATATATCAAAATAGCTTCTGTAAATTAACATACTAAACAACACACTTAATTTATTAAAAATTATTTCAGTTATCGTTATAATTAGTACATACAAAACTTTCATATTCAAGTTTAGATAATTAAAATTATAGTTTTTATTACATTCTTATGAAAATATTACAAATATGACGATACATATATAAGTATGAATATATTGCTGAATGTATTTTCATTACGTCACGTAATTTTAAATATTTTATGAAGATTTTACTTCATAAATTTATGTATAACATACAGTGTATTAATAAATTACTTATTCCTTAAAATTAAGGGTCTGATGACGATCTTGTGAAAAGATTGAAAATATAAAAGTATAATTATATGCTGAAATGTTGAAAACATTTTTCTTTGCGTCACGTAAACTACATTTAACGACAGAATACTTTTTACTGCATATGTATTTTGATGTTTAAACTATATCCTAGATTTTGAAAAATTGCATAACAACAGCGTATGAACTAATCACATACATATATTCGTAGACAATTAAAATTATAAAGAATTTATTTTATTTAGAGTTCCCTCAAATACAATCCCTAAAGTAGGTTCTACTTAATTTAATATGTAGTTTAAAAATGAAGACTAATATTTGATTATAATTTTCGCGTAGTCATTACATTTTATGACATTACGTCACATAATATTTTAATTAACTTATTTTGAACTTTTTTCTACTATGTAATTAAGTAATTGTGAGAAGTATAAAACTTTACTTAAAAAGATTGTATTTAAAATAGCAATGTCCTATAAATTTTATACATAAAATAATTTTTATATTAAAATCGTAACCTTACGTTACGTACTATATTACGTTACGTTTTCTTATGGTTCTTTTTAAACAAAATTCTTATATAAAATACGTAATTTGAAAAGTATAAACAAAATAGCCAGAACAAATCTATAAAAAGAAAACGTTGATCTAATACCTTAATTGTGTAATAAATTACGTCGAGAGAAAGTATTTTATTAAAATCCATTCTATATTCTTATTATATATAAATTACGTAATAACTTACGTTAAAAACTAAGGATTTTATTAAATTTTTATCAAAAATTAAGTAGGTTTGTATACGTACGGATTTAATAGGTAAACATTTTATTGACAAAAATGCAAATTTAAGTATCTTTACGTTACGTAATCATGTATTCAACGAATTCCTACTTTTTTAAGCAATATTCGTTTTACTTTTTGTCTTCAACAGTGTTGCGTTAACAGATTTTAAGAAATTACTTACAAAAATACATTTATAAGTTTTTTCAATAACTATTATAATCTTCTCACAAATTTTAAGCTATTGTAAACCTTACGTTTATAACAAAAGACTAACAAGCTATATATTTTTATTCAATTTTACGTCACGTATTAGATTTATTCAAATTCATTTATCAGAATTTGCATGGTCTACCCACTTTTACTTTATAATAAAAAATTACTTAAATTTGTTAAAACTTAATTAAGTTTATATACATAATTCCTATAATATTATTTTTACTTCAAAATTAACAAAAACTAATATAGGATTATAACTGCCGTAATTATTATTTACGAAAAAACACTGAAACGGAATATCCAAAATTCACTTTATCTCTAAAAGAGCGTTTACTGAAACACTACTTCAGAGGTAATCCTGTACAAAAAGCAAACTACTCTTCAGTTGGCTACAGGAACTCCACAACCTCTGATGAGAAATTTAGCTGCTAAAGCAAAATGTTTTTCGGAACTTGAAAATATATTGAATAAAAGTGAATATCTGTAAATTTATGTCGACACATATCCTAATCTCAAATATTTACTGTAGCAATTATTGAAAATTGAATATCTAAGATAAATTCAGTTATTTTTTTATTGCATTTTGCGAAAAGGATTTAAACAATTGAAATTAACATTAAAGTTACGTCAAAGGAAGCGTTGCAAATTTAGAAAACAATCCAAAAGTAAAAAAAAGAGTTGAAAATTTAAAAAGCGTCAATATTAAAGAAAAAATGATGCAAAAAATGCGTAAAATTAAAAACGACTCTCAAGATTTTAAAAAACGTTGAAGTTTAAAAGAAGCGTCAATATTATAAATAATTTAAAATTATATAAATGCGTAAAAATTAAAAAAAATTCATACTTAAAGCGATAAATGATAAATAAGTAATTTTTTAAATATAAACTAATTTAATGAAATTAACAAATATTTTGTCAATGTTACAAATACGTTATTATTAAAAAGCAAGCGTCAGAAATGAAAAAAATCAAGAAAATTCGTCAAATCACCAAAGATAAAAATAAATCAAAATAAAAAAGGTCATATGCCAAAGGAGTAAAATTATAAGATAAAATCGATCAAAAAGTTTGCGAAAATGTGTTGTAATAGTCAATAAATAGTCACACAGGGAGTAAAGATTATGCAAATACATAAAATAAAAACTCAATAAAAATCTCAACCAATAAAATTAAACAATAATTATCTTCAAGTAAACTCTTACTTACGTTACTTAAACTTACAATTCTTAAAAACATTTAAATATAATCTTAAGTACACACCTTACGTCAAACACATTGAGAAACGATCTTCACGTAAACCCTACGTTACGAAAAACTCCATTTCAACAAAAAATCTCAACTGATAATGTTAAACAATTATTATAATGCCTGCGTCAAAAACTTACAGTTCTTTAAAACTCTAAATACAAAGGGAATACAATATTAAGCACAATTCTTACGTTAAACACTCTAAACATTGAGAATCGATATTCTCGTAAAGCCTTACGTTACGTAAAAATACTCTACCTAACTCTCCTTTAAGACCAGTACGTTGTACTTAACCCTAAGCAAAATGAATGAAGACTCCTATAACATATTTACAAAAAGTCATAATGTTGACAAACTGACGAAACAAATGAAACAATAATTATAATGCCTACTGTACAAAACCCACAATTCTTTAAAACACTTAAAGATAAAGGGAATCCAATCTTAAATACAACACTTACGGTACATTATTTTATAATATTATTGAGTTTAAACCACTTATATTCGAAATAAACATACTTTTACATATTTGTTTTCCACAATAAGTTATTATTAAAAGAAGTATCATTCAGAATCGTTACCGTTCTAAAATAAAGAAATACTAATATGGTGTTCACACATGCATTTTTAATTGTCATTTTTTAATTAACGCCTAATTGAATTCAATTATCCATTCAAAATTTGAATTAAGATAATTGCTTCATTAAGAGTTAATTGTTCTAATAATTGTTAAAATTAAAAATACAACCCTGTGACTAGTAATAACTAAAATGGCAGTTGTTTCGCTTTTAAATTAATAAATAATATTTTTAGGCTGAAAATTATAATATTAGAACCAAATACAGTGCACTCGGGCAAACGTCAACTAATTAAAACCGTAGGTGTTGACGTTTTAACAAAAATCTGTTATTTTTTTCTGCTGTTTTTTTCTTTCCAATACTTGGAACAGAGACTTCTCTATTTATTTCATAAAATTTTAGAGTAGGTGATGTAAAAAAAATGGTTGAGGTTTTGGGATGTTGATGTAAACGAGCGTTGATGTTTTCCCGAGTGCACTGTAAATGTATTCTTTTTTGTCAGCTGCTGTCAAACGCTAATTAAATTAGCAATATTAAGCATATGTGAACTCTTTTTAATTAACCAATAATTGACTCAATTAAAAATGCATGTCTGAACACCATATAAGAAACTACCTTTTCCGCAAACCGCGTTACGTTAAACATGCAATACATCAAAATATTTTTTTTGACGTTATATATGAAACTTTAGACACAAACTGATCACTGAAAACTTTAATTTTTCCTACAAAAATGTACGATCAAACATGTTTTGAAAATTTTTTAAATTTGATTTTTATAAAATCGTTAAAATTTTAAAATGTAAAAAAAAAACGGAATCCAACGAAATTTACTCCTTACGTTACGTTATTTTTTAGTATTAAAGTCGTAAACTCTTTATACTCGCAAAATTCATGCATTTGTTATACATATATCATACTAAATCTTACGTTGAACGAAGGCTAACCTCTTAATAAACGGTATGCATATAAAAATGAATAACTGGAAAACAAAAATATTTTAAAAAATTTTTAAATGTGATCTTTTACAAATCGCTAAAATTTTAAAATTTAAGACAAAACAAATAAAAAAGAACTATATTGAATAAACACAACCAGTGACACATGTAAACTAAAAATATTATAATATCGAATTACCATTGCTTACGTTACGTTATTTTATAACTTGAACTTGCCAAACACAAAAGAGCTTACAGTTTTTCTCACAATATTTTAGAATACAAATGTGGAGATCAATATCCCTTACGCTTGCTCTTATCCAAATACTATAGATACCACTCACAAAAGTTTTCAAAAGATATTGATTTGATTTTAATTAAAATCGTTACCATTATAAAACATTGAGAAACGATTTGCCCGTAAATCGTTACATTACGCCAAACTATTCTACTTTACTTTACTTTTAAAACCAATACGTTGTACTTAGCACTCAGTAGAATAAAAACATGAACGAAGAATTTTTATTTTTATACAAAACGTATACAATATTATTTAAATACATAATAACTCAATAAAACATTTATAATACCTACATTTCAAATACTTACAACTCCGTAAAACACTTGAATTCAAAGGGAATCGAAACTTAACCACAATATAATATTATTGAGTTAAAACACTTCTTCTTGAAATAGGCATGGATTTGTTCTTACAAAATAAAAAGTATAGATATACATAATTGAAATAAGTGTCATTAGAAGGTTTATATGTATTTTAATAAAAATCGTTACCGTTTGAGAAACGAGCTTATAAAAACCTATAAAAACTCTAATTTTCTTTAAAAATTGAAACAAAATTTCTTTAAACGTATTTAAAAATAAGTCATAATATGTATACGCTCAAAACTAGATTATTCTACAAATAATGGTTTTGCATTAAAATAAATGTCTCAAAAATAATAAAGAAATCACAAGCGTAAAAATCGCCGACCCAGCCAAAATTTATCAAGCATATTCTCATCACTTGCAATAACATTCAGGGCGTTATTACATATGTAACCCACCTCACCAACCAAATGTGTTATAGACATCAACACTAGAGAAATTTTAAAAAAATATTTCGTCATATGAAACGTTATACCCAAAGTCTGAACAGTTAAACCCAATAAACATTTACATTCATAAAATCTTAATTTCAAATTATATGAAAACTATAATTTTCCCCTAAAAACTAGACAAACACAAACATGTTTTGAAAATTTTGTAAATTTGATTTTTTTTTTTATAAAATCGCTAAAAATTTTAAAATGTTAAGAACAGAAACCAAAGAAAAATAAGCAAAGAATTCAGCAAGCGTTATATACACTAAAATTATTCTTTTCAAATTTTCAATTATTTTATGAAATCTTAATTAAATTTACACGTTACGTAACGTTAATTTGTAGTATTAAAGACGCAAACACTTTATACTTGAAAAATTCATGAATTTATTATTTCACAAAAAAACTTATGTTGAACGAAAACTAAACTAAAAATTTTTTAAATTTGATTTTTTAAAAATCGTTAAGTTTTAAAATGTACGACAAAACAAGGAAAAAACTACACAAAATAAAAGCCATACCAGCACTCGTTCAATAATCACATTCAATGAAATAATTTCAATTACAAAGAATAAAACATTTCAACAGTTTTTAAATAATATTAATGTTGCAAAAACTTTATATGTACTAGAAAATCTCCTAAATTATTTTCAGTAAACTTTACACAATACAAAAGTTACCCACTTATACTCATTAAACAATTACATAAATCTAATAAGCTAATAACAGATTATAAAAGTATAATTTTCACCTACAAAACAAAATTTGATTTCTTTACAAATCGTTTCAATTTAAAAATGTAAAACAAAAGAAATTACACCTAATAAAAGCAACTAGCGAGACACAAACAAAAAATATTACAATACAAAGTGCCATTACCATTTCTTACGTTACGTTATTTTATAATATCAACATGGCAAAAAGTTAATCTCATTAAACTTTACGTTCAACAATAATTCGACAGTTCAATTCCAAACTATGCTATGTCAACTTAGCATGTTTTCAATTTTTTTTGCGTTTTTGAATTTACATTTTTTCAACTTAAATTCTGTCAAATTTTGGTTGTGATTGGCTAGTCCAATCAATAGTTATAAACAACAAAGTTCTACCTCATATGGTTTTTTAGATATCGCCTGTAAACTTTAGGAGCTTTTTCTGCAAAACTCACTTTTTCGACTTAGCATGTTTTGGAATTGAGCTGTCGAATTACACTCGTTAAATAATTATATTAATGATATATTGTAAAATGCAAAGGGTATTCAATATCCCTTAAGCTTGGTTATCCAAATTAAATTATAATTTAAATAGATACCACTCACAAATGTTTTTAAAAGATTTAGATTTGATTTAAATTTTCCGTTTAAAACATTGAGAAACAACAGTCTTCTCACAAAGCCTTACAAAACGTATATGTATATGATTATTCATTCAAATACATAAAAATCTCAACGGATAAACATTGAGGCACTATCTATATATTTTAAAATACGAGACAAAAGCAATAACACCGGAATTTACACTGGTAAATCAGTATAAAATTACGTTACGTTATAGTAGTAAATCCATTAATTCTTTGCTAATGAAAGTATCATTAAAATAAATGCGATTTGAAAATGTATTAAAAAAGTTTTTAAACAATGAAACAAAATTAAACAATATTTCGTAAACATTTACGTTACGTAAAGTTTTTACAATATCATTTAAAAATATACATTGAATAAAATTGGAAGGCAAACAAAAATACCTTATAAAAACGAATTTTAAATACAATGAAATAAAAACTGTATTAAAAAGCACTTAACGAAGCCATTACGATACACGAAAAGTAGTAAATACTTAAAGTACATTAAACAATTACAATGAATGAAATGTCTATTACAAACATTAAAAAACATAAATATTTTAAAAGTAAGACAAACCCAAGAAACTTGTACCCCGATTACCTATACATACGAGTATGTACATTAAAAACATGATGCAAAACAGAAAGGTTATACATACATATATTTTAAATACCTACAATTTTTTTTAAATACTTATATACGAAAAGGAATCATATCTATCATCACTTACGTTGTGTAAATTTTTAATACCAAGAAAAACCCACTGAGAAATTCTTAAACTTTAAAGATTAATAAACAATTTTAATCTCTGCGTAACGTGAAACACATTTAATATATTAACACTAACAGCAAAGTAACATTTAACTTGATTACAATAATCACATATCCACCCTTGTACGTCGTTACACAAAACCACATTTCATAATTTTATGAAATCCACATATATACGAGTATATTACAAATTATATACAATACAAAAATACAATTTCCCAGTAAAAAACTAATAGATTTTAAAAATTTTTTAAATTTGATTTTCCACAAATCGCTAAAATTTTAAAATGTAAGACAAAAACACTACATAAATGTCACCATTTCAATAGTTTACTATTTTTCAAAACAATACATTATTACGTTACGATTGAAATACATTTCACTTAAAAATGTTTGCAAACGTTCAAATATATTTGAAATAAACAAGTATTGTAAATCCCTGCGTAATGTAAATTTCAAAAATTCTAAGTCAACGATTCAAAGAAAAGATTTATCGATTCATTACGTTGCACTAAAACACTTTTAAAAATTACATTCAATTAAAACCTTATTCTGAAAACCTATGTACATACGTAAAATAAATAATTTATTAACATTAAAAATACTCGCAACTCTTTAAAACACTTTAAATACAAAGTTAAATCATCATCTCTTACATTACGTAATTTGATAAAACTGTTGATACTCGTAAAATTTATGAAAAAACACATTACAAATCATGAAATTAAAGAAATGCCCTTAAATATTACTTAAACCTTGCGTAAAGTACATTGAATAAACTTCCTACAAAAATCCAATAAATTACTACGTCTTTACACAAAAATTAGACATTAAAACATCTTAAACAATTACATTAATGATATATTAAAACAAATTAAATCAGATAATTTTTCCCAAAAACTAAAACGTTTTAACATTTTTTGAATTTGATTTTTCACAAATCGCTAAAAATTTTTAAATATTAGGCATAATCAACAAAGTTACAGTTTTTACTAAAAACGAATATAATTAAAACAATTAATTATAACACCTTACATTTCAAACCAAAGCAAAAATAAGGGAGATAATTAAATTACCCTATATAACATGAGAATAGTTTGAGAAATATTCGATAAATATAGATAGTTATAATATCAAAATACAATTTGATTTAACTAAAATATTGAACGATTGAGAATCTACCTATACGTTTACTACGGTACGTAAAGTTACATTAAACAATCTAATCTCATTTACAATGAACTTCATATATAAATAAAGCCAGGAACATAGAAACATGATCAATGAAATTATTAAATGACTCGCTTGCATTTAAATGAAATGAAATCCTAAAATTTTTAAAATTTTTTAAATTTGATTTATTATAAATCGCTAGAATTTTAAAATGTAGGATAAAAGTTGAATACTAGAGAATTGACTTTAAACATATTTCTAAAATTTTGAAAATAAAATATTTGTCAAAACACTTGCGTCACGTAAAAGTCCAACACTCCCGTTTAACGAGAATTAATGATTAATTTACAAATGATAACTCAAATATCATGAAATTATATATTATATACGACGAAAAACGCAAACCCAACATATAAACTGATAAAATATAAGAAACATGTTTACCAACTGCAAATTAGTAATAAAACAATGTACATGTACTTACGGAAATAAAAATAAAATTTTTGAAAATAATCAACATAGAAGCACTACGTAATTTCGTCTAATAGTTTTACACCATTTTCCACCTGAAACAAATAGAATGTTGTTTTAATAATTGATATTCATATAAATCGCTAAAATTTTAAAACATTCCAAACATAAATTACTAAATTCCCATATTACGTCGTTACACGATAAATATACACTTACTTACATTCAGAAAATTTAAATAAATTATATCAGTAGTATAATTATCCCTTAAAAACTAAAACGCTTTTTTTTTTTTAGGATAAAGCACCTACCGACATTTTATCTAATGAAATAAACAAAAATTATCTCTTCTTACGTCGCGTTATTATAGTGATAATGAGTAAAATATAAATCATTAACTTTGAAACATCATTATTACAGAAAAATACTGTATTTTCAATATTTGATTAAAAATTTTTCATTTGTGTTACGAGACGAAATTAATGGTAATAACCGTATATTGGGCATAATGTTACGTTATATACATACGAAATCTAAATTCTGTGTAGGTTTTAAAAACCTTTGCATTTTATAAACACAAATTATAGCTGTTATTCTCGCTAAACAAATATATTTTAAATTTGTGTTTTGTAAAACACATTCTCACATAATGTCTCAAAATGTCGATTTGTAAAATACCCTTAAACTTAAGTTCAAATCTCAACTAATTTACCAAATCAATTAAGAACATTGTTATATTCTATTCATTATATAATTCAGTTATGTTTTACTAATTTTTTAAATTTGATTTATTTTATAAATCGCTAAAATTTTAAAACGTACTATAAAATTCATTTGTTTTTACTCTTGCGTCACGTATAAAACTAAGACCACCTATTTATTTTATAGCGAAAAGTTTTAAAACGAGAGAATAAAAAAAAAATAAGGAGGATACAGTGTATTATTTATGTGCTAAAGCATCAAATTGGAACTACTTACGTAAAGTAATACTTTGTTATAAAATTGCAATTAAAAACAAAAACTACATTTAATTTTTTGTATTTTTGAAGTCATTGCAAAAACATTGACGATCGTTAATATTTTCACTATAAACTGCTATGATTGATATAAAAAAAAACACTTTAATCGTATATTGTTAAGAACTTATAAAAATCGCCTAAAGTTTTCTACAAATATTTCATAATATAAAGTACGTATTTATGTTACGTTTTATATACCTATAAACATGTTTTTATATCAAGTTCGAGTTTATATAAATCTTTTATATACATTACGTTTTTATTTGGACTACGTTTTACATAAACTTTTTATATCAAGTTCGAATTTATATAAATGTTTTTTATACATTGCGTTTTTAGATAGGTTTCACATAAAATACGTTTTATATAAATTGCGTTTTACATAAACTACGTTTAACATAAATTACGTTTAACATAAACTACATTTAACATAAACTACATTTAACATAAACTACGATTTATATGAACTACGTTTAACATAAACGTTTTATATAACTACGTTTTATATAACTACGTTTTATATAAACTACGTTTTATATGAACTACGTTTTATATAACCTGCATTTTACATAAACTAAGTTTTACATAAACTAAGTTTTACATAAACTAAGTTTTACATAAACGTCTTATATAAACTACGTTTTACATAAAACAGATTTTACATAAACTAGTTTTATACGAACTGCGTTTTACATTAACAACGTTTAACATAAACTGCGTTTTATACGAATTATGTTTAAATGAACTACGTTTTATATAAACTACGTTTTACATAAACTACGTTTTACATAAAATCGGTTTTACATAAAACAGGTTTTACATTAACATGGTTTTACATAAACGTTTTATATAAACTACGTTTTACATAAACTACGTTTTACATAAAATACGTTTTACATAAAATACGTTTTATATGCACTACGTTTTACATAAACTATCTTTTACATAAAACAGGTTTCACATAAACTACGTTTTATATGAACTACGTTTTACATAAGACAGGTTTTACATAAACTATCTTTTACATAAAACAGGTTTCACATAAACTACGTTTTATATGAACTACGTTTTACATAAGACAGGTTTTACATAAACTATCTTTTACATAAAACAGGTTTCACATAAACTACGTTTTATATGAACTACGTTTTACATAAGACAGGTTTTACATAAACTACGTTTTACATAAACGTTTTATATAAACTACGTTTTATATGAACTATGTTTTACATAAACTATGTTATACATAAAACAGGGTTTAGATTACGTTTTATACGAACTACGTTTTACATAAACTACGTTCTATACGAACTACATTTTACATAAACTACGTTTTATACGAACTACGTTTTACATAAACTGCGTTTTATATGAACTACGTTTTACATAAACTATGTTATACATAAACCATGTTTTAGATTACGAACTACGTTTTACATAAACTACGTTTTATACGAACTACGTTTTACATAAACTACGTTTTATATGAACTACGTTTTACATAAACTACGTTTTATATGAACTACGTTTTACATAAACTATGTTATACATAAACCATGTTTTAGATTACGTTTTATACGAACTACGTTTTACATATACTATATTTTACATAAAATAGGTTTTACATAAACTACGTTTCACATAAACTACGTTTTAAAATTACATATGGATTTAAACTATATTTTTTATAAACTAAGTTTTGTATTCATATTGCATTTCTATATAAACTACGTTTTTATATAAACCAAGTTTCTTTTTTTTTTATTTGAAGTACATTTTACATAAGCTACGTTTTTATACGTTTGTATTTCATTTATGATTTTTATAAATTTTGTTTTTATGTATATTGAGTTTATATCAAAGCTAGGTTTTATTTTGAACTACGTTTTATATAAAGTTACATTTAGAAACTCACATTTTTAAGTTACATTTACAAAACGGCCAAGAATATACATACTTACATATACATGTATCTTATTACGTTATTATTAAAAAAATGCGTTCATTTAGAGATTTAAAACTTGCGCTAAATAAATTACGAAATTATAATTATGCGACAAAGAACATGAAAATACTACGTAATTGCGTTAATATGTGTTAATTTTGTTATGAAACGTAACAATGTGATTTAAAAGTTACACTAAATACGTTTCGAATAAATAAGATATGCCAAGGAAAAATTACGAAAACTTTAAATATGCGACTACGAACATGTTAAATACTACGTAAATAGCCAGCAAAAGATTAATAGCTAAATACGTTTTTAGGCTTTGTATTTTATTTAAATGCTTTTCACAAGTAGACATGTTTCCTGTTCTTCTTTTTCTTTTTTTAACTTAACTTCTAATAATTTAAAAATCTTTTTTCACTTTTGCTTTTAAAATAAATTTTTGTGTAGACATGTTTTTTTTTGGCACTTTTTAAGTGCTTTTTATAAATATTTTTTATATATTTTTTTAAACGTCATAATTTATTATAGTAATAAAGCTTTGTAATAAAAATATTTTAATTAGGTTTGCTAACTAAATAGAAATAATTAAACCAATTTTTAAAAAACGACCGAAATAAAAACGCATGTTTTTTTTAATAATAATTTAAAATTACATTACTTCATGATAAACTAAAGCTATTACTGATAATAAATAATGTTTAAAGCTTTTACGATTTTTTTTTTGATAAACAACCATGGCGTTCAAATCTAAAAATACTACATAAAAATGCATGAATATAATATAATATAATATATATATCGACAACGTATGTCATACATATTATGCTAAGCGTAACGTAAAGAATCAAATAGAGATTCATACATTAATAATTGTCTACATATGTATGTATATACATCTATGTCGGTCTTGAAATGGAATATATTTCCTATAAACATTCTAAAATGCTAAAAAGTAAAAGCTTCGTTTAAGCTTTAAAATAATGTGATATTTATAAAAAGTACGTTTCCAAATATATTGCGTCTATAAGTAAATTACATTTTAAATTTACTTTGTTTTGATTTAAACTACATTTTACTTCAAATGCGTTTTATTCCAAACACGTTTTTTAAATTGCGTTTCATATAAAATACATTTTTATTTCAAAATTGATTTATATAATCTGCGTTTTTATATAAACTACGTTCTATTTAAACTATGTTTTTCATAAAGTTCGTTTATATTTGAAATAAGTTCAAATCACACTTTATAAACTATATTTTTATAACTTGAACGACGTTTTATTGAAACTACGTTTTATTTAAACTAAGTTTTATTTAAACTAAGTTTTATTTAAACTACGTGTTAATTAAACTACGTTTTATATAAACTCATTTTTTGCGTTTCTCTAAGAACTTTAACAATATTTCACAGAGTCCGTTTTGTATAGAAGTTTTTTCTTTGATTTAATCGACACTTTAATTTGAACTGTTTTTATTTAAACTGCGTTTTATATATTTATATAGGACGTTGACATGTAAATTGCGCAGTTATATACAATACATTTTTACATAAATTTCGTTTTATTAAAATTACGTTTTTATTAAACAAAAAAGAATTTAATTGCTGCGAAAGACAGAATTATTAAGCAATAGAAAAAATTAAATATAATCCAAATCCTTATCGAGTATTATGAAAAAGTTATATGAAAAATTTTCAATGAAATAAAGTGTGGAGGAGGGAGGTGGGCAATAATAATTGTAAAAATTTTGATTTAATGAAAACTTAATGAAAATATGTATGCGAGCTTGTCACAAGAATTTACAATTGTGTCAAATAGTCTTAATAATATGCGAGTTTTCTAGATAATGTGAATGATTATAAATGAAATGGTTGATATATTTTTTTAATCTAATAAAAAATTCTTCAAGGTGTGAAAATATAAATAAAAGCATAAGTAAATATTGAATGATTTTTAACATTCGTCTGACAGTTTTATGAATGGGATAAAATAATAATTGAAATTGTTTAAGCTTTCTGAGTCTGTAATGGGTTTTATGAGTGTTTTGAAAAGTTGGTTTGTAAATTCCCAAGAGTGATAAACACACACAGTATGTATGAACAGTATGTATCAAGAAATAGGAAATTAAACTGTTGTTGAGTTTGTATGAAATATTGCACAAGGGTTTCTGCGAAATGAGTGATGAATATATTATATTATGAGAGTTTTAGATATTGCTTCTGTCTGTTGTTTATAAAGAGAAGGAATGATTAATTTCTAGAAAAGCTACTAGTATGCAAGGTTTATGCGAGAATTATGTGTGCAAGAATGAAGAATATGCTTCTAAGAGCGTAATAAAGTATGTAATGTTACAATATTTACGAGTGCGACAAAACACATTTTTATGAGTGTATTGAACAATATGCGAGAGAAGATTTTCTGTATGAATTTCATCAGTGATCCCAAAACTTAAATACTTTACTATTTCATGTCATCACACTAGCAACAAGTATGCGAGAGAAACAGATGTTTACCATATAATTAGTGCGAGCACTACATACATAGTGAGAGAAATTATAAAATGTTGCTGAGTGATTAAAATGTAAAGTGAGAGAGCACATATGTATGTATGTATGTAGAGTGGCATACAAATTTGTATGAATGTATTGAAATTAAATATTTTGTATGAATTGAAACAGTGATCCTAAAAATTTTAACATTTCACTATGCACTTCATTCTTAACCTTTTCAATATAAAACCTTCCTTACACATGTATCAAAAATGAGCACTTTGCACATTTCTATATTGATATTTTTAAACACAACTTACATACATCATGCGAACAAGTACATATAAGAGAGAGAAAGTGAGATTATTATTGAAAGGTTCATGTATTAAAGCAGTATGTGCAGAAATTATGTATGAGAAAAGAACCATGTATGATAGAAGGAAGAAATGCAGTGAGATAGACAATATTTGGTATTAAAGTTAGTGTGAACGGTTTATGTGAGAAAGACGAAAATGTATCTTAGAGAGTAATGTAAGAGAGAGTAATGATATTTGCAATGTAAAAAATATAAGAGAAAGCTTATGTTTCTAAAAGCGTTTAAAAAATTTATGTGATGATGATTAGATAGAATGTTCTTAGAATGTGCATATAGTGAAGAGATACAGAGAAAGAGAGAAAGAGAGAGTAATGTTATGAAAATGTTGAAATTATTTAAATATACCTTTGTGTATGAAGAAAAATGACTAAGAGTATGTTGGGTAAATGGTTACACAAATACAGAATGCTTGAATAGTATTAAAAACTGAATGCGAAAGTTTGTAATAAGAGTGCGTAGTGTTTTTGAGAGATTGAATTGATTGCAAATTATGTGTGATAATACGAGATATATTTTGTTTGAATAATATAAATGTAACAAACTAAATGCGAAATGTTTGTATGATCCTGCGAACTACGTTGTGTATATCAGAGTTCGAATATTTATGAAAATTAAGTACGATAAATAAAATTGATTTGTATGATAGTTTAAAAAAATTGGTAGTTGATAATGAATGGGTTTATTATGTTTGAATAATATAAAATTTAACTAACTTTATGCGAAATGTTTATATGATCTTGCGAGCCCACGTTGTGTATATGGGAGATCAAATATTTATAAAAATTAAAACTAATAATGCAAAAGAAACTAATTTATATTTACAATTGAACTATTAATCGATAATAAATGAGTTTATTTTGTTTGGAGAATCGAGCGATAATGAATGGTTTTCTTTTGTTTGAATAATATAAGTAATTTAATAAATTACAATAATAAATAAATAATAATAATGGATAATAAATAGGTTTATTTATGAGAAGAATGACTAATTTTACAAAAATGTGTTGTTGACTTGAGAAATAATGCTTGATTGTTTTTGAAATGTGTTGAGAACTTCAGATTTTGAGTGTGTTTAAATGCATGAATGAAAATTGCGAAACTAAAATAATAAGAATCTTTAGAAAATGCAATAAAGAATTCATAATATTTGAAAAACATTAAAAATGAGCAAAAACAAAATGTATGATCTTGCGAAGACGTAGAAAATATGAGAGATTTGAAGTGTGAAAATTTTTATAATATAATAGAGAAAACGATTGATAATGCATGCATGAGTTTGTTTATGAAGAAAATTAATCCTTTGAACAAAATTTAATGAATTGTTTGCTTACGAACAGCATAAATGAGAGTTGTGAAAATAAAAGAAATATTTCTTATTAAATAATTATAAAACAGCGGTATTTTGCTAAATAAATCTTCCAGATAGCAAATTTTGCAATAGATTAGAGAACATGGGGTATAAATTATACTAAACATTAAGAGAGCGTTAATAGAAGCAAGGTTTAAACCAGGGTTAAGATTTCAAGGATTAAATGCGGTTCATAACGAAAATATAAAGCGAAAAAGCTTCAAAGTAATATCAAATTGAAAGCAATAGCAACTAATTAAGTATTAATGGTCTTATGCTCCACATTGGAGATTAACATATAGTCTTAATAAGTAATGTTTAAACAAGATAAATTAAACAAGATCATGAATTAAAAAAGCGATTAAGTTATATAACATTAACAGGAATTGAAAATAAAAGTTTGAGAAATACTCAAAATAAGCAAGAGATCAAAAGAGCGTAAAACGTAAAGAATTAAAAAGTAAAACAAGGTACAACATAATGTTAAAGATGCGTCAAAAACAATATATGCAAAAGCGTTATTAAAATAAATACTAAATATTGTGAAGATTATATGCGAGAGCGGTTTAAAGTGAAAACCAAAAATTGTAAAATAAAATTTCATAAAAACAGCACGAAAAAGCCAGATCTAAAGTACAAATGCAAATTTATATAAAATTTACGAAATAACTCAAAACAAAAGCGTTAAGTCTTGCGTTATTAGAAAGAAAAAGGGGTTGATGGAAAAATTTAAGTTTCTAAAGCGATAAAAGCGAACATTTTGCGGTTTAGAGAGTATTTTAAATATTAACTATTAAATTTAAATCGTTTTTTTTTTATTAATTCCATAATTTAATTATATGTTTTTGCCGTAAATACTATTTCATTTCTTAATAATTTAAAACCTCTGAATATTTTTTTTTATCAATTAATACATACTCGTACAAATATATTTTGCGTTATAAACTCAAATCTAAATTTATAATTTTTTAACATGTCTTTCATAATGTTAATTTAATATATTTTCCTAATGTTTGATTTTGAAAATCATTAAATATATTTGAAAATATCATAAAGGCTACAAATATATATAATAGTATACATAGGTAATATCTACTTTTCACTATTCACTTTTCACTACACACTGCAGCAAATGAATTAATGTTACAAAGCCTTAAATAAGCTAAAAATAAAGAACAGCAAGGTTTTAAAAGCCTGACAAGTACAACAAAATCTTTAACAAAACTTAAATAAGCGATATTTAAAGCTAAGAAAGCTATTTTTTATTTTTAATTTAAGTTTCACTTACTACTATTACGATCTCATTGAAGAATTTGTGTGTAGTTGTTGAATAAAAGCCAAGTTTGCATTAAAACTGTGTTGAAAACGTTTAAGTTTCATTTATAAAAGTCAAACCAAAACAAATTCATTTGAGAGATTTTAAAAGCCTCAAGCTATTATGTATAAAAACAGGCTTTTGAGTTTTTTAGTTTAAAAAACCTTTTACCTTGCATTTACAAAAACTGCATTCACTCTTACTAACAAATTTGTATTTAAATTTACACAGAGTGCAAATATTAAAGGATGACGTCAATACAAATGAAAAAAAATTTATTGTGTTCTTGAAATCTATAGTAACCAAATTGTATTTAAATTAAGACTGAGTCGAAATGTTAAAACCAACTTAAATTGCCATAAAAGCTTTCGAAAGCCTTCTATTGTATTAAAAAAGCTTTGTTGAATGGTTGAATTTATCTATAGTTGAAAAAAGCTTTTGTATTGATTTCTTTTAGAATACGTGTACGTTTAGTTATAAAACTGTATTTAAACTTAGACTGAGTCCAAATATTGAATGTTTTTCCCAGTTTTTTAAAGCTTGTATGCGTTTTTTATATTTTTACAATATTAGACTAAAAAGTATTTTAAAATCATGTTTAAATCGATAAAAAAACAGCTTTATTTTACAACTGCCTTTAGAAGAGAATGATGTGTAATTGTTGTACCAAAAAATCTTTTCAAAATGTTTTTATACAATATTAGAACTTTATTAAATATACAATATTTATAACAAATATATACAATACATAATTACATAAAAATTATTTTTAAAATACTTACATATATCAATTTTGTTTATTATAATTTTTTTTTGTAATATTTTAATGTTTGTAACTAAAATTTGTGGAGTGTTTGACATGATTTCTTTTTTAATTTATTTTAAGTTGATTTTAGAACAATTTATTTTGTAAAAAATGTCTTGTTTATTGAATATTTTATTTTTAAATTGTTATTTTGTTTTGTTTTTCTTTTTTCAAATTGTTTATTCGAATATATAACCCTGCCATTCATCGTCTTTGTAACTTTTGAAACAATTTGTTTAATCAAAAATCTATATATTATTAAAATATAAATAAAACTCTCAAGATATATTATTAGAATTACACATATATACAATATACATATACATAAATAAAATTTATAAACTTCTCTTCTACTACTATTTACTTATTACAGTTTGTTGCATGAACTCAATTATATTTTATATAAACAACAAACAAACTTTTATAACCCAATTAATAATGGCAAACAAATGTATAATATAACAAATATTTTTTTGTGATATAACACTTTCCTAGCAATTATACGCACCCATTGAATACTTGTACTTTTACTACTTTAATCCAATATTGATTGATTGTATAGCAAGAGATAGAGAGAGTGAGAGTATAAATACAAAATACAACTCTGTATTTTTTGTAAAGAGTCCCATGTTGAATTAGTTTGCAGGTACTTTGTATGTGGTTTGTGTGCAAATATTTAATTTACTCGTAGTTTTTAACTTAAATATAAACTTACTAGCAAATTGCTTTTCAATGAGTCACCATTTATACATATATACATAAATATTTATACTAATCGTGTAACACCCCCTGGAGTTTTTGTTAGCACTTTGTATTTATAACATGTGAAATTTTAAAATCTAAAACACTTGTTTCATCGTGTATTTCTAAAGATTATAAACAATTTAATTAATAAGTATTAATCTAAAATCACTTCTTAAATTGTTTCCCAAAAGTATATTTCTCAATAACAGTATTTTGTGTACAGAATTTTTTTTATAAATTAGTTCCAACAAACAAATATTATTAATTCCACATATGAGTCTTTTAATAACTTCGTTAAATTTATTTGCTATTATTATGTTTATTCCATATATTCTAGTTTAGTTAATTATAATTACTTCTACGTTTACTACCCAGGCAGAAATACGACTCTTAACAAATACCATGTACCACTACAACACTATAACTACAAGATTACGGCACTTCCAGCTGTACATTATTCGAAAAATAAAACTGTATGAAAAATACTGAGTTTACAAAAATTGTATACCATTGCTAAACAGTAAAAGACAAAATTATGACTTCAATAGCTTATGAAATATTTAATTTCCTTGTAGAATTATGGCAAAAGCTTGGCAAATTATCAATGAATTTTAAACAGATCTGGTGAAAAATATTTCTTAATTTTAATAAAATTTTAAGACCAGTTTAATAACACCAAAAACAAACAGATTTAATATTATAGTTTTATAGTGACCAAAAAAAAAAAGGATAAGGTAAAACTGTAATAGGTCCATATATCCCAAGAACAGTTATATGCCGGTTACCTTTGCTATAGGTTAAGGAAACAAAGTTTGTATTTAAAAAAACAACCGTATTGAAAACTTTATGACAATGCCAGATTTATAAAAATTTACAATTTGCTTAAAACGCAATTATTTAACGGGCCTTAATTTTTTAAGACAATATATGAAATTTATATTTACGGTATGATAACAATGTTGTAAACAACAGCAGAGTAATGGTTATTTGGCGTTATTATTTCAATGTTGTGACTACATCGAAAATTTGCAAAAACAGTATGTTATTCTGCCTGGTCAACTTTGTCATTTTTTATTATATGTTCATCTATAATTTACAATTTTTCTATACTTCTCTAAAAATTTGTTTCTTAAGTAAAATTTTTGTTCGAAACTTTCAATTAAATATAATAAAACTTAAAATTAACAACTTTATTAGTCAGTTTTAATAGTAATGTAGCCCCAGAGCTAATAAATAACTACATATATACATATGTAGTATGTATTTGAATAAATGTATGTTTTCTAACTGCCGTAAGGTTTAAATTTCATGTCTCTTTTTATACTTACAAAAATTTGTAAAATTGTGGAAATTTTTTAACTTGATAAACCATTCTAACAGTACCAAAACCAAGTTTATATGTATGTACACAAACAACAAATTGTTTTTAATATAAACCTTATTTACTTTATCTGTTTTATATAAAAAATCTCATCCGATTTCAATATAATTATTGTACTTTCCATCTTTATATATTTAATAGTTTAATTTAGTCTTATATTCAAACCACATGTATTCCAAATTTATAAATTGTATTTCCTGTTGATATACTTTTATGTATTTCATAATACGATTAATAAGGTTAGCTAACTTATACATATGTACACAATTTACTTTTAAATTTTTTAAAAATTTTCCATTATTGTAAAAATGATAAATATTATTTATTATAAAGCGGATTACGCACTTTTCGTAGTAAATTACCTATGCAAATGTAGTAAATCTACAAAGTACAATATATGTAACAATACTATATTACTCTCACACAAGATTAAACGCTATTATAACCAGGTCTTGTAAAACCCTTGTAAATGTAGTAAAACCCGGCCGCAAGCCTTAGACTGATATAATCCAGCAAACTATCACTTAGTGTAACGAAATTAAAGGACTAAACATTTTGTCGCAATAAAAACATATACATATGTATAGTATATTTGCTACTCTTGCAAATATACCACGAAGAGTGATTTCCGCTATATTAAATAATAATTCCCTATGAATTGTAAAATATGAACAAATAAATAATATTCTAATGCATACAAATTAAACAGATTATTTATCAACAGCTCTTAATACTTAAATTTGAGCAGCACTTCTGAATAAACAAAATTTCACCAATATTGCCCTCGAATTTCAACTGCATATACAACTTTTGTTATTTGTGGTGCTACATCTACAATTTCTAGTTGGCTTATGACTTGTTTATTGTTTCATTAAATTTATGTATGCATATTTACTATAATATAATTTTTAACTAGATTTGTGTGCATTTAATTATAGAACAAATACTATTACTTTTCACTAAAATATAACCAGTTACAGAAGTTTAAAATGCATTTTAGGGTAAATTGTACTGTAAAATGCACATTTGTTTTGCACTTGAACTGGGAGTAAATTATTTTATGTAACTAAAACTTATTAAAATAAATATTTAATGTTGTAAAAACCTCAAATTATTAAAAATGTTTAGCAATACTCATTTTGTTTAAGAAATTGTGTTTAAACAAACTATAGGTACAACATTCGAATGCTCTTGATTTATCAATCTGTGTATGAAATATTTTTGTATGAAATGTATGAAATTTTTCCGATGAGAGTAATAAATCTTAAATCTGGTTAAATGTACCGTATACAAACCCTTTGAAGTTTTGAAAATTGTATATAAATTTACTAAAATTAATAACGCAATATTTATCTGTTTAGACAACATATGCTGTAATATTCAAAATATATACAAATTGTTCTCATAAAATGCCATTCCATTCTAATAAATTTTGAAATCACTATAAAATTTAAAAAGTGTTAAACTCTGTTCAATTATAAATATGTATTTTAGATATCATAAGGATCTTTGAACTAAGTGTTGTGAATGAATATCTATATTGTAGCTAAGTCTTAATAATGTAATAAATCTATGCACTAATAATGTGTAATTTCTACTCGTAAATGCTTGACATTTCACTAAAGTGAATTCACTAAACTATTAGAGAATATATAAGCAATTCATATTCCAGTCTATGTATATTATTATTATGCTGCAATTCAATTCAATTACAGTGGTAAAAAGAATCTGCAAAAATATCTACACATTGTTGTAAAATTTTAAATTATTGTAAAAATAATCTACGAATACATACATGTATCTGTCTACATATTTTAATTTTAAAAATGTTTTAAGACATCTTAATATTTAAACATTTTTAATAATCCAACAATTTAAAATACTGCAAACATAATAAATCAATTTGATTGTATACAAATCTGAAATAAGTTTCAAAATTATGTAAAATTTTATGTTAATAGATACTAAAAATCCACAAATGTTTTTGTTAAATGTACAGACATTTTCAAGTATTTCGCAAACATAAATTGAGAAAAATATTAAATGAAAATATAGGCATCAAATGTAATATTTTAGGTTTACTACGTTCCCAACGTATTATGAGTTTGTACTAAAGTTCATTAAATTGTTCTAATTTTCCAAATTGTTATTGCTTAAAATACCTGCCTATTACGAACTAATAACTCCCTTACACATTATAAAACTGTTAAATGCTTCGGTATGCAAAAATCTGTTATAAATAATGTAAAAATATGTGATTTTCATATACATATTTACTAGATTTAAATCACTCATAAACTAAATTAACTAAAGTGTCTTCACAACTGACCACTTGTGGTCGTAGTAGTACTACATATTTAATTGTCTGCAAATTTATTTATAAATTGAATTTATTTATTTAAATATTTCTCACAACTTTTAAAAAAGTTTATGAATACTCATATTTAATCAAACTGCTATTGAAAATTTTGAATTTATTTAAAAAAAATATTGAATTCCGTTTGTATATTTAGATTTAAATTTCATAAAAATATACTAAAACTCTTAAGATTCTTCAAATATTACCACTTGTTTAACATTTTGTATTTAATTGAAATATGTTTCTCTCATTACTAGTATTTGAAAAAAACTTTTGATTTTATATTAATTTTACTACTTACTTTGTTGTGGAATTAGCTATACTTAAAAAACATATTTACAAATACTTTTTAATTTAAATCACCATAGTTTAAAGGCAATTTATTTATATCCTTATTTAATTCCTTAACAACTATTATTTACATGTTTTCAAACTTTTTCAAATAATCATAATAAAATTATAAATTTCTTTTAACACTACATACACATTTATGTTTTTAGTTTTTTTTTCTTCTAATATTTTGCCAATTTTTAAAAATATTAAATACATAAATATTCTATATTCAATAAAAATATTAGACTAGGTGCGCAAATGATGAAAGTTAAACCGGGAATAATTCAGGTCGTTAAAATAACTATTAAAAGTCATGAGAGCGTTAAATGTACATAAATAAACTAGGTGTCTAAACTAATTTAATGCGTTTTTACACAATTATACAATAATTATTTAATTTCCAAAAAAAAGCAATATGAATGTTTAATCTTATATTAAAATCAAAAATAAAACATTGTACATGAATTGAAAATATTGTGAGTAAATTTTAACCATGAAATTATAAAGATTGCGTATGATTTCCAGAAATCGAAAAAGCTAATAATATTTGGATTATAATGCGGACTTATAAAGTTTATAGAGCGTTTCAATAACCTAGATTTCTAAACGATAAAACATCCTTTAATAAATTGAAAATATTGCGAGTAAATTTTAATCATGAAATTATAAAGATTGCGTATCATTTGCAGAAATCGAAAAAGTCAATATTGCGAGTAAATTTTAATCATGAAATTATAAAGATTGCGTATGAATTGCAGAAATCGAAAAAGCCAATAATATTTGGATTATAATGCGGACTTATAAAGTTTATAGAGCGTTTCAATAACCTAGATTTCTTAACGATAAAACATCCTTTAATAAATTGAAAATATTGCGAGTAAATTTTAACCATGAAATTATAAAGATTGCGTATGATTTGCAGAAATCGAAAAAGCTAATAATATTTGGATTATAATGCGGACTTATAAAGTTTATAGAGCGTTTCAATAACCTAGATTTCTTAACGATAAAACATCCTTTAATAAATTGAAAATATTGCGAGTAAATTTTAATCATGAAATTATAAAGATTGCGTATCATTTGCAGAAATCGAAAAAGTCAATATTGCGAGTAAATTTTAACCATGAAATTATAAAGATTGCGTATGATTTCCAGAAATCGAAAAAGCTAATAATATTTGGATTATAATGCGGACTTATAAAGTTTATAGAGCGTTTCAATAACCTAGATTTCTAAACGATAGAACATCCTTTATTAATTGAAAATATTGTGAGTAAATTTTATTCATAAAATATAAATTTAATTGAAAATATTGCGAGTAAATTTTAACCATGAAATTATAAAGATTGCGTATGATTTGCAGAAGTCGAAAAAGCCAATAATATTTGGATTAATTGAAAATATTGCGAGTAAATTTTAACCATGAAATTATAAAGATTGCGTATGAATTGCAGAAATCGAAAAACCCAATAATATTTGGAGTATAATGCGGACTTATAAAGTTTATAGATCGTTTCAATAACCTAGATTTCTAAACGATAGAACATCCTTTATTAATTGAAAATATTGCGAGTGAATTTTAACCATGAAATTATAAAGATTGCGTATGAATTGCAGAAATCGAAAAAGCCATTTTTTTCGATTAATTGAAAATATTGCGAGTAAATTTTAACCATGAAATTATAAAGATTGCGTATGATTTGCAGAAATCGAAAAACCCAATAATATTTGGAGTATAATGCGGACTTATAAAGTTTATAGAGCGTTTCAATAACCTAGATTTCTAAACGATAGAACATCCTTTATTAATTGAAAATATTGCGAGTGAATTTTAACCATGAAATTATAAAGATTGCGTATGAATTGCAGAAATCGAAAAAGCCAATAATATTTGGATTAATTGAAAATATTGCGAGTAAATTTTAACCATGAAATTATAAAGATTGCGTATGATTTGCAGAAATCGAAAAACCCAATAATAGTTGGAGTATAATGCGGATTTATAAAGTTTATAGAGCGTTTCAATAACCTAGATTTCTACACGATAAAACATGCTTAATTAGTGTAAAATATTGCGAGTAAATTTTAACCATGAAATTATAAAGATTGCGTATGATTTCCAGAAATCGAAAAACCCAATAATATTTGGATTATAATGCGGACTTATAAAGTTTATAGAGCGTTTCAATAACCTAGATTTCTAAACGATAGAACATCCTTTATTAATTGAAAATATTGCGAGTGAATTTTAACCATGAAATTATAAAGATTGCGTATGATTTGCAGAAATCGAAAAAGCCAATAATATTTGGATTATAATGCGGACTTATAAAGTTTATAGAGCGTTTCAATAACCTAGATTTCTAAACGATAAAACATCCTTTATTAATTGAAAATATTGCGAGTGAATTTTAACCATGAAATTATAAAGATTGCGTATGATTTGCAGAAATCGAAAAACCCAATAATATTTGGAGTATAATGCGGACTTATAAAGTTTATAGAGCGTTTCAATAACCTAGATTTCTAAACGATAGAACATCCTTTAATAACTTGAAAATATTGCGAGTATATTTTAACCATGAAATTATAAAGATTGCGTATGATTTGCAGAAATCGAAAAAACCAATAATATTTGGATTATAATGCGGACTTATAAAGTTTATAGAGCGTTTCAATAACCTAGATTTCTAAACGATAGAACATCCTTTATTAATTGAAAATATTGCGAGTATATTTTAACCATGAAATTATAAAGATTGCGTATGATTTCCAGAAATCGAAAAACCCAATAATATTTGGAGTATAATGTGGACTTATAAAGTTTATAGAGCGTTTCAATAACCTAGATTTCTAAACGATAGAACATCCTTTATTAATTGAAAATATTGCGAGTGAATTTTAACCATGAAATTATAAAGATTGCGTATGATTTGCAGAAATCGAAAAACCCAATAATATTTGGAGTATAATGCGGACTTATAAAGTTTATAGAGCGTTTCAATAACCTAGATTTCTAAACGATAGAACATCCTTTATTAATTGAAAATATTGCGAGTATATTTTAACCATGAAATTATAAAGATTGCGTATGATTTGCAGAAATCGAAAAAACCAATAATATTTGGATTATAATGCGGACTTATAAAGTTTATAGAGCGTTTCAATAACCTAGATTTCTAAACGATAGAACATCCTTTATTAATTGAAAATATTGCGAGTGAATTTTAACCATGAAATTATAAAGATTGCGAATGATTTGCAGAAATCGAAAAAACCAATAATATTTGGATTATAATGCGGACTTATAAAGTTTATAGAGCGTTTCAATAACCTAGATTTCTAAACGATAGAACATCCTTTATTAATTGAAAATATTGCGAGTATATTTTAACCATGAAATTATAAAGATTGCGTATGATTTGCAGAAATCGAAAAACCCAATAATATTTGGAGTATAATGCGGACTTATAAAGTTTATAGAGCGTTTCAATAACCTAGATTTCTAAACGATAGAACATCCTTTATTAATTGAAAATATTGCGAGTATATTTTAACCATGAAATTATAAAGATTGCGTATGATTTGCAGAAATCGAAAAAACCAATAATATTTGGATTATAATGCGGACTTATAAAGTTTATAGAGCGTTTCAATAACCTAGATTTCTAAACGATAGAACATCCTTTATTAATTGAAAATATTGCGAGTATATTTTAACCATGAAATTATGAAGATTGCGTATGATTTGCAGAAATCGAAAAAACCAATAATATTTGGATTATAATGCGGACTTATAAAGTTTATAGAGCGTTTCAATAACCTAGATTTCTAAACGATAGAACATCCTTTATTAATTGAAAATATTGCGAGTATATTTTAACCATGAAATTATAAAGATTGCGTATGATTTGCAGAAATCGAAAAACCCAATAATATTTGGAGTATAATGCGGACTTATAAAGTTTATAGAGCGTTTCAATAACCTAGATTTCTAAACGATAGAACATCCTTTATTAATTGAAAATATTGCGAGTATATTTTAACCATGAAATTATAAAGATTGCGTATGATTTGCAGAAATCGAAAAAACCAATAATATTTGGATTATAATGCGGACTTATAAAGTTTATAGAGCGTTTCAATAACCTAGATTTCTAAACGATAGAACATCCTTTATTAATTGAAAATATTGCGAGTATATTTTAACCATGAAATTATGAAGATTGCGTATGATTTGCAGAAATCGAAAAAACCAATAATATTTGGATTATAATGCGGACTTATAAAGTTTATAGAGCGTTTCAATAACCTAGATTTCTAAACGATAGAACATCCTTTATTAATTGAAAATATTGCGAGTGAATTTTAACCATGAAATTATAAAGATTGCGTATGATTTGCAGAAATCGAAAAAGCCAATAATATTTGGATTATAATGCGGACTTATAAAGTTTATAGAGCGTTTCAATAACCTAGATTTCTAAACGATAGAACATCCTTTATTAATTGAAAATATTGCGAGTGAATTTTAACCATGAAATTATAAAGATTGCGTATGATTTGCAGAAATCGAAAAAGCCAATAATATTTGGATTATAATGCGGACTTATAAAGTTTATAGAGCGTTTCAATAACCTAGATTTCTAAACGATAGAACATCCTTTATTAATTGAAAATATTGCGAGTGAATTTTAACCATGAAATTATAAAGATTGCGTATGATTTGCAGAAATCGAAAAACCCAATAATATTTGGAGTATAATGCGGACTTATAAAGTTTATAGAGCGTTTCAATAACCTAGATTTCTAAACGATAGAACATCCTTTAATAACTTGAAAATATTGCGAGTATATTTTAACCATGAAATTATAAAGATTGCGTATGATTTGCAGAAATCGAAAAAACCAATAATATTTGGATTATAATGCGGACTTATAAAGTTTATAGAGCGTTTCAATAACCTAGATTTCTAAACGATAAAACATCCTTAATTAGTTGAAAATATTGCGAGTGAATTTTAACCATGAAATTATAAAGATTGCGTATGATTTGCAGAAATCGAAAAAACCAATAATATTTGGATTATAATGCGGACTTATAAAGTTTATAGAGCGTTTCAATAACCTAGATTTCTAAACGATAGAACATCCTTTAATAACTTGAAAATATTGCGAGTATATTTTAACCATGAAATTATGAAGATTGCGTATGATTTGCAGAAATCGAAAAAACCAATAATATTTGGATTATAATGCGGACTTATAAAGTTTATAGAGCGTTTCAATAACCTAGATTTCTAAACGATAGAACATCCTTTATTAATTGAAAATATTGCGAGTGAATTTTAACCATGAAATTATAAAGATTGCGTATGATTTGCAGAAATCGAAAAAGCCAATAATATTTGGATTATAATGCGGACTTATAAAGTTTATAGAACGTTTCAATAACCTAGATTTCTAAACGATAGAACATCCTTTATTAATTGAAAATATTGCGAGTGAATTTTAACCATGAAATTATAAAGATTGCGAATGATTTGCAGAAATCGAAAAAACCAATAATATTTGGATTATAATGCGGACTTATAAAGTTTATAGAGCGTTTCAATAACCTAGATTTCTAAACGATAGAACATCCTTTATTAATTGAAAATATTGCGAGTGAATTTTAACCATGAAATTATAAAGATTGCGTATGATTTGCAGAAATCGAAAAAGCCAATAATATTTGGATTATAATGCGGACTTATAAAGTTTATAGAGCGTTTCAATAACCTAGATTTCTAAACGATAGAACATCCTTTATTAATTGAAAATATTGCGAGTATATTTTAACCATGAAATTATAAAGATTGCGTATGATTTGCAGAAATCGAAAAACCCAATAATATTTGGAGTATAATGGGGATTTATAAAGTTTCAATAACCTAGATTTCTAAACGATAAAACATCCTTAATTAGTGTAAAATATTTCGAGTATATTTTAACCATGAAATTATAAAGATTGCGTATGATTTGCAGAAATCGAAAAAGCCAATAATATTTGGATTATAATGCGGACTTATAAAGTTTATAGAGCGTTTCAATAACCTAGATTTCTAAACGATAGAACATCCTTTATTAATTGAAAATATTGCGAGTATATTTTAACCATGAAATTATAAAGATTGCGTATGATTTCCAGAAATCGAAAAACCCAATAATATTTGGAGTATAATGCGGACTTATAAAGTTTATAGAGCGTTTCAATAACCTAGATTTCTAAACGATAGAACATCCTTTATTAATTGAAAATATTGCGAGTATATTTTAACCATGAAATTATAAAGATTGCGTATGATTTGCAGAAATCGAAAAAGCTAATAATATTTGGATTATAATGCGGACTTATAAAGTTTATAGAGCGTTTCAATAACCTAGATTTCTAAACGATAAAACATCCTTAATTAGTTGAAAATATTGCGAGTGAATTTTAACCATGAAATTATAAAGATTGCGTATGATTTGCAGAAATCGAAAAACCCAATAATATTTGGAGTATAATGCGGACTTATAAAGTTTATAGAGCGTTTCAATAACCTAGATTTCTAAACGATAGAACATCCTTTATTAATTGAAAATATTGCGAGTGAATTTTAACCATGAAATTATAAAGATTGCGTATGATTTGCAGAAATCGAAAAAGCCAATAATATTTGGATTATAATGCGGACTTATAAAGTTTATAGAGCGTTTCAATAACCTAGATTTCTAAACGATAGAACATCCTTTATTAATTGAAAATATTGCGAGTGAATTTTAACCATGAAATTATAAAGATTGCGTATGATTTGCAGAAATCGAAAAAGCCAATAATATTTGGATTATAATGCGGACTTATAAAGTTTATAGAGCGTTTCAATAACCTAGATTTCTAAACGATAGAACATCCTTTATTAATTGAAAATATTGGGAGTGAATTTTAACCATGAAATTATAAAGATTGCGTATGATTTGCAGAAATCGAAAAACCCAATAATATTTGGAGTATAATGGGGATTTATAAAGTTTCAATAACCTAGATTTCTAAACGATAAAACATCCTTAATTAGTGTAAAATATTGCGAGTATATTTTAACCATGAAATTATAAAGATTGCGTATGATTTCCAGAAATCGAAAAAACCAATAATATTTGGATTATAATGCGGACTTATAAAGTTTATAGAGCGTTTCAATAACCTAGATTTCTAAACGATAGAACATCCTTTATTAATTGAAAATATTGCGAGTATATTTTAACCATGAAATTATAAAGATTGCGTATGATTTGCAGAAATCGAAAAACCCAATAATATTTGGAGTATAATGGGGATTTATAAAGTTTCAATAACCTAGATTTCTAAACGATAAAACATCCTTAATTAGTGTAAAATATTGCGAGTATATTTTAACCATGAAATTATAAAGATTGCGTATGATTTGCAGAAATCGAAAAAGCCAATAATATTTGGATTATAATGCGGACTTATAAAGTTTATAGAGCGTTTCAATAACCTAGATTTCTAAACGATAGAACATCCTTTATTAATTGAAAATATTGCGAGTATATTTTAACCATGAAATTATAAAGATTGCGTATGATTTGCAGAAATCGAAAAACCCAATAATATTTGGAGTATAATGGGGATTTATAAAGTTTCAATAACCTAGATTTCTAAACGATAAAACATCCTTAATTAGTGTAAAATATTGCGAGTATATTTTAACCATGAAATTATAAAGATTGCGTATGATTTGCAGAAATCGAAAAAGCCAATAATATTTGGATTATAATGCGGACTTATAAAGTTTATAGAGCGTTTCAATAACCTAGATTTCTAAACGATAGAACATCCTTTATTAATTGAAAATATTGCGAGTATATTTTAACCATGAAATTATAAAGATTGCGTATGATTTGCAGAAATCGAAAAACCCAATAATATTTGGAGTATAATGGGGATTTATAAAGTTTCAATAACCTAGATTTCTAAACGATAAAACATCCTTAATTAGTGTAAAATATTGCGAGTATATTTTAACCATGAAATTATAAAGATTGCGTATGATTTGCAGAAATCGAAAAAGCCAATAATATTTGGATTATAATGCGGACTTATAAAGTTTATAGAGCGTTTCAATAACCTAGATTTCTAAACGATAGAACATCCTTTATTAATTGAAAATATTGCGAGTATATTTTAACCATGAAATTATAAAGATTGCGTATGATTTGCAGAAATCGAAAAACCCAATAATATTTGGAGTATAATGGGGATTTATAAAGTTTCAATAACCTAGATTTCTAAACGATAAAACATCCTTAATTAGTGTAAAATATTGCGAGTATATTTTAACCATGAAATTATAAAGATTGCGTATGATTTGCAGAAATCGAAAAAGCCAATAATATTTGGATTATAATGCGGACTTATAAAGTTTATAGAGCGTTTCAATAACCTAGATTTCTAAACGATAGAACATCCTTTATTAATTGAAAATATTGCGAGTATATTTTACCCATGATTTTATAAAGATTGCGTATGATTTGCAGAAATCGAAAAACCCAATAATATTTGGAGTATAATGCGGACTTATAAAGTTTATAGAGCGTTTCAATAACCTAGATTTCTAAACGATAGAACATCCTTTATTAATTGAAAATATTGCGAGTATATTTTAACCATGAAATTATAAAGATTGCGTATGATTTGCAGAAATCGAAAAACCCAATAATATTTGGAGTATAATGGGGATTTATAAAGTTTCAATAACCTAGATTTCTAAACGATAAAACATCCTTAATTAGTGTAAAATATTGCGAGTATATTTTAACCATGAAATTATAAAGATTGCGTATGATTTGCAGAAATCGAAAAACCCAATAATATTTGGAGTATAATGGGGATTTATAAAGTTTCAATAACCTAGATTTCTAAACGATAAAACATCCTTAATTAGTGTAAAATATTGCGAGTATATTTTAACCATGAAATTATAAAGATTGCGTATGATTTGCAGAAAGCGAAAAAGCTAATAATATTTGGATTATAATGCGGACTTATAAAGTTTATAGAGCGTTTCAATAACCTAGATTTCTAAATGATAAAACATCCTTAATTAGTTGAAAATATTGCGAGTATATTTTAACCATGAAATTATAAAGATTGCGTATGATTTGCAGAAATCGAAAAAGCTAATAATATTTGGATTATAATGCGGACTTATAAAGTTTATAGAGCGTTTCAATAACCTAGATTTGTAAACGATAGAACATCCTTTATTAATTGAAAATATTGCGAGTGAATTTTAACCATGAAATTATAAAGATTGCGTATGATTTGCAGAAATCGAAAAAACCAATAATATTTGGATTATAATGCGGACTTATAAAGTTTATAGAGCGTTTCAATAACCTAGATTTCTAAACGATAGAACATCCTTTATTAATTGAAAATATTGCGAGTGAATTTTAACCATGAAATTAAAAAGATTGCGTATGATTTGCAGAAATCGAAAAAGCTAAATATATTTGGATTATAATGCGGACTTATAAAGTTTATAGAGCGTTTCAATAACCTAGATTTCTAAACGATAGAACATCCTTTATTAATTGAAAATATTGCGAGTGAATTTTAACCATGAAATTATAAAGATTGCGTATGATTTGCAGAAATCGAAAAAGCTAATAATATTTGGATTATAATGCGGACTTATAAAGTTTATAGAGCGTTTCAATAACCTAGATTTCTAAATGATAAAACATCCTTAATTAGTTGAAAATATTGCGAGTGAATTTTAACCATGAAATTATAAAGATTGCGTATGATTTGCAGAAACCGAAAAAACCAATAATATTTGGATTATAATGCGGACTTATAAAGTTTATAGAGCGTTTCAATAACCTAGATTTCTAAACGATAAAACATCCTTAATTAGTTGAAAATATTGCGAGTGAATTTTAACCATGAAATTATAAAGATTGCGTATGATTTGCAGAAATCGAAAAAACCAATAATATTTGGATTATAATGCGGACTTATAAAGTTTATAGAGCGTTTCAATAACCTAGATTTCTAAACGATAGAACATCCTTTATTAATTGAAAATATTGCGAGTGAATTTTAACCATGAAATTATAAAGATTGCGTATGATTTGCAGAAATCGAAAAAACCAATAATATTTGGATTATAATGCGGACTTATAAAGTTTATAGAGCGTTTCAATAACCTAGATTTCTAAACGATAGAACATCCTTTAATAACTTGAAAATATTGCGAGTATATTTTAACCATGAAATTATGAAGATTGCGTATGATTTGCAGAAATCGAAAAAACCAATAATATTTGGATTATAATGCGGACTTATAAAGTTTATAGAGCGTTTCAATAACCTAGATTTCTAAACGATAGAACATCCTTTATTAATTGAAAATATTGCGAGTATATTTTACCCATGATTTTATAAAGATTGCGTATGATTTGCAGAAATCGAAAAACCCAATAATATTTGGAGTATAATGCGGACTTATAAAGTTTATAGAGCGTTTCAATAACCTAGATTTCTAAACGATAGAACATCCTTTATTAATTGAAAATATTGCGAGTGAATTTTAACCATGAAATTATAAAGATTGCGTATGATTTGCAGAAATCGAAAAACCCAATAATATTTGGAGTATAATGGGGATTTATAAAGTTTCAATAACCTAGATTTCTAAACGATAAAACATCCTTAATTAGTGTAAAATATTGCGAGTATATTTTAACCATGAAATTATAAAGATTGCGTATGATTTCCAGAAATCGAAAAAACCAATAATATTTGGATTATAATGCGGACTTATAAAGTTTATAGAGCGTTTCAATAACCTTGATTTCTAAACGATAGAACATCCTTTATTAATTGAAAATATTGCGAGTATATTTTAACCATGAAATTATAAAGATTGCGTATGATTTGCAGAAATCGAAAAAGCCAATAATATTTGGATTATAATGCGGACTTATAAAGTTTATAGAGCGTTTCAATAACCTAGATTTCTAAACGATAGAACATCCTTTATTAATTGAAAATATTGCGAGTATATTTTAACCATGAAATTATAAAGATTGCGTATGATTTGCAGAAATCGAAAAACCCAATAATATTTGGAGTATAATGGGGATTTATAAAGTTTCAATAACCTAGATTTCTAAACGATAAAACATCCTTAATTAGTGTAAAATATTGCGAGTATATTTTAACCATGAAATTATAAAGATTGCGTATGATTTGCAGAAATCGAAAAAACCAATAATATTTGGATTATAATGCGGGCTTATAAAGTTTATAGAGCGTTTCAATAACCTAGATTTCTAAATGATAAAACATCCTTAATTAGTTGAAAATATTGCGAGTATATTTTAACCATGAAATTATAAAGATTGCGTATGATTTGCAGAAAGCGAAAAAGCTAATAATATTTGGATTATAATGCGGACTTATAAAGTTTATAGAGCGTTTCAATAACCTAGATTTCTAAATGATAAAACATCCTTAATTAGTTGAAAATATTGCGAGTATATTTTAACCATGAAATTATAAAGATTGCGTATGATTTGCAGAAATCGAAAAAGCTAATAATATTTGGATTATAATGCGGACTTATAAAGTTTATAGAGCGTTTCAATAACCTAGATTTGTAAACGATAGAACATCCTTTATTAATTGAAAATATTGCGAGTGAATTTTAACCATGAAATTATAAAGATTGCGTATGATTTGCAGAAATCGAAAAAACCAATAATATTTGGATTATAATGCGGACCTCTAAAGTTTATAGAGCGTTTCAATAACCTAGATTTCTAAACGATAGAACATCCTTTATTAATTGAAAATATTGCGAGTGAATTTTAACCATGAAATTAAAAAGATTGCGTATGATTTGCAGAAATCGAAAAAGCTAATAATATTTGGATTATAATGCGGACTTATAAAGTTTATAGAGCGTTTCAATAACCTAGATTTCTAAACGATAGAACATCCTTTATTAATTGAAAATATTGCGAGTATATTTTAACCATGAAATTATAAAGATTGCGTATGATTTGCAGAAACCGAAAAAACCAATAATATTTGGATTATAATGCGGACATATAAAGTTTATAGAGCGTTTCAATAACCTAGATTTCTAAACGATAGAACATCCTTAATTAGTTGAAAATATTGCGAGTGAATTTTAACCATGAAATTATAAAGATTGCGTATGATTTGCAGAAACCGAAAAAACCAATAATATTTGGATTATAATGCGGACATATAAAGTTTATAGAGCGTTTCAATAACCTAGATTTCTAAACGATAAAACATCCTTAATTAGTTGAAAATATTGCGAGTGAATTTTAACCATGAAATTATAAAGATTGCGTATGATTTGCAGAAATCGAAAAAACCAATAATATTTGGATTATAATGCGGACTTATAAAGTTTATAGAGCGTTTCAATAACCTAGATTTCTAAACGATAGAACATCCTTTATTAATTGAAAATATTGCGAGTGAATTTTAACCATGAAATTATAAAGATTGCGTATGATTTGCAGAAATCGAAAAAACCAATAATATTTGGAGTATAATGCGGACTTATAAAGTTTATAGAGCGTTTCAATAACCTAGATTTCTAAACGATAGAACATCCTTTAATAACTTGAAAATATTGCGAGTATATTTTAACCATGAAATTATGAAGATTGCGTATGATTTGCAGAAATCGAAAAAACCAATAATATTTGGATTATAATGCGGACTTATAAAGTTTATAGAGCGTTTCAATAACCTAGATTTCTAAACGATAGAACATCCTTTATTAATTGAAAATATTGCGAGTGAATTTTAACCATGAAATTATAAAGATTGCGTATGATTTGCAGAAATCGAAAAAGCCAATAATATTTGGATTATAATGCGGACTTATAAAGTTTATAGAGCGTTTCAATAACCTAGATTTCTAAACGATAAAACATCCTTAATTAGTTGAAAATATTGCGAGTATATTTTAACCATGAAATTATAAAGATTGCGTATGATTTGCAGAAATCGAAAAACCCAATAATATTTGGATTATAATGAGGACTTATAAAGTTTATAGAGCGTTTCAATAACCTAGATTTCTAAACGATAAAACATCCTTAATTAGTGTAAAATATTGCGAGTATATTTTAACCATGAAATTATAAAGATTGCGTATGATTTGCAGAAATCGAAAAAACCAATAATATTTGGATTATAATGCGGACTTATAAAGTTTATAGAGCGTTTCAATAACCTAGATTTCTAAACGATAGAACATCCTTTATTAATTGAAAATATTGCGAGTGAATTTTAACCATGAAATTATAAAGATTGCGTATGATTTGCAGAAATCGAAAAAGCCAATAATATTTGGATTATAATGCGGACTTATAAAGTTTATAGAGCGTTTCAATAACCTGGATTTCTAAACGATAGAACATCCTTTATTAATTGAAAATATTGCGAGTGAATTTTAACCATGAAATTATAAAGATTGCGTATGATTTGCAGAAATCGAAAAAACCAATAATATTTGGATTATAATGCGGACTTATAAAGTTTATAGAGCGTTTCAATAACCTAGATTTCTAAACGATAAAACATCCTTAATTAGTTGAAAATATTGCGAGTATATTTTAACCATGAAATTATAAAGATTGCGTATGATTTGCAGAAATCGAAAAAGCTAATAATATTTGGATTATAATGCGGACTTATAAAGTTTATAGAGCGTTTCAATAACCTAGATTTCTAAATGATAAAACATCCTTAATTAGTTGAAAATATTGCGAGTAAATTTTAACCATGAAATTATAAAGATTGCGTATGATTTGCAGAAATCGAAAAAACCAATAATATTTGGATTATAATGCGGACTTATAAAGTTTATAGAGCGTTTCAATAACCTAGATTTCTAAACGATAAAACATCCTTAATTAGTTGAAAATATTGCGAGTATATTTTAACCATGAAATTATAAAGATTGCGTATGATTTGCAGAAAGCGAAAAAGCTAATAATATTTGGATTATAATGCGGACTTATAAAGTTTATAGAGCGTTTCAATAACCTAGATTTCTAAACGATAAAACATCCTTTATTAATTGAAAATATTGCGAGTGAATTTTAACCATGAAATTATAAAGATTGCGTATGATTTGCAGAAATCGAAAAAACCAATAATATTTGGATTATAATGCGGACTTATAAAGTTTATAGAGCGTTTCAATAACCTAGATTTCTAAACGATAAAACATCCTTAATTAGTTGAAAATATTGCGAGTATATTTTAACCATGAAATTATAAAGATTGCGTATGATTTGCAGAAAGCGAAAAAGCTAATAATATTTGGATTATAATGCGGACTTATAAAGTTTATAGAGCGTTTCAATAACCTAGATTTCTAAATGATAAAACATCCTTAATTAGTTGAAAGTATTGCGAGTATATTTTAACCATGAAATTATAAAGATTGCGTATGATTTGCAGAAATCGAAAAAGCTAATAATATTTGGATTATAATGCGGACTTATAAAGTTTATAGAGCGTTTCAATAACCTAGATTTCTAAACGATAGAACATCCTTTATTAATTGAAAATATTGCGAGTATATTTTAACTATGAAATTATAAAGATTGCGTATGATTTGCAGAAATCGAAAAACCCAATAATATTTGGAGTATAATGCGGACTTATAAAGTTTATAGAGCGTTTCAATAACCTAGATTTCTAAACGATAGAACATCCTTTATTAATTGAAAATATTGCGAGTATATTTTAACTATGAAATTATAAAGATTGCGTATGATTTGCAGAAATCGAAAAACCCAATAATATTTGGAGTATAATGCGGACTTATAAAGTTTATAGAGCGTTTCAATAACCTAGATTTCTAAACGATAGAACATCCTTTATTAATTGAAAATATTGCGAGTATATTTTAACCATGAAATTATAAAGATTGCGTATGATTTGCAGAAATCGAAAAAGCCAATAATATTTGGATTATAAATCGGACTTATAAAGTTTAGAGAGCGTTTCAATAACCTAGATTTCTAAACGATAGAAGATCCTTTATTAGTTAAAAATATTGCGAGTGAATTTTAACCATGAAATTATAAAGATTGCGTATGATTTGCAGAAATCGAAAAAGCCAATAATATTTGGAGTATAATGCGGACTTATAAAGTTAATAGAGCGTTTCAGTAACCTAGTGCAGTGCGAGCGCGAAAATAACATAAATAAGAGCGTTGACATATTGATCTAAATCCGATATGGGCCTCATATTGTGCGTAAAGATTGCATTAAATGTCTATAGTTAAGCTGAGATTATATCACTACGTTGGTAATAAAAATATATATAAATATTAAAATGTTTCTAAGCAAATCAGTCTTTTTTAAAGAATAATAAATAATATAATAAATTAATTCTAACAAAAGCTTTAAACAAATCAATAAATATAAAGCATAGAGCTCTATAACAAACTTTAATATAAAAAACAGAAAATAAAAAGTATAACTTTCTATTTCTATTTATAAACTATTTAAGACAAATTTAAAATAATTAAATAAATTTTCAAAATAAGTAGATTACTATTATTAAATATAACTACGAGCCTATACTTGGTAACTTATTTTACAATACAACGAAACTAATAATTTAAACTATAAAAGTAATACAAAGTAAGAAATATAATTAAATATAAAAATTCTTAAAATATTTCAAAAGTAATTATTTAACAAAATTATAGTAATAAAAATTAGGATTACAACTTCGCTAAACAATTACAATTAAAGAAAATTCAATTAGTTATATAAAACTTTAAGGTAATTCCCAATGTTAAAATACAATTGATATACATATAACCTAATAAATTATAAACTTAAATAAATTTATGTAATTTTCATCTACAGAAACTTAAAAGCCTAAAGAAGTCTATTCGTCCTTAACATTACAAAACCTATTAAACTGCGTCTCTAATTTCACTAAACTAACGACAATTGCTTTAAATTTACTGAAAACAACTTTCTGATCTCATGCTACAAATATTCTACTCAACTGTTACATCTTTAAACGTTACATCTTTAAGACATTTTTGATAAATTTTATTAACATTTTTTACTTAATAATTTTTCTACAAATATATAAAAATAAATTTTTCACATTTAAACACTGTCTTTTAAATACATGATTACGTAAAAATTTACTATTTCAGGGTTGTATACATTTAGTCGACTAGGCTTGATCCTGTTTCTGATTTACAAAAAAATAATATATTTTGCCATATAATTTATGTTAAATAATATCTTAAACATTTTTTTTTATTCTTATTTAAATCTATTTTTTTAACTTTTAAAACTGTTTTAATATTTTTTGATAAAATAATTTTAATCTTATTAAATAATTCTCGTAACTCATAATTTTGCTACTTAAAACGCAGTATTTTATATGAATTTATATTTACTTGAAATTTTATGAAAATAATTTTGAATTACAAAACAATATACACAACCAGAATAAACTGAAATTACTCAATTAAATAATATCACCAAATGATAAAACTTTGAATTTTTAAAAGATATATAAAGAAATGTATACATGCTCTAAAAGGAATTAAACCCCAATTCCAATATTAACGAAATAAATGAAATGCAAAACACTATTATAGCATAATACAATTAAAGGTGTTACATACAATCTTGTATAATATACCGAGGCCAGTCCAAAAACAAAACAGATTTAAGAAAACCAGAAAAGAACCGGCCTAGCGGGACTAGTAAAACTTATATTAAAAATATATATAAAACCACGATACAAATATAACATTTTTTAAAATAAAATTTTAATACAACTAAATACAATAACAAATTATAATTTAAATCTTTAAAATTTACCAAACAAAACCTTATATCACATATTACAGAAACACGCCAGTTCTAAAGTGGAATTCGAATGTCCTTACAATTATAAAATTACTAGCCTCAAAACTACATTTACCATAAAGAAATCTCCATCAAAACATATTTTAATCTTATTAGTCTTCAAATCAAGCAACATAAATTCTAGAAAAACAAAGTACATGGCTGTAAAATTAAATAACTCCAACTTTATGAAACAAAAAGTCTTCACATTAAAAAAAAAAACACTCAAAACAAACTTATTTCAGAATTATTTTAAAGCCAAAAAAAATCTCCAAAATCTCCAGCCAAACTTAAAATTTAATTTTTTTCCGTATTTAATAGCACCAAGATTTTTTGTATATTCCAGCGTATCCTTTTCTTTGTTACACTATTTTAATTTAAATTCTACAAATCAAGCAACATTACTTACATACATATATAAAACTCTTTAAAATAATGAACATTACCGAAGCACTAAATAATAACTCAATTACACAGCCAATGATTCAAACTTAAACAAATCTACATACCTTACATAACTAAATGCAAGACAAATATCAGAAATATTTTAACTTTTAAGGTTAAACAAACAGAATTTATCAAACATTTATTAAATTTACTCTTAGTCCAGAAGACTGAAACTGAAAACGCAACTGAAAAAAACATCTATTGTATATTAAGTGTCAACAATAATTACATACATACATATTTCAACAAAGCTTTTTTGACCACATACACACATATATGTAAGATTAGGTCAAATTTCTATATTAAAATTAACAAAATTTTTTTATAATTTATACACAAAGTCTCTGCTACTTCTACCCGGCAACCTTAAACATTGAAATCTACTACAAAACTTTTACCTTTACATTCAACAACAATTTCAAGTAAAATTCTAAAACTAAACAACAGTTTTCTGTTTGCTTTAGAAAACTCCACAACATATTGTTATATATGAATGACAAATGAAATTACTCGAATTACATTACAATGATTAAAACTAAACAAGTCTCCACATCTTATACAATTTAATACATAGCATACGTCAGAATTATTCGAACATTAAACGTTTCATAAAATTTTTAATCAAACATCAGCTCTACCCAACATCCTTAAACATTGAAATCTACTACAAAACTTTTACCTTTACATTCAACAACAATTTCAAGTAACATTCTAAAACTAAACAACAGTTTTCTGTTTGCTTTAGAAAACTCCACAACATATTGTTATATATGAATGACAAATGAAATTAATCAATTACATTACAATGATTAAAACTAAACAAGTCTCCACATCTTATACAATTTAATACATAGCATACGTCAGAATTATTCGAACATTAAACGTTTCATAAAATTTTTAATCAAACATCAGCTCTACCCAGCAACCTTAAACATTGAAATCTACTACAAAACTTTTACCTTTACATTCAACAACAATTTCAAGTAAAATTCTAAAACTAAACAACAGTTTACTGTTTGCTTTAGAAAACTCCACAACATATTGTTATATATGAATGACAAATGAAATTAATCAATTACATTACAATGATTAAAACTAAACAAGTCTCCACATCTTATACAATCTAATACATAGCATACGTCAGAATTATTCGAACATAAAATATTTAATCAAACATCAGCTCTACCCAACAATCTTGCTTTAGAAAACTCCACAACATATTGTTATATATGAATGACAACTGAAATTACTCAATTACATTACAATGATTAAAACTAAACAAGTCTCCACATCTTATACAATCTAATACATAGCATACGTCAGAATTATTCGAACATAAAATATTTAATCAAACATCAGCTCTACCCAACAACCTTGCTTTAGAAAACTCCACAACATATTGTTATATATGAATGACAAATGAAATTACTCAATTACATTACAATGATTAAAACTAAACAAGTCTCCACATCTTATACAATTTAATACATAGCATACGTCAGAATTATTCGAACATTAAACGTTTCATAAAATTTTTAATCAAACATCAGCTCTACCCAACAACCTTAAACACTGAAATCTACTACAAAACTTTTACCTTTTCATTCAACAACAATTTCAAGTAAAGTTCTAAAACTAAACAACAGTTTACTGTTTGCTTTAGAAAACTCCACAACATATTGTTATATATGAATGCCAAATTACTCGAATTACATTACAATGATTAAAACTAAACAAGTCCCCACATCTTATACAATCTAATACATAGCATATGTCAGAATTATTCGAACATTAAACGTTTCATAAAATTTTTAATCCAACATCAGCTCTACCCAACAACCTTAAACATTGAAATCTACTACAAAACTTTTACCTTTTCATTCAACAACAATTTCAAGTAACATTCTAAAACTAAACAACAGTTTTCTGTTTGCTTTAGAAAACTCCACAACATATTGTTATATATGAATGACAAATGAAATTAATCAATTACATTACAATGATTAAAACTAAACAAGTCTCCACATCTTATACAATTTAATACATAGCATACGTCAGAATTATTCGAACATAAAATATTTAATCAAACATCAGCTCTACCCAACAATCTTGCTTTAGAAAACTCCACAACATATTGTTATATATGAATGACAAATGAAATTACTCAATTACATTACAATGATTAAAACTAAACAAGTCTCCACATCTTATACAATCTAATACATAGCATACGTCAGAATTATTCGAACATAAAATATTTAATCAAACATCAGCTCTACCCAACAATCTTGCTTTAGAAAACTCCACAACATATTGTTATATATGAATGACAAATGAAATTACTCAATTACATTACAATGATTAAAACTAAACAAGTCTCCACATCTTATACAATCTAATACATAGCATACGTCAGAATTATTCGAACATAAAATATTTAATCAAACATCAGCTCTACCCAACAATCTTGCTTTAGAAAACTCCACAACATATTGTTATATATGAATGACAAATGAAATTACTCAATTACATTACAATGATTAAAACTAAACAAGTCTCCACATCTTATACAATCTAATACATAGCATACGTCAGAATTATTCGAACATAAAATATTTAATCAAACATCAGCTCTACCCAACAACCTTGCTTTAGAAAACTCCACAACATATTGTTATATATGAATGACAAATGAAATTAATCAATTACATTACAATGATTAAAACTAAACAAGTCTCCACATCTTATACAATTTAATACATAGCATACGTCAGAATTATTCGAACATAAAATATTTAATCAAACATCAGCTCTACCCAACAACCTTGCTTTAGAAAACTCCACAACATATTGTTATATATGAATGACAAATGAAATTACTCAATTACATTACAATGATTAAAACTAAACAAGTCTCCACATCTTATACAATTTAATACATAGCATACGTCAGAATTATTCGAACATAAAATATTTAATCAAACATCAGCTCTACCCAACAACCTTGCTTTAGAAAACTCCACAACATATTGTTATATATGAATGACAAATGAAATTACTCAATTACATTACAATGATTAAAACTAAACAAGTCTCCACATCTTATACAATTTAATACATAGCATACGTCAGAATTATTCGAACATTAAACGTTTCATAAAATATTTAATCAAACATCAGCTCTACCCAACAACCTTGCTTTAGAAAACTCCACAACATATTGTTATATATGAATGACAAATGAAATTAATCAATTACATTACAATGATTAAAACTAAACAAGTCTCCACATCTTATACAATCTAATACATAGCATACGTCAGAATTATTCGAACATAAAATATTTAATCAAACATCAGCTCTACCCAACAACCTTGCTTTAGAAAACTCCACAACATATTGTTATATATGAATGACAAATGAAATTACTCGAATTACATTACAATGATTAAAACTAAACAAGTCTCCATATCTTATACAATCTAATACATAGCATACGTCTCAATTATTCGAACATTAAACGTTTCATAAAATTTTTAATCAAACATCAGCTCTACCCAACAACCTTAAACATTGAAATCTACTACAAAACTTTTACCTTTTCATTCAACAACAATTTCAAGTAAAGTTCTAAAACTAAACAACAGTTTACTGTTTGCTTTAGAAAACTCCACAACATATTGTTATATATGAATGACAAATGAAATTACTCAATTACATTACAATGATTAAAACTAAACAAGTCTCCACATTTTATACAATCTAATACATAGCATACGTCAGAATTATTCGATCATTAAACGTCCCAACAACCTTAAACACTGAAATCTACTACAAAACTTTTACCTTTTCATTCAACAACAATTTCAAGTAAAGTTCTAAAACTAAACAACAGTTTACTGTTTGCTTTAGAAAACTCCACAACATATTGTTATATATGAATGACAAATTAAATTACTCAATTACATTACAATGATTAAAACTAAACAAGTCTCCACATTTTATACAATCTAATACATAGCATACGTCAGAATTATTCGATCATTAAACGTCCCAACAACCTTAAACACTGAAATCTACTACAAAACTTTTACCTTTTCATTCAACAACAATTTCAAGTAAAGTTCTAAAACTAAACAACAGTTTACTGTTTGCTTTAGAAAACTCCACAACATATTGTTATATATGAATGACAAATTAAATTACTCAATTACATTACAATGATTAAAACTAAACAAGTCTCCACATTTTATACAATCTAATACATAGCATACGTCAGAATTATTCGATCATTAAACGTCCCAACAACCTTAAACACTGAAATCTACTACAAAACTTTTACCTTTTCATTCAACAACAATTTCAAGTAAAGTTCTAAAACTAAACAACAGTTTACTGTTTGCTTTAGAAAACTCCACAACATATTGTTATATATGAATGACAAATGAAATTACTCAATTACATTACAATGATTAAAACTAAACAAGTCTCCATATCGTATACAATTTAATACATAGCATACGTCAGAATTATTCGAACATTAAACGTTTCATAAAATTTTTAATCAAACATCAGCTCTACCCAACATCCTTAAACATTGAAATCTACTACAAAACTTTTACCTTTACATTCAACAACAATTTCAAGTAAAATTCTAAAACTAAACAACAGTTTACTGTTTGCTTTAGAAAACTCCACAACATATTGTTATATATGAATGACAAATGAAATTACTCAATTACATTACAATGATTAAAACTAAACAAGTCTCCATATCGTATACAATCTAATACATAGATAGCATACGTCAGAATTATTGGAACATTAAACGTTTCATAAAATTTTTAATCAAACATCAGCTCTACCCAACAACCTTAAACACTGAAATCTACTACAAAACTTTTACCTTTACATTCAACAACAATTTCAAGTAAAATTCTAAAACTAAACAACAGTTTACTGTTTGCTTTAGAAAACTCCACAACATATTGTTATATATGAATGACAACTGAAATTACTCAATTACATTACAATGATTAAAACTAAACAAGTCTCCATATCGTATACAATCTAATACATAGATAGCATACGTCAGAATTATTGGAACATTAAACGTTTCATAAAATTTTTAATCAAACATCAGCTCTACCCAACAACCTTAAACACTGAAATCTACTACAAAACTTTTACCTTTACATTCAACAACAATTTCAAGTAAAATTCTAAAACTAAACAACAGTTTACTGTTTGCTTTAGAAAGCTCCACAACATATTGTTATATATGAATGACAAATGAAATTACTCGAATTACATTACAATGATTAAAACTAAACAAGTCTCCATATCTTATACAATCTAATACATAGCATACGTCTCAATTATTCGAACATTAAACGTTTCATAAAATTTTTAATCAAACATCAGCTCTACCCAACAACCTTAAACATTGAAATCTACTACAAAACTTTTACCTTTACATTCAACAACAATTTCAAGTAAAATTCTAAAACTAAACAACAGTTTACTGTTTGCTTTAGAAAACTCCACAACATATTGTTATATATGAATGACAAATGAAATTACTCGAATTACATTACAATGATTAAAACTAAACAAGTCTCCATATCTTATACAATCTAATACATAGCATACGTCTCAATTATTCGAACATTAAACGTTTCATAAAATTTTTAATCAAACATCAGCTCTACCCAACAACCTTAAACACTGAAATCTACTACAAAACTTTTACCTTTTCATTCAACAACAATTTCAAGTAAAGTTCTAAAACTAAACAACAGTTTACTGTTTGCTTTAGAAAACTCCACAACATATTGTTATATATGAATGACAAATGAAATTACTCAATTACATTACAATGATTAAAACTAAACAAGTCTCCACATATTATACAATCTAATACATAGCATACGTCAGAATTATTCGATCATTAAACGTCCCAACAACCTTAAACACTGAAATCTACTACAAAACTTTTACCTTTTCATTCAACAACAATTTCAAGTAAAGTTCTAAAACTAAACAACAGTTTACTGTTTGCTTTAGAAAACTCCACAACATATTGTTATATATGAATGACAAATGAAATTACTCAATTACATTACAATGATTAAAACTAAACAAGTCTCCACATATTATACAATCTAATACATAGCATACGTCAGAATTATTCGAACATTAAACGTTTCATAAAATATTTTATCTAAATTTTACTCGAAACTTAAATCTCAAACCGCTTACAACAAAGGTTATAGTATCTATAATTTCCACATGTCACCAATAAATAGTTACAGAACGGCCTAGCCTACCGGCTACGCTTTCCCAACGTAATTTTAAATTTTACAACGATTTTAAGTTAAACTCTTCAAAACAAGCAACCGTTTTTTTACAAAAATTTACAATATAGTAATTTTCTTGTACCAGGATATATTTTATATAGTCGTATAATAAAAACTTTGTGATTCCCCACAGGAAAAACGAAAATATTTATAAATTTTATTGCAAAATATAGCTACATTATTTTCCTTTATTATTTCTGTTCCCATATATTTCTCTTTGAATTTTTTTGATTGATTTTATCCAAAATATTTAGCACTCCAGCATATACAACACATGTTAAAAACACAGCATTGTCAGCAGCATCAAACTTACTGCAAATCAACCTTGAAGTATGCACATCTACTCTGCAACTCTCCACTTCAAATATTATATACATAATATCAACACAAAATATGCTTAAAATTTAAATTATTTGATCAGCGTATACGCTCTGCTTTTGTCTCAACTCTTCTAGCTCCGTTCGCTCAAACAACACTCTCTCCAACAAAATATGCAACACCACAGCACATAATTTCAACATTTGCTAAATTTAATTTTGTTTACCCAATTATTTCAATTATTTCTCTCTCTTTCCTAAAACTTTGCGTAAATCCAGCTCTAAATTAACATATATCCACATTTAACATTACAACCATCTCTAACGTCTAATAGGTCTACACAATTCAAACCTACTATTGCCGAAATGCTACAATTTATTTGAATACATCACAGTTAAGTCCTTCCTCTATATTTCAACGCTTCAACATTAAAATTAAATTTTATTATAATTTAAACCTGTCCTTAATTTGTTTTATACAAAAGCGATATACAAAATACTCCATCTGCATTAACATCCACTGCGCGACCCTGCGAATGACCTCAATTAACATAAACTCTTACAACCACAATGTCAACAGCAACATTTTACTCAAAACTTGAACGAATCCCTTCCAGCAATGTCTGCAACCCTAACCACAATTTGCTTTCCTCAATTTTAATAAACTAAGTACATCTCAAGAAACGTGGCATAACCTTAAACTGAAACATCAATTATGAAAATATTTATCGAAAAACATACAACAAATTTAAACTACATGGTCCTCATATAACAACTACAAAAGACAACATAGGTCCCTGCAGCAACTCCTCTACATAATAATATTAAATATCAAAGTTAACCAAAACATTTTACTTTTATTTACTATTTTAAGTTAAAGCCTCCAAATCTAGCTAACTATTCCATACTAAACTATAAAATACAGTACAAAGCCAAATTATTAAGCAAAACAACTTACAAGACAACATTATATGACCACTTCAACATTGATTTAAACTTTATTTTATTTATTTTATGCAAACCGCCAAATATTCTTAATACAGCAAATCACAACATACGATCGATCCTCCAACAACCTCACTTACATAAATTGCAACCAACAAAGTACAAAATCAGAATCAGTCCAAATAAATTACTTTCATCTTTTACGAAAATTCCTTATCAGCGTATCCATACATTCTACAAATACTTAACGTAACAGTCTCCAAATCAGGCAACAAGTTATACAGAAAACTCTACAAAACCAAGTACATCACTCAAGCAGTAAACTTACAATGAAGCAAACAATTTTACATCAAATTTAAAGAAAAAGTCTCAACATATTATAACTTTATTCGAAAATCACACACAACTCTTCAGTCACCAATTAAGAAATTATTTACATCTAAAAGCAAGAAAACATTCATTACTTACAATATGCAAAACTCAAATCCAAAAATACCTACAACTAAAAAAGAACAAAGTTTTACTTAAAACATATTTCTACTAAATGTTACAATTTAAAACGGAATTTTATTCATTTTATACAAAATAGATTTACAAATCACAACATATTTACGTCTCTTATTATCAAAGTCTCCACCATTGCCAACCCAACAACCTTAAACTACATACATTCTACAAATACTTAACGTAACAGTCTCCAAATCAGGCAACAAGTTATACAGAAAACTCTACAAAACCAAGTACATCACTCAAGCAGTAAACATACAATAAAACAAACAATTTTACATCAAATGTAAAGAAAAAGTCTCCACATATAACTTTATTCGAAAATCACACACAACTCTTCAATCACCAATTAAGAAATTATTTTTGGTGTTTCATTTACAATATGCAAAACTCAAATCCAAAAATACCTACAACTAAAAAAGAACAAAGTTTTACTTAAAACATATTTCTACTAAATGTTACAATTTAAAACGGAATTTTATTCATTTTATACAAAATAGATTTACAAATCACAACATATTTACGTCTCTCATCAAAGTCTCTACCATTGCCAACCCAACAACCTTAAACTACATACATTCTACAAATACTTAACGTAACAGTCTCCAAATCAGGCAACAAGTTATACAGAAAACTCTACAAAACCAAGTACATCACTCAAGCAGTAAACATACAATAAAGCAAACAATTTTACATCAAATTTAAAGAAAAAGTCTCAACATATTATAACTTTATACGAAAATCACACACAACTCTTCAGTCACCAATTAAGAAATTATTTACATCTAAAAGCAAGAAAACATTCAATACTTACAATATGCAAAACTCAAATCCAAAAATACCTACAACTAAAAAAGAACAAGGTTTTACTTAAAACATATTTCTACTAAATGTTATTATAATTTAAAACGGAATTTTATTTGTTTTATACAAAACAGATTTACAAATCACAACATATTTACGTCTCTCATTATCAAAGTCTCTACCATTATCAACCTTAAACTACATACATTCTAGAAATACTTAACATAACAGTCTCCAAATCGGGCAACAAGTTATACAGAAAACTCTACAAAACCAAGTACATCACTCAAGCAGTAAACTTACAATGAAGCAAACAATTTTACATCAAATGTAAAGAAAAAGTCTCCACATATCACTTTATTCGAAAATCACACACAACTCTTCAATCACCAATTAAAAAATTATTTACATCTAAAAGCAAGAAAACATTCATTACTTACAATATGCAAAACTCAAATCCAAAAATACCTACAACTAAAAAAGAACAAGGTTATACTTAAAACACATTTCTACTAAATGCTATTATAATTTAAAATGGAATTTTATTTATTTTATACAAAACAGATTTACAAATCACAACATATTTACGTCTCTCATTATCAAAGTCTCTACCATTGTCAACCCAACAACCTTAAACTACATACATTCTAGAAATACTTAACATAACAGTCTATAATTCAGGCAACAAGTTATACAGAAAACTCTACAAAACCAAGTACATCACTCAAGCAGTAAACATACAATAAAGCAAACAATTTTACATCAAATGTAAAGAAAAAGTCTCAACATATTATAACTTTATACGAAAATCACACACAACTCTTCAGTCACCAATTAAGAAATTATTTACATCTAAAAGCAAGAAAACATTCAATACTTACAATATGCAAAACTCAAATCCAAAAATACCTACAACTAAAAAAGAACAAGGTTTTACTTAAAACATATTTCTACTAAATGTTATTATAATTTAAAACGGAATTTTATTTGTTTTATACAAAACAGATTTACAAATCACAACATATTTACGTCTCTCATTATCAAAGTCTCTACCATTATCAACCTTAAACTACATACATTCTAGAAATACTTAACATAACAGTCTCCAAATCGGGCAACAAGTTATACAGAAAACTCTACAAAACCAAGTACATCACTCAAGCAGTAAACTTACAATGAAGCAAACAATTTTACATCAAATGTAAAGAAAAAGTCTCCACATATCACTTTATTCGAAAATCACACACAACTCTTCAATCACCAATTAAGAAATTATTTACATCTAAAAGCAAGAAAACATTCATTACTTACAATATACAAAACTCAAATCCAAAAATACCTACAACTAAAAAAGAACAAAGTTTTACTTAAAACATATTTCTACCTAATGTTATTATAATTTAAAACGGAATTTTATTTATTTTATACAAAACAGATTTACAAATCACAACATATTTACGTCTCTCATTATCAAAGTCTCTACCATTATCAACATAACAACCTTAAACTACATACATTCTACAAATACTTAACGTAAGTCTCCAAATCAGGCAACAAGTTATACAGAAAACTCTACAAAACCAAGTACATCACTCAAGCAGTAAACTTACAATAAAGCAAACAATTTTACATCAAATGTAAAGAAAAAGTCTCAACATATTATAACTTTATTCGAAAATCACACACAACTCTTCAGTCACCAATTAAGAAATTATTTACATCTAAAAGCAAGAAAACATTCATTACTTACAATATGCAAAACTCAAATCCAAAAATACCTACAACTAAAAAAGAACAAGGTTTTACTGAAAACACATTTCTACTTAATGCTATTATAATTTAAAATGGAATTTTATTTATTTTATACAAAACAGATTTACAAATCACAACATATTTACGTCTCTCATTATCAAAGTCTCTACCATTATCAACCTAACAACCTTAAACTACATACATTCTAGAAATACTTAACATAACAGTCTCCAAATCAGGCAACAAGTTATACAGAAAACTACAAAACCAAGTACATCACTCAAGCAGTAAACTTACAATGAAGCAAACAATTTTACATCAAATGTAAAGAAAAAGTCTCCACATATAACTTTATTCGAAAATCACACATAACTCTTCAGTCACCAATTCAGAAATTATTTTTGGTGATTTATTTACAATATTCAAAACTCAAATCCCAAAATACCTACAACTAAAAAAGAACAAAGTTTTACTTAAAACATATTTCTACCTAATGTTATTATAATTTAAAACGGAATTTTATTTATTTTATACAAAACAGATTTACATATCACAACATATTTACGTCTCTCATTATCAAAGTCTCTACCTTTATCAACCTAACAACCTTAAACTACATACATTCTAGAAATACTTAACGTAACAGTCTCCAAATCAGGCAACAAGTTATACAGAAACTCTACAAAACCAAGTACATCACTCAAGCAGTAAACATACAATAAAGCAAACAATTTTACATCAAATGTAAAGAAAAAGTCTCCACATATTATAACTTTATTCGAAAATCACACACAACTCTTCAGTCACCAGTTAAGAAATTATTTACATCTAAAAGCAAGAAAACATTCATTACTTACAATATACAAAACTCAAATCCAAAAATACCTACAACTAAAAAAGAACAAAGTTTTACTTAAAACATATTTCTACTAAATGTTATTATAATTTAAAACGGAATTTTATTCATTTTATACAAAACAGATTTACAAATCACAACATATTTACGTCTCTCATTATCAAAGTCTCCACCATTATCAACCTAACAACCTTAAACAACTATTTTTAGTAAAATTCAGTTGTTCCACAAAACTATAAAAATTAATTATCAAAACTAAACTATATAAGCCTCTATATCCTACGAAATCGAATACATGATACTATTCGAACATAAAAAACTTCAACCAGAATTTATGAAACATTAAAACCATACATATAAACAGTTCAATATTAAAATCAATTTTTTTAATTTAAACACCGCATATTTACCTCTCTGCAAAAAGTTACTATCATAAACTTTACCCAACATATTCAACTCACATCGTTTAAGGTGAAACTATACAAAATAATTAAATTAACATTAACTCAATCAGACAAAACATTGATTTAAAACTTAAACAAGTCTCAATATCCTACACAATCTAAAATATAACAATGTCAAAATTATTCCAACATTAAATGTCTCCAAACATAATTATTGAACATTTCATACTTTTACACGTAATCAACCAGACCTAAGTCGTCAAGATTTCCATATTTAATATGGGTGATAATAATTATTTCAAAAGAACCATGAAACATTATTTGCCAACATATACATACCTTTAGTTCTTAATTCTACTTTAAAATATCTTCAGTTGTGTTATAATTTAAAACCCGAATTTATTTTATACAAAAGCGAAATCCAAATCACAACATATTTGCGTATCCACTACATAACATCAACTCTTTACCCAAAAATTAAGATCACTTACGCTGATACTCTATTTCAGCGTATGTTAACATTTCAACAATTTTGAGTTAAAAGTCTTCAAATCAACCAACTATTTATATTTCAAACACTACAAAATAAATTATACTGCTAAAGCATAAACAAGGCAAATTTAATTTTAAATTTAACACGATTTTCACATCATACTAGACAACATATAATATAAAACGAATCTCCAAACAAAAACTAATGAAATCTTATATGCGTAATCAGTAAAACTCTAAACCAAATATTACCAAAACCTTGATTTAAATGCCTCCAAACATATCTTTCTTTTACTCGTAATATTAAATATTAAATGTCGCCAATAATTACATGTTTTATAAAAGCCAACATTATTTAAGCATACATGAGTTTAGGTCACAATTCAATATTAAAATCTCTGCTTTTTTTTATATAATTTATACACGAATTTTATATATTTTATACAAATTCCAACATATTTACATTTCTGCAAAATGTCTCCACTCTATCCAATAACTTTAAACATTAAAAACTACATACTCGTCTTTTAAATCGACAATATTTTAATTTTTTTTTTTTATATAACTTAAAAACACGAATTTTATTTACATTAAAAACTACAAAAATATTTCAAATAACTATCCAGAGGATAACATTACATTTTACATTTTTTTTTAAATTCGTCTCCAAATCAAGCTAGTATTTATGAAACAATACAAAAGAAAAATATAAAACATCTTTTGACATAACGATGTAATATGAAACAAAAAGTCTTTAAAGCATACAAAACAACATGATATAGTACAAAACTTGAAAACGAATTGTTCTAAAATAAAGCGAAAATAACAAGTTTCCACCCATTAACTAGAACATTTTATATCGATCCACATACAACATTCAATACTTATACTCGTAATCAGCGAAGCTATAACAAAAATACTTGCAACTACATACAATTATACAGCATTATACAACAAAAAGTCTAAGAAACCTCAAGATACATATATTGAATTTATATTTATTTTAGCATAACGTAAAACTCCAAAATTACCCAAGTTTAGAAAATATTATTTGACAAAAACTGTTCATCTACATCTTACAAGGAAATACAATACGGATTGTTTACATTTTGGAAGCATTAAATAACTCAATTACCAAGACATTACCACCTCAACATTCAAAATCTCAAAACATAATTGATCAAACATATCTTACTTTTACTGGTAATCTACAAGACGTATTAAATCTCAACGCCATTACAACTGAACAAATATCAAAAATTACACGATTACATATTTTAAAAAGCCTACGTGTCACCATATTTATTAATACATATTAACTGCGACTCTTCAAAACTCCTACAACATCCGAAATCAACAACAACAATTTACTCAAGTCTTTTACGAACGTATTTTTACATTTAATAACGATTTTAAGAAAACCAACATTCAACACTTATCATCGTAATCCGCAAAACTCGAATTCGAATAACAAAAATTCTTCAGCAATCACTATCACACTTCAACATTAACAATTATTATAATTTAAATTTGCTTTTAATTTATTTTATACAAAATACCAATTGTTCAACAATTTTATTTAAACATCCCGGCCAGCATTAACAACATCAAAACTGCAAGTCACAACATTTATTCCTCCACCTATCTTTACTTATCTAAATTCCAAGCAACAACTTACAACTTCAGAATCAACCCATACAGAATCAATCCTTCTCAGCGTATCCTTACAATCTACAAATATTTGACGTTACAGTTTCAAATGAAGCAACAACTTATACATACATATTTTTAAAATCTACAACACAAAGTCAGCAAAAACTCGTCTCTACTTACTTAATCATAAATATTTAAATCAAAACAGGGAATTATATATCAATTAATGTAAACTCTACAAAAAAAAACCCCCTGCAATATCAGCATCAACAAAAACATTCAACTCACATCTTAAACATTTTTCAACCAACAACTACATTCTACAACTATTGCAAAACTATACAAAATAATGCACATTACCGAAGCATTAAATAATTTAATTACCAAGACATAAATTAAAACTAAACAAGTCTCCATATCTTATACAATCAAATATTTATAACATAAGTCAAAATTATTCAAACATTTAAAGACTACCTATATAAATTGATCATTTAACTCAAAATCCACAAAACTGAAGTCAGCTCAGAAGCCTTACTACTGAACAAACATCAATAGTCTTACCAACAAATTAAACAAGTCGCCATATCTAACATAAACAATTATATCAAAATTATTCAAACATTTACAATCTACAAACATTTCTATTTCGGAATCCACAAAACACAAGTCTCAAAGATCTTACAACTAAATAAACATAAACAAAGTTATTTTATATTTGTATATAATTTAAACACGTATTTGTATTTATTTTATTTTTATGCAAAGAAAAGTTCAAATCACAACATTTACGAATAGCCAATCCCAGCGCATCGTCATATATACAAACTACTCAACTAAGAATTCATGAGCACTACTCAAAAACAAAATCAAACAAAACATTTGACTCACATATTTTTACGAAATTTCTCATCGGATTTTTACATTATATAACTGTTCTCAAGGAACAGCAATTAAATAACTTTACAACTACAAATTCCTCTACAATATGAAACTATTCTTACAACAAGACAAATACAACAGAAAGTCTCAGGATAACACAATAATTTAAAAATCATCAGTTAAAAAAATATTTATATTTGAAAATTTTTCAAACAACATTCAATATTCATGCGTCAACATACTCAACAACTCTAACATTTGCATTTCTCCAAAAAATGTAAAATATCACAAATTCAACACAACAATATTAAAATCAACTAAAACGTTTTACCCACACGCTGGCAAAGACCATTTGTAGTTGGAAGGTGTCTTTACATTCTACAATTAATTAAGTTTAGATCTCCAAATCAAGCAACAATTTATTGAAAAAATCTACTCAACAAGCAAAAATTTATAACTATAAAACTACGAATTCATTAGTAATTTGAATTGTTGAAGTATTTAATATTAACATGACAATATAATCTCAAACTCATACAAATTATTCGGAAAATATAACCAACATGGAAAGTCTCGAAACATCAATTAGAGTTATACAACATATCGTTTTTAATGTCACAGCAAAGCCAACATTATTCAGCTACCTACAAGATTAGATTACATTTTAACATTAAAATATATTAATTTTTATTTTCATTTGAACAAAAAACAGGAAAAATAAATCACTACGCATTTACATCTCTGCAAAAAATCTCCAATGCCATCAACTTTATACAACAATTTATAACTTGACATTTAACCCTTATAATTTACTTTCACATTTTACGATTATTCAAGCATCTCTTCATATTCTGCAACTATTTTAAGTTAAAGTCTCCATGTCAAGCAACATATTATATATAAAACTCTACCAAGTAGAGAATATTGATCTAACATTAAACATAAAATCTTTACATCACAATATACGAGTGCTGCAAGAATTATTCTTAACTAAAATCGAAGCTGAAAACTCTTCAAGCAACAATTTAGATAAAATGTTTTAAATATACAGATACATACATATATTATATTATAATTTAAACCCACCTTTAATTTATTCAACAAAGACTGATACCCCATTAAAATCATCTGCTAAGCGTCTTAATTAAACCAGCAAAACATCTTAATCGTATCATAAACTCCTCTACATCAAAATCAACAGAAATACAATTATATTTACTTACTTCACAAAACTCTTATCAACGTAAATAAAAAGTCTTCAAACAGCTATTAAAGGCATATTTATATCAAATAGATCATTATAATAGACAACATTCAATCCTCAGACTCGTAGCAAAAGTTCTAAAAGTGATACAACATATTTACAATGTATTCTAAGTAGCAAAACTCAAAATCAGCCAACATATAACTATAATCTTTTAACAACTCTCAGCTCCTTAAAAATTGAACCTATTGTATAACTTAAACAAAAGGTCTCAATCTCAACATCTTTGAAGGCAACAGCATATAATAACAATATATAGAATATTAAACTTATATAAAATAATTTGTTTTTAAAACTTATGACTTCCCTCTGCAAATTGCAATTAAGAAAAGCTAATAACTTCAACTATGCAAAATTTTATCTATGCTACATCAAAATCCACCCATACAATTTACTCACATCCTTTATTGGAATGTATTTTCTGCGTATCATTGCATTTTATAACTACTGTAAGTTAAAGTCATCAAATCTAGCATCAAGTTATATGCGAGGTCTGATCAAAAAATAACCATTATTTCCAAATTTCGGCTCATGACAAGCAATTTTTACGGATGTTTTTAGGCATAAAACGTGCGTCAGCGAAGATTGTTCCAAAAGTGTTAAATTTTGAGCAAAAACAACGGAGTTGTTGCACATCGTCAACGACGATCCAGATTTATTCAAAAAGGTTATAACTGGTGACGAATCATGGGTGTATGGCTATGACATTGAAACCAAAGCCTAATCATCCCAATGGAAACGTCCAGAAAAACCAAGACCGAAAAAAAGCACATCAAGTTCGGTCAAATGTGAAGGTTTTGCTCACTGTTTTCTTCGACTGCAATTGCCACAAGGTCGTACGGTCAATAAGGAATACTATCAGAATTTTGCACCAGCTCACACATCGATGCTTGTGCGTAAGTTTTTGGCCACAAACAAAACCGTTATAATGCCTCAACCACGGTATTCACCGGACTTGGCCCCCGCTGACTTTTTCCCCTTCCCAAAACTAAAGACACCGAAAGGAAAGTGTTTTGTTACGATTGAGGAGATAAAAGAAAAATCGAAACAGGAGCTGTTGACGATTGGACAAATTAAAGCAAAACAAAAAAAAAACACATTTCAACAATCAACATTCCTGGCTGTTTTATTCAAATTTCAATACAAATTACTCAAAAACAAATGAATAGTTGTTAGAAACTATACACTATTTAAACACAACAATTCAAATCATTTGCACAATTTTGAATAAATCATCAAAGCGTTCTATACATATTCTTAAAGTAAAAAGAAACTTGATTATAAACATATTAAGGGCATCACTTTACAATAATTTTCAACATTAATTTTACAAAGTCATCGTGCCTCTATAAATTTTACAAACATATTGTAATTTATTCACATCAAGTATTGAAAGTCAGTCTCCAAAGATATCCACTTATTCTCAAACTACCACAAAGAGTATTGTATAAAACTTAATTAAAGATGAATATCGGGGTAAAAATTAAAAATATAATGCTTGTTTTTCTTACAGAGTCAACGAGTAATATTTTGAATTTCCAATTATTTTATCATTATCTGCGAAAATTCTATTCACTTAACTGTAAATATTGTTTTAAGGTCTATTACATCAACATGTTTTTTGTTCAGCTTTCAGTAATATATTAATTTATGTCTTAATGTCTCCCAAAACAAAATGCTTTACATCTCAACAAATCATCAAGTAAAGGTTCAACACATGACCACTTATTACATCCTGTTTTACAGCAAAAGTTTAGCAGTTGAATATTTATTATAATTTTATCCTCTTTAAATTGTTTAGCTTTCAACATATAGTACTTAAAGCAGGTATACGACACAGGTCTTACAAACATCGCCATAACATCAATTTTCACAAACCAGAAACGAAAATGTTTCACAACACACCTGAAAACATTAACAAGCGGAGTAACGCAGTTTCTATGAACCATTTTAAGGTCTATTACATCAGTATAAAATTTAAGGTCGAATAGTTTATGCTTTGCTAATTTATATCAATAATCTACCTCAAATAAGTTTCAACGAAGTAATAGAAAGACAAAAATACGAGTATAACTAATAAATTTAATATATCCTGTAACTAGGACAACTTCAAACATCATATAACTCAGATCAACGGCATAGAAATCTCTCAACAAGATCAATTTGTATCTAGGATTGAAAACTCATATTACAATTCTACCATATTGAAAAGTTTAAACAATATTTAATAAATTCAAACGAGTTACATACATGTAACAAATCACATACATAAACTCACAAAGTATTCCAAACAAATTTTCGTTTCTAACATAATTTACCAAACAGAGTAACAAAGATAAAGATAAGCCCGTTATAAAAAAACTGATCAAAGTATCTGACTGCAATCACACCAACAACCTGCTAGCTAATAAACTAGCCTAACAAAGCATCACTTAAATAAATAAATATTTTCATAGAATTTCAACATCAGGAACAGCAGGAGTTAATGTTCAAAATATATCCACAATATTTATTATTATTACCAATATAATGACAATTGCCTAAACCTCCAATATGTTACAAAGTCCCCACATGTATTTTTCAACATTATTGTTCAGACTTTTGTTTGTCGTAACACAATTACACAGATTAACAAAGATCGTAAGGCCGCTTTATACATCACAAACACTGGCGGAAAACAAACCCACAACTTGCTAACTGATAGATTAGCGTAACAGGGCCAACAACTCCAATTATACATTTTTTCAAACAATATCAAAAAGCTACAGCTAGGAATTACTGTTCTAATTACAATTAACCCCAATTTTTCCACAATAATTTATTTTAAATTCAATTGCCTAAAACACCCATGTGCACAACACTACAACTACAAAAATGAAAATACATTCAGCAGGGCATCGATCACCCATCACCCTGTACAACAACCATGAAATTTGAAATATATACCCCACAGTTTTTATCTTTACAATCATTTGATTCAAATTCGTTCTTGTTTATAACTTAAATTACTATAAAGCAAACATAAAATGTTTAAGTTTTATTTTTTATATTTGAAATACATAATTTCACAACATTTTACAAATTAGAAAAACCCTACATCGAATTAAACAAAACTGTACATTATTATAGCAAATACTACATACCAAACAAATATAAACCTTAGATTATAAACCGAACAATACTAGCCTCATAACAAGCTCATGTACTATATACAGATTCAATTACGAATATACTTAAAAAATAACTACAAAAATCAAAATAGTAATTTCAAAATAAAGGCCACTTATAACTTATAAATGCTTACATTAAATTGAACAAAACTTTACATCATTATAGCAAATACAATTTAAACTATTTACAACACAAATCAAATTTAAACAATATTAGACACAAAACATGGTCATATAAAAACAAATATTTTAAATAATTTCAAAACAAAATTCAAATAGAAATAAATACTTCCAATTAAACAAAACTGTACATTATTATAGCAAATACAACCATGATAATCTCTACAATTTTTAGATTACTTAAACTATTTATAACATAAACCCAACAATATCAGATACATAACAAAGTCATATACTATATACAAACAAATTTACAAATATCCTCTAAATATAACTACAAAAACAAATATTTTACAAACAAACAATTAATTTCATCAAATTAAACAAAACTGTACATCATAGAGTCAGTTTTCTACAATCTTTACAATATTTAAACCATTTATGACAATCGACACAAAGTCATAAAAATCTCCCTCAGAAAAACTAATTTACGTTAACCAGATGATTTCAACATATAATTAATAATTTTCCATTAAATAAAACTTCGAAACATTATTCAAATGTTCACAAAAGTCTGCAATTAAACCAAAATTAAAGGAAGAATAAAAACTTAAACTATTTATAAAATAAATCAAATACAGTAATAAAATTACCAAACATTTAATCTGATAACAAGGTCACAAGCGATAAATTTTTTTAATTTTAAACCACCTTAATAGAATAATAATCTTAATATCTAATAGGAGCTTTAAAGAGAATAATATTTGCGGCCCTAAAGTCGTTTTATGATTGAAAATATTATTAAATTCTAGACAATACAATAAAATTACAAATTTTAAAAGCGAATTAAATCAAAACAAAATATACAGCTTTAAATATATACATACGAGTATATTTTATATTAAATGTATAATATTGAAAAAGTCTCCACTGATTCATAAAATTTCTAATTCAAAACAACTCTTCAAACTTATTTTATAAAATTCTCCACTGAACACAAATATCAATAAACAAATGGAACAACTTATAAACACTTCACATTTCTAACACAATACTCGTATATTAAATACAACTGAAAAACAAACAACCCAAGTCCAACTTCTCAATGTCTACAGAATTTCCAACATACATAATACATCCTATAAAATAAAACCACTCCAAATCAAAATTTATCACACAAATTTAAAGCTCACATTTCTAATATTTTAGATTCAAATATCAAATTAAGCAGCTGATAAATAGCATAAAATTAAACCAACAACCACAACATCAAAAAACTTTATCAAAGTCTCCAAAATGTCCAACATTTACATCAAAGTCTACAAAAAAGGATAATAATTTTGTCTTCAAATATTTCAAAAAAAATATAAAAACAGCCTATATGCAACAATTTAAAAATTTATGATTTAAATTATGTTTCGTTTTGCATAACATTTAATTAATTTAAACTTATATTTTAATTAAAAAGCTTCCCGTATAAAAAAAAACTACAAATTATCAAACAACATCCACTTTTCAAATAATTTAAAACCTTGAGGTCTGTCTTCCTTTAGTGAGCTGAGCATAATAAAAAATTATAAATAAAATTGAAATTTAATTACTATCATTCATTCAGAAGAAATTAAAGTAGACTTCAAATGTACTTTAAGAAAATTTTGTATGAAAATTATGTCTAAAAGCACACTTCAAACCTACTTTATTTTTTATGAATACGGCAGTATTACTTTAATCGAATAATAATTTCTAAATACATATTTGAAAATAAATTTAAAGAAATTTTAATAATAAATAATCTTGGCCAAAACAATTTAATAAAAAATTATTACGAATTTGTTTAAGAAAAAATTTTAAAAATATATAAAAAAAACTATTTCAGTTTTAAACTAAAAACAATTGGCATAACTTTTCAAAATTTTAACAAAACCAATCATGTTTTCTTTACCACAAAATTTAAAGATTAGTTTATAAAAAAATGCAGAAAAATCACTTGTACTTCAATAACAATTTACTCTAGTCATTAGATATGGTAATTGACCGTCACTTAAACCAGTTCTAAGAAGTCAATTTACTACACAATCGGAAACTTGTGGACAGTAAAGTGTCATAAAATGGTTCTAGAATAATCACAAGCGTAAATAATGACAATATTACAATACAATTTAGAATTATATTCTACCTCAAATACAAGAGCTAAGAAACAAAGAGATATGACCCCTGGTAATCAAACTGCACAGAATCTAGGGCTGAAAACGAACCTAAATAACACCTATTGTTAGATTTACTACCAATTATCTACAACTGATTAAGATTACCAATTATCAATAACTTTCTAAGTAAAACTTTCATAATATAAAAATAAAATTTACTTAAATGGCAACTAAAATTACTAAACATACAATATATTTGAAAATAATATTTTATTATTACAAAATCAATAAAACCATAAATTGGCTTATTATTTCTAAATTAAACCCCAAATAAATAAAATTTCTGTATATTGTTAAATAATTATTTATTACCAACAAAATCCAAACCCAAATTCATAAAATATATAATTTTTAAACCATTAATAACGTAAGAATAACACATTTAAAAAGAAATTCGCAATAACTAATAATTAACAAAATGATATAATTTAAATTGATTTCCAAAACATAAATTCCATAAATATTGAAATAGGTCACAAACAAACAAAAATAATTTTCACAAAAGTCTGAAATATAATAAATATAATTGATCTAAACAAAATTGAAATAATTTTAAACAAATTTCACTAAATATTGAAATAAATACATAAATCTATTAAATCTATTTTACAAAAAAATGTACTAATTATAAATTTCATAAAAACTTGTACAAAATTTTATCCTAAAATTAAATCCTTAAAATCAAACGTCTGAAATGAAAAGTCATAAATGAAAATTTATAAATTTAATAATAATCTAGAAAATACATATAATTATAATGAAATCCTAAAACTACCTCTAAACTTAACATAATTCTGGCAATCAACAAAATACATACAATATAAAATATTTATAAATATCACTTAAATAATAAAGGGCACCACATATTGAATGAAAAATATAATAATTTTCTAGAAAACTAATAGTCAGTTTTACTTATAAATCAAACAAACATTTAAAACGACAAAATTTCTTATCTAAAGATATAAAAACTGCGGCCTTTAAATCCTTAAAGGATTTGGGAGAGTTATATATTACACAAAACAATTACAAATTACAATAGCAACATTATTTAACGAGTAAAAAGCAAATTAAACACAAACCCTGGGGCAGGAATATTAATCCGTATTTAACTCTAACACAATAGGGAAACTGATAGCTTCTTGCAACTGGCACACTACCAACTAGCCTAGTGGGGCAATCATAATTAAATAAATGTAAGACTTAAATATGCAGTCAATACAAAGTAAAAGCGTTATAAATTAATAAAAAAGTTAAAGGAGAAACTAAATCCTAAACAAATAATAACAAAAAAATCCAAATCCTCTCAAAATAACAAATTAGAGCTTTAAAAGCGTTAATGCAAACACTGTGATGAAAACGCATTACAATGCTAAATATTTCCATTATTTAAAATAAAAAACCCTTTGAAAAGGGAGCAGTAATAAAAAACAACGAACAAATCATTTGAAAGTATAAAATTTTAAAAATATAGGGATTTAAAAACGTTAAAGCATCCAGAGAGAGAGCAATAGAAAATCATAAACCTTTAAAAAGGTCTAATTAATATTTAATTATTAAACTACACTATAATTTTATATTGCTAAATCGAAGAGATTTATTATAAAACACACCCGTTTTAAAATACGAATTTTATATAAAAAAAACTATAGATTTAAAAGCAACTACAGAGAGAGAGAAAGTTAAATTAGACAACGTTTCTATCATTTTAAAAAACCTTCAAAGAGGTCTTTATTTAATAAAACTAATGAAAAATTTGTTCAAAACTAAGAATTAAAAAAAAAAAAAATATTGAGATTTTAAAACGTTTCTAGGGATCTAGAGAGAGAAAAATGCGATCAAATAGAAAAATATTAACCTTCGAAAAGGTCGTAAAGAGAGAAAAAATCGTTTCAGTATTAAACTACACCATAATTATATGTTGCTAAATCCAAGTATATTAATAAAAAAAAACACCCAAAAAAATTTGAATTTTACAAAAAAAACGTTAAAACAACTTGAGAGAGAGCAAATGCGTTAAAATAGAAAACGTTTCTATCATTTTCAAGCCTTCTATTAAAAAAATTATTTGAAAATAAGAAATTTTAAAAAATATTGAGGTTTCTAGCGATCCAGAGAGAAAAATGCGATAAAATAAAAAAGTTTTCATAAATAAAAGGGATTTAATAAAACGTAGTTAAAAATTTATTTTAAAATTGTAGGCAGCGAAAAATCTTTCAAGAGTTGATAAAAAATCGTTTGAAAATATTTCAAAGTGCTGAGATATGTAGAGAGATAATTCTTCGAAAACGAATTTTTATAAAATAAGTAAAAAATAAATGAAACATTTTTTTTTTAATTAGAAAAGTTTTAAAGTTTGAATATATTCACAGAAAGAAAACTGCGTTGAAATTGAAAAATGGTCCATCCATCATCATTTTAAACCTTCGAAAGAAGAGTAATAAAAAAATCGTTTGCAAATTTAATAATATAAAGGTTTCAAAGAACTAAAGTAAAGTATAGATATAAATAAATGCGAAAAATTTAAACTATATTAAGATAAAACTAATAAAAATTAAAAAGAGTAATTCATTAAAATTCTAAAGTTTAAGCACGGCTTACATTATAAATGGGGTGCGATAACAAATTTTAATTTAATTAAAAAGAATACAAGAGAATAAATTATATACAAGAAACCCTCACCCTGTACACTGGTATACAATTGGGTGATCACCAACTTATTTTAATGTTAATTGCTTGAAAAATACTAAAAGCTAATCAAAAAAAAAACATACTCAATATTTAATAAAGAAGGTCTAAGAAGAGTTTTATAAAGTTATTAAAAGGCCAAGAAAAAAAAACAATTGTTATTTACTTTTAGATAACAATTTTAAAACGAAAAAGCGTAAAATATATTGACGAAATGCAAAAAAAATTTCATTTAATAAACAAAAATTGTTAAAAAAAAAAAACTGCGTTACAAAAATTATTAAAAGTTTATTTCTACTGCGTCAAACGTTTTTCAACAGAACATAAAAATTATTCACAGAAAAAGGGAAAGAAAATTAAACGATGAAAAGTATGAAGACTCGAAAGAAAAGCGCAAAAATGTTTAATACAAATAGTCGCTATAAAGTAAAATAGGGAAATTTAATTCTTTAACAAAGTGTATATAATAAAGGCTTTGTAAAGCTCTTTTATAAAAATATAATGTCTAAATGCTTGATTTTTTTAAAAATACTTTTTTTTTTTAATAAACATTTGTTTTTAGGACTTGAGTATTGCAATAAAAATAAGCAAGTAATATTTTTGTCTTAAATGTAGAATGATTTCTTTTGTTCATAAATGTATGCTAAAATTGCATTTTTTTTCTGTTCAATAATTTTTTTATAATTATAATTTTCATTTGGTGTTGGGTATTATTTTGTTTGTTTAAGAAAATCAATTAAAATTCAAAAGTTAAAAATGGCGCCTAAGCAGCTGGGTAAATTTACAATTAAAAAATAATAATTTAAAAAATAAAACATTACAAAAAATGTTTGTATGTAGCATGTGAACAAGTTCTAAAATGAGCACGTATGATAATAACAACTTTTAAAATCCAAAAATATATTTTATATACCAATTCTTACCAACAAATATTTTTTTATTTATATTTACTAATTTTTCTTTATGTCAATCAATATATTATTTAATGTTAAAGCGCGTACAAATAGTAATCATTAATATAACCTACATGCATATAATAAAATAATTAAATATAAAGAAAACATCTTGTACAAGTAAGTCCGCCATCATCAAAATAAATTTCAAATATAATTGTGTCCCTAAAACTTACGTTAGCTCCACTTCACTTAAAGTCATATAGATATTTCTATGCCGTTTCATATGTATTCTAGTATTTGCTCTATCTTTCTCAAACAAAATTTATCTTTGAAATCTTTAAGTTTTATTAACACCCTTTCACACTTATGACCTTCTTTACACTTTAACTAAATACAAAACTTAGCTTTTAAATGTTTCATCGTTTTGTTTTCAACTTTATAATAATACATCATATCAGTATTTCTATGCGTTTCGTTAATTCTAAAAACACCACGCCCACACCGCCCATTTTGATTTCAGAATTGTTTATTTTCCTTAATATATTATCTGTGTTTTTTTTTTATGGAGACCTAACAATTAATAATTGCCTTTGTTTTTCAGTCCCTACTTCACAATTTTTATGTTTAATGCATTAAACTTTTAGTTTCAAGGGTGAGGTTTGTCTTCTTTAGGCTTTTAAAATAATAATAAAAACAAATCTAAAAAAATCGTGGTATTTTTATAAAGTACCACAAATAAAAACCTCACCCGCCAAATATTTTCAAAGAGAGATCGATAATTGTTTCAAACTTCAAAAAAAAAATAAACTCAAAATCTTAAAAAGAGAGGTTTTGAGCAACATAAGCAATCAAAGGAAGCAGAACTTAAGGAAGATGCAAACTATAACCTTGTTGATACCTTCATGGAATGAAAGAACACAGCCTGCTTTTGAGAAAACATCTTCGCCACTGAACAAATTGAATCAAACTCAGCCAGTGATTGTCAACTTAGCAACAGCTATTTTTCCCTAGAGAAGAGCTGCCGATAACATCAGACCTAATACATACAACAACAATGACAACACTACATCATAGTTGGGTCAAGCACAAAACCTGCTGACGACATTTTATACAACATATTTCTTAATTGCAAGATTATACAAGAGATTGCTTTATTTTTGTTTAATGGGTGAGGTTTTTTGATCTTTTCAGACTTTTAAACCTCACCCGCCAAATATTTTTAAAAAGAGATTGATAATTGTTTCAAATTAAAAAAAATTAAATTCGGAAAGAGAGATTTTGGTCAACATCAATCAATTAATGGAAGGAGTACTTAGTGAATAAATTAAGGATTCCTGGATGCCTAGCTGAAACGAAGGAAGACACCGAACTGAATCACAATCAGCCAGTGATTGTCAAATTTTTGCAACTGCTGTTTCTACCAAAAGGTTTAAGAGAATTTTCTAAAAACTTCTTAATCGAAAAATTTTTATTAAGCATAAAATAAATGTTTTTTTTTCTTTATATTTTTGTTTTCAAGGATTTTTTTAACAAGAATAATTGTAAAAGCTTAAATGTCAAAATCGCAAAGGTAAATTTTGATCAACATGCAGAATGCAATAAAGAGAAGCCTCAAGCTTTTGCTATTAAGGATTTAAAGAATAACTGGGTTGGATCGATGGAACGAAAGATTAGCAACTGTTACAATAACGACGTCAGTATATTACATGGTTATTCTAATTACAATCGCTGTTTTTACAAAAGCGATTTCTAAATAATATTATTATATTATAGAAGATAGCAACAAACTTTTGCTACGCTGAATTGCGATAAGTTGATCTAGTAATGACAGAAGAAGAAGACCTACAAGTAGCAATGATTATAAGAAGGAAAGGTAAGTTGAGAAAAACTAAATGTTCAAAAAATCTAAAATGATAAAATATAAAAATATCTTACAGCAAATAAAAACTGATTTCTTTATTTTTCAGTCTAATGCCAATGTTTTGATTTTGAATAGAATTTGATGAAATGTTTTCGTTATAATGCCCCCCAAATATTTTCTACAAGACATCGAGAATTGTTTCAAATTTAATGAATTGTACTCAAAGACCGGTTTGAGTGAAGCTGTGGTGCTTAAAAGATAACTCTAATATTGTAAGAGCAACTAGGAACTTGGATGAATCGAGTGAATGCTACTTATTCGTGTACAAACTGCAACAGCATATATATTTTATGGACTAAATATATCATGTATACCAAATTATTTAGTTTTTATTAATTAATTTTATTAATTATTAATTAATTTTATATTATACTTTTAATTTAATTTTGAATAATTTAATAGTAGTAGAAATTTTAATGTCAAATAAATTTTAGTTAGTAGAGTCTGGCTGAATATTAAGTTTCAGATTAGGACAAAAATCGGTCTAATACCAATATTTGGTCAAAATTTGTCTGGTTCGGTTTCGGTCGGAATCTAGGTATAACTTAGGTAATTATTTAAATGATCGATTATTCGATTTCAGAAACTTTCTAATAGTTCAGATTTTTATAAAGAACTCGGTTTATTCGATATTGGAAAAATTAACATTTGCAACGAACAACAACAATAACAGTGAAAAATCTGGTTTAAGAGCAAGGTGATTGCGACATACTCTTCACTGTTTACAGTCATAAATTAACACTTAAAATCTGCTTTCACATACAAGTTTTTGTATATGGTATATGGTTACTGGCCTAATTGAATTCTTCGTATTTGGATATACAGTACAACTTTTATTTCAATATTTTGTAGCGTAAAATAAAGTTAAAATCTTTATGAATGTATTAAAATTAAAGAAATTTTACTTACATTTATATAATTTCCTTTTGTAGTTCTAGCTTTGATTAACCAAATAGAAAAATTTATAAAACTTCTTTTTTGGATTTTTAATTTTTTCTTCATTCATATTTTTTTTACTCTTAAATACTAGTTTGGCTAATATTTATCCCAAATACGCCATCTTTATATATTTTTAAACACTTTACAACAATTTTCTTCCTTATTTGCCAATATAAAATTACTTATCACAATTTTCCTCAATTTATAACACTTTATAACAATTTGCTTTACATAAACTTTTATATTACATACATTCATTCAAACACACACACTACTCACACTTTCCTTTACTAAAACATTAAACGAATGGCCCCAACAAAAGAAAATCAACGACCGGCCGGTAACTTAAACTTTCGTTGTTTTTTTATATTTATTCATGACATTTTTCGAAAATTTTTGTAGAAATATATTTAAATACACTTATATTAAAGTTTTATAACAAAATATATAAATTTTCTGATTTATTTAACAACAAAATTTAAAATTTATTTTAAACTTTACAAAAACACAAGCGAACCGAATTAAAGTTACACGAGAACTAAAAAATATAAGAGGAAGAGCAAAGGAAATTATAGGAGAGCAAGTTTGTTGTTGTAATTCTCACAATAAACACACAATAAGGAATATCTTATTAGCAGTGTTGCCATTTTTATTGGATTTAGTATATAATTGGTTGGCAAACTGCAGATTCTATTTAAAATAGACTTTTAATGAAAAATATAATTTAAGTAAAGTCGATTGAAGTTTCTCATACAAAGTTTTTAAAATTATTATTATCTTAATATATCCAGTGTTATAACTTATTAAAGTTTTTTTTTATCTAAAATTCTACTTTTTAATGGTAAAAATATATGTATGTATGTAAGTGATCATGGATTATCGTTATTTTCTCCATTATCTTAATACTAAACATCCATATATATGAATGATATAAGTGATAATAGATTATCTATATTTTCTCAATTACTGTGAACGTCAATATGAAGTCAACACCCTGCAAGTAAAACTTAAAAGCAAAATGTGTTTCATAATTCTCTTAAGCAAAATAAGTCATTAACCAAAACTAGAAAAATAAGGAACATAAAAAAATAATAAAATTTTAATGGAAAAGTACCAGATTTTTCAGACATTCCCACAGGTTTACTACGGACGAAGAACTAAAGTTTTCAGACAGACAGTGATTGAACAACCATTCTTTCACAATTTTGGAGGTATGCTTAGGATCATTGTCCGCTAGAAAAGCCAGTGCTGTGCTAGTTCTAATTTCTCTACATTAGGAGCTAGGTACATAACTAGTTTTCTAAAATAATAATAAACAAAATAGATAAAGATAACTGCTTATTCATTGTAGATTCTATAAATGTCAGATTATCTAAGTTTAGAATTTTTTTTCACTAAAATAAAAAGTTTAGTGATTGCGATAGCGATTGCACAAGCAATTAAAAGTTTTAAAGGTGAATTAAGTGTTTCTTTGTACATATGTAAATTCAAATGGCTCCTCCGAAGATAGTTTCCATTTGCGAACCAGCGATGTTAGAAAGTGAAGATACTCCAATTTTTTTTTATTTAAAAAAAAAATTTAATTCGTATTATTTACAATATTTCAATAATGATACCTCAGCGCCCTTTTGGGCCTTATAGAGGCCAGTTGGTAAAAATATTACATAAATTAAATTTACTTTAAATAAAAATAATAAAGAAAAGTTTAAGAAAAAAATAATATGTAGGTATAGTAATATAATAATAAATAAGTTAAGTAAGTTATTTTGAGATCAAAAGTTGCTGTTTATAGTAAGAGTTCTCTTACATTTTGCAGTAAATAATTTTTAAGGGCTGATTTAAATAATGAAATTCTATTAAGGTTTTTTAAGTATTGTGGCAAGTTGTTAAATTCGAAACTACCCATATATTCAATTCTTTGCTTGGTTGTTTCTAATCTACACTAGGCTACGGATAAGTCTGTTATTTCTTGCGTTATGTGAGTGCTGAAAACTTGAAAACTGAATTGTATGATAACCAATGTATACATTTAAAAACATAAAGTAAAAGCTGCATATTGGCAAAACTGCATCAAAATTTTTACTATATAATAATAATGTTGAGTGCATAATTGAAAGTTTACCTACTACTTTGAGGGCTTTATTTTGCATCCGTTGAAGTGATTTCTACTACGATCAAATTTGTTTTTAAATTTATACAAAAATCCAACAGCTTGTGCAGTTTTTGATTTTAAATATTGTATATGTAGACTCCAAGACAAATTATTTTGCAAAAATATTCCTAAAGTTAGCTTTATAAAGTAAACTTCCATGATTTCTCTGCCATCAACAGAAATACTGAAGTCTACGTTGCTAGTACAATCTAATTAATTTTGTTTTATTGGCATTTAATATAAGTTTATTTATTTTCGTAAATTCGGATATAAGAGCAGCATCACGTTCCATGTATGCTTTTGCAACGGTTTCGTGTTTGTATGGGTAAAATAGGCAAATATCATCAGCGTAAATAAAAAGTTGGCCTGATAGACCTAGGTTTTTTATATCATTTAGGTAGAGTGTAAACAAAATTCTTCATCAGTAAGCACAGAATCCTCCAATATCAATTTAAACGTTTGTTTTGGTTGTTCTTTGATATAAATTTTGATGCAATTACCTTAAAAATTAATTTTAAATTTAATTTTTTTTAATGTAAATTTTAATTTAAATGTTAATTGTTAAAAATGTAATCTTAGGAAAAATACAAAGTTACCGATAAATAAACTTTAACGTTGTTCTTTCCGAGTATAAAAGTAAACATTTCTTGTTCTCAATAATTATGTATTGTCAATTGAAATCTACAAAATTTTTCATTTTAGATCATTATGAAGTTCTAAAATTAATGTTTGTAAATTTTGTTAGTAATTTAAATCAGATGGTATTTACAGTATTCTTTAGAATACTTTATTCTTTAGAATACTATAAATACGTTAGCACAAAAATACAGTTACTGAAATAATTCAAATTAACGACAACAAAAGAATTTGGCAACACTGCTTAGTAGAACTTTTGTAAAATAATAACAACAACTACTGTGAAATTACTCAATAATTGCAGTTTGTTCGTTAACACTTCATTTACCCAGCCAGTTTATGCAAATATTACAAACGGTTTACTTGATTCGCGACAGTTAGAAAGAAATTAATAAATATATTGTAGAAATCAATTTAAATTTTGGCTTATATGTATGTACAAACATACATACATATGTACTATATGTTTCTATAAAAATTTGTTTAATAAAGTTTACATTTAATAAAGAAAAATCAGTTTAAAGTTAAAGTAATTTTAGCGATGCAAGCCGGTCGTAAGTTTTCTTTTGTTCGGGCCGTTCGTTAAATGTTGTTGTTGGTAGTCTATTATAATATGTTGTTGTTGTTATAATAAAAATAGAGTCATTAAGAGCTCTTTGAAGTTTATTTAATAAAGAGAAATATAAAATTAAAGCAAATGGCGCAGGTGGTTTAATAAAATCTTAAGAGAACATATTAAAAAATATATTTCAAGAAAATAATGTTTAATTAAATAAAAATATGTATAGAAAATAAAATTAATCAAACATGAACACCTGTCTGATAAAAATAAATAAATGTAAGTATTCTTCTTTATATTATTTTTCTTTACCATTGTTTTGAAATTTGAAAAAAAAATTCTGAGGGGAATTTGTATCAATTGATTTAAAACGACTGGTCCCATTAACTTCAAACCAACTTGGTAAAAATAGGTATTATCAATTAATTTCAACTAAATTTTGTGACCCTTAGTAGGCATAATATCGAAAACAGAACAATGTTATGACTACTTGTTACAATTAATGCCGAGAACTGTCACAGAGTCTATAATTTACTCCCTCCTGGGCCAACAAATTCTTAAAGTTACATGGCTCTTTCATATAAATTGTCAGAACTGGAACTAGGCGTTATCTCTAAGAAAACAATCACGGTCTCAGTTCTGTGTAGGTTCCATTACCTCTAGACATAAAAAAACTGCGATTTAAAATCTGGTTCATTCCGAAGTATGTACATATGTACCTATATCGAGTTTGTGCCTTATTTTAGCCCTCTATTTTTAGAGATCTTTACATTTTTTAGTTTATACAAAGAATTGTATTATAAAAAGATCGGCAAAGTATATTTAAACCATTCGGAATATACCTATTATATATAAAAAAAAACAAAATGATTTAGTTGATAGCTTTTTTCATCAATTTATATTTTAGATTCTTTTTTTTTTTCTTTAATTTATTACATTTGCAATATAATAAACAAAATATGTATGTATAAATAATTAAAGCAATAAGTTGAGATGATAATGATGTTAAAATAAAATAATTTTTGTTATAAAAAAACATTTAATTTAATTAAAATTTACATACATTTATACGTTTTGGTTGGTTTTAGCACATAAATAATTAATTTGCTGTTTACATTAATTGATAATGAATTGTAATTATAATTATGAATGAATAAATTATGATTTTCATTTAATTTAAATGCTTTTTGGTTTAATTACACATTTTATAGTTAACAAATAAAACCACGCAAAATATTTCTTTTAAGGTTTATGAAAAATCATAAATCCTGGATATATTTCGTCGTATTTTTTTTAATTGTTGTTTTCTTTATATTTATTAATATTAAAAAGCAGTTTACATCATATTGTTTTCTTTTCTTGTACGAGTATATACAAAATGAAATTAATAAAATAAATACGAGTTCTTATTTATAAATGAAAAATAAATGTTTGTGTCATTTAATTTGTATTCAATTGATTTTTAAAGCTTTAGAAATGTTTCGTTGGTAGATTTTAATTCAATTATGTATAAATATACAATTAGTGGCAGTTGTAAGAATGTAATTTTAAGAAATCAAACCGAAAATTCTTAAACTTACCTCAAAGATCTTAATTTATTGCTACCAGTGCTACCAAAAATAAGTGCCTAATTGATTCTCTTGGAATATAAAGATCTGCAAGTTGTTTTTTCATATTAGAATAATGTCAATTAATTGTAAAAATCAATTGATTAATTAAAAAAGCTGTAATATGCATTTTAACCAAAATAATAAAAAGTTTTAAACGCAACTGTTAATTATCAATTACAGTTACCAAGTTTCAATAACCGTCTCAATTGATCAATTTGAAAAGGCTTGATTAGCATACATAATTCTGCATTAGTTACCAATATATGGCTTAAACTTTGCTATAGATATTCCGCAACGTGCCCTTCACCTCTAACCAATAAACTAGAAAATAAAATACTGCAGTTTACATTACATAATTTTGCAAGTTTATTTATTCATATTTACACAGATTTCAAACAAAATAACCAATTCTGTTCTTTATATTTTTTTATATTATAGAAGACAGTAAGTAGAGTTTTTAATGAAAACTTTATAGCGATATTTATGGGAATCATGAATGAATACACAATATGATGGTGATGGCAATAATGAATAATTGTAGCAGAAGTCTATACAGTAGAGTCAAATTAAATAGGGAATGAGTGAATACATTACATTTTCATTAGCAATTTAAAACTTATATTTGAAGTTATCCTTAATAATCAATATAAATTTGTTAGCAGTTAGGTATATTTAAAAGATCATGAAATCATTAGATTTAAATTAAAGAAAGATTTAAAACCTGACTGGGGACGATCGGAAGTCCTTTATATAACTATAGGCGTTGACATGCCCAAGACTTCTGCCAGTAAAATTTATTATTCGGCATATCAGGGCAATGGTAGATGAAATAATGCATCGCACACTTCATTTCATGATGAGTCAGTGTAGGTCATCTAAATTTCACCAAGTTTCACGGAAAAATGCAAGAGTTTTTCACAAACGCTAACGATCAATTGTATTACACATATACATAATCTGACACTCATGTGGGCACCTCATTTGTTGTTGTTGTTGGTGTAACAGCAGTAATTGCTGAGTTAACAGCTCTTGGCCGAGTGATCTCGGGTCATTCCGGTGCGTAGAACCGGCTGTCGTGGAAATGGGAAACCCCACTTAAAACCGGATGGTGACCAGTTTGGTAATTAAAGGCAATTAAAACAATCTAGTTGTGTGACTGGTTTTCCGGTGGCAGGGGAGAACCATATATAAAATGCAATAATAATTTGAACTTGACTTTGGTGCAGAAGAGGATTAGTGGAAAACTTTTTGGACACTGTGACAAGTAATAGACTAAATTCAAATGAAATTTTTATCAAGTTTTTGAAACAATTGAACATGTAAGCTTCTTACATTACAAATAAACAGTCTGATGGTTGTTACAAAGTACTTGACCTCTAAAAATTAACCTACTATGAACTGAGTCTGTGGCTATTTAATAAGTTTTTTTTTTTAACATGTACGTGTCATAGTAGGAGGATAATTAAGCCTTAATAATCAGTCTATGCTATTGTTCATGGAATTTAAAGTATAAAAAACAGTTCAATAATCGATTCTTACTGGCAACAAAGCTTCAAAGAGATAATAAAATAACCAGTGTTTAGCAAACATTTACCCACCGACAATGGGATAATCAATGAATCATTAAGAGAGTCAAGTATTAAATGTTGCATGCAAACATTAAATACAATTCTATAGGAAGGAGAACAGACACAAAACTAGTCTCTTGGGGGGTTATTATGTATTTGCATTCGAAAAGAAAATCGTACGAATTTGTATATATTTTACATTGTATTTTGAAAGCTTTTGCTTTGAAATCGAAATACACAAGAACCCCCCTGACAGCGTTCTAGTTCTAGTTATTCTAAAGAGTATATCTTACTTTATTTTTTTTTGTAGTACCTGTTTCGTGATGTTGTCTTTTTCACCAATCACGATTCGTAACATTTTGTTACAAATTTCCCGTAGAAAACAAAGGAAGTACATAGGAACACTAAGGTGCCTATTATGAGCAAAATTCGATTTTCGACTGTGGTGGGAAATGCTTATCGAACGAATTTTCATTTGGTATTATAGTGCACAATCGATGAAAAAACGCTATTGTGAAAATCACTCTTTTTGGGTTATTCACAATAGTACATTTCTATTAGCTGGCGTCATATTTGTTTACAAATTCTTAAAGAAAAATAAATTAAACTTGAAATGACCACCACGGAATTATGGTTTAATAATTCGTCTGATGAATAGAATTAAGCTTCTGTGTAATGCCCTCCCATTTTTTTGGCTGCCTGAACTTTAGAGCAATTACATTTTGCCAACAGTGGATCTTCTTCCATGAGAGAAACTAGCTTTTCCAATTGCTGTTTTCTACTTACGACCTGCAGGATATTAACAAAAGTAATTCACAAGTAGTATTTGGTTGTCCAAAACCAAAAAACAAATAAATTCTTACATTTTAAATAAATTTTTCACAGTTTTATACAGGTCGACAGTAAATTTGTGTTCGATAAAATATTCGCTAAACAACGAAATTTTCGACAGCGAGGCCAACCCATAATACAAATTTTATATTCTATAGTCGATTTTCGATAGCCAGCGAATATCGATTGTCAATGCAGCTCATAATAGGGGCCTAAGTGAGAATTGAGTCGTCAATAGATTAATTAACATTTCTATAAGAACGAAACTTTAGATTATTTATGTACACTTAAGCGACAATTGACTCCTCATTAGATTACTTGGGATATGTTAAGTAGCCAATTATCTTTTATTTATATTACAAAACTCTATCAACTGAACCAGAAATATAAGTAACAAGATATTAGTGAAAAGCACTGTTTGAAAGACATATGCACATGTTAGTGTTGTGTTGTTCATACTGCCCCTATTTAATTTCTCTCTACTGTATTTTTTCACAAGTTGTTTCAAAGAATGCACTACTTGACCTTATTTTGGTTTCCTTGAAAAAAAAAATAATAAACTAAATAAAACAAAATTTCTTTGTGGCTATGAGGTGAGCTTTTAATGATGGCGTTTTCTTAACAAAAACTTAATTTTCAAGAGTTTCTTCTTCACTGTTGTATGCACTTCACTTTTCTTTATTTTAATTTAAGTATTTAACTCTATAAATTTGGTTAAATAATTTCAATAATTAATGCATTCATAAGCGTTTAATTAGGTATGAAATTGTAACGTATTTTTTTTATAGATTTAGTTTGGTTTAGGTTGAAAAGTGGGCTGGGGTGGGGGGAAAGGGGTTTGTAGAATGTAATGAATGGGTTTTTTTAGTGTATATGTATTTGTATACATGTGTAAGTGTGTGTGTGTATGATTAAGTTGTGATTATATTTAAACAAGTTTCTAGATCTATATCACCTCTTAATTGCCTTAAACATTCTAAAAAACATTTAAATCATTTTGTTTTTCTATTATATTAAATTTTCTGGATTTTTTTCAATATATTATTTGAATATCTTTTTAAACAACTTCATTTTTGTTGTCTGCTTTCTGTATGAAATTTTAATTTTTTAAATTCAGTTGAATTTCTATTAAGTTTTTATTAATTGAAAAATGAGTCAATGAGTGTTTTTTTTTTGGTATTTTTCACGCTTTTATTTTTTTTTATTTATATTTAAATGAATTTAAAAAAATTGTTTATAATGATACCTTTTTGTTGTTTTTGTTTTTAATTACTTTTAATTCTTTTATTATTTATGTTTATTATTTAAGTGCTACTTAATTAGGTTTTTCATTATCATTATTGTTATTATTATTATATATAGAAAGTTGTTTTTATTAATTTTTAGTTTTATGTTTATAAATACATTTATTTTATAATTAATTACATTAATTATTCTGTTTTGTTTGTTTTTTTTTTTACTTTTCAAGTTAAATTTTATTATATATTAAATTACTAAGTTTTTGTTTTTAATTTATAATTCATACTTTATATTTAATATTTTTGTTTTCTTTTGTTTTTTAATTTGTTGTGTTTTTTATGATGTTGTTGTTTTTTTTTTCTTTATATGAAACCAATGAATGCAATTTTTCTATGCAACATATTATTTACTTGTTATTTTATGTCTTTTTTTATTTTTTTTATATTTAAAATTATTTGTTGTCTTGTTTTTTGTACATTTAATTATAAAAAGTGTTAATTTTTTTCATTAGTTTTAATAATAATTTTTGTTTTCTTTTTTTTTTTTGTGAAAAACTTATATCCAACATTTTCAAAATAATTATTTAAATTTTTTTTTTAATTTTAGTGCCATTTTTTACTCTTTTCAATTCAATTAAAGTGCTGATTTTATTTTGTAAACGGTTTTTTAATATCAAAAAAGTTCAAATGAAATTATAAATATATTTGTAAAAAAATATTTGATTTGTTATATTTTATTATTTAAACTGAATGCATACATACTAATTTCTTGTTGTATTAGTATTTGTTAGAAACTCAATTGTAATTGTAAAGTAACTTTTCATTTTATTTCTATTATTTTCTTAATTATTTTCATATGTTTTATTTTTATTAGTATTGTCTTTGCATTTAAATTTTGTAAAATGCCAAACATTGGTAACATTATTTTGAATAATTTAAAGTCATGTTTGTAACGTTTTAATAATAATCTACTCATATAGAAGGGTGGTTTCAAAAATTGAACCTTTTCGATTGTAGTTACAGATAAAGGTCTGAAATTGTTCTCCACTGTATAAAATTATATATTAATGTACATATTTATAAAACATAAAGTAGGCTTGAAGTGTGCTTTTAGACAAAATTTTCATACAAAATTTTCTTAAAGTACATTTGAAGTCTACTTTAATTTTTTATAAATACGGCAGTAAATGTTTAAACAGCTAACTTTTAATGTTTGTACACTTCATCTAAGTAAGTGGCTGTTATTTTCATCGCTTTCTAAAAGGGTTTTAAGCAGTAGTATCAATGTGTTATTCAGAATATGATATCGGCCATATGTCGATATGTACGACAGGATGACATACATATGTAACGAATGCTTACATGACATCTAGATCTGGTCATAAATGAAGTGCGTCTTTTTTTTTGATTAACACTTACTAATGAATATACCTACTATATATATGATTGCGTTACTATCTTTGGAAAGGGAATAAGTTGAAGAAGTAAAAAAAGCTTTATATCACAACTCTGCAATTACAGCGCCTCTGGTGATGAGAAGGTTCTTTATTTTAAAGTTTGATTTACAGCCTTTATTTAATTATTTTACATCGGTGGCGTTTCAATGCTATATTACCAAAGAAGGGCTACAAATACCAAATCATGCTTAATGATCAAACGTGCTAATCAATTAAGCTACAGCATCTTCGACTGGTTGGCTGGTGTTTCACTTTCGTGCTGCGGTAACAATATGGGTGTTCTACTCTAACTACCTGCTTGAAATCTGTATCAATTTTAGAGATGTAGAGGAAACATTTCTTTGCTTTATCTACGATAATAGAACATGTATATATATAATCTGACGGATACATCGGCGTTTGATATTCGGTGGCAAGATTCGTTTATTCAACTGCGCAACCGATTTTTGCAATTACTGTTAATTTTGATCCTAAAGTAATTCTTAATATTCTCAGAAAACAGTATTATAGAATGCTTGTTTGTATCCTGTTGAAGTTACAATCAATGATTTTCACCGCTTTTGGAAGGTGGAACGGTTTTGGAACCAGTTATTTAATCAATGATTTGTGTTTGAAATTGCTAAACCTTAAAAGCTTATTGACATAGCAAAAGCACATTCCTAAGAAGCAGTTCTAGAACTAGAGCTTTCATCTGTAATTTTTGTTTGTTATTGTCATGCATAAATCTACTTTCAATATGCAGTTAGGGAATTTTTATGGTTTCATTTAAATTTCATGACGTTTGCAAGCAGCAGGATTCATCAAAAAGCAAATAAATTGGTTGCCATATGAATTAAAGCCGAGAGACCTTGTTTGTTTTTCGAGTTTTGCATCGAAACATTACTTGCGATGAAAAATGTATCCATTATGTAACCCGAAGCGTAAGAAATAGTCTGTGCAGCCCGGCCAACCAGCCAAATCGACAACAAAGCCAAATATCGGTGGCGCTAAGGTAATGTATTTGGTGGGATCAAAATAGTACTATCTTTTATGAGATGCTGATATCTGGCCAAACCATTAAAGGGAATCTCTACTGAATGCAATTAATTCGTTTAAAGCGAGCAGTACATGTTAAAAACCATTTAGAAAGAAATGCTAAACTTTGTCACCGACTACTATTTGTTTCGATCTATGCAAAACGCTCTTTCTGTGATACGCTTTATTTCAGATTATTTAATCTTGGCCTGACTTCTATTAAATTTGTTGATAGCATTGAAACAAAATTTCCTGATCGATTTTATTGCAAGATAAGTAGATTTAAAAAAAAAACTCGTTTTCAATTAATGCGTAGCTATAGGATATGGTACTATTTTAAGTTTTAAATGCAGACTACATGCTTCTACGAACCTTATGGGAAATACTGTAGTCAATTAAATATAAATGCTTAGGCTTCAAACATATTTAAATGGTCCTTCGAACCGAACTAATTTTTTTGCGTTTGTAATTAATTATATTTAAACGAGTTCTTTTAGATTTTTTGGTTTTCCGAAATAATTAGTTGGCCTCTCGAAGCAAATAATTTTTTTGGTTTTACTCATTTAAGTCTAAGGAAAGTAAGGAAATTCTGTTTATGAAAAATGTTACCAAAAATTATAAAAAAAAAATATAACGAGAAAGTGTTAAAAAGCTGTTTCACGGATCAATAAATCCAATATCGTTTTATCTTGCTTTGTTATGTTTTAAATTTCAATAGACATTAATAAGCTTTAAGCTTCTTACAAATGGTATAACAATGCAATGTAGTTTGTTTGAGTTTTGTTTGTTATATTTATTTTTCTTTTAATTATTGTAAATTTATGTTTTTACGTTTCAATTGAAATAATAATAATAATAATTTGTTATGATAATAATAAAAATAAATTTGAAATAAATTTAGCATACATTTTGTGTTCTTTTAATGTTTTATTTGTTTGTTTGTCTTGTAATATATAAAGCTTATAAATATATTTAAAAAATCTTAGTTACATAAAATTAAAAATTAAACACAATTGATTAATTACAATAAAATAAACGAAACTGAAATGATAATAATAATGATAATACACACAGCAAAGTTTTTATTTATTTCTATTTTTTTTTTCTTTATAATTAATTTTTAATGATTTGTGCAAAACCATTTCTTTTTTCTTTATTTTTATGTCATTTAACGAAAACACACAATTTATTTACAAAATATTTGAAATTTTTTTATATTTTCATGTTTTTTTCTGTTCTGTTCTGTTCTGTTTGGTTTTGTTTTGTTTGTTTATTAATTAATATTAATATTTACAATCACTTGGTTTTAGGGCAAAGGAGTATACAACATTTAGTTTTGTTCTGTTTTTGTTTTTTGTTTTAATTATAATTATAAATTTTTATAATTATTGACATTTATTATTTATAAAAAAAAAATCCATAAAAAATCAGAGCTTTTTTTCTCTTAATTTTATTTATTTATTTAATTAATAACACAATTTTTTGTTGGTTTACTTTTAATATTTTCTTTTAATGCAAAATTGTTGTTGTTTTTTTTTTTAAGGTATTTACATTTATATTGTTTTGTTTTTCTATATATGTTTATGTATATTTATTATAATTATTATTTTAGTCTCATTTTAAAATTTTCAATTTTCTTTTAGTTTTAAATTTCTATATAAATCATTTTTTAGTTTTGGAAATTTTTATTAAAAAACTTATTGGAGGTGCATTTTCTGTTTTAGTTTTTAAATTAAAAACAAATGTTTTCTGGTTTGTTGTGTTTTTAACATGTGAGTTTTTGCAATTAATTTTTTAGTTTTTTTTTTAATTTTTGTTGTTAATTTTTCAAAGAATGAAAACTTTTTTCTTTCTTTCTTTTTTGCTATGTATGTATATGTCAGCTTATTTCTTTAAATGTTTGCTTATGTCTAGATTTTGTTGAAGCAAAGTTTCCTAGTTATGAAATCATCTTTGTATGGGCAATTGACTCAAAAATGTTATTAATATGGTGGCTATCAGCAAGTTTAACCAACTGACGATGGGCATGGTGGGTGAGTTGGAACCGGTTTCACCGCATTTACCTAAAGCAAAAAATAAAATGAACAAATTGTTAATTACATTTGAAAATTTTAATTTTATTTGGAAATTTTTCCAACACTTACCAAATATTGATAAATTGGCCACCAAATGATGTTCTGGGGGTTTTTGTGTACCACGATAGCAGGCATCACCCACCACCAGTTTGGCTGAAGTGCCCTCTGTCGGCCGGTAGCTTATGCAAACGCCATGTTTAGTACCTTTGTGTCTGGCAATTATGTAGACCGTACTATTCTCGGACCATGAACCATGACAGGAATATTCTGTGCCGGGTGAAGAAAATAATATTTGTAAATAAACTATAAATATATTGGGTGAGCAGGGCCTAGTTTTTATCACAGTGATAAGAAGACAATAATTATAAATAATCTACAAATATATTAAGTTCGAAGGACTGAATTTATACAACAAAATTAAAACGAATAATTTAAAAATTAATCAAGATCGTCCGCAGATCGTTTCATACAACAATTGCTTGAAGCTTGGTTTCAGATACATTAAACTAAAAGACAAACAATCAACTATGTCACAGATTAATTAAATTAATTCCGTTTTGTGCTTCTATAGAAAAAGCAAAACGCAAAATTTTTTCAGAATAAAATCACTTTTAATTTGCTATGTGGAATTGTAATTTTGAGCTTTGCTAGGTTTCATACCGTAAAAATTGTTCGTTTTACTTTTTCTGTAGAAGCAAAATACGGAATTAATTCCACTTCCGAACGGAATTAAATTCTGTGACATGACTGAATATTCAGCTAATAAAAACCTATTAAAGAAAAATGTTGAACAGCTTTAGAGCAGAATATGTATGTATATTGATTTAGACATATTGAATTCCTGAATTCCATCTAGTGAGCGTGAAGTGCAAGGAAAAAATATTCTAATGAAGGAAACGAGTAACATGGGAAGTTCTATTGATTAATCGTGACATTCACTTTCTCCTAATTGTGTCAATTAGAGATTTGTTCTATAATCCGAACTATTAAAACTATTACAGATGTACTCCGAGGTCCAAATGGAATATAATGAATATAGTGAAAACCTTGATTCGAATTTAATTTTGCTAGACTAAATAATTAATAATTAATGACAGCTTCCAAGGATCATATTCTATATACTACTGAAGCTCAAAGGTGCTGCAATTCTGCACTAAAAACAAACATAATGCGCAGTTGCAGAGTTGTGATATGAAGCTTTCTTCTACTTTCGCCACCCTTACTTCTTCAATCTATCCCCTTTCCAAAGAAAGTAACACAATTATATATAGGCATATTAATAACCTGAGTGTTATTTCTCTTAAAAAAAATCGTTTAAGTCCGAAAGAGTGTAAATGTGAAATATAGAATTTGAAGTAGTAGGATTTGAATTTAAGTGGTCATGATAATTAAACTCAAAGTTGAAATACTCAAGACAAATTTAAAGGACCATGTGTTTAATTAAATCAATTTGAAAAGACATTGACATCTAATTAATATGATAAAGTTAGTTTTTATTGACAACCGGACGAATCAAAGATCACCTAATTCCAGCATTTATGCCCCTTGCATATTTCTTAGCTATCGTCACTCTTTAGACATTCTCTTAGCTAATGAAGATGTGGATTCTACACAAGTCACCATTACAGGAACAAAACAAAACTTTCTACGTCTTAAGTCTTCAAATATCAGTGCTCAGTTCTTTTCTGGCGCTCTTCTTAGTTTCAACTCCTGCAAAAGTCATTGTAAGGAAATTGATTAATTTGAGAGTGGCGCCCCCTTGACGCCATTGACTAACCAGATTATATTATTGTTTCAAAGATCTTTAATATTAACATAAACCTTAAAAAGTTCAAAATCTTGAATTTGTTGAAAAAAGAAACATTAATAAAATAATAATCTGAAACTCACCTTCATCACCCTCATCATTGCACAACGGTCGCACATCAATCACATTTGGCTCCGTGCAGCCCACCCACAATTGACGTTGGGCCTTATAGTTTGTAACACATTCAGGAACATTACGTCTACTCCTTAATCTAGTATCGCTATCGATATTCTGAACGAAACCAACATTGGTGCTATTGCCCACCACCAGAATCTCTTGGGTGGTCTTGGCTGCATGCGTTTGATTGCCATTTATGGTTGTCAAAGGAGTAACCGTAGTAGAAGCATCACGACGTGAACGTATGGAAAGACCACGGGTATTCGAATGCCAGGCATTCTTTTCATCATGCTGAGAATTGCGAAAACTTAGAGAGCTATGTCTGAAACGTATAATGAAATGAAAGAAAAACAATTTGTTTAAGCTAATAGCATATTTAAGTTACTAAAGTCACCTTTTATGTAAATATTCTCGACCTCCAGGGCCTTCATACTGGTGATGATGATTGTGTAGGCCATGTACCTTGTTGTGATTACGTTTGTGTCTGGTGGCCAAGTAAGGGGGACCAATAGCTCCTCTTAGACTGTATAAACCTTCCATGGGACAAATTTGGGGATCAGGATTTGAGGCTGTTTAGAGATATAAAAATTCCTTTGAATTTAAATGAAAATTAAATGCAAATGTAAACAACTTACCCAATAATGTTATGTAAGGAGTTTTATTGATATCGAAATGATCGGGGGCACAGGCATCTTCTAGTCTCGAGGCCGGCTTACCCGTTTGTATTTCAATGACATGCGTATCACGGCGATAAAACATCATGCACATAAAACCAGATTGACTATAAATCGAACAATATTAATTTAGTATATGTCTTTTAAAATGTTTTAATAAAAAGAACCCACCATCCTGTGGTATAGTGCACTACCGACATCATTTCCGTGGAGGTTTGTTTATTGATTTGCTCGCATAATGCTCGAGTTTCCATGTAACCATTCGGTTTGATAATGTGTATGGAACCATCACTATTTGAAATTTATAGAATTAGTAAGTGAACTATGGAATTTTCTGAAAGGTCTTACTTTGAGTGATAATTGTAGACGGCATTTCCCATTAATACATGCCAATGTCGCGGACCTTTGAACCATACGGGAAAGTCACATCTCTCGGTGACGGGGGGTTTACGCAGGGACATTATGCGGGAACCCACCTGAAAGTTAAAAAGTAATTCACATCATTTCCTTTAAACATTCAATGTTTACACTGCAGAGTCATAAATTGGCTTTTTGCATGCTTTATATAAATATTAAATAAAGATCCTGCTTATTATTTGGCTTAATTTACCTCTGCACTATCCAGCCCATTACATGTAGCATCTCCCGATTGTGCCAATTTATATTCCGCATCTTTGGAAGTGGACATACTGGGTCCAGCAAAGTGGCCAATATCTGTAAGAAAGATTTTATTTGAAAACTCATACATGTGGGACTCGTACATGTTTGAACAACTCACCCATTAATGAGGATATTTTTTCATAAACAAAACAACGATAACGTTCCTCATTCGATATGGCATGATGATGCGACACTAAGCCCACCAAATAACGGGAGTTGCCATCTTTCCAAGTAGCCAGACAAGTGAGTTCTTCCACTAGAAAAAAAGAAAAGCATAAATAAATAAAAAATTCAGAAAATGTCTGCTATAGTGCAACTCTTACCTGTACTCTCCGTCCCCACAACATCTGGACAGGCCTGAAAACTTAATAACAAACGACTGTCTTCGGTGCAGCTTTCAATATTGGAAACAGGACTTTTACATTCGCCATTGCCTCGGTTATAAGTGAAGATAAAGGGGCCTACATTAAATAATAAATAAAACACATTTACGATTTACATTTCTACTAGAAGAGCTTAGAGTTTAGTTATTACCTTTTAGAGGACATTTCACGGGCTCAGCACTCTCTCTAAATAGTGAGTATAATAAAGCATCACCCGGTATTTGATCACAGAGATTCTGTAACGTTTCACGACCTTTGCAAAAGTCTGGGGGACATAAAGATTTTTAAGCAAACACGAAGAAATAAATGAAAATAGATTAATGCACAATTTTCCATAAAGAGTTTCATGTTAAACAATACAAATAAATGCCAAATAATTAAACAAAAAAAACATTAAAAACTATTTTTCATTTAATTAAGAAAATTATTTATGATTCATTTAATATTTAAGGGTTCATTGAAATTTAATCTTTTCTTATTTTTTTTTTTTCGTTTTTTTGTTTTGATTTATAAAACTTCCCTTTAGTTCGGTACTTTTACATTTACGAGTATGATTGATTGTTAAAAATAAATAGTTTTTTATTTCATATTTTCTGTATCTTTTATCAAAAGGGCAACATATTTATACTGCATTTAATTCTTATTATGTTTCTTTTTTTCTATTTGTTTAATTAAGATAAGAAAACTAGAAACTTTTTACATTGAATCATAAATACAAGATAAATATTTATAAATGAAAAATAGTTGGAGTAAAGAAAATAATAGAGCTGTAATAAATAAAACAAACAAATGAACAGTACAACAATAATTATAATGACAAAAAATGTATTAAACATAAAAACTAATAAATAAATCAAACAACAATTTCTGTTTATTATTTATTTTCTGTTAAATAAAGTTTTGTTTTGTAGTAAAATGAAATTATATTTGAAATTTATACTTGTGTTCTCGTGTAAACGAGTATAAAAACAAATTTAATATAAGTTACAACAAAAATATATAAATTAAATAAATAAATACATATGTATGTAGTTTTACTTTAACATATTTTGTTTAATCAAAATATAATTTAAATAAACAATAAATGAATGAACTAGATTGAACTGAAGCCAAACACGATTTTCTACAGAGGTTACAAAGATAGTTTTCATAAAGGGATGGTATGCTCAGGAGGGTATATCGAGATATTGATATAGTTTGGCCAATAAGAATTATGCTTTGCACTTGGTATAAGACTCTAGCCTAAGCATAAGAGTAGTATAAGAAATTCATTTTTCTTAGTAGAATACTTTAGTCTTAGTATAAGACTTAGCATAACTATAAGACTTTAGTCTTAGTATAAGACTTTATTTTTAGTATAAGGCTTAAATCTTAATATAAGACTTTAGTCTTAATATAAGACTTTATTCTTAGTATAAGACTTTATTCTTAGTATAAGACTTTATTCTTAGTATAAGACTTGATTCTTAGTATAAGTCTTTAGCTTTAGTATAAGTATAAGACTTTAGTCTTAGTATAAAACTTTAATCTTAGTATAAGACTACTCTTAGTATAAGACTTGATTCTTAGTATACGTATAAGTCTTTAGCTTTAGTATAAGTATAAAACTTTAGTCTTAGTATAAAACTTTAATCGTAATATAAGACTTTATTTTTAGTACAAGTATAAGTCTTTAGCCTTAAGATAAGACTTTCTTCTTAGTATAAAACTTGATTCTTAATATAAGTATAAGTCTTTAGCTTTAGTATAAGCATAAAACTTTAGTCTTAGTATAAAACTTTAATCTTAGAAAAAGATTACTCTTAGTATAAGACTTTGGTCTTAGCATAAGTCTTTAGTCTGAGTATAACTATAAGACTTTAGCCTTAGTATAAGTATAAAACTTTAGTCTAACCATAAAACTTTAATCTTAGTATAAGACTTAATTAAGTCTGCATATAAGACTACTCTTAGTATAAGACTTTGGTCTTAGTATAAGACTTTATGAGTTGACTGACGGTATTATATATTGTCTGAATATTTGAAGGAAATCTGACTATTAGTCGGTAGTCTTAGATGGAATTCTGAGTATTAGATGTAATCTGAATTAACCAAGTATAAGACGGTAGTCTGAGTGTTAGATACGATACTCTGAGTATAAGAGTTAGTTACTGTACTCTGAATACGAAATGATTGTTTGAGTATAAGATAGTCTTCGACCACTGTTATGCCCAGTATACGAAAGATGTTAAAGGCCATAGACTGAGTATAGAAATGTACGCGATTTCAAACACACTTATCATGTACACAGGTTATATATAAGTTCACGCGAATAATTGGCGTATAACAGTCAGTTCTATTTAATATATTTGTGGAAACTATATCAATCCATTTTGGGAATACTTCTCCTAATGTAAAATAACTTTCAACATGGCTGAATAAGATTTTTTAAATAAACAAACAACCAACAAACCGAGCGAACGAACGACTGGCCGACCACGCATTTTTTAATTCGATCGAACCATCATTGTTATTGAACATAAAATCCAATAATCGTATCAAATTTATCGATATTTATCACTCTGCTCAACTCATGACGAAGCTGATGTTGGTGTTTTATTTTATTTAATTTTTTTTTTTGTATTTTTGTTGACGCCAAATGTCATTGGCACTTTATTTACACTATTGATTTAGATTTGTTTACAATTTTAATTATTTTTAAAGTCTACAAAGCGCACACACACATACATATGTATACTCCATAAAAATGTAAAACATTCAGATTATTCGTTTTGTTTTTCTGTTTAAAGTTTTGTTTTTGTAAATTGTAATAAAAATTCGAGTGTTATAAACAGTTTTTATTTTAAAAAACAAATTTGTTATTGTTGTGGCTAATTTTTATGATTTTTGGTTGTTTGTTGTTTGGCTTGGTATCATTTTTCATTCTTTTATTGTTTTATTTAATTAATTTGTACAAATTTTTAATGAAATTTCACAGATTTATTCATGAGTTTTCTTTCGAAAAGTTAAGAATACTGTATAAATTTTTAATTAAAATAAAATTCAAAAAAAAAAAAAAAAACTTAAAAAACACGTTCATTTTCTAAATAAAATAATTTTATTTCTTTAAAGTAATATATTTTGTTTATGTAAAATATTTAACAACCAACAAAAATTTTTAATTATTTTAGGTTATTTTATGCAAAATATGTTTAAATAATAGAAATTCTAAAGCTAAAAATGCAGAAAAAAAACAAAAAAGGTTTTAAAGAAATGTATAAGAGTTATTGAAGTAAAAATGTTGGCAGAGTTAATAAAAACCACTACCCCTTGTTTAATACTTTAATACTACTTCTGTAACAATGAAAGATTTTTCAAGATTTATTTATGAAAATGCTGTTAATAAAGTGCTGAGACAGAAGTTTTTCACAAAATAAGGGGCTTAGTTTTATTTAGATTTTAAGTGATTTCCATAATTTGGGTTTCAGCTTCTTTAATCTGAAATGTTTTTATAAAGACTTTCTTTTAAATTTATAAAATGGTTTATAGTTAGTGGCTTTTAAAAATGTAATTATTTTTACTAACTAGAAAGAGTTTATTAATCTTTAAAATCGTTGCTTAAACCCAATATGGATCTTGTTTAAATATAAGAAGCTTTTTATTATAAGTATATTAGAAAAACTGGTTTTTAACTTTGAAAGCTTTGCTCACTTTGAAGCTTTAAACATTAACTGCCGTATTAATAAAAAATTAAAGTAGGGCTTTAAGTGTACTTTAAGAAAATTTTGTATGAAAATTTTGTCTTAAAGAACACTTCAAGCCTACTTTAATTTTTTATAAATATTGCAGTAAATATGCAGCAAATCTTAAGCTTTTATTAACCCATTTTTTCTCGGTGTTCCAATATTGGAACAACTTGGACTTGGAATTTTGTTCACTACAATGTTTCTGTGAGCCCGGTGTTCCAAAATTGGAACGTTCCCAAAATCATTATTTTTACAATTTTTTTTAATTCTTTCAAAAGCTATTAATTTTTAAATACATTTGAGAAATTTGAGAAAAAAATTAATTCGGGCAAAAATGGGTTAGAAAGAAATTAATTTTAATTAAAGTAAATTTTTTTAAAATTGGATTTTAAGCCAAAATCTTTGTCTGTTTGAAATACTTTTAGCCACTAAGTGCATCGAAAGTCGTTTCCAATTGAATTTTTTTTATGTTAAAAGCTTTTAAGCTTGCTTATGCTTTTTCATTTTAAGCATTTATGTTTTTTTATGTCCCAAAAATGCTGAATAAGTCTTTATAAATAAATTAAATAAAATAACAATTTTAATTGTCTACAAACATTTTTACGAGCTCTTCTTCGGTAATAAAACAAAAAATATAAAATTGCATTTATTTATTTTTTTTTTGAACGATGAAATTAAAACATTTTATGACAAAAAGGGTCCTCTCGTTTTTTGTTTGTAAATTTAGTATTTTACTCACTAAATAGATGTACATACATACATAGATGAAAACTTAAAAATAAATCTTATATTTAATGATATAAATTTATTACATTTTCATTTATTAAAGACAGAGAGAGATAGATAGAAAGAGAAAAACATTGAATTTAATTACACAACACTGCAAGCATTCTTAGAGAAAAACGAAAATGTATATAAAAATAATAATTACGACATTAAATGATAAGATTTTTGTATTTCAAATAATAAAATACAATAGCGCAATTCACAATTTTGTGCAAATGGTATTGCATCATTGCATTAGCAAAAAGGTTTAGCATATTTATACTCTTGCTGTGTATTTTGTTAGTGCAAAGACAAAATATGCTAAAAACCTTTTAGCAAATGCAACAATGCAATACCATTTGCACAAGATTGTGAATTGAGCTAATATGTTCTTCTATTTGCACAAAAAAAGGCTTTTTAATATAAATTTACAAGAAAATATATTAAAACACGCACACACACACACTCAGACAAATATAAACAGGAAGTAGAAAATAAAAACGGAAACTTCAGGGTATGTTCAAGCTCATTTGTAAATTGAAAAATGTTCTTTTATTAACGAAGAAAATGAAAGGAATGTTTAGTTACTCTTTCACGCACACACTCAGGTAAACGATGAAAGAGAGAGAGAGAGGAAAAGAATAAGAGTAGGAAAACAAATAAAACTAAAAATGAAACTACTAAATTAAGCAATGAATTTACAATACCAACAACAAAGTCTTACCAAAATTTAACAACAGTATTAATGTTTGTGTAAAAATTTTCGTGAACGTGTGTGAGCATCTCATCGACTCTCTCTCACACACTCCGCATTTACTCCTTATAGAAAAACATAAAAACCAAATAAAAGTCTCAAGTAAAAATAATAGTGCTGAGTCTAACAAAACAAAACAAAAAACCTGAAGAAAAGAATGAAAAAAATAAAATAATTTAACAAACTAAATGAAAAATGATGAATGATTCTGTAGTTGTGGATGCTGCTGGATCCACACAAAAAAAGCACAATAACTAACAGCAGAATGGAAAGAAATGAATTACAAGAGAAATAGAAATAATACAGCAGTAAAAAAAAGTGATTACAATGGAAATGTTTTTGCTTTTAAAGCAACACTATGCCAACAACAGCGACAGGAGCTGGAATAAAACAACAAACACAATACCAACGAAACAAAAAAAAGGCAACTCGTCAAAAGGTTAAAAGCAATAGCAATAGTAATAATAATAACAACAACAACACAAAAAGATATTAACAAAACAGCGTTCTAAAAGTATGTTGTCATGAAGTTTCATATATTTTTAATATAAATTTAAGAAAAAAAAATTATAAAGATTAAGAGTAACTGGCGGTTAAGAATAACTAACATCTACAAAAAAATTCTAAATGAATTTTTCATTAATTTCAACAAATCAGTTGAGAAATTGCAAATAGGTCACTTGTTGTTATTAAAAGATAAAATTTTAACACCTGGTTAATAAACAAAATAAGAATTTTTTAGTTTGTTTAAACAATTCGTACAAATTCGTACAAATCAGATTTATTTTCTTCAAAACGGTTTACACTGAGAACTAAAGTTAATTCAGCAAAAAGTAATTTATAGCCATAAAAGTGTAATAGAAAAAATAACCAGCTATATTCAATTTATGTTACCTCAGAAAGCTAATTTTGTGTTGATGGCAAGTAAACAATTAAATATTACAAAGGAATTCTTTATCATATCAATGTTATGACAGCATTATCGTAACTTGTATATATGTATATGTAAATATGACCATAATCTTCCTACTTCGTACCCACAATAATTGTATCTATATTGGTCAATGGCCCCAGCAAATATGGCAAATATTGTCGACTTAGTGATAGCTGGAAATTTTTTTCCTTTTTCCGTTACAGTGCAAGTGTACAATTTTTAAGAAAAGTTCGCCGACATAAACTGTCATATAAATTAAATATATTTCAAGTATCTAAAGCTTGAGTTAAGCTTAAAACATATTTCCATTGGTTAGGATTTTTCTCAAAACTTAAATATATTTTTGAGTATCATCTACAATAGTTCAAGACTTATGCATCGTGCATACGATCACGTCACACATTTTATATACTCGTATCTCACTCTACTTCAGAACTGCCTCATGTAGCAACATTGTAGTAGAGTTAAAAGTGAGAATTTTAGCTATTGAAATCGTATCTCCCTCTACTTCAGAACTGCCTCATGTAGCAACATTGTAGTAGAGTTAAAAGTGCGCATTTTAGCTATTGAAAATCATATCACATTTTACAAGCTTACATATAACTTATGGGCAAATGTTTTTCAGTTGTTGCAACAGTTAAAACCATAGGAGCTCCTATTCAATAAATATTGTACGTTTCTCTGTTGGTGCTACCACTATAGAAATTGTGACAGCTTTGAATTTTTCTCCAGTAGGTATCAATCAATGACACTGGAACAGCATATTTAACCACTAACTAACCAGTCTTGTTGGCGGCCAACAAAGTTTCGTTATCGATGTTCCAAGTGTAGTCAGCTAGAGCTTTGAGCTGAGAAAATAAAGAAGGTCAAACTTCAAACTGTTCCCGCCAAGAGTAAGCTAGTTGGAGGCAAGTAAATAAGATGTGTATTTCTTTAAATAACCATTTACATAATTCATCCAATAATACTTTCTAGTTTATCTACATATATTGAAAAATCATTTGAATCGGTTTGCAAATGGCTGATTTTAACCACTAAATCTGATTTTTAGTATAAAATCAGTTTTGCGTAGAAATAAATATTTTACAATAGTTTCCTAAAACGTTTTCACCAAGTTCCGATGGTAAGATTAATGATTTCAAAATTATGCCTCCTGTCGATGTCCGTCTATTAAGAGAAATATTATTATTTTTAACCGCTGTTCACATTTCTCTTTCAGAACTTTCTGAATTTCTTAATTTTATAAACATAGACTTTTTAAAGAAACGCAAAAACTATTTCATACCATCTGCATTACTTAGTAGGTGTTGTATAATAACTTATTTATTATCTTTTATAGAACTGCTTACTTTCTAGTCATATTTATAAGTACATTCTGTAGTTTCTGATAACGGCTTCTGTGATACCTAACTATTAATGTATGATTTAGGTATTTACTTGCAACTTCTTTTAACAATATCAGTCGCCAGTACTTGCCTCCAATGACATCAAAAAAGTTTTATATTAAAGTTTTAAATTTGGCGAAAGATGGAAAAAGCATAATTGTATATTTTAACATTTATACAATTTATCTGGCAATGCTATGGTCACTGTTATTATATATATATTACCAACGTAACCATAATATGTTAAAGTTACGATTTACATGATTGTAGAAATCAAATATAAACAATATATATGAGATTAATATTAATTAAGTATATGTTTACGGCAACTATGTTTATGATGAATTATTTTATCATAATATGTTAATCTCAATCATATGCTAAAATGTTTGTGCTGATCATGTACGCTTAGGCAAACGTGTATGCTGCCATTCGACCGATTCAATAGAGTACATATATTGTCCGTTATACCCACAGTAAGTTGGCGAACAGATAAACAGAATAATTTAATTAAGAATAAATTCAACTGTCACAACGAAGCTATTTTCTCTATAGAAATAGAAGAGATTTGATTTGATCTCTAAATATGTCCCTTAAGACATTTTAATACTGGCTAAAGACTTATCCAAGGATTGACAAATATGTTTAATCAATAAATTCCTGACAAAATCCGTTTCAAAAATTCAAATCTTTGATTTTACTTAAACTTTAATACTATTCTGGGAAAATGTTTCCCAAAACTTTAAGCTTTTTCTCCAAAGAGCTGTAAATACAAAAAAAAAATATTTTATTTTATTTTTCTAAAAAATTAAACCGGATTAATGATGAAATGGGGAAGTGTAGCGAAAACGGAAGAAGGTATTTTAAATATAAAAAAATAAAATCTCAAAATATTAGAGGAAAATATTATTAAATATGTTGAAGAAAATAAGTAAAATAAAAGAAAGAACATTAAGTTAAAAGGGAATAAGTAACAAAGGAGAGTACAACATGAGAAGGGAAATGCTCTTATTATAGTGCTTAATGTTACTACTCTACTCATGTTGTTGTTGTTGTTGATGGAGATGAAGAGCAGTTATACATATGTAGATAGTAAGGTTTTTCTATGAGTAAGTGTGTGTGAGGGTGGTAGGGGTTGGGGTGTTTGGTTGATATGTATGCATGTGTGTAAAGTTGAGCTTTAGTTGCTTTGGTGGGTGAGATGGTTGAGCTGTCTGGTTTGTTGGCAGGGCTTGCATGTTGCTTAGGTTTTATAGGAGATTGTTGTTGTTGTTGATGCTGTGGCTGTTTTTGTTGTAAAAAGGGTTTTTGCCTGGTATTCAGAATGCTTTACTATTTTCTATTTTACATTTAGAAAGAATGAAAGAAAAACTACATTTCAATCAGTAGAAATAATATAAATAAATAGAAAATACAAAAAATACATACATATATAACAAATATACATATGTATGTATACTCTGTGTTTACTAGTTGTTTTTGTTTGAATGCACAACAACATCATCAGCAGCAACAGCAACAACAACATACAATTCAAATGAAAATAAGTAAAATATGAACTGGATGATGATGGTAAATGAAAGTTTTCTCAAGTATAAAACACTACTAATATACACACACATACAGCAACTACAACGACAAAGCTTTTACAGGATACAACAAAAAAAAATTCACAAACAAAACATTTTTTTTTTATAAAAACAGGAGAAAAAACATCAACAATTGAATGTAAAACATTTTAGATTAAACCACAACGCATTTGAATATAAAAATAATAAAAAACTGAAATTGAAACAATATAAAATAAAAACTTTAAAAAAGATTTTCGTAAACAAAAAAATACAAATAAATAAATAAATAATTTAAAATTGTGTTTTTTATTGTTTAAGATACAGAGAGACACACACACACAAAGATACACTTTAATTAAACAATAACTACCACGACAATTACAGTTTACATACACAACAATTACAAGAAGAAGATAGATAGAGACAGAGACAGCAAGAGATAAAGAAATCAATTGGAAAATTACAAAAAAAAAAAAAAAAAACATGAAATAAAATACAGAAATTGTTGTTTCACACATTAATAATAATTATAAACAAATGAGTTAATAACAAAATTAAAAAGATTATAAAACATAAACAGACAACACAACAAATAAATCAGATATTTGTTAATACATTTAAAAATGGTTACAAAAATGAGACAAATATAATAATTAATTAATTAAATTTTTTCTTTTGGTTTTTTTTTTTTAATATTTTATACAATACTAGCGGTCACCGGGCAGCCCATCCCAACATTTCGTGTTCTTTTATTAATTTATTAAAACTTGAATAGTTACTGGATTTTTGGTTTTTTCTAGTTTTTGCTAGAAAACGCCTTTCTTTTTGTTTTGTTTAAAACGTTTTTTCTGCATTTTGGGTTTTAATTAATTTTATTAAAAAACGTCTATATTTTTAAAAGTTTAAGGTTTAGTTTTTAGTTTAAATAATATATATAATGTATTTTTTTTTTTAATATTCAATAATTGGAAATTATAATTGAAAATCATTTAAATATATAAATATTTATATATACAATAAATTAAATGAAAAGAAAGCATTTTTATATTGTTAATAAATATTAATTATTGTATATAATTTGCAGTGTAATTTTCATTTAAAGGAAGAATAAAAAATTGAAAATAATTTATTTACAAAACTCATAATTTAATCAACCAAAAGGAAAAAACAATTAATTGAAAACCAAAAATTTAATTCTGTACAAAAATACTTTGAATTTTTACAAGTGAGTGAGTTGGTTTTTGAGCAGAGAATAATTAAATGAGTAAAATATGTATTTATTCTTTAGGGTTTTATGTACAAAAATGTTTTTCTGGCAATTTTAAACTACTGAAAAGGTTGAAACAATTAATAATAAAAAAAAAAACAAAAAATTAAAAATAAATACACTAAATTAAATTCAATAATTTACCATTATTAAGGACAGTTTATTTTACATAATAATAAATATAATGAGAATTTAAAGGACAATCAATTACAAAGTGCTTTAAATGAAGACTAAGGTGAAATTTCAACTACTCTCCACCAACATTTTCTTAAGGTCTAAACAAACAGCTGTTTAAGATTTGTAAAGGTTTAAAGGTAATTTTATATATTAAATTTTTCAATATTTAAAAAATGCAAATATAAATATATTGATTTTAAGAAGGAATGATTTGATTTTTTAAACCACCATTTTACAATAAACGAGTTTCTAAACAAAACTCTCATACTTTTTAATATAAATATTTCAAGAAAAATATATCAACAAAACACTCAAATTCACAATTCCTTTGAAATGCATTTTAAGGACATATTAAATCAACATAAGTACAGTTTCCTTCTCTCTTCTGGAAAAACTTAAAAAAATATTTACAAAAAGTACTTTTTATCAAAAAAATCTACTATTTTTAACCAGTTTTCAATGAAAGCTAAAATAACAAAATGCACTTTTTTTCAAAGTACTGCAAATTTAAAAAAAGTACAATTTCTCAAAAACAAGTTCTTCTTAAAAAAAAGTATAAAATTTTTAACTATTTTTTTAAATTTATTATAATTTATAAACACAGTAAGGTTTTTTAAGATTTTCTTAAAAGTTTTCTAAAAATTTTAAAAAAGTACTTTTTCAAAAAATACTATTTTAGTATTTTTTCTAAAAGTAACATTATAGAAAATCTAATATTTTAAACTAATTTTTCAAAGGAGTTGTTTTTTAATGTACAAAAAAGTACGATTTTAAGAATGTACTTTTTGAAAAGTACTTTTTCCTGAAAGCTACTATTTTAGAACTTTTATTAAAAAGCAATATTATTCTGCACCATTTTAAGGAAGTACATTTCTACTAAAGTTTTTAAAAAAGTACCATTTAAAAAAAAAACTTTTAAATCGACTTTTTAAAAAGTACAACAATTTTGCACCATTTTAAAGAAGTACTTTTCTTTAAGTACTAAAGTTTTAGAAAAAATACTTTTTTTAGTTTAACAAAAACTTTTTAAAGATAAATAGTACTTTAATGAAATGTACTTTTTAACTTCTTAAGTTATTTCTAAAAATAGTATTTTCAAAAAAAAATATTTCTTTCAAAACTTAGTTATTTGTAAAATATTCTACATTTCTTAAAAAGTACCACAATCATTTTTTTAAACAGTTGTTTCACATTTTCTAAAAAATTATTTTTTATAGTAAAACCATCTGAATAATTCACATTTTTCGCCAGAACTATTTAGTAAAACTAAAATAAATATTTTAATAACATTTTCTATAAAACTGCTATTCTCACTTTATCTAAAACGTACTACATATTTTTATTTTTTGAAAAATACTATTTAGTAAAACAAACTATTTTTCAAAAAGTACTTTTATTTAAAAGTACAACAACTGAAAAAATTATATATTTTTTTTATATTATGAAATAACTATTTTCAGAAAAACTGAATTTAAATACAATTTTTGGAAAATTTTAAATATTTTTAAAAGTACTATTTTGGGAATTATAAAATTTTGTACAAAAAGAACATTTCTGAAAAATGTGTATAATTTTATTTTTTGACAGGATTTTTTTTTTAAAACAATTTTAGTTCTCAGCTATGTTTTTTCTGAAAGTATTAAAAACTGCGATTATTAGAAAAGTAGCTTTCTTAGAGTCGTCCTTCAAAGGGTACTAAAGTAATAATAACGGGTACAAAAGGAAATTTTCTGCGCATTTGAAAGAAAAGATTAGTTTTGTAAATAGATAATTAAAAAAAATATATAAAAAATACATTTATAAATGGTACTTTTATGAAAAGTTCATATATAAAAGTACTTTAAAAAAGGTTATTTTATAAAATATTCTTTTTTTATTTAAGACGGTACATTTATAAAAAAGTGCCTTTTTAAACAGCTATTTTATAAAAGATACTTTAACAAACAGGTTTTTATGCATAAATTATTCTAAATAAGTACTTTAAAAAAAATATGTTATTTTTACAAAAAGTACTTTTAAAAACTACTTCCATGGGAAAGTATTGTAAAAAAGTAATTTTCTAAAAAGTACACTTTTGAAATTTTTTCAAAAATTAAATTAAAATTACAAAATTATTGTGAAATTTTTAATTGTAGATTATTACTCATTTAATATTCTCTCATCATTAACCAAAAAAAAAAACTAAAAAAAAACGCTGTGTAGTTTTATTTATATTGTAACATTTTGAAAATTCAAAAGTAAAACGAAACAAAGAAACCAAAATCGTAAAAGAAATAACCAGTCATCACTCTAACAGTAATAATCATTAACATAATTATAATTATAATAAACATAATGATAATGACAATAATGTAATGTAATGATAATTACATAATTTTACAATAACAAAGATAATGGATTAATTGAATGAATAAATGAATAACAAAAAAAATTAAAACATAAAGAGATTATAATAATTAAATTGTATTAATAGAGATTTTCCCCAAGTAATGAAATACAAAAAAATCGAAAGTAAAACTTGACATATCATGAAAATTAATAAAAAAAAAAAGTTTTTATACACAAAAAGAAAATCTAAATGAAATTGTTAAAAATTCATAAACCTGTGTGTTGGTAGGTAGTATTTACAATGTATGCATGTTTTAACTTTTTGTTATAAAACACTGTACAATTTTTTCATTTTGCAATATAAAAAACTAAATAGATAAATAAACAAATTAATTATTTAGACAAAAAAAAAAAGGCTGTACGTAAAAAACAATATTTACTAGAATATATTTACATAGTGAATGAAAATGTTTAATAAATAAACAAATAGAAAATATTTATGAAAAATTTATTAATTTATTAATATTTACATTTTCGATTTAATGAAATTCGTTATAAATATTATATTTATTAACTGAAAAACAAAATAAGTACTTAAATTTATTTAGTATTGTTTTTTATGGACATTGTGAATGTGTTGTTAAAGTGTTTATTTGTTTGTGGGTTTTGAAAAAGAGGAATTAATAAATTCTAATTATGTTAAAAGTAGTTTTTTATACAATGTACGAGCATGTATTATTGCTAGCAATATAGCAAATTTATTTCGATTTTACCAAAAGTACTTTTGTGGTACTTTAAAAAAAGTCCTTATTTCTAAGATTGTACTTTTATTTAATTTTGTAAATGTGTGTGAGTAACTCATAAAAAGTACTTCTTTGTACCTTTTCAAAAATGTTAATTTAAAAGAAACAATCTTTAAGTTTTACTTAAGTTATACTTTCTAAAATTGTACGTACATTTTATTAATAATTGTATATATTGTAACTTTTTAACACGTACTTTTGCAAAACGGTTAATTTTTCTCAATTTTAAGGAAAAATATTAAACATTACATTATTTAGCAGAAAAATACTTTTTAGCTCTCTTGTACCTTTTTAAGTACCTTTTAAAAAATACAAATTTTTCACTATTTAAGAGAAAAAATCTTAAAGTTACATTATAGTACCTTTGAAGAATGGTACTTTTAAACACATTTTTTTTTATTTTTTGTAACATTTAAAAAGTACTCTTGCATTTCAATTCATTTTTCCTAATTTTAAAGAAAAAATTAAAAGTCTCACATTATTAAGCTGTGAAGTACTTTTTGTAGATTATAAAAAATATTTAAAATATTAATATTAATTTTAGTACCTTTTAAAAAAATACTTTTTAATAAGATACTAGTTGTTCTTAATTTAAAAAAAAAAATTAAAAGTGACACATTATTAAGCTGAAAAGTACTTTTTATAGCTCATAAAAAAGTAATCTTATGTACTTTTTTTCAAATTCATTTTAGTACCTTTTAAAAAAGTACTTTTTAAAAAATTACTAGTTGTTGTCAATTTAAAAGTGACACATTATTAAGCTGAAAAGTACTTTTTATAGCTCATAAAAAAAGTACTTTTATGTATCTTTTAGAAATATGTATTTATTTTAATACTTTTAAAAAAATTGCTCATTTTTTTTAATTTTAAAGTAAAATTTAGCAGTATCACTGTATAACTTAATTTTTCGCAATTTTAAATAAAAAAAATGTTTAAGTTCCACTTAAGAAACTTTTTAAATAGTACTTTTTAGGGTATTTTTTTAACTTTTAAAAAAATTCTTTTGCAAAACTGTTATTTTTTTACAATTTCTTAAGGATAATATAAAAGTAAGACATTTTAACCTTGTTACTTTTTGCAAAAATATTGTTTCCAAGAAGGAAAAGAAATACTTTTTTATAACTTGAAAAAAAGTCATTCAAAAGTCATCCAATTTCATTAGGTTTAATATTTGTTTTAATTCTGATGATGACAATACAACGAAAAGCAAACAGAACACACACTACATGATTCAACATTATCGCAAAGTTATGAAAAATCAGGATAAAGTTCATATGTATGAAAAATCTAAATTCACCCAAAAACCCTAAAATATTTATAAAATACGGTATTTAACAAAAAAAAAAAAAAATACGAGTATTTTGTATTTATTTAATAGAATGTGTGATTTTCGTCATATTTCTTCACATTCAATAATTTTCTATAAATACTCGTATATACAACAGATAAATTCAAACCAACACTTGTACATAGTATTGAAATCGCCTTGACTCGTCTCAACGCAACTCAATTCAACGCACATAATTCGTAACGCCTCGCCCTCTATCATCATAAAATTCACATATTCGTCGTGCTTACAATCTACCCAGCCACCCATAATGTCCTTAAACAACCCCAGCTGTCGGACTGACAGCAAAGCAAATGTGGCAGAGTGGCCGTTGTAGTCAAGTGCTGTGAGGAAGAGGCCCACCCCATGCAGTTGTAGTTTTTTTTTCTTTTTCGCTACTGTTTTTATCTTTTTTTTTTGGTTCGGTTCTACTATTTGTATTTCTTTGGAATATATTTGTAGGTACGAGTACTACTAAATATGTAAAAACTTTATTTTATTATCTAGTGTTTTTTCCTACGGATTTTCGGGTGTATTTATCGATTTTTTAGTGTCTTGGAGGAACCACTAGTAGAAAGGATCTTTAGAGAATGTGTTCAAGCTTCGTTTTGTTAATAGAAAGAAGTTTATTTATTTAAAATTTCTTAAGTACTTATAAACACTATTTATAGTAAACTTATTTAGTGTAGTTACTAAAATTGTACTAAACTAAACTAAAATCTATTTTTTTTTAAACTTAGTATGTACTCGAATCGGAATATATTCCAAAAGTGTTATTTATTAAAAAATACTAATGAGTTTGTTATCGTTTTTATTGAAAACTGCAAATATTGTTTGATTTCCGTGCCAGGAGTGTCCTCTCCCGAATTACTTCAGCCATTTAGAACTTGTTTGATTTGAAGAAAAAAAGCAGTGAAAATAGTGAGTGAGGATCAGCGCTGCCTTATTTTTTAAGATTTTTTAAACGAAAAAAGATTTTAAGATTTCTAGACGAAGGTTAGGTTCAATTAAAAAAATCTTCTTTGTGCCCATTTGAAAATTTTTAAACTAATCGATCTCAAAAAATGTACAATTTAGTATAAGAAAATAAATTTTTGTTGTTATTTTGTTGGTTAGTGTTAAATAAAATATAAAGTGTTTTTATTATTTATAATAGAAAGCTACTTATTTCCAAAAATAAGATTTTTTCCTCAAAAATAAGACTTTTTTTTTGGCAAAATTAAGATTTTTTGCTGAAAATTTCTGGCAGCCCTGGTGAGAATACACTCAACAAGAAATATTATGAGGTGACATTATTTTTGGATATTGAAGTATCGAATTGGACGGGAAACATGCTTAAGGGCAGGACCATTAATTCAAATACAGTTTTTGGCAGGTCATCGCCACTATTAGGGAAGCTTGTGCTAAACAGAATACTGTTCAAGCTGAGAGAGAAAATCACCAAGTTAGTTGCATAGTGAACTTATAGAATCTGTTTTAGACTTATTACTATTAATGCACAAGAAGAATGATGAATGATGAGGAGAATAATGAATGGGCCATTCAACAATCAGCGCAAACATTTAAATTAAGCCTTAAACGCGCACAACAGAAAGTCAGTTGATAATAATATTCTACGATTGAAAATTTGTAACTGTGTAGTCGCAACTGAAAAATTCTCAAAGATTCTCAAAAAATCTCAAAGATTTTATGGCAATATAAAGATTTCAACATCCAACTTCATTTTAAGTGTTTTATATTTAAAATTGAAAAAAGGCCATAATTCAGTTTATTCGAATATACTTACAAAATGCAGGCGACCAATTTATTCCCTAAAAAGTTTAAATTCTTGAGTATTTGGAGCAAAAATGTCTCTAAATTAGTTTTTAGACAATAAATTCATATCCATAAAGTTCTGTATGGAATTGTAGTTGTACTTAATACTCCTGCATATTTGTGTAGGTATTTTAATACCAACCATATACAAAAAACGTAAAAGAAAACAACAAAGCAACTTTAGCTTCAATATTATTATGATTATTTATACTCATACACGTAGTATTTATTTGCTGTGTTATTGCCATTCTAACTATCTATCTGTTCCATTTTGTTAAGATCTATATTTTATTGACAAGAATACAAAAGTTGCTTTTTTTCAGACTTTGCTTACCATCGAATAAAAAAACCAAAATTATGAATTTATTTTGTTTGCTATTGGTTTGTCTGACTGTCGTAATAATGATTGTTATTTTCACTAAAATAGTTATTTGTATTTATGTCTATTTATGAGTGTGTTTTAGAACTACTACTATAAATGTAAATTGTGAATAGGCAAGCTAAATAATGTAAATATGTATGTAAGTATGTATAAGGGAAAAAAATAGTTTATATATAAAAGTTTGCTCTCACTTGATAAACAAGTTTAATAGCAACAATAAATAGTTATGACATGTTCCCAAAAAAAAGCCACATAAACACACATATAAAATGTATGTATACACACCCACATTCACACTCATACATGCTTTTAGTATTTTTCATAAATTTAACCCTACAAGGATAAAGCTGAACTGTAAGGATATATATATATGTGTGTGTGTGTGTGTGTGGGGTTGTGTGGGATGTTTTTATAATAGGGTGGCATTTTTAGTATTTTAGTTTATTGTTTACAAGTCCTTGTAAAGATTAAGACTCTTATCAGTTGAAAAATAAAAATAGAAATAAAACACAAACACAAACACTTTCAACAAACTCTCACACCAATGCAACCCAACACTAGCACGAGTGAATACATTCTGAACTTTCAATTATTAGAAGTCATAATAATCATTTTAAGCAGCACTTAAGATTATGTGGGGTAATTTGTTATAGACTTTAGCCTAGAGTTGGCCGAAAAAAGGGTCTACTTCAAGGATTTTCGTTTGCTTTGTGTGTAACTTTGCAAGTATGAAATACAAAACAAAGTTACTTTTCGTTAAAATGTCCTTCAGGTTTTGTTTGTGTTTAGCAAGTTTGTTTTTGAAGTTGTTTTTTTTTATAATTCTCACCATAAAAAACACAACTGTTTAAGATTTACTTCTGCACATTATTAGTTACTTAAGAATTCTTTTTCAAACAGATTTAATGATGATTAAGGTTGTCATAACTTCTGTTTCAACTCAAATAAACTGAGTACGAGTGTTGTGAAATTTAAGCAGGATTATAAATGTTGCCATTTGGCAACTTTAAACTTAAAGTAACAAAAAAAAAAAACATTTTAAGTGAAATTTTAAAGTTAATTATAGCTTTTCAATGAGCAGCAGAAGAATATTATTTCGAGAAATTCAAGTTTAGCACCTGGCAGTCATCTGTATGTGAATGTAGCACTCGTAAAGTAATATTTCTACATCACTTGTGGTTTGGCAACACTCTAAGGACGAAATTAAAACAAAACATTAAAAACAAATACAATTTTATTGTTTTCATAATAACGCACCGAGCAACACATACATAAGTACACATATATATGTACATACATTAACAATGAATTAACCTTAATTTTTATTTTATAAATGTATGACACCACATACTATTTGTTGGGTTGCATTAAAAAAAAAACCAAAAAAGTAATTTATATAAACATATCCAAACATACATATGTGTATATAGAAATATGTATACATATGTATTCAAATCAATATGCCTGTATTTATATACAAGTACAGAGAAATTTCGAAAAACGGAAATTAATTGTTGTTATTGTGTGTGCGAGTGCTTCAAAACAACAGCAGGACTCTTTAAAATACTTGTCCAATTTAAAAGTGTTTAATATTGTTTTCTATATAAAACATTTATATATTTGTTTTTTTACATACATATATACAATATATAATATATGCAATTTATATACACTAGTTTTTCATACACATACATTCCTACTTATACATATAACAAAAAAGCAGCATGAAAGAAAAAATAATATTATAAACTATATTTGAATTGTATAAAGTTCGTTTTTATTTTTATTGCTTTTTATTGTATTGTAGTATAAGTTCGTTTAGTTGTTGTTGTTTTTTTTTTTTTTTTTTTTGTTTAAATTATACAAATAAAGTGTACGAGTACATTTTGCAGCATGTAGATTTCAGGGAGTGAATTTATTGTGTTTAAAAAGTTGTTGTTAAACAACAGAGCTTTCAAGGTATTAAATCCTCATGGATTTAGTTTTAATTTTTTTAAGAAATGTTCAAACAAAAATTTCTTTGGTTATACAACAACTATAAGGTGGTCGTATTTAATTCATTTCGTACTAAATTTATTTAGTTTTAAATAAAGTACCAGAGTAAGTTAACCATACTTTTTTTGTAATCTATGTACTTCTTTTTATATAAAACGTCTATATCATAAAAGTACTTTTTACAGAAGTATTTTCGATACAAGTACTTTTTTATACCTTTTTAAGGCGGCAGGCAATTGTCAGTTTTGTTTTGAAATTTGTGAAGTAAACATATTAAGAATGTATTCAGATAAAAAGTGCCGACATTTTCAATTAATCTGATAAGAAAACAAATAAAATTTGCGCTCCTAGAGTTCTGAGAATCCATTTATAATTTACGTAGAGCCATTGCATCCACACAAAGTCAACGCATGGGATCGCTATTTATGCTCGAGGTATGATAGGTTTTGATTTCTCCATACCAGACTTCTTTCTTTGGACTTTCTTTGAGTCATAGGTCACAAACCACAGACTTTGGAACAGGGTTGGCAAACATGGTACAATTGTACTTTTTTATATATTTTAGACTCAGTTGGTAACGTGGAACTAACATAAATTTGGTACAATTTCAAAATATTGCTGCATCAAAAATTGGTATTTCAGATGAAATAGATAAATATATGATTTAAGTCAACATTTGTGTAATAGTCCAAGTCGAATAGATGGTTTTATTAAATTTCATGAACATTTTGGAACTGATATCAATATGCCCTTTAAATGTGCATCTAATGAATGGTTGGCTGGTTGAATTATCGAACAAATGGATTAAATGATTTTGTTGATAAATTTAAAAAAGAAACGAAATTTATTTCTTCAATACATTCATAAAATAATGAATCTGGTCATTGTGGAAATGCAATCGGAATATGCACGAATATATAGAGTGTTTTTTAGATATATACAACTTTAAGTCGGCAACACTTTTTTAACTGGCGGCCATTTTGACAGCTGTACATTCAATCATTGTTCAATTCAAGATTACTATTGTAGTAATTGTAAGTGGTCACAATTTACAATAGTTGTACAAATTTACAATAGTTGCAGGTAATTTCTAAATAAATATTTTGTACAACCCTACCACATGTTTATATATGTTTTTCTAATGTTGTATGAAAATGTAAATGTTGCCAAAAGTACAAATATGTATTTCTTAAAAAAATTTACTCATTTAAGTTTAAACAAGTAAGAGTGCTATATTCGGCTATGCCGAATCTTATATTAATACACTTTGTTTGATAATTTTTTTTTTTAATGAAATTTTCCGTGTTGCTCATATCTCCGTTATTTATGGACGGATTTTGCTGATTTTAAATAACAAACCTCTCGAAAGCATGTCTGACAGAATTATTGAATATATGGATCCCGAAGATATCTAGGGACTTCAGAAAATTGATTTCAACAGACAGACGGACATGGCTTAATAGACTCCGCTATCTATAAGGATCCAGAATATATGTACTTTATAGGTTCGGAAAATTATATTGTGGAAATTACAAACGGAATGACAAACTTATATATACCCTTCTAATGAAGGTGAAGGGTATAAAAACAGTCAAAAGTTAATCATTAGCTGATTGATTGAAAATTTTAAAACATTTTTCTGATATTTTACATTATGACATTATAAAGGCTTGACAACATAATCATATATGTAGCTTTGCTCAAAATTGTTTTTGTGATCACAATGAGATAATTGTATTATACAGTTTACAACATACAACATTAGTTGTGAATTGCACAAATGTCTATCGAATATGTTCTTAACAGTAAGAACATAAGCTAAATTTAAATATATATTTATAAAATCAAATATCCATACAACATTTGTTTAAAAATCTATATGTTTCATTTCTTTAGTTTATTTATATTTACGAGTACATTTCTATATACATAATTAAAATTTAGCTGCTTGAAGTTGAACAAAATTTAAAAAGGAGCGTTGAACTAATATTTCTATATTAACACATTGGATAGTACTTAATTAAAATCAGATACAACTTATTATATTTATGTAACAGTAAGTCTCAATAACATTTGAGCACATTACCTGTCATTTGCACAAAGTATAGCTACTAGGGTGTCCATGAGAATAATGATCATTCGATTATTCGAACAATATTTTACGAATAATTATTCGATTCGATTAATTTTGTGAAAAATAAACAAATAAAACGAATATATATTTGTTTGAATTTGTTGTTTTTTGAATATTTTTTATTAGATTTTTAAATTTCAAAAGTCTAAAAATTTCGTCTAGTAAAACTACAATATGAAAGTTAAATAAAGTTTCTAGAGATAAGTGATCCAAATAGCTCGTACTAGAAAGATATAAATGATACTGCAATAACTTAATATTCTAATAAGAAATCTTAATAATTTAGTAAAAAAGACTGAAATATCTAAGAATTGATGTGAAAATATGGTAGAGAAATATTGGCAAAATCTCAATTATGTATTAACATCATGTCAAACTAATTAAAATGTTAGCTTAGAAATAACTTAAACACATGAATATTATTAAAATATATACATAAATACATTAAATTGGAATTAAATTGGATCGCTTTCCTTATTGAACCAGTGCCATCATTACAAGCTAACCTAAAGTTATGTTGAATGAGATGTGGATAATGTGGATAATGTTGAAGAAATATACAAATAAAATTATCTTAAAATTTATATAAGTGGTGTTATTTAAGGTGGATTTAGACAATACTACTCTACGTATGACTTGATGAAGTGAAAAACTTTTCATTTTACTTTATTTAGAATATTTAAATGTATAATCGAATTATTCGAACAAGTTACAATCTCTTAATCGAATTATTTAAACAAAGAAAAAGACCATAATGGCTACCACCACAAGTGGTGAATAAGGGTATACATACATATATACGTATTTATATCTGTATATGTAACAATAAGAAATATTCATCTGAAACTTACCGTCTGGCTCTCGATGTCAAACGATAACTCTCGCTTAGTTAAGACTTAAGACACAAACTTTTTATCGTATCTATTTTTTACTCAATCAAGTTTGTTTATTCCACAATCAAGTATGTGTCTTAAGTCTTATCTAAGCGAACGTTATCGTTCGACATCGTGGGCCAGGCGGTTAATAAAGTATATATATTATTGATTCTTATGAAATTCTGTTTGTCCAACTGTTCGTCTGTCTGTGTTTTTACGTCCAAAATACAACAACAAAATTCACAAACTTTACAAACAAAAAAACGTTTATATGTCTCCTAGGCAGTTTGCTATTAAAAATCAGCAATTTTGAAACACTGTAACTAAAGTTGTGAATCAAACTGTGAGAAAACCTCCAAAAAAAAGTGCATATTTGTTTTAAATTTGTAATTCTCATTAGGAGGGTATTTAATAATTCGGCACTCTAACTTTTTTTCATTAAAGTTAACAAATAACCAAATATCGTGAAACTTATATGTTCTTTTTACATTTAAAATTATTGACAAAAAATTGCGGCATTGAAAAAATATTTATTTATGTTATGGTTTCCTTTTTTTTTTTATTTATTTCAAAGAAAATATGTTTAAAAATTGTGCAATTTGTCCACAAACAGAGATTTTGTATAGATTTTCTAAAACATTTACAGTCTTATTCAGAAAAAATTAAAGTAGACTTCAAATGTACTTTAAGAAAATTTTGTATGAAAATTTTGTCTAAAAGCACACTTCAAACCTACTTTATTTTTTATGAATACGGCAGTTAGTTTTTATTTTCCGTCTTCTAGATAAATAGAAGAGAATTCTTGCCAACAATAGTACTTTTTCGTTTGTCCCTTATCGAAGATGAATGGATGAAATTTTAAAATAGACAATTTGTATTAAAATCAAATATATATTTTTAAGTATACAGATTTTTTAAAACTCTAGTACATAGTAAAAATAGTACAATTGTAGTTTTTAAAAATCAAATACTTTTCATACTTTTACTGCAACAAAATAATACAAAATTTTCAAAATGTACTTAATGCACAAATGTACAATTTTTGTAAAAGCTTTAATTTTTAACCTGTTGAATTTCCAGTTCACATATTTTAAATAATGCTCTGCTGTTTAACTGATTTTCCTTTATAAAATTTTGCAGCTTGTTGTGCTAAAATTTCTATTGAATACATTCTTTGACAGATCTGCTAGGAATTTAGAATAGTATTGTTGTTTATAGAGAAAAAACTCGTTGTATTGTCGTCATCAGCATGAATTTTTAGCTTTTAATGTTGTTGTCGTTGTTTTTTATGTGACTCTGTTTTATTTGATTTTTTTTTTTTGTTCATACTTTTAGCATAGAAATTTTATTTTTTACATCCTTTTCCGTTTCAAAACCACTGACTGTGAGAGTGTGTTTATGTTTATGTTGGTGTGTGTGTGCGTTTATGTTTGTATGTGAGAGATTTTTAAGTATTTTTTTTTTCGTTTTTGGTACTTTTCCTGATTTCAATAGATGATGTGTTATGAAGTGAACTCCTGGTTTTTATTTTACTTTTTTGTAGTCGAAAAGTGTATAAGTTTGTATACTAAAAAGTATGTATGTGTATGTGTTAGTTTTGTTGGTGTATGTGTGTGTGTGAGTTTTTGTGAAATTGCGCGCGCATTCTGCTTGTTTAAGTTGAGGTTGTGGGTAAATTTTTCGGTTTTATTTTTTTTAACAGATTTTCTAAAATACACATACAAAAACTGTTAATGGCAAATAATATTAAACTATTAATTTGAATTTTATTTTTTTTTTCCTTTCGTAATTTTCTTTTACGTTGTGTTGTATGCAATAAAAACTTTACGGTTGAATTCATTTAAAAAAAAAACAAAAATTTTTTCCTGTTTAGCTTTTGGTATTTCTTTTTTCCTAATTATTAATTTATTAAAGAATTTGTTCAGATTTTTAATATTTTCTATGGAAAATTATGTTCAACATAAAAGAGAGAGTAGGTGGTTGTGAGTGTGTTTGAGTGTTTTTGTGTGTAATGAGGGGGGTTGTTGAGTGTTCTTCTTTTTATATTTATTATTAATATTTCTATATATAGTTGAGTTTTATATTAACAAAAATTGTTTTGTAGAAGGAGTAAAAAGGAGGGAAGCAAATTTAACCCGTCTCAATTTGTTATTAGATTCAACAAAATAAATTTAAAAAATGAATAAATAATTGAACAATTAAATTACTTCATAATGAAATTATATTTAATAAATAAACGTAAACTTTAAACTAATTACTGTAATTAATTAAATAAAGCCTAAAGAATATACATATTGAAAAATGATTGTAGACAATTTAATTCCTAAATAAAATTTTCTTAATAATAGAAATTTTAAACTTATTGAAATTAAAATACTTAATTTGTTTTTGTTAAATTGTTACAAAAATCTTTTGATTTTCAAAAATTTAACGAAAATTTACTTAATTCGTTGTAAACAACATCAATATCAGATTTTCCAGTTCAAAATTGTTTTTGGATCTTATAGTTTTTTTTTTTTTTGTATTAAATGGAGCGATTTGTTACTTAGTTGTTTTCTAATAACTCCTTTTCTAATATTTGGTTTAACTATTCATCACTTGTTATTCCAAAGTTTTTAAGCTAAAATTTTATTTTGGAATTTTTTACATTTTGTACCCAAAATCAAAATATTGGCTTTATATTTTTTTTTTCTTAAAAAAGTAATTTATTTCAAGATATTTTTTAAATTAGAATAATATAACTCAAATAATTTCAACTCAATTGAAAAAGTACTCAAATTTAAATTTAGTACTTTTTAATAGCAAAACGGGAGTAAATTTTTTATGTAACTATTTTTAATAACACAAATATAGCAGCTAACATTTTAATAATTGTTTTTGATAAAAAAGAACTTTTTGGTACTATTAAAAAATAAACGTTTGGTTATTTTTTTACTTTTAAATCAATATTTGTCATTTCTAATAACAACATGATATACATTACCGCAATTTTAAAATTTAGGAAATGGTACTAAACTTAAAAAAGTACTTTCATAATCTTTGTTACAAAATAAATAAGAAATTTACTTTATTTGTATGACTAGCTTAAAAAAAACTGATATATTTCAAATAATTTAATATGATTTTGAGAAAAAGTACTTTTATGTAATACTATTTCAAAAAAGTACCAAATATTAATTTTGACGACAAAATTAAAATCACTTATTTTTAACAACAACATAAACTAAATTTCAGCAACTTAAACCAATATGAGAAAAGTACTTAACTTAAAAAGTACCTTTTTCTAATTTTTAGTATACAAATTACATGAACATTTTTTTAACTAATTAAAAAAAATAGAATAATTATTATTTCATAATCGAACTGTTAATTTTTACTTTTTGATAATTTTAGTTAGGCTCGAGTTCGTTATCAAAAAGTAAAAAAAATTAAAAAAAATAATTAAATTTCAAATAACTTAAAGCGTTTTTGCTAAAAAGTACTTTTTGGGTACAATTTTAATAAAGTAACAAAATCATTGCTTTTCCTGGTTTACTAAAATATTGAAACATCAAAATAAATTCAATTACAGTAATTTAAACAAGTTTAGTACCTTAACAAAAAATACCTACAAAATTGAGGGATAATTTTCTGTAGTACAAATTATAATTTAATGTTTTTGAGAAAAGTACTTTTTTGGTACTATTTACAAAAAAGGAGCAAATTTTTAATTTTCATGGTTTAATAAACTGTGGGCTGTATTTGAAATCAAAATGTAATACATTGCAGCAGTTTTAGGCATTCAACTGTAAAAACTACTTTTAAAATTTTTGTTAGAAATTATTTGTATCAATCAATTAATGGAATAAGATTTAAAAATTTTTGATTTAACTAAAAATTAAAATTTGTTTAATTATTTTATAACATTTTTGTTAAAATCTTTAACACCCCCCACCTCCCACCCCACCTTCTTCTTCGAGAATGGTTCTTAACTTGCAAAAAGGAAAACATTTATATGACAATGCCAAAATTTAAAAAGTATTTTATTTGTTCAACAAAAGGTACTAATTTTCTCAATTATTTGCAGGGACTTATTAAAAGTTTTTTATTAAAAAAATATAAAATTTACCTTTTTATTTCATTATATTCTGAGATAATTTAAGTATTAAATTGAAATAAAATTAATAATTTGCGAAATATATTAAATGCAACACCAAAACCACAAAAGTTACAATATACCTTTATGGTAAAATTATAACAATAAATCCCATTTTAAAGTTTTAATTGTAAAAAAACGAGAAATATTAAAATTATTACTTATTTTTTATTATAATAATAACAAGTATCATTTGTCCTAAATACAGCATTAACCAGCTAAAGTGAAGAGAGAGAGGGGATATAAAAATCCTTTTGTTTTGTTTTATAAAACACATTGTTCATTCATTAGCGTGAATGTTTTGTGTACCCCTACTTCTTCAACGTCATTCTTTAATTAATTATTACATTGTTTTACTTTCTTTACTGAACGCAACAGAAAATATAAAAAGAATTGAATGGAAAAAATCTCTCTGCCATCATAATAATAAAATATTTTTATATTTTTATTAAAACATAAAATATCTAAAGTTTTAAGTAGCATATGATGCTTTTTATTTAATACAAAAACAAAAAAAGAAGCAAAAAAATAGAAACTGGAGAGAATGGGAAAAAATTGAAAATATTAAAAAAAATGTTTCTATTCATTATACTTTTAAAGGATTTAAAGAAAATGTGGAAACTTAGACACAGTGGATAGAGAAAGGTGAGCTTGCAAATACAAATATATAGTTTAATAAATATTTACATAAATATATTTAAGTAAAAAAGTATTTACAAGACTTTATCATTGAAAAGTTTTAAATAAATCCAGTACTACGTACGAGTACTATGGGTAATATCAATCCTAATGTTTTTCTATTTCAAACGAAAGCATTTGTGTGCTTTCTAAAAGAAAGAAATCTGAGTGACAAACTTTTGTTAGTTTAAGTTTAAGAAACGGGCCAGATTATGAATTGACCTACAGAAACAGTGAGTTATTTTTATTTCTCCCTTTGTTGGCAATATATAGGATTTTTTCATGATTTTATCACAACTCTACTATGTAAAAGCATTTATTCAAATTCAATTTAAACACAAACAAATAGCTTCTAAATTAAACCTGACTTTTTAAATTTGTTTGAAATGTGTCAAATTTGTATTTGATTGGCCACCTCTGCCGTACCACTGTGCCAGGTCTTAAGCTTCTTCATTACATTCTGCTGTTGCATGTACGTCTTCTACTTTTGTTGTTGTTATTTAATTTTTATACTTTTTTCTTGTTGTTGCAATAAAAGCTTCTTTCTATTTAGTCCTTTCATACAAAACAAAACCAACAAGCAACAACAACAACAAGAATAAAAAAAGTAAAGTAGAATAATAGTATAGCATAGAATAGAGTATAAAAAGGGGTTATCCTGTCACTTGAAAATGTTGACATGTTCAAAAGAAATTAGGGGTAATTGACTTGTTTAAAATTATTTGGGTTTTATTTCTTTTTTGTTGTTTTTTCGTTATTTTTTCTATAAAAATCTATAGAAATATTTCGTTTTTTAATAATAAAGAAATTCAACAACATGAAATACTGTAACACAAAAACCCGTGACACAAAGAAATAAAATCTTGATAGTACCTCTATGACCTGAACTAAGTAGCACACAACAACAAAATGCCATTATTACAACAACAACAACAACAACAAGTACAACAAAAGCACAGAAAACAAACAAGCAAAAAAGACTTTTCATGATTGTCCTTCTTGACTACATCGTTCACTCACTCACTAACTGAATGAAGCATTCATTCGTTTATTAAACCGAGTAAAAGAAATAAAAGTCAAGATTCTTGTCTCATCTCTCTCCCTGCCCCATACATTTTTAATTTGTTTTGGTTTCTCTTGGTGTTGGTGTGTTTGTTTGTTTACCTTTAAAAGGGTTACAATTATGGCGGCTGGTTTGGGGAGATGTTTGTTTTATTGTTTTTGTAATAAAACGGTTGTTCTGTTTGCAAAAATGTCTTCGTGTTGGTTCGTTTTTGCCATGTGTTTCTTTTTTGTTGTTGTTCCGTTTGTCTTGCATGAAAGTTATTTTTTATTTGTTAAAGCACAGTAGGTTGAAATAGAGGAAGGAGTGTTAGAAAAAAAATCATTCATTTTACCAGCTCTTATCAAAAAATATGTTACATTCTTTTGTTGCCTTTATTTATACTCTCTCCGCTGCATACAAACATACATGCATATGTACGAGTATAAGTTTGTTTGAATGTGTTGTATGTGTATTAATTTATTAATTAACAACAACAGCAGTAGCTACACAGATAAAGACTTAAAATAAAATAGAAAGAAATTGTAGGAAATGCAAAGAATTAACTTTAACTCTGAGCTGTTAAAGGAATTTTGTTATATGTATTTTCTTTGCCATTCTTTGTATCCCTGAGACGGATAGAGTTGTAAAATGAAGGAAATCTTGTCTACTGTTTGAGCTTTAACAGCCTTACAAGAGATTTTAATCTAAATGGTAATTACGAGTTACAAGTTTTTGTTTGCGAAATTAATTTAACCTGCATATCGAAGAAGAATCAGATGTTAATGAAGAAGGTGTAATTTGTTAAGCTGCTGTAATAATAAATTGTTAAGGATCTAGAAGATTAAGAGGGTGACATTGAAAGACTAAAATAAAGAGGGGCATTGGTTTCAAAGAGATTTTTAGTAAAATTAAACACGTGCATTATTTGCTATGATACCACCATTCATTCATGACTTTTGTGGTTTTTCATATAAATGTATGACTTTTTTATGCATTTATTAGCGGTTTTAGTGATATTTTAAAAAAATATTCCAAAAATGTCTAAAGATTCAATTGTAATAATTATTAAACCTTTGATGTATTTTGGTTAAAAATTGCATTGGGCACATTTTTCGGTACCCAAAATGTCTAAATGTATGTATTTATAAAATGTAACCCTTTTACGTACTTGTTATAAAAATAATGTTTGAAATGTTATTATGTTTTTAAAAAGAAACTATTGGGTGTATACTTTACAAATGCGTATATCTTTTGAATGCGGTTTCTGTCTTAAGGGTACGAGCACATATCTGTAATTTATTTTCACTTAGTTATTGAACATTGTAACATTGTAGTATAGAAAACTAAATCTTTTTTGCAAATGTCGAATTTGCTGCCAACAAAGCGTCATATGCGGGAAGTTTTGCTTTACTTCGTTAATTTAAAAGAAGTACCGCTGAGCATATTTATTGCATACCGAAGCATGTGGTGAATGTGTTAAATCGGTTTCTACGTGTGAGAGATGTTTTATGTGAGAGATGTTTTTAGTGCTTAAAGGCAGTACACCATGAAAATTGTTGTCAAACTCAACAAAGCTACTCAAGCAGCAATTTCAAAATATTTTTGAGCAGCAGAATTGAGTACCATTTTGCATGTCCGAAATTTTGCTAAGAAAGGGAATCTTTTTTGCACTGAATCATTACTTACGATGAAAAATGCTTCCACTATGATAACCCCAAGCGTAATAGCTCGTATATGAAGCCCGCCCAACCAGCCGAATCGACACCAAAGCCAAATATTCATGACCATTATGACCTGGTTCGCTCTCTATGATAGGCTTCAAATCAAAACAGGAATTAGCTTGATTCGTTTATGGCATCATAAGATGAACCATTCTTTTGGGGCGGAATCCACATATTATCAGTTTGATGGAAAAAGGTCATAGCTAAAGGTCATTTACAAATGTTTCAAAATAAAAGCTAAAAATTTGAAAGATATCGTTTTGTAAAGGTGTAAATAGTCTTGTTTTGTAAAACGAGTAAGATTTTTTCGGCCTTTATTTTTACATGTGCACTGTGGCATAATGCACTCAGGAATTTTCAATAACTCGAGTAACAATTATTTATTTCTACTTCCTTAAACTTAACTAAATCATTGTTGTCATTAAATAATTTCTTTTAATTGATTAATTAACTACAACTAAAATCTCTACTTAAGTAGAGTGATGCTCTTTGATCCCATAAAAAATGTCTACTCTATAAAGCATTTTAAAATTGCTATTAAATTAGTTGGTTGTTTTCAACCAACTTTACTTCAGGGAGCACAGGGTGTATACAAGGAAATAAAAAAAAATAATAGACTCTAAACTAAATTACTATAAAATATTTTAATAAACTTAATTTAAAGTTGCCACGTTTTAATAGAGCACAAGTGAACGACTTTAACAACAAGTTGGCTGGCTGAATGGCAGTTTGTTCGCATGTTGTTGTAACCTTGTGGTCTTTAACTAAATAAAAACGATGTTTTAGGGGCAATTATAAATTAATTTTAGTACCAGTTAATTTCTTAAAATTAAACTTAAAAACAAAAACAAATAAACTGACAAAAAGGGGTGAACAGCAAATTAGAACCCAGCAAAATGTTTAAACTGTCTGACTGTTTAGCTGCCTAGGTAATGGACCAAAAAAGGCACAAGTTACACTTTCCAAAAGATTGATCAGAGACGCCAATTAGATATTCTCTCGCAAGATGCCTTTTGTTAAAAGAATCATTGGATCGAAGGACTAACATTTTTATATAAACTAATTAAAGCAGATGTAGTTGGATTACAAAATGAGTTCTCCAACTGGCGAATAGGGAAACTGTGTTACCTCAAACATATTTTGAAGCAGTCAATGTTTTTCGCTTACTAAACAGTTCGAAGGACCAACATAACTGATATAGATTATTTTAAATCACACTAAAGTAGTGAATATATTATATTCAAATAATGCTGTTTATTATATGGAATAAACAAATTCTGATACATTTAGTTGATACTTTAAGAACTTCGAATTTTTAGGTTTTAATATATTTTTGGTCCTTGGGTGAGGTATTAGGCGCCTAAAGCAGGTTTTCACAGCATATTCAATATTTTGTGTAGAAGATAATATGCGTATAACAAAAAAAATTGAATAATTGATTAATTTAATGAAATATTTTGCTGGGAAATTGTCATAAAATGCACTAAATGTCAAGCAAGTCAAAGTTGATTTAACATTAATTGAAAATACCAACAAAAAAAAAACTTACACTCTGTAATTGTTCAAAATAAGTCTGTGTAGGAATAAAATTACATACAACAAAAAAAGAGAGAGAAAATAAAACTAAATAATCTGAAATGAAAATAAGAATTAACTCACATGTCATCCAATTATCATTTGGTTTTTATTATTATAATTTTCTTTATTTTACTCTCGTTTTTTTTTTTTTGCCTCTTGATTGGATTTTAAACATGGTACTGAAATGAAATGAAATGCGCTCTGGAGATAGGAGTATATGACTCCAAGTTTGAAAATTAAAATGAAAATTAAATAACACAAATAAAAAAAAAATAAACTAAAATTCAAATTGAAATTTAAATCTAAATAATGTTGAGGTTGAGTGGAGTATGTATTTGAATTTTTGTTGCTGGCTGCCTGCCTGCGACTTTGCCAACAAAATTTTCATTCAGTCAACGTAACACAAATACTGTGATTCTTTCGTTGTTGTTTTTTTTTTTTTTTTTTCTTTTTAATATAATGTAGAGTGAATGAGTGAGTGAATAGAGTGCAGGAATGCTGATGATGGTGGGGTGCTTGCCCTAAATTTAATTCTTGGCTTTTTTGCATTAAATATAAATAAACAGAAAATTATTTGCATACAGAGTTCCCTTTCTTTCGTTAAAGGGTTTTCTTTTTCTGTTTTGTTGTTTGTTTAATTATTTAGCATTTTAAATTAAAAGAAAATATTTTATAAAAGTCTTTGCTCTTTTTTTAACTTTGCTATTTTTTAAGAAAATTGTTGTTTTTAATTGAGAAATCATAAAATTAAATAAAAAAAAATTAGCTAAAGAAAGAAACATTTTAAAAGATTTTACAATTGCAATGTTTGCATTTAGAAATATGTAATATTATTTTTGAAACTAAGATTTAAACAATAATTTCACAAACATTTTGTGTTTGAATTCTTATTATTTCTAAATTTGAATATAAGCCTGCCTGTACATACCAGGCAGATTCGGCAAACTTTTGATCGAAATTAAAAATATCTGGCTCAGTTAGGTTTATTATAACTTTGTTGTATTAAATAAAATTTTAAAACAGTGAACCGAAGGACCAACATTTTTATATTCACTAACTAACGTAAACGCCTTTTATTTGTTAACAATATTTGTTCTTCAAGTAGTGAATAAACAAACCTTAGATTTTCAATTAAGATTCCGCCAAACTGTTGAAATTTCCGGTTCGAAGGATCATCTTAAAAAGACACGTTTATTTGAAACAAAACTGAAATACTAATAATGGCTATTTAAACCAAAAAATAGAAATATTTCGCTTTAAGTTCTTTTCACAATAAAGTTTTACAACCAATTTTATTATGACCTCTTTTATATACGAATTAAGAATGGAATATTAGAAACAAATTAAGAAAAGACTAATATTAAATGAATAAAATGTACAAAATTTCATGATATTATCTGCATTATTTAAAAAAATAGCAAGAAATATCTGAAAAATATCGAGGTGGTCTTAAACTTTGGTTTATAACTCGGACATTTCGGTGAAACAGAAAATGTTCTATAATTTTTTTTGAAGCTCTATCATGCCTTCACTAGACTAGAAGACATGGCTAGATCGTCTTAGAATATTATAAGGACTCACATATATTTTGATTCTACGTCCAATAATTCGATGTGTTACAAACGGAATGACAAACTTAATGAACCCCCCATCTGATGGTGGGTGTAAAAATGTTTCCTTATTGAACAGTTTGCTTAATCAAACATTTCCCTTTAAAAGCCAGTTTTAAGCATAAGAAAACGTACTTAAATGATTTATTAATTTACATCGAAGGACCAATACATTTTCACTTTAGAACATAAAAATACATTGGGAATTTCAAATTATTGTCTAAAAATATGTTTATTACTGAATTTACTCAAAATAATTTATTGAAATAAATGAATTTTTAACTTCATAAAGAGAAATTAAAATTGTATGAAATTTTTGTTCAAGCACCTTCGAAGGACCATACTTCAATTCAAACGTTTAATGCTTGGTTTTCACTATGTAATTTTTATTGTCAAATTGTCCAATTTGTTGGCAATTGTATGAAAACGGGTTGTCATATTATGATTTTCATGATTGCAATCATGATTGCAAACATAGATGACGCCATATGACAACCCGTTTTCATACAATTGCCAACAATTTGGACAATTTGACAACAAAAATTACATCGTGAAAACATAGTGAAAACGCGGCCTAATGGTGTATTTTTTCATTCGGAAAATACGCTTTACACTTTTTAATTACCACATAGCAAGTGACAAATTTCGTTTAAATCTAGAGAATAATACCTATGTATGTTGTTCTAATATGTCATGATAAATTGCAAACTGAACCAATAAAAAATAGTAGAAACGCTGTTACTGATTTGCCACGTAAAAAGGTCAAAGTACTAAGGGCAGTTAAAATTGATGATAAAATATTTTAAAAATATATTCATCAGTGACATACAAGCATTGGTCTTGAGCACTGGCTGGTACAATTAATACAAAAATCCAACCAATTTATGATTTGAAAGAAGAGTTATTGTGGCCTTCATAAGAGATAAATAATACTTTACTTATTTTCTACACGAAACTACAAAGACAGATAAATGTTTGAAAATTGGAATAGAGACTGGCTTCACATTCTCTCATAAGATTCGAAAGACCACATATTTTTAATATTATAATAACTTTAAAATTCTAATAATATTATCAATAATTTCCCTCTTCACTGTAATTCACTAAATACAAAAAAAAAAAAAAACAATGTAATCGATACGTGTAGATAAATTTAATTTAATTTCAAACTTGAATTAATTACATAAACTGTGTATTTAATTTAAAAAAATGGTTTTAAATATATTATAAATTAATTTATAACTGTGGAATATATTCATAAGTTTTTTCTACCCTAATTTTATTATTTTAATATTAAAACATAAATTTTCATTTTAATAATAATTAAAATAAAAAAAGGAAATAATAATAAAAATCGAACGCAACGTTGAACGAAAAATATCAAAAAAATAAAGAAAGAAAAAAAAACAACTTAAACGAGAAAATCGAGGGTAATTGGGAGTTAGAGACTGGGTTAAACAGCACACACAAGGACACACACATTTAATTTAATGTTGATTATTTTTTTTTTCTTTTTTGCACATAAAAATCATATTTTTCTTTTTTTTTTTATAATTAAAATAATAATAAAATCATAATATTAAATCATAATTAAGAGAAGAAGTATAAAAAAACCAAACTGGACATGTACATTAATAAATCATGGAAATGAAATCATTAAAAACAATTTAAATTTAAAGAAAAAAATTATATAAATATAAAAACAACTTTCAATTTTTAATTAAAAACAAGTTGGCTTTAGGCGTGCAAATAAAATAATTATTAAAAACAAAAAACTAAAATTATTTTCATTTGAAATAAATAACGTTTTGTTGTATTTATACAGATTTAAACCAACGAAATCAATCAATTAGATTCAGTAGATTTCTTAAACAGAAATTAACTATGTATTTCAAGTAAAGAGTTTAAACAAGCGGAAACAGAAGTAAGCATTTATGATTTACAATAATTAATAATCAATTATTATAATTAATTTTAATCAATTTTAAAATGCTGTTGTTTTACTATCATTTTCCTTATTAAACTCTTTGTAAGTTCTGTAGTTACTCACAGTTGGTTTGGATTTAAGGTGGTTTCTTTGTTTTTAGTTTTTTTGTTTTTTTTTTTTTTTTTAATAAAAAAAATATTTAATATATATTTATATAAAATGGCTATTTACAGATGAGTAGAAATGTTTTAATTTTTATAAAGAACCTAGTAGTTTTTTGGTTGAAATTATTTATAATGAAAAGCATAAGAATATTTGACAAAAAAAATTCACAAAACAACAAAAACACCTAAAGAATTAAATTAAATTAAATATTTATAAGATTGTAGGACATTTTTAAAGCTTTTTATTCAAGCTTATAAATTTTGATATTTTTGAGAGGTAGTTGAAGAGCTTTGAAGTTATTAAGCATGTGTTTTCGTTAAAAGCTTTAAAAACATTTATAATCTACTTGAAAGTGTTTGAAGATATAAAAGCTTTTTACGAATGGTTTTTATTATTTGAGTCTAAAAGTTTGTGTGAAAAAGTTTATTAAACGTATCTAATAGTACAAAATTCTGACTATTATTTAAAGCTTTTAATAACTGCTTTTGGTTTTTAATCATGTTTGCTTAAAAGCTTTAAAAATTTTAAATTGTGATTGACGTATGTTTTAAAGCTTTTAGTACATATTTATTGTTTCATACATATTTAGCTTATCTAATATATTTCTCTTTGAAACGTTTAAAAACTTTTAAAACTTTTGATATATAAACATATAGTTTAAAACCTTTAAAGGTATTAAAGCTTTCAACATTTGTTTTTAGTTATTTAAAGCATTTTAATACTATTATAATATGTTTTGGTTGATAGTTAAACTGTTAAATACAGCTTAAAAGCTTTCAGTTTAGCAAGGCTATATACAAAAGGCATTAAAATAGCATATTACTTCGATTATTTCTTATTAAGCTGTGAAACATAAACAAATAGCTAAAGGGCTATTAAAATAGCAGCATATTACGTTTTAGCTTCTAAACTATTTAAAGCTTTAAAAACTGCTTATTAACTTTACAAAGCGTTAAACTAGTTTTTATTATATATTGTGCTTAAAAGCTCATGTAACGTAAATACAAAGCTTAAATGACAAAGCTAAATTAATGGATTAAAAGCTTTCAATGTGACAAAGCTTTTTCGAAAAATATATTAATTACTTGTTTTAAGCTTTTATTCAGAATCACTAATTCAAGCCTTTTTTTATTATATTGAAAGCTTTTATCTATTTAAAAGTTTTAAGCTTAATTTTCTCTCAACCTTCTCTCTAAACGAGCTTTAAAGTGTATGTATTATTTGTTTTTTTTTTTTTTTTTTTGTAGAATAGTTCTTTCTCAATGCTATAAATATCAAATTTAGAATAGTCAAATTTTAAAGGAAAATTAATATACAAACAAATATTTATAATTATAATAATAAATATATAAACAAACAAATTGGTTGGTTTTTCGTTTTTTTATAATAAATATTTACAAGATCTGTTTAATTATTTACAGTGAAAAAAACTCAAAACAAATATATTTTTCTAACTAAAAATTTTAAGAAAATCAAAGCTTTTTTTAAATGAAAATGTTTATGAAAATTAAAAAAAAAGTTTCGTGAAAACTAAAAATTGTTATTGTTTGTTTTTTTTAATATTTTAATGGAAATTAATGAACTTTTTTTTGTTAAATATTTTGTTTCGTTTTTTAAAGGGGAATTATTATATTTTTTGTATTTTTTTTTTATTTCAAAAAATGTAAGACAAAAGTTGGGACGGGTTAATCTGCTATTCCGCTAATACGCTTTAGTATCTTTTTTTTTGTTCATTCAAAAGTTGTTTAACGAAAAGTCATATTCAAAAAATAAATTTTTGAAATTTTGGTTTTCAAAAAAGCAAAGTTTGCATTTAAAGGAGAGAGGACCCTTTAATACTTTAAATTTCCTTTTAAAAGGGTATAGAGGAAAGTTATATTTTTAAAACGCTTTTCGTTGATTTTTTGCTTGCTTTTTGTTTTAAAGAGAGAAAACTATTTACAAAGATGTGGATTTCTTTTTTTTTTTAAATAAATAAATGAAAATTTTAGAGAAAAAAATATTTCAAAATAAACAAAAATCGTTAAATCGTTAAAAAGTGTAATTTTGTAGACGATTTTTTTTCTTAACAATTATTACAAAATCATATTAATAAATTTTTAAACCTAATGAACGTGTTTTTATGTTTTTTTTCTTATATAATTAATGAATTTAAATTTTCTAAATCATAAAAAATAAACAACAGAAACTTGAATTTTTAAACAAATCAAAATTAAAAAAAAAACACTTAAGAACTAAAAAAGAAACAAATTTAAACAAAATTTACAAAAACCTAAAGAACAGAAATGAACAAATAAATTCTTTCATTTTTTTTTGTACTTTTGTTTAAAAAAAATTAATTGTATAATTGATTAATTAAATTGGAGAATAAAAAAAATGCTTACAATCATTCATATCGTCATTGGATCTCATTATATATTGATCCGATGAGGATAGTCTTGAATGCCCGTTCAAATTGGGATGAGCTCCCCCCCTATGATCACCACCATTATTGTTGGTTTTTTGATTTAAAACGCTACGCATCGCCATTGCAGATGGATTTGTTTGATGCATATACATACTATCACCTTCGCACTCACTTTCTTTATACTGCAACACATTGTTGTGTTTCTCATAAATGACCAGGCACCGATGACATCCTTTCCTAAAATTTGTTTTTCAATTTTTTCATATTTGTTAATTTTTTGTTTTATTTTTATTTGGTTTTTGGTTGCATTAGTTTTTTTTACATTTTACGATTTTTTTTTCGTATTTTTAGTTTTAAATGGTGTTTAGTTTTGTTTTGGAAAGAGTAAAAAATATAAGTAAATTTCTTTAAGTAAAAAAATTCGTTAAATGATAAGAAAGTTAACGCGGTTGAGACAAGTTTTTAGACGGTTAATTTTAATATGTATTAGGTTTTGTTAGTTTGTGGGGTCAATAAAATATAGAGAATTTCTTTGTTTTCGTTTCAGTAAAAATGATTTAATTATTTTGATAAACAATCGTTATTTGCAAAATATTTTAGTATTTTAAGAATTAATTACAAATTTGTTGCAGTTTTGAACCTCAAATTTGTTTAAAAGTTTTTATTATTTTTTTTTTTGTAAGAAAACATTTTCATGTTTTCATGATAAATTTTAAATATTGACATTGGGCCATTGGGTTTAAGACAAATTTCTAGTCTATTATATTAATATAAAGTTTTAGCATGATAATAACATTAAAATTTTAATCTTGGCTGGAATATGTTGTTATATTCCGACACTTTGTTATTAAAACCAAAACCAATCTGGAACATTTATGCAGACTTTTGTCAGAAACTCTAAATCAAAGTCTGTTAGAAATCCTCTGAATTCAACTCATTAGGTCCACTGGAGGAACACTAGTCCTATTATTTGTTTATCTGTAAAAAGTACGAAATAAATTCATATTGCAAACAAAAGGTTTGTTTTTCAAATTTCTGTATCATTATCTAAAATCTACTATAAACCACTTTAGGTCAATGATTTCAAGCTGACTTATGGTAATAACTTAGCAAATATTTGATTGATTGGCTGTATTCATCTTCGTCATGTCTCTTATTCCTTTCAATTGTTTTTATTTCACCATATTTTTGAAATACAAACACCACACACATTGTCTATAAAATGCTAATACACCAATACCTCGCTTTGCGTCGTTTCGTTTTGCGTTTTTTTTTTTTCGAAGTTAATTAAAACTAATTATCACTGTGCAGCAAACATTGGATCATTTTTTTGTGAAAGAAAGCCGTAACCCTGGAACATATCTTCGATCTTTACATGGTTTGCTACAGAAAAATTTAATTCACGTAACCCCGACGCAAAGTGAGGTAATGGTGTATATAGAATCATTTACGTACAACTTCCCCGCCAATTTTGGTTTTTTGAAACTTTAAAAATCCATATTATATGATGTAAAAGAAATTTTTAATATTATAAAAAGTTTTTTCGAGCTCTATTGGAACAAATAATTTAATAAATAATATATATATTTTTTACAAATAATTGGCCTCGAGCTGGAAAAAACTTTTTTATTTTACTAAAAAGAAAAAAAGGTCGAAGAAATCAAAATTTAATTTAATATTTTCTTTTATTTTATGAATATTATCAAATTGATAAGAAAAATAAATTTATTTAAAAATTTTAATTTCTTATTTTAATTATTTATTTCCTAATATTGCGAAAGTGCCGTTTCTAACAAAACGCATCTGTAGTGAGGGCTACAAATTGCTGACTATCTGTTGCTTTTAAGCTTATTTGTTATAAAAAGCTTCAAACTTGATATTTACTGATTTATTTATTTAACAATACCATGTTACTAATTTCTTTTGGACCAGGCAACTGCTCACAATGCCAAATCAATAAGACGTATTTTACCTATGCCGTTTTAATTTTGTATTCATTTTCTATTCCTGCTGTCCCTCTAAGCAGGTCTGGGCAATATTGCCTTATTTTTATAAATAAATAAATGATATAGGAAACGCTTGAAAATCTCTTTACACCAAAATATTTTGCAAAAATCGTTTGTTTTTATTGTACCTAATATTTTATATGTATTATAATGACTATGATTTAGTAAATAATTTGTTTTTTAATTATGATTTTAATTATATTTATAACCCTTATTACAATAGAAAACAAAAGGAAATACTTAAAATAACATATAACAATAAATAAATGGAAAACAAAAACCAAAAAGAAAAATACTTTGACAAACAAAAACTGTATTGATAAAATAAACGACATCTAAATAGAAACATAAATGAACAAGTCATTTATTTTATAAATGTATTTTCATCAAGTCAAAGAAAATAATGTATAATTTTTGTTTTTTTTTCTTCTTCATAATGATACAATAAATACATAGAAAAAATTAGTTAGTTATTTAAATATATAAAAACCAACAAAAAAAAAACACATTTCAGCTACAACTTAAACAAGATTTAAGGGGATAATTATAAAACAAATTAAGGCTAAAAAATATTTCGGTTTTGTTTCAAAAAAAAAAAAAAAAGCTGAGAGTTTAAAAAAAAAATTAAACATTCATTAAACAAATAATAAATCAAACCAAAATATTTTAATAAATACTACATATTTAATAAAGTTTATTTCTGCTTCCTTTCAAACATTATAAAATGAGTTTCGATTTTTGTTTTTTTTTTTAAATAAATAACTGACATATAAAAAAGTAGTTTAAGTAAAGTGGGCTAATTCATCGAAACATAAAGGAAAACTAAAATAAATGAGGTTTGAACAGAAAAACGAATGAACAAAATACTTAAAACAAAAATCTTAGAACTAAAAAAAGTATGTTTTTCTTTTTTCTTCATTTCATCAAGAACCTACAAAAATCCTTAAAGTATTAACGAAATGAAATGAGTGAAACTGAAAAAAAACATTAAAAAAATAGGTATTAAGTAAAACTGAAAAATTTAATTTCATTTCTTTTTTTTCAAATTTTAATGGTAAGCATAGAAAAACACGCAAACTCTTAAGATTTTTACTTGGAATTTTAATTTTTCTTCTTTTATATTATTATTAATTATATGTAGTAGGATATTCAAAAATACATATACACAAGAAATGGCAGGAATATAGAAAAAGAAATTATACCCAGAATTGTAAAGAAAAAATAAATAAACTGAAATTTATATGTGTATTAAACCATCATTAAATACATATTGTTGTTGTTGTTGTTAGTGGAGGTAAAGAGTCATCATCATTAAAAAAAAAAACTAAAAATTTTATATAAAAAGCAAAGGAAAGTATAATGAAAGCAATAGCAACAACAAGAACATGAACAGAAAAAAAGTTAAAGGAAATGAATTAAAATCAGGGTACGGATCAAAGTTAAACGCTCAATGTTTTATAGGTTAAGAGTTTCCGTTTAAATGTAATCAGAGAGAGAGAGGGAGAGAGATGGAGAGAGTTTATGGTAAACTCGATTAGACAGTGAGGCGTTTACGTGCACACAAAAATAATTAAGGAACCTTGTTTTTAATGCATAAAACTATTTCATTTGTAAAAGTGTCCTTAAAGTTGAAGAATATTAATTGAAAGTTTAGATTGGATTATTGCAAACTTATAAATATTGCTTAGACAATCCTAACTATCTCTCAATAAAAGATTCCGAAATAAGTCTGATTTGGCAGGCAGACAGGCCAGACGAGCAACTTTTTTGCAAGACTCTGAGTTGAACCAACTAACCGACATATTGCTCTTGAGTTTACAGAATTTAGGCTAATATAAAACTAATGGTCCATTGAAGTCATATCCTTAGCAGCAAGAATAATGTGACCTTAATAACAACAGAGATTACACTCAGTAGACAAAAGTAGTCGATAATTGGAATGCTAATTTTGTTCATGAAAAATTGTTTTTATTTAATTTTAATGTATGTAGGTATGTTTTTAATTCTTGAAAGTAATTGTTTTATTACGAAAGTTTTTCTTAATAAATTTTTTTTTCTAGAAAAAAATTGCAAAAATTATCAACCATACAAACATACTTATTTATCGATCACATTGGAAATCTAATATAATTTCTCATCTTCGTCTGTCAAAAACAGCTGCTCATTTTTCCTCAAGTATGCGACGCGTAGAAAAGTAGAAAGTAAAGCTACTTCACGCTTTTGGATTTCTACGCGTTGTGCTGCGTAACTTGTCACATACAATTACACTGATTCTTCTTTTTTGACAGACGCGTAGAATGCGAAAGCGTAAAAAGTGTGCTGTGTAACTTCGCCTTAACCGATAAGTCTTTGATTTACTGAAAGTTTAAGGAATGAAAAATGCACAGCAAAATTATTCAGAACCATTCCATTGATTTTAGGACCATTATTATTTTAAAGAATTTATATGTATAATAAGTTGGTAACACTTTTGTAACTGGCGGCCATTTTGTCAGCTGTTAAGTGATTTATATTTAGTTTAGATTGACATTTCAACATGACTAGACTGACGCCTGAACAACGCTTCCAAATTGTGTAAATTTACATACGTATCGATACGTAATATTTAAATTATAATGCCAGAAGATTATCTTTCGAATAAAGTAAATTGCATGTAAATTTAAAACAAATCATCTTTCATGGTATAATTATACAAGGTGAGTGCAAATCGGCAACAAATACAACACAATACAGAAACAACATGCATTTTGTTTGTGTAAAATAATATACTATGTACTGTCAAAAACACTTGACAAAGTATTACTTTTGACATTAGTAAATTGTAAACAAAGTCAGTCAGCTGTGCTACTGCACTCACCTTGTATAGTTACACCATGTCATCTTTGTTTTATTTCATCTCAAAGTTCTATTCATCTAAATAAAACACCCTATACATACATATGTATGTAAAAATATAGAGACATGGTCAGAATAGGTTGTTTTCTTATTTTCCTCAATCTATCTCCGCAAAATCTCTGACTAAATTTAAACTTAGAGATTTAATCCTTCTTTTTCTACACTTATCAACTAAGTGTAGACTTAGACTTATGTTAGTTAATGAATATTTTTATCAACAAGATCAATTTACAATTGAAAGCGTTTCTTCTCAATTGTGGTGTAAGACTTTTGAACACTTTGTTTTTAGTTTGCCGTCATTGTTGTGAAGAAAGTTCAGAAAAAAAGTTTTGTTGAATTTTACAAAGCTTCAAAACTGTAAAGTAATTATTTCATCTAATGCAAACATCATTACGAATTAAGTATTTAATAAAATATAATAAAGTTTAAAAATCCAAAACCTGATTCTTTTCATACTTAAGACCCACAATCCGAACCCTGATTTAATCCCTCGAAAAAGAAATTAAATTCGAAAATGGGAAAAATAAAATAAAAACTTAACAACAACAACAACGAAGAGAGAAAAAAACATAAAAATAAAGACCATCATAGAACAAGAAACATTATTGGTTGTACTAACTGCAACCAATCATGGTTGTATTTTAATGTAGTATGCATGGCTGGGATGTTTAAACCTCTTAACAAACTACACAGGCGATAGCTGTTTTTAGTGAGTTTTGTTATTTTTCGTTTTTAGTTTTCTGTTTTGTAACTTCCTTCTTGAATTAATTTAATATACATATGTACATACATACATACAAACATAGTATATATAACATGTAGACGAAGTATATGATGATTTTACGAGTTTTTCTTTTTTATATGTACGTGTTTTTCAGCAATTTACTCTATTTTTTTCTAGTTAATTTAAGTATTGCAAGTAAAGTGTGTAAGACAGTTATTTAGTTAGTTAGTTCGTTATGTATGTTGTGTATGTTTCGTTTAGTTTAGTTTAAAGTTAAACTTTAGCTAAACAGAGTTTACATTTGTTTCTATGATACATATTTGTATTTGGAGTAGTACTCTAGAGTATTTTGTGTCCATTTCAATTCATTACATTTTTTTACTTTATTTTTATTTTTTGTTTTTCTCTGCCATAACAATTTACAGCTTACCTCATTTTTTGTATTTTATTTTACTAAATAAATGATTTTTGTGTGTTCTTGTTTTATTTGTTTTTAAGAAGATTGTATTTTTTCTATTTAGTCTAAAAATTCATGAATGTTTTTGTTTGTTGGCTGTAGTATTTAGTTAAAGTATTGGGTAATAAGGATATTGATACATACATGTATTCTTTTTTTTTTTTTTTTTTTTTTTTGTGTATGCTAATGAAGTACCTAATTTTTTGTATTTAATTGTAAATATGTTTGTTTTTATTTATACCTACACATACATACATATATTTTAATTAATTATTCAATAGCAATTTATTTAAAAGGTATTTTCAATGATTTTTAAATGAGGTTTCAAAATAAATGACCAGAATGGAAACAAAAAAACAACACATAAATATAAATGAGACTTATGGCAAAAATAAAAATTATAAATTAATTAATATGTGGACAAGGAGCAAAGTTTGAGCAGAAAAAAATGTAGTTGTGTTATTTTTTAAAACATTTGCTTCTATATACATTCAAGCTAGGTATTTTATTGCTATTTTCATTTAAATTAAACCTAGTTTAAACTAACTGTATTGGCAGATTAAATCACATACGTTTAAGGTTGAAGATGTTTTTTTATCTCCGACATTAATGTTATTTATTTTGAAAAATTTATAAAATATTCTTTCATATACATAAGTTCTAAAAAGAATCTAATGATATAATTTGTTAATAAATTGTTTACTTTTTCTAACAATTGCCATATTTTGACAGGGACTAGCACATTTAGTAAGTGTTAGAATTGTGCAAAATCGATATTGATTGTAAACTTTTAGGTTGAATCCACTTAACCGGATCAGTGTAATATTCATTAGACTGTGCTCTGAAGGTTTTCTCTAATATACGGGGAGAATATTCGGTTGGTTGTCTACATTACAGATTGTATAATCCTCATTAGAATGCTGATCATCTCTGAACGATGGGAGGCATTCTACAGTTGAACTATATGGATATCGGGACACCAAAACATCCCCGAGAATTGTAATCATGTAATCATCATCATGGTGGTTTCATTAGGTAAACAGATGTGGTGACATGAGAGAAATTCCACATGATCGACTGTAAGAGTTTTCATAATGATGCATCTGGCACTGGTCGTACTGAAACTGATTGTGCTAGGTCATTTTTTCTTGCATGACTTAACAAATCTGTTAGAGACCGACTTTAGAAAATTCGATACCTCCTTATTAGCAACAGAATGGTTTGATTGCTTAGCGACTCTAATTAGTCATATGATTGAATGGGCGGAATTTATATATTTTATATCGTGATTCAATTACCCCACGTTTTGACAAGCCATTGGTTTGTGCGCACCGGAACAAAACTTGACAGAAATACTGAAACACTTGTCAAATGGCATTTGTTTAGCATAGTTGTGCGAACAAATTTTCTGACAATATTGTTCGAACAAAAAAGTCGACAAGAGATAAATTCGTGTGCGGACAAGAAATGTTTAGCCTAATAAATAAATCGGTGGCTCTTTTATCGATTCTAGCTGTTTAACAATAAAAACTACAATTGTAATATATAATGCTGGTAACACAACTGGGACGAACGTCGAATTTCGCCCAACACGATGGTGGCAATTCGCTGTGTAAATTTGTCGTATAACAGCTGATAGATAGTGTGACCATATTTAAAAAAACATATATAATATATAATATATATTATAAACACATATAAAAATATAAAAACATTAAAAATAAATATTCACAAAAGCACAGGTAAAAACTGTTTTTTATAATCAACTACTTTGTATGTATATTTATTTTAAATTATATAAAGTAAAAAATAAAATAATAAAAGTAAAATTTCCTTAATTTACTAATAAAACATCAAAAACTAAAACCAAACATGATCACTCCGTATTATTTGTTCGTCATTCGGCGGCGCAAGAAATAGAAATAAATATATTTTACAGCTCACCGCGTAAGACGCCTTCAGCCGAAGCCATTATTGTGTGTATTTTCATATACACAAATGTGTTTTCTTTTTGGCGATGAAAAAAATTCGTCGTTCGTCCCAGTTGTGTTTCTAGCATGATAATATATAAAAAAGTTACCTACACTTATTTGATCTACAAAAAAAAACACATACACAGAATTTTCTAAAAAGTAATCTATCTATTATATATTATTTCATTTAAATAACACTTGTACATCTTCATTCCCTAAACAACATCTTTGCTACAAAACCCACGTATTAATTTCAAATACATACTTAAAGACTTATTTTCGTTATTTTAAATTTGGGGCGGGTAATAAATACTACTTCAATTCATGAATAAGTATTGTAAATATGTAGTACGAGTATGTAAGTACATAAAACTTTGGTTAGTTAGTTATTCAGTTAGTTTTAGTTAATTTAATTAAATTAGTATTTGAAATCATATATGTATTTGTATTTATAGAAGAAAAATAAACAGAAACTTACTCGTCCACAATTAAATATTTGTTACCATCCGAAGCAGCACATCTTCCCCTATAACTAAATTGGGAACCTTTAATGTGTATAGATTGTTGATAGCCCGATAGGAACCAAGAGCCCTCCCAGCGGGCAGGAAATGTACAATTGGTGGGCACTAAAAATGCAAATAAAAAAAATAAAAAGAATATAAAATAAAATTAAACACATGAGAATACAATGAATTTCAATATAGAATTTAAATAACAATCGCAATTTTGCTGTAGTTTTCACAAAAGTAACATTAAGATTTGTGGGATTTTAATTTAATCTTGCCCCCTCCCCACCACCATCATCAGCCTTATTGTCCTCAGCCATAAGAGTAATCTTTTACATACACTTTGTATGAATAGAAGAATTGTATGAAATGACCTTCAAGTGTTTGATTTGTTTTTGTATTTTTTTTCCATATGAAGGCAGATATTTAAAAGAACAATTTCCTTACTATTTGCTGTTTCTAATACTTTCATAAATTTTTATAAAATGTATAAATATTCAAAGTGTAAGTCAAAATTTAGAAAAATCGCTAAAGACCTTAAAATTAAAGCAGTTGAAAATGTTCTTGGAATTTGACTTGAGTGCAAATAAAAGTATATTTTAGACTTTATATATTTCTCACATTTTTCCATTCTGACTCTCCAAAGCAATTATTTTTGGGTGAGAAGGGAAAAGAGAATAAAATGGGTAGGTACCAGCGTTGCCATATACTTTTTTAAGAAAACTTTTTATTTCTAGAAAAAAAAACTTTTTTTTTAGAAAAAAAAAACTTTTTTTTTAAAAAAAAAAAACTTTTTTTTTAGAAAAAAAACTTTTTTAACTTTTAACTTTTTTAGAAAAAAAAACTTTTTTAAGTAGTAAAATTTCAAAACCCAATTTTATTGAAAACAAACCAAATTTTATTGTTACATATTTACCTGAGTACTCCTAAAGCTAGAGGTCCACAACTCGCGTCTACGCGTTTCACGAGTTCTAAGCAACTGTCAAAAAAGTAGAATCAATGTAGTCGTACGTTTTAAGTTACGCACTTAAAAGCGTAGGACGTGTTCACGCTTAAAACGCGAAAATATCGTTTACTTTAGCTGGGCTTACGGCATCACCTCCGAAAGTGCATACATATGTATATAAAAGACAAATGATTAACGCGAAAAATCTTCGCATGTAGCTTGAAATACTTGATGCTTAAAACGTTTAGAAAGCTTAAAACGCGTTGACGCCAAAACGCGAGTTGTGGACCTCCAGCTTAACTGTCCAACTCCATATATATGTACTCGTATGTACAAACTAAAGAGTTTATTTGTGTTGTAAACTATTAACATTTTATAAATATTTATATGACATTTATTGTACTTAAGACGGAGTAATACTAAATTAAACATTGTTGCAGTAAAAATTGATTAAAAAATCCATTAAATTACTAACGCAGTGCAGCATAGTAAAAAAAACATTGTTTTGTTAATTGTGAAAATAATTTGTTTTATAAACTAAATTAAACTTATAAACAAATTATAATTTTCCAAAAAATTTTTTTTTTTAGAATAAAACTTAAAAACTTTTTTGCATCTCAAAAAACTTGCAAAAAAAGGGAAAACTTGACAAAAGGTAACGCTGGTAGGTACATACTAGACTGTACTAGTCAATTTTCTTATTTTCTTTTATTTTTTCCGTCTTATTCTACGCAATGTTGATTTGCATGAAAATCAAGAACAAAATTGAAGGTACGCATGTGAACGAAATGTCAGGTTCAAAAGAGAATTAACAACAACTGGTCAGCTCAAACTGAAACGTGTGAAACACGTTATGGCTTAAATTTTAATTTATCGCTTACTGAAAAATATTGAATTGCTTTGACTAAATAATTGAAATATTGAAAAACACTTGTTTTCAACTTGAATTCCAGTTTTTTCGGTTGTGAACTTATTAAATATTATGATATTATAGAAATCCTTTACATTATATATTATAGAAGTTAAAACATTGCTTATATGTTTTTAACTATTTTGTTAACTTGCGAAAAGTCAGACTCTTCAACAGTCTTGACATGCCAACAATTTGTTCACACAGCCAACAATTTCTTGTCCGCACAAGAACGTTCTTCGAACAACAATGTTCGCACAACATTTGTTCGCACAACTATGTCTTCAATTTTTAAAAATTACAAAGAAAACTATGAAAATGAACATCGACACAGAAGTACATATGTAAACAAATTTGTGTCAAAGTTTTGTTTTAAAGCACAAGATAATGGCACGTCAAGACGTGGAGTAAGAACAGAAAAAATTACATTTCTACGATACGGATTGAGTTTGATGCGAAGTTTGTGAATCAATATTTTAGTAATTACAATAGATCCTTTAAAAATCTTATGTTTGACTAGTTGCAAAGCTTCCACTCTTTATCTAATGCAAGAGTAAATTCTTTAAAAATTCTGCCTTAATAAAGACACACAAGAACTCCTGTTCTAAAAACGTATTAAAAACATTTCCCAAAAAGTGGTTTTGTGAAAAGCAAACGACACACATACACATTTACAAATAAAAAAATAATACGACCGGAAGGGAAAAAAGCAATAAAAATTTAAATTTCATAAGAGCAATTTTTCTTCACTACAATGTTTGAATGTTTAAGTTTTTAATACAATTGTGTTAAAAAATTAAGCGAAAAAAGAAAACAAATCAAAGAAACCAACATTTATATTTATTTCTTTAGATTTTAATTGAGAGACAACGAGGAGGAGGGTAACCAACCATTATATTCATTCATTATGTTCACACCATTCTTTTGTAGTAACATTTTTTTTTTATTTTTTACAGTCATAGGTTCACATTCACACTTCCATAAAAAGGAAGTATGTTTGTAGCGAAAGACCCAGGGTGTCAATGTGTTTGTGTGTTTAAGCATGTGGGGTGTTGTCTTACAAGGTGGTTTGTTTTGGTTTTGCCTGTAGTCTAGTTTTTTTGTTTTTGGTTTGTTGTTGTTTAAGTGTTTTATACTAGTGAGACTATGGTTATTTCTATCCATGTTTTAGTTTATTTTAGTTTAACAGGACTGAGAGGATTGACTATCCTCTCCTTTAATTATTACTTACATTCGTACTTACAACACTTGGTAATTGTTGTTGTCTCTCAAGTGTTGAAGTGTTTGAGAAAATAATAACATTTAATAACTATGTACATACTATTTGTTTGTAGTGTGTTGTTGTCATTATTATTGGTTCATTAATGAGAATTATTGTATATATGTATGTATGTATATTTTTATACATATGTAAGCCTGTTCATTTATTTGTACATTGTCATAAATTTAACAATTTAATGTGACGTCATTATTTAAATTTATTTTTATTAGATTTTTATTCAGCTGACCAAACACACAGTAACATTCAGGGAGGGTTGTTATTTATTTGTTTGTTTTTTGTTTTGTTTTTTTTTTTTTTTTTTAGTTTTAATTAAGCTTAATGAGGGAGCAGTGTGTGTTTTTGTGGAAATTTGTTTGTGTCATATAAATAATGTACACAACATGTATTTATATTACATTCACTGTTAACAATTTAATTTTAACAAGTAAACAATAGAAATTTTTGGTGAATTCTGATTTTACTTTCATCTAAAGTCTATTTGATTTAGAGTTTGGAACTGACTGAAATGAATCGAATGAAAGAATAATTGAAAACAAGTTTAAGATAAATTGAAGAAATTTCTAAAACTAATGAAAGAGGGTCATAATTTCAGCAAAACGAAATATTAACAGTTTTGCAGTCTAAATTGCAAAACTTCGCTTAATAAGAGTGGAAAGTCGTCATCACTCTAATTTTTAATGTAATTAACATAAAGAAGTTTGCATATTTTCTTAAATGTAAGGTAATTTAATCTTTAAAGAGTTTCATTTTATCATCAGTTCTACTAAATTTCCCATCCTTTTGAAGTTGTTAAGCCAATAACTCAATTATTTCAACATATGTATGTATGTAAGACTGAAACCTACCCCCTACCGCTCAGAATAGTTTTATGTGCCAATGAACACAAATGGGAAATTTCTATGACTATTAAGGGCAAACTTAATTACTATTATGGGATATTTTGATGACATAACCTCTAACATTTGCGTTTAATGTGGGCGACAATGACAGGAAGCCTTAAAACTGTATGAAAACTTAAAGGAATCCTAAGAAATTTAAATCCTTTACAGAAACTTAAATAAATATTAAGATGTTTAGGTGTTATTATTGTATGTGTTTGTATTGATGTTAATAACGTCCATAATTAGTCAGAAGTACTTTCGTCAGTCCGCCTGACCATCTTTACATTTCTTGTTATCACAAATTTGACGTTTTATCATGTACATACATACATACATAATTCACTATGGTGCCGCATCTTGTAATTTCGTATTTTCTTGGGATCATACCCGATTCGGAAGGTTGATTTAAACATTCCGAATTTAATCTCTAAATACTTTATTAAACCGCAAATGAAAACATTGGAAATTAAAAACATATTGAGTATGATGACGTGTTGTAGTTCAGAGGTCTTTTCAAATAAAACATACATATATTCAATATTAGTTATTATAGTACTAACCGCTACAACAAATGCCCTTTTTTTCTTTCAAAGTCCTGATCTATATATAGCAAAAGTTCTATTTTAAATCTTATAATTATGTTTTCCTAATAAAAAAAAATAATAATAAATGCACATTTAATTCCATTATCTATAGAGCACTTTTAAACAAAGTTTACATTTTAAAACATTAAATATTTTATAATAAATAAAAATTCCTTTTTTTTCAAGCTCGAGGTCAGTTAAATTTTATTTTACTTTATCTGCCGATATTTCGATGCTCTTTGAGTATCATCATCTGTACATTAATTGTACGTGGTCCATATAAATTATTATTTATTAACAAGCCCAGATGATGATACTCAAAGAGCATCGAAATATCGGCAGATAAAATAAAATAAAATTTAACTGACCTCGAGCTTGAAATAAAGGAATTTTTATTTATTATACATAAAAAGGTCGAACAAAAATTACTTGAATTAAATTAAATATTTTAACTTTTTTATAAAATGTTTACGAACCTTAGAAGAAGCTAAAATTTTAAAATTGTATTTGAACTGAAACTCACCATCATTGCGTCCCGCCCAACCATGAGTCGATGTTGACAGCATTATAAATAACAGCCACATAAACAACCACTTTGAAACCGCAACCGTTTTTAACAACTTTGAACAGCCGACCGAAGACGCCAAACTATCGCCATGCAGCAATTGCCACAAGTTGTCCAGAAATGATGGGGAACTTATTGACTCGCCACTAGCCTTGATCAACCAATAGTTATCACTAAGTGATGCTGCTGCTGATGATGTTGGCACTGCTGCTCCTTCAGCTATTTTCAAATTATTTTTTTCTAAATTACATTCGCTGCCAATAGTATCACGTTTATATTGTTTAAAGCACCTACATTCCTTATTTAATATCGTTGTATATGAAGGATTTGTTAAAAATGTTGTTGATGATGTCGTTATGGATGATTGTGTTGTTGTTGTTGCTGCTGGTGAGGGCGAGTAAGAGTGTGGGATAGTTTTAATGGTTTTTGGATTAGTATAAAATAAAAATTCTTTATAATTAATATAGGAATTCTGGTGTGTAATCTTCTTTTCATTCTGTTCGTTTTCTTCTTTCGCCTCCTGATGGTTTTTTCTTAATCTTAAATGTATATTTTCTTTAACATCTCCAGCTTCCGAGTGATTATCATACACCGCCTCCTCCTCCTCATCATCATCATCATCACCATAATCATCTTGACTATAGTCTGAATCATTGTCTAGCTGGTCATCACAGTTTTTCGAGTGCATGAGGGTTTTCATGTGTTTGGTTTCTATATTGAGTTGGTTGTGCTGCATGTCTTGGACATTGCTGAGCATAATTTTGCTGTTGCTGTTATTATCATTATTATTATTATTATGTTGATTACAATTTAAACAATGACATCTTGACAACACTAACGTGTTGTTAGTTTTAATAATGTTGGTGCCGTGATGGTCCTTCGCAATAGAAGGACTACGACCACACGTTAAGTTTCGTTGTTGTTGTAGTTGTAGCTGTTTTTCAGTATCTACTTCTTGCACTACTTGTACTTGATGCCTCACAGTTTGCTGCATAAGTGTTGGTGTTGGTTGTTGTTGTTTTAATATGGAACTATGTGTTTTTTGTTTTAAAGTCTGCTCCTGCTGTTGTAGTATATTCCTACGACCACGTTCACGTAAATATTTTGTACTACGATTCGTATTGTTCGTATTGTTTAAAAATGAGGTTGCTAGAGGAGAACTTAGAGTTGAGGATGATGAAGCAGAAGCAGAAGTTGATAATAATGTTTTAGATAATGACGAGGGTCTGTCTTCTTTAAGGTGTTCTTTCTGCTGCTGCCGCTGTTGTGGTTGTTGTTGTCTAGTTTTATTATTAGAGGCGTATTCCATTGTTGTAGTTTTTAGCGTTGTTGTGGTCTCTAAGGCAGGCATTTCATAATTTTTATAATATTTATCCTTTTGTTGTAAATTTTGCTCCTTAACCTGCTTTTCCTCCTGGTATTCAGATCTTGCTTGTAATTCATGCTGCTTTTTTTGTTGTGTTTGTGTTTGTTGTTGCATAGTATTATGACAACAGCTGCTACTACTTGTAGTACTACTACAACTGCTACTTTTACTTATGCCACTCATTTTACTCGCAATACACTCCGTGCTACAACAACTCATAGTTGCCGTAGTCTTCTGATTCGTATTGGGAGTATTATTGCAACAAGGTCTACTACTGCTTTTGCCGTTGTTGTTGTTGTTGTTGATGATGGTACTATTCGAATTTATAGCATTATTATGATTATTACGACTGCTATTCAGACGATTACGGGCCACATGTGTCTGTTGCTGTAATACTACGGCGGCTGCTGCTGTTGTTGTGGCCATTATTGCAATATCTTGTTCATTACCCAAACACTGTTGTGGCATTGACTGGGCTCGTGTCGTTGTCGTTGTTGCTGTTGCCGTAGTAGACTTGGTTGTAGATGTAACAACATTCTTACACGGTTGCAAAAAAGGCGCTAAATATATTAATGTCGCCCTCATTTGTGTTGCCGTCATCGTTGTTGTTGCTGACGCTCTCGTTCCTTCCAAAGATGTTGTGGCGTGTTTTGAATTCTAAAATAAAGAAAACACAATTTCAGAGTGTTAAAAACATACTGCAAAAAAAACAGCCAAAGACATTAAATATAAATAACTTAAAAAACGAAGACACAAAAAAATACTCTTCTTTATTTTAAAGACAAATGAAAAATATACTTGCAACGTTTTTCATTTTGTGTTCTTTTTTCGTGTTTTTCTTCCAAGAAACGTGTAAAAATATTCGATTGGTACTGGTTTGGTTGTTCCCCTTGTCATTATTTTATGTATTTTTTGCTTTTCTACAGCTGTGTAAGAACTTTTATTAAAACAGGGGTTGTTACTTTTTTGTGAAAGGAATCTTACGCCATAATAAGCTTTAACCTTAAACATTATAGATTTTCTTATGGCTCACCTCTCCCTTTCTCTAGATTACAATTCATAGCAGAAATTAAACTGAAAATTATGTATTTAATACATTAAAGTGATAGAAAAGACAATATGGGCAATGGGAAGATCTATACAAGTATATATGTATGTATGTATGTATATATGCTTTAAGCATAAGAATTCTGTATCTGTATGTTAAAAAAAACCTGCCGCTCAGAAGAGGGTACTTGAGAAGTCATAAACAAGAAAATCTGTTGGTGGATTTTTGTAGGGAAAACTCACCTCCTGTAATAACTATATGGAGGGTCATGGTACGCGAGCCTTGTTGTGACCATGAGATTCACCATAGTAACAGCATGATTAGTTGAATTAAAAAATTTCCTTGGAAAATACAGGGAAGCATACCAATTTCTAGACGAAAGGATCATACTTGGCAGAACTGTCATTTGTTTGATCTATATACATATATGGTGATTCAAGTAGAGATACTTTTTTCAATAGCCTTTTTTTTGACAGATCACGTGTGAGTCGTGTCATGATGTCATGTTATTTTTGTTTAGTATTGTTTGGCATTTTATAATGGAAAGATTTACGCCTGAACTACGTTTACAAATCGTTCAACTTTATTGCGAAAATTCACGCTCTGTGAGGAATGTGTTTCGTGCACTTCGCTCAACTTATGGTCAACATAATCGGCCTACTGAGCGTTCTATTCGCAACACCATTTTGAGACCCAGCATTTATTATTGGATAATATTCGACCAAATAGACCACGTCCAGCTGGTGGAATCATTGGTCCATATTTCTTTAAAAATGATGCCGGGGCGAATGTAACCGTCAATGGCGACCGTTATCGTGCCATGATAACCGACTATTTGATGCCTGAAAATGAAGATCGGAGCCACTTACCACACATCGCATCAATCAATTGATTTATTGAGAGAACACTTCGGCGAGTACATAATTTCACGTTTTGGGCCGGTTGTGTGATAGCACACCGTTAGACTTTTTGCTGTGAGGATATGTAAAGTCTAAATCTTATGCGGACAAACCCGCCTTGGAGGAAAACATCACGCGTGTCATTCGCCAGTTACCAGTCGAAATGCTCGAACGAGTCATCGAAAATGGGACTCAATGGCGTAGCAACGGCCAACATATAATAGACATAATCTTTAAAAAATAAATGACAAAGAATGTTCTTTCAAATGATAATAAACATTCCTCATTAAATTTTAATTTTCTGTTTTTGTTTTTAAGTAGGGAACCTCGAAATGAATCACGCTTTATAAGGCTATTCAAATTATTCGATTTTCCTTTTGTTCAAATGAAACGAATAATTCGAATAAGAGATTTTAACTTGTTCGAATAAATAAAAATTTCTAAATAAGGTAAAGTGAAAATGTTTTCCCTTCATCATAGTAAAGCCATCTTTTATAATATCAATTACATACATATGTATATACATTTTAATAATTATGTTCTTTGTCTATTTCAACCTTATCATTATCAATGTTATCCGCAATATAAATTTCTTCAACATCTCATTCACCACAATTTTAGGTTACGTATATAGGAATGATACTGGGTCAATTAAGAACCAGCGTATATAGAAACCAAAGTTATTATTTATTATATATTCCAGGCATTTCTATTCGATGAATTAATATGTTTTATTAATATCATCGTGTTTCCAACAGTTTCTTACTATATTTCAAATTGTTTTCATCGCAAAAGTATTTTGTTTGCAATTACTTTCAATACATTCTTTTAAGCTATAAATAAGAGGCAAATATATAGCGTAATTAATACATAATTTATGGCGTTTTCTTTTCTTGCCAAAATGTTACACGTTTTTCCCATTTGACACCTTTTTTAATTTGTTTGTGATCTTTTCTGAAACTGCTAAAGTGTAGTGTGTTCTTTTCTATAAATGTCACACTATAAATTTAAAAAAATGTTGCACCTTTCACACTCTGTATTTTTAGAGGCGGAGAATCGCACGATAAAACAGCTGACATTTGTTTTGTTTATGAATGTGTATTTGTGTTAAGAAACAGAAAAAATATTCAAAATGGAAAATATTACTATTTTTATATGTATGTGCTGAAAAAATTTTGGATGATGATGAAATATTTGATATGATTATGGAAAGAAATCCACAAAAGGTTTTGTAGAGAACATAATTAATGAATACATACTCTGAAGTTGATGTATGTCAAATTTTATAGGACAATATCTCCTACTTCTTATATATGTATATAATGTATGTTTGTATATATAATTTGTTTAGTTTAAGACGAATTTGCGTGTTAGTCGTGAAGGTGGCATTGGTCTTTTTGAGAGATATTCATTGTCTTATTTCAAGCAATCTTACCAGGGAGCTATCTGCTTCTTCTTTTTTAACAAAAAAAAACAGCTGTACATTAAAAAAAAGTGTTACACTGTTGTGATTTTATGTTCTATTTTGACCATTAAAAATGCGACATCTTTAAAATGTGGGGTAAGGTAAACATTATAAAAATGTACATAATAAAGGTGTAACATTTTATTTCAGAAAAGAAAACACCATTAGATTCTGCTAATATTTCGCCACCATATGTTGATTCTACAATTTTCAAACTCGTTCACTATTTTTTAACTAAATATCAAATATTTTTTTTAATTAAAAGTTTAAAAAGTTTTAATTAAAAATTAAACTTTGTTTTTCATTATGACATTTTTGAATTTCAAAAATCCAAAAATGCGTGTAGTTTTAGTATTGTAGTGTTTCACTAGATGAATTTTTAGATTTTTTAAATTCAAAAATGTCATCATCAAAAACAAAGTTTATTTAACATATAATAGTAATTTCATTTATGTAATTGAAACGGAATGGAGTTAAATTTTTACTATTTCTAATTATAAAATAATAAAAAATTCTTAAAAGAATCTATAAAATAACAAAAATATTTATTCATTTTATTCGATTATAAAATTATATCAACTTAATCGAATTATTCGTTATTCAAAAATTGCCATTTTAAAATTCTTTGAGCAATTATTTGTAACAAGTTGTTGCTTATATTTGTGGTGCATTAGAAATTATTTTAAAATCTCAGTCATGTCTTATTGTGAACAAAGCATTAAGTAAATGTTTGCTGTATAAATGGCCACTAATTAAATTCTCATAAGGAATCAATTAAAAACAAATTGATTTTGAAATGTAATAGCGGCCAAAATGCACAATCTCTTAAATAAATATAAGAACAACATTTGCTTGATAAAAACTCTTAATTACTCAAACATTTCAATATATTTAGCTACTGATTTAAATTACATCTTTATTACTTCTCTTTTAGAAATATCAACGAAAAAAAAATATCCAATTACAATAATTTAAACTCCTACAACAAATTAACACCATAAAACTTACAATACTACATGAAAAATAAAAGTTTTAAAGACACTCCAAACACACTCTACTCCCTAAACACAAAATACAAACAAACTGATGAGCTGTGACAATTTTACGCCTTTAAATTAGAAAACAAAATTTACAAAAGAAACACAACAAAAATCCCCTTTCCAAAAATACCAAGAGTTATTAAGACACATGTATACATTTCAGCGCATTAAAATGCAGTAAAATATACTTTTTTTAAATATTTAAGACAGGCATAAATCAAAAAAGAAATTAAAAAAATTATAACGGAAAACGCCATTTATACCAGAAAAAAAATTATAACAAAATTTATTAACAAACCAGGCAAATAAAACGTCCCCCCCCCCCTCTACGAAACAAAATGAAATAAATGAAAGAAAATACTCCAAAATAAAAAATTTATAAAAAAAAAAAACTGAAATGCTGCATTTCCACTAAATTAATTGGAATTAAATTTTTTATTTTTCAATTTATTACTTTACACTCGCACACATTTCCACACTTCATAATTTTTTATTTCAATTTTCTTTTTTTTTTTTTTTGGAGGGGCTTCCAAACGCCAAAATGTCCAAGTAAACCTACATAAATACATAGATATATACATACATATGTATGTACCATGTGTCAATAGTTTTATTTTATAAATGATTTTGTTGAAACTTTAGAGGAGCACTGTGCCTACTGAATTCATGATTTTTGTTTGAATGAATAATAGTGACGAACGACTTTTGTTACGCAATTGTGTAAAATTGATTATTTATCTGTAAGACTTGTAAAAACTTGTGTGTGTGTGTGTGTGTGTGTGTGTGTGTGAGCGTTTGATTAATGGTCAGTCCTAGTTAACAGTGTGGATGTCAACTTTTGCATGAGTTGTCATTATTTAAGATATTAAACACAATTGGGCCAACAGGCGTTAAATCATTATGTGCAGTTGTCATAGTTGGAATGTTAACTTTTAATACTACCCATTAGAACTTATTCATCACAAATTTTTCCACAGCTTTTCTTGTGGAAATTTTGTTGTATAAACCTCTTAATCTATATTATTTGAAACGATTTCAAAGAGAAAGTTTTTTTTTATTAAATTTAAGTAAGTCTGCTTTCATACGTCTCAATTCTGACTCTTCAAGGCGAGTAAGTATTTTTGGATAAGAAGAGAAAAGAGCATAAAAAGGGTTACATACCAGACTGTACTAGTCAATTTTCTTATTTCCTTTTGTATTCTTCTTTTATTTTCTACGTAAAGTTGTTTGCATGTTGATTTGCACGAAAAGGTTGAAACTTGATGGTAAAGCGCACGTAAATTTGAGTCTAATGGCGTTTTCTTTTCTGGCAACAATGTTACACTTTTTTCCTTTTTTATATGGGAAATGGGTAAAAAGTGTAACATATATGTAACATTTTTGCCAGAAAAGAAAACGCCATAAGTGTTAACAAAATGGCAGATACAAAAGAGAATTGGTTTGGTCAGCTAAAACTGAAACGTCAGTTCAAACATATCATAACATAAATTTCAAAGTCAAGCCCCTGTCTTTATTCGTCAAGGCCCTTCAAAACAAAACATGAATATACAAATTCGAATATCAATGAAACAGCAATTAAACTATGGAATATTCAATGCAAAAATGTCAAATTAATACAAATGGAAATAGTGAGCCACAATGCGACAAACTGCAGTATAAGAAAGGCACAGTGAAATAAGTCCCAATGGAACAATTAAATAACTCCCAAAAATTTTTCCATACAGATTGGGACTTATTTCATAATTTTTGTTGGGAGTTACACACACATTGTAAACGTACGTAAATTTCGTTCTAACTCACTACACGTTAAAAAAAAAAGAAAACAAAAAGAAATATGATAATTCTCGTATTCTATTTCTCAAAAAAACGGTGAGTTAAATAGATGATGTTTACAGATTGATCATGGACAATAAAGATTGCTGATGACGCCTTTGGCAGGGTACAAAATGAATTCCAATTTGCCAATTGTTCCAGTACTTTACAATGGTATTCTTGATTATTCGAACTATTAGCCTGAATAAAAAACTTTTCTCAGAAAAATTATAATTTCTTTGTAGGTATGAGGGAATGAGAATACCAAAGCCGAAAAAAGCGTAACTGAATAATATATATTGGAACTCGTTTATTTATTAACTTTTCTTATTTAGGCCAAAGCACAACAAATATTTAGTTTTAATTTATTTGATGCTGTTTGATCTTGCAAAACTTTTGTAAGAGTGAACAACACAAAAAAATTTGTGCTAAAACAAGTGGTTACGCTTTTTTGAGTAAATATTTGTTAAATGTACACAGAAAAAAATAAAAATGAGTTTCAATTAAAATATTTGTGGAATCAATTAAAAATCAGAAAAACTAATTAATCAATTAAAATTTTAATTGAAAATTATTTTAAAATTAATTAAAATAAAAATAGATTTTTTTTTTCTGTGTAACTGTATCTTTAGAACTAAATGTTACATTTACAATTTAATTCATTTCATTTACAAATGCAAAACTTATACTAATAAAATTATATAAATAAAAAGTAAAATATAAATATAAAGACAATTATTATCTAAACCATGTTCAGACACATACACACAGCTTCAAAAGTGTGTAAGCACCAGTGAATTTTTTGATTTTTTTAAGATTATGAAAAGCATTATAGTTCAACTTAAATATTTTTTTCATAACCGAATCTATTATTCAACCAAATATCCAACAAAACGAAACTTTTAATTTCAATCGATGGATAGATTTTAGGATTTTCATTATCTTAAAAAAATCAAATAATTTGTTGTGTTTACTCACTTTTGAGGCTCATAGTATATATATTTACGGCCTGATTTAGAAACATCGGGAAACAATTGTCACAACTTTTTAGGAAAACCACTCACAATTTATTTGAAAACTTTGTGATTTTCATACAAAACTTTTATATTAATTAATTTTAAACTCTATTAAGGTTCCGGTAGGTAATTTGAACATTCTTTATGAACAGCTAAGTATTATCTAAAAATTCTAAGCAATTCCAAGACATGTAAAGTTACAGAATGATATTGATGCCATTGATAAATTACCTAAAAACTTTCAAAAATACAATTCAAGCAAGTGCAAATCGGACAAAAAATCTTTATAATGCGAAAGACTGGAAACTTTGCCATTCAAATAACAAATCGGATGTAATATGACATATTAAATTAATTTTTTATTTTAAAAGCCAATTGGAATAACAATTTTTTATTTCTATAAAACACAATCTAATTTTTTTAAACAAATGATCTGAAAACATTTCAAGATAATTTGTTCTTAAAAATTGAAATAAAAAATTATTTTAAGTTCGTCCAGCAAAATTGTTTTAATGGGCTACACATAATGTTTTTTTTATACCCTTCACCTTAATGAGAAGGGTATATATGTATAAGTTTGTCATTCCGTTTGTAATTTCCACAATATAATTTTCCGACTCTATAAAGTATATATATTCTGGATCCTTATAGATAGCGCAGTCGATTAAGCCATGTCCGTCTGTCTGTCTGTCTGGATGTTGAAATCAGTTTTCTGAAGTCCCCAGATATCTTCGAGATCCAAATCTTCAACAATTCTGTCAGACATGCTTTCGAGAAGTTTGCAAAATCAGTTTAGACCAACCAGAGTTATGGACCGATATGTGAGACAACCATAAAAATTTGATATTTTTTGTCCATTTTATTGCAATATTTTGAAATATATTGCAGATAATACCATGAAATTTTGTATACGTTGTTTTATGATAATAGAAGAAAGTGTGCGGAAAATAGTATGAATCGGTCCATGATTTCTCATAGCCCCCATACAAAAATCTTCCCGAAATATTGCTCAATTATACATAAATGCCTATAAAATTGGAATATCAAGACAAAATTCAGCAAAAATAAGTTTTATGCAAAAATAAATCGCAAAACGAAATTTTTTTTAGTTCGGTCCATGTTTGACCATAGCCCCCATATAAAGTCCACTTCCAAAATTCACTTAAATACGTATAAAACAGATATAAATAATGTTAAACGGCTAAAACTTGACATGAAGAATCTTTATAGGCAAATAAATTGTTGTACTAAATTTTATGGTGGTCGGCCCAGAATTAGTCATAGCTCCCATACAAGGACCTCATCTGAAAAAGACATTTATCCCTATATATATTGTATAAATATCGGTACTGACTCAAAACTTTACACAAATTATTTACATATATACAAAAATCATCCCACAAAATTTTTTGAATTTCGGTCTATTTTTAACCGTATGCCCCATATAAAGCTCTCTTCCGAAAATTACTTTAATACTCATAAAATCTTATAAATAAGGGTACCAATCCAAAATTTTACACGGATCATTTACATACATGCATAAATCAAACTGCAGGATTTTGAGAATATCGGTTCATATTTGACTATGTGCCCCATATAAGGTCCACTTCCGAAACCACGCTAATACTAATATATATCTTAAATATACCGTTATTATGTTGAAATTCGACGTGAAATATCCTCATATGCATGAAAATCACTCTTCCAAAATTTAAGAATATCAGCCCATAATTTGTCATAGCTGCCATATAAAAATGTCCAAAAAAACAAATAAATTCAGGTCAAAAAATATTCTTTTCGGATTTAACCCATATTCGGTCCATATTTTTTTTTAATCATGATATATATCGTTGGAAATACCTTTTATTTTATGTATTACAAATTATCATACACCCAGTAGTTCCCGAGATATGAGCCTATATATTTCAACTTTACGGGCCCGCCCCCTCGAAAATAGGCCCTATTTGATGAAGTTTTTTTTTTTTTTTTTTTTGAGCAAAGTCACTAAAACCGAATTATTCCCCTTTTTATACTCTGGTAGTTAAATTACACTCAAGATTAATATGAACATCAGACAAACTCTGTAAATTATGGTAAGAATTGGTAATTAAATCAATTAAAAATGGTGAAAATTAGACAAAATTTCCAAATATTTAACATAAATTATGTTGGTCGTAAAATGGTTTTTCAAACAATATATAAAATAATAATTAAATTTGCACTAAGACTGAATAGCAAACACAGAATAAGGATATTCTAGTCCTATAACCAGTGTAGTTTTTGTATTTCTTATTACGTTTAAGTGGAGGGTATTTAAGATTCGGCACAGCCGAATATTAAACTCTTACTTGTTTTTTTTTTTTGTTTTTTCTTTAATAAAATATTACATTTTTATAAAATACGTAACTTGTATACTTATTTGTTAAGTATTAATTAAATTCGGGCGATTTCCAGGAAATGAAATTTTTCATTCCGTTTCCCGGGGAAAAATAGTTCGGTAAATCCTAATTATAATTCATCGCAAACATTCCATTAACAACAATTTGTTATCAATTATTTTTAAAGGAGCAATGGGCTTTACTAAACTCAAACCAAATCAATATTTTTGGCTACTTGTAACTATTAGCTAATACTATAATTAATTATTTACCACTTTATTAAAATAGCAAAGAAAAAATGCTTGTAATTTTCCCATAAATTTTTCTTTTAATATTAACATTATTTCAATATGCCTGATAAAAAAAAACCTGAAATTACTTTTTACCGGAACTAATTTCTTTCGTATTTTATGTTTTAATAAAAGAAATAAATAAACAAGAAAATAGAAATGAATAGAACATATGTACATACACAGGTACACATATACCTACATATGTATATGCATACATATGTACATATGTATGTAGACACACATACACCAGGGGTATGTATGAATAATTATTATTAACTTTGGATGATGCTTAAATATTTTAGGAGTACAAACAACCTGAAAGTTGCTAAAATAGTTTTAGTCATCGTTACGAAATGGGCACAATTTTAGAAGGCTCTCTCTCCTCTTCTTGAACACCAAAAATACTTAAAAAAAAGGCAAAAAAAATCATCAAACATTTAACCGTCCAATCGTTCAACCGGTAAAAACGTAACGTTACCAAGAAAAAACCAACAACAACAACAAGAAATAAAAATATAGACCATAAACGACCGACCACCTGACAGGGTGAAAATTTATGTTTGCATGTTTATCTACAATTTATTTCGTTCAACGATGATGATGATGATGATGTGTTACGGACGAAAAGTGTGCTGAGTGAATGGCTTCTGTGTCGAAGGCTGTGTGCCTGTGTATGGCCGTGTGTTTTGAGTGTTTTCCTTTTCCGTTACAATACATATTAAAGATACATGGGAGAACGAACAGGAGAACACACACTCGCAAAGTGCTGGTTTTTTTTAACTTCATTCCACACATGTAATAAAAAGGAGTCAATAGATATAAAATACATGCAACACAAACACTTTATATTAATAATACATGCACACATGAATATATGGATTGATAAATGTGTGCAATATTACGAGGAGTGTGTGAGATGAGAAACTTAAACCAGTTAAAAGCAGCAATTTCATTTAATATTGAAAATTACATTTGCAGCTGTATTTATCGAATTAAAAACGCAGTCTATAGAAATCATGAATTGATTGTCTGCCGATAGTCGATTGAATTTACTAAGACAGGACACTTGATTTGCTTTAATATGCTTCATGCAATGAAACGAAAATCAAAGCAAACGAAAGTTAGTCACTCGAATTCGATTGAGATCGGATGACTATATATCGAAAATTCGATTTCGGGAAACAGACTTGATATCGATATAAATTGATTTTGTTATTTTTAATGCTTTTTAAATGAAGTAAAATTAACATTTTCCCAATTCAAGTGTATTTTGAAATTTTCAAGTTAGTTTTTAAAAACAAGCTGCTTTTTCCGCAATGTGCCTATGATATCAAGAATGATTTAGTTACTGATCATTGCCGCTTATGTTTGATGGAGTAAAGTGAAACAGATATGGGAAACTAATAGAAGTGAATTCAGACTACCGGATATGTCCGGGACTAAATGCGGATTCTAGGAATCTTTAAGAACGACCCCAGTAATGCAGTATCGAACTTCATAATAACTGCTTTGGTGTTTTACAGTAATTTTAGAGTTATCATGAATGAAAGGCCACAGTGATCAAAACAAACATGTTGTAGCATCAATACAACAAAAGCTCCATTTAGTTAACCCAGAGAAAGTCAAAGTTCAATAACCAACATTTAGCTCTTTTCAAAAATTTCAAAACAACCTTCGCATTCATACAATTACTAAATATCTTGCCGTACATAAAAAGGATATTTAACCGAAAATAAACATGCAGACCACAAAGGGAGAAAAAAAAACAGGCAACAACAACTACACTTAACGCATTTAAAATATGTTAATATGAAAATAAGTATTTTTTTTCTTTAATTTTCCATTCTTTTTCTTTGTTTATGGCATTTTTACAAATGCTCTCACACAAATACTCTGCATGTACTCGTACACTAGGTACAATGAAAATATGAATGTTTGTATGGCTGAATAATATGGATTTTGGTTAAACATGTCATTATAATGAAAGAATGAAACATGAAAATGAAAGAGAGATTCTTCTTTTATATCTTACTTCTGTTGTTGTTGTAGTTGTTCTTGTTGCTGTTTTACATACAACACTGACATATTTTATTGTTATTACTTTGTACATTTATTGTAGTTGTTTTTGTTGCTGTGGTTTCTGTTTATTTGCAATTATACTCAAACTATCATCATCATCATCTTTTATTTTTATGCCTTAAATGACCATTACACAGTGGTTTTAAGTGAAAATAAAACGTAATAATGGATATACAACTTTAAGACTACTAAACGGTTTGGGAACAGTGGTATGACATCGACAAATACAAATATACCCTGTCTGATGAATAAGTAGAGCAAATTCAATCAATTATGCAATAAATCAGAAAATTCAACAGTTTAGCAGCATATTGAGGAAGAGTGAATGAGTCTATAAAGTAACAGAGACCTAAAGAATCCAGTCTAGGTTACATTATTGATATTACTTTGCACGATAAACGAAAAAGAGTTGTAATATGGCTCATTAAAACTTATATCATTCATTAAGTGTCTTTTTGTCTGATTAACAATAATTTCATTCATTCATTTTATTCAGTTGTTACCTTATTATCCAAGGATTCTGAGTTTTGTTTCTTATTTGATCTATTTAATAATGCACTCCTCTAGCTTTCGTCTTGTTCACATGCAAATAACCGATTATGTTCGGCCCCTGTTAGCTATGAATGACGACAACTGCTATGCAGGAACTCCAACTGCCGAATTAAGCACGGTAAAATGTTTTGCAGAATATTAAATATGGAAACAGATTAACATGAATTCAGTGTCTCATCTCTCCTTCTATCTGTTTAATAAATTTTTTGATTGCATCATGAAAAGGGCACTAAACAGTAGCAAAGAATACAGTAGCAAGAACTGATAGGTCGCTTGAACATTCTGTATTATGCAGACGATATCTGCTTATCTGAGCTTTCAACCTTGCAGAAAATTTTTGAATCAACCAGGACAGATGGAATGAGAATAAATATTGAGAAAACAACATGATCACTTTTTAATTTGAGCATAAAATATTAAACAGTTGTGTCAAAGGAAGACATTGTTACATTTTTACTTTTTAAAAACGGTGGTTTATTTCCTTTAAATAAACCGGATACCTTTTAGTTGCAAGAACATGTAACGAGTCTTTATTTATTTAAATGTACACAGAATAATTTAAATAAACACTGTCTGCCGTATTTATAAAAAATTAAAGTAGACTTCAAGTGTACTTTAAGAAAATTTTGTATGAAAACTTTGTCTTAAAGCACACTTCAAGTCTACTTTATTTTTTATAAATACGGTGTTTTTTACTACTCTTTTACACACACTTAAATTACAGTTTGAAAACGCTTTGATGTTCACTCAACAATGGCTCACAATAAAACTAACTCTGAGTGACCCTGTTTGTTTTATTTATATACTAGTGCCATATTCTAGTAATTTCGGAATGGTTCAGAGCTGAGATAATAGAAAGTTATTGTCTGTCTAGAATGTTCAACCAAAGCCGTTAAAACTTAATGTTGCCATAATACTCCTCAACTTTGTTAATAACAGCGTCTTATCAACAATGTTTGTTGTGTGTTGATACCAGCCACTACAAACCGTTAAACTGGTTTGCCCAATTAAGGTACATCTCTGCAAAACAAACGACTTTCCCGACCCCAGAGGTATACAAATATTTATTTTGCTCTGCCAACATATATGTAGTTCTTTCTTATTAATATCCAACATGTGTAGTGTCAATGTGGGCAACAACCCCACTGTGCTTTATATTATGTATTTAAGTGTGCTGAAGTATGTGTATTTTTGTAGTTGTAGTTCTAATCGTAATCGCAATCGTAATCATAGTTATAGTTTTTTGTATTAGTTTAGTTGGGCTATAAAATACTACAACGTCTTTTAAGATATTTAAGATTAATGGTTGCTAAACATCCTAAGGGTGCTATTCAACAAAATTTAAAGCAAAAATATATACCTATACGAGTATTAAAAAACAACAAGGAGAAGCCCACCAAAAACTAAACGCCAACAAAATGAAAAAACTGAACAAGAGGAAGCCACAAGCAAAAAAGAAGAATGTAGAAAAAAAAGATGTTAGATTAATTTTTTATGTTGCTATTGAATGATGTGGAACAATATGAATTAGATCACGCTAACACTAGAAACATACATCCACACTAACTCACAGATACATACGCAAACACATCTATTTAATATTTACCATTTACACGGTTTTTCCTTTTTAATATTATTTCGGTTTTTGTATATATTTTTTTTTGTTCTTGTGCTTTTAATAATTTATTTAGCAGCAATTACCAGCCAACCAACAACAGCATAAAAATGTAGGAACATAAACTTTTTGTTTTACAAGGGTAATTGCTAAATGTAATTCGGATTGTTATGCTAATTAATGTTTCGTTTTTGTTGAAAACTTTGCTCATATTTGATGTATTTTATTGCCATATTTCTTCAGTTTAATGAGAGTTACTAATTGTAGTCGTTCGTTCGTTCGTTCATTCGTTCATTTATTCATTCGTTCCTATAAGTGGATTTTTGTTTCTTTGGCAAACATTTTGCCACATTAATAATTCTGAAAAAATTAAGCTGTTTGTTTGGAAAACCCGTAATTTCGAGACAATATGTTTTTAACTTTGCTGCTTAATTTACAGGATATTTGTGTTTAAAAAAATTTGACATCATGTTAAAATTTTGCATAGAAAACTTATGTTTTTTTTTTTAATATCATTAACAAGCTCAAACTGCGAAGCTTTTTGGCTTGTCTGCAGAAAACACCCAGAGTCTTTGGTGGGAATCGAACCCGCAACCCTCTGACTGAAAGTCCGGCACACTATCGCCTAGTTCATCGGGGCATCCCGATCCATCAATGAAATCTCATTTTTTATTTTGTTCTTGCTTAATTTTACATATTTTGCTTAAAAACAAAATTATACTTAGTTTTTATATAATAAATACATATACATATAGACCTATTATGATATAATTTATTTTAAATCAGTGATCGGCTCTCATAGCCTTCAGAGAGCAGAATATAATCGTTTACTTATGTACTTGTAAACTCACGAGTGCCACCGAAGTTCATAACATTACAAATAAGAAAGAAAAATCTCATTTATTATTACTCTATTATAAAATAAGAAAGTGCATATACGTAAATAAAAACCAATCAAGTTCGACCATATAATACCCTACATCCAGTATAAGTGGAAAAATAGTTTTTCAGATTTAGGCCCTTATGAACCATTCATCATAAAATGTCTGTCCATATAAATATTGTTTGTGTTTAATTTTATCTCGATTTAAACACCTATAAACGATTTATGCATGTTAAAATTTTCAAGAGATTGTCTAATTTGACTAATTATGGACTGATCATTATAAAATTAGGTGTCACGATTTCTGTACATATGACACTTATTTATATTGAATTTTTGATACCAACATTTTTAAGAGAGCTATGCTGGTTAGTGTGATTTTCGAAAGTGGGTCTTGTTAGTAGCTATGACTAATTATGGAACCATCATCATAAAATTGAGTCGAATGATTTGTGTGTATATGAAACATATTTTCATTGAATATCATTTAGTTATCAACATTTTTAAGAGAGTTATGCTCGATAAAGTGATTTTCGGAAGTGGGCCTTATTGGAAGCTATGGTCAATTATAAACTGGTGTGCACAAAATTTATATGTAGATGTAATTAGGTTTCATATACAATTTATTTGTTGAAAGTTTTGACCGAAAATCCCTATTTTGGCGGTCATATGTATGCCGGCTAGGTAAAATAATTAATCGATTTCAACCAAATTCAAACCCAATTGACCTTGCCCCAAACAAAATTCTCGTTCTATATTTTATCGAAATATCTTTAAAATTACCATCTGTACTTAGCGCACAAGGTTTACATGGACAACCAGCCAGACGGACGGGCATCGTTTAATCTACTCAGAAAGTGATTCTGAGTTGATCGGTGGGTGTTAGACTAATATTTTTTGGCGTTACAAACATCAGCACAAATCCAATATACCCTCTATACTATAGTGCTATGTATAGGGTATAAATATGGTTGTGGTGAGCAATATCAAATAGTGTCATATTATGATTGGTTGCTTGCTATCAAATTACATATATGGATCATAATATAATTCTACTTTACCATAATTTAATCACTTCTTATGAGTATTCGTAATCAGAAAATAATTATGTTTAACGATCATGTTATAATAGTACATAACATGATTATGTCCAACCATATTATGATTCCACCTCAACCATAATATAAATATGTAAAAACATGATTTTATTATAATTACAGCACAATCTTATTGCATTTGTGCGCAACTATATTAAGATTCATGCTCAATTACAATATGATTAGTTTTAAATCTGTTAAATAATATGACCATATTATGGTTGCAGTCACATGACAATGTTACCCAGCATTTGTGATCATGTAACGACTATATATATAACAATAATTTTTCATAGTTGTAGTTATAATTTTCACTAATATAATATCATTTCAAATCAACCATATAATAATAAACATCATATAATTATGAAATATTAACAAATACATTAATGGCGTCAACAGGCTTTCGACAAACATTTATAATTAGTATATTTACCTCAGCCCTATCGTAATCATGTTGATTCTCTGCTTGTACGAGTAACATGTTATTATAATCCATGTTGCATGTTCTCTTTAAATATTTCCCTTGAAAATATATTACTGAAAATATTACCCTTTTGCCAAGAAACTATTTTCTATCACTTTGATATATGTATATCTATTTTTAGCTGGAAGTTGTGAAACAAATATAAACCCAGACATAAGGTTAAGACAATTCGAGAGAGAAATATTTCAAATTATTATTTGTATCAAATTGGAAAAATACAAGTATTTTTTAAATTAAAATATTAAATTGCATTTTTAAGAAACCTTTAAGAATTATATCTGATAACATATGAAAAGTTATATTAGAGGAGGCTATTATTATACACTTCCATTTGACTGAGATACAAAATTCGTAATTTAACAATAAAAACAATGGACTTAACACTTTTGCAAAACACAATAATAACAACGAAATAACTTTGAAATTTTTTTATTTTGAATTCAAAACACAATTTGCATAAAAATTGCACTTGGTAATTTTCGCTTACTAAGCTAAAGAGAGGTTTTTAATTTTATTAAAGAGATAAGAGTGCTGATTATCGCAAACTATGAAAATTGACCTTACTAATTTTGTTCTGTCTATAAATAAATACAAAATAATGCAGTAAGTAAAATATTTAAATCAATAAAAGATTAAAATGTCTGTATTAGATGAGAAATAACAAAAGCATTAATTCAGTTTCAATTTAAATTCAAATTTATAAGTTACTTGTCAAGCGTTCAAATAAATATCAAGTGCTCAAGCATGTGTGTTATTTGTCTGAGTATGAAAGTGTTTATATGTATGTAATTGCATTTGTTTATTTATGTATATTGCAGTTGTTGGTGTTGGTTATAAAATATATTGACACCTGAGAGTCTGAGACAGATTGTACTGTGTAAATTTTCCATTCATACATTCATACAAGTGCCGATAAAAATGGGAATATTAATGAAAATTTTATACATACTCGTATTTCAACACATGCATGCAGCAACAATTAAAAAATATTATTCTTAATGCTGTTGTTGTTGTTGCTGTTGTTTTCATAATATTACTTTAATATTTTCATTTATTAATCACCTTTTAATTCATATTATTTTTTATATTGCATTAATTTAACTTATACGCCGGCAAATGAACCAACGTACGAACCAATAACAACAACATAGTACAGCACAGTGGGTAGGAGCATGTAAAGAAATGGCTAAAAAACTTATGGCAGCTAGTTTTAATATAAGAACAATTCTATATAGGGAAAATTCTGTTGCAAATTCTATTAAGCCACTGTGCGGCGTCCAAAAAAAGTACCCATTGAACAACAACAATATACAATATTAATGTGAGTGTGATTGTGTTTGTGTGCTTGTTTATATTTAAGTGTTTGTATAAAATGCATTAAATATTCATTTCATCATGATCGTTGTCATAATTCATTTTTATGTCATTTCCACCCGTTTATTGTCATTTCTGTTGGCTGCTTGGTTAGTTGGTAAGTTTGGCTGGTACGATGTCACAATATAGCTACCACCACTACCACCACTCTACCTACATATATACATACTCGTATATATGTATGTATATATATGTATAAAAGGCCTACCTATAACAAATATTTACAACAATAAAGATAAAAGTCCATATTACCAATGACGAAATAAATAGTTGAAAAAAAATTATGTATAAAGGTAAACGAACCGGCGAACAAACCAGCCAGCGAGCGCATTCAATTAATATTTTACAACATTAAGTACTTTGGCCATACAACAAAACATTACATTATATTATATTATTTATACATATAAATAATAATCACATAACTAAACACAACAACGTGCTCAAACACAGTCTTAAAAGTTACACAAAGGGTGTTGCAAGAAAAGCAGGAAAGTTACAGATCTACAAATGTGCAAATGTCCAAAACAACCGATAACACGCTTTAACATTTCAACATTTTGCAAAGTTCTAAATCATTTGGAATAACTAAATAAAAGGTTTGAAATTTTATGTTCTTTTTGATAATGTGTCTGATGAATTAAAAGCTGGGAATCTGGTTGGTATATAAGGAATTAATCAATCTCTGAGCCCTTGGATTCGATAAAATAAATGTTAGGCAATGGCAAAAAAAAATAGAAAACAAAAACATACACAAAAGCAAGTGTTAGATGTTTGGAAAATTACATGTATTGAATTTAGATATTGAATATCCGGCTGGCAAATATCGATATTGGCCGAAACGGTTGGTTGGTTTGTTTGCTGCCTGCAAGCATTCAAGTGAAATCTTTTGATTTCGTTTTGAACACGACCACACCACTCGTTGAACAAATGGTAGGACTAGATCTTTTTCAGATGCTAGTATATAATGGGTATTATATCCAGCCTGTTCAGGTATCTGTTGAAATCGCAACATCTAATACACTTTAGCTACAGTTTTTAGCTGACCAGTTTTTCATTATTCACACACGTCAATTCAATTTTCGTACCTTTTAATGCAAATCCACATGCATGAAAGAAAAATATGTCAAGTTTGTACATTCTCATTCGTTTTTCCCTTCTCATCCAAAAATACTTGCCATGACGAGTCAGAATTGAATAGTGTGAAAGCGGGCTTTCTCCCGGTCCTGGCAACTGCGGCAGTCATTTTTGAACGGAAGACCGAAACGGAAACAACATAGTAGATATTTCAGGCAGGCTGACAACTAATTGTTGACGTTTCGCGCAGCATTCTGCTTGAATATTAAAGTAATAAAAACGGGGAAAGTATTGCACATCTTAGTTGTTCATGCAAAGTCGACGTAATATTAAACCTTTCATCGTAAAATATTCAGAAGAAGACATAATTATGAAATCTGCTATTCTAAACGTAGTCTCGAATACAATTATTCAAGCATTTGATTTTCAGATCAATAATTAAGTTCTAGTTTGAAACTGCAATCTCTGTATATGTCAAACCAAAACACAGGTTTTAACATTTCAATGAAATTTGGGTTTTATTTAAAAAGCAATATTTTAATTTATTAGCAAAACCTAGCCGTACTCATAAAATCATTTTCATAATTCCAATGTTTGAAAAGAAATATTTAAAAATATGTTTAAATATTTATAGTTTTCCAACAAACATTCTGGTTTGGTTGTCAAATAGAAAATGATTTGAAATCACATTTCCCTTTCCAAAGCAATATTAAAATAAATTCACATTTAAAACTTCAGTCTCTAGCTACATATATTTATGTTTGAGAAACCTATGAGAATTATGTTTAATATCAAATGAAATGTTAGGAAAGCTATAAATGGAAATCAATTTAAGAAAAAACGTAATGTTTTTGTTGCCATTATCAACTACATAAACTTTAAAAATAAATTTTATCATCACACTTTTGTTTCCTAAATAATAAAAATTTTCGTTCTGAGAAACACGCCCCCTTTTTAATTTATTTAAAGTAATTCAAACTCTTGTTTCATTTTGTTTTTAAAACTATTGTAATCAAATTTCAAACGTTTTAGAAAATAACTTAAATTCTAATCCTTCTCACACGTAAGCCCCAGCCTTGTTGGCATTGTCAAGCAATTGAATTATAGTTGTAGTCTTTAGTAAAATGAATATATAAACTCTAGCCAAATGTTTTTTATAGCTTTAAGAATAACGTTTTGTAGCAAATTGAGAAAACTACGCTTTTCAAAACTTATTTCGTAAATTAAAATTTTATTTTTTTTTATACTTTTTTATTTTAAAACCACTGCGAAATTATTAGTTATTCTTATGTTGTGTACAGATTTAATAATAATGTTTGTAAATTATCTTTGTATAACTTAAAACTTAGTTTAAAGTTTATTATTAAACCAGGCTAGGACTTTCCCATGATAACAAAAGTCTTAAGGTCCGGTCACACATGGCAAGTATTTGACGAAGGAGACGTAATCACCAAGTAAAATATATTTAAATTATTTCAAAAACTTGTTTTATTTTGGGACAAGTCACACAAGCAAATTGAGTTTTATTTAATTTGATGCTGTTTGATCTTACCAAACACTTGTAAGAACAAATAGCTTTCCACAAATGTGGTTACGCTCTTTTAAGTAAATATTTGTGGTGTGTGATTATACCTTTAAAGTAAAACAACCATTTAGTGTTGAGAAATTTTTTATCCTCAAATCAGTTTCAAATTTCAAATGCTTGAGAACTAATTTCGTTTCTAAACATTTGCAATTTGAAAATGTTTTTCAATTCATAGCAAAAACAAGATTAACAGTTTGAATTCTTAAAGCCTAAAACTAATCAACAAAAATCTTATTAAAAAGTCTTCCCAAAAACCACCTATTATTGCGACACCCTTTCTAATGCATACTTTTTAATATATATTTTTTATACTTATTTACAATTTTAACAACTATAATTTGCATTCACGACAAGAAAGAAATAAAATTATAATGGACTGCTGTATATAATGTTTTTTTTTTTGTTTTTTTTAAGTTTTTTTCATTTTATTAAATAAAATTCGCACCTTTAAAAAAAGAAAATAAAAAATATCAATGAAATAAAATAATAAAAACCAACAATAGTGTGAATTTAAGTCAATGGTAAAACATTCCTGCAATTATTACTGTGCATTTAATGAAGTACTTTAAAAGTACTTTGACGTACCGTGTAACTGACCATTATGCACTTTTAATTATTATGCAAAAATATTTAAAAATAATATGCGTAATAACAATTATTGGTTGGCATTTTATTATTATTTTTTGTTAAATGACAAGCTTATAAAAAAGCCGCAAATGACTCTTTAGTGTTTTTAAATGTCAATTTAAAAAGACAAGTGTGGATTTGTTAAAGTCACAGGAAAAACGAGTGTTTGAATAACAATTTTTTACTCAACACAAACCATATTTGTTAGTCAAACATGCTGACTAGAAGGAGTAGCGGAAAAGAAAAGTAGTTATTCTAAACAAAAAAAAAAAGAAATATTAAACGAAGAAATATTCTTAAGCGCACCTGGTAAGGGTCGTAAAAAAACTATAATAATAACAACAAATTTGGAATTTATTTAAATTTGTATTGCTTAAAAATCAAATATTAAACATTATAGATACAAAATCACATTTAAATCCCAAATTATACTTTGACATCAGCTACAGCTGTTACCAAAACAGCTGATAGTTATGGTTTAAATTTAAATCTTAGTTTAAAGAAACTGTTATACCAAAAGAATTTCTTTTATATGTATATGTATTTTCATAAACTGCAGTTTGAAAGTTTTAATTGTATTAAAATCTAATGAATTGCGCTATTTTTCCGTTGTAAAACTGTATAACCGTGACATTATCCCGAGCAAATTAAAAAATACACATTCTCTCTCTCTCTCGCTGTCTCTGACTCTGTCTCTCTTATATAAATACATATGCATAATACATAATACAAGTCGTTTGTTTGATTGTCATTTCGAGTATTTAGCAGATGTTTTTTTGTCGTTTTTTTCTAAAGAGGGTTGATTTTATTTTCCTAAATAGTCATTTGCATAAAATTGTTAAATCCTCTTGTAATCTTGTACATGTACATAAATTAGTTAGTTTTGCCTCAGGTTAAATTCTTTATTGTGGGATTAATTCAAAAATTTCATTTTTTTTCTTGATATACAAAAAAAAAACCCTTGTGAAAATTATACTTATTGTTAACATATAGATTTTTTAGACAATGAACTGGAAATATCTAGGGATACACTTTCATCAATTTAAAATTACAAAATAATCTTGTTTTTTTTTTTTTATTAAAATAAAAAATAATTCTCAAAGGTTGCTCAAGCCTTTTGAACTTGATTTGAAGAATAATGTTGTAAAAGTGATATTTTCTTTATTTTAGTTATTGTGGAAGCATTTTTAAACCAACAACTTTATGGAAAAAATTTTTAAAATTTGTGTTTTGTCAAATTATTTAGGAAATTATAATAATATTAATAATATTGAAAAGGACATATGAGAATAATATTATTCTTAACAAACAGTGGAGACTTATACTCAATTGTAGAAATACCTATATTTTAAAATTCTTTTCAAAACTTATTCTCAGATCAAATGTTGCTTGGAATTGACAAATAAACATTTGTGCCACATATTTAATTCATTTTAAAACTACTTAATTAAACATATTTACAATTTTTTGTTTTTAAGTTTCTTAAGGTTTGAAAATGATTTAAGAATAGTTTTTTATATCTTTGGGTTTGACAACAGTTTTCAAATTCAAATTTTGGTTTGAATATAAGCTGAGAACAATATTTGTATTAAATTGAGAAAGTAACACTTTTTAAACTTAAATTTATATTGAGGTTTTGGTAATTATTAAAGCTTTAGGTCTTTTTTATAAAATATTTACATTTTTATTTCAATTTTCGCTTTTTCAGGATAATTTTTTTTTTATCCTGAAGAAGCTACTCTAAGAGTAGCGAAATATTTAAACAAAAATTTATATATTTTATAAAAAAGACCTAAAGCTTTAATAATTACCAAAATCTCAACAAAAAAAGGTCAAATAAACAATAATAAGAAATATTAAATTTATATTATTAATTTTTTAGTTTTATAGTTGATATTGATTTGAGCATAACAGTTCATCTTAAATTTGAAAAATAAACAAACATTTTATAATTTTTTTCAATTCAAAATTAAATTTATAAAAATAAAAGAAAGAAAAATAATAAAAAATAGAAAAGTGTTTAGAATAGAGAAACAACCTTTGAGAGTTGTGTTCTTTATCAAATAATTGTAACATGATTTATAACTTCTAGATTATGTATGAAGAAGCTTTAAAGGAGAAAATCATACTTTTAGAGGTCGATCTACAGGGTGGCAAAAGTAGCCAAAATGTGATTGAATCTGCTAGATCTGAGAGTTCTTAAATATTACATATTTGTATCAAGTTATATGAATCTTAACTTCTTGCAAAGTAGACCAGAAGATAAAAATAAATGAAGTCTTTTTAATTAAGTCAAAAAATAATATATAAAACATTGTGAATAATTTCGTTAATGCAGTAAAATTTTGGAACTAAATAAAAGGCTTTTCAATATTTTCAATATTTAAATTTAATTAACAATTAACAACTTTTGACCAAAAGTTTTTGTCTGATTCAAATTAATACAAGAGAAACAAATAAGAGTTCATATTATCGGCTGTACCTAATCTTATATATGTATCTACCACCAATATACCAGTGGTGTGATTTATTGATAGTTGAAACTAATTTGTATATTGATAACGACATTTATACGAGTTATACCTTTTATGGGATAATCGTCATAAAATATTGAGCCATAATTTATATGTATTTTAGGCGAAATATACAAGAATTTTATAGATATTCCCGTTATTCTTAGAAGTGGATCTTATATGGGAGCTATGGCCAATTATGGATTAACGTTCACAAAATCCATGAGAATAGTTTTTGCATACATATAATTGATCTTTGTAAAACTTTGGTTCGATATTGTTTTTTAGACGATATTTACGTAGGTTATTTAATTTTTCGAAAGTAGTCCTCATATGGGAACTATTGCCTATTATGGAACGATCACAATGAAATTCAGTATGACGATTCATATGCATACTCGTACGTGAGTTATTTGTGACGAATTTCAACCTAATATCAATGTTTATAAGAGGTTTATGGGCTTTTAAATGATTTTCGAAAGTGGAATTTATATGCGATATATTTACCGATCACCATGCAATTCGGTACGACGATTTTCACATACATATGCATTATTTGTAGCGAATTAATCATAATATGATATTTCATGGCACTTATATTCATCATAATATGTTTTGACTACAATCATAAATCTTATCATAATATGTTGCTCTTAGATTATGTTTACCACAACTATGTTTTTTCTTTGCGTGTGGGTGCTATGTTCAAATACGGACCAATGCTAACAAAATATCGTTTAGAAAATTTTCTTAGAATGAAATTTAATTTTTCTGAATTTTGTATGGATACTGATTTTCTTTATTGGCAATTATGGCATTTATGTAACATAAAGCCAAATTCTGGAAATACATTTGTATGAGGGCTACGAGAAATCAAAGACCGATTCTTACCATTTTCAACATGACTTCATTGTTCGAAGCTCCATCGTGCCTTCAACAGATGGACAGACGGACGGACATGGCCAATCATCTTAGAACCTTATAAGTACCCAGAATATATAGACTTTTTGTATTTTTTTATACCCCACACCACCATAGTGGGGAGGGTATATTAGATTTGTGCTAATGTTTGTAACTCCCAGAAATATTGGTCCAACACCCACCTTAAAGTAGACCGATCGACCCAGAATCATTTTCTGTATCGATTTAACGATGTCCGTCCGTCTGGCTGGCTGGCTGACCATGTAAAGCTTGTGCACAGAGTACAGGTCGCAATTTTGAAGATATTTCGATAACATTTGGTACGTGGTATTTTTCCGGCCCAAGGACGGATGAAATTGAAACTGGTAGAAATCGGGCCATTATTTCACCTGGAACCCATACAAATGTCCTCCCGAAATTAAGGTTTACCGATCATAAATGTTTAAATTATGCAAGTATCCAAACAAATTTCACCACAAATAATTGGTAAATGAAGCCAAATCACATCTACAAATTTTGTGCAGATCGGTCCATAATTAATCGTAGCTCCCATATAAGATCCATTTCCGAAAATCAATTTAAAGAGCATAACTCTTTTAAAAATCTTGGTGTCCAAATAATATTTAACACAAATATATTTTATATGTATACAAACAACACGATGCAATTTTATTGTGTTCGGGTTATAATTAGTCGAAACTCCCATATAACCCCCCTCTCCGTAATTCACTTTAACCTTCATAAATCTTATAAAAGTATTTATATCGAGATAAAGTTTAACACATACAGGGTGGGCCAACTTGGACTGACTGATTTGAAATGCTTATAACTTTTGCATTTTTAATTTTTTTTAATTTTTTTTTTTTGCAGATAATACAGAATTTTATAAAATTTCATAATGTCATCATACTCAGTGGAAGAACGTGTAAAAATTGTTGAATTTTATTATGCTTCCGGACGATCAATTGTTACAACACAAAGAAAATACCGTCAGCATTTTAATACTGCAGAGGCTCCCAGTGTAAACATGATAAGAAGCTTAATGACCCGTTTTGAGAATTTGGGTTCAGTGGGTAATGAACCACGAAGAAATGTTGTTCGTCCTGTTCGCACTGAACAAGCTATAGAAGCTGTACGAGAAAGTGTTCACACGGATGCAACTGTGTCTACTCGTCGACGAGCTACTCAATTGAACATCTCCAGAACATCGCTACGACGTATTCTAAAAGTTGATCTGAAGATGTTTCCATATAAAATTCAATTGGCCCAAGAATTATTGCCGAGGGATGCACCACAACGGCTACAATATGCCAATAGATTGATTTTGCTAGCTACAGAAAATGAGCGATGAAGCACATTTTCATTTAAATGAATATGTGAATAAACAGAACTGCCGAATTTGGGGTACAGAGAATCCAAGAGCATTGCATCAGCGACAATTACACCCTGTCAGATGCACTGTTTGGTGTGGAATCATGGCTGATAAAGTTATTGGTCCATATTTCTTCGAAAATGAGCTTAATGAACCACAAACCGTCTCTGGGGTGGTATACCGGACCATGTTGGAAAATTTTTACGTCCGATAGTTCTCAATAATCGTAACATATGGTTCCAGCAAGATGGAGCTACAGCTCATACCGCAAGAGCCACAAAAGTTATAAGCAGTTCAAATCAGTCAGTCAAACTTGGCCCACCCTGTATAATACTTATATTCACAGAAATCATGACACTAAATTTTTGGATGATCGGTCCATAATAGGTTTTATCTCCCATTTCTGAGAAACTGTAGGCGGGCTTGACTGTCTATACTTTCTTATTTGTTTTTTTTTTTGTTTATTATTTGATTAGAGAGAGATTTCAAAAATTATACATTTATGGAATTTAATTACTGTAATAATCTAAAGAGTCTAAAAAATCACTGTAAAAATCTAAACAGTCATCGGATTTAATTCAGTAAATTACCTCTTTAGTTTTATGGTCTAAATATAAAATGGTGGACTAATAATGCAATTTAATTATTAGTATTTCCAATAATAATCATAGTTTAATTTGAATTTTCCATTTTAAGAAATACATAAATCATATTTTAATTTCTCCTAATTATGTACATTGACCTACGTACGGGTGGGTGCTACATTTCGATTTGGACAAAAATAATTTTAATAAAATTAAAACAAACAAAACAACAACTCTTTACTATACAAACAAACACGTAGCAAACAAATAAATCATTACACTATCAATAAAATTACAACAACAATACAGTAGATTTACCGAAAATAAAGTGTAGAAAAAAAAACACAATAAAATCATCAATTACAATAGTTTTTACACAAATTATATGTCATAATTATTCAAATTATTCAAATTATTCATTGTGTACACGACGTCGTCGTCGTCATCGTCATCATCCTCGTTGTAGTTGTCGTTTACAATGCAACCCTTTTTATTCATTAATAAAAGATTTCAATTAAATGATATTGAACGAAAGGAACAAACACAACAACTAAAAAAACAACACAGCAAAAGCAACAGCAACAGCAATAACACCAAACGACTAGGAATACAGAAATAAAGTACATTTGGAGTGGAAATTGAGTGTCTGTATTGGAAAGTGAAGGGTAGAAATATGGAAACAATATTCATATTTATCTGATGTTTGAATTATAAAAAAAAAATTCTATAAAACATTATAGAAACAAAACTTTACTATTTTTCTATAAAACTGTGACAGCTAAAATATTGTTTAAACAAAAGCATTACAAAAGTATGTACATACTATGTAGTAGCTTGTATAGGTATGTAGAATGTTTTTCAATCCATTTATAGAGAAAAGGAAGGCAGTTAAAAAGTTTTCGAATTTTCTTTTTTTCTGTCACATTTCGGAAATCAATTAAATTATTAAAGTTTTTCATAACAATTTTCCGTTATTATGGGACATTTGTTACAATTGTTTCCTTTTTTTATAAATATTGAAATCATAAACACTTTTTTACAGTTATTATTATGTATAAAATATTATAACTTCTAATACTGTTAGTAAGATCTCCAGTTATGTCCAAACACTAGCTCATGTTTAGCTTAACTAGGACCAGACAATTTAAAATTCACTTTCCAACTTAACTAGAAAATTTCGTGTATTGATTAATTATAAAGCATTATTGGCGATCCGCCAGAGGTTTCTTAATAATAAATAATTTTTCTATATTTTTAAATATGTATAACAAGCACTGTTTTCAAAGTCCAGCAAAAACTTGCAATTACCGAATAAATTACTTTTTAATGACTACTTAAGCAAATGATGACATTACTTAGTAGTAGTTATGTAATGGCTTAAGTTAATGATGATCTTCAATGACAACACAAACAGGATAATCTTTACGACTGTATTTATAGAAATGGAAAATAATTGTTTAATAATAGTTTTAATTTCAAGTTTTCGAAATCCATGCCGTGCCTGCGTAAAGTAAGCTGTGTGTGATGTAAAAAACCCTGTTCTTTTTGTTTTGATTTTAATATATTAAAATGTACATTTTTGCAATAAATTATTTTTGTTTGCACTATAACATTCTTTATTTTAAATGACACCTGTTTGTTTTATTTTTATGGCGCTTTGAAAACAAAACAAAAGTACACGGCATAAAATAAGCTGTGAGCCACTGTACTGGTACAAATAATTAAAATGTGTAAAAAATTCCCAAAATATTTAAAGTTTCATCGTGAAATTGTTTGAATAACAATTACACGGAAACTGTCTGGAAGACTTAAGCACAGACTGAGAATCCTTGAATCTGTAACAAAAGTTGCGCCAATAGAAAACTGCAAAGCCAATGCCGTGCTGAACAACATTTATGTACATATTTGAGAATAGCCCAAATCAATAAGCATTAGCCTTGAGATGAAATACAAATCAATCAATGCTTATTAAATTACAGCCAGTTTACGAGTATAAAGGCCAAAATGGCTTATTAGTTTTCTTACAGCAAGTTCAAAATTACCAACTATTACAGCCAAATTTGGAAAAATATCAAATATTTTTCTTCTTTAATGCACAAATAAATAGGTCCTTATTTAGTTATTTTTGATACAATAATCCCGAAAGAATATTGAGGAAAAATAGCAAATATAAAAAAATATAAAATCACTATTGGGGTTTTTTGTCAAAGCTTGTTTTGTAACAAATCTCCTGCTATTCTGATCTAAGCAACCAGTGAAATGCCTACAGAAAGCAGTTTATCTCTCACCAATACATTGCAGTGAATTCAATTAAAATTTAGTTAAAATTTTGTATTGCAGATCTTGAGCGAAATGTACAAAACGAAAAACAAATTCAAGTTTCCCAGAAACTCGTGGGTATGACTGGCAATTTCTCGTTGTAAATATATATTAAGGGCCCGATTATCGTTCACAACACTAAAATGTTGTGTTGTCTCGACTACGATAAGTGTTGCGAATCGTAATCGCTGTTTACAACATACAACATCAAAATACTTGTAAACGGTAATCGGGTCCTAATTATAAATAAAATATTAAAACGACTTCCGCCAATGACTGCAAAGTGATTAAGCATCAGCTTTTTTAGCATGATTTGATTTCATGCTTTAACAGAATTCGTTAGGTTCAAAATGTCTAAACATATTCTTCTTGAAATGGTTCAATAAACACGATTCAGTAAATGATGTTTGCATGAATTTATCATCCTCGGAACACTTGCTTTGAATGGCATTAAACTTCCAACAATGAAAAACGCTAGTTCCGTAAAACTTGTTTGTTTTGTTACAAAAAGATATTTGTCGAAATAAAGATTCTGGTTTCATTTAGTAGCGTTCATTTTAAATATGACCAGCATAAAAACCTATTGAACTGGGGGCTTATTGTGTAATTTGATTCCAAATATAAAAATTCGAACGATTTTCTTTTCGAAACGAGTTAGAAAATAACCCTTCGTTTTCGAAAAATGTTCCGTTCTAGAATTAATTAATGACAATATTACTAGTTTTATTTTACAAGGTACTTTTTTACTGAACAAAATTATAAAATCTAAAGATGTAAGCCAATTGTAAATAATTTTCGGAAACAAAAATGACTTTTTCAGAAATTGATATTTCGAATTTGTTTAAAACTTACATAAAGTTAAATTTAATATTTGCATGTATGTTGGCCACATATGTTGGCCACATACATATGTATATTTCTTGTTGCAAGGACTTTTATATAAAATTTATTATAATTAAGTCAATAAAATACAAAATAGCTAAACAAAGACGAATTTTATTTTAAAGAATTTGTAGTTGTTAAATTATACAACTTAATCTAACTTGACAAATTAAATATGTTTTGCAAACTTTAGGATAAAGAAACTAAAATCATTGCTGTAGGATGCATGCTTTGATACAAACTTTTGTAAAATCTTCTACTCTAAACAACAAAAGCTGAAAACCTTCTTGTTGTCACAAGGACTTTTATTTCCCATTGTTGTAAAATAAGATTTAAAATATATTTTTTTTTTTTATTTAAATTTACAAAGGTCGAGGTTAGAAAACCTGAAAAAATTCACTTTTTCAAGCATTTCAAACGAATTTATAGCAGAAATTTGTGAAATTAAATAAATTTTTATTATAATTTTGAAAAGAAATTCGTTTTGTCTACATAAATGTTGACCAAAAGGAAAAAAGCATAAATATTTTTTCGTCAAAACTTTTTAACTTTCCAGTGTATGTTGAAATTGGAAAAAGACGAAGGTGGCTTGCTGGCTGACTGGCTGGTTGGATGTCAGTGTTTTAAACAGCAAAAAAAGTCCTTTGCAACCAACAAAATTTCGGCAAAAAAAAAAAAAATTTAATAAAAAAAAGAAACAATTGGAATTTTGTTCTATGCTCTTGAGCAGTTTAATCGATAAGCTTCTTGGATATATTTTTGAAACTCTTATTTTTTTTTCAGAAAAATAAATAACAACTTAAAAAAAAACTGAAATAAAATATTTGAAAATAACAACTTACCTTTAAAGGTTGCTGCATAATTGATGGTTTTTCTTAGTTGAAGACGTTAAATTTTACAAGAAATTTGAATGATGACAACTTTGGATGTTTGAAATTTGAACATGGAAAGTTCTTTTGCGTTGAACCAAAAAAAAAAAATTCCAAAAACTTTAAGTTACAAGTCGAAGTGGCTGCTGGCTGGCTAACTGGTTTCAAAACTTTAGCGTTTTCGGTTGCTTTTTCTTAAAAAAGAAAAAAAAAACAAAGTACATATATGACTCTACATATGAATGTGTGTGTGTGTATGTAAGTGTATGCTTTAGTAGTGGTTTCCAAAAAAGCAAGGTGTTTCCTTAACGCGGTGTAGTTATAAAGCTGCTGCTTCGACTGCTGCTGCTACTAATTTTTGGTTTTGGTTTTTGAAATGTTTAACGATGATGTTGATGATGAAAATACGCACGCGACTCTTTTTGAATTTTTTGTGTGTTTTTGTTGCTATTTCCACTGGTTTTCAAAATATGCTCTACTCTGACTCCTCTCTATGGGAAAATTGTTGGACACTCTCTCTCTCGGTCTTTCTGCCACTCTCTGTGTTTTTGGGAGAGTTTTGAAAATATCTGAATTTGTTTGGTGTTGTTGCTGTTGTTGCTTTTGTTGTGGATATGAAAACCACAGGAATACTTGAAACGCCGCGCGTTTGTTGTGTTGCTCTCAATTCAACTTGAATCCAATTAAACCGTGACATGAGAATTGTTTCATTTGTATGAGTAGTAAAATGGGTTTAGATACAATTCAAAGATATCGAAACATTTTTCTCCTTTTTCTTTCAACACTTTTTGTTATTTTTCTTTTTGTAATTTTCTACATAAAATTCACATTTGCACTTTTCGCTCACTGGCAAAATAATCGCAATTTATAATTTAATTTTGTTTTATTTTGAAAAAAAGAAGCCTTTGATAAAATTATAATTTCCTTTAAATATTTTGAAGCAATAACGATTTGTGAGTGAATAGAAATTTTCCTTTAAATGATTTTAATACCGTATTTCATTTAATGTTGTTGTTGTTGTAATGTAATAGATGTACACATGTATGTTGTTGTAGTGTTGTTGCTGTTGTTATATATACATATATGTAGAGTATAGGGAGGGCAGCGCGCACCAGGGGTTTTTTAAGGGTACACAAAATTTTGCATTTATGTGATTTTTTTTTTCATTCACTTCTCACGAAAAAGGAAAATTTTGTAATTTTAATTTTTTTAAGTAAAACAAACAAATTTTACATCTTTAAACAATTTCATATTTTATTAATTAGTATTTTTTTGCATTCATGTTTCTCATTAACTTTTACTAAACACTTTTTTGCTTTAATTACTTTTTCTGTTAATATTTTCCATTTAAGTTTTATTAAATTAACTAATTGTTATCTCTCAGGTTCAGCCTAGATTGTTAATATTTTTTCAACATTTCAAACACTTTTACTTAATAATTTCTTTTTATCAATTTTCATTTACTTGGTGCAGAAGAAAAAGTATGATGATTTTCTTTCTTTTGCATATAAAAATTTGTGTTTCTTTTTTTTCTTCTTGTTATTTAAAATATGTAGTGTTTCAGGTTCTTGGTTTATAGTAGAGTATTTATTATTAATAAAAATAATTTTCAGTGTGTTGTTACGGCTGCCTAAGTTCAATGTCTACTACCTATCTGACGACTGCAAGAAATTACAATTTACTTATTTGCTCGGAAGCCAACCAGCCAGCCGTCCATCCACATACATCCAGTCAGTCAGTATTTCTAGCTCTCGCACTCTATATCTCGATGAGAGAGAGCATTTTGTTATATTGCAATATTTTCCATTCAACCACTCTCGTTTTGTATCTTATAGATTAAAATTCGGGGGTAACAGAGACAAATATATCTAACGAATACTTTTACTTCCAATAGTTTTTAGTTCTCTTTAACAGCGCTCCCATTCACCACAGAGAGTTATTTAGTTTAGTTGTTGACTCTTTTGTTGTTAAGCTCTTGTTTTCGTTATTGTTGTTGTCTTGTGAGCTTTGTCAATTCCAATATTGATTTTTCCCAACAACAGCACGTTACTGTGGCGATCAAAATTCTACCACTCAATAAAGAAACTACATATTACAATACAAAATTTTTATATTTTAGACTTCCTCGTTTATCAGCATTTCGTTGAAATCTATAGGTACCAAACTGCCCATACATAGTAAAGTTATATACACATAAGTTTCTCAATCATTTTGTAGATTCTACAATATTAATTTGCAATACATACCTATATGTATATATTTGTATCCTATGATCGTACATAACTATAATAGTTATGACTTTCTTTCCGTATTCTGTTTCAAATAGCTTTTTCGAAGCTTCCAGATAACCTACGGACTCATATATGTATGTATGTATGTATATCATATATGTTTAAACATATCAGTTATAGTATGTTTGGTAATGGAAATCAGAGAAATCGCCCTATAATCGACCTATTTAAATTTTTTATCCAACTTTGCTTTTGAGAGCTCTCAGATTATAGATTAATATAAAAACTTAAATCTGTTAGAAATTTTTTCTTACTTGTCAAAATTGTTTGTACAACTTGCTCGTGGTGTAACTATACAAGGTGAGTGCAATAGCACAGCTGACGGACTTTGTTTACAATTTACTTATGTCAAACGTAATACTTTTTCAAGTGTTTTTGACAGTAGTACATTATTTTACACGAACAAAATGCCTTTTGTTTCTGTATTGTGTTGTACATATTTGTTGCCGATTTGTACTCACCTTGTATAATTACACCATTAACTCGCTACTGCAGTATATAGTAGCACTCTGACTTGTATACTTTAAAAAGGAACAACACAATAAATAAATAAAATTATACGAAAGACATAGATTGCACATATCAGCCAAAAAAAAGATTGAATGAAATAGAGATATTAGCCCATGAAGACTGTTGTCAAAATCAACAAGAGCTTGCAAAATAATTAAAAGCTACTCAAGCAGCAATTACAAAAGGTTTGCGAGCAGCAGTATTCAACCGAAAGCAGGATTATTGTATTGATGTTGTGAATATCTCGAATGACGATTTCGTTTGTCTAGAATGCTGCTTAAATGATTTAAATGGAAATAATTTTTGCACCGAATCATTACTTGCGATAAAACATTATTCCATTACGAGAAATCGAAGCGTACGACATCAAAACCAAATATCGATGACATTTAGATGGAACCAAAATGGTCCTATATATTATGAGCCGCTGAAAATTAGCCAGATCATCACAGGGAACATGTACCGAATGCAACTGATATGTTTGAAGTGAGCATAGACCAAAGAACTCACACAATATGCGGCCAGACATGAAATTCCATCAAATGTTGGAAAAATCTCGAATTTTTATAAAACTTAAGTTATACATACAAATATTTTCTAGAATTTGTTTAATCTTGGCTTGATTTTTAAAAATGGTTAAATTTACTATTTAGCTATTAGTCCGCTTTCACACGTTTCACTTCTGACTCTTTAAGGCAAGTATTTTTGGTTGAGAAGAGAAAAGAGGATAAAAGGGCTACATATTTGGCGGAACTAGACAATTGTCTTTTTTTCTTTTGCTATCTCCGTCTTATTCTACGCGAAGTTGTTTGCTTGTTGATTTGCATGAAAATGTAGAATATGATGGTAAAGAGCACGATAATTGAATATACGCGTGTAAACGAAATGTCAGGTTCGTTTGAAAGATTTCATCAAGTTTTTTGTTAGGTAAACAACAAAATATTTAGCCATACAGTTGCTAAGCAATATCTTTTCTAGGTTCAAAAGTAAATGATTTTCAATTTGAATAAAACAAACCGGAAAACAGTTTTAGAAACATACATGCATTTTTTATTTATCTTTAAAGAATTTTACCAGCCAAAAGAGTTTTCTTTAAAATATTGATACAGGAGATAACAAAAACAGATCAACGGACAAACAGATGATTTAAATTTATTTCCACATTTCAAGAAATATCCCAATGACATGGAATTATTCGTCAGTAAAGTGTCAGTAAGGAGTGCATTGACTAGCATGAAGAGTCATGATTCTTAAAAACTCTTGGATAACCCGATTTCAATTTGACATACATAGTAACAACAAAGTGGTAAAACCTGCACAATATTTTTGACCAACAGTGTAACTGTCGTGGATTTGATTACAGTTTTTTGGTCAACTAAAAACACAAAGATTTTACACTGACATTCCAACCAGAAGGAACGAGAGCAACAACTCTACAAACTCAAAAAAAACCGACCCAACACAGTCGGCCTTTAGGCAAGTTGATGGTCGTCTTAAAATACACAAAGAAGCGCCAAAGAAACGAAGGAACGAACGCAAACATACACAAGACGAGTATTAAATTAAAATAAAATGAATGGACAGACAGACAGACGAAGAAACGGACGGACGAGCCAGCAAGCAAATAAACAATCAAAGAAATAAAAACGTATTTTGTATGATTAAACACCGACCAGACCAAATGACCGAACGAACGAACGCCCAACTGTTAAGCTGAAAATTTACTATAAACATTGGATTTAATTTCAGGAAAACAAATAAATAAAAACTTTCAAACCCAAGTTTCTTTTTAATGTGTTTAATAAAATAGTACACATTCACACACATGCATGCATTCAAACAATGTTGCTGTAAAAGTGGTGGTCAAAGAATCTTTGACTAAACATGACAACTACAACAACAGTAACAACAAGAACGGCGGTAGCAGCAACAAGAGAAAAATGCTGATGATCAACATTCATCAGAATCATTAAAAAAAACTACAGAAATAAAAAAATAAAATATAAACAATTTTAAAATTGTTCTTTTTATTCGTTTTAATTCACACAATTTACTCATGGTTGGTTAAGTTGTTTTGATTTCTCAGAAGACTACTATTGCTACAACAAAAAAATCAGCAAAAACAACAACAAGAAATTCTTTCTTACTCTATTACAAGGAATTGAAGTGAACTGAATAATGAACGCTGAAGACGATGACGACGACGATGAATATTACAACTATGTACTACAACGACCAGGACGAAGATGAAAACAACGACATCCCATCATCCTTCGCATAAACAATCATGTCGCATGTCGTTTGTTTGTTTATTTGTTTGTATAGATGCATGAATGTGTGTGTGTGTGTGTGTGTGTGTGTGTGTGTGTGTGAAAGTTCGTTTGTGTTTATTTAGCATCATACACCAGGCAAAAACAAAAACCACAAAGCTTTACGCCCTTTTGTCTGACTTCTGGTTGCTTTTTTGTTCATTTTGTAATTAGTTTTTTTCTGATCTCCTTTTTGTTGTTGTAGTTGTTCTGTTAAATATTTTATTCATTTCAATTCAGACAATTTGACACAAGGCCTTAAATTTACACTGTGTGCATCATTTAAACACATACGAATGGAGCAGAAGAGCATTGCGAGTGTATCCGAAAAAGTCCTTTCATAATTTGTTGGCAATTTTATTTTTAAGAGAATATTTTCGTGTTTTTTTTTTAAATTTTGATCGATCATCTCAAATTAACTTTTAGCTAGTGTTTTAGTATGCAATCGTGGTAGTTGTTAGTTGCAGAACGAATTTCGCTGTCTAAATCATCTCTTAACAATTGACACTAACTTTAGCAGACCGAAAATGGAATACAGCTCCCATTTATGATTTATGGAGGTTTATTTTATTTTTATGTAATTAATTGCCTCCAAGACAACCTTTCTTCGATAGAAGCTATAATATGACGATCACAGAAATATAGATAGAAACCGAAGGGACACAATCCCTTCGGGAGAAGAAAATCGAACTCGGACGTTAGATTGGCTTCTACACAGCACCGACTGTCAAACGGGTCTCTTTTAGAATACCGGACCAGCTCACTATTTAATGTGGATATTCGTATTTATACTGGTTGTCAGGCAGTCCTCAAAACTCTTTTCGGTCCTAAAATGCCGGGCATCTGTTAAAGAGATGGCGAAACATTCCTCAGTAGGACTCTTGCGGATACCGGTATATTAAAATATGCCGGGGAACTGCATTGTGGATTCAATAGCCAAGACAGAAGCCTCCCATCAGAGAAAACTGATCAAATGGTTAGAATTCCGTTTTCATCGTGCAACCTTTGGGTTCATTATGAACTCTACAAATGGGCTCAAACTAGGTGGCTGCTTGAGACCACCTGTGCGACAGCAACTATGACTATCGCAGAACTTTAACACTGATATACATTCCACATCGTCGAATACGAAATGTGGTGGCAGTGATCACAGAACACTGTTTGATCAGTATTCATGATAAATTCAGGCTAAAACTTCCCTACAATAACTTCTATAGAAATTGTCATGATGAGACTGTACGCCATCGTCTCTGTCACTGTCCGGCCCTTTCGAATCAAAGATCGAATATTCTGAGCGAATTTTACCTGCACGACTTGACGGATATATCAGAAATAGACGTCAGAAGGCTAAATGCCTTTTTACGTACATCAGGATGGTTTGGTTGAATACTTTTCGACTTTAAATTGGTCAGTTCCTGAGTTTATTCTCTGCTCTATGACCTTCTATTTCCAGATATCACAACGGGGCTCATGAACAACCCGCGTATGTCCATTTTGAACTTCTGCTTGACTGCCTGTTTAACCTATCTTGAAAATAACTCGATTACTGAACAAGGAAATATTTGTAAAAACAAAAACGTTGAAAATCGTTATATGTACTCCAATATGCAGAAATATACCAAGAGTTATTATATTGTTTAACAAAATGTTGGTGACAGTTTTCTGGAATATACGCGACCCTAATAACGATTTCAAATTCTAATCGAAGTAGCATTATGTAGGAAATAAATCAGGTTGGAAGGAGAGTATGTTTTTTAAATTTTAATAATAACTTTTCAGCCTAACCTCGCATTTAGTAGTAGCAGCGGCAAGTAGTAGTACAAAAATAAATGTTTACAGGCACATACCAGCCAAACAACAACAAATAAAAGAAAAGCAACCAGGCAACTTACCGACCAACAGACATACACACACCATAAATAAATACTTAGTCTGTGACATTTGGCTGCCCCTTATTAACTTTGAATTTTTACGTTTTTATTCCATTTCTTTTTATTTTATTATTATGTATTTATTTTTGTTTTCTTTACTTTTTGTCAATTCCAGTTTTTTTTGTTTTGTTTGTTTGTTTAATTTCAGTTGCTTTAACAGGTCTTAAAGTCAAAAGATCTATCTCCCTGTTCACATCGCACCAGCAAAATCCAACAGACAGAATCCCTTCCACACTCTTCTTCAACAACGATGACAACAATAATTCAGTCAGCATCTCTGATTCGGATACAACAAATATAACAACAGCATTTATTGTTTATTGATTTGTTGTTTGGTTGACATCATTCGAAAACAGTAACGAGAACAACAACTATTTACATACAATATAAATATATGTACATACATACATATTATATATGTATACATATCTCCATGTACATGTATGTGTATATACAAGCCAAGTATGACAATAGCAAGAACTACTACTATACAATAGTAATAAAGCAATGAATGCTGTTTGCATTTGTATTTGTATTATTTTGGCAAGTGTATATTCAAAACGTATGCATTTACAGCTTAGTTCAGATAAATAGCACCACAATCTTATGAAAATTTGGTACACAAAAAAATCCTTGTAGGAATAATTTTCTAAATGATCCAGACTTTGGAATTAATGTGAAATATCAAATCATTGGGACCTTGTCATTCGTTTTTAGACAGAGTCGCACAATATTCCCCAACAAACAAAACTGACCCCAGCGCCAATATAAATAAACTGCACCAGAAATTACTAAACTTTGACAATATGCAAAAAAGAAAACAAATGTTTATTAACGAAAATAAAATATTACAGAACGCGAAATAAAAAAATATTGTATATTTTCCACTTCCCACACAGAACTACATACATACGAGTACATATGTATGTAAGTATGTACGTATTGTAATGTTTTTCTTTGTCGAAATCAAATCATATAAGGGGTTTTCAACAATATCTTGGTTTTCCAACAGGGTCATATTGGAATAACATCAGTAGTAGTAGAAGCTTTGACAATTGTTACATAGAATTAAAATCGAAAAACGCCGTATCAAAAATCATGTTTTCAGGCGGGCTTTCTATTTTCATTTATTTGGATACTTTGGGCTTCTGAAAATGAGGTTATTGAAGCGTAATTGGGTAATTTTTTTTCCAAAATTTGGTATGCGATAACGGTGAATGGATCACGCTAATTTGAGATATTAAAACAAAATTTTGGCCTATTACACAGCCCAATACGAAAAATGGTGCTATAAATTTTTTAATCAAATTTGTATACATCTTGTATAGGGCTCAAATTCCTCTAACTCGCTTTTTTGGATCAGCTCTAGTTTTTAAAAAATTACGTAGTCACACGATTTTGAGTAACATAACTGAAGAACAGTTTAACTTACTTAGTGAAAAGAAAAAATCAAAATTTAGCTACAGTATTATCTTCATGCTGGCCTAATATAATATTTACTCCACTCAGTAGTTTTGGAGATATACGCGAATATATGACGAAAAAATATTATTTAAATGTTTTCAAAAATTCATAAAAAAAATAGGGATAATAACAAAAGTTCCAATATTTTTCTATAGCCATATGTCCTGCATAAAATGGAATATTTCTTATTAATTTTTTAATTAATTTTTGTAAAACAATAAGCAAAAACTACGATGTAGTTTCTCAAAATTAATAATAAAATCAAAACTATTGCGTCCATAATAGTTTTGATTTTATTATTAATTTTGAGAAACTACATCGTAGTTTTTGCTTATTGTTTTACAAAAATTTGTGTAGTTTTGTATGTAGTTATAACGTATTTTCTTTTAATCACATAGAGTTACTTTATTTCGAATAAAACCCACAGTTGTGAATCAGAGATCAGTTATGAGTACTGAAAAAGTGAGTATACTCGAATCATGACTTTTATTGTACTTATACATGTACTCATTATATTGCTACTTAATCTCATGTATGATGTTGTTTACAGTGCAGTGATGCATTTCTGAAAAGGACCATTGTTGTTTTAATTTACTTTTAATTTGGCAGAATGGACTAACGACATTGCTAAATCAGGACTGCATCAACCGTCAAGTGAGTGCTCCAAAAGCTATTGAGCCGATCTGTGACAGGTCACATTGTTGCAATAAAAATTAATATAAAGAAATTCAAAGTTCTTAATGTACTTTTCATGTAAGAAGATAAACTAATGCCAGGGCTTCAGATGACCCATCAAGTAAAAGTCTTTAAGGCGACCTGTTAGAGCTGTTAGAGCTTTTGGCGGTTTTTTTATGTTCTTTTCCACAGACAACCATTCTATGCTGCTTTTTCCGAAGTAACTGGCTATCTTCGAATTATGTCATCAACATGTATTTTTATTTTTAAATAGCGTTAAAAAATTAATTTGTTTATTGTCATGTTCGAGTAGAACTTTTGTCCAAGCATATCTCAACTCATCTTTTAACATTAGTTTCGAAGCAGCATCGATGTTTCCTGGCATTTTAAACTGTTTTTGGGAGAGCTAAGGTAATGGTCGAAAGCAGAGAAAGATACTATTGTTTTGTTTTGTAAAGTGCTGCCTTTATCAGTCAAATGCTGACTGTGCTTTTTGTTAGTCAAGAGATCGATAAGAAAGAAAGAAGGATACACAATACACAATTATCCATTGACTTTTTGTCAAGTGATTTAAAGCTATTTGTAGTTTAAAGTGTATTGCACGATTTGAGCGAAGGAATATAAATTAACATTTTTTTCTGTATGTATATGGTGCTATTATTCTTTGACACACTGTAGATGTGAGTTCACATATGAATGTCACTGTCGCAGTTATCGTTTGTTTTATCAATGCTTACTCATGACAATTTTTGTTGTTGTTTCTTTTCGTTCATAAGTTGGCTAATTTCTTAAAAACCATAAGAAATAATGACTCCCTGAATCAACATACATACTTACATACATATTTATTCATACTGTTTTATTATTTATTTGTGTTTGTTCTACACTGACTCAGGTTTTTGTTTAATTTTTTTTTTTTCGTATAAAATCTGTCATTGTTTTTAACAAAATTAACCTGACACTAGTACTAACTGGTAGATACTACTCCCTTCCTCACTTTGGCAGCTTGCATGCATTCAATTCGCACACCATTCAACCACCTTCGCTATCATCATCATTCATGAATATTGGATTTTTATTACTGTTTATTTAGTAGAAGTAATCTGTGGAGTAACTGTTTCTCTATTGTTCTTGGGTGGGGGGTCCCTTAACAGTATGAGTCGACTTCTTAGGCATTTAGTCCATATATGTATATGGTAGTCAGTCAGTTGTGTCTGGCCAACCAAAGTTCAAAGAATTGGCATTGGTAATTTGTGAGAAATTCAAGTAAGATTTGTTTTGTTTTTTTTTTTTTTTTGTATTTAGAAATAATGGGTGGGAACCGTCATTATTGTATTGAGGTTATTTAGTAATATTTGCACTTAATTTTGTTTAATACATATTTATTTTAATGAGAAAAATATATACATACACAATCAAAGTAATAACAATAAACACGAATTGAGAACAGAAATTGCAAGTAGCTTTTGGTTTTGAAAATTAAAAAAAAAAAAATTTTAAATTATAAATTATTATAAAAATGCACTTCATGGCAAATAATATTAAGGACAAGTTTTTAAACATCTAATTCGAAATTAAATAAGTTTTAATAAATAAATCATCACTTAGAGAGTTTGACATAAGGGTTTTCATTTTGTTAATCTTAAAGTTGTTCAAATTGACAGATACTGTTAAAGAAAGAAATAGAAACAGATAATTAAAATACTAAAATGCCGAAATAATGAAGATATGTACATATATTTTATTAAACAACTATTTATACACGAAAGTTTATTTTTCTTAAGGTATGGTCGCACATGGCAAATATTTACTCAAAAAAGTGTAACCACTTGTTTTAGCACAAATTTGTTTAACGTTGTTTACTCTTACCGGAGTTTTGCAAGATCAAACAGCATCAAAAAAATGAAACTAAAAGTTTGTTATGTCTTGTTCTCAATAAACGAAGCTTTTTGAAATAAATAAAAGAGTTTAAATATATGTTATTTAGTGGTTACGTCTTTTTCGGCAAATACTTGCCAAGTGTGATCGTACCTTTATCTTTAGTCCTTCGATATTTACGAAAATATTTGTTCGTATTTAGCTGGTTTTTATTACTTCTTGAAGCTTTTAAAATTTTAGTTACAAAAAGTAAAAAAAAAATGGCAAACGAACAGACTGATTGTTTTAATTAACGCAACTAAAATAACATTTTCTTATTTATGCAAAATTAATTATTTATGTCTACAAATCCTTCATTGTAACATTAATCATCGTTTTTCTAGATAAATTATTGAAACTTATTTTCAAACAAATTACTTTCAATGACCGATTCTATTATATTTAATGAAGCAGCTGGCTAATATACAAAGTACGCAATAGTCACGTACCATTTAATTTTAAATACACGTAAGTACGATTTACCATTTACATTCTAAGAATATGATAAACTTAAATATGGAATATCAGTTCAAAAATAAGTAAACAAATCTGGCATATGCAATGTAAAGCATGACGTTTTAATTGTTTATTAATTATTTAGCTGAGAACGTTTTGGAAATGGAAATGGATGCATCATGGATAATAGAGAAACTGTTCTACACAAAATTCCCTATACATACAGTCAGATTCAAAATTTAGTATAAAGCAAAGATGTAAAGAATGACATCTTAAAAAGAAGTCGATATTTTTAAAATTTATAAAAATGTTTCGGATAGGCCAACTTTTTCTCTTACTGAAAGATATATTATAAGTTTTATCCAACAAAATCTTGTAGTTTAACTTGTACTTTAAAATACATCTAATAAAATAAAGACCATTATAAGTAGATTGTACATTAAGCACATTTTTTAATGCAATTATAAAAAAATAAAATTTGTAATAATTTGTAAGTACAGAGTTAGGAAATTATTTAGAAACCGAATGGCACGTGGCAAATAAATACCAGTGGTTGTTAGAGAATCGAAAAATCTATAGCTGATATGTATTGCTAAAATTGTGAACTAAAGCCAGTCAAATGTTCAACAAGTTATTAAAATAATTAAAGCTCGAGAAAACACCAAAACTACAAAACATACCTGTCGACCAAGCTATCTAACTGATAATGAGGTTCGCAAACAGAGAGGTCAAGAAAACTAGCTCAGTCAAAATAGCTGAAAACATTTCTAAGACATGCGGTGATCCAGTAAGCGCATCGACAATTAGAAGACGGCTGAATGGCCATGAACTTCATGTCTAAAAAACCCGTATATTTGTTCAGTAAACCATATTCAACGTAAAAGACTTTGCAAAAGCTTACTTGTAGTCTTTTTTGAATAATGTAATATTTAGCGATAACAGAAAATTTGAGATTTTTGGGTCAAAATCAAGAGGTAAGGTCTGGAGAACAAGAAATAGTGTGCTGCTTCGACAGAACCTTAGTGTACAGCTTTCAGCAAGACAACAATCCAAATTGTCATGGAGTGACTATTGTACAACGTGCAATGACAAATATTTGCCGAAAAAGGTGTAACCATTAAATAAAATATATTAAAAAAACGTTTATTTAGGACAGGACATAACAAATATTTAGTTTTATTTTATTTGATGCCTTTTGATCTTGCAAAACTCTTGTAAGAGTAAACAACATCAAAAAAATATGTGCTAAAACAAGTGGTTACGCTTTTTTGAGTAAATATTTACCAAGTGTGACCGTACCTTAAGCAAATACATTTACCTCCGCAATCTCCAGATCTTAACGCCAGAGCACTTGTGGCAAATGTTAGACAGGAGCATTACAAAAAAAGCATTTCATCCAAAGACGAAATCCGAACAGCTTTAACGGAAGAATGAGGCAGGATTGCTAGAGATGTGACTGAGCCTCTTGTAAATTCCATGAAAAGGTGACTAGACTAGCTGTAATTAAGCTGAATGGAGGACCAAAAAAATATTAATTTTAAATTTTTGGATTTTGACAATATAAAATAGGTTGTTATCTTTCAAATATATACTAATTTCTGATTGTTTGTCTCATGTACTTATTCCTTCTTCTCACAAAATTTCCATGAAATCAATTTTAATTAAAATTTTTTTTAAAGAAGAGAACATTAAAACTTAAATTAAAATTTAAGTTGGTTCAAACTTCTCACAAAATGACCATGAAATCAATTTTAATTAAAATTTTTTTTAAAGAAGAGAACATTAAAACTTAAATTAAAATTTAAGTTGGTTCAAACTTATTATAATAAAAATATTTTGCTTCATAGATGAAAAAGCGTGCTGTATTCTTAATATTGACTCTGATTGTAAATATATAAAACATCACTTATACAAAAACAAATCTGTAGAAAAATACACAAAGTTTTCTACAGAAAAAAACTGTTATACACACAATTTTAGTAATAGTAATAGTAAGTAAGTGATAGAAAAATCTATTATACACAAAGTTTTCTATATAAAAAACTTTTATAGATACAAGTTTCTATAGGAAAAACTGTTATACACAAAACATTCTATAAAAAGCTTTATAAAGAAGATACTGTTATAATATTCTATTAAAAAACTTGTATACACAACATTTTCTATAAAAATTTTAACTAAAACGGGCATTATTTTAAAAATATTAAACAATTTTGAATTTAAATTGTAAATTTTGTATTTAAATACAATTTCACTAATATATTTTAAATTTAAAATAAATTATATGCACTGAAATGCTAAATGTGGCTGATTTTATTAGTCTGTTACAATTCCGAATACTCCGAATATTTTTAGTGATAATTTTTATTTAAAGACAATTTTCTATTTTTATGATAGCAAAATAATTTTATTTAATTAATGTATTTAGAATATATTCAGTAACTTACACGTAGTTACCTTTTTTCAATTCTGTACTTATTTCCAAGACCGACAAAAAATTTCATTGTAAATCGTTCAACAAAGTAAGACGATTTAAATCCGTCACATGATTGTGTGTTATGTTGCGAGTATAAAATTCCACTTCTTCTAAATCGGTTATAAGGCGGGCCTTACAATTACGACTGCGCTGTTTGGCACACACCCAATATTTGCGACCTTTTTTGATTTTAGCACAAATGTAGGAAAAGCCACCGCAAACCATTTTGCGAGAACCACGCTGGCCCTTGACATATTGAATAGAATTGAAAATATTCTGTTCCAAGGGGTAATTAAGTTCAAACAAATCTGTAAAGAGATTTGGGCAAAAATTATAAAATTAATAAAAGTAATTTATCAATAAAATTAAAATAATTTTATGAGTTTTTTGTTAAAAAAAAAATTACGAAAAAACTACAAGTTTTAAAAAACCTCAAATTTATTTTTTTTTTTAATTTTTAAAATAGTAAGTTTACTCAACAGTAAAAATTAAGAAATTAAGTACATACTTAATAATAATACATATACATACATATGTAAATATTTTGTATTCAAGCTCAAGTTGTTTTAAATGTCTGATATTTGTGTTAATTATTAGAAACCAGCTTAATGAAACTAAATATGTACATATGTATAATCAGTAAAAGTATATATTTGTATTTAAATTTGGTATTCAAATAAATAAATTGAATAATAAATAATATTGCAATTGATACAATTGTTTTACATTAGAAGTTGTTGCAGTAATGTGTTTTAGGGAAGGCTTTAAAAGTATAAACATTTTGGAATATGTATAAAAATTACATAGACTTTAATATTGTATTAAAGTTTTAACTAAGAATATGAATGTGTATCTAATGTGGAAAGACTTTTAAATACAAACTGTTTCTTATTTCGTATATACATATACATATATTAAGAATAATATTTACATTTAATTATAAAGTGTTTAGGTTTTACAACATTTTTAAAAAGCGATATTTTGCAAACCGATATTTTGATGGAATGTTTAAGACTCTCATAACTCTTTTATGATGATTTGAAATTAGATATCGGAAAATCTACTGCAATGTGTTTTATCTTTTTATCTAATTGTTTTATGTATATTGAATTTATTAGTCTGTTTGTTTGACTGTTTTTAACTAAATATTGCAAAATTGCAATAATAGCAGGCAAACAAGCAGACAGTTTCAAAACAAACAAATTTTTAAATATGGTTTTTACTTTAATAATAGAAACACTAAAGCTAATTTTAGATTATAGGAATTATCCTCAGAGCGAATATAAAAAATATACATATATTTATAATTATCTGAGTGTTTAAAAATTTATCAGAATCACTTTCGGAATCATCTCATAAATTAAACACTTGTGTAAAGGCAAATTTTGCAGATAAGTAAAAAGTTATTAGAACTAACATAAGTCATAGATTTTTTAATAAATATTAACACAAACAAACACATGCAATCATTGAATAAAAAGCCTTCATATTTAAAAAGCTGTTTAAAGTATGTAATGTATTAAGGAAAAAACTCACATAGAATAACTAGAAAAAAAAAACTATTTGATAAGAGTATAATGTATTAAGTAAAAATAACTTAAATTGGAAATATGTGTAAAATACAAAATTGTACTAATATTGTTTAAAAAGTTTCCATGCCAATCGAAAGTGAAATTAATAATTGATTATTATAGCCAAATTAGTCTATCGGTTCGAATCGTATAGATTTGAAAAGAAAAAAATATTTTCCTTAAAATAAATTTTGAAACACCTGAATTCTTGAATTAAATTATTTTAAATAATTAGCTTTTTGCCGTGTAAATTGTATCATAATTTTCTTATTGGAGATTAAGAAATTCGATAATCAGCAAAAAATTTAGTACATTTTACAAATTTATTATATTTAGATATGATAAATTATAGGCTTCATTTCCAAAGAAATAAAGTTGATTAAGAAATTATTCTAAATATCTTAGTCATTGCAAATGTGTGACAATACTGATATTGATATATTCGAAGATTTCAAGTAATAATAAGTATTTACACTGACTATATGAACAAATATATTAACATTTATAATAACTAAATAATTTCACTTATATGTATGTTTTAGTACTAACTTTGACCGAACAACTAAAATATTATTTATGCCCTTTATGGCGAAAGAAGAATAAGGCAAAAATAAGCAGTTAAAAAAAAATTATAATATTATTCACATCTCAATTTTTTTTAAATCATTTTTCGTTTGGAAAGCACTTTAAACAATAAGTGGAATACAAATGTGAGTCAGTATTTAAAGAATTCAATTGTAGGATTCTCAACTAAATTAATATTCTTGAAGTTTATTAAAAATCCAATCTGTCAGTACGTTTTCTACTTAAAACCTATGTATCTACTCCTATTTTAATTGAGATATAAATGTTATGTTATGAATATATTATGTCCTGTGGTTCCTAGTAGGAACAAAGGGCCGCTTATAGTTGAATGCTTATAGTTAAAATGGATATTGGTATTTTTGAAAATTACTTACAAAAGACATTATATTACTTATACATACATAAACATATACACTAATTGTTAACACAATTATAAAATATACATTTCTCTATACTTTTTTAATCGACTTCTTCATATTTAAATTCTTGTTTTAAACTTGGTATATGATTGTGTTCCTGATTTTTTATCACCAGTTCACCACTTTGCGAACAAGTGATTATTCTAGCCTTACAACGATTGCAGCGATTTTTGGCACACAGCCAATAGGTTTTTGTACCCTTGACATTATTACGAAAATAGGCATACCCAGCCAGCACTAATTTCGGTTTACCCTTGCTGCCTCTGGTAATAGTAATGCCAGATTTGCGGGCCAATTGTTCTAATTCTGTAAAGAAATATCAAAGAAGAGAAACAAAAACACAGTATTAGTGAAATATTTGAAAGCAAGCGTTAATAAAAATTACTTTTCTCAGTCAAACTGAAACTACTATATTTACTGTTGTTGATTTAGGTTTTAATATTTTTAATAGTTGGTTATTATTATTTTAGAATTAATTTTTATTATAATAATTTAGTTTTTGTAGTAAATGATCATTTTGTTGTACAAAAATAAAATAAGAATAACTTAGTGGTTGTAAGTAGTATTGCTTGTTTAGTTTAATAAATGTCCGGTTTATGATTATGAACAACGTGTTTCAATATTAATTTTTGCACATTTTCATCTTTAGGCGTTACTAGACGAGCCCGACATTTCTTCGATTTGGTATGCGCACAAATCCAATACAAACGCTCGGCTGTAGTTTTGTTTCTAATAAATGCATAACCTTTGACCACCAACTTTGGTTTGCCACGTTGACCCATAACAAAATAAATGGAATCTGTAATTTAAAAAAGAACCAGGTATTAATACAAATTTCGAATAAGTTTGTTAAAAAATACTTAATTGGAGCTGTGTAATAAATAAAATTTCAGTGTTTTTCTTTACATATATTTAGGTATATATTTTTTATAATTTATTGAAGAAAAAAATTATATTAAAAATTTATTTTTAAACATAGTATAGTTATTTTTTTTCTATAGAAATGAGCTGCTATTTATACATATTTTAGTTCAAATTAATTTGTTTATAATGTTTATAATACTCACAAATATGTATGTAAAATAGTATTTAAAAAGTATAATATAATTAAAAAAAATATCAGCCTTATAAAAATAATTTATATTTATAATTCGTTATTTATTTAGTTTCAGTTTTTATACATAAATAAACCTTTATATTTAATCAGTTTATAGCCTTCAAGTTAGTGATAACCATATGTTTATTAATTGAAATACTTCAGATATTCTCAAGGTTGGAAATATAAGCGAAACCTCAAGGTTATTTCAACAATTTATAAACAAACTTGCTAATTTCGTGTCCGACCTTAAAAAAATGTTTTTGGTCAGACTCTACTGATTTTCAATACCAAAATTTTCTTTAATATATTCGATATATTAATAATACATGTGAGTCCATACAATATATAGGTGGTTCGGAAACACAACAGACAACGTTATCTAGTACTTAATAAGGTTGCAAGTTAAGGCCCCGATTACCGTTCACAACACTAAGTATTTTGATGTTGTAAACTGCGATTACGATTTACAACACTTATCGGCTTAATCGTATGAAAAATTCATGCTGTATTGTAGTCTTGACAATACAACATTTTAGTGTTGTGAACGATAATCGGGCCCTAATATGTAAAAATTAGTGCCAATTCACACGTAGCAATTCTTTAAGCTAAACTTATTACCTTCTATACATCGGAGTGAGAAGATCATGATTTTATGTATGATTGCAATTCGTTTTACTCTCTTATTCGTATTACATATGTGTATACAAATGTGTGTATACTATCAAATAAAAACAAGAGCAATTGAAGCAATAAGAATTGTGCTGTGTGAACACCGAAGAAATTTCAAGGAAAAAATTTTATCAATCCTTTCAATAAGAATTACATCATGTAAATTGGCACTTACAAACGCATTGACAATCGTATATGGTTATTCACTCATGGTGAAAGCTATAAAAAAATATTTTACAAAAAGCTACCAAAACCTTAAATTTGCAACAAAATAAATTATCAAAAATATTCAAATTTCAGAAAAATGCATAATTTAAAAAAAAAACAGAAAGAATTTTGTTACTTTCACTAATAATAAGTTTCCTAAAAACTTTCACGAAAAAATCAATGTTTAACAAAAAATAACGAAACTTGTTTACTAAACGGCAAAAAAAAATCCAAAACTATCGTAATCAAAAAAAATAAACAGAGAAAATCACAATTACAGTTTGTGAATAAAACAAACTTTTGTTTTCCAAAATTTTTAAAGTTTTAAACGTATTTTCTATTTTAATTCAAGTTAAATGCCAACAGTATTTTCAATTGCTGACATATCTAGTATAAAATTATATAAATAAAAAAAACAACATAAATAAAATTCCTTTTACAAATAAAAAATATAAAAAAACTCCCTAAATATTCTCTAGTATTTTAAAAATAACTTAAAAATTATAATAACAATCACTCCAATTATAATAGAAATTAAACAAAAAAAAAAAAAAAAGAACAGCAACCCCTTTTCTTATTTTCATGTAACATTACTCAAAAAAATAAAAAACAAAATAATAATAAAGAATGAATTTTAAAGGGCTGTACTTAACACAATTAAGAGAATGATTTGTCCTTTTTTATATCTGCGATACCGTGCGTATGCTGGGGATTACGCAAAAAGAAATGCTCAATTCCGTGGGTATTAATGCGGGTCGTGGCACGTGCCTTACAATGAGCACTTTTATAACGCGAGCAACGCCAATTTGTGCTTTGTTTCAGCTGACGATCCACCACAAATTCAAACCCGCGTATAACTAATTTACGATTTTTCTTCTTGGTATTGCTAAAAAAAGCAACGTTCAGTTTTTTATCTGTGATGAAAAAGAGAAACAAAGAAAAACATTAAAAATTAACATAAATGTTACAATTGGTTAGCAGTTTTTAACAAAGTTTAAACAAATAAAAAAAAACTTATTAAAACATTGCTTTTATACATGTTTGCTTAAGATTTAGAAGAAAAAATAATTTATTTTCAATATTTGTTTTAAATAAAGTTTCAATATTTGTTAATTCATATTTTCAAATTTGTTTACTGTTCCACGTTTAGTGTTAAAGGTGATAATAATGTGGCAGAAGTTTCTTGGTGGTTAAATATTTTAGTTTTCTTAAACTTTCTCATATTTGGTTTTTCGCCTATTTCAGTTCTGCCATGATTATGTGAACTACTGTGCACTATGCGATCCTCATCGGTATGTAAACGGCCGTGACAGTGAAACCAGGTGGTGTATTGTGTACAACGCCAATACACTTTGTTGCGTACTTTCTTTTCACGCACATAATAGTAGCCTTTGTGCACCAACTGGATACGTCCCTTCTGTGAAGTAACATAATGAAAACCATCTAGGCTGGTTAGAGATGAAATATTTATACCTAGAATAAAGTAAGCTATAATTAATATTTGCAAGAAAATCAAAAACTAGATGAGAAATATTAATATTTTCCCAGAAATAGGAAAAAATAGCACATAACTTTAACTTGTTTTTTTTTTTTATTTTAATTTTGATTTTTATTTTTGTATTTTATTACAATTGTGTTGAACAAATATTGTATTGTCTTTCTAAGTCATTTACAAAAACCATTTTAAAATGTTTTATGCACATTTTTTAAAAATTTATTTACTTATTTCTTTTGTATAAATACAAATAGTATACAAACGTTTTCAAAATTAAAATAACATTTTTAATTAGTTGATTGATTCTTTGTTAGCATGTACATATGTCATGGAATTGAAACCAATTATTTTCATTTACAACTCACACAACGATATTCTTCTAAATTGTAAATAATTCAAAACATTTTTTTATATTTTAGCACTAAATACTTTTTAATTTCCCTTCTTAAATCTATACTCTGGTGAATTTAAATTGGTCAATTTTATAAAAGTAGTTTTGTTTAATATAAATTTCAATATTTTTTATAATTTTTTAAAAAAGTATTTTCTTAAATAGTATTATGGTATTAAAAAATTACTGTATTCAAAGAAACATTGAGAAAATATTTTTAACAAATACTTTTCTCTATTACAGTTGTACTTGCCATAAGTCTAGGATAACTTCTTTTATATTTTCCAGTTAATATATGGAAACGAATTACTATGAAACAGTGCGAAACTATAATCTTGGCTGATTTTTTGGTCCTTGACTATAGAATTTTTCCAGTCTGAGACCTATAGACCTCCGTTTCATTTTATACGAATATTACTATATTACTGAATCGATTTTGAATTGGTTGAAATACTGTATAATTTATTTTAACAAAAAATTTCACACAAAACAAAAAATCTTAAATTTTACATAAAACACACACTTAAATAACATAAATTTTACAAAAATTATACGAACTTCACAAAAAATCCAATTTTTTAAAAGAAAATCAATTTTACTTAAAAATCCTTATTTCACTCATTTTCATTTCTTTTTACAAAAACTTCACAAGAAATGATTTTTACACAAAAACAAACGCCTTTTTTACAATAAATAAGGTCGCGTTTTCACTATGTCATTTTTGTTATCAAATTGTCCAAATTGTTGACAATTGTATGAAAACGGGTTGTCATATGGCGTCATCTATGTTTGTAAGCATGATTGTTGACAATTTGACAACAAAAATTACATAGTGAAAACCAAGCATAACTGTTTTTCATACAAAATTATCTAATTTTGCCAACAATAACAAACATATATTACTATAATCACTTAGTAAGTTTCGATTCCATCTTTTATCTTTTCGAGTTACTAAAATTTATGAAGTGTTTTTTAAACATTACCAATTTAGTGGAAATAAAAATCAATCTAATGAAACAACTAAATATTTCCTGCATTATTTCTTTCTCATATCAAGAAGAAAAAAAAATGATTTATGTTATATTTCTGGTCACATTATTACAATTCCTTTAATTTATATTTTATTCATAAGAAGTTCTTTAATATACTAGTAAGAAAATATACTAGAAAAACATACAATTTCGTCAGTTAAAAGAAAGTAAAAACGATTAACTTAAGAATCGTTCAATATTCTATCACATACCAGTCTATCTATTAGTGGATAATTCAATTTAAAATATAACATGGTCAAATTTATTTCAATTATATTTTGCTCACATTCGAATCGAACTGCCCACTATAGCCCACCGTACTGTTGAAATCTTAATTAAAAACTTTAAATAGAACATTATTTTATATAGCTTTAAACAAAGTAATTCAAATTTAAATAATTCTAATAAAAAAAAGCAACAACTATTAGTTACACATTGTATTATAGATGGCTTGATTAAGTATGTGGAAATTTAATCTTACTGGATGTTGTTGGCTGTCTTAGTAGAACTTCAATGAGTTGCTGTAGTTGTTGTTGAGTTTGTTGATACTATATTACCCGCTGAATTTATAACGTGATAATTGATAGTTCCATCATATTCCACAGTTTCTGTTTTTATTTTTGCCGCATTGTACACTTGATTTTTTCCCGCACCATATTTATTACGTTTCAACTCAGCATGTACATGTTCCGCCTTGTTGATAATAAACTTGGGAGGAGTTTCTTTAAGCATAGTAATGCGCGCCGGACATTTGATCTTCTTGGTAGCCATAGAGGAGCAACGCCATAAGATTTTCTTTTTATTTTCACTCATTATCAGAAATCGTACTCCGTTAGCCATAATGGCAGGTCTACCTCTTAAGGACTGAGTGAAAAATATTAAAACATCTTCAGGATTTGGCACCACATCATTGGCCAGTACCACTAAAAGAAAAAATAATAAGAGAACAAAGTAATTGATTAGTAAAATATGTAAGACTCAAGGGATTTTAAGACTAAAAAAAATATTAAATTAATGAACCATAATGTTTTAAATTGTATCCTTTTATATTTTATTAAAATGAAGTAGATTTTAAATTAATTAAAGTTAATTATAAATTATTTTAATATTGGTTTTAAATTTTTGTTGTTTCAAAACTATCACTTTTGCTGTTGACTTTCAACATCTTCTACTAGTTCCACATGCGCCACATTTACTATAACAACTTCCTCATTTGCGATTTCATTAGTATTATCATTTCGATTTGCTGGTGGCTCCGTTCTGGAAGCACAGGTTTTAGTTGTCTGTTTGGCCAAAGATTTGATATGGCAATGTTTGTGTATTTGCCGAAAATCATTTATATCAAATTTATTCATACATATCAAGACCGGACAACGTATGCGACGATAATACCAATGACAGCGCCAAAATAAATTCGTGCGATTTTCATTATTACGAAAATATTTTAATCCATCTAACCACAACAATTGGCCGCCACGTTTTGAAACGGAAAATTGTATTTTCGGATGTTTGCCCTTGTACTGACCGTGCTGATTGGATTCTGAGAAAGAAAAATAAAAAACACAATTTGTTAGTAAAAAAGATTTGTGATATTTGTGTTTCAATTTCTGTAATTCAATGAAAATGTCTTGGTTTTACAAAACATACCTGTAATAATTAAAGACTTTTATGTATATGTTGGAATTAGTTGTAATTTTTCTGGAACATGATTGTATGTTTTTTTATTTAAACAATTTTTGTAAAAAAAATGTTATTAAAACAATGTTTGCAATATATTTACAAAGATTATTATTAAATTATTCACTCTATAAACAAGCTTGGAAAAAATAGCAATAATATCTTTATGAACCGAATTCAGTAACGAAATAGAAGAATATTTAAAATATGTTGTGAAAAATAAAAAAACAAGATAAAAGTAAATTGTTTCAAAATTTGTCAGACTTTGTCAAAATAACAAGTCGAATATGTAGACATTTTTAGTAAAGGACTTTATTTTGTAGCTTTCCATCCACTAGTTTTTTGAAACGCGTAGTAATGATACCTTAATAAGTGAGAAATGAGTTTTAAATGAATGAAATTATCTCAAAGAAATTTGTTTACTAAAATGCCAGATATCTATCATTTTGAATTTTGCAAATCTAACTACACATTATTATTATGCGGACCTAAAATTTCAAATGAATTCAATCACTTTTAATAAATTTAACGAAATCCACTTGAAAAGTTAATATTATTAAATGTTGTTCCAATTGGGCTTTTAAATTTAGTTTATATTATACATTATATAAAATGGCTGGACAATTTTTATACACTTTGTTCAGATTTATTCAGTTGGGTGTGTAAATGTCTTAATAAAGTTCGTAATTAAATTGTTTATTTTTCTCACTAATATTTCAACATATTTTTTATCAACTTTTCGCAAAAACTATAAAAATTTTGCATTCAAAATCGATTATTGCAAATGTATTGCATTGTTCAAAAGCACATTTTCAAATGTAATTTGTTTTGTTAATAATTCATTAATCAAATACTTAAATTTGAAATTAATTTTAAGAAATTTCGAATTTTTTCTTACTGAATCCGTTCATATGACAAAATTTTGTTTAAAGACATACCCCCTTATTCATAAAACTTGTCAAAGGTTTATAACAGGCTTATAAAGCAAATTTTGTATGGATATTTGCTTTAAGCCTTGATAAGTTTTTATGAATTAGACTGATAATATTTATGAAAACAGAACAAAGATCCCCTTTTACTTATATCTAAAATACATATTTTATTTATTTTAAATTATTATATATTTTTATAATTTTTGTTTTCATTTTCCATTTGTTGTATAAAAGCCTTCTTTAGTATTAAAATTTAAATAACAATGATAAATTTACATAAATTACAACTATTGAAAATAAAAATGAGATTTGTTTAAGTTTGTCATAATTATTAAAGCTTACTTGTGTAAAGCGATTTTTACTTCATTCTTTGTACACTTTGTTTACGTGTTTAAATGTTGTGAGATTTTATGCCAACCATTATTAGATTTATTAAGTTTTATAAAAAAAAAAAGTGATTTTTTTTTATCAATTTTTAAAAGCCGCTAAAGCAGCTTCACCCATCATGTTATGTTCTTTGGCTAAAAATGGTTTAATTTCGATATCATTGCTGGACACATGGCGATGTTGGTGGCACAATCTCAAATTTAAAGTGTTCTCATCATAAATGGCTATAGCCGGACATTTTTCCTTATAGTAATTGCTACATTTCCAGTACTGTCGGGAACCATGTTTCTTATTGCGGAAGAAACGAAAACCATTAATAACCAACAATTTGCCACCATTTTTCTTTGAGTCAATAAAGTCAATGCGAAAAGCTAAAACGATAAATTACAAAAAAGGAAATATTAATGAAAAGTCTTAAACTAAAGAAGTTATATTTGTAAAAGCCAAAAGAAGAAAAAGAAAGTAGTTAAAATTTGTTATTGTTTTTCTATAATTTTCCATTTTAATATTGCTATTTATTTAAAATTAAATTGTATTTTCTTTGTGTAATTGTTTAAGTAGTGTTTGGTTGTTTTGTAGTTGCATTGCAGCCTATTAGTCTAGTCTTCATTTGTTAAAGGATGATTATGACATCCTTTTATAATACATTTTGAGGGCACTTCCAACGAGGTTATAGCTCTGGCTTTACAATTGTTATGCCATTTCGAACATTTCCAATATATATTTGAACCATAAATATTGTTTTTAATAAAACGATGGCCCTCGAAATACAACAGTTTATTGCCTCTGGCCGTATCAGTGTATTTAATACTGCCCCAATCATCTAAGGTACGAGAATTTAAAAATGTTGGCTTGCGTTTAGATAGGCCGGTCTTAACATGGCCAGCGTCACCACGATTAAATGCCGTGTTATTACACTTTAAATATGAATTATGTAAAAATGTTTCATTATCCTCTGTTACTTCCAATTTCACATTAGTCACACTATATTGAAAGGTACGGATAGAGTCTGAGTCTGTAAAAAAATAAACATAAAAAGTATTTTATATAAGTTAATATTTTTATTGAATTAATATGCTTAATGATTAATTTTTATTTATATTTAGTAATTTTGATTAAACTTTTTTTTATTTTGAAAAAATTGTTTATGAATTTTTATTTTTCATATTTTTTGTAATAGTAAAAGTATCTTAATTTAGTTAAAAAATATATACATATGTATGTAGTATGTAGTGGGATAATTTATGTACATATGTATGCACATATTTTATGCAAAATCCTTAGGTGTTGGGATTTTCTTTTTGGTTATATTTCTATTTAAGGATAAAACTTTGGATAATATTAAATTATTTTTATCCTTGTAGGCTTTGCGATCAGGATATTTTCGTGTATGATTGTGTCCAAATGTATGTTGTAGTATACGTTCTAAGCCATGTTGATCACGACCAGTGACAATGCGTGCCCGGCACAAGGTTATATCCTAAAATGAACAACAAGAAAAATGTTTATGCACAGTTTCCATTATTAATTTGTTTTAATATGACTAAATATTAAAGATATTTTCCAAATTTAATGGTGAATGGTTAATTTTCTTTTATAGAATCAAAATATTACAGATGAAACAATTTATTTACAAAATTCTTTAAACTATAATATGATTTTTATAAAATTAAAAGAAATTAAAATTCGAATTTATTAATCTTCTTTGCAAGTAGAAGGCCCAGTAGTTTGGATTTTAGATATTTATATTTGTTGTACTTTGCTACTTTACATATTTATAAAAAACAAAACCGATATAAAATTGAATTAAATAAATTGTATGAAATATCAATTAAACTTAATTTATCTTATAATTAATAAAATTAGTTTAAATGAAATTTTGAAAATTCTGAAAAAAAAACAACAAACAAATTTGGTTTTAATTACTTTTTCAATGTAAGTATGTAATTCATCTAACATAACTTAAGCAAAATATTTTAATTCAAATTAGAGTAGTTAATTGAAATTAGACCAATTTTCAGAACATAATTTCTCAGAGCAAATTAAAATATAATTATTTATTAAAAACGATATCTAGTAATTAATTTCAATTCAACTTCGATGTAAATATAATTAAAGTGTGATTGAAAATGTGTTTGTTTTAAAATAATTCACATCTTAGTATCGCTTATATACGGTTTAATTAATTGAATTTATTCAACAATAGCATATTTCATTGTTTCAGTTTGTTTGAAAATATGGTTTTTGAAGAACTTTCTAAATCGCATTATACTGCTATGTCATACATTCCGTTCGAAATGATTTTTATGCCGTTGAATTTTATAAATTCGAAAACGTTTTAGTCTTTCTGGTTTTCCATTATTATTTTGACAACGCTTAGAATATCTAAACCAAGCACTATTTTTAGTAAAGAAAGTTATTAAAAATTTCGACAATTCAAAAACAAACAAACAAACAAGTGTCAATTCCACTTTAACTGCCGTATTTATAAAAAATAAAGTATGCTTGAAGTGTGCTTTAAGACAAAATTTGCTTAAAGTACACTTGAAGTCTACTTTAATTTTTTATAAATACGGCAGTAAATGTTTAATTTCGAAAATAATTTTCATTTTAACTTTTTCTAAATAAGCAATAGCCCATTTGTTATGAGAAGCAATATGGTGAAACATTTCAGATTGTTCAATGTTGGTTAAGGTTTTTTCTTTTCTCAAACTATCTGCAGAAATATGATTTCGTATCTATTTTCGGTGAAACTTGTAATACTTTTTTGGTCAAATTGTCAATGTTAATGAAATTATCTTTATTTACACAAATATCAGTAGTTTCTAAAATCGTTATATTTCTATTACCGCACTAATTCATTTTTTTTTAAAATACTAAACTAACCATCTCTTGAGACATCTCTTTGAAAATCAAAATATTTATATAAAATTTTACGAAAACTAACTTAAAACTTACCTTTTTTGAACAAATCCAATATGTGCGAGTGCTTGATTTACGGTTTTTAACAAATTTTTCATTTCTGTAAAGCAGCACCGTGCAACCTCTTTGGCCCACTGCTAAAACTGCAAGCTCTGTAAAGATTGATACAATTATTAATAAAAAATTTTTAAAAATAAACAACTTAAATAGAAAAAACTACACATGATACTAGTTTTTGTAAAAAAATTTATTTTTAAACTCATGTATTTTATTCATTAATTTATTTTAAATTTATAATTTTTTTGCTCCGCACCAAGTATTAATAAATAATACAAAAAACATTGAACTGTTTTTAACAAATATTTATACAGATATATCTAAAGAATATAAATAAATAGTTTTGTATTCATGTTTTAGTGTTTTGATTTCTTGGAATTTTTCTTTTTATTATTCATTTTATTTAATGACGTAACACTTGATATGACAAAACCCTTTTTGTCCTTCTTGATGGTATGAAGTTTTGTATAAGGATTTTTGGGTGTATGATTGTGTTTACAATTATATTGAAAAATACGCTCTATGCCATATACATCCCGGCCAGTAACAATGCGTGCTCGACAAATTGTTGCGTTCTACAATTAGAATAGAATAATTGAAAATAAAATATCATTTTAAATGTATTAGTATATAAGCAGAAACAAATAGTCGAACTATATTTAAAATAATTTTATTCTGTCAATTTGTATGGCAAAAAAGACATAGATATATAAATATAAACCTTTAAAAAACCAGTAAAAGAAGCAAAACAAAACACAAGGAAATGCACTATGTTAAATTTTAGAGTCCGACTGAAACAGAAGGTTTTGCAGGCCGAAACTGAGCAAAAACTATTATTTGGCCAAGAAATCGATTTTCCTAATCCTAATCCGAATTTCCCAAAATGTATTTTAGTTTTATAAAATTTTTAGATTATTTTAGGGTGCCCTAAACTACCAACACGAACTTAATTGAGCATTCCACAAATATTGTTTTTTCAGCTTGAACGGCCAATTTTTTTAAGGAACACTTTTTTAATTATTCTTAAATATTTTGCAATAAAATATAAATTTTTGTATTCTATCAATTATATTAAAACCTTAAAAATGTTTTTCTTTTCGTTTCGGTATTCGGTCAAAATATAGCGTGATAGCGAATATTGGTATTAGGTTAATTTCCGAAACCGAATACTTGATCGAACTCATTAAATTTCTAAAAAGATAACATATGTAATCACTTTGAATGAGACGAAAATGTTATTAGTTTAATTTAATTTTGTGGCCGTTATAATAATATTCAAAACGAAACCATTGATGTGAATTTCCCTCTCTTTGATCAACCCAATAATGAAGCTAAGTTGTGTGAGTTCTCCTTTCATTTTTACAGGATTTTTTCTTTTATTTTTTTATCAATGTAAATTTTACATATTTTTCTCAAATTATAAGGATTTTTAATTGTTTTTAAAATTTGAAGCCTTCTCACAGATCAGTTGTTCTTTACTTTTCTCTAAGCTCTTTTTGTAAAATATATGACATTTTGCCACATGTATGGATCTCTTATATAATACTTTTTAGGATACATACTTCTTATTCTATAATGTTTAATTTAAATTTTTAGTTGGTTAATAAAAATTATACTTAAAACTCACCTTTTTCGAACAAATCCAATATGTTCGCGTCTCAGTTTTACGATTCTTTACAAATTTTTCATTCTTATACATCAAAATCTGACAACCTCCTTGGCCGGTAATAAAATTTGGTATATCTAAAAATAATTGCATAATTTTTAATAAAAACAATTAAAAAATCAATTTAAGCACAATATAGAACGCTTATAATAAAGTAAAATAAACATTATATTAATTTTTAATTTCAAAATTTATTGTTAAACTCTTGTTGCTAATTGATATTTGTGAAATTATTTCAAGTGTTCTTTTTTTCTTTGTTTTTTTGTGTTGGTTCTGTCTTTAAGCATCTTTCATTAACAACAACGTTCTTTGTTGCTTTCGAAATCAAGGTGAATGTTTAATCTTTTTACTTATTTCCTGTACTAGTTTTGTGTCCTCATTTAACAGAGCCTCAGCTAAAGCAATTGCTGTAGATTTACGTTTTTTACGTGTCACCAACTGTGAATGATTATGATGGCATGATTCCAAAACAATCTGTGTAATACCATTCACAACATCAGTCACAACGCGGGCATTACATTTTAAACTACCCTAGAATGCACAAAAAAAAAGAAGAAATTATAATTTGACACAGAACAGAAATAAATATTTGCATGCATGCTGGATACTTGGATATTCATTCATATGTATGGAAATGTTTGCATATTTATATTAATACAAATTTGCATATCTGTATACAAATGTATTAATATTTCTTAAATAATGCCGAAATGTTGCAATGTTTGTAAATTTTTGCTTAGAAAATATTCCAGGAAAAAATCACAGACTATACAATTTATAGGTCTACTTCAAAATTACCTTTTTGGCACATATCCAGTAAGTTTTCACACCACTTTTGCGATTTTTTACAAAATTATAGCCTCTGTAGGCCAATAGGGTGCAGCCTCTTTGACCTATTATAAATGAGAAGTCGCCATTTTCCACCTTAACAATATCTACAAACAGAAGAGATATATATATGTATATTAATAAAAATTCAAGTGAACAGCTTTAAACAAATTCTACAAACACCCAACCAGCCCAATTAAAATTAATTAAGATTTGATTTTTTTTTTTTTTTAATTTTAAAATAAATTAATAACATTTTTAAGTTTATTATAAAAATTTGCCACTAAACAAAAGAATGAAAAAAGAAACAAATTATTTTTAAAACTTAAAACACCACTCATTTTCTGATAATTTTCTTAAGCATTTAAAAATGAAGTTAGAAAATTAAAAGAGGATGATGATGATAATAAAACATACGTAATGTTTGGTGACTATATTTTTATGTGTTGGGGAGATAAAAAAGAGAACGTTGAAATATTGTCTGCTTAAGGATGAGCCGCATTAAAACGGTGGATGATTGTGTTTGCCACATTTCAACACTACATCGTGACGAAAGTCTTCATCGATGGTGACAGCACGAGCCTTGCATTTATGAATACCTGCACGGGCACAAGACCAATAGGTTTTATTGCCCGATGCTTTATTGCGCGTAAATGTGTAGTCACCAACCTTAAGTTTACGACTGCCACGAAAGCCGGTTATATAAGTGATGAAGAAGTTGCCAACTAGTGGAGAAATTAAAGAAGAAAGCAGACAAATGATTAATAAAAGTATTGAAAGGAAGTTGAATTTTATTAAAATTTAAATATTCTTTAAGAAGAATAAGTAAGATAATAAATATGTACTTTTATTACGAGTTAATTGTTATAACGTAACGTTATGATGACTTACTTATTCTTCTTTTAATGTTTAGTTTTTTTTAAACAAATTTTTATTCGTATTTTATTTTATAATTTTTCGTTTGTAAATATAAAAACTTATTTTAGTTATGAAGAAATTACAAAGTTTTTCTGTGAAAATTGTTAAAGCATAAAACAATTTATTTATTAGTTTAAAATTAACTTAAATTATTATAAAATTGTTATGATATACATACATATATATTTATATATATATAGTTAAAATTAAGTTTTTTACGTGTTTTTTTATTCAAATAATTATACCGGCAATTATTCTTAATCTTTAATTTCCTCTTTACCATCGATCTTTTCTTTGGAATCTTTTTTTGCATTCTGTTCAGCTTTGAGAGTTTTCAGAGAACCGTATTTTCTAGCCTGTGTGATTACTTCATGATTATGCTCACTATTTAATACTGTCAAGACATTGCCTTTCGTTTTGATGCGGGCCCGACAGCGCAATACAGCAAATTGGCTGCAACGCCAATAAGTGACATCTTCACGGGTGACATGACGATTAAAGGTGTGTTGTTTTAACAGCAACTGTTTGGTGCCATATTTACTGACCACAAACACCGGGCCATTGTTACTGTTACGCAAGCTGGCCGTTGATAGACGTTGGACACATGATGTCGAAGAAGTTTCCGCTTCCTCAGCTACCAGCTCATCTTGAACCTGCACCTGAGCTTGCATAACTACTTGATCAAAGTAAGCGTTTCCTAAAAGAAATATTTGGCAAATGAAGAAGAAAAAACAATATAAATTAATAAAATATTTGTTGTTTATAAAATTATGCTGTTTAGCAAAAGAAACACAGTATTATTTAGTTTTAAACTTCTTGGTTTGTAATAAATTTTTATTTTTCTTTTTATTAGAATTTCTCATCCTTTATAAGACATTCATTTAAATGGATTTTACATTTGATAAGCTGGCCACCCTTAAGATCACTCAATACCAAATAGGCAGGGCAATTAAATGTTAAACAAGTCCAATAACTGCGAAACGCTGTTGAACGTGTCTTTTGATATCTTTTGCCATTACAATCAATATATTCCACATTGCCAGATTTAATAATTTGTATTTCTAAAAGTTTTTATAGAAAAAAAAAACAAAAGATAAAGTATTAACTAAAGCTAAAAGCAAAACAAAATGAAGCAGGCAAAGTAATAAAAATATAATATTAAATATATAACTAATTTAACAAATATTGATTTAACCCTTTAGTTGTTTAAATATAAAATGTATTCCTAAAACAAAATTTTCAATTTATTTGTGACATAAACAGCGGCGTGTGGGATTAGTTTTTGCATCTGTTCTGTGTATAATATCGGGATAATGTTTCCAAATTTTCGGCATATTTGAGTCGTTTTTAGAAACAGAATCGCTAAAACAATAATAGTATTTAAATGTACTTAAATCTTTTTTTTTCATAATTAAAATTTACATTTTTTATTTATTAAAGTTTATTAGACCTTATTAATTACAATTTTGAAAAGTAAATATTTAAGTAGTTGTGACGTCATAAAATTTAAGCTTTAAAATTATTACATTTTACTGAAAAACACTTAAAGGGTTAAGCTTAGTAAATTATCCATCCATAGTTTCATTCCATTGTTAATTCTTATATGTCTAGCCGTTTATTTAAAACTTATTTTAATTATGTGTATTATTTACATTTTAATATAAATTTAATATAAATTGCCATTAAATTGTTGTGTGATGTTTGTAATGTATTTTAAAACAACTTTAAACGTTGCGGCATAAGTCCATCAATTTTTATTAGATTGGCTGGCAAGGCGTCTTCTGTAAATTTTGGCGGATGATTGTGCGGATTTTTTCCCAATTTTAAACCTCCTTCTAGTTTTGTTATGCATCTAGCCGTGCATTTATTTTCTGAAACACGTTTACCATTGCCGCTGGAACAGATCCAGTTGATGGTCGAGCGAAAACTAGCTTCTTTTTTGTACATATAACCACGGAATATAAGATTTAAACCCTGTTTCTGATTGCGCATATAATGATAGGTTTCGTTTTCCAACCACACACCAATAGGCAGGGGTAACATGAAATAATTAGCTTTTGGTGATAGCAAATCTCTCATTGTGGAAGTAGCTGTAAGAATTTTAGTTTAGGAATTAGTTTAATTGTATGTAAAGTTGTATACTGTTATGTTTGTAATTTTTAATAGAAAGAAAACACTTTAGTATTTTATAAGTTTCAACAATTTATTTTATTATTAATAATTATTTATGCTAAATAAGCTTTATTATTTGTTTGTTATAACTTCCAGTAAGTTGTTTTAAGTCTTAAAATTATTTTTCATAATTTGTTGTAGTGTAAAATTTAAGTTTTCCAATGAGTGTTAGTTAAAAATAAAATAAATCTTTTAGAGCGTCAATGTTCCTTTAACTAAAACACAATAAATTTAATATTTTTAAAAGGCAAAAATACAACGCCAACATTTTTAAAAAAAATTTATTTTTATTAGTTTTTTTCCATGAAACAAATTTACCCGTAGATATCCGATATTGATCATATTAGGTACATATAGAGTTTATAAACAAAGATTGAAAATCAAATGGGGATTTAAAAATATGTTATTTAATATTATTAAATTGATATAAACAATTATAGATTACATAAAAATAATTTCCAAATAAATTTGAATTTTGTTTGGAATAAAAAAGTGAAAATAGTATCTATCGAATATGATCAAAATCGAACCTTCCCAGGTGAACAATTTTTGTTTTCTTTGCTAAAAATAATGAATAATGAAAAATAATAATAAAAATGTAAATATTTTAATTTTGTGGCGTATCAAATCACTGTTGCAAACCCTTCATCCGCTTAACAGAATCTTATGTACTCTTCATATTAATATACCTTAAAAATTAGAAATCTGATCTTTATACCCCCCTTCACCCTGAGTGGTAAGATCCAGCTATTTAGGAATAAAATTGTATGCTATAACCACAATGCAATTTTATTTTATTTTTACTATTATTAAAAAATAATCGCGCAACGTTTCTCATTTATTTATCTTCTCATTTAGGCCACATCGTGTTTCTAACAGCGTATGTACGCTGAGGACGGTCAATCTTCTTTTATAAAAAAAAGGTGATCAAACTTTTACTTCTAATGAAGATAAACAAAAAGTATTTATTGTAGACGCCTACATGAATAAAAGGAGTGAGCGTGGCTTAAAATCTGGGATGTTTTTCACAAACAAATTTATAAAATCGGTATCTTTGAAAATAGATTTTTTTTAAAACGATATCTATATTTTTCTATAAAGCTAAAAAAAACTTCATAATAATAAGAGGATTTTATGTGACACCATTTGAGTTTTTTTTTATTGGTGTCGAGATTTTTTGATTTCCACAGACAGATTGACAGGCGAACATAGTTTAATAAAGTTTCCTACCAAAATATATTCTATTTTATAAACGGATTTATCGGTTTTTATTTGACAAAAAGATATCTGAATAAATAGGCGTATATTAACAATTTCTATGACATACATGTAAACTAATCTGGTAAATCTTCTAAAACTCATTCGTTTTCGTTTTCGATTTCCATCACATGCCTGATTATCTAAAAATGAGAAAAATTTCACAAGAAATTGAAGATATTGTGACAATGGCAAAAATGGTGTCTCCTCACGGAAAATAGCTGCACAACTAAATATAACCCAACGCACGGTCGTTAACGCACAAAAAACGGCGAAATATTGTGCCAAAAAAGAATGTTGGATGCCGCCCAAGGATGCTGAGTGATTCAGATGCACGTCTTATAATACGAGAACTAAAAAGAAGAAACCTGCTTTGTCTGACAAAAACGTAGAAGTTCGCTTACAATTTTGTAAGGCCCATGAAAATTGGACCATTGACAACTGGAAGCGTGTTATTTGGTCCGATGAAACTAAAATTAACCGTTTCCAATCTGATGGTCTCATGAAAAACTTCAGAAACATCAAGTCAAACAAACCGTTAAACTTGGAGGAGGCAGTTTGATGGTGTGGGGCTGCTTTACTTGGTGGCATACTTAGCCACTAGTTAAAATTGATGGCATCATGCGCAAAGAGGACTTCCTTCATATATTACAAACCAATTTGTTTGATTTTGTGAACATGAGTGCTTATCCAGAAGAAGAAGTGATCTTCCAGCAGGATGGAGATCCAAAGCATACCGCTAAAGTCGTCAATTCTTTGGGCTATTGTGGTAAATACGAAAGAGCACCCACAAATATTAACGAATTATGGGAACGAGTGCAGTATGAATGGGAAATCTTTGAATATTTAATGAAAAGCATACTGAAATGCGTAAAAAGTGTTATCAAAAACAAGGACTTCTGGACAAAGTATTAACTCACTTTATTTTTATCTTAAATAACTTTATAGTGCAAAACTGGTTTCTTTTTTAACTCTTTTCTGTTAATTTAATGAATGTTAACTTTTTTAGTTTTACTGTATGTAAAATCTTAAATTAAATAAAGAATATGTTCCAAAATTAAAAAAAAAAAAAAAAATATATAAATAAACGGTTCTACTGGAACAGTGCACATGCAGTCGCTTTTGCTCCCTACTGTATATTTGTACATTTGTATATGTATACATATGTACATATGTATATAAAAAAATATTTTTATAAAATAAATTAAAATTAAATGAGAATTATTCCTCTTGTGAGTCTTAGAAAATGTTTTAAAAAATTTTTATTCGAAGTTTTACTTCAAGTTAAATATACAATTTGTTTGAAAACAATTGTATACACTAAAATTTATTTTTGTATACTTCTGTTATATGTTTCACATAGCTTTCCGTTGGATTACATAGCATTACATTTTGTATATTTTTGTATGATTTTACATTTATGCTTTCCAACGGAAAGCTATGTGAAACATATAACAGAAGTATACAAAAATAAATTGTAGTGTATACAATTGTTTTCAAACAAATTGTGGATATATTTAACTTGAAGTAAAACTTCGAATAAAAATTTTTTAATAAATTAAAATTTGTTAAAAACAAATGCATTTAAATTAAATACGAAGAGGATTCACTCCAGAAATTTTGAAATGAAATAATTTTTAAAAATTATCTTCACTAACATTGCAGATAATTTATGGCCATAAAAAATCTTCAACATTTGTGAAAAATAATAAACATTTTTTGTTCATATTAAAAACAAGCCTTGAAATAGATAAATTTAATTAGAATAAAAAACAGTCAGTTTTAAAATAAACATACATAAATTTTAAAATATTATAAATATTTTTAACTGTAAATTTCGTCAGTCTCTTCTTTCTTTATTTGAAGTTCATCTTGTTGGGAAAATTCTTGGTGGGGCTGCTGTTTCTTAACTTTTTTACGATATACAGTTCTCTTGCCAGCTTTTGTTGGTATATTTGGTAGTTTATAGACTTTTTCGGCACTATTGCTCCACGATTTAAGTAGTTTTCTACCGCAATTTATTTTCTCATGTTCTCTTTCATGAGTATGAATGCCGGCAGTTTTTATTAAACCAAAAGCATCTATAATAAGACGGGCTTTGCAACTATATTTGATGAAACGAAAACAACGCCAATATTTTTCACGATTATTGCGATATAAATAATCGTCTAAAATTACTAAAGGCGTGCCGCGTGGAGTGTAAATATATTCCAATATATTGACTGCAATTGAGAAAATATAATTTTTATGAAATTATTAAGTCTAGACTTTTTTGGAAAAATATTTTGAAATCCTACTAAATAATCTAGAAAAACTCAAAAAAATATTAATTATTTTCATTAAGGTTATTTATTTAATTATTTTATTATATTCATAGGTATAAATATAAATATTTTTCTTGTGGTCTGTTTTGCATCATGAAGCTTTTACACATAATTATAAAAAATAAAGGAACTTATAGAAATCCATAGAATTACAATTCCATTTTGATAGCTGTAATAAAAAAATATATAATTATTTTGTAAATTACAATCACAGTTTCGTTTTAAGTCAACTATTAATTAGTGCTTGCATTTACACATTTAATGTTAAAATGTTATATTCATTGGAGATTAATGTTTGGTAAATCCATTTATATGTAAAAAATATTTCTGTTGAAATGTTATATTATGAAGTTATGTAAAATATATAATTTCATTCACTCACTCATTGACGTATTTATGTATTTTAGAAGTATTGTAAATTAATTGGCTCCAACATGTATTTTAAAGCTACATTATTGTAGTTTTGAAAATATTTCCAATTGCTCACTTAACTTTGATGCCCAACATGATTTCATGGCAGATACAATTTCTAAATCGTTTTTTTTTAGCGAGGTTTCTCCTTAGTCTCCTTCTTTTTAAAAGTTATACATAGAAATTAAGCTATAAAAATAAGCCTTTCGACTACTGATAAAGCATGTATTTAATTTTTTTTCTGCTCCGCAATTGATGTGGAATTATTTGTATTACAATCTTACAGAAAGTAAACTGGCTTAAGTCGGTTTTAGTGACTTTTTCAAATCACTTCCAAAATTGTATCACTAATAGAGTTTTAAATTCTGATTAAAATAAAATTTTGGCGGTCACGCCTATTTTCTAGTGGGCGCGGCTCCAAAGTTTGTAATATATTTAGCTATATCTTAAAAACTACATTTCTATATTAGAAAATATACATAGGTATATCAAATGATATGTATTTTAAAGAGCTTATTTATATGAACCACCTATAGGTCAATATCAGAAAATTATTTCTTGATCCGATTTTTTGATGAGAAATTAAGCTTTAATTTAAGTTATAATATGACCATGTAGGCAATATAGATCCGAAGATATTAAAGAAAGATTATGACATTTCATCATAAATAATACAATCTGTACCATGCGAAGCTGGTGTTCTGTATACCATAGAGGAGAAAATCTTTTCCTCCGACCGTAGGCCGGCAATACAAGTAATCTGTACTATGCGAAGCCGGCGTTCTTTATAACATAGAGGAGAAAATATTTCCGGACGGTCATAGGCCGGCAATATAGGAAATCTGTACTATGAGAAGCTAGTATTCTGTATACCATAGAGGAAAAAATGTGTTTTTTTTAATATTTCAGATCTTATAATTCTGTGATTATAGCACCCACAGACACATATCACACCTTAAATTAAAGCTTAATGTCAATATTAATAAACTAAAATAACACTTATAGGTATAGACTTTTTTTAATTTTTTAGATATTAAAAAAATATTCGGGTCAAAAAGTATTCTTTTCGGATTTAGCCCATAGACGGTCCATATTTTATAATCATGATATATATCGTTGGAAAGGTGATGTACTATAAATTATAATACATCTAGTAGTACCCGAGATGTAGGCTTATATATTTTCAACTTTGAGGTCCCGTCCCCTCGAAAATAGGCGTGGCTACCAAAAATTTTTTTATTACTTTTATATACTCTAGGTAGGTATTTGATGAAAAAAAAAAAATTTAGCAGTCACTAAAACCAACTTGTTCCAGTAAACTTACCCCTCTCTTTTGCAGCAAAACATTTTTGTCACTAAAAAACTTTTATTTTTTACACATTAATTTTACAACACAAAAGACCGTCGTTATAACTATATGTACATATGTATTTAACAAAATAAATTACTATTATAAAAATATGTAACACGTTTTTGCACCATTTGTTTTTTGTTTTGTTAAATTGTAATTTTGTTTGTTATGGTTTTTTTAACGAATCTGTACTACGAAACAAATCAAAACAAACTTGATAAATTCGCCGTGGCATACAAATTAATAACTGTGCTATGAATATGCATTCCATTTTGAGGCATCAAAAAACATTTTCACAAAACTTTTATGGCCTGCTACCTATATAAAATTGCGAAAACATAACATTAAAATATACATATGAATGTATATTCAGAAGCATTAATTCACTTTTAATTGTAATAAATAATATTTTATATTTATTGGTACTTTCCATAAAATTTCATTGCATTTTTTTATTCTGGCCCAATGAGGCCAGCTTTTCTTGAGATAATTTATTTTGAAGTGCTTTTTTAGATTTTATCAAAATCATTTGTATACAAATTTTATTTAACACGTTTTAATAACACTTAAATTATGATAATATACGCTTTCAATTAATTTTTATCTATTTTAAACACATTTTTTTAAACAACTTTCTTATTTTTAAGGAATACACAGCACAATATTTCACGGCGAAATTTATTAACTATTATAAAATTGTAATAGATGATACAAAATGGCGTAAGTAATGTAAGTACAGAGATGCTTAAAGCCAGAGAATTACCAACTATTATACTATTTTTCTAGTCTAAATAAAACAAAGTTTCTACAGCATAACTTAAGGATGTCAGAAAATATTTGAGTCAATCTGTAGCCAAAAAATCAAACAAGGTGTAATATAATGCTTGTTACAAGTGTTGTCAATTCCGAATAGCATATATGAGTATTTTTACTATTAAAAAATTCGGTGCCGGGAGTAATATGGTGTTCACACATGCATTTTTAATTGAGTCAATTATTAGTTAATTAAAAAGTGTTCACATATGCTCAATATTGCTAATTTAATTAGCGTTTGACAGCAGCTGACAAAAAAGAATACATTTACAGTGCACTCGGGAAAACGTCAACGCTCGTTTACGTCAACATCCCAAAACCTCAACCCTTTTTTTACATTACCTACTCTAAAATTTTATGAAATAAATAGAGAAAAGTCTCTCTTCCAAGTTTTGGAAAGAAAAAAAACAGCAGAAAAAAATTACAGATTTTTTTAAAACGTCAACAATTTGTTAAACGTCAACACCCGCGGTTTTAATTAGTTGACGTTTTGCCGAGTGCACTGTATTTGGTTCTAATATTATAATTTTCAGCCTAAAAATATTCTTTATTAATTTAAAAGCGAATCAACTGCCATATTAGTTATTACTAGTCACAGGGTTGTATTTTTAATTTTAACAATTATTAGAACAATTAACTCTTAATGAAGCAATTATCTTAATTGAAATTTTGTATGGATAATTGAATTCAATTAGGCGTTAATTAAAAAATGTCATTTAAAAATGCATGTGTGAACACCATATAAGCACAATTAATATACCCTAAGGACGCTCATTACTGTGAATTAAACTGTTTTTTTGACGGAGCAGGATGCAATATGCATTTTTAGACTGATTAGAATCATACATATAGTTCGAAATTTGTTTTAGTTAGCATTAAGAAGGAAATCATATGTAAACTGAATACCTGAAGTCTCAATAAAAATTAAATTAAAAATAAAAAAATATTAATAAAAATGTTGCAAAAGTAGTACTCTGTTCAACTTGGTACTTTTTTCCAACTGTGTGTATTTACGACAAAAATAAAAGTAGTGACGCGTGTGATTTACTAATTTTTTTACTTATTTTTTTTTTTACTAATTTTTTATATTTTTAATAAAGAATTTATTTACCCACTTGCTAATTACTTGTTTTATTTTATTAATTAGTTTTTTATTTATATTTTATATTAATTTTAATTGAATTACTTATATATTTCTTCTAATACTGTTTAGATACTTCAAATTTGTATGATTTATTGCGGGAATCATCAACAAGTCGTGCACCTGCTAAAAGAGGACGACCCCGTAAAGATCCATTAAATATTCCCAGAACTGCTCAGAAAATTGTGAACAAAATTATTGAAGCAATTAATAATCATCCTGGCACGCCCATTTTATATGGATCAACCACTAAGGGTACTATGAAATTAGTTGTAGATGGCCATCATTTCCGCTATTCATTCCGCAAGGGTAAATATACTATATTCCAGTGTTGCTACAAAGAAAACAAAGAGGAATGTTTAGTACGAGTTGTTACCGATCAAAAGCTTGTTTATCCTTTGGATGGCGAGCATATACATTTCGTACAGGCTACTGACAAAAGCGTTACAGCAGTAAAGTTTACACCCGGTAAAGAGCCCGAGCCAGAATTTGTTACTATCACCGATGTACAAGACATCGAACCGACTCAGGCAGAAGATGTTACATTAAATATTGGAGATTTGATTCCACAGCCAATCGAGACTAATGTTAAAGAAGAAAATACGCCCGCACAGGAAACATTAGAATTTACCTCTGAATTGGTTGGCCAAAAGTCTCCGACGGATACTAAGTCGAAAGAAGTTACCACGACGGAAGATCCCAATGAATTTCGTGAGAAAATTAAAAAACGTTTGCAAAAGGCATTGCTGGGCAAAAAGAAATAATAACTAATTAAAAAATAACTTATAGGGCACCTTGAGAAATTTAAAATAGGTACATAGGTATATTCTTTAAAAATAAACGCTCGTGGAAAATAAATTCCTATATGTATAATATTAATAAATAATACTCCCTAATTCTATTCGAAAGTGAAAAATTACGATTTATATTCATCGTATAGAATTAAGGAGTACCCCCTCTGGTATTTTTTGTTCATTAAACAATTTTAAAATAGTATTTGTTTTATAACAGTAGCAAAGCTATAAATTGTTGATCACAAAGGGATAGATAATAAGAATTAAAGATTTTAGTCTTTTTTTTTTTTATTTAAATAGGAAATGCTTTAAATCAGTAATTAAAATGTTTCATAGTATATGTATGAACGAACATACACATGTGAAAATATATGTAGATTTGTATTTTAATGATCAATTTTTACATATTACATAATCCTTAATCTTTAAATTTACTATATAATTATTATTTTTTTTTTTATCCTTGACGACCAAAATTTTAACCCTCGGTGCCTTATAAAAAGAAGTTATGTTTCAATTTTCTTTTCCAATTTTACTACAGTAGATATAAATTTAAGTACATTTTCAATATCAATATAATAACTATATGACAATAAATAAAACTAATTACTCTTCCAAAATTATGATAAGTCTTGATTTTATTTAATCTTAAATAAAACTAAAATGTTTAGTTAAAAAATGTTTGCTTTCATTTGTTCGTTAACATTATTTTAACGTCTTTTTTACAGTTATGCAACACGTCCGTAATTGTGGTCCCCAATTGTTCATCATAAGCCGCAAGGGGGGCACATTACTGGCCATTAATGAATTCATTTATAGATCTAATTTAAAACGATATGGTCCAATGAGAGATAAGGTTTACTGGGAATGTATCCACAATCGTTCAAAAAAATGTCGCAGTCGTTTAAAAACTATTGGCGATGATCTGTATGTAACAAATGGTAAGAACATACTTTTAATTTTCAACCCCATGGAAATGGTTTAAATTTTATAAACCATTTTTTTCATAGATATCCATAATCATTCCGAAGATGCCCAACGTATTGAGTTGGCGCGAAAATCTGGTATGTTGATCTACAAAAAATTCAGTTCAATTGGTGATTTACCAAACAAACCACGATTTTAATGAGTGTTATATACATTGTAAATATACAACACACACACAATTAATAATGTATGGTATATTATAAATATGTACATATGAATGTGTTTTTCATTTACTTTTCTACTTCTCAGTTACATATTGGTTGATTTCATATACTTTATATATTTTATTTTTTATACAATAATTTACTTAATAGGAATTATAAAGATAATGGCCTATTTTCTTTCGTAAATTTGTGTTGATTGTTTATTGAAATTCATAGTAATATTACATATGTATGTATGTAGGTAAAATACTTTTTATATACAAAAATGTATATGAAAGCTATATAATTTTATCGAATATTTAAATAAAATCCAGTTTGATTTTACTTATTTGCTGTATTAATTAAAAACATCAAGGAACTAATTTTGACATTCAATCAAAATGTTAACAGTTTTTAAATAAAAATTAAGGATATACATAGTATTAAATATTAGAACCAGTTTATACATTGTTATGTTGTTTAAAGTTTTATGTATTTAAATCTCATATTTTTAGAACAAAAGAATACTATTATGTGATCGTATCAATATTTAGATACATATGTATGTATGTCGTAATTTGTTTTTTAAATTGTTTCATAATAAAACTGATAAGTTATTATACCAAAATAATATGCCGACGGATTTACCAATTATAATTTCTTGAGTCCTACCGAAATTGTCTTAAATTTGTATTCAAATGTAAAAAGGGAACAAATTTCATGTGGAATTTTTATTCACGATAGGGGTGATTGTGTTTCAGAGCATTTTTTGGGGAAATGCTCTGGATAGTTAGATATTTTAATAATTATTAATATTAAACATTTTATTTAATATTATATTTGTGTTTGTATTCCTTTATTATATTAAAATATTGATTTATCTTTAATCTATGTTATTTTATAAAAATGTACGTCTATTTTTAGTCTAATTCATCCATTTAAAAAAGAACAAGGTTTTTTACACAAATATAAAATTTGATTTTTGAGCTGCCTTTTACAAATTAAAACGTTAAATAAGAAAACCCTGAGTTTGGGAGATAGAATAATATGAAGATATTTATACATACATTAATTGCCTGTTACTCGATGTTGAAATAAAAATGGATCCAAAAAAAATGTTTTTTAAACAAATTTTCTTTCTTTTGTCATCGACATTTTTCTAAAAAAATAAACAAAATTTTGCAGAAATTCAAAAATAAAAATAATGTTATTTTTAATACGTCTGCTAATATCTATGATAGTTATGTAATTATGTGCGTTCAATTCTAGCATAAAACCTTGTCTATATTAAGAATAAAATTAATATGTCTGTCGGTTTCGTCTTTTAATACTTATTTTGCTATTTAATGCGTGTGAAAAGGATGTGTTATTCTATAACGAATATCACCACCGATTTGTTTAGTACATGCCCGTGCTTTACACAGATATTTAACATACATTGAACAACGCCAACTGGACACATAAGCAGATTTGTTTTTTGGTTTTGTATCACATACAAATGAATAATTTTCAATTAACAAAATGGGACGAGATTTTTTTGATAAACCGAAATTAGCACACAATTGAAAATTCTCCGACAAAGTATCAGGTGAATGGCAGTTGAATGTTTTCTGTTCCAATTTACCTAAAAATAAACCAAATACAAAAAGATAAAGATTTATATTTTAATATTTTGTTAAAATTATATTACAATCGTAATATTTTTAAGATAATATTTCTATCCACTTAAAATCTGCTTGCTATTTTTTTAATAACATTATAAAACATTTTTTATTAAAATTGGTTTATATACAAAAAATTAAAAAGAATAAAATATAAAAAATAATAAACAATTACATATATAGTACATGTTAAAAAACGTTTATGGACATACAATTTTTATGACAAAATTAAACATTTAATAAGGACTCATTCTGCCTATATACGTGTATATAGTAAAAATATGCATTTTTGTTATTTAGCAAATACTATTTTAATCACTACTTAAAACTTAATTATATTCCGCTTAATGACCAACAAATTAATAGGACTTTTGTACTTCAAAATTTTTAAATTAATAATAAACCTGGTAATTTTTAATAAAAAAAAAATAATAATAATATACATATATGAGACACCATATATAATATATTTACATAATTTAATAGTTTAGCCCAACTATGTTGCTGTTGGGTTAATTGCGGACAAATTCTCAACAAATGTTGTGTGACAAATTTTCCACACACAAAGTTAATCAAACACGGTGTAACCCAGAATACATTCCTGATGAAATTTCGATGACCATAAGTTTACACCTCATACCAAACGTATTCATGGTTTTAGTCTTTCCTTACTAACATCTTAGTAATTATCATTGCGAGTTCTCAACTTCACTCTTAAAAATAATTTGTAAATTAACATTGACTTAATATTCTATATTCCACATTATCCTTTTAAATTTGCGAAGGCGGAGATTGTTTAAAAACAACACCATTAGATGGATTATTTGTGCTTCCCACATTATTTGTATTGCACGAGGAAGAAGAATCACTACGTAAAAATGTAGGAATGGCAGGGATTAAATTCGTGCTTGTTGTAGTCGACGTGCCAGCCATAATCGCTGTAGCCGTTGTTACACATGGCAACGATTGTTCGTTAGTTTTCTTTTCCTTGTTGCCACCGCCAGATGGTGTGTAAGCCAGCATTAGCGGAACTTGCGAATTTGTTAAAGTCATGGGAAAGTTTGAGGGAAATTTTAAATCTGATTGATTAAAACAACTTAAATTCTTGGCAGAACAGTATAATTGGCACGACGGTAAAATGTCTTTGTGACGTCGTTTTATGTGACTTAAGAAATTTCCAGTTGATTTCGTTGTTCCAGAAATAGTGCCAAAACAAGTAGTACATGTGGCTTGTATGCCTCCCGGCGTTTTGGGGTGAGGTTGTATGTTGCTATAAAATTTACCATCCAATATTTTTGGCAGATTTATAGGCCTGCGGAATTCATCAATAGCAGCCGTTATAGCTTTTGACTTTATATCTGAAAATATAACACAAGAAAATAGGAATTAGTAAAATGAATTTAAAAGAAATAGAATATTCATTGAAGAAGAAACCAAACAATTTTTTTTGTAGTTTACTTTAATACAATTGGTGAATATGTAACTTCGATGTTTTTTTATTATTAAATTTAATTTATTTTGTACATTATGAAAATAAATTATTACTAAAATGTAATTCCTTTTTTAAGTCGTTTTAAAAATATGTACATCTATTGGGCAGCATTCTCTCCCTAATCGCCCAATAAACCCACCATAGTACGCATTAGACCTATTTTTGTATCTTCTATGCTAAAATCCGGTGTCATTTCTAATAAAGTGTCTGCTTTCATTTCGGGATCATGGGTATGCGGGGATCCTGCTACTCGTATTGAAAACTCATCGTTGACTTTAGAAGTGACCACGGTTGCTCGGCACCCATACTTAACATAGCGTGAACAACGCCAAAATATATTTTTATGACTTTGGCGATTTTCCACATAACGATACCCATTATATATTAACATTATGCGACCTCTTTGCGTAGTTGTATATTGAATATATGTAGTGGCATTTTTATCCTCAAATATATATTTGATATCTGCAAGTAAAATCAATAATAATGATATTTATAAATTAGTAAAAGCAGATTTAATAGATTATGATATAAAACTATAAATACTGAAAATATAAAGAAAATTTGGAATATTTTTAGTTTTTTTTCTGCAGTTTGTATATTTATGAATATGATGTATTGTTGTCGGACATTAAGTGTTTTACAATCTTTATAAAACTTAATTGGTTAAATATTATTTGAAAAAAAAAAACAAACATAAAAAAATCATTTTAAAAGCTGTTTAATGTTCTTCAACCTCAGCTATGCGGATGCTGTTCCTTTAGACATGTTGACAATTTTTTTCTCTATGAAACGCTTAACTACATTGCTGTCAATAGTTTCACCACGCAAGGTAAACACTTGTACAACGTGAGCTGGAAAGATAAGAAAAACATAATATTAAAAAAGCATGTTTACGGATGTAGGTATTTTAAAAAGAACAAAATTATGTCATTGGAACATATTATGTCTTTGTCACAAACTAATCAAAATCGGAATTTAAATTCTTGATCGCATATTATGCACTTCTATTTTCAACATAAACTTATTTATGCACATCCTTGATGGAAGTTTGTCATATCTTTAAATCTAAGATCTGTTTTTAACATACTTAATAAATTATTTCATTATTCATAAAAAATTATTTTTCCCGCAACAGTATTTTGAATTTGTAATACAAAAATTAAATAAATCATTATAAATTATAGAAGTAAAGTACATAGGTTCTCTTCACTATTATCGTTTGCGATCTGTTTTTACGAAGTTTATAATATAAAACTAAACTTGTTTAGTACCTATTATTTTATTGAAAATGTTAATGAGGATGGCATACTTACTTATCATAGACTTTAACAAATCTTCATTTAATAGCTTTAGACAATCCTTTGAGCCTGACTTGGCTACTTTCTCCAAAATTTCCAAACCAAAAACCAAGTCACTTAAACGCGATGTATAAATACAAGCATTTGGTATAAATATTTTCACTAAATCACTTTTGGCGACATAAACTCTACTGCCGGCACACAATGGAATTTTACCAGTTGGTATTTTAGCAGGAGCTACTGCTGCCGATTTTTTAGTCAAAGTGGCTACAAAGATAGGTATAATATAAATAAAATAAATACATAGAAAATACAATGCGCAATTCAAGCTAAAAATTCAAGAGTAAAATAAAACACATAAAATTGTTAATTAGATTTTATTTATTCTTAGATTTATAGACAATTTATTTTAATTAAAAAAAAAATGCTTTTATGAGTTTGTTTATATCATGGACTTGGTAGTCTACTAGACAGCACTTTAAATAAATAACTCAATCTTAACTATAAACTGCTTAAAGAATATTTAAAATACAAACAAAATAAATCCGCATTCAAAACTATAGTATAAATAAATAAACTGTTTCACTATTTATTAAATATTTACAATTTTTACATAAATCTAAAATATTTTTCTAAAAATCACTATCAGTTTTTTCTTCTTCTTTCCAAATGTCACAACATGCAATCAGACGCAGCACACGAATTGAAATTTTATTGACAGTTTCAAATATAAACAATTTTGTGTAGTGTTGCATTTTAATGTATTAAATATATAAAAATTTAATTTTTTATACAAAAACAACCACTAATCAAAGAAAAGTTTATTAACAACTAATAATTTTGTAAAATCTTTTTACATTTTTCAAAATATAAACTTTAATTAACTATTTATCAATATATATTTTTACGTTTAACAACACTGCACATTTTATTTCGACGCCTTAATTGTTGTTGGCTGACAATTTTTTTCTTGTGGTTTGTGTTTTTTACTGCTGCTGATAATTTTGTAGAATTCTCGTGTCTCGTATTATTTGTTGAATAAAATATAAATTGAGGAATATTCTAAACAATGATTAAAAAATGATGCTTTGTAAGCACATTATTGTGTTTAAAGTGATTTACAATAAAAATTTTATAGTAACAAAATAAAATGTGTAACAAAAAAATCCCATAGTGTTTGTGTTGGGGGGAAAAAAGTTAATTATAATTTCCAAACTCCATGCGAAGAAAATTAGAAGAGACGTTTGAATATAAAGTAGTCATGAGCAAGTAAGGTATTATTTCTGAGATATTATATTATTTACAAAATAATTATTATAAATGTTAAAGCCTTAATTAAATCAATATTTTAAGATTATGTACTTTTATGGAATATGTATACTGCTAAAAATTGTACATTTTTATTATTGAAATAAATTACCAACAAAAAAAAAACGTATAGTATGAGTTTTACTTAAACCTAGTAATATTATAACATCAGTTGTACCTATGTATTAAAACATCTTTTGTTTGGTTTCTATGGATATTTAAGATTAAGAGTAATTTGTATGGCCATTTACAGAAATAGGTATAACATAATTGATTAAAACTAGATGTTTAAAAATTCTATGACCTTTCCAAAACAACTTTAGTGTTTTGCAACTTCCACTACATGCAGTTTTTATAATTTAAATTGAAGAAGCTGAACTCTTCTGAGTGTAGGAATGTAGCTATGTCCTTAGCTACTACACCACGGCAATAGGATTTTTGCAATTATTTGTAGTTTTCCTCATAGTCATGGCCAATATAAAAATACGATTCAATGAATATCGGTTAACATATTTCAAAGTTATTTAGTTATTGAAAATCAACAAAATCGACTTTCTCCTGATATAATATACATACATATGTATTGTCATATTTAATTATTTAAAAGTTAAAGTGGAAAAAGTTTTGTAAAATACCTATACATACTTCAATTAAACTTCAGTTAGTTATAATAATAATAAAAAAAATAAAATATCCATAAAACCAAATTTTGAGATGAAAATTTATTTAAGTTTACCTCATATTTGCATTTTTTTCTTCTTTTTGTGTTATAGCTTCATATTCTTTACTGCGACCGATAAAATTGGAACAGAAAAAATTAAATTATGATAATCTTAATGTAAGTTTTACACGTAGTGTACGTGGTAATAATTTGCTAACAATAAATGGTAAAAACTATACCTTAAACCGCCGCATAAAAGACGCCTGCTACTGGGAATGTGTCAAAGTACGATGCAAATATACAAAATGTTCAGCACGAGTGATAACAAAATATAATCGTATTGCCTCCTTAAGAGGACAACATAATCACAATTAAATGATTAAATTAGATGATGATAAGTAAATAATAAGTAGTTTATTAAAAAATTACACAATAAAGTACAATTATGTTAATTAAATATTTGTTTTAAATGCAAGTCGATGTTGAAGAAAATACAGAAATTATTTGTTAAACATAATTTATTTTTAAGTTGTTAGATTTATTTCAATGTTCTTTTATTTGAACTATTCTTTTTAGAAATATGTAAAGAATTTAAACCGCGAACTGGAATTTGGCTGAATGATAAATACACATTTATTAGAAATCGTAGAGGCGGTATGAATTTAATATACAAAGGTTTTCTATATACAGCTGAACGCAAATATAATACCACTATAAATTGGATTTGCAACAAAAATAGCAATACTTCTTTAAGATGTCCAGCGAGATGTGTAACAGCTGGCGAAAATTCTATAAAATTTGGACATAAAAGACATAATCATGAAGCAGCTACAGCTGTTAAACCTAAAGACAAATGATTTAAACAAAATAAAATGTAAATAATTTTAAATTTATATCTAGTTGCTCTATATAAAATATTGATCTCTTTTATACAAATTTTTAACAAAAAACCAAATTGTTTTGTACTTTAAGAACGCCAATTTGCCTTAAATTATAAAATTTACTTTAATTTTTCATAATGTATGTTTTTTTTTTATTTTTGTTAATTTTATTGCAGCTACAAAATGTAGACGACCAAAAAATTATACTGTGATAAACAATTATCGTTTTGTAATAAGTTCTCAATCAGCAAATACATATTACTTGAAATGTGCCAACTTTCGTAAATCGTGTCGTGCCCGTGCTATAATACGCAAGGATTCAATGAAAATGCAAATCAGAGATGGTAACCATAATCATCCAAAACACTTACCTAAAGCAAGAAATTGAAGACGCTCGCAATTATAAACATGAAAAATGACAATATGAACATAAAATCTGCAAATATTTGCATAAGTAATGAATGTTAGTTGTCAATTACACTTTTTGCGTTAATTAGATTTCTTCAAATTTTGAAGAAGAAAAAACATACAATATAAATAAAATAAAGTTTGTTTTTTTTTTATTTATAAAATCTATTAAATTATATATTTGCTAAAAAAAAAGAAAAAAAGTATTTTATAAATATGTAGAGTACATTTGGTTGATAACTAATACATTTTAAAAAAATTTACGCTTCTTTCTTTCAGCCATCGGTAATCCCATCTCCGCCCGTTACATCATCTCCAGACGTGGTACTCAACTGGTCTTTTATAAATACAACACGTATACACCAAACTCAAAACTAAAACCCGAATCTCGAAGCCGTGACTGGAAGTGTTCAATGTATCACAAGGCCAAGTGCAAAGCTAGATTAGTTACAAAATTAACTTCGAACGGTGATATTATACATGTAACCTCATCTGTCCACACTCATGAGCCCATGTTTCCAGTAGTGTAACCTCTAATGTTTTTATATAATTGTCCACATTCATACATACAGTGAGATTAAATTTATTTGCTGAACAGTATTTTTTCCTTTCGTTAATTTCATTTTACAATTTAATTTTATTTTTTTTTTTTTCAAATATACATACATACGTGGTGATAATACTTAATACATAGTTATTTTTTAATATTTTAATTAAATTAATATGAATTTTTTTATATATATTTATGATAGTTCTATAATGTAATCTAAGTACATATTGTCGGTTTTACAGTATTTCTCTAAGGTAAATACTTTTTTAAAAAACTCCTTATAACTTACAGACCTATACAATGAACAGATCGGTCAGTTATTCCTTTTAGAATTTAATATCATTTTCAGTGGTTTTTTACAAACAAAATTTTTCAAAAAAAAACCTTTATTTTCTCTCTTAAGTTACTATTCATTGCATTAGTTACATGGCGAGAATAAGGATTCTACTTTTGTTTCTAATAATAATCTAAATTTTAAAATAAATCTTATATCAATATGTAAACTGTGTTTAAGAAAACATCATCATATGAAATTTAATTTTAAAACTCATTTATCAACTCTCACACATGAACTAAATTTAATACAATCGATGTACAATACAGTGTTTAAGCGTATCAGTATTATGAAATAAAGTTTTTGTATTTTCTTATTTAAAGTATTTTTCAAATACAAACGAAATATGTATTTGAAAGCAAAAATAAATGTAAATTTCTAAACCCATTTTCAAACAAATAATTACAGTATGTAAATATTTCTCTGATTATTTAATTATTTATTTGTTGCAGATGACAAACGTGTCCTGTTCCTAGATGTAAGGCGTGATTTGCGAAATGAACAACGTAGAATGAATAAAGACATTTTGCCCATTGTGAAAATTGAAACAAAACCTTCTCTTGCAGCGGCCATGCATACAAATCGTGATTTGGTTTTCATACCGGGACAGCGGGGCAGAAATCTGTTATTTTATCAAAATTATACATACTCTAAAAATAATGGTACTGGCAATACCACTTATTGGAAATGTCGTATTGTGAAGAATGGCAAACCGTGCAACGCTCGCATCACGACATTTCTAAGACCAAACGGCCTGTACAATGTGTTTTTAACTAAACCAGAACACAGCCATCCGCCCTCAACAAGACTGCTTAAAAATAAACATAAACTAATGGATACTAAAATAATTTAATAAAAAATAATGTAAAAAAATTTCTATATAGCTATAACTTTGTTTTATTTGAAAAAAAAATGTAACTTGTTAATAAAAACTTTGATGTACTAAATCTAACTAATACTATATCTTTTGTTTGCTCTTCTCAGATCAAGAAACAACAGCCGCTGTGTATTCTGCTACTTCCAGAGGACGCATACAATTGATTTATGGTGGACAACCATTTATATTCGAAAAGAAAATAAAACTGGCCACCAATGAGGAAAAGAAATACTGGCGTTGCAATCAATGGTGGAACCAGAAGTGTCGCTCTCGTGTTTGTACGATTAATGATATGGTCATACCCTTAAATCGCTATCATACCCATGAAGAAATTGTCAGGCGTAAGAAGCGTGTACGTAAAAATATACCGGGCGATAAGATGATTATAAAATCTGAACCACAAGACGGTGCAGCCAACTCGGCCTCCACAACGGCTGGCAGTGGCATTGATGTCAGCTCACTGGGCATGCATTTAAAATATGAAGAAATTGTGGCAGATGTAACAGAAATTGGCGAAACATCTCCAATTGTCATAACTAAAAAATAGGAAAATAATTGTAACCAATTGTTTATATATATATATATATGTATGTATATATATATATATATATATATATATATATGTATGTATATATATATATATATATATATACATATATATAATAACGAAAAACTTTATAAATTTATTAGATAACAATCAACCAACCAACCATAACATTCTAATTATTCAAATATTTTTTTTCTTTTTTTATAATTTTTTCCTTGTTTTAATTCTATTATTAAAAAATTTCAATAAAAATTAAAATAAAAAATTAAATATTTGTTCTCTTACATTCTGCATTTATACATTGTACGTTATACACTATATTTTTTATATGTGCATTTTATTTATTGTAACTAATGCTTATTCGGTATTTCTTTTTTCCCCATATTTGCAATTTATTTTCAGCTTTTACTTTCAATAATTTTTACTTCACCACTGGCCAACGTTCCTCCATAAAATTGGTTTATGCTGGGTATCATTTTGTTAAATATATGGAAAATTCTCGGGGCACCAAATGGATTTGTGCAACTCGTTCTTCCACAAAATGTCGTGCACGTGTGCGCACCACAAAAGAATCTAAATTAGAAGTGTTGCGACCAGATCATAATCATGATCAGATAAAACAGCGTTTGAAAAAACCTAAAGTTAAATTAGAAGATGGTAATATTGATTGTAGTTTAATAGACAATAAACAAAATATAGAATAAAATTAAATTGTTTCTAAATATAAGGAAAAAATGTTAACTATTTCTGTTATTTCTAACTTTTTCTCTAAAATTATTTAGATGTTTTTAGCACATTAACATACATATAATGCTGCGGTATAAAAATAGCACGTTATTCCGACACGGCACATAATTGAAATACTTATGTCAATCATTTATTCAACGTAAAAAAGATTTGTGTAACTCTTGTTGACTTTTTATTGAAAAGATTTACAATTTCAGGTGATGTATCAAAATTTGGTGGGTACAAAATAACACTTTTCATTGCAAGTTTTAAAAAATTAAACTATCAGCCATGTCACAGAATTTAATTCCGTTCGGAAGTGGAATTACTTCCGAATTTTGCTTCTATAGAAAAAGTAAACCAAACAATTTTATTGGAATGAAATGCTTAAAATTACAATTCCACATAGCAAATTAAAAGTGGTTTCATTCAGAAAAAATTTTTCGTGGTACTTTTTCTATAGTAGCAAAAAACGGAATTAATTCCACTTCCGAACGGAATTAAATTCTCTGACATGGTTGTATATTTCAAATAAATATAAAACAAATAAAATGAAGTTGATGAAACGAATAACTTAATAATATTTTGTTGCATGGCCTTTGTTGGCAATAACGGCGGCGCAGCGCTTCGGCATTGAGTTAATTAAGTTTTCACATCTTTCGTCTAACATATGAACGAGAACCTTTTCCCCCAAATAAAATGATTTTACTCTAGTCCGTCCATAAAATATTTTAATAAGAATGTAGTATGATCAGGGGGATATTGTGTATTTCGACTCGAAAGCAAAATCGAAAGATACAATGCAAAAAGTATACGAATTCGAAAGATTTTCTTTTCGAAACGAAATAAACAATAACCCTACAGATATAAAATAAATTATCGAACTGCTATTATTTTTGCCAGCACTGTTCATACACGCATACATAATATTGAGACAAATTTCAAAAAATAATTACAAACTGGACGAATTTTTTTAAAATCAGGTACTAGCATTTGCCATGTTGCAATAAATACTGAACTCTGAAATTGTTTAAATTATATTCCTACAGTGTATTTTTCAACACACACTCCATTGCGAACTAAAAAAAAAGCAATTATCGAAAATTTAAGAAATATTCGGGTATGTATTTATTTATTTTAAATCCACTTACTGATTTATATGATTGACAGCTAATTTACATTCATGGATATGTACATATGTGTTTTCATTTTAATATTTTCAATAATAAAATCCCTCACAATTATAAATAATGCACATCATATTGTAACGTATATGTAGATTACTGATTTATCTTATGTATTTCATCAAAACATGATTCACACATCCAACAACCTTCTGGACACTTGGGACAAAACGAAGTTATTTTGGGCAATTGCTTTTTATCGACATCCGGATTTCTCAAGCAATATACACACAGTCCCAATAGTCTTTTACGATTGACCACATTCAATGAGTGACCACTTGCAGCTCTCTTAATGACAGCCTTAGGGCAGGTCAATTGATTCTGAACCACTTTCCTGTCCACCGGTTGTATTATGGGCTTATCTAGTATAATCGAGGACACACTTGTCGGTTCTATATTTATCGATTTAGTAGTGCTTGTGCTGTTGTTTATATCGAAATCAATTTGCGTCGTTTTAGTTTTAGGAAGATATTTAGTTGGCGGTTTGCGCCCAGCATTGGCCTTTTTGTTAATCAAATATAGTTTGCATTCCGGAAGCACGAATTTGCGTGTAGAACCTAGAAACAAATTAAATTTGGTTATTATTTATAGATACAACAAATTATACATATATATGTAAATATAGAGCAATATATATAAAATAAATTAAAGCAAAAAACAAAAATTGTCTAAATAAGTATGTTGTAATTTATTTATTTATAAACTTGTGGTATAAAAGTCGTTTGTTGTTTTTTTGGCGGATGATTATGCTGCCTTTTTAAGGAGAGTAGAGATTTATTTTTGGTAGTCAGTACAGCGGGACATTTTGTTTTATTATTATAGCTGGTGCAGCGCCAGTGAACTATACAGGATGCCGTTGCTTTGTTATGAACGTAGTAGGTGTAATCTTTGTAAACCAAATGTCCTCGATAATTGTATGTAAATAAAAAAGATTCTGTAGAATACCAAAAACAAAAAAAGTATGTAGATATACATAGTAAAAATTCATAAAAATATAGAAAAACCGTATTTAAAATTATGTCTAATCAAGAATAATTTTATTGCAGTTTTGCAAATATTAAAATTTTTTATTCAATATCTTATTGTAATAGGTATAAAAATTTAAGATTTTTTTTCTTTGGCCAATTTTCGTTGCTCGTAAACAATTTTAAGTGAGCCCTTTTTACGCCTCCCTTTAAGAATGCCGTGATTATGATCTTCATCCACTATAGATACACGATCACCAGAAGGATTTGTTCTAACACGGGCTTTACAACTGAAAGTAAAGAGAAAAAATTACACAATAACATGCATTAATAAGTGTTGAATGATGTTTTCGAAAAAAATATTTTGAGGCGATCAACATTTTTCGGCGACATCTTTTTACCTTCAAACTTTTTTAAGAGTTAACAAGTTTTTATGCACTTATTGACAATAATTTTTTTAATTTATTAATGTTTTATAAAAATAAATTCCAAAGATAAATTGTTTTTATACATAAATATTTGAAGAAATAAAAATTTCATTATTAATATATAAATTAATTCATTTGCAATTAAATGAAAAAAAAAACATTTGTAAGTACTTACTTTAATGGTCGAAATTGAACACAGCGCCAATAAATCGTTCCACCTCTAATTCGATGTCTGGTGTAAGGAAAACCATCTAAAACCAATTGATAGGAACCTTTTAAACTACTCCGATATTTAACACGATTTTGATCTGTAACTGTAATTTCAGCTAAATCACCGCCTACAAACAAATAAGAAATAAAATATTGATTAATATAAATTTACCCAAACAAGTACTAATAAAATCATACGGATAATTACCAAAACTTTTACAACTTAAATTTGCTATAATTTGCCACAAAATCCAAATTAAGACATACATATATCTTAACATGCTTAATTTATTTTTTGTTTTTCTTTTAAGCGATTATTGCAAAATAACAAAAATTAAATAATTTAAATAAAATAAAGTTTTTCTTATCATTAAAATTTTAATTAAACAATATGTATTCAACAACACATAAGATATTTTCGTATCTAAACTAAATCTGAAAAGAAATTTCTAAACAGTTACAATTTGGATCATTTCTGTATCAACATAATGGTTGTTGGATGTGCCAGCAATTGTTTTTCTTGGGGTTTAGAAGCAATAACTTCTGTTCCTTCATTATCTTGTGTTATTTGATATTGCTGTGTCTCAGATCTATCAGCTTTAATACGTTGTAATAATGTTCCAGTATTTTGACCCGTCATACGATTTCTAACAATCATTTTAGCAATTTTGTCTGTATGTGGCGGATGGTTGTGAGGTCCCCCGGAGAGTCCTTTGAGTTTACCATTTTCTAAGACACATCGAGAACGACAACGTTCTTGTTGCAATTTTTTGGAATAGTTATGACAGCGCCAATACTCCTTATTACTCTTTCGACTATGACAATTGTACATGAAATTGTTCAATATTAGACAGGGTGTAGCCCAAGGACTTTCAATAAAGTATAGCTCAGAATCTAGGGGAGATAAAATAAAATTAAATATAGAAATTAGTTTGAATTATGGTAATCTTAAGATATTTACTATTTTAATCTAGATGTATAAAAAATTATATTAATTAATAATTGTGTATTTTTTTGATATTCATACTTTTATTTGCCTTATATGATTATGATTTTGTATTTAACTAAGCTAGAACTATAGAAGAAAATAATTATGTTTAGATCCGAATGATAACACTAGCTTTATATACATACTTCAGAATTTAAGCGCAGAACATTCTATAAAATATTTAAATAAATCAATTTCGTTTTTAAAGTTTAATTTACAACATATTGAATGAAATTCGTGTAGATTTTATGTTTTGTAAATGATGATCAATTACATTGGGTCTCTTTTCAATATGGATTGAGTTTTCATATCCAGACCAGCACATGCAGTCGGCACATACAGTTTATATTCTTTGCCACTCTTCTGTGTTAAAATATCAATATTGGTCATTGATATGAAATCATTGATCGATGTACTATCGGGTTTTAATTCAATATAGTCGCCTAAATCTTCCTCTTCATTGTACAGAGGTCTTTGGTTTATTCTCTGCAAGTGATCCTCATGATTGTGTTCCCGTCTAGCCGCTACCAATTCATTTTTCTTTGTGATAACTACTGCTTTGCAACGCATTTTCAGCACGTCAATACAACGCCAGGTTGTATGACCATTTGCTTGCGTTAGTTTTTTATTGTAAATGAAGCCATTAAACACAAGCTGGGCGTTTTTCTTCTGGCTGCGTATGAATTTAACTTGTCCTAAAAAAGTCAAATAAGAATTTTATTGGATTTTTAAATTTTGAATTTAATTAAAGTTAAAGATCACAATATTTTAGAAATGAAACAGTCAAACGTATACTTTTTTCTTAATTTATTTTTTATTAAATCTTCTTAATATATAGATATGTATGAATAAACATTAAAGGCTTCTATTTTACATCGGACTGAAAATAAAAAAATTCACAGAGGATTTACTATATTAACTAAATTATAATACTATCTACAATAATATTAGCTTAAAATTTATCAGAATTTTTTTATTTTATAATTGTTATATTTACCAAGCAGCCACCTTTAAGTAGCCTTCAAATTTAGTGACAAAAATGAAAACATTCTTATTATAGAAAGAACACTATACATATATATTTCCTAGCATCATAATTATTTTTTTATTATTTACATTAAAACATTTGTTATATTTTATTATCATATTTTTTTTTATTTCCTTAAATAACAAATCAAAACACTGTAAAGTATTTTTAACTTTTGCTGTCAATATTTTCTGTACTTTTATCCTCTATCAAATTGTTGTTGCACTAAAAACCAGTGTTGGTAAGAATATAAATACACAGAGTTGATAAATATAGTAGGACAGTAAGAAAATGCTTCATTTCACAATATACAAAAAAATTATTATTTTATTATTGGTATTTTCAGACGACATTAAGTAGGTATTTGTTAGTAAATTATTTATCATAAACTTCTTATGCTAAACAAAAATGAATCCGATTTTAAAAATTAGTTTTTATTCAATAATTGTTTAAAATTAACGTATGTATTTTATTATAATTATTTGAAAACAAATGAAGGATACAAAATATATACAATAAAATTTAACAAAACACCTATAAAATATGTATCGTATATTTTATATCTAATTAATCTTTCATCTTGATTATTTATATTTTTAAATAAATTTACGTAAAAATTTTGCACAAATTACATAAAATTCTTCATCAGGGTTGTATTTCTCTTAAAATAATAAATTTGTTAAAATAAATCCAAATTAATCATTCTTTTCCAGATCAATAAATTTGTATTCTCAAAATTATTTCTTTGCATCAAATTACACATACAAATATAATTTAGATATACATTTTATTAAATTAATAGCTTCGAACTTTTCATTCGAAATGAGATAAAAAAAAAAATCACCTGTTCATGGATACCGAATGCAGCATTTACGAGATTCAACATATTGTAATGATAAAAAATTTCGAATCATGAAATTGTTGTCAAAATTATTTTTATTAATAAATAATTATGCCGCATGTTTTGCAAATCGCAAGAAAAAATATACAAACAACCATTTTCATTAAATTGCAAGATTTTGCCGCCTAAAACAAATGCATTGTGTTCTAAAACGCATCACTGAAGCAGCAGATGCGCAAAAACATGCATCACAAAAATGTCTGATGCATTGTATAAATTTTTTTAATAAATTTGTTTGTATACTTTTTTTAGAATAGAAAATGATGCAAAATTCTCCAAACTATTGGTGAGAGTCCGTTTGGACATGGAGGATATTGCTTTATAATATTAACATATTTAATTACTTTTGGAACACAAAGTTTTAATAATACCTGCCTTTTTTATATTGCTGATTGCACAGTTTTAAAACATTTTTGGTTTAATCAAAGTCAAGAAATAAATTTATTAATTTCTCCATTTTTAACATTCCCGTGTTCGTTTACAAACAATTCATTTATTTTCGTCTGCGCATCAGCATCGCAAAATAATCACATATGCAGTGATGCATTTCTGAACAGGCCAAATGCAATTAAAACGTTTATGAATGCCAACTGTGTTTTTCGGGTATTTTATAAAAATAATAGTTATATGAATCTCATAATTAATGTATACTCATTGAAAAAAAAACTTAAATGAATCATATTTATATAAAAATGTTAATTCTATGCAATGCATACTGCGTTTATGAAAACAACCAACATCCCAGTTTACAGAAATCGGTACTCATGCCACATTAATATCTGTACTGAAAGTTTCTGGAATTAGTTTATCCACGAAATTTATTCCTGCCGTTTTAAATAATCATCTTTCTTTTTGAAATAAAAGGGAACAAACTTCATGTGGAATTTTTATTCAGGACTGTGGTGATTAAGTTTTACTAGAGTAAAAAACTAGGGGCGTGTATTTCATTCTCGAGATTTCAATACAAATATTGATTTACAAAACATTTGCTTTCTAAAATGTATATTATAGTAATTTTTAAAGTTACTCGCAATCAAAATATTATTGTTTACAACTTGCCTCAAACTCAAATTTTAGACTCGGCATTGAATGCCGTTGTTCCAAATACAGGAGCAACATCTTTATTAACAAACGGAAACTTAACTCCACAATTTATGCATTTAATTTCTTTAGATGTAAACTGCGCCTACAACTCCCAACACTTATCGATGTAATGGCATACAAAATGCATGTTGTGTTGTAGTAGAGATAAAATAACATTTTAATGTTCTGAACGATAATCGGGACCGAAGTATCTTAAAAAAAGTTTCGGATCGACTCTTTTTAATGTTAAAGAATAGAAAAATTTTCAATACAGGAAGTAAACAAAGATTCGTAAATTTTTCCAATATGTAGATGTTACAGAAAATTGTTTTTTTTTTTTTAACAAATTAACTACTTTTATATAAAAGGTTTTAACAGTTTTATCCATATCCTAACAGCCATGTCACAGAACTCAATTCCGATCGAAAGTGGTTTCCATAAATTGAGTCTTTAGAAAACGAAAAACGAATTTTTTTTCGAAATGAAACCACTTTAGATTTCTAAAGTGGAATTGCTATTTTTTTATGATTTTGTACTGAAAAAAACTCATACTACTAATTTATAACAATTAAATAATTAATTTTATTATTTCATTGTTGTTTTAATTATCTCATTGATATTTAAATAAAATGTTAAAAATTTTAACGTTGGTGTCAGCAACAAGAATTCTTGTCGTTTTCAGATGCATCCCTTAAATTTCTTTTTGTAGCTTTTCAACTGCGTTTTGATGTCTTTGTTCATTTGAAACAGCAACAATTTAAACTCCAGGCATTTTGTTTACTTTAAAATTTCTTTGTTAGCGCTCTTTCTGTTCGCTTTTGTTATACTTTTTATTACAAAAATATTTTTTTTGTTTTGATTTACACAACGTTATCATATTTAAGTTAAATTTTTTTTGGGAATAAACAAAATCGATCGGAATCTAGAGAACGCAAAGTAAAAACGATCGACTTGCGAACACGGAATTGAAACCATTCCGATCGATTTCTGTGACATACCTGTAAATTGTTTATGTTAAACCTATCAAATTTTTGCTAAAGAGCATATTAATTGGTCTAGACAGAAATGGAACACTGTCCTCTTCTCAGACGAGTCTAACGGGTCGATTACGTATGGCAACCGAACCTCAGTGGAGTTAACAGTTGCCAAAAACATATTACAGATGGCAACAGAAATTTGTGGTTGCTTTGATTTTTATTTTAAGTGGCAAATTTTAAATGTTATTTTGTTGTTAAACTACTTATTTTTTTTAATATAAATGTTTGTTTTCTACTCGATAATTCGAAAAACAGATTAAACATGAAAGTTGCCTTACATAATAACAACTTGCATGTCAGTTGTATTGCCTATCAACCCAACTTAAGTTTGGTTGCTATACATAATCGACCCATAATATAATTTAAGGGGAAATGATGGAATTTCCTGTGAGACAGCTAAAGACACTTGACCCAAAATACACATGTAAGACAGTTGTTTGGAGGTGACAATATTATGGTTTGAGGTCGTTTTTCTGGGCCCAATTCACGTCAGAAGACATTCAGGCATGTGATGGAAATCGATATCGCAAACAAATCAGTTTTGGAAATACATTTTAATGCATTTATAATCTAATTTTTAAAATGTTTGTTTTAAGATTCTCTTTAGTAGCCCAATATCTTTATATTTTTTGTGGAAAGTTTTTCAATAGAAATATTACAAAAAAATTGACTTCTCATTCGTTTTCCATCACATGCCTGATTAACTGGTCTAGGCTATAAAAAAATTTTAAACGACATAATGTATCCATATGCGGTTTTGAAGTGCCCCGCTCAATCCCATAGAAAAATTTATGGGAAATTGTAGATCGCAAAATAAGATTCCGAAATTTCACATGAAGAAGATTTATCTGATGCAGTTTTAAGTGAATGGCAAAAAGTTTCAAAACACAGTTGACAAATTGATTGCGTCAATGCAGTTATCAAAAATAAAGGATATTCAACAAAATATTAAGTTTTGTTAACTGGTCAACTATTTTTTATTGAAGTAAAATTTTAGTTTCCATTGTTTTGTCTATACTTAAATATTGATACTTTTACTTTCGCTTCATAATTTTCGATATCAAAAACAATCTATAAAATAAAATACTGACACTTTTCTTTTTTTTCAAGAAATAATTTAGATTTAAGACCTCCAACAGTAAGGAAGTAAATTTTAAGAAAAGTTTCCATTGTTTTGTCAAGCACTGTATATCATTCTTTGTTCCTTTCATCGGCATATTTTAAATTTACTATTTTCAAAAGTTAAACTAAACTATTATCATTCGACCATTGTATTAAAAAAAAATATTGTCCATATTTTTATATAATCGCAAGATATTTTATCTTGAGTATTGATTATTTTTATTGAGTGAAAAAAAAACTATTAAATTTTATTAGTTAATTAACACAAAATCTATTTCAAAGTAATGACATCGAGCAAAATAACTGAAAACATTATTTTAATTGACGTTAACGGTTTTTTTTAGTAATATTTAAGAATAATTCGTCATAAAAACAATAAACTTGAAATTTTTACACTATGTTATAAAAATTGTGTATTTACTTACCATTATTTTTTGTATAAACGTTTTCACTTTTTTTTTTAATATTTACATATATGCACTTTGTTCAACTTACCACTTTTTGATATTTAAACGAAATATATCAGTTGTGGTTTTTTTTCTTTTTTTTTTTTAACTAACGAAGTTCTTTAATTTAACAACAATTCCATATGCATCTAAAAAGCTCATTAGTTTTCTACTTACTTTCCATATATTGGTTGGTTTAACAAATGTTTTAAAAACAATTATTTACAAAAAGGACCATTTTGTAATAGTTGTTTCTATTTTTTTTTTGTTATTGAATCCATTAAGAGACCACAAAGAAATCAAATGAGCTCAGAGATTTTAAAGAATCGGGTTGCTAAATAAAAAGTGTACCGCCAAACGAAATCTTTGCAGAAACTCATATTCTTAAGATATATAATGTGGAAATACAAAATCAATATACAAGTTTATAATATCAAAAATATATTTTATAAACTTTAGTAATCTTGATTTCCATAATTAAATATACTTTTTTTTTAATTTAATGCAAAGACTTTTTCAGAAAAGTATTAAACTCGCGCACGCATACTTTTCTTGTTTTTTTTAACCGAAAATTTGTTTAAAACTAGTTTTTGTTTTACGCCCAAAAACGTGAGTTAATAATAAAGGTAATTTTATATCCAACAATAACAGGATAACCATTATTGACTCAAGTTTTAAAAACAACATGGAAGGAGGCGTAGTAAATCAAAGCGATAATTAATGAATGAATGACTATGCAATTAGTTAATTGAATCTAAGAAATTAAAGACTAATCATTTGTATATGATTTTTTAATTATACAAATGTTATTCGATCGCTTGGATTTATTACAAAACTCCACCAATATTTAAATCTAAAGATATATGTATATATAGGTAAAATGAAAACCACAAAACAATACACTACACATGATGAAACACTGGCGTCTAGCGCCTAGAGTTCTTCTGTGAAATGCAATGATTTTGTGTGCATAAAAAAATGTCAACCAACCTTGTGCATCACTGTTTGCAGGATCCGCGGATGTATCCATGTAAGACGAATCAGAGAGAGGTTGTTGTTTCACAATAGCCTTGGAAGTAGTAGCTGTCGTTGCGCTTGTATTTTGCGTAGATGTTGTCGTAGCATTACCACCCGCAGCAGCAGCATCTTCATTTTCTGTAAAGTAACTTTCGTCGTAACGCATATCACCATAGGATTCATCTTCGACGTAGGCGGCATCTTGTTCGGCCTGATCAACTTCGCCTGTCTCTTCTGCATAGTCCGGTTCCGATTTTGTGGGCAAATCAATGGGTAAGTCAATGTATTCAGGTTCATTCGTTTGCTGCACCTGTTGTTGCTGTTGGTGGTGATGTGTTTGATGCTGTTGTTGCTGCTGGTGATGGTGTTGAACTTGAGGTTTGGTATCAGCGACAACAGTTTGTACGTTTATTTGATGTGTGGTATCTGAAGCCTCTAAAGGATCAATTGTACTCTTGGAGCGTTTAATATGCGGTACACTTCCTAAACTAGTGCGTTGGGCAGGTCGTTTCTGGGTCACCACTGTTGTGGTGGTGGCCGCTGGCATACTAACGCTGGTAAGTTGATGGGCTTGAGTGTGTAGAGTTTGTTGCGTTATATGTTGAGGCTGATGATGATGCTGCTGCTGCTGTTGTTGTTGCTGCTGCTGCTGATGATGCTGAGGTTGGGTGGTAATTGTAGCTTGGGGTGGGTGTGTTGGCGCCGTTGTTTGTATGACTATTTGTGTAGTTTGTTTTGCATCATCACCAGAATCATCTACCGTTTCAATTTTATATGAGCGGCCAGTTGACGTACGTTGTCGTACTCGAGGCGACGTTTGTATTTGTTGTTGTATTTGCGGCGTAGGAGTTGAGGGTTCAGGTGGTGTTTGAGATTGTGGTGGATCACTCTGTAAACAGGAAAAAAAAAAAAATAGAAAATTAGTATTTTATTTTGTTAAATACTGATGGAAATGTAACAGGTTCATATCGAAGACAATAATAAACTGGTACCTAATAGAAATTAACTAAATAAGTTTCTCGCCCAAAATTTCGCTACTAAAATTGTCATTCTTAATTAATAACATTTTAAATTACAAAATTCTGTGAGGATGTACTCATATCATTTAAATTATTCGAATAAATAATTATCCCTAACACTTCATTTAAGACAATTTGATCTTCAAACTCGTCAAAATTAATGTCTAACGCCAATTATTTTCTAGACTGAACCTAAATACTCTTTTGGAAATACATGTACCTATAATATATTGATGTTAAATATCTTTTTATTCTGATTGAATAAATGTGTTTCCCTTTGACCTGTTTCATACTCATCAGTTCGGACTGTCAAGTATTTTTTTAATGAGAAGGAAAAAGATAATTTTCTCTTTCCTTCTCATTGAAAAATAACTTGACAGTCAGAACTGATGAGTGTGAAACCGGACTTTATTTCAGTATAATTAACATTTTCATTTAAAAAATTCAATCCTAAAAAAAAAATACCAAAAGTAGTTGGCAAATTAAAAGAACCATTCTACAGTACAAATAACAACAATAACACGGTTCTGTTCGAAAGTATAAATGAATAAATCAAGTTCTAAATAAAAGCAACCCCAGGCATAGAGTACAGTTAAGTACTAAATGACTAAAAAAAAAACACAAAGTAACACAGAGACGAAATCATACACAAATAAACGCATTGAACAGAAAACAGAAAAGGGGATAAAACAAAATGAAAAAAGCGGGAATTGAAGAATGCAATACATATAGGTATAAAACGAAGTAAACAATGATACTTACATCAGTTAAACCCTTTATTTGTAATGCCTCTGCGGTACTTATAAACGCTGGAAGGGCTTCTTGTTTAACATTTACCTCACCACAATACATAAATTGGATGAGATCTTTTAGAGCCGTGTGGCTAACGTCTTTGAGAAATACTATAATATAAACAAATCAGTTAGTTGAGATATTAAAATTGTAATTTTTAAAACTTACCAAAGGCATGCTGATTGGCTGGCATTTGAGTGAACATTTTACGAAAATAAGGCGAGCAAACAGACAGTACAAGTCGATGGGCCTTGACAAATTGCCCCTCTGCCGCCAGCGTTACATCCACCAGGTCGCCACGACATAGCGACTCATGGAAACCGGCTGATAAATTACTATTAAAATTATTCCAGCACAACGAGAATTGCTCGTCGTCCGCCATATTGAATGGTTACACTATTCACAGTAGCGTACCCTAGGCGTATGTATAGTAATATACACACACTCTCACAACAAAAATCAATACAAATTTATGTATTCAAAACAAGCAAGCGCTGTAAAGTGAAAAATATAAAAAGAACCATATATTAATGAGGTTTTCATTATATAGAAATTAAACGCAAAAAAAAAAATTGGATAATAAAAAATGTTCTTGTTTATAAAACCGAAAAATAAACGGAATACCGCAAACGAAATAATGGGAAATATTTTTTATTGATATGCACATTTTGATTACTTTACTTTTTTCAAATAGCATCAAAAACTTACCTTTTTGAGTTCTATTGTAACAAATAAAATTCTTTGGTGGAAATTGCTATTTTCCACTATTCAATTAATTGTTTCCAATATTATCTTAATAAATACTACATTAACGGCGACACGCACAACCTGACGAATTCGTAAACTGTTCACAAATGAGACGATGCCTAAAATTTTCGATATTCGTAGAAAATGTGTGTATCCGTAAGCAGAAATTTTAGAAGCTCATTTTTGATTGGTTGTTCCCATTAGAGTTGTATTTACGGCAGTGTTGTATTTATATTGTAGAAATTTCCTCTAACAGGGTTGCAGTGACAGTCATCTAGCGATTTTAAACTCGAATTTCGAGTAAGCATTTCTTGTTTGTATTTTTAATACTATTGTTGACTCGTCAGTTTACCCTGACATTTTAAAGGTACATAAGGTAATCATATTCATAAAGGTGCATATAAACTACGTGTTTTTTACATTGTATATGTCAAATTTTACATAACGGAGTAAAAACATGTAGTTGGTGACCTCAAAAACTTTGCTTGTGTAAAATACACAAACAAACATATGACAATTTGAACATGTTCTATTTTCTTATGTTCAACACATGTTTTTAACTGTATATGCCAGGCGAAAAGATTTGTCGACGGTTAAATATCTGCGCTATCATTAGCCGGCCGGATTTGCATAAGTGATAAATAAAATATTTCTTTTATCCCATTTTGATAATTTAATAACAATGATATAAATTATTTAAAAACCTTAAATCAATATTTTTGACGCCGGCAGTTTAGTGACGCTTCCAAAAATTTTTGCAGCGGCTTTAACGCATTTTTTAAAGAAACGACATGGAAATTTATGTGTGAAAAAGAATAATATTTAATCTTTAAGCATATCAGCTATTTTAAATAATCATGGCGATGTCACGTGTAAGTATACATACAAGTTGATGACCAAAAATTATTAAGGATGATAAAGCACCAACTGTAGAAAAATACCGTCCTATTTCAATACTTCCCATTATTGATTAAATTTTTGAACGTTTATTGCACAACCAAATTTTTAGTTTTTTTTATGAAAACAATCTACTAAATGCTTTTCAATATGACTTTCGAAAGGGTTGTGGAGCTGAAGAAGCTGCTATTAATGTGTAAAATTACATTTGTAAGGGTTTAGATGAAGGTTATAGTGCTGTTTGCAGGAATATTTTTTGATCTGACTAAAGCGTTTGATCTCATGGATCATAAATATATTATTACAAAACTAAAATACGGGTATTTAAAACTAAAATACTATTTTCTATTAAATTAGCATATTTTGTGAAATAATGCTTTTATTATGAGACTAGTATTTTAAAGCGAAACAAATTTGATTTAGATATTTGCGTTTTTATGCTAATTTATATATAGAAGAAAAAAATTGTTTTTTGTATCATTAGCCAACACTGGCAGAAACAATCAATGAAAAACACTGCGTTATTGACTAATGGTAATACAGTGTAACAATGCATTAATATAAACAAGTAAGAGTGCTATATTCGGCTATGCCGAATATTATATATCCCTCACCTTTATAGGACTAGAATATTCTTATTCTGTGTTTTCTATTCACACTTGGCAGATATTTGGTGAAAAAGACGTAACCCCTAAATAAAATGTATTTGAACTATTTTTTTTATTTAAAATAACTTCGTTTATTTAGGACAAGGCACAACAAATATTTAGTTTTATTTTATTTGATGCTGTTTGGTCTTGCAAAAATCTTGTAAGAGTAAACAATGTCAAACAAATTTGTGCTAAAATAAGTGGTTACGCTTTTTTGAGTAAATATTTGCCAAGTGTGACCGTGCCTTTAGTGCAAATTTTATTAGTACATATTTGATACATATATTGTTTGAAAGACAATTTTACGACCAACATAATTTAGGTTAAATATTTTGAAATTTTGTCTAATTTCGACCATTTATAATTGATTTAAGTACCAATTCTTACCATAATTTACAGAGTTTTAATTTAACAAACAGAGTATAAAAAAGGGAAACAATTCGGTTTTAGTGACTTTGCTCAAAAAAAAAAAAAAAAACTTTATCAAATAGGGCTTTTAGAGGAGATGCCAGCAAAAAAAAATTTGTTGGCGCCTATTTTCGAGGGGGCGGACCCGTAAAGTTGAAAATATATAGGCCTATATCTCGGGCACTACTGGGTGTATGATAATTTCGAATACATTAAATAAAATATATTAAAAATACCTTTCCAACGATATATATCATGATTATAATATATGGACCGAATATGGGTTAAATCCGAAAAGAATATTTTTTGACCCGAATTTATTTGTTTTTTTTTTTTGGAAATTTTTATATGGCAGCTATGACAAATTATGGGCCGATCTTCTTAAATTTTGGAACAGTGATTTTCATGCATATGAGGATATTTCACGTCGAATTTCAACATAATAACGGTATATTTAAGATATATATTAGTATTAGCGTGGTTTCGGAAGTGGACCTTATATGGGGGACATAGTCAAATATGAACCGATATTCTCAAAATCCTGCAGTTTGATTTATGCATGTATGTAAATGATCCGTGTAAAATTTTGGATTGGTACCCTTATTTATAAGATTTTATGAGTATTAAAGTAATTTTCGGAAGAGAGCTTTATATGGGGCATACGGTTAAAAATGGACCGAAATTCAAAAAATTTTGTAGGATGATTTTTGTATATATGTAAATTGTGTAAAGTTTTGAGTCAGTACCGATATTTATACAATATATATAGGGATAAATGTCTTTTTCAGATGTGGTCCTTGTATGGGAGCTATGACCAATTCTGGGCCGACCATCATAAAATTTAGTACAACAATTTATTTGCCTATAAAGATTATTCATGTCAAATTTTAGCCGTTTAACATTATTTATATCTGTTTTATGTGAATTTTGGAAGTGGACTTTATATGAGGGCTATGGTCAAACATGGACCGAACTGAAAAAAATGAGAAATCATGGACCGATTCATACCATTTTCCGCACATTTTCTTCTTTTATCATAAAACCAACGTATACAAACTTTCATTGTATTATCTGCAATATACTTCAAAATATTGCAATTCAATGGACAAAAAATATTAAATTGTCTCACATATTGGTCCATAACTCTGGTTGGCCTAAACCGATTTTGCTGATTTCAAATAGCAAACTTCTCGAAAGCATGTCTGACAGAATTATTGAAGATTTGGATCCTGAAGATATCTGGGGACTTCAAAAAACTGATTTCAACATCCAGACAGACAGACAGACGGACATGGCTTAATCGACTCCGCTATCTATAAGGATCCAGAATATATATACTTTATAGGGTCGGAAAATTATATTGTGGAAATTACAAACGGAATGACAAACTTATATATACCCTTCTCATGAAGGTGAAGGGTATAAAAAGGCCTAACTCAATTTTATTTAAAAAAAAAATCAATGAAAAATGCCTTTCTTAGATACCTTCATTAAAACAAAAATAAAAAAAAAATTAAATAAGAAATAAAGTGTGTTGCTTTTTTCTTATTAAAAATTGTATTAAAATATTGTTGTATCTAAAATTTTATGAATTTTATTAAGTTTTTTCTTTCTTCTGTAAAGTAACAAAAAATCGAGTTAGGCCTTTTTTATATTAAGCCATCGATATACATAATGTATAACAAAGATGTCAAATGCTATTTAAAAATTGTACCATGGTGTAAATATATAAGGCAAGTAAAAATCGATAACAAATACAACGCAATACAGAAACAACATGCATTTGGTTGTGTAAAATAATGTACTACTGTCAAAAACACTTGAAAAAGTATTACTTGTCAGCTGTGTTACTTACTGCATTCACCTTGTGTAGTTACACCATGAGTTATATCAAACAACATCGACAATTCTATGTTTTCATCTGTGGATAGCAGAAATGTCAAATGCAATTTAAAAATTAAACCAATCAGAATATCAAAATTCGATTGTTAGTTAATCATTTATTTATCATAATATCCAAACCTTAATAGACATTTTTGTTAATGTCTGCCAGTATGTCATTAGACATTCTCAAAAAGCTTTGTAATAAATCTAATAATTATATCATGTGAAAAATATTTATTAAATCAAATGCAATTGTTTTATTAATTAATTTAAAAGGCTTAAATCTAGTTTACCGACGCAGCTCCAAATAAAAAAGTGCTTTTTGGCTGAAGTGCAGCTTAAAGGGCTACGAAAAAAAATAAAAGAAATATGCCCCCCAATTCAGAATAAAAAAAAACATTTTTTAGGTGTAGTTAGCGAAGCCGGTGTTTGTTATACTATAGAGGAGAAAATCCTTGCGCCCTACCGAAGGCCGCCTATGCAGAGAATCTTTAGTTAGCGAAGCCGGTTTTTGTAATACCATAGAGGAGAAAAATTAAGCGTTTGCGCCAATTTTTTTATTTTATTTTTTCTTCTTATTTTTCAATTTTCTATCACCCTACGTATTTTTTTTTGTTTTTTTGGAGCTGCGTTGGTAAACTAGATTTGTTCCATTTAAAATTATAACGATTAGTTATAATTTAATGTACCATTGCACTTAATAATAATAATTTTTGTGGGTCTAATATATCACATCATCATTTTGGTGATAGCTATAAAAATATGTCACACAAAAAAACTACCGAAAAAATAATTCTTAGATCTATTGTATTTGAAACAGGGAAGCAGGATACAAAAAAGTTTATTATTATAGGTATTTCATAATTACTAGTAACTGATAATGTGTCACAGATAATCTTCAAAACATATGTAATAAATTAAAACTTCAAACAATTTCGCATATGTAAAAATGTGCTTTTCCTTTTTTTAAAATTAATGTACAATTTTACATAAAACCCTCTGTCCGGCAACATACCTTGGAAGATTTTCTTGTGTTTCCTCTTCCGGTTTTACAAACTAAACAAAAAGAGATAAACAAATAAGTTAAAGAGATAGAGAGACTGGCATGATCTCTGATTGGTTGTTCTCACAAAGGCAGCCATTTTTTCTTCTTGAAATTCCCTGCTTTTACACAACACACAAGAAATAAATACAATATGGTTGGTTGTTGATTACAGTATGAATGAAAATAAACAAATAACTGTTGTTTATTCATTCATTTTGTTTTTGTAATTCTGAGGGTGGGTACGTACTCAGTGTTTGTTAGTTGCTTGCTCAATGAGGTATAATATGTGTTTGTTTTTTATTGTTGTTGTTGTTGTTGTATGAATGATTTTTTAAACTGCTGCTTCGGTTGGTTGGATCAGCCTTTAATTACAAAGCATTCTTTCTTCTGCTAAGGAATTTCTTAATCAGTTGTTTCGATGTGCTGACAAATTGTACACACGCACGCGTTGTGTTTCCTCTTTTATTTTTTTTTTGTGTTTGAGTTCTATTGTATTATTTTTTTTTTCAATAACACACTTTCGTTGACAATTGGAATAAAAAAATCAAACAATTATAATTGAAGCTTTTGTATGTCGGAAAAGAATCGCGCAAGTGCAAAAATTTCAAGTGAAAGTGATTGTTGGTTGGTGGCTTTCTTAAGTGAGTTAGTGGTTTAATTTTTTTGTTATTTGTTTTATTTTTACACCAATGTTGAGTGGATTCTTAAGTGTCTCTTTAATTGTTATTAATTTTTCTTGATATTTAGAATATCAATAATAAAAAGAAATAAACAAAGCAATATACATATACATATAGGTATAATAAAAAAATTAAATTAAAAATAAATAAAACAAAAAGCAAACAATATACATACATAGAAATAATAAATAACATGTTACAACATCAACAGCAATCAACACAAGTATCTCAAGGTTACTATGATTATAATCAACCTAGTCCTGGGAGTATGACCAATGCAGATTCATTAAACACTACACCATTTTCAGTTAAGGATATTTTAAACATGGTTAATCAAAACGACGGCTATGAATACGGCACTTTAGAAAGGTAAGTGTTGGATTTTAAAATTGTAAAATACTGAAATGTACCTATATTTGATATTTTTTTTGTTTAATTAAATGTTTTTATGTTTGGAAAATAGTGTTGATTTGTTTCCATGCATTCCTAATTATTAATTAATAGTTGAACTAGGAAATAAAATTTGCATTGTACCTAAATGCTTTTTTAAACGTATGTAGGTACATTTTATTTTTGAATTGTAAGATTTAAAGAAGTGTAAATCGGCATTTCAATTTTTACTAATTACATAATTGACTTGAAGATTTAGTTAAACATTTTGTTTAATTCTTGGTCTTTTTTAGAAGTTATATAATTGTTTTGATTTAAAGTTGGTAAAAAAATCGATGTAATTTATTAATTCGGCTTGTGGTCTGTGTTATTAAATAAAATAAAAATATAACAACTTTTGTGTTGTTTTTAATTTTCATAATTTATTTCTAATATTTCACTCAATTTTGTTGGTCATCTTCAGGGAAAACAAGTTTAATGCAGTGTTGTCCGTTGTTGACGCCTTACGTTTCTTTTACATTGTTTTGAAAAAATTTTGCGCAAATTTTAGAAAAATAAAACAATATTTATTTAGAGGAATTTGAGGTTTTTATAACATTTCACAAACCAACTAATTATTTTACAAAAGAATATAATAAAAGTCTATAATTATTATTAATTATATCTTATATTAAAGACTATATTAAAAATTACGCCTTATATTAAAGACTACGTTTTATACAAAAGAATACGTCTTGTATTAAAAGCTTCCTTTTATATAGGTAGACAGGTCTACCTTTTATTTTAGATGTATAGAACTTTGAAATTGAATAAAACAAAGGTGGCTTTTTAAATTGACATGAACTTTACTTAATTCGAAAGATAATTTTCTGCCATTATAATTTAAATATGACTTCTGACATAGTGGTTAATCGTTTTGCGCTTATCGGCGTATATTAGCGACTTCACTTATCTTTACGGAAAATAGTCTAGCGACGTTAAATCGCACGATCTTGCAGGCCAATACACGGGCCCGAGACGCGAAACTATGCTATTACCAAACGTTTACCTGTAAAAATCAATTGTGGCATATTTGAGCACTTGGAGGACAACATTCAACGCTTTATTGCTAAAAAGTCATAAAAAAATTGGACCTCCACATTAGACTACGTGCGAGCCAGTCATATTTAAAATATAATAACTTTAGATCATAATATGATTACTTTAGATCATAATATGATTACTTTAGATCATAATATGATTACTTCAGATCATAATATGATTACTTTAGATCATAATATGATCACTTTAGATCATAATATGACTACTTTAGATCATAATATGATTACTTTAGATCATAATATGATTACTTTAGATCATAATATGATTACTTTATATCATAATATGATTACTTTAGATCATAATTTGATCATGTATGACAATTTTATGAGTATATTAGGTTATAATATGATGTTATAATATCAAATAATGATTAACAAGAAAATATTATGATGAAATATTACGATGATAATTAATCATAATATGATATTTCATTGCACTTATATTTATCATAATATGTTTTGACTACAATCATAAATCTTATCATAATATGTTGCTCTTAGATTATGTTTACCACAACTATGTTTTTTCTTTGCGTGTGGTCTTAAAATTATCAAAATTTCCTCTTTTCGTCTATTTACGGTTACTGTTGAATAAGAGTTAATTTCATTTTGATCAGCTCCAATATTAAATTACAAATTTATAAGTAAATTGGGTAATTTCTATCAACCGAATTAAAATTGTTTATTTATACAAGGTGGCGCAAAAGTAATCCTCCTATCAGAAAATGCTATAAATTTTGCGCAACTTGATGAATTGGAATTGTAAAACATGTGGTTCCAACAGGACGGTGCAACGGCACACACTGCACATGCCACAACCGATATGCTGAAGGATGCATTTCCCGGGCGCCTAATCTCCCGTTTTGGCGATTTGCACTGGCCAGCAAGATTGCCTGATTGGAAGTTTACTTTTGCGCCACCTTGTATTTTAATGAAATATCTACGGCCACATTTGACAAATATTTACTCAAAAAGCGTAACCACTTATTTTAGCACAAACTAAATATTTGTTGTACTTTGGCCTAAATAAAAACAGTTTTTTTTTTTAAATAAATAAACGAGTTCAAATATATCTTATTTAGTGGTTACGTCTTTTTCGGCAAATATTTACCAAGTGACATTTGATCTTTAACCCTGTAAGTGAGTTTCTGTTAATGCTTGTATATGTATGTATATATTATTCTTGATCCAAGTCCAAATTATAGTTTTTAAAATGTTACATTAAAATTTTGCTAATAATGGGAATGAATAAGACATATCATCGTGTTTAGATAAAGATCATAAGCATTTACAATACTAAAAATGAAAAGTTATTATGTTATGTATTTTTAAATATTCTTAAGTTCCCCACTTAATGGTGTGGGGAATTAAAAATAACTTGCTTTAAAGAATATCCAGCATTAAATCCGATTGTTATAACTATATAATGAAAATTAAAAAAAAAAACAATTTTCTATGTTGCGAGCTATATTGAAACGTAATAGACCAATAAACACTATTAATTACTTTAAGGTACGGTCACATTTAACAAATATTTACTCAAGAAAGCGTAACCAGTTGTTTTAGCACAAATTTGTTTGACGTTGTTTACTCTTACAAGAGTTTTGCAAGATCAAACAGCATCAAATACATTAAAATTAAATATAATCAAATAAAATTAAAATAAATAAGAAAAAATTTTTTTAAATAAATAAACGAGTTCAAATATATGTACGTATGTTATTCAGTGGTTACGTCTTTTTCGGCAAATATTTGCCAAGTGTGACCGTACCTTTAGTGTAAAATTGGCAAATTTGATAAATAACTGAAACTCTAGACTGTTACATATACTAGGTCTGATCAAAAAATAACCGTTATTTTAAATTTTTTTCAAAAAGTATTTATTTATTCATCAGTAACTATTTTGTCTCATTCAAAGTAATCCCTCTCAGATATAATACGCTTATGCCAGTGTTTGCTTTCCAATCCTCGAAACACTTTTGAAATGCGCTTTTTGGTATCGCCAACAGCTCCTGTTTCGATTTTCTTTTATCTACTCAATCGTAGCAAAACGCTTTCCTTTCATCGGTGTCTTCAGTTTTGGGAAGAGGAAAAAGTCAGCGGGGGCCAAGTCGAAGAAAACAGTGAGCAAAACCTTCACATTTGACCGACCTTGACGTGCTTTTTTCGGTCTTGGCTCTTCTGGGCGTTTCCATTGGAATAATTAGGCTTTGGTTTCAATGTCATAGCTATACACCCATGATTCGTCACCAGCTATGATCTTTTTGACGATGTTTAACAGCTCTTGAGCGATGTCCATGCGACGTTGTTTTTGCTCAAAATTTAATAATTTTGGAACAATCTTCGCTGCCGCACGTTTCATGCCTAAAACATCCGTAAAAATTGCTTGGAATGAGCCGAACGATATACCAACATTATCAGCAACCTGTCTGATAGTGATTCGACGATTATCCAAAATCATTTTCTTCACTGCTTCAATGTTTTCATCGGTTATTGACGTGCTCGGGCGACCAGGACAAGCATCGTCATTGACATCTTCTCCGCCTTCCTTAAGCCGGCTATAACACAATTGAACTTGTGTTCTGCTCATAGTAGACTCGCCAAACGCTACAGTCAACATTTCAAATGTCCTTGCGCATTTAATTTCACTTTTTACACAAAACTTAATACAGTTTCTTTGATCCATTTTTTCGAATAGTAAAAAAAGAAGAGCAAACCAAAACACGACTAACCTTTTTAACTGTCATAAACAAACCGACAATCCAAAATGGCTGATATTACCAACACATATAACAGACATGTGTACCAAGAAAAAAATGCGAAAATCGAACATACGTAACTTACGAAATTTGAAAATAACGGTTATTTTTTCATCAGACCTCGTACATAAATTTACTTACAATTTGTACAGGTTTTTTTAAACAAATACAAAGTTAAAAATGTTCCAACAAACAGAACGCCATCATCAGTTGGTGTTTGTAGTTTGTAACTTCTTTACTGGGAGGTAAATAAAACAATTAATAGGAAAACAATACATTCTATTGTTTTTCCCAATAAATATACTCAAAAAGTTAATATTTATCTAATGGTAAACCGATGGATATTACACGACTGCATAAATGTAGAAATACAAATTATTATTTATAATTTTTCTTTCAGACTCAGATGATCTTGTTATTTTGTTATTTACTCATAATAACGCCTTTTTTTAAGCCAAAAACAACAAGACGACAGACTGACATTTTTTGTTTTCAAAAAAAAAAAGCAGAAGAGACACAGAATTCCTAAGAATAATATTATTTGCTTAAAAATATTAAGAAAAAGAAAAACTTTTTATAAATATTCAAAAACAATAATAATAATAACAAAAACAATTTGAAATCCTATAAAAACATGATGACAGGCAAACCTAACACATCATCTCAGAGACAAATTCATATACATACACACATATAGCAGTGTTTGAGTATATGTAGGTAACTGTGTATGTTACTGGTTTGTTAGTGAAATGTATGGAGGAGAAAGGATGTCAGTCAGTCAAAAAAAAAAAAAAAAAAAAGACAACAACAAAAAATTAGATACATCTCATACAGCATTATTTACATTCGTACAAGATCTACGTTTATTTTTTGTTAAATGTTTACTTTTAATATTTTTTGTCAAATCATTATGAGAGAATTATAATTTCATGATCTTTAAATGAAAGAAGAAAAAAATTAAGCATTAGATAAACATTAACAAAAATATGGAAAGACATACAGTTGGAAATATAAGTTTAACTGCAGCAAGAGATAAACAGCAGGTACATTTTAATATTTGTTTTAAAAAACATACTTTCATTTAAATAAAGTTTCATTAAGTTTTTTAAACTATCAAAAATAGAGTTTCAAACAGTTGATCATTTATGTTTAACGAAAATAGAAATGCTTAATTTAAATGTTTTTGGTTCACGAAAGAAATTTTCGTTAAGTTTTTTTAATCTACCAAATAAATGTTATTTGTGAGATTTAAATGGTAGTTGCGTATGCTAACCTAATATGGAAAATTTTTCATTTAAAAGTTGTTGATTGAAAAAATAAAGCTTCGTTAAGTTTTGTTAATCGTTAAAACTTTGAAAAGTTTCTGTATTTAAATTATAGATTAACAATGTTATGCGAAAGTCATAAAAGTTTTATTAAAAAAAAATAATAAAAATAAAGTTTCGTTAAGTTCTATAAATCATCGAGATTATAAAAATTTTCGATATTTATTTAATAGCTTTCAACGAATTTTCAGTAAAAAAAACTTTAGGTGTAAAATATAAAGTTTCGTTAAGTTTTATAAATCATGTTTATACATCTAAATAGTACCTATTTTAACTACGTCAAACGAATATAAAAAAACTCAATTTCAAAGTGATTAGTTTAAAACTGAAGTTTCGTTAAGTTTTTTTAACCGCCAAAAACGAAAACTATTTGTGGATTTAAATTGCAGCTTATAGATATTAAACAACTGTAGCAAAAGTTCAATTTAAATGCTTTTGATTTACAAAATTAAGTTTCGTTAATTTTTGCATATCGTTTAAGATTAGAAATATTTCTAGATTTAAACAAAAGCTTTCAACTTTGAGCAAATAAAGCAAAGTTTATATTAAAAAGCTTTTGATTTGAACAATTAGGTTCCGTTAAGTTTAAGAAATTGTTAGAAAAATAAACCTTTTTATAATTAAATTAGAGCTTTATACATATTAATATAATATAGTAAAAGTTTATTTAAAAGCTTTTGATTTAACTAATAATATTTCAGTAAATTTTATAAATTGTCAAACATAAAATAAATATGTATATATTTTAATTGTTTCTTATCTATATCTAACAAATATATTAAAGCTCCATTCGTTAGGTTCGTTAAGTTTTATAAATAAAAAAAACCAACATGTAGATTGTAACTTATGTTAAGAGTTAAACGATTAATGATTCATTAAGAATCCTTAACTTTTAAAAACTTTTGGTATTGTTAAGTATTTAAATAAATTTATATACAAACAAATATCAGTTTATATATAAAGTTGTAACAAAATTCAATCATCACAAATAATTTGTTTCATAAATCCTTGAAAAATAAACTTTTTATGACGAATTTCAAATAAGTTTGTATTTTGTTTAAATAAATTTTAAAAATTATCATCATACATATATTTATATATATCATATACATATTAAAAAACGGTTCGAAAATCTTTCACATGCTTTTAAACACATAACCCTGAGTGTATATTAAAATTAAAATAACATTGAACGTCGAAGGTAGTCAGAAAGACACACACACAATATTCCAAAAATAAATAAAATAACGAAAAAAGATGACCAGTTTTTATTTTCAATACTCGAATTGGAACTTGTAGCCATAGTCGCATGATGCTGTTTTTCAACTGTTTAACATGTGTGTAAATAGTTTCTTTCTGTCTGTCTGTCTTTCTGTCAGTACGATTTGATGGTCATAAGAAAGTTACGTTTCAGTTTTTAAAAATCCATGTGTCTGTTTAGTATTCATATGCTTTTTAGTTTTAAATAATTACTGCTGATAACCCATGAAATGATGTCACAGTAAGAGACAAATTAAAATTTTGTTTTTTTCTTTTTGTTTTCAATAAATTTTGCAAGACTTTCTTTAAGAGGGCCAACACATGTGGGCGCTTATGCAACTAGTAGACACACACATGTGTCAACATTTAATGTATAGCATGACCGCCCAGTGGGAAGTAAAGGATGTTAAAACATACCACCTACCTAAACATATGCATACTTACATAGAGTAAAATTAGATTTTGTTCAACTCAAAACTAACCGTGTTCTATTTTTTTTTATTTTTTTTTGCAGTACCTCCCAAGTTTTAACCTCGGCTTATGCCACTGAGTATGATACACGTGTTTATGAGGCTCAAAACTCCTTAACCAGCATGGTAACACATGGTCATCATATTCCACCTAATGCAGCAGCAGCACAATTCTATCCAGCTTATCAGGATTATGCCGCACCTTTGCATTCCCATGTACCAGCACCACATCACCATCATCATGCTCACCATCATGCAGCAGCGGTGGCTACACCACCTACCCATCAAACCTATCAGGGTTACAATGCCAGCCATCAATATTACATGCCCTCAACAGCCACATATCAGCCACCCGGTTATTCAACACAAACTGCCTCCACACAATCTCTATATAACTATGCGGCCGGTTACGATGCCTACAATCCCAATCCAACACAGCAGTGCCCCTCACTGACACATCCCAACACCACCTCTGCCACCGCCTCCACTCACATTGATTTGACACAAGCAACAAGTGTTAAAAATGAATATGTACCCACTCCATATGTAACACCCTCGCCCACTTTGGATCTCAATAGTTCAACAGAGGTGGATGTGAACAATACGACCCCTTCGGCTCAAAAGAAATCACCGCTAAGCACCCAAACCGCTATGCACAGTTTAATGGAAACTGCCAATAATTCCCATTCATTAAGGAATATTTCGACGGGTTTGACGACTGCCCAGCTGTATGAGCAAGGATCTCTGTTATCCCGGCAACAGGATATCAATAAGAAAAGTAAGTAGTTTTGAAGTTGAGCAATTTTAGCTTAAGAAATATTTCCAATGAAAAATTCTAATTTAAACAAAATCTGGTACAATATTCAAAAGTGTCAAAATGACCCAATAATTCAGAGTTATTTGAATTTGGTACCTGATTTGGGCTTTTTTTTTTTTAAAGAGAAGTAACACTCAGGCAATTAATATGCTTATATATTAATGAATTAATTGTGTGAGAGTAGAGAGAAGCTTTTCATATGACTACACTGTAATTGCGCGTTATGTTTGTTAATAGTACAGTATTGCAGCGCCTCTGGTGGTGAGTAGGCGCATTGATTGAAGCTTGATTTATAGCCATTATTTTAATTATTTTACTTCGGTGGCGTTTTTAAATGCATATCACCGAAGGAGGGCGCTGTGATAAATATTAGTTATAATAGGATAGGATAGAAAAGCTAATAATTATCAGAAACTGATGTTGTTTTGAGTGGCAGCGGCTGGGAATCGAACCCAGGCCACAAATCAAACAGATCCTATGATATATTCTCTTAATATAAATAGCTTAAATGTTTAAACAATTTAATAATTATTTTACATTATCCCTTACATTCTTTTTACAGAAGATATCTCTTTGGTAACATCTTCCAAATCAGAGCTACGTAAAAATGGTAAACCGCGATCGAAACGTAAGCCCCGCGTACTATTCTCACAAGCTCAAGTTTTAGAACTAGAGTGCAGATTTCGCTTGAAAAAATATCTAACCGGAGCCGAACGTGAAGTTATAGCACAAAAATTAAATCTATCACCGACACAAGTTAAAATCTGGTTTCAAAACAGACGCTACAAATCGAAACGTGGTGAAATCGAAGGAGAAGCACCAGCAGCAGGTATTAAAATAAAAAGTGAAATGATGCCCCAAAATGTAGCAATGTGGAGTCATGCAGCAGCACCTTTACCGCACTCTGGCCAAAGTCATCTCCTGCAAACACAACACCACCACCAGCAGCAGCAACATGGCCATCATGTCCTTCTGGCCCAACATCAGCAACTATAAAACGGATTTTTCTTAATATTTTTTATATGTTTTTTTTTTCATTATTCTTATTATTTTCCTAGTTATTTTTTTTCTTTTTATTATATACATACATATATACACATACATATATGTATATATACATACGTAGGTATTTCAAATATTTATTATTTTTATTTTTTATTTAATTTGTAGTACAATTTAAAGAACTTTTTAGTCATTTTATTGAAATAAGTAAATTTGTAGTTTAAGCAAATGAAAATGCTTATAATAAAATGGTACCTTATATGTATATGTACTTAGTTTTAATTTATTTAAGTTATAAATTAAATAAACAATAACTAAATAAATAATGTGCCTAAATAATATTGATACTTGTACCAAAATGTATAGTACAAGTATTTGCTAAATAATATTTAAATAGTATTAAACACTTAAAAATTATTCTTAATGCAATTTATAATTTTCTAATCTGTAATTTTGTTATTGTAAATAAAACGCATCATCAGTCAGTCATTTAATAGAAAGAAATACAAAAAAAAAATTATAAATATAAAAATAAACACAGATTATAGAACCACATAAAATGTAACGTATTTTTCTTTTTCATTTTTAAATACAGTTTTGTACAACAAAACCACTTGAGATTAGGGATACAAACGTTTTATTTTGTCTGTTTTATTTGAAATTTGTTATTGGCAAACAATTAATAAAATAGAATACCGAAATACATAATAACAATAAAAAAAAACAACAAAACAAAACAAAAAATAACAGAGAGAAAAGGATGCTCCTCGTCGACATTGGTGTTTTTTTAACAGCTGCTTTAGCATTCATTTCGAATGTTAAATAAATTAAATGCGATTGTAAAGATTCCTGTGTAATTGCTATTACAATGTAGACTGTGTAAATTTTGTTTGTTCGCTCTTATCTGTAATCTGTGTAAAATACTTTTTTTTTATAGTTTTTACATACAATGAATATCGTTCACAAAATAGTTTTTGAAAACCAAAATATTTGCTCAAATTGAAGTGTCGCCAAATTTATTTGAAATCTATTATTATCGTTTGTTTGTTCTGCTTAATTAAATGTGCTGTTTATTGGTGTATGCAAATTATTGTTGTTATTTGTTTCAGTGTTTTTGATTAAGATCTCTTTTTAAAAACATCTACATAATGTATATGTTTGTTTAGAATGCAAAAGCGCTATGTCCAGTTTTTATGAAAATGCAGGAATAAGTAAAAATATTTCATGGTTCTTTTTTTAGTTGTTGTTAAAGATATAACAGTAATTATATAAGAACTAGCTGTATCCTGCGCGCATTGCTACACAGAAAAAAATAAAAATGAGTTTCAATTAAAATATTTGTGGAATCAATTAGAAATTTAATTGAAACCAGACCTGTAAATAAAATGATTGTATCAATTAAAAAAAATTTGAGATTTAATTGAAAATATCAGAAAAAGTAATTGAATCAATTAAAATTTTAATTGAAAATTATTTTCAAATCAATTAAAGGTTTAATTGAAAAAAATAATTAATTTGTTTTTGTGACCAATGTTTATAATTATTATAATTTTTAAGGAGTTTCCTTCAGGCTAATTTGGTCAAATGTTTGTTTGTTTTTTGTTTTTTATTTTATTTACCCAACGTTTCGTTAGTTTTATTCTAACTTCTTCAGGGGTCTCGTTCTAAATAATCTAATCTAAAATAATGATTTTTTTCTGTGTTAAATTTGAATGACAGTTCACAAATATTCAATTCATTTTGAGTAATTTTATTGATTTTTCTAATTTTGAAAAAAAGTAGTCGGTCGGAAGAAGTATTCTTAGTCATGTCAGACTCCGGTTAGTTATATTCCGTAAAATTTTTGTAAGATCGGTCCAGCGGTCTGGCCTTCTCGGCAGGCGTTGTCCTGTAAGAGATGAGGCGTGAAAGGGGGCGTGGAGTATGAATCTTAATTTTTACCTCACCTAGAGTAACATGTGTATTCGATTTGAAGTGAATATGTGAAAATCGGAGTAGAATCAATTACGCAATTTAAAAAAGTAGCAGTGGTCGAAAGAAATAAGAAGCTTCAGCACATAAAATTTTTATTTTTACCTCGTCTTCAGTAAGATGTGCATATAATTTGTTTGAAGTAAATCTGTAAAAACCCATGCAGAAGAAATTAATCAATTTAAAAAAGTGGGCGTTAGAATAGGCGTCGTCGTAACAACTAAGAAACCTTCCCGGACTCATACACACCAACTTTGCCGAAGATCATCACATGATCAAATGCATAGTTTACGATTCTATAAAGGACAAACATACAAACATTAATTTTTTGAGATGGGGTGTGAAAGTGGCCGGGGCATATAAAATTTTTATTTTTTCCTCGCCTACAGTAAGCTGTGTATACAACTTGTTTGAATTAAATCTGTAAAAAGCCATGCAGAACGAATTAATCAATTAAAAAAAGTGGACGTTAGAGTAGGCGTGTTCGTACAAACTCGGAAACCTTCCCGGTCTCATGCACAACAACTTTGTCGAAGATCATCACATGATCAGTTGCATAGTTTAGGAGTCTACAAAGGACATACATACATACAAACATTCATTTTTATATACATATGTATATAGATTATCTTATAATGACTGCTACATAACTACTGCATTACTAAGAAGAAGGCTTGCAATTAGATTACACTGACAACGTGCCATTACAAAGAATATAAATATGCTTCTCTATAAATTACCGTCGGACAAAACTATCCCCTGTGCCCAAACGTACCGTAGTAACTAACTTTCACTTTCCGTTGCTGATTGAGTTTAACAAATTATTGCAATCTTTACATACATATGTATAGATACCCAGCAAAAACTTGCATTACAAAGTAATGTGTGTTAAAATGCTAATACAATTACTCCTTACTAAATGCCTGAGTTACAGGCAAAAAGACACGATTACACCCATCTTTTAACATATTTTTCTCTATATCGTGGACACTAATTTCAAAGGCCATTTTAGCAACGTATAAATATTACAATATGGCTGGACAAGGGGAGAATTTTGGCAAAAATATTCGAATCTAGAGGGCAGGTCCGTTTCATATAATGGATATAATTATTAGAACCTCTCTGTACAACCGAAAAAACAATCTACTACACCTTTTTAAGCTGAAATTGAGAAACTCCACATTTACATATATTGAGAAATAACAAATTTAAAATGCGAAATCTAAATTGATATTGAGAAAAACCAAATGAGAATATGCAAATTGAAATTGAGAAATCGTTGAGATTGAGAAATTAAAAGTTTTATGAAATTTTTCAAATATTTTTTTACTTATAAATAAAATGATTTTGAGTTAATCTAATAAAATTTTTCATTTCTCAATTATAAGTTGTCTCAATTTCAATTTGTATATTCTGAATATTAATTTACATTTCTTAATTTCAATTTATTTTTTCTCATTATCAATTTATATTTCTTATTTCTCAATATCAATTTCCTTTTCTGAATTTCAATTTGTTATTTCTCAATATGAATTTCGATTTCTGAATTTTAATTTGTTTTTTCTCAATTTCAACTTCAAATGGTGTAGTTCTCAAGAATTAGTACCATTTACATTATTATCTACTTTACAGAATGTAAAATTTCAAAGAATTCGGGCCACATTTACATCTGTTGATAACTAATTGGAAATAATATTTTTATATTACAGCTTGATGAGATTAATTAAAAAAAAAAATTTTTAATATACCGGGAAGTCTTATAAACAAACAGGAGAACAGCTCAAGTGTTTAAAAAAAGCTTTTTAATGCTTTACCGCATATAAAGACATATTTATGATGCTATAGCTAATGTTTTCCGTGGCAAAAGGCCCAGAAAAACATCAGCCCACATCTCGAAAGCCAAACCAACGCAAAATTCAGCGAACTATTTCGCGCCGTTTAATGGAAGATACTCCTCATGGAAGAGCAGCGCGCAAGAAGCCTCTTCTAACTGAAGTTAAAAGAAAACATAGTGTAGAATTTGCCAGCTCTCATTAGATTGGGCGGCTAATCAGTGGTCCAATATGGTGGCTAATATGGTCCAAGGTATGTAACCCGGCATTTACACATGCAAGTGCAAGTTCGAAAAACTCAATACACTCACATTTTTTTCACTAATACACTCACATTTTTTCACTTGCAGAGGAGCTACTCGATTTTTTCGAATAAGTTTTCGTATATAATACGTACACAGCACTCGCATGCAAGTACTTGCATGTGTAAAGGCACGGTAAGAAGGCCCATTGATCAAGTGTTTAAGCCTCTCTATTATGGTATGGGGATATTTCTACTGGAATAAAGTTGGTCCAATTCACAGAATTTACGGTATTTTAAATAAGGAGAATACGTGAAAATACTAAATAATGTAATGCTGGCATGGTACTAAGGAGAAATTGCCTATTATGATCTAAAGCAAGAAACAAGATATTAAAACTGAAATGGCCATTATTCAGTCCAGGCTTAATCACCATTGAACATTTGTGGGGTGACGTAAAATAGGCAGTAAGTCTTACAAATATAACCAATATGTTTACTCTCTACGAGGAAGTGAAGGTATAATAAGGTCGATATAAAACTGTAGTGAAGCAAAAAGATTTTGCAACAAATTATTTAAAAAAATTTTAACAGAAGTGTAATCGTGTTCAATTAGCTGTCGCAGTCAAATTGAATAAATACAATAAAATAATGGAAATATGTTTGGGCATTACTTTTATGGGTTGCAAAGCCTTTCAAATTAGTTGTCAACTGCTGTATGTACTCGTATATTTAAAAGTTACCAACTCTCTAAACTTTTGTATAATGTTACAGTTTACAATCTACAACATAATTCTGCAATATAGTTTTATTGTAAACTAAACTTTCATTTTCGTTTAAAACATGTTGTTATACCTACATACAGTTTTATGTTATACAGTAGGTATATAAATTAAAATGAAAGTATTTTATTTAAAATTTTTTTGGATAAATTATTTAAAATTACAAATACATATTTTATAAAAATAATATTAAAGAAAATTTGTATATAAAAACCAGGCGAGTGTTTTTGAATTTGAAAGCCATAACAACAATTTCATTTCAAATGACTCTCACTATCTTTATTTGTTGTTCTACATTTACGAAATGAATATGTGCATACAAACAAATTGCCACAGAAATGTTGCCGGTAAAGGCAAGACCCAACCTCTTCAAGTGGTATCTGTTGCTGCTGTTGCTGTTGCCGCTGCCACTACGTCGTGAATAAGAATTTCTTTAACGTGATTCGTTTTAGGTTTTGTCATTTTACTCTCATATATCATGCAATTGTTTTTAAATGGCTTCCAGTGATAAGAAGTCTGACTATTGCTTAAAACCCAATGTTTCATGCTCAACAAATGGCGCTCAAATTCCTTAACTTCCTCAGTCCAACAGCCGTTGTACTGAGGAGACATTAACATGGTATTTGGTGGTTTTGTATTGTGTACTTTTCATTTTAAGCGCCGTCTCTAAAATATTTTGTAACAAAAACAATATATTAAAAAACACAAATATTATCGCTGCGATAAAGGATCAAAGAAACAGAAGCCGTTGACTTATTGGTTGTCATTACGGTCTTGGGTTTGTCATGTCAATCCTTTTATTTTCAATGCCTCCATTAAACGTTTCCTTAATTGACAAATGTGTAGCGGGTGTTAAGCGCCAAAGTAAAAAAGAGGGTTTCAATTAAATGTTTAGTAAATTTTAAATAAATTTTAGTTCATTTATACTCACATTAACAAATCTACTTGTAATGTACAACTAACTAATTTCTAGCAAATTGTTTATAATTTAACAAATTCCTTGTTAGTTTGTTTATTTATTTAGTCATACATTTCATTTGACATAATCTATAAATCATATTTCGTCTTTAACGAGTGAGTGCTCGGCTAGATTTTGTTAAATTATAAACAATGTTTTAGGGCATAATAATTTGTATTCGTATTTTCAAAGTCTCCGACCTTTTGATTCCGTTACATAGTTGCGCATTTAAATGGTGACATGTCAAGTGTTTCTCAAATTCTATCTTTTGATTTCATTTTATTGATCCCTGCTGACATTTAGTATTATTTGTAGTTTATTCATCAATTGTTGAATTTTGAATTGCTTTTTTTGATTTGATTTTGATGTGGGAATTTTTCTAAAATCTTGAAGTTTTGATATCAACATTTTCTGTTTTATTTCAACAAAAAATTTATTCATTCACTTGTTTTAGTTTTTTTCCATTTTTTTTTTTTTTTGTTCAAGTGGCCACCAATGTTTGCGACAATTAAATATAAATTAATTCTACGACACTTGTGATTTTGAATTTTGTTTGTTGATTTTAAATACAATAAGAAAATACATATTCATACACACGTACGTGCGTTTGTTGTAATGTATGTTATTGTGAAAGTAAATATTTTGAAATTTGATCGGAAGTAAATATTGAATTGAAATTGTTCTAAAATCGTTGGCTAACAAATTCTTTACATTCATTTGTATATGTTACTTAATAATAATAATTAATAAATTAACTTTTTAATTAAGGTTTCCGTCGGCATAACAAAATAACAAACCTTAAATACATATGTATGTATTTGTTTAACTCACAACTGATGTTGTATGTTGTATATTGTATGATACAAACATCTGATTGTAAACATTTGAATTTATATTATCAAGCCTTCAAATTACCAAAACTTAAATATCAACAACGGCATTTTTATTTGAACTTTAAGCAAAACTTCAACTTTCATGCAACATTCGAAACACATACATATGCATGTGTAAATATCGTAGGTGCTGTTTATATAGAAAATGCTTACAATTTGTGTACAACTATTATAAATTCAGACGACGTACAACTTCTAAGACACTACAACATCAATTGTGAATTAAACATTTTTATATACAATTTGTATTCAAGCATTTATTGGATTGGATTTTATTTTATTTCAAACATCCAATGTTAGTCAAAATATTAAAATCTAGCAAGCAAACGAACATAACCATTATTTATTCAATAAATTTTATTTATATTCATTAGTTTATTTTCAATATTTCTGTAATTTTTAAATTGACTATACAAGTTTTATTAAACAAAAGGTGTCCCAAAATTCACACAAGTTTTTTAATTCGTATTACCAATCAGTTTGGGAGCTGACAGTTTAGAATTAGTAAAAATTATAAAAATTATGTTGGACAATGTTTAAATATATGAAAGTTTACCGCCCGCAGTTGAGAAATTTTAACATTATTTTCATGGCTTTATTAATATTAATATTTATATTTATTAAAACAAATGCATTCACAAAGTTTCGTCCATACTACCTCGCAAATGATGCTGACCTAGCAGTGACTCTTTCTAACGTTGTGATGATATTTCTAATATCTAGTATTATTTTTATTGAATGTGGCCAATGTTGCGGTCTTCTTTCTCTTGCACAATAGCTTTAGCTTATATGCATTTTGGACCATTTATTTGGATCAATCTTTAAAAGGTTGCGTTGGTCTAGCGATTTACAGTTTGCAACCAGGAAACGGATCTATCAACCCTCGTCTGGCCAATTCATTAGATGTTCTGGTAGCTACTGCTACTATATTATGCTACAATATAATGTCTCATTATTACATACAGACTTTGCATTCTTTGGTTAAGCTGGATGTCGATAAGACTAACGACCGCCTTAAATATACTATACAAATATGTACCACTAGTTAGCTTCACATTTAATAGACGAAATTTCCGCTTGAAGAGCTTTAGCAAAGACTAGTGGTAGTCTGGAAGAAAATATATTTTTCTCTCTTTGAGACTTCAATATAAGCTGTCAAGACATATTTAGAGGGTAATATATGCCCAATTTGGGATAAGTGTGAAAAATTGCATATGCAGTGGAAATCATGGTAAACAGTGTCTTTCCAAATCGTTAAAAATAACATGTTCAACGCCGTTACAATCAGAATAATGCACGCTTATGACACGATTACCTCATAAGCGCATTCTTGGAAATAATGACAATCGTTGAAGTACAACTGTTAAGGAAATTTTTTGATTGAGTCCTCAAAGCTTTGAGCGAAGCTTTCTCTTGGTCATTTTTTAACCATTCCAGATTTCATCTTATTCTTTAGGTGTGAATTAAACTTTGTGACCGCTTTGTTAGCATATTTCCTTTATATTTCATTATAAACTTTTTAAAATTTTCAACTCCATTACAAATTAGCTTTGTGTTATTAAGGATTCTGAATTCTAAATATTAGTACATATATGTACATATAAAGACAATTAATGAAAATTAATATTAAGTATATAAAATGGAAACGGAATGAGAAACATAGATACATACATATGTATGTCTGTATTTAACACTCATTACAAACTGTATCAAAATCACATTTCAATTTCTGACCAAGTACAAATTTATGGTTTGTAATTATTATCAACTAGAACAGTAAAATCGGGCCACTCCGAAACCAACTCCTGTAAAACACAAAAGTCGCCAATAGTAAGTGGTCTAAATAATTGTGCAATATATTTATAATAATGACAAAGTCTAGACTTAATAAGTCTTAAAAAAAATTGTTTGAAAAAACTAAAAATATACAAAAAAAGAAATGCTAAATGTCCAAACAGCGTGTGAGTCCTTGTTGTTTTTGTCAAAAAACTATAAGAAAATAAAAAAAAGAGGATGTAGTTATAGGTCGCCGTTAAAGCAACACATATTGACGACATGTAATCCGAAGCCCAGACTAACAACAACAATGTGGTCAGTCAAAATGTAGGTGCATTCCATATGTGTCCTAATACAACACACATGCCAGCCCTCAAACAATCGAACAAAAAACATACACATACAAAACTACTACATACGACAGACAGACTTATAATTTAAAGGATAAATGCTTATTAACGCAGTGAAAATGTAAGAATGTATGTATGACGACAATATGACTTTAAAGGCGTTTTATTTAATATTTGACATCATGTCTAAAGGGGCGTAAATTTTAAATTTGTTAAAATTACTGTCTGATTGACCTTTTAAACAAATCAAATTATGAACAAGTCAAATAAGATTACATTTTTAAACAAATAAATACAATAAGAAAGATGTATTATTTAAGATATACATACATACATGCAAATATATAAATATACATCAATCTAATGCCTTTGATTGCTAACCCCAAAAATCATATCAATTTGATGTCTTTATTATTTTATTGGGGTCTTTTACAGACACAACTTGGGTAAAAGTGTAATCAGCTGTAGGCAATTTAAAACACAACAAATAAAAACAGAACAAACAAGTGCATCCACTGTTTACACCCTCCCTGCTCTATAACCTTCCGGTTCCCCACAACAATAGGAAAAATAAAACACTGAATTAGAAGATATACGCTGACATTCAGTCAGTCAGTCAGTCAGTAAATTTTATGCTTGTGTTTATACAGTAATTGATATGCCACTGCCACTCTGGCATACTCCTCAGAAAATACTTTTCACTTCTTATTCTACCCCTCAAATAAAACAACATTATCTGGAGATTATTCTGCATAGTATTTATTCTGTGTGACGACTGCATTCATTAGTATTAGCTGCAACAATCACTAACCACTGCATGCTCCCTGTTCTCCTCCATCGTTGAACTTTTGGTAAAATAAGCTGTCATAAATGTCGAAATGTCGGATTTTAATGTAAATGAATATTTTTACTTGTTGCGTTTCTCCAAGAATATTTTGTCTTTATAGATTTTTACAGTTGCATTTTATTTAATACTCTACTTGGGAGTGAAAAGTATTGTATGTTTAACAATGCTTTGGTTGTAGGTTAACTAAATTGAGGTTAGCATAGAGGATCACTGTGTATATTCAGAAAATCATTATGGCTAAACTTTGTTGAATCCACAGATGCAGTGTCTTAGTGACCCCACAAAGTAGGATATCCATCCTCTTGTTTGTTTTAGTTCAGTATACTAGATCTTTCTCTCTCTCTCTCTCTGTGTAGTGCTGATTCTTCAGCTTCCTCTACTAATAGAAAATTTAACAAAATATTATCCACCTTATTCATAAAAACTTACAACAGGTTTGTAACAGGTTTATAAAGCAAATTTCCATACAAAATTTATTTTAAAAACCAAAAATTAATTAACAAAATATTATGAATACTGCTGCTCTGGGATGTATGACAGATTGATTAAACCACTTATTTATAGCGGACATTTTTATCGATTGACATTCCTTCCGAATGACAGGTGCGAATATGATCAAGACTGTCGTATTTTAATATCCAAAAATATATCGTCTCTGTTGTTGGCCAAAGACAGGCCTAAGTTTACAAGTTTTCTGAATCCAAATAATGGAATAAATTTCGGTGCAGAGTTGTGCTATCATACCTGATTGTAACGAAGTGGAAGTAGTATATAACCGGCATATCCATAAGCATTACGATAACACAAGTTTCCAAATTCCGGTCAACTTTTGGATCAGAGCAGATGAGAACAAATCTTGACGTTAGTTGAGGTGCTGAATTCAAATCCGGGTTTCGTTTTTCAAAATTGGTTCTAGTTTATGAGTTCGCGCATGTTGGCAGCACTGCGCTATCATAATGACAGTCAGCTGTTGGCGTCGCTACCAACGTTATTTAATTTTTTTTTTTAAGTTTATTTGTTGAATCCAAAATGAATGGCCGACAGAAACTTTACAAAATGTTTAACCCCCAATGAAGCAGCAGCATGGGTATCATTTCAAGATATTGTTCACAACTGTCTCGGTAACCGTAAATCCCCGGATTTCGAGCAGATAATCGACACTTTGTTGCAAAATTATTGCAAGATTGGAGCTCGAATGTCTCTCAAAATACATTTTCTGCATTCCCATCTCGAATTTTTTCCCGAAAACTTGGGTGATACAAGCGACGAGCAAGGAGAGCGACTACACCAAGATTTGGCGAAAATCGAAAAACGATACCAAGGATTTTGGGACGAGGGCATGATGAGCGACTACTGTTGGACTTTAATGCATGAAACAGATCCCAAACGGTACAAGCGACTCAGTTCGACTGCTCTTCATTTCTAATTTAGCACTTTTTAATGAATAAAACGGAGATTAATTGTCAAAAATTTTAAAAAATGTGTTTATTTAATCTCTCAAAAACTAGAACTAATTTAAAAAAACGGAGTGCAGATTCGGATTCAGAGTTCCAAATAACCTTAGAAACAGCTTTTGGTTGCTTAGATCCAAAACCGTGTATACTTGTGTAATTAAAGTCTCGATAGACCAATTAATGGTCCATTAATAGGGCGGTATGCTCGATTTCAAAGTAATTTCTAGCTATGTTGTCAATTCCATTAGATCTTTTATTGCATATAATAGCATTGTTGACATGGAACTGCATAATAGAGATCAATTATTTTACATCTTTTTATAGAAAGTTTTGATAAACACAAATAATCGTCAATATTACAGAATGCATGACGCATATTGGAATTCATGGAATTCAATAGAGTTGTGCCTGGTCGTTCATTTCAGTGACCGGTCATTTTTGTTCATTTATCCAAGACTGAATTGTTCATTCAATTCGTTCAATCGTTCACTTTGAACGAATGAATACAACCCTTATTGAATGTGATTTTCTTCTTGTCTTTTGATAAACAGCAGCTGAACGAAATTGATCCGTCGTGAACTGAACTGAACTGTATTTTTCAGAGATCACTATTTTGCACCATACTTCAATAGATCTTAATGACCATTTTCACCAGAAGTGCGTTAAAAATATCTGCCTGTTGATGTAAAAGATACAGAACGTATTCACATGTAAGAATTTTGAACTTACTTCCCTATCTCCAACAAAACGCTGACATTGATAAGATTATATCAAAATTATTTTTTTCAGAATAATAGTCTTTTGATCTGAACTCGGATTAAAGTACTAAAATTAAATCCAGATAAAGCAAGTGTATTTCAGGCAGAGATATTAGCCAAGCACTCATGTCATTCAAGTACTATACTATAGGAAGAACTGCGCATAAGGACTAATACGGTAATAAACAGGCAGACGAGCTGGCCAGAAAAGATCCGCTTCAAATGTCTCAAATTCAGTATTTGCGCAATACCACTTGGAACTATTAAAAGCAAAATCTCCAGACAGTATCTCGAGAAAGCTGACAATAGGTGGCTCAGATTGGAAACATGTAAGACTATCAGAAAATTGTGGAATAGGAAATAGAAGGACCCTACACAGAAAGAAAAATGTAGCATGTCATTATTAAGTTTGTTTTTCGCAGTGTTAGCCCGAAATTTTCAAGTACGTTTTTACTAGTTCATACTTAAAATAAGTACAAATCGGGATTGATTTGACAAATAAGCGCAGATTTTCTTAAAACAAGAATCGTGTATAGTGTATATATTCCAGAAGTTAAACTTACTCTCTCAGATGATCTCAAAATTATTTTTTTGTAATTTATTAAGTAAGAAATTCTTACTTTAAGTCCAAAATATTCTTAAATCAAGAAGATAAATCTTAAATATTGAATTCTTGAAACAAGTGCATTTTTGGATTACTCCAATCTCGGACACACTTAATTCGATCTTATATTATTGAGCTTAAAACAAGCTGAAAATTCTTAAATCAATTACGGTTAGAGATCGATTTGATCCCAAAAAGGCTTAAAGAGCGCTAAAATCAAGATTTTCTTATTTGACAAATCCGTACTGGGATCAAGTATTTTTTACGTGATTCTAGAAAATCCGAACTTACCGTACTATTGACACCGCTTCGGATTGATTTGAGTACGGAATTTTTTCGGTGTATAAATGTTCGGCTCTACATCTACTAAGATATTGAACAACGTTTTGAACATGCGTATATATATTACGAATGATCTGTCAGAGACATCAAGTATTAGATTGTATGATTTGTATGATAGTAGACTTAATAGCATCTGGGCTTGATCTAGTTTTTAACTCATTGAGTGGTGTGGCTATTTTCAAAATGTATTTTCAAATATATTCTTCTTGAATGCTTGTATGCTGCGTGTAACCACGTAAACTAATTAACCCTGCGCTATTACTGCACGATATATCAATATACAGTGATTAAATGTATTTATTCTTAGATTGGAATCACTATTTCAGAATTCTTGTCATATTATTTTACAACATACCCCTAACAGATACGAAATACACATTTAAAGAAATTATTTCATATTTATTAGTAAAAACGCCTTTTATAATTTTTTTAATATATTGTAATACATCAAAGCTTTTCGTTTGTTTTCTTTTGGCTTTTGACATGTCTGATTAGATTTGTTTACATTCGGAGGCGCTATATCAATTACAGCTTATCCCCAAATAAATAATGATTAACTGTATTAATTTCCAGCACAAGAATTTTGTAAAATCCTTAATAACAAAGAATAGTGGTGAAAAAAAAGGAAAAATAAATCAGTTTACCAACACATTATGAGGGGTGTTTAAAATTCGTTTATTGCCAAAATGAAAACACTGTACAAAGTGTTATTGTTATAGTACATATTTATTTCTGAAAATAATAACAAAAAAAAAACAAGAAAAGATCTGAAAACATTTAAAACACTTTATCTTTATTAAATGAGTTGGACTCGCACGAGGAACGACGACTCATTTATGAAATGCAACAACAACTACCATAATAAAATGAAAGCAACCTTTGTTGTTGTTATTTCATTACAATACCAAACGGGTTTCTTACTGTAAAAACCAGGAGCAACAAGAACAAGAACTCTACCACCAATTAACAAAGTAAAAAATATGTTCCACCCTAAAAGAAATGTGCACGGGACGCATGCACCGCTGAACTGAACTGAACTGAGCTGAACAGAACTCATAATAAAAACAGAGGAAATATTTCCTTAAACATAAAATGTGATCGTTTCTTTTGATAATATTGATTTATAATTGAAACAACCACAAAACCGAAAGGGAAAATAGAAATAATAAAAATATTTTATAAAAATAATAAAAACATGTACAATTTCATACTCGCAAGTAAGTGAAAAAAAGAAACACGAAATTAATCGCAGATGTACTGGGAAACAGACACCATTCATTCCATTCCATTCAATTTAATACAATACAAATCTACCGAACGAACGAACGAACGGTAGGCAGGCAGCAGACACAACAGATAGTGGTACCCAGCTAATGGAATCTGGCATTTGATGGCATTATACTACACTAAATTACTTACATAGTTTGCTACTGATGAACTTGCAACCGATGATTTAAGTATTGAATAGATAGAATTCACTCTGCCACACACCAACACACATGAATTAGTTTTTTGAAATTAATTTAATGTGATAGACTGGCAAAACAGACAATTGCTTGAACTCTAAGATAAATTGCCAAATTTTGAAAGTTTTTAAACGAGAAGAAATATCAAAATATATTACGTTTGATATTGTGTGTTTTTATATTTGTATATTTCTTTACGAATTTATTTTATTTTCTGAGAAATATGATTGCATTCGATTTGAAAGAATTGCACAATTTCCAATGTATTTGAAAGTTGAGCCTAGTACGCTGTTCAGAATTTCAAGTGAAATGCTGTCAAAATACATGTTAAAAAAATTCACATGAAATTTTCATGAAAAAATGTTGCAGAAGTAGTACTCTATTCATTTTGTGAAAAACATATGAAATGTATCTGGCAACATAATTTTTTCACAGCGAAATAATTAAAGTAGCAATTGTTTCACGTGGAATTTTCATCCAAAAACTCTTCTGTCGCAACAACAGTATCTATTACTTGTTGTGCTGCTGCACAAGCGGCCAGTAATATTTGTTCATTCATTCTTATTTAACGATTTCGATTCAACACAGATTTCTAAATATTTTAACTTTTATTTATTTTCGATTTAAATTCACAAAAAAGCAAAACATACATATGTGTTTTGTTTACACAAGTAAAACAATGTGGCGTACTTTCAATAAAAAAAAAGTCAAATTATGTAAATTCGCGTGATAGGCAACATTGGCTACACGTCAAATTTTCCGTATGAAATAATTATTGTTGCTCAACATTTTTCCCAAATTTGAACAGAGTACTAGGCTTTAAATGATAAATTTTCTAGAATTCAAAGCTATCAATTTTTAACTATAATTCAAAACTTTAGATATTAAACCATTAATTTATAAGTTACATTTTGTATTAAGTTCATAATTATTTAGAATTCTAAAAATTGCTATGAAGGATGGTCAAAATACAGTTTAAACTTGTTATAACGAATCTTAAGGGGATTAGAAAAAAATGTTATATCGAATAATTCGTTACAATGAGGTTCGTTATATCGAGGTGAAGTTGCACTTCTATTCGTTATAACGAGGTACAAAAAAATGTTAAAATTTTGTTATTAATCATCATCTGCTTACCATGTTATAGCGAACGATTTCCGCTAATAAATCAAAATACATTTGAAGGAAAACACTGTATTTTGTAGTTTTAAAATTCAAAAATAGTTTACATTTATAAAATAATAAGTCTGAGCCAGTGATTAACTAGCTAGATTGCAAAAACAACTGCTGCAACAAGCGTACAAGCTTTTGGCAACAATAAATTTTTCTACGAATGTAGGTTTGCAGGAGACGTTGTCGTTGCAAACACAATATTTTAGTGTGAATCTGTTTCATATAATTTGGATTAATTGATAGTAATCGTTGTGAAAAGGTTGTAAGTTGACAAATTTCGTTAAATAGAAGTAAATAATTCTTTTTATTTCGTAAAGCCTAGTAATGGGAAAAATGTTGAGTAACATTAATTATTTCATACAGAAAATTTGACGTGTAGCCAATGTTGCCTTTCACGCGAATTTACATAATTTGATGTTTTTTTTTATTGAAAGTACGCCACATTGTTTTACTTGTGTAAACAAAACACTTATGTATGTTTTGCTTTTTTGTGAATTTAAATCGAAAATAAATAAAAGTTAAAATATTTAGAAATCTGTGTTGAATCGAAATCGTTAAATAAGAATGAATGAACAAATATTACTGGCCGCTTGTGCAGCAGCACAACAAGTAATAGATATTGTTGTTGCGACAGAAGAGCTTTTGGATGAAAATTCCACGTGAAACAATTGCTACTTTAATTATTTCGCTGTGAAAAAATAATGTTGCCAGATACATTTCATATGTTTTTCACAAAATGAATAGAGTACTACTTCGCAAAATTTTTTCATGAAAATTTCATGTGAACTTTTTTAACATGTATTTTGACAGCATTCCACTTGAAATTTTGAACAGAGTACTAGGCTTAAGTTGACAAAATTCGTTAAATAGAGGTAAATAATTATTTTTATTTCGTTAGTCTGTAGTGAATTAAAATTCGTTATAATGAGGCTATTGACAATTGTATTCGTAATATAGAGGTTTATTTTGTATTACATCTTTTGGAGCGTTGTAGGGGATTTAAAAAATTCGTTAAATCGAGGAATTCGTTATAGTGAGGGTCGTTATATCGAGGTTTGACTGTATTAGTATTTTCTCATGGTAGATATTTATGGGTTAATTATCTATATGTATGTATATGAATATAAGTTTGGAGCACGTTTTAATTAAAGTGTTTACTCTTATTGACGTTGTGCAAGTGAATATTATCAACTCAATTTTCTAAGAACATTTCTTTCTCTTACCCAAGTTGTCTTGACATATTAACCTGGAATTAATTTGGGTGTATAGCTATGCTATCATATCTAACTGTAACAAGGGAAAAGTAGTGTATATATACAAGGTGGCGCAAAAGTAATCTTCCTATCAGAAAATGCTATAAATTTTGCGATTGGTTCGGTTGTGCTCTCCTTTGAACAAAATGGCCTTTCATAATTATGGTATTACGTAAGATGGGTGCAAGTGTTGTTACAAATTCTTTGCATAAATGCGGAACTTTAATGGCCGAATTCTCCGTCATTAGTTAACCATTGGTAAACTAAAATACTAACTATTGTTTAACTATACTTGTTATTCTTATGGCAAACTAAGCATTGCGAATAAAAAATCATTAGTTAAACCTTTGTCATTAGCTAACTAAAGACTATGAATTCGGCCATAAGTCTCATAATTATTACTTTAGAAAAAAAGTTTGTGACATTTGTGTAGTAAACACATGCGAAATACATGTTAATAAACAATGTTACGCTACACTGCTCCAGAACGCGGAATATTGCTGACTATTTATTTGACCAATAATTGGTCGGTGACTTTGGCACAACGAGAATTTCGTCGCAGATTTCCTGGCCGTCAAACGCCTACTGGTGAAACACTGCGACGTTTAGCCGCTCGCCTCGAAGAGACTGGCCCAACACAAGATGCTGCTAGGCGTGGCGGACCCCGGAGTAGCCGTCCTGTAGAGAATATTGCTGCTGTAGCCGAAGATGTAATGGAAGCGCCGTCGACATCGACTAGACGACGGTCTTTACAGCGAATTTTGGTACAAGATTTGAAGATGTTTCCGTACAAATTCGAGACGGTGCATCAGCTGTTAGCTGCTGACTGCCAATCGCGTCTATCATACGCGCAAGTCATCCTTAATCACCACCAAGAGGAAGATGGAAGATTTCCATCTTAGCGGGTACGTAAATAAGCAAAATTTACACTTCTGGGGCACTGAAAATCCGCGTGTAACCCATGAAGAGCCATTACACCCGCTCAAAGTCACTGTATGCACACACTGCACGTGCCACAACCGATATGCTGAAGGATGCATTTCCCGGGCGCCTAATCTCCCGTTTTGGCGATTTGCACTGGCCAGCAAGATCGCCTGATTTGATCGCTCCAGACTTCTTTTTGTGGGGCTTTTTGAAGTCGCGGGTTTATGTCTCAGCCTTAGACTCTTGCAGCTCTTAAATACAATATCCGTCAAGAATGTGAGGACCTATCGCCGGAAGTTTTGGCCAAAGTGATGGAAAATGCCATAAAAAGGGCTCAAATGATAATCAACTGTGGCGGCGGCCATTTACATGACATCATATTCAAAATTAAAAGACCAAATAAAAATAATCCACAAGAAGAATCAAAATTTTTCGTTCTTTTTTTAATTACAGCCAAAAAACATCGGAAGTTTACTTTTGCGCCACCTTGTATAACCGGCTTTCGTAAGCATGAAGATGTTTGGAGTCCCGAAATGGAGTTCGATGTTGTATATCTGTCGTACAAAACTGTCTAGGCTAGGCTAACTGATATTAGTCTGGTTTGCGTCCCTGCGCATAGGACTATTAAGGCAATAAACAGACAGACAAGCTGGCCGGAAAATTATCTCGAGAAGGCTGTCAATAGGAGGCGCAAATTGGAAACATTTAAGATTGTAAGAAAATTGTAATTAGGAATAGAAGAACAGAAGTGGATACTATCAACTCAGTTTTCTGAGACTGTAATCAGCATTTCTTTCTTTATCTCAAGAATAGTTGGGTTTTAAGGGTATAGATCGCTAATTATCATCGCTAAGACCATAACATGATAACTAAACTTTGTACGCAAATGATAAATCCTGCAGAAACCAGGCGCCCAAATTCACGTCTTACACTTCAGCCTACATGAGATAATCACAGTTCGGTTGTGCTCTCCTTTGAACAAAATGGCCTTTCATAATTATGGTATTATGTAAGATGGGTGCAAGTGTTGTTACAAATTCTTTGCATAAATGCGAAACTTTAATGGCCGAATTCTCCGTCATTAGTTAACCATTGGTAAACTAAAATACTAACTATTGTTTAACTATTACTTGTTATTCTTATGGCAAACTAAGCATTGCGAATAAAAAATCATTAGTTAAACCTTTGTCATTAGCTAACTAAAGACTGTGAATTCGGCCATAAGTCTCATAATTATTACTTTAGAAAAAAAGTTTCAATATTTCCGAACCTTATTTATTTAAATATTAGTTGGGCAGACATGTAGAATGTATACATCCATTCCAGTTAAGAAATATTTCATGTGAATTATATGCAACATCAGCTCCATATGCCCAGTAAGAATAGCACATAATCTCTGAGAGATAATCTATTTAATTTTAGAATTTCCTCTGTTTTATTTTCACTGGGGTTTCGTTGACTGCCCGACATTGCCAGTACTTGAGTGTTTATACAACGACCTACCTTGAAATATTTTATTTTTTTTTAAATTACATAACGTTTAATTTTATAAACGGAGCTTAGAAATCAGTTTTAATATTATTTACATTTTAACTAATTAAGGCTCCATTTGTTTAAATTTTCTTAATATTTTTACATTCATATTAATTTCGTTTAAAGTCTAATACAATTAATTATATGAATTATTTCTAAAATTTTTATTTTAATTTACAGGTGCCTCTGTCTGAGCAAATCGTTTAAAATCTGTTTATACTATAAACGCCTGCTGGGTTATCTAGTAGAAACACGAATCGTTTATCTAATTCTACAACCATATTTAATATATACAGCGCCATCAAGTGTTTAAGAGGCAGTTGTCAGAAACAATTTATTTACAGAATGAATGGCAACAGCTATTAGAAGGCGCACCTTTTTAGAGATGACAAAATTTTCTGCATAAAAATCCCTACATATTTCTTATTTTTAAGTTTGCATAAATACAACAAACAATCCCAAATTGCTTTTCAATCTCGGCGACAGACAGGAGAGGAAGAAAAAAGAATAAAAAAAACACGTCGATGGAAGCCGAAGGAAGCAAAAATATAAACGGGACAGACGAACGGAAAATGTGTAGTGAATGAATTTGAAAAGATGGTGAAAGTTGTGGTGAGTTTTTAGAAATTATATTTTTCAAGATCATTGAAAATTTGTCATCCTAAAAGTATGCAATGTGTTTTTTTTTTACAGTGAATTAGCTAAAAAAAAGAGAAGAAAAAAGTCCTGCCGTTATTTTATTTGTATGTGGTAAAAATAATTTATTTACAACATGATGAATGCCGATTGAGAAATTTTTAATAAGTCAGAATCGTCATTTTCAAAGAAAAAATTGTCATATCTCCACTTTGAAACAAAAAAAAAAAAAAAAAAACGTCAAAATTACGATAAATTGTCAAATCTGGCAGCTATGATTAGAAGGAATATGTAGTGGTATAGTTTTAAACCATTGGTGCTTGGTTTAAAAATTCATTCGAGTTCACAAGTGCATGAAATTATCATTGTCATTTATATGACAAAAAATCAACTTTAAAGATTTGACAAAAAATCAACTTTAAGCGTGATTATTAAATAATTTTGATATATGTATTATTATTATTAAATGATAGTTAGAAAGTAATTTAGTAGAAAATAAACATCGAATAAAACTTGGGATTATGTATATCATTATGTACATATGTATGTAATTAGACATAGGTACAAACTGATATTTAATGTTTTAAGGAGGTCGTCGGTATTCATTTTGTTATAAGATTTGAGTTGGATTTTAGGAAATCTCGCAGATGTTTTTATATTTTTCAAGTTTATCCCTAGCGCCAAGAGTAGCTTTCCCACTAAAATTATAAAAATCAATTATTTACTTACTTTATGTAAAAATAGTAATAAAAATATAATACCCTACACACTGTGCAAAAATAGTTTTTCAGAAATGGCTGCTACGATCTATTATGGACCCACGAATTTAGCACCATGACTTTGTGCATATAAATATTTTTTGTGTTAAATTTTATCTCGATATAAATACTTGTCAAATATTTATACCTAAGTTATGCTTGGTTTTCACTATGTCATTTTTGTTGTCAAATTGTCCAAATTGTTGGCAATTGTATGAAAACGGGTTGTCATATGGCGTCATCTATGTTTGCAACCATGACTGCAATCTCATTAGACAACCCGTTTTCATACAATTGCCAACAATTTGGACAATTTGACAACAAAAATGACATAGTGAAAACCAAGCATTAGACTTATACTCGTATGGTAGCTTTGATTTGAATTAGGTCCGATCGTTATAAAATTAGGTGTTATGATTTCTGTATATGTGAAACTTATTTGTGTTGAATTTTATGTGGATACCAATATTTTTAACAGATTAATTTTCGAGTGCCCCGATAGACCAGGCGATAGAGTGCCGGACTATCAGTCAAAGGGTTGCGGGTTCAATTCCTGCCAAAGATTCTGGATGTTTTCTGCAGATAAACCAAAAGCTTCGCAGTTTATGTTTGTTAATTATTTAAAAAAATAATATAAATATTTAAAAAAATATTAAGGCGATTTTCGGAAGTGGGCCTATATGGGAGCTATGGTAAATGATGATTAATTTGTGTATATATGAAATATATTTGAGTTGAATTTCATGTGAATACCAATTTTAAACAGATTTTTTTAGTTTACAGCGAAATGCTGTAAAGGAAGTGGGGGTATATGGGAGCTATCTGTTATTTACGACCAATCTGCAAATAATTTTTAGATGCGATTATTTTTCATAAACAACTTATTTGTGGTAAACTTTGTTTGGATACGTGTATAAATTAAACATTTATGACCAATAAAGCCCTATTTTAGAAGGACATTTGTTTGGGGCTAGGAAAAATAATGGACTGATTTAAACCTAATTCCCTCCAAATCGTTCTTAATCGTCCGCAAACAACTTCGCGTAGAATAAGACGGAGCAAATAAAAGAAGAAAACAAAAGGAAATAAGAAAATTGACAAACTTGACGGTAGGTTTCTACCCCTTTTAATCTCGTTTCCCTTCACACCAAAAAAATTCTTAGCCTAAAGAGAAAGAATTGAAACGTGTGAAAGCTGACTAAATATTTGTCTTATTACAATATCTCCACCCCTTCAAATTATAGTATCCTATATGTAAATTTATTATGCTAAATGGTGTAAAAGAAAATTAACCAGATAATTATTATATCTTCAAAATCTTAATCCTGAAATTCTAATGTTGAAAAACCTTAACGAATCAAGAAAAAGTTAAACAAATTTGAAAAACATTACTATATTAATATGGGGCTCATAAATATTTACTTAAGCTTTAATAAGCTTCATTTCCTAAAATATAATGTGATATACATACATACATATCGTCACCTAAAATGCCCAAAGACGTAACCTTCATTATCATAATTTTACAGGAGAAGCAAAAAAACGTTATAAAATTAAAACTGTTTAATTGAAAATCGCGATATGTACATGTACCTTGGATATCTCCGATGGGGTCTCAGTAGCAACTCCACTGGGGACTATCAAAGGTATCATCTTCAGACATTTCCTTACAAAGGCTGAGGATAGATGGCGTAATTTAGACACATGTAGGATAGCCAAGTTGATGTGGCCATCTTTTAACGAGAAACGCACTACGCAACTGATAACCCGAAATAGGAAGGATGTATCAAGGTTGCTGGCAGTATTAACGGGACACTGGACGTTGGGCAAGCACGCAAATCGCCTGGGACTCCCATTTAACGACCACTGTCGTAGTTGTAAGGATAGGGAAAAAGAGGAAACGATTTTCCACCTTCTCTGCGAATGCCCAGCCCTGAGTGTCAAAAGATATAAATTCATGGGAAACTATACATTGAACAACCTTGGTGAGGTAGCCGGGTCAAAACTCAATGACCTACTGAGATATCTCACAGCTAAAGGTTGGGTCTAGCAAAACGCGACTTTTCTGTACACATATTAGCTACAGTATGTTGTATACGACATTAAATCTGACGAGTGGTGTGGTCTTTTAAAACGGAGTCCCTTCAACTCTACTTAAGTGTTCGCGCGTAGTGAACTACCACGTAAACCAACCAACCAACCAACATATCGTCACCTGAAGTTTGTCGTCTATCTTAGGACAAGATGTGAAGAAATCGAGATTATCAATTAAACAGTTTTCATTTTATAACGTTTTTTGCTTCTCCTGTAAAATTATGATAAGGAGGGTTACGTCTTTGGGCATTTTAGGTGACGATATATACTATATGTACATACACATGTACTACAAAAACGTTCGTATCATCATTAAGTTTTAAGATTGAATATATGTATGGATTTCTTAACGACTCTTAGACGCTAAAGAAGCACTTGTTAGAATTGATGAGTTATTTGCTCAGCACACAAAATTCATATTCATATAACAACAGAAATATTAAATTTCACTTCAACAGAATACTAAACAAACTAAAACTTTGATAAAAACAACATAAAATCTTAAATGCAATTAAGTGGTTGTAATCTTAACAAGGAAAACAAAGGACACATTAAGAGAAGAAAGGAGTGGCGGTGTTGCAGTTAAAATTACGAGAAATATTTACACAAAAAACAAAAAGTTTCAGGATAACAAAACGTAGAACCCTAATTGAAAATGGCAATAGATCATACAAAAGCGACAAATGCAAAAAAAGAAAATAAAAATATTTTAAGTTTTTATAAGGGATTATTGACACTAATTCAAGTGATTTTAAGCATACACATGTTGTGTTTGTTTGAGAATTAGTTGTATTTAGTTTTGTCATACTTGTCATAATACCATGTTGTACTTCTGGCACGCGGCGTCATTCTTAACTAATATAAGACTTACATTATTTAAGGCTATAATGAATTGAGTAATCCTATTTACTGGTATTTGCTACAATGAACACACGTTAAACTTCCTCTTTAACTTAATTCAAGAACCACGTTCTACAATACTCAGCCTCAAAAGTCCTTACATACTTACGTATGTATGTATGTTGAAATTCCAATCACCGTTGCCGTGTTTTTTGTTGCCTGTTGTTAACTGTGTTGAAGTTTGTGACCAAAATAATCATATCCTAATTATTCAAGTATTATTGAAAATCATTGAATTGTAACATAATTAACAAGTATGAACAAGTATTATTACAATTGCCATTGAATCATTTCAGTATAATGGAATAAAAAAAAAGTCAACATCACTGAAAATCATCATTTAAATAAACAACCCTCCTTTTTGATTTGAGTTTGTTTCAATTACAATAAAAGCGACAGGCTACAATTTAATTGGGTAAATGATAATTGAAAGGCTAAATTTATAGTTTTCTCGAATAGAAACAAATCTAAAATTGTTTGAGTTTTTTCAGAAATATAAATGATCTCAGATCGATCTTTTCAATAATTTTCTCGATTAAACGCTAGTTTGCTTTAATATTATTGCCGCATGATTTTACTAATTTTTAATATCCAGCTAAGAGATGTGGATAATCACAGATCGATCTCCGTTTCTCAATTAAACGAATATTATTTATTTGGGAAGATACTGATGATTTTCAAAAATATTCATGCGAAAGCTCGATCTGTGATCATTCACTGCTTTTAATAATCAAACTCTGATTTATAGAGTTATTGATTAATTTTTTTATTCGTAAAATCGACATGAGTGACATCAAATCGTGATCCTTTTCTCTATTAAACACTTATTAGAAAAATCAATAAAAGTGGGAAACTTATTTAAACACTGAAAAATTTAATTGGAAGTTCGAAATATGAGTGATCACAGATCGAGCTCCCTTTCGCAACTAAACGCCTGTTTAACGGTTATTAACGATTTCAAGTTTTTATATGAAAATCAAATTTTTGTTGGAAATATAAGAGATCACACAATTATGTATTGGCATTTCATATTTTTATACACTGCACCACCATATACTTTATCGACCATACATCTCTTAAAAATGTAGTTATACAAATAAAATTCAACACAAATAAGATTCACATACCTATATCATGCCACCTAATTTTATATCGGTCGGTCCATTATTAGTCAAAGCTCCCATAAAATGCCCACTTCGAAAATCTTTTTAACAAGTGTTTACATCGAGATAAAATTAAACCTATGTATATACATAGAAGTCATGCAACTGAATTGGTTTTACACATATACTGGTTGTAGGGTATTATTTGTTCGGGCTTGACCGGCTATACTTTCTAACTTGTTCATATTAAATATATTTTTTTTCTGCACAATATGACAAACTCGTCGATTATTTTTAAGTTTATCGCCGTCATTCTAACTACCACAAAAACTACTCACCATTACTTTAATAATCCAAAAAAGGCACACTCTTCGTTTCTGTTTCCCAAACAAAAGAGGTGACCACAAATAAAAACAACCAACCACTTTTCTAACGCAAATTAACACACGACTGCTGTGAATTTAACTGCAATTCAATGAATATGTTTGCCCCCAAGCTACAAAAGTTCTAGAATCTAGATACTCTAAATCTTAAATAACAGCCAAAAATGTACGTACAAAAAATAAAATAAATGCCATTCAAATAACAATAAAAAGCTTATTTAGCTTAGAGGTAAATATGACAAAATTAACAACAATACGAGTACAATACACATACCACCCAAGGTCTTTTTATAAAATAAATAGGTATGTAGGTACAATAAATACATATAATAAATCACCAGTAGTACTAGAAGTATTATACTCAACATCCACATTATACTCATTTTAACACTTTAATAAAAATAATTTGCCACAATACCTACATATTTATATGACAACAAACAACCATAATAAGCAACAACAATAAAAATGCAATATTGAAACATGTTTAGTAGGTATGTAATTGATAATTACTTCTCCTGTGGTTTAACTGTAAAAATCTCTCACTCAATTCTTGAGAGTATTCTTTAGTTAGTTAGTTTTGGTGAGTGTGTGGGCAAAGAGCACTTTTTTATTTTGTAGTGCATCGTTAACTGAGTCAGGCATTGTTGTTTTTATTTAAGGCAACCATTTTTTTGTTTGTTGCTTTTGTGTGACTTCCCATCATCCAATCATCGTTGGTTTCGTTGTACTCTTCCTACTTACACCAATCGTTGTATTAGAGTATTCCACTCATTTTGATTTATTTGAAATTTTGACTTGTTAAATCGTTTGTTACTTTTTGCGTGTGGGCCATTTACGAGTACATCTTTAGTTTTTTGTGTTTCATGGTTCCAAAATTTAGATTGTAAATGATAAATTGCGCAAAAGTGTTCTAAGAATTTTGTCTTTAAATAAAATAAATAATGGCGCCAATATTATTGAAAACAACTAGGAAGGTATTGTTTGTTTGGAGTATAAATTTTTGTACACATATACAATATTGAAAACAATTTTTGTTATAGGTATGTAGATACCTAGTTTTAGTTTAAGGGGAAACTTAGTCTTTAAACAAACATGAATTTTGTTTTTAACTCACTCACAATTCCAAGGAAAGGGGTCCGACTACTGAGACTTTGAAAATTTATTCAAGTAGCTGCGACTCTAAAGTTTCTAAATATGTTTATAAGTAAAAAAATTCATTATTTAAGTTTTGCAAAAAAAAAAAAAAAATATAGGGCAGGTACCTATAAAATATTATTTTCAAATTTAGTTATAACTTAATTCCAATCTATACCGAATTGACTTCATAAACATTTAGGTATAGGTACAACAGTTAAAAGTTGGCAAGAATTTTAATGAGTTATTAAAATTCATCCAACCACATGTAATGTAGTTTTCTCCGTTTTTAAATTATTTATAGGTATACCTATTCCTAATATTCTTACAAATTCCGGTATACACTTTTTCCAAACTAGGATAACGTATAACCATCATATTTGCGATTTTTAGCATTTCCAAACTCCAATTTTAAAACTACATACCTAAGTACATCTATTTAAACTTTTGTTAAACAAAATCTGAATATTAAAGAAATTATTTAATCAAGTCCAAAATTAGGTCAATAACTCAAAAAATTTAGTTTATTTTTCTTATCAATAATTTTTAATGTTGAAGCAAAATGTTGATAGGAAGTACCTATGTTGTCAAATGTTTTAAAGAACAAATGTTACTGCAACATGTTTCTAAGAACAAATGCTGCACAAACATATTTCCTAAAATATATGTAGCAGCAACATATTTATAAGAACAAATCTTTTAGCAACATGTTTCTAAGAACAAATATTTCAGAAACATATTTATAAGAACAAATGTTGCACAAACATGTTTCAAATAAAAAAATGTTGCACAAACATGTTTCAAATAACAAATGTTACAGCAACATGTTTCTTAGAATAAATGTAACAGCAACATATTTATAAGTACAAATGTTGCACAAACATGTTTTCATATGAAGTTTGACGCCTCTCTTTTTAAGAGAGAGAAAATATTAGGAAATTTTCAAGGAAATGTTTTTTAAAGAAATAAATTAAAAAAAGCTGTGAACAAAAAGTTTATTTCCTAGAAATTCGACAATTTCCAATCGGTCATCACGCTAACCCATTACACATACGATACTAATGAACAAGCGTTAAAATTTGAATCTTTTTTTACATTTAGCATTTATACGAATCAAAAACAAAAGTTTAATTTTTTATAAATTTTCTTAGAAAAATTTCATGATTTTTCTGCCATCATGTAATGAATTAACGATTTTAGAAAATGTTTATATTTTTTTGGGGTAAATGTTAATATTTATGTAGGTATAAAGAAATTTTGCAAACGATTTATTTACGATATCTAATTTTTAAAATAATAAATGGCAACTTAGACCCAAAACTTTAAACTTCAAATAAAGAGTGAAACCTTTAAATGTTATCCGATTTTGCTTTAATTCACAAAACTAAATAGTACAGTTATGAAGCTTTCTAAATTTCTGGAATGATTGAGGGTCTCCTGTAAAAAATTTTTTTTTGATGGACACTTTAAAATAGGTATAAAAACCGAAATTTTATATTTTCTGTCCGCTTTGGGATGCCTATATGTTAATTAATAAAAAAATTTTAACACTGGGTTCCTATTTTACTTAAATTTTTAAACTGTACCAAATTTCCAGGACTATTTTTAAAGAAGTAGCTACTGAACTTAAATAAACAAATAATTGATGGTGTAATTTAAACAAATCCTTAAAAAGGATTTTATTTTCAGCATTTTAATCCTAGAAATCGAACTGTGTCAAAAACAAACACTCACGCCAACACATTCAATTGTTGTTTATGCTCCCAAGAGCATTAAAAACAACATAAACACTTCAGTGCGAAGAAGCTGGCTTTACAAAGCGATGGAGGGCACTTGTTGTGGCAAAGAAGCAGGCGAATGTGCAACAATTATTTGTATGTACATACATACATACGTACATTTAAGCAGCCAACCAGTCAGTAAACAATTTTGTGAAAGAAAACCAAACCACTCAAAGAGCAAAGAAAAGTTGCGCACATTGCGCACATGTGTTTTTTTATATTCGGTTTAATGAGGAGGCTGGTTGCCTTGTGGTGGTGGTTGCCTCATGAACAGCAACATTGGGCAATTTAAAAATAGAACAACCTCTTTGGATGAGTCCATAGAAAACAAACAATTGAATTGCTGAATGAGTTGATTTTTGAGTGGAGTTTGGTTTTTAGGCCAGAGCAAGATCAGTATTTAAATCGGCGGAGGTTAGAGAATCAACAACAAACCCAACGTGGCATTTAGAGAGTAAAGACGTACAATTTTAAATTTTGTTTAAAATTTACAAAGAAAAAAAAAACAAATAAATTAAAAAAACAAAATTAAATAAATTGTGAAAAAATACCTATACCTATAGAAAGAAAAAAAAATACATTAAAGAAACATAACAATGTTAACGAATATGGAAAGTGCTAATAGTGGTTTATCCGGTATCGGTAAAGTGCTCACCACCCCTTTTTCAATAAACGACATTTTAACGCGAAATCATGCCGAGCGCCGTTTGTCGCGCACTGAATCGGAATTGGAATTATCGGCCGTTAATATGCGGGCGGAAGAACAAAATATAAAAAACTATGTGAATTATAAATACAACCGTTCATCCAACGAAAATGTGTCCGATGCTAGTGCTTCGGAGCATGCCATGAGATCCAGTGATTTCCATCCTTCATTTTATGAATTGGATAATAATAATCGGGCTGATTATATGGCCCATAAATTGGGTTACTTTAGTGCTGCTGCCGCTGCGGCTGCCTTGGCTGGCGGTCGTTCAGACTGCCCCATTGATATGAGAAGATGCACCAGTAATGATTCCGGTAGGTTTAGTACAATTTTTATGTTTTTTTTTTTTCAAGTTAAAAACAAACAAGAATTTTCTTTTACAAGTTCTTGTAAAACCTTTACTGATGTTTGCTATTCTTTTGTTTAATTTTAGATTGCGATTCCCCCCCTCCATCTGGCAATTCTTCCGGCTTATACACCTCGCCCACCAATGATGGTTCTTTGTCGCCCTTGCAAGACGATTTGCAGGGAGGCAGTTTAAATCGCAAGAAACGTTCTAGAGCTGCTTTCAGTCATGCCCAGGTTTTTGAATTGGAGAGACGTTTTGCCCAACAACGTTATCTTAGTGGACCAGAACGTTCTGAATTGGCCAAATCACTGAGACTAACCGAAACTCAAGTGAAAATCTGGTTCCAAAACCGTCGCTACAAGACCAAGCGCAAGCAGATCCAACAACACGAGGCCGCTTTAATGAATGCTGCTGCCAGTAAACGTGTACCCGTCCAAGTTCTAGTTAGAGAAGATGGCACCACTACTTATGCTCATATGTTTCCTCATACGGCCGCCAGTTATGCTCATGGTTTAGATCCCGCTCTCATCAGTCTTTATCGTCATCAATTGCAAATGGCTTATGGCGTGGGAGTACCTTTGCCCCAAGTACCTTTTCCCTACTTTCCCTATGCCCAAGCCGCGTCAAATGGTAAAATTCCCCAGCCCATACCACCACCCAGTCATGTGTCAGCAGCATCAGCAGCAGCCGCCGGCTTCAACTCAAAATCATCCATCGCTTCCCACTATCTCAACACTTCGTCGGCTTCCTCCTCACCCACCCATCTAAATCATTGCACACCCAGTTCAAGTCCAAACAACAACTCCTGCACTAACATTTCCAACTCAAACCCTGCCAGCTCCTCAGCCCACCACCGTGCTTTACCCATGCAGAGAGGCAGTGAAAATTCCCAATCGGAAGTCGAAGATTTTGAAGAAAATGTTGAAATCGATTAGAATTTGAAATTCCTTTAACAATGTTTTTGTGATTTTGAAAATTCTCATTTATGTGGCTTGTGATATAGTTAAAGTTTTAAAATCTCCTTTAAGTTGTTTATAATAGTGTGAATTTTAGAGTTTGAATGTTACCACTAATTGAGTTCCTTGTTATGAGGATATTCAATTTTACAGCTCAAAAAAAAAAACCCAAAGATTAGTGATGTAAGTTTTTTTTTTTTTTGAATATTAATATGTAATTTAGGTTAATTTGAATTTAAGTTTTACCAAGAGTATTATGTTGTATTTACAGCTACGTGCAACTAATTAAGGACACGATACTAACATGTGAGCTTGAAGCAATAATTCAAAAGGTTTTATGATATTATCAAAATGTGTCGTAATTTAGTCAATTTAGCTCTTACTCCTAAATAAAACTGAATATTGTGTTAAATTAATTATTATTTATGAATCTGTGAGTCATACTTTCAAATAAGATTGATATCAGTCGTGCATATAATTAAGGACATACCATTAATTTTACAGAACATAAATAAACAAATCAATATATTGTTGCAAATCCATTGTTATCGCTAACATCTGCGAGGCTTGAGGTCACCAAATTTTTACATACACTACTTGGAATGGCTTCCCAAGCTCTCTTTGCTTCGGCAAAGAGATCACTAAAATAGCTTATTTTTACAGGGCTTACTTTGGTTTTTACAACTTGCGATAAGTTCTTAATCGGGTTGAGACCAGGACTGTATCGAATCATGATTCAGAATGGCGCTGGTGTACTTTGGATCAAATTCTTTTAACTTTGGCCGACGAACATATTTTTTCCCATCTGGAGACACCCTATTAATTTTTGATTTGTCCGAAAATAATAATCTACATCCGTCCAATGGAGGTACTTCTTTGCGAATAGTCGTAATACGGCTTCTTTTTTTACGGGCGAACTTTTCTGTGGTCGAATGATTTCTGAATTATTTCACCACTTGAAAACCCACTTGTGTTTTCATGTTGATGCATTTGTACAATAATCTTTCGGCATTTGTACTGACATCACAGGATTTGCTTTTACCCATGTTAAGCAACCAGTAGGAACTTTTCATATACTGAAAAACACTCTCTGTAATCATAATTAATTTAATCTAACTTTTAAAAATTACCTGAATTAATGTTAATAAATTTATCACTGTCCTTAATTTAGTGCACGGTTAATTTATTTCACAAATTATAAAAAACATGACAAAGAAAACAAGAAAAATAATATTAAATTTGAATTAAATTTTATTTAATAAATATTACCTTTAAAACAACAAATTAAATATTGAATACTAATGTCCTTAATTAGTTGCACGCAGCTGTACTTGTAGTTGTTCGGTTTAAGAAACATTTAACATGTTCAAAATTTATTTTAGAAGTCTGTATAAGAAACCAGTAATTGACAAAAAAATATATACCAAAAAAAATTTAAAGAAAAATTGTATAAAGTTTTAAATAATTTGGGTTTAGTAAACAAAGTCGGAATAACTTTCAATGAATTTCTGCAGCAAGATTGGAAGTGTGAAGTGATTGGAAGCAAGATTTGTAAGTGTTTTCCAAAACCAACGACATTTGCTTAGTTTAAGACAAATGGAATTATTCTTTGTATTTGGAATATGTTACTAAAAACAAGGTCAGAGAAAGAACCTCTTGCACAATTTTTTGCAAAAACGCTAAAGCTTACGGAAACTACTGTAAATGATGTTATAAAACAATACAAACAAACAAACTTAAGCATACTGTGAGCGTCAATATAAGCAAACACCTAAGATTGTTTAAATGTTAATTAAAATATTGTTAAAATGTTTTATTATTATAATTAAGCAAAATATAACTCATTAACAATGAGATAAATAAGGAATACAAAAAATAATAAACGGAAAAGTACCAAATTTTTCTCGTCAAAATAAAGTTAAGAAGAATATTAAAAAATACGTAAAATGTTGTATTTAATATTTTGTTTGTAGTCCTTTTGCCTTTATCACAGCTGACAATCTTCTAGACGAATCAGGCGAAATGTTGTTACATTCATCCTGTATTACTGCCTTTATGTTATCCTTGCAAGAATATTTCTTTGCTTAGTTTTTTTTGTCCAGATAATCTCACAGTTGTTGAATTGTACATATTGAATTCTGGGGACTGCGGATGATAGTCTAAAGTTTTTGGACATGGATTGAGCAACCAATCTTTTACAAGGTATGCTCAGGATCATTGTCCTATTGGAAAATCCAGTTCTGCGGTAGTTATAATTTCTCTACACTAGGGACCACATTATTTTTTAATGAAAGACAACTGACCCCCTGATGCAGCCGTACAACCACTGACTATCACTGAGCCGGCGCCATGTTTTACCGTCTTGGTAACATCTTTATTACTATAGGCTTCGTTCTTTATTCGCCATTTTTTTGTGGGGTTTTATACTCCAAATATCACAAACTTACTTTCATTGGTGAAGAGAATATTATTCCAAAAAAATTGAGGTTTGTTTATACAGTGGCTCGCAGTTTTTTTTTTAACCAGCTTCGGTTTATAGTATATCTTCTAACATCTTACACTCATAAAAACTTACAAACTAAATACATAGTAGGTACAAAAGTAAGTTCCCAAAGTAAAGTTTCAACTAGTTATATAAAAAAAAAAAACATTTATATCTTCTTTTTGATCAATGACAGCTTTTAGCCGTTTTTGCAAAAATTCCACTAACTTTTGAGTAGTTTGAGAATTTATTTGTACGCCATTCCTCCTTTAGCACAGTTTTAAGGCCATTCTTGTTCAAAATCTGCTGCTTGTGGACGTTTTGATCTAAAATTGCCCATAAGTTTTCAATACCATTCAAGTAAGATCAGTGTGCCGCCGCGGCGGTTACAGCAAGTGGGGATTCATGTTTCAGATCGTTGTCCTACCCAGTCGTCTCATTATCGAAATTTGCACTAATGAACCATTTAACTGGAATAACCACACTAAAAATTCATTGCAACCATAACTACAAAATATAAGCTTGAAAATTTACCGTGACTCGCAGAGTGATGCCAATTTAGCAGTTCGTAAAAGTGACGGAAGAATTTGCGCCATATTTACTTTTTCTGTTTTGTATTACATTACTTTTAATCTAGGATATCTATAAAACATAATTGAAAAAGTTTAGATTTTTTGCATAGAAGTTATAGTAAGTATTTTAATTTAAGTTGGTTGAAATAAGCTGAGAGCCGTATATAGTGGCTCTATACATATATTTTTGCGAAATTCAAACATTTGGTAGTTCTTTGATATAAAGGGCTTCTTACGTGGCACACTACCATGTAGGCCATTTTGATGCAAAGATCTTCAAATCATTATCGCACTAGCAGGTTTTCGCGAAGTTTTCGTAACATTTTTACAGCGCTTACTTTAGTTTTTGTAAGACGCTTCAGTCGTTTTACACCAGGCTAATTTGAATTATTTGCAATCAAAATTAAACACAAAATGTTTAGGGTAACACTGTGAAACAAATTCAGGTATTTCCAGCATATTGTTTATATGGTTTTTTTGCTAGAGACATGTGAAATAATTTACAGATTTAAAAATATCAATTAATCGTCAAGTTATAGTAAAAAAAAACAAATACATAAACAATATGCTAAAAATTGGTATTTGACTGCAAAGTTTGAATGTCGATTTAAAAAAAATCGAACTAACAGAAACAAACGCCGCAATACGGGTCTTCTAATTTAGCCTCTATTTTCACCCCTCACTCTCAGAATCGACTTAACCTGAATTTGTTCCACAGTGCAATTTTCAAATCTTTTTTTTTATTAATTACAATACATATCTGTATGAGGAATTTCTCTAAAGTTTCATTAAAATCCACCAATACATATTTATGTATGTATGTATGTAGATGCAAATAAAAAATTAACGCTAGAGCCAAGTAAGAATATTAGATAATTTTATTAATCAATTAGAACTGCAGCCATAAATATTCACACTGTACTCGTAATAACGAGTACGCACGAATAAATATTGTTAATCAATCAAATTAAACAAAATTTGTTGGCTTGAATTTATTTGCTTAAGAATACTTTCACAAACAACAACAATAACACAAACAAACACATTCGAGTTTACACGGGCTCTCAGGCCAAAACAAAAACAACAAAAATGGCAAAAAGAATAAACAACAGTTATTGTTGTTGTTTTGAGGAAAACAAGAACAACAATAATAATATGCCAATTGACTATGAGGTGTGCGTGTGTATCAATATATCAATGTGTGCAAAAAAAAACGCAAAAGAGCAACAAACAAGAAACAAAATCCAAACAACAAAAATAATAAATATTGAAATGAAAATATACAGGAGTAAAAACAAACATGGCGCGTAATTATTCGGAATACGATTGATATTTATCAAATCACATCAAATTAAACAAAGATTTCGAAAAGTAATAACAATAACAACAAGAATATCAATAAATAAAGCAACTACAAGCAGATAATTTATTTAAAACATTTGAATTAAAACATAACAGAATTTTGTGCCAAGTAGTGGCGAAGCATTAGCAATTAAGGGCGGTAATCACATAATGATAATTTATAAAGTACACTTCTTAAGCCGATCAAAAATACATATATACATACATAATCTCCTACTTTAATTTTCATATAATTTAGGTATTTTTTGGCCACAGTTTCGTTTTACTGTAAAAAATAAATATTTAGGCCAACATTTACTTGTTTTAAAATAAAACATTCCATTCCTTTAACAGACAATACTTGTATGTACTAGACTACACCTACCAATTCTCAATATTTACACACAATTTAATGGGGACAATTAAATTTGAATTTGATTTTTTTTATGGCAACAGGTTAACGATCATCGTTTTTTGTTGATGCGGCAAATAGCTCGTCGATTTTCTTTATGGGGTTTTTCTGAGTAAACTTTTAAAAATTAATTATTGACAATTTGTGAATTTTGTGAATGATTTACGATGAGTTGTTGTTGAGGCTAAACAAAAAATGAAAAGATTGATTTATTTTTTTAAAGAATTTTACTGTCTGCCTGTTGGGTGTGGGTAACGAGTTGGAAAATGGGGATTGGAAAATGTTTATGTTTTCGCAAAATATTTATTATTATTAGAGACTAAAATTATGCAAAATTGGCAGACATATGATTTTAGAAATTAAAACGCTACTTTTTTAAATTGGCAATAAAACAGAAGCGCTTTCAGAAAATTTCAAAATCCGCCTCTGTTTAAAGAATTATGTTGATAAGTTTTCATAACAATCTTGCAGACAAAAACATTTATTATGAAATACAAACATATATTTTTGTTCTTCTTTTAATAATAAAACAAAAACATACTTAAGTTTTATTAAAGATTTTTGCAATAGCACTTATGTGAACAGAAAATCCACTTAAGTCCTTCACTTAAGCATAATTAAAGTGTTCATTTTTTGATTTCTCATATAAACTTTAATATATGTATATGTACATATTTGTACATAAAAATAAGTAAGAGAAATATAGCCTTGACCCAACCATTCCAGAAGAAGCAGCAGAAAAACTCATCATCATTAATACAGCAGGAAAAAAAGCACAAAAAAGAAACACTTCAAAACAACTAAAAAGCTACTTAAGTTTCTTTCTGAAAATAATTAACCATCATTGTATGGCTTGCTGCTATTGTTTGTTGCTGGCGTGAATACTTTTAAATTCGGACCACTACAACCTACTCCCATCCATACAAATGAGCTGGTCTCTCCACCCGTCTGTCTCTGCGGTAGTTCCATTTCATGTAATCACTTCTGTAATTTGCATGTGTGGAATTTTAAAGTACTATTTCATTTCATATTCCATTTACTCTGTATAATACTTTATGCAATTCTATCTAGCATTCCTTTTGTACATACAAAATCTTTTATGGAAATCTTTGAATTTATTAGATTTTTGATTTTAAACAATTAAACAAATATGTATGTAGTTGTTGTGTTTTTGTATTATTTGTGATTGTACCGCTGTACTGTGTAAAACTTTTGCACATTGTTCACTTGTTTAAGTTCTGTAGATTGGCCATTGTTTAAAGTGTTTTGTTCTAATTTAATTTAACTTAAAATGTACAACAAACAGAGACGTAGGAAATCTAAGGAACTTGCTAAATTATAGTTAAACAATTAAGCCTTTTGACTGTCGTATGCAATATGGGGGCATATTTCGAAAAAATTGCAATAAAACGTTGTTTTTAAATGCTGTTAGGACATGAATGAAAAACAGAATATTTCTGCGTATCGTCGTTTGATTTAATCATTTTATTTTAATATAATAATTAATAACTAATTGAATCACTTACCTAGAAATTATTAAAATCACAACACTAATGCCAATAATATTTGCTTGTTTTACACTTTCCAATTATATATACATATATACATACATACCTATTTCTATTAAAACAATTTCTATTCAGACTAATTTACGAGTACTAAAAGCAAGAGCAAGAAAATTACAAGGTTTTCTATTTTGTTTTAATCAAACTGTTGCTCAATTCATTTGTTTGTAATGGCTTAAAGGTTAATTTAATTCTATGATATTTTTTTAGAATTTAACTTTAAATTAAAGCACAATTATTAGACTTTATATTTGCATTATTAGATTTAAATTATGAGCACTTTTTATTTATTAAAATCAAATATTAATTGAACCAGCTATTATTAGATGCCTATTGGACAAACACGTATTTCCACTGGAAAGAAGGGTTAAGAAAGAGTCAAGGCGAATTAACATTAATTTGTCTTGATAGAGGTCTTTGTATCATTTGTTTTGATTTTTTGCGTAATGCCGTTTTGCGTTTTATTGACTTGTTGGTGATTTTTTTGCTTAGCCAAATTTCATTTAAAAACTTGTTTTTGAATAGAATTAATAATATTATAATATAAAATAATATAAAAATTCAAGCAGTTATTGAATTATTTATTTTTCATTTTCTAAAACTGAAACATTTTATAAAAATGTGTAATGAAAAATTGAAAATATAAATTAATATGAGGAAATTCAAAAGATTTCAGGAATCACTTTAACTGTGCCGACATGAGGAAAATCGATAGACCATACCAAAAAACTAAATATAAAATATCATCCATCAACAGAAGCATATTGGAATATGTAACATCAAAATTTTAACATATACATAAGTAGTAGATGCAATGTATTAAATGCGCACTATGTGGAGTGCTAGGGTAATGATAATGATATCGAGAAATTTTAGGAAGTACAATAAATGCTGGCCTATTATTGATAATATGAACATTACTGACATGTCACAAAGACTTCCAAGCAATGAAATTACAAAATAAAAACAAAATTTTCCAATTGCATTATATAGGAAATTTTGTTGTTAATTGGCTTCCCCGATAATGGGATTTAACACCACTAGATTATTTTTCGTTATGTTAAAGATAGAATCCATACAAGGCCAATCAAATCGATTGCAGTCTTAAAATTTTGCCAAAATGTGATTGAAATCTTGGAATAAATAAAGCGACATACCTATGCATGGTCGTGGTGGATATCAGTCCGATATCATCTTTTTATTTATAATTGCCAAACTTTAATCTTTCGAATACATACAATACATATTTGCAAGTTTTTCATATAAAGTTTTTGTTTAAATTTTAGGTTCTCGTTGAAAACCCCTCATGTAGTAATATAAAATAAAATGTTTTTTAAATAAAGCCTATTATTTGATTAATCGAACAGTAAACCTGTACTTTTAGTTTTTAAATTTTGCACACAATTTTATAAGCATTTTGGATATAAATAATATTTTATAATTAACTTATATATCCAAATATCAAAATAAAGCAACATTTTAACGCGTCAATGAAAAATCGCCAAAGGGATAATAAAACGCAACACTGCAAGCAAAAATAGATCAAAAGGGTATAAAAAGAAAACAAAAAACTTGTTCTCCTTTTCTCACCTTCTTTTCTGTTAATGCACGTGATTTCACAATACGCATTGAGTGGTGATTAGTGTTTAAGTAAAAAGTGATTTTAAGATATAAAAAGTGATAACAATTCAAATTTAATAATCAAAATATAATATTTAATAATGGTGGTTAAATTTAATGTAAAATTCTAAGTGAAAATGAAGTGAAAACAAATAAATTGTTCGAAAAATAATTAAAGAAGTTTGTTGTGTTCTGTGATATTGTTTAGTGAAACAGCTTCAACGTGTTAAATATTTAACATAGAAAAATAGCTTATTTAAACAAAAAATATAAAGTTATTAGTTTAATTAATAACAATAGAGAACAATACAATGTAAATGATATTTGTTATATTTTTAAGTGCAATTTATTTACAAGTACTCTTGGACTTAATAGTGTTGTAGTGTTAAGACAATTACTTAATGGTTATTAAAAAAGAGTTTAATAAGTACTCATCTAAGTACTGTTTGGATCACTGTTTGAACTAAAATAATTTTAAGGTAAGTGAATTATCTAATTATAATTGAACATATTTACAGGACATATTTAAAAATCATTTGTTCTAAACAAGATACATACCTACATATGTATAAAAAATAGATTTGAAATCGCATATGTATATCTGACGTCTGAGTTTCCTCTACTTAATAATTTTTGCCCCACGCTTTTGCCATTTCTTTCACTAGCACTATTTTGCATTTTGGCATGAGGTCTGGTCTCAGATTTTTTTGAATTTCTGAATTTGATTATTTAATTTTCTTTATAAATAATACACATATTTATTATTTCGATTGCTTCATAATACTTGGCTAATAGTAGCTACAAGTACAATAATAATAATAATTCAATGCATTGTACAATGTACAAACAACAAATAACATCGTACAGTACAAGTGTTTGAAAAACTTTTTAGTACTTGTACTCGCAATTAATTGAAAATTAAAGAAAAACAAACGAAAATATTTATTGAAATTTTCATTATACATAATTGCAAATACAACTTGAGAGGAGAAAATTATAACCTCTTTTACAATTTCAAAAAGAAGGAAAAAACCAGGCAACTAAAATTTCAATAAAAATAAATTACATACTGAAATGCGTAATATTAGCAATTAAGAGAAATATGTAGTTTTCTTAATTTGAAAGCGTTTAAAACACAGACTTTTCCTTTATCGACCATTTGCATTTATCTTTAGGGACAGTTTGTATGTTTTAAAGCATACGAAAAGAAATTCTTTAATGTCTGAAAAAGACCACCCAATATAACGTATTTCCGATTGTAAAAGTTTCGCGCTGTGTTACTGAGTATTTGACTTGTTCGCAGTGACACTTAATGTCTGCCTAATGACACTTCAATATGTCAAATTAGTCTGTAACTGTCTTGACCATCATCATACATATGTATATGTATGTATGTTATAAATATTGCACATGATCAATGAATCAATTTCCCACACACATATTACGACAGAAGTGCCGTTTAAAATTAATTTAAAATTAATACTTGTGTAAGGATAACGTTAAAGTCCTTTAGGTCTCAGCAGGAGTTTGGTGACATCAAAACATGTTTTGCCATAGTGTCAAGTAGTTGTGGTCTTGTGGATAAACAGGCATGCTAAATGACTTTGAAAACAAATGTTTATGTGTTTTAAAACAAGAAAATTAAGCGCGACATGCAAGCATTGCCATAAAATTTTATTTCGAAAATTGTTACGATAATAAAGTGCTTGAAGTTTCGAAACATTTGTAATTTAAGGTTTCAAATGAATATTTATATTTAGACAAAAAAAATCATAATTTTGTGCTTAAATTTAAAAAAATGTTTTATCAATTGTTGTATCCTTTACCACGAATGGTGAGTTTACTAAGGTAATATTCATTGCAAGCATTTTGTTGAATCATTTATAAATACAATGATTTATTTCAAAACGGAAGTACAGTTACCTAGCAATTTACACAAACAAAAAACTTCAACCAATTTCCTATACTATTTGTTTACAAAATTTTCATACGAAAAAGACAGAAACCAAAACCGAGGCGCTTAAATAAAGTAAAACAAAATTAAAATTGTCCCACGTTTAACAAACAAAACACATTGTAAACACTTTACCAACACATTACAAACACTTTACAAACAACTCCACAAAATCACATGCAGATGAACAAGTGTACTTTACAAATGAACTCCAGCCATCATACTCCATTAATATACTACTCCCTCCTTGGCAAACGACTACTCACTCACTCATTCACCGGTTTCTAGTCGTATAAACAAGCACTTTATACATTGTATATATGTATGATGCTGCCTGCCTGCATGCACGTTTGACTTTTTAAAACTCTTTCTTTATTTTTTAAAGCGTCAACAGATTTAATTTGATATGAAAAGGAAATTGTACCGGGTACTCAAATACATGCAGTAAATAAATATAAGGAACTTTGCTACTTGTACATACATATATATATATTCAAATTTGATATTAAAACATAACACACATACATATATGTATAGCCATTCGAGCAAATAGTATTTGTTATTGCTGTTGTTATTGTTTATAATGAGAGGATGCTTTAGCGAGCGAAGAATAGTGAGAGGCCTTTGACAGGCAGGCCTTTGTTTTCTTTTTTACAAGGAGAAACTTGCAACAATTTTAGATAAAAGTTGGAATTTCTTTTTTAATTAAAGGAGTTTTCATCAAGAACTTTGTTTTTCAAAACAAAATGAAACAAACAATTTTTATGAAAATCATTAACATTTTTACTGTATGTGAAAGATTAAGGTCGGACATAGATTGTATGTTCACAACGATTACAAATACAGATGTCGATTCTAATGGTTTTAAATTTCATGCTCGGCCAATTAACAATTGAATTTCGTAAAATTATATTATCATTAATACTATGCCAAATTTTAGTTGTTAAAATCACTCGTTAGGATGGTTAGTTGTAGATTATCTCGTTAAGAACGCGTGCCCGTTTTATATCAACACTATTCTGCTTTTTACTACGATTTGGATATTTTTATTGCAGGATAGATTTGTAAATCACTCACAGCTATACTTCTTGCGGTATTTGCACTAGTATTGTATTTATTTATTCTATTTTTTGAGAGGCCTTATATCTAAAAATAGGCCTCAACTATACCTCAAAGTTCCCTGTTAGATATCTTTGAATGTATATGTGATATTATTACAACACAACCGTGTGTTTATGTAAACAAAAACTGTGATATCTATTCATGATGATGTAGGGTTAAAGGAAACAACGCTATACTAAATATATAGTACGTATTGGATGTAGTACTTGTGTATTGTTGCAGTGTTGTTGTTTCACATGTTTATAACCAGTCATTTATTTATCATTTTAAGCTACTTAAACAAATACTGTCGTACTACTGTACAAAACAGGGATGCCTAGTGGTTTAATTCAATACATAAATTCGAAAGACTGGCTAAATCTTTTAATTTCGATGTATCTCTATAAGTAATGCTATTAGATTGTTTTGAGTGTTCATAAAATTCGTCTTGATCTGATCCCATAAGTTTTTAAAAATTTTAATTTTAACTTAAATTTAATTTAATCTTTTTACATTAGGAAATATTTACTAGAAACTTCATAAAAATCCTTAATGAATACAGAAATATTCCAAAATTTTATATTTGGCTGATCCCAATTTTTAGTACATTTTTAGAATATACTTCATATGGATTAGACAATAAATAATATTCTGAATTTGTTTTATTAAACCTAGCAACAGTCATAAAATAATAGCAAAAAGTTAATTACGATTTTTTCAATCATAATTTTCCGTTCACGGCAACTCTTACCCAGTACTGCCATATAAACATACAATTATTTGTAGTCAACCTGCTGCTGCAGATGCTAGAAGGGCGATGTCATGTCTATAGAGCTGTCTGCACTACAATCAAATAAAATCGAAAATATTTGTTTATGGACTGGAAAATATAAACAAATATTTAGACGAATATTTTTCTAACGAAGATGAGAAAAAAAAATGTTGGAACTATTTTTAAAGAATTTTTATGGAAACAAATAAAATTTCTCCTGGGTAGCTAGCTCATTAAGCTAAATTAGTAAATAATTGATTATGTATTTCAATTTGTTTCAGTTTAAAAGTATTTTTATTATTATAAATAAAGTGTTGATATTTCGAAAGTGTAATAAGAATAGAGGAAGTAAATTTCATTAACACTTGAGTATTTAAAGATTAAAATAGGAAAAAAAAACAATTGTGGAATAATTTCTGTAATTTTTGTTAGCTAATTAAATGCTTTTGTTTTTCAAACAAAAAGCTAGAAAATGTCTTCAAATTGTTGAGAGAATAGAAGAAATAAATAAGTAAAACTCATTAGAAATTCTAAGCAGTTACTAAAGCATTCATTCACTTTTGTTAAAAAGCCATTTAATAAAAATTCCCTTTCTTTTTACTTATTTTGCTGCTAACAAATTATAACGTTGCTAAGCACAATATACGAGTAACAATAAGTAAACTCTAAATTGTGTCCTTGTGTCCTTTTATCAGGAAAAAATTGTTTAACTTTTTTTTCAAAAAAATAAAAATAAAAAAAAAATACGAAACTTCTTCAATGAAAAGAAGGCCAATCAACACAATTTTTCTTACATTTTTTTTCACTCCCAACATTAATTCTTTCTTTTTTCTTCGAGACATGTAATTTGCTCTTGCAATGTGCTTCATCAGAAAGGAAATTGGAAATTGCTGTTAAACGTACCAGTACCAGAAAAAAAGAAAGCAATTGTAAAGAAAAAAAGGTGGAGAAATGATTACACTTGTTAAGTTATTATAGATAGAAAAGAACTAAAGTCGTTATAAAGATGTTGAGTTCAGAAAAAAACTGAAAATAAAAAAAGTAGGTGGAACTTTTTATCAGGTACAAAGAAGGAACAAAATATATATAAGAAATTGTGAATTGCCATAAAATTGCTAAGAATTACTGCAATTTGTAGCTAAAAGAAATAAATACATACATATGTACATGAAAAAAACTCAACTCAAAAATAATTTCTTATAATATTAAATTAGTCTTTTTATGGCAACGCCTTAGAGAAATGTGTGTAATTTTGAAAAAAAAAACAAAAAAACCGAAATTACCACTTTAGTGCTAATGAATAAAACAAAATAGAAATACATACTTATTACATAAATTAAAAGACAGATAATAACAAATTGCTAAAATTTGTTTATTGTAAAGGACTACAACTTTAACTTTCCTTTGACAATTGCCGTATATTGTTCAATTGGCCGAAGCTGGAGACATTTATGGCAGTGCATATGTATATTTTTCTATGTACCTATAAAGCCCTAAAAAAATATTAATTTAATTTTTAACTATTTCTTAATAACTATTCAATGTATAACAATGAATTAACCAATTCAATTCGCCTTAAATAAGTAACCTTTAATCAATCATCAATAACAGCAACTTTGTTTTTCTTAACCCCCCCCTTTTTTTTTAGCAACTTTCTCTTAGTGAATTAGTTTCTTTCTTATCATCGCCACATTAACATCGCGGTAAAATTAGTGTCTGTTTTAAATGCAGTTTAAAAAGTGAAAAAGTGTTTAAAGTTATTTAAAATTAGCATTTATTGAGAATTTAATGTTTAATTTATAATATTCAATAAATTTCCATTAGAAAATCTTGAAATTTAAAGCAAAAATGCAATTAAAATATAGTGAAATTTGTCAAATTTAATGCATCGAAAATGCAAAATAAAAGAAGACAAAGCTAAAGCAACAACAACTACTATATCTATATTTGGAGAGTCATTGTTGTTTATGTTCTCATTAAATTTAATGTTCACCTAGTGCCTGGTTTAGTGTGAGAGTGCGTGTTTGTTAGTGTTTATATTCGTTAGCATTGGTTTAGCAGTAACAACAATAACAACAACAACAACAACAACGGCATGTGTTGAAAACAAAACAAATAAGTACGAGTGGCAGTGTGACCAGAGGCTCGTTTCTGTATTTCTCGTATTGTAAAATTTTCCGCATGGAATTAGTGAATTGCAACAAAAACAGTGTAAAATGAAACAAAAAATTGTTTTTCTCACACAAGTGCATGGTGAAATAAGTCTACAAGGTGGTGTTGAAACGCCAGCTGTTTTTTTTTTTAGTCATGTTCCTTATGTCAAACTTTATATACAGATGTATGTATATATGTATGTATGCTCAAGTTATGTTAAAAAAATAGCAAACGTATCAAGTTATACAAAAAAAAGTGAAAAAACAATTGTCCATAAATTAAATGTTTCATAAATTAACAAATTTATAAATTATTTTTATTTTCATCTTGAAATTAAAAAAATTGTATGTATGTATGTATGTATTTATTTTTCCTGCAAAAATGTTTGTAAACAATAACCAGTTGTTTTTGACATTACAAACATGAAAGCAAAAACAAAAATACCATATTGTTTCTGTTGCTTTTGTAGTGTTGTAATATTGCCATCACCTTGTAGAGTTATTTCACCATGCACAAGTGTTTCTGTAACTTTATTTTGCGAGAAATATCTGTAGTTTCACAACAATTATTGGAAGAATGTGAGAAAAAGTGTTTCTGTAAGAATATTTTGCGAAAAGATTCTCACAAGAACTGTCAAACAAATTCACATTTTAAATTGGTGCGATAAACATACAATTCAAAATATATACATATGTACATAGATATTTTTAAATACATGTACATACATAAATAAATATTTTTTTTACATAGATATAAAGCAGTGGAGTTCAGTTATTTTGAGAAAAAAACAATAATAAGCAGTTTTTTATTTTTCGTGTCCAACTGTAATTGAATCGCGTGTGTTTGCTATGCTTCATACAACAAGAAGCAACAACAATTCTTAATAAGTTTCTGAAAAAAAATACAACAACCATCAGCATGTATTATCATCGCTTGCTCAACGACGACTGCATGATTTTTTTTCGTCGTTGACGTTTGTCTTGCATTTGACACTTACTTACTGGAAATATTCCAATAAAAACAGCATCAGCGTTGTCCGTTTTCGCATTCAAATACAGAAACACTTTTTTCTCACAAATCGAGAAACGATGGAATTTTTTGTTTCACACTTCATGTGAGAAATTTTTCGATGCGGGAAATACAGAAACGAGCTACAGATCTCAAAAAGTTAAGCGGCAAAATCAGTTTAAAAATAAGCTAAAATATGCTAAAATATGCTAAAACTTATTTTAAAATGCCAAAAAAATGTGCTAAATTTTTTAAAATAATTTTTTGCAATTTGACGTACGCATGATTAAATAATATGTATACTTTTTATATAAATAATATAACTATGAACTTGAGAACAAAACTAATTAAGGTTCTCTTCAGGAGTCTAACCTTGAAGAAAACTCAGTTGTTAAATATTTTTGAGTAATTTTCATACAAATTTTTATATTTTTTTTACTGTATCAAGCCTTAATTAAGTCTTCTGTAATTTGAAAACATTTTATTCCACATCTTATATAAAGGATAGAATTAATGGTATTTAAAATCATTATGTTTTTTATTTTATTATACCATACATGACCATAGTAGGGAGGGTATATTGACTTTGTGCTGATGTTTGTAACGCCCAAAAATATTAGTCTAACAACTACCTTAAAGTGTACCAATCGACTCAGAATCACTTTCACTTCTGATGGCCACGCAAAGTACAGATCGCAATTTTAAAAATATTTCGAATGTTGAAACTGGTTCATTATTTCACTTAGCCTTAGCCATACAAATGTCCTCTCGAAATAGGGCTTAATCGATCATAAATGTGTGATCTATAAACGTATCCAAAGAAATTTTACCACAAATAAGTAGTATATGAAACCTAATCACATCTACAAATTTTGTGCAGATCGGTCAATATAAGATCCATTACTAAGAACACAACTCTCTTAAAATTAATTATATTCAATACAAATAAGTTTCATATACATATATAGAAATCATGATACCTAATTTTATAAAGATTGGTCCATATATAGTCATTGCTCCCATATAACGCCCAATTCAGAAAATCACTTAAACAACCATAAATCGCCTAAAAATATTGGTATCAAAATGAAATTAAGAATAAGAAATCATAGCAAATAATTTTATAACGATTGATCGATAATTAGTCATAGCTCCCATATAAGAACCACTTCTCAAAATCACTTTATCATGCATACATATTTTGAAGTGTTTTTGTCGAGATACAATTTATAACAAACTATATTTTTATTCTCAGAAGTCATGCCAGAAATTTTTTAAAGATCGGTCCATAATAGATCCCATATAGAGCATATTTCTAAAAAACTGTTATTGCACATATGAATTTTTGAAATTTTAAATGATAAAAAATGCTAAACATATTACTACAAAATGCTAAAGAAAATGCTAAATGTAAAATTTTGCAGCTAAACCAAAATAAAATATGCTAAATTTAGCCGCAAAAATGATAAAATGGTCACACTGGCGAGTGGGGTAAGTAAAGAACTGTTTTTTTTGTTGTTGTATTGAGAACAATGTATAAGAAATGGTGTTTCTTTTTATTTGAATCCTTGCACTTAACAGGGTTAAAAAAGTTAGTCTGTAGTTTTAAATCTACGGTCCATTTTTATACCCTTCAGCTTCATGAGAAGGGTATATATAAGTTTGTCGTTTGTAATTTCCACAATATAATTTTCCGACCCTGGATCCTTATAGATAGCGGAGTCTATTAAGCCATGGCCGTCTGTCTGTCTGTTGAAATCAATTTTCTGAAGTCCCCAGATGTCTTCGGGATACAAATCATCAATAATTCTGTCAGACATGCTTTCGAAAAGTTTGCTATTTAAAATCAGCAAAATCATAAATCCATAAATAACGGAGATATGAGCAAAAATCCGACACAAACTCTGAAAATTTCATCAAAAAAACTAATAAATAAAGTGTATTAATATTGTTATGAACAAATTCATCAACAGATGGCATGTTTAACGACATAATTATGAATCCACAACAAAGGTGAAGGGTATATAAGATTCGGCATAGCCGAATATAGCACTCTTACTTGTTATTAATTCAATGACATTGCTTGAATTTATAAAAATATTAGCAAAAACGTTTTACTGGTTTTTGTTTATGAATTTTGTTAAAATTTTCTAAATTTATCATATTTATTTAAAAAACCGCTACATATAAAATCAAATGGAATTTCCTTTAGATTTTCTTATGAAGTAAAATTGAAATTAATTAGTTCCTTAAACATTAAAAACACCCACCACATTTTAAAAACATTTTACTGGTAGGGGAACGATAACTATAACAAACGAATTTTAATCGATTCACTCAAAATAAAAATTTTAGTAATAATTACACTCGTACACAGAATTTAAAGTTTTAAAATTTTAAAGAAAAACAACATCAATAATAAATACACACCTATTATTGGGTGAGGAAAGACTCTAAAAAATGTTTTTGTTGTTCAATAATAATAGAAAAAATAGGTATAAATCGTTTTAATAATAAACAATAGCGAAGATTTATTTATCCAAACAGCAGCAAAAAAAAAACACCTACTTTTCGGAATTGTTTATATAAATTGACTTTTTTAAATATAATTTACTTTACCTACAACGATGCCATTTATTCATTCATTCATCTTTTCATTTAAACAAACACACAATAAATAAATGTCTTATAGAAGCTGTTTGCTTTGGTTGTTCCGTTTAAAAGTGAAAAATATGGCACCTATACAATTAGTCTCAAAGTTTTTCAATAATAAACAAAAATTAAAATGAACAATTTTCATTTTCTTAAAGAAAAATTATAAAAAAATAATGTTTAATTTCTATTTTGTTTAAATGTAATATAATGAGTTTTATAATTTGTTTACAATAAGATTGGGTCACATGAACACACTTTTCTTCTCGTTTATTTCTTTAATGCTCTTTATTTAACACCCTCTTTTTTCTACATGAAATTGTAGCATTTTTTAATTGTTAAATAAACAGCAGTATACATTTTTAAGACATTTTTACTACCACTCTGTGTCGTTTCAATTTGAGCTTGTGAATTTTACTCTGGTACTTTTTACACATTAAAATATATTCCAGACATCAGTAGCAGCAATTCAATTGGGGTCATAAAAATTTATTTTCCTTTTTAAGGATTTAACATGCAGCTCAATTTTAAAGGAGTAAATTCTTTAAAGGGCTTCAAATGTTTATTATTAACCATAAAAATGTCCATGACGATGAAACATTTTCTGTTGGTTTGTCGTTAATAAAACTATAGAAAGTTACTCCTGGGATGTCATAGGAGGAGTCAACCAAACTACAACAAAAGTTACATAACCGCGAAGGTTTGTGAGGAAGGAGTTTCATACAAAAGTGTGTGCAGGATCCAATGACCGTATCTCGAATATATAAGCTACAAAAACATAACAGAAGCCATCAATTGCGCGGTCTAAAGATATCTCATGAATGTAGTACTTGAAAAAAAAATGTAGTTTTGAAAACAATTGAAATCTAGATGGAGCAACGCTTAATGGCTTTTGGTTCCACATAGAATGTGGTGTCTTCAATTTATGTTTAGTTTGTGGTAAAGGCCATTGTGACATCCTCTACAAATTCAACTGCTATCACACTTTCTTGACCTTAATGCAGAATCATTTCCAATAAAGGCGAATTCATGTTGTTAGTCTGCGGTAACAATAATCTTTTTGAGGCGTCTGTCAAATCTGGTAACAACTTATTCGATCATTAAAATTCTAAAAAACATAAGTCAAGCTAGCATTTCTGTTTTAAAGATCATTCATTCTTTTAACACTCTGTCTACTTGCCATAAAAATCTAAAAGAAGATTAAGAAAACAAAACGCGTTTTTATAGTGAAGTTCAACTCTTAAAATCAATTTCACCGAAAAATTGTAAATGAACTTTTCTTTCTTATTTCATACACCATCAGCAATTTTCCTATTGTTATTATTGTTGTTCTTTTTACACAATTTAAGAGCAATTTAAAGTCATTACAAAAACATATGGTCAACAGATTTTAAGTTCTTTTTCTTGTTGTTCTCGTCTGATTCTTTGTATTGTTTTTGGTCTAAAATGCTCATATCACAGTGTGATTGAGTGACTGAGTGAATCTGGCACAAGAGTTCTTTTTTTTTAAGGAATTTTCTTTATTTATTTAAAAGGCAATTTGTGTCTAATTTAACAAGAAAAAGAACAACAACAACAGTAACAGCGAAAACATTATTATTTTTTTTCTTTGAATAAACAAAATATTTTAGTTAATAGGCAAATATGTATCTCTAAATACACATTATATTCTTCACAAAACAACACTTTATGTTTTAAATTTTATTAATTTTAAATTTATTTACTATTTTTTGTTTCTCTATTTTTAAATTGTTTATACTTTACACATTTTGAAAAGCTGTCTAAAGCTGCAGCAGCAATTGCACTTTTCGAGTACTGCAAGCAGCAAATACTTGCCTGCACCATTAATGCACTCTCAATAATTCGATGACTGTTTAATAGGTCTGTGCTGCTGCTTTTGTAAGCAAACTGGTGCAATTTTTTCCACTTATTCTACTTTAGTTTGTTTCATTTAGCATTTAATATTTTTGCAATGTTTACATTTACATTTTGCTGTAAATGACAGCGGAAATTGCTCATATGCCGTTTATGTCAAACAACATTTAATTTGTGTTGGAATTGTTTTTAAGCAAATTCGTTTTGTGGCTGGTTTTGTAATATATATTTTGCAATTGTTTAGTGCATTTTATTGAATTCTGTTTGTCTGTAGACAAAATGTTTCGGGATATTTTATTTTATACATATAAACAATTATATTTATTTAAATCACCGGATGTTAAACACAACTAAGGGCAGTGTTCGTAGAAATACTGAAATTATTGATGAATTGAAAACCTTTCTCGAGTTTCAAAATATTAAACCTTTTGATCCTTGTGCTTATTGGGATACCATCATTATATGAATCTATAACTCCTGCAAAAACAATCCAATACTACTGAGCAGCGAAACTTTTGAGGATTTCTAAGTTACAGGGAGAGGATTAGAGCTGTGTCGTTCATGAACGTACGGGTTAAAATGAACGGATCACTTCATTGAACGGAATGAGCCGGTCATTTAACTGAACGGTATTCGTTCAGCCGGAATCAATTTCGTTCAGCTGCTGTTTATCAAAAGACAAGAAGAAAATCACATTCAATAAGGGTTATATTCATTCGTTCAAAGTGAACGATTGAATGCACGAATCAGTCTTGGATAAATGAACGAAAATAACCGGCCACTAAAATGAACGACCGGGCACAACTCTAGAGAGGATAGTGAACGATCTTTAGATATAAATTCACAAAGAAGCAAAGAAGGTACAAATCACAAATATGTGATTTGTTGGCCCACATACATAGTTCAGGAATTTGATTTGACTGAGATAATTTGCATTGAAATTACATTCGCCGTGACAGCACTTCATTCTGTTTCGCAACATTGGGTGTGATAACAGCAGTCCACTTGTGTTTCATATCACGTCCTCATATTTCTATACTAACTTTTTTCGAACTTTAAATCTTTTGAATTTGCTGATATTTGATATCAATTTTCAAATTCGCCTCGTTTTTGAAAAGGTTTAGAGGTAAAGTTTGTTAATTTGTTACTGAGATTGTCGCATTCTTAATCTCATATTAAATTCTTATATAAAATTTAAACTATAAAGTTCAATAAAAGCTTTGATGTTAATAATGTCCAAAAAATTTAAATTTGGGAAGTTATCTTGTCGTATTTATTATTATTCGAATTCACTAATTGATATATCCGTTGCGATGAGATCTACTCACCAAAACAGTCTTGACATTTAGTTTTCCTTTCATATTAACATATAGGTTTTTTTTTCACTATCTTTTTCCTATACAGTGGAATATTTTTGTAAAAATCTATTTTAATTATTTAAATAGATTAAGTTTTTGAAAAGGTTTAGAGGTAAAGTTTGTTAATTTGTTACTCAGATTGTCGCATTCTTAATCTCATATTAAATTCTTATATAAAATTTAAACTATAAAGTTCAATAAAAGCTTTGATGTTTATAATGTCCAAAAAATTTAAATTTGGGACGTTATCTTGTCGTATTTATTATTATTCGAATTCACTAATCAACATAAAAACTCTCTCTCTCTTTCTTGATATATCCGTTGCGATGAGATCTACTCACCAAAACAATCTTGACATTTAGTTCTCCTTTCACATTAACGAGAACTATTAAAGAATGAACGGGCAAAACTTGAAAATCTGAACGTATTACAAACCCCTACAAATTAATATCGATAAATCCTATTTAATATAGGGGTTTTCTCACTATCTTTTTCCTATACAGTGGAATATTTTTGTAAAAATCTATTTTAATTATTTAAACAGATTAAGTAAAAATAATTCCAAAAATGCGAAAATTATCCTTTTAGAAACTATTGCTGTTTGTGTTTTATACATTATCCCGTTGTTGAATTTTGAATCCGATATCAAATTCTAGAATTGACAATAGTTCGCAACTTGCTTAAAAAATTGATATTCCTATTAATATAAATATATACTCGTATCTATGTAGGGATTGTTTCTTGTATTATATCGGACGACCTATATAACCTCTGATAATTTCAATTTACAAAATTGTATTGTTACGTTTTCCTTTTCTTTAAATAAACCGGAAGCCTTTTAATTGCAAAATAAAAGCGTCATGACTCATAACGAGTTTTTTGTTATTCAAATGGACACAAAATGAAATGAAATATGAAATAAACGCTCTGTCTTTTACTACGCTTTTACAATTTACAACAATGACTCACAATAAAACTAACTTTGAGTGGCCCTGTTTGTTCTATTTATACATTAGCGCCATGTTCTAGTAATTTTTGACGACATGTAGAGTAGAAGATTGAAAGTTCCTTTATATGACCATATTGCGTTTGTATACAGAAATTTCTACTAATACAAATGTTGATAATCGTGTTAAATGTTCATAAACATAATGTATGTTGATAGCAGCCGTTACAAACCGTTAAATTTAAATTAACATATAATTTCGTAACAATATTATCTAAAAACGGGAAGTAGTGAGGCAAGATATTGAAGGTTTTAATAGCGATGACTAGGATTATCTACACAACTATATTCGCTTTATTTAGGCAGAGATAAATCAGCGGGAACGAAAACGTACATATTCAGACATTTGCGAGTATTGAAACGTCTTTAGAAATCTTATTTGACTACTTGGAAGTTAAACCAAATACTTTATTTTCTTAAAGCAACACAGGTCTGTTATGACTTGGAGTTTACACTAATTATTTTATGGAAACTTGTTTAAATTGTTTACACTCGTTAATTTCTTCTATGGCGAATAACATACATATTTTCCTCTGCTTCTAAAGTTCAATTTTTACGACTCCTCTAAAAGTTTCCAGGTGTTGTACACTTAATTTTAGGAAAGTGTTTTTTAAATATTTAATGAATTTGTTTACAATATAATTAAAAAGGAACATCAGATTTATTTTTCCAAATAATCAGGTGCTTTTTTATATGATCGTGCTATAGCGTCTTTTTGTTTTCTTAAATAAAATTTTTGTTAATAAAATATCTACTATTTAATGTATTTTATTGTGAACAAACACTTGTAAAACAAGATACATTTTCCGAATATTCTGAGTGGTCTGGAAAACTTATCAGTAGTTATTTTTTTTTATAACACTTAAACAGCCAAAAAGTAATAAATAAAATCATTCAGAAATATATTAAATGTGTTAGATTTTCCTTAAGTGAGAAAAGTTATGAAATAAATATTAATGAATTCATTAATGGAAAATGCTTCTGTATGGGAAAAATTATAAAATATTTATTAATTTTAACATTTCATTTTGGTTATTCTAGTGAAATAATTGTGTACGAATTAATGTTTTGTTCTTAACACTGAAAAGAAATTTACTGCAGATTGTTCTGAACAAGAAAACATTCGTGATTGTAGTAAAACAATTTTTCTAAAATTAATGTTTATATCGAGAGGATGTTTAATGCCTTTGTTTATTTTTTAATAACACTAAAGTTTTTCTCAGTGTAAAACACTTTTAAATCAAGGTCCCTTAAATTAAATTTCTATTAAAACAACACATGTCGTAGTTTATTGTATTGTGATTATAGTTTGTGGTGTTTCCTTATCTAAACACATTCATTGCATTAAATGTTGTTAAATTATACATCACAATTGATGAATAAATTGTATTTTAGACTTTTGTTCGTTTTGGGTGTTTTTTTTTCGTCTTTTTTAAGACCAACAAACATTGTATATAGACGAAAGAAACTAAGCCAAATATACATAATTGCCCTATAAAACATAATTCAAAATCATTTTAATGAAACATTTTTCCACATAAAATAATATTAAATAGCCAAAGAATCAACACGGCAATAAGATTTGAATATCAACAACATATAGCAATAATAAACATTTTCTTAATCAAATAATAAGTTGTAGGTGTCAAGGGAGGTTGGAGGTTTAAATTTTGAATGGCGTTTTGTAACATATGTATCTAAAATAATAAATGTTACTTAATACTTGAATAATGAGTCTGGGGGTTTAGATGACTCAAATAACATAAAGTCTGGTGCATTTTTATTCTCTCGTCGAGGGACCCTTCTAAGATCGCCATGGTGCTGTCCAAACTGATTTATGAAATGTACTCGTATGTATACACAATCCAGCAGATATTTCGAGTTTAACACTTTCTACTCGTATTGAGTTTATATTGGCATCAGTTGTCGATGACCCTAGATTTGATACACTCTGAAAATGGGTGTAAATATCATCAGAGAAAATTCCTGAACCAGTGCCCGTTTCCGACATTAAACATTAAATGTAGATTAGTCGCACAATCCCAGACAGAGTTTGCGACCCACTCTTTACTGGCCCATATATTCATATAACGAGATATTCATATAACAAACGAGAATATCATATGGATTCGATTTACAGAACAGAATATATTTGAGAACCGCAAAACTGTTAGTTGTCTTTTTTATTTCTATTTAACTATCATTAATTAATTTAGAGCTATTGCAGTCTTATCTGTAATTTTTTATGATTTTTCCAAAGCTTTCGATCTAGTTAATCATTCAATTCTGGCTGAAAAATTAAAGTTTTATGATGTAAGAGGAAGATAACTCGAATTTTTTAGAAGTTATTTAGAAAATCGCAGGCAATATGTGGAAATAAATAAGAGCACAAGCTCAATGGTTGCTATTAACCATAGAGTTTCCCAAGGGAGCGTGCTAGGCCCTTTATTGTTTAATATTTATGTTAACGATATCAATAGCTTGGGACTGCATGGAAAAATTGTAATGTACGCTGATGACTTATGCCTACTTTATCCTTATAAGGAAAGTTTAGTTTTTAAAACATTTGTAGAAAGAGATGCATCACTAATTGCAGAATTTGAGAGAATTAATATATTAGTGCTAAATCATAATAAAACAAAACTCGTACGTTTTAGACCCCAACCAAGTCGTTTTTCAGGAGAGCATCCATTATAAAGGGTGTTTTTTTTATGAAGTTTTTAAGTCTATTGTCTGACAGCTGTTTTGACAGTTTAAAGTGACGTCTCTACTCAGTATTGTTTGGCAAATCATCATGAACAGGTTAACTCTAGAACAACGCTTCCAAATCGTGGAAATTTATTTTCAAAAACAGTGTTCAATTAAAAATGTAAAAATATAGAGCACTTCGTGAATTTTATGGTGCACATAATCGTCCGTCTGAGACCACCATAAACAACGTAATTACCAAATTACGCCGTACGATAAATGTACTGTTTGGGGTCATTGCTGAAATACGCCCTCAAATGAGTGAAAAGGTGGTCGAAAATTGGACCTCCAGAATGACCTTTGTGCAAAATAGTCGTGGTGCCCATATGCCCGAAATTATATTTAAATGTTAAATGACAAGAAATGATCTACCAAATAAAAATATTTTTTTGGCCATTTCAAATTTGGCATGTGTTTTATTTAAATTTCAAATCAGCAAGCTCTTAGAAAAACACCCTTTATATATGTAGATGGAAAACAAATTACTGAAGAAGATTCTATAAAGTATTTGGGAATTATCATGCAAAACAATTTTACCTGGCATCATCACATTAAATATGTTCGGTCAAAAATATCTCCCGCACTTGGTGTTTTATTCAAACTACGTCATAAACTTGATGAAAAAACTAAAGATTTAATTTTTCAAGCACTTATACAAAGTCATCTTAATTATCTTACACTTGTATATGGATTTAAAAGAAATGCTGACCTAAAAAGTTTACAGGTTATACAAAACAAATCGCTAAAAGCTGTTTTTAATTTGCCGCCATTATACCCCACTTTGTTGCTTTATAAGGATATTGCCAAAAATGTTTTACCAATATATGATATTTATAATGTTTTTTAATACAAGAAATAATTCAAATTTAAGGATTCCTAGATGTTGTCTAGAAATCACTAAACAAAGAATAGAGTACTTAGGTAGTTTGGAATACAATAATTTGCCCCAATTTCTAAAAAATTGTTCATCAATATCATTATTTAAGAAAAAGCTAAAAGATTTTTATCTTAATAATATTGAAATGCTTCTAATAGAGTATAATTTAGCTTTTCTATTGTATTTTTTTTTTTAATTTTAGAAATAATTAAAATAAACATAAATAATTTGTAATCATTTTACCAACGAAGTCTCAATAATGCCCTAGGGGCGCTGAGACCACATTATAATGTATAATTGTAATTTTGAATTAATAAAAATAAAAAACATTAAAAAAACCCGAACTAACAATAAATATTTCAAATCTAATGAATATTATTTATTTAGTCCAGCCAGTGCGGAACGAAAATTGTTTATCTGCTGTTGTTTATATGTTTTTTTTTTTAATTAACAAACATAAACACAAACTGCGAAGCTTTTTGGTTAAATATACAGAAAACACCCAGAGTGTTTGGCAGGAATCGAACCCACATCCTTCTGACTGATAGTCGGGTACACTATCGCCTAGTCTAACGGGGCACCCTGTATGTATTAAGTTGACATTCTTCCTTCTTGTCATTGGTTCAGAATCAAATTTAACACAATAGTGTTATTGAATGATTATTCATATAAATAGGACAGCATGATTCTCTATGTAATGTAAAGGTTGTGTGTGTGTGCATTTCTGTTCATTAACTTTTATTCTCCATTACTTTAGCCATTTTTCTAATTTAAATATATGATTTTATAGGTAGCGAGATGTTTTTTTTAAGGGTTTTCATGAATGCTTAGAATAACAGTATCATAAGCAAATGTAGATGTGTGAGTACGATTGTTTGTTGGCATATCATAAGAAGGATCCCGGAATATTTCCTTGGGGTACTCCTGCTTGAATAGATTGTGCGGAACTTAATATGTCTCCTTCTTTAAGCTTAAATGTTCGACCATTTAAGTAGCTTTCCAATAGCTTATGTGTGTTTACGGGTAAATTTAGTTTCAACTTGTATATTAGACCATCATGCCACACATGTCAATAAAAAGAGCGGAACAATATTTTTTTTCTTCAAATGTTTTTTTTTTGATGATGATATTGACAAGTCTATGGGTTTGTTCGATACTACTATGTTTTCTTCTAAATCCAAATAGATGATTCGAACTACAATTCTTTTCAATTAAAATCAGGTAGCTTCGATATATTCGACAATAGGCTGATGTGACTATATGATTACAATTTTGTGTGATCTTTTCCCGTCTTAGGTATCATGGTAACCGGTGAAACCTTTCATTTTGGTGGATAATATTCAAGGCGTAATATACCATTAAAAATAAGAAGTATTATTTTTATTCCTATCCAGGGTAGCTTCATATTCTGTCAATAACAGGTGCTTTCTTAGAGTTTAAATCAACAATAGCCTTTTCGATCTCTCGAATCTCAAAACGTGTTTGTGGGTAAATACCTTTTACAAATAACTAACAAATGGATTCCGTTTTTCAGTGTAATTCCCTGCCCAATTTAAATTTCGAAAGGAGAGCTTTCATAAGACAGGTCTTTCAAGACTTTTAGTGGCTCCCCATAATGAGTAATCCGATTGTGAAGTTGCGTCAAGATTTTTTTAAATATTTAAAGGGTGATTTTTTAAAAGCTATAGGAAAGTTAAAAAAAACACACAAAATTCAGAAAAATGCATGAAATCTTTATTTGAATCGATAGTACGGTCCATATAATTTAATGTTTGAAGATTATTTCATGCAAATGTTGACCTTGACTTTTTCATACTTTTTCCAATATTTCGGCCGGTATCTCACGAATAAATTCTTCAATGTTGTCTTCCAGTGCGTCAATTGAAGCGGGCTTGTCTGTATAGACATGAGCTTTAACATAGCCCCACAAAAAATAGTCTAAAGGCGTTAAATCGCACAATCTAGGCGGCCAATTGACCGGTCCTGAACGTGATATACAATGTTCACCCAACTCGCATCTCAATAAGTCCATTTTTGCGCGTGCTGTGTGCTATGTGGCACCGTCTTGTTGAAACCACATTTCATGCAAGTCAAGCTCTTGCATTTTGGGCATAAAAAGTTGGATATCATCTCACGGTAGCGCTATGACTTTTTCTGGATGCATTGGTAGCTCTTGCAATGCTTCTGGCTGAAATTCACTCCAAAATCGACAATTCTGCTTATTTACGCACCCATTGAGCCAAAAATGAACTTCGACGCTGAACACAATTTTTCGGTAATTCATCTTGCGATGAACTTTCTTAACAGAGCACGCATTTTGATAATAAAATTCAATCATTTGCAAGCGTTGTTCGTTTGTAAGACGATTCATGGTTAAATTATAGACCAAACTGAATATGTTTGACAGTGAAACAAAACACGAAACGTGCTTCAGCTGTTTAAACCAATGTTGTCAAAAATCACCCTATATTTAGTGATTCAGTTTTTCGATATTCCAAGAGCTATTTAAGTGGTTTTATGGAATTTTTTAGCTTATATTTGAGTTGAGGCGATCTTTGCAACTGCCACACTCTCTTCGAATTTTTTACATTTGCAGAATCAATTTTATTTTATCTGATTATTCGAGAAGTTTGGGTAGCAAGTTTAAGATCATTATTGAAATTGATAAAATAAGTAATCGATATTTTCTGGTGTTCTTAGCGGTTTCTATATTTAATCGAATTTATACTTGTGTATATCATCGCTAAATTACCAGTCTGTTAGTTGTCGATGTTTGAAATATAGGAAACAAATTCGTAGATTCGAATTGGTCGTAAGAGATACGAAAATGCAAAGATTATAAAAAAATATTCCTTCTAAAGTTTAAGCTCAAAATTTTAACTAAAAATGCAATATATGCAATATATAGACTTAAATGAAACAATAACTTCCCAGTAGGGCATCACATCACACATAAAAGATCAACCACATTTGTGTGTCGAAAGTTAATCTAGCATTTAATTTGTTGGTAAATCATTTACATAAACTGTTGTTATTTCTTGTTGTTTTATGAAAAGAAAAATAATCACTCGGTCAGTGAAATATTTTCATTTCATTCAAAATTGTGTTCTTTTTATTGCTGTTGTTGTTATTTTTTTTTGTTTACCAAAAATTAATTCTTTTTTTTTTGGTTATATACGTTTCATTTATTGTTTTGTGGATTTCATTTCGTTTTTTTTTTCTTCTTAAAATTTTTAATGAAGAAAGATGTTCGTGATGTTTTTTAAAGCTCTACAATGGAAGTATATAAAACCATTTAACTAAACATTGTAAGGTGGGTGGCCGATTTCCCTGGCAACATCCCCCCAATTACCCTCTGACGTAATGATTGTGGGGAAAAAGAACCACCTCATATACATATGCATGTACTATGAGAATGATTATAAAGATGAAGATGGTGATGGAATGCTTAAGGATAAACAATGTATTTAAAGGCGGGCACAAATGAACTGTATGTACTCGTTCACGAACGAACGCACGTATGTATGTACGTGTGTTTGTACGCTGGCTGGTACTCCTAGTACTCTCGCTATCCAATCAATGTTCTGGAAAAGTACACAGTAAATAAACAAAATATCTACGTCAATATAAAAAAAGGCACAAAATGTGTGTTGTGCTGAAGTAGTAAAACTTTTCTTAAACAAATAAATAATTTATTTAGTTTTCAGTCAGTTGGTTCTACTCAAAATAAAGGGAATATAAAAAGCAACAATTTTGTGGATAAAGCGTTTTAAACTACAAGTATTTATGAAAATACCAACCACATCAATAACCGCATCATTTCAAAATCATTAGTTTTATTTAGTTTCATTCCGATATAATGTAAGATGTTGGAATTGGCCAGCCAGATACAAATTTGGTTCGAAGATATTGCTCAAATTTTAGCTTGTAGTTAAATTTTGTGTGTGTGTGTGGTCTTCGCTCTAAGTGAGTGAGTGTCATTACAGGCGACAATTAGTTTATTTTATTTCAAAACATACCACTTGTTGGAATAGTCATGCAATATTAGAACAATATTGCTGTAATTTTTAAGTGGCCTCTGTGGTCAGTGACCATCACCAATAAGTGTCTAGACTTAAAATGTCCTTAAGTGTTGTTTCGAGGTACCATTGTTTACAAACTCACATCACAAAGTAGATTGGACAATGCAAATTGGTAATAAATTTCTAATGTTGGATGTAAATGGAATTTAGAAGTGTTGTTGAAATGTTATAGAAGCTTTGTATAATAATTTTGTCATTTATCTGCCTTCCTCTTTCTTCTGGCTGGTTTACCTGAAGCAAATGTATGTTTAATGTTTGCTAAACTTGTTATATAATTCCTGCAAGTAACAATTAAAACCAATAATTTAATTGTTGCACACACTCATCTTATTTTATTTGTTACAGATTTGTATCATAGAGCAATGTCCAATTGTATTTCCTATTGCATGTTAATATATCTTAGTTATGCATACTTTTGAGAGCCTGAAAGTTTTCCTACTTTTCAAGGTTCTAAAAAATTTGTGTTTTAAGTTGACCAGTTACGATTATAATTTCGAAGATCCCTTTGAACATTTTGTAGAACCAATTTGTAATACTTTATTTACGGTTATTAAAGAATAAACATGTTGTCGTAGTCGATCCCAGCCCAGTTAAGAATATGTAGATGAAGTCATTGTGAACCCTTCATTAGTCTTTACTTTCTGTTGCTGTTCTGTTCCGTGTCGTTCTGTTGTTAAATTTTTGTAATTAGTTTTTCCGTATAAACGTATCAGCTGTTTTAGGTAAACAGACAACACACCGCGAAAATAAATCAAAAAATACAAATCAAAGTTTTTTTTATTGTACAATATGTCATTACTTTCGACTAAAGTAATGAGTTTTTCGTCATCCATCGTTTATTTTTTATATTTTGATAACTTTTATACAAAAACTTAATTACAATCGAAAAAATTAAAAATTTTTGTAATAAACCAAAAATTTTTTTGCTGTGCAGATGTCAGCTGTTTTGTGCTGTCACTTACAATTACTTAGCAAATTTTTGTTTTCAACAGGTTCGTCCGCAACGGCACGGAAAGTAACAAAACAACTAACGACTTCTACACATTTTCTATTTAACAGAATCAAGTCAGCTTATTCGGAACGGAACAGAAAGTAGAGACTAATTCTGCCTTGATTTTATCAAAATATAAGCACCCAGACGGCGGCATTTGCATTTCAAGATATGTAGTTGAATTGTGTACATTCTTACAAAGATTATTAATCATACCGGATTTATGCAACGTTATTCAAGTTAATATTTTCGCTTTTATTTGTATTTAAATATTTGATAATTAAGCCCCTTTAATCTTACCTTATCTTACGAAGTAATGATTGCAAACTTGATGACAGTGTCATAATTCTGTATTAGTGTCAGTTTCACATTGATGTACGTGTCCCTACTGCTCCAACGGTTTGTACACCATCAGTCTAATGATATTTTCAGTGTGGTAAATGGCTTTTTCAATGATCGATCATCATCATGTTCGAGTCATCATTATTAACTGAAAGAATAAAGTAAAACTGAACTTAGGCATACAGATACCGACAGCAAGGTTAAAATCTGGCACACAAATTGCGACATAAAAACAAGATCCGGCATTGGAGAAATATTAAAAATTGTTAAAATTAAATCCTAAGGACTGTCAGAGACTACCTTGAAATAACCGCCAACAACCATCAGAATGAGTTATTACAGGTTCCGCCAGTCAGAAAGCACAAAGCCATGTTGACACAACACCTTTTTCTGGGATGTTATCGTAAGAGTCATTCAAACTTCGAACTACACTGTATAGAGACTCTGAGAGATAGAGATGCTATGTGCAGAAACCATTTGATCGTAGTTCGTACTTGGCATCATTAATTCAGACGATACGCTTGCAAGATATAATACCATATAAATGTCATACTCCGAGGTGGCCCAACATCTGTCGATAGCGGAATCCGTAAAAAAATGAAGCAAATGGATTAATGACCTGTCATGACATTTCCCAACTTATACTCCTTCGATGGTACAGCATTCAAACGCCGCCGAAGTAAAATAATTAAATAAAGGTTATAAAATCAAGCTTTAACACTAATGCGCCTACTCACCACCAGAGGCGCTGCAATTCTGCACTAAATACAAACATAATGCGCAATTGCAGAGTTGTGACATAAAAAGCTTTCTTCTTTCACCACCTTTACTTCTTCAACTATCCCCTTTCCAAAGAAAGTAACGCAAGTTACTTCCTTTAAAAAAAAAAAAAAAAATTATGTCCATTCCATTGACTTGATTTCTATGGTGGAATAATTAGATTAAAAATTTTACATTCTTAAAATTGTGGTAGTGATGAAGAATTTGTTTTACTAGATACTGATTGATTGGGAGAGTTTCATGTGCCGTAGGTTCTTTGATGAAGTCGTATACCTGTGGTATCACAATGAAACAATGGGTTTAAAAAAGTTGTATATATTGCTCAATCATTTATAATAGATAACTCCAAGATCCTTTTCCTAGGATAAGGTGCTGAACAGAACTAGAGAACCGGTCTATATACAAAATACGAGTATAAAACATTTCCTTTGACAACTGTCTTGAGTAACGCTCTTGGATTTTATTATCTAATTTATAGTTCCTAGTTATAAGAACTTTTCTTCATAAATTAAACTTCCGATCAGGACAATTACAAAACATGTACAAAATGCTGAATATATGTATGTAAAAATTTAAATTTACAATCGTTTAGTGATCAAATTCTTTTTAATTTCTGGAAGGAATATGAAAGTATTATTTTTAGTTGGCACAAAGTCCGGACAATGAAAGTTTTCTGGTATATTTTTCCCAAATCAACATCTGTTTACTTTAGAAATTGTTCGAACATTTTTTATATTTTGATATTTTCTAAAGATTTTGGCGCTTAGTTTTTCTAAGATTTGAGAAATTTAGGGCGGCAATTAAATACAATTGACAGTTTAAATTATTTAACTAAACACAAACAACAGGCAACAGGCAACAGGCTTAAGCACCAACAACTACATAAATGTCATTATTCGTACTAAAAATAATTTAAAAACATTAATGAAAAAATAACAAAAAAATCTTATGAAAATAAACAAAATAAAGTAAAGCAAACTGAAGACGTGATTCTTTTTTTTTTGCTTACGACAACAAGAAGGGGTTAAATTTAGCATACAAGATCAACAATATCGACAGCACTAACAAGATCAGGAGCACATACTACTAGATAGAAAGAAGATCACACTTTTGTTGGTTCATGTCTTTGGGAGTGCGTTAGTTAAAGGCAATTTTAGTACTCTGGTCTTAAATAATAGAGCCATAAAAATATCTCCACACACAAACAAACACACATGTGTGTTATGGTTGTTATGGAGGCATAAATTGTTAGATGATCCTTTTTTTTTTGTTTATCCAATTTGCATTTTATCGTTGTTTGTTGTTTATGCTCTGCATGCATGTTTACGACAGGAAAACTGCTTCTTTAGGGAGTGAGTTTAGAAGAAGAGCATCATTGCATGCATGGACTTGAGTTTGTTGTTGGTTTCGTAAGAGGACTTTTATTTGTTTTTGATTACTTTTGATGCCTAGCGGCAGCTCTGTTTTATGATGTAGTCTTTTAGCTTCTGGTTCTGGTTACCGTGTATTTACGTGTGATTCTAAGATGAATTAGTTTTCTTTTAAATATGACGTGTGGGTGCTCTTTTAGTATCGCATTACATTGTCTTCTTTGTTTTTTTTTTTTTTAAATAATTCTTTATGATATTTTTTTTTATTTCTGATTAGTTAAAGTGTTAAATCGTTTAATAATTGAAATACTTGGGTGGCCAAGAATACAAGTGTGTATTTTTAAAGTAAATTTTGGTTTTTTGTATGCAACAGATGTGGTATTTAAAGAAAATACAAAAACAGATTTTATGTTCCTCAAAGATTTTTAAATACAATGATCAGGATTGTATTAGAATTAATATAAATGAAGAAACATTACTTTTTTTTAAACTTTCCGTATTAAATTATTTCCTCATATGAAGTTAAGATTATGTCCCTTATCAAGAGGAGGCTATATTAAAAGTTTGTTCCAGGGCCTGCATAAACGGAATACCAGCATATTGAAAATCAAGTGGAACTTGTAATTTCGTACTCGTTTTAATGAGTTTATACTTTATCATTATTATCACTTCTACATGTGATCTAGAACTCAGCTGATTCTGATGCAGATTAGCTTAGTCATCTCCTGGCAATGAAAGATTAATTCCTTGATTGAATTCTGTATGTCATGCATTCCTGGCATATAAGAAATATCCATTATTTTTATTCAATCGTACAGGGTATATAAAGGATTTTATAAAAAGGACGGTTAGATATTCAAATGAAATGATTATGTCTGCAGGGCATGGTTTCCAGAGTTCCAATTTAAAATGATATGATTGCGGCTTATTGGCATTGACTTTCGACTTTAAAAAATAAAACTAGAAAAGGTCTACTGGGAGTACAGCACCTTCGCTTGCTATAACCATTTCTTCAAATCATTCTTGCAGAATATACGTTATGACGTTCGTCTATTCGTATCGTTCTATTTGAAAGTAGCTCTTATTTTCAAGGAAACGTAAACCACAGATCGCCATCAACAGTTACTTTTTATGAATGAATTGCCTGCTGGTGAACCTTATGTGGATTGACGTTGTCCAATTTTTGTAATATCGTTTTATTATTTAGAGATTTGGCATCAATTACCAATAGTTCTGACTATTTAGAAAAACCCTTTATTTAGCATCGCGGCAGATAAGGCAGCAAGCCATTCAATTTGAAATTATTGAAATCATTCACCAGGATCTTGTTGCTTGACAGATCAACCTTAGCCCCTGACCACTTGGACATTTATAAATTATTTTATTGGAGGCTACGAATCGATGGAAAAACTCGTACTTATTGAGGTTAAATATCTTAGAACATTCCTTCAAAGTGGCTTCTAAATTGCCTCAGCTTGTTGAAAGCCCCCTCGATTTGTACGGAAGCTTAAACGTTTTGCTTTCTTCTTTAAGCAAGGATTTAGTTAAACATGCCGAAGATTTTCATAATTTTTAGGAATGTGTAAGAATGTATTAAATTATTTGAAGTAAATCTTAAACTTAAACTACAAAAACTAATGGAAGCCACTATTTCAAATGACTGTACACACTTCTAAAGCGTCTAGACTGGCAAAAAATGTGAGTAGCAAAAATAACACAATTTTCTTCTATTTTAAAAGAACTTGGAATGTTTACTCAGTTGTAGTTGGAACGAATAACAAAGTGCAGAGGTTTAAAACTGATACATTTGTTTACATGGCCAACTCATTGACATTTTAAACAAATAAATAATCTCCAGAAATCAGAAAGTATAATTGACAAACGAAATTATGAAAGCCTTTCGGCTAGACGTACATATTCGAGCAAACAACATCAAATACTCCAATATGTTATGTACAAGTATACACACGCATATTTCATTTTAACCTATGATCATGAATTCCGAAATGTAATTCAATTGCTACTATTTCAGTGATTTGTTTACATTTGGGAGGTCCACCGTTTAGCCACTGAACTGTGGCACTGATTTGTGTAAATTGAAACCTTTCTTAGTCGTTATTTAGCTACTTGAGGTGACGCCTCTGACCACTTGATAAGGTTATTTTTTGTTTGTTTTGTTTTTCTATGCACAGATGATTTAAAACGACACGTAATTTGCGTGTGCCTCTAACTACCGTTAGAAATGTTTATTTATTTGTTTATTTATTGTATAAACAAATATACTATACATATTTAAATGACATTAACTCAAACAATTGACAATGACATATGGACAAAGTTTGTGTTAAATTAAATGCCAGCAACAACAAATCATGTAATAAACTCCTCCTTTATAATAGTTCTTGCAATATTAGAGATGTTTTCTCACAGACACCCATTAACACTTGACAATGTCGTCACCACATAGTGAGCTGTGTTTGTAAAATGGTCTTGTTAAAGGACTAACTAACATCGCCTTCAATTATTGTCCACACACTTGTTGTGTGTCCAGTTCATTTAAATACCTCTGCTGTTGTGTTTGGGATTTGTGAGAAAGTTTTCAATTTGTATACCCTACACCACCATAGCAGGGAGGGTATATTGGATTTGTGCTGATGTTTGTAACGCCCAGAAATATTTGTCCAACACCCACTTTAAGGTATACCGATCGACTCAGAATCACTTTCTGAGTCGATTTAACGATGTCCGTCTGGCTGTCCATGTAAAGCTTGTACGCAGAATACAGGTCGCAATTTTGAAGATATTTGGATAACATTTAGTACGTGATATTTTTTTGGCCCAAGGAGGGATGGGATTGAAACTGGTGGAAAACGGGCCACCTGATCATTAATGTTTGAGTTATGCAAGTATCCAAACAAATTTCATCACAAATGCGTGATCAATGAAGCCAAATCACATCTACAAATTTTGTGCAGATCGCTCCATAATTAGTCGTAGCTTCCATATAAGGCCCACTTCCGAAAATCACTTTAAAGAGCATAACTCTCAAAAATATTTTACACAAATATATTTCATATGTATACAAACAATACGGTACAATTTCTTGTGATCGGTCCATAATTAGTCGTAGCTCCCATATAAGGCCCACTTTCGAAATTCACTTTAACGATCATAAATCTCTTAAAAATGTTGGTATTCAAATTTGAAGCAAATAAGTTTTTTTTTATTCAAAAATAATGACACCTAATTTTATAATGGTCGGTCCATTATTAGTGGAGACTCCCATATAAGACCCTCTACGTAATTCACTTTAACCTCCATAAATCTTTTAAAAGTATTCATATCGAGGTAAAGTTTAACACATATAATATTTATATTACAGACATCATGACACTAAATTTTTGGATGATCGGGCCACAATAGGTTATATATCCCATATAGCGCCCATTTCTGAAAAACTGTTTTATACATGTACTGGGTGTAGGGTATTAAATAGTCGGGCTTGACCGACTATATTTTTATACATGTACATGTACTTTCTTATTTGTTTTTGTTTATTTGTATTTTGTGTTCTATTGTGGATTAGAGTTTTGGACAATTTTCAAGTACTTCCGAGGTGTTGGCTACCCACAGTTTCTTTTAAAGAGTTATAATTATACTGAATTGAAAGACTATAGACTTTGAGAGATTTTAAAAATTAATTCCTTAAATGTGAACTTAAAAGAAATGATATCAGTTAGAAAATTATATCATTTTACTGCTTTATTGAAAATACATATTTCATAATTTCGATTTTGCGCTGGCTAATGTTAAGTTAATATAGGAACATTTTACTAAACAACTTATACTCTCGATTGATTTGATTCCAAATTATATGTGGGTTGTTCTTCAATATAGACCACAACCATTATAGGACAATATTGTTGAAAGGGATTTTTATGTTATAGCGACTTTCCAGTATATTACATCTTTGAGGTACATAGGATGATTTTTGATAATGCCGACGCAACTCTTTGTATTATGTAGGTTGATTGGCTTGTTGTGCTGCTTCATGTACTCTCTTCTACAGAAGATACATACTTATGAATTCTGTGATTAATTTACAGTAAGGGAATGAACACACCTCACCTCTGAGTTGTCCAATTGTCATCAACATGGCTTTGATGCCGAGGAGCAAACTTAGAGCGCAAAATATTGATAGTATGATTTGCTTTTTAATTAAAATTTTACTTAAAATTTATCATTTCAGCACAGTTGCTTATTGTTTAATGAAAAGACATTTTGTTATTATTCCTGGGTTGAGTCACATATTCTAAAACAACAGAGTCGACGACGGAGACTTTTATTAGGCATAAGCATACCAACAGGTTTAAATGTTGGTAGGAAATAATCGTTATGTGATTGATGTCTCTTCAGTATCCTAAAAATGACGATTGAATGCGCTTACCTCTAAACGAGTTAGTTAAGAAGTTTAGCATCACAATTGTGTAAGTTCCGGGACTCTAGGAATAAGTGATGGATGAACTTCCAAGAGTACATTTTGCATCAGAAGTATCTGGGAAACAGAAATATACAGGAATAAATTTTGGCTGATTTTCCTAAAGTAACTTTCACGCACATGTCTTGTCACAGAATTTAATTCCGCTCGGAAGTGGAATTAAGTCCTTTTTTTGCTTCTATATTGTTCTTGTACTCGTAATTGAAAAAAGTTAACTGGAAAATAACTGGCAACAGACAATATGATGGAAGAACTTTCTTAAGTTGTTGTCACGCTAGACAAACTGAAGTTAGCTGTAAATCCGGTAGTAAATCGGTTTAGCATCGGAATAATCTATGCTGCGGAGTTTAGATGCCAGGTGTGATGTCTCCTGAATCTTGGATTTTTGTCAGAAAAGGAATTCTCAAGCAATGCTTAGCTCTCAATAAGCAGTATTTTATCGTTTGAATTATCTGAGTTCCGGGGTACAGGAAAATATAGTTGAACTTTCCGCAAAAGGTGTTGCTCACATTAGCTAGCCTCTTGCAATCAGCCGGGTGTACTGTGCGGCATATTATGGATGTTTCTTGATTTGAGACGGAACTTGTCTCAACAGAAATACTGCCCCATAAACAAAATAATATCTCTAACTTAGTGATACAGAGTGACATCAACATTAAGGATCTTCTGTTTCTCGGAGATGAACTCTATAATTAGTATAGAATCCAAAGTTTTCTAAAGAAACTTCCTAACAAAGAAACCCCCAGTTTAGAATGTCATTACTATTATAATTATTCGATTAATGATATTTGAAGCCTTATAAAAAACTAGATGTGATTCCACAATATACTGACTACAGCCGTCTTGATTACTTAAACTATTAATATTGCTTTTATAAATTTGACTTGGTTTAAATTTTCTCTATCGTAATAATTAGAGGATAATCAAACTTGAATTCTGCTTAAGTGTTGTATGATAGAACAGACATGACTAAATATTTTTGAATTTTCTATTCATCACGGTTTTCATTATTAATTTTCTAATCAAGTTTTAGAAATGTAGCTGCCTATTATTTAATATTTATCTCTCCACACAAGCGATGGCAATCAATTAACAAATATTATAAAAATCAAAATTTACACCATAAAATAAACCGCAACAGATTTTTAGTTTTAATATTTAAAACCATAAAATAAACTATCTTAAAAACAAATAGAAATGTCTAACGCAACTAAACCACAAGCAGGGCTGCCAGATGAATTTCGGAAAAAATCGTCAAAATCCCGATAAAAAAAAGTCGTAATTTAGATTTTAAAAAATCGCCAAAAAAGTCGGCAAATTAAAAAGCATTTTGAAATTTTTTTTTAAACGAAAACAAAAAAATTCCAGTTTATATATTCAAAAACGATTATTAAATTTAACAAGCGTTTATTAAGCAAATTTTATATGAAAATCTATTGTACAATACATATCAAAACACATTTTAACTTTTTAAATAAGAAATCGCAAAAAAATATAATGTTGAACACAACTTGTGTAATATTTTTATAATATCTTAGTCACACTTTTCAATTCTGACTCGTCAAGGCAAGTATTTTTGGATGAGAAGGGATTTTTAGAGGAGAAAGAGAAGAGTCAATTTTCTTATTTTATTTTGTTTTTTTTTTCATTCATGTTGATTTGCATTAAAAAGTACGGAAATTTAATTGACGTGTGTAAATGAAATGGCAAGTTCAAAAGAGAATTCAACAAAAACTGGTTAGCTAAAACTGAAGAGTGTGAAACAACACTTACAGTATTTTATAAATAAATATTTGAGTTTAACATATTTAACATATTCAGGTTAAATTACAATGCCAAAACAATTAATGGCCAGTTTTGAACTTGATATTTAAATACGAAATTAGTTAATTTTCCCTTAAACTTAAGTTGTATTTAAATACGGTTTCATTTTTTCAGTCTCAAATTAAGTTTGGTATTTAATTATGATAAAAGTATGGTAGCACTATTGAATGTCAAACAAATGTAAACAACTTTTTCATTTAACAGCTGATTTACTATTTAGTTTACAAATTGTTATAAACTAAATGGAAAAGGTGCATCATTCATATCCTCTTCATCTAAATTCATTGTTTTAGTTGATATTAGTTGATATTAATGATAATAAGCACAATGTTTTTATTCGCGGCGAGTTTATTTATTGAATATTTTTTATCAAATAATAAAAAAAACTTCAATGCGCAATATTCATAATTTTCAGAAATGTCAAAATCATATGGTAGTATGAAAAACTTAAGTTGTATTTAAATGGACGTAGTCAGTGATTTAAGTTCTATTTAAATATGATCTATAAAAATGAATTTTATATTTAAGCAGAACTTACGTTTAATTTTTAAGTTAAAAACTGGCCATTAGTTTATTAAGTTTTAAATAACATTTTGAGTAAAAAATCCTTTCCATCCATTATATACGGGTACTTATTTTCAAAGATTTCTATAATTTTGTTAATTAAATTTAGTTGGCTGAATATTCTTTCGACGTTCTTTCGATTGTTAAAATAGAAGAAGTTTTTGTATAATTTCTCCGTTGAAATTCTTTTTATGTTTACAGATAAATAAGTAATTTCTATTATCGTGTCAATAATTAAGAAAATACTACTATATATTACTTAGTTTTTTCTTAATATTTATGATATTAAATGAAGAGAGAATTTGGTAACAAAAACATTAATAGAACAAACAAATGGTAAAAAATTTTAATAATTCAGAAAATCGACACTTTCAAAAAAAAAAAATCGTCAAATCGTCACTGCTATTTTTTAAACAAAAAATCGTCAAAATCTGGCAGCTATGACCACAAGTCATTTCTCCTAAAACTATAAATATTCACTCAATCTCGCTCTCATTAATTTAAATTTCTCTCTAAATATTTCACTCGTTTGAAAACACTATTTGCTGTGATTTCTACTCATATTCTCAGCAATCTACCAACAACAAACATGTGTCCTTAAGCTAATGAATGAAATCTAAACAAACAGCCAACTAACGAGCCATTTAAAATTCCATCATAAACATTTCAGTGATACATTTCGGTTCCTTGGAACTTAATTATGCTGCACAGTATTTGATGTTGTATTAAAGATTTTATGTTCTAGATTGTGTGTTTTTCTTTTTTGTTTTGTTTTCATTATACTTTTTTTTTTTATTTGTTTTATTCTTAATTCATGATTTTTATGATGAGGGAGATGGTTGTAGATATTAGTACTAAAACATCTCGCTATACAGCTGATCAGGTGTGTGTGGTTTGCCATTATTTAAAGACAGGCCCGGTATTTTGTGCACAATGTGGGTGGCCCCTGCCAAAGCTAAACACACAGCGAGAGAATGCCTCCCAAAAAACATTAAGTTGCATAAACATAAAAACATCTTCTCCACCATACAGTCTAACACGAGTATTCCCTGTGTGTTCCAAATAACTGAATATAAAATGATACAACACATGTGAATGGATGAATTAAATGGGTGGTAGATGGCGGAATGAATGGTTTATTATGTAAATGGTTATTTTATTGTTCTTGTGGTGCGCTGACAATGTATACAATGCAATACAATAAAAATCTACTCATCTGTTTTACACGTTAGATTCAAATGAAATAATGTGCTGTGTGATTGTTTGAATTTAAATCCAAAAGGGGGACAAAAGTTTGTTTGTAATTATAATTGTTAAATTCCTAATGATCACCTCTTCAAGAGCACTCGTGTGTAAATAACTTAACGAGTACGAGTAAAGGATTTTTGTCTTCTTAACTTTTGAGTTATGTTGTTATTATGAATAGTTGGAGGAATAAAGTTAATATTCAGCTCTGTGACGGAAAGTGTGTCAAAGATTTCAATTTGCTATAAATGTAACTGGTTGTAAATCAAACAAGGGATGATGTGTACACGATTATATTTTATGTATATGTGTCTTTTGTATCGAGAAATGTGTTATCGATATCATCGAATAAACACAAGTGCAGGGAAAAAATTTTGAGCTTGATTCAAATGAACTCAAATAATATCATAGCGAACTATTTTTGTCAGAAACTATTATCACAATGCCAATACTATTTTCCGCTGGATTGTAAACTCGGCATTTTTGGTTGAATGGCTTGGTTAACAAGCCTAATTGCCATATGTATGGGATTACTCCAAGTTCACCAGGCGGCAAAGCTTTCACAACAACTTTTTGTGGATTTTTGGCTGCCCACATTATTGTAAATAACAATGTGAAGGCGATAATCATTATGAGAGCTGACGACTATTGTCTATACAGATATTATTACAAGAAAAGTCTTCATGAATTTTCTGAAGTTCCAACTCTATAACATTAAATCGAAATCCAACATATCCCAGGCCATTAAAAATTGAATGTCTCCAATTAGAGCTACCGTGCAAAACCTCGGCATCCGTTACAACATGGTTCTGTCTGCATCTCATCGGCATGATATTAATTTTAATTGTCAGGAAATTGGCGATACAGATATAGGTTTTCGTTCTACACAAATAAACGGAACGGTCTCATTGGTTGCTCAGACATGGGTTAAACGATTAGGATTATTGCTAATAACGCTCTAACGATCTCCTCGGTTTCCAACCAACAGATGTCAAGGTTTAGCTATGCAATTTAGGTCTCCTAGAATATATATTTTCATAAAGTAGTATGAAAATATAGAAGCTTCTGCTATAAACGAAAGCGAGTTGTTTTTTTTTTTTCAGAATAAGGGTCTTCAAAAAAAATCATATGTTCAATGCACAAGTAATGTTGTAATGTCGTAGGAGTTGTAGATCGTCTGAATTCACAATAGTTGTACAAATGTTGTTGGTAATTTCTATATAAATATTTTGTATGAAAGTTTAAAAAATTTCTCATTTCAGTTTAAAAAAATAATCAAACGGTAACACTCGAATCATAAACTGATTGACAAATTTTAAACAAAAAAATAAAATTAATAAACAAAAAAATAATAATAATGGTTATTGCTCAAAATACTACGATATACCTATTTTAATTTTGGAAAATATTCATATTTAATGTTTTGTATATTTGTTTTTAAAATATTTTTCTTTTGTCATTTTGAAGGTTTGACAACATAAACATACGACTTTGCTCAAAATTGTGTTCACAATCAGATACTTAGTTGTAGCATACAATGTTCAGCATATGTACATACATACAACATCACTTGTGAATTGAACAATAGTCTTTATTAAAATACTGGCTTTTCTTTTATATAATTCTTGCATGACGCTAACCACACTTATCATTCACCCCTCGTTCTGCTGTACGTGATTTAGCCTTTGGGTGGGATAGTTTTCTCGTTCAATGACATTGACAAGCAATTTCTAAAAACGTTTCTCCCACTCCTCTACTCCAATATTAAAAGATTTTCAATTACATTTCTATATTTTCCTATTAACACAATCATACTCATAATTAGTTCTTAATTGTGTCATTATTGTAAAATAAAATCTTGTCAATGATTTTCAAGTCAAGTGGTGTTGGGGGCAAATGAAACTGAAGAAGGCGCAGATAACACCACTTAAATCTAAACTTAATACTGTTTGGCCTACCATACATAGAAAAATATCTTTAGTTAACAAAAAGGTTAAAGACCTTTAAAACACTTTATTGGTCTTATGACAACTTCGGGGAACTGGAAACTTTAAAATTAATAATAGTGATACATTATTAAAAAAAAAAAACCAAAGATTACAAAACAGTTTTTGTTTATGTTTATAAATTTTCAATAATCTTTTATTCGTTTATAATAGAAGCATTGACTTTTAATTATAATTGCATTTTTATTCACATAGTTGCACACACACACATACATATTTTTCTTGGTAAAAATCCACAATTAATTGATTGCTTCAGTTTATTGATTTAGTTGTGATTTTGAAAACATGTCGAAATTTTGTTTTTAATCAAATAAATATTTTTATTAAATTTTTTTTTTGGCTGAAAATTCTGCTAATCAGCAGTTTAAATGGTCTCGAATTATAAACACATACGACGAGTACATTATTATTTGAATATTTTTTTGTTCGTTTTGAATATTTATTGTCTGTATGATTTGTTGATCTTTTGAAAATAAGCAACATGTTGTTTGTTGCTTTTAAACAACCAAAATGATAGATTAGATTTACATGCAAATCATAAATATTTTCAAATTAATATTTCAAAATTATGAGGAATTTTTTATCATCATTAATCTATATATATAAAAATGAAATGGTCCATGTACCTATGTAATGGCATCACGTGAGAACGGCTAAAGCGATTTGGCTGATTTTTTTTTATTCGATTGGAAATTCTCAGGAGATGGTTTGTAAAGAAAAAAAATTCAAAAATTCAGGGTAAAAGTCGCAAATTTTAAGTTTTTAATATATTGCCTTCCTTTCACTTCTCAGTTTTCTTAAATAGAGACATTTTTGAAGAAACTTGAAGAACTGACTCCAAAGCCTCCTTTTAATTTTATATGAAATACAAATCATTAATAAATACCGAGCAAAGCCGAGGCGGTCAGCTAGTATTGAAATAAAGTTGGTTAATTATTAAAAAAAATTTAAAACAATTATCTTAAAAATTGTTTGTTAAACCATTTTTAGTCAGCAATATTAGTGAACAAAGATCGAGTTCCTTTTCCCAATCACACTTTTATTTACAAGGTATTTTCCTAAATTTTCATATAAAAATCCAGTTTTGGTTAAAAATATGAGTAATCACAATTAATTGGTTATTAACAAAGTTATCAGCGATTTAAGAGACAACATGTAAATAAATTGAAAAATGATAATTACAGCAAATTTCGAACCACTGCTTGACTGTTGGCTAGCAGGCACCGCAGTGGTGCAGAGGTTAGAATTTAAATAATTCTGTTGAAAGAATGTGGTGATTCTTGATCCCAGCTCAGCCAAGAAAATTATCAATAAAAATTTTAATAAAATTTCATGTTGTAACAATTCCTACCTTCAGTAAAAATAATTTAATGAAAATTAAATTTAATGAACTCATGCCTAACTAAAATAAATATATTTTCCTAAATTTTTATTTTAAAATCGCTATTTACTCGGAAATATGGGTGATCACAAATCGAGCTCCTTTTCGTAATTAAACTGTTATTTACAAAGTTATTAACCATTTATGATTTTTTTTTTTAATTTTCTTAAAAAGCAGAAATATGACATTAAGTTATTTTCAGGTTTTACCTAGGGATGCCAAACGGTACAGGTTTATCAAATTGCGGGATTCGAGATTTTATAAATGGATTGCGGGGTTTTTGTTTCATATTAAAAGCAATTGGTTTTTCATTTCAATTATATTGAAATGTTGGATTGACAAAATTCCTTTAATTTCTATATTAATTTACGAGCAATAGAATTATATCGTACGACCTTAACAACACTTCTTAAAAGTTTTAAGGTATCTAAAGTAAAAAGAATCCTGATTTAATTTTGTTACCAATATATGAAGCTGACGAAAAACATCGTTTACATCGTTTGTGGACAAAATTGTTATCAAATTGTTGTATGCTAATTGCATTTCTCACACTAGAAGCATTTGATTCTATATCATAACAGACATTATTAGGTGTTGTGTTTAAGGATAGATATCACTAGTTCATCGGTTTATATGCAATCACTTTTTGATGTCTATGAGCATAATTAAAAGTACATCAGTAGAGATTCATATCACTGCTCCAAAGACCTTCATCTGTTACTTTAACCGGATTTAAAATAACAACCATTTGTTTAAGTAAAACAAATTCTTCATCTGTCTTCATTTGTCAAATCCTTAATTTCGGATTTTTGGATGCGGAATTTCGGGATTAACATCCCTAATTTTAATAGAGCGAAGTAATTTTTGCTCCAGCATAATATTTGATAAATAAACCAAATTTTACACTTAAGCTATGTATAGACGATCGTCAGATATTACAACGTTGTCAGATCTAGCAATGTGCCAGCAATGTACTGACATTGAAAAATTGTTAGCAAAAAGTAAATTGTCAGTTTAGACGACTGTAAGAAAACTAACAATTTCATTGGCACACAATTGTCACACAATGAATTTATCTGTCAACCGAAATTGTTTTTCCAATATGTTATTAATGCACACTTGACAATGACAATATTGTGTGTTTACACGATTGCTACATATCTGACAATATTTTAGCCTTCCAATGTACTGAAAATTCTGTTTCTTACAACGTTGGAAGACAAAAATTTTAAGTTCACACGGTTGTTACACATTTTGTGAACATTTTTCGGACAACGTTCTAATATCTGACGATCGTCTATACATAGCTTTAGTATACATCTTTTTCACATCTTTTTACCGATTGCAAAAGTCTGTCGAACATATTATTGGTGTTATCGTTAGTTTGAGTTAACTTAGTGGAGACATACACCTTGCGCAAAATATTTTCTCTATTTGAGTAGAAATAAATGTGACGTCTTCCATGAATGTTTGTTTGTTTTTGATGACAATATTTTGATGGTTTGTTTATTAACGTAATTTTATCGAATTTTATTTTTTGTCTGGGCATTTAGTTAATACATCTACCATTTTTGTGAGTAAGTGCTTAACATTTTTAAGAGATGGCGCCACCATGTGTAAAGTGTTATGAAAAAGTATGGATTAAAGCATTACACATATTCGAGACAGCAGGCTACCGATTACAATATGTCAAAGATAAAATACACACTTATATAAGAGAGTGTATATAAAATACACACTTTTATATATCGAGCTCCTCCCTATATTGACGGCAGCAGTCAACACGACTGCAGGTTGTTGTCCATGCTGATTTTTCGCCGCTGTCAAATTAAACTATGTAATTTCTATTTTTGTTGTGACAAAACATAAAACAAGACCATATAACAAAATTAGAAATATTTATTATTATACTATGTTATTATATTATATTTCTTTTATGTTATAAGCGTGACCGAAAAAAGAAAATTTAAAATTTTCTTTAGTCTTTAAGGCGGCTTTATTTAATGGGATTTTTTGTTTAATTTTCAAGGAACCTGTTCTATGAAAAAACGCTACTTTAAAGAAAAAATACAATAAGTGGTACCACTGAACTATAAATGAATTGCCTCAAAAGCTGTTTATATTTTCATATTTTTGTTTGATTAAAGTTTGCAAGTGTTTTTGTTTTTTGTTTAAGATTTATTATTTTTAATGTTTTTATTTACTTTTTTGTTGTATTTTAGTAATAGCTTCTATAAAATAAACATTATGTTATTTAAAAAATTCGAAGAACAAATTTATTTTTTTATTAAAACGTCAGATTTCGAGCTGTCGTTTTTTAAATAATTAAGTAGCTGGCTACAGGGCGGCATAAGTACCTAGCGGCATTTGCAGTCGTTTAGCCTGCTGTCTCGAATGTATTTAGTGCTTAAAAAAGCCACTTTATTACAGCTAAAGTTGCCGCAGTAACAAATTTACACGAAGCAATTCAGTAAGCCTAGCTGATTACATTTTAGACATCGTTGTGAGGAGAAGATATTACAATAGATTGTAATAGCAATTCTTGTTTCTCTCTTATTTGTATTCCATACATGTGTATACAAATGTGTGTATACTGTCAAAAAATATACATATACACATTTACATATACATATACATCGTGTGTCGTGTACGTCGTGTATATTGGAATTTATTATGGGAAATAGAAGTGTTAAGAAATATTTCTATTAATTTAGTACATTGTATAATTCCGATTTTAAAAATGTTGTCATTGAACCTTTAACTCACAAGATACATTATTAGCCTCTTTAAATACTTCCACAAAAATAATTGTAAAACCCTGACGTAGTTTTAAAGATTTTTTATTTGACTATTTACTTAATGCATTAATAAATTAATTTAATACTTATTTATAAAGTATATATTATCATTTACACAGCGTAATTTATAGCGTAATTTTATTAATTATACAATTAATATATTAATATAGGAAAATACTAAATATAAATAAAATAAAATCTTAAGCTGTAAGAAAAATAAAAGGGGAGAAAAACAAAAATCTGGAGAAAAAAAATACAAATACAAAAATCACACATGAAAGAACTTACAATGAATTTTCACAATACATAGAAATATATACATACATAATTTAAATTTTAATAAGGAAATTTAATATACATACATACATACTCGTACATATCAGACATCATTAGGAACACAATACATTAACATATATGTAAATATACGAGTACGTAGACAGACATTAATTTGAGATAGTAATAAAATGAAAACCTTATGTTGTAAATAATACCAGTAGACTTATTTTCTTTTTCTTTAAATATACAAAATATTTTGGCAAAATATTGCAAATAATTAATTATTTGAATTAAGAATAATAAATCAAGTTAATTTTACAACTGTTTGGAAAAGATTTTCTTTAACTAATACGGTTTCGAATTACAAATTCGAATTTCGTTGCTTTTCTTGGCTGTAATGAATCAATGTAAACAATTTCAATAATTTTATATCCTTTTTATCCTCGACTGTGGTTGATTTGTAGGTTACGGGGTTGGTGTTGATGTTGTTGTGGTTGCTGCTGCTGATGGTTGTGCAGTTGAGGATTTTGTTGTTGAGCTTGTATAGATTCCTCGTAACTTCCGCTTGGATTACCGCTTTCGTCTCTACTTTCATTGCACGTGTTGGTTGTTGTTGTAGTGTTGAGGTGCTGCTGCTGTTGTTGTGACAGCTGTTGAACTGCCGAAATGGTGTTCCCTGTTGTTGCTGCTGCTGATAGTCTTCCTGAGGATGTTGTGTTGCCGTAGACTCCCGTAATATGGTTGCCATGTGTAAGCGCTGCTGTATGGACTTCCGCATGGGGGGGATGTTGTGGGGCTGCCGGCGGCTGCTGATGTCGGCTGACTGGTCGTGTCTTTAAAATACTTAAATCATTAACATTTTCTAAAAAACTTTTATGAGCTGACAATTGTTTCACACTTTCAACATCCTTTTTGAGCTCCTCCATGTCCCGCTTTAGTTTGGCACGTCTATTCTGGAACCATGTAATCACCTGGACAAATTGTATCATGGTCATGGTCATAGTCATGTGTGCATAGAAAAATATTAATAAATACATTAGAGCTTTTGTTTTGATTTTGTTGATTAACAAAATTGTCGCGTTTACTTACCTGGGCATTTGAGAGTCCTAGACCGGCGGCAATTTCATCTCTATCGGCCGGCGACAAATACTTTTGATAGAGAAACCGCTTTTCCAACTCAAATATCTGATGATTCGTAAAGGCTGTACGACTTTTGCGCTTCTTTTTGGGATTGGGTCTGGTGGCAAAAATATTTAAGGTGGCAGGATCTGTAATATAAAGAAAAGAGAAATGATGTGAGATAATGTAATGTACATGTTTATGCATTTTTACGATTTTTATTATTTTTATTTATTAGAAGGAGTCATTTCTGATATCAGTTAAGAAATTAATTGGTTAAATTTTATCTTGGTAAGAATTTAATAAAAACTTTACTGCTTAGTTTTAGTTTTTGTGCAAACAATTATTCAATTTGTGTAGATATGTTTAAGGGACACTAACGTTGACTTTGGTTGTTGAAATTGGAATCAACTTTGATTAGAGCAAAATATTCTTGGTTTAAATACTAATAGAAAAATTTAAAAAACTACTTTTAACTCTAGAAAATTTCTTGAAAAACTACGAAAGTGATTCCAATAGTACTATGGAACTTTTCGATATTGAAAAGTATTGGATAAATAATAATAACATCAATTTTCATCCATTTTCCTTGTGATAGTACCGCAAAAAAATTTAGCTCATGCTCGATGATGATAGCACTAAATCTTAAAAAAAATTTCAAATGTATTTTGAAGTATTTATTCTGGAGAAATATACCAAAGTTTTCTAGGGATTTCTAACGATTATATAAATACTACCTGACCCGGTCCGCGTTGCTGGCCCTAAGCAAACATTAGTGTTGTATTACCACACGATTTAAATTGAGCTGTTAACGAAATTGACTGCCTTTAAATAAAAATCCAATATATGGTGTAAATATGGGTTCAACCAAAAAAGAAAAGCATGTATTTAAAGCAAATTGGAAATTATATTTATTTATTACTTCATCTTAAGGCCAGCGGATAGACAATGTTTTTTTTTTTATTTGGTGTAAAAACGTATAAATTTTTTGGTGTGCCAACGCAGGAGAAAGCCACATACAACTGGTCGTGTGAAAAACATGAATTAAGCCAGCAATAGTCAATGATTGACCTTGTGCTTTATTGAAGGTAATAGCAAAGGCTATTTAGTATATAGTATAATATTAACATATGTATGTATATATGTATATCTTGTGTTATCAAATGATGTAAATACTTTGTAAATTCGAAAACTCAGATTTTTTAATGCAACATTTCGATATTGGATCATTATTAACATAGGTTTTTTGTAAATATCTTGGGAACTACAAAACCGATTTAAGAGTTTGAAATCTCGTTTTGAAAAACATGACAACGGCTTTCAAAAAAATAAAATAAAAACAAAGAAGAGTGCTTTATTCGGCTATGCCGAATCTTATATAAACTTCACCTTTGTTATGGATGCACAATTATATTATATACATACATACATACATATATACTTTATTATATAGTTAAATTTTTACCTTTTAAAAACGGAGGTTTATTTCCTTTAAATAAACCGGATTCTTTTTAATTGCAAAATAAAAGCCTCAAGTAGTTTGAAGAAAATATAACAAGTCTTTATTTATTTAAATGTACACAAACACAATTAAAAATGAACACACTGTCTTTTTACAAACTTATATTACGGTTTAGGAACACACTTAAAGTTTTCGAACATTTTGATTTTAAACACAACAATGACTCACAATAAACAGATTCATTTGGTTGTCCGTGTTAGGCTATTTGTACAGCAATCATAATTTCTGGAAGGTTCGAAACCAAGATACTAGAATGTTCATGACTGCAAGCCTAGAATGTTCGTGTCTAGAATATTCAGCCAAAGTCATTAAAACTCAATGTTGCCATATTGCTGTGTTTATAACAGTTTATAACAATAATGTTTATAAATCAAAACTTCTACAAATGCTAAACAAGATGTATGTCGATAAACACGCCATCTGTTGATAAAGTTGTACGTAACAAGATTAATACACTTTGTTTGATAGTTGTTTTGATGAAATTTTCAGAGGTTGCCTCGGATTTTTGCTCATATCTCCGTTATTTATGGACGAATTTTGCTGATTTTAAATAGCAAACTTCTCGAAAGCATGTCTGACAGAATTATTGAAGATTTGGAGCCCGAAGATATCTGGGGACTTCAGAAAATTGATTTCAACAGACAGACGGACATGGCTTAATAGATTCCGCTATCTATAAGGATCCAGAATATATATATGTATATGTATATACCCTTCTCATGTAGGTGAAGGGTATAAAAAAGCAACAAAAAAAAATAAATATATGTATGTATATATGTCATTGGTAATGCAATATGAAAAATTGATTTTTCCACGCCCCTCCACTCGCAGACCGAAAATCAAAAATCAGAGTTCACAGAGTCACCCGCCTGAATATTCTGAAGATTCCCCGAAAATTTTATCAAAATCGGCCCAGCTGTTTTGGAGTCCATACTGTACATACATACACACATCCTGTTTTGTATACATACATACATATGTATGTATACGAGTATAGATAAATATTAAAAACTGAGTTTTTTTTTATAAAAAATTTATTAAAATTAAAGTAAATAAATTTTATGCATTATAAATAAATTGTAAAATTTAGCAAACCTTCTTACTCGTATTCTGGTTGCAATTTACCAAAAACTAACTTCATTGTTTATAATATGTATGTACATACATATTTATTTGCTTGTGTGTGTCCGGTGTATGTTTGTTTATTTACAAATTCCTGTTTTGCTTTTTACTCTTGCTTCTCCCCTCTCTGTAACAATTTAATGTTGTGTATTTGTATAATATGTTTGTGTGGATGTTTGTTGGTAAGTTTGTTTGCACTCGTATGTAAACATTGAGGCGTTTTTCATGTTTTCGGGAGTTTGCTTGGTGTTTATATTTGTTATTGTTGTTAGTTTAATACAAACCAAGGTTTGTAGGGATGTGTACATACATACATACATACATACATATATAACTACATACATAGGTATAATCGTACAAATATTTATATATTTTTATTGATAACATTACTTGCTTCGATGCCTTTAGACAATAATGGCGTGCGTAATATTGTTTTTCTTTTTCTTTTAAAACTGAGAGCTGTATTATGTGTTGTTGTTGTTGGCATTTCTTTATTTACACAAACAGCTGCGTGTTTGTTTTCATACCTATATGTACCTATATAGGTATGAAAACATGTCGTATTATTTGTATATGCAACCACATTAACTGGTCTGTTAAATGTCCTCCCTAAATGTGTGTATGTTTACTCATATAATCATGTTGTTGTTTTTTGAACTTTCATGTAATTTATCTTGACGCGCTTTTGTACATGATTTTGATGAATTTCGTTTTTTTTTTTGTTGGAATTTTTCTTCATTAATGATGACACTATGGCAAAATGACTGATAATACCTTTTTTTGTTTTTGTTGTTTTTTTGGGTATTAATTTAAAATAACTTTTTACTCCATATGCATAGGGGGAATTTAAGGAAATGTTGTTTACAAAATATAACAACATATTAGGGGTATTTTCCTGGCATACTTGTAAAATAACACTTTACTGTTGGGTAAAATACCACTACAAACTAATTGATCAATAAGGAAGCCATTTTTAAGAACTTGTAAAAAACACAAATAACACAATTAAAAAGTCTTTAATTGTTTTAAAGGGACTTTTTCACATGTTTCTGAAATTAATAAATATTTTTTTAAATAAAATCTATTTTGACAATTTTATGGTTCTAAAGATAAAACATAAAACATTTTTCACTTAAAATAAAACAAAATCTAACTCTTTTTTATTCATATTTATTTTAAGTTTCTTTAGTTAGATTTAAAGATTTAAATATTTTTAGTGTAAAAAAACCTGGAGAAAAACACGAACAACATTTTATGTTAATTTAAACACAACACAAAACTATTCAATTAATTAAAATTAATTTTACTGAAACACGCACATTCAAATCATATAAATTCACTTTAGTAGAACTCACTTGCTTACACTTGATTAGCATGATTTCATAATGAATTTGTAGTAGCTGGGCAACCTAATATAAATACGAGGGCCAAGCAGTGAGGAAACTGTTTAAATCTATGGATTTTTTGTCTTTAATATGCTCTGGGGGTTATTGTGTATTTCGATTCGAAAGACAATGTAAAAAGGATACAAATTCGAATCATTTTCGAATCGAAATACACCCCCTGACTTTGGTATGAATAAAGCAGCTTGTAAGTTAGAAGCTTAATTAAATGCAATCGTTTAAACTTTTACACAGTACTGAAGAGGAGGGGTTTGTAGTGAAAATGCATTTCATTCTGTTATTTTTTTCTTAGAAATTTTAATGAACTTGATTGAGCCTAAACAATTTATTTTTATACCCTGCACCACCATAGTGGGGAGGGTATATTGGATTTGTGCTGATGTTTGTAATGCCCAGAAATATTGGTCCAACACCCACCTTAAATTATACCGATCGACTCAGAATCACTTCCTGAGTCGATTTAACGATGTCCATCCATCTGTCCGTCTGGCTGTCCATGTAAAGCTTGTGCGCAGAGGACAGGTCGCAATTTTGAAGATACAATTTGAATAAAATTTGGTACGTGATATTTTTTCGGCCCAAGGACGGGATTGAAACTGGTGGACATCTGTCCATCATTTCACTTGGCCCCCATACAAATATCCTCCCGAAATAGGAGTTTAACGATCATAAATGTTTGAATTATGAAAGTATGCAAACAAATTTCACCACAAATGAGTAATAAATGAAGCTAAACTACATCTACAAATTTTGTCAAGATCGCTTCATAATTAGTCGTAGCCTCCCACATAAGATCCTCTACTTTAACGATCATAAATTTCTTAAAAATGTTGTTATCCAAATAAAATTCAACACAAATAAGTCTCATATATACAGAAATGATGACACCTAATTTTATAATGGTCGGCCCATAATTAGCCGAAACTCCCATATAAGACCCTCTACGTAATTCACTTTAAACTCCATAAAACTTTTAAAAGTATTTATATCGAGATAAAGTTTAACACATATAATATTTATATTCACAGAAATCATGGAACTAAATTTTTGGATAATCGGTCCATAATAAGTAATATCTCCCATATAGCGCTCGTTTTTGAAAAACTGTTTTATACATATTCTGGGTGTAGGGTATTATATGGTCGGGCTAGACCGACTATACTTGTTTATAATCAATCAAAATTCTCAACACTTTTATAAATAATACATATATACATATATACATATTTATTCTATTCAATAAATCTTAAATGGTGTTATTTAAACCATTTCCGTTTTTCATCACATTATTTTCATCTCTTTGTTGTGTACCTACATACATACATGTGTATGTACATATGTATGTATATATTGTTTATATTTTTGCCATATTTCATGTATATTTAATTATTAAATTAAAGAAACAATAAAAATCACCTTTAAACATGCTAAAAACAAATATTTTTGTTTAAACTAAACAAAAAAAAATTCCGAAAAATTATTTTTAATCGGCCAACAGCAAGCGTTTCATTCGATACGTTTGGATCGTTTTACAATGAAAAACTCATAAAAATCATAAAAAATGCTGCTTGTGTTGTTGGTTGTTGGTTGTTGTTTCTATGTCTAAATTTTTTATAGTTAAACGCACATTTAACCCCAATTCAAATAAAAATCTAAGAAAAATCTCCCAAATAATTTTTTGTTTAAAATTATTTGAATGAAATTTGCTTTTTTGTGTGGATTGTTTGAAAGAGCATTTGTTTCTTATTAAAAAAATATTGTTTTATAATGAATTTACCTCTAAATGATTGAATGAGTGTTGTTCAAATGTAACATGTGCGTGTGAAAGTGTTTTATTTTAGGTTTTCGAAACTTTGTTTGAATTGAATTAATGTGGATGAATTTATGAAACGAGCATGAGTTTTATGGTATGTTATCTAATACGGGTAATAAGCGTAAATATTGGGCTGCTTTTTTCTTGCTATCTGGCGGCACTTGATACAAAACTGTAATATTGAAAATTTGAGTTAAAAATAAGGCATAATTAAATTATTATTAGGTCTACAACTCTAAAATTTTAACTGTAGCTACGATTTTGACTTTAAGGATTTCGACAAAAGTTTAATTTTTAGCAATGATTTGTAATAGAAATTATATAATGAAATGAAATGAAAGATTTAGAAGATAGACTAAAACGAATCAGCAAGGTAATTAAAATAGCTACAAGAAATGCTATGCTATCTTATTATAAAGAGAAACTAGAAAAAGTAAGACATGATCCTAAAAAATCTTGGCAGTTTCTGAATCAAACACTTGGCAGAGTTAAGAAGTTCGAAATAAAATTGAAAAATGATAGCGGCAATTTAATTAAAATAGTACAAAAGCCGACATGCTAAATCTCTAAATCTCAATACACGACTTGAAACAACAAATTAATAGTATTCCTGGAGAAAGTTGGAATGACTTCAATATACTGACATCAATGAAACATACGAATTAGTGGAAGGTTTAGATGTTCATAAATCTCCTGGTTTTGATAATATTTCATGTAAATTAATTGTGGAATGTGCTGATGAACTAATTCCACATATCGTAAAAATATTCAATAACTCTATTAGTACTTCAAAAGAATTTTCAGCAGATAAAGTGGAGAAATATCGTTCAATTGCTGTTCTGTCAATATTGGATAAAATTTTTGAAAAACTTATTTATAAACAATTATCAGCTTATTTAGAAATGGAAAATTTATTAACAAGTGATCAATATGGTTTCCGTAAAGGGTGCGGCACTGATGAAGCAGTTATCAATGTTGTAAATTATATTTGTGATTGTTTAGGCAGAGGTTATACTGGTGTCGGAGGATTATTCTATGACTTTTCTAAAGCGTTTGATTTGGTGGAACATTCAATTTGAATAGAAAAAATTACCTTTTATGGCATTGCAGGACGAGAACTAGCGTATTTTAAAAGTTACCTCTCCAATAGAAAACAGTATGTTGCTATAAGTTCAAAAAATAGTTCAATGGAACACATAAAGTATGGGGTACCGCAGGGCAGCGTATTAGGACCTCTGCTTTTTAAAAAAAATTTATTTTATTCGGCTTAAGTTCATTTTAATGTAATAATTTAAAGAATACCAGTGTAAAGTAATTTTTAGACAATTGGCACATTGAAATGCATTTTCTACCCTGCCTGGGGCGTCATCAGCAATGTTCATTGTCCAAAATCTACTTGTAAACATCATCTATTTAACTCACCTTTATTGAGAAATAGACTTCGGGAATTATTAATCACATTTCTTCTTACATGTTATGAACGAAATTTACATACATACGTTTACCATGTGTGTGTATTCTTCTTATTATTATTATTACAAATATTTTACACTGTGCCTTGTGTGCTTTATTAATTATTTATGAGTTTGTTTTTTTTCTTTAAGAAAAATTTTTGAACTTTTAATATTAATTATTAGAGAAATTTTATTTTATTCGGCTGCATTTTTTAAGTAACTCAAAATCCATTTAAATAGCAAAATAAATACCAACACTAGACACATTTTAATGATGTCGTGTTTATCCCACAAGAATAATTTTTCATTGCCTAGCTTTTAAAAGCACCAAATTGAACATTAACATAACTTTTGCCATAAAATTCATAATAAAAATATTATTAAAACAAAAATCACACAACCATAAAAATCGGTTTCTTTCTACACAACAACTTTCCCAATTTTGGTCTTGTGACTTAAATTCCCCGAAATCTCACATGATTATAAAGCCATAACAATTATAAAATGATTCTTAAGCGGCTTAAAATTGTAAAATAAACTATTTTTTCAAAACATTTTCTTAGAAAAGAAATCGCTAATCAATAGCTGTAATCATAAAACCATAAAGTTTTTAATAAGTTTCTAAGAACTGCTAAAATAAAAATCATAAAATGTTGTAATCAAACGCACTAGATCGATCGAGACATTCCTAAAATATTAACCATAATATTTATAAGGACCACTTTCATTTAAATAAACCATAAACCTAGACTGGTATATACAAATAAAATAACAACAATACTTAGTTAAAACACCATTTCCAGCATTTGTGTTAAATTTTTAAATATGAGAGTGTGGGCTGTTTGATATTTTCAGCCAATTTGACAAAAAGTTTTGAAAATGCTAGAAATCACACCTTCTTGATGAAATTAATTATAACATTTTGTGAGGCCACTCAGTCAACTAGTTTTAACAATTTGTTCCCAAATACATATTCATTTTAAATTAAAATTGTTTTTATTGTATTTGTTATAAAATCATAAAATTTCAGTTTTATTTAAACAATAGTTAATTTTTATCTTGTATTGTTATAAACTTGCATGAGATTTTTATGAAATGCTTATTGTGAAGATGTTTTGGTTTTGATTTTGAAATATAGGGTGTTTTTTTTTAGATGTATAGAACTTTAAGTTGCCAACACTGGCGACCATTTTGTAAGCTGTCAAGTGATTTATGTTAAGTTTGGTTTGACAATTCAACATGAGTAGATTAACGCCTAAACAACGCTTCCAAATTGTGCAGATACATATATTTTGAAAGTCATGGTTCTATTCGAAATACAAAAAACAAGGATGGTTTTTTTAAATTGACATGAAATTTACTTTATTCGAAAGATAATCTTCTGGCATTATAATTTAAATATGACTTTTGGCATATGACTGGCTCGGACGTAGTCTAATCCGGTGGTCCAAGTTTTTATGACTTTTTCCAACATTTGTGGATGACTTTTTCCAACATTTGTTGTCGTATATCGGCAATAACGCGTCGAATGTTGTCCTCCAAGTGGCCAATTGTGCCACAATTGATTTAAGGTAACTTTTGGTAACCGCATAGTTTCACGTTTTGGACTTGTGAATTTTCCTTCAAGATGCCCATAACGATTCTCCACTTGTAGGACAATATTCGCCGCATTATTGCCGATATACAGCCACAAATTTTGGAAAAAGTAATCGAAAATTGGACCTCCAGATTAGACTACGTCCGAGTCAATCACATGCCAGAAGTCATATTTAAATTATAATACCAGAAGATTATCTGTCGAATAAAGTAAATTTTTTGTCAGTTTAAAAAAAAAACATTTTTGTTTTATTCAATTTCAAAGTTCTATACATCTAAAAAAAACACCATATACCTATATGTAGTTTTAATTAGTTATACTTCAATGATGAATCATTTTAAACTTGTCTGTGTTATAGAAACAACAGTAAATAGTGCGATTGATTGTAAATAAATGTAAAAATATAAAGAATAGGGTATATTTCGAGAAGCCGGATGTGTGACATTTAAGTTAAAACCGATTAAGTTATCGGTTAAGTTAACCGCATTGGTTGTGATTTTTGATTGTGTGTTACAAAGGCGAACTCGCTGTGATATAAATTTTTGTCTAACTATAACATAGTTTAACCATTGCCTCCTGCTTTCAAAGCGTACTCATTTTAAAAATCGAATTTGAAAATTTTCAAAGTCTTGTTAAACAAATTTAAGAATTGCTTTCTTTAATTTTGTTAAGGATATATATGAGAATAAAGACCAAAAATGTCTTTAAGGATTTCAAAAAAAAAAAAAAAAACATTCAATCTTTGCCAATAATTTTGTCAATATGCCATGATACGGATTTAATAAAACAAATACAGGATATTATACTTAGTTCAACCAGTTAATCTATAGAAAATATATATATATATTGTATTATATACATATACCTTTCTCCTTCATAGAATTATTCCCTGCTTGCCAAGACACCAAATATGCATGTATGTATGGGTAAAATAGTCTACTATTTCCTTAATTACACTGACACGTATTGTATTATGGATGAGCACTAAATCAAGATAAAGCACGTACAAACTTATTTTCCACACTCATAAATTACACACCCAAAATCCAACAAAAAGGCCAAGTCATTGCTAAAAAAGTCAAAAAGGCACATTCAACATTTGTATTAAGGTCCTTCGAAAATGAAAAGTCTCAATTAGTAATAATTAAATATTACAAAATAAAAAAAAAAACATATTTCATGAACATACGTACAAATTATATAATTTGGTTAAGTATATAACCAAATATTAATGTAAAAACTAATATACATATTAATGTATAAAGGCATTCATACAAGAGGAACTCTTTAACTAAACAAGGTGTTCATTAATAATAAATTATGTATATTTAAACCAACTCTCTGCCACTCAACTCAGCTACACTCTGCTAATTTATTTACTAAGATGTAAATATGACATGTATAACAATTTCCCTTATTTGGCCCCTCTACCATCACTGTCACAAATATGGTTCTTTGTAGTTCAGCTCAAAGTTGACTGCTTACAGATGAGTGGAAAATGTAGCGGGTGTTTCTTTCTTTTTTACACAATCTCAATTAGTTATGCTGATGATGACATTTGGGTTTTTGTTACTGTTGTATTCTTGTTATTTGTTGTAGTCTGAAGAAGTTGTATTGTTGGTTTTAATAGTTTTTTTTTTGTGGGTTGAATTTGCATGTGTTTAATGCCTGTGTGCGCTTATTTTATGTTTCAGAGTGTGAAAAATTAACTAAACAGATGTCATTTAAATTATGACATTTAGCTGTGACACATGACCATCAAAGTAGCCAATTTTTTTTTCAAAATAAAAAAAACTCGCTTTAATTCAGTAATGGTCATTAAAAAAAAAACACTAAGAGTAGTGAAATTCTAAAAAAAAATGCTAGTAAGATATAATTTAACAAATTTGCTCAGCAAGTTGTTGTTGAATTTTCTTATAAAATGAAATATTATGCTGTAAAATCACTTCTCAATTAAGTCCAATTAAGAAAATTATAATAGAGAAGTCAATCAAAATGCATTAATTGATCATCTTTAAGTGATCAGAAAGCTTGAGCTTTTTTAATTGAAGTCTTATTTATTTTCCGCTAACTTTATGCGAGAGTTGTGCGATAAGTTTTGAATTATATTGGAATTTATATTCCTTTGACTGCAAATAACCCCATAAAAACGAAATCCCTTCGTCTGTTAACCCTTCGTTTTACACAGGTTTTGCTTTTCACATTCGTAACGCTTGAGTCTAGCCAGACCCACTCAGTTTTTATTTTAATTAAATTATAATTTTTAAATAAATTATGAATACATACTTATTGTACATATGTACATATATTATTTTTATTTATTATACACACATTAACATATTTTGAACTACCAAAGTATTTGTAAAAACTGAAAAAAATGCAATATTATTTTATTAATAATAAACAAGAAGTTTAAAAAATAAAAGTATATATTAGCTTTGTTGGTTTCCTGAGCAACTTAAACATGTATAATATATTTTAGAATGTTGCTGACATGCTGGAGTTGTACATTTTGAACAAAAAAAAAAAAACGTGTTTTTCGGTAAATTTTTTCATGAAATATAAACTTTACAAAGTCAATATGCAGCCAGTGTCATAATGTCTCACATATGGCAAAAGAAGTAAAAGTACATCTTTTTGTGGATCGTTTTGCGAAACCATTTGATCCATGCACACGACTACGCATTTATTTGCGTTGTAAAACAGGAATTGCTTCCGGTTTCATCGCTTGACCTTCACAGTGTTTTGAGTAATGGATAGTTAAAGGAAATTGACACATTTATTCTTTTTTGGCACATAGATGCAAATTGAAATCAAATCTGCATGGAATCAAAATAATAATGAGTGAATAGGGGAATAGGGCGGGAAGATTGCTTTTTCATTTCCTTAGGAATACAGACTTTGTTAGATGGGATTGTACCAACGAATGCAAGCCCAAGTTTGTTAAGACGCCTTGCACCTTCTAATGTTGTGAAAAAATTATCTGCGACAACAGTACGGCTTCAAAAGTTGAAGCATAACATTTTCGCCTTGATTTACTTCTCGTTCTTGTTCTTCTTTTTCCTACTTATTCTGCTTATTCCATTTTGTTCCATCTTTACCATAGCAATATCCATCAGAAGAGTTTGATTGACCAGTTTGCCCGTGTACATCTTCTTCGTCGTCCTCAGTATCAGAAGATCCACTTGGTTCTATGGCCAAATTTTCATTGTCGGATGCATCGTTCTCACATCATCATTCTGTTTATCTGCGAACGGTTCAGTTTCATCACCTTCCTCAGCAGCTCTTTCATGTTCCAATCCATTAGCCAAAACCTCCGCTACTCGCATGTAAAAATCAGCATCTGAACATCTGGAACATCGCGTATTAAAAATAGAATACAATTCTGCGTTCATTTTGATCAAAGTGTAAAAATAAGAGGCCATTTACACGATGCAATTTTTCATGCAATTGATGTTTGTAGGCGAACGGGATAGAGAAGCAAGAGGGGTAGAAATAGTTGCACGACTTTCGTTTGTCTTGCAATTTTTTGACATTTCCTTTTACCATCGTTTGGGTTTTACTTATTTTGTTTTATTTTTATTCTGACTTTGAAGTGTGCGTTATAAAAATTGATGCGCTAGAACATTTTCAATTTTTTGACATTTCCTTTCACCATCGTTTTTGTTTTACTTATTTTGTTTTATTCTTATTCTGACTTCGAAGTGCCATTTCAGTTAGCCCAAGAACATTTTCAATTACGTCTTCTGAATTAAAATCTTCAATTTTTTATATTTTTGAAAATACTATCTGCCGTATTTATAAAAAATTAAAGTAGACTTCAAGTGTACTTTAAGCAAATTTTGTATGAAAATTTTGTCTTAAAGCACAGTTCAAGCATACTTTATTATTTATAAATACGGCAGTATGTATGTATATTATTTGTATATAAGTACATACATATGTATATTTTATTTTAATATTTATATTTTTTATTATTTATATTTTAAAATTTTGGGTTGTTTGTTGCGAATGAAAAACTAAAGAGGAATGTCAAAAACTTTCATGATTTGTTGCACGTAAAAGTTCATCGTATAAATGCACAACATTTTACCTAGGAATTTTAAAATAGAATGGAAAAAATTGCATGCAATTAATTGCATCGTGTAAAGGGCCTCAAAGAAAAAATTGACTTGGAAAAAATTAGTTTTTTTTATATTCTTTACGTATTGAATAAGCGCACTACAAACAGATAATGTGAGCTAATTAAAAAACTTCTTCAGCCGCTACTAATTGAATATGTTAAAAGGGGAATCACAACTTTCATTATCATCAGCACAAACATAAAACAGAGATCTTGAAAAATGTAACGACAGTTTCAATAAAACTTGTACCTTATGAATTAACTACATAGTTGGAGTTATTTGTTAGAATGTTTATTGTTTTTTTCCCCGAATTAACATAACCTAACCTTGTTTAATAGATATAAATAAATGATAATAGATAACTGGAGAAATAATAATTAAAAACAGCAAGAAAAACATTGAAAAAAAACAGCATTTACAATACAAAATATATGTACGACCAGACCCATGTCTTACAAATGTGATGTGTGCAGTAAAATTTTCGAATAAGTGTCCTTCTATATCCTTTACAGGATTTCTTTTCTTTATACAAATTTATAGCGAACTAAATTGTAGAAGGGGACCTGAAATTTCAAGTCTCTAACTATGCGTTAAATATATTATAATAACACTTCAAATTGAAAAAGGTCTGGTTAGACCTATCTGTAAGATGGAGGGTTAATACAGAAAATCTAGGGGGTCATTTCCTACAAATTTCTAAACGAAAGTGTCTCATGCTGTTTAATTGCATGTAAAACTGTCTGGTTGGAATCAAATGTCGTCATCATCAATATCAACCAATTAAGGAACTTTGTTAACATGCCGCTCGCTATATTGAGCACCAGTAATAGTCAGAATTATGATGCAATGATGTTTCCACTCCAAAATCTGCACCAAACAGTAACGAGTTATGCATGCATTTGTTTTTCTACAATCACTTGATCAATCTTGAACCCAGACAGTTATCATTATTACGGTAATGCTAATTTTATTTGCTGCTGGTTTAACTTTTTAAATGTGTTTTATGTTCTATTCATTAAATTTGAACACGATCATTTAGCATTCCAATATTGGCAACGATCCTCGTATTTTCTTCTCATGGTTTTATATTTGTTCTCACAATTACAAACAGCAACAAATTGAGACAAGACAAAACACACTCACTGCTACATAAAGTAACAATAAGCAGAAGTCAATTATGAATAATTAAAATGAGCGATCAATGATCACTTAAAAAATCACAATGAATGAATAGATTTAAATTTATTATGGAAGACAATCAGTTTGATGTGGCCATTTAAAAAACGATTCAATTAAAGACAACCAAACAACCATTCAATAATAAAAATAATGGCTGATTCTTCCAGCAGAATGCTGGTTTATAACAATGATGATGATCTTCAATCGTTTCTCTTTTATTACGCTTCAAGATTCTTGATTAAGAAGGAAGCGTCAAAACACAAATCAACAAGAAACAAGATCGTCGTCATGTTGTCGTTTGAAATAAAAGTTGTTGTCTTAAATTGTTTTTGTTGGCTTTGAAATGAAACCTTTTTTTTTTACTTTGATAAATTGTTAAAGAATTAAAATCAAATTTGTTACCAATCAATACTTTTCATTTTTTTGTTTGGTGTTTTATATACATACAATGCTGCTGTAGGTTTTAAGAAAATTTAAGATAAAAATCTATTTCTTTAATCTTTTTTTCGGTTTATTTTAAATGAGATAATCGTTAAAAAGTAGATGATTTATAGAGAGTTTTTATTAATCTTTTGGGAAATTTATTTCCCTACTAATTGAAGTTTTATTAGTATATTTAGGTGTAAAGAATTTTTAGAAATATTTTCAATGAGAACATTCGTTTTGTTTAAAAAGTTATTTGGGAATGTTTGTATAATCCTATTTGAGGTTTTATGGTTTTCAATCAATTCATCTCAAGCTAAGAGAAGTTACAATAACAATAACAATAACATTTTAGGTCATATTTAATTAAATTTTTAACATTTTATTGTTGATATTTTACAACAAAATATTTTATACATATAACCCCACAATTCTATTAATTCAGAGTATGGAACCGACTCTGATTGTTAACGTCAACAAACTTTATAGCCTTTGATCGTTCCAGTATTCTCTATATTTGGGAATTAAGAGCTATTAATGATCATAAAGATCCCACTAGTTGTCAGTACAATTCCAAACTCTAAAACAAAGATCATTTTCCAATCTCTTTTGTGGTGACTACAATATTTGCTCTTTCCAAATACAATTTTAGCATTGAAAATTCCACTTGAATTTGGCTGACACCACCTTAAAAAACTTCTACTCTCTCATGAAACTAAAACCGCAAGAGATAAATTAACAAATTATTTCCCTAAAACGACCTTCATTAATAATGTTTTTAGCATGCGTGTGCATAAAGATTCATTTGGTGACCAACACTGACTGGCCCAGAGCTAAAGTCAGCCGAATAAGAAAAATTTGCTAAAAGGGTTAATTACTTGCCGCTTAAAACAGAATACCGCTGGGAATGCTTTCAATACAAAATCACACTAATTTCCAAACACTCGCTTAAAATTCTCACACAAACTCTTTTACATTTCGTATAATCGTTTATAAAACTTGTGTATAAAAATGGTATTTTGAAGACCCCCGAAAAAATGCAGGCTTTAACAAAATAAAAATGCGGCAACTAATCGCAAATACCTTAGATCGCAACCACAACAACGACATTAGCAACAAAAAAAACACATCAACGACGCTGATGTTTCATATACAAATTGCGTTTTCCAGAAGCTCGAAAGCATAATCAAAAACTAATTTTAATCCTGTTGCTGTTGGCAGCGAATTTTGAATGATCTTTAACAGCGAACACAGGCAACAACACAATACTTTTCTGAAGCTTAAGGCTAAATATTAAAGTTTCAGTTTCAACAGGCTAAAGTTAAATTTTAACTTGAAAGCAAACTTTGTTAAATAAATATGTCTTAACTGCTTAGAGTTAAACTGGGACTTTAATGAAGTTTTTTATTTTTATATATTTTTTTTTATTTTTGGCCATAATAAAATGGGTTAATAAAAATCCCCAACAAAGTTTCAGTTTTGAATGCAGCAGATCAACGCAAACTTTGTTCATAGACAGACGTTTATTTAACAGCCTAAGATTTAGTATGTTTTTCTTTTTGTTTTTACGCTTTGGTTTTTATTTTAGCGGTAGTTCTTTATAAATATGGACAACGTAATTTATTCTAAATTAACTTTATAAAAGGAACCTCACATCAGCCACAAAACAAAACCTGCACGAATGATTCAGTCTTAAACAGACACTTTTTTGAGGATCATTTTTGTTATTTTTTTTTTTTTATTGTTGGTGGTTATAGGAAATTTTGAGGAAGTATAGCCTGCTGAAATATATCTTTATATGATTCGATCGTTTTTGAAATGTTACTATTGGGAATTAAAAGTGTTGTAAATTCTTTATATTTTTTGACAGGATTTCTAGGTTTATTTAGGTGTCCCAATTGTTTTCTTGTTTTCAAAATTTGGTCAATATGTTTTAGCTTACCTTAGATTAGCTTCTCTTGTGCTAATAAACGTGTCTTATAACAAAATGGGATTTTATGGAATTAAACAATTAAAAAGGTCTTGAGAACACTTAACTCGCTGCAAAGCGCTTTCGATGTTATTGTGCAACAACTTTGTGTTTTGGTTAAACGTAATGTGGCCATTAAGGATATGTCTGAAATTTATGTAGAAGCTTGAGTTATTTCTTTAAAATGAACGTGTCTCATAGTACCGATGAACAGCTTATATCTTTATTGAGTGTCACACAAACTCGGTTTCGTATGTTAGACATTTATGGTTTTGTGGAAGATTTATGCTTGTCCCTAATCTAAATCACCGAAAATCATATAGCCGAGCCAAGTAAACGTACGGGAGCCAGTTTTTGGGCTGTTGAAATGGCGAAAGGTTTTCTGGCTTTTCGTCTGTGCAAGAAAAGGTTTAAAGCTGAGCTGGATGCGGTATGTAAAGTAGATTTTAAATTACTATTTTAATTTCAATCGAAATACTACATATTTTATTACACCACCATTAAAAAGGCACCTTTCACCAAGTCGGACTTAACGCAAACATCGGAAGGTACCAGAGAGTTACTCATCTACAGTAGTGTGGACATGAAAAGAACAATAATATTTGTTGATCAATATCGTCGACCTTGGGTGTGGGTATTTGAACGTAACTTTATAGAAGATAGTTTAGAAGCTGCCAATGAATACACTGCACCAATATTGACAAGGTATTAAAATTGAACAAAAATCCTAATAAAATAACATAAAATAGGAATTTACTTATTTGCATTTTACCACAAGATTTAAGGTAATATTGGTAAAAAAAAATCCTTCCTGAACCTTTCGTTCTCAACAAATTGCATTACTGACTTGTCTTGCTATTAGTCCTTCCATGAGTTCGACTGCTGGAGATCATTCTACACATAGCTCTTCTTGATATCGACATTTGAACTCAGCAGACCTGAAGCATAATCCTAGTAATTACTGCACTATCCAACAATAAATATACAAGTCAATCCAGGTACAGAATACGTTCACCGATCTTTGCTGGGACTTTTAAGATCAAAATTTTGATAAGAGATGATTGGGCTACAAACTCTGTCCTCTGTGTTTACGATCTCAGTCTACACTGACGGTCAGTAGCTCGGCATTTTGTCTGATAACCTTTGTTAACTTCAGATTACCCGATGGACTTCAATGTTAAAAGGTCAGACTGTCTTTTCAATTGCCGAATTATTAAGTATTTAATTTCATGAGAGAATTCGAGAAAAAAATATCTTCACTCCCACGTTAAAAGGTCAGGCTGTCTTTTCAATTGCCGAATTATTAAGTAATTAATTTCATGAGAGGATTCGAGAAAAAAATTGCTGACGATGACCCATCAAATGAGACGTTCTTGAACGATATTGTGGGGCAAAGGACAGGTTTCCTTGGTTGCGGTAACGAGTAAGAGACGAAACTACAATTGCCAATTATAGAATATCTGAAATACTCTGAACCTGTCTCCTGGCTTTTGGTTCGAAATTATTTAGGCTTCTTATAAATGAATAAGAGTAAGGTAAGATTGGACTTGGATATGGAATTAACAGGAAGCAACACGATTCTCTTCCAGTAGTTCAGACTAAGATTTCTTGGAACATTAAGATTCGATAAAAAGTATCACTGGGATTTAGATTTCAAAGCTGCTTAAAGCTCTTCCAAGCTACGATTGTCTGAATTACGAAGGTTCGACTGGTTAATGTAATTTAGTGATTTGGTTCAAGGATTTCCTTGTCTATATATTTTGTCGAACTTTTGTACAGAATCCTTTCTAAACGATTTTAATATTTACGATGCTAAAATTCCAATGCTTTGTAGTGCATACTATTTAAGAAATGGAATAATACCAAGTTAAAGTTCTTACATTAGGACTCTTTCCCCTCATTTTTCCGCTTATTTAAAGCAGTTAATTTTACCAAAAACACCGCTGCCGCATATCAATAAACAAATGAGGCAGAAATTATAAATTTCATAAGTTTTTGTTTCCTTCACTCCAAAATATGAAAGAGGCTGAAAGAGTTCCTTAATATTTGGGTTTAAAATATTCTGGTTGCTGTTGTTGCTGTTGTCGCTTATAATTGAAGTTGTTGTTGTTGCTGTGGTTTTGTCGCTTAAATTTTAATTAGAAGGTTATAAATTAAAGCATTTGGCCGACAATAATGAAAAATGAAGATCATCGTCATCATCATCGGCATTCTCTGGAGCATTATAATTCCTGCGTTTCAATATTTTTTTTGGGAGTAGACCACCAACCAACAAAGCTGACTTCTGTTTAAAAAAAAAACCAAAAATTATTTTTATTTTTTTTTATATAGAGAGTCCCATAAATGTCTTTCTGTGTTGGGCGATTGAAAGGAAAAGCGTTTCAAACTAATTTATTATGCACAAATTTATGGACAGAAAACGACAGGCATGCGTGCATTTGATGACTATATGTTCGCTTATTTGTGATCTAAAAAGACATTGTTTTCTAGATGCAGATATTGAAAAAAAAAACATTTATTATGATCATTAATTTGAAAAGAAGAAAGACGATCATCAACTCAAAACGCAACACATTTAGTCGAACCGAAAACAAAAACATCAGTGGGAAACCGCTCGGAAACAAAGGTGTTGCACAATTTCTGTACACCTAGCTCGCGCTTATCCTTTATTTAAGTATTTTTTCTGTTATTGTTGTTGTTGTTTATCATAAATATATTTATGGTTTTAGTTTTTATTGTGCCTGAGTGTTTTCCTTAAATTCACAGCCATTCCATACATCCATCCATCTTTCCATTTGAATTCCTCAGTTTTATTCACATTTAATTTATCATTTCTTTAGCTTTGCATTGCATAGCATTGCATTGCGTTGGGTTGTGTTTCCTTTGTCTTGTCAGGTTTTGTTGGTGGCACATTATTCAAATAATTTACAGTCTTTTGTGTCAGCTATTAACTGTTATGTTTTCTTGACACTTCTTCTGTGTGCATGTATCTGCCGTGCGTCCTCTAGTTGTGAGGAGAAAACATGAAAAAAACGGTTATTACCGATCATGTTTTACAACTGATCTCCAACACCTGATAAGCGGGCAGAGGAATGAAGTAAAAAAAAAACGGTTACAGAGAGAAAAATAATAAAGAGACAGAGGTGTTGAATGTTTGAAAGGAAATTTAATGAACATTTTACTGATATTTTCGGGAATAACAAGTAAATGCATATCGCTCACTTCCGTACATCGTTTAAGAACATACCTACACTTGCCTATTGAATAATCACAATAGAATCAGTTTGAATTTGCAACCTTGATGAAGCTTAACCTTACCAAACCCTGGCAGCACTGAAAATGGAATAGAAACTCTTAATGATCTTTAGGAACATATGTAAATAAATTTAACTTTAACCAGAACAAGTCTGCTTTAAATCAATCACTACAATTCTCGCAGTGTAACTTAACAGTTTCCATATTACCAGCGGTTAAAGGATTGTGTTAAAAAATATTTAATTGATACTCAAAACTGACAGTTAACAAAGCAAAAAAAAACTTGTAAAAACCATGTAAGTTTGATGTTGCACAAAACACTAGAGCCACAGCCAGAGTTACAAAAAAAAATTAAAAAAAAACACGCAATTTATTTTTGAACTTAATGTGCCCAACGACTCTGTGAGATTGTCATACTGGTATGACGGCGTGGAGTGTCCTCATGTTGGAAATATTGGTCAAAATACAGCAATAATAACGATAAATGTTATCAATGGCAATAAAACCCACCTTTTAAACACACACACACTCACAGACCCTAAGACAACAGTAAGACAAAAAGAAACACTTGGCCAAGCGGTAAAGTTAATTTAACGTATGCAAACGGAATTGAAATTTAGCAAAAATAATAACAAGTGTTGTCACTTTAAAGATGAGGAGTTTTGACCCCAGGCCACTACCACCACCATCACCAAAAACAGAAATATTTGAGCAGTTGAATGCTCATTCAGCTTTAAGCGTTACGAAGTGCACACAAACGTAAGCACCCAAGTCTCCCAAGTCCATTCATATACTAAATTAAGTAAATATGACTGGGCCATCCAAATGCCATCAAGAGTTTTTACTGCAATGTGTATAATCAAGTAAAGTTTTTAATCAAATGTTTTAAAAAAATTAAATTAAAGCTTAAGGGTTTTATAATGAGTCCAATTGAATAAATGTATGAATGCAAGAGTAATAAAAGAAAACCCAGTTTCAGTTTCACATCAAAGAGAAAATGTTCAATTTGTTTTTATAAATGCAGCAAGCAATTGTATTATACGTAGGGCCGCCAATTAAATTGTGTAATAAGATCAAATGAACAACATAAATTGTTTTATTTTTATTATTTTCATTTTCTGTTTTGTTTGTTCTTTAACAACAACAACAACAGCAAGGTAATTAAGTTAATTTTATGATGTTTTTAAAATCAATTGCCCCAAGTTGATTCTGTTATAGTTGCCACACAACAGCACAACACAAATGATGACATTGACGAGGACGACATCAACCTTCAAGGCAACTGCAACGATGTCGCTGCTGGTGACGATAATGTTGTTCTGCATGATAATGAGGAGGATGATGATGACGATTGTGATTGTAATGATGATGGGAGAAATGTTTCCAGTCACGACATGATCAATGTTGATTGAATAGAATGAAAGAGAGCTTAAATACATTGGATTGTTGTTTACAAGTTGGTTGGATGGTTATATGGATGAGTGAGTGAGTGTGTTATTCACTTTGCAGTTAACAAAAGACTAACAATTGCACAATGGGTCGTGTTAGTAAATAATATTTAAAAATGCTAAACAATTTAGGTTTTCAAAACGGTGTTCAAATGTTCAATTCTTATATTTACATCTGTTGTGTGATCTCATTTTTGCTATTTCACTATTCTGGTTCTTTCTGGTGGAATGATCTTGAAATTCTGTTCGGTGAGACATTAAATGAACCACTGTAGCCGTCAAAGAGAATGGTGTCTTTTCTTTATCACAGCAACGATCTTCTAAGTTCTTAAAAAAAGCAACGATTCGAATTTGTGCTGTTCTGCTGTTCTTCCAGAAGAGAGCACGCTTTGAAGAATTTTGGCAAAGGATTTGAAAACAAAAAACGACTAGAGGATTAGCAAGATCAATGTAATTAAAACTTTTATTTCGTGACTTTTGTTTACACTGTTCATAAAAGAACGTTTGTTCGTGATATAAAGTAAGTCTATGTATGGTTGTGATCATTGTTTTTGCTCCAGTTGCTTTAAGAATTTAATCATGACAGGAATAATCCATATCAATCCATAATATCAAAACTCTTAAAAGCATAGATTTTCATTTTTTTTATGATTTTTATCTTCAAACATTGTTCCTATTGGTATTTTGTCAATCTCTTTGAAGAATATAAAAGAGTTCTTAATTTCACCAGAGTTATGATACTCTGGGAGATAGTGATGTGTAGCAATCCCACAAAAGACTTAATCCTTTCCGAAGGAGAGCTCACTTTGGAAAGTTGATCTTGAATAAGATTTAATTCTTGGTTTAATATTTTCTGAAACAACAAGAGCACTTGAGGGTAATCAAGTACTTAATGCATTCTGGAAGAACATCTTCCTAAATATTGAATCTTCCATCATTCTATTTGTGTCATGATGTGTGAAGAGTAAGTAGCAACAAGCACTTGCATTGGTCAGACCAACGAGGCAAAATAATAACATAAACTCTTAAATGATAGTATAAATCAGTCTTGGTACTCAGATTGTAGTTTAAACTATCCAGCAAGTACAGAAGATCCCTATATTTAATATATTTAAAGTACTGTTAAGATTTCCAATTTCCTTCAATCTCTGCCCATGGTAGCATGCCACACAAATACTTAACAAAGCCACAAAACCTCAGCTTAAACTACAAGATGTTTGATGGGTTTTACAACAAGATTTTATGCGAAATTAATGAATACATATTGAGTACAGCCGTTCTTCTCCGTCTCCGTCTTTGATTTTGTTAAAGGCATTCGGTTATTTAAAGCCTTCTAAGTCTCAAACTCATTCACACTTTGAAGAAACACCTCACTTAGTGGCACAGGGAATTCTTTTAAAGGCAACCATAACATGATCATCACCATCATCATCAATACGAATTTCAATTGTAAAAGCCTCAGCCTGATCATCATCATCATTTGGATCCTCATCATTGTTATTACTGTGGTGCCCGTTTTGTTGAACATCGGAAGAGGGAACTTGAAATATAAAGAAACATTAAAGCATTGCAGCCGTAAATGCGGCTCAAGAACAAAGTGGCGGCTGTCTTTGATCATCGCATATAAAATACTATAGCCACGCCTCTTAAAAGGTAGATTAAACGAGATGGCGCTCACGAAGCTTTAAATGTGTATAAGCTACATTTAGTTTTATTTTCTTTCAGTTTTAGTTTTGCTCTTGTGGCGGCGTCCCTATACATTTTGCCACACAAACTCACTTCACATTATAATGCTGGGTAAGAATACAACAATACAACAGTGAGACCAACAGGCTGAATAGGCAGGCATCATGCAACAAATGTACTTAAACATCCTTTAATTTTAAACACTTGCACAAAAAGCTGAAGCTGGGTGACGCAGACGTAGAGGAAGAGTGCCAGTATTAATTTGTACTTGCGGCTGGGGAGCGACAGACGGACGTTTTTGTGTGGCATTTAAAAGTATAAATTCATGAGTGAATGGATTTTATTATTATAGAAAACTATCAAATAGCTAAGATTCAACAGTAACCAGGGAAAGAATATTGAATACGACTCAAACTATAACAATATAAAATATATATTTTCCAAAAGCTGAAAAAACTCTGAGTAAATGTCTAAGAAGAATATAAAAATATTTGCAATTCAAGCTTTAAGAGGATTATTATTTCAAAAGATTTCGGGGATTATTTTAGAATCTTCATATTGGATCCGATCATTAAAAAACTTGAAAGGAGACTGAAATAAATAAGCTTTTAATTTCTGTATAAAACAGAGTTTGTGTTTTAACTTTCGTGGTTTAAACATTCCAGTCTTTCTAAGCCCTGTTTCTACTCATTTACTCGCATTGTTGCCGCATAATGCCATGCATGAGTATGTATATATGTATGAATGAATGAATGAATGAATGGTAGTTAGTTAAAGCGCGTTAAGCATGCTTAACAACAGTATTGAGCCGAATATTTTTTAGTCTTTTGTGGCTACAAACGTCATAAAAATTATAAAGCGTTGCAATTTTTGTATTGTTGTTGTTATTGCAATACTGGACAAAAGTTCATACTATATGGACATCTTAAAGAAACTTTGCCGCCACAGCGGCAGCCAAGGATTCCAAGTGTGGCCTTTGCTACGAGTGAGACCTAGTTATTTTTCACTTATTTTAGTAGTGTTAGTTGTTTTCAATGTCTTTTTGTTCCAGTTCTTAATTGTGCTATTGATTAATTGACTATCTTAAGTTTAAGTTCAATAAGTGTTAAGTGACATTTTGAGAAAGGCTTTGACTAATACTTATACATATATTTAAAAAAAATTGGTTTTGTCCCAACATTTAACTTTATTTTAACTTTTTTATTTTACTTTAATATTTATAACTTTGGTTTAAAAATATAACTATACTTTCTGATATACTTTCGTGCTTGAACTAGGCAAATTGGTTAGGGAAATGAGGATTGAGGAAATAGTGTTTGTGGACACTTGATTTGAATTTTCCTGTATTGAAAATGTCAGAAGAGACTTTAGCAGGAAGATTATTTCTTTTAAGAACCGTAAGGATAGTAAACGAATTTTCCCTGTAATGTGTCGTGTATTACGTTAAAAACTATGTGTTTCGGGAACAAGTTTCCTAATTTCAGCAGAACAAATTGTAGTATCGATAGAACAGTGAATCAATAGAGTTGGATACTGGCACCTTCTCCCACTCCTGCACACGGTCGAAGACTGCGAAGCACCGGCAGGCTAAGGGTTGTATTCCATTTTCAGTGTAAATAAGTCGTGTCAATAGTAAGGAGATCAGATGGAGTGATGTATTTCCTACATCATTTAAAAAAACAAGACACTTTAATGATGGCACATATTTAGTCCAGCGCATATCTTACTGTCATGCGTTTGTGTCTTAGAGATTGTCACAAGATCTTGATTAAGCGAATCATTAATGTTTTGCTCCATTGGTAGTTGATTGAATGAATATGAATGGAAAATGTTGCTTTTATCTGCAAAAGAATCGACAGTGTTGAAAGTTAGATTTAGAAGGTCATAAGAAAAAAAGAGAGTCATGCAGTATCTCCGAGTCAACCGCGGACTTGTTCATCTATAAGTATAACAAGTCTGAAATGTAAATGTAACATTTCTAGACTCAGGAGACTAGCAGCACAATAAACTGAATAAATACAGCCCAATCATGAAAAAAAATTCGCGGGAGTTTTTCCCTTTTTATTTTTTTAACATTGAATTTGAATAGGAAAAATGAGAAAAGGGGAAAAAAACTCCCGCGGATTTTTTATTCATGATTGAGCTGATAAACTTTTGTCTGCTTCAAGGTGTCAACATTTGACTATTGTTATATTCATGTCCCTAATTTGTTAATACATAATTATGAATTTTAATTATCTTAACTGAAATGCGCCATTAATTTGGTGTTTAAAAATATTCACGCAATCATTCATATATGTATAATTTATCTACAAAATATGCACATTTATTAAATGTGATTTGCTTTTTTTGAATTCTAATTAAATTATTAAAATTTTAATTATGAATTTCAACAAATTTTGAAAAAAAAAAATTTAAAAGATTTACACTTGTTAAAGTGATTTTCAGAAGTAGGTCTAATATGGGAGCTATAACTAATTATGCACCGATCATCATAAAATTAAACCGAATGATTTGTATATAAAACATATTTGTGTTGAATATAATTTGGATACCAACATTTAATGTGATTATAGGTATTTGGCCCTATATGAGAGTTATGATCTTCATGGACCAATATACTGATTCGGCTTCATGTACAACTTATTTGTGGCGAAATTTGTTTTAATACGTGCATAAATCAAACATTTATGGCTGATTAGACCCCTTTCGGGAGGAGATTTGTGTGGCGGCTGAAATAATGGACCGATTTCAACCAATTTCAATCTCAAACGTTCTTGGGCGTACAGAATATCACATAGCAAATTTTATCGAAATAGCTGGAAACTGTGAACTGTACTTTGAGCATTAGCTTTACATGGACAGGCAGCCAGCCAGACGGACGGGCGGACATCGGCTTAGGAAGTGATTTTGAGTCGATCGGTATAATTTGAAGCGGGTGTTGGACTAATATTTATGGGCGTTACAAACATCAGCACAAATCCAACATGATGATGGTGTAGGATATAAAAACAATGAAAATTTAGTATAAACAAAGAAAGTATTAAAAAAAAATTAATCAATTAAAACAAAAATATGCAAAAGTGATCAATATTAAATTTAAAAAGTTCGTAATTAAGAAATGAAATAAAAAAGGAAACGCAATTTTTAATGGAAATATGTTAATTTCTATTAAAAAGTGAATGATTTTAAATAATTTATATTTCGGAAATGTCAATAAATTTCTTTCGCTTGTGGTGGTCAATTATTTAAAACAGGTTTAGTTGTAAAGAAAATCTAGTTTTGCAATCAGTACTGCGATTCACATCATTTTTTTAACGATAATCGTATCGTTAAAATAAATATAACGAAGATTTATCGAATTTGCAAATCAGTAACATTTTTAACGATTCGCTGTCGGCTGAAGTCAGCTGTTAATCTAACAAGTTTTTCTTTCGTTATATTAGCGAACTTGATTTGTGTTTATTTTATCGATAAATTGTGTATATGTACATATGTATATAAGTTTATTTTGTGTTCAAAATGGCTTTTGAGTATACGATTTAGCAAGGGATGACCCAATTTTTGACGTTCCAGCAGTTAATCGTCGTTTTCTTCGGAATTTGGACAATCCTAAAAATAATTTAATAAGAATTCATAATTACACCATTAATATGGGCTTAAGTCGGTTTTAGTGACTTTTTTCAAATCACTGCCAAAATTTTATCACTAATAGGATTTTAAATTCTGATTAAATTAAAAAAAAATTGGGGCGGTCACGCCTATTTTCGAGTGGGCGGGGCTCTAAAGTTTGTAATATATTTAGCTATATCTTGAAAACTACATTTTTTATTAGACGATATACATATATATCAAATGATAAAAGACCTTTCCAACGATATGTAACATGATCCCGAGATATAGGCCTATATATTTTCAACGCCAACAAAAGTTTTTTTGCTGTCATCTCTAAAAGTCCTATTTGATAATTTTTTCTTTTTGAGTAAGTGACTAAAACCGACTTGTTCCCCTTACTTAAGACAAAATTTACAAAAATAAATAAAATTATAATAAATTATGCACAATTCCATTTGTTTTTTTTTTCATTCTCTTTTGTGTTTTTCGCTTATTTTGACAGTTTGTACACAGAGGTGCCACATTTTATTAAATTAAATGAGTATAAAAAAAAACAGCTGTATAGTATCGTTAAAAAAAGTTACAGAAACACACAATCGTTACTGCAAAAGAATATTTATGTATGTCGACAAATGTTACGATTGCCGGATCGTTAAAAGTTAGTGAATTGCAGTACAGGTGTTTAAGGGAAGATAGATAACTGCTGCTTGTTTGTTTTGGCATGGTTTCTTACAAAATATATATGTACCTAAATAAATGTATATTCTTATAAGACATGATCGCAGCCAAATCAGGAGATTCAAACAAATATTTACAGAAAACAAGTTATAAACAAAAATCTAAGATAACTTGGAAAATAAGTTTTAATACCATTCTAAGATTCTTAATCAAAGCAATTCAAAATATATGTATGTATAGAAACACACATATGTATGTACATAGTTTCCATAATGTAAAACCACTGTCTTTTATTTGATTTAATTTAATTAAATATCCTGATATGACCGACCACCACTCCGTAATTGTATGACTGACTTAAAGACGAAATTAAGCAAACCACTTCTTAAAATGCTTTCAATTATAAGTTTCATTCATTGCTACAAGTATGACTCTGTCTATTATACAACTCTCTGTCTGTCCCTGTAAACCTCTAAGTGAAAATAAACAAGATCGATCGGAATTATTGCCTTTGATCTTTAAGCATGTTCTGTTGTTATGTTTTAAGAAGCTCCATAACAACGTTCACATCGCATCACAAAACCTAGAGGGAGCACATAAAAAAAAAAATTAAATCAAATCTAATTAAATGCTCTCAAATGATTCACTGTGGCATATAGTAAATATTATAACGAGTACAGGTATCAAACAGATAGCTGGATATATAGCTTTATGACTAACTGGCATTTTTCAAGACTGATTATAGTGCGTTTGAGCAGTAGAGAGTATTATGTTTCTACCCGCAATTTAGTGTCAGTTTGAAATTTTATGAGTTTGTGTTTTGTTTTGAGAAACACAATACAGTGGCTTTTTCTCTATGTGTTTTAATAATAGAGATTTCATTAGATATATAGATATTCTACTTTATTATGTCTTTAGTGTTTGTGTGGGATTGTGAGTGTTTGGAATTAAAATATTTAGTTTTAACACCGAGCACAAAGAGCAGGAATGGGTAATTTGATACTATAGTACTGTGCCGCTTCACACAGGTCGTATTACAATCTCTTTATAAAAGGTGTTTCAGAATTCCGGCCAAATTTGCATTTGACGCCATTTTTGCAGTAAACTATTGTCCTGAAATTCAGGTTGTCAGTTGACAGTTTAGGGTTAGTAAAAATTTAGGTTAGTAAAAAACAAGAACGAATTATCTATTTTTTTTTTAAATAATAAAAGTTTAACATTTCTAAAAAAATATGCACGGAATATTAAACTTTGTCAACTCTGAGGAAAGTAATTGAAAAATTCAGTCAGGTTGAATATACATATTAAGGATGCTGTACATTCACTGGTCATTTAAACCAAGCCGTTTAAATGTTAATATCGAATCATTGTGTGACAGTGTTGGTGAAAGTCTATGAACATTAATTGGTGTTCGTGGACAAGTATTGCAAATTTCAAGATGCTCCAAGATACAGCGTATTCTGACTGAAGAACTGCATCTCCATGCAAGTTCAATTGACACAAAAACTAAAGACTAGTGAAGACAGTTTATTGAAAGGGTTATTAAACAGCAAAATCATCATAAGTTCGCAGGTCTTAGTCTCGCATAAGAATTTGGAAATAGCAGTAGAAGCTTTGACAATTGTTGCAATAAATTCAATTTCGCTCGTTGAATTCATTCAACAACAATTTTTTTTTAGACAAAGTCCATTTTGATTTGTCTGGTTACGTCAAGAAGCACTGTTGCTTTAGATGGGATTCTGAAAATGTAAGTATAAGCTGAACATGTCACTGTAAGGTACTCCATGTGGTCTGGAGGCATGTTTTTTAGAGTCCGACGCAAACCTGGTTTTTTCAGGCCGAAACTGAACCGAAACTAATATTCGGCCAAAAAATCAATATTCGATCTAATTCCAAACAAGCCGAAACTTTTAAAATATACTAAAATACGTAATTTCAAAAAAAAAAAAATATATATTTATTTTAATTTTATAACATGTTTAGATAATTCTTGATAAATTTTAGTTAGGCTCGAGTTCATTAAATTTAATTTTCATTAAATTATTTTTACTGAAGTTCGAACTACCAGAACTAACACTGGTTAAAGGATTGATGTTTGTCTGTTGGCTGACCGGCACCGCAGTGGTGCAGGTGGTAGAACGCAAAGAATTCTGATGAGAGAAAGTGGGATTTCTCGAAACATATGTAAATTCAACAACCCAGGTTCGATCCCCAGTCAAGAAAAATTTTCAAACATTTTTTAATAATAAAATTTTTCAAGTTGTAATTCCTAACTTCAGTAAAAATAATTTAATGAAAATTAAATTTAATGAACTCGAGCCTAACTAAAATTTATCAAGAAGTAAAAATTAACAGTTCGATTATGAAATTAATAATTATTCTATGTTTAGATAATTTTAAGTTGCCATAAAGTACCTGCACTACTGACTGATTTGATCGTACTTTTAAATATTTTAAAACAAAATATATACTTTTGTCTTCTATAAATTCTATTAAAAACGTGTATCATCTTAAAATATCCATCATCAATGTTTTTCCTTTATAAAAGTTTCGAAAACCGAATATTGGTATTTGGGCAATTTTAGGCCGTAACCGTAACCGAAACCTAATACTCTGTCGGACTCTAATGCTTTTCAAAAATTGGTCTAAAAATGCTGTAACCATAAATGCGTCACTATTGCTATCGAGTAATGTTAACAAAAAAATTTTGACCTATTCTTGATGATATCAATATTAATTGACATGTGGCCACATGTAACACAGTCTCTGCAACAATTTATTGATTGCAATCCAAATTTTCCGATCGCATAATTTCTCGCAATTCAGCTGTTAATTCGATTACAGTCTTATAGACAGAAATAGGCTTGTCATTTTGCAAGAATTTTATTGAAAGTTTTGTATCTTTTCATTAATTATTATCTTTTCAATACAATACAAACTGAAATGATTTTCATATAAATTCTTTTTGAAAACCCATTCAAATGCCAACAAGCCGACAACCTTTCCATGAAATTCAGCCACATTTATGCAAAATGGCCATGTAGCAAACAAAATAATACTCATTTGCTTAGAATTCAATTTAATTTTTTATTAACTCAATTTTCCATCTCTGAGTACAACATTAAGATTTACTCTATATTTAATTCTTCTCTGTTTTATTTCGTACTTAATGTTGTTGTTGCATACGAGTATATATATTATTGCATGTGTATGTTTGTGTACTCTTACACAAATACGAACACACCCAAAGATCAATTTAATTTATATTATTAGGTCGGCAAATTAGACTTTGATCTTGTATCTTCTAAGGTGTAAAAGAAGGTAAGTCAATGCGGTGGCAAATGACGAACGATCCGCTGTGATCGCTTTAATACTCTATTGCATTGTTGCTTGGCTGGGCTTCTATGCAACGTTAATGTGCTGCTAGTAGTGTTTAGTTGTGGCCTACTCAGCTGACTGTGTATTTTCTTTCAGTTAACAGGTAGCAGGGGCTATTTGAGGCAGGGGTTCCCAAATTGTGATTCAAAAAGGTGTCTATTCAAATTTTAGAAACGTATACATATAACAAAATTTTTGTTACATATATATAAAAAAACAGCAAATCCATCAAAAATTAAGAAAACAATAATGTAATGTGTCATATGGTTTTAATGTCATTTTAGTCTGATAAATATCTTACTCTTGCATTCATGTTGTGCAGAATACATAATAATACAATACGTAATAAGTAAGGTTAGAGGAACTCATATTTACTCTTATATATAGTCTTGCTTTCAGAAGCCTTTATTTGAGAATCTCTGTATGTTCGCCATACATTTAACCAACAACCTTCATTAAGCGATGACTTTTAAGGGTTTATACTCGTATACAATATTGTTAAGGTATGTTGTATGTTAGAATGCTTAAAAATCTTTGAGAACTATTTCCATTCTACATTCATTCATGTTTCCACTGTGTATTTTTCTGGTCCATATATGGGATTTCTTAGTTTTCGTTTTTTTTTTAATTTGCAGAACCTGCATCAATGTTTCTTTATTTTTTATTTATTTTTCTATGCAGGGATGGTTTGAATTAAGCAATATTGTTGTATGTTATTATTGTTTATTATAGATTGAAATTACAATTCATTTAAACAAATTGCTTTCAAATCTTAATCATCAACATCATTATTATATTAAACATTAAAATGAGGAGCGTCAGAAATAAATGTATTGGTTTTAAAGAGTGTTTTGAACGAGGACAAGCTCAAAAGTTATTAGTTTAACTGTTTCATAGTCAGCATATGCTTATTTTCCTAAACTTACTAACATTTTAATAAAGATGAGTAAGGAGGGATTAGTGAGATTTTATTCACGTTGTTGTATTCTCTACATGTAATTATTTTGGTGACATCAAAGTAACTTACCATCAGTTTGTTCACTCAGGGAACAATATCTTCTCCACACATGAATTTGGCTCGTGTGGCCAACAATTGTCGCAGTTATGTTCTTGGTCGAAAAATGATATCAGAACATGAACAAATTTATGTCCGTATTAAAACTACTGGTTTCATATAAATTCATTTGTTAAAAATAAATTGAAATTGGATTTATGTAATAACTCCCTACTTATTTCATTGAACTTTTCACAAAGAGAATATGAAATATGAAATAACTTACTGGTTTATTTAAGAAAAAAACTTTTAAATATGCTTAGCTATTGATTAGCTTCAGCGTCGACTTCTTTCCTTTTTATTTTGTCAAGTCATAAGATAAATATTGGTGTTTTAAAACAAATCTAATTTAACATACTTTAAAGTGAAACTCGACTAAGATTTTTGAATACTTAAAAGTGTTACATACATATGAAGAGAGAATCATATTTTTAACAATGATTTAGATAAGTTCTATCGAATTATAAAGTAAAAATGTCACAACATTTCGTTGATACTGGTTGTGTATTGACTTCAAACAAACCCCGTTCAAAGAAACCCAAAAAGCCTTAAATCATACGATGTATAAGACCAATTATCATCATCAAAAAGGAAAGAGAATGTATATCGGCAACATGTTGTAACAGGTTTGCTGTCGTCGAAAGTTCTTTTTTGGAGAAAAAACTTACGGTTGCTACAACTATCTTTGGTGCCAGAGATAGGATTTAACTGTTGAGGTAACATAATAAATCAAATGTCTTCAACATCAATATCAACAATCAAATATGTATAGATTATCTGAGCTCTAAAGCGCGTAATTCTATCGGTTAACATCCCTCTAAAAATAATCATCCAAAAATAATACAACGACTAGATTAGGTAGGAGCGAAATTCTTAACTTTAGAATGAGTTGGAAACATTTGCTTTCATTTAAGATTCTAAACATTGCAAACTTTGGACTGATTCTTTAATGCTGTCAGCCAAGAAAGTCTGTACATGATGCTTAAAATATCTGAAACCAATTGAAATTTCCTAGCACATGTGCTTGGTACCAAAATTCTGCTTACGCTACGTTCACACACGTACACTATATGCTTATTTGTGTGTATTACTAAAATGAGCATTTGTTTCTTGCTTTGTTGTCAGAGATCAAACTTAAATCAGTTGCTGGTTAGCAGTTGTGCAAACAAAGTCTGGCTACGTAATTTTCCAAATGCTATGATTATCACTCTTAATACACTAAGCTCTCCGCTGCTTAACAGCTACACAAATGTAAACATCATAGCATGTGTTTGTACACCTCTGATCTATACAGATCACAGCCTCATTTGCAGTATTCTCTCTCGCTGTGCATGGTAATTGGTCTTCAGTTATTGTGTCAATTGAGCTTTATAAGCATAGAGATGCAGTACCTCAGTGAGTATATGCTGCAGTAAAGTTCATTGAAATTTAAAATTCTTGTCCACGTTGTTCCAGGAGTTTGGCCAACACTCCGGCAGTGTGTTTAGCCTAAACAATTGATTCCATCTTCCTGAATTTTTCAATTACTCTCTTCAAAGTTGACGAAGTTTAATGTTCCGAACATATTTTTTTGAAGATTTTCGAAGCATGGCTGCCATCAAAAACTTTTCAAGCTTTTTGCTGAAACATTTTTCCCAGCATTTGTACATTTCGAAAAGCTCTTTAAAAACCAGTATGTAAATGACTTTCCAGATTGGCCTCATATAAACTCTGAATTTTGTACGTTTGCATGTTGAAAATGTCTCCTTCATTTGATGTCAGACAGTGTTTAATCGTGCATGTGTGTGTCCACTTTAAATGATACATTTTAGTTGTTGGTAGTTACTGTTTCCTTTGACTTTTGTAGCTACGAACAAAGTATAATTTATAATTTTGACATGTTGTCATAATAACGTCATCATCATCACAGTTTTGTTATTTCTTTTGTTATTGTTATTGTTATTGTTATTTTGCTGTCATGATTATTACTTATTAGTTATGTATGTATATTTTCTCTCCACTACCTTTAGCTCTTTCATCTATTGTTGTATGATTTTTTTATAACACTTGTTTTTCGTTTGTCACAAATATGAATTTGTACCGTAATTTCTGTTTGAACAAGCTTCTTCCTCTGTTTGACGTTCATTTTATTGTTTTTTGTTTGTTTTGTTGTCGGCTACTTAGTGTGTGATTACATGTTGTTATTAAATTAGTTGTTGTACTCTGGTTCAATTGTTTAGTAAATATGTATTTTGCGGTTGCTTCTCATACTTAATTTTAAAAATTACCACTAGTCTTACCACACACACCTTGCAATTTGGAATTAACACGATATCAAGGAGCTTAAAGTAATGGTCGGTGAAGAACAGAACAGAACAGAACATACCATATTAGCAGAAGCATTGTAATGTTAAATAAAAGGAAATTCCAATTCGTTACTCGTTCAATCATTTCACAAGCTTCGCTAACATTCGCGTTCGCTAAGTAGTCCATTTCGATCTGCCCCTGGCACTGCTTACTCTTTCTATTTCATTAGTTTTTGTTTTCTTTAGTGGCGGTTAGTTAGTTTTAAAAAATATATGTATAACTTTTCATATTGAAACCTTTTCCTCTCAATTTACAATTAAAAAACTTAAATGACATTTCGATTTAAAATGTTTAACAAATTATTAATTATTATTTACAACTATTATCCGATCTAAACTCTAAAGTGAATGAGTTTTTTGTTTTTTTTTTCTGTCAGAAATTTACAAAATACTCCGCTGTTGTTTAATCTGTATAATCGGCAACTCAATGCGGCTTAGCGCGCATGCGTAACGATGCCGCCGCTTGCAAAACATGGCGAAAATATTTCACAAAAAAAGCAAAAAAAAAACAATACTGCTTACAACTAGCTAGCTAGCTCTTTTAAGCTGAGTTTTACACACATAAACTAGTAAATTTATGATATTTAATACAATAACTGGGACTGGATGCAGACCTTAAGTATGAACATATTTAATTAAAATTTTAAACCACAAACAACCGATACTTACACACATACCTCACATCGGCCGCCTCACATACTGCTGTTTGCTGCTGCGCTGCAACATTAACAAGATCAACCAAACTCATCAAATTGTGGAAAATGGATGAAAAACATACTTGTCGTCGCATTTTCAATTTGATCATAAATTTTAAATTAAATTGTGTTGGCATGGATTTTAGTATTCCACACGCAGCAAAAGCTGTTGAGACATTTCTGTGCAAGAGTAAGCGAGTGAGCCAGCTGTTTTAAGCTTGTTATACTTGTACATTATAAATCGGCCAGTATTTATTTATATTTTGTTTGCTTCTTTTTTTTTTTCTCCAGACAATTTTTACAGAAAGCTACCGCCTTACTCATAATTTTGTTTATTTATGGCTTTTAAATGTGTATCTTGATTATTGTTGGCGGGGAATTAATTTTTTTTCTGGTTATTTGATTTGTAAACTACTTTTTAGTTATATTTGCTACGCAGGAGTAGGTATACATATGAGTATGAGCTGATTTGAATCTTGTTTTTTTTTTGAGGAGTTAATTTTATTATTATTGGTATCAGAAAATTTCGCGAAAATGTTGACCTGTACAGTTCTAAAAGTTTTTGTTAGGAAGAAAATATTTGGACATTATATAAGATCGTTAATTTATACTTATGTCCAAGCTTTGCGTAATTTGAAGTCATATTTTTAGTGAAGGCAAATAGTTCCAGTAGTAGTTATCTGAGTTTCCTAGAACTTTATTGGCTATGTTAAAATTCTTGCAATATTTAAGAATAAATTTCTACCTAATATGAGGCAAATGTTCTTCAAAATTGTTTATATAGCAGTAAAGGTATGATCACACATGGCAAATTTTTACTCCAATAAGCTTAACCACTTCTTTTAGCACAAATTTGTTTGACATTGTTTACTCTTACAAAAGTTTTGCAAGATCAAACAGCATCAAATAAAATAAAACTAATTATATGTTTTGACTTGTTCTAAATAAACGAGGTTTTTTTTTAATAAATAAATGCGTTCAAATATATTTTATTTAGTGGTTACGTCTTCTTCGGCAAGTATTTGCCAAGTGTGACCATACCTTAAGAATGACCTCTGTATATATTACCTGTTCCCTTAATATAACATCTACATCTCCTTCATTGTTCCTATACAACCTAGGGGAAAAAGTGGTAATTATTCACCACAATCGTGAGAATGAGGTGGCAACATTTGTAGAATTCTAAACATTGGAAGCACTGGCTGGGGTATTTTCGGTTGGCATGCAAGAAAGTTATTATATTTTTACAACATCCCGGAACTATTGTGAATCTTGAAGTGTTACTTAGAAGACTCCAAGTTGCATGATATAATAGCTTATACTCCAGTGATATTTATCTCAGCATACAATGAATACTTAAGGAGCACTGCAGCATTTGCAGTATTCTTTGGCGATGGATTCACAGTCCTCTAGGTTTGTATCTTATAAGATGTAAACATCAACAACCACTGAATTAGTTGTTGAAGAAAAGAGGTCTTTACAATGAGGTCGAAGCATATGTGCTGATAATATGACTATTGACTGGATTCTGAACCACATTTCCTTGGTATTAGGGATGCCAAACGGGACTGGCTGATTCGGGATTTTAAAAATGTAAATATTGAGATCCCGGCGTTTTTTGGAATTTCGGGATTTGTGTTATTAAAAATAAAAATATTTATTTCCGAAAAGTAACTTATATATGTTCGAAACCAAACATAATATGTCCTCATGGCAAAAAATTTTTAATTTTTATATTTCTAATTTTAATTTTAACATTGAAATATTAGACTATTAGTTATTAGTACGAGTATGTATGTCATTTAAGGTGGATTCACCCATTTCGAACGATTTTTCTAAAAAATCAAAGCTGCCATATGTAAACAAAATCTATTACTTTTACAAGTGCGGCCATTGATTTATTTTGCTTTCAGTTTTAAGTATCAAAATACAAATATTAAATTATTTTAATGTATTATGTATTCAAAATCACAAATAAAAATTCAAAATTAATGAAAAAATAAAGTTGCTTTTGCTGATGGTCATGGTAATACATGAGACATTGTTATTTGTATGAAAAAATGCAACCTATTGGTAACTCAATTCATTTTTGTCCAGAAAAAATATACAATTAAACCAATTCAAGTTCGTAAAAAGTATTTTCTCTCTCTCTCTCAAAAAGAGAGACGTCAAACTTCATATAAAAAAAATTGTTGGAACAAATTTTTTGTTAAGAACGAATGGGTGAATCCACCTTTAGCCTTTATTTTCTATATTAATTTATAAGCAATAGGATATTACCGTTCTACTGCTTTTATTTTTGAATGATGGGTCCATAATAGGTCATAGCTCCCGTATAGCGCCCATTTCTGAAAAACTCTTTTTTTTATATATTCTTAGATACTTGTTGTATAGGAATTTTCAATTCTGAATCAGTAGACACATCGTTCAAGTTTGGCAATCCAAATTAATTTTATTTCTTTTACCTTTAAAACCTTGTAAAATCGAAATTTTTGTTGATGACATTGTAAATAATTTTAAAATTTCGGGATTGGCATCCCTACTTGTTATTATGTATGCAATTCTCAATATGATCGATTTCATGATTTCTAATTGAGATTCCTAACAAAGATTCTCAGCCGAAAGGGCTGAGAATTCCATTAACCCATTAAGAATTACGCAATGCATTGGTGTGTTTTACAATGAGCTGAAAATGGCAATAATTTCGACAATATTGTTTTGTACTTTAAACTTTCCTATCAATTTTGAAGCTTGAAAGCATGATCTAAAGCTCTATATATGTATGACTTAGGGATTGTGATAAAGAAAAATATCATGGTTTGGCTGCATGAGCAGCTGCCGTCATCTTGCAACACAATGGCTGAATTGAACGTCAGGTTTCTAGGGCTTTACAAGTTAATGGAAGGGCTGACTTGCTAGTCTTGGCATTTAATTACGGAATAGAGTAGTTGTTGAATCTAAGGCTGTTCACCTGAAGTGAATGTGGGATTATAAGGTAGTTATGGACACGTTTGGAAACCCAACGAACTTTATTACTTTTGTCTATGTTAACAGATCATTTCTGTTTAAGTGAGAATGTTAATAGACAATTGGTCAAGTAACTACTGGGGGTTAAACTAAAGAACTTCTGCTAAGAAAGTTGAATCTAGAATGACCTTACTGTGCTAACCAGAAGAATACTGCGTTTAAAGGGATCTGGTAATTGCGTTGGATTGTGTAAAATTGTCTTTGTTAATTTGATTATGTTAAAATTACGCCCGAAACAATGGAGTATAAATTTCAGCAGTAAGACAAAAATCATCCTAGATTGATCTATTTTGAAAGAAAGTGGCAAGATTGCATTCTTAAAATCGAATTTAAACATTAAATGCCACAGAAAAAAGTTGTCATTTAAATTCGTTTTTTTTTCAATTGCCCAACATTCCAAAATCCTTTGCTGGACTTCTTTAACGAGTTTGGTATAAATACATAAATTATTTTCTTTCTTTTTGCTAAACAAATCAAATGCAACTAGAGTTAAGTCAATTGTAGAATAACATGTAACATGCAAATACATATTTTAGATGACATTAGAGTGTGGGACTCGTAAATTATGGCATTAAAGACGAAAGCAGGTAATATGCAGGCTCACATGAAAAATAAATACAGAGTGGAATGAAATGCAATACTTACAAGTACATTAACATAACGCAAAAAAAAAACAACAAGTAGAAAATATATAAAAAATGAATGCAAGAGAGAGAGAGAGAGAGAGGAGAAGGATCACTAGGTTGTTGAAATGTCCACAATCTGCAATGAACTAGAGGACATTTAGCATAAATTGTTTTTTTAATGCAGGGACTTTTGACATCAGCATGGAAGAATTGAACATTATTTTATGAATACTTATGAGATGGTTACAAATATAAATAAATTGAATTTCAATTTTTTGTTTCAAGAAATTAAATTTTAAAATTTATCCCTTCAACACAGCTTGAAACAATTACCGTCATTAGTCGTGTACCCAATGACAATTACAGTGATTTTTATTGAGCTACTCCAGCCTTTCATAATTTTCCATTCCCTCAGCTTAGGAAACCTCTTGACAACAAATACTTTCGTAGGCTAAAAAAATCATGTGAACTTCAGTTTTGGCCAGCTTATCATGGTCTTAATATCGATAAACATAAATTGTGTGAACAAATATTATCGTATAATCGTCTAAATACTTATTTTTATGTATTTATGCCGCCAAATATTCCCAGCATTTAACTTTTAAATAGATACTTCTGGCATTAACATATCTTAAGCACAAGATTATTAATATGCTTATGACAACATGATTTTGCACAACGATTACCTTTGCTTATGATTTGAATATCCTGCTGTTGTTGCAACAAAATATTACCACTTTAAACAAGTTAAGTTGCAGCTACATATAGTTACAACTAAAAGAGGGGGTTTGCAAAAGAACAAATGTTCTTAAAGCTGTAAAGAGCCCCAGCCAGCACCTGACACAAGGAAATTATATGAGATAATGCTGAGATAAAGATCATTAAACAACAAATCGTCAATGATTTTGATAATCACAATCAGCCAGACTAAACGGGAAAGACGCAAAACGATCAAGTTGTGATTAGCAGGTGGGTTAATTGGAAAGTTAGTTACTAAGAAATTAGTAATTAATTAGTTAAGTTCATGAATGAAGCCTAAAATCGTGAGTGCTTAACTAAAGGGTTTTGGAACAAAGTTCATAGAATATGATTTCAATTTGCAATTCAGAGTCAATCTAAATCAGGGATCCCCACACACATACATGACATATCAATCAAGACTAAATGTTTTTATTAAATAAAAATTCAAATTATCTTCTCACGCTCTCTTCTTAAGTAAGAGAGCATTCGCACATGTGCGGTACTTTGAAGATCTCTGATCTAAATAGTCTCGTCTTAGCATTAGAGAGAGAGCATTATGATGGTATCGTTCTCTTTAAGAGAAAATAGAAGATGGTTCCGGATTAATCTAAACGACAGGCTGACTTATATTGATTTCATTATGGTATATTAGTTGATCTACAATCGCAAGAGTTAGTATTGACTTCCATGTTATATTACTAGATGCCAATATTATAACTCTGTAATTCACAGCAGAATGTTGCAATGGTCCACAGAATTTTCAGGAAGAGATACTGGCAATTAGGGAAATTCAATTAAATAAATGTGCCAATATTTATTGTTAGATGAACCTTCTTTATGGACTGTTCAATCCTCTTTCAATCGGTCCTTGTGGACTTGAGAATGTACAGAAGAGGTTTGACTAATTATAAAGAGAAATTATATTAATATTCGTGTTTTGGTGCTGCTATGAAGTGTTCTTTGTTATGTGGAATAAATATCAATTCCACATTCTGTGTTTTACAACGAGCCGAAAAAGGCGATGAATTCTTGTTCGGTATTTCAAACTTTCCTTTTTACCATGAAGCGTCAAAACAAGATCTAAATCTCTGAATATTGCGTACACTCATAGATTACAGCAGTATATTACAATCCCAGAACGTAGGTCTTTGCAAGGTAATGTAAAGGCGGATATCCTTGCCAAACTTGGCAGTTAATTACGGAATTGTGTAGTTGTTGGATCTAAGATGGATTAAATCTGGCATTAAAAGTCACGTTTGGAAACTAAGCGAGCTTTATTACCTTTGGCAATGTTAACAGATAATTTCACAAACTTTAGATATCAAGAAACAATCAAGAGATCAAGAAACAATCAAAATGCTTAATTTTTATGAAAAGATTAGAGCCGTTAAAGGCTAATAAAGCTGCGAAACCGAAATGTTTTTTTGAAATCCATTATTAAAGAAAGAAAAATAATTAACTTGTAACCTGTATCGTAACCTGTATTGTAACTATTGTATTCCTTCACCACAAAACGTTAATTTAATCACTTCTCAAACTACCCACCCCATTTCATAAATACAAACATTAAAATGCATGTAAATTTAAAATCACAGCATTTTTCACTTCAGTTACCTGAATGTTTAAGACTGCTGCCACAAAACAGACTCTCTACGCCGGCTTATTATGTTGTCCTGTTGTGTTGGAACTACCGGGGATTCGTTTTATTCCCGATGAAAAACTATAAAACTTACGTTTTTATAACAAGGCGGCATATGATTACAAATTAAAATGCTTGACTTATGGCTTGTAAGGCTCACGCTTCTACGACAACTTGTTAAGCTGCTGGCCGTAAATTCAATTAAAGTGCGCATGCTCGTGTTTTTTATATAACGATTGTGTAGATACGTAAAATATCTTTGTCTTTTATGATCTTGTTGTCTTGATGGTTTTTCTTCTTTATTTGCGAAATTACTTGGGTGGACATAATATTAATATGTTTATGTTCCTATAAAAGATAAAGATATTCCACACACATACACCCATGTGCTTAGTTTAAATATTAAGTAAAGCAACATTGAAGATGGACATTATGAGCACTATTTAAAATAGGGTGCTGCGCATTTAGAAATATACGAAATTCTTAAAATGTTGACTTGGTCTCAGAGTGTTGCAGTTCGGTTCTTTACTTTGCTTACATTTTCTGGCTCTTACCGGAAATATTTTTGGTTTCGCAAGTGACAAAAGATCATTTAATATTGTAATGCCCTGCAAGCTAACGTGGCGTAAACGTTGTACCTTCATATATCAAATTACATTAAATAACTAAATATGTATGTACAAGGTGGCGCAAAAGTAATCCTTCTATCAGAAAATGCTTTAAATTTTGCGATTGGCCCCTAATGTCAGTTCTGTTTTGACATTTTGTAGTAAACACATGCGAAATACACGTTAATAAACAATGTTACGCTACACTGCTCCAGAACGCGGAATATTGCTGACTATTTATTTGACCAATAATCGGTCGGTGACTTTGGCACAACGTGAATTTCGTCACAGATTTCCTGGCCGTCCAACGCCTACTGGTGAAACACTGCGACGTTTAGCCGATCGCCTCGAAGAGACTGGCACAGAATATTGCTGCTGTAGCCGAGGATGTCATGGAAGCGCCGTCGACATCGACCAGACGACGTGCCACGCAAATTTACAGCGAATTTTGATACAAGATTTGAAGATGTTTCCGTACAAAGTCCAGACGGTGCATCAGCTATTAGCTGCTGACCGCCAATCGCGTCTAACATACGCTCAAGCCATCCTTAATCACCACCAAGAGGAAGATGATTTTTCATCAAAAATAATCATGAGTGATGAGGCCCATTTCCATCTTAGCGGGTACGTAAATAAGCAAAATTTACGCTTCTGGGGCACTGAAAATCCGCGTGTAACCCACGAAGATCCATTACACCCGCTCAAGGTCAGTGTATGGTGTGCTGTTTTCGCTGGAGGAGTCATCGGACCTTTTTCCTTCGAAGATATCGCGGACCAAACGGTTACTGTGAATGGTGAGCGCTACAGAGCAATGATCAACGAGTTCTTTTTGCCGCAACTTGGTGAATTGGGATTAGAAAACATGTGGTTCCAACAGGACGGTGCAACGCCACACACTGCACGTGCCACAACCGATATGCTGAAGAATGCATTTCCCGGGCGCCTAATCTCCCGTTTTGGCGATTTGGCCAGCAAGATCGCCTGATATGACCGCTCCAGACTTCTTTTTGTGGGGCTTTTTAAAGTCGCGGGTTTATGTCAACAAGCCTTAGACTCTTGCAGCTCTTAAAGACAATATCCGTCAAGAATGTGAGGACCTATCGCCGGAAGTTTTGGCCAAAGTGATGGCAAATGCCGTAAAAAGGGCTCAAATGACAATCAACTGTGGCGGCGGCCATTTACATGACATTATATTCTCGACTTGATGTAAAAAAAAATTAAAAGACCAAATAAAAATAATCCACAAGAAGAATCAAAGTTTTTAATTTTTTTTTTAATTACAGCCAAAAAACATCGGAAGTTTACTTTTGCGCCACCTTGTATATATAATCTACTTTCTGGCTTGTTGTTTGTTGTGTTCCTCTGCCATCTAGTTGGTAAGATGAGCGTGTGGGTTTTTGTTTTCCTATTATCAGGTTTTTGTTGGGATTTTTGTGGTGTTGTCTGAATAGGACATTAAACCGCAACGAATTGGGTTGTTTATGTGGCTCAAAATGCAAGATGAAACAATTGCAGCCAAGTTATAATGTCTTTTGACTCGACTCTTTAGTTAACCATTGTTAACAATAATGTCAAAGATCATAAAAAAGACACACACAAGCTAGTATTTAAAGTATAATTTAAAAGCGCAATAGCGGTGATTGTGAATGTGTGAGTGTTACCATAAATACTCTTGCTTAACGTTATGAAAAAGAAACAACGACATTCATACATTGTTAAGATGAGTATTAAGATAAAAAGATAAATTATATTTATGCAAACATAAAAGAAGTGTTGAAAACATTAGGGACATTCAGATATTATTATGGCCATAACAAAAAATCTAGACTATGAACAGTAGGTTGCATTCCAAAGAAGTTAGTTACATGACTGGTTACATGGAGTTAATTACAAGTTCTAATATTAGCATGATGGGGAAATGTTGCTTTGCATATTGTCATAGAAATGTTGTAGACACATTAGTATAATATTCTTGCTGGTTTGGACTTTCCTACTGAATGTTTATGTGGGAGAGAAGACAATACTGTAAAGTCTTAATAAATGTTATTGATTTGCAAATGATCCTATTAGAAATACGATATCCGACAAATTTTTATGGTTGCTGCTAGCTGGCAACATCTGCTAGAGACAGAGAGAAAAAGAAGGCATTAAAAGTAGCATCTTGACAAAAATTCTTTGGCGAGGTTTTGTTTTGAGAGAAGCATTACGGGTCAAATAAAGCAAATATTTCTTACGTATTTACAAGAGAATTCGACCTTTGTTCGATTAGAATCTTCCTTGGACAAAGATTGTCAACTTAGCCAAATCTCCTTCAAATGCAGATTTAAGCAGGAAAGTTTACAATACATTACACTTTGAGTGTCCCGATAGACTAGGCGATAGAGTGCCGGACTATCAGTCAAATGGTTGAGGGTTCGATTCCCGACAAAGACTGGGTGTTTTCTTGAAGATTAGCCAAAAGCTTCGCAATTTGTGTCAAGTAGGATCCGTAGGAAAGGTGACAGAGCGCATAATTTCCTTAGGGTACGATCTAGGGAATGCTTCCTAGCTTTCCTATCAGAAAGATGGAAGCGTTTCATTCAACGTTTTGACGAAAGTATAGTGGTGTAGCTGAATATTTCCGATGTCTTCTATAGAGATTCGCTTATAACTTTACCTGATTTAAGTCCCAATCTACACGAATCAATTCTTATTGAAAAAATTGATACAATTTTTTTCTTGAAATTTCTTCCGTATTTACACAGCACAATATAATTGCTTAAATCACTTGTATTTTAACATTTACATATGTATGTATACAAATGTGTATACACATACATATGTAATACAAATAAAAGAGCAACAGTAATTGCTAGTACGTACAATCTAGTGTCTTATCTTCCCCTCAACCCGACGTCTGAAAGGTTATCAGCTTAGCTTACAGAATTGCTTTGGGACTAACGAGCATTGTCAAGAATCTCTTATTTTTTCTATTCAGTTTCGTTTTCCGTTGCAGATTTGGCTATTTATTGGTATTGGAGCAAACTTAGAATGAGGTCGTACAAGTCTTTACTCCATCAAATCTATATACAACTCAAAACACCTTTATGTGACCTAAAATGTATGTAATCTTATGTATACTCGTAGACTGGTGTTTCAAACAATTCTGGATTTCTTTGATCATATACAGGAGAGAGGAAAGTATAAGTATAAGCTAGTTCTTTTTGTACTTTTTACCACTACATGATTAGGGTTCAAACTATACAGATGTGAAAATTTTGACGTTTTAAAAAAAGCAAAAATCAGAATCTGGAGCTGCTCTCATAGTTGGAGAAAACTTGATAACTAATTTATATAAACAAAAGGCAGTTCTGAAGGAAAGCGGCCTATACTCGTATGTATAATACTTCTTTCTCGTCTGTTTCGTGGCAGATCTACTTTGTGATTAGAGTTCATCTTCCGAGTTCATTTATAAAAGAAATGCTTTGGGCTCTAAATAATATAAATATAAATTAATTTCATACAGAATTTGGGATTATTGTTATTTTAAAAACATTAAAATTGTACACAGGCAAATAGAAACAAAATCTAAAACAAATCTGTTAAAGAATCACAATTAAAATTTATTGTCTTAATTTAAGATAAAGAGAAGAACCTCAAATATTGTTAAAGATGCAAGAATCTTAAACTCTTTTCACATATATACTTCATTTCAAGGACATATGTTAAAACATATACAGCCATGGACAGAGAAATGACGCACCAATGTTATATGAAGTGCTAAACGTATTATATTGAAACATGGAATGATAATAACATGGAAAATTTCATGCTATTCTTTTGTTTCCCTCTTCCTTTCCAAAAATTCGTTGGAAATGTCCTGTTAAAAGTTACGTACACACAGCTTAAAAAGTGTGTAAGCACCAGTGAATTTTTTGATTTTTTTAGGATTATGAAAAGCATTATAGTTCAACTTAAATTTTTTTCATAACCGAATCTATTATTCAACGAAATATCCAACAAAACGAAACTTTTAAATTTCAATCGATGGATAGATTTTAGGATTTTCATTATCTGAAAAAAATCAAATAATTTGTTGTGTTTACTCACTTTTGAGGCTCATAGTAAGTACTTTTGTTTAGCATATTTTGTTAAAAATTAAGTTTTTTGGTTGGACAATCAAATAGTGCACAGTTATTTCGGTTTTAAACAAACACCCCTATCGTGAATAAAAATTGCACATGAAATTTGTTCCCTTTTCACACTTTTCCTATTAAAATTGAATGTTAAAAAAAATAAAAGGGAACAAATTTCATGTGGAATTTTTATTCACGATAGGGGTAAAAAATAGCTGATGCTAATTTCGGCGTTACATTCTTGTGTAACTTAACAAAAATATTGTTGAACATTAATTTTTTTGTAAACCAAAATGGAAAGAGGACTACACTGATCACTTGAGAAAAAAAGTTTATATGGGAACCTCCCCAAACAATAATTGCTGAAAGAATTGGATATTCTCGAAATGTCGTTTTTAATAAATATATAAATCAGATGTAAATTTGTTTAATGTAAACTGTTCGTGAGGATAAGGAGGATAAATAAATAGTTGAAAAATGAAGCTAGATACTTTGAAGTCGTAGATAACAATAATGACTGAAATAAAAGAGGAATTTCGGTTAAATGTTACCAGTAGACTTGTACGAAAACGCCTCAATGAAAATCACCGAAAAAAAAACACTTCTTCAAAAGAAGAACATAGAGGCATGATTGTCTTTTGCTAAACTATTCCGGAACAAGAATATCAAAGTCTGAAAAAGATTACTTTTCAATCAGTTGAAACTAAAATTAATCTGATTAATCCTGACGGAAAAACGTTTGCACAGCGAGAAAAAAGGCCAAGAATTCCATTCCTATTGCACTACTAAAACAGTAAACTGCGCTATTTCTCTGTCCATAGCGGTACATTATCATGTCACAATTTAGTTTAGTTATTTCCGCTTCATTTTCAGAACTATGTACTTCTTAAATTCTGCTAAGTATGTTTGTTTATTTATTTATCTCACTAATTTGTTAAAAATTAAGACTTCTCAAGTGTATTTTACTTCCCTAATATGTTGCTTAAACAAATCCTTTACTTAAGTACCTTTTAGATCCTTTTACTATCAAGTGCTTTGACTGTTTTCGAAAATATTTTGTCTCCACAAACACTTAAGAACTTTGGTAATATTTCGTAATTAGTTTATTTATTATATTAAAAAGAATAAACATTAATTATGATTTTAAAAAATAATTTTTCATAAAGTTAATTTTATCGCTTAAATGTTTCTTAATTTGTACAAACGACAACAAACCACTTGAAATTGGCGTCTTTTGCTAGCTATTGGAAATATGTATTCGTATTTATGTACTTGTAACATGTTAGTTGGTTCGTTGGTTGATTGGGTTGTGGCCGGGTACTTGTAAATGCCGATAATTGTTTTTTTTTTTTTTTTTTAATTAAACCAAAGAAATCTTTCTTATTTCGTTTGTATGTGAAAATAAAGGTCTAGTAGTCAGTCGGTCGTTTGGTCGAATGGTTGCTTGGTTTTTCATTTGTTCGTTTTGAATTATTTATATTGGTGAGTTTGTTGCTTGCTACTTGTGGCATGTTTTGGTTTAAGTACAATATTATAAACATGTATAAATGTGGGTAAATGTTAATGTATTGAATATTTATATTGTTAAATAATTGTGGTAATTAGAGGAGATGTAAAACTCTAAACAAGCTGCAGAGCCCACAGGCACATCAGTCAAAAATAACATGCCACTTGACTAGTAGTTTTATATAAAATTTATGCATCAAGGCATTTCTGAGTTTTACTAGAGTTGTCTACAAATATGTATGTCTTAGAAGAGGGGTGGCCAGATTTTTTAAATTAAAGGGTAAAATTCAAAGTATTAATTAAACACTTTGTGCATGATACACCAAAGTATGCGGCGTATCGTCTATTATTATGGATAATCTTAAAACACACAAAATGTTTGATTAGAACAATATTTAAAGTAAATACTGGAAGCAATGTTCGGCAACCGTAGCCGTCAGCAAAAATTGTTGAAATAATTTTTCGAGAAACAAATCGCAGGATATGCTTAAAAGACACCAGCAGAAAATTAGTTGTATAAACTTAAGCGTGATCCATTTCGAGGTTCCCTACTTTAAAAAAAAAAACACTGAAAATTCAAATTCAATTCTTTGGCATTTATTTTTTGAAGATTCTGTCTATCAAATGTTGGCCGTTGGTACGTCGCAGATGGTCTATCCGTTGAGTACCATTTGCTATGACTCGTTCGAGCATTTCGGCTGGTAACTGGCGTATGACACGCGTGATGTTTTCCTTCAAGGTCTGAATCGAAGCAGGTTTGTCCGCATTAGATTTAGACTTTACATATCCCCACATGAGAAAGTCTAACGGTGTGATATCACACGATCTTGGTGGCCAACCGACCGGCCCAAAATTATGTGCTCACCGAAATGTTCTCTCAATAAATCCATTAATTGATGAGATGTGTGGGAAGTGGCGCCGTCTTGCTGAAACCAAATGTCGCCGAGATCACGAGCTTCAATTTCAGGCATCAAATAGTCTGTTATCATGGCATGAGTTGCAGCGAACGGCGCCGAATGGACTCTCCACGGTCTTCATGTACACTCTCAGCTGCGGCCGCTATATTTTCATCACATCTTGCTGGACGCGGAATAATATCCAATAATGAATGCTGGGCCTGAAAATGGGTGATGGTGTTGCGAATAGTACGCTCAGTAGGCCGATTATGTTGACCATAAGTTGAGCGAAGTGCACGAAACACATTCCTCGCAGAGCGTGAATTTTCGTAATAAAGTTGAACGATTTGTAAACGTTGTTCAGGCGTAAGTCTTAACATTATGAAATGCCAAACAATACTAAACAAAAATAACATGACACGACTCACACGTGATCTGTCAAAAAAAGGCTAATGAAAAAAGTATCTCTAATTGAATCACTCTTTATTATAATAAATTTATTAGTGTGGTATGTTCTGTTTGTGCCGACAGTTGACTTAAAAAGCTCTATATTTCCCAATATTATTTATTTATTTTGAAAATTAACATGCAGCCAACTTCACTCATTAAGCCGAAAAGTATGCTGTACAAAAACTTGACGTGTTTCTGCTCAAGTAATTTCATCCTTTCATTTCTCTCTATCTGGTAACTTTATTCTTAATTTTCTAATTATAATTCATGCAATTGTTTCATTTATTTGTGTTTAACCACCAACAAAACCATTTAAAACTATTAAATAATCTGTTATCGAGTGTATTTACACAAACATTTATGACTTTTGTTTGTATCTCTTGTTAAATGAAACAACAAAAAAGAAAACATTTTGAAACTAGCAGTAGATAAAAAAAAATAAATTCATATTCATACTAGAGGTTGGGTTAATTACCAATCCATTACCGCAACTACAAACGCCCAATGTGTACTTGTACTTGCACTCTCATTACGACTTTTCTAATTTTAAATTTAAACATGAAATTCAATTGTTTCATGTAATTCTAAATTACACACGCAAGATAAATATGAGCCACAAACAATTGTATTTTGTAGATAAGGAAACAAATTAAATATGGTGGAGGTTTGTGTGATTATCTAGATGCCAAATGAATGAAATTCAGGTCTCAAAAATGGCTATATTAAAGAGAAAGCCATTTTATGCCTTAATTAGCTTTTCCTTTAAACTATAAATTATCTATTCATACATATGTAAACACGTGTAAACGCAGTCTAAAATTGTAATTTTTTATTGTAAAAGCTATTTTTTCTTAATGCTGTAACTACATATATTTGTTTGTTTACGATTTTTCTTTGGAAAATAATTTAAATCTTTACAAATCTTATTAAGCAACTAAAATCATTCACACATTTTCTCTTCTCGTTTTGGCCACTAAAGCCTTGTAATTTGTAGTCTTAATTAAGTCATTTTATATGATTTTTTTTTTTAGATTTGTGCAAAAGTCATTAAGTTGGTGGCCATTAAAATCGTTAAAATAGAAATATGTACTTAATGTTCATTTAAAGTATTTAAAAAAGGCCTAAGTTAAGTTTAATTTTTAATAGGATTTTAACAAGTAGGGCTTAACTTTTAATAGCTCTGGCACTTCCTCTTTCATCCAATTTAATGCTTAAAAAAAGAAATCTTTTACAAGATTCAGCGAAGCTAAATCTTTTTTAAAAGCTCCAAAATAGTACATGAAATGGATTTTTGGGAAGAATGCCAACTCGATTACTACACTGTTTCAGTATACATATGAAAATTGCACAGAATTATATGCTTATATGTATCTGATCAGGCGCTCTATACGTTTTGCAAATAACTGACATCATTAAATATTTGTAGTATACAGACATATTTGTGTCGTAATTGATTTCTCCATTAATTCCAGTTAACTGGCAACTTACTACAATCTACAGCCATGACACTCATAAATGCATTTATTTTGTGCATAATTATGAAGTTGTTTCACGACCATCATACACCACCAGAGAAACACATTAATGTTTTTAATGAGCCTATAAAATGGTAGATAGTGGTCATCAAAAGTAAAATTATTAACAAAAACTTCATATCCATAAAATCTACGTAAGCGTAGCAAGCGGCAATAATTACGACTGATTACAAAAATCTACGAATTAATATTTGTATCCCTATTGATACCTATACATTGTTTTACTATCTTATGTTTGACTTTTTTTCTGTAGTTATGAGCGTGCATCGAAATGTGGAAAATGTATGTACACCTAATTCTGTTTTTACACGGTAATTGGTTACAGGAAACTTCGTGTCAAAAAAGATATTGATCGTATGCAAAATAGAGGTTGCTTTCTTATCTCTAAAACCTATTGAAAATAGTGAAAAATATAGATTTCTTAAGAACAACTATTCAGGTTTATAATGCACTAAAAGTTAATAATCCTAAATTTGTGATATGAACATATTTCGCTAAAATTTAAGCCCAAAAGATTTTGAAGCGTGCCAAATGGAATAAACAAATTTGTTTATTTTCAGACCTTGTTAAATCAAAACTGTGTTCAAAAGACCATGTACTCGTAAAAACAGAATTAAGTTTATATGTTTATTACATTTCTTTGAGTTTTACTGCAAATCTTACGGGCACAGAACACAATTGTTTGATTGCAATAATTTTCTACGAATCATTTATAGTAATTTTGTTCGTCTAATTTTCTCTAGGGAACATTTTCTCTAAAGAAACTTTTATTAGCACAATTTTAATAAATAAAATTTCTCTGAATAATTTTTCTAATTTCTAACTAAAATTTATAATAGCTAATTATTCGAAAAAAATGTTCTAAGTGGCAAATCAATCGAATAAAATATTTTATTTCGATTAAATTTTTGTTTATAAGATTATTCAAATTAAATTCTCTTTATGGAAAATTATTCGAATAAAAATGCCTGTATAGAAAATTATTCCAGTAAAATTATCTTTTTAGATAATTATTGGAATAAAAATTCCCGCATAGAAAATTATTCTAGTAAAATTGTCTTTATGGATAATTATTCGAATAAAATTTTTTTTATAAAATTTTTCAAATAAAAACTTTTTATAGAAAATTATTCGAATAAAATTATTTTTATAGAAAATTATTTGAATAAAATTTACTTTCTAGAAAATTATTCGAATAAAAATGTTTTAATAGAAAATTATTAATTTTATAAAATTATTTGAATAAAATTATTTTTATAGAAAATTATTCGAATAAAATTAACTTTCTTAAACTTATTCGAATAAAATTATTTTAATAGAAAATTATTTGACTACAATTTACTTTCTAGAAAATTATTCAAATAAATTTTTTTTTTATAAAATTTTTTAAATAAAAACTTTTTATAGAAAATTATGCGAACACAATTATTTTTATAGAAATTTATTTGAATAAAATTTACTTTCTAGAAAATTATTCGAATAAAATTTACTTTCTAGAAAATTATTCGAATAAAAATGTTTTAATAGAAAATTATTAAAAAAAAATTTTATAAAATTATTTGAATAAAATTATTTTTATAGAAAATTATTCAAATAAAATTTACTTTCTAGAAAATTATTCGTTGAGTTTATTCGAATAATTTTCTAGAAAATAAAATTTACTTTTATTATTCAAATAAATGTTTGTTGGATATTTTATTTAATCCAATAACCTGCGCTGTGGAAGTTTACGTGATACCCCAGTGTAATGACGTTTTCTTAATTCATTAGTATAGTATATACATTTATTCAAGATGTTAATTCATGAAGATATAAAATATATTTAATAATAAAATATTATTATTATAACTTCAAATGTTATAAACAATAAATGGTTGTATGTATTTGGGTTTTACCGTAAGGTTGCAATTTTTCTTACAATTTTTTTTTTTATAATTATTCGAATAAAATACTTTTTATAGAAAATTATTGGAATAAAATTTACTTTCAGAAAATTATTCGAATGAAATTATTTTTTTAGAAAATTATTCGATTAAAATTTACTTTCTAGAAAATTATTCGAATAAAATTCTTTTTATAGTAAATTATTAGAAGAAAATTCTTTTTTAGAAAATTATTAAAATAAAATTTTTTTATATTTAGTTCGTTTATTTGACCTTTTTTTAATATTTAATAGTTTCTTCTTCTCTCAAGCAATAAGGTCAATTGCATTTTATATACAAATATTTTATTTTATTTATATATATTAATTTCCAATATTTCGCTATCACAATGGAGCTTCTTCAGGGATAATATAAGTTTTTTTTTTTTTTTTAAATTAAATTTAAATTTAAAATTAACTTTCTCAAAATTATTCGAATAAAATTATTTTTATAGAAAATTATTCGACCAAAATTTACTTTCTCGAAAATTAGTTAAATAAAATTTTTTATAGAAAATTATTCGACTACAATTTACTTTCTAGAAAATTATTTAAATAAATTTTTTTATAGAAAATTATTCGACTAAAATTTACTTTCTCGAAAATTATTCGAATAAATTTATTTTATAAAATTATTCGAATAAAATACTTTTTATAGAAAATTATTGGAATAAAATTTACTTTCTGAAAATTATACAAAGAAAATTTTTCGACTAAAATTTACTTTCCAGAAAATTATTCGAATACAATTTTTTTATAGAAAATTATTCGACTAAAATTTACTCTCTAGAAAATTATTCGAATAAAATTGTTTTTATAGTAAATTATTCGAAGACATTTTTTTATGGAAAATTATTTCAATAATTTCTTTTTATAGAAACTTATTCAATTAAAATTTTCTTTATGGAAAAGAATTTAAATACAATTCTTTTTAGAGAAAATTATTCGAATAAAATGTTTCGAACAAAATTTTCTTTCTTTTTTTACAATTCTCTTTATAGAACATATTCGAAAAAAAAATTTGCTGTAAAATTAGTTGTAGTTGAAATAGTTAAATTATATTTTTCTCATTTAATAGCCAACATCAAAATAAGCTTGTTAAAAATATGTATACAATCTTTTCAAATTACTTAACTATATAATTAGTATTAAACAGCACTGAAATACAGCAAATTCGACGTTTATATGCAATAATTTTTAACAGTGTTCAAATTTTAATAATAGTAGATCTGACAAATGCTATGCAGCTGTTGTTAAATATTGCATTATATGACCATTTATGGCCAAAGACACACACACATACATACATATATCACACACGCTTTTAGTTTGCAACATTTTATATACAAATTTAGATTTAATTAATGCCACAACATTAATGTGATAATTTATTGTTAAACGATAAACACAAAAAGCAACTGCGAATATTAATATTAAAAATTATCATTTATTTTTTATAATTTGTAAAATATTTTACATGGCGAATGTGTTGTGTTCGTTCAGTTCAGAAAATATTTTTATTTTTTAAAATGTGCAGCAGGAAAAAATCTTAAACGTTTAACGAAAGAAATACATAAATAATTAAAATTTATAAGCTTTTGCATCAAGAGTTAATAACAATTAATTAATTGTTTGGACAAGCTATTAAACTTAAATAATAATAAAACAAATCGAGAAGATAAACAGCAAAAAAAAGGAACAATACAAATTAACCAAATTTATTTAAGCACCACCAACACTATGGCAGAGCGCTTAAATGAGTTAAGAAAAGTAATACCAGAAGTTGTTTAACGTAAAACCCCAGATAAACAATAACAAAAAAACAATATTTAATCATCATAAAAAAGCGAAACTGAAACTCATTAATTCATGCAAGTTTCTCGTTTATGGTACCAAAATCCCAATTTAACTGCTGGTGTGCTGCTGCTGCTGTTGCTTCATCATTCATTTTAATTTTTTTTCTTCTTGTATTTTGCCATTTTATTGTCGTTGAAGTTGTTATTATTTTTGTAGCCAAATAGTTTTCGTGTAATAACAAGTTCCAAACAAGAGTGTAACGAATACATTTTCATTTTTTTCCTTCCTCTTGTGCTGCTCTACTCTGGTGCTCCTCTTGGTTTCTAAATTGAGTACAAAGTACCTTAAATTACCACTAAAAACAACAATTTTAAAAATCACTGATTTGGAAAACAGATATTACTTTGCTTTACTTTCTTTGGTGTTATTGTTGTTGTTGTTGTTGGCATGACATGTTTCCTCTCATTTAAGTTGGAAAATTGTGTTTTCTTTCTGTTTGTTATTGTATTCAAAACGCCCCCTCTTTAATACTCGCTTTAGATTCTGCCACCGTCAACCCCTCTATCGTATGTATTTGTACAACAAATTTGTTTTGTTGGTGTCACAACAATAAAATGAAATCTCTACAAAGAACCCAATATTTTTTAGACGTTTTAAGGGGTTGTTTTGTTTAAATAACTTGCAATTGAAACTAAAGGGGAAGAAGTAATTTTGGTGGAAAAGATTTATTATACGCTTCCCATAAAATGTTGCAAGATAGTCATTCCTTATGTAATATTTACAATATTAATTTAGCACTCTGTAAAATGTATACATACATACATAGCTGAGTTAGTTTCCGAAGCCCACAGATATCTGATGAATCCAAATCGCATATGAATAGATCAGATATCAGCAAAATCAAATCATAAATGGCTGAGATATAATAAAAATACCAGAACTTCCACGACTTTTTTTCCTAATTTTTGATGTGTTTTCAATGCATTTTACTTTTTTGTATGTTGTTTTTGAATGCCAGTGAAGTGGATAATCGGTTGTAATATAGTAATATGTAGTTTAGCAATTGCTTTAAATTTAAATATCTTTAAATTTCATATATAAATAAGTAAATCATCTGCTTTATTCCATTTCTATTCAAATGCAGATGTTGTTTGGACACACTGCCAACAAATCATTTCACACCTTGCAATCATATAAAATTCTATGTTTGTTGTTTTTCCCCATCATTTGGGGAAATTCCTGTTCTTTTCTTCATCATTTAATTTTGTGTCTTCCAAAGTGTGAACATTTTTTTTTGGAAAAATAAAGATTATTTTATTGTTTATGTGGTGCAAAGTTTAATTGTATTTACACTCCGTTTTCAATGTGGAGGAGGGGATTTATAGTCATTTCATTCAGTAATACAACCATCTGGTAGTATTTATTCGTTGTACATGGCTGATATTTCAGATTTTATTGTGGTTGCTTGTTGACAAGATTAATTAATATTTTGACTTTATTCTTTTGTTTGTTGTCTGTCTGCCTGCCTGCATTTTGATTTTCAAATGTAAACTCATGTTTTTGTGATGATGTTGATTTTGTAATTAAATCAAGATTTGTGTTAATGACTCGCTATTGTTGAAATCGTTTTTTTTTGTGTTTTAAATCAAATTTAGAAGGTGTTAATTTTTTTGGGTAATTATAATTTTGACACCAAGTCTCTTGGTGTTTATTAGTTGAAAAAAAATTCACATTCTTAATTTGCTTTCTTCTAGAAAATTATTCGGATAAAATTTTCTTCATAGAAAATTATTCAAACAAAATTTGATGTTATTGAAATTATATGAACAAAATTTGATTTTATAGAAATTATTCGAATAAACTTTTCTTGCTATAAAAATGTTCTTTTTAGATAATTATACGAATAAAAGTTTCTTTCTAGAAAATTATTCGAATAAAATTTTCTTTCTATAAAATTATTCGAATAAAATTTCCGTTCTATAAAATTTTCTTTGTATAATATTATTCGAGTACATTTAACAAAATTATTATAGAAATTATAGAAATTATTCGAATAAAATTTTCTTTCTATAAAATTATTCGAATAAACTTTTCTTTCTATAAAATTATTCGAGTAAAATGTTCTTTCTAGAAAGTTATTCGAATTTAATTTTTTTCTAGAAAATTATTCGAATAAAATTTTCTTTGTAGAATAAAATTTATTGAATTAAAATTTTCGTTCTCTAAAATTATTCGAGTAAAATTTTCTTTCTGTAAAATTATTCGAATAAAATTTCCGTTTTATAAAATTGTTCGAATAAAATATTCTTTCTATAAAATTATTCGAATAAAATGTCCGTTCTATAAAATTATTCGAGTAAAATTTTCTTTCCATAAAATTATTCGAATAAAATTTTCTTTGTAGAATAAATTTTATTGAATTAAAATTTCCGTTCTCTAAAATTGTTCGAGTAAAATTTTCTTTCTATAAAATTATTCGAATAAAATTTCCGTTTTATAAAATTATTCGAGTAAAATTTTCTTTCTATAAAATGATTCGAATAAAATGTCCGTTTTCTAAAAGTGTTCGAATAAAATATTCTTTCTATAAAATTATTCGAATAAAATTTCCGTTCTATAAAATTTTCTTTATATAATATTACTCGAGTACATTTAACAAAATTAGATTTTATAGAAATTATTCGAAAAAAATTTTCTTTCTATAAAATTATTCGAGTAAAATGTTCTTTTTAGATAAAAGTTTCTTTCTAGAAATTTATTCAAATACAATTTTCTTTGTAGAATAAAATTTATTGAATTAAAATTTCCGTTTTATAAAATTATTCGAGTAAAATTTTCTTTCTATAAACTTCTTCGAATAAAATTTCGGTTTTATAAAATTTTTCGAATAAAATTTTCTTTGTAGAATAAAATTAATTGGAATCGATTTACTTTTGTAAAAATAATTCGAATAAAAGTTTCTTTCTAGAAAATTATTGAAATATATTGCGAATAAAATTTTTCTTATAGAAAATTTTCGAATAAATTGTTCTTCATAGAATATCATTCGAATAAAATTTTCCTTCTAAAAAATTATTCGAAAATTATTCGAATAAAACTTTCTTTACAGAAAATCATTCGAATAAAATGATTTTTTAAAATTATGCGACTAAAATTTACTTTCTCGAAAATTATTCGAATAAAATTTTCGTTATAGAAAATAAGTTGAATAAAATTTTCTTCATAGCAAATTATTTGATCAAAATTTGATTTTTTGAACAAAATTTATAATAAAATTTGTAATTTTATTTTATACTCGAATAAAATTTTCGATCTATGTACATAGTTATATGTTATAAATATTTTTCTATGTTTTTCTTAAGATTTTTTTAATTCGGAATTTGCTTCTTACTTGTTTATAATTATTCCTTTTTAATTAATTATAATGGAAATATAACATTTAACATTTTATGACTTCTTTTTGTTCCCATAGTTAATTCATAAAAGGTATGATGTTAAGTCATTGAATTAAATTAATGAAGAAAAAAAAAAAACAGAAAAAATCCTCAACAAAGACAAATTAGTAACATACGAGTACTTTCACCTGGTACTGAGACTAATGTTTTTTCTTTCTGTTGTTATACAAGGTGTGTTCTATCATTTTATCTTACATCTAATCATAATGATTATTTCCGCGCGCAAATTGTAAATATAAGAAAAAATAATAAAGAAAATAACAAAAAATACTCAAAGACACTTATAATGTGTTTAATAACAAAGCTAATAGGAAACAATTTTGATTAGGAGCAGTTAAATATGTATGTATATGGTACAAATTTAAATCAAATAAGTCTAGCTTTATTCGTATTTACAAAATTCGACAGAATATATGTTAATGATAAAGTGAATAACTAGCACAATTTTCATAACTGCAAAAATCTTACATGCAACAAGTTATAACTAACAGCAGTAAATGTATTGCGAGGTGCCTCAAATCAAGTTTTGTTATTGTTCAAAATGTAGACCCATAGACTGATGTGATGAATTTTGTTATCGCCTGTCGTTTCAATTGTAATTTAAATCAATCTGCCAACTTCTTGGTGTTGTCGCAGTGCAAAAAAAAAAAGCATAACTGTGAATAATTTCCCATATCATCATCAGCCGTACAATAAAGAAAACAAAACAACAAATGTACATATGTATACATTAACCGATTATAATTATAGAGTGCGTTAAAAAGATAACATTTACAGTCAACGCTAAAGATGGACATACGCCTCATTGCAGTTAAAAAAAATACCAAAATTTGTTCAAACCAAACTTTAGGGAGTTTCTGTGTCCGATTTGTCATCTCCGATACATATGTATGTTTAAATTTCAATGGGTTTAGATAGTTATTGCCTTGGTATGTTATGTCCAGATTGTTTGCAGAGCAAGACAATGTTTGTTGTGACACTGCTGGCCAATTTTGTATTTCCAGACTTCTAGTCTGGACTACCGTTTCCGTTTTTCAATCAATTTTATTTTGTAATACATATATTAAAACAAATTACTAAAGTCTGAATATATTTTTATTCACTTAGTGTCAATCAGTGTTTTCTCTTGCCATTATTTTAATTTCTAGATATTTTTTCCTAAAAAAATTTTTATGAGTACCAACATGGACGCATTAAATATTGTTTGATGTCTTGTTTGTTAAGCATCGTTGCCAACAATATTAATACGGCTTGAATTCATATTTTGTCTTTGACAGAAAATTTGTTGTCAAGTAAAAAAAAGAAAAATACTAAGATGAAAAAACAACTAAATTTCCAGCAGTTTTAAAGATAGTATTGTCCCTTTTAGTCAATAATTTCCTCTAATGTCTAAAAGTACTTGGCTGACTCCATTTTATATACTATATGTACATATTTTTGGGTCAATTGACACCTATGTATGTGCTCTTTGCAATGCAAAGACAAGTCAATTAAAATGATACTTTGTACATCATACTTAATCTGGCGTTAGGTCATGTGTTACTTTAGTGTCTCTAAGTAATCTAGGCTGTAGTCACTTGAAATTTGTTTGTACTGCATTTTAGAAAATAATAATCTATTGACGTGACGATTGTCTTTAAGTATTATTTTGTAATCGGGAGTTTAGTTTTTGTAATCCAAGTAGGGTCCATACACTTTTGTTCATGTTTAAATAATTAGTCACATAGCTAATTTCGTACTAACCCCAAATGGGCAATCACCCAGAACTGTTGGGTTATTAAATAACACAAGTTTGTATTAGTTGGCATTTGCTTTATGTGCGTTTAATGTCATCAGGTGTATACATATGTATGTATGCATGTGTGAGTTGCATTTTGCAATGATTTTCAAATTTCCTACACTATTAAGCATCCAGTGTAGGTAATTATTTAAATTTCAGGAAAATCTTAGTCATAATAAAATAGAAATTTAATTTACTTTAACATTCTCTTAAGACTTGAGTGTTTTACGGTAGTGCAATAGAGAGATATCTTACTCTCAGCTTCGTTAAGAGTTATTCTCAACAGAGCTTAAGGGCTAAATAAATGTCCTAAGCAGTGATGGAATATATGTTTTTGGATTTCGTACCAACTATATAATTAAAATGTACTTTTTAGACCTACATGGTACCATTTTTAATATTTATTAAATAATAATAAAACTTAACCATAAATGTACATTATCGAAAATTAAATATACGAGTACATATCTTATGGCAACATTTTTAACATTACCTGATATAACGAATGTCTAAACAATTTCGTACTCGTTTGGTGTTGATTAATTGCAAGTAAGACGGCGTAAGACTTCTTCAAAGAATCATTATCTGGCTTCTGGTGATATTCAGCCCAATCATGAATAAAAAATCCGCGGGAGTTTTTTCCTTTTTTATTTTTTTTTAACATTGAATTTGTATAGGAAAAATGGGAAAAGGAAAAAAACTCCCGCGGAATTTTTATTCATGATTGGGCTGATTATAAATGCTATGAAACTGATTTCTATTGGAAAATGCTACCAGATGAAAACTTTGTTCAATTGTTCCAGGAAGAAAGTTACCAAAGGATACTCTGGCAAGTTTATTTCAACGCAAAGAAACAGAGCTTGTTTCGTAATAAAATGTTTTTGGTAAATTATCTTGATTTTGGGTTTGTTTGTAGTTGTTTAAAGTTAGCTAGACGGCTACATTGTGATTATCTAATATATTCTTATTAATGAAGTATCGGTTTATTTGCGTAACATTAACCTTGTTAAATATATTCGATTGTATTTTCAAAATTACTAGATTTATTTTTTCAAGAATTGACAATTTTGAGATCCTGATTAACTACATTTTAAGCTTTAGTTTTTGGATTTGGAATTAATGCGGCAGAGACCCATTGTTCGATAATTCAACCTACAATTTCTAGCCGTAAGATGCATATTTAAAGATCAAATTGATATTAGTACTAAAATGTTTATACAATCTCTTTGTATTATTACATTGCACTATTACATAAATAGTAACTTAAATAATATATTTATCTAAATATTTCATTTGGAATACCAAATAGTATTTTAAAATTGTACCAAATGATTTGTGGTAGTACCACGGTACCAACTGTGTCTAAAATGTATCAAAAAAAAAGTACAATTGTACCATGTTTGCCAACACTGGTCGTAAGTGTTGAATAAAACAAGGGAACCGTACTTTTTGTTTCACTTGCTCTCTCACCTACATACAAGTGCTTACAGCCATCCCTAAATACCGACGGAAAGCGTTTTTAAAAATGTCAAAATTTCTCATGCTCATACATTTTGTATGGAGCATACCGAAACAACGCGGCGGAAGCGCTTTGCTATTGGAAAACCCGATTTTGACAAGGCGTTTCACAGTGAAGTTAGTTGCAAAAGAAAACAAAACAAAAAAAAAATAGAAATAAAACAACAATGTCCAGCAGTTACAATAAACAGGGTCGTTTTATTTATTTGTTTGATAACCCTGTTTTTATTGTTTTGACATAACGTTGCCGCTTTTGTTTAGGGATGACGTATCAGCGCTAATGCTCAGCGTAAAAATACGTTCCGCTTTCCGTCGGTATTTAGGGATGGCTGTTACTAAGCTAAACTTTGTTTAGGTATTGGCGTTCTTTGTTTTTTTTTTTTTTATTAAGAGAAGTAAAACTCAGGCAATTAATATGCTTACATATAATTGTGTTACTTTGTTTGAAAAGGGGTTAGTTGAAGAAGTAAAGATGGTGAAAGAAGAAAGTTTTTTTATATCACAACTCTGCAATTGCGTATTATGTTTGTTTTTAGTGCAGAATTGCAGCGCCTCTGGTGGTGAGTAGGCGCATTAATGTTAAAGCTTGATTTTATAGCCTTTATTTAATTATTTTACTTGGGTGAAGTTTGAATGCTATACCACCGAAGGAGGGTGCTGTGATAAATATTATTATAGAAAACTAATAATTATCAGAAACTGATGTTGTTTAAATGGCAGCGGCTGGGAATCGAACCCGGGCTACAAATACCAACTCATGCTTAATGATCAAATGCGCTAACCAATTAAGCTCCAACACCCTCCATTTTTGCAATATATGTATAGGGTAACACTTCTTTAATTGCAAGACTTCAAAATAGTTCATCACTTTGTCACCAAGACTTTAACTAATCAGTTAATATTTAACAAAATGTAGAGAACTTATTTAGTTACATACATACGAGTATATGCGTTAATTCAAAAATACTACTTTGTTGTCTGTAGTGACAATGTTTCATAATTCAAGGCGTTCTCATAAATACTGTAGATAAATGTGTTTAATATGCATAATTTCAAATATTTTGAAATGAAATTTGTAAAATATTTTTGAATTTTTATTATCAAAGTGTGATTTTTTTGTTTGTAAAAAAGACTGCCGTGTAAAATGTCATTATTTATGCAGATTCTTACAAGCATATGATTAAATTTGGATTAATTTTATGTTAAACTTTGCAACAAAGTATTTTATGGTGTGGGTAAGATTTGAATTTGCACAGTGGGGTAGAATATAATCTTTTTAAAATAAATCTGTAAGATTTTACTTGGGAGTAGTCAAGGAATATTTTAGTTTATGGTTTTAAGATGGTTTCCATAAACCCCCCAGAGGCGACGCTATAAGCAAATGTTCTGAGTAAGATAATCCATTAACACTGAATACAAAAAAAATCATAAAATTTTAGGCTAATCCCAGATCCCTAATTTTACATTTATTAAAGTTTTTTTTTAAACCTTATGTTTCATTCATATCCTCTGCTATTTCAGGAAAAAAATAATCACAAAACAGTGCGAAATAAGTACCACCCTAATACACAAGTTCAGTTACTCTTTATAAAATAATCGATTACATATGTGAAGATAATTATAATCTGGGTTTTTGTTAGCCCTACTTATTTGGCCCATATTTAAAAGCTTTTTTGTTTTCAAGTTGTTTGTTTAAATTACTCTTGTTACTTTAGTTTAAATAAAAATTTTTGTAGAACACACACATAAATATTTATATTGCAATTTCTTTGAAGTTGTAAATAGTTCTCTTTTGTTTTGGATTTTCTTTGTATTCATTACATTTGGAAATCATTTAATTTCATTTTGTATAATTCAAACATTTAAGTGCGTTTCCTATTGCGTGTGATTAGTGTGACTCTTAAACGCAAACATGTTCAAATTCACAGGTTTGTTGTTGGTAATTTTTTGACTTTGTAGCGTTATAAGACCAACCACTATGAAGTTAGTAATTTAGTGTTTGTATCCAAATATATTTTTTGCTCATTTTGCCAAAGGCCTCCCAAGTTGCTCATCATTATAATAAAGTCATTACCAAATGTTGTTTCTTTATTTTGACGTTGGGTCTTTTGCAAGTTTGCCTTTAACAATGACTAACTGTGCGGGTTTTCGCAAACGTATTTTTATGTACTTGGTTCCCTTATTTTTAGCCAAGTTGTGTGTGTATTTTATATACATCTTGATATTTATGCACCACACACTCACGTCTCAATTGCCAATTATCTTGGGCTGAATTTTTTTTTTAAATATAAAGTTTTTTCTTTGGTTAATTGACCAACGCCTCCAGGTTGCTGGTGTTTTTTTTTATATATTTTCTTCTTGGCTGTAAATGCGTTTTTAAAATGCGAATGTGTTTAAAGTGCCACAATAAGGTTTTATGTAAAATAAACTATTTATAAACATTTGTATGCAAGATGGTCAAATTTTTTAGTTTTCAAAGAGTTGAAAATATATTGAACTTAATAGGTTGCTTAATACTTTTAGGTTTAAAAGAAGTTTTCAAAAGCAATGAAGTAATAATCATTCTCAAGTTTCTGTTTTAACTTTCAGTATTGTTATTTAATAAAGCGCGTGTGTGTAAATCTAATTTACTCAATTAACATACAAGTTTAATAGCTTGTCAGTGTATAAATAAACTTATTAAGGTACTAAATAGATTACTAGTGAAAATTCACAAAATCGGTATTTAAACGACAGAGTTAGAAGCTTCCACATACAACTCTAGATGCATACCGTTCACAAGTACATGCATACATACGGGTATATATTTATTATGACCTTTGGAATTTCTGCAAATTTTATTAGCTAGATTATATAGTTTATATATTCTGAATCCTTATCGATAGTTGATTCCATTAATCGAGTCTGTGTTGGTTGAAATAGGCTTTTAAAAGCCTCCAGATAACCTACAAAACCACATGTGAAATTTAGTCTCGTAAAGTTTAGTTTTTAAAATCAGCTAAAACTAATCTTTAGTTCCAAAAAAAAAAAACTTAAAATTTTCTAAATGATTTGTAAAACTGTCCCCTTTAAAAGTTAATTACTCCCACCCAAAAAGTAACAACGGATAATTAAAAAAATAACAACGTTATTGTTTAAATTCTAATTATAAAATTGAACTTTCTTGTTAGAACCATAAAAAGCTTCCAACTCCCTTCATTCAAAAACGATTTTTACTAACAACTGCTCGCATACAAATACAAGTACGAGTATTTGACTTTAATTAGTCACGCCATATTTGCTCCTGCCATTTATAGTTTTTAACAAATATTGTTAGTAAAAACCTGGCAGTTTTTTTTTCATTTTATTATTTATTTGTTAACAATATTTGTATTAAGCAACGACACCAAACGAGCAACTCTAAACTATGGTATATAATTAAACCGCAATAGTATATAGTTATAGTTACAGTATTTCAAATAGTCGAAATCGAAATTGTTCAACAGATAATAAATATTGCAGGTAAAAAAAGAACTGCAACCGACTAAATGACATGATAAATGAAAAATGCCATGACGTGACTACAAGTTAGAAAGAAAAATTAAACAAACAATTCTAAAATTTAATGTCAAATTAAACATTAAATCAAATTATAGATTTAAGCTTTTTGAAATACGAGTATTGTAGTAATCATGGTGTAACTATACAAGGTGTGTGCAAATTGACAACATATACAACACAAAATAGAAACAACAGGCATTTTGTTTGTGTAAAATAATGTACTACTGTCAAAAATACTTGAAAAAGTATTTCTTTTGACATAAGTAAATTGTAAACAAAGTCAGTCAGCTGGGCTACTGCACTCACCTTGTATAGTTGCACCATAGTAGTAATTCTGAATACTCATACATACAATGTTTTATGAAGTGTAATGGAATATTTTTGCACTGATAGAAATTTTATGCTAAAACATTTCATTTAAATATAAAAATACTGCTGACTATTTCCATAAACGAGAATGAATCACTTTGTTTAACAAGCCTGGCAATTATGTTTACTTATTTTAATATATTTAATAAAGGGTCCGCCAAATAACTCTTTTTTTTTTGAAAAAGCTATAAAAAAAAACTACTGAATATTTTCTCAAATTTCTTTTTTTATTTGAAAGTACAATCCTTCCGGTTAATAATGGAAAATAATTTCATTCAAATGGCTGCCTCGGCTGGCCATGCAGTAGCCTACTTGATCGGTCCAATTTTTTTAGCTTATTATCGATTGTGTGCAGCTGTATTTCACCAATGACTTCACGAATACTGTCCTTTAAAGCGTCAATTGTCTTTGGCTTGTCGGCGTAACACTTATCTTTGACGGCACCCCACAAATAATAGTCCAACGGTGTCAAATCGCAGCTTCGAGGTGACCAACGACATCAGCTCTGCGGCTGATAATGCGATCTTCAAAAACACGGCGCAAAATATCGAGTATAGCTTCGGCTGTGTGACACGTAGCGCCGTCCTGTTGAAACCAAATGTTGCCAATTTCCTCCTCTTCAAAAACTCGTTCAACATGGCCCGTTAACGATCGCCATTGACTGTAACGGCCATTCCTTGCTCATTTTCGAAGAAAAATGGCCCAATTATGCCTTCGGACCAAAATCCGCACCAAACAGTGACTCGTTTTGGGTGCAATGGCTTTTCAATGTATGCGTGCGGGGTTTCTGTACCCCAAATGCGACAATTTTGCTTGTTTACATACCCGCCAAGATCAAAATGAGCTTCATCTGATGATTTTTTTTTTTTTTTGCAAAATCGGCATCTTCTTTAAGTCGATCGCAGGCCCACTTAGCGAAGCAAAAACGCATTGGATGGCCAGTTGGATTCAACTCCTGAACCAATTGGACTTTGTATAGCGTCATACCAAGGTCTTTATGCAAAGTTCGTCTCAATGATGCCTCCGAAATGTTCAATTGTTGAGAACGACAGTGAATTGATGTTGATGGCGCTTCACGCACACTTTCTGCTACAGCAGCAATATTCTCGGGTGTACGCACTGTTTTTGGCTTTTCACGCTTTGGTTTATCGATGAGGATGCCAGTTTTTTTTTCACTTTTTTCACAAGATAACGAACATACGGAGCTGACGGTGCTTCTCTTCTTCCAAAATCCGTACGCAATTTTCGTACACATTCTGCAACATTACCATGATTTTCAAAGTAATGTCGCAATATTTCCCAGCGTTGTTCAAGCGTATACACAAGCATATTCGTTCAGCGGAAGGATAAAACTAATTATATGTCAAATCAGACATAGGCTAAGTGTTACCATTCACGAAATAAGCACTAGTTGAAAAAAAACGTTAGATGACGGACCCGTTACTATTAATTAATATTAAAATTTATTTTTATTTTGTAATTACAATAATTTTCTAACAAAATTTCAAGTTTTTCTGTTACACACCTTAGATTTTCACGAAATATAGTATTTTTAACTAAGAACTTCTTTTAATTATTTCTAAAATTTAATAAAATACTACTTTTTTAAAAAGTACTTTTTTGTTACATTTTTTCTCTGGTGGAAATTGTGGTGTTTTAAACAGACTTTCTTAAATAGCTCTTTCTTTCAAAAATACTACTATGTATATTCTTGAAAAAGTAGTTTTTTCTCAGATGGTGTTGACAGAGAATTTTCATTATAGATTCGTGGAAAATATATTGTTTGAGTTAAAAATGAACAAAAATATTCATTTCAAAAAAGTACTTTTTTCTCAAACGGTAACTCCAGTGTTTCTACGGAATTTTCGTGGAAGATTCTCGAAAAATGAAGATTTTAAGTAAGAATTAATAAATATATTTTCAAATAGTTTTTCCTTTCAAAACTAGTACAGTCAAAATTCGATAATCCGGACTCCACTAATCCGGACAGAATTTTGCAGCTGATTGCGTATTCTATAATCAGGATTGATTGCAACTCTATAGTCCGGATTAAATAACACTCGTTTTTATTTATATTTTTGTTCAAATCAGAGCAGGCTTTGATAAATACAGTCATTGCGTATTCTATAATCCGGATTGATTGCAACTCTATAAACCGGATTGAACAACAACCGTTTTTAGTTATTTTATTATTCAATTCAAAATTATAAATTCTTGGAAAAAAGTCAGTAATATAGTGCTGAGATCCAGCTGGAATAAACTGGTTCCAGATAAATGGGACTCTGAAGATGATTTGCCTTTGTCCGTTTTGCAGGAAAGATTACGATGAAAATAATATTACATTTTTATCAGACATGCTTCAAAATTATTTTCAAATAAATTTCAATACCGAAGAAGTAGAAGAATGGATTAACGATAATAACTCAACGGTATCAAATATTCAGGTATCCTCAGAAGATGAAGAGAATGAAAATTTACGCCCTTTACAAAACGTAAAAGCCAAGGATGCTGTACAAAGTTTGGATGTCTCAATAAAGTGGGCCGAAGAAAATGATGTAGGAGTAGAAAAACTCTTAATACTTCATGAGTTACGTGACAAAGCATTAGAAAGAAGTTTAACAAGTTCGCGACAAACAACCGTATTCGATTACTTTATTAAAAGAAATTAATACATATTATTTATTGTTAAGAATGTATGTATGTAAATGTGTATTTTTTTATTTTAAATAAACTGTACAAATTAATATTTATGTTTTTATGCTTAATTTTGCTATAAATTATTATAATTTTTAATAAATACATACATACATACATGTGTAGTAATTCGGTAATCCGGATAATTCGCTAATCCGGATTGGGGTCTGCAATCAATTAGCCGGATTATCGAATTTTTACTGTACTTATTTTCTTGTTCCTCAGATAAAAATTCTAGTGTTTATGCAGAATTTTCATTAATTAATATTTAGTTTTCAATTGAAATTAAAACAAATTTTCTCAAAAAGGGACTTCCTAAGGATTATTTGGCTGCATTTGAACAAGCAAAATTTAACAAAGCTTTTTTTTTTTTTTGGCTAGAAAATAGTAGTCATTGAAGTATATTTTTTACAAATAATTTGAAAATAATTTTAGGGCTGTAGCAATAAAACTACAACAAAATAATTATCTTGTTTTAAAGCAGCCAGCCACACAGTCAACCAAGCAACCACATTAAAATGGTAACACATTTTTCATGTTTTTGCCAAACACACAAACAAGCATTTAAACTTTAATTAAACGTTACAATCGTCATACACTGGCAATAATTTTTTTGTATGTACATGAAAAGTAAGTAACAGGTGAATGACAACTCTCTCACAATACACTTGCATACAAATTTAAAATGGCAACAATACAAACTACATACATACATATACATATAAACAAAGAAGGAAAAAAAAATGAGATAAATAATCTGATACAATTGTACACACGCACATACATATATTGTTTCGGATATACAATAAAAAAAAGAAGAAAAAAAAAACTATACAATAAATGCGGATGCATCCCTAATTACAATTTAATTACGTTAAAAATGTTTAACAAAATAATCTTAAAACTAAAAAGTAACGGATACAAAAAACAAATTTAAATTACAGAAAAATAGATTTTATTTAAAAAGAGGGCTTTGCATTAATGTATTAAGTGGCCATTTTAGAACTCTTGTTGGTTTGTTGGCAAATTTTTGTTTGTTTGTAAATGTTAATGACTGACATAAATTTTTTAAATATAAAATTATTATTTTGGTTATTAAGAGTTAAAACAATTTGAAAAAAAATGAGTTTTGTTACTGCCTACGAAAACTTCTCGTGTGTTTAACTAAATATTCGTAATTTTATTATCGCAAATCTTTTTACTATGCATTTTATCAGTTGTACATCATCGTTGTCCTCATTATTATGATTAACATCATTAGTCTCAATTAGTTCAGCTATGGTAGTTTTTAAATCTCTAGATATTAGACAATATACTCTTAAACTGAACATTACATTTCCATTACACAAAAACTTTAAGCCTTCACTATTTTGCGTGTAAATGGGTATTTAAGCTACGCTTTTTGAGCTCATTTACAACGTCTTTAACCATGTTATTAACTTTGCCGACAAATATCAACAAAAAAAAAAAGCAAATAACAGTTTTATAACAAAATTTGACCCATAATAAATATTTAACGAAACTTAAATCTTTGTAAATATAAAATGTAAAAAAACAACCTTAAAATTATCTACTTTAAATAACACTTAAAGGCAATTACTGTCTGTTAAAATAGCCAACACAGTCGGTCGTCTGTCCGTCCATCAGTCAGTCATGGAGGCAACCAAGCACTAACTCACGCTGTTTAAATTATTTGCTTACATTAACTAACTAATAATTTCATTTGTTATAAAGATTTATTAAATGTACTACACGAGTACGAATACTTATGAATGTTTATTTAAACGTTAAAATTTTAAATTTGAAATTCATAAAAATGGCTGCCATTTTCAGCCGTTATTAGCTCTCGAGCGCAAAGTAATCTTCATCTCACAAAATCGTGAAAACTTGAATTGAAACGTAAACAAAAATTCTTAAATCATTTTCACCTCTCAGTTAGTTTCTTTAAAAATCAATATCATTCAATTAATTTATCTCATTAGCAACCAAAAAATATAAATTACTAAATATCTTTTTTTTTAACACTCATTATTTATTAGTTTAAAAACAAAAAAAAAAAAATCCTTAACAAATTGTTGAGCGAAGTAAAATATCAACAACCACAATAATAATAAAAAAATTATTGCATAAATAAAAACTTAATTAATACTCACTCGCATGCATATAAAGATTAAATTTTATTAGGCGTTTGGCAAATTCGAATCTGTATGTATGTATGTACATTAGGGTGGCCCCGTTTGTATGGAGAAAAAATAAGGTATCGATGCTCCCGACTAATATGAAAACTTGATTCATTTTAAGACTACGTTTCTCCATTTTTTTGTCCTGGCGTCAATATTTGGTGAGCTGGATCAAAGGATAAAAATGTCCTTTATAGAGATTTTTTGATTTTTTTTGACATTTGTTCCGAAGGAGCTATACGTAAATTTGGTAGCATATAAAAGGTCTTTGAGAGGCGCATTCAATGGGTTACATATAGTTCCTTTGGAAGAAATGAGAAAAAATCAAAAAAACTCTAAAAAGGACCTTTATATCCTTTGATCCAGCTCACCAAATATTGACCCCAGGACAAAAAAATTGAGAAACGTAGTCTTAAAATTAATCAAATTTTCATATTAGTCGGGAACATCCACAACTTTATTTTGGGGCCACCCTAATGTAGGTACATATATTTTTGTTTAGTTCGAAATAAATTTGAAACGAGCGAGAGAGTGAGAAAAAAAACTCAAATAAAAAATTAATAAAATTTAAAAATATTGTCTCGTGTTGGGAATTTGAAATTTATGACTACATACTCGTATATACATATATATGTATGTATGTATGTATAAAATAAAAATTTTACACAACAGTGCATGAACAAAAAACTAAAATACAAATAATTTAATAAACAATATAAACACTTGGCATATAGCTAGCGTTGTACTAGGAGGCTAAATTGGAAATTTGTTTACAAGTAGTGTCATTATATTACTTTTAAATCAACGATTCGAGACCTTTAACAGTTAACGTTAAAGCTAATTATGTTTATGCCAGTATAAAATTATATTTTTTGAAGTTTTTTCACTCACTTTATATTTTTACATTTACACTGCCTTAGCAATTCTCCCTCGTAATCGTAATTGTAGGCTCCAGAAACATAGCCAGCTAAAAAACGACAAATTGCGTTGGTTGAGCCTTATAAAATTGTTGACAAAAATATGCGTTAATTATGGGACAGCACTCATTTTTATTGACTGCAAAAAAAAAAATTTGCTCATGCTACTACTATCCCAGCAAGCCATATCAATCCGAAAAGAGTCTTTTCTGACACCTATTCCGGAGCGTTCATGCTCTTTATGAGCCCAAAAAAAATCATTATTGATCCGAAAACCTTCAGAAAAGAGGCTCATTACATCCGAAAATGGTCCGTCAGAACAAGCTCTTAGATAATGTCAGAAAAGAGTCTTTTATGAGGGGGTTTTTTTTTGGGCTCTGAAAGAGCTCTTAGATAATGTTAGAAAAGAGTCATTGCAATTTTAAATACACACACATTTAAAGGTCGCATTTATTATTATTTTTTTTTCAATTGTTTTTTCTTAACCAAAAAGGGAATTCATTTACAAATAAACTAAATTAGAAATGGAAAGAAATTATATTTATAGTAAAAAAAATAAATTGGAATTAATTTAAATAAAATATATAAAAATGGAAAAAAAATTAATTTTTTAAGCAAATTTTTCTTTCGCTCCGAAAATGCTTTTTAGTTGGACTCTTTTCTGACTCCTTTTTCTTTCGCTCCGAATTTGCTTTTTAGTTGGACTCTTTTCTGACTCCTTTTTCGAAGCGCTCCTAGAATGGTATGCTGGGATGCACCGCAGTTAAACAATAATAATAATAGTTGTGCCTAGTGATTTTTTTATTAACAAATTCTGGTGGCAGCAGCTACCTTTAGTTTCATATGCAGATTTTTAGCTTCAATAATTTGTTTGTAAATTGTTTAATTTTAAATTTGTAACGACACGTTCCGTTGCTTTAACAGTTTTATGTCATGAAACAATAAAATACAATAGAAAAAGGGTGGGTGGGCAAAAATCAGCTACAAACTTGAAATATAACCACCGAAAGATATATCTTTGCAATATCTCCTTGCAAAAAAAATTCAAGTGGATAAGTGTGAAGTGAAGAGTTGCTATATTATTTGTGGAATAGTGCCGTAGACATAAAAATATTCCAGCAAACTGTATTGCTGATTGATTAGCAAAGACAGAAGTAACATTCTCTTCGTGCAAACGTTGGGTTCATGCATAGCTTTACAACTTTGCTTAAACCAGATGGCCGCTTGACAACCAAGGCTGTATGATCCAATTATGATTGTCGCAGAACTGCAACATTTTCTAAGATGCCCGAATTTTGTTTCATTGAACATAGAATATCATGCCTTATTTTGGTTTACGATTTAAGCTTTTATCATTTTAAAACATTTAACATTTTACACAACTTTTTGAAAGCTTTAACTTTTTTGCAATCATTGAACCCGACCATGTTGGAATTCCAAGGAACTTGTACACGATTATCTTTCTATTATATGCCCTTCGTACAAATATATTCCGACTGACTAAAGTTTAAGACAAAAAACAAAAAGCAATGGGGTTTAACAGAAAAGCTTTTGTAGTGTGTCCGGATTATATGTGAACACTGTATAATATGATAAACAGTCATTAGTAGTAATTTTAAGTCACTGAAACGTATGTTATTAAGTAATTGCAAGTCGTTACCAAGTTGTTGATGGCAGCTGCACATTCTCTTTATATTTCCTAAAAACTAGAAGCCGACTAGAAGATTTATTTGACATATAATTTTTTCAACACAACTAATGTGTGGAGATTGAGAAGTCCCTGCGATAACGAGTTCTAATATCGGCTCTATCCTCTGTATCCAACTGCTAGTTTTACAAGATTTTTTTTTATCACAGTCGCCATTAAGATGTTTAGTTGTGGAAACCTAAACTCAATCAAACCAAATTACTGAAGGTTTGTTAATGGGCCTAATTATAAGAAACGATATACATACATACATACAGTGACTCACAGCTCATTTTATAAAGTGTATTTCTAGTTTTCAAAGCTCAATGAAATGAAAACTAACAGAAACTTAAAAATGTAATTGGTGGCATTTAAAAGAAAAAATGTTATAGTCTGAAGGAATGGTCGCACATGGCAAATATTTACTCAAACAAGCGTAACCACACAAATTTGTTTGACGTTGTTTACTGTTACAAGAGTGTTGCAAGATCAAACAGCATCAAATAAAATAAGACTAATTATATGATGTGACAATTTAAAATAGTCCAAAGGAGTCCGTTGTAAGATTAAATATGTACTCGTATGTATAGGGGTTTTTAATAAGAGCGCTGCAAAGGTTTAAAAAAAAAATGGTTTTGGATATCAATGAAATTCTTTATTCCTGTGGAACTCGATTTCTTTTGCATGGCCACCACGGTGCACGCTTGCAGAAGTCCAGACGCTGAACCCAATTTTCGACGTTTTTCAAGCATAAATCGACCGATACTGCTGCAATTTAACGTTCGATATTCTTACGCAGTTCATCAATCGTCGCTGGCTTGTTGACATAGACCTTAGACTTAACGTAGCCCCACAGGAAATAGTCTAACGGCGTCAAATCGCATGACCGATGCGGCCAATCGACTGGACCATTTCGTGAGATAACACGTTCTCCAAACTTGGTTTCCAATAAATTGATTGTGACATTCTCTGTGTGGCTTGTGGCGCCATCCTGTTGGAAACACATGTCCTCCAAGTCCATATCATCCAATTGGGGCCAAAAATATTCTGTTATCATTGAACGGCAGCGATTCCCATTCACAGTAACGTGCCGGTCTTGAGCATCACGGAAGAAGTACTGCCCAATGACGCCGCCGGCCCATTAACCGCACCAAACCGTAATTTTTTCGGAATGCAATGATGACTCATAGAGTACTTGCTTATTGACGAAGCCATTCAGCCAGAAATGAGCCTCATCGCTGAAGATGATTTTTCGATGAAAATCCGAATCATTTTCAAGTTGTTGCTCTGCCCAATTCACGAACATACAACGCTTCTGGTGGTCAAGCGGCTTCCGTTCTTGCGTCAATTTGATATTGTAAGGATGTAGGCCAAGATCTTTTCGCAAAATTCGTCACAACGACGTCACAGAGATGCCCAACGCTTGAGAACGACGTGTGAGAGACACATTTGGGCTTTCTTCAATTGAAGCCTCAGCGGCAGCAACATTCTAGACACTACGGGCACTTCTTTATCTGACTGGCACGGACACATTTTGTACTATGCCTGTGGATACTAATTTTTCCACTAGACGTTCAATTGTTTGATCTGGTCGGACGATTATGGCGACCATAAAGTGGACTTAACGTTGAGGCCACTGACTCCGAATTTCGGTAGTAAATTTTAATAATTTCGGCTCGTTGTTGACTCGTATATCTTTCCATCATGAAATGGCAAACTTTACTGGAGAGAAATGTCAAAAGAGCGGCAAAAAATATGGCGTCGTTTGCTGTCCTTATCGGTCTACTTTTGTAGCGTCCCTGTTGAAAAAGGCTTTATCCGAATTTCGGTAGTAAATTTTAATAATTTCGGCTCGTTATTGGCTCGTATATCTTTCCATCATGAAATGGCAAACTTTACTGGAGAGAAATGTCAAAAGAGCGGAAAAAAATATGGCGTCGTTTGCTGTCCTTATCGGTCTACTTTTGTAGCGTCCCTGTTGAAAAACGCTTTATATGTACAAAGTATTTATGTAAATAGCAGTTACATATTAATTTATTTCCATTCAACTTCATAAATTCCTTAAACTCTAGGTACGTTTATTCTTTTTTTTCAAAACATTTGTCTAAAATAAAAGTTACCATTTGCTGCCATATTGTCTGGCCCAGTTTTAACATTTGAAACTCATGTTATATTTGTTCCATTTTCTCTCATTTCCACAATAAATAAATAAAATAGCTTTCTTTTTTTAATGTCAAATAATTATGATGCTGACGTTCATGATGGGACCGGACCGGGTGATCATTGTTTATAATAAAAGAAAAAATTATATATATATGAAATGAAAAACACATTGATCAATCGTTGTCATATAGCACGTAATTTCATACAATTTTTATATGTAGGTACGTACTCGTATATATATTTTTTTCTTTTAAACTCAACTGATGAGTTTCTGCTTAAAGCGTAAAAGAAGTAGTAGTATTAGCAGTAGTAAGGTCAGTTCAACTAACTGATGGCTGGACGGATTTTTATACTACTTGTATTAAAAAGATGCCAAAGACATCCACAATATACTTGGTTGGTGTTCACAAAAGTAATATTAACGTAATCTGTTTATGGAATAAAGACAAAAACAAAAAAAAAAATAAATAAAAAATATGAACTGACTGATTGACCGACTGTCTGCAGTAAAAACAATTTCTCAATTGTTTTGCATACGAGTTCTCGTAGTTGTACTCGTAAGTAGTAAGTTAGTTATAAAGAAAATTGTGACATGATCACCCCAGAAATTGGCTGGTTGAATGAGACTGAATGATCCAACGAACCGTTTGTTTTTTTTTTCCAACTTAATCATAATCAGACATACGAGGGTGCACCAAGGAATTCTCTTGAATTCGCATAACTTTATTTATGTTGCTAGTAAACCACAGAAACGAAGCTATGCCATTATTATTTAAATACTAAACTAAGAGCCACTTTGTTTACACTTTAACTGGGTAAATGGTCAACATGGGTTCAAAAGTTTCTAAACTCTGAAATGTTTTGAAGCATTTGGCCGAGGTGTTGAGCTTCGAAGCTGCATCAGACCTAAAATTTAAACATGACATCTCTTCAAACATACATATGAAAAGTCATTTAGGAAAATGATTTTAAAATTAACCTAAACACCTATACACATATACGAAGTGCGTTACAGCCCTCGTACATAAACAGCTAACTGAATATTAAGATGGGGAAAATAGTTGTACATACAAAAACAAAAGAAAAAAAAGAAGATAAAAAAGAGCAGCAAAAAACGTGAGCTTTAACTAAGCCAACAAATACTGACTGCATATGACGATAATGTTGGCTGGTGATGATTGGGACTGTGATTGCAAACTGTGTGTGACTGTGACTGCGTGATGATTAAGTCCACTACTTGAGTTTCAATTTGCCACTTCGTCTTCTGATTTTCTTCTTCGCTGTCTTTGTGCATAATGAGCTCTATATCTTGTTAAGCTTTTTGCATTTGTTTAAGACCTTTTTGAACTCAATGTTTAGTTGGCCAAAATCGCACACTCTTTTCTCTTAACTCTTACCTACTTACTCGTAGTTATTTAGTAGTTGGCTGGCTGGCTACTGGTTTCTTCTTCTGTGAGTATAATTTTCACATCTTCTGGGACGTTTCCATTTAACTTGTTGTGTATGACGGAAGATTTAAAAGATTTCTTTTCTTTTAAAGCTTTCAAGTTAGTGTGTCAATTGACGACGATGACGCTGCTGAGGAATAAATTGAATTTGTATAAAGCACGTACGTGTAATTCGGTTTTAAAGTCTTAAACTGAAAAGAAATCCTTGAAGGTTGCAACATCTACAATAAGTAGTCGTAGTATCACAACAATCGCAATGTGTGTTTGCTACCAAACGAACATCTATCCATCAACCCATGGCAGAGTTAACAAATTGATATTGTATGAGTCCGTCCAATCGTCAGTCCGTCTATGTGTATATGTTAATACTGTGCTTAATCAGTTCAGTAGTCAGTGAGTAATCGGTAATCAGTATTTAATAATCACGTTTTTTTATTGTTTGATGAGATGTGCTGTTGAAACTGCTACTGGATTTTAGCTGATTATGGTCATCGTCTGATTTGTACGTTGTTATGACCACAACTATCATCTGTCTTTTGTATTGTGTCCATATAGAAATGAGCACAATTACCATGGCATTTTCTTCATTGTTGCCTTAATACAATTCCACTGATACGTGTTGATCAAAACCAGCAGCTACTAAATCTCATTATTTTATTTAGCGCCACACTCTTAGTACTCATTTCGTAAGACACCAACAATTTGTATTGTAGTGTGGCCAATTTTTAAACGCGTTCAAAACAAAATATTCCAACTTACTTATTTTGAAAGTTACAGTTACAGTGGGAAAAATGTTTTATCAAAATTATGAGGATTGTATAACTTTATTATATTATGATGTATTCCATCATGCCAACAGTCCTTTCAAAACGAAGAGACTTACCCAGCAAAAATTTAAATTTGAATTGGAATTAATGAATAACATACAATAATTTGCAATGACTACTACTATGTATATACCGTCTGCATTACATGGAAGTAGCCTAATAATATCTGCTGATATATATAAACAATTAAATACAACTAATTGTAACGTGCCATGAAAAGAATCCATATAATTATCATTTAAAGTACGATCACACTTGGAAAATATTTGCCGAAAAAGACGTAACCACTAAATAAAATATATTTGAACTCGTTTATTCAGGACAGGACACCAAAAATATTTAGTTTTATTTTATTTGATGCTGTTTGATCTTGCAAAACTCTTGTAAGAGTAAACAACGTCAAACGAATTTGTGCTAAAACAAGTGGTTACGCTTTTTTGAGTAAATATTTGCCAAATGTGACCCTACCTACCTTCAATTTTTGTTAAAGATTTTTTTCTTCAACTTTTAAACTTTTCTAAATATTAGTTAAACAATCGGTTAACTTTAATAATAGTAATAATTCTGATACGATCTAGTTCCAAAAATGGGCAAAAAAAAATTATCTACTCCAGGAATGAGACTGTTAATTGTGCAGTGTTACCAAAATGAAAGAACACGAACGAACACTTTAACAGAAGATAGAGTTATTTGTAGAGCCAATAAAAACAATCCATTTTTATTTTAGCGCGAAATAAAGACTGAAATTGGACAGCAAGACGCTTAAAAAAAAATATCATAAAACAGTCGCCGTTAGCAAGAGAAATGCTCAGAAAAGATCCACGTTACTGGAATCTAAGTTTAACTTGTTCCAATCTGATGGAAAATCGTATGGTCTGGGTCCAATTGCACGAGTTCATATAAAAACATTTTGGAAAATGTAATGGAACCGTATTGCTTTGAGAATATAATTGTCCAATACATTTTCCAGCATAAGTTTAACTTGTTCCAATCTGATGGAAAATCGTATGATAGACATCCTCCAAATAAAGCCTTAGACCCCAGGTACACTGGTTTGGGGTGCCTTTTCTTGGCGTGGTGAGGTTCCAATTGCACCAGTTCATATAAAAACATTTTGGAAAATGTAATGGAACCGTATTGCTTTGAAAATATAATTGTCCAATACGAGTACATTTTCCAGCTTGATAATGACTCAAAGCCCACTTCACGGTTAGTGGAGTGTGTTGGCTTTTGGATTAATATTTTGATGTTATTGACTGGCCACCCCAAAGTTCAATTGAAAACTTATTGGCAATTGTAAAAAGAGACCTACAGACCAAAAATCTACGAAATAATGATAAATTGTTTCAGTTGGTGCAATAAAGCTGGAAAACATATCTTTGCAAACAGGCCAGCGAATGATTGGCGAATGTTGTCAAAAACAAGCGTTATCCAACAAAATATTAAAGGATAAGTCCATTTTGTTAAACCTCACCTCTTATGCATATATTTTTTTAGTTTCTAATTATGTGACCAATTTGATATTGCGTTTTTTTTTTTTGGTGTTTAAGTTAATTTTTTTTTTAAATAGTATTGATGCTGTGATTTTTTTTTTATATTAAACTTAATAATAATTTGTTACTTTACTATTTCTAGTTTTTTTTAAAACTAATAAAATGTTGAAGTGAATTTTAAAAATACGTGAAGAAATATATATGCTGAAAAGTCGTTTTAATTAAAAGTCCACCACTGTAGGTCTAAAATTACATAATTTTTAAATGTTACTTTTTTAATTGTAATGTTATTGGAACATATATGTGTTGTGAAATAACCCAAATTGGTCTAAAACAAACAAAAATGATTTGCAGTACATATTTCTTATTCGGGATCCAAGTAGAAATTTAGCTGAAATTTTAGCATATTTTTCAAAAAGATTTTCCAAACTTTGCTTTTCTTACAGTTTTGGAACAAAATCTTTATTAAAACCGAAAAGACGGCTAATAATAAATGTCCCTTTTTACAAAAACTTCGACATAATTATGTCATGCTGCAAGGTCTCGGAACATCTGATAAAAAGGTGCAACGTCAAGCATCCAAATTTATTTGTTTTCTTTAGCTATTATGTATTTGGTACTGCCAATAACTGCCAATTTAAATGCATTTGGCCTGATTTTTTAATAACTTGCAATTAATTTATCAATTGTTAACTGAAAATCACTTGAAAATAATAAAAAAAAATATAGTTATTTATAAAAAGAAAAAAAAAGAAAACAGCAAACAAATCCATTGAAATTACAATTCATATTTCATGGTTAATGGTGATTTCCGTGCACGTCTTGCTTTAATAGAATTTCTTTAACTACTTTCCACTGACTTACGACTGACTGACAGGCTGACTGACTGAAACGAGCTGGTGTGAATGAGTATGAGAAAGAGATTTTATAATGTGTTGTTAGTTGGGAAGAAGGTTGATTGCTGGTTGCAATGTTTCCATGTTGTTTGGTTGTTTGGTTGTTGGCTTGTTTTAGTGTGGACGCTTGCTTAAACTTTAACATGCCACATGATTAAAAACATTATGGATTTGTTGCTGTTTATTAATGTTGTTGGGCAATGTTTTTCATTTTCATTTCATTTTTCATACCATTGACCATTATGAAGACAGCTAATACTATACAATAACACTAACAACTAAACAACAAACAATCCTATTAACAACAATATTGCCAATAATATTTACAAACAGCAACAATATTAATACTCTCTATAAAGTATGTAAGTATGTAAGTAGGTATATACATACGAGTATGTATGTTGGTATAAAAAAGAGTGCAAGTCTAATTTGCAACTTGTTTTGTGGTTAATTAACAATTGATCAAAGTAAATTCACCGACCAAACGATTGCAGCAAGGAAAGTTAAGTAAAAAAATATATAAAGTTTTAATCATTAGATGAAACATACATTCAAACAGATATTCATTAATACATACATACATATATTTATTAGAATTGTAAGCAAGAATGATTGAATGACGAACGCTTATTTATATTAGACGTAAACGCTTAAACGTATGAATGAACTCAAACAATTGGACCTCTTTACACTTGATTCAAGTCTCTTGAGCAGTATGAGTCAGGGCTGGTTAGTTCTATACTATTCTACTGTATTCTTTGTAATTCGCTTCTACACTGTTGGAAATTGTGTTAATTATACGTTTAAATTAAGTATTAAGTTAAGCTTAGCAGAAACGCCATTTTTTAACTTTTAATTAACTATTTATTTTACTCGCCAATGATCCGGACCTCTTAAATATCGCATTTAATGAGTTGCCTACAACATACATTTTGTGAACACTTGGAAATATTATCAAATGAATGAAGAAGTAAAACTTTATGATTTTTCAATGACTATTAGTCTTATTCAGACAGATTTAAAGTAGACTTCAAATATACTTTAAGAAAATTTTGTCTAAAAGCACACAGAAAAAAATAAAAATGAGTTTCAATTAAAATATTTGTGGATTAAAAATTTAATTGATATCGGACCTGTAAACAAAATGATAGTATCAATTAAAAAAACCATGTGATATTTAATTGAAAATATCAGAAAAATGAGAAAAAGTAATTGAATCAATGAAAATTTTAATTGAAAATTATTTTAAAATCAATTAAAGGTTTAATTGAAAAAAACCATGATTTTTTTTTCTGTCCACACTTCACACCTAATTAATTTTTTATGAATACGACAGTAAACATATAATAATGGGCAAGTAGAATTTTCTATAATTTGAAAATTTCCACTTGCCCATCTCTGCCATGAACAGAAATTTACTCCACGTCCCAAGAACCAAACAAAAACACATATGTACATTTTGTTAATCATAATAAAATGGTATTATTAAATTCATTACATTAATGAAATTGCTGTACAACAGCAGCATTAATAAATTCATTGTTAATAATTGCTTATAATTTCACAAATAATTCGTAAAAATTTTTAAAAGATTTTCTTAATTTAATCGAATTTACAGCGAATATTATAAAATCTAAAACATAATTTATTGCAAAGAAACATGTACATACATATGTTTGTAATTAAGTTTAGAATAAATTTTAAGACTTAAATGCAATTGGTAGATATTAAGAAACATTTACAGAAAGCTTGCAATATAAAAAGATTAACATAGATTTATTGGAGACTTTTAGAATGGAATATTTCTTTTTACTCTCATTAAAAGCTGAAAGTTGTCTTTAAGTTTCGCTCAAGTTTGACTACTTCCACACCTAGACGTAAGAGTGCCGATACAAATCCAGTCCTGTTATTGGTTTCTTAGGATTAGGGACCTGTTTTAGTTTTGACATTGTGTTTTCCACTTGAAATTATAGATTTTTGATGATGTTCTTAAAATCATACAACATGTTTGGTTCTAATTTCAAATAAATTCCAGTTCTATTTTAGAAATCTTAAATATGTTTGTATACTATGAATGCTTAACACCAATATTTTTGTTTTTGATGTCTACATACATATGTATATCTGAATTTAATTATAGCGTAAATAACTCATCAGGATTATGTTGCAACTTCTTTATTGCTTTTAATTTTATTTGACATAACATTTATGGATACCCTATCATTTCATTTAAAAGAAAAAATGTTATAATCGAACAATTATCATTTGAAAGATCATTCTTTGGCATTTATTTTTTGAAGGTTATGTCTATCAAATTTTCGATGACACGTTCGAGCGTGATGTTTTCCTCCAAGGCCTAAATCGAAGCGGGTTTGTCCGCATAAACATTAGACCCATAGGAAAAAGTCTAACGGTGTGATATCACACGATATTGGTGGCCAATCGACCGGCCCAAAACGTGAAATTATGTGCTCACCGAAGTGTTCTCTCAATAAATCCATTGATTGATGCGATGTGTGGGAAGTGGCGCCGTCTTGCTGAAACCAAATGTCGCCGAAATCACGAGCTTCAATTTCAGGCATCAAATAGTCGGTTATCATGGCACAGCTACGGCCGCTATATTTTCTTCACAGCGTGCTGGACGCGATCTATTTGGTCGAATAATATCCAATAATGAATGCTGGGTCTCAAAATGGATGGTGGTGTTGCGAATAGTAGGCTCAGTAGGCCGATTATGTTGACCATAAGTTGAGCAAAGTGCACGAAACACATTCCTCACTTTTCGTAATAAATTTGAACGATTTGTAAACGTTATTGAGGCGTAAATCTTTCCATAATGAAATGTCAAACAATACTAAACAAAAACAAGTAAAAGTGCTATATTCGGCTATTCCGAATCTTATATACCCTTCACCTTTGTTGGGCATGCATAAACATGCCATCTGTTGATGAATTTGTTCTTAACAATATTAATACACTTTGTTTGATCAACGCCACCTGTTGATGAATTTTTTCGTAACAATATTAATACATTGTTAAGAGAAAAGTTTTTATTCAGGCTAGTAGTTCGAGAATTTCTATTAAAGAATACTATTGTAACGTATTGGAACAATTGGCAAATTGGAATGCATTTGCTACCCAGCCAAGGGCGCCATCAGCAATCTTCATTGCCCATTATCAATCTGTAAACATCATCTATTAAACTCACCGTTTTTGAGAAATAGAATACGAGAATTATCATATTTCTTTTTTACGTGTTTTGTGAGTCAGAACGAAATTTACGTACGTTTAGAATGTGTGTGTATTCTTTATATGTTATTCTATTTTATAGAATTTGTATTATTACAAATTTGTTTTTGCTTTTCTTGCTGCGTCTACTTTTTTGGTAGACCAATAACAGCAATGTATGTATGTTTTTGTTATCATTTCTCCTCTTTTCTTTTGGTGGTTTATGTTATTTTACATTGTGTTTGATCAACGCCATCTGTTGATGAAATTATTCGTAACAATATTAATACAATTAGTTTTTTGATGAAATTTTCAGATGTTGTCTCGGATTTTTGCTCATATCTCCGTTATTTGTGGACGGATTTTGCTGATTTTAAATAGCAAACTTCTCGAAAGCATGTCTGACAGAATTATTGAAGATTTGGATCCCGAAGATATCTTCTGGGGACTTCAGAAAATTGATTTCAACAGTCAGACAGACGGACATGGCTTAATAGACTCCGCTATCTATAAGGATCCACTTTATAGGGTCGGAAAATTATATTGTGGAAATTACAAACGGAATGACAAACCTTCTCATGAAAGTGAAGTGTATAATAACATGATAGCATGACACGACTCACACGTGATCTGTCAAAAAAAGGCTATTGAAAAAAGTATCTTTACTTGAATCACCCTATATTTATTATTTGCAGTTCTACTCTATGAAATAGCTTCTTTATAATAAACAATTGAATTTCTGACATTCAATCTCTCATTTTGTATATTTTGTCTTATCTTGAAAGGAAATTAAATCTTGGGATACTTTCAATAAAAATAAATCCCCAAATTGGTGGCCAATTCTGATCTCCAAAGCCAGAGAGTATTTGAGCAGGAAAGCAGTAACAACAAGTACTGCTTCTTATTATTTATTTTCAGCACAAAATTCAAACAATGACAAGTTGTGTTTACATTTAGGCCGTTAAATTTTTGCACCCGTTACATTTTTGCAATAAATAAACATTCCCCATTAAATTTGAATTTCCTGTGTTTGTTTTTTCTTTAAAAAAAGTAGGGAACCTCGAAATGAATCACGCTTTACATTGTAATATATTAAAAGCTAAAAAATGCTCGTTTTTTCACCTTACAGCTTATTTTATTTCGTGTGATAGTATTTATTATCTACAACAGATTTAAGGCGATTTGGAAATTTGTATGTTAACTATTTTTTACTGTGAGTGGCCATTTAGAAAAGGTTTAAAACCAATTCTCGTTGTTTTATCGTTGTACGCGGACTCATGTCAACTATTTTAAATTGACACTTGACGTTAAAAATTTGGACTCACAATTCAATAGAAAATATTTGATAGAGGTAAAAAAAAGAAAAACCAATAACCAACAACGCTGTATTGAGCTATCGGTACAGTAGAAATTGAATGTATAAAATATTTTTTTTGTTTAATTTAAATATTTATAATACATAAGATTTTAACATTTGCGACAGTATCGAAGAAACAACTTAACGAATAAGCAGCTAAATATACAATAAATTACTTAAACCAATACACATCTCATTTAACCAAATATATAAAAAAGGCAAAAATTAAATGGTCAATTGGAGTGTGAAAAATTTAGCACCAAAATGAAAATTTCAACATCATTCTGAAAAGAGTTAAGTGGCTGTTCGGTTTGCTCCACAAAATTGTTTAATTCTGATTAAACAAAATCTATTGTAAAGTTTCACTCGCAAATGGTTGTCGTTATTCGTGTGTTTTCTCTGTATGTGCTTTTAATAAAAAGGTACTTAAATTAGATAAATAAATTTGTTATGTATTTTAAAAAATTTTTATTGAGTCTGAAATTTCTTATTTTGCCACAACCAAATAAATCATAAAAACTCCAAACTTCCAACTCACCTTGATCTTCATCAAAATTTTTGGTTGACAGCTGGAACAAAGCATCCAATGGTGTATCATTTGCACCCTTCTTCGCTTTAACATCCACACTTTTCCCGCTACTATCACTTTTATTCCTGTCGTCCGGCAAACGATCATCATTTCTGCTATAATTAGCCGCTGACTCATCATCACCTTCTTCCTCCTCATCGTCATCATCACCGGCCACATTGACTTCGGGTGAGTAACACTGGCTACCGGCTGAACTAGAGCGAGAACGTTCGGAACCATCTTCGGAAGGTATAATATTGGGATCCATACTCATTTGTCTCAAGAGCTGGGCTTGTGCTTGGAAATGTTCCTGCAGCTGACGCTGATAGTCCCAGGCCAAACGTTGTTCATAGTGCAGCAAAGCAGGAGGAAAAAAATGGTGTATGGGCAAGGTTGGTGGAGAGTTGTTGGGATTACCGGCAGTAGCAGGATCCCAGGCTGTGGGTATAACTTTGTGTAAACCGGGTAAATCTAACATAAGTAAAGGTGCTGGAGCACTCAGTGGGGCAGGTTGTAAACGTTCTGACAATATATGTGGCGGCATATTGTGTGTAGCAGGAATGCTGGCAAGTGCTAAGGGTTTTGAGGGTGGCGTGCCGGATCTTTTGTTTACATTAGTTTTTACTTCCACAGGAGTTTTATCCTCCTGTTCCTTTTTGCCTAAAATATCTGCTATAGAAAAACTTTTAACACGATCCGCACTGGATTTTCTATGCTGTGGCAATGCTATGGGTGGGGGAAATTGTAACGATTGTGTGGGTATTATTTCCACACTGGGTCTAAGTCTTTTGATGTTGAGAACATGAAAACCATTTGTAGACACTGATGTTGTATGTAAAGGTGGTGGTGGACTGGGAGAACCAACCGATATTTCAGACATGGCCGGACTACTGGAACGTAACATGGTCATGTATTCAAACTTTTACAGGTTTCTTTAACAAATTTAATTTAAATTAATTAAAACATAACACTGCTTTATAGGTATGCATTGTATTTAAACTTTAATTTATTTTTTTTTTCAATGTCACTAAACAACTTTAGTTTAAGATATTCTTTCACACTTCTTTTTGCTGAAATTGCGTCGGCAAAACCTATCCACACTTTTAGATACAAAACGTTAAAAAAAAAACACGCAAAAATGGCTCGTGGCGCCCGTGTATCATGCGAGAGAGAGCGAGCAACTGTAAATGTAAACGAGAAATGCCAAGGAACTGGTAACACTGTTCGGCATCAATTTGCCGTTTGCAAGCACTTGGTAAGACAACAACACAAAACGAGTTTTTACTCTCTCAAAAAAAAAAAGAAAAGAAAAACATTAAATTGAATATAAAGAATTTTGTTTGCACGCTCTCAATATTCGTTAGGCTCTTTTTTAAAATTCAAACTGAAATAATTACTCTCTGTAAAGTAGTGACGTCACTTGACTACAGCTGAGGTAAATAAGAAAAGCGGTCAGTCCAATTGGAATTATAAAATGGCAACGCCTCACTAACAAACAGAGAAGGTTTTATAACGGGATCTGCTATGCATCAGAAAGAGTAAACTGTATTTCTCAACCAATCAAAATGAAGTATTATTTTGCCTCTTTCCCTTTCCCATTTCATTTTTGTTGGAATTTTCGTTGTGTTTTGTGCAAGTGTGCATGAGGTGTGTGAGTGAGCTTGTGTGTATTTTATGTTGTTGGTTAAAGCTGTCATCAAAAACGTCATCAGTTTTAGCAAATTTAAGGTTTATTTTTTTTTGTGTGTTACTTTTCGTTGCTGCATTGTTTCCCTTCATCCGGCAGCACCCCCCCACCCCACCCCCAACACTTTTAGTTGTCAAATTCTGGGTCTTGGATTGTTGTACAATGTACATACACATGTATGTATGCTGGCTGGCTGGCTGTTGTTGCTGGCTGTTGTTGTTGGCCTGTCTTTACATGTGTAATATATTAAATTCTATTCTGTTCCACTTGGTTGCTTACGTTAATTGTCGTAATTGTGCCGCCGTCGCTTATATGCTTCTTTGACTTTTGCCTTCACCGTTTTACCATCCTGCCGCCCCAAAGATTCTACCACCTCTCTGTTGGTACATCTCTTTCATTCGTTTGAAACGTTAAAATACTAATGCCATCCCTGTCGTTGAATTGTGTGCGATTCCTTGGGTATTTATTTGTGAGTGTGTTTGAGGAGTATGTACCTATAAATAACTTGGCGTTGGTTCAATTGTCACTAGTAACGATGTCTAGTTTTGTTGTTGTTTTTGTTACTGCTGCTGCCTTGGCTGGCTGACTGGCTCCTTTGGCGGCTATTTGTGTCTTGATGTACTTGCTGACTGCAGCAATTTGCAAAAGTGTTTAATTCCAAAAGGTGTCGTTATACAAATGCCTCCACCACTCTTCATTCTCTCCCAAACACACACTCACAATAATTGCTGCTCTTTCCACCTTCAACCCCCTTAAATCTATTAACAGTGTTTACTTTGTGTAGGTATACCTACATATATCAAGAGTATTTGTATGTTTTTTGGGGAGAATTTAATATATTTTTGTTTTTGTTGTTGTTTTAGCTGGTTGCTGTTTATTGCACGAGCATGTTTGCAAAGTTTTAAAATTGATTGCAGTAAATCACATTTGTTTAAATAATCTTTTTGAAGTCAAGCGTTCACAAGTCGTTTTTCATGTTAATACAATTTGAAAGCTATATGAATATTGTTGTTGTTTTTTTTTTTGTTGGAGTTGCTGTTGTAGCTATTTCTTTTAGCACACATAATATTAACATTAACATACAAACAACAACACTCCCTCTTGTGTTGTTGTGTATCAAGTCCTTTTTGTCTTCGAACAAAAACAAAGGCGGTTTCTTTTTATCCCTATTCATATATGTACATACAAACACATCTCATTTAATAAACATAATACAGTGGCTGGCGCAACAAATAGTTTTTACTGGGAGCTACATAGATACAGTATCTATGTTTGTACATACCTATATGAGCTTATTTATTTATAATAGATTTGAAAAAGTTCAGAATTCAGAAGCACTTTACAACTATTTTCAATTGGTTACTTATGGATTTTTTAGGTTCTCAATTCGTCAATAAGGTTCGACTTATGTATACAGAAAGAAAAATGGCATTCTAAAATTAAGTTTATTTTTCTCAGTTTTAGCCTGAAATTTTCAAGTACCTTTTTACTAGTTCATACTTAAAATAAGTAAAAATCGGGTTAGATTTGACAAATCAAGCTCAGATTTTCTTAAAACAAGAATAGTGTTCTTGATTTAAGTATTATTTATTTATTTATTAAAAAAATTATTATAATTAAAATTACAATAAATCTAGGGCTAAAAACACTAGCATCAATGGCTATCGGCTTAATATTTCTTGGATAAGTGTGTATATGTTAGTATTTTGTTAGATAATGATAATAAAATTTAAATTCGGTTATGAAAAGAAATTTTCTTCAAGAATTCAAAGACTGGATATGTTTTTACTATTTGGAGTTTTTAAAAATTCAACAATGTTAGAGGGCTTAAAAATTGCTGCACGTAGATTGAAGAGTACTGGGACTAAGATGTGAAAAACAGTTAATGGTGAGGAGCTGCAAAAAACTCTTAAATTAAGTCCAATTTGTTCTTAAATCTAGAAGATAAATCTTAAAACGAAAACTAAGACTTTTTTTTACTTAACTTAAGAACAAAAATCTTATATCAATCCCAGAGAAGAAATGAGCTAAGTTAAACTTACTCTCTCAGAAGCTCTCAAAATCATTTTTTATAATTTATTGAGTAAGAAATTCTTACTTTAAGTCCAATTTGCTTTTAAATCAAGAAGAAAATTAAGACTTACTTCCTACGTTAAAATTCACTATTATAATTCTCAAATAGTCTATGTGAATTTTCATATAAGATATATAAGAATATCACAATAAAGCAAGTAAGAATAGGAGTACCGATCCAGTTATAATCTGTTCGGAACGAACAAAATATAACCAGACGAGACCTTGGATCTTCCTTCATAATGTTGTAGCCGTAGTTAGCCGACCGAGATCTGAAGTATTTATCTCGTATTATTTAGCTCATTTTGGGATTAATTATATCTCGGGCATTCTTAAATCAATCCGATTTTAGGATTACATCAAATATGAATTATAGCTTAAATCTAGTTCAAAATTCTTGAACCAAGCTCATTTTGGGATTAATTCAAACTCGGACATACTTAAATCAGTCTCATTTTTGGATTACATCAAGTACAAATTCGTGCTTAAATCTATTTTATAATTCTTGAATCAAGCTTATTTAGGGATTAATTCAATCTCAGCCATTCTTAAGGAGAGCTAAAATTAAGATTTTTTTACTTGATGAATCCGTACTTGAATCAAGTATTTTATGCTCAGTATAAGAAAATCCGTACTTACCCTACTATTGACACCGCTACGGATTGATTTAAGTACGGATTACTCGATTTTTTTTTGAGTGTATGAAAACAAAAAAGGTTCTGTTTGGGAATCGCAACGGGAAACCTAATATTCGCATTTTTCAAAGAATATGGTTGTTTCGGTATGAAATCAACACATGTCAAAGTATGGACCTGCTGTTTTCTCCTTGGGTATTCGAATGGACCTAAAGGATCAGTTTGAAAAGTAGCTGCCCTCAGAATCCTGCTTTTACAAGACTGCACAATATCAATCACAAGCCACCAGCATAAATAATATTACTCGTAAAACTCCATTTCTCATGCCATTTATTTCAGAATAAAGAGAAAAATTACTCAATTGTTATTTTTAATTTTTAGGTTTTTTTTAACATAAGAAGCAGGATTGGCAAACAATTGTCCTTTTTATACTACCACGAGTCATTTGGTACAATTTGAAAATAATGCTGCAACAAAAATTGCTCTTTGAGATAAAATAGATAACGAAACGTTGTCGGATAAATTATCGAACATAGGAAGCCTGTAAATTATTATTTCACATTAAATGATTTTGAGAATAAATCCAAAAACGAAAACTTCAAGTTTTGTTAATCATTATTCAAAAAACTTATGAAGTTACCCCTTTTATTTCTTCAATACCTTTTTAAAATAATAAATCTGGTTATTTTGGAAATGCAATCGGAGGATGCACAAATATAAAGACCTATGAATACGAGGTCTGATCCGAAAAATAACCGTTATTTTGAAATTTCGTGAGTTACGAATGTTAGATTTTCGCATTTTTTTTATCTGTTATGTTGGTACACATGTGTGTTATATATGTTGGTAATATTAGCCATTTTGGAATGTCAGTTTCTTTTTGACAGATAAAAAAGTTAGTCGTGTTTTAGTGTGCTCTTCGATTTTTTACTATTCGAAAAAATGGATCAGAGAAACTGTATTAAGTTTTGTGTAAAAAATTAAATTAAATGCGCAGGGTCATTTGAAATATTGACTGTGACGTTTGGCGAGTCTACTATGAGCAGAACACAAGTTTAATTGTGGTATAACCGGTTTAAGGAAGGCGGAGAAGATGTTAATGACGATGCTCGCCCGAGCACGTCAACAACCGATGAAAACATTGAAGCAGTGAAGAATATGATTTTGGATAATCGTCGAATCACTATCAGACAGGTTGCTGATAATGTTGGCATATCGTTCGGCTCATTCCAAGCAATTTCTACGGATGTTTTAGTCATGAAACGTGCGGCAGCGAAGATTGTTCCAAAATTGTTAAATTTTGAGCAAAAACAACGTCGCATGAACATCGATCAGGAGCTGTCGAAGATCATCTAGATTTCCTCAAAAAGGTCATAACTGGTGACGAATCCAATTTTGTAATAAATAAATACAAATTAATTTTATACCTGAACTTCTTCAATGTAAATAAAAAGTCATATTTTATTAAATGTGTAAGGACCTTTTAAAACGACTTAACAATTAATATCAGCCAATAATTCAATTGCACACATCTTGCCCCCTTTGTTTAATGAGCTGCTACGCCTCTGCAAATAAGCATAATTAAAGATATCATTTGTACTTTGCATTTTTTGTGTAAAAAAAAAGTAAATAAAACTAAGTAAATAAGTATGTATGTATGTAAATAGCAAGTGTGCAAAGTGTATGCATGCATAACATGCAAATATCAGTTTAATTTTCCAACTAACTGACACACAACACTCCCCTCCTACTCCTTCTACTGGGTCTCTTCTGATGGGTTTCGGGTTCTTTCTCCATCTTCTTTTAGCTTAAATACCAACAACTACAAACACAGTGTGTTGTGTGAGTTGGCTTAAATGAAAATTATGTAATGGCACGATGGTTAAATACTGATTCCTGTCTGACACATCAACAGCAAAAAACAAAAGCAAAAGAAGAAAGAGAAAATGTTGAAACAAAAAAGCTAAACCGGAATCGATTAATAGTTTTTTTCTGTTTGAATTATTTAGTACGAATATTTATTATGTTAAGTTGTTCTATTTTTTCTTTTTGGATTTTTTTTTAAACCATTTAACAGTTGTTCGTTAGTTGATTTTCCATGTTAAACTTTGTAAATTAGTTGTAGAGTTGTTATTTATTTAGCTGTGGCTGTCTGTCTATTTGTTTGTTGTTTTATCATTTCTACAAGATGGTGGTTTGGCCATTTCTACTGCAGCTGGCATCAAATGTCCCTCTTGTATTGCTAAAATACTTATAATTTTGAAAAATGTTTAATTGTTGTTTACTGCTATACAATGTCAAATTGTACAACCTGTAACTTGTAAGTATAATTATTCTAATTACTTGCACTATTATTTGTCTGTTGCTGTTTTTGACATGAATTTGCCAACCACATAAACAAATATTGACTTAATATTTAAATTAACTATCTACATTACACTGTTTCCCAAACTTCAATTGGATAATTTTGTCTTCCTTAAGTAATTATTGTTAAATTCATTAAGCTTTTTATTCAGTTTGCCTCTATGGTTCTACAAATGAAATAGTTTAAGGCGAATATCTTGCAATGAATGAATGAATAAACTCACAAATAAAAAAAACTTTGACTCCAATCGATTTGGGAAAGGTAGTTTTTGAAAGCTCAACTGTAAAACTATCTTTTCCAAACGGTGTAACATTTTAACCATTTTTTTTAACATGATAATTGGCTGCAAGAAATGTTTATTTTGTTGCTGTTGCATCCTCGCATACGTTTTTAGAACTGCAACAGCAACATCAACGAAAATTCGTTTATAAATAATAATAATCACATTTTATCAGCAAATATTTGTTAATTTGTGTTTAAAGCATAATAGCAATTTCATGTTTAAATAATGTGTGCCGACTTGTCGTCTGTCGCAAGCCCAGGGCCATTTTAAAATGTTATAAAAACGCAAAACTGTTTAATTTAAGTATATTGTCATGTTTAGTATTGGCAGTAGTTGTAGTTGTCATTATCATTTTCTAGTACATTACAATCATGTTTGAACAAGACCAATTTGAATGCGGTGTAATTAACAGTTTTTACAAACAATTTTTAAAATAATATGAAAATTTATAAATTTATTTAGATAATAATCTTTGTATCTAATAAAAAATTTATAATTTCTTTAATGTTGGTACATACTAGGAAACATAAAATTGAAAATGTGAGAAAATGTGTATAGAAATATGATAAATGAGAAAACCTGGAGCTATCGATCGGTTTGTCTCTCTATGGAGAAATTTTGGACATAGCGATCTGTTTCTCTTTCTGTATGGAGAAACCCTGGAGCTATCGATCTGGTTCTCTTTCTGTATGGAGAAAACCTGGAGCTATCGATCGGTTTTTCTCTCTATGAAGAAATTTTGGACCTATCGATCTGTTTCTCTTTCTGTATGGAGAAACCCTGGAGCTATCGATCGGTGTTTCTTTCTGTATGGAGTACCCCTGGAGCTATCGACCTGTTTCTCTCTCTATGGAGAAATTATGGACCTATCGATCTGTTTCTCTTTCTGTATGGAGAAACCCTGGAGCTATCGATCGGTTTCTCTCTCTATGGAGAAAACCTGAACCTAGCGACCTGTTTTTCTTTCTGTATGGAGAAACCCTTGAGCTATCGATTGGTTTCTCTCTCCATGAAGAAAACCTGGACCTAGCGATTTGTTGCTCTCTCTGTATGGAGAAAATCTGGACGTAGCGATCTGTTTCTCTTTCTGTATGGAGAAACCCTGGAGCTATCGATATGTTTCTCTTTCTGTATGGAGAAACCCTGGAGCTATCGACCTGTTTCTCTCTCTATGAAGAAATTTTGGACATAGCGATCTGTTTCTCTTTCTGTATGGAGAAACCCTGGAGCTATCGATCTGTTTCTCTTTCTGTATGGAGAAACCCTGGAGCTATCGATCTGTTTCTCTTTCTGTATGGAGAAAACCTGGAGCTATCGATCGGTTTTTCTCTCTATGAAGAAATTTTGGACCTATCGATCTGTTTCTCTTTCTGTATGGAGAAACCCTGGAGCTATCGATCGGTTTCTCTCTCTATGGAGAAAACCTGAACCTAGCGACCTGTTTTTCTTTCTGTATGGAGAAACCCTTGAGCTATCGATTGGTTTCTCTCTCCATGAAGAAAACCTGGACCTAGCGATCTGTTGCTCTCTCTGTATGGAGAAAATCTGGACGTAGCGATCTGTTTCTCTTTCTGTATGGAGAAACCCTGGAGCTATCGATATGTTTCTCTTTCTGTATGGAGAAACCCTGGAGCTATCGACCTGTTTCTCTCTCTATGAAGAAATTTTGGACATAGCGATCTGTTTCTCTTTCTGTATGGAGAAACCCTGGAGCTATCGATCTGTTTCTCTTTCTGTATGGAGAAACCCTGGAGCTATCGATCTGTTTCTCTTTCTGTATGAAGAAAACCTGGAGCTATCGATCGGTTTTTCTCTCTATGAAGAAATTTTGGACCTATCGATCTGTTTCTCTTTCTGTATGGAGAAACCCTGGAGCTATCGATCGGTGTTTCTTTCTGTATGGAGTACCCCTGGAGCTATCGACCTGTTTCTCTCTCTATGGAGAAATTATGGACCTATCGATCTGTTTCTCTTTCTGTATGGAGAAACCCTGGAGCTATCGATCGGTTTCTCTCTCTATGGAGAAAACCTGAACCTAGCGACCTGTTTTTCTTTCTGTATGGAGAAACCCTTGAGCTATCGATTGGTTTCTCTCTCCATGAAGAAAACCTGGACCTAGCGATCTGTTGCTCTCTCTGTATGGAGAAAATCTGGACGTAGCGATCTGTTTCTCTTTCTGTATGGAGAAACCCTGGAGCTATCGATCTGTTTCTCTTTCTGTATGGAGAAACCCTGGAGCTATCGATCGGTTTCTCTCTCCATGAAGAAAACCTAGACCTAGCGATCTGTTGCTCTCTCTGTATGGAGAAAATCTGGACCTAGCGATCTGTTTCTCTGTCTGTATGGAGAAAACCAGAACCTACCGATGGGCATTTTTCTCTGTATAGAGAAAACCTGGAGCTACTGATCGATTCCTCTCTGTATACATATATGAACATTTTATCTAATAATAGATTTCTGTCTGTTTATGTCAGTGCTGCCAGTATTTTTTTTGAGAGCTCAATTTTTAATTTTTCATCCCCAAACGGATTTTTTTTTTCAAATTTTTATTTTATTAAAAAAACAAACATATTTATTCAATAAAATTAATTTTTATCATAGCTACATACCTATATTAATATTCAAACTAATTCGATTTGTAATTATAAATCTTGTAAAGAAAAAATTACACAATATAGAAGTATAAAAAATATTTACCAGAGTTTAGCATTTCAAAAACTTCAGAAACAAAATCTTCTGATTCATCAGTCTCAGAAATGTTATTACATATACATATTGTTTGTTTTAAAAAGCTTTTGCATTTCAGCAGATGGATTAAATTTCTCACAACATTATTAACATTATTTTTAAAGTATGTGTTTATTTTGAGAAGTGCTCCCATGACAAACCATGGGAAAGAAACCATCTACTATAAATAATAACACACATTTTTAGACATACCAGATGCACATTTCTTATCTCAAAAATCATTCTTGTTACCCTCAGTTATAAAAAAATCTCCAAAAAATCCCCCAAAATTGTGTTGTCATGCCCAACAAATCCCCTGATCACCTAGATGAAATTTTTATCGCAAATCACGAAAAAAAATCCTCAATTTGGGGATAAATCCCCTAAACTGACAACGCTGGTTTATGTTATGAATTCATTTTCTCTATGCTCTTCGCCATACATTATCAAAAGAATACAATTCTCTATTACAAATAAATTTCGTTCCATCAAACCCTGATATTGTTGTCAATCTTAATTAACTTCCCTCTTTAGAAATATTAAGAACAAATTGTGGAAAATCCTGCTACAATTAGTGATGCCACTAACTTTTTCCCTACCCTTTTGTTATTATGAGACTGAATATATTTTTGCAAGATCATTAGTTTTCTTTTTTTTTTTCAAACATACCGAGCCTATTTCAACAATCAAATTAAAATTCATTACTCATGTAAAATGCCTCTTTATTAACACACATAGAAACACTCATCAGTTGACAGTTCATATTGTAGAGATGACAATACTCCAGGGAGTGCGACAGAGAAACTAAGTGTCAAAAGAACTACTCGTATGTATATGTACTTCATTAAATTGTCATAAATATTGAAAACATTTAAGAGTCGATTACAGCTGGCTTTAAACAGCAAGCAAATGGCACATGCAACACACTAAAAGACTGGCTGTTGAGTTTTGTGGTTGCTGCTGACGCTTGTGGAATAAAATAAATACTTACTCGTATATAAAGAGAAAATATCAGGGTAGATTAGGAGGTTGTATTGTCAACAATAAGTTGTCACTTAATAAAACATTTCTGTTGGTAATAAACTCATGTATTGCTTATCAAACAAATTTGTCACGCCCCTCAGGGGGTCTTCATTGTTTTTCTTCTCGATTTTCATTAGTTTTTCACAACGTTTATGGCTGGCAATAGTTTGTCGATTAGTTTTCAATTGAGATGAACAAATGGGAATTTAGCAAAACATTTTAGTTTTTGATTTCTTGTGAAATTTTTTAATTGCAGTTATAGTGGTTTTCTAGGGTAGCGTGAATCAGAAAATATGTATACGGTTTAAGTTTTGAGCAAATACTTAATCCTGTAGATAAACTATTATATTGTATATTTTATTAATCTAACCTTAACTCTATGATGCCCAAATCAAAGCACTGGTCTTGAAGCAGTGTTCTTCGACGCTAGCTCGTTCATTAGCTAACCTTTTCAGCACCTTATACCGTGCCTGTGAAGGTTGTTAATGTAACGCCGATTCCTAAAAAGGGAGAGCCTACAAACCCTGATAATTATCGCCCAATAGCAATCTGTTCTGCGAAAGTTATGGAAAGCATGGTAAATTACCATCTTGTGAAATATCTAGAGTCCAACAATTTACTTAGCGATCGCCAGTACGGCTTCCGTAGAGGACGCTTTATGGGTGACTTACTAGCCTTCCTATCGGAAAAATTATGTCGTTCCATACATCGTTTTGACGAAAGTAAAGTGGTGGCTCTAGATATTTTTAAGACGTTTGACAGAGTCTGGCATGGTGCTCTCTTATAGAAACTTATTGCTTTTGGTGTCGAGATGTTATAGATGGGATCTCATCAGACGAATTCAAGATTAATACAGGGGTACCGCAAGGCTCCATTCTTTCTCCCACTTTATTTCTCATCTTTATAAATGAGCTTCTATGTCAAACTTCAAACTCTATCTTTTCATTTGCAGATGATAGCAACATATGCTATTCATACTCATTTAACCATAGACCCCAAACCCTTTGGATATTGGGAAAATGAATGATACGCTAAGACATTCTCGGAATGGGGTTGTGCGAACAGAGTCGATTTTAACGCACTTAAGACTCAGTGTCGTTTATTAACGCACAAACGCACAACAGATCATGTTGCTTCATCTGTTTTTATGGGCTGTGTAAATATTAAGGAATCAGACGCTCTTGACGTTCTAGGCATGAGAATCCAGTCTGATGTCCGCTGGACCAAACACATTTTTCAAGTGTCAAAAGAAGCGTTCAAGTGACTTGGTTGTTTAAAACGATGTAGAAAATACTTCACTCCATCTGATCTTCTTACTTACACCACCTATATTCGACCGAAAATGGAATACAACTCTCATGTATGGGCCGGTGCTTCGAAGTCTATTTTGGTGTTACTCGACGCCGTACAGGAGAGGGCGAAGATGCTTATCGGTGACAGTAGGGTATCCAACTCTATTGAGCATCGTCGCAATGTGGGTTGTGTTTCACTGTTCTATCGATACTATAATGGAATGTGTTCTGCTGAAATCAGGGAACTTGTTCCTGAAACACGTAGTTTTTTACGTAATACACATTCTTCAGTTAGGGCTCACCAATTTGTGGTCGACTGGACAGTGGATCGCACAACACACTACAGGGAAAATTCGTTCTTTAGCCGTACTTTCTGTATTCCCTACCAGCAGAAGTATTCCCTGCCACTTTCAATATAGGCAAATTCAAATTAAATGTTCACAAACACTACTCCCTCTATCCTTCCTTCCATAACCTATTGCATTGATAAGTTGGTGTCGTCCCCTGAGTGCTGGTCCAAGAAAAAAAAAACATGTATCTTTCTATACAAGTCTCCAAATACATACGTTCAAATGCCTTATGAAACAGATAATATCTGATATATTGTTTTATTGCTAATTTTTAAATATTTATTGCAAATATTCACATATAGAAAATGTGTATCATTATACGATTCTATTTAGTTATTAGCTGTTAATACTCGTATCTATAGGTTTTTGCTCTCTTTAAATACTCTCCACAATCTGCTTCAACATCATTCCATTGTAAGGCTGCCAGCCAACTTGCGGCTTTTACTGTAATTAAGATCATCATTGTACTCAAGTGATGTGTAACGAAATGTCAAAATGTGTTTTTTGTATGTAGATGGATTCAGTTTTAATAACATTTTCTGCAGACACTTTAAACCGAAACACATTCACACACACGGTGAAAAAAAGGAACAAATATTATCCTTCAGCTGCCCTGTAAGTGTAACAAATTGGGCTTTTATGTTGTAAATAATCCACACTGGTCAACAATAAAAAGATCTACAAGAGTACATACAGTGTTAATAGTATTTGCAGTTATCACAAGATGATCATTATTACAATCATCGTTATTCTCAAACTCATCGTGTTGAGTTTTAACAAACAAAAATTATTATTTTTCTTATTCTAAAAAAAAAAAAAAATGATGATCATGATCTGATGGATTGTTGTGAATGATCGTTACATGTATTTTCTTTGTGTTCTAGAGTAGAATGTTAAATATTTAGTGTTGCTTTTGTCTTTATTTGGTGTTAAGTGTTACAATCTAAATATTAACAGTGCGAAAGATAAGCGATTTTACGCCCAACACGCACCTGTAGATGTACAGAAATTTAAATGATTACATCCATTAAAATTAATCACACTTTCACACCATCGTAGATCGTTGAGGAACCAGAGCGATTAGTTTATAAGGATTATGATATTTGATATAGGTTTTCTGTATACAGAGAGAGAGAGAGAGAGAGAGAGAAATCGATCGCTAGCAGCGTTGTCAACTTTGAAATTTCAAAACGCACCAAAATGGCGAAAAAAGCGCACCATTTACAAAAAAATGCACCAAGTTTAGAATTTCGTTTTTGTTTTAAATTTATTGAATAAATTTGAAATTTTTTAATATCATAATTTCTATAAAAAACTTTTTATCAACGATTATTAGTAAAAGACTTTTTTTTTAATAAATGAGCCAATAAAGATAAAATAAACATTTAACCACTAAAAATTTAACTCACAATATGATATTCGGAACTAAAGTACTAATTGGTAAAAAAGTTAATTTCAGTACATATTTGGTACTTTTTTTTATATTTTCTTGTTTTCTAGCTAAAGTACTTCTATTTGATTTTTTCCAATACAATTTGTTAGTATTCCACTGGTATCTAACCCTGGTTGTTCGTCTACAGTTCAGTAAATCAAACCATCAGTCTATACAAGAATTTTTATTTACATGTTTAAAATGTTAATTTGATTTTCAAACAAAGATTTTTGAAGAATTTGATTTCACATTATTTAAAATACATTTTTATCATCGTATAGATTTCATGAGTTATGAATTATTAAAAAACTGCAATTAAAAATTATAAAAATAAAGATTTCATCACATCAACGCACCGAATTACACAACAAAAAAATTTGCAATGTTGAATAAAATGGTACTCAAACAGGTGTATTTTATTGTAGAAAGATTTTTTCTCACGCTGAAACAAAAAGTTGTGTTGAATTTGCTTTGGTGCCACCAAAAATTGAAAAGCGCCCCGCGCATTTAAAAAAATTTTCGCACCAAAAATTTTAAAAAGCACCAAAAATGGTGCGAAACGCACCAAGTTGACAACGCTGATCGCTAGCTCCATGTTTTCGCTATTTAGACAGAGAGAAGAGAGAGAGAGAGATATACCGATCGCTGGCTCCAAGTTTTTTCTATTCAGAGAGAGAAAGAGAGAAACCGATCTCTAGGTCCAGTTTTAAAATTAAAAGAAGTCCTGATCATATAGAAATTAATATAAGATCTTAATTGTCTATCTGGCCACCATATAAGTTCACTTCATATTACAGTACAAAGTGCAAACTTTACATTAAAGTCAGCAAAATCATGAAACATCATCATGAATTGCCCCCAAATCTTTTAATGTATTTTATACGAAACCATTATAAAATGACTTGTACTTGTGTGATTTTATTTAGCTTCTATTCACTTCGTTCTTTTTTCTTGCATCCACTATCTTGAGGCGTTTTCTGGCGACCTTTTTTATCTAGCATTTAGTTATTTGTGTGTGGTATATTTGCGTTCTGTTGGAGCTCTTTAGATATACATATATTTTTTGTTGGTTGCCATTCTCCTTGAAGGCAGTAATTTATGTTTATAATTTATGAATCTTGAATTGAATGGACACGTTGACAGTATTCAACATGTTTTCTAATGTCAATCATTTTCATTTCATATGTTGCGGATTTTCTATTTCTAGTTCTTCACGATAAACGTTAAATGTTGCATTTGTAGATGTGAACATGTGCAGTTGCAATGAAATTGTAGTCACAACGTCTGGTAGTTCATCTTCTCTGGTTGATAAATGTCTATTAAGTTGCATTCAAGCTTAAATTGTGCGGTATTTGAGCTGGCGGGAAAAAAGAGCAGTTATGTTTGTTGGAGGACATAATAATAGTTCAGGTTTAATGATCACGTGCTAAGAAAATGTCATTAGATGTGAGAAGATTAAATGGGGAAATAGTTTGCAAGTTTGCAAAAAGGCAACAATAAACAATGCCTTCTACATCCTCAACATTTAGAACATTTTCAGTAAGTTTCCCAAGCAATTATCTATCTTAGCCATTCCCCCTTAAACACTCATTAAATTGCGTCAACTTTATCTATAAAATTAGATCTTAATATCTGACACTTACACGTCAACCATGCTAATCATTATTGCAACAAGAAAAATGGTCTGCCTCAATGCAACAAAACAATCCAAAGTAAAAAAAAAAAAAAAAAACACGACAACAACTTCTTTCACAATACGAGTACAACTCACTGATGATCATGACATTAACAATGTCTGCATACATTTATATCTATATGAATGCTTTTTATGTCCACTGTAATGCTGGTGATCTTAAAATAGAACTGAAAGGAAGTAATACTGAGTTTTTGTGACCCTTATTATTTGTGGCATTATTCGCATAATCATGGTCATTTACTAATGTGTCTACATACTTGACGCACTACATATTGTACATACAAACATATATGAATATCTAAAGACTTGACTTGTATTGCCACAGCCAAATGATGAGTGCTGGCTGCAACACAAATGATTACAATAACAATAAGGCGAATACTACAAAAAAAAAAAAAAAACGTATTTTAAATGTATACATACGGCTGCATGCATATATTACCACCGTTCCCTTACTGAGACAAGCAAAAAAGAACACAAGTAAAAGATGTACTTATTCGTTTCTTGCCATGTTTAAGAAGTCTATCATCATCAACGTGTGAGTTGTTGGCATTAGTCCGGTGTGGTCCAAGTCACTCATTCAGTCACCTCACACACAATACACACACACATCATTCCAAAATGCCATTTATGTGGCAATATGCTTAAGTCATGATCAGCATCAGCCATCAAGAATACCTCTGCAATGTTGCTCGTAGCATTCCTTGTTTCTTGTGTGCCAGTTTTCTGGGTTCGTTTGGAGCTTAAACAAGTCATGGAATACATACATACAGGCAGCAAATGAGCGTGTTGCTTGTAAAGGTGTTATTGAGTTAGACACATTAGAAAGGGGAAATACGAACGAAATTTTAGCCGTTAAGGACAATATTTAAGAAAAAAATTACAAAAACTAAAGTGCTAAACAGTAGAGTTGTGCCCGATCGAGTGACCGGTCATTTTCGTTCATTTATCCAAGACAGATTCGTTCATTCAATTCGTTCAATCGTTCACTTTGAACGAATGAATACAACCCTTATTGAATGTTATTTTCTTCTTGTCTTTTGATAAACAGCAGATGAACGAAATTGATCGGTACACTCATTCCGTTCAATGAAGTAATTCGTTCATTTTAACCCGTTCGTTCATGAACGACACAGCTCTACTAAACAGAATTCGTTCAAAGAATAAAAAAGAATTCTTGCAGAACACCTTTAATTCTAGATTTATAATCAGTAGAGTCCGACAGATTCGGTTTCGGTTTAGACTAAAAGTCGGCCTAATACCAATATTCAGTATTCGGTTAAAATATCAAAATATAAAGGAAAAACATACATAGATGATGGAATTTTTAAGGTGATACAAGTTTTTAAATTTATATTTTATTGTAAAATATTTAAGAATACGGTAAAAATTATTTCTAAAAAAATTTGTCCATTAAAGACGGAAAAAACAAGAGCTTTAGGGCTTCTCGAAGTTATCTTAACCTTTTATAAAATTAAAATAAATATATTTTTTTGGAAATTAAAAGCACATTTTAAATATTTCAATTTGTTTCCCATTAGGCTGAATATGGACTTTTTTTTGACCCAATATTAATTACGGTTCTGTCTCGGCCTGCAAAAACCCGTTTCGGTCGGCTCTATAATAATCAGTATTAACAAGAAGAACATTCTTATGAAAATTATCATTCCGCTCAGGAAAAATGTTATAATCAGGGGTGTCATAGAAACCACTATTGTCAGAATTAGTTTAAAAACCGACAAGAAAAAAAATGCTTTGGTGTCATAGGGCACTGCTACACTTTCAATAAATATCGTAATACTAGAAATATCTCGATATATATTGAACGTGTAGCAGTGTCCTATGACACCAAAGCATTTTTTCTTGTCGGTTTTAAAACCAATTCTGAGAATATTGGTTTCTATGACACCCCTGAATATTATCAACTATTTCTTTCGCATTTCTTAAATATTAATTTCGGGATCATTATTAGTTATTAGACCTTCCTTGATCTGACTAAAGCCTGCACGGCCAATGTGGAACCAGTCGGATTTAAGTATGTTACAAGTACGACTTCCTCCCTCTGATTACAGAATTATGTGGCGTTTCAATGAAAACCGCTGGGTTTTCAGGTTCTTCCTGACTTGTCTCACTTATAGAGACTTAAATGAGTTACGACCGAATTCTCGGTCATTAGTTAACCATTGGTAAACTAAAATACTAACTATTGTTTAACTATTACTTGTTATTCTTATGGCAAACTGAGCATTGCGAATAAATAATCATTAGTTAAGCCTTTGCCATTAGCTAACTAAAGACTGTGAATTTCGCCATTAGAGATCCTTCGTTGCCTAGATAGAATGTAGATGGAATTTCGAGATTATTGGGGCAATACTTATGTCTGCATTTAGGCAGCTGTGTAATTTGCATCTGATAAGTAGTATCGTGTATAATACCGAGACTGTGAGTTCTACGTGTCGGAATGTTTTGAATTTTTCGACCAACGTTTGTCAACTTCAGCAGCAGCATTAACGTTTTTGAAAATGATCAAAAATGGTAATGCAAGGCCTGATAATTACAGTTATTGATTTATTAATTCGATACTAAAACGAGTGAGTTTGATTTAGGCTGACTGACAAATCCAATACATGCTGAAAGGTATTTCAGACAGGACTTGATAGTTTCTCAATTGTTTGTTACAAGTTTGAAAGTGTTAAGTTTTATATTGAATTATCAAATCTGATCATCTTAATAGGTAAGATTGGATTAGGAGTAGGTAAGTTTAATTTCAAACTGAAAATCTGCTGTTTTCTGAGGCTTGTCTTTAAAATTTGTTCAAGCGTTTAAGCAATGACCTTAAACATTTTTCTGAATACAATTAATTCCCTTGCAACACTGGCACATCATTACCACCACCAGTCAGTCGTCTGATTACAATGCAGCACCAACAAAACCACCAGAAAGAGAGTAACAACACAAACAATAGAACAAATGATGCCAAATGTCGATTAAGGAATTTTCTTTCTTCCTCCAGATAATAAAAAGCTACACACTGAAAGAGCAATAGCAAGAGCAAGAAAACTAAATTGAGTATATGTACAAGTTTTCTGAATGCGTTCGTCGTATGATTATGATCATTGCAGCCTATGTTGTTGTTATGCTGTAGCAGCACAGACGCACAGTGGCTGAAAATCGTTTTTCATTGGCCAAAATTCTGTAACTTTTGGACCGATCAAAATATTGAAGTAAGTTTTTTTTAATGGATAGATATTTAGTTCAGCTTGACTCAGTTTTAATTATGACTTTTTAAGGACTTCTAGGTCAAAGTTGAAGTTTTGATTTCTTTTAACTTTTGGAGTGAAATATGGGTTTATTTTTTTTATTTACATATTAAAAAATTTAATATTTGGAACTTAATAATAATTATAATTATTTTTTTTGATAATGGATTTTTTTTAATGTTACACTCAAAAAAATTTTTAAACTCAAAAAATGTTTACACTAAAAAAAAAAAATAGTAAAGTTAACTGGAGATTTTGCTGTTACTACAGAAAAATTTATTCTTTTTTGCTGTCAGATTTGATAATTTTAAAAAACATTTTAAAAATTAAAACTGCAATAGATTTTATTAGCATTTGTAACAATAGTAGGTTCTATTTATTATTATTTTTAACCGACTTCAAAAAGAAGGAGGTTATCAATTCGAATGGTATGTTGATTTTTTTTATGTTTGTTCCACGATAACTCCGCAATTTCTGAACCAATTTTAAAAATTCTTTTTTGTTTGAAAGGGTTTGCTTGCAGGTGGGTCCCATTTAATTTTTATGAAGATCGGACGGACATACGGTTTTTTATTTACAGTTATCTATATTTTTTGCTGTGCTTCATTTATAAATTGTTGAATAACTTCGTGATTTATGAATCAATTTAAAAAATAATTTTTTTATTTGGAAGATATGGCTTGTAGAAAAATATATTTAAGGTAAAAAAATGAAAATTTCAGAAATTGATTGAGATATATCGGGAATATATAGCATAAACCGATTTTTAAGAATATATCGAATATGGGTGTCAAAATTTAGCTCTGGTAATGGGAAAGCATTATATATTTAGCATAAACTGATTTTTTAGAAGATTAACAAGATTTTCAAAATTCTTTCTTTCAATCAAAAAAGTGCAACAACATTAGTTCTATTAAACATTTTTGAAAATTAATCCAACATTTTATTTGCCTGAAATTTTGACGTCGGTTTTTTTTTTAAGAATTATTTACTAATACTATGTTTTTCGTACTTAAATAACAATGAAGGCAATTATAATTATTATTCATTTGAAACAAATATTGATTGCAAATATTCTATATTTTGTTCTGCGCTATTTCTGTTCTTTAGTAGTTTTTTTGGCTTCTTCATCTAAATCCCGATGTTCCACTTTCCATTGATTTCGAATATTGAAGATGAACGGATCTGATGTTGCCAATAATATATTAAAAAGATCTTCATTTGTCGAATTTCGTGAAATTTTTCTAGTATTGTGCTCTCTATAAAATCTGTAATCCTTGTTCCTTTTTTCCTGAGCCTCCTCTGATAGATCTCCAAGTGACACCAAATGATATTTAATGATATCTTCTCAATGATAAAGTATTTTGTGAACTGTTGCAGACATATTTCACCATGGGTAGTTGGTTGTATATATTTTTGCAGTTTCCTAGCATAATCTCTAAATTGTCTAGCGTCAATTTCTTCATTGCACGCAAGTACTTCTAGGATTATTTTAAATCTGAAAAGAATCTTCATTTGTATTGCCTGACCCTTGTTTTGGCTGATCTATAATTAATCCAAATTTGCGATATTCATCTTGAACATGTTTCTTTTTTGAACTTCTTAACTCTTTGTTGGTACATTTTTAGATACATGTTATTCACACATTGATTTTCAATTTCGTAGCAGGTAGTACTTAAATTGAACAAAACTGCACTTGTTATCCAGACCTTAATATCAGGTAAAACTAATTAGTATCTCGCCAATATGGGTTTTTTTTTTCTTTAGTGGTTTAATGTCGCGATTATTATTATAAAATTGTTTATGACTTTGGTTGACCCTAACAGTTGATAACAGGTATATTGGAAAGAGATCATATGTTTACTGTAGAACCTATTGTGATATTTTTATGACTTATTTTTTTGCTGATCAAAACAAAGCCATAAAACCCTTTCGCAGGTATTATATTTAATTATTTTAGTTTTACGTAGTCTAAAGTAAAAAAACATAAACCTTTAGGCGAAAAAGTGAAAATTTAATACACCATTGTATACGAGTAATTATAGGGCTGTTTAAATTATCGTAATTTCAATTTTTTTAGAGTAATTTCATTAAAATAAAAAAAGTGTTCTACACGCGGGTCGTGGCGGGTGCAAAAGTATATATAGGGTTAAAGAAGACACTTTCACTCTTCTTCGGGTGGTATACGTTTCATGTTCCCTTTTGTTCCCTAGAAGTTCTATTCCACTAAAGTTTAAATTTCAGAAAAATATAGTAGTTTCATAAATATTTCATAACACCCCTAATATTAAACGCTAGAGCGGTAACCACTTACAACAACTAAAGACTATAATCCTACCAACATTGCGAGTAGTAACCATTTATTTTTGACAAAAAAACAAATAAAAAACACCTTTTTCTGAAATTAAAAAACAGTTGAGTTTGATAGCATGCCACGCCCACAATTATTAATAGTTTAACCTAATTTTTTGGCTACCTTAATATGGATATATTAGCTCCAAAAAGGTGTAAAAATTTTAAAAATCGGTGACAAAAAAAATTCGGCTTTTGGCCAATGAAAAACGATTTTCAGCCACTGTGCGCCGAACACACAAAATCACATTGCAACAAAGAGTCAAGCCTAAGGTGTCGGCTATAAGCTAATTGGAAGTATGTTCAAAGGTGCCGCCAACAAATTAAGAATGAGTTACCAATTTAACGTTTATATCTCTATCGTAAGCGAGAGCTTAAAGAATGTTTACTTTTTTCCTTTCCTATAAGAAACACAAGTACTCTCTTGATTGTTCTTTCTCCCTGTTTAACACTCTTTAATTGTATGAATGTTGTTGCACCAAAGCTTTTCGGTTGTATTTTTTGTTTGTTCTTTGAGTCATTTGGTGGTTAACAGACAATATGACTGATGATCGAACTGACTGAATGACTGACGGAATGAATAAACGCATAAATGCTTGATGTACATATTGTTAAATGTATTAAACATTAATAGTTGCATTGTTGTCTTAAGCTTGATCGTCAGCATCAACAACAACAGCAACAGCAGCACAATAGCATTATCATTATTCACTTTATCATCAGTGTTTAGGATGTTGTACTCGTATGTTCGAGTACATACATATTTATTCGTTTAGGATTGTAATAATTATAATTACCGATACTCGTATATTGAAAAATATTTGTTGCCAATTGCCCTACACCAGGCAGTAATAACATTCATTTAAAATATGGTTGTATTTAACAATTGAGCAATATTATTACCGATTTTGGAAAAGAAAATGGTGTTATGTGTTTGGATAGTAGCTGACAATTCGGCAGTTGAAGGAGATAAATTAGGATTGAGTCACTCAATCTCTGATCACCTCATCTAAAATTTTGTTTGGAATATTTTAAGACTTAAAAGTACCATTGCGAAGAGTCACAAAAAATCCTTGTTAATATCCAGTTTTCTAATAAGAACATAAATCTGAATACTAATTTTTTAATATTCCTTCTTTACTTTGTATGATTTGGAGTTTTAGGCTATTCCCACTAGAGTTGTGCCCGGTCGTTTATTATAGTGACCGGTCATTTTCGTTCATTTATCCAAGACTGATTCGTTCATTCAATTCGTTGAATCGTTCACTTTGAACGAATGATTACAAACCTTATTGAATGTTATTTTCTTCTTGTCTTTTGATAAACAGCAGCTGAACGAAATTGATCCGTACACTATTGAACGAAAACCGTTCAGTTAAATGACCGGCTCATTCCGTTTAATGAAGTGATTCGTTCATTTTAACCCGTTCGTTCATGAACGACACAGCTCTAATTCCCACCAGCTGAAGCAACAACTTTTGTTCCCTTCGAAAACGAGAAATAATCTTTTTTTTTTTTCTGAAAATATTATAAATTATAGAGTTCTATTGTTGTCGTAGGACGAATGATCCCAATATATTGGGGCTGTATCAGCTGTATATTAGGCTCTACATGTTTTGTTTTTTCGAAATCTCTCGCTCTATCAAATACCGCATAGTAGATGATGAGTAATGACGAGTATAAATTGAGATGATCTGCAGACTGAATGTCGCGCAATAGCTGATAAAAGTTAAAACGATTAGGAGTGGGATTATTTGCTGAGACAATCCCTTATGCTATTAGCTAAATATAGCACAATTCCAACCGAAATTATGGCTACAGAATTAGACGCGAAACAACTTACTTACATTCTATCTATGAAACTTGGCCTCTAGATCACAGGTGGGCAAACACATACTATGATGTTGATATTTGTGTTGGTTAAGCAGCAGAGAGCTTTGTGTATTAAGATGTATTAAGATTGAAAATCATAAATAGAGTCTAGATTTACTCCTTGAAATGTTGTGAATACCTTACAACGACTTCTGTAGAAGCTGGAACGAAGTAAAAAAAAGGATGCATCTGAACATTTTCTCTATTACTTTCGGGCAATTGGGGATCTAAGAAAGATAATTTTTGGTTCATAAATACTTATTGCCCAAACCTGTCTATTATGGTAAGAACAACAAAACGTTTTAGATAAAGTCTACACTCTCTAATGTGTAGACTGCACTCTTAATTTGACTTTTATATTATCTTGTAATTCGTTCCTGGTAGGCGGGTGATGTGATATTTTAGTAAAGAATTCAAGTTGGGCTTTTAAGCCCGAAGTAATGGCAATTAAAGAAGTAGGGACATTTCATTTCGAAGCTCCGCTACGAGCTTAGAATTCTCGTTTTTAAGAACAGCTGGACGAATAGTTCAAAGTGTGTCTTGCGTAGATCTAAGATCTAAGTTTTGTGCACTAAGGCTCTAATGAAAACTATTTACATAAGGTAAAATTTAACTGGAAGTAACATTGTTTACAATGTCTCCATGTTGAATAGACCAGTTAGTTGCAAGTAGGACCGTAGAGTTTGTACTTCTTAATAGTACGATTATATTATGCCAGATGTTGATTGGATTTATTGTGGACTAACTTTAACAAAGTAGCAGTTCTGGGTGACTGGCTGGAACTACTGATTTTTCATATCAATAATGGTACTTGGAGTAAGATTAATTAAAGTATTTCAGCAGTACAAACAAAAGTTAAAGTGACTACACCTTGGTTGGTTTAGAAACACTAAAGTGACAATTTACTTTACGCTTGATTACTTGGGATGTATAAAGTAACCAATTGAACAGCCAAATAATTAGACTTAATGACTACTGTTCAAATGCAATATTTTGAGTACTTGCAACACTACTAGGAAGTATGGAAGTACAAACATTTGCATAACCTTCCTTTTAACACACGTGCAAGACCTGTTGCATACCAACGTTCGAATGCATATGACTTTGTGTAGCGCGTTCACCATTAATGACTTTGGTATTTAGCGGTATTTTATATTTATTCTTATATTAATTGCCAACTCTTTAAAAAAGCATTGTACGAGTGTTTACTATCGTATATCGAGCCCGTACCCCTAAGACTGTGTGTGAGTACATCCGTTTAAAGTTTCTTCAGGTTTTTCCCACTGTATAAAAAAACATTCACCACTTCCATGTGCAAAACTGCTGCTGTATTGTTTTGTGAATCGGAGTTTGTATGCGTGTGTGTGTGTGAATATCATATTTTTTTTTCTTTAAATTTCTTTAATTTTATTTATTTTTCATTCCTTACGCAATTTCTGAAGACTTCTTTCTTAAAGTCTTTAGCAAATATTTCTCAAACAGCGCTGGCTGGTTGCTTCACATGATTTTTCGTTTCCTGTCCAATTAATATATTTTTTTTTTTGTTTAACAACACCCTTTTACGTTTGTACACATGGTAATTATACAATTTATATAAAAATTATTATATGTATGTAGATTTTATTGTGGTTATGTTTGGTTTTTATTAGCAGCTTTAATTCATGTAGGAACATGGATGAACAAAAAATGAAAACTTTATCTAATAAATCAAAACCAATATTAAAAAAAAAAAATCCTCAAAATGCATTTTGTTGAGCCATAATTCACACCTAATATGAAACTAATTATAAGAAGAGAATGCAAAACATTAATAAAAGACGGTAGAAATCAAAGAAAATTGACCCTCTCCCACGAATCAACAACAAAAACATAATCGAACTAATTCAAGTATATTTCCAACAAACACCAAATTAAATGAGAAGATACCGAGCGGAGCTGCAACTCCAGATGAAAAGAAGCTAATAAAATATTTTTGTTTCAATTTGATTGTTATTTATTTCTACTATAATAATAAAAAACAAAAAAAACAACAACCTATAATTAAAAAAAGTTAGAAAAACAAAACAAAATATTTTATAGAAGTCTACAAAAAAAAAAAAAAAAAACTGAAATCAAATTCTAGTACAAGACGAGTGGGAATAAATGTCAGGAATAATAACAGCAACTGCTGTTTAACAGCTACAGAACAACAAACATGAATAGATACTTTGTTTAAGACGTTTTTAATTGACTGTAAAAATAAGCTTATCACTACCAAAATGACGATGAGGCTGCTGATGGCTCTAAGGCTGCCAACACAAATAAATCTTAACAAGAGTTTCACCAACAAACAAAATGACCCCACACACTCAACAAAAACATCAGCAGTATACAATCACACATTTCACATTTTATTCAAAAACGTAGAAGAGACTTTTTTCTTTTATCTTTCATCTTTATTAATTGTATGCAATTAACTGAAAGATACATTAGTAAAACAGTAGAAGAAAATTGTTTTATTTTATTTTCCTCCCATCACCACCATCTCTCATCATCATCAATTTGTGACAAATCATTAGATAACAATCATTTTTTGTTATTTGTTTCATTCGGGCAGCGTTAAGAAAAAGTGTTAAAGCCGACTTTTGGCCAAAGAAAGATGGAAAGAAATGTTTCTTATCATTGATTTGTTATTAGTTTTGTTTTTATTGTAGGCCTTTTTGTTGCCTTTGTTTCTATTGTATATTTTATTGTTTTTTTTTTTTTTTAATTTAATTTAAATGACATTTTCTCGATTGCTTTTCAATGTTCGTCCAAATGTTTGGCGGGTATTATTAACAAAGAAAGTGATCGTTTGATTATTTAAATGATTATTCGAATAACAAAAAAGAACGAATCTCAATTAATACAAAAATTGGAAACAAAAACGTTGGTGTTTTTTTTTTTGATAATTTGAGCTAATGCACAGTGGTACAGGGAGAACAAAAGATATACATTATTTTGAATTAAAAGTTACCACGAAAATAACTGTACGAAAGAGTACACTTATCGTCATTTCAGTGGACTTTCTTCTCAATACTGAATCTTTTTGTGCCCTTCTAAAATTATATTCCATATTCCCAGTATTGTAAACATGAAGTAGGTCTGATGGGCAGAAGTATAAAGAGATTTTTAGTGTTTGCCTGATTCTCTAAAGATCACATCATCTATTTGTGTCTTATTATATTCAATCGTATTATAAGGTTATATGGGTCGTGAGTGCATTAGGGTGTCCACTATGATAGTTCTAGGAGCTCGTATAATAACGAACATAATTAAGGTCTTTTAACGCGATGAACTTGTGAGTGTTCTGCTTCCCATCCCGAAACATGGTACATCTTGGTTAGATTCTGCTCTGTGCTCTTGTAAAGGGAAACAACTTCTGCAAGATATTTATAACCAAAATTCCCATTATCACAAACCTTATAATATACACGTAAAGGAAACTCGAAATAATGCTAGTGAATCGTACTTCGCAATTGCTAACTATTTTTTATTGAACGAGAAGATAGATTTAACCTCTGCAACGGTCTTAAATTAAATGAATATGAAATCATAGAATCAGATTTGTCATTCACGAAAGAGATGAGAATATTCCAACCTAGTCCAGTGCATGAAAGAGGTTCATATAAAACGAGAGAATTAATCTCCAAGACGAAACTTATAAAATATCTTTCATTGAGCCATATGAAGGTCTATCTTCTGCCACTAAAATTTATATTATATCAGTGAAGAAGATTATGGTTCGATTAACATTCTCTCATATAATGAAAGTTTGAAAATTTTGAGCAGTGGAATAAGGAACATTTTTAAGGCTGGTAGAGCTTTAAAAGTTCACAGTTAGTTCGGAAATAACTTTCGTGGATTCTGAGTAGTGAAAAAGTTCAGTTCAAGACAAAGACTTAAGTCATAAAGTTTGATCTTCCAATTTTATCACCTAAGAAATGCTGCTAGTATTTTTTTTCACGGCATCTGTTATAACAGAGGAAAGCAGTTAAAGGATTTATTAGGAACAACGATGAGATTTCTAAGGATGATAGTATCTGTATAGTAAACTCCAGTTATGGTGTAGTCACTTTAGGATTTGTGCTGACTGACAACATTTTACTCTCGACAGTGGTGCGTATTGTCCTCGATATGGACTATGTAGTACAACTGCAAGTCATCTGGCAAATGTCCTTCCAAATGAATCGTGAGCTGTAATGCTTGCAATAAATTTGTGCGTTGATCTTGTAAAGGATTTGGCAATTTTTTATTTTTTTTTTCAAATAAATCATGAGTTCATGAATTGTCTAATGCATCAACAGAGAGACAAATTCTTGTATTATATTGTATAAACTATTCAATTGGTTCAATAGGTTGTAGGTATGAGGGGCTTTGGAGAAGAATGATTAGAATTATTACCAGTAATTAGAACCAAAGTTGGTATAACTGTATTTTTTACGAAGCGGAAAATGATCTTGGAAGGTATCTGTCAAGTTCCCTTCCAAATGGATCATGTGTTCATCGATTGTCTAAAGTTTCAACAAAAAAAAAAAAACATTTCTTGTATTTTAGAACTTCCTTATATGGATCGACAAGTTGAAAATATTAGAGATAAGCTAGAGAAATGGCTTAAATTATTATAAGTAATTGTACACAATGTTGGTATAATGCAGTTTTAACTTTCACCTTTGCTGTTTGCAGTAAAACTTTTAGCAATTGTGGCCTTTACAGATTCAAATAAATGTACTTTACCATGTTATTGTCTGACAGAACTGGCCCCTTGCATACAACATTGAACAAACATATATAATGGTCCTTGAAATGAGACCACTAATGCCAACTGCAGTAAATATACCATCAGTTTTTATATAAACAACACTATGTGAGGCATCCTTACTCTTACTTTAGTAATGAATAAAATGAAACCAAAAATTCTTTAAATACATTAACATTCCTTAAATTAGTTCCACTGTACAGATACAAAACCTGTTGCCAAATTATCGCATTCGTGATCGAATGAGCTATCGTATCGAAAAATGATTTCGTTATCGAAATTATGATAAAATGTACTAAATTTCTTGCTCGATATCGAATGTCATAATCTCAAATAAGAAAATTCCGGTCAATTTTACTCGATATCGAATGCGGTAATTTGGCCACTGGCTTGTAATTCAGCAGAGCTTCAGATTTTTGGGGTATTATATATTGCATTTGAAACTATAGCGTTTGACTGATCAATTATATCAATATACAGGTACAACTTGTATCAGACATGACACATTATGACGATTCGCTATGAGCAAGATGTTTTTTTTTTTTAATAAGAATTTCACATTTTTTCTCTCCTAACCACTGTAAATTTAACATATGAAGGTATAGGTCTATTCTCTACTATCGATATAATAGATGGAATAGTAAATCGTTGTTTTTTTTTATTTAAGATTAAAAAAAAGCATTCAAAAAACATTTTTGTTTAAATATTGTTTCTCTCCCTTATAAATTGATCGCCAGTAGTTAAGTGATGAGTGCGTGTGTTAATAACGTAACAAAACGTAACAATCAAATATAAAAAAAAAATATAATAATAATAACAACAACAACAATAACAACAACAACAAGTAGATGAATGTAATAACAATAAGAAGAAAGAAAGATGAAAAATCAAATGACCTGAGGGTTTTGTGCGGCACTATCAAATTCTTTGAAGTTTTACCGCCACTACTTACGGTAGCCGCGGAAGCTCACCTTAACAGCAGCAAGCAGCAAACAGCCAGTACGATCAAACAGCAAAGAGCAACTCAACTTGCTTGATCAATCAAATAATAAAAATACTCACTCGTACATCTAATTTCTTTTTTCTTTCATCTTCATTTTGAACTTTTTCATCTGGGGCTGGCTGCTTGCTCTTGCTGATGAACTTCACATACTAACAATATTCTTAAGTTGCTATCAAACAGACAGACATTTGGTATCGTTGGAATATTTAATAGCAAAAACACACTTGTTATGCTGTGTTATTTTGTTTCATTTCATTTTAAAATGTTGCCTGTTGTTGTTTTGTTTCTGTTATAAAAATGTTTGATTTTTATATTTCGTTTGTTTTAATTTTATTCATACATTTATTTATTAACAAGCTGTATACTTTATTTCCTCGTGTATATCATAAATTTTAAGCCTGTGTTTTTTGTTTTTGTTTTATTTTCGGCTTATTGTTTTCTAAAGTCTAAGCTTTTGTTAGCAAATTACATTAAAATGTATTTTATCATAATTTTTTTTTTTTAAATTTAATATTATTAATGCAAATTAGTTGTTGTGAATATGATGATCAGTGGTGATGATCATTGGCAAACAAGTTATGTATTTATTCTGTTTGTGTGCGACAAATTTTGATCGACTATTACCACTTTGGAACGTGTAATGCTTTAAGCTATTGCTGTTTTTAATTTAAAATGATGCGCTACATATTGCAAATTTGGATATTGCAGATTTTGGAAATTTAAGTGATCGATACGCTACACTTTTTATCCGATCTATCTATCTATATATTACTTGTTTTCCGATTTAAATCTTCACTCCGGTGAATACTTCAGTTAAGCCTCAGTTAGCCGACTGTAACGCAATGTAACTGCAACAGTAAGAAACAGCTGATGGATATTGTTATGCGTAAAGTAATATAAATGGTTATGGAGATGTAAAGATAACGCAACACCGTAATGTATGTCGGCTAACTGAGGCTTTAAGGTCGTTCGTGATGTACCTTATGATCTGTGCTGACTGGTAGTTGTTTACTCTCGACATTGGTTTGTATTGTCCTCGATATAAACGATGTCTGGAAGTCAGCAAATGTTCCTCCAATGAACTGTAATACCTGCAATCAATTGGTGTGATGCTTGCAAAATTTCTTTCCATATAAATCTCGTGTTTCTCAATTGTTTGTAGGTATGAGGGACTCTCGACAGGAATGATTTAAAATATACTCGTACATAGGTGTAACTGCAATAACTGTTACTTTCGTTATAAATCGGGAAATGATCTTGGAAGGAATCTGTCAATAATAAAATTGGTTTAGAAATGTCGATATATGATGCAAATCACCTCGACTTTTGTATAGGGTGTTTTTTTTTTTTTTTTATAAAACTTTAAATTGGCAACAATTTTGTATACACTCCGTAGCGGTGTCAATAGTAGGGTAAATACGGATTTTCTTATACCGAGTACAAAATACTTGATTCAAGTACGGATTCATCAGGTCAAAAAATCTTAATTTTAGCTCTCCTTAAGAACGGCTGAGATTTATACATGTTCAAAGTCAAATGAGTATGAATCGTACTTAAATTTTTAAGTACAATTCTGGCTAAATTTGAGTTAAATAAACTTAACTTTAGAAGTGCTTTTTTCTTTCTGTGTAGAACTTTGAAATTGTATAAAACAAAACATGAGTTTTTAAATTGACATGAAATTTACTTTAATAAGGTGACCATACGTTCTCTATTTTGGAGGACAATCATCTATTTTAATTCGCTGTCATCTATAAAATTTGTGTCCTCTTTCAGTCATCTTTTTCATACTCAGTCATCTTTTGCCATCTTTAATTTTAAATGCATGATCAATATGTATTTGTTTTTATAGAGCTTAGAGTATGAACACAATAAGCACGGCACGGTTTCTAAGTAGAATGAGAATCGCCACCTTTAACAAATAACACAAATTTTACTTCACAAACGTCATGTCGTGCTTGTTCTGTTCATACTCTTAAGGTGGATTCACCCATTTGTTCTTAACAAAAAATCTTTCCGAAGAAAAATTATTTTACTGACAGTTTTTTGCAGCACGATTCACCAATTTCGAATTATTTTTCTGTTAACAAAATCTATTAGTTTTACAAGTTCGGTCATTTTATCATTTATTTTGCTTTAGGTTTTAAGTGTCAAAATACAAATATTAAATTATTTTAAAGTATTGTGTATTCAAAATCACAGATATAAATTCAAAATGAATGAAAAAAGAAAGTTGCTTTTGCTGATGGTCATGGAAATACATGAGACATTGTTATTTGTATGAAAAAATCCAACCTATTGGCAACTCAATTCATTTTTGTCCAGAAAAAATATAAAATTAAACCAGTCCAAGTTCGGAAAAAATATTTTCTCTCTCTCTCAAAAAGAGAGACGTCAAACTTCATATAAAAAAAATTGTTCGAACAAAATTTTTGTTAAGAACGAATGGGTGAATTCACCTTTACTGACTGAACTTTCGTTTTTCAAAATAGTAAATGGTAACAATATGTAAAAAATGTAAACATTGAATTGAAATAAATTTTTTACTATTTTTCTTAATGTCATCTTTTTTCTTTTCTAAAATCTGGTCGCCTTAACTTTATTGAAAAGATAATATTCTAATATTTTAATTCAAATATGTCTGGCTCAGACAAATTTGTTTCACCCAAAATGTGAAGTGTATATAAAGTTCGGCCCTGCCGTATATAACAATATTTCTTGTTATTAGCTTCTTTTATTTCTTATTCGATTATGATCTGCGTTGTTCTTGTTTTTTCTGGTGTTTCGGTTTCAAACCTAAATATTTCAAGATTCCTAAGTAATTAATTAATTTCAAATTTATGTTTTAGCGGTTATAAATAATCATTAATAAAATTGAAATTAATTAATATTTATAACTTTGAGTTATTTTATTTTATATTTTTGTTTTGCTTTCAACTAACAGGAAAGTAGCTAACGCCACTACTGTTTTTGTTTTAATTTAAGAAGAAACAAATAACAAATTTGTTTAAAATAAGTTTAAGCGAAACTGAAAAACGTTACGATCAATTGTCTCCAAAAAAGTAGTTGTCGGTATTTGTTTTTTGTTCATTAATTTGAACAATTTATTTATAATTTTCCTTGAAAGTTGCGACGCGTTGCGACGTTAATCTCAACATGTTTCAATTTATTATGAGCTCGTTTATACAATATGTATTTCTTATTGCCTTTATTTGGTTTAGTTATATGAATTGTTTTGTTTTTATACCCTCCACCACCATAAGTGGTAAATGAAGGTATGTATAAGTTTGTCCTTCCGTGTGTTACACTGAGAAATATTCATCTGAGACCCAATAAATTATTGATCCTAACGGAATTCTTAGTCGGTTGAGCTATGTCCATCTGTCTGTGTAAAACACTCTCACGTCCAAAAGACACAACCAAAATCAACAGCGTTTACAAAAAAACCGCTTAGAATTCTCCTAAGCAGTTTGGTATTGAAAATCAGCAAAATCAGTATAGTGGAACCAGAGTTATAACCCAAATTGTCAGTCAACCTCCAAAAAAATTTGATATTTTTTATCTATTTTTTTTTTAAATTTTTTATATACATATATTGCATATAATACCATGAATTTTTCTACACTGATAAAAGAAAAAACTGCGGAAAATATCGGTGCATGATTTCTCATAGCCCCCATATAAATATCTTTCCAAAATATGGCTTAATGATAAATAAATGCCTATAAAATTGGAATAGTAATAAAAAATTCGTCAAAAATAAGTGTCATGTAAAAACAAATCGCAAAACGAAATTTTGTTTTGTTCGGTCCATGTTTGTCCATAGACCCCATTTAAAGTCTACATCTAAAATTCATTTAAATTCGTATAAATCTGGTACCAGGTTAAAATTCGACAAAAATAATTCTTAAATTTTGTATTGGTCTGCCCATAATTGGTCATAGCTTCTATGTAAGGGCCACATCAGAAAAAGTCATTTATCCTTATAAATATCGGATCATTTCCATACACACAAAAATCATACTACAGAAATTGTGAGTTTCGGTCCATACTTGACCATATTCACCATATGAAGCGTTCTTCCGAAAATCACTTCAACACCCATAAATCTCATATAAATAATGATACCGATCCAAAATTTTACACGTATCATTTAAATATATGCCAAATCCAACTGCTGGATTTTGAAAATAACGATCCATATTTGACTATATCTCCTATATAAAGTCCACTTCCGAAATTCACGTTAGTACAAATCACTCCTATAGTGAATAACAAGTGGAATTTTTGTTCCCATGAAATTTGTATTCCTCTCGAAGTGTAATAAGAAAAAGAAGTTTAAAATAAATCGCGTAAACATTTTTTTAGAATTGGAGCATTAATTTTATTACAGGAACAAGAAAAGAGGCATCAACGAACTGTTCACCGACGTTTGCACAACTCATCTGACCCCTTGCAGCTACCTAATGCCTTGTGACTAATTTAATAAACAAAATTATTTTAAATTAATATTTGTATTAAAATTATACAACATTGCAGGGTAAATAAAGCAGCTTTTTATATACTGGGTGTAAAGTAATTTTTCAAAACAAAATAAAAACAAACATGATGAATTCAACTCCCCAGCAAAAATAAAGTTAACAAAATGAAGGGATATGAAAAATATTTCGAGGGAATTGTTTGAATGTGAATTGTTAAAAAAAGGGAACATATTTGATGGGAAATTTTATTCACGATTACAATTTGGGGAAAAGAAAAAACATTTCGAGGGGAAAAATATTCGCAATAAGGATGAATATATGTGTCTTAAATGTACCATATTGAAATTCCATGTGGGATATCCTCATAAAGGGTGATTTTTTGGCTATTATCTTTTTGGCAAGACTGGTTTAAACAGCTGACGCATGTTTCGTGTTTTGTTTCACTGTCAAACATCTTCAGTTTGGTCTATAATTTAAAATAAGCTGAATTGTCGATTTTGGAGTGAATACCAGCCAGAAGCATTGCAAGAGCTACCAATGCATCCAGAAAAAGTCACAGTTTGGTGCGGTTTATGGGCTGGTGGCATCATTGGACCGTACTTCTTCAAAGATGATGCAATCCGTAAAATAACGTGAGATGATATCCAACTTTTTTTGCCCAAAACGCAAGAGCTTGACTTGCATGACATGTGGTTTCAACAAGACGGTGCCACATGCCGAACAGCACGAGCAACAATGGACTTATTGAGAGGCGAGTTCGGTGAACATTTTATTTCACGTTCGGGACCGGTCAATTGGCCGCCTAGATTGTGCGATTTAACGCCTTTAGACTATTTTTTGTGGGGCTATGTTCAAGCTCATGTCTATACAGACAAGCCCGCTTCAATTGACGCATTGGCCGAAATGTTGGAAAAAGTATGCCAAAATTGTACTAAGCGGATGGACCATTGGAGGCGCAGTCAAGGTCAACATTTGCATGAAATAATCTTCAAACATTAAATTATATGGACCGTACTATCGATTCAAATAAAGATTTCATGCATTTTTCTGAATTTTAGGTGTTTTTTTTTGAAAAACTTTCCTATAGCTTTTAAAAAATCACCCTTTATATATAAAATTCTCTGTTGCTAAATTTAAGAAGATCAGCCGAAAAACAAGTTAACAATCAATAATGTCTAATAAATATCGATATAGAATCCACATTTTCGGTAATCGGTAATTATATTAAATATAAATGGTCGAAATTAGATAAAATTTCTAAAGACTTGAAATAAATTATGTTGCTTGTAAAATTGTCTTTCAAACAATATATAAAATAATAATTAAATTTGCACTAAGACTGAATAGAAAACACAGAATTATGGATATTCTAGTCCAGTGCAGTTTCTGTATTTCTTATTACGTTTAGGTGCAGGGTATTAAAGAATCGGCACAGCCGAATATTGCACTCTAACTTGTTTCTTTTTTTCTACACATTAATATTTTAATGAGTATATTTTTGGTTAAAGTATAAATTTAAATTTTTTTGAAAATCAAGTAGCAATTATGTTTGAAATTTACATATTTGATACAATTTATGAGTAGGTTAGTGGAAAATAGTTTAACAATAAAAATTTCTAGTTTGTGTTTTTATCAAATAAATTTTCGATTTTAATCTCTAGTAGAAATCTTAATAGATTTTTATGTTTCTTTTTTTTTTTGTTTGTATTAGGTCTGGTTTTAAAGGTGTGGGCGTTATTTGTTTTTAATTTAAGAGTGTTTTTTTAATGAGTTTTTAATCCTTGTTGGTATGTGATCGGTACAGTTTGTGCAAGAGTTAAAAACAAATTCGTGTTAACAACTTAATATTTTAATTTTTTTCAGCATAAAGCGGAAACATGTCAAAGATATTATAGCAAATATCATGAAAATCTGAAGTTACTGATAAAAGCAAAAGTCGTTTGCGAATGCCAAATTACTAGATCGTGCAACATAGGTTCTTTTGTGAGACATAAGGCGCCATCTTGCTATATTGTATTTGTCCTTATGGTGACTGAAATCATTATTACGAAGGCTCCAGGCTGAGATATAATAAATATGGCTTCCTCTATTTTTGTACATAGACAAATAATTATTTTTAAAATTATTAGAGAAACTCTATGTTTAGCGATTTATATAATCTGTTGACAAATACTTAACTAAGTCCAACACAACTAGCCCAGTCTGCTTATGAGACTTTAGTTTGTTTCGTTAGTGATTAAACTAACAAGCTCTTTACGGCTCTAATATAGATAAATCAAATGCTCAGAGGTCTTATCTTCATCCTCATCAAGATAGCCCCAGATAAATTTTCTTTCGAGTCTTAGAGAATACAACTCAAAAGACTGGCTATCCTATAAAAATCCTAAATTTTTCGTAAAACAGATAAGTATAACGTAAAACTCCGCCTGAAAAAGAGATGAATAAAGATGAAGGCACCCAACTGAAAACGCCTTTGAAAATTTGTGTCATAAATACCGACAACGGCATCAAAAATTGAAGAAATTTAATGCAGTTAGAGGTTCTTTTGTGCAAACATTTTATTCAACACAAAATATCCTGCTCAAGTCCATTTTCCTGTGCGACGAGGAACTGAAAACATCTGACAAGTTCACAAAGATCTAGAAAACATAAATCATTAAAACAGATACAGATAGAAACCTAAGAACCTGAAATCTACCACAACTCTTCACTATCTAACTACTAACGAAACAATCCAAGAGCAAGTTCTTTTCCTGTCAAAGTTTCATTATGAACATGATTGACATCAACATATACATATATATATAAACACAATCATATATATAATTGCTACAACTATGCGTATCGTAATTTTAACATATAATGGTTGTCACAATCATGTAAATAACTACAGTGGCCATAATATTGTTAATAACCTAAGAAAAATGTTGAAATGATTGCGATGGTCATGTAAAACAAATTTTTTCTGAATGTATATAATACTGATTGTTTATGTGAAATAATAATTTGAATTCAACAGCAATTGCTTAATAAAGTTGCGATAAATGCTATCTTTGAAACATTAAAAACCAAAGGCCAGTAATTTTTTTGTTTTTTGAAAATAATAATGAGCCAAAATGACACCGTAACACAAAACAGCAAACAAAAACATGAAACACACAAAATTTGTCTTTAAATTGTCTGAGGTTTAAATGTTTGATACAAACAGCCAGAGGCCTAAATATGTGTGGTAAAAATTAAGTTTAAGCTGTTGTTGCTGCTGTTCCTGTTGCAGTAACCAGTAGACAGACATGCAACACAATTTATAAACCAAAATATTTTATGGTCTAAATATGAAAATGTAACTTTTATTTTTGGGCAATAGAATTGAAAGCATTCACCAAAGACAAGAACAACAAAAACAAAAACAAAAAAAAAAAAAAAAACCATTGCAATTTGTATATCTTAAAGATAAATCAAAATATTATCAATAATCAAACCGGTAGCTGTTTTAAGTTTAAAAGCCGTTAGCTACAATTTAAAGCCGCTTCAGTTTTCTCTCTCTCTCTTTCTCTCTTTACCGGTCTGTCTCCTCATTATATTTAAAGCAAAAAGAGTTAAGAAGAATATGGTTTTGTTTTATGTTTCGGCCACATAATTAATCCCATATGTAAATTACGCTTATTTTGGTTTAGATTAGGGTCCCGCAGGCCATAAATTTCCAGTAGTAAGAAACACGCAGACACTTTGTCACATAAAATTACTTACAAAAAACAAAAAAAAAATACCTTTAGTCGGGCCAGTTGTTTTAAGATCAAAAACTTAAATATAAAAACGATAAATATAATTGTGTGACGCGCTATCATTTTGTGGTATTTCTTTGTAATCTATAGTTAATTTCGTGTAAATTACAATGATTGCTGATACATTCCAGGCGAGAGTATAAAGAACTCGATTTCGAACTTTTATCAAAAGTGTGTTGGATGCGAAGAGCAGAACTAATTATTGATTCAATATTTGAATTGAATGAAAAAATGTATAAGTTTTCGGTTAATCTGATTTAATTGCAGTATTTACTTATGAATTTGCTCTGTTACAATAAATTATAATAAAATTATGAATGAAAAAAAAGTGCTGCATGTTTTGCCAGCCATTTCCTGTAGTAATCAAAGCTACTCAATCAAATACCCACATTCAACACTCTAATATGTAATTTGCTGCTTTTTTTTTATCAAATTCACACAGCATAAATTCGAAATTCTCAATGTGTGTGACTATTTCTCTGGTTGTACAGGTGATCTTTTCATGCTCTTTAAATCTTTAAAACTCTCAATTATATTTCCGTTTATCTCTTTTATATCAACACATGATTATTGGCATTTAAATGTGATTTCTTTTCTATTTTCGTTTCCTTTGCATTTTAGTTTAATTCATATTTTGCTGTTGGTGTGTGTTTTTTTTTTGTTTAAATCATGATCATAATGATCTTTACAAAGTATGTATGTATCATCAAATGCCAGTTTGTATATTTCCTTACAACTTTATTAGTTTTATCTGTTAGTTGAGTTCTTCTTGTATGAGTATCTTGCTGATGATGATAATGATGATTTTGGTGTTTTTATTATTGAGTAGAGTTTAGTTGCTCCGATCATGATTCATCTAAAAATATTTTCATTCAAGAATTCATCTGTATTAGCGGCTTTATTCTCTGATCTTGTTGTCGAGTTTATTGGCAAAGAATCATTTGTTTTGTGTTTTTGTACAATATAAAGAAAAACAAAATTATGATTCTTGCACAATCACTTCCACTCTTTAATGAGATTTATTTGTCTTCTGAAAATTCCTGTTTATAATGTTTTTTTTTTTGTACCAGCCTTTATTTCATCTGTTAATCATCTTTTTCCAACTGCTTTTGCCATCATAATGTGGTTAATTTTTTATTATAACTTGATTATAATTTTCAAAATCATGTAAGAAGCAGTAGTACGAACAAGTAGATAGAATGTATGAATGAATGAAAGTCTGATTGTTTGAATGAATACAGTCTCATTAGTTAATTTTATTTGTATCTTTACACTCTACACGGACACACATGTGAACATTCATCTTTGCCATATATCTACTCGTTTATAATAAATTCTAATGTTGAGTTTGTTTTATAATTCCTATCGATAATTTATAGAGACCACCTGATCGCTTAGAATAATTACCTCCGCAGCGCATTCATTTACATATTTGTCATGCCGTTTTTGCTATAAAATTATGCTTAAAGATTGTTGATTTATTGCTGTGAAAACCTTAATGACTGTTTTTTTTTTTGCTTTTATTTGATTTAACGGTTTTTAAACACACAATTTGGAATTCACTTGCAACCGACTCAAGATCAAGATCAACCTCTCTTCTCTGGGAATATCCGATGATAAATTTAAATTCAGGATAAATTTGTTTTGTACAAAAGTCATGGGAGATATTTATATACTACAGCTATGGACACAGAAATAGCGCACCAATGTTCTATGAAGTGCCAAACGTATTATATTGAAAATGGAATGATAATAACATGAAATTCTATGTTAGAAATTAAGTTTTTTTGGTTGGACAATGAAAAAGCACAGTTGGTGCTAATTTCGGTGGTAAATTCGTATGTAATTTAACAAAAATATTGTTTATCAAAAGAAGTAAAGGTGGTGAAAGAAGAATGTTTTTTATATCACAACTCTACAATTGCCAGAAAATGAATTTAAAATATGCTAAAACTTGAAAAACTAAGTGCTAAAATGTTCTACAGAAGAAAAAATAAGTGCTAAATTTTTTCACTGTAGCAATACAATTTTTATTTCAAATATTACAAATATAAATTATAGTTTTTTCTAATTTTGTTGATAACAATTGTTGACTTGTTTTAATAGATTACATTTCATATATGAATTGAAAAATTTCCGTGTTCATTTACACCGAAAGATTTTTAGTTGAAATATTAATAAAAATTATTTTTTATTTTTCCAAAAGTATTTTTTGGAGTAAAAAAGTAAAAATTTGTTCGAGAAAAAAATTGTTTTTTATCAAGCAAATTATGCTAAAAAGCATTTAGCATAATTTTTAAAAATTTCAATGCATTTTCGAGAAACAAAATGCTAAATCTAGCACTGAAAGTGCTAAAATGGCAACACTGATTGCGCATTATATTTGTTTTAGGTGCAGAATTGCAGCGCCTCTGGTGGTGAGTAGGCGCATTAATGTTAAAGCTTGATTTGATAGCCTTTATTTAATTATTTTACTTCGGTGGCGTTTGAATGCTATACCACCGAAGAAGGGCGCTGTGACAAATATTAGTTATGATGGATAGAAAGAAAACTAATAATTATCAGAAACTGATGTTGTTTGAGTGGCAGCGGCTGGGAATCGAACCCGGGCTACAAATTCCAACTCATGCTTAATGATCAAATGCGCTAACTAATTTAGCTACAGCACTCTCAAAGGCACGTTTAGGTATTTATGAATACTTGAATTTTTATATACCAGGGGTAATTGTGATCAGCCGTAGAAATTTGTTTGGGCGTCTTTGAATTCTGTCAACATTTGTACTCCATAACACTATATAGGTTTTATTATTCAGTTATAAAGTAGGAGTTTACATTCTAAACTAAGCTTAGAGTTTCTGCCAATGAGCCAATTAATTTGGTTGAATTTCAATTTCATTTGAGTAAGGCGACGATCGAGGTGTATACCGAAGTATTTAACTTCGGATTGTTGTGTTATTGCTTAACAAGACATCCAAGTCTTTGTTTACATTATGAGATTTTTGTCGCTGCGATTCCTGCTTCGTAGACGATAGTGCTGAGACGTATTAAAAAAGGTACACATATGCATGTACTCATGAGGCACGCTTTGTTCTCTCATTCGTAGTTTTAAATGTGAATAAAAATATGGACATCCATAAAAAATCGGTGCAACAAAAATCGCACAATGTGAACGTATATGCAATTTTAAAAAAGAAACGACAAAAATTACAGTGACAAAAATCTTATAATGTACTTATAATGGACTTATAATGGACTAAGAAACTCACTTTGAAATATTTATTTAACCACATTTTTTAACACACATTCGTTCGATTTTATTTGATCTTACAAGTGTTTTGTAAGATTAAACAGCATCAAAAAACTAAATTTTTTTGCCTGACTTGTCTAAATAAATTAAGTTTTTGAAATAAATAAATGAATTCAAATACATATACATACATATTTTACTTAGTGGTTACGTATTTTTCATCAAATATTTGCCATGTGTGACCCTAACTGCGAAAACCCAGTCATTCAGGTTTTGTTTAATTTGAGCAAAAGTGGTTTGTGGAGCAAATATAAAAACGAGTATTAAATTAATATGACATGTGGTTGTTATATTTCGGATTAAGCCGAAAATTGGGGTTAGTTTAATTTTAAAACCCCGGTTTCAGTGAGACTCAAATTGATTTCGGTTCATTTCATATCCGGCAGTATGATTTAATTAACTTTTAACTTAACATTGCATTTTACTACCCAATTAATTGATCAACAATTAGACTTGTTTAGTTAAGCTGCAATTATGATGGGTGCATTTTTTTCTTAATTTTCACGTTTAATTGATTGAGTTAAAGCACAGTTTCATTCGTTAGTCTCAATTTACAGGACGAAAATTTTTATTGAAAATATTGATACAATTTTTTTCTTGAAATTTCTTCGGTGTTCACACAGCACAATATAATTGCTTAAATCGCTCGTATTCATATAAACATGTGTAATACCAGTAAGAGAGTAAGACGAATTGGTAGTACAACCAAGTGTGTACTGGTCTTATCTTTCCCTCACCCCGATGTCTAGCTTAGCTTAAAGAATTGCTTCGTGTAAATTGGGACTTATTTTAAAAACTATCTAGATTAGGCTAATCCACCTTCACTTCTTCGAAATCCAATTATTTAATACAAATAATTTATTATTAATTTAATTAAATTCCCTTTAATTAAGAAAAATGAAACTCAATTGTTTAATATTTTTAAATATTTGTTTTAATTGTTTTTTTGTTTTTTTCTTTTAATATTATTATTAATTATTTTTTTGTTATTATTCTCGTTTCATTTGTTTAACACTGTTTACTTATTGTACTAAGATATTTACATTATTTGTGTATTTTATTTAGAATTAATTAAAATTAAAAGCTAAATAAAAATTAAATTAATAATATTTATAAACAAAATGTTTAGTTTTGTTGAATTATTTTCTATACATTACAAGAAATACAGATACATATAGATATTAACTAATTTCATTAAATTGAATTAACAAAGGAAATAAATTAAATTATATTACAAATATTTACAAACAATTTTTCTCATTTTTCTCACAAGTTTCGTGCCTGCTGTAAGGAGTTGTTTTACATACTTTTGAAGCTCCTCTCTTACGAACTTGCTGTCCTATTTTCTTGTTTTCATTTGATGTCTTTTTGCTTTCTTTGGTGTTCTGGTTTCAGGATCTGGAGTTCGTAGCGCCGTGTTAGAGGAATGATTTGTTGGAGATATTGTTGCTATGGAAACCACTTTTTGTCTGAGTTAAAGTTGCATTAATTTCAGCAACTTAAAAGTGTTACTAAGAAAGAGTAAGTTTTTTATGGTTTCTAGTTTTAAAATCGCGGTCTTTTTTATGTCTCTCTCGCTCCTTCCTTTGCTCTCGCTCTCTCTCAATTAATTAATTTTAGTTTTTATTTCTGTTTTACTGTACTCAAAGCTTTTATTGAGCAAAGTTAAAATGCGCTTTCATTTCTGAGACGATAATGTTTGCATGGAGGAGTTAGGTGGGTGGCCTGTCATTACCGGCATCATGCCAGCCGCTGCTGCAGCTGCTAAACCCTCCATTACGGCGGCATCGGGATGCAGAGGCTTCTTTTTCAGTATGCTGAGATCATTGACATTTTCCAGAAACGATTTATGACCCGAGAACACCTTAACACTTTCAAAATCTTTTTTCAATTCCTCAATATCACGCTTTTGCTTGGCTCTTCGATTTTGGAACCAGGTTATAACCTGGGCATTTGAGAGCCCCAGAGAGGCAGCAATTTCATCACGATCAGCTGGCGACAGGTACTTTTGATACAGAAAACGTTTTTCCAATTCAAAGATTTGATGATTGGTAAAGGCGGTGCGTGACTTGCGCTTCTTTTTGGGCTGCGGCCGATTCGAGAAGATGTCCAAGTGGGATTTGTCTAAAATGAAAAGAGGGGTAGAATGAAATTATTAGTATTGGGTGGCGGTAATTATTAGGTTTTAGCTATTAAGTAATTTGTTAAATAGTTTCTAATTCATTATAAATAGTATTTGTATTTAATGTCATTAATTTTATGCATTTTATTTCAAGAGACAGTGGGCGTTACACGTTAAATAATAATAGTGAGTTTTCATAATTGTCAAGTTACCTACATACATACATACATATACATATGTACTTGAAGTCTTGTCATTGTTAGTAAATTATTTTTGTTTTGGGGGGGGGGGGGGGGGTGTATTTAGTTTATATCAAAATATGAAATACCATTGCTGTTTTGTTTACTATTTGTGTTTCAGTTTTACATGTTGTAATTTAACGTTTACCTGCTTAGCTGAATACCCCTAACTAATAATTTCTTCTTAATAATATTTTCATAATTACATTGTACAATAAATAATTTACACTTGCTACGTGCTGCTACTTGCCGTATTTTGTTAATAATTATATTCCTACATTTATTATTTATCAATTGACAAGTGATTAATGATTATGACGTTGCTTTGGCTGTTGCTGTTGCTGTGACTGCATTCACTGTAATTAATTAACTTTTGATTTAATGTCAATATTTCTTTATATTCAACACATTCGGCAGTTTTGTTTTTATTTCATATACATATTCTTTTTTTATTAAACTTGTGGCTTCGCTGTTCAATATTTTGTAAACTTTAAGCTTAAGGCTTAATTCCAAGCCATTCCAAGTGTCGATTATGTGTTCATAAACAATTTGATCATCTTGAATAATTTTTAAAAAAACGTTTTGATTAATTTTTGTTGGAAATTAGTTTGGGTATTTTTTTTTTCGTCTAAGCAATTAATGTAACGTTTCTTGAGCTTGTTAATTTGGAGAGGAGGTGATACTCTGCGTAGACTGTTTAACATTTTTGGGGTTTAATGTTTTTGTTATACATACGAGTATATTTTTTTTTATTATAGTTCAATATGGTTCAGTTTCGAAGACGTTAATAGAGCGGCTTTAGTTCAAAGTCACAAGCCGTAGCTATTTAATAAACTGAACCTTAGTTTTTGTTATTGTCTGGCTACCGTTTGATTTGATTACTCGTTCGGTTGGTATGTGTCGAAGAGCTGGTTTTCACTTCACAAAACAGCTGGAATTTTTGTTCAAAGGTTTTATTTTCAATACATTTTTTTCTAATCGTTTGTTTGGGATAAGATTCAGTCAAAATTTTGTATAATTTTGAAATTTAAGCTATTGTGAAAAATGTAATAAAGTTTTGTTTAAACCACTGTATTCGAAAAAAGATCAATCAGTAAGAGTTTAATAATGTATGAATGTACTAGTTAAATTGTAGTAAGGTTACGAAAACAGTAGTAGCAGTTGCTATAGTGGTGCTGTAAATGTTTCAGTAGTCAGTTAATTTAATTATAAAGTTATTTGTAAAAATTGTGTGCTTTGTGTAAAAAGTAATTTTTCTTTATTGGGGTGCCCCGATAGACTAGGCGATGTGTGCCGGACTACCAGTCAGAGGGTTGCGGGTTCGATTCCCGCCAAAGACTCTGGGTGTTTTCTGCAGACAAGCCAAAAAGCTTCGCAGTTTGTGTTTGTTAAAAAAAAAAAAAAAAAAGAATTTATTAGAACTTTTTTAAATGTGTACTTTTTACTATTGAAAACATTTCTGTAAAAGAGAGTTTTAAGTCAGCTATTATTTGCAAAAATTAAAAAAAATTTTAACATATTTGTAAATTCATAAAAATAGGTTTGAAGTGTGCTTTTAGACAACATTTTTTTAAAGTACATTTGAATTCTACTTTAATTTTTTCTGAATAAGACTGTTAAAACATATTCAAATATTTTACTCTAAAAGATATTTTTTTAACAAAGTTCAAATATTTGGTACTTTTTTAAATTGTTCAAATATTTACAGAATTATTTAAGGAAGTTTAAAACTTACATTTTTTCTAGAAATCTGGTAGTTTTTTAAAAAAGTACATATTTGAATACATATTTACTCGTATTTGTTTAAGAAATTATTTAATAAAAATGACGTTTCTTCTTAAACAAAATTTTAAAAATTGTTTTGTCTAAAGTTTCGAATATTATTAAAATTTTCAAAGATCTTTAAAATTTATAAAAAAAAAGTTCGGGAATTTTTTTGGAGAAATTATAAAATTCTTAATATTTTTTGGGCAATATAATTTTACTAAAAAATGTATTTTGTGTAGGTTTTTCAATAATATTAAAATTTTCAAAGAAATTTAAAATTTAGAAAAAAAGTTCGGGATTTTTTTTTTTAAGTACCTAATTATAAAATTCTTAATATTTTTTGGAAAATTTCAAAATTTTTTATATTTTAATTAGAAAGTGTATTTTGTTTAAGTTTTTCAATAATATAATAATTTTCAAAGATCTTTACAATTTATAAAAAAAAAAGTTCGGGAATTTTTTGGAGAAATTATAAAATTCTTATTATTTTTTTGGACAATTTAAAATTTTTTTATATTTTAGTTGCAAAGTGTATTTTGTTTAAGTTTTTCAATAATAATAAAATTTTCAAAGAAATTTAAAATTTAGAAAAAAAGTTCGGGAATTTTTTTGGAAAAATTATAAAATTCTTAATATTTTTTGGGCAATATAATTTAACTAAAAAATGTATTTTGTGTAGGTTTTTCAATAATATTAAAATATTCAAAGAAATTTAAAATTTAGACAAAAAGTTCGGGAATTTTTTTGGAGAAATTATAAAATTCTTAATATTTTTTGGACAATTTAAAAATTTTTTATATTTAAACTAGAAAATGTATTTGGTTTAAGTTTTTCAATAATATTAAAATTTTCAAAGAACTTTATTCCTGTGTATAGTTGACCTGTTGTTAATGTTGTTTGTTCAATGTTGAATGTGTCGGAGCTTTGAATAAGAACAATTTTTGTTTATTTATTTAAATTTCCCTGATGATGGTCAAAGATTTTGACCGAAATATTGGAAAATTAAATTAAATAATAGATAAATATAAAGAAAAAAGTGTTTTATTTATTTTTAAGAGAAAAGTTTTTGTTCAGGCTAGTAGTTCGAGAATTTTAAAGAATACTATTGTAACGTATTGGGCGTCATCAGCAATCTTCATTGTCCATTATCAATCTGTAAACATCATCTATTAAACTCACCGTTTTTTTTTTTGAGAAATAGAATACGAGAATTATCATATTTCTTTTTATTTATTGTTTAAATCTGACCTCAAGCCGAAATAAGAAAACAACATTTTCAAAGAACTTTAAAATTTAGAAGAAAAAAGTTCGGGAATTTTTTGGGAATTTTTTATTATTTTTTTGGACAATTTAAAAATTTTTTATATTTTAGTTGGAAAGTGTATTTTGTTTAAGTTTTTGAATAATATTAAAATTTTCAAAAATCTTTAAAATTTAGAAAAAAAAAGTACGGGAATTTTTTGAAGTACATACATAAACGAACTAAATAGTACATACATAATTATAAAATTCTTAATATTTTTTGGAAAATTTAAAATTTTTTTTATATTTTAACTAGAAAGTGTATTTTTTGTTTAATTTTTAGCAAAATATTAAAATTTTCAAAGAACTTTAAAGTTTCTAAAAAAAAACGGAAATTTTTTTATATTTGAACTCGAAAATGTATTTTGCTTGAGTTTTTGAATAATATTAAAATTTTCAAAGAACTTTAAAATTTATAAAAAAAAAAAAATCGGGAATTTTTTGGGAATACATATTTAAAAAATTCTTAATATTGTTTATGTTTTAACTAGAATAATACCTAGAAATTTCATAATTTTTAATTTCCTCAAAATTTTTAATACACCTTAAAGTTTAATAATTTAAAACAGTCTTGAGAAACTAATCTTCTGCTCTAACATTTGTTGTGGAAATTCAAAACCCCTTGAACCACTTGCTAAGGACTAACTAAACAAACACTTGTATACGACTAACTACCCCAAAAAAAAAAAAAATCTTAAGAAACGCTGTCATTAACTAATGTATGTCAAGTACTTTACAAGTACATACTCGTATTTACAATACTTAAAAAGGTTTCTAGAAGTGCTGCAAGTTTAGAAAAGAAAAAGGAGTTTTGTTTTGGTTTTGTATTGTCACATGTCTGGCTAATGTCAATACAATAAATAATTTGTAATTCGAGTATGTAACATGCAGCTCAAAAAAAAAAAGTAGTATTCTAAAAGATATTTCATAATGATAAATACATATTTACATACATATACTTATGCAATAAAATATAATTGAATATTCTTAAGAAAACACTTGTAGACATTTGTTTTGTAATACACAAAAAATGCAAATGTTTTAATCTTGTACATATTTTTATTTTGTTGTCTTCCAGGAATTGTTTATCTGTTCAGGAGTCTCAATGTCTGGTGAGTTATAAATACGTATATACGCATATTCACATTAAAGGTTTTATGATAATTTTTTGAAAATTTCCTTATAAAATCATAAATTCTACTCTACAGATAATTAAAATAAAAATGATAATTTATTTAGTTTTTATGTTTGTCATTAGGTCTCTAGGGCATTTGGTGTTTTGTTGAAAGTTTTATTTGTGTAATTGATTTGTATTGTGTTTAAATGTTGTAAACAAAAAATGTTATTATCATTGTACATTCTTTAGAAACTCATGTCATATAATTGTTACTTAGCAGTTCAACTAATTAAGAGTTTTAAAATTTTTGTAACTAAAACTAATTTGTTGTTATCTCGTTGTAGAGAAAATCACAAAAAAAAAATTTTTTAAACTCAATCAAAATTAATTTGAAATTGCTGTTAACTTTAATGACATTAGCAGATCAATAAGAATTTAACTGAAATTATTATATTTGACATGATGTCAACTGCCTTGCCTTTGCATACAGTGCTTAACAAAAATCCCTAGTAAAAGCATTCTTGCGGTAATTTTATTTTAATTAATTTATTGTCAAATCTCTTCAATCATGTCTGTATAAATTTCAAATATTTCATGTTATTTTATATTTTGTCGTTATTTAAACAAAAATAATGTGGTTTTGGCATCGTGAGACAGTTTTTTTTGTTTTAATATCTGTATTTAAGCAATTAAATTAAGTTATTTATCAGTCTTAGTATAATGCTGCTGTTTTCGGTTGTTGTTAAATTGAATTCTTTTTGTTGCTTTTGTTTTGTTAAATTTAAATTAGCTGTCAAGTAAGCAGCAGAAGGTAAATGGCATTGTGTCTTATTATTTGACATTTCTCATTAATTTTTATAGTTCGCTTTTTATCTTATTGTGGTGCGTTGAGCACATACATACACACAGATCTATGTACATTGTTGTTGTTGTTGCTTTTAATGTTAATTTAACATTAATTAATTTAAAATTATATTTATCAAGTGTTGAGATACAAAATGTAAAACAACTTTTATACATACATATATTAAATTTAAATTTACCAGCAGAATTATTTAGGCACAAATTAGAAAGCCAGCTTTTTAAACAAGTTTATAAATAACGAAGAAAAGTTTAAACTAGAGTTAATAAACTAGAGATTTGCTGCTATTGAATCATTTTTTTTTTTTTTTTGTTGTTTCATGCTCATAAAACTCCAAAGCATTTTTTTTTATTTGAAAAGAGCTTTAAAATAATTCACAAATTTAAAACAAAAAGTATTTTTTATGAAATTTTTCAAAAGTGTCTGTAAAACAATATTAAACGGATTTTCATTAAAAAATTAATAATTTTCTTTAATTTTGAAAAGTTCTTTACTTTTTATAAGCACATAGGTATTATCAAACCTTAGTAATAATTATTTGTCAAAACTTTGGTTACTTTTGAATTCCTTTCAAAAACTCTTTAACAATTAAAGCAAATAATTTTATACAATTTAATGCTTTTGAAAAAGTACTTTTTCAAATTGTCTTTTTCTTTCTTCTTTAACAAGATCTTCAAGCAAAACTTAAGGTGAATTTATGCTGTTTTTTTGTGGTGCCAAGTGGCAGAAAGTTGTCAATATTTTTCCTTAATTTCTATACTTTTCACGTTTTAGCTTAAATTTAATTTACTAAGAAACCTACCTTGCTCTTCATCGAAATCTTTGGTGGTCATTTGAAACAAAGCATCCAAGGGAGTGCCATTTGGTTTCGTTTTGCCGCCACTCGTTGAGGCCGCCGCACTATTTGAACTGTTGGTCGAGCCATTTGCTCCACTGGCACCGCCACTGCTGCCATTATGTTGAGATCTTTCTTGCGATGATTGTGGCGAATGCCTGGTGTGTAGATCACCTGAAGAACGATTAATTTCCGGTGAACAACAATCACTAGCCGCTGAACTGCTGCGCTCACTGCCACTCTCAGAGGGTATAATATCCATGCCGTTCATATGTCTTAAGAGCTGGGCCTGGGCATTGAAATGTTCCTGCAATTGGCGATGGTAATCCAAAGCCAATCTTTGTTCGTAATGCAAAAGTGCGGAGGGTATGAATGGTCTTACAGGCATGGGACCCAATAAATGGTCCCAGGGTCTTACCACATGAGCAGAACCGGGTAGTAGCATGGCGGCAGGATGAGAGCCCGTCACTATATCCAAAGGTTCTGTGCGGGGCTGTAATAAACCTGTAGATGTTCTCTGACAGGCGGGTGGTGGCGACACTGAAGAGCTATCGCGTTTTTCATGACCCAATATATCGGCTATGGAAAAACTTTTCACACCCTCCAAATTCGATTTTGTATTGCCGGTATTTGAGTTGGAATTTAGCTGTTGCACCGGACTAGGAGATCTTTCTTTAGAACTTTCGTTATCGGCCGACATTCTTAAACGTTTGAGAGGCTGAAAATATTCCTCCGGCATGTTACCGACGGCAGCGGCACGCGTTAAGCCAGCAGCTGCGGCGGCGGCCACAGCATGCTGATGTTGTATGATTAACTGTTGTTGATGATGCAATAAATCGATGGCGGTGCGGTTTTGTGTTTGGGGCAAAGGGCTGGGTGCACCACCCACCGAAATTTCAGATTCTGCAGGGCTGGCGGGACGCATGGTGGGTGGACAAAGCATAGCAAGGGTAACTACACTTGATAACACTTATAAAATTCTTTAAAATTTGTTTAGTTTTTATAATTTTTTTTTTATTAAAATAATTTTATTTTTTCTTTAATAACTATGTTTCTTTGTAATTAATTGTTGTTAATTTAAGTACATACATATATATGTATTTGGTAATTCTTTTCTGATATTATTGTTTAAAAATTTTATTTTTTTTAGTATTTTAAACACACGACCGTTTTAACGTCTTGTCTCGTTTACTGTTCACCACATACTAAAATTCAATCAAAGCATAATCATTTCTCAATTTAACTCAAGTCTCTGCTCTTTGTTTATTGTTACTTTAGTGCTCACAAATTGTAACAGTTTTTCTTTTGTTGTTGTTGTTCGATTTTCCTTATGTACCTATTAGCTGTTGTTGTTATTAATGTTACATGATCTTATTTTCTTGTTAACACTATGCTCGCCGATTTTCTCTTTAGAGAAAAAAAAAAGAAAAACACCAACAAACGAATAAATACGATGATATTTAAATAGGTATATTATTATTGTTGTTAATAATGATGATGATGAGGTACGACAAGCAGTTAAAATTTTCGAAAAGTTATAAGAAGAAAAAAACCGAAAAAATCCAATAGAGTAGGACCTTTCCACTCGATGTTTCACAGTCAACTGTTCGAAACTAGATTGAAGATTGCTAACTAGACAAGTTGATTTTCTTGTTTTGGTTTTTTCAGTTTTTCGGTTTGTTTTTTTTTTTCTGTTTGTTCTCTGTGTTGCTGTTGTGCAGCAGACACACGGGGCTGTATGGATGGTTGGTTGGTAGAATGATATGAACACGGTGGTGGTGGTTGTTTGTTTATAAATGTGTTTGTGTGTACCCATAAGTTAGTTTGAGGTTGTTAGCTGCTGCTGGCTGCTCTGGCACGTTAAGGTTTAAATATTCGTGTCTTGTTTGTCGGTGGTTAAACTTAGGACGTCATTTATGTGTTGCCAACACACAGCTACACACACACACACTCACACACAGGGGCAGTCAGTTAGTCCACAACCAGGCAGGCTGGCAATCAAATCATAACCACCGAACAAAACGAACGATAAGGCAAACAGCGTAAACAACAGCAACAAACAAGCCTAAACAAGCATAACAACCCAAACACACATACAATCCTACACACTAAACACCCAACAACAAAGTACCACATTTATGAGAGCGAAAGAGCAAGAGAGTAAATACAACTGTTTATCACGATACTACTGCAAGCTAGAAACGTACCACCATTTCTAGTATTTCTCCGTTTCCCCCACCTAAACAATGTTTTTTTTGTTAACTAATCAATCTATCTCTTTTTCGCTTTCATGTTTTCCATCAACACTCTATTGTGGTGCTCTTCTTTAGCCAACATTAAAGGCGTTGAAAAGCCCACCAATCATTGTTGGTTGTTAGCACAATGGTGGTTTAAAGCTTGTAACGGTAATTATGGCGATCATCATTAAAAGCATTAAAACTCTATATCATTTTATTCTTGTTGTTGTTGTTGTTGGTGCCGCTGCTGCTTTGCGTGTATTTAATTGTAATTCTTGTTGTTAAATACAATTTTACTTTAAGTTTTTTCTTCAAATTTACCATTTAACGTCGTGTTATACCAACATGCATAAAAAAAAACTTAATTTTGTTTTTGTGTTATAAGCACGAGCGAGAAACATTTAGTTTTTGATATTGAATACAAAAACTCTAACAGCAACAGCAACAACAACAAAACCCCAATGTGTAAATAAAATTCAATTTTGTAACGAGACTGTATTTAGGCAAATTTTTAATAATTTATAAATAAGTTCTTTTTTTCTTTGTTTGTCAGTCAAACTGTTTGTCAATTTTTAAATTACATCTTGTGTGTGTGTGTGTGTATAAATGAGTGTAGTGGAGCTGTCTCTTATTTCTTTATTTTTAACTATGTAGGTACCTATTGTAATTTTTTGCTGTTGTTTTGATATCAATCAAATTGTTAAAAATTAATTAGGCACGTAGGTATTATTGTTGTTTTACTATTAAGTTTTTGTAGCTACATTTTATAGGACAACTTTATTTCCATATTTGTAATGTTAGTAGGTACCTACATACCTAATTTTGTTTTTCACTTTAGATTCTTCTCAGTTTTATGTGTTCAGCTTATTAATTAATTTCAATTGACATTGATGACTTTTAAGCAATTGTTTTTGATCTTTATAAAATTATTTATTTTTTATACCTATATACCGGCATTAGGTATTTTCTTGTAGAATATTTTTAATTTTAGATACATACATACATACATACATACATACATATGTAAGTACATATGTATACTAATCTAACAACTTGTAATTCGTACGGCACAATTTTCTTTCAATTCAAATATTTTAACACCCAATAATTTCGTTAATATTGGCCCGACTAAGACAAACTTTTTTTAATAGTTTCTTTTTACAAGCCATAAGGTCACTTGAATTATATATAAAAATATTTAATTTATTTATATGTATATATTTATTTCCAATATTTCGCTATCACAGGGATAATACAAGTTTTGAATTATAATAAAATAATAATTGAAGTATGTAGGTATAAAAATGAAAATTTTTTTACAGAAAATGAAAAGGTTCGATCCACAGTCAGGAAAAATTATCAAAAATTTTTAATAATAAAATTTTTCAAGTTGTAATTCCTAACTTCAGTAAAACTAATTTAATGAAAATTAAATTTAATGAACTCGAGCCTACCTAAATTATCAAGAAGTTAAAATTAACAGTTCGATTATGAAATAATAATTATTCTATAGAAAATGAAAAGTTTACAATTATGATATACAATTATACATACTTCAATTATTATTTTATTATAATTCATTTATTATTCCAAACAAGTTTTATATACATATATATATCATAATTGTATATCATAATTGTAAACTTTTCATTTTCTGTTAAAAAAATTTTTTTTTTATACATACTTCAATTATTATTTTATTATCAGCCATGTCACAGAACTCAATTCCGATCGAAAGTGGTTTTGATTCCGTAAATTGAGTCTTTAGAAAACGAAAAACGATTTTTTTTTTCGGAATGAAACCACTTTAGATTTCTAAAGAGGAATTGTTATTTTTTATTATTTTATACTGAAAAAAACTCATACTACTAATTTAAATTAACAATTAAACAATTATTTTTATTATTTAATTGTTGTTTTAGTTATCACATTGATATTTAAATAAAATTTTAAAAATTTCAATGTTGGTGTCAGCAACGAGAAAACTTTTGTCGTTTTCAGATGCATCCCTTAAATTTCTTCTTTGTAGCTTTTCAACTGCGTTTTGATATCTTTGTTCATTTAAAACAGCAACAATTTAAATTCCAGGCATTTTGGAAACATTTTGTTCACTTTTATTTGAAATTTCTTTGTTAGCGCTCTTTCTGTTCGCTTTTGTTATACTTTTTATTACAAAAATCATATTTTTTTGTTTTGGTTAAACAACGTTACCATATTTAAGTTAAAAAACGAGATTTAAAATTTTTTTGGGAATAAACAAAATCGATCGGAATCTAGAGAACGCAAAGTAAAAACGATCGATTTGCGAATACGGAATTGAAACCATTCCGATCGTTTTCTGTGACATGCCTGTATAATTCAAAACTTGTATTATCCCTGAAGAAGCTTTCCATTGAGATAGCGAAGTATTGGAAATATATAAAATTCAAGTGACCTTATTGCTTGTAAAAAGAAATTATTAAATATTAAAAAGGGTCAAATAAATGAACTAAATATTACAAACTTTTTTTATAATTTGGGATATAGGTATTTACACTTTCTTTAAAAACAAAACAAAAATTTCAATTCAATGAAACGCCTTTTTTTATGCAAATAAAAAGTGCAGGTACTTAAAAAATTAAAAATACTAAATCGACCATTATCTATTCGTACGGCTTATCTAATTAAAATTAATATTCTGTAACATCACATTTTGCTTTAATTACGGATTTTAATCGTTTACTCATGGAATTTATTAGGCTTTGGCATTCATCCGGTGTTATGGAATTCCATATTTCTAAATTTTTTTTTAAATCAGGGATGGTTCGCTGTGGATCACTTCTGACGCGTTTTTTCATTATAGCCCATACCGATTCTATCGGTTTGGGGTCCGGACTGGATGAGGGCCTCTCTAAAACATTTATTTGATTTTCAGCGAACCATTTCGTAGTCAATTTAGCTGTATCAGCAGGTGCCCCATCCTGCTGGAAAATGTAATCGCCAAAGGAACTTAGGCTTTCTATTGAAGGTAGTAAGTTTTCTTTAAGAATTCTTATGTATCTTGCAGCATTTACTGTACTTTCAATAAAGCAAAGTTGGCCCACATCCTTAGCAGACATGCGTCCCCAAGCCATAACACTGGCTGGAAACTTTACGGTCCGTTTCAGGCAGTCTCTTTGATGAGCTTATGTGGGCTTTCTCAGAACCTTCGATCTAACGTCCCCAATTTCCAAATCAAACTTGGACTCGTCACTAAAAGTGATTGTATTCCACTGACGTTGTGTCCAGGACTCCCGTTCCTTTGCCTATGCCACAGAGGCTTCACCGCAATTCAATGCGATTTCTCAACAAAATTCGGTATTGACGTCTCCTCTAGAACTATAAGACGAAGACCACTCTATGAAAAAAACTGGCGTGGATGCATTATGCAGTATAAGCCACATGTTTCAAAAATGAACTGACAGTTCCGGATTTAGAAAAACCAATAATTTTCAGAAAGGATATTTTTTAGGTTCGAATGTGGTGGAAAAAGTTACCGTATGGCGTTCTCCAAATATGCGCTACAACTAAAAGTTTCCATCTAAGACCATAAAGCAGGGTGGTGCGAATGTGATTGTGTGGGCAGCGTTTTCTGGGCATGGTGTAGGAGCTATACATAAGGTCGATGTACAAATGGATCAGTATTCAAATATTCGAAGTATATTTTTAAATACAATGGTTTCAAACGCTAAGGACATTATGCCAACTAGGTGGCGTTTTATGCTCGACAACGACGCAAACCATACCTTACGCACTGTGAGTAGTAGCTAGGAGCACTTATGAGTACGTATCCGACCCAAGAATTTGGCGGATTTGTGGAATGAAATCCAAAAGAGCGCTCTATAGCTCTGGTGGTGATGCGCAGCTGCAAAGGTTATCCTACTAAATATTTGGATTTAAATAAAGTTTTTTTTTCCAATAAATTTTTTTCTTTTGTGCTAAATTATTGTCCAGAGATTCTGGAAAGAAATTAATGCAACAAAAAGTGGAATGGCGTAATCTTAAACACTGACATTTAACACATTCGAAAAATAATGGATTTTGAAAAACAACAAACAAAAGAAAATATTGCTGTAATTGGCAACAGATGCAACGTGTGCTAACCTCATCTCCACCCCTGTATAGGTCATAACTCAAACATAAAACTTACCTTCGACAATCTCTTTAACATGTACAAATAAATCGTTTACAAGTACATACTGTTATCGAAATAATTTAACACAAATAATTTGTATATGCACTGAAGTCGTACGACTAAAGTTTGTGCTGATCGGTCCACAACAGCTCATAGCTTCCATACAGAACCAACTTCTGAAAAACAATTTTTACTTATATACTCGGCACGGAACTACATATACTTTCTTACTTGTTTTTCATTTGTAATTGTTAAATCTTAATCCAATTATTTCTTGCTTTTGGGGATTTCTTTGCTATGTAATGATTTTTTGAGTTTTCTAATCTAAATTCTTTAATCTTCTAATAAAGATATATAACATTGTATGTTTTCTTTGCGCAAATTTGCAGAACTTTGGCTTCAACTAGATTTTCGCATTTTTTTTTATGTTATGTTGGTACACATGTCTGTTATATATGTTGGTAATATCAGTCATTTTGGATTGTCAGTTTGTTTTTGACAGATAAAAAAAGTTAGTCGTGCTCTTCGATTTTTTACTATTCGAAAAAATGGATCAAAGAAACTGTATTAAGTTTTGTGTAAAAAATGAAATTAAATGCGCAAGGACATTTGAAATATCGTCCTGGTCGCTCGAGCACGTCAACAACGGGTGAAAACATTGAAGCAGTGAATAAAATGATTTTGGATAATCGTCGAATCCCTATCAGAGAGGTTGCTGATGATGTTGGCATATCGTTCGGCTTATGCCAAGCAATTTTTACGAATGTTTTAGGCATGAAACGTGCGGTAGCGAAGATTGTTCCAAAATTGCTAAATTTTGAGCAAAAACAATGTCGCATGGAATCGCTCAGGAGCTGTTGAACATCATCAACGACGATCCAGATTTACTCAAAAAGGTCATAACTGGTGACGAATCATGGGTGTATGGCTATGACATTGCACCCAAAGCCCAATCATCCCAATGGAAACGTCCAGAAGAGCCAAGACTGAAACAAGCACGTCAAGTTCGGTCAAATGTGAAGGTTTGCTCACTGTTTTCTTCGACTGCAATGACGTGGTGCATCATTAATTCTTGACACAAGGTCGTACGTTCATTAAGGAATACTACCTTGAAGTTATGTGCCGTTTGCGCGAAGAAATTCGTCAGAAATGTGGAAAAACCAATCATGGATTTTAAACCACGATAACGCACCAGCTCACACATCGATGCTTGTGCGTGATTTTTTGGCCAAAAACAAAACCGTTATCATGCCTCAACCACCGTATTCACCGGACTTGGCTCCCGCTAAATTTTTCCTCTTTCCAAAACTGATGACACCGATGAAAGGAAAGCGTTTTGCTACGATTGAGGAGATAAAAGAAAAATACGAAACAGAAGCTGTTGGCGATACCAAAAAGCGCATTTCAGAAGTGTTTCGAGAATTGGAAAAAACGCTGGCATAAATGTATTATATCTGAGGGGGATTACTGTCAAGGGGGCAAGATAGTTATTGATGAATAAATAAATACTTTTTGAGAAAATTTAAAATAACGGTTATTTTTTGATCAGACCTCGCATATATATATATACATATGTTTAGACAGGCTGTACAATTTTCCGTAAAATGTTTGTTTATGTATTTAAAACAACACTTTTTTATACCTACCCCACTGTATGGCGCCAAAAATATTAACATTTTGTAAACAACATATTGATATTTACGCCAAAAAGTCATTAAAATAAGTTGCTTTAAAACTTTAATTGCTAAACAAATAGTTGTACTAGAAAAAAACCCCAGTTTGAACGCAAATACCGATGGGTAAATTAAGGTGTATTCAATTAGCAATTGGCGCTAATAATTTGTACTTACTGTCGCAATATATTAAACACTTAAACATTTCTGTTTAAACAATTTAAAACAACTGATTTGCTTATTTAAATACATAAATACTGGCTACTCTTATTTGTTTTATTATTTTAACAACAAAATATTTAAAATCTTGCGGTTTAAAACAAAACCGCCCTCCATATGCAACTGTTAACAACTTTAGTAAACAATTCAGGAATTTTGACAAAAAATATTCGAGTCTTTACAAAGTCGCCGTTGCTTGACGGCGTCAATAATTAATAAAGCCAACAAAGTGTGGCAACTCCAAAGTGTGTAGATTTTTATACTCAAATCGAAACCTGGAAGAAATTTTTCTGTGGAAATTAACACATATCGGGAGGAAATATTTGTTGAAAGCAACCAAACGATAAAGTATCCAAATAGAAAACAACAATGCACAATGCATCAATACAATATTAATTAGCTACTGAATCAATATTTGTAAATTCACTTCACTTCGCTGGAATTGTCAGCTTGGAATAGATATTTATGACATGGCTATTTAAATATCGGTTTGGATCAAACGTTCGGCTTTTTAGATCTTAACACCCACCGAAAAAGTGTGATGATGAACTGTTTTTCTTTTGTTTGGCGGTTTGAAAATCAAACAAATTAAAAAACGAAAATCTTTTTTAAACATTTCAATTTTCTCGATAAGAGCAACAATAAAAATGTGTGTGTGTGTGTGTGTGTAATTGTGTGTGTGTATTTACATTAGCAGTTAGTAAATTTTAAAAGGTTTGGAGTTTAGAATTTTATATGAATGGGTTTTTGAAAATGTGTACATATGTACCTATATTATGTATTTACAAACATCTAGTTGATATTTATTCAATAGAAAAGTCAAAGTTTTGAAAAAATAATCTGACGTTTTTGACTAGAAGAAAGAGAACCCAAATCGCACATTGGGGCCAACCAAAAATTAAACTTGTAACAAATAATTCCGGTTAAATATAAAATAAAAACAAAATTCCTCATAGAATACATATTTTCTTTATATTTGTTAAATTTCAAGTCGAGTGTGTGTGTGTGTGTGTGTGTGTAAAACACGCACACAACCAAAATACACAATCAACAATAGTGAGATTCACCAAAAAATATTTGTAATTGTTTCAAGCAATTCGTTATTGAAAATCAGCGAAATCGTTGAGGTAGTACAACTGTTAAAGACCAAAATGTCTTCCAAAATTGTCCAACATTACTCAGTAAGTAACTTCTAAAAGAGCAAGAGCAGGATTTTTGGAATATTTTATTTGAAGTCATGTAAAGCATGATCCATTTCGAGGTTCCCTACTTTTTTAAAGAAAAAGAAAACCACATGAAATTCAAATTTAATGGGGAATGTTTATTATCATTTGAAAGAACATTCTTTGGCATTTATTTTTTGAAGATTATGTCTATCAAATGTTGGCCGTTATTACGTCGCAGATGTTCTATCCGTTGAGTCCAATTTTCGTTGACTCGTTCGAGCATTTCGACTGGTAACTGGCGAATGACACGCGTGATGTTTTCCTCCAAGGCCTGAATCGAAGCCGGTTTGTCCGCATAAATTTTAGACTTTGCATATCCCCGCAGGAAAAAGTCTAACGGTGTGATATCACACGATCTTGGTGGCCAATCGACCGGCCCAAAACCTGAAATTATGTTCTCACCGAAGTGTTCTCTCAATAAATCCATTGATTGATGCGATGTATGGGAAGTGGTGCCGTCTTGCTGAAACCAAATGTCGCCGAGATCACTAGCTTCAATTTCAGTCATAAAATAGTCGGTTATCATGGTACGATAACGGTCGCCATGAACGGTTACGTTCGCACCGGCATAATTTTTTAAGAAATATGTACCAATGAATCCACCGGCCCACAAACCACACCAAAACGTTGTTTTTTTCTGGATGAAGTGACAGTTCTTGAATCTCTTCAGGTTGCTTTTTGGTCCCAAATTTGGCCATTTTGTTTGTTAACATATCCATTGAGCCAGAAATGGGCCTCATTGCTGAACAAAAATTGTCTCGAAACCGCCGAATCTTCTTGGAACTTTTCAAGAGACCATAGAGCGAACCTATGTCACTTGTTCATGGCGGGTGACCTGATTGGGCACATTGGGCACTAACATTATGCTGGGTAACTGCTGGGAATATTCTTGTTTAATGGAGGCGAGCTTTAATTGAACCTCAACCGTTCTTTGGCATCCTGAGGGGTTATGCGGCGAAAAGATTTCGTTGGTAGTTTAAAAGGAAATTTGCCCGACATTGGGGCAACTTGACTGATTCATTACTCTGTCCAGAAGTAGATCACAGAGGTTATTTTTGCTAGATAAGAGCTATTTAAGAATACTGACTAGATTCTTTCCTGGACATGGTGGTCTTAGATAGACCTATTTACTCTAGGTAGTGTTAAGACAAAACAGTGAAGATTTTGCGATCTGCACGATAAAACATCGGAGCACATACTTTGTGAATGTCAAATGCTGGCAACGGTAGAGCCTTAATAGACCCACACACAGAGAAAAAATATAGTTGTGCATGTTTACCACAACAATTTCCACATTTTTACAAGTTTTTCAACAATGTCACTTTTATTATTTATATGATTGCGGTAACAATAATATGGTTAAGTTACGATTTAGATGATTACTACAATCATATAAACGATTGTAGTAACTATGTATATATTTGTTGCAATCATGTTTATGATGATTATAATGATATTATAATTTGTCGCTCTTTGATTATGATAGAGAAGAACATAATATGGTATAATCTTTCATTATAAAACTAATCACCATAAACATTACATAATTGCTATAATCATGTGAATGGTAACTTAATCGTTCATGGTTGCATAAATCATATAAATAATTACAGTGACCATAATATTTAAAAAAAAAAAATTTTAAATTATGAAATAGTTGGGGTAAATATGCACAACTATGTTTTTTCTCTGCCTGCAGAAACGTTTACTGTCTCTTATTAGATGTCAACACTCCACAGTAAAGTTTCAGCTCGATTTAGCTTCCTGCTGTTATACTTCATGCATTGGTATTGAAAAAATCAGGTCGACGAAATAGACAAATATTAAAACTTTTCTTATTGCCCCAGCTGACAATTAAACAGTAGTAGGCAATTGCATAAGGACAGTTAAAGCGTAGTGGTACAGACTAAGTATTGTGCTATAGTTAATGCGGAATTTTTTTAATAGAAAATAAATTTTAGTTCCTTAAATATTGATAAATTAGAATGGATTCCTGGTTCAAAAGTTTTTATAATTACATAAATTTTAAAACATTTATGTGACCGGATTTTATGTAAAATGGCTTATTTAATAGTTAATTTAAATTAATTAAATAGTTAATTTAATTTAAATATTAAAATGGCTTATTATAATTTATTTTGCGATAAGCCCTACTGTGTATAATATAGGATAGGAGTTTAAAATTTACATAGAAAAAATTAAAATTGATTTTCAATTAAAATATTCGTATATTTAATTAAACATTTAATTGAAAGTGGACCGATGAAGAAATTTAAAAATTTAATTAAAAGTAGTTTTAATTAAAAAAAAATATTATATTATTTAATTGAAAATTGTTTTTCAATTAAAAATTCAATTGATATGATTAAAAGTTTAATTAAAAATCAATTAAGACTCAATTAAAAGTTTAATTAAAATTTGTCGGGAAACAATTTTTTCTGTGTACTTATTGATCATTTTTTAATTGATTATTGAATGTACCACAAGAGCTACCGCAATAAGAAAAGAAACCTAAAGGATGTGGATAGATCGCATATGAAATGATATTGTAAAACAACTACTTGTTTCTTCAAGGGCTATCATTCGTTAAATGATAGCCCATGCAAAACCTAGTAAAGCAGCTGAAATGAAAATAAATTTAAATAATTACAACACTTCTATCTCCAAACCCTTCTACACTTGACAACACCTTTCGCCAAGAAAGCCCTTATTCACCTGTTCAAGTGGAAAACAATGGCAATCAACAGAAATTGTATTGTTTACGATTATTAGACATGGTGGCAATTATTTTTTTTTTATTTAAGTTTAACACTTTTAAACCTTTTCATCTAGAATTGTGCCGCCGCGTTAATCCAAATAACACTAGAAACGCAGCTCTCATTGGGAGCAGCAACTCCACACACAGTGAATGTGTGTGGGTTTTTAGTTTTCCTAAATTAATCCCACATGCAGATACAAACAAATGAATTTTAATGGAACCTCTATTAACAATTCCACACTAGTTTGGGGTTATTATTTCCACGTATGTATGTATTCGTATTATGATTAAAAAATACACCTTTCAACGCTTAATATTGAGGCTGTTGTTTTTGTATTAATCAAAATCCAATTTAAATTCAAATTTATCAGCATGTGAGTGTAGTTATTACATACATAGACTCGTAAAGAATGGAAAACAAAACCACACACATAGTAGTTTTTTTTTCTTTTTTTTTTAGGAAATTTCTAATAATTTCCTCAAAGGATTTTAAATATTCTACACACTTGTTTAAATGAGAAAACAGCCTCTGAATAATTTCCACTTTAAACCGTGGCACAGGTGGAAAAGTGTGTATGGAGCGCGGGAAATTACAATTTTATGAGAAAATCAAGTTCCTTTAGGTTTCTATTCTTATATTCAAGATAATTAACACTTTCCCTATTACTTGTGGTCCAGAAGTTTCCCACGCAATTCTTATCAATCATAATGAAAAAAAAAACCCCAAAATAAAGAATATTATCATAAAACACCACACAACCTTTTTTAACTAACATCCGCATCTATGCACATATGTATGTATGTAGGTATACATACATATGTATATGGATATGAATGTAAGTTATGTTTGATCTTAATGAACCTACATTTAGATACCCATTGGCAGCTATAAAGAGATACTTACAGCTCAAGAAAACCAGAAGCGCTAACGACAAATCCAAATTGTTTATTAGCGGCTTCACTTTGATGCGTTTGTTTCGCGGTTAAATCGTACAACATGCTCAAACGAAAATATTTGTCTGATTTGCCCCTTATCAGTATTATTCCCAACCAAAAAGAAAAACACACACGCACAAGAAATTTAATTAGTTAGTGTTCTAAAGAGTAGAACTGTAAATGTTATTCTACAAATTCAAAAAAAAAAAGGTTTATTCACAGCGGTAGCTACTGATGCTGTTAATTTCCTAGCAATATCTATGTATCTATTCTGTTCATTGCTTTTTTATCATTCACTGTTTGTGTTCTTTGGGGTGCATCTTACATCTTACATTTTTCATTTCTGTGTGTTTTGTGTTTTAACTTTTACTTTTGTTTTCTTTACCAAAATATTTAGGATTTTGAAATGTGTGTTTTTTGTAAGATTTACGAGTTTGAGAATGTTTTTGGATATCGCTTTTATTTGAGACTTATTGACGCCGCATGGAAGTAATAATAAAGCAGTGTTCACATAAAATCTGGTTGCATAATATTTTTGTAACAAAAATAACGATGGAATACTACTATCTTGAAAAAAAAAGAAACTAAAATTAATTTCCCTTATAAAAATCCGTGGTTTTGTTGTTATGGATCGCTTCAGCTGTTGCACAACATATTGATAAACCGGCCTGCATACATTTTTATTATTGACAAGAACTACAGTATCACTCAGTTTTAATTTATTTTTAAAAGCATTTGTGGTGAGGCCGGATTTTATATGAACAATGCTTTACTGATTATTTGGAAAAATTTGTCTCTAAGTATAAATAACAGTCAAATGTTAGATATGTGCCTTAAATAAATATAAGTGTGAGATATTTTGCCAGTCGATAGCCTTGCAAGTAGGTTGCCGGGTAACTAGTGGTACACATTAGTAGCTTTGACAGGGAAGCAATCAAATTTACAAGTATCTAGGAAATGATTTAAACTCTTAACATCATATACGTATACTACTTTAGAGTAGAGTTCCGTGTTCGGTTTTCTATACCCTTCACCTTCACCTTCCGTTTGTAATTTCCACAATATAATTTTCCGACCCTATAAAGTATATATATTCTGGATCCTTATAGATAGCGGAGTCTATTAAGCTATGTGCGTCTGTCTGTCTGTCTGTTGAAATCAATGTTCTATAGTCCCCAGATATCTTCGGGATCCGAATCTTCAATAATTCTGTCAGACATGCTTTCGAGAAGTTTGCTATTTAAAATTAGTAAAAACCGGCCAAAAATAACGGAGATATGAGAACCTCTGAAAATTTCATCAAAAAACTAAGTGTATTAATATTGTTACAAATAATTTCATAAACAGATGGCGCTGATCAAACAAAGTGTTTAAGTGTGTTCTTAAACCGTAATATAAGTATGTAAAAAGACAGTGTGTTCATTTTTAATTGTATTTGTGTACCTTTAAATAAATAAAAACTCGTTATATTTTCTTCAAACTACTTGAGGCTTTTATTTTGCAATTAAAAAGAATCCGGTTTATTTAAAGGAAATAAACCAACCACCGTTTTTAAAAGGTAAAAACGTAACAATATAATATATATATGTATGTATATATATAATATAATTATGCATCCACAACAAAAGTGAAGGGTATATAAGATTCGGCATAGCCGAATATAGCACTCTTACTTGTTTTATTTTTTAATTTTACTTGAATTAAGACGGCGGTTCACCCAAAGTTTTTTTCATATGAAGTTTAAAGCCTCTCTTTATAAGAGAGTGAAAATATTTTTTGACAAACAACTCTTAGCTTGAATTGGTTTTAATTTTATATTTTGTTGGGACAAAAATTAACTGAGTTGCCAATAGGTTACATTTTTCCCCATACAAAGTTGTATTATAATAATAATGCCTTATATAAGTATTTCAATGGCCATCAGCAAAAGCAACTTTCTTTTTTCATTAATTTCGAATACACAATATTTTAAAATAATTTAATATTTATTTTTGACAGTTAAAAACCAAAGCAATATAAATCAATGGCCGCTGTATTATCACTGGTAAGACTAATAGATTTTGTTTACATATGGCAGCTTTGATTTTCCAAGCAAATCGTTCGAAATGAGTGAATCGTATTGCAAAAAACTCTCAGTAAAAAGTTTTTCTCCGGACAAAATTTTAGTTTTTTTATTCTACTCTATGTTACTTTTTTTTGACCAACAATTATTGATACATATTGCCAAAACAATTTAGCTGATTATTTTTTACAAATGTTGTTTTTTTAAATAATTTTATTGTTTGTTTATTTTTATTTTGTTGAAAGCCTAAAGTTATGGGTGGCCTTATACGAGTAAGAGGATTAAATGTTACAATTGTGCCAAATAATATTTAACAAATAAATTTCTTACTAATGAAACTCCAGCACATTTGTTTAACAGTTATGAAAAAATAAATACATATGAACATATGTATGTATGTATGTATGTGTCTGTTTGTTTTGAAAGCCGTTGTTTATATTGTTGTTAAATCGAACAAAGAAAATAAATTTTTATTCATGACGGGGTGGTCGTTTTAAAGCCTTTGTGAAAAATACACAATTTATAAAACTTTTGTATGAAAAAGTTGTGAAAGTTTAAAGCTGAGTGAATATACATGACTTGTTTTGTCAAAATATGTATTTTTAAAAATTATTACCGTTACAAATAGAAATTAATTAAGCTTGTTGAAATTATTTTATTTAAATTTTTATTTACAAAAAACACAAAGTCTTGACACTATTTTGCAAAGTTTTGAAAATTTTTGTTCCTCTTAATCTGCCTTATGTTTAAGCAATATTACTTTCCGGTTTCATAATGCGCAACAATAGTTCCCGTTATTTCAATGTGGAGCATAGGGCCACTACAAATGTATTCCATAGGGATCTAATACATCATTCCAGGTCTTTTGTATCAAAGCCACTTCCTTGTCCAGTTGTCTTCTCCAAGTGGGGGAAGGTCACCCCATACGTCTGCTTCATTGTGACTTCCACTCAATGAATGTTTGTGTTAGATGTAGTCAATTTCAGTTTGGTTGTTAATACGTTTGGAAACAACATCATTCATTAGGCATCAGTATTTATATTTTTGTTTTTCTGGATAAAAATCATAGCAAAATGAAGTTTTAAATCATATAAATATTTATTTCCGCTTTCTCATTCAAAATACAATAGAAAAGCAATACAACGAACCTGGCAAATTCTAGGATTTTTCAAAAGTTTTTGAAAATTCACAAATTTTTCAAAAACTAAGTCAAAATAAATCTTTATTTAAGAGTTTATGTTTGGAATTCTTCAAATGTGTTTGGAAATTTAAAAATTACATCAAACCTAAGTTACAATTATAAATTTATTAATATTTAAGACTTTCCACGAACCTGGGAAATTCTGGGATTTTTAAAAAGATTTTAGGAATTTACAAATTATTGCAAAACTAAGTTGAAATTATAAATTTATTAATAACAATTTGGTTTTAAGTATTTTAAATACTTCCCACTAATTTTTTTTTAGTAATAATACGAACAGGGGAAATTCTAGGATTGTTTGGGAATACAAAATGTATGCTAAAACTAAGTTCAAACTATAAATTGAATAATAGAAATTTGTATTTGAGCTTTTCAAAGGCTTCCCTTTAAAAAATGTTAGCTTTACAATAAAGCTGGGTTTAGGAGACCAAATGAACGTCTGACACAGTTGATACGGTTCGCGATATCTAAACATGAACCTCATCTGTTGTCAATAATGCTTTTGCAATAGCAGAAGTTGCCATAATCCTCAAGAGAATTATCCTATATTTCACGGTATACAGTAAGGTAGCTAATTTATTAAATTTTTCTCTTGCTCGCATAATAGTTTTTTATTTGAATAAACACCCCTGTCGTGAATATAAATTCCACATGAAATTTGTTCCCTTTTCACATTTTTCCTATTTAAATTCAATGTTTAAAAATAAAAAGGAACAGCAAAAACATCGACCTACCAGAACTAACACTGGTTAAAGGATTGATGTTTGTCTGTTGACTGGCCGGCACCGCAGTGGTGTACGTGGTTAGAATGCAAAGAATTCTGATGAGAGAAAATGGGATTTCTCGAAACATATGTAAATTCAACAACCCAGGTTCGAATCCCAGTCAAGAAAAATTATCAAAAATTTTAATAATAAAATTTTTCAAGTTGTAATTCCTAACTTTAGTAAAAATAATTTAATGAAAATTAAATTTAATGAACTCAAGCCTGACTAAAATTATCAAGAAAGGAACAAATTTCATGTGGAATTTTTATTCATGATAGGGGTGAATAATTCAATCACAAATTTAAAATCAATCGAATTATTCGATTAACTTAGAATTGTTACATTTTTAAGACGATTTGATGGTTTTTCCTCCATCAAATCGTGCAGAAAGTAGAATTGTCTTAAGCTAACATTATTTCAACGTTAGCATCATTAATACCATCTTAAATATCCTTCTCATTCATAAACAGCTTAGTTAAGGTTGCACTGATGAGGTTCAATTAAAAACCAGTGTATATTGACACCAAGGCGGTCCATTATGATTCTATTTTTTTTTTTATTATTATGTTTTCTTGTATATTCCAATTTGATGTATTGATATGTTTTAGTAATATCCTCGTGTTTCCAAAAACTTAAGCTAGATTTACACGATTGAAATTTTCTTCAATCTGCTTTAATAGTTATTAAACAATACAAATTTGGTATTCCCTAACAGTCTTGTGTCGACGTCGTCTTAATATCCATACATACAACACACATACATATCTAATATTTGAGTCAGCTGATTCGTTTTGTTTATTTTTTGGGTACAAGCAAAACTTTGTGAATTAATAAAAAAATTTTAATATGTATATTACTAAAACAAAATTATTTTATTATTCAGATTCCAGCAAAGAAGAAAACAGGAAGGGATTTTCTCCTCTATAGTATACAAAACACCGACTTCGCACAGTAAAAATTTCTTGTATTTTTATGTTGAAATGTCATAATCTTAATTTCTTGATTTTTAAATTTGATTTATTTACCTACTCATATAGACGTTTTTCCGGATTATTTAGCTTTTTTAAAAAAATATCGGATCAAAAAATTATTTTTCGAAATTGACCTATAACACGATGCGACAGTCCAAAAAACCTGGGAACGGATATTATTTTTCTTGTAGGGCTTGTCGAGTAAAACAAGATTCCAATAGTGAAATATGCCGGACACCTTCAAAATCCGGATTTACGGTTAAAAACCCGGTTTTTGTACCTATGCGCACTTATAAGCCTGTAATTTTGTTGATAATGATCCGATTTTCAATTTCTTACTAGATTTGGAAAGATCTGAGACGTCAATTCAAGTTACAGAAAGCCAAACAATGTCGACAGTCAACGATAAGTGGCAATATTGACAACGAGAATACGGATTTACAATAAACGATGTCGTCTTGTGTCGATGACGCCAAAAAGAATAAGGGTGATTGAAGAAAAAGCACATCATCGTACATGCATATTTATTGTAATTTTTCACTAGACTCCTGAAATTCAAAAATGTCATTATCAAAAAAAGTATTTAAATAATATCTGCTAATAATTTAATTAATATACGAGTATATACATACATACATACATTAACTTTATTTTGCAAATAAAATTAAAACGGAATAGTGTTTAATTATTACTTTTTAATGATAAAATTGTAACAAATTTGAAACAGAAATGATTTATTAACATAAATTTATTTATTCGTTTTATTCGACTATCCTTCATAAACCAAAATTAATCGAATTATTCGTTATTCGAAAATGGTAATTTTGAAATTTTAATTTCGAATATTTATTCGTAAGAAATTGATCGATTTTTTTAATGGATATCCTAGTATGCACTGTTGTCGTTGTTAGTTAGCATTGACTTAAGGTACGGTCACACTTTGCAAATATTTGCCAAAAAAGACGGAACCACTAAATAATATAATTTTGAACTCGTTTATTTAGGACAAGACACAACAAATATTTTGTCTTATTTTATTTGATGCTGTTTGATCTTGTAAAACTTTTGCAAGAGTAAACAACGTCAAACAAATTTGTTTTAAAACAAGTGGTTACGCTTTTGTGATTAAATATTTGCCAAGTGTGACCATACCTTTAGTTTTCTCCAAATTAATCATGGCATGCCTGTGAATGAACGTGCAGGAGGCAGATGTCATCAACAACGGATGTAACAAAAAAGTAAGTTGGATTCTTTGGATACATAAATTGCCACTCATTAATTAATATTTAAGAAGAAACTTAATTTTAATGTATCGCTTTAACTGTTGCACAACATTTCGATTCAGCTATCGTTAAACCTTTTTTTTGGCAAGACCTACAATACCACGCTTGAACTTTCCTTTGACAATAGAACTTTTCAATTGTATATTTCTATTTTTGTTCGACATTTTTCCAACCGGGTACCATTTCTTTAATAAATAAATAAATAATTTCTCTTAAAAAAATTCATCGCGTTTATTTCTTCAAATATTTGTATAATATTAACTTTAAAATTATAGTCTAGGCAACAGTTTTGTCAATTTTACTGCTAAACTTTAGTAATAACAGCTTTCAAAGCAGACAAATAAAGGAAATTCCCGATTAAGCCCAGATAATAATTGGCTACAAAAGAGTTTAAAATAAACAAGCACACATTTAATTCATTTGTATTATTGACAGAAATATTCATTGACAACTGACTGACAGACAGCATACAGCACAACTGTTGGCTACAGAAAACCAGTAAAAGGGTTAAATATCAACAAAAATCCAAAACAATAAATTGTTAAAAACTCAACATGATAATGGAGTTTTTGTTCAGATATAAAAAATAAAACAATTAATTTTTATACCCTACACCACTATAGTGGGGAGGGTATATTGGATTTGTGCTGATGTTTGTAACGCCCAGATATATTGTTCCAACACCCAGCTTAAATTATACCGATCGACGCAGAAGCCTGAGTCGATTTAACGATGTCCGTCCGTCCGTCTAACTGACTGGCTGGCTGCCCATGTAAAGCTTGTGCGCAGAGTACAGTACGCAATTTTGAAGATATTTCGATAAAATTTGGTACGTGAAATTTTTTCAGCCCAAGGACGAATGGGATTGAAACTGGTGGAAATCGGTCCATTATTTCACTTGGCCCCCATACAAATGTCCACCCGAAATAGGAGTTTACCGATCATAAATGTTTGAATTATGCAAGTATACAAACAAGTTTCACCACAAATGAGTGGTAAATGATCGGTCCATAATTTATCATAGATCCCATACAACGCCCACTCCCGAAAATTACTTTAAAGAGCATAACTCCCTCAAAAATGTTGGTATCCAAATAATATTGAACACAAATAAGTTTTGTGTATATACTAATAATATGGTGCAATTTTATGATGCTCGGTCCATAATTAGTCATAGCTCCCATATAAGGCCCACTTCCGAAAATCACTTTAAAGATCATAACTCTCTCAAAAATGTTGGTATCCAAATAATATTGAACACTATTGAATAAGTTTCGTATATACATAAATGATTACACCAAATTTTATAATGGTTGGTCCATTATTTGTCGAAACTCCCATATAAGACCTTCTCCGTAATTCACTTTAACCTCCATAAATCTTTTAAAATTATTTATATCAAGAAAAATTTTAACACAGAAATCATGACACTAAATTTTTGTATACTGGGTGTACGGTATTATATGGTCAGGCTTGACCGACTATACTTTTTGACTTGTTTTTTGTTAAATTTATTAAGCTGTAAGTGTGTGTGTGCAGTAAATTTATCATTAACATATCGACAAATTGTTAAACACGTCTTCCTTCGTTTGTTTGTTTGATTGTATGTAATTTGATTTTTTTCGTTTAAACATTTTTGTTTTCAATATTTTTCGTTTGTTGTTTTTCTTTTCAATAATTTTTATTAATTACCGCTATATTGTTAAAGTAATCAAGATGTTAAAAATTTAGTAATTATTACAAAAAAAAAAAAAAAACTACATACATACATACATATGTACCTACACATGTATGTACGACTATAAACCTTAAAGTAAACTTAAAAAACAGTAACAAATTAATGTGTTTGGTTGAGGTGACGTGTGGCTGTGTGCTGTAAAGTTGGGGGTAAAAGTTTTCGTACAATTAAATATTTAAGAACATGGAAACGGAAAAGTCCTAACATACTAAAGTATAGGGATGCCATTCTGGATTTGATAAATTGAATTGTCGCAGTGCTATGAATCTCTGTTGATGTTGCCCTTTTATTTATGCTCAAAGAGATATCAAAAAGTGATCTGCTGAAATCGTTCCTTAAAAGAAGCCAAAAAAAGAAGGAACTTACGCAACACTTTTAAATCTTTTAAAAAACCCAAAACTTAAGAGTGAATTTGATAATAAGATAGAAATGTTTTTTATTAGAAATGAATTGTATCAGAATTATGTATATATTTAGAAGAGTAAGAAAGGACTGTTTATGCAATCAGAATAACAATTTTGTCTACAAACGATGTGAACAATGTTTTTCGTTAGCTTCATATGTACGAGGGCGGATCGGAAACTTCTTAGCCTAGCAGAGAAAAAGAATAGTTAGTTTTTCAAAAACATTTTTATTTTGCAATATAATCTCCTGCAACTTCAATACACTTAGTCCAGCGCTTATCTAGCAATTCTATCCCTTCATTACAAATAGTTTTCCTCACGGCCTTCAAAATAGTGGTGTACAACTGTAATTGCATCTGCATTTGAGGTAAACCGCTTGCTTGCCAGCTAGGATTTCTTTAGATTTGGGAACTGGTAAAAGTCACTGGGAGCTAAATGAGTAGAATAAGGTGGGTAGTCAAGCAACTTGTACTTTAATTCGTTGATTTTAGCCATTTTTAAAACACTCTTGTGCGCCGGTCCGTTGATGAAAAATTTTTTCTTTGTGTTGTAAGGCAGGATGTTTTGCTCGAATTTAGTAACAATAGTACTCTGAATTTATTGTTTTACCCTTTTGCAGATAGTCAATCAATAAAATACTTTTGAAGTCCCAAAAAAACCGTTGCCATAACCTTACCAGCCGTTTGAATTGTTTTTGCCTTCTTTAAGGCACTTCCTACAGCTTCAGTACATTGCTTGGATTGTTCTTTTGTCTCTGGAGTATAGTGGTGGATCCATGTCTCATCCACAGTTATGAAACGACGCTTAAAATCCATTTTATTTTTTTTAAACGATCGAAACAAGCTTGAGAAATTTTTAAACTTATGCGTTTTTATTCGACTGTTAACAAATGCGGCACCCATCTTGCAGAAAGCTTTTTCATCTCTAGCTCTTCATGCAAAATTAAATGGACTCGATCATTTGAGATGCCCATGATATTAACTATTTCACGCACTTTTATTCGTCGATCATTTAATACCATATCATGCACTTTGGCTACAATTTCTGTTGTTGTTGCTGTTTTTGGACGTCCATGACGTGGTTCATCCTCACGTTTAAATTTTTACTGTTGCATATGAAGGAGCACTTTCACTTAACACATTCGCCATATCATTATGAGTTTCTTGTTCCCATAAACCTTTTTTATTTAAATATTTAATTTTTCCATTGTAAAAAAATCGCGAATGCGTCTTTTTTGAGCACCTGTTTCTATATGAAGGAGTTGCCAGATCGAAAAAAGATTTAACACGTGTTCATAGCAGAGATGGAAGTTTCCAAAAACTTACCGCCTTATACAAAAACGATTATTTAATTTAACAAACGTTTATTAAGCAAATTTTTATATGCAAATCTGTCTTAGTAAACGTTTGTTAAATTTAATAATCGTTTTTGAATAAGGGGTAACTCTTTTCTGTTTATGCCGCTCTTTCTTTGTAGGCTAAGCAGTTTCGAACCGCTCTCGTATATTGATAACAAAATTGAATCATGCTTCTCCTTACTACAGATACCTTAATATTTTTAAGAAGCTTTTTCGATCGATCCTTACTACAGATACCTTAATATTTTTAAGAAGCTGTTGCTTTTAAATTAATATAGAAGTTAAAGGCGAAATGACATATTATTTTTGTCAATCTAACATTTCAATATAATGTTATTATGTTTTTTTTTATTTATTAATGGTTTATAAACATTTAATCAATTTAAAATTTTTATTTTCAAACATATTCATATATAACATATGTATGTATGTAAGTAATTTTTTTTAAATAAATTGTTATTATGTATTTATAAACAAATGTGTTTTAATATAAAATAGAAATCCCGAAAATCCCCAAATCTCGGGATTGACATTGAAATCGCAAATTCCGGGATTTGAAAAACCAGTCCCTTTGAACCTCCCTACTAGAATATTTGATGGTTTTGAATAGTTCCCTGTTGCAAAAAGAAAAATTTTTCCTGTATGAAAACTTTTTTGTGTCACTTTCCCATGAGTTATTGGAACATAGAAAATTTGTAATATTTAATGACTCTTTTGTTTTTTTGGTTAGTAATTTTGTAAGAACAACAAACATTTAGTTAAACAATTAATTTAGGTGTGGTAAAGTAATTTTTTTATGTTCTCTCTTTAGAAGAAAAAAAAACTCTGCCATTCCAAACAGCTACGAACAAGTACATTATCTTATGAAACATAAATTTTAAATGCTTGGTACCATGTCAGAAGTCTGTGTGAGTGAGTATTATTATTAAAGATTAAGTACCGTTTGGCGGGGTTCTGTGTCCATGTGTGTAACTGATGAATATTAGCGGTACATTTTAAACATAAATTATTTGTTTTTGTTTTTCAAAAACTGGTGGCTGATTCCTACATTTATTCATTCGTTACTGGTACAACTTTAAACAGTTTTTGAAAACAATTAATGTTTGCGGTTTTTCAGTTTTAAACTTTTTTCAAAAAAAAAAAAGACCAGAAGTTTTAGGTTTTTTTTTTTAACAAATTATTGCTAAATTAACAATCATATTAGAGTTGAAATAATTTTTAGCAGTTTTTTACATCCAGCAAATGATCTTGAGATTCGGAAGCTATTAAAAGCTTTAAATTTGCTGCGTATGTAACACCTGTGAATAATTATTTGAGAACCAGTGGGATCTGGGAGTTTCTAAAGTCATGTTTGTCTGCCTGTGCAGTCAGCTCAAAGTACCACAAGCTAAAGAAACTGTTCATTTGTAGATTGTTTGTCATGTGTGTATAAGTTTAATTTCTATACCATGATGTTGTACTTTGCTTGTTGTTAATATTTTACATAGTTGAAGATAAAAGCAACATGCAGTTTGATCATCAATGTTGAAACGAGTTTAATTTTGGCTGAATGAAGGCAATTTAATTTGTTTTAAATGTTTTCTTTACAATTTCATCTAATTATAAGTTCCTTAGAAGCAGTTAGGTAAGCACTCTTTGTATTATCATTACATAACAGTAAATCCAACCATAAAGAATCGAAATAATTATCCATTCATTAGTAACCATCAAGCGACTTTAAAATCCATTGATGAAGCCAAATACACCTAATTCTGTTTTTACACGGTCTTTTTTTTACACGTTTTTGATTAAACACGGTTTGAAAATAAACAAATTTTACATTTTTACATGATTTTATTCCATTTAGCACGATTTAAAATCTTTTGGTCTTAATTTTTTTTGTTAAATTTAATTTTTGAAAAATATGTTCATATCACAAATTTAGGGGAATTCCCTTTTAGTGCACATAATAAAATGAACTTGTCATACATACATTTTTTACATTACTTTTAAGCTTAAAGTGCATAACTTTTTTTTCTTGAATAACTATGCTTGTGTAACAACACTTTGTATGTAATGTGATTTAATATTATAAACCTGAATATGTAGTTGTTTTAAAAAAATCTTTGTTTTTCACTAATTTCAATAGGTTTTAGAGATAAGGAACCAATTATCTATTTTGCATACGATCAATGTCTTTTTTACACGAAGTTTCCTAGATCCAATTACCGTGTAAAACCAGAATTAGGTGTATATCAATTGGTTTACAAGCACAGATATTCCAAAGGAATTTTCAACCAACCACTTAATTGACAATGTAGATAAGAAGTTTTATAGTTTCTTATTCCTGTTCGTCTTCGTAAATCCTATTATAGTGCGGAGTGTTGTTGCCCCATCTGTTAGTCCCAGCACTAATTGTAATATATTCTCTGAAAGTTTTACCAGTTCCATCATTTTCTTAAAGATAAGTCTGAGCCTAGTCTTGCACTATGAACTTAATTCTAGTTGACCTAAATACTCCAGAGTACTGGTGTCCAACAAAGACTTACTTCACTGTTCCGTCAACCAAAATCAGCTTGGATTTGACTCTGTGACCCTTTACAAACTTTAATGCCGCCTGATTATGAATCTCATGATCGGTGACATTTGCCAAAGCTACCTTCTAAGATTCGCATAATTACTGCCTGAAATATAATAAATGCTTTCGAAAGTCTAAAAGATATCCCAGTGTCCATTTCCTCCTTCCGGTTTTTGTAGCAGAAGAACAGAGAACATTTCCCGACATTCCTTTATGGGCATGTATCGGTTGTAATCCTGTAGTCAGAGATAACCGGATTTTCTCAAATCTTTATGAGGAAAAAAATTTTATATAAAAACTTCATATGGCCCGTTTCCCTTGGCCTTAACTGAGATGACGCATAAAGTCCCATTGCATGCTTTGAAATAGGTAGCAGGTGTAAATTGATGTCCGTTTCTGTGGTGAGTTTCTTATGGTTCCGGTAATGTGACCATTGAGTTAGAATTGGTCTTTTAATTGATATGTAAATTTAATTATCATAAGTTGTATGGATTGATCACCTTTTTTTAGTTTCTTCCGTGTAATTTACTCTCCAAAACAACAAAATTAATAATTTTGTAAGTCCTTTCTAAATTCAATTATAAATTCATTTCTGCTCAATAAATATAATTCAACCAATAAATTACTTAAATTTTGTGCCATTACTCGCAACATTAGAAAGTAACGATTATTTAAAAGCCACTGAATTTTCCAAACCCAGCTCACCAAACTCACTACACAATTCATTAAAGCCTTTTACTTAGCAAGGTATTATTCTTGTCCAGACTCATCTCCCTTTGTTCGCTGTGTACTGTTTTCTGTTCTGTTTCATTTACGTGCATTTTTAAGTCTTAGCTTTTGAATTGTTTTTTTATTGCTGGCATCTTCATGGAGCTTCAGCGCCATCTCGTTTAATGCCTTTAAGGCGTGACCATGGTATTTTATAATATGAGTTGATCAAAGGATGCCGCCGTATTTTATGTTGACCGCCACCGATGAGTCAACTAAAGAAAACCAAAGAAATTAAATGAAAATGACTGCCTTGCAAAAATTCTCGTTCGTATAGTCAATAACTTTAGGAATTGGTCACGGGTTTAAAAGTACAAGAATTCCAAACATGATGATGATGATGATGGTGATGAAGAGGACGTTGTTGGCATTCGAGTATTTGTACTTAATGTTTATAACTGGAATACTGAAATCAAGGCATTTGTTAAAAGCTTCATTTGATGCAGGCAACACACAGACAAACGAAAAAATTAGTATAAAAGTGCAAAATTGCAGTGCAACAATAACAAATTGGCCAATCGATTAGTTCACTAACATACCAAACAATAACAAAGTGAATGAGTGAGTATCTCCTGGTTTCTATAGAGCCCCCCCACTCTACTCCAGTCTTAGACTAATTAATTGAATTTCAAATTGTGTATAGAAAGAAAGAAAGAAATAAACGTTAATTTTGAAATACATATAAATTTTTAATTTGCTAAAAAATTAATATATACTATTGTTGCATTTTGTTGCACACTTAATTATTACTTCATTATGTTAAACTGAATGCATGGCTATCAAGAGTTTTCGTTTTTTTTTTTTTTTAATAAATTCATCATTCCAGAAATTTAATAACCAAATCAAAATTTGTCACGCCTTTTGTTGAACAAATGAACTAAACAAAAATCACAGCTCTATTATCGTTATAGAGTCTTTTACCCAAACACTTCAGCTGTTTGCTGTGGCAGTCATATACAAAGAAATGTTGCAAGGGATGAAATAAATATTTATTGAATAAATTGATACTTTTTGAAAGTACTTAAAGTTAAAGTGAACTTTAAAAAAATAAAAAATATATATAAAAATGGCATTAAATGTTTTAATATTATTTCTTAATAAAATAATTAAAAAAATATGTTAATTTTGGTTTAATTTGACTTACAATTTATTAAATTTAAATATGAAATACCTCTTTTGTCTCATATATAATGTTTTGAGAAGGACATACATACTGAACAACAGCTACGAGGGCGGTTCGAAACTTCTTAGCCAAGGACAGAAAGAGCGGTATAAACAGAAAAGAGTTAAGTATTTTGGAAACTTCCATCTCTGCTGTGAACACATGTTAAATTTTATTTTGATCTGGCAACTCCTTCATATAGAAACAGGTGCTCAAAAAAGACACATTCGCGATTTTTTTACAATGGAAAAATTAAATATTTAAATAAAAAAGGTTTATGGGAACAAGAAACTCATAATGATATGGCGAATGTGTTAATTGAAAGTGCTCCTTCATATGCAACAGTAAAAATTTAAACGTGAGGATGAACCACGTCATGGACGTCCAAAAACAGCAACAACAACAGAAATTGTAGCCAAAGTGCATGATATGGTATTAAATGATCGACGAATAAAAGTGCGTGAAATAGTTAATATCATGGGCATCTCAAATGATCGAGTCCATTTAATTTTGCATGAAGAGCTAGATATGAAAAAGCTTTCTGCAAGATGGCTGCCGCATTTGTTAACAGTCGAATAAAAACGCATAAGTTTAAAAATTTCTCAAGCTTGTTTCGATCGTTTAAAAAAAATAATATGGATTTTAAGCGTCGTTTCATAACTGTGGATGCGACATGAATCCACCACTATACTCCAGAGACAAAAGAACAATCCAAGCAATGTACTGAAGCTGTAGGAAGTGCCCCAAAGAAGGCAAAAACAATTCAAACGGATGGTAAGGTTATGGCAACGGTTTTTTTTTTTGGGACTTTAAAAGTATTTTTTTGATTGACTATCTGCAAAAGGGTAAAACAATAAATTCAGAGTACTATTGTTACTAAATTCGAGCAAAACATCATGGCTTACAACACAAAGAATTTTTCATCAAACCATTGAGAATGATATTTGATGACAAATTAAAAAAAAATAAATGCTAAATAATAGTTCAAAAAGCAAATTTTAATGTGAAATATAGTGTGAAATTAAAGTATTCAGAGGTGACTTAATTCGCTGTAAAAAATGCTTTCATTATAGCTCAATTCATTGTTTCCCTTTATCGTACATAAAAAAGTACTTTTCCCTAAAGAACTTTCACGTAACTTTGTACCTTCCTTTTCAAATCTATGAAAAACATAAAACAAAAACCTTTAAATCTCAATTAAAGCAAATTATTTAATGAATATATTTTCTCTGGGTACTTCCCGATCTTTTGTTGGATATATGTATGTAGTTGTCATCACCAACATCAACATAGTCAGACAAACGGTAAAATACCAATTTTTCATTGTCACCCAAAAAAAAGAAGGATGAAAACACACATAAACGCACACAAAAGCAATCCACATTGAAATCACAACAATAAAACTGTCACCCCTAAAAGGCAGATAGATGATGATGATGATGATAATAGACGACAATTATTATTTTAGATGTTTGCAACTGAAAACTACAAGAATTTTATAATGTTTCGGGTGTCAACAAAGCAAATGCCAGTGACTACATGAGTAATAAACTCATATAATCACTTCACACTTGGTGACTTTATAGAAAACAAGTAAGAGTGCTATATTCGGCTATTCCGAATCTTATATACGCTTCACCTTTGTTGTGGATGCATAATTATATTATGCATAATTATGTCGATAAACACGCCATCTGTTGATGAATTTGTTCGTAACAATATTAATACACTTACCCCCTTATTTAAAAACGATTATTAAATTTAACAAACGTTTATTAAGCAAATTTTTATATGCAAATCTGTCTTAATAAACGTTTGTTAAAGTTAATAATCGTTTTTGAATAAGGGGGTTAGTTTTTTAGATGAAATTTTCAGAGGTTGTCTCGGATTTTTGCTCATATCGCCGTTATTTATGGACGGATTTTGCAGATTTTAAATAGAAAACTTCTCGAAAGCATGTCTGACAGAATTATTGAAGATTCGGATCCCGAAGATATCTGGGGACTTCAGAAAATTGATTTCAACAGACAGACGGACGGACATGGCTTAATAGACTCCGCTATCTATAAGGTTACAGAAAATATATACTTTACAGGGTCGGAAAATTATATTGTGGAAATTACAAACGGAATGACAAACTTATATATACCCTTCTCATGAGGGTGAAGGGTATAAAAAGGAAAACATTGTATAATAAACTACATCTGTTCTAAACGATTTTACCCTGACAATCAATCATCATTCTAAAGTAAATGTTTAGTTCAAAATCGCATCACTATCAAACGATTGATTTTGCTGTAGAACAATATAATTGTAATTAGTTTGTGCAAAAGTCATGTATCAAAGTTGAATTGAAATGGTGTGTACGAGTATAAAGGAAGTCGTACATACATACGAGTATATTAGCAAAATAATTACAAATAACTCGTTTTGGTGCTTAAATTTTGTTTGTTTGTACTTATTAATAAAAGAAACAGCCTTCTCAACAAAATTTAAAACATATGCCTGCCTAAACAGTTTTGAAATTGTTTAACAAAATTTAAATATTTTAAAAAACTTCTTCGCTTTAATCCTATTTGTTGCGCACACTTGTATTTTCCTTGTTCTTTTAAACAAAAAAAAAACCAAACCAAAACACTTGTTCTAAGTGTAAAAAACTGTTTGCTGCTTAAAAGGGTTGCTTTTATGTGTCTCTTTTAGGCCATAAAATATTTTCGCACTTTCTTTTATTTTTTCCAAATTAAACTTTAAGACCCCTGAAAGAGTATTTTCACTTCAGTGAATTTTGTTAAATTAGTTAATTTTGTTAAATGGTCTAGTCATTTTATTAAGGGTTTAGCCAGGGTTTTTATAACACGTCTGCCACCTGCTTTGCCAGAACGAAAAGTGGGCGTTTGAAAGATGTCACAGCAAAGTTAATAGAATTATTTTGTACTTTGGCTTCAAGCTTTTAATTTATCTTTGTTAGAAGTGTTTGTGCATTTATTGGGCAAATAAACGTTGATTTAAAGATTTATTGCTGTTTTTTTTTTTTTCAAATAAAAATTCCAATAATTGCGTGAAATATCTAGAATTGCGTACATTAATTAATTAATTTTTTCGTACCTAAATATAAGTTTCATGCAACGATGTTACTGATAGCCAGGATTGCGAAGTTGGGCCTAAAAATTTTGTTTAAGGATATGGGAATTTATTTGGCATATTTCAAAATATTCGCTGATTTGATGGACCAACGATTTTGTTTAAAGATATTTAAATTTATTGGGATACGAGTATTTTAAAATATTTCTTTAATTTGATGAGGATAATTTTGTTCAAGATGAAGAAGCCAAATGATAAGATAACATAGATTTCAAAGAAAGTAGGAACAGACGGACTGGTACCATATTATGAGTAAGTAGATTTGCTGTAGATTTACTAATACAGATTCGAATCACTTGTACTTTGGTATTGCCAAACGACTTCCTAGTAATTTAAACAGTAATATAATTGTGTAGGACTATTGAAAAATTTATGACTTTTCGTCTTACTATTTGTTTATTAAAATAACATGGTCATGGCGCAGGCATCGAACAACCAATTTAAAGTCGAAAGATACCATGTAGTTGTACATGATCAACACAATAATTTCAATGTGTTTAAAAGCTCTTTAACAATATTATTATCACTGTAATTATTTGTGAATATAATCACATATAATAGCTAAAATCATGTGAATTATAACTTGTAACTAATAAAATCAAATATTAAAAAAAAACTTATTTTATCATAGTCTTTTTATATGTAAAATGTTTCGGATGTTCCTACACATTTTGAACTGTCCTTCACTATATAGTATTTTAGTTTAAATAAATATTTTATTTCAAAAACAAATTCTAATTGTAGATCAAATTTTGTTGCTAAGTCCCGGTTTACATTATGAAATTTTTGTCGCTGCGATTCTTGCTTGGTAGGCGAGAGCGGTGAGTCGTACATGCATATTTTAATACGACTCACCGCTCTCGCCTACAAAGTAAGAATCGGGGCTTAATAATGTATGCCGAAATATGTGTTCAGACGGGCACTGAAATTCGTGTTTCGCTCTCTCATTCGTGATTCGCACCCCAATCATGATTGAATCAACCTGTTTCGCCATACAAAATTTTGAGAGCGAAACATCTTGTTTCAGTTTGAAACTACGAATATTTTACTGTCTTCTCTAATTTGATAACAAATTATCGCAAGTTTATCTGGACTAGTTGTCAAAATAAAATGTAAACAAAAACCTAAAAAGGTAAAAATAAGAATTGTGAAAAATACTAAAAGTGAAATTAAATAAATATATAAATAAATAATAAAAGTGGAAAAAAGTACAGTAGAATGGAGAGAAAAGAAATGGCTAAACTAGTCATAATGTGTAGAAGGATGTCATCAAAATGTCAGTCAAAATGAAACACGAATATGCCGTGCGAACAAGATGATTCAGAATCGTAATTCAATAAACGAAACAAGTGTTGCATATTGCCGTCTGAACATGGTATTAAGTATTTGCAGCTGTATTCACGTGGACTCTCAACTTGAAAAAGTGCTAATTTTTGTTTTCATTTCTATTTTAAGTTTAAAGATAAGAGAAATATTTTTTATGTTTTGATAAATAATAATGATATCATACAAATAACTATTGCAATAAAGTTGTTTCTAAGATAAATTAAAACAAAAAAAACATTAATATATTATGATTACCACAATCAGGTAATTTCATAGTATTGTTAAAAAACTAGTAATAATGTTGAAATGATTGCGCTGATCATTTACAATTACATATACATACATATTTATTATATGGATGTATCTATTGGTCTATAGACTAATTGGTAAAAGAAGTTGCTGCTGCCAGGACTTTTAAAGATCACAACAATAGTTTAAGGTTTTTACTTTGTTTCTAAACCTTTCTTAGTTTAATTTATATTTCACGCTTTGATTTTGTATAACCAAAAAAGGCCGCTCATCTCTGTTTTAACCTCCACTGTATAATTTTCCCATCATAATAAGTGGCACATAATTTAAAATAAGCAAACAAATAATCAAACCATGCTCATATACTACAGTTCATTAAATGTCTGAATATTTTAACAAAAATTTCAGCAAATTAATAGTGCTGTAAATTTCTCATTAGTCCACATAACAACAAAAACAAATCTCTACTCGTATACATACAGACACACACATACAAACACATACTTACATATTATAATTCTTTAGTATTCGTACAACAATTACAACGATTGCAATTCTATTCTACTGAAATACTGCAAAATGTTTATATGTAATTGAATCGGCAAATAAATATGGACTGAAAAATAATCATATAAATTGTAATTGCTGGCTGTTCTGCTGGTAATGCGAAGGCAGCGTTAATTTTTGCGGAAAATTTAACGTGACGTAGCCAGCCACTCGCTTGCTCTGCTCTCTGTTGAATACAATTTGTATGAAATGGTTTATTAAGTGACGGCCTAGCTGGCAGCCTCCTCTGCCTTCCTTTCAGTTATCCTACACACTACACAACAAAGTTACATTGAATCAAACGGCGATTATCGGTGTAGAAGCAGCAACAGAAATATAATGAATACGAATAAAAATGGACATAATGATGGGGATTTTGGTCAATTGCTTTAAACAGTGAGCGAGCGAGTAAATGGCAAAGTTTGTGTCGGTGTAACTAACAATAATGATGAGTGTGTGTTTACCAGACATTGACGACTGTTGTGTTGGTTGTTTGTTGGTAAGTTGTTTCACCGTGGCCTGTTCGTTTGCTTGCTATTTAGTTGGCGTTGTTTGATATTGGGTGTTGGTTTTAGCTGCTAATTTTCGTTCAGTACGTTTAATTTTGTTGCGCGTTTTTTTTTGATTGCTCCTTTGCTATTTTGCGGTATTTTTATGCTGTTTGCATTTATTAATTAGCTGACATGACCATTAATTTAAATCAATGATTAAACCTCAGCGGAAAAATTAAGAAATAAAACAAAAAAATTAGAAAAAATACCTCAAATACATTTCGTATCTTTGCATTGCTGCAACTGCTAAGTTGGCAATTAACATGGTTGTTTGAGTTTTCCTTGTAGTTGCTATCTTAATTTCTATAAATCTAATAAAACGAGGGTGGTTTTAAAAGTGGCAAAAACAAAAATTTGGATATCTTTCTTAAATTGTTTTCGTTTTCTTGTTTTAAGAGAGGATATCTTCTTCTGCATACCTAGAGAAAAAAATATAGTTGTACATGTTTGACACAATCAATTGTTTTAACAATATTATGGTCACTGCAATTATATATGTATATATATGATTGTGACAACCATAATATAGTACTTTTACGATTCTCATGAATTTGATATTCATAGACATACATATGCATGTATGTATATGATTGTATTAATTAAGTATACTATGTATGTATATGTTTAAATATGTATGTATATGTATTCATTCATTAGTAATTTTATGCACCCCTGATGCCATCATGTCCTCATGTAGTGCTAACTGCACATTATGTTGTCATAACTGGGTCAGGGTATAAATAAAGTCCACGAAGATGTTAATTAACGCAAATGTTAACTATCGGACTATTCTATTAAACTTCCACTTGGAATAGGCAATCTAAAGGCAACCAATATATCAAGTGGACAGAAAGAAGTCCAGCCTGAGTTTAAATTCCAAACATTACAACCCAGTTCTCTCTTGTCAGTTTCAAAGTTTAAAAAGTAAAAATTATTGCCCAACAAATTTTAATTAAACTTTTAATTGAGTCTTAATTGATTTTTAATTAAACTTTTAATCATATCAATTAAATTTTTAATTGAAAAACAATTTTCAATTAAATAATATAATATATAAAATCTTTACAAAATATTTTAATTGATACTACAAATTTCTTCATCGGTCCACTTTCAATTAAATGTTTAATTAAATATACGAATATTTTAATGGAAAATCAATTTTAATTTTTTCTGTGTATAATCAAACCTGTAAGTCTTATGACCGCTGTGCAAAACCTGTGTGAAAAAATACACATTATTTCTAAATGAAATAAGAGATTGATAGTGGCTGTCGTCTTGAATTCTCAGTATTACATTACTGCTAGAAATTCCCTCTATAATTATAGAATGGTGGATTTTATATCTACTTTTTAATAATTACAATTATGTGCTAGTCGGGTTGATAAGGATTTTTTTTCGTTTTTATTTAGTCGAGCCCTAAGTTGTTCAATTAAAAAAATCCTAAAAGATACTCTTTCCTTTCAAATATTTCTTCTATAGTGCAAACAACGTCTTTTAAAGATGTTTCCACTGAACTTATCTTTTGAAGAAAGTGCCCGGACGTGGGCAACAACCAATTTGTGCAATGTTTTCAATAAAAACGATGACACGCTAAGTGACTAACAGCAGTGGCCGGCACATATTGCCACCAGAGATCGAACATGTTCGGTTATTTACCTAATAACAAAATTAATATCAATGAAATTCATAAAAATTATTATGATAGAAAAACAAAAAACAATCAATATAAGTCAATATAAACCAAGTTGTCTTTATGCCGCTCACTGATATACATATAGTCATTTGCGGCATAGTAGTTGATGTTACGCCATTAATAAATCCAATAAGTTCAATATAAATTAAAGTTATTCATAGGTGTTATTATTACTTAATCTGTTACAGCTTTAATTATAGGAAATTTTAAAAAGTTTCCTTAACAACCCCCCTTTATCTATTTGAAAAGTGATTTGTTCACTCTTAATCTATAATTTGGTTTCTTTTTTTCTTTTTTTCGAATAAAATCGTATAAATACTGTTGTTAATTAAATGTTTTGTGTTTAATATTTCTGTAAAAATTATGAAATCTTTTTAAGCTAATTTTTGTATATTGTGAATTTTAATGTTGTGTGTTTTTTTTCAAATACGTTTAATGACTTATTTCCCTGTATAAGTTTCTAAGAAATAAATACATAGTAAATCATTACATTTATTTGTTTAAAATACAGCCAACACACACACACACACGTTCACACAACTAAATATCCATCCAAACGTTTAGATCAATCTGTGTATAATTTGAACAAAAAAATAATAATTAATTAAATTTATTAGGCGGTTGTTGCTGTCGGTCAAACCGAGTGGGTTAATAAGTGCTTTTTGGTTAATATCTGCTAAATAAAACAGCGGCAGCAGCAGCAACAACATTGGCATCATTCAAATTATAAATACAGGTATCCCTCGATTTACGCGGTATGTTGGGACCGAATAAAAACCGCGTAAATAAAGATTAGTTATCAATACAAAATTCTGTTTTGGGACCAGAACCGCGCAAATTGAAACACTAGCTATATACAAAATTTAAATTTGGAACCGAAAATCCGTATTAAAAAAATACTTATTAGTATAATATAATTTGAATTAAATTTATTTTATTTGTACTTTTCAGTAGATATAACAAAATAGTATTTGTAAAAATATTTGAAAAAAAAAATTAAAAATGGTGAAATGCGCGCAATTTGAGGGTTGCCACTATTTTAAAATTGCGTTACACTAAAAACGCGTAAAAAAGTGCGCATTATACAGAAAAACGGTCACTATTATTAAATCGCGTTATATCGAAACCGCGTAAATCGAGGGATACCTTTATTATAAAACGACCGAACACTCGCTGTGTTCATTAGTTTACACTTTGAGTTTCAGGGTGGCATTTTAGTAATCTCCCCGACCCCTTTGCGTTTTATTTCATTTTGGTATTTATTTATGTTTTTTTTTTTTTTTTTGAAATAACGTTTATTTTGAATTATTGTCTCGTATTTAATTAAATTAAAATTCATTGCTTTGTAATTTTTCAAAATGTTAACGGAAACCCCCCGCCTTATACCATTCACTGCTGCTGCTACAGCTTTCATTTCTTTTTAATAGTGGCTTTGATTTGGTTTAAATTTTGTGTCAATAAAACTGAAAATAAAATGCAAAATTATGTAAAAATCAATAAGGAACAAAATAATATATCGACTACAATGATTTAGTGTTTTAAATAAATTTAAACGTTAATTAAGACATTTTATGGGCTTTTTTCTAATTAATAACAATTAAGTCATCTCAGGTAGACAGTCAGATAGCATTTAGCCATTAATTCAGTTGTATGTAGAGGCAGTTGTAATGATTTAAAAGCGGCAGCATCACATTTTATGGCCACAACTACTCTTTTAGCTTCTGTATTTAAATGAGCGTTAACGCTACAAATCTATCTCCCCGTTTGTTAAGTTTAACTAAATATAATATAATTAATTTAATTTGTTTTTTACGATTTATCTATCTTTATTTATTTATTTTTTTTTGTTATATATGTAGATTACTGATACTGTCTATATTCGTATTCGTTTTCTTCTTTAGTTATTGTTTCATTACCTACAGCACACTGAGGGGCAAGAACTACATAACTACAATACATAGTCGTATGTGCGCAGCTGCTTTTGATTCATGGAATCTCGTAGTTTTTGTGAGATCTTTGGGTTTGTTGGGAGTTGTATATTTAATAATTGTTAGAACAGAGCTTCCGTTTGAATAATTTTTGTTAATGAATTATTTGTAGTGACAATCAGACAGAGTCAAATTAATGAGAAGTGGTTATAGTGAGTGCAATAAGAAATGTTTCAAATTGAATTAATTAATGCTGAAAGCAACGTAATTTTGAGCTAATACTTAATTACAATTAATTGTGCTTACGAATAATAAAAGTTCAATAAACAGAATTTTGGAGAACAAAGAATTTGCATAACAGAATTTGAATAACAGAATTTTATCGTTATAAATACATATTGATCATCTAAATTTCAAGAACAAATATTTATTGCTATTGATATTATTGCTAATTTGTGGCATCGTAAATTTTCATAATACGATACTACTTAACCATTAACAATAACTTCCCAGCGGGGAAAAAATGCTGTAAAGAGACCTTCTTTGGCAGTCACAAGTACTTCCAGCCGCATTGCCAAATCGTTTGAATTTTACATGACATGTCATTGTTAGTCAAGGCCTTGATTACTCGCTACTAGTTACATGCCTGCTAGAAGGCCTTCTTGAGAAGGGCAATTGGAAGGTAAACCAATGCCTCATACAAGGGTTTTAAATAAAATCAAGTTTTTAAGTTAATTTGAAATTTCAATTAAAATATTTGTGGAATTAATTAAAAATGTAATTGAAATCGGACCTGTAAACAAAATGATAGTATCAATTAAATTTTTTTTTGATATTTAATTGAAAATATCAGAAAAATCAGAAAAAGTATTTGAATCAAGTAAAATTTTAATTGAAAATTATTTTCAAATCAATTAAAGGTTTAATTGAAAAAAAAACATGATTTTTTTTTCTGTGTACGAGTATATGAAATACTGCTTCACGCGTACTTTATTTACACTACGAAATTTCCTAAAAGACTAAATTTATTCATTCTTTGTTACTCGTATAACAAAGTGAGTAAAATAATTTTTTTGTTGTTACACAGAAAAAAAATCATGTTTTTTTTCAATTAAACCTTTAATTGATTTTAAAATAATTTTCAATTAAAATTTTAATTGATTCAATTACTTTTTCTGATTTTTCTGATATTTTCAATTAAATATCACATTTTTAATTGATACTATCATTTGGTTTACAGGTCCGATTTCAATTAAATTTTTAATTGATTCCACAAATATTTTAATTGAAACTCATTTTTATTTTTTTGCTGTGTATGACGATACACAGGAATAAATTCAAAACCATTCGTCTTGGCTATTGAAATCATGTTTTGTTGACAGTCTTTTGAAATGAAATTTTATATGTGTATGAAACGTCTTCTAGAAGGCCTTCTGAGAGAAGGCATAGTGAAATGAGTATAGAATCTTTTAGAATGTGTAAACAGCTCTTCTATATGGCCTGCAAATGGAAGCACTTGCAATTTTACCCGCTGGGTTACATCAAGTCTTTGTTATAATTATTTGTTTACTGGTAATCAGAATATAATTATGCATAATCATATTATGATTCTACGATTATATCATAATATGATTGCATCCCACCAAATTATGATTTCGACATAAGAACTGGCATGATCATGTTATGATTGTAGCAAAATTATATTATGTTTGCAGCCACAGAACTATATTATAACCATACTTCTGATCATGTAATGATTATACATATATGTAGTAATATTATTGTTGTTAGATTTTTTCTCAAACATAATATTGTTCAAAATCAATCATATTGTCAACCACCAAGGAAGAATTATTTAATATTGCAATAAAACATATTTAACAATATAATTGTTTGCTACAAACATTTATGATTGCATATATATGCCGTAATCATATCTTAACCGAGTATTTTTCTCTAACAATAAAGAACTAGCCCCAAATTTAACTGTATTTTTAATTTTAGATATTTTCAGGCAAGATTTACAAAATAATTGAATCAAAAACCACTTATACTTCTTTTGCTTAAACTAGTGGCTTGCCAAATATAATTGTTATTCAGGCACAAGGAATGAATAATTTGTAATCGCTGTACACCTTTAAAGGAACTACGCTTTTAATCAACCAAAATGTTTGCCATCAGCAACTGATTATTAACTGACTACAGTTTGTAGTCCATGTAGATTTTTATCGTGCAAAACAAATTCAAAACTCACTGATGTTTTATAATTGTTTTAAAAAGGGTTCGTTATTTTTCCCATCATTATTGTCTGAAAACACCAAAACACACACCAATACAAACGAACAAGAAATCATTAGTTACTTTAAAGTCATGTAAAGTTTTTATATCTTTACAACCCCCTTCCTCTGTAGATATTGTATTCAATTACACCTGTCGCTTTTGGTTTCTTTCGTTTGGTGTCTTCACATTAGAGTTTAGTTTACTTTGCCATCACCATTATTAATTTCATTATTTTTAATTTCATTATAATTATTAATATTAAACAATTTTTATTAGATTCTCATACGAGTGTGTGTTAATATTGTGCACTTCTCCAAATGAAATGTTGTGCTAATTGCTTAGATTCCAAGCCCCTTAATTTTTAATGAGCAACTTCATGTATGTTTATTTCGCGGCTACATTAAAACTGCTTGATTATATGATTACGGTTGTTTAAAATTCTTGCATTTATAAATTTATTCATTCAATATGTTGGAACATATTGACTCGTATGTATTGTCTTAAAAACACTGGAATGAAAAGAAAATTTTAGGCGAAATAGCAATGTAATATGGTGGAGTATAGCTTCCCAGTAACAACTTACATTACAAAATAATGGGTTGAAATGGTAGTATTCTATCACTACTTACACAGTTACATTTTAACTGATTTCTTTTCATACAATGATGTCATTAACTAAGTTATAATAACTACGAAAAAATATTGTTAAATTTATAATCATGACATGATCACAAATACTATACAATACGGCTACAACAGTAATAGAGTTATGCTTTTCAGATTAAAAAATACTCACATTATGATTGAGCTGGAATCTGACATGACTGGGCACAACCAAAATATGATTGTACAAGCATATTATGGTTGACACAACCATATTATGGTTGAGGTCGAATGAAAATATGGTTGGCTATAGTCATACTATGGTTGTGGTAGACCTAGAATATGGTTGGATACAATATTATTATGCTTGTGCTATAATCATAATATGATCATATCTGTTATAGTTGAGGTGGAATCATAATAGGATTTATCATAATCATATTATAGTTGTGCCACTATAATTCTTGAAGTGAAATCATATTATCCAATGTTAAACATTAGAAATACACATACATACGAGTATATAATTAAAATATTGGTATGTTTAACACAAGCATGTTTTTCTTTAAGTATAGGAGTAGGTACGCTACGGTAAAGGATTAGATGATTTTATACTGTAGAATAGATATAGTGTTGTTTAAGATGAGGGCAAAAAGAAACTGTTTTCTCTACTTTGATAAAAGCTTATAATACTAATACTTATCCGTCAAATCGTGTTAACTAAATGACACTTAAGGAGGCTACAATTCTAGACTACATTTTAAAAGACTAAGACCCGTTTTCTCAATGTGTCGACAAACTGCCTGTTACTAAATGTCAACATAAATTTATTAGCCTGATAATATGTCCGTTAACAATTTTTGTTTTCTCAGTATACCGACAGAAACATTATTTTCATTTGGCAATACCTCTTAAAATGTATGTGAAAATTGGACAAGTTGTTGACAAAAATCAGCTGTTTGCCAAATGTGAAAAAAGAACAAAAAATAAAATCAAAAAAACAAATATTTTAAAAAATAAATAATAATAGCCATATCTGTTTGAGTTTAGGTCTAGCATGATAAACTCTTTCAACATTCACTTGGAATTCATGTTGTTCGAGTTCATCCTTCCTCTAACATTTTTTTTTAAATCTATTTAATTTTTTTACAAAAACTCAAGGTATTGCCACATAAAAAATATGAACAGCAGTCAGCTGATTGAATTTATCTGTACAACAAATATATAATCGGCAGATGAGGGCTGGTTAGTTTCCCGACAGTAGAGAAGCAAATGAGACATTGAGAAAACCAAATTTCTTTAATCGGCAGTTTTTCGTTGGGAAAAAAGATAATCGCCTAATAAGAAAACAGCCCTAACTGTAGCATGAGAACAATTTAGTCTGAAATTACTTGTTGCACAAATCTTAAATTTTCTAGAATTCCCAAGAATTGTTTATGGAAAAAAATCAAACGTTTAAACGTCAAAATATTTATTTGCTTTAAAACATGTGAAATCGATTTTATAGTAGTAATGCTACCGCCACCACCAACCAGCAGCATCATCAAAATACGAACATAAAATTTGACTCACTACTACTTTATTTGGCGGTAAACAACATATGTACGGTAGAGAGAGCATTTTGGGGGGGATTTATAATCGAATATTTCCCATTAAATGGCAGGCGATCAAACATTTTGTAGCCGCTAATGTTCCAATGAAATTTCGTTGTTTGTTAAAAAATAAACATTAAAATGCCACATTAAAGTAACCGCATTAACAGATACTTTTCACATACAAACTATAAATATCCATAGTTAGTGTTTTATTTTTCTTTTTTGGGTTTAAACTAGCTACTGTTTTCTGTTTTTTTTTTAAGATTTTATGACCAGCAATCGGAAACAAAGAAATTTTATATTAAAAACAAATAATCGAATCATAAATAAATCGGTTGGTTGGTTGATTGCAGTAAAAAACAATACTTGCCACAATTAAACTTTTCAATATTTTCAGAAATTTTTTTATGACTTAAAAGATTTCATCCAGAACTGTTAGAGAGATGCAGAAAGAAGATGAGTAGTGTATTGAAAAAGTAGAAGGTTCAATATTCACACACAATTTTGACAAGTAATCCATCCAACCACTCTTGCCGGTGTATATTGAGTACATTTCGAGTTGTTACGTTTTTTATGGCACTCCAGATTTGTTAATGTTATTGATGTTGTGTTGTTTTTATTTCGACGTCAATAAATGTCAAAAGATTTGTTAAAATTACTTGAAGTTCTTTTCGTTCTGTTCTGTTGTGTTGTGCTCATGTGATGGGAATAAATAATTCGTGTTTTAAAGCAAAAATTGTTCTTTTTAAATTATGAACTCTTAAAGATACGTACGATTGAGTTTATTTTGTATGTAATGTGTATTAGTTGTTTATTTGTTTTTCTTTCTGTATTTCCATATCTATCTATCAGATATGTTTGTAGTGCTGAGGGACAAGGGCTTCTTTTTCAAACGCAAACACAAACTAACACAAATATTTTTATGTATTTGTGATTATATGAAAGATTGTTTGTGCCAGTTTTGAGTTGGCACTAGTGTTGTGTTGCAGTGTGGGATGATGTTGCATGAATGTTGATTACTTTATTTGTTGTTTTAAGCTGAAATATTAGCTGTTTAAAATAGGAGGTACTCGTACACTAAACGACGCTACACACTTGTCGTTGGCCAGATACTCAACAAAGAAAAAAAAAAACTACAAAAATCTTTAAAATACAAAAATATGGACAAGTGTGATTTAATGATTGTGTTTTTGTTTTAATACCCTTATAATTGCTGGTAGGCGTTCTGTTGCCTCTTAGTCATTGTCAGTTACAAAATTGTGCAACACAAAAAAGACAGACCGACAACTACTTAGGTGGTATTGTTGTCATATACATACATACTTACTTATTTATTTATTCTTACTATAGGTATGGGAAATTGTAGTTTTTAATCGTTTTCAATTGATGAAAATCACTTCCGTTTAATATTTCCTTTTCATATATAGTATTAAAAAAAGAAGAATGAAATTAATAAAATAAAGTAATTACAAATCGATTTACATCCTCTTTTATACCCTTCAGTTCTGAGTATAAATGACATGTTTGTCATTTTGTGTGTATATGTACCAAAATTTTCGTTTGCGATCCCACAAAGTACATATTCTGGAACCTTATAAATAATGGAGACGATTTATGGAGGTCGTTGTTGCAATCATCTTTCTGAAGCACTCAAATATTTACATAACTTGTTGGCTAAAATGATACATCAATTAAATTTTTTAGCTTTAATTCGGTGAAAATATCATTATGGAGTTTTACAAGTGATTTCCAAAATTTCATACATTTTAATTTCACTTTTTTAGAATTTTATTTGAATTGTTGTTTCATATAAATAATGTAACCTGTATTTTTTAGTTCTTTCTTATTAGATTAATTTATTTGAAATAAACTAAGTATATTTTTGTGTCACTCTCATCTCAGATGAGAACTCAGAGGCAGGGCTGCCAGATGAATTTCGGAAAAAATCGTCAAAATCCCGATAAAAAAGAAAACAAAACATTTCAAATTTTAACAATCGTCTAAAAAATCGGAAAAATTAAAAGTCACTATTTCTAATAGTATTTTGAAATTTTTATTTAAACGGAAACATAGAAATTCAAGTTTATATAGTCTCTTGTACAATACATTTCAAAATACATAAATTTTCACTTTTTAAATAAGAAATAACAAAAAATATAATGTTAAACACAATCTGTGTAATATTTTTATAATATCTTAGTCTGCTTTCACACTTTTGAATTCAATTCAAGGCAAGTATTTTTGGATGAGAAGGGAAAAGAGAACAAAAGGGGTACAAACTGGACGGTACCATTCAATTTCCCTATTTGTTTTTGTTTTTTTTTCATGCATGTTGATTTGCTTGAAAAAGTACGAAAATTAAATTGACGTGTGTAAATTAAATGGCAAGTTCAAAAGAGAATTGAACAAAAACTGGTCAGCTAAAACTGAAGAGTGTGAAACAAGACTTACAGTATTTTATAAATAAATATGTGAATTTAGCATATTTTATTAATTAAGGTTAAATTACAATGTCAAACAAAATTGATTTATTAAGTTTTAAATAATATTTTGAGTATAGAATCCAATTCATCCATCATATACAGGTATTTATTTTCAAATAATTCCGTATTTTTGTTATTTAAATTTATTTGACAGAATATTCTTTCGCCGTTTTTTTAAAACAGGAGAAGTTTTTGTAGAATTTCCCCGTTGAAAATCAGAAATTGTTTCCTCTAAAAATGTTAGTTTATGGAATTTAGCATTTAAAATTGCTTGTTATGTTTACAGATAAATAAGTAATTTTTACTATTATTTTGAATTATTATACTTCAAATTAACAATTGTCAATAATTAAGAAAACACTACTATTAATATTCTTAATATTTATGATATTAAATGAAAAAAATAGTTGTTGTCTCCAAAAAAAAAAGAAACAAATTTGGTAACAAAAACATTAATAAACCAAAACAATGATAGAAAATTTTAATAATTCAGAAAATCCTTACTTTTAATGAAAAAATCGTCAAATCGTCACTTTGCTATTTAAAAAAAAATCGTCAAAATGACGATAAGTAGTCAAATCTGTCACCTATGCTCAGAGGACTTAATTACGCCATTTCCCTTCATTTGATTTTTTTGCACAGATCATGATTGTCTAATGCTTGGTTTTCACTATCATTTTTGTTGTCAAATTGTCCAAATTGTTGGCAATTGTATGAAAACGGGTTGTCATATCATGATTTTCATGATTGCAGACATAGATGACGCCATATGACAACCCGTTTTTAAAAAATTGCCAACAATTTGGACAATTTGACAACAAAAATGTCATAGTGAAAACGCGGCCTAAATGTAAACACAACTTGTCATTGTTTGAATTTTGTGCTGAACATGAATAATAAGAAGCAGTACTTGTTGTTACTGCTTTCCAGCTCAAATACTCTCTGGCTTTGGAGATCAGAATTGGATTTATTTTTATTGAAAGTATCCCAAGATTTAATTTCCTTTCAAGATAAGACAAAATATACAAAATGAGAGATTGAATGTCAGAAATTCAATTGTTTATTATAAAGAAGCCATTTCATAGAGCAGAAATGCAAATAATAAATATAGGGTGATTCAAGTAGAGATACTTTTTTCAATAGCCTTTTTTTGACAGATCACGTATGAGTCGTGTCATGTTATTTTTGTTTAGTATTGTTTGGCATTTCATAATTTGAAAGACTTACGCCTGAACAACGTTTACAAATCTTTCAACTTTATTACGAAAATTCACGTTCAGTGAGGAATGTGTTTCGTGCACTTCGCTCAACTTATGGTCAACATAATCGGCCTACTGAGCGTACTATTCGCAACACCATCACCCATTTTGAGACCCAGCATTCATTATTTTTCTAATATTCAACCAAATAGACCACGTCCAGCACGCTGTGAAGAATATATAGCAGCCGTAGCTGAGAGTGTACACGAAGACCATGGAGAGTCGATTCCGTCAATGGCGACCGTTATCGTGCAATGATAACCGACTATTTTATGCCTGAAATTGAAGCTAATGATCTGGGCGACATTTGGTTTCAGCAAGACGGCACCACTTCCCACACATCGCATCAATCAATGGATTTATTGAGAGAACACTTCGGTGAGCACATAATTTCACGTTTTGGGCCACTAAGATCGTGTGATATCACACCGTTTGACACTTTCCTATGGGTCTAAATTTTATGCGGACAAACACGCTTCGATTTAGGACTAGGAGGAAAATATCACGCGTGTCATTCGCCGAAAATTGGACTCAACGGATAGACCATCTGCGATGTAGTAACGGCCAACATTTCATAGACATAATCTTCAAAAAATAAATGCCAAAGAATGTTCTTTCAAATGATAATAAACATTACCCATTAAATTTGAATTTTCTGTGTTTGTTGTTTCGTTAAAAAAGTAGGGAACCTCGAAATGGATCACGCTTTATAAAAAAAAAATCAATTTCTTTTCAAATTCACTAAGGCGGGCAGGCGTTTTGAATTTAACAAATTTCGCAACATGTTAACAAAAAACAATTCAATTCCAAGATTAGTTTTTAATTTCAATAAAAATTTCCTTCCATTTTGTTAACATTTTAATCCGTCAGTTTTTGAAAGTTTCCAAATTAGACATTTCTCAAATTTATCCCAGTTTTACAACTATTCTGAGATTGATTCTTTGTAATTTGCGCAGATTGATTCAAGATTAAAGCAAGCAAATCATTCACATAGTTATAAGTTCTTTATAATTTTTTCCATTAAATGCAAAAAGTTTATTATAATTTGTCAACGGGGCGTTAAACTGAATAAAGTGTGTCGACGTTGCCATTGTCATGAGATCTGTAGTAAAGTGCGCCTTAAGCAAATTGCAGAACAAAGAAAGAAATAAAATGAAATAATTTTTGGGAGTTTTTTAATGGTTTTTAAAAAGCGACACGCTAATGATGTGTCGCATAATAAAAACATAAAATATAAAAACTTAAAGACCCTAAAAGGAGACTTTAATCTACGCTACTTTTATTAAAAGTACGTTCAAAATATTCAAATATGACTAGAAAAATCGATGATCGTTTATCTATTAATGGACTTTGTTTGCTGTTACCAAACTAGTTTAAGATCAACTAAATGCAGTTTTTTTTTTTAGTAAATTTTTTAAACAGTGTAAAGATACCTAAAAATTATTGAACAGAATTTTATTATCTAATAATTTTGAAATAATGCTTAGATTTTATGTATGTATGTATGTACGAGTATGTTTATGAATATCAAAGTAAAACACACCGATAAAGGGTGTAGCGTATTAAGAGCCCAACAGTAACGTTGACATTAATTTGACATATTTTGCATGTCATTTAGTTAGTTTTATGACTTCAAATTTTTTTGATGTTGTTCTCGTTGCCGTTGTTTTTGTATGATTATTGTTATTTTTCCAGTATGATTAACATTGTCATTAAAATGCCTGAAAAAAATGCGGCAGTTTTGTTTTTTTTTAACGCCATTCATTTGACACTTCCGTTGGCGCTCATATCATCCAACACGGAGCCAGGGAATTCAAAAAGCTAATGAGGAGAAATACAGTAGAAAATCAAATCAAATGTTATCGTACATATTTAGCATTAAAGAGAGGGGAAAAATTAACATGGGAACTTATTTTGCAAACTAACGACAATATCCGTTTTCTAAATTCAACCGTACGAGACAGACATATTTGTGAAGATTTCAAATTTCTTATACAATACAACACTTTTTTTTTATATCAGAAAGAAATGCACTGAGAAAAATATGTTGTTGAAATTATTAATCAATGTCTTGTTAAATTTCCATAAATTGAGTTTTTCATCTTTTGGTAAAGCAACAACAAATTGGTAATTTTGAAATTTCATGTTGAAATTGATTCTAACTTCCCTTTTCTTTAAGTGTACTATAAAATAAATGAAACCAAATTCAAATTAAGATCTCTTAAAGCTTCTTTTCTTTTTCATTCTCATTACGGTGAGCATATAATTTTCATTTATTTGTTGCTTTTTTTCATTCTTCATCTTATATACTTTTCATTATTATTCTTCATTTTCGTTAAGTTCTTTTTTACCATGCTCGTATCATCTTTAGATTCTATAAAGCTATACGCTAGTGTTGGGTTCTTGGCAAGTACGGGTATCTCCAGTTGGTCTTTAATTTTTATTTATTTATTTTTTTCCAGGTTTTTTTTTTGGCGACCTACCTCGTCGTTGAAGACAATGACTTGAATTCTTTACTGTAAGTTATGCCGTTTGATGTTTGCCGTCTATTAATGGCCTACGTTGGCATCAAATGAAACCAAGTCCAATATCTGTATGTAGTTTTTTTCTTCGACATTAACAGCAGCATACTTGTACATATCGATTTGGCCAATGGCTGAGGCTGACGCTGACTGAAGCTGTAGCTGATGTGTGATGTGATTAAGCTTTTTCTTTTGTGGAGTTTTAACTGCGGCTGTAACAGCATTAATAGTGCCACAACTTCTCTTGCTTCTTCTGGGCCATATTTTGTTGTTACGAGGGCAGTAGGAAAAGTAAATTCAAAGTTCGAAAATTGTTTTTGATTAGCAACGTTCCACAATTATGCTGCTGTTAAATTTGAAGCCATTTGGCTTTAATTTGTGTAATAATTTAGAAAGTAGGCTCAACTCAAAGTTTTGTTTTGTATTGAATTCATAGAACATCTTTACCACCGACGATGGACTACTCACAACCCGGATTAGTTCTTGTTACCATTTGTCATACCTATCGTTTGTATAATGTAAATGACCGAATTTACAATAAAAAGGATGAAAAAGAAGAAAACTATCTTTGACAGCTTCTTAAACCACTGTCGAGTTATATAGGCTGTTTTTTTTTAGATGTATAGAGCTTTAAGTTGGCAACACTTTTTCAACTGGCGGCTGTCAAGTGATTTATGTTTGAAGTCGCTAGTCTGCGGGGATAAGCCCGAAACGATTTACCGCTTGGAGGACAACATTCGCCGTGTTATTGCCAATATACGGCCATAAATGTTGGAAAAAGTAACCGAAAATTCAAATTAGACTACGTCCGAACCAGTCATATGCCAGAAGTCATATTTAAATTAGAATGCCAGAAGATTATCTTTCAAGAAAAGTTAATTTCATCTCAATTAAAAAAAAAAACTCATTTAAAACCACAGAACCATGATTTTCAAAATAAATTTGTCAATTCATGTTGAAATAACAAACCAAAGAATATAAATCACTTGACAGCTGACAAAATAGCCGCCAGTTAAAAAAGTGTTGCTAACTTAAAGTTCTACATCTAAGAAAAACAACCTATACAAGTAGATTTTCAGGAAGTGATCCCAACTATTCACTAAATAATTGAAGGAGTTGAAATTTAGTCTTGCCATCATAGCAAGTGTGAACTGCCTTGGCTCCAAGCTGATCTATCATTTTCATTATAATGCTGAAACCCTTGCCAAAGAATCGTAAATGCAGCCTTGAATACAATAATAGACCATGAAATAAATTTGTGGGTAAATTGAACATTGAATCGAGAAATTAATTTATCAAATATGTAATTTTTCATATTTATACATTTAACAATGTTTTCATTTGTTGACATTGTGTAAATAATGTAAATAATGCTAAATATACATGTATTTTTAAAATTTCTTATTTCTAAAATGTTTCTCTTGATGAAAATATTCGCTATTATTTGCATTTTAATTGAATTCAATCTCCGTTTCTGAAATAATCAAGAAGATGGACCGACTACCGTTTAACTCTAAACGAGATGGTCAAGAAACAAAAGAGATAAAAATGCTTTTTTCCACTATTTTTTCAATTTTTATAGGGACTTTTCAGTATTGTCTCGTGTTGGGGGCCTTTAACGTCTTCCTTGTTATATTGTTTGTAGCTGTAGCTGTTTTCAATGTTGTTGCTGCTGTTGTTGTTGTTGTTTATGTTGCCTTTTTGGTAATTTATCAAGTTTAGAAGTGTCTGTTGGCCTGGCAACCATGTTAGAGTGTTGTTAACTTAACATTTGTTATTGTTTGTCTTAATTCCTCTTCAATTGACTGACTGACCACTAGTATTCCTTATGGCCCATACACACACACACACACATCATCCATATACCCACTTATTGTACATAAGTATATTATAAGCGTGTGTGTTTGTAACTGACTATGATTTTGTTCAGGTCTTGTGGTTGCTTGCGGATCTCATTAAGACTTTGAAGTTTAGCGCAATTGCGTGATTGGTTAAAGCGCATCTAAAGTACTTAACTGAGTGTTGTTGCCGTTGTTGTTGTTGCTGTTGCTGTTATTTCTTTCTAATCTTTTTTCAGACAATACAATTTAACTTGTTGTTTAAAAGAAATAACATTCTCTTGTTCGTTTATTTTAATTTGTATATGTTGCCACCTTGTTGAAAGTTTTGTTTTTTGTGCTGTCCTGTCCTATCTTGCAGCATTAATAAAGAATAATTCTTTATGTGATGTTTGCCATTTTAATGTTATACTAATTTTCTTTATGATCAGTATTATGAATGTTTAATAGGTATTTTTATTATAAACAATATCTTTTAAATTAAAGAAATTAATACTTTTTAAAAGGCCATAAGTTTATGTTCAAGGATGTAATTCTTAATTTTAATAATTAAATTTGTAGGTATCTTATGGAAAAAATGCAAAACGTTGGTGTTGAGAGAGCAACTGTCGTATATATTTAATAAAAAAAATAATCTAAAGCTTAGTTAGTAAGTATTTTAGATAAACTAAATACGAGTATTTGGCTGCAGTTTCGAAAATATAAATGAGTTTTCTTTCTCTTCTAAGTATGTCTGCCTAAAAGAAAGCAGACGGGAATAGCATCGCAAAGTTTCTGAAGGACACTGAGATTCAGCTACATTTATTAAAACTGTTTATAACCAATCAGTCAAAGTAGTTCGGGATTATATTGCCCAAGTAAGCAGAACTTTGGTATGAACTAGAACATCCTGAGAAATACTGAATACTGAACTGAGCTTAAGTTGTTTTAAGTTTTTTTATTATTATGAAAATATATATTTGTAAAAAATTTAAAAATTTTTAGATACAAAAGATCATTAAACTCATATTTTTTGTAATAAAATGTCTGAAATAATAAACATTTAAAACGGATCAATAAATAAACGCCTACAATTTGTGCCAGAAAAATACATTAAGCCATATTCCTTTCATTTATAATTTCATAATATTCATGCAGATAAAGAAATTTTTCCCACCATTTAGAAGTCAAAAAACATTTAAACATAATTATAAATCTTTTTAAAACTGCTGCGTCACACACACACATTAATAACCACGATAAAAAATATCCTTAAAATTCAGCTAATTGAGTCAAGGTTTATTGATTAAATTAACTAACATTTTAGTTTTGTATTTTTTTTTCTTTCTCTCTCTCTATCTCTTTATAACAAACCTAAATCCCAACAAAGATTTCTTCAGATTTTTAAAGATAGTTATTAGAATATAGCAAAGGAAAACCTACAAATTAAAATTTTCGTACAACAATTCTATAGGCACCTGTAAGCGGTGAAACTTCAATAGCAATCAAAATGATTGCATCTCGTTTACGATTCTCTACGCTACTCAGAGAATAAAGTTAAATAGTAAGCAGCAGAAAGAAAAGCCGAAAAGAAGGTCGCACACACTCTAAGTAAAAACTGTGAAAGACTTAGTGAAATAGAGGGACAGTTTAGGAGGACGAGGAGGAGAGAGAGAGAGAGAGCGGGAGTCTTAAATGTTAAAACCAATCTTGGCACTTTCATTTATACACCACCACTGTGCAGATCGTATCTTGAAAAATCGTTTAAGCCAACTATTCAGACTCACACTAGGAGTAGCATAAAGCAAAATTAAAATAAAGGACTTAACAGTTTATTAATGTACGAAAACTCCCTTCACACTTACATTACATTAACTCCTAGCAGCACTCAAAGGATGCTCAGGATATTTGTAGAAATTCCTTGATAACAGCAGGTAAAAGAGAATAATTTGTTACAAGGAACAAGGAATGCGCATAGTGTTGCACTATGAACAATGACCTTCGTAGGATTTTAACAATGTGTGGCAAATTTATGAAAGGATCCTGTGATAGCAGCAAACAGTGTCAATTATCACACCATGCTCTCTCTTTTCTGAACACTACTATTCTTTTTGAACCGATAGTTTTTCGTAACGAAACGTAATTAGTTTTTAAAGTGTGATTTTTCTAACCATCAAAAACAATAGAAGTCCACAGGATTCCATTATCCTACTACTCACATACTTAAGAAAAACCTGTGCCAATTTATTTATTTTCTCCATTCCATTGTTTTCCTAATTGTTACGAACAGTTTTCAATCTGCTTTCAGAAACACTATAAAGCAGAAAGGAATAGAAGGCAAAGAGGATTTATTTGGTTTTTACAAGCCCTAATTGGTTTTACAATATCTTGTGTGTATGTCTTGCAAACGGTTAAACAAAACTAGACTAATTGTCTGCCCTGGTAAATGATTTAGTTTTAGTTCTTTGTGTAATTTTTGTTAAAGTAAAATTAAATCTAAATCTAAATTAAAAACTAATTTTTTATTCTCTCAAGATTAATTGTTGCATGAACAGCTACCATTGTTCCCGAAACAAAAAAGTGATTCAAATATTAATTCACTGTTACATGTTGATTTTCAAATTATAGTTACAATGAGTTTATTTGTGCGTGTTGATTGCTGGTCATTTTCTACAATCACTACTATTTGTAATATAAAACTGCGTTGGTGTTCCAATTCTGTTTGTTTTAGGGTTCATTGGAGCGGAGTTTAATTATGTACAAAATTAATTTAGTTTTTGTATTCTGGTTTCTTTCCTGATATATCCTAGTTTTGGCTTTAATCTGTTTCTACTTTAATGTGTTGATGTCTGACAGTAAATTAAATTACTTTCCAGAGAGTTGATGAAAATAAGAATTTAATTTTAAAGACAATTATGATCATTAGCATCATGTGATCGTTATGCGATTACACTTCTAAAACTTTAAGAATCAGAAACAGTAAAATCTGTTTATATATGTAAGTGTTAGCAAAGTCAACTCCAACACAATTATACTTCCAAAGTCCCAATTTACACGAAACGATTTGTTCCTTGAAATTTCTTTGGTGTTTACACAGCACAATATAATTGCTTAAATCACACATACATGTGTAATAAGAATAAGAGAATAACACGAGTTGCTAGTATAATCAAGTGTGCACTCGTCTTACCTCCCCTCACCGCGATATTCAAAAGATAATCAGCTAAGCTTGCTTCGTGTAAATTAGTGCAAAACTATATGTCATTAATTATACTAATTCAATGTTTTTTTTTTTTGCTTGGACCAGCACTCAGCGGACGACCACTACTCATGCAATGCATTGTGTTAGAACTAGGAAATCAGGTTATGGGAGGTAGGATGGAGGGGGTAGTATTTGTGAACATTTAACTTGAATTTTCCTATATTGAAAGTGGCAGGGAATTGCTCTGCTGGTAGTTTATTCCACATACGGGCAGTACGGCTAAAGAACGAATTTTCCCTGTAGTATGTTGTGCGATCCACTGTCCAGTCGACCATGAATGGATGGACCCTACTGTAGAACGTTTATTACGTAAAACACTACGTGTTTCAGGAACAAGTTCCCTAATTTCAGCAGAACACATACCATTATAGTATCGATAGAACAGTGAAACACAGCCCACATTGCGTTGGATACTCTACTGTGACCGATAAACATCATCGCCCTCTCCTATACGCGGTCGAGTAACTCCAAAATACCCTTCGAAGCACCGGCCCATACATGAGAGTTGTATTCCATTTTCGGTCGAATATAGGTGGTGTAAATAGTAAGGAGATCAGATGGAGTGAAGTATTTTCTACAACGTTTTAAAAAACCAAGGCACTTGAACGTTTCTTTTGACACTTGAAAAATGTGTTTGGTCCAGCGGACATCACACTGGATTCTCATGCCTAGAACGTCAAGAGTGTCTGATTCCTTAATATTTACACCGCCCATAGAAACAGATGAAGCAACATGATCTGTTGTGCGTTAATATACAACATTGAGTTGTTCGTTATGTCAGACAGTTTTCTATATGCCTACGATTCCATAAACCTCATCTTCCTATCATGACTTCTAATAATCATAATGTAATACAGTTTTCCTTTCCAGGTTCTTCAGAGGTTTGTTTCGTCTGAAATATTACCACATAGCTGTCTGTTATCTTCAGTATACGATAGGGTCGTTAACGGAATCAATCATTGACTAAATAACCTTATTCGTTATTGTGGACTGTTAGCAATAACTATAACGTGGTTACACTAACTAAAAAATACAATCCGACGAGATAAATGATTCGTCTCTCGGTCGGCTAACGACTTATTAGGTGAACAACAAAAGCTATGAGTGCAATCCGATGAGTACAATAAGAGGTCTCCCCTAACAAGATTAACGTAGGTTTCTTTTCTAGCTGGGCTATTTCACTGGCTATCCAGTTTCAAATCAAATAACCGTTTCCTCTGACAATAAAACCACAAACTATTGGCAATCAAGGATGCAGTCTAATAGCATGGCGAACATTTACACTGAAGTTTCCAAAGTTTTTCGATTACTCTGAACTCAAATTGGACTGGAATCTGTATTCATGTCAGATTGAATAATATCACTGGTATGAATATTTCCAACTAATAGGATTTAATTCTAAAAATATTTCATAAACTGCAACAAAACATTATGGACCTCTACAAGTTAATGTAATGCCATTTGTCAGCAGGTGCGTAAGTAAACAAATTGATGATTTGTCAAGACGATATTCAAAATCCAATTAACAATTTTAAAACTAAATTCCACTCAAACCAAGTTAATTTTGCAATTTCAAATATTCTGATTACCAACGGATGTCCTCTTAAAAACTCCAAATGCAAACAAATTGTCTAAAAACATTCTGGTTGAGCAATAATTTAATGTCATTCAAAACTGAAATACAAAATGTTTCAAACACTCCATCTCTTCTTCTAGCATTACAACAAAAGTTCAAACAAATTTTCACTCTCTCACACACACACATAACAGGACGTAACAAATACAAAAAGAGAATGCAAAAAAGGTCAAAAACACAACTGAAAGCCATATTAAACAAAAAGCACGTTCCAATGTTTGTTTGTTTGTATTTGAAAGTCAATACAAATTGTAGCTGTCAAATAACAAAACTGACCCCAAAGATCCCACTAAATGCTGCAGAGAGAAGAGCAGCTGAGCCAGTAAAAGAACAAACAAGCAAACGAACAACAAAACATATTGAGACAAAATAAACTAATGGATTGATTTATACGTTTATCACCTGGAGTGCGAAAATTTATTTGTGTCAGTGTAAGAGCAATAAATCACAACAACAGGAGACTAATACACAAAGATTTTCAAAGTTTTTGTTTCCTTTTTTTTTTTTTTTTTTTTTGCACTCACACAGGACATTAGGGTAAAAAGTTATAAACACACACACACAAACACACACTACCATAAACACATACATACATATAAAACATGACAAGTGTTTATTTATAGTGAACCCCGGAAAATACAAGAATAAAAAGGGGGAAATTTGTGGTGGCGAAAGTTTAGCTTTAAGAAAATTAGTTACACTGATTTTCTTAATGTACGAGCTGTAACAAAAGGGATTTAAACTAAATTTTTACTCTATTAGAAATGAGAAGAAAACGACCAAACGCAAAAACAGATGACAGATGAATAATGTGAACTTAGCTAAAGTGATAATGATGGCTTGTAATTTGTTTTCGTTTTCGTTTTATTTTTATTTTTCTATTCTGTGTGATTTTCCAAATGAATAGACTCGACACAAAAACAGCTAGACTTTTAGACAAATTAATCGTTCCCCAAGGATTTTAGACTTGTCCTAAGAAGTCAATTTTAATACAAATTTGTCAACATCATTGTGTTGTGTGTGTTTCCTCCAATACACAGGCACAATTAAGAGCATGTGATCGGAATGCAAATGTTGGGTGGGTGATGGGTTGTACTCGTATAACTATAATTAAAAGGAGACAATTAGCGGTATTAGAAGATATTGTTTTTCTTTTATAACTTCCGTTTAAATACAAAATGTAATTTATGTACATACACGCAGAGAAAAAACATGGTTGTGATAAACATAATCTAAGAGCAACATATTATGATAAGATTTATGATTGTAGTCAAAACATATTATGATGAATATAAGTGTAATGAAATATCATATTATCATCGTAATATTTCATTATAATACTTTCTTGTTAATCATAATTTGATATTATAACATCATATTATAACTAATATAATCATAAAATTGTCATACATGATCATATTATGACCCGATGTAACCATATTATAGTTTACAGTAATCATAATATGATCTAAAGTAATCATATTATGATATTTTTTTGTTAATGGAAATAAATATTTATGCACTTTCAATGTATATAAAAAAATACATTTATTTTTAGTTATGTTTAAAAGAATTTTATTTTGTGATATTTAAGATTATTTCTTTTATGTACAGTTTATTTTTTTTTACATTTTTGTATTTTGTAGTAATATTTTAAATACGAATTGTTTTTTTTTTTAATTATTGAAGCATTTAAAACCAAATAAATAATCCGATATCGCACAAACAAACTACTGAACTGATGAAAAAGCATTCTACAAATGGTAAAAACAAAATACTATTAATATTAAACATATTTTATTTGCATTTCAAACATTATATAAATACAAATATAGAATTTTATCATTTAATGGTTATTTGTAAGTTTAAATCGTTGTCAATAATATAATATGTTTGATTGGTTATAATTTAATAGTTGTGGTAAACATTTTTTTAAAAATAATTATGTTTCAGTGAACCATATTGAATTTTATTATTGCGATAAATTTAAAAATGTTTATAGTAACTTAATTATCGTTAAAATGAAATTATTTGTGTACCACAACAATACATTGTTACCAAAAATACAGTGTAGTTGTTGTAACCATGTCCAACCATGTATTTTCTCTGCGTGTACATATGTGATTTAATGTTATGTTATCAACACTTAAATGAATCTGTGTTAGATATACATAGTACAATAGGATGGTTCGTTCTTCCATTCCCCAAAAAAAAAAAATAAAGTTTAACCGTTGTTAAGAATTTCTTTTGTATTTGTTTATAGTTATTCAAAGGAAACCAACCAAGTACAATTTGGGTATAAGATTTTATGAACTTTGAATATGTAATAATTTTTGAATATTTTAAAAATACAATTATTGTACTAAACTAGTTACAATCGATGGTCAAAATAAAAATAAAATATATAGAAAATATTATGCTATAGAATAATATAAAGGGCTTTTCAACATGAACTTTGTTTTTAAACAGGGGCAGTTTGTAGTAAAAAAAAAAAGTTGACATATCAGTAATAAAATAAATAAATCCAATTTCGCTCTTTCATTCACTTTGAAAATGTTGTATCTGCAAAAGCTGCATTTCCTAAAGTTCGTTAAATTTTCGGGCAATATAATTATCCTTGTTTGACTGCTAGTAGGACGTTGGTCGATAAAACTGCACTATTTGGGCTTCTAAATCCAAGAGTAATTGTAATGAAGTAAGCCTTCGTATGCTGAATATGCATGTTGCGCTATGTGGTCTGGAGAGCTGATTGAATATTTTTTTTTTTTAATTCACCTGTGAATGATTTTACGGGGAATAGATCACGTTATCGAGGGATTCTTACAACTAAATTTTGAACGATCGCATATTTTTACGAAATTATTTTTTGTGGGACTAATTACTAAAGATAGACTGCCGTATTCATAAAAACTAAAGTAGGTTTGAAGTGTGCTTTTAGACAAAATTTTCATAAAAAATTTTCTTAAAGTACATTTAAAGTCTACTTTAATTTTTTCTGAATAAGACTGAGAGTCTATACGGAGCCAGTAAAATCGATAACAGCCTTAAAAAACAAATTCAAAGTCACGTTTGACAAAATATATCCTACATTTTGCCGAAATGTGATTGAAAATGTTGATAACAGATTCGATATCTGTATGCGTAGTCATGGTGGTCATGTGTGCGACATGATTTTTAATTACCAAATCTTACTTATTCCAATTTTGATGATTTACTTATAAATTATTGGTTAAGGTAAGAACTTATTGCTAACTTGTGTTCTAATTGTATTATTTCAATTGTTTTAAATTAATGAACAAACACTTACATACAAAAACAGTTGTTGAAAGATGCCGAAAGTGAATGAATGCACTTAATAATTTCCAATTTTTTCATAATAATTTCTGAACACCTTTAACATTTTGATCGTTATATTTTCCTTTCATAATTAAACAAAAAATCTTTTGTTATTTCATTACGGTTTACGAGTGCAATTAAAAGCTGTGAAAAGAAGTAATTAAAAATTTATTTAATTTAAATTATGATTAACACATGTTAAAAAATGCAACGCAAAAGTACCTACATACTCGTACATACTTACTTTTCCACTGATACCAAATAATTAAAAATTCAAAAAAAACAAAAGAACAACTTCAAACGAAATTGTGATTTAAATGCCAAAACGAGAAAAAAGCTATAAAATTTTATTGATTTATAATATAATTATAGAATTTATTACTTCCTATTAACATAAAATTTAGCACAAAGTACTTTACCATTCACCATTATTTATGGGAAATTAAATTAAAATCAGGCAAAATTAAAAAAAAAAAAATAAACAATAAGTTGATGCAACAAACACTACAAAATGATAAACAACGCAAAAAACAATAGAAAACAGCAAAAAATATAGAATATAGAAAACAAGTATGAACTCAACCACTGCAAGCAACCATAAATGGTATGAGTTGGAACCCAACCAACACGGTGTTATCGACTTTGAAATGTTCGATTTTCATTGCAACTGATTTGTGTTTGAAGTTCGTTAATACTCATGCTGCCATGTTGCATACTTAACAGTTGCCCAACATAATTTATGTTTCTCCACCATTTAAACCAGAAAGAGACGACTCCTGTTAATAATGCTATTACATTCCAACACTTCGTTTTCATATTGCTAACACTTTGTTTACCGTTTTTTTTTTTTTTTTATAATAACTAATGTTTTCTCTTTCACTTATATGACGTCACTGCTAGTTGTAAACCAATGAGAGAGAGGATGTTCCTTGTTTTTTCAAACAGAGATTCATATGGTGTCTGTAGTTGTATGGAATTTGTTTGAAAATCAAGTGGTAGAGGAAGGAAAGTGTACTGGTATGTATTTATAAAATTTACTGCTGTTTGCTATTGTTCCTTTTATATAGAGTGTAATAAATTTAAGTTTTGGGGTCCTGTCATTGCCATTCACAGTTCCGTATACATACCTATCTACCATTTGTATTTTAACAACAATTCCTAATTGGTTTTGCCATACACTCGACAAAAGTTTTGTCGTAAATGTAAGCCGCAAAGTTTAATGACTTTTAAATCATTTAAAAGACTAAATTAAAAGGTACATTGAATATTAACACATTTTCATCAGAAAAGAAGAAAATTTTTAAAGTTGGAAATTTTTGTTCAGACATATTCAGACATAGGTACATACTTAAAAATTTTACTTAGCGAATAATCCATAAAAATATTTTGGACTGATTGTATTTTGTACAATCCAGATATCAGCAACAAAATCACTAATTATAGGTACCTACAAATTTTACTGAAAATGTGTCAATCTGTCAGTGTTAAGTGTCAGATTTATTCTGAAAGTTTCACCTTAACAAATACATAAATACAAATACTTATAGGTAAACTTCAGACTGCCCACATACATACATAGGTACATATCTACATATTTATTTTTTAAAGTGTAGATTATGTTGTCAACAAGGCTTTTACCAGGCATTAATATATTTTCCAATTTATTTTTTAAACTCTACACCATTTCTAGTTTAATAACAGTCAAAATTCTAATTAAAAAATTCTCCATTTCTATGAATATCATGAAAAAAAATCACTTTTAATGAATGGGTTCAATGAATTCAACAAGAAATTTGTTTTTTTTTTTTTATCCAAATAAAACAACAATAATGTAGGTAAAAATCGTTTAAATATTTATTTTATTGGAACGAGTTACAGTCAAACAAAGTAAAGTACCTTGGACTTCACATAGATAGAAGATTAACTTGGACAGAGCATAGGTATGAAAACAAAACGTCAACAATTACACATTAAAAATGTTTTGGCTTTTATGACCTAAATCAACTTTAACAAAACTATAATCAAACCAGTCTGGACCTACGGTATACAACTTTGGGGAACAGCTAGTAATTTAAACATAGAAATTCCCCAGAGAAATCAGTCTAAAATATTAAAAATAATTACTGGCGCTCCATGGTTTATGAACAATAAAAATATTCACCGTGATCTTTACATACTTACGGTTAAAGAAGAAATTACCAAATTCTCTGATAGATATTTACAAAGACTTAGCAATTACTCCAACCTACTTGCTATTAATCTCTTACCCCCTTATTTAAAAACGATTATTAAATTTACCAAACGTTTATTAAGCAAATTTTTATATGCAAATCTGTCTTAATAAACGTTTGTTAAATTTAATAATCGTTGTTGAATAAGGGGGTTAAATGATAGCGATGAAATAAAAATACTGAAAAAATATCACGTAGGTACTTGATCTTCCTTTTAGAAAGTAAGCTTTATATTTTACTGAAAATTATATACCTATTTGAACTCAATACTAAACTAATTTATACAAACAAATTTTTGTTCTTTATGAAAAGGAAAAAAAAAAATTGGAACGAGTTGATAATTATCAATGACAAAGAAAGTATAGTCGGTCAAGCCCGACCAAATAATACCCACACCCATTATACATATGTATGTGTGAAACCAGTGTATATAAGAGATTTGACTAATTATACCGGTTTCTAAATTTCTATTAACTTTTATTTGGATGCCAACATTTTTAAGACAGGTGTGCTCGTTAAAGTGATTTTCGGAAGTAGGCCTTATTTCGCAGCTATGACTAATTATGGACCGATAATCATAAAATTTGAAAATGTGACTTCATGTACAATTTATTTTTGGTGAAATTTGTTTGGATACGTACATACGTATGTACATAAATCAAACATTTATGACCGATAAACCCTTATTTCGGGAAGACATTTCTATGGGCCGATTTTAACCAAATTCAATCCCAACCGTCTTTGGGCTAAAAAAGTATCATGTACTTTGCACACAAGCTTAACATGGATAGCTAGCCGGCTATACGGACGGACGAACATCGTTAAATCGACTCAAGAAGTGATTTTGAGTCGATCGGTATACTTTAAGAGTGAGTGTTTGACTAATATTTATGGGTGTGACAAACATCAGCACAACAATGATATCGGACTATTCTATTATTAAAAATTTCAATCACATTTTATCAAAATTACGTCATGGATTTTAAATTTAAAGGCTGTAAATGATTTTATTAGCTTTGTATAGACTTTCCCCCTTATTCATAAACAATTTTGTATGGAAATTTGCTTTATAAACCTCTTATACACCTGTTGTAAGTTTTATGAATAAAGGCATTTATCTTTAACAAAGCCTCACAAAAAAGAATTCAGTGTTATTAAATCGAATGATCGGGGCGGCCAATTAACCTCTGAATTTCGTGACATTTGGTTTGCAATAAATTCATTGTTTCGGTGTTTGTTTTACATGTGGATTCTTCCGATTTATACCACATTTGAGTGATATCCATATCTTTTGATAGCGTAATCTATTCACCATTGCCGAATTTTCCAGTCCTCATTACGCACCAGATCAATATATGTAGTTCAATTGGTCATATATTTTTATATTACCAGATTTCTTCGATACCAAGCCATTGCACTTTTCAATAATGAAGAAGAGCTAAATCGGGCCAAAACTTTGCTGAACAATAGGGAATAACGTATATACATACATATATCCGAAGTCACATCTAAAAAGGTGACAAAAGTGATGCACTTCAGACCATAACTGCAAATATTTATCCATTTTTGATACAATTTTTAGGTACATTGCTACATACATAGGTATCATCTTTCACAATAATGCTTGGTTTTCACTATGCCATTTTTGTTGTCAAATTGTCCAAATTGTTGGCAAATGTATGAAAACGGGTTGTCATATCATAATTTTCATGATTGCAAACATAGATGACGCCATATGACAACCCGTTTTCATACATGTGCCACAATTTGGACAATTTGACAACAAAAATGACATAGTGAAAACGCGGCCTAAGTTTGGTTTACACTTTGTCATAAATAGTGCATATTGTACATTTCATTGCACGATGGGTTTGAAAATCATCATCATCATACACTGATGTTGAGTTTTTTGTCGGAGAAGCTGGGATTTTGCTTTATTGAACATAGTATACCTAGATATTTTCTTTGTAAGTTTCAGGCTTCAATTAATCACCCTCATCGTGAATAAAAATTCCACATGATTTTTGTTCCCTTTTATTTTTTTAACATTGAATGTTATTTACATGGAAGAATGTAAAAAGGAAACAAATTTCATGTGGAATTTTTTTTCACGATAGGGGTGAATAATTTTTTTTCTTTCCGTATATATGCTTAGTCCCAATTTAGACGACGCAATTCTTATTGAAAAAATTGATGCAATTATTTTCTAAAAAGTTCTTCGATTTTTACAAAGCACAATTTTAATGTTTAAATCACTCATACTTTTATTTGAGTGAGAGTATACACACCAGTGATGGCAAACATGGTACAATTGTACGTTTTTTGATACATTTTAGACACAGTTGGTACCGTGGTACTACCAGGAGTCATTTAGTACAATATGAAAATGCTGTTGCATCAAAATTTAAGTTACGATTTGTGTAATAGTGCAAACCAAAGAGATTTTATAAATTTCATCTTTAAATATGCATCTACTATAAGATGATTATTACGACAAGAAATTGTGGGTTGAATTATCAAACAATGGGAGCCTCTTCGAACAATGAGAAGAGGTTTAATTTTCTTTGATTCAGATGCATTATAATAAAATTGTTCAAGCATCCTTTGGTAGCTTTCTTCCTGGAACACTATGTAACAGAATCAAGAATTGCTAGTACAATCTAGTGTGTACTCGTTTTAACTTCCCCTCACCACGATGTTTAAAAGGCAAACAACTCTTCTGAAAGAATTGCATCGTCTAAATTGGGACTTAAGGTTTGCTTGTAGATTTAGCTTTTCTGGAATCTTTGAAGCCAACAATGTCGGATTTTTCAGCAATTTGTCCAATATTTTCTTTTTATTTTGATTTTCCATTGCTCAGCAGTCAAATACATTCGGATGGCTTCAATTATCTGGCAGAATAACGGTACCAAACAAATCACTGAGAAAACAAAAGTGTTTTTTTTTTCTAAAAGCTTTTGTAAGTAGACCAGATTTTATATGGACTTTAATACTAGGTTAAAAGTATCTGCTAAATTGTGCTTGATTTTGGAAATGGTGTAATTTTGTAACTGCTTTTAGTTTAAACAAATTCTTAAAAGAAACCAGGAAAACTCAGTATTACTGCCAACCGAGTACGTGTAACAAACTTCTTTACACAAATTGCATTTAATTTAATTTCATTTCATTTCATTTCATTTGTAATTGAATGTAATTTAATTTAAAAATAATTGTTTGCTATAATTTCATACGTAATTTGTTTCTGTTGCAGTATATGCGCTCTGGGATTCCTTTTCTCAAACGAAATTGTAATCAATATGAGAGAAATACAAATTCTGTCATTATAAGTACAGTGGGCTGAGCTGAGCTGAGCTGAGCTGCTGCTGTTGTGGTAAATAAAGTCTGTTGACTTTTGTGAACAGAACAGAACCGAAAACAAAAATACTTAAATTAATGAATTGTGTGTGTTGCGGTTATTTTCCTTTATTTCAAATTAAAGAAATTAAACAACCAACAATAAAAATTATATCATTTACCATAAACACTGTCATTAAATTAAAAATTGTTGTCTTCTTTTTTTTTGGTTTTTTGTTTAAAGAAAGAGGGGAGTGGTGTAATTTCCTTTGCTGACTGCAGACTTTCATTTTTATTGTTTTCAACCATCGATTTGTGTTTCTGTCAAACTATTTGTTTATAATTTATATTTATTGTCAATAATTGTTAATTGCTTTTTTATTGTGTACATTGCCTGTTACTATTATTATCTCTTTCACTAATGAAGGCATGTTTTAGGGGTTAGGAAGGAGGTAGACAGGGAAAGAAATGGTAAGAGAAAATGAAAACTTTACATTTGAGTTATTTTTAGTTGTCATGTGTCAGCATGATTTTAAATAATTTATTTTTTTTATATAAATGTTTTCACATACATATGTTTGAATAATGAATATTATAGGGAATTTTTAAATATTTGATTAAAAATCATTTGTTTATATTATCTAAATATTTACTGCTGTATTCATAAAATAAAGTAGGTTTGAAGTGTGCTTTTAGACAAATTTTTCTTACAAAATTCTCTTAAAGTACATTTGAAGTTTACTTAAATTTTTTATGAATAAGGGCATTAGTAAATAAATATATAACAGCTTATTTTATGCACAGTATTTTTTTGTTTTCAAACCTCCATAAAAAGAAAACTAATAGGAACAACAAAAAGAAATTAGTGTCATTAAAAATCAAAAATGTTACAGTGTCTTTTCTTTTAAATGTTAGTTTTTATTTTAAGAAGCTTTGAAATCTAAAAAAATGCACTGCATAAAATAAGCTGTGAGCCACTGTATGTATTAAATTATGTGTGAATGTGTGAATGAATATTAAAAGTATTTATTGATAATTATATTATAATTTCATGAGAAATTAATTGATAATAAATTGTTGGGGGAAATCATTATGTGGGTGCAATATTAAACGTTTGTTTACGCTTGCTGTTTTATTTAGCCACTGTTGACTCGAATGCAACATAAAGGCTGATTAATGTTTACAATAGATGTAGAATGAAATTTTAAAAATGTGTAGTCATTTTCCAAGTCCATTTTAGTCAAATTCCAAGTCCATTTTAGTGTTAAATTTCAAGATACAGTTTTGTTGCAATGGAATCCGAAAACTTGTTACTCAAACATACATATATACATATGTATGTATATTCTTTAAAGGGCAATGATTTGGCAAGCAATTTGTAGTTGTATACTGAAGTGCACCCCTCTTCACCTCTTTAACTATAACTTCCGATTTATTTGTATAAAAGAATGTCGTTTGATTTCTCATATTAGTCGCCAACAATTCTCTGTAAAGTTTTGGTCCGTTTTAATTTTCTGTCATTATTCAAAGTTGCGATCCATTAGAACGCGATTTTTTTAAAGAGGAAATTAATTTTAGTTTCTTCTGTTGGCTTTTTTAAATATTAATATTAATAATAATAAATTTGTGGTTCATAAGTATACAATCACTTTTTTTGTTACATAAATATTTTAACATATATGCGAACGATTTCTCAAATGTCATCTAAATTAGTGTTAAATTATATTTTTTAATTTAGCTATTTTTTTTTTCAAAATATAATATAATAAACAAGTATGAAGGTTTAGTCGGTCAAATCCGACCATTTTAGACCCAGTTTATGTGTAAAAACACTTTTTCAGAAATGAGAGCTACGACCTATTATGGACCTATCATCCAAAAATTTAGTGAAATGACTTTTGTTTATACGAGTACATATAAATATTTCCTGTGTTTAATGTTATCTCGATATAAACAACTTTTAAAAGATTTATACATGTTAAAGTGATTTTCGAAGGAGATCTTTGACCGATTATGAACCGACCGTAAAATTAGATGTAATGACATCTGTATTTGTGAAACTTATTTGTGTCGAATTTTATTTAAATAGCAAATTTTTGAAGAGATTTATGCTCTTTAAAGGGATTTTCGGCAATGGGGTTTATATTTGTAGATGTGATTAGCCTTTATGTACAACTTATGCTGGTTTTAGACGGTATGTATTTTGTAGTGTACTTGTCAGTTGTACGATACATATGTATGTAATTGTGCATGTCTGTCAAAATTGGCAATTTACAGGCAGTTTATAATTGTTTCTTTCACACTTCGGTTTTTAGTTTCATGTGACATAATCAACAATAGAAGACAACAGCTGTTAAATAATTGTTACTTGCAGCATTATTGGAATTATAGCTTCTATATATTAAAAAAAAAATAATCAAGACCTAACGCAAAATTGTTCAATATGGAGTCAAAAATTGTTGTATTGAAGTTAAATAAAAATTAATATGTATAAATACGTTTTTTCAATAAATATTAAATAAATAAAAAAAAATGAATTTTTTTTTGGTTGCTTTGTCAGATGAAAATAGAACATGTTCTAAAGGTGGCTATACCCATTTGTTCTTAACAAAAATTTTTGCCAGAGAAAAATTTTTTTACTGAGAGTTTTTGCAGCACGATTCACCCATTTCGAACGATTTTTCTGAAAAATCAAAGCCGCCATATATAAACAAAATCTATTACTTTTACAAGTGCGGCCGTTTATTTATTTTGCATGGGTCAAAAGTGTCAAAATACAAATATTAAATTATTTTAAAATATTGTGTATTCAAAGTCACAGATATAAATTCAAAATGAATGAAAAAATAAAGTTGCTTTTGCTGATGGTCATGGAAATACATGAGACATTGTTATTTTTATGAAAAAATCCAACCTATTGGTATCTCAGTTCATTTTTGTCCAGTAAAAAGATAAAATTAAACCAATTCAAGTTTGTCAAAAATATTTTCTCTCTCAAAAATTGTTCGAACAAATTTTTTGTTAAGAACGAATGGGTGAATCTACCTTAATTGAAAATTTTACACTGTAAATGCAGGCTGACAGTTGCAGAAGCATTTTTTTTTTTGCTTTTACACGACGTTTATGCAGTTTGCAGTGGAAAATTTGACAAGCACACTGCAAAATACATACCGTCTAAAGAGAGTTTTATTTGTAGAGAAATTTGTTTGAATATGTGCATAAATTAAACATTTATGACCGATAAACCCCTATTCCGAGAGGGCATTGGCAGTTAGGTGAAATAATGAGCGATTTAAACCAATTTGAATTTCAAACGTCATTGGGCCAAAAAAAGTATTATGTAGCAATTTTTATGAAAATATCTTCAAAATGCGACCTGTACTCTGCGCACAAGATTTACATGGACAGCCAACCAGCAAGACGGACGGACGGACATCGTTAAATCTACTCAGGAAGTGATTCTGAGGCGATCGGGGGTTAATTTAAGGTTGGTGTTGGACTAATATTTATCAACATCAACACAAATCCTTTTGATCTTTGCCTTTTCAGGATTAAAATGCTTTGAATTTGTCCCATCAGCAACCAAAATAAATTTGTTAAATTTGTATTACATTAAAAACAAACTCCTAATTAAATATATTTAATTTGTAAATGCTGTTCAACGAATTTTGCGCTTTCAAGAAATACTTTTGAAGATTTTATTTAGGTTATTTACAAAATAATAAATAGGTCAATAATTCTCATAATTTTGCTGGTCTATTCATTTGAATTTTATTAATTTCGGAAAAAATTCAGATTGTTATTACCTAATCCATAGGAAATATGTACTAAAGGTTTTACTAAAATCGGGAAATGTTGGTGGACCCCTTGTGGTAAATTAAAAGGTAATGAATTTAATATTTGTGATTTTATATTAAAATGTTGACTCTTGAATTGGGTGCCCCGATAGACTAGGCGATTGTGACTATCAGTCAGAGGGTTGCGGGTTCGATTCCCGTCAAAAACTCTAGATGTTTTCTGCAGATAAGCCAAAATGCTTCGAAGTTTGTGTTTGTTAAAAATATCATTCTCCCAAAATTAAGAAAAACTTAATTTTGTTCAATTTTAATAAAATTTCTTTAAGAATTATTCGGCAACAGTTGTGAGCATTTTTTCTCTTAGTATAAATTAGCCTTAAGTTAAAATCATTATACATTGTCTCAATATTATGTGATTTAAACCTCAACTCATTTTCAACTACAGAATTTGGGTAAAACCACAAAGATAACATCATTTTTGTGAAATGCAATAATGGCAAATTATATTTCACACACAAAATGTACAGTGGTATTCTGTACAGAGATTTGCAGATAGTGCAGAGTGCGGAGCACACAGACAGTAGCCACAGAAGTGACATACACTTGACACATAATTTATGTATGTCTGACTTTTTTGGAAGCCCTAAAGTCTTAATAATAATATGTAAATTTTGTTTACGAAAGCAAATTTTTATGAAGAAAATTTCCCAGTAAAAGCTACGTTCACACAAACATACTTCATTAAAAATGACACAAATACACCACACCTTGACATTAATTACCCTGCCGTGTATTTGTACAGGTAAAATGTATAAAAATTTAGTGTAATTTATAGGCAAGTTTGTAACAAAAATTGTATCAAATTCTGTTCTTTTGGTTCTCAAGGAAGGGCATTATATTTTGACATTTGTGGTGAAAAGTGTAGCTGCTCAATATTAATTGACGAGAATACAGAAATGGAGAACGATTTGTAAGTTACATATTGATATTGGACGATATCTTTGATTTTATATTGTTAATCAATAAACCCTGTTCTAGCAGCCGACATTTATAGGACAACAGTTTTATTCAACTGTTGCCAAAAATATGTTGCAAGTGCAACACTAAACTTTATACGAACACATTGATACAGGCAACGTTTAATAATAATTTGTAAAAAAAACGGTTCTCTATAAGCAGCTACAAACTGCAATAGAATCTCATGAAAAAACTACAGAAAATCTAAAAAACAAAAAACTTAAATAGGTTCTTAATCAACTTAAAGGCATTTATGAGCTCTGTCTTCCTGGAGGTTCCACATTGCAGCAGCAACATTTTAAACATCAAAGCCAGGTTGAGTTGAGAAAAACAGCATCTATGTACCTCTACTAACTGTTGGCTGCAACAATACGCAAAGTCATACATATAAAGTCATATTAAGACGATCGCCAGAACTAACAAACTTTAACTAAATATAAAAGCCGGCAACTGACTTCGACGTCGGCCACAACTACCAGTACGACGACAACAATAAAGAAGGTGAAGATAATGCTGAAGCTGTGCCAAAAGGGAAGGAGGCAAATTGTACAACAACGACGACGGCGACGAGTAGAGACATAATTACCACCTTAAAGAAGATGATTGTGGTTTTGCGCGTTCTTTTCATGTTTAGCCGACAATCAGTATAAATAGTTATTTACTATATACTTACTTATACATTCATACTTTCAAACATATCTACTTTTATATCTATGTACATATATGTATAAGTGCTTGCTGTTGCTTTTCAAAAAGCAACACACCAAATAAGAAAAGATGAAGTATCTTTTGTTGTACACTAAATATACAAGATTGCAGTTATAATGCACTACATCAACATCAACATCAACAACATTAACAGCAGTAGTTAAAGCGGCCAATAACTATGTACATACATTACATATATACTCGTACATGTGTATATATAGGCACATGTACGAGGAGTATGCATACCTACAGCCACAATAAATTTTTGTTTGTTGGTGGTATATTTATGAAAAAAAAAACTAACAACAACAAGCAAATGTTGCCAACCAACCAATCTATCGATTTTTAACATGAAGCTGACATTAATGGCTTTTAAGTCGGTAATGAGTAAAATGCTAACTTAAACATAAGAGTTTAAATAAAATGCATACATGTATGTATGTATGTATTAGGGGTATTCACAAAGAGAAGCTTGAACATGAAAACTGGATAAATATATAATGGGTGGTATTATTGGATAGAGATGGTATAGAGATGGTATCGCCAAAAAGGAAAAATACCACAGCAACGGAATGAATAACTTCAAATTATGCTTCCGCACAAAAAATTTCCTTCTACAATCGCGGAACGGAATGAATAATTCAACCCAATATATTGTCACCACTTCAGCCTAATAAACCTTAGGAAAATAGAAGCGTTGTTGCGAATTCGAAAATATTTTATAATTGTCTAAAATACTATTTACAAATCGGAAACGTTTTTCTTTGCTTTGTTGTGGGTGACCAGAGTTTTGGCTGTCTATTGATTCCATCGGATCTTTATTACCGTAGGTTAGGTTAGGTCAGAAGGCCGGTGTGAGGTTGTCCCCACACCATCACCCAGAGACCAATGCAGTACATTGTGATGCCTTGCAGAAATAGTAGGAGACACTTAGTAGATTCCAAGAGCGCCCTCACAAAGCCCCTTCCCCTGTTGCGCAGCTAGGCCATATTCATTACGAATCCTTTGAGATCCCCGAGCCTACAAGATATCCCCTAAATTGCTTATGAATCTACTGCCTAGCCATCTCTACCTGCTAACTTGCAACCTGGGACATTGGCACAAAATGTGCTCGATCGTCTCCAGTTCCTCTGGGTCCTCGCATAACCCGCACATGTCTAATAAATCAGATCCCATTATCCTTGCCATTCTACCTATCAGACAATGGCCCGTGATAACTCCTATCATGGTTCTCAAGCAGACCTTGCTCTCGCCCAGTAACGATTCCGAGTCGGGCTTCCTAAGCACCATAAATCCTTACTGGCCACAAAGTTGTATTAAATTATATTCTAAGAAATTAAATATACACGTAAATGGTCTCTTTGGAATAGCTATCAATTACAGTTTTAAGACATTAAATATATGAAAGGAAACTGTAACTTACATTGGAAGGTCACTTTCTATTAAATTAAATAAAAAAATATGATAAAAATGTATATATAAATTTTTTACATTTTAACATATTTAGAACGATTAAGTTATAAATTATTTTTGAAAATGTTATGTTTGTTAAAATTTTAATATAAAATACTAATTCTAATAAAATATAATTAAGATATGATCACAAATACTCCATAATATGGTCATCTGATAGATTTAAATATAATCACACTAAGCACATTAGTATGGTTGAACTCAATCATAAAATCATCGCTCTTCCACATTTCTACATAACAATATTATGGTCAAAGTAGAATCATTGTAGTTGTACACAATCATACTATGGTTGTGTCCTTTTTTATAATATACCATACAAAAAAAATGATTACTAATATAATAATAATTATAACAAGTGATTAAGTTGTGATTAAGTAGGATCATATTAGATATTTTTTGATGCTACTTTTTAGTAATATTATAATCATATACGAACCACAATTATAATTTGAAGCTGTTGTGTACACCACAATCATGTTTCTACTTTATGTGCAGCCAACTACGTTGGAAATTTATATTTAATATAAAATTTCTTTATTGAATATCAGCAAAATATTTAAAAAAAATTATCGAGAAATTCGTCTTTTAATAGTCAAAATTTATTCGAAAAAAAAAAATAAACAACAGATTTTCATTATTTTGTTGACCTGAAAATGATATCGGATTTTTTTCACCACTTTTACATTGGATCAGTCAAAGAGATATTGCCGGTTACTGTAAATCGCCAAAAAAAAAAAACGAATTAAAAAAAATTGTTTGCATTAAAAATTTAAATGAAAACTGATCAACATTTTTATAATTCTTTTAAATTCTTGTTACAAATTCAGGTCATTCTTTTAAATTCTTTAGAGTTGTGTAAAATAGTTCTCTATTATCTTATACACCAATACCTCGCTTTGCGTCGTTTCGTTTTGCGTTTTTTTCTAAGTTGCGTCGCTGCTTAATTAAGACTAATTTTCACTGTGCCTCGATAGATTTTCGAGGTTGCATTGTTTTGGGTTCAAGTCTTTATTTTTTTTTAATTTCTGAAAATCTGCAACATTATTAGATGCTAAAACGATGAGTCCTTGCTTTCTATTTGGATTGAAAATCAAGTTGCGCAGAGAATACTACCACTAAGTAAAATGGTATTTCAGACAAAACAAAAGTTTATTTGATGACTCAGAAAGTAAAGCATTATTCAATGATAATGCTAGTGGAATTAATACAGACAATTGCTACAAGAAAATTTATTTAACGTTTAAAAAAGCTGTTCAGCAAACATTGGTCCAATGGTTTTTGTGATAGAAAGTCGACGACTTAAGGGGGGTTACTCTCTATTGCGATGCGATAAGCGTACAAATTGATACTCTTACGCATCGAATTTGCTTTCGCATCGCAATAGAGAGTAACCCTCAAGGTACGGTCACATTTGACAAATATTTGCCGAAAAAGACTTAACCACTAAATAAAAACTTTTCTTATTTAGGCCAAAGCGTAACAAATCTATATTTAGTTTAAATTTATTTAATGCTGTTTGATCTTGCAAAACTCTTGTAAGAGTAAACAACATCAAACAAATTTGTGCTAAAACAACTGGTTACGCTTTTTTGAGTAAATATTTGCCAAATGTGACCGTAACTTTAGTATTTTTGTAATCCTAGCACCTATCTTCGACTTTCACATGGTTTGCTATAGAAAATGTTAATTCACTTTGCGTCGTGTTTTTTTTTAACGTAACCCCGATGTAAAGTGAGGTATTGGTGTATTTATATGCTCAAATAATGTTGTGAAAAAGAAGCTTCACGGATAATATTTCAATAATAAAAACAATTGTTAGCCAAATTTTATAAATAATCTTTTGGACAACTAGACACCAAATAGAAAAACATGATTACAAATGCATTTTTTTTTTCTATTGAATACTTAAGGTTAAGAATATTGGGCTTTTGAAATGTTTGAATGTTCCTTTTTAAATACAGATACATAATGGGAAGATTATTTCATTCCAAAGAGAATACCCTTAATAATAAAGAATATTTGTTATTGTATAGGAATCCTTTGATTCTTAAATATCTTACATTAAATTCTCGCCTGTTAAAAATATTCACAATAATTTTTTTATTTAAGCATTAATATAGAGGTATGAATGCGTCATGCATATTAAGCTCTAGCCACTTATTTTGCGCAATCTGCTACTATACATTGATAAGAATATTAATTTTACAAAATGGTTTGTAACATACAGTGAACTCGCAGAAACATGAACTTTCGGTAACATTTTTTTATTTACATTCACTACTCTAAAACATGAACTATTTATCCATTTATTTGTAGGCTTATTTAAAAATTTTGGGATTCCCCGTGAAAGAATTTCAGTAGTTTGGTTGTTGTAAACAGCTTTTGTTGCATGATAAGTAAACAAATCCCTAATTGAATTAAATAACATTATTTAGAAATTAGTATCTTAGAAACCCTTTTGCAAAGCATAGTATTTATGTAGTATATTAAAATATGGTAGGAACTTACAAAAAGTAGCATCAAAACGTGTTTCATAGGTGAAAAAATAATGTACATATGTACTTTATATTAAAATAAAAAAAGACAAGAGACTAAAATATGTTACAGAAAAAATGCAATCGAAAACGTGAACACCCTCGGTAAAAATTAGTTCACGTTTCTGCGAGTTCACTGTAATAATGTTTCAATCTTAATAATTGTTAAAGCTTAAGGCATATTTTAATAAAACCTTCAGCAATTATTAAGATAAAAATAAAAAAACGTCAAATAAACTATAATAATAATAGTATTTCGTAGGACAAACAACTTTGCTTAAAATGTGTATTAATTTTATAGGTTTAATATATTTTTGAAAATATTAAATTTTATGTCGGTAGGGTGCATTTATAATTCTTCTTGAACGTCTAAGTCATTCTCTATATTTGCCATTACTGAAAATTAATGTTGTAATTGCATACTACGGGCATATGATCTTGCATGCGGTCATTGGTTGACTGCTTGGCGAAATGTTGCAGTTATAGTCTGTAATCTGCTGCAATTAGTCGTGTTTGTATTGTAGGTTAAACGCGTGCTTAATATGATTTTTATACATCTCGCAAATATGTATGTACTTATATGTCTCGTATGTGCATATATGCAAAATACATGCAATCATTAAGTAAGTATTGATCATAGTTTTAAAATACTTCATACACTCAGTGAGTGAGTGAAGCCATTCATTCGTGTAACTATATTACAATTCACATTTGCATACAATACATTAAATTTACGCCAACTAGCATCTATTGATGTTGCTGCATGCAACACATCAGTCGATTTAATGAACATGTTTGTTTGTTTTACAGCCTAATTACAATTAATATCTAGATATTGGGTCCAAGCACTAACATGACTCGTAATACATGTTACAGGATCACAGTTCATATTGTTAATACGAGTATTTGCGCAACTATAATTTAAATATATTTAGTTTAGAATTTTGTTTCCATATAATTTAATCGTACAAAAGGATGATTGTATGGATTGATGCCACACACATTATTGTTGGGTTTGACTAACTGGTTTTACATGTGTTTGCAGAAAATGTTTAATTATATGCAATGCTATTGTTTAATAAAAATTAAATTATTATTTAAATGTGTAAAATTGCACATTTATTTGATGAGTGAAAAGGAAATGCAGAAAATTATATTCAACAATTATTTTATTTGTGTTGTAAAAATGTCTATATAAGTATTAAAAAAAAAATCAATAGCCTGAGGATATGAACTGGAAAATGAATATTCTTAGGACTTGTGGACAGTAAAAAAAAAATTAATTTTCAATTATAGGAGTTATCTAGCTTATGACGTGAGGACTTGTTTTTAATTGTCATAGTCACTTTTTACACTGAGAGAAATCGTATATTTTAATATGATAATGTGGCAACTAGCATAAAATGGTCATGTCATCTAATAGTTTTTAATCTAATAATAGCCACATTGTGATCGAGCTGGAATCATAATATGATTGAGCCCAGCAAATAGATGGCAGGGTAATTATGTTTGAGCTGGAATCATTGTAAGATTTGCCTCAACCAAAGTATGATTATACTACACCATGATCATATTATAACATACGAGTATTTTATATCTAGAGAATTTTTTTAACCATATTATAATTGAGGTGGGACGTTTTATGGTTGCACACAATAATATTATGGTTGCGATGCTATTATGATATGGTCGCTAAAATAGAGCATGTTTTTGCAAATTTTTAGGTGCAATTTAGCAACTACATTAAAATTTCGAGTCCATTAATAATACATACATTCCATTTTAAAGGAAACTTATTCTTTGAGAAAACAGATTTTTCTGAAAGCTTTCTATTTATTTATTTATTAATTTTCACAGACATTTTATTTATCATTTTTATAATTTATTTCTCCTTTAAAGTTTGATAATCTCTTGTTTTTTTCTGTATAAAAAATTAAAGGTATTAGGTCAAATTTTGCGAAATAAATACATTTTCTACTAATTGACTAATTTTTAAGCTAAAATTAAATTTAAATTTAAGAAAATACTTTTTAGAAAAAGAACTTTAAATCAAAAACATCGTAGAACAAATTAGCTCCGTATCTCTGGTTAGAACGTCTTTGCAAAAACTAATTATTTAGCCAAGAATTTAAAAATCTTGACATAGATGAGAAATTTACATGTGTTACCAATGGGCATTAGTTTCATCAGGAGTATTTAAAAATGTTAATTATTATTAATCAGTCTCACAGATTGTTCGCATTTAAGGGTTAATTGCAAAAAGAAACTCAAAAATTATTAAAAAATCGATTTCTTGATTTTATGGGGAAGAATAAATATCTTTCCGCACATACACACATACATATGTACACATGTATGTATGTAGCTATTAAATTCTTGGCGATACATTGTTTTATAAATTCACTATGTAATATGATTTAAATAAATGTTTGTATAAAAGTGTGAAGCTAAAACAATGGCGTCGAAAATTGAATCTCGTGCCATTGTCCAATAATCATTAAGTTTTATTGTTTATCACAAATGTTAATTGAAAAGAAACAAAAACAAAAACATGACATGATGATTTTAAAAAATAAAACCAGCAAATAAACGCCTTCTATATATTTTGATGTTTTTTTTTTTTTGTTGTTATTTCCTCCACTACGAAATTATGCATTCAAAAATGTTCTTTAAAAAAAATAAAATACAAAAGAACAACAATATTTAACATGCATGATGCATCTTTAAAGCAAAAAAAAAAAAACACAAGAAACAAGAAACAGAAGAAGTTAATAACAATAAATGGCCAACAACGACAACAACCAGAAAAAACACTCAAAAACAACATTTATGTTTAACAAAACACACCCATACCCAGTTTGCTCTGTTCGTCAGCTTCATCATCACCAACACACACGACACATTTGAGGGCAGTGGAAAATAGATTGACAAATTGATTCGGTATTAAATGAAAAAAAAAAAAAAAACAGCCAACCATTTGGAAAATTTCATTAAGATCCTGCCTTTAACAGGCACTGAGACAGACAGACCAAGTCAATAAGCTTGAATGTAAAATATACCTGGTGTCATCAAAAGGGGAGATGTTGCCACCAACAAATAATAACAATAATAATGTGGCACATACATACATACATATGTATAAGCACAACTTGATTTAATATTAATTTTAGGGAATGTCAACTCATCATCATTATGTGCGTTCAACCTTAAGAGTTCATAAACTCATTCATTCAAACTGATACTGGTGCTGGCATATAAAAGACAAACTGTGTGTCGTCAATTTTAGTTGAACATAAACACTCGCACCACTATCACAGTGTGACGAAACAAAATTTTTGATTCTATCAAGTCATGGCCATTAAAGTCGAGGAATAACAGTGTTATGCCTTGTATGTATGGGCAAATGGCAGCATTAAAATCATTTAAGTGTCATAAAAGACGACAGCAAATTAATTTTAGCCAACGAATATATGTACGAGTATCTCTAACGTTTTACTGTCACCTCTATTATGCAGTTGTCCCTTTTTAACAGAGTCTGTGTCATCATGACCAAAATCGACTGACACAAACTCTGACATACCAATAACACTTGGTATGTACTTGGTTTGTATTTATATTCGTAGTTGTAGTTACAAGTGTTTTTTCCTGTTTTGTTTCCGCTTCCGTTTAGATAAAAGCGTTACTAAATACCTTTTTGCATTTCATACCACTTTCCCCCTCATTTTCTTTGCATTTCTTACTGTCAAGTGCAGAGATTTTTCATGTTTTTGTTACATAAAACATTCTTTACACTCTTCTAGTTGGTCTATGGATAATAAATACACAGGTTTTATTTATAATAATCATCAAACAGCATCCCACATCCTGGTAGTTTATGGTCCTTTTTTTATGTGTTTCTTGATGTCATACAAGTGCGCGTGACAAATACGTTTATTTTCATGTCGCTGGTTTTATTATTCATTATTCCAACCCGCCTCCTTATAACATCCCCCTGCATTTGTCACAAATTATGCAGTGAAAATAGATAGGGAAATCAAGACAATTTTTACATTTAGATGACTTTTGGGTTGAGTTACTAAAAATGTTATTTATTTCAATTATTTATTCATAATTGCATTTTTGGTGAAGTTGCCATAAAATAAAAACAAGTCATGTCACATATTATGGATGATAGCAGAGGGACGAAAGCGAATAAACAATGTTCACATTAAATAATTCGTTTTTCCAGTGGTTTGCTTTTAAAACCTAACTCCATTGGAAAATCAAAATGAAATGAAAATCAGGTTCAATGTTTGCAGAAACGCTAAAGCTGCCAAAAAGCGATCTAAAATAAGTATATGCAGGTGTTTGGAAATATTGAACAACAACTAATCCTATCCATTAAAACAGAAACACTAATACCTAGTGTTTCATTTTGGCTTTTCTGAAATATTTCCAAATGAGCACAAATGTGTGGTTCGAAAATGCTCAATCTATTTAGGAAATTATTATACCCTACACCACCATAGTGGTTAAAATCGAACAAAACCAAGAGCTGTTTTCTTATTAGGCGATTATCTTTTTTCCCAACGAAAAACTGCCAATTAAAGAAATTTGGTTTTCTCAATGTCTCATTTGCTTCTATACTGTCGCGAAACTAACCAGCCCTCATTTGCCGATTATATATTTGTTGTACAGATAAATTCAATCAGCTGACTGCTGTTCATATTTTTTATGTGGCAATACCTTGAGTTTTTGTAAAAAAATTAAATAGATTTAAAAAAAAATGTTTAATAGAGGAATGAACATTAATTTGATGATGGAGGATGAACTCGAAGAACATGAATTCCAAGTGAATGTTGAAAGAGTTTATCATGCTAGACCTAAACTGAAACAGACATGGCTATTATTATTTATTTTTTAAAATATTTGTTTTTTTGATTTTATTTTTTGTTATTTTTTCCCATTTGAAAAACAGCTGATTTATGTCAACAACTTGTCACTTGAAGACAGAGTTTCCAATTTTCACATACATTTTGAAAGGTATTGCCAAATGAAAATAATGTTTCTGTTGGTATATTGAGAAAACAAAAACTGTTAACGGACATATTCAGCCCAATCATGAATAAAAAATCCGCGGGAGTTTTTTCCCTTTTTATTTTTTTAACATTAAGTTTGAAAATGGGAAAAGGGAAAAAAACTCCCGCGGAATTTTTTATGCATGATTGCGCTGATTATCAGTCTTATAAATTTGTGTCGACATTTAGTAACAGGCAGTTTGTCGACACATTGAGAAAACGGGCCCAAGTCTTGTGAAAAGTTTTAGGTTCAGAAAAAACTTAAAAATTTTAATATTCTTCTTATATTGGCAAGCCAAAGCACCATTTTTTTTTAATATTTATCAAACAACTCAACAAATAGGCACGATTTGCCGGTGTGGGGGATAAATTGTAATTCTTCAAACTGACATTGAAATATTATTGCTCAATTTTTATACAATACTCTAACAACATTTATTACATCTTTCAAATCTAACTTCATTTTGAAATATGGCCCCCTATTCTCACAAAATCACGGTGTGTGTTCAATTCCAAACAAAATATGTGAGGAAGAGCAAACGCCTTTTCGTATAAAAGTGATTGAATGCAACTCCCTTAAATTAGTTTATTAAATAAAGAAATCGTCTTAATAAAGTCATTAGTCTTCAACTGAAATCTTAAAAAGTAAGGAACAGACTGAAAGAATACCAACTACAACCGAAAAATTAATTGCATTTCATTGGCCATCATTATAGATGCAGACAGACAGACAGATTTTCATGCTCTCAAACTCACTCAAATCCATCAAATAAAATTTTTGTGGCCACAACATGTGCAACAAACATTTTTATTTGTTGGCGAGATGCAACAAATACTCACTCGTACATTTGACGGTGGTCGTTGTTGATAAAGAAGAATGAATAAATGAATGAATGATCCTTTAACTTAAATGATTTTCCAAAAAAAAAAAAAAAAAACACTAAATTTGTTGTGGTATAGAAACATCACACCATTATAATTAAGCTGTTCGCCGCCTTTGCCTTTGCCGTTGCCATCATCTGAAAAGAATAAGAAGTCCAGATCACACTCTTACAAATCTTTAAATGGATTTAAATAATGTTTCGTAACACCAACCAGCAACATTTCATGCAACCATTTGTTGTTGCTGTTTGGATTATCATCATTTCATAAAGTATCCACATATCTATAGTATGTATATATGTATATGTATGTATGTATATGTCTAGTAAATATGTATCTATAGCTGTGTTTATTATTTGTATCTGTAGGCTTTTTCTTTTATTATTTGATGCTTAAATATTGTTGTGTTAAAGGCGTGAAATAAATTGATAATTTCTTTAATATTGGTTACTATTGCTGTTGTTGTTGTTATTGTTGTTGTTGATTACTCAATGGTTTGCGCGTTTGTGTGTGTCGTGTCTTTTTTTTTCATTCCATTTCGGTTTCATAAAACAAGTCTGCTGTAGGTCGTCACATTAATTAATACTATTAAAAGTTGAAAAAAGAATCCAACACCCAGAGGGAGAAGCAAGGATTAAATCATTTTAGATGATTTAAATACATTTTGTGCGTTTTCGTTTAATAAAATTAATATGTATTCATCTTCTTATTAGTTTGGCATTGGTGTGTGTTTTTAGGCTGTTGTTTTTATTTCACGCTTTATTGAATACTTTTAGTTAATAATTTACATATTTTAAATCAATTTTTATTTATCAACTTATTCTGTTTTGTTGTATAAATACTTAAATGGATTTGTACGAGGGTTTATTAATAAGTTATTTATTTTCCAATGAAACACAAGATATCCCCCAGTCTACATTTAGTAAGGCTGCCAGACTTTATTGGAGTCTCCTGACCAGCAATTAGTCTTCACAAAGGTTCATATACGAGTATAAACCTAACAGCAATTTGGTTCCTGCTCTGTCTAGCTTTACACTTTACAGTCTGTTCTATTCCCTTAAAATTGGTATTGGCTCTCCTACTACTTCCCTAGTGTCTTCTTTTCTTTTGGTCTGCATTTGTCCGGAATTTTTTTAATTTTAAATCAAATACTTCGCTGTAGTTGGTCCATTCGGAAGGTACAATTTTCTTTTACACTTACCAGCATTGTAACTCCCGAATTACGACTCTTTTGAGCACAGTATCCAGCTAATAACGACTTTTGTCTTCATATGCGGTCAGTTGACAGTTACGGGCCGTGAAATTAGCTGCAACATTGAACGCTGTCTATGATGAATTTTTAAACAATACTGAATGATAATGAGATGACAGTATGACACCAGTTAAACGTGATCGTTAAAAAAAATTCTATTACCCTAAATAACAACCAAGTATCAGTCGGCTCTACAAAGACACTAGCTGCTGTGTCAAGCGAGCAAAGTTTTCCGGAATTGTTAACTCTGGTCCTTAAAAATTAAAAAGAGTTTTTGAGATCACATGTAACAATCTTAACTCTCTTAGACCAGTCTGTACCTGACATATTCTCTAATGCCCTTGAAAACGGCAACTATCTTATCTCAACTTTTAAACTAATCAATCATCCGAATCATTCAGATCAAGACAGTTGCTAGATGATAACCAGGTCCTCGACTTTATTGAATTATTCGACAATTTCAGCTGACGCCGATTAGTTCTCTTAAGAACTTAAAGATTTAGGTAATTCTTCTTTACTGTCAACATCATCTTGTCCCTCGGAGCCATGTAAGCTAAACAAGCCGTTCCTCCATCTTCTTATACTCATTTCGGCCTTCTACGAGTACATTATTTATTCGACCACGCAGATAAAAGTATAGTTATACATTCAATATTTTTAAAAGTCTTTTAATAATATTATGGTCACCCTAATTGGTTATATGATAAGTAAGATAACATTAAATTTACAATTCACCTGATTCTAGGAATTAATTATATGTTTATAGCGATCCTGTTTATAATTAAACATTATATTATAATTTGTTATTCCGAGATTATGATATTTACGATCTGAAAACAATGATTGACATAAACATATACTTAATTACAACAATCATATACATATATCGACATCGTATATGGATGTATATTAATAGTGATCATAATATTGTTAAAAAACAAACTTATGAAATTATATTATGTACCACAATATTTTTTCTATGGGTGTGGAGTTCCTTATTGGACAAGTTTTGTAATTTGTCAAATTACTTTTTTTTTTGTCAATTTCAACAGCGCCTGTCACTAGCTCATGCCAGACTACTGGCTTCTCTAGCGACCCTCGCTATTTTGAGAAAAGATAATTAATTAGTTATTAAGTCTTTAAAATGTTAATATTTTGTTGTTTAAAACTATTTTTTTACCATTAAAATAAACCAAACATAAATCATACTTTATGTATGTTCGCCATCTCATGCGAACATAAATAACTATTAATGCACATTTGAACATGGACAAACCATAACGCATTATTTTAAAATAAAATCGATAGTTTACAACAAAATATGTAGTAAGTAGCGTTCTGTCAGTCACAACGGCACTCAACATCAGACGCAACAAAGTCGTAATCGTATCGGCTTAAAAAGTAATAAAAATCCATCAAAATTATTTAAATGGCAAAAAAGTCTTCTTTGTGGCAAAATGTTTTCAGTTTCGAATACTTAAATATTGTTTTAAATATATTTTGTTAATGAGTTAAAGTTGTTTTATTAAGTGGAGGAATTATGTGTGCTTATATTTGTTTATACAATGATATTAAGTGATAATGATTTTTAAAATTGAATTTCATCAACATCAATGCTTTATTAATGAAATGTTCGCTTAATTATACCCTACACCACCATAGTGGTATTAGGTGGTGTATTGGATTTGTGCCAGTGTTTGTAACGCCCCTAAATATTGATCCAACACCCACCGATCGACTCAGAATCAGTTCCTGAGTCGATTTCACGATGTCCGTCCGTCCGTCTGGCTGGCTGGCTGTCCATGTAAAGCTTGTGCGCAGAGTACAGGTCGCAATTTTAAAGATATTTGAATAAAATTAGGTGCGTGAGTTAAGATTGTTACAGAGTTAAGCACGGTTGGGATTGAAACTGGTGGAAATCGGTTCATTTTTTCATACAAATGTCTTCCAGAAATAGGTTTAACGATCATAAATGTGTGAATTATGCAAGAATCTACACAAATTTCACCACAAATGAGTGGTAAATGAAGTCAAATCACATCTGCAAACTTTTTGCAGATCGGTCCATAATTTATCATAGCTCCCATATAAGGTCCACTTCCGAAAATCACTTTAAAGAGCATAACTCCCTCAAGAATATTGGTATCTAAAGAATATTGAACACAAATATGTTTCATATATATGAAAATAATATGGTAGAATTTTATGATGATCGGTCCATAATTAGTCGTAGCTCCGATATAAGGCCCACTTCCGAAAATCACTTTAAAGAGCATAACTCCCTCAAAAATGTTGGTATCTAAATAATATTGAACACAAATATGTTTCATATATATGAAAATAATATGGTAGAATTTTATGATGATCGGTCCATAATTAGTCGTAGCTCCGATATAAGGCCCACTTCCGAAAATCTCTTTAAAAAAAATGTTGATATCTAAATAATATTGAACGCAAATATATTTCAAATATATATACGAATAACATGTCGTAACTCCCATATAAGGCCCACTTTCGAAAATCACTTTAACGACCATAAATTTCTTAAAAATGTTGGTATCTAAATAAAATTCAACAAAAATAAGTTTCATTTATACAGAAATGATGACACCTAATTTTATAATGGTCGGTCCATAAGTAGTCAAAACTCCCATAATTCAGTTTAACCTCCATAAATCTTTTAAAAGTATTTATATATTTATATGTATTCACAAAAATCATGTCACTAAATTTTTGGATGATCAGTCCATAATAGGTTATATCACCCATATATCGCCCATTTCTGAAAAATTGTTTTATACATATACTGGGTGTAGGGTATTATATGGCCGGGCTTGACCAACTATACTTTCTTACTTGTTTTTGTTTCTTATTTATTTTCAATTTCCTCACACTCTCTTACTCGTGACTAATTTAATGATGATTTTTTTTTAAATTTAAATCACATTTTTTTAAATTCTTTTTATATTTGCATCTTTTGTAAATCATTATTATTTAGCACATTTTTTTTCATATTTTTTGTATTTATAAATATTTTTTTAATTAAAGACCTTAATCTGTTAATAATTAAATTAATAAAATAAGTTAACGTTTTCATTAATTAACCGACAAATATTTGAAAATGTTTATTACTGTATCATTGTTGTATTTAATGATATTATATTGAGTGATAAATATCATTAATAGTGTGAAAGTGTCCCGTCAAACAATGGTTCTTCTGTTTTTCACCAGCAATTAAAAATCTATATAACAATAACACATTATTAACATATATCGTTTGAGTGGTTTTACTATAATAGATTCCCAAAAATACCAGAGCAGAGAGGTGTTTCTGGGATGAAAACTGGCCAAAACAAATACAAATTTTAGCTGCATTTGAAATATATTCTTCACTAATCAAAAAAAAAAATTCAAACTCTTTTTCAGTATTTGAATATTGCATATTAATTATAGATAGGACGAAACTATGACTTTACACATGTTTAGACTTTGTTTAACAAGATATTTATGCCCTACAACACCATATTGGGGAGGGTATATTGGATTTGTGCTGATGTTTTAACGACCATAAATATTGGTCCAACACCCACCATAAAGTATACCGATCGACTCAGAAGTTCAGCGGTTTTCGGATTATAAATAATTGAATTATGCACGTATCCAAACAAATTTCACCGCAAATGAGTGGTAAATGAAGTCAAATCACATCTGCAAACTTTTTGCAGATCGGTCCATAATTTATCATAGCTCCCATATAAGGCCCATTTCCAAAAATCACTTTAAAGAGCGTAACTCCCTCAAAAATGTCGGCATGCAAATAATATTGAACACAAATATGTTTCATATACATTTTTCCAAATAATATGGCGCAATTTTAAAATAATCGGTCCATAATTTAATCGTAGCTCCCATATAAAGCCCACTAACTATAGCATAACTCCCTTAAAAATATTGGTATCCCAATAAAATTCAACATAAATAAGTTTAATATATACAGAAATGATGACACTTAATTTTATAACGGTCGGGCCATAATTAGTCCAAAATCACATATAAGGTCCGTAATTCACTGTAACCTCCATAAATCTTTTAAAAGTAATTTTATGGAGATAAAGTTTAACATACATAATATTTATATACATGAAAGTCATGGCTCAAAATTTTTGGATGATCGGTCTATAACAGGTAATATCCCCCATATAGCACCCATTTCTAAACAACTTTTTTATAGGGGTTTTTTATTTTTTTTTTTAATGGCATAAAAAATTATCTTTTTGACCAACATGATCCTAGTTATGCATAAATTCATTCCAAAGCTTTTATGGATCTTAAAAAATGTAAAAAAAAGTCCGTTGTAACTAAATTATAAAATGATCTTTAATGAATTTCCTTGAAATCACTGATATGACTCAAATGTTCCTTGTTGCCAAAGCTGGTCCTTGGCCGTGCCCCTCATCTTAGCTCATGTCCTAAGATTTTATTTAAATTTTAACATTTTTATTCTCCAACAGAAATCATTAGAACAATTACATAGTTTAGTTTAATAATTTGTTTCACTTCCAAAGAAAATTATTTTCTTTAACTGTGGGAGTAAATGTATTTAAACAAAGTTATTTCCTTTGTTACATGACATCCCCCCCCCCCCTCCCCTTAGGTAGCGTGCTTTTTAAGTATTAAATATAAATAAATTTAATTCCAAATACACCAATATACACCAATCAATACAAACTAACTTTACAACTACGGAGGTCTTAAAAACTGACACAACACAAACGCGACCTGGCAAATATGTTTGTATGTATTTATATTGCCTAATGGTCTTCTCAGGTGTTTTAAGATGAGGAAAGAAACGTGGTTACTACAAAGTCACTTTAAGTATAATAATATGAAACGACGAATAATATTGATCATAAAACAAGCAAAAGCAATCGTGTGCCAACTAAATAAAAAAACAAAACAATTTCATACCAACAGCAACACCAATAAAATGGCACAGTTTGAAATTAGCTGCGCTCCACATTATTAACCCAAAACGGTGATGATCAAGAAGACAAAAACCAAGATGTAGCTGGAAACAAAAATAAAAAGAAGTGCTGGGGCCACAAGCAACAGCAACCCAGCATCACGTTTCCCAAGTTGAAACGCTGCTGTAGGTAATCGATCGCAGTAGAAGACGTAGAAATTGAAGTGGTAGGTAGGAAGGAACACATTCGGTGGTTTGGTTTTTTTTTGTAGCCAAGAGAGATGATAAAATAACGTAGCGAAAAGATGAAGTTCCAGATAGAAGGTGTTGTTTATAGTATTTGATATTTCGTTCTCCTGCTGAATATTATGATTTGATTTGTTGGTTAAAGTTAGCAAGCATGATGTACACTGAAAGAATGCAATTTTTAAAAAAAAAACTATGTAAATATTTCAGTATATCCGAAAAAAATGGGAAATAAATTAATAATATTTTAGTAATTATTTAAATTTAAGGTCTTTTTTTTAAAAATTTTTAAATTTCATTCTCAATATTTCGCTACGTCTTTGTGTAGCTCCTTCAGGAAAAAAATTGTAATAAATAATAAATTAATTTAATGAATTAATAATTTTATTCTACCTAATAAAGGGTGATTTTCTTAAAAGCTATAGGAAAGTTTAAAAAAAACACATAAAATTCAGAAAAATGCATGAAATCTTTATTTGAATCTATAGTACGGTCCATATAATTTAATGTTTGAAGATTATTTCATGCAAATGCAAATACAAATACATGAAGATGTATTCATGAAATGCGTCAATTGAAGCGGGCTTGTCTGTATAGACATGAGCTTTAACATAGCCCCACAAAAAATAGTCCAAAGGCGTTAAATCGCACAATCTAGGCGGCCAATTGACCGGTCCCGAACATGAAATAAAATGTTCACCGAACTCACCTCTCAATAAGTCCATTGTTGCGCGTACTGTGTGGCATGTGGCACCGTCTTGTTGAAAGCACATGTCATGCAAGTCAAGCTCTTGTATTTTGGGCTAAAAAAAAGTTGGATATCATCTCACGGTAGCGCTCACCAGTCACAGTTATTTTACGATTCGCATCATCTTTGAAGAAGTACGGTCCAATGATGCCACAATTGGTAGTTCTTGCAATGCTTCTAGCTGAAATTCACTTCAAAATCGACAATTCTGCTTATTTACGCACCCATTGAGCTAAAAATGAACTTCGTCGCTGAACACAATTTTTCGGTAATTCATCGCGCGATGAACTTTCTTAACAAAGCACGCATTTTGATAATAAAATTCAATAATTTGCAAGCGTTGTTCGTTTGTAAGACGATTCATGGTTAAATTATAGACCAAACTGAAAATGTTTGACAGTGAAACAAAACACGAAACGTGCGTCAGCTATTTAATCCAGTGTTGCCAAAAAGATAATAGCTAAAAAATTACCCTTTATTTGAACTTTGAGGATTTCAGTGAAAAAAAAATGGATTTTTAAAAACAAAATATTGCCATTGAATGTAGCCAACGTTTGCTTTGGCTCATTTTGGTACCAAGGACAATTTTCGACATTTTTTCACTTCCAATCTCAATTTTAGACATAATGAAATAGTTTTTAAAAGTTTCATCAAATCCATAAATAAAATTTCGCTGCATTTTTAAGGAAAAATTGCAAATATTTCATAAATTGACTTTTGACCCCAGTGATTGGAGGGTTGCAGTTAAATCTTCAATATAAATTACCTATAGATGGAGTAAATATAATCTGATAATCTAACTGGATATAAGATTTCCTAACACTTTTAGAAACTCAAAACTTATTATATGCTGAACTAAATTTGCTGATTTTCTATAACAAACTATTTAGGACAATTAAAAACTCTCAAGCTAAATAAAATGAATTTCGGTTTTGTAATTTGCTTAGATTCTTTGAATTTCCCAGAATCAGGAATATATATTTATATCTACTTTGTGGAGTCAATAGTTCTGAATTAAAGACTAAACGTCACACTTTTGTTCACTCTTAATTCACAAAAAAAAAAAAAAAAAAACAATTACAAAAAAGATTTTTTTCCAAACAAAATCAACTATTTTCGTCAAAAATAAAACCATCTCCTTAATACAATTTTTTTCAGTGCAACTCTTAAATCTATTAGTCACATTCAAACATAATGGTGCAGCTGAATGCATTTATTTGTACGTTCGTTCATTCATTCATTCATGAATTACTATATTAGAGTAAGAGCAAAAACGAAAATAAAGCAAATAGAGGAGGAGGTACAGAACACGTTTGTACGTGCGTTTTATTTGCTTGATCTTTAGTAAATAAAAACATGAGCAGGAACATGAGGCTGTGGCGCCTAATATTATGCAATTATTTATGAAAGATCAGTCGGTCGTACGGTTGATCGGTGGCGGCAACTATTAGCGAAATGTAAAGGCAGCCAGCAACTGTGTATATTTATGGAATGAATTAAAGTTCGCCACATTGCCATTGTTAAAGACCACCTCTGGCGATTGAAAAGGAAAATTTGAAATGTTCTATTGTAATGTCATTTGTCAAAATAAATTGAATGTTGTAAATACTCACACACACACATACACACACACACAAAGAGAGTTATTGTAAGGCAATTAAATTATAGTTTATTTTTCTACAATTTTCTTTTATTGTCTATGATTTAGTGCAGTAATACTCCTCTATTTTGTGTTGAATGCTGGCTGATGATTGTGTTAAACACGTGTTCTAATCTAACGTTTTGCTGCTTTATAGAACAACCTTTTATTAATTTAACCTCAAACGCTTACTAGAGGCATTTAACCAAAAGAATGCAGTTTTCTTTTCTACTTTTATTTGTTGCGTAGTCGGTCGGCTTCATCAAACTCTCAGACCTAAATGTTTTTTTGTTTTTGCAAAAAAAAAAAAAAAAACAAAAACATTTGTACTTTCATTCATTATCCTAAGCTTGACCTTAGCCCGGCCAAAAGTGAGTTTGTAAGTGAGTAAAGTAGTCCATTGTGTCTTTTCTGTGCATTTATTGCCTCAACAACACAATGATGAATTAGCCCAGACAAAAGGAAAATAATACCAAGTAAATTGTTTTAAAAGATTTGTAGGTTTCTTTTTCTCTTTACTTTTTTTTTTTTGCCAATATTGAATTTCATTATTTTTCGTTACACACAAACAGAGTTGGGCTTAAGGGAGATAAATAAAGAAGACGATGCGATGACGACGACATCGCACAAAGGCATCAAGCTGCGGCTTTCTCGTTTATTGGATAAGGTGTAATTATCCTTTGAAGCAAAGGCGCTAAAGAACAACACCTTCTTAGCACCTTAGATTGAACGTATGTTTGTACATATGTACGTACAAACGCACAACAAGCGGCAACACACAGCAACAACAGCAGTTTACTGCACGCAGAAATTTATAAAAATTCACACAGTAGATTTATAACGTGTATGAACGAATAAGAACAGCCAATAATGGCATTCCAAAGTAGGCAGGTAAACAATTATTTTATGCAGGGATTTGATTTTTTTTTTTGAAAACAACAAATTTAAATAGTTTTAAGTCTGGGCTTAACTTTACTTAAAATTTTAATTGAGGTTGTAAACGTATCAAACAAATGTGTCATAAGAACATACATGGATAAATGCTGCCGCAGTTTTTGATTTGCGACCACCAGATTAATACGTATAACACCGGGAAAATACATTAATTGTCTTAGACAATATCATTTTATTAATTGTTATTTTTTTTTTTTTTTTGTATAAAATTCAATTTAATCCTCATATTAGGTCTAAACAAACAATTTGTAATGGTTGATAAAAGAAACTGACAATTTTGGTTTTAAACACGGCATCTTTTGTTTTCTGCAGTATTCCCGCAAAAACATTACCAATCGTAATTACTGAATAAAATGCTTTTCTATGACTACTGCCTATAATAGACTGCAGTTCTTGGAAGTAGCCTAAAAATTACTTATTTATTATGCGATATATAAGTACATACTTTTATTTATTAGTTTTTATTATTAGTTTTTGTAACTCCAAAAATCCTAAAGAACCGGTGAAACTTAGGTTGGAAAACAAAAATGTTCCCGATGTTTTATTGGTTAATACGTCATAAAATGCCGCTTTAAGAAAAACATACATAATCACCCCTATCGTGAATAAAAATTGCACATTAAATTTGTTCCCTTTTATTTTTTTAACATTGATTTTTTTTAATAGGAAAAATGTGAAAAGGGAACAAATTTTATGTGGCACGATAGGGGTGAATATGAATTTCACCAATATCAAACAAGTGAAAACTCTGAAACTCTTCTTTTTACACTATACATTTTGGGATTGCCCTAAACAACAAATGCCGTCTTTAGAGGAGATAAATCCTTTAAACTGGCAATACTGTGGGAAGGCACAAGTAATTAATATCGTGCTGAATAATAAGCCTTGAAGGTAACCTTACGAACGAACGAGCTGATTGTTTCATTAATATGAGACTAAACGTGTCTTTGAATATACATACTAGAAAAAAGTCCAATTCGTGGGGTTTTCTGAGGAGCTATATTTGTAGCCTAGCTGTCAAAGGGAAAATATTATATAGTCCGCTTTCACACGTTTCAATTGTGACTCTTCAAGGCAAGTAATTTTAGTTGAGAAGTTGAGTTGAGAAAAGAGAGTAAAAAGGGTGCAGACTTGCCGGTGCTAGTCAATTTGTTCCGTCTTATTCTACGCTAAGTTGTTGATTTGCCTAAAAAAGTGGTAAATAGCACGACAATTGAAGCTGCGCGTGTGAACGAAATGGCAAGTTCAAAAGAGAATTGAAAAATATTGGTCAGTTAAAATTGAAACGTGTGAAAGACCAAATTTACACAAAGCTATTTTTTAAGCCAAGCTGATTGCCTTTTCGACATAGGGGTGAGGGAAAGATAAGACGATTACACACTTGATTGTACTTGTAATTCGTTTTACTCTCGTTTTCGTATTACATATGTGTGTATACTCTACAATAAAAGTACGAGCGATCTAAGCGATACGATTTGTCCTGAAGAAATTTCAAGGGGAAAATTGTATCAATCTTTTCAATAAGAATTGCGAGTAAGTACTGTTATCGTTCTATAAGGGAGACTGCCACCAAAACATTAGGATAAAGTAAAATGAGTTTCCTCGACGATATTAACTGCACTAAAGTCACAATAATAATTAGCAAAATCACTGTAAATCAATCAAGTAAAAACGTGTATAATAACAGATTTAACTTTAAAGCCTCACTTAGCCGACCGTAACGGAATGTTATGTAATGACGTAAAAATGTAAGGAAATTCTATTTCCTACAGATTCATACATTACGGTGTTGCGTTAACTTTACATTTCCGTAACCAGTTGCATTACTTTACGCATAACAATATCCATCAGTAGAACAGTAACAGTAAGAAGTAGTTACATTCCGTTACAGTCGGCTAACTGAGGCTTAACAAAAGAGACTAAAAGAGGGTGATGTAGCTTAATCGATTAGCGTGTTTGATCATTAAGCATGAGTTAATATTTGCGGCCTGGGTTCGATTTCCAACCGCTGCCACTCAAAACAACATCAGTTTCTGATAATTATTAGTTTTTCTATCCTATCGTAACTAATATTTATCACAGCGCCCTCCTTCGGTGGTATAGCATTTAAAAACGCCACCAAAGTAAAATAATTAAAATAATGGCTATAAATCAAGCTTTGATCAATGCGCCTACTCACCACCAGAGGCGCTGAAATACTTTACTATTAATAAACATAACGCGCAATTACTGTGTTGTCATCTGAAAAGCTTTTCTCTACTTTCACCACCTATTCTTCTGCTACCTATCCCTTTCCAAAGAAAGTAACACAATTAATTCATTAATATATAGGCATATTAATTGAAAAAAATAGTCTAAATTTCATAAAAAAATACAGACAATGCTAATTCATATAATAAGCGAATCGCTTTTAGAAGACTAAAAACAAAAACTGCGTATTTATGAACTTACATTTTTCAGTAATTTTCATGAACTTTTTCTAAAAGAAATTTTAATTTGAAATTCGTAAACTGAAAATAACAATGTTACATTGTATCTAAATTGTTCAAAAGCTACAATTAAAAAAACGGATAGTAACAAATTTAAACAATTGTTTTTATCAAATATCACTTCATATTAATTTAATACATTGTTTCATTTTTATTACAATTTCTAAAATGAATCGTAAATTTGCTTGCACACGGCCACCTCAATTTAGCATATGCATGGAAAAACCCCCTCTAGAAACCAACTACAAATATAATTGTGCTATTCAATTCAATTATATTCTAATTAAATGCAATCAATTGCGCTGTTACACAGCTTTATAGTTCAACTAAAAATTGATTTAAACACAAAATTACATAATTAAGTCAAAAAAAAAAAAAAAATAATGCAATTAAAGGTGAGTCAATTTAATAGAACTTTAACGGCTACGCCACACCAATCACAAATTAAAACGACCTCAACCACATTATTTACAATTAAGAAACCATTTTTGTAAAAAGAAACAGTGTTACACCATATTTCGGGTGATTTTGTATTGAAAACAAAACAAAATGAAAACCTAGGAAAAGTTACAAATGAGAAATTAATTTATCAAGCAAAAAAGTCTGTGTAATAAAAAGGTACATTAGGAACAATTAAATTGAGAAAAAAAGGAACGTAAACTACTCGTATGAGGTGACTGCTGGTGGCATATTAACCAACTAACCAACAGGCTGAGTAAATAAGATGTGTTATTTTTTGATTTTTTTACACAAAATAAATGGATTTGTTTGACTCATGTTGAGGCCTTGTTGGAATTTGTAAATTCCTACAACTTTAATTACACAGTGCAGCAAACAAAATGGAAATGGGATGACAACAATTGTTTACATTATTCATAACAAAACCTTCAAGGGTTTCTTTTAGTTTAGTAAAGGTATGGGCACACTTGGCAAATATTTGCCTAAAAAGACGTAACCACTAAATAAAATAGATTTGAACTCGTTTATTTGTTAAAAAAAAAAACTTCGTTTATTTAGGACAGGATAGGACAGGACACAATAAATATTTAGTTTTATTTTATTTGCTGCTGTTGGTTCTTGCAAAACTCTTGTGAGAGTAAACAACGTCAAAGAAAGTTGTGCTAAAACAAGTGGTTACGCTTTTTTGAGTAAAGACTTGCCAAGTGTAACCGTACCTTAAGTAATTTTTTTATACTCTTTTCAAATTGGTGATTTTAGAATGCTGTCTAACAAGGAATGATCAATGAAAATTTGATAAAATAATGCTTATTTATTTTTATTATCCTGGAAAGGTGGGGTATCTTCCACGATCCCAACAACAGTAAGACGGCTTTAAAAAATCATTAACTTCAATAGTGTATAAAAAACTTTCATTAAACAAAAAAAAACAAAAAACAAGTAAGAAAGTATAGTCGGTCAAGTCCGACCATACACCCAGTATATGTATGAAACAGTATAAAACAGTTTTTTAGAAATGGGCGTTATACGGTAGACGTAACCTATTGTAGACCGATGATCCAAAAATTTAGTGTCATGATGTCTATGAATATAAATATTATGTATGTTAAACTTTATCTCGATAAAATACATTTAAACGATTTATGGAGGTTAAAGTGAATTACGGAGAGGGTCTTATATGGAATTTCGACTAATTATGGACCGCTCATAATAAAATTGTACCGTATTATTTGCATACATATGAAATATATTTGTGTTCAATATTATTTGGCTACCAACATTCTTGAGAGAGTTATGCTCTTTAAAGTGATTTTCGGAAGTGCGCCTTATATGGGAGCTACGACTAATTATGGACCGACCATTATAAAATTAGGTGTCATTATTTCTGTATATAAGAAACTTATTAGTGTCAAATTTTATTTGAATACTAAAATTTTTAAGAAATTTATGATCGTTAAAGTGAATTTCGAAAGTAGGCCTTATATGGGAGCTACGACTAATTATGGACCGCTCATAATAAAATTGTACCGTATTATTTGCATACATATGAAATATATTTGTGTTCAATATTATTTGGATACCAACATTTTTGAGAGAGTTAGGCTCTTTAAAGTGATTTTCGGAAGTGGGCCTTATATGGAAACTACGAGTGATTATGGATCGATCTGCACAAAATTTGTAGATGTGATTTGGCTTCATTTACAACTCATTTGTAATGAAATTTGTTTGTTTGGATACTTGCATAATTCAAACATTTATGCTTGGTAAACCTTAATTTCGGGAGGACATTTGTATGGGGGCCAGGTGAAATAATGGACCGATTTCTACCAGTTTCCATCCCATCCATCCTTGGGCCGAAAAAACATCACGTAGCAAATTTTATCGAAATATCTTTAAAATTGCGAGCTGTACTCTGCTCACAAGTTTTGCATGGACAGCCAGCTAGACGGACGGACGGATATCGTTAAATTGACTCAGGAAGTGATTCTGAGTCGATCGGCTACAAACATCAGCACAAATCCAATATAACCTCCCCACAATGGTGCTGTAGGGTATAACTATTGAAGGCTTTGTTATGGACAATGTCAACTTTCATTTGCAATTGAACTCATCCCATTCCCATTTTGGAAAGTTCGATTTTGTATCACTGTGTTATTGCTACCAAAGATTTCAACTTTTTAGGAGGCAGAAATAAATAAACCGGGAATATCTTAAAGCCAATCCATTACTGGCAATGGAAACTGTTTAGGTTTTTTTTAAAGTTCAGTGGCAAATTTGATCGAATTATGAGCTAGTCGAAGGAGTTGCTTTAAACATAAAGAAAGTACTTGACTTTCTTTTTTTTTAGATTGTAATTTAGAAGCTTAAACACCCTGTATGTGTATGTATAAATATTGAATTGATTTCATATTTACTGTGGGTAGTAGTTTTGTTTTCAAAATTGGTGGCGCTAATTACAATAAATTATTATTTTGTATTAATAATATTTGTTACTCGTAAATAAAATAAAATCACCTACATAAAGAAGACATTGTTCGCCGTCAACTCAATAATGGCGTATAATTTCCTTATATTGTTTGTTTCTCGGCCAAGACAAAGGAAAAAATGCGAGTCAAAGTTATTTTGTAAAGAATAATAGAATTATTAGAGAAATACTTAGTTAATGGTCTTAAAAATGTAGGAAATTTATTTATAATCGCAGACGTGTGCTTTTGTTTTTTTTTTTCTAATCAAACTGCCATTTATTGTTATTAGAAAAGCATATAAAGGTTTTTTTTTTTTCTTCATTTAATTGCTTGAAAACTCTTTGTTAAATGTTTTCTTCTTTTGTTGCGCAGAGTGGAAATAATAGTAATTCATGTGTTACAATTTTTACCCTTAAACTCTAAATTTTATATTATTATTTTATTATTTGTTTTGAGTTGTATTGTTTTTCTAAAAAATAAAGACACAGCAACACCTATCATCACACTCATGGCGAATTCAGTTTCTGGGTGTTCCCTCATACTTGAAAACAAAAACAATCTTTATTTTTTTGAAATAAAGTTACAATTCATTAAATTCACCATAACAAATACAAGTAAAATACATATGTTGTTTTTTTTTTTTCTAAAATCCACAACATTTCGGTTGCTATAATGAATGAGTTAAATGTTGTTTCCCACCTGACCAGAGTACGCGAATAAGTTATAACCATAGAACTTTATACGAACGCTTTTCTTGCAAACATTCAAAAGCGTTTGTCGATTTGTTTCAAACGATTCGAAAACAATATCAGTAATGAATCATTAGTAATATCCATCGAGCTGTGTGTGTTTACTACATATAACATAGATTCGTTAATTTGTTGTGATTGGTTTATTATTTTAAAATGAATTTAAGAAATATTTTTTGTTCGATTGTTTGGTTGGGTGGGTTGCATAGGTACATATTTTGATTGTACCACCAATCAACCACCATTGGTACCAGCAGCAACATCTGACATCAAATTGTTTTTAATCACTACAGTCAGCCATACATTGTTTATATGTAGTTTTAATTGTTGTACTTTAAGTTGTTTAATGTCATTTTTTATTGTGAGTTTTTAATAGTTTGTTATAAAGAAATGGAACATGTACTAACTACAAGGTGGCGCAAAAGTAATCCTCCTATCAGAAAATGCTATAAATTTTGCGCAACTTTATGAATTGGGCTTGGCAAACATGTGGTTCCAACAGGACGGTGCAACGGCACACACTGCACGTGCCACAACCGATATTCTGAAGGATGCATTTACCGGGCGCCTAAACTCCCGTTTTGGCGATTTGCACTGGCCAGCAAGATCGCCTGATTGGAAGTTTACTTTTGCGCCACCTTGTACAATTTGTAGATAGAATTAAAAATTATGATGTTGATTTCGTTTTTTATTTCAATTAAACATGCAGTTTAATATGTACCTAAAGACAATTAAACTTGAACTTATTCCTTTTTTATAGTTTTAGAACCTATTCATGGAATATTATTGTTATGGAATCGATTTTAAAATTCCTTTTTGTTTGTTGAAATCATCTTTTAGGTGTCTTGAGTTGATTTGCAAATCTACAGGTTGCCTTTATATACAATATCAAATATACATACATTGGAGAATTTTTATTAATTTAAAAACATAGTCTCAGATTGTCTTGAAATGATAAGATTTCTTATAAATTATAGAAATATAATTTTTTAAATCAACCTCAAATTGAATTGAAATATAAAGCTTAAACATTTATTTAGCTTTAGGAGCACAACCAATAGAGTTCGTTCTAATACTCGGTTTTGGATTTTTAAAAATCTGTATAAACACTAATAGACATTTAACAAGTAAAAAAGTATAGCCGGTCGAGCCCGACCATATAATTAACACTTTTCAAAGATTTATTTATACATGTTAAAGTGAGTTTCAAAGGAGGTCTTATACTCGTATGCAAGCTGCGAATAATTATGGAACGACCGTCATAAAATTAGGTGTCATGGTTTCTGTATATATGAAACTTTTTTGTATTGAATTTAATTTGATTACCAAAATTTTTACGAAAAGTGATTTTCAAAAGTGGCCCTTATATGAAAGCTATGGTCAATTTGTAGATGTGATTAGGTTTCATAAACAACTTACTTATGACGAAATTTGTTTGAATATGTTTATAAACCTGACATTTATGATCGCTAGAGTCATATTTATGGAGGACATTTTAATGAGTGCTAAGTGAAATAATGGATCACTATCAATCTCAACCGTCCTTGGGCCGAAAAAATATTATTTACCAACTTTTATTGAAATATCTTCAATCGCGACCTGTACTTTGCGCACAAGGTTTACAAGAAGCCAGACGGACGAACGGACAAACATCGTTAAATCAAAGAAAGTGATTCTGAGTCGATCGGTGTACTTTAAGATGGACTATGGACAATATTCGCCGCGTTATTGCCATAAATGTTAGAAAAGGTCATCGAAAATTTAACCTTCAAATTAGAATACATTCGATACAGTCATAAGCCAGAAATCATATTCAAATTTTAATGCCAGAAGATTATCTTTCGAATAAAGTTGATTTCATATCAATTTAAAAAAAAAATCATCTTTTTTTTATTCCATTTCAGAGTTTCTGTACATCTAAAAAAAAAAACACAGTATCGTGATTTTAAAAATAAATTTGCTCAATTTGGTAGCGTGTTGTTCAGGCGTCAGTCTTTTCATGTTGAAATGCCAAAGCAAAGTAAACATACATATGCATATCACTTGACAGCTGACAAAATGGCTGCCAGTTAAAAAAAGTGTTGCCAACTTAAAGTTCTATACATCTAAAAAAAATACCCTATTTTTATGGGCGTTACAAATCTTTCCATTCTTTCCACTATGGTGGTATAAAGATCAATTTTCAGCTCAAGGTGTAGATTCAAATTGAAAATGACGCACCTAAAATCTAAGCTGAAACATTTTCTAAAATTAAGATAATTTCGGAATTCAATTAGAAGTTTTAGTTTGTTTTAAATTAGGCCAAATGTTATGTTCGGTTGGGCATTGGCCTTAAAAAAAATAATCACCCCTATTCTGAGTTTCGATTACGTCTTCGCATTCAGTTACGCTACGATCGAAAATTGGTATTCCAAACACAAACTGAATCGCAAGAACAAGAAGAAGACAACAATGTTTACAAAACCAATTTGTTACCATGAAATGTGGAATAGAAACAAAGAAATGAGCAAGTTTGTGTACATAAACAAAAAAATTGTGCGATTAATAAGGAGAAATAATAAAATTAAAATTACACAAAAGACTTGTGAATTAATAAGAATAAAAAGGTAATAATTTTTGTTTGCACAATATTTAAGTGCTAAGAATCCTGTCAAGCCGGAGGTGGTATTTTTAATTTTTGTATTTAAAGGAGAAATGGAATCCATAGCAGTGGCTTTATTGGTGGGAGAAGAGAACATAGAGGTAAGGCTTGAAAAGCTTGAAAGGAAAATACCTGAACTTCCTCCTTGGATCGTTTATGGTAGCCGCAAGCAATATCCTGTTTTGCTGACATTAAACTTGCCAGCTTTTCGTATTGCTCTGATGTCGTTGTTTTTGACCTGTAAAAATAAATAAATAGGCTGGTAAGGAAAGGTTTGTAGTGACAATAATTCAAAACTTCTTCGTTCTACCATTGTTTGTTTAACCATGTTCTTTGTTGCGGCATATCACCTCTTGATTGGCCGTACAACAAAATTTTATATAAATCACTTTTGAAACATTTTATACTTACATTTTATAAATTAAACACTTTTTAAGTTTATAAAAAGAGTAATCGAAAAAAATTCCGCTGTTAAAATATGAGCGTAGAAAAACGTACCTACGATCGTAATACAGAATACCTACAATCGAAAGAAACGTAGCGGAATCGAAACTCTGAATACCAAATTTGCCAAACGGAGAAAATTTCGATTCGAATCAAAAGTCAGAATAGGGGTAAATAATTGAATTTGTGACTGTAAAGTTATCGCAGTATTAATTTATTTTATTTTAATTATTTTAATTATATTATGTACCTACCTATACATATACATATATGAAATCTAATAATTAAGATCTACCAAAAACAGAATAACATCTACAGGTTATTTTCCATATTTTTGGAATTTTTAGTTAATTTTTTTTATGTTTTTTGCTTTAAATAGTTTAAGTTAAGTTTAGGTTTTTTTTTAGCTTAAGAATCTATTATAACTATATACGAAACCCAGCATAATCAACAGTTTTTTAGTGCATATGTACTTCAATTATCCAACAACTCCTTATAAGTTTAATACTTTGTTTGCAGAGTTTAAAGTGGACCCACTATTAGAAAATTTAGTGATTAATTTGTGATATTTTACAAATTACACAAATAATTTCCCATTTTTTATGGTTATTTTGCCTTTTTACACTTCTAAGTGACAGCCGGGGAAAAATATTAACCCCGTTTTGCTATAAAAGGATTCTTTCCATTAATGATGTCTTCCTTGTCTGTATTTAATGATGACTTCCTTGGTCTCTGTTTTATTTTTGTTTTTTTTTTTTATAAAATAAAGACAACGAATTTAAAGGATTTTCAGCAATATTAAAAGTAATTTTCGTGTTTTTTATGGTTGTTTATAAAACGTAATCCTTAAATGTTTCGGTATATGAGAGCGAGTTGTCTTTTAACCACAAAACTTCATACTCGTAACCAACGTGTTCGTATCATGTGTTGGACGTTTAGGAGCGTTTAAAATTGTTTGTTTAACCAAATGTTTAATTTACAGGAAGCATAATGATGATTTCTATCAAAGGTTTTTTCGTTTGTGGTTTTTTGAATTTAATTGCAGAAATAAAGAAATGACCAAATGGTACTTTTTTTTTTAAATGCGCTCATGTCATTATGACTGTTTTTTAATGAAGAATTTAAAATAGAAAATGTTAGAGTTTGTTTGGTAACAATTACAATTAGTTTAACAATATTTCAAAAGCTATTGAATGCATAAAAGATTTGTCTTATGAATTCAGCATTCAAACTAAATACAGGATTATTATCCTGTATATTTCTTTCGTTTAAAACACACAAATATCTCATTTCTAATTTATGTTTATATTGTAATTTCCTTTTGCTCTGAATTTTTGCGAATACTAGTTTTTTTCTAATTAATTACGTAACCATTTTCTTAGTTATTAACTTTAATATGTATGTAGTCATGATTTCATCTCGGTTAAAAAGCAATTTTTTATTCCCCAATTACAAGCTTTTATTCGCTCACATATGAAAAGATATTTTTCGCAAAAATGCTGTGAGTCAAATAATTTGACTGCTTAAAATATTTATGTATTTAAATATGACGATTATAAAAAAAAGACTCATCACAACGACACCGAAAAAAACCATATGGCAACGAAGCGTTACAATTTCAGTCACCAACCCATATAACACCCAGACGGACTAAGAGACAGACCGAAACGAAACAAAACAAAACAAAAAATATAAGAAGACAAAAAATATATGTACATTCAAAAAACGAGTGGGGAATTCTAAGAAATGTGTCATAAGTTTTTATTAAAAATTGACAGATAAATAAACACTTAACACTCAGACAATACGATTATTTAGTTGAATGATACAATCAACTTTAAAGTCTTTTAAATAAAATACAGTGGAATGTGAATTTGATGAAATTAAACTTAACAAAAATTTCTAAAAAAACGATACAATTTTACTCTTTTGATCTAATGGAGATCTCACATTGAATCAGTTTTTTTAGTACGTTTCAAATTTTGTACGCCATATCGTTTGTTAAACGCTCTACTTCCCGTCTGGTAAAAATACAGTAAAAATATTTTCACTCAGCGAAGAATTTCCCGAGTAGACAACTCTTATCGATGTTAAGCTCTGTATAGACGGTTGTCAGATCTAGCAATGTACTGATATTGAAGAATTTTTAGCAAAAGATAAATTGTCAATGCTTTTTCTTACAATGTTGGAAGACAAAAATTTTAAGTACACACGGTTGTTAGACATTTTCTGTACATTTTTCGGATAACGTTGTAAGATCTGACAACCGTCTGTACAAAGCTTTATATTCTTGTTCGAACAATTTGTTTGCACATCTATGACTGCCATTAAATGTTATTTGCACATTAAAAGAACGACATTTAAAAAAATAACAAACAAATTGACACGTTTTCCCCACACAGCAGAACAGGAAAATTTATGTCCATAATTCTGCCGACCCTTTGTTATTTTGCGCACAAAACGATGGCTCATCAAAACGTAGGTAAAGTCGAATATAAAATCCATCATTTATTACAGACCAATGGCCGACACATCTAACATGTACAAAAAGTTCCTGATTCTGTTTTTGATGCACAATATAATACTATTTGTTTCCTTTTCAATGATTGTAAGTTGTTTCGCTCACATTCATGTTGTGTACTGGTGACTATAAGTGCCGACCACTGATTTTATTTGGCTTATACTGCAACGAATACATACATATGTATATTGCCTGATTTAAGTTCAACCTTAAGACATTTCACTGTTACTCTGGGAATATATTCAGCAAAAACAAGTAAGAGTGCTATATTCGTCTATGCCGAATCTTATATACCCTTCACCTTTGCTGTGGATGCATAATTATATTATGCATAATTATATCGATAAACACGACATCTGTTGATGAATTTGTTCGTAACAATATTAATACACTTTGTGTGATCAACGCCATCTGTTGATGAATTTGTTGATGAAATTATTCGTAACCATATTAATACATTTATTTTTTTGATTATATTTTCAGAGGTTGTCTCGGATTTTTGCTCATATCTCCGTTATTTACAGACGGATTTTGCTGATTTTAAATAGCAAACTTCTCGAAAGCATGTCTGACAGAATTATTGAAGATTTGGATCCCGAATATATCTGGGGACTTCAGAAAATTGATTTCAACAGACAGATAGACAGACGGACATGGCTTAATAGACTCCGCTATCTATCGGAAAATTATATTGTGGAAATTACAAACGGAATGACAAACTTATATATGTATACCCTTCTCATGAAGGTGAAGGGTATAAAGACTGCCGATGGTCATTCATGTTGTTTTTGGCATTTTGTCACATTTTTAATGGCTGTCGATGGATGGTCTCATCATTTATATGCTTGCTTGTTTGTTCACTAAGGCAATTCACAGATAAAATAATTAGTTATTTGAATGAAACAAATAAAATTAACAACAAAAAACCTTTTATATGAAACGGTCCATTTGAGCTGACAATCCAATTAGTAGAAATTTAAAATTACCATAAATATTTCCCGGATGTGCCAAAAACTACAAAAACAGCTAAAATATAATAAAAGTATGTATGTATGTACTCGTATGTATGTATGTATATTTATGCCACTACGAATGAATTCATTGTTGTTTGACGATCATGCCACAGATAATGAATGATGATGATTTAAATAATCAGACGAAAATACAAAAAAAAAAGCAATCACCGCCCATGTCTGCATGAGTTTCTTGTATTCGATTGAGAATGTCATGCACAACCGAAAATTTTCAAGAATTTTATGATCTGTTAAATTTTATTAGGGTTTTACAAAAATAAAAAACATTTCGCCAAGCACATGACCACTTAAGCAAATTTAAATTCAAATATTTATTAAGATTCAGCACAATTTTCAACTGATCTTTGTTGTTTTATTTTTTTTATTATTTTTTTTTGCGATATTTTTGCCATTTTATGCCTCTAGTTAGTTAAATTTGGCTTTAACAAGTTTTTTTATATATATATTCTTAATTAATTTTCATAATATTCTTAATTGATGTTAATTGTTGATAGACTTGTTTACTATTCACAAAAGTTTTCAGAGGTCCCATGTTTAATTGGAATTTTATGATTTGTTTAAGTTTTTATTTTTTTTTATATTTATTTTTAGGAGGGGATCGTGCTTATAAAATGGTGGTATTTTAATTATATCAACAGTGTTAATTAAACTCATATGAGTAATACTCGTATTGTTATTTTATAGTTTGGTTTAGTTTCAAAACTAAATTGTTTAATAAATGATTTAGTTATTGTCAGTTAAAACCAATAAAAACTAAAAGTTATTTTTTTAAACATCAAAGAAAAATAAATCGAAAATACAAATTTCGAACATTTTATTTGTTACTAGCTGGCCCGTAAAACGTTGCTTTACCTTCAAATTTTATTTTTATTGGAAAGGTTTCCTGCCAATCGGTCTATTATAATAAGAAAGGCCACCAGTGCCATTTTTGAAAAGGGACAGTGTAGTTGAATAACCTAGATACCGACTGCAGCGCCATCTGCCGTGCTGGTTTGTGAATGTAAACCATCCAAGGTGGCAGCCAAACGCATGCAAAATAAATTTATTCAGTGACATACACACGTACAGTAGAATTAAATACATAAAGAAAATTTGTAGGTGAGGTGCCACGCGTCTTTATCAAATCCCGTCCATATTTGCAGCAGCACTTAACAAATGCACACCAAACCAACGTAGCAAATTTTACTCAAATGCCGTTATCAGGAGCAGAAATAATAGATTTTTAATTTGTGATTTGTATGGGAGGTACCACGCCCCTTTGCCCAATTGGGCCGAATTGTAAATTGGGGGGCGCCACCCAAACGCATACAAAAAAATGTATGCAAATCGGTCCAGCCGTTTGGGAGGAGTTCAGTCACAACACACGTACAGTAGAATTAACGGGGATTTTTTTTCTTTTTAAAGCCTGTTTTAGGACGTATAACTTTGAGCCACATATTATTATTAATTATGAAGTTCTTTATAAATCTAGAACATCCATCCACTGAAACAGTTCTTTAGCAAGCATTAATTTTAAATGAGTTCATCTCTAGCATGTCGCCCCAATTGTGTTTTATACCACATAATCTGTTTAATTAGTTTTTCTCTAGCGAAATAAATTAAAATCTTTTCGATTAAATACACAAACATTTAACTTTTTAAATAGCTAATTAAAAGTCATCAACTCAAGGATGTAAAGATAATTAGCGCCCAACATTTAAGCGCACAAATCTACAAAATATATTTATTGCAGCTAAAATTTTTGTACTGTGTGTCATTGCTGATGGAGCGAAACCTCTTAAACAAATATTGCTAATTATTCAACATGTTTGCTAAAAGTGAAGGAAAACGCTTCAGTTTGACTAAAAGTGAAAATTTCTTCTCGATTGACACTAAAAACGGAGTCTCATTAAATTGTCACGCATGTTGTAGTTGCTGCTGCTGCTGCTGCTGGCGTTTCTGCTGTATTTCACATTTACAATACAATGAGCACTTTGAAGTTGCAAAAATATTTAAAGAAATTGCAAATACATAAATACACTTATTTTAGTTTAGAGACAGTGGGTGACAATACGAGGTAAACGTTAAATAATATTGAAAATATTGTAGCTGGGAAATGGTGTAGCAAAATTTACCCTAGATTTGAATTTGTCGCCATTTGTAAAGAAAAGTGTAAAAGTGAAAACACGAAAAACCCCAATTCAAACAATTACTGTTATTGGAGCATAGAAACAAGGTTCTTTCTGCACAAATTGGATGTCATTGATGTAGACGACATGTTGTTTCAGCATGACATTGACACATGCTATACAGCCGGTGAAATTACTCTTTCGTTTCGGTGATCAGAAAGGGCCACTAGATCGTTTAATTTTACACTATTGGATTTATTTTCAAGGGGTTATTTAAAGTCAAAGGTCCATGACAATGATTCAACCCTGTCATGGAAAATTTAAAGAAAACAGTGCGTATTACTCTACAAAGCCGAAACATATTATGTGAACTTTATCAATTTATCATTTTCTATTCAGTTACACTCTTGATAAGTTTAAATATTGAACTGATTAAATACATATTTCGTTAATTGTTAGTGATTCTGTAGTTACAATTCTGCTCGAATGTGTTTTAGGTTTTTCAGATTCCGTTTAATCTTGTTAATTCCGAAAAGATTTAATAAATACGTTTTTTATTTTCATTGTATAATTCTTTAGTTAGTTTTCTTATTTTAGATCAATGTGACAAATTAATTCTCAAAGAAGCTCCTAAGAGCACACGCAGAGAAAACAAATATATTTGTACATAATCATCGCAATATTTGAACATTTTACATGTTGTTAACAATATTATTTTTTCTACACTTATTTATATGATAGCTACAACCATATCATTTACTCGCAATAATTACTGTGACCAAAACATTGTTAAAAATTTCGAAATTATTTTTTTATTCTAGGTGCAGTACAACTGCAGTACATCGGAATGACACAGAAGAATTTGGAGAGCAAAGATAAGCCAACTGCATCATCCATGAAATAGTTGCACATAATCACCGCTATCGTGAATAAAAATTCCACATGAAATTTGTGAATTTATTTTTATTTCCGTACTTCAAAATTAGAATTAGTTTTCAAAGAATTGACTCTTCCGAGAAATTTGTGTAGATTGCAATTTCTTAGAATATTATTTACACAAATTGTTTAATAACATCTCAGTTGACAAAACCCTTTACCACGTGTACAAAATAGTTTTTAGGATCATACTAAATTGTTAAAACACTCAAAACCATGGCAAATCATGCATATACATACATATTTTAATGTGAGTGTGTGTGTGTGTATATAAAAGTTTAAATAAAAACATTACTTGACACTTGTGTGACATTTTAGTTGACAGCAGTTTGTTGATGAATATTTTGACATTTATAATTTGATTAACATGTTTTAAATAAATAATGTGCAGCTAAATTTTAGTTTGATCCAACTAAATATGTTCGTTAAAATAATTTCAGATTGAACAAATATTTAAGGAAATAAGGGTATACAGAGTGGCAACTTGTTGCCGAGCTGGTTGACGCTTATTGCGAGAATTGTTCATGAGAGAAACAAGTTTGAGTGTTCATAGTGGATGCGAGAATCAGCGCTGATATTTAATCTATTATTTGTGTTTTATGTACATATGTTTGTGTACATTTGGGTTTGTTGTTTATATTGTTGTTTGTGAATTTGAAGTGAAAAGATATGGATTCGTTTCTGATTGTGTTTATAACTTTTCTTCGAAAATAGTACAGAGAAAAAAAAACTGACATTGAGTTTTAAAATTTTATTAATTTGAATTTTAATTTTTTTGTTTAATTTTTATTACTTTTTAAAATTTTTTAATTGTATGTTTTATTTACTTTTTCTTAAATTTTTGTTTTTAGTTTTTTTTTATGTTTTCCAACAAGTTGATATCATAACAGCATAACATAAACAATGTTATCGGCGCTGAAATACGCTTTGAAACTGTTTTCTCGCATTCAATCAGCTTTGCGCTCTGACCAGCTCGGCGCCCACTATGACCGCTTCGTGCTTATTTGTACTAATTTGTATAGAACCAGTTTTCTCGCATTGGTTCTCGCAATAAGCGTCAACCAGCTCGGCTCGGCAACAAGCTGCAGAGTGGCAGCCTTAGTTAGTATAAATCGCAATATATACATACATACATATTAATATTAAAACGTTTATCAAAGTTCTTTAAGAGCAAATAAATATTTTGTGAACTTATTTTGTCATTTGTTTGCTTAATCTGATCCTACCTTTTACTTTTAACATCTGTTTTAAAGGCGTTTAAGCGCTTAAACAGAAAATAAATGCCAGTAATTTAATTTCTATGTATGTTTATTTGTCACTGTTTAATGTTGACACAAACGTAACTGTCACAGCATTTATAAACATTAAATGCTTTCAAGCGCAAGGATAATAGACAAACACAAAACGTATTAACAAAAATGAAACATCCACAAGATCATCTGCCGCTAAAAGTCTCAACTTTAGAACAGAATTGCTAATAATAATAAAAAAAATAAAACATAAAAAGAAATCAACCCTAGCAAAACACATTTTTTTGCGGTTATTTTCCACTTGCCTTATTTGAGAGATTGACACACGCATTGTCGCTTCACTTTTGATTGAGATGAGTTTAAAGGAATAAAATCACGGAATTAAAATGCATTTTCTTATCCGCCACAACCTTTGTCAGCAAACGTTTATATTTTGTATTTAATATTTGAATGAATGAATCCTTTTACAGCTCATCCAAAGGTTTAATTTATTTAACAAAAAACGTACGATATATTAAAATTCCAGTCAGGTTTTCCATTTGTCATTAAGTTGTTGGTTCGTTCTTACGTTTGTTTGTTTGTTGGTGTTAAAAATAATGTCAAATGACAATGACAGTAAACGCCATTTTTATTTCATTGATGGTGGAGTGTAAATACAATTTTAAGGACATCAAACGCTCGAATACATTTTATTTCAAAAAACAAAAAAGAAAACAGAAAAAAAAAAAAACTGCCACACGTAGTTGAACTATAAAATCCAATATAAAAATAGTAGGGGTATTAAAATAATTTTTATATGTAGTTGCTATTGGGGGTAGTTTTGAATGAAAATGTTTTTTCTATTGTTGTTTGAGTAAAAACACAAATTAAATTGGATCGAGAGAAAAGTTATAAAAAAAAACACCTAAATAAATATGGCTGTTGTGTTAATGGTGTCAAGACAAATGTTAGTAAAAGTTTAACAAATTAGGATAAGATGGACAGTTTTGTATGAGTTGTATGTTTTGTTATGAACAGAAATTTGGTTTAAATATTCCAAAAATTAACATTTACTTTGTCTTATTTATAACGACATGTATTTAAAAAAGAAATTTGTGCAGACAAATTTAAAATTTCGTTTAGTTTTTTAAAATTTAAAATTTCGTATAGTGACCAAAAAAAAAGTAATTTTGAAACTATTTTAAAAAGGTTTTTTCGATTTTATCAAATATATATACATATGTACTCGTATATGACAATTAAATTTGGTCAATGAACGAACTTTGAACTGAAAGTATTATAGGAAAAACACAATTTTCAACAATATTTCTGAAACAAAACAAATTCAGAATATTATATAAAAAAAAACATATTTTGAAAATTTTGCTGAAATAATGAAATATCAAACATTTTACCAACAGGGTTAAATGTAGAGTTTTCCAATATTTGAGATTTTCTAAAAAAAAACATTTGATTCCGTCAATTCCACCATTTCTCTTAATGCTAAGAACACAACTGGGACGAACGACGAATTTTTGGTCGCGAATATTCGTTTCTAAAAATAAATCTCATTTGTGTATATAAAAAAAAAAAAATACACACATTAATGGCGCCGGTTGTATTCATCATATGCGACGAACTCTGAAATAGATTCTATTTATATTTCTTACACTAGCGAATGACGAACAAACAATACGGGGCGACCATGTTTCGTTTAGTTTTTAATGTTTTAGTAAATAATGTTAATGTTTTACTTTAAACTTTTACTTTTTAAACACAAACATTAAACTATTAAAAATTATTTATTATTTTTCGTCATTATTGTGCTTTATATGACGAATTTACACAGAAAATTGTTACCAACTAATTCCCCGTATTGGGTAAAATTCGTTGTGCGTGCCAGTTGTGTTTCTAGCATTAAGTATAACTTAATAGCGATTTTGGCAATTATTTCAATATAATTTAGTGATACAGATACACCACTTTAGATGACACTAAGAGCATCAATGGTAACTAGTGTGTTGTATAAAGCTGTAGAAGAAATGAAACTGAAGGATTTAGTTTCTTAATTTGATTTGAAGCCACAAAACTTTTACAAAATAAATATGTTAGAAATGAATGAAAATACTTTAGCTGGAGATTGAAAAGAAATAAATAACCAAAATTAAAACATAAATCCACTCCAACATTTGTAATGGATCATAAAGCTTAAACACAGCTTAAAATATTTAACACAAACAAATCGTATTTATTCCAAACGAAGAAGAAAAAAGTGAAATACTTTTTAAAACCAAATTAAAAACTGTGACTAAATACGTATACACTCGTATTCGTAAATTGGTTAATTAATTTTCAAAACGTTTGCTTAAATAATTTGGGTCACAAATGTAAATTTAAGTCAAAAAAACAAAAAAACCCCCACCATCACATTTCAAGTTAAACAAATATAAAATTTAAATAAAAAATTATATTGATGATGGAAGACACAGGCAGCATGATTTCAATAATTGACATTGATTAATTTAAAACACATGCAAACAAATTGACCACTGATCACGATTCCATCACAGCACATCATTTAGTTTTATGTTTTTATTTTACAGTTCAATATATAAAATATTTTTCAAACAACTATTGATTTTGCATAAATAAATATTGATAAAAAAAAATACAAGCTTTTAAAAAAGAAAAGATTTTTAATAATTAAATATGAATCAGTAACACTCAATATTTGTATAAAAAGTGTTAAATGGTGAAATCAAATAAATTTCAATTAATTACAGGTTTCTTTATTGTATTTTTTTTTTTGTTACTCCTATCAACAATGTTGCATTATAAAAATAAATGTCAATTAAGTTGTTATTGCCGCTGTTGTTGTGTTGTTGAAACGTCAATAGAATTAGTTACATACAATTTTGAAAACATGTCAAGTACAGTGGGTTGAAAAAGTCACTAAGGGGGTCATAAATTATCAATTTTTTAATGTTTAATAGTTTAGAAAAAAAAACAAATGAAGATCCGAGGCACGAACTGCAATCAGCTTTCACATGAAAACGACACGAACGACAATAAAAAGTCCAAAATAAAGACAAACGTCAAAGTTTTAGAAATTTATTACACTACACAGAAAAAAAGCATATTTTTTTCAATTAAACCTTTAATTGATTTTAAAATAATTTTCAAATAATATTTTAATTGATTCCACAAATATTTTAATTGAAACTCATTTTTATTTTTTTCTATGTGGTTGTTAACAAAGAAGGTTTGTGGTGCTCTATGAAAGACACCAATGTATTGTCTCTTTCTGCTTGCCTTGGCAAATTTCGCAACAAACATATTTATGTCAGACCTAATGTGACCATACATCCCGCTATGACCGGGATTATTCCGTTTTTTGAAAGCTCATCCCGCCTAGATTTTATAACCCGTTTTACTGTTTCAGTTTTTTTCTTGCTAATTTAAAGGAAATATAAAAATTAAAAACATCTGAATCCAGTAATTCGCAAAAAATGCGAAGAAATTCACAAAGATGTTTTACAAATGGAATTTTTTAAATGTCTACATTTCTTTCGGGGCATACATTAAGGTTTTCCTAACAGTTTGTCATTTTGTATACCCAGTTTTGGCATTTTAGAACATATGGCCTAAACTATATTTTTTTACTGGGAAAATATATTGGTTCCAAACTGTGTTTGTGCCCACAAGCGGGCCCATGTTCAAAACATAAACTCTAATGCTTGGCTATGTCCATGTAAAATTTTGTCCGGATCGATAGACGTTTACAAATGGCAGATTTATTTAAAAATATATTGATTTGGGGGTTATTAAATTATTTAGTTCTTTTATTCGACCTTTTTTTTTAATATTCTATAATTTCTTTTTTAAAGCAATTAGGTCACTTTTAATATTTATATAAAAATGTTTTATATATTTATATATATTTTAATATTATTTTTTGGAAGTGCTTCAGATCAAAAACTTCGAATGTTTTTTTAAAAGGTTTTTTTTTTTTTTTTTTTGAATGACTAAGATTTTTCCGCAAATCAATTTTGCAAGCAATTGTTAACTTTGATGAATTTTAGACCGCTTAAATATACATATATACATTTTAAACATTTAATTTGAAAAATTCTTTTATTTTAAGTTACATCATGTATGGGAATGATTTAAACTATGTATTGGTTTGCTAAAACCTTTAATAGATTTTAATTTTTAAAAGAATTCCAGTCAAAATCCAAATTTTGGTTTAATCTGAATAATTCGTTTTTAATCATTAATACACTACATCGGTACAGTGAAATAACTCCCAAATGAAATAAGTCCCAATGGAAAAATGAAATAAATCCCAAAATTTTTTCCATCCAGATTGTGACTTATTTGATAATTTTTGTTGGGAGTTATTTCATTATGAAAAAACTCCCAAAAAATTGGGACTTATTTAATTTTTGCCTTTGGAAGTTCTTTCATTTTTTTTTTTTTTTTTGAGTTGGGCGTTATTTCATTTTTCATGGGACTTATTTCATTGGGAGTTTTATTTCATTGGGACTTATTTCATTTGGAAGTTATTTCACTGTAACCACTACATCACCGATTCCTTGGCATAGTTTGTTTAAGTTTTTGCGGCACATTTTTGTTAAAACGTTGTGATTAAATATTCTGAAGCTAGTTGATTTTACAATAAAAAAACGTTTAAAATTTAATTATAAATATGCGATTAATTTAAAACACCCGCTTTTTTATGCTTAAAATCCCGCTTTTTGATGAAAAAAACCGTCTGGCCACGTTAGTCATAACGCACTCTTTAAACGTGTTTGGTCTGTCATACATAGTAAGACAATGTCGGCAACAAGTAAATTATTCAGTTAATAAAAATGAATGTTAAATTGTGTTGTTTTATTCAAATTAACAATAATGCAATATATTTATTTAGCAATTGGGACATCAACCAGCCTGTTAAACACTTTTGTAATGCACTGTGCAAGTTATTAAAAGTTATTGGAAAAAAGAGGCAACATTTATTTACACGTATAAAATTAAAATAATTGATATTTATCAATATAATTAACACATGCATATGTTCTGTCAAGTCACAGACACCGTCAACCGTTATTAAAACATCAAATTGGGAATTGGAAAATGTTCGATATTTTGTTAAATGTAAATATTTTTAAAATTTTTAACACTCAATTTTAAAGTTTCAGCTAAAAACCTACGTGCGTGTACAAACCGACATACTCGTATGTACGTACATATGTAGATGAGTGCGAGTGTGAGAGGAGTTGTCTGTTGCAAGTTGGAAAAAGTTGCTTTAAAAATATCAAGTCTAGCTCATAAAAGCGCACATGACATCAAGTGGATAATTATGAAACGCTACAAAGTATTTAATTAACACTTCATCAGATAAATTCAATTAATAAATTAATGTGTCTGTATCGATGTTGATATCCGCACTTATACATATATTGTCACGTATTTATTTCTAACTATCAAACGAAGGCTTTTGATTACAAAAAAAAAAAAAAATCAAGTCGAATAGATTGTCTATTTGCAAACTGAGATGTGTTAAAACTTGTGAGTAATTGACTTAATTAACAACGGCATTTGTTAAGTTTTCAATCTGTAAATTGGAAATTGTGTAAACAACCATGTTAACATGATGAACCAAACAAAATGGCAGCCAGCGCGCTTTTAAAATTGTAGTTTTAAATTTGTTTTTTAAACTGTGGCTGCATGCAGCTGCACATTCTGTTAATGCTGCTGCTACATCTTCCAATTCTTCTTGCTACTCTTGATTGCTCAAAGAAATTCCTTATATTCCAAGAGTTGTTTTTTTTTATTTATTTTGTTATATGTTGGTAAGCACTCAGTCAGTCAGTCAGTCAGTCGTACTTATTTACAACAACCTTTCTAAAGACAAGTTTAAACATGGCGTTGCATGGCCAACTTCACTTTATTTACACCATAACAACTCTTTATAGGTACATTTTTTTTTTTTAGTTGTTGTTAGTTTTGGTGGCTTACAGCATTATTTGTAGCAGTTATCTTTTGATCTTTCACCGAAATCTTTTACTAACCAGTCTTTGGTTTCTGACCAATCACAGTCATACTTAAACTTGCAGCACAAGACCACATGAAGATGGACAGTGACTGTTAAAATTACCACTACAGCTAAAAACAAAATTAACTTTAAGGTTTTCAACTTGAAGAAATGAAAAATGCATCTGATTTATTTGATCTTTCATTTTGTTTCGTTGTTGGCTAGATGCAAAAATTATTTCCAATGTTTTTGGATATCGTAAGTTGGTCGTTGTTGTTGTTGTAACAGCAGTAATTGCTGAGTTGACAGCCCTTGGCCGAGTGATCTCGGGTCATTCTGGTGCGTAAAACCGGCTGTCGTGGGTTAAGTTGGTCGTTCCACTTGTTATTTCTACTATTTTTATTTGCGATCGCATAAAAATTACACAAAATTTTAATCAAATAGAAAATAGAGTTTTTGTTTTATTAGACTGGTATTTGTTTATTGAATCATAAAGTGCAACGAATTGTTTTATATCTGGTATAGCACATCAAGGAAATGAGCTCCACGATTTTGCTGGCATATACGATCTCGTTTGTCGAATTTTTTTATGGTCATTTTGCATAAATGTGTTGGCATAGACAATCACAAATTGGTTCTCTAAATGAAGCAATTCTGATGATAAAAATATCTATCACGAATAACTTTACTGCAGAAATAACAGCTTATTAAATCTAACGTGAATTTTTGGATATCCTTTATATTCCGTTGCCGTATGTATGTTAAAATGAACATTCCAAAGTTTCTAAGGGACGTGCAAACTAGGGATGCCTGCCAATCCCGAAAACAAAATAAAATATACAAAATCATCAACAAAAATTTAAATTTTAAAACGTTTGTCGAAGAATAAAAGTAAAATAATTTAAATTAATTTTGTATTGCCAAACTCGAATGCACTTTTTGATGTATCTGCAGTTTTTGGAATTTGAAAATTCCCATAGAAAAAGCTTTATTGATTTAACCATGCTTTGAATGATTTTTTAGTGAATATTAGTGAAATAAATAAAGATGAAGTAATTCATGCTCAAAATTAGCGGAAAATGTTTAAAACAATGTCTATCATCATATATTAGCTTAGTACTAAATAGAAATAAAAGAGGACATTCAATATTATGATAAAATGTTCCACCATTATGCAAAGAATGATTAAAACCTCAAGAGATGAAGAATTTGTTTTACTAAAACAAATAGTTTTCATTTCAAATCCGGTTAAAGTAACAGATGAAGCTCTTTGTCACAGTGCTATGAATCTCTGCTAATGTTGCACTTTCATTAATGCTCACGTTGATTGCGAAACTAATGGCATAATGAATGTAATTGAAATATGTAGAAGCCCCCCATGTTCATATCGACAGTTCAATTCCAAACCATGCTGTGTCGACTTAGCATGTTTTTATTTTTTTTGCGTTTTTGAATTTAGATTTTTTCAACTTAAATTCTGTCAAATTTCAATAGTTATAAACAACAAAGTTCTACCTAATATGGTTTTTTAGATATCGCCTGTAAACTTTAGAAACAATTCCTGCAAAACTCACTTTTTCGACTTAGCATGTTTTGGAATTGAGCTGTCGATATACTGGTAACAAAATTGAATCATGCTTCTCCTTACTACAGATATCTTAATATTTTTAAGAATATTTTTGGATCGATAGATAATATTCTGTTGCTTTTAAATTAATAAAGAAGTTAAAGGCGAAATGACATATTATTTTTGTCAATCTAACATTTCAATATAATGTTATTATGTTTTTTTTTATTTATTAATGGTTTATAAACATTTAATCAATTTAAAATTTTTATTTTCAAACATATTTATATTTATATAACATAAGTAACTTTTTTTTAAAATAAATTGTTATTATTTATAAATCAATTTGTTTTAATATGAAACAAAATTCCCGGGATCCCGAAAAAACCATTTTACATTAATGAAATCCCGAATCCCTGGATTTTAAAAACCAGTCCCGTTTGACATTCCTAGTGCAAAGTTGAACGATAGATACGTCATTATATTGGATGCTATTGAAAATCAGTCCATAAATAGCTAAAATGGGAGAAACAACAATTGTTTGCTATGGTATACTTATGTTCCTATAAGGAATGCATTCTCATTACCGAAAATAAATTTATATTCCGAATTCAAATGTTGACTGACAGAAAAGTCAGACAAACTATGTTAAAGAACTCAAACAAAAGGACAGGAATTAACAAACATAATTCTGAAAGTACTTTCTTTCAAAACCAACAAAAACTAATTTCATAATTTTTTTTTTTTTTATCATTTTCAACAGCCAAAGAAAATTTATTCATAATCACCATATAATTTACATTTTTTATCCTCAAACGCCGCCATATTATGTCATTATCCATAAAATAATGATGCAAAAAAACAAATACTAAATAATAAAACAAAGACAACAAAAAACATATAACAGAGTGTAATGTTGCCATTTAAAACAACTTTTGCCGCCTAGTGTCGTTGTCAAAATGACATTCATCATCGTACATAAATCATCATCGTAAAAGGATTTACAAAAGACTGTGCGCGCACAGCACTGCACAGTGACTTTAAACTACGAACGAATACATTGACGGTATCAAAAGACGATTTCTTTTTATAAATTTTATTTTATTTTAGTTTTTCACTTCTGCAGATTGAATGGACAGACTGAAAGTCATACAATATGCAAAAAAATGCAAGTAAGAAACTATAGTCAGTCAAGCCCGACTATATTATACCCTACGCCCAGAATATGTATCAAACAGTTTTTCAGAAATGGGTGCTATATGGGGGATATTACCTGTTATAGACCGATCGTCCAAAAATTTAGAGCCATGACTTTCGTGAATATAAATATTATGTGTGTTAAGCTTTATCTCCATAAAATTACTTTTAAAATATTTATGGAGATTAAAGTGAATTACGGAAAGGGTCTTATATGGGAGTTTTAACTAATTATGGACCGACCATTATAAATTTCTGTACATATGAAACTTATTTTTGTTAAATTTTATTCGGATACCAACATTTTTAAGAAATTTCTGGTCGTTAAAGTGATTTTCGGAAGTGGGCCTTATATGGATGCTACGACTAATTATGGACCGATCTTTGTAGATGTGATTTGGCTTCATTTACTACTCATTTGTGGTAAAATTTCTTTGGATACTTGCATAATTCAAACATTTATGATTGTTACTCTGCTATTTTGGGAGGACACTTGTATGGGGGCCAGGTGAAATTATGGATGGAATAAAATCCCACCGTGCTGCCGAAAAAATATCACGTACCAAATTTTATTGAAATATCTTTAAAATTTGCGACCTGGGGCCAAATTACCGCATTCGTGATCGAATGAGCTATCGTATCGAAAAATGATTTCGATATCGAAATTATGATAAAATGTACTAAATTTCTTGCTCGATATCGAATGCCACATTCTCAAATAAGAAAATTACGATCAATTTTACTCGATATCGGATGCGGTAATTTGGCCCCTGTACTCTGCGCACAAGCTTTACATGGACAGCCAGCTAGCCAGACGGACGGACGGACGGCCATTCTTAAATCGACTCAAGAAGTGATTCTGAGTCGATCTTTATACTTTAAGGTGGATTTTCGAACAATATTTCTGTATGTTACAAACATCAGCATAGTTGGATATTGTGGTGTAGGGTATAAACATCACAAAAAAAAAAAAAAATAGACAAAAAACAACAATGATAATAATGATGGTGGCATAGTTAATGATTAAGTCAAATGAATATTACAATAATAAAACAATAAGACAGCAAAGCAACTAAATAACAAAAACAATAAACATATTTGTATATTTATTTTGACAATCACAATGATGACAGATTGATTGTAATTTGTTTATTTACAAATAACGAAACAAAAGCTGCAATCTTGACATGTTAACGACGGCATTCAGAAGACAAGTCTTTGATTTACAAAAATCAACAAGTCATTTACAAAAATTAAGGAGAGTTTGTTTATCAAAACGTTTAAAATCGGTAAAAAGTTCACAATTTCAATAAACTAAGGAAAATAATTATTGAGTTTACAGAAATATGAAAATATATGTAGCTTTGATATTGTTAACAGCGTTATATTAATTTTGTTTATATGTATAAATTTTGTTTGATTTTAATAAATATGTATGTACGATGAAACTATTAAGAGACCTAAACATTTGTAAAAAAAAATGTTTAAACTTAATTAATTCAGATTTCTTTTTATTAGTAAAGAAAAGTTGATTGAAACGATTAAAGGTATCCTTGTAAATTGATTTTATTTAAATTTTAATTAATTTAAGTAATTAAAACTCTTTTGTTCCGTTACAATATCCATTAAAAAAAAGTCCACTAATTTGAATTTAAGTTTGAATTTTATTACAACTAAAAACGTTAAGAACTGCAAAGAGCATTTCGTGTAATGAAATTGAAACAACTTTATATTATTTGCAACATGTAATAAATAGTTAGACATTGTTGCTTTTAATTTATTGAATTCGTACAATTAAAAAAATTAAATGAATAACGCTGAAATTGTGGCCACGAACATAGAATGTCATTAATACTGCAGCAGTTGCAATTAGAATCGGTCTAATTAAAAATTGTACAAAGTTTTACAATAGCAGGAAAATTCCTTTGAATGCATCTATAATACAAGGTGGCGCAAAAGTAATCCTCCTATCAGAAAATGCCATAAATTTTGCGCAACTTGATGAATTGGAATTGGAAAAGTTTACTTTTACGCCACCTTGTATGAAGGAATTTCAAAAACATTTCAAATATTTGAAATAAAAGACATAACCATTAAAAAAGTATATTTCAACACGTTTATTTATTTAAAAGACTTTGTTTATTTAGAGCAAAACACAACAAATATTTAGTTTTTTTTTATTTGATAATGTTTGATCTAGCAAAAACCTGGTAGGAGTAAACAACGTCGCTAAAGCAATATATACATGTACGAATCATCTCTCTTCTCTACTTAAGAATGTCTTCAGAATTCAATGCCTACGATTTTAATAAGTCTGACCCGTTAAGTTCAAATATATTTTAGCAATTTGTCTCTAAGCTATTTCGGTTAAGAACTGGCAATACACATACGAGTATTTCCTAAATCCCTACATAGATTTAAAAGTTGCAATTTATTACAACGCTGGAAATTTAAGAGAAACCTCATGACCCACTAATAGACTACTTAAGATGACTAAAGTCCGTATTAGCTACAATATCGATTATACATTATAATATATCATGCATCATATAAAATAACTAAATAAAAAAAAACTGTGTGTTTTTCTAGCTCATGTTTTCGAATTCATTATCATAATATACAGTGGCTCACAACTTATTTCAATCAGATTTTGTTAAGAATTTAAAGAGCATATTATTTCGAAATAAAGATATAATTTTGAATAAAGCTTTATAAAATATCTTCTAAAATCAAAAATAGGATTTTTATTTAGTTCCCAACTTACAACAATTTACAAATTAAAAACCAAAAATTTCGATACAAAAGTACTCACAGCTTTTTTCAACCAGTTTTATATAAAACAAAAAAAAAAACATTTAAATTAGGAGAAATAATAATTTTATTTCTCAAACCTAGTATGGCCTCCTTTTAAATCAATTACAGCTTTTAGTCGTTTGACATACATTTCGTGTAGTTTGAGCAGTTGTTTTTGCCCATTCCTCCTTTAGCACAGTTCGAAGTTGAACTTTGATCTAAAATTGTGCACGTTTTGATCTAAAATTTCCCATAAGTTCTCAATAATATTGGAATGAGGTGACTGTGCCGGCGATTGCATCAAGTAGGGACAATTCCAAATCAGCCATGACTGCACAATACCTGATTTATGTTTGAAATTGTTGTCCTGATAGAACCGAAATTGCTTCCTAATACCCAGTTTTTTTTTTGTTTTTTAATTCAATTTTTATTATAAATTATGATAAAACGAATAACTTATTCAGCGCTGTGCAGTAAATAGGAATTTAAAATTTCAGGCTACACATTTTTTGTCCATCGTACTTTCAATAAACTGCAAGTTTCCTACACCACCTGATGACATACAAACCAAACCATGATACTGCCACCGCCGTGCTTCACTATTGGTTTGAAGTTTTTGTTTTGCAGCTCTGTAGTAGGCTCGTTGCGCCAAACATAAATTTTACCATTCGCACCAAAGATTAGACTCGTCTGCAAAAATAACATGTTTCCAAAAGTTTAGCTCTGTGGTAACGTGCTCTTTAGCATATTTTAGACGCGCTTGTTGATTTTTACTGTTAATAAAGAGTTTTTTCCGGACTATTTTACCATCAAAATCATGATTTTAAAGTACACGACGAATACTTTCTGCACTACATGTTTTGTTAAGCTCATTATACCCTACACCTCCAAAGTGGAGAGGGTATATTGGATTTGTGCTGATGTTTGTAACGTCCATAAATATTGGTCCAACAGCCACCTTAAATTATACAGATCGACTCAGAATCACTTTCTGAGTCGATTTAACGATGTCCGTCTGTCCGTCTGGCTGACTAGCTGTCCATGTAAAGCGTCCCTCTCTGTAATTCACTTTAACCTCCATAAATCTTTTAAAAGTATTTATATCGATATAAAGTTTAACACAGAAATCATGACACTAAATTTTTGGATGATCGGTCCATAATAGGTTATATCTTCCATGTAGCGCCCATTTCTGAAAAACTGTTTTACACATATACTGGGTGTAGGCTATTATATGGTCGGGCTTGACCGACTATACTTTTTTATTGTTTTTACTTGCATAGCTACGAAATTATGACGAAAATTTAAAGCAAAACAAAAACATTTTAAAGTACAAAAGGCCTTAAAAATGACAATTGGCTAAAGTCAATTTTTAAATTGAGTTCTCAAATATCCCCGTATTTATTTCTTATTATAGTTTATTTGACCTTTTTTATTATTAACACTTTTAGTAATTATTTAAGCTTAAGTTTTTTTTTAATTTAAATTAATTAAATTTAATTAAAATAAAAATTTTTTTCCTGAAGAAAAGCTACACAAAGACGTAGCAAAATAGTGAAAATAAAATTTAAATTTTTTAAAAAAAGACCTTAAGCTTAAATAATTACTAAAAACCCAGTATTTATTTAATATCTAACGATTTTAGAAACATCTCACATCGATGTGGACATTGGTTATCCCAAAATTCACTCAAGATATAAATTTTCCATCATTTGTGCAGTAAAGTTTTGCCAACCAAAAAAAAAACTGTTTGACAGCTTTAATAAAAATCGAGCTTTACACTCGAACTCTGCACGTTATTATTATTGAACAATGTTTTGAAAATAACGAAAGTTAGGCATGTTCATTGTCGTGATATTAGCTGGTCATATACTCTGTCGTTTTCATGATTAGAATTGGAAACCTAGATCATCTGATTTAACACCATTTTATTTACTTTTATTTAAAGTCTAAGTTCTATTACAATAAGAAAACAAGCATCCCTGCATTAAAGTAGGAAGTTCAGCCACATTTATGCAAAATGAAAAGTTATGAAAATTATAGAAAATTTCGACAAAAGAATGTACATATGTATGTACATCTGTGTACTTTATGTACAGTATTTTCTCTTTAATTAAAATTCTAGCAAGTCTCTAGATTTAGAAACCTGTAATTTATAGTGATGGAAATAACCCAGCAACCGATCAACTTTAATGTGAATGAATGCCTACCGTGGGGAGAAGATTATTAGAGATTATCCAAAATATTTGCAATATTTCGTTTGTAAATGAAACTTTACATTTAACCAAAAGTAAAACTCTGCCTACAAATAGTAATTAAATTTCAAATGCAATAAGCTGTCATAAAAAAAGTAATGACGTGAGTCAATAATAGCAATAGCTTAATAAATCAACACGCTCTCTTATTCATATTGCAATAATTATAATCTGCCACTATTAGAATAGACCTAGAGCCTTGTTATTAGCATTCGTTTCTAAGTCAAATTAAACATTTGCAAACGAAATGAATAAATTATGGCGTTAGAGTCTGAAAAAAAAACGAAAGAAACTAGAAACAACTTTCCGAGGTAGACTTTTACTCCTCTGAAGACTTTAATTTATTTTCAGGAAAATTTAAATTTTTAGCATAGTTGGAGGAAACGCCTTTTTAATTGCTATTGTGTAGTACATGTATGAAATTTACATTGTATACAGTTTTCTGCAGTTTAAATAAAAGTGCGTGTTATTGACGGCTAATTAAAATAATAATTTCTAACTACATACTACGACTAAGAGAGCAGACCTTAATTAATGTTAAATACATATGTACTATATGTATGTATGTGCTAGCTAGCAGTTGTGTTGGTTGAGTGCTGACGATAGTTTTAAAAGGTATCTATCTCACTGTGCTTTTATGTATTTTTACAGGTATTTAATATATTTTGATTAGGCTTGGTCTGCTATTTATGGCAGCATTTTAGTTTGCAATAGTTTTGTTTAGTTGCTTGTTTAGCATGCAACTGATTTGCGAACATGATTTAAAAGTGTTGAACATTTGAATATGAATTGCATGCATGCATTGCCGGCATATCAATCAAATAGTACAATTAGAATTTTCTTAAAAGTGTGGATTTAAAATTGCCAGAACACTGTTTCCATAGAAAATACAATGCTCAGTTATAATGTTTTTTTTTTATAGAATAATTATTGTTTCATAATTGAACTGTTAATTTTACTTCTTGATAATTTTAGTCAGGCTTGAGTTCATTAAATTTAATTTTCATTAAATTATTTTTTCTGAAGTTAGGAATTACAACTTGAAAAATTTTATTATTAAAAATTTGTTGATAATTTTCTTGGCTAGGATTCGAACCTGGGTTGTTGAATTTACATATGTTTCGAGAAATCCCACTTTCTCTCATCAGAATTCTTTGCGTTCTAACCACATACACCATTGCGGTGCCGGCCAGTCAACAGACAAACATCAATCCTTTTTTTTTAATAATAAAATTTTTCAAGTTGTAATTCCTAACTTCAGTAAAAATAATTTAATGAAAATTAAATTTAATGAACTCAAGCCTGACTAAAATTATCAAGAAGTTTTTTTTTTTTTTTTTGCAATTTTATTAGAAACAGTGTAACAGCAGTTGGCTCCAAACAAAATTTCTACTGCAGAGAACATTTAAGAATTGCGTGCCAGATTTTTCTTTCATGATGGTACAATATTAATATTTATGTACTAAGTATAAATAGAAACAGAAATATTATTATTATTATTATCAACTATAAAATAATTATAATTTAGTTTTATTAGTCACACAAATGACTTTGAATTAATTGTTGCAAACATGCGGCCATTAACAAATGGACACACGGTCTTCTATTCATACAAACGACTTATAAATAAAATAAACAAAATGGTCTAGGAATTCGAATAAAATAAAACAGAAATTTTGTTAAAAGCTAGATATTGTTAAGACTTTAGTGGCATTTAGATTAAACAAATTATTTATCATGATGGACGAACATACAAAATAAACAAATTATGTTAAATGTACATAATAAATATTCATTAAAACAATATACATATAACAACAATAAAGGTATTTATGCTATTTATATAAAAAACTAAATATTAATAAATAAATTAAATGTGTAACAGCCATAAAAAACAAAAGAAAATCCACAAACTATAACAAAATGTCAAATTATTTCGACACCTGCAACACTGCAACAAATAACATTGAAAACGGCAGATACTTATAAAAATAAAATTAGTTTGGCACAATGCCTGGCTGCCACTCTTGCTGCCTTAGAATGGCAAATGTTAAACAATCCATCCACTATTATGAAATGTGTTTGTTCTTATTTTAAGGAAACTCAAGCTAAATATTTAAAAAAAAAAAACAACTAACGCCCTCATAATTGACCATTAAATTATGGTTACAAATTTGTTACGTGGTGCCCCGATAATTCTTGTTTTATCTATACCTCTCTCTGTCAGGTCATGTTGGGTTTTTGGCCTTTTATTATCCTTGAAGCCGACATTTGAACAAATATGTTTAATGTTTTTTTTTTGTTTTTTTTTTTTTGTTTTCTTTTTCCAAGTGTTAGAGGCATCAAGTTTAAAAGACATCATGTTCAGAGACCATCATACTTTGAATTGTATAAATTTGTTTCTTTTTGAAGGCAAATTTAAAGCAAATTGCATGCAATTATCCAAACATTTACAAACTACATAATAAACACTAACAACCATTTGGATACATACCGATACATATTTTGAAAAACGGTAGAAACTAAAACAAACTACTTGTAATTTGAATTTAGAGCAAACAACACACACAATTTGCCGCCGAATGAGCCTAAAATTGTACATTAAATAAACAAATACAGTTGTTTAAAAGAATTTAAACGCCGATTTAAACAAAAATTTGTTATAAACTCACACAGTAAAAATGTTTGAAATTATTACACAGGAGAATTATTGAAATCAAATGTTTGGGAATAAAATTAGCTTTCGTTATGACAAGGGAGTAGGAGTATCCAAAGTTGCTTGATGCAATTAAAAATATTCATTCTAAAAGCATAAAACTGAATGAAATCAAATTCTTATTCTAAGAACTTTTCAGGATACCTGTGTTTAACATTACTTTTATTTGTTGCATATATTTGAAATTTTAACATGGTGACAATTGTCACCATAAATCTTTCTATTCAATCACATCATTTTTATTGCCTTGAAAAATGATACATGCAACACTTTGAAAATATGACAGGTATGAACAGCAAATCTTCACATGCTACTGAAATTGAAAACATAACATGTTTATTTTGCATTTGTTTCTTTGGCCAGAGTGTTTATGTTTCAAATCTATAAAAATATCTATTTCAATGACAGAAATTTCAATCAAGCTTCTTAGCTTTCAGCAAAGTATATCTCTTTCAGTCAGTATTTTTCCATTTTCTTTAACTTAAATGCAAAAGTTCTCAAATCACTTGCCAATTATATATGTATGCGCTATTTAATATAAAAGTAACTCAATTGCCTACTTCCCTGCAAATAAAGCGACTAGACCAAAGAGGAGTAGGAGTACTCCAAAACTACTCCAAATATATGAAAAAAAGATGTTCGATTTAACATTGCGATGTCCTAGGATTGTACTATATAACCCATCGGAGTAGTCCCAAAACTACTCCATGCTTCTACTCCATGGAATACTCAAGAGGGTTAGTTTTAAAGAACAACAACTCAATATGCAATCGTGTGAACACGAAACCATGTCGTTTAATTACAAACTCTTGTTTAACTATGACATGATCCATGACTGCATTATATTGGACCATGTTGTAAGTAGTCCATTTCATCTCAAATGGATCACGTAGACCAATATTATTTGCAGGGTTTACACACCTAAGAAATCTAGCGTAGCTTAGGATTTTTTTAAATGTTACGTACAAGAAAAAATTGTCACTTACTGTGCCTTTCTAATTACGAGTCCACTGTCCCCGTGATGCGTTCCTCAGGAGTAGAGACCTGAGCTAACTATCACTTTAACACGACTTCGATATTGAAGAGGTTAAAATTAAAACCTTTTAGTCAAAAATAAAAGCCTTTCAGACTTTAACCAAATTGAAGTTACAACATTTTGCCTGAATGGAACAAGTTAAGCGTTTAAAACAATTGACACAAGGGAAATGTTTGTTGTCATTTGTGTCTATCTAATCCTCAGAAGAGTAAAATATTTTATTAAATAATTTCTATTTTAAAAGTTCGACAATCATGATATGATTGTGACAAATCTTGTAAGAATGATAAAAGTTACCATAATATTGTTAAATTATTGCTCTAAGCAATACTTGTGATCATGTCCCAAAATGTCTTTTAACATCATATAAAAGACGATATTTTCAGCATGATTATTAGAATATTTATTCACAAAAATCAGACTAAATATAGAATTGATTCCTTTCAGTGCCTCAATAAGGCACAAGTTTTGTTTAAAAAACTGTTTTTGAAGGAACTCTATAATATAGTTTGTTTGTTTACTACTACACTTGATGTCCAAACACTATTAAATATTAAATATCCTTAAATTTTATAAATAACATTAGTATTTGTATTTGTTATTGTCTTGCATCTTCCAATTCACGCCTTCTTCAGTTCTGTCAGTCCTGTTCCTGGTAAGTGCTTGACTTTAAACGTAGATCAACACAAGGTGTTAGACTGACACATAATGAAGGCGCACAGCACATTTAAAACTCTCAAACTCTTACCCGCATTTTTAAGATTCTGAATGCCACCTCGTCATCAGCATTAAGTTGTTTTAAAATTTATTTATGTATTTATTTATTTATACCAATATGTTTATTCATAATGTCAGTATTTGATTATTTTTGTTAGAGAGGATGTTAACATTTACTTGTCGTATGTATTTTGTGCTCTAATGTCCGTCTTTTATTATAATAATTATTTGTGTTGGTGATGCATACAACAGGTGTTGCACGTTCGCTTAGAGATGATAGGATGTTGGCGCAAAAGGATTGTTAAAAGGGGTATTTTAATCTAATCTCCATTAGACAGGTGCGCCTCTAACAATTTTGGGTTAAAATTAGTTTCGTTATTGAAAGTTAGAATTAGAAAATTTAAACAATGAAATCGAAATGGTTTTCAATTTTAATTGATCTTTAAAATAGTTTAAGGTAAATTAGAGATGAGTTTTCCAATCTTGTTCATGAATACTTAACAGTATGAATTAAATTCAGCTGTGAATTATGGGACGTCGATTTTTTTGTTTTTTGTTTTTAAACAGTTTTATTTAAGATTTTCACACGGGCACTAAAGGACGATATGGAAAATTTTATTAGTATTTTTTACCGGAAATGGAAACATTTATTTATATTGTATGTATGTATAAATTGCTGCAAATAAAGTTTTTATTTTTATAGTTTGCATATTACAAAATTGTTGTAATCTAAAAAACAAACATGTGCTAATAAAAATGGATAAATAAATAATTTAAAAATTATTGATTTCTGAAAAACCATTTCCCATGATTACATCAATATAATCGTTGAAAATTCACCCTGCCAATAATAAAGAAAAAAAAACAATAAGAATGTAAAACAAAATTATGAATGCAACCACAATGTATTGTATGCAATTGAAGATGGCTGCCATTTGAAAATTATACATTTTTTTTAATTTACAAACACAAATGAACACAAACAAACATTTATGATGTCAATATGTATAGTGTGGATGTGGTTAACAACCATTTGGTGTGTTTATGGCCAACAATTTAATCCACTACAATTTAACAACTACAATAATAGGAAGACAAATATACAGAAGTAGAGGGCATTCTTAAAAGTTTTTTAAAATGTTAATGGAACACTTTCATTAAAAAAAAACAAAAAAGCGAAAGAAATTTATGACGATACCGAATCACAGGAACTTGTTCGCTTTTAAAACGAATTTACATATTTTCTACTAATTGCACTTTCGAATAAATAATGTCTATAATTATAGTGGGATTTATAGAACTCCAAATTATTCTGCTTTAAAAACGAAACAATTTTTAGAAGAGTTTCGATTATTCAACTCGACGCCAACATTTAAGACTTTATTTACGATTTAAGGAGCTATGCTTGGTTTTCACTATGTCATTTTTGTTCTCAAATTGTCCAAATTATTGGCAATTGTATGAAAACGGATTGTCATATCATGTTTTTCATGATTGCAAACATAGATGACGCCATATGACAACCCGTTTTCATACAATTGCCAACAATTTGGATAATTTGACAACAAAAATGGCATAGTGAAAACATAGTGTAATAATAAAATAAAAGTATTTCATATACAAAAATACAAATCTATACTTTCCAATAGACTCGAAATGATTTCTGTTTTATATAAGCATGTCCACTCGTGTCGTGATAATCTACTTTACTTTAGTTTTAGCTTAATTTGAACATGTTGAACCAAATCCAATAGTAATTGCAAAGAAGCTAAAATATTTTTTATAAAAAAATTTTGTTCTGAAAATTATCCCAGCAATAACTTTACTTACAAATTAAGTTAAAAAGCAATAGGAAATTGTCGACCAAATCTACTAGAAAAAGTCGTTATTTTTGTTCGAAATGTCCCAAAAGTAATCCGTTATAATTTTGTCAATTTGATTCAAAAAATTAATAACTTATTTTTATACCCTTCACCTTCATGAGAAGGGTATATATGTATAAGTTTGTCATTCCGTTTGTAATTTCCACAATATAATTTTCCGACCCTATAAAGTACATATATATATTTTGGATTCTTATAGATAGCGGACTCTATTAAGCCATGTCCGTCTGTCTGTCTGTCAGTCTCTTGAAATTTTCTGAAGTCTCCAGATATCTTCGGGATCCAAATCTTTAATAATTCTGTCAGACATGCTTTCGCGAAGTTTGCTATTTAAAATCAGCAAAATCTGTCGATAAATAATGGAGATATGAGCAAAAATCCGAGACAACCTCTAATTTCATCAAAAAAACTTAGTGTATTAATATTGTTACGAATAACATCATCAACAGATGGCGTTGATCAAACAAAGTGTACTAATATTGTTACAAACAAATTCATCAACAGATGGCGTGTTTATCGACATAATTATGCATCCACAACAAAGGTGAAGGGTATATAATATAGCACTCTTACTTGTTATACTTAAACGTTTTATAAAAATGTGTAGTTGTAGATTCTTTAGAACAAAATATTATAAAATAAGCTAAGAAACTTAATGAACATATCGCAAATGATATTAATAAAGTGCGAAGTGCTTTTTCACACATTTCAGTTTTAGCTGCCCAGTTTTTTTTTAATTCTGTTTAGAAAATTTAGAAAATTGGCTAGTAACTTCAAGTTGTTACCCCTTTTATTCTCTTTTCCCTTCTCACCCAAAAAATACTTGCCTTGAAGAGTCAGAATTGAAACGTGTGAAAGCGGACTAACTCCTCTAAATCTATTTATTTTTTTTTTTGATTTTATAATTATGACATTTATATATTTATATATAAGATATATATAAGTAATTATTTAATATATATGTAATTAGTAATACAAAAAGTGGCGAATAAAGCTACGAAATAATGAATTCTGGAAGTCATTAAAATTAAGAATGTAAGTAAAGTTTTTGCTGGGTATTTGCCTGGATCTAAATTTTTCCTATAAACAATTTTTTGTATTTCGATTGGAACACAATTTTTCGAATCTGTATACTTTTTACTAATTATAGCGAAAACGTTTGCTTTCGAATTGAAATACACAATAATCCCCCAGTTTTAAAGTTTCTACCGTAAATTGTGTGTGCAACTGTTTGATTTACAATTCTCAATTTGAGTAGAAATATCCGTGTTTCCTTAAGCTAGATTTACACGATTGAAATTTTCTTCAAAATTGCTCTTCAAAATGCTTCAAACTCGTGTAAACAGCAAAATTTATTTATTTAATAGTTATTAATAGTTCGTGTAAATCTAGCTTAAGTTGATGTAACATCGTTCATATTTAGAAGCTAATTGGGGACTCATGGTGAAGGTTACAAAAATATACAGAATTCTAGGAAATGCAAAACTAGCAGAGAATTGATTACTACTCTAAGAAGTGTATCATTGCTTTTTTTTTCCTTGAAAAGATTTTGCAGACTACCCTACTACCTATAGCATGTTTATTATGTGTAACAACATTGTTAGTCATTAAAGTACAAAACAATAAAAGAAACCCATTTACACACAAACAAAAAATATGTAAATGGAAGTGGAAATGAAAATGGAAATGGAAACGACAATGGCAATGAAGAAATACTTAGAAACAAACTGTCTACGTTAAATAGTATCACAATAAATATGGAAATGTCTGTGCTTGGTTTCCTGGAACTGTTTCGTTTTTTGTTTAATAAAAACCTTTAATACAAAAGTAAAAAGTTGATGAAATTAGTATTTATGTATGTATATATGTACGTACATATATACTCACCTTCAGCATTGTTAAAGTTTTGTTGGTTTTCTTGAGTTTAATTGTATGAATGAATGACTGACTAACTTACTACTCTGTGTGGCAGTTTGATAATGTTTTTACTTCATAACCAATTTGCCACTTAAATATACACACATCTTTATATATAAAAGGCCTTAACTTTGTTGTGTTTTTAAGGGGCCTTTTATATATTGCAAAATATTTCTAACAATAATTGTTGAAGCCTGTTGTCTTAAAAATCCGAAACCCATTAAAATTAATATTATAAAATAAAGCCCACTAAAGGTATCTTCAAGGCCGTAGAATCAAAAAATTAAAAAGGAATTATTTGGAATTATTTTTATAATGTTTGAAATTTTAACTTTATTCCTTTAAAGTCTTTTAGAAAGGCCTTACTTGGCCTTACTTTTGTGGAAGAACTTTTTTTTGCCTGCAAAACAGCAAATACTGAAATTCCCCTTCACCCCTATGAACTGGTTGTTGCTTTTTCCAGTCAAAAAGTCTAAATTATAAATTGATATGTCGTTGTTATTGCCGACACCACCATATACTACAACAACTCATACATATGTTGGCATGGAAGTTTGTATGAATATTGAGTAGTGGGAAATTAAAAAAAGAAAAAAATATAATACATACATACATACATACATACATACATACGAGTACCTATATATAAATGTTAATGTTAATGATATGAAAGGGAATATATTCTCATTATATATTTAGATACTGCATACAATGTGTAGTTTAAATTGAAAATAAACTTAACCACCAAAGTTTCATATTTCATAGTAATAACAATAACACACCCATACATACATACATACATACATACATGTTTATATAAATATGAGTTTTGTACAATACAATAATTATGATAATTGGCAGCCATATTTAATGTCAGAGCTGTATACAGACAATTAAATTATATATTTATTATTGTTATAAATATTATTTTTTTATATTTTTAATTTGATACATATGGCTGATGATTTGAATGTAAATACATATAAAAGAAAATGTGTTTAACTAGTAATTTCCCTACACATTAGAGATTTCAAATTTGTAATTTAAATAAGTGTATTGAAATTGCATCATTATTTAGTTAATTTAAAATAGGTATTTTATATTTTATACAATTTATTGTGCAACAAATATTATTAAAAGTTAAACCAATTTTTAGCAGAATGAAGTAGTCATAGTATATGAAATTAATGTTTTTTTTTTTTTGTACTTTATAAAACTTGTTAATCTTATTACCACCAAATTTTGTGCTAAATTTTTTTATGTATTAAAGATTGAATGACGCATTAAACTGTTGTGCAGAATTTCACTATCCTCCATTTCCAGAGCGATTTGCATATACATATATAAAGAACTTGTGCTTCAAATGAGACAGGGATTGTCCCGATAGACTAGGTTGTGGGTTCGATGTTTTTTTTTAGACAAGCCAAAAGGATTCGCAGTTTGTGTTTGTTTAAAAAAAATTTAATTTATATACGAGTATTTGGCCTAATCCAAAACTAACACAAATTTAAAAGCACGTTTCATGTTAAACTCAAAAGTTTATTTAGAATTTTTTTGGATGGACTTCGTATGTCTATGTTTTTTCTTTATAGAAGTTCAATAAAATTTTGACAGAATATTTTTTGCCTAATTCAAAAACGAAATATTCGGTTAACTTTCGTGCACTTAGAGCAATATATGGCTTGCATCATTTACATTCCACATTCAACTGGCCGCCTAGATCGTGTGATATCATACTTTTTTCTTTGGAGTTATGTGAAGTCCATAGTCTTTGTCGAAATGTCACTGGTATCAATAATGGAAAGATTTATTGGAAACTGGATCTAACGTCCCCTTAATATAACAATAGCGTAGAAATTTTTTGGGGTTTTGAGAAAATAGAGTTTAAAGTTTTTATCAATTCGGATGTCTATTAAAACCTCAATATCGCTGTAAATAAAACTTCTTCATATTGGATTTTTCGGCGAATACATGATACCGTTTCTTGTCTTTAAATTGACCAATTTTTTTTTATTCTACGCATCCTTTAAGACCATAATTATGTCATTCAAAGCGCAAGTCCTCCATATAGGCTATTTTATATTTTAAGGAATTCGTATGATGTATCTGATACACTATTTTATTTTGTATATTATACGCTGTTTTATTCAATAATGTTACGGTATTTTTATGAAAATATTTGATCTCAAAAATATCAATTTGTAACATTATAAAACAATGATTAATTCATAGTTTTGTTAATAAAGTGGCACATATTTATTACTTTCCAATTTGGATTATTATAAACAAAAAATTATGACAAATTAAGGTATACATTGCGTAAATCAAAAATAACTAGAAATTCATTCGTCTTGTTTCTCTTCCTCTGCTACATCCGGCTCATCTAAACAATTTCGCTTCTTTCCACCTTGTAAGATAAAAAAAAATATGACTGCGAGCAACTAGGAATTACATTCTGTTTGCACAAATTTTGGAGATAGAAATGGTCGGAATGAAACTCTTTCTCAAACAATAGTGTATGTATTATTATAAACTATTTTATCAGTTAAAATTTTCATAAATTGTAATTTTTCTACAGGCTACACTATTATTCTTTTAACAACTTTGGAGTGGCAATTTCAAGTAAAATAGCGCATATGTGCTTTTACACACTGATTGAAGGAACATTTTGAACAAGAAATTATACACTATTTTTTCCAAGGACATTTTGACCTACTTTTTGGAAGTAGAATTTAACAAAATTTTGACCAGACATAAAATCAATGATGGAGATTCTAAATATGCAATAAAAAAATAATAGCGTATGAGCACATACGCTATTGTTATATTGAGGGGACGACATACAGTGTAGTCGTGGCCAACATTTTATTGAAATTATGTATTTTTAAAAAGTAAATGCCAGAAATTGTTAATTGAATCACAATTTACCTTCAGACTTAGGCGTTTCGCTCTTGGAACACACTAAGTGTCTCAAAGCATTTCCGAAAGGCATCACAATGGTCCGTATTGGTCTCTGGGTGATGGTGTGGGGACAACCTCACACCGGCCTTCTAACCTAACCTAACCTACCTTCAGACATTTACAGCACAGTCAATAACCAAAAATATAAAAGCATGGCTAACATATCCTCAAACGGCGCTGCGAATTAAGGCGTCAGGAAAAATGGTCTCAAAAGGAAAAAAGAAAAATTATCCCATTCACAGTCCTAATTATTTTTATGAAAAATCACCCTAAAGGTTAAAATGAAAGGGGCCAATGTTGGGGTAATTTTTCATAGCGAAAAATTGCCCGAGAATGTAAATGGAATTTCATTTACCCGAATTTTTTTATAAATTCAGTTTGAAATAATGAAAATGGTAACTAAAATTCAAAGATTTTTATATTCATATTATAAATTGAATATCACTTTTTCGTCTTTTAAAACAATTGAATCAATATTAACAAGAATTAGTAATCTGTTGGTATTACTCGTCCTTTCCAGATTATATCGTGTAATTAGTTCCATTTATATTATTAATAATTTTTACGATGATAATTTCTGTTCAAAAAAAAGGTTGCAGATTATTTTTAAACATTTTTTCAAAATCATGCGATTTTTTTTAAATAAGTTTTAAATGATAATAAATTATTGAAAATATAAAATAGATAGAATAGACAATAAGACTTATAGTAAAACTCACCAGCATTGGGAAATACAATTTGGAGAGAACTTCTAAGACCTTGTTCGAAATCCGTTATTAAAACTACGAGATCCATATCGAAAATATTGTTTTTGATAAGTTGCAACAAATTTCTAACAATCTAGCTGTTCATAGAAGAATTTTCATATACCAGCCCTTCATATGTTTTTTTTTTGAAGAAATGACTGGATCATATCCACCATTCTTTTTTACAAAAGAACTCAGACTTTTCATAATTCTTTCTTTATATAATTTTCGAGACAAAATTTTGAAATGTTTTACTGTTTTGTAAGATTAGTTATGTTTGATGAAATGTACTTATATATATTGGGTGTATAACGTAAAAAATCGGGATCCATAACAGATGGTGTATCTTTTGAAGGCGGATTGTTGTCAATCTAAAAAAAAAGTTTGCAAAATTAAAAAAACTATTTCGAGCAGCAGGCTTTATTCAAAATATTCAGACAGATGTTGCTATACCTGTTAAAAACTATTTAGAAAAAGTGGTTGGGAAGTTTTACCCCATCCAACTTATAGTCTAGACCTTGCCCCGCCCGACTTCCCGGCTGCAGAACGCAATATTTGGGATACGCTTCACTTCAGAAGGGGTATCCGAAATTGTGTTGATTTGTTCTTGGCCTCAAAAGACAAGCAGTTCTTTTGGCGTGAAATCCACATGTTTTCTAGTAACATGGGAAAATGTCATAACCAGCAATACACAATACTTTTAATAAATTTATATTGTACAAATGTTTTAAAATAAGAGTTAAAGATTTCAAAGAATTCCGCATTTCTAATATGTTCACCCAATACATCAAAGAAATTTTAAATAATACAAAGTAGAAAAACAGTATCAAATTAAAAAATTTAATTTAATTTTATATCAAAAATCGGTAATCTTTCATTAAATAAATTTCAAATTATTTCAATTTAAAAGGTTTTGTTCAAAAACTTACATTTTGCTGGTCATTCTTTGTAGTTAGTATATTCACAGCAATAATAAAATATTATTAAAGTTAAACATTTCAAAAATGCTTACGTTTATTTTAAATTTGCCATTTTTCCGGGAAATTTTTAATTTTTTTCAAGGCAATTCCCGAGATTTCTCAGGCGGGAAATTTAACAAAAATTATATCTAACAAGACACAAAATTCTCTCTACAACCCTATTTTTATGTTAAATATCTATAATGTTTTTAAGTTTAAATGCAACATATAAGAAAAAAACATTTGATTATATTACAGGAATTTTTCATTAAAACTCTCAAATAAAGTCTTGGAAAATTGTTTTTTTTTTAATCCATAATAAAGTATTATTTTTGTTAATAAAAATAAATATTTCATTTGTTTTATACATTTAGAATAACTATTCTCATTGGAACTGTGCGAATGTTTAATTACAATTTAATTATTAATTTATAGTAAATTGCAATATTTTAACACTATTGGTAACTTGGCACTCGTTTACCACAAAAAAGCCTGTCAACATACATAAATATTGTGAATTATGAGTTTTGTGGTTATGTCGTCAATATTGTGCTTTTATACCCTCCGGATTTGTGCTGATGTTTGTAACGCCCATAAATATTGGTCCAACACACACCTTAAATTATACCGATTTAGAATCACTTCCTGAGTCGATTTAACGATGTCCGTCCGTCTGGCCATGTAAAACTTGTGCGCAGAGTACAGGTCGCAATTTTGAAGATATTTCAATAAAATTTGGTACATGATATTTTTTCGGACCAAGGCCGGAAGGGATTGAAACTGCTGGAAATCGGTCCATTATTTCGCCTGATCCCCATACAAATGTCCTCCAGAAATAGGAATTTAACAATCATAAATGTTTGAATTATGAAAATATCCAAACAAACTTCACCACAAATAAATGAAGCTAAATCACATCTACAAATTTTGTGAAGAGCGGCCCATAATTAATCGTAGCTCCCATATAAGGCCCACTTCCGAAAATTACTTTAACGACCATAAATCTCTTGTTGTTATTCGAATAAAATTTAACAAAAATAAGTTTCATATGTACAGAAATGATGACACCTAATTTTATAATGATCGGTCCATAATTAGTCGAACCTACCATATAAGACCCTCTCCGTATTTCATGTTAACCTCCATAAATAAATTTAAAAGTATTAATAGCGAGATAACGTATAACATACATAATATTTATATTCAAGGAAGTCATGGCACTAATATAACGCCCATTTCTGAAAAACTGTTTTATTTATATACTAGGTGTAGGGTGTTATATGGTCGGGCTTGACCGACTATACTTTCTTACTTGTTTTAAAACTAAATTCTAAAATTGCCTCTTATAATACGTTCACAATCATCATGTCATAAATGTTCTTACGAAAAAAAAGTAGTTTTTTTTTGTCAGTTGATGTTTGTAAAAAATAGTGGTGTAGAGTAGATTTCTGAAGCATATCACACTTATTTATGGTTCAGGGATGATTATTAACAATAACAACATAAACAGCAACATCAACAATGACTTAAAATAATGACATGCAAACTCGTACATACATGTTTGCAAGAGCAACTGCTAAAACCGAAGACCAGGGTGTTGTATGTTGTTTGCTGTTTGTGAAGAAAAGGTGTTGGAAAAAAAAAAAACAAAAAAAGAAACTTAAAAACTTGTAATGTTGACAACATTTGCAACAAGCTTGTAATTTGCGGTTTTCTAAACATGATTACATTTTCTATACCCTACAGTGAAGTTGATAGGAAATAAAGGTTGTATACAACTGGCTCTTTTCTATAACTCTAGTTTAGTTTTAAAGAATATAGTGAATGGAATAACAGAGATTATTCAGAATTATGATCAATCTGTAGATATATGCAGATTCACTAACACTGAAAACTTTATCGAATAACAAAGCTCCTAAGGTCTCCTTAGTAACAAACACTCAGTTGTGAGATGCCTAGTTTTATTAGTGTCGCTATTGCCGGGCCAAAAACTTTTTACAGTAGAAAGCTTAAGTTTTACGGCTGCTTCAGTTTTTGTTGCTGCTTCCTTCCACCACAACCAGTCAAACTTAGACGACAGCAGCCTGCTTAAAGTAACAAGCCTGCTTTGGCTTTTGTTTGTAAATTTTTAACAAAAGATAACAACAATACAAAATGCGGTCGATTTTTATGCTGCCGAATTTTGTTGTATGTTCTGCAGAATGAGTTTGTTCTTCTTGTTGATTATATTTTTTTTTTTTTTTTTTTGTGTTGGCCTTAATAATAAAGTGTCGTCGTGCATTTTAATGGATTTTCCATTGTGAAACTCATTAGCACTTATTAAATTAAATGTTGCATGCACCGCATTGTAAAAACAACAGCAACAACAATATAAAGTGCACACAAAATAACAAATTGCACTACTTGCCTGTATTTATGGTTTTTGGTTTCGTATTCTTCCATAAACTCTTTTTATATTTCTGTTTTGTTTTATTTTTTAGTGTTTCGTGGTTTTCGCCAATTCAATGCGAAGATTTTATGGATCGATCATCTTTAACTTGACATAATAAAATTAAAAAAAATCCATAAAATTAATTGAAAAACAACAATGTTGTTATAATATTGTAAAATGAAGTGTTTGAGATATTTGATATTCATGAAGTTTACAAAACATAGATTTTTTTTAAGTCTTTCCAGTATACTTAATTTTGTTCAATTATTATTTAAATAATAGAAAAATATAGGAACCGGGTTTTAGGCCAAAACCAAACCTATGTGAATAAAAATTTCACATGAAATTTGTTCCCTTTTATTTTTTTAACATTGAATTTTAATAGGAGAAATGTGAAAAGGGAACAAATTTCATGGGGAATTTTTATTCACGATAGGGGTGAATTACATTACTCTTGTTTTTCATCATAAACAGAAAATAGTTTTTCGGGAAACATATTTTCTAAATGCTGCTGCTGAATGTCTAATAGTTTTCTTAGACATTTTACAACAAAATATCTGTTTCTGTTTCTTCTTTAAAATTGGAATTGGCTAAATGGAATAAAATCGTGTAAAAAAAAAATTAAAATTTGTTTATTTTTAAACCGTGTTAAATCAAAGCCGTGTAACAAAAGACCGTGTAAAACTAGAATTAGGTGTAGTTAGTTTTCTAAAGTTTTATCAAAACCCACTAATAAATACATAACTTTTTCTTGTATTTAAACAAAAAATACCAAATGCTGAAACATTTAATCTTTGAAGGGTTAATTGCTTCATGGCAACATGAGTTATTTATATTTTGCTTTTATTCCAATTTTTCTATTTTTCTTTAAATTAGTTCAAAATTACCTTAACAAAAAGCATGATTTCGGTAGAAAATGGCCACTATACCATTTTGTAAATGACAAAACTCATTAAACCCAATTAATATAGAAAAAGTAAACTGAAATGGAAATGGGAATGGGAATTAGAATGATAATAAACACAAAAAGCATTTGATAATTAGTTGCGGCTCATGAAACGTATGTCTCATAAAACCAACAGCGAACAGCGAAAAAGTGACAAACATACTAAATACTAATACATAAATACAATTATACATATGTACAACTAAAACACAATTTAATTAAATAAACTAATAATATAAATAAAACTAGACAACATTAAAACAAACAAAAACTTAAACAAATTTCACGAATACCCACATTTAGTAATTTAAACCAGAAAAAGAGCGAGAGAGTGGAATACAAAAAACTTCAAGCACAATTAACAGCCATGTCAACTTTGAAATTTCAAAACGCACCAAAATGGAGGAAAAAACGCATCAAGATTAGAATTTCTTTTTTGTTTATAATGTTTATGGAATTAATTTTTACATTTTTTTAATGTCATATCTATAAAACTTTTTAAAAATAAATCAACGATTAATAGTAAAACTTATAATAGTGAAAGCCTTTTTTTTAATAAACGAGTTAAGAAACAGCCCAATCATGAATAAAAATTCCGCGGGAGTTTCTACCCTTTTCTCATTTTTCCTATTCTAATTCAGTGTTAAAAAAAAATAAAAAGGGAAAAGCCTCCCGCGGATTTTTTATTTTTGATTGGGCCGAAATATAAAATAAGCATTTGACCGCTCAAAATTTAACTCTCAATATTCTATTTGAAACTTAAATACTAATTGGTTAAAAAGGGCTAATTTCTGTACATATTCGGTACTATTTTGTTTATTATTTTTGTTTGCAATTTTATGTAGTTCTATTTGAAGTTTTTTAATAAAATTTGTTAGGACTTCACTGGGACTCTAACCCTGGTTGTTCGTTTACAGTTCAAACCATCAGGCTGTACAATAATTTGTATTTCCATGTTTAACATGTTAATTGTATTTTAAAAGAAAGATTTTGCAATAACCTTCATGTGGCGAATATGATAGCATGTATTTGTTTATGATACATTCGTATTTAAAATACATTTATTGAGGTCGTTTTTCATCGGATAGATTTCATAATAATAATAATTATTAAAAAACTGCAAAATAAAAATTTCATCACATTTTCGGAAAAATTAAAAAAAAACGCACCGAAATTAAAAAAAAAACGCACTGCGCACCAACTAAGGATTTTTTCGCACAAAAAAATTTAAAAAAAGCGCCAAAATGGGTGCAAAACGCACCAAGTTGACAACGCTGACAATTACCTACACATGTAGGAATAAACAGATACATATGTACATACTTTAGAATAGATCTAATATATACATACATATGTACATATGTATATTATACATGAATAATATGACTTATATATTTAATTTAAAAAAAAAAACTTAACAACAACAATCAATTCATTTGTCACACAAAATTTGTTACAATTCATTTGTGTTACAAAAGAAACAAACACACAACACAAGAGGCCAGTGAGAAAAACATATGAATTTGTGTCTCATTAGTTGTCATTATAAAACAACACATAATCATGTAAATGTCATACAATACAAACACACACTATACATTAACTTACCTACAATTAAACACAATTATACCCAGTTTTTCAGTCAGCCACAATTAAAGCGCAGCACCATTTACTGTCAAAACATTTTATTTAATGAGATTTATGCTATTTTTGGTAAATTTCCAAAAAATAATTATCATTTCCTTCAATGCAATAATTCATTGGTAGCAAAACAACACAAACATTCATACGTACATTACATACATGCATAATTATGCTCTGCACATTTTCAATGTAAAGAATCTTAAATAAAGTTGACGAATGTTGGGCATGTTCTCATTACACTGAAATAAATAAAAAAAAATTAAAAACTGAAAAAAAACAATATTTCGTTACAATCGTTTGACAATCGTTATGCTTGAATTAAAACCTCATCATCATCTTCATTTCGTATGAGAATGTAAAACAGAATGAATGCCAAAAATAAAAATGTTGTCCCGTTGTATTTACATATTTGTTTCCATGTAAAACTAAATATTATTTCAACTGCTCTTTTATAAAATTAAATTTAAATTTTATGGAGTGTTTATCATTTAAAATGTGCCATTATAAATTAAATTGTACTGCATGCAGCCTGCAGTCGTTTAAAATATTATTGCCAGTGTTGTACAACGTATTTTAATATCCATACGCCATGTTTGTTTTTATTCGTTTTTTCTTTCTTTCTCTTTCCTCTTTTTTGGGCGACCTCTTTATGAAATTTAATACATTATTCCCATAAACCGGTTTCGGGACAGACTACACAACCAAAACGTTACATATTATGAGTTTCACTGTAGATGCCGCCCCGTGCTTTAGCAGCGCCACACACCTTAGCAAATACACATGATTCAATGGCCCTGAAACTACAATGAGGGTTTGTGTCTTGAACAACAAAATAATACTAGACCGACCAAAATATTCTTTATTATCTAAAGTTTTTAAAGTAACGATCACACTTGGCAAATATTTGCCGAAAAAGACGTAACCACTAAATAAAATATACAGTGGTTTCCCGGTTTGACGAATTATATATTGTCAGGCCCATTCGTTATATCGAAAAATCCGTTAAATCCGGCATAACAAAATAACATAAAAATAATAATTAGTTCATATCACATTCAATTAAATAATTATGGAGTCCAAAATAGAAGACAAAATATTTTTGGTAAAGAAAACTAAGAAATGACTTTGTAACGTATACATTTTGATTTTGGTGAGCGAAAAATTTCTTTACATACAAATAAATTTTTCTTTTAATCCATTTTTTTCGTAAAGCGTCTCTATAACATTGTACAAATGTAATTGCAATGACTCCCTTTTGATTTCATTTATTTATTTTTAACTTTTTTTGCAAAAATTCGTTAAACCAAGTATTTGTTCGTAATATAAGGTACTCAATGGAAAGAATATGACTGTTCGTTAAATCGCGAATTCGTTAAATTGAGTATACGTTAAACCGGGAAACCACTGTATTTTAACTCATTTATTTATTAAAAAAAAAAACTTCGATTATTTAGGACAAGACACAACACATATTTAGTTCGATTTTATTTGATGATGTTTGATCTTGCAAAACACTTGTAAGAGTAAACAACTTCAAACAAATTTGTGTTAAAACAAGTGGTTACGCTTTTTTGAAAATATTTGTTAAGTGTGACCATACCTAAAGTCCCATAGACATTGTGGTGATGAGGGAAGATAAGACGAGTACACGTTTGATTGTACTAGCAATTCGTGTTGCTCTCTTATTCGTATTATAGGCCCCTAATATGAGCTGCTATCGCTCACTGTCGAAAATCGTCTATCGAATGTAAAATTTGAATTATGAGTTGGCATCGCTGTCGAAAATTTCGTTGTTAATAAAACTGTGCAAAATTTATTTAAAATGTAAGAATTTGTTTTTTTTTTTTTTTTGGTTTTGGTCAACCAAATCATATTTGTAAATTACTTTTGTTAATATCCTGCAGGTCTAAGATCGTAAGTAGAAAACAGCAATTGGAGAAGCTCGTTTCTCTTATGGAAGAAGATCCACTGTTGGCAAAAAATATTTGCTCTAAAGTTCAGGCAAGCAAAATATGAGAGAGCATTACATAGAAACTTAATTCTATTCATCAGACGAATAATTAAAAACCATAATTCCGTGGTGGTTATTTCAAATTTCATTAATTTTTCTTTTCAAATTTGTAAACAAAGCGTCAGCTGATAGAAATGTATTATTGTGAATAATCCAAAAGGAGTGATTTTCACAATAGCGTTTTTTCATCGAATGTGCACCATAATACCAAATGAAAATTCGTTCGATAAGCATTTTCGACCACAGTCGAAAATCGAATTCAGCTCATAATAGGCACCATATTGTGCTGCGTGATTACCGAAAAATTTTCAAGTAATCAATCTTCTCAATAAAAATTGCTTCATGTAAATTGGGACTAAAATAAGCAAATTTACCATTTAATATTAAATTCCTTTTTATTAAATATTGTTCTATTATCTGACATATACATTTCCTTTGTTGCAGGACAACACGAGTTTGCAGGAGAAACAATTCTTTCCCTTCATATCTTACATGCTGAAAATTTTACTGATATTAGAAGCTTTAAACTTTTTTTTTAATTACGATTAGGTATGTAGGTATATGTAATATTTTTTTATTAGTGGATTATGGTGAAACTTAAGACAAGTATTTATTTATATTTATAAATGATATATGAAGCCAAATGGCTCAAAAACAATTTGCCCAATTTTGAACTCACACACCCAGAAAAGAATATGATTGCACATATTTACCACAACCATTTCAAGAATTTTCTCAGATTTTTTTAACAATATTGCGATCACTGTAATTATTTATATGATTGTGGCAACTTTAATGTGTTAAAGTTAGGATTGAATATGATTGCTAGAATCATTCTAGCAATCATATACATATGTACATGGTTTATTTTATGTTGCTCTTTGATTATGATAGAGAACAACATTATATGGTATAATCTTTCACCATAAAAATTTTTTGCATTTAACTTTTATATTTTTTAATCTCTACAAATTTTGAAATGAACTTAGTACTTGCAAAAATGTTTGCTATCATAAAACAGATAAACATTTCATGCAAACATTTATAATAAAATACCAAAAAAAAAAAAAAATAAACAAGATTACATTAATAACCATATGGAATGAAGGGTTAGCAGATGACGATAATGAAGACGATAAACAGCGAAATCTTTAATTTTAAACAACTTAATGACAAATTAACTTAAATGCCAAAGAAACTATTATGCAAAGCATAATCGAGCAAACATCCAATTTAAAACAAACGTAAATAAACCAACCGTCCAACTACTCAGCCAACCAGCAAATAAGCCACTTTATAAAAGTTCACATGAAAATTTGCATCATTTCCGCCAAAAAGAGGCAACAAAAATGCAACAACTGCGGTCGCTTATTGTCATACCAAGTGAAGCGCGATTTGTTGCAATGAACACGTTTCATATTAACAAAAACATCATTACCATCATCATCGCCAAATGGCAGCAGCAGCAGCAAAAAAACTCTGCTAAGCAGGGGAATCAAGCTTAGAACTGACAGCTTGGACAGGATTTGTTAAAATAACCACAACCAATGCTTTACTTACATTCACCATTCAACGATAAAAAAAAAACTCACTTATTCACATTTTTGTAGCAGTTTTTTTTTCTCTGTTATTTTTTTAAGCCAAATGGCAAATTGTTAAGAAAATGGCTGGCTGTGTTGGATGACTGGCTGGTTGGTTGGTTACTTGCCTGGTTGCGACAAAAACCGCTGCTGCAGCATTATAGCTTGAATGTCTTTCAATATTTGTACATATGTATGTACGAGTTTGCCACATGTACTTCTTTTTGTTTTAAATGCATGTATTCGTAGGTATGTCTGTCTGACTGTTTGACTGACTGACTGACTAAATAGACTGTCTGTCTGTCTGTCTGTCTTGCAGACATCCATAAATGCATTTCTATTCAACAGCAACAAATCAATTTTAAATAGCAATCAACTATAAAATGCGAATAAAACAACCAACAATAACATCAATTTTATCATGTATACACGATCATTATTATTACATGCTTTATTGCTCGAATGAATGAGTGTGCATTTCTTGTATTGAGGCTGCTAAATTATAGTCAACTATTAAACATTAATAATGTTAAATGGAGAAAAAATCGAATACAAAATGAAAAATATGTATGTATGCCAGTGATGGGATGTTTTTATTTCACTTTTTATAAAAATAAATACTAAAGGTGAATTCACCCATTTGTTCTGAACAAAATATTTGTTTGGACAAAGTTTTTTTCATATGAAATTTGACGCCTCTCTTTTTAGGAGAGAGAAAGTATTCATATAAAATAACTTTGTTCGAACAAATATTTTGTTCGAAACAAATGGGTGACTACACCTTAAATGCTTGAAAAAAAATTGTATGAGGAAAATTTAAAATTCAAAGTTTTCCCCCCAGTATTATTCATAAAAATTTATTTCTCTAGAATGAAGCTAATCCTGACGATATCCTCACATTTTCAGTTCCATGATCAACAAAATCCTTTTTAGAATAAACATTAAGAAGAGATAACATTAAGATTGATAAATATGAAAGATAGTAAGAGGTTGTTGCAAAGAACTATGAAACTGGTCGTATTAACAGGATAGAATCTTTATAGAGATAGTGGTTGTTAGATTACACAGCCTAACCTTAACTTTTCATACCAGACAATAAGACGTTAAATTCAGACTAGATGCATGCACATAAAAGAATAATTATCCGAACTGTATGAGCGCTTTGTGAATTCTATGCATAAATAAACTTACATACTTTAATGATCTTAGATATTTCCTAATAATTTTTTTTAAGTGGTGGTGTTTTAAAATGATATTTTTGTAAAAATACCATTTGATGTCAGATGTTGTTGTGCATTAAAATGTTCTGACATAACAACGACAGGAGATGTCCACACGAGACAAAAGCATGAGCGAACAAGAAATTGTTTGGCAAGTGAACAAATTGATGGCTTTTCAAGACGTGGTTCACAGAATTATATAGTAAGAAAACAATTGTAAAAAGCATAAATATGTCAAGAGCTTGTAGCTAACTTTGTTGTGATTTGGCCTAAATAAGAAAAAGTTGTTTTAAATAAATGAACGAGTTCAAATATATGTTATTTAGTGGTTACGTCTATTTCGGCAAATATTTGCCAAATGTGACCGTGCCTTTACAATTAACAATTAGAAATTAATAAATAAAATGATAATTACAGCAAATTTCGAACCACCAGGTAACACTGGTGAAAAAGATTGATGTTTGTCTGTTGGCTAGCAGGCACCGCAAGTGGTGCAGAGGGTTAGAACGCAAAGAATTCTGATGAGAGAAAGTGGTTTTTCTCGAAACATATGTAAATTCAACAACCCAGGTTCGAATCCTAGCCAAGAAAATTATCAATAAAAAAAAATTTAATAATAAAAATTTTTCAAGTTGTAAAGCAATTTAATGAAAATTAAATTTAATGAACTAGAGCCTAACTAAATAAATATCAAAAATTAAAAATTAACAGTTCAACTAAAATAATAATTAACATTTACAGGGTTAATTGTGGTGTCGTTTGCATAAAAACTAAAATCCGTAGTGTTTAAATCCAACATCAATTTTCGAAAATATGTCATACTAAAATTTAATATTTTCTGTATTTCTAATAATTTAACAAAGCTCCAACCCTGCAGTAATCGTTCAAAAAAATAAAATACAACAAAAAACAACATCTCCCAATTCAATGCAATATCTTTGAGTTGATGAATACGTTTTTAAATTGTTTTATTAAAATTGTTGTTATGGCCGTTGTTGAAGATGTTGTTATTGCTTTTTACAATCTATTCAAATGCTTTGTGGTTATTATGAGTTTTGAACAGCAACAACAAAACAAACCACAAACAATTGCAATATTACAATAATATTGTAATTGTTGTTGTTGTTGTTGTTGTTGTTCTATGAGTATTATTACAAGTTGATTGAATTGTTGGAAAACTACAATACTCACATACATAAAGTGTATCTCTAAACAAAACCAGATTAAAAGTGGAAAGAAACGATTTAAGAAAAGCGTCAGTTAAAGAAATCTGGTTAAAAATTGAACCGTAGAAACGTGAAATCGGCAGCAACAATGTTGTACAAAATATCGTTACAAATGTATGTACATATTTGTAAAATAGAAAATGGCCACGACTATATAATGACAAACGATTAATCAAATGATGTTAAGCAATTTAAATAATAATTTGTGAAAATTTACTTAATATCAACCAGTACATAAATTGTATACGAGTATGTACGAGTACGAGTAGCTAGATAATAATGGGAAAATTTTATAATGATTTAATTAATTAAATAATCATCTTAAAATTTAATGTTAATTATTCCCACTAACAAACACCAACAACAATTTATAATTATTGTGAGTGTAATAAAGTGGCTTAAGAAGCAGCAGGAGGAGAGAGGCCTGTAGGCAATAAAAAGATTTAATAACTTTATTATTATATTTATCATCTGGTTGGATGTTTGGCGTTACACAGAATTTTGTAATAAAATCCCTGCTTACGAAAATTTCATGAATTTTATGCCAGCACACAGGCATTTTTAATGAATAACAATAATGAGAATGAGTTTGAGGCGATACATACTGAAATAAACCCCAATTGTTGTTTTACCAAAAAAAAAAAAAATAAAACTCATTTTAATGAATTAAATATGGTATCTTATGGCATCGCGAAGACAATTTCTGTTTGTATGTTGTAACTGCGTAACAATGAACTGAATCCTTGTAATATTTGAGTGTTGGTTGTTTGGTGTTTCTGTATGGAAAACAAGGATTCGACACCCTTTCAAACACTTCGTTTATGGGCAATTGGCATGCAGTTAGTGGGTTCATTGTGTAGATTCAACACAAATACCATACACACATTTACTTGTATTGTTATTTAAACAGTTTGGTTTTGTCTGTACGGCAGGACAGTGATTTGGTGTGAAAAAAAAAGAAATATTTTCAAAATATTACGGAATTTTAAAATTTGAACTTGATGTACTTTTACTAAAACATCAAGTACCATAAAACTATATATTTCTAAAATGTTATTAATTCGCCGTTTTCAGATGTTTGTGTTGTATAGAGTGTTTCTTAAGTTGGCAACACTTTTTCAACTGGCGGCCATTTTGTCAGTTGTCAAGTGATTTATGTTTAGGTTAGGCATTGACATGAATAGACTGACGCCTGAACAACGCTTCCAAATTGTGCAAATTTATTTTGAAAATCATGGTTCTGTGTTTTTTTTTTAGATGTATAGAAACTTTGAAATGGAATAAAACGAAGATGATTTTTTAAAATTTACCTGAAATTAACTTTATTCGTAAGATAATCTTCTGGCATTATAATTTAAATATGACTTCTGGCATATGACTGTCTCGGACGTACTGTAAACTCCAATTTTCGATGACTTTTTGCAACATTTGTGACCGTATATCGGCAATAACACGGCGAGTGTTGTCCTCCAGGTGGTCAATCGTCACTTAACACCTAGCAGAATGGCCGCCAGTTAAAAAAGTCTTGTCAACTTAAAGTTCTATACATCTACTAAAAAAACACCCTATATTTTGGTTAATATTTGAAGAAAATGTTGTTTTTTTTAATCACGCATTTTTCGTAATTTTTAACCTTTTTGTACCCATTTTTACAAAACCCTGTCCTGGATTGGAAATATGTAGATGTATGTATTTTTATTTTCATTCGTTAAATTAATTTTACTAATATTAAAAAAGTGTTAACTCTAACTCTGGCAATGATTTATTTTAAATAATCACTGAAGGTTTTGTGGAATTTTTGGACAAAAATATTTTTCCCAGCCAAGGCTAAAAATTAATAGATTCCGTACACCCCCCACCAATAGTGTGTGTATTCAGATTCTCTTTCGATTTACCTATATCAGCTTGTGCGCAAAGTGCAAGTCACAAATTTTCATAATAATTTCATTAAATTTAGTTTTAAAGCTTCATTGAAATCAGCTAAAATCGGTGTATGATTTCTCGTAACTGTCATACAAAAGTCCTGTAGCAATAGCGTTTTAAAGCTCATAAATGAGTTAAATATGATGGAATTAAATAAATTAATTCTACAAAACTCTTAAAGTTTCCAAAAGATTTGTTTGGTTTTCGTCATACGAATTCATTACAAATGAGACTACACAAATTATTACAACTTTACACGTAAATACGCAAAATACGGAATTAATTCCACTTCCGAACGGAATGAAACTCTGTGACATGGCTGTATACTTTCTTATTTATTTAGTTTTATTATCTCTAACACAAAATTTCCGAGACATTATGAACAGCACACACCACAGTGCACACACTCTGTAGAAATAGCAAGTAACATTAAAATCGAAATTTATGGTCACATTAGGAGGAGACTTTGTACACTTTTTACTCCCATATGTACAACAAACAACAAAAACGAAAATAATCCACATTAAACATTTAGTACAAGAGAATTGTGTGGTATTTATGAAAACAATTTGCAATGATTTTTATTGTTCAATTTCATTGTTTGGCAAAAATGATTTTAGCCCCAAGCCAAAGACGAACAAGTAAAAGGAACTTATACTGTACATATGTACATATGTATGTACGTTTATTTATAAAATATTAATTTTGAAACGAAGAAAAAAAAATGGAAATTAAATTTTCTCATCATGGTTGTTATTGAGCAAATTATTTACCAACGCCATTTATAACGCAATAAAAGCAACATTAAACGTTTGCCCATAAACAATTGGTGGCCATTTACCAGCCCAAGTTAGTCAAGTCGGTCTTTCAAATTTGCAGACTCAGTTTAAGCTGGCAGTTTTATATTGATTGTTTAGATTTGACTTAAAGGTGCCGCTTGTATTTATAATCATGTACGATTGAAGTATTAATCACACATTTCCCTCTCTCTCTCTCATTCTTGCTGTGTTCCCCTTTAAAGTTTGTGTAAAAATGTTTAATGCTTGATCTGTGGGACTACAACTCCATTCGATTCCATTCCATCCCAACTCATCTCATCAATGAAGCAACCAACACGTACGTAACGTAATTTACTGAAAAAGCCATTTATTTGAAATTGAAATTCGATTTGAAAACGTTAAAAGTTTAAAATTGTTGTTATTTCACATCAATACCAACAACTAACTATTCAACAGCAACAGCAACAACAACAACAACAACATCATTAAAATCCATCATTGTGCATTCTATCAAATAAAATAAAATATAATCAACAACCGCAAAATCATTCAAATCAAAATGTTGGAAAACCCCATTAAATTTAACTAAATAATACTTGTTGTTCATAATCCATTCAACCAAATGAAACGGCCAAGTTAATATACCAACAATCACAAGAAAAGCAACGAAAGAATTGTTAAGAAATAATTTAAATTAATGGCTGAATGAATGAATGAATGAATGGAGTGGCGTTTAAATTAAATTTCCGAGAGTTTCCATGAATGCAAATGAATATTCAATTGTGAAATTTTTTTTTTCAAAAGGAATTCATTCATATTGATTCTCAACAAAGGCGATAATAATATCTAATTGAACTTTGCCATTAACTTGCATATTGCCCTTTAAAAAATAATACAGTTTTTGAAACAATTAGTTTTTACTTAAGACTTTTGGAGGAAATCGATAAACTTTTTCACAAGAATTTCTACACTACATACATATGTGTATTCCATTTAACCTACGGAATTTTTTCTTAATATAAATATGTTCAACTAAACTGCTTGAGACCCTTAAAGAACATAAGTAAAATTAAAGTGTAAGCAGACTTTTTAGCTCGACTATAACATTTGTATTTTAAATTATTTTTATTACATTTATTTATGTTTTCTGTTAAGAAATTCATAAATTGTTCTATTTGGAATTCAAATTAATGACTTTAAGAAAAAAATCTGCCTGTTTTTCTGATAGGGTGTTTTTTTTAGATGTATAGAACTTTAAATTGGCAACATTTTGTCAGCTGTCAAGTGATTTATGTGTGAAATCGCTAGTCTACGTCGATAACACCGAAACGATTGACCACAAATGTAAGAAAAAGCCATCAAAAACTGAACCTACAGATTAGACTCTGTCCGAGACAGCCGTGGCGGTCATATGACAGAAGTCATATTTTTTAAATTATAATGCCAGAAGATTATCTTACGAATAAAGTTAATTTCATGTAAATTTTAAAAAATCATCTTCGTTTTATTCCATTTCAAAGTTTCTATACATCTAAAAAAAACACAGAACCATGATTTTCAAAATAAATTTGCACAATTTGGAAGCGTTGTTCAGGCGTCAGTCTATTCATGTCAATGCCTAACCTAAACTAAACATAAATCACTTGACAGCTGACAAAATGGCCGCCAGTTGAAAAAGTCTTGCCAACTTAAAGTAGATCTAACATCTAAAAAAAAACACCCTATAAAAATAACAAAATAACAATAACAATGCAACAAATAACAACAAATTTGCTGCATAAAAAAAGAAGATATAAATTATGAGCAACAGCAAGAAAAATCCCCAAGGATACTAGACTGTATAACAAACAATTCTCTACTAAGTATTTTTTTTATATTTTTTTTTTCATAATTTTAATTGTATTTTTTTCGTTCTCCATCTTTGTTGTTATAATAAATGAAGATAAACAAAAATGGTATGAAATTAAAAATACCAGATTCATTTATTACCAACAAGTACGAAATGAATTAAATATATGTGAAAAATTATGATGTTAAAATTTTTTGAACAAAAACAAATAAATAAGCGTAAAAACTCATATTTTTAAAAGCAACAATTAATGGAAGCAGCACAACATTGTATGATTTTATTGTTATTTTAAAATTTTTTTCACCCATAATTTAAATAAATTAATATATTTTTAAACACACTTTTATAAAAAAAAAAATTAAAAAGAAAATATTATACCAGTTTTGTTTCAATTTGTTTAAATAAATCTAAATTTTTTGATAACACTCTTAATGAGACGTTTTTATTTAAACTAATAAAATAAACTTTCAGAATTAAATATTTTTTGTTGAAACTACGGTTGCCAATAAACTAAAAATCAAACTCATAAATATTTAAAAGATCTTTTTATACCCTACACCACCATATACCCTATTGGATTTGTGCTGATGTTTGTAGCGCCCAGAAATATTGGTCCAACACCCACCTTAAAGTATACCAATCGACTGAGAATCACTTCCTGAGTCGATTTAACGATGTCCGTTCGTCCGTCCGTCTGGCTGGCTGTGCATGTAAAGCTTGTGCGCAGATTACAGGTCGCAATTTTGAAGATATTTCGATAAAATTTGTTACGTGAAATTTTTTTGGCCCAAGGACGGATGGGATTGCAACTGGTAGAAATCGCTCCATTACTACATCTGGCCCCAATACAAATGTCCACCCGAAATTGGGGTTTACCCATCATAAATGTTTGAATTATGCAAGTATGCAAACAATTTTCACCACAAATGAGTGGTAAATAAAGCCAAATCAGATTTATAAATTTTGTGTAGATCGGTCCATAATTTATCATAGCTCCCATATAAGGCCCACTCCGGAAAATCTCTTTAAAGCGCATAACTCCCTCAAAAATTTGGGTATCTAAATAATATTGAACGCAAATATATTTCATATATATATACGAATAACATGGTACAATTTTATGATGATCAGTTCATAATTCGTCCTAGCTCCCATATAAGGCCCACTTTCGAAAATCACTTTAACGACCATAAATTTCTTCAAAATGGAAAATCTCTTAAAAGCTCATACTCCCTCAAAAATGTTGGTATCTAAATAATATTGAACGCAAATATATTTCATATATATATACGAATAACATGGTACAATTTTATGATGATCAGTTCATAATTAGTCGTAGCTCCCATATAAGGCCCACTTTCGAAAATCACTTTAACGACCATAAATTTCTTCAAAATGTTGGTATCTAAATAAAATTCAACAAAAATAAGTTTCATTTATACAGAAATGATGACACCTAATTTTATAATGGTCGGTCCATAATCAGTCGAAACTCCCATTATTCACTTTAACCTCCATAAATCTTATGAAATATTTATATCGAGATAAAGTTTAACACATATAATATTTATATTCATAGAAATCATGACACTAAATTTTTGGATGATCGGTCGATAGCGCCCATTTCTGAAAAACTGTTTTATACATATACTGGGTGTAGGGTATTATATTGTCGGGCTTCACCGACTATACTTTTTTACTTGTTTGTTGTTAATAAATTGCCAACATTAAATAAATTTGTTTAAAAGGCGTCATCGTTAGTCAGTCAAGTCTTAAAAAATATTGGCGTATCTTTCTTTGGTTTTACAATAAAATATAAAAAAAAAATACATTAATTAATAAAAACCAAAAGATATACTTACAACAATATACTGAAATAAAAACAACGACAAACTTAATATTTTGTATTAAATTGCAAGACATAAAACAACAATGATCGTAAAATGATTATTAAATACAAGTCATGATTGCAAATAAATAAATACAAATGAATGATTTAAATAATGTTTTTATTAGTTTTACGTTAATTGGAATTAAATGGCTTAGGGAGATTGCAAAAGTAGGTAATGATAGACTATTTTAACCACTACAATGTAAACTGGGATTAGTACATAATTAGAATTTTTTTTGATGGCAAAAAAAAACGGCAATGTCCAAAAGTTATCTTCCTTAAAACTTTGATGAGGGACATATAAAACTTGTTTGAAGATAAAGAAGCCAAATCACCGTTTCCGTTAACGCTAAATATCCTTACAGCTCGACTAGCAGTAGGCCAAGTTATTTATTGTTACCGAAACACCTGCAATTACCGTTGCAGTTGAAATACTGTTACCGAAATACTTGTTCAATTGGACGTAGCTGGGGACAATTAGGGGAGTAAATATATTTTTCTATCACATTGATTTCAATTCCAGTAGCTAAATCGGACCAAAACTTTACTGAAAAGTAGTGACGTCTAAATAGATAAAGACATACTAATATATATATACGATAATGCCTTTAATACTGGTCCATATGGGGAGTAATTATTGTGTGAAAACATTGCTGCAGTCTCGACAATAAATTCTAGAGGTACTTAAACCTCTGTAAGTAAAAGCGCAGAAATGCAGAGTAGCAAGGTTTCATCAAAATTGATTCAAGGAGGTCAAGTTATGAAAAATATTTTTAAAATAATCAATAAATTTTAAGATTACAGTTCTAAGTTAATCCTTCGGCAGAATCACACAACACAACATTAGTAATTTTAGACAGATAGACACCGATAACACATAAAGGGTGTTTTTTTTCGATGTATAGAAACTTTGAAATGGAATAAAACAAAGAAGATTTTTTTAAATTGACATGAAATTTACTTTATTCGAAAGGTAATCTTCTAACATTCTAATTTAAATATGACTGGATCTGCAAAATGACGAAATCTAATCTGGAGGTCCAATTTTGGATGAATTTTAGCAAGAGTTGTGGCCGCACAGAAAATAGTCAAGCGGTTACCAAACGTTTCCTTCTATAAATCAATTGTGGCACGAACAGTGTGACATGATGCGCGCTGTCTTTCTGAAAAGACAACTCCTCATGATTGTTCAATTGATAACGATAAGAGTCAGTAATCATAGCTCTATAGCGGTCACCATTGACTGTAACGTTCTGGCCAGCTTAATTTTTTAAAGAGTACAGACCAATTATACCACCAGCCCATAAAGCACAACAAACAGTCAGTTTTTCTGGATGTAACGCTGAGTCTCAATATACACTTGAGGATTATTATCACTCCAAATACGGCGCCAAACAAAATTCTATTATGAAAATCGAGAGGCGTCAGTCTATTCATGTTGAAATGTCGCCAGTTAAAAAAAAAATGATGCCAACTTAAAGTTCTATACATCTGAAAAAACAAGGTACCAAAATTCATTTAATTATCATTGTATAAGAACATTATCTGGAAATGGCACATACATATATCGCGTTACAATATCTAACACCTCAAGTAATTAATTATTCCAGAATTATAGTATTTAAGTGAATTGAAACGATATTAAACCAGCTCATGTTGAAAGTTTACGACTGTTGCACACTCAAGTCAACTTCCAAAGTCATTTACACAAAAATAAAAAATAAAACAGAAACAAAACATTAAAATAACACCTTTTAGTTGAGTTCAACGCTGTTATAGTTATAGTTTAGTTAAGTTAAGTTAATATTTATTTGTGTTTCTTTAAGTAATTTATCGGGCAGCATTTTGTGTGTCATTTTGTTACAACTTTTTAAAATGTGTATTTTATCTTAAATATGCACATTAACCGCTTAATTTGTTATTGACTTGATCACACACTCACAACTTTGGACTCGTAATTACGAGTAGTTATGGGGATTGTACAATAATGTATCGGGACATTAGTTCTATATGTTTTGTCACTATCAAACATTTAAAAACAGTTCTTTAGGGGTTTTGTGTATTCATTCGTGCACACATAAATATATAATTTTGAAAATTTTACAATCCAATAGATAAACGAACGCGTTTCATTAAAGTAAATGAAAAACAGTTTGTCGCTGTCTTAGCAGCCAAGTAAAGAACGGAATGAATGAATGAACGAACGAACCACTTAACGAAATTTTAAAAAATTCTAATTTTTAACAATTTGTTACCTGTTACACAAATATGGACAAAAACAATAAAGAAAGAAATTAAGAGAAAGAAGCAACAAAGGAAGTAAAATCGTTTATTTGACTTTTCATAATACTGATACTGAATAGCAAGCATGTCAATGACTGAATGACACTGGCGCTGACACACAAAATAGACATGAAAATATTTGGCGTCAATGTTGAAGCTGAAACAATGAGTCATAAAAACAAAATATGATCGTCTAAATACTCGTACAGTGAGTGTCAAGCAGGCCGGCAGTTGCTGGTTGGTTTAGTCAATCATTCAGTCAGTCAGTCAGTCATTGATTGTTTCGTGTTACTAATTTCTTATCAAAAATTTAGTGTTTCATATGAAAGTGTACGAGGATGAGATGAAATAAAAACGAATTAAAAATTCTTGTTTCTGTTAAAAGCCCAACTTTAAATTGTCATTTACAGAGTTTTATCAAAGTGGACAGACGGACAGCAGCAGAAAACAGACAGACAGCCGTGCCATTCAGCCAGCTAACAAAATGTTTTCATACGGGTTTCATGGGGTTCTTTCAAAATACGTACATACATATGTATGTATGTATGTATGTATGTATGTATGTAAGTCTGTTTGTAGTTTATAAAACATCGAATGGTTGATTCGTTCGTTGCTTGGATGAATTGGATGGTGTTATTTCAATCAATTAGCTTCTCATTTTTGTGTATATTAATTGATCCTGCTGAGTTATTTTTAGTTGTCATTATACCAGTTTTAAAAGCTTTTTATTTTTGTTTTCTCTTTGTTTTTGTGTCAATTTGTATAGTTTTTTTTTTTTTTTTTTTGCTGGCCTCCCCTTTAATTTAACTGGTATTTTAAATGTTAATTAATTTGTGTTTATTTCTGTTTTGCATTAAAACCAATTTTATTGTCGTTTTCAATCCAACGGAATCCAATTAAAATTGCATTTTATATTTTTAATATCAATTTGTTTAATAACGCACAAAAACTCTTAAAATCATATTCAACGAAAATTAACAACCAAAAATCGAAGTAAATTTATGACCGTCGAAATACAATTGATGACCTCAGATTTCATTTAAGATACTGTCTGTCATTAAACAGTTTGCAACTTTTTGTTTAAATAAAGGATACCGGTAATTAAATTATAGCCAAAATTTAATTTATTTGTATTTAATTGTTATTCAAGTGTTTTATAACTTAATTTGTGGGAACAAATATTGTTAGATCTTTGATTAAAAATACGGTCACATTTGGCAAATATTTATTCAAAAAAACGTAATAACTTATTTTAGCACAAATAAATAAGAAAAGTTTTTTTTAAATAAATAAACGAGTTCAAATAAATCTTATTTAGTGGTTACGTTTTTTTCGGCAAATATTTGCCGAGTGTGACCGTACCTTAAGTAGCATAAATTTTAAAAATAAATCAAATAAACTTTAATGCCCTTAACCTGTTATAAATTTTAAGACTTTTAAACGACTTATGTTGTGTTTAACCTTTTATATAGAGTGTGATTTTTTAAGAGCTTTCGGAGTTGATTTAAAAAAAAAACATTTGAGTCGATAGAACGATGTTAACCGCGGCTACGCCTCATATGGTTCATACGCTGGATCGAAATTTGTCATACTCTCTCCAACATATCGGCCGGTAGCTCACGAATAAATTTTTAAATATTAGCTTCGTCAACCGATGCTTAACATATCCCCACAATTGACCAACTGTTCACCGAACTTGTCTCTCAATTGAGCGATTGTTTCGCACGCTGTGTGGCATGTGGCACCGTCTTGGTGAAACCACAAATCAGCCAAGTCCAGTTTTTCGATTTTGGGCAAAAAATTGTAATCATTGCACGGTAGCGCTCGCCATTCACAGTAACATACCTTCCTTCGTCATCTTTGAAAAATTATGGTCCAATGAAGCTACCGTCCCATACTCCACACCAAAGCAGTGCATTTTTCGGATTGCATTGGCAGTTCATGCAATGCTCTTCACACAAAAACCGACAAATTTGTTTGTTTACGTATCCATTCTACCAGAAATAAGCTTCGTCGCTGAACACAATTTTCCGATAATCAAGTATGAATTCTGATAATAGTCGGTTCATGGTTAAATTATAGACCAAACTGAACGTGTTTAACGGCAACATGTTAAATAAAAACAGCTGAGTTGCGAAAAAGAAAGTTGGCAAAAAAAAAACACCCTTTATAAAAATTTAGGCTTTTGACGATATAACATTTCTGGCCTGTAATAAAAGCGATAACTCATTTAAAAGATAATTTACGGTTTAAGAATTTATTTATATTTAATATGAAATAATAATAAATTGATAACATTATAACAAAAGTTGTTAAAAAATAAAAGGATTTGATCAGAAATATGAGTGATCACACACAGGCAGAAAAAAAACATGGTTGTGGTAAACATAATCTAAGAGCAACATATTATGATAAGAGTTTTTGATTGTAGGCAAAACATATTATGATGAATATAAGTGCCATATAACATCATATTATGATAAATTATAATCGTAATGTTTTTTCATGTTACTCATAATTTGATATTATAAAATCATATTATGACCCAAGGTAAGTAATATGATCTAAAGTAATAATATTATGATATAAAGCAATCATATTATGTTCTTAAGTAATCATATTATGATGTGAAGTAACCATTTTATGCTATATAACAATCAAAATTAGATTTAAAGCAATTCTATCATGATAGAACTTTATCACAATATGTTAAATTAATATCATTTTATTTTAACTATTTGTCAAATTATGATTTTATACGTATCATAATATGAATGCAAAATTTTGCAATGGTACCAGTTAACACATTATTTCAAATAAAGACACAATTATTTTAGTATTTCGTATAATCTCAATTATTTCTACATTGTTTTTTAACACAAAACTTACAAGCACTAGTTAATATTTTCGCAAATAGTAATAAATATTTGCGCACTTTCAATGTACATAAAAAAATTACATTTACATATTTGTAGTTATGTTTAATAGATTTTTATTTTGAGAAATTTAAGATTATTTATTTTATTTTCACTTTATTTAGGTGTTTTACACTTCTTTAAACATTGTGTATTTTGTAGTAAAATTTTAAATAAGAATTGTTTTTTTTCAATTATTGAAACATTTAAATCTAACTAAATAATCTGATGTCACGCAGACAAACTACTGGGGCCAAATTACCGCATTCAATATCGAGTAAAATCGAGGAAATTTAGTAATTTATTATAATATATAATAAATTTCGATATCTAAATCATTTTTCGATACGATAACTCATTCGATCACGAATGCGGTAATTTGGCCCCTGAACTGATGCAAAAGTATTCTACAAATGATAAAAACAAAATATTTTTAATATTAAACATATTTTGTTTGCATTTTAAACATAATATGAGTACAAATATAGAAACTTATCATTTAATGGTTATTTGTAAGTTTAAATAACATAATTTTTTTTTTCATTTTTTTTAATATAATTAACAAACACATACTGCGAAGCTTTTTGGCTTATCTGCAGAAAACATCCAGAGTCTGACTGATAGTCCGGGACACTAGGCGATAGATAGTCTATCGGGGCACCCCAATATTTGAACAGTTATCATTCAATAGTTGTGGTAAACATTTTTCAAAAATAATTATGTTTCAGTGAACCATATTCTATTTTATAAATGTGATAAACATACAAATGTTTATTGTAACTAACAACAATATATTGTTACCAAAAACACAGTGTAGTTGTCGTAACCATGTCCAACCATGATTTTTCTGCGTGCAGATCGAGCTTCTTTTTCCAATTAAACGGTTATTTACAAAGTTATTACCGATTTAAGATATTTCTATGTTTTTATAATAAAATCAATATTCGATAGATTACAAAGTTATTAACGATTTAAGATTTTTAAAAATCTTCATATAAAAATCGATATTTAGTAGAAATATGAGTGATAACAGATCGAGCTTTTTTTACAAAGTTATTAACGATTTAAGATTTTTAAAAATCTTCATATAAAAATCGATATTTAGTAGAAATATGAGTGATAACAGATCGAGCTTTTTTTACAAAATTATTAACGATTTAAGATTTCCAAAATTTGATTTTAAAATTTTCTTATTTTTAAATTTTCATACCAAAATTTATATATGACCTTTTCTTAATTATACGATTATTTACGAAGTTATTAACGTTTGAAGATATTCCTAAACTTTTATTAAAAACTCGATTTCTTGTCATTATTTCCGCTGAACTTAGATCAATTATGCGGTTATTTACAAAGTTAAATTATTTCATAATAATGGATTATATGGGTGATAAAAGATTTAAATATTGTTTTGAAAATAAATGTCAGCGATCGCAGATCAAATTCCTTCTATTGAATTTGAACGCTTGCTTGTAAAGTTATTTGTGGATTTTAGATTTTAATATTACAATAATAATTAATTAACTTGTAATTTTTACAATTAGCTTTATAAAAACTAAAATCATCTTGAAAATGTCTTTCCATTTAAAATATCATATGATATATGAGTTGCAAGAGTTAATTGTGATACGAATGCATTATACACCCACGTTTACACACACACTGGCATTATTAAAACAACAACTGCAATAACAAAACAAATCTCAACTTAACTTCAGCGTCAACACTTTACTTAACAAAATGGAGATAAAAACGACACACGTGTACATACATACATACATACATACATGTACAATGTAGAAAAACAAACAGACAAAACATAAAAACTTTAATTAACAAATTATTTAAAACACCAACAAACAACCAGCAACAACAGAAACAATAAACTGCAAAAAGAGATTACAGCTAAAGGTGATGATGAGACTACAATGAGGAGGTGAAATGTGGCCAACAGCAACTACTACACAACAATTTGCGTATAATTTACAACTGTTTAAGCCAAATAAATGATGATTATGGGACAAAACAACGTTTTAACACCAAAAACGATGCAGCAAAAGACAAATACAAAAACAAGAAATGACAAACACTTAACATTGATGCTACTCAACAGCAACAGCAACAGCAACAATAAAAATAATAAAAACAAGCAATTAAAACAAGGTAAATGTGGGGAACAGAGCGAGTACCTTTGTATAAAACCTCGCAACTGGTTGTTTGGGGCTAATTGGTGAGTGGTGCTACAAGCTTTAAGTAGGCTGTGGTGGAGAACATTTAGTTGTTGGAAAATGAGAAAGCAGGGGGAAGAAGACCAAAAATCGTGTGACAAATTGACGCTTTTTAATTCATTGCCTGCCTTTCAGCATCACTCTTTTCTTTTCCTACTCCCTGTTTTTTCCACCGACTGTGGTCAATATTCTACAAACGAAAACTGATTGATGATGATGGTGTGTCGATGATGTAGCAAAACGATGTTGGCGACAATGTTGATGATACATGCAGACAAACACGTTGACAACTGAATACTACTCAACCGTGAGTGGGGCAAGAGAGTAAGAGAAGAGACAATAATATGTCCGTTTTCTCATATGTAAGCCATTGTTTCGGGCAAAAGGTTTTCAAAAAGGTATTTTAAATACTTTTATTACCAAAGACTGATTAATTGCTGCAACACAATCACAAATCAAAAGAAGTTGTCAATTAGTTGAAACAACTCATACACAAACACTGGCTGCAACACATGTACTGGTACTCTTACATTTTGGATGAAGAGTAATAGTGACTCGTGCTGCTTTCTTATTATTGTTTATGGACACAGAATGGTGACGTTTATTAAGTGAGTAACGAATACCTAGCAGAGGATTTATGAAAAATCTCTTTTAGAAAATTCTAGAAAAATTACATACTAAATTAAAATTATTAATTAATACCAAACATAAACTCTATATCTGATTGCTATGAAAATTAAAAACACTGTATTCTCCAATGAAAACTGTTTAGTAAGAATATTTTGGCATCCTTACGGTACTTCACAATTATCCCCAACAATTATAAGTACGAGTATGTCATTATTATTTAAAGAATATAAATAGTTGCCTACACTCTTACTCTTAATAATAACAAATCCAATATATGGACTTTATTTAGGAAATCCTACCTACTTTTTAATTAATGATCTTCCCGACTCCATTAAACATAGAACAGAACATGCTAAAAATCTAAATATGATTATCCGTCCTAATTACATCTTTAGAGGAACAAAGCGCATTTTTGCTAAAGTTCTTACTGCTCCCCGGGTGGCTCTAAAGGGTAATGCTAGTTTCAGTCGTTGACCCGTTTCGTAATGCTAATCTTTTGGCCGAATAATTTGCCACCGCCCGATCTCGAAAGAGTATTAATAAGTATCTAAAATATAACCGAATAATAAATTAATAATAATAAATAATAATAAATTAAATAGTGTTAAGATAATAAGAGATTCAATAGAAAATGTGCAATACACAAATCAAATACAAATGGTTAACTCAAGATTTAAATTTAGTGCAATAACAATTTTAGAACTAAAGAAAATAGTAAAAGAAATAAAAAACAAACCAGACTACTGCAAAATATCAACGAAAATTATACTTGATAACTGGCAAATAATTGGGGAAAATATACTGAAAATAGTAAACAAATCACTAGAATCTGGAGAATTTCCAGAAAATTGGAAAGAGTCAATGGTAACACCAATTGAAAAAGTGGCAAAAACAAGAAAATGCGAAGAGTTTCGTCCCATAAATTCCTTAAAAACCTGTGAAAAAATACTGGAAAAAGTCGTTAAAGAACAGCTTGAAAAATATTTTGAGAAAAATAAGTTATTTTCAAAATATCAATCGGGTTTCAGAAAAAAATTTTCATGTGAGACAACGGTAAATTATGTGATTAATCGGTGGAAAAATATAAAAAACAACAGAAAATTAATAGCAATATTTCTAGACTTTAAACGGGCGTTTGAAACAATTGATAGACAGATTTTAATACAGAAACTATATATGTACGGTATACGGCAAAGAGAACTAGAATGGTTTAAATCATACTTGACAAGCAGAAGACAATTAACTAAAGTAAATGGTACAAAATCAAGTGTAATGAATAATGACTTCGGTGTTCCACAGGGATCCATTTTGGGGGCTTTGCTATTTATAATATATATAAATGATATGCCAGAAATTCTCGGAAAATGTGAAATTGTGTTATATGCGGATGATACTTTAATCTACACAGAAGAAGACACTAATGAGAAATGTTATGATAATATGTTGAGCGATATAGATAATGTTAATATATGGCTAAAAAAGAATAAACTAAAACTCAATGAAAACAAAACAAAAATTATGGAAATAAATATGAACACTGAAAAAGTATTTAAAATAAATAATGAAATTATAGAAAAAGTAAAAAGTATTAAATATCTAGGATTTATAATAGACAAAGAAATGAAATTCAAAGACCATATAGAATATATTTGTAAAAAAATTAGTAAGAAAACGGGCTTTTTTAAAAGAATAAGAAACAAAATATCTCTGATAACTTCTATTAATATATATAATACAATAATAAAACCTCATTTTGAGTTCGGGTCTACAATAATATATACGTGCTGTAACGAATTCCAAATAGAACGACTCCAAAAGTTACAAAACAAAGCGATGCGAACGATCTTAAAGTGTAACAGATATACAAATATACGAACAATGCTTGATACGCTTAAATGGCTCAACATTAAACAGAGACTTGCACTAAATACTTTGAACTTTATTCACAAAATTAAATATGGAAATGCACCTGAATATTTATGTGATCAAATCAAATATGTAGGAGAAGTACAACCATATGGATTGAGAAATGCTGATAATTTTAGGCTAGAGAGGGCTACTACAACAGCTGGACAAAAATCACTTTTCTACAAAGGATTTAAATTGTTTAATTCACTAGCAAATGAAATAAAAATTGAAACAAATATTAATATTTTTAGAAAAGAATGTGTAAATTTTGTTAAAAATAATAATATATAAAATTTTATTTTATTTATAATATCAATGTGAAATTTTAAAGTATTTTGAATACTAATAAAGCATACATACATACATACAAAAGTTTTTAGGGGATCTCAACATTATCTAAGCTTACCGGCGGTGTCTTATACCGTGATTTGTTAGATGGATGAATTCACGTAAATAGTAAACCTTGAAATTGCCCATATCAATTTGCTCAATACTTTCTAAAGCTATGGGCCGCTGTACATGAGGTTTACTAGTCTTCTTTTTGGAAGATCGGTATGGTTCATTCGCCTTTTTGGCGAAAATAAAGTCATTGAAGTTTCAAGGCGCTTTTTTCTCTGATGAATCTCAAATTATTATTTTGTAGATCGCCACGTAATAAATATCCATTTTTGGAAAGAATTGTTATTGTAAATGTTTCAAAAAATATGTTGTAGTTTGTCTTTAAGGATTTGAGTATTTTCTAAGCACTCCTGTCGCATTATCCGAGCATTAAAATGCCCATTTTTGGATAATTAATAAGAATCAACTATTTAAGTGAAAGTCAGATTAATTCTCAAAATTGGGAATTTTAATGCTCGGCTAATGCGGCAGGAGTGCTTAGAAAATCCTCAAATCCTTAAAGACAAACGACAAGATATTTTTTGAACATTTACAACATTTTTATTCATTGAACCATATGTGAAACCTGTTGGATCTCTTTATCTTGTTATAATTGTAAAATGAGATTTAAATATACATAAGAAGAATCAATGTTGTATGTTCAGATTTATATGAATTTATGGGCGGTATAAATATTAAGGAATCAGAAGCTCTGTTCTGTTGATAATAAATCAATTAATATCCATTATATCCAATATTAAATTAAACGGTGCGAGAAATACTTCACACTATTATCTCTATACTATTTTCAATTCAAAATAGAATAGAATTTTATTACAACTTGCGCCGGTGCTTCAAAAAATGACCGATCCAAATCTATTAATTCGCTGACCATCATCGTAAAGTGGGTTGTGTTTCACTGTTCATTTTTACTAAGAAACTTTATAAAAGGTTGGGAAAAGGTATGCAATATGTGAGTGATATGTTAGTCAAGCAGGTCCTTGAATATGCTTCTATAACTCGGTGCCACGAACAAATGGTTACTTTATTACGTTTACAACATTAGCGTGACCAGGGAAGGAAGTTCAGGAGTTTCATTTACAAATTGTGCTTATGTTGTTGTCTTTTAAAATAGCGATAAGTCCATCTTTAAATTGCTCTCTTTTTTTCTTACTTTCATTAGGTCGTTCTTGAAGTAAAAGAAATACATATAAAATAAACATTAAGTGCTTGTATATTGATGTCAACTCAACCGTAAAATAATAAATGCATTTATGATTCTTTGACCAGAAAAAAAGCAGTCAGTAATAAATATAACTCGTTTACTTCAAGTACACTAAAAGAAATCAATATGAAGTGTATATGCTCATAAGCAGAAGTAAAAATGTTGCAACAATTCTGAGTGTACATATATTTTATACGAAATATCTGCATTCGTATGATTGTTTTGTTTCGTTGTTTGTTTCTTTATGGGTACAACAAATAAAAACCTTTCAAGATATAAGGATGGTTGGTGGTGGTGATGAAGATGATGATGGTGATGGTGACGACGACGATGTTGCTGGTGCTGGTGATGTTTGTTGCCTTTTGGCATAAATTGTGTTCATTCTCATACTCGTATAACAAAGTGTTTCCAATCAACATGCCAATGTCATTTGCCTGGCATGCCACCACCGGTTATCAGGTTTTTAAACCTAGTTCATACTTTTATTCCAGATACATCCAACCCAACCACACTGTGGAGAGTGTGTGTTTGAGGATTTTCATTCTTTTGTACGAGTATGTGAGAACACTTGGCGTCTTGGCTGTTATATTTTGCATTTCAGTTGTCATCTCCATTACTGTTCGTTCATGTCGTCTTAAGTATTTAAAAAATAGTTGTGACATTTACAAAGTGTTATTGGCTTTAAGTTTTCCAACGTTAATGTTAAATGTTTTTAATTTTTAGTTTTTCTTTTTTTTTGTTAATTCTTCATGGCGTGTTTTAATGTGTTATAAAGAAAATTTATTTGTTTTTGTGTTTGCGTTTGGACAGTGAAAATTAAATTAAGTCGTGTTAAATTGCCTAACATATTTGAAAGTTAAAGTGGAAAGGAAAATAGAGAAGATTCTTTGAAGCTAACTTTTATAGGGCGATTTTATTTTCATTTTAGCAAATAATTGTTATTTAGATTCAGACTGTTAAAACGAGATTATTCGCTTTAAAATTCCCTACAGTCTATGGGTACAAACGATGAAGATATTGAGAGCATAATTAAGAAAAAAAATCTGTCGAATCTTTCAAATCAAACAACCCATTAGAAATCCATTTTAACTCTATGCTCTTCCTAACATTTAACACTCTTCCTACGCAATTATTTTTATATGTGCTCGTAAATATTATTACAAATGTGTAAAAATTCACATCATGATGTGTAAATTTTAACATTATGACTTTAAATGAAATTTGTCTATGACAGACAAAACAAGATAACAATGACAGGTCAAGTCACAACATGACAACGATAACAAAAGATCATAACGATGATGAAGAAGATGATGAAAATACGCTTTCATATAAGAAATCAATAGAATGGAATAAAACAAAGAAAACATTTCAAATTTAAAACTGTCTGTCTTCAGAAAAGCAAACTGATAATACAAAAAAACAACCGGATATGAAGTTGCTGAGAATTGTACAAAAAACATACTTATACAAAATATTGTTATTTTAATTGAATTTGAAATTATCAATGGACGATAGACGATGGAAGAAATAAATGATTAATTTGATATTAATGGAAGTTTATTTAATAAAACAACAAACATAAATGTAATTAAATACTGCATGTGTATTTACACAAGTTGTTGATGGATGTCATTATCCTTTTACATAAACAAAAATTATAAGCGTAACCTCCTTTTCCTCAGGCAAACCGCCTTAGTGCTACTGTTTGTGTTTCACTTATTTGTTCTTATTTTTTTTCTTTTGCTCCAGAAACAGTAAAAATAAAACCAAGAACAGAAGACACAAACAATCCATTTGTCATTAGGGAACCACCTCTTGTTCCTCCATAAAGTTTTTTATTTCCTTTGTTGGTTCGTTTACGGTTTCTACCTTTTGAAATGCCGAAATCATCACTGCCACACACATGTTACAATCAACAAACAGCAACTACCAAAAAGATACCAATCGGCAATAATTCGAAATCGACAATAACAATAACAACAAGAACAAAAACAATAATAAAAAAGTACCAATTATGTCGGTTTCATGTCAAATTAAGAACACAAACTTGCAACTTCAACATCATGTGTGAGTGTGTGTGTGTATTGGATGTTTGTTTGCTCTTTAATTTTATTGACCACCACTCAGCAGTATCAACGCTGTAGATATGTTGAAGGCGCTGCATTTGATGTTGCTGATGATCATTGTGAGTTTCTGCTTTTTTGCTTTTATTCCTTCCCTCCTTTTTTCTTTTTTATACATTTCCAGTAACAAAGTGACGATTTGACGACGATGACCATTAAAGTGTTCCTATATCACAATGTTTATCAAACGATAACAACCAACACTTGATAATCGTAACCAGGAAATCTTAATTAAAGGCAACAACACACTACAGCTCACAGTATCTCGGATTGGAAATGTTTGTTCTTTAAAAAGCGGCATAAATGTAAATGATAGAGCACGAGCTAAGCAGAGTAGTTTTTGTGTGGTTTTAACGATGGCGCCTTTATAATGGCTCTTATATTTATAAATAAAATGAGATTATCTATTTTAATCGGTTTTGTGGAAGTTCCATAGGAAACTATGCAAAGTTATAAATATGTTTATGTTTTACGGGATTTTTTTTTTTATAATTTGTCAGAAAAGGAATCAATCAGGTCACTTATAATAAATATCTATGCACGCAGAGAAAAAACATGGTTGTGGTAATTATAATCTAAGAGCAACATATTATTATAAGATTTATGATTGTATTCAAAACATATAATGAGTCATAAGCAACCTTTTCATAGGCCGGGTCACATATTTTGTTTGCATTTTAAACATAATATTACAACAAATATATATATATTTACCATGTTATGGTTATTTGTAAGTTTAAATAGTTGTAAATAACATAATATCTTAAAGTAGTTATCATTCAATAGTTGTGCTAAACATTTTTTAAAAATAATTTTGTTTTAGTGAACCATATTCAATTTTATAATTGCGATAAACATACAAATGTTATAGTAACTAAATTATTGTTAAAATCGAATTAAAATAACAATTTTTTATGTATCACAACAATATATTGTTACCAAAAACACAGCGTAGTTGTCGTAACAATGTCCAACCATGTTTTTTTCTCTGCGTGTGGTAACTTATTATTTCCATTAAACATTGAATGTTGTTTCTTAAAAGAGAAATAGAATATTCAACAGAAAATTTTAGGAGCCACGGTCTATGAATAACCCCTTAATGAAAACAAATTTGCTCATGTCCTTCTGTATAGAGAAAACTTGCTGTCATATGGCAGACTTAGTTTTGTGAATAAATTTTATGACAAAAATTGTTGGCAGAGTGACTTTCCAAGACTGGGAGTAAAGATGCTACTTTAAAGCAAAATAATGAATTAAATCCCTAAAACCGTAGATGACAACAAGGCAACATGTATTCTATATAACATACTATCTCTAATGGCTAAATTCACAGTCTTTAGTTAGCTAATGATTCTTTATTCGCAATGCTTTGTTAGCCATTAGTTAAACCCCCAAACGTCGTTGGTTAACTATTAGTCAAATAACAGCTGTTGCTATGAAAATAGAGTTTACAATTTTTTTATTTTCGGCGACAAATTGTAAATATGTCTTACGAATTTAAATAGTGGCTAAATTTACAGTCTTAATAGTAATAGTTAAGCAATAGTTAGTATTTTAGTTTACCAATGGTTAACTAATGACCGAGAATTCGGCCATAAATGTTGGACTTTATAAAAAATACATACATAATTATGTTATGAAAGCTTTTAAAAATAATTGTACTTAGTAAATGAAAGACAAAGTTTTTTAGATTTTTGTGTTTGGATAAACGTGCCCGAATTCAGTACATAGGTGATTATGGGCTTGTTGGCATGGTGTTAAATCAGGCAATTTAGGGGGCCAAGATTCTGATCATCGAAACGAGAGAGTGCATGTCTCATGCAATAATAGAATTGTATGACATGTGGCATAAATCTCTTTTCATAACGCGGTAGCAAGCAGTCACTGATAGACCTGCCCCATTTTCGAAGAATTATTGTCAAACGTGGATGATTTTAAACAATACCCAAATGCGACATTCTTCATCAAGGCCACCAAATTTTTATTATCAGCCGTGTCACAGAATTTAATTCCATTCGGAAGTGGAATTAATTCCTTATTTTGCTTTTATAGAAAAAGCAAAACGAATAATTTTTTTGGAATGAAACTACTTTTAATTTGCTATGTGGAATTGTAATTTTAAGCATTTCTAGGCTTCATTCCGAAAAATTGTTCGTTTTACTTTTTCTATAAAAGCAAAATAAGGAATTAATTCCACTTCCGAACGGAATTAAATTCTGTGACATGGCTGTATATTTGGAATATTTGAATTGTTCATGTATAAAAACTGATTGTTTTGTCGTGCTCCACTTGTAACGCTAACCTGTAAACAGTCAGCCTTTAAACGGATTTTTTGTTTGACAACATTGCTTCTTTAGAAATTCTAACATTCATAAAAATCTCAATAGCCCTACAATAGAAAGGATATCAAATACTTCCCTATAAACTGCAAAGTTCATGCAAAATCCTTTACAAAAGAGTTGCTATCTTTTGAAGAATGAAAATCGTTAAGCCATATTACATATAGTCTTTCGCAATAAAAACAATGTACTTTTTTACAGAAGTAATATAAATCCATATACATGTACATTATTACAAAAAATACTTAATAAAGAAAGTTCATAATTTGACAGACAGTTACAAGGAAAGAAATTTATTGAGTTTACCTTCAATTGCATAAACTTTCTCCCAAAACAATAGCGAAAAGCATATATTTATTTTACACATTTTCCCCGCACTTCCTTTACGATCTCTTTGCAGGAGCACCAATCAACTCGGCCACAATGTCAACTAACGACCAAATATCTTTAGATTTTTGTAATAAAAATTCCATTACATTATCGGAAAATCATTTCGAGTAAATTGTAATAATTTAACAGTGAACCAACCACAGATTTAAGCCCCAGAGACGGCAGACTAAAACCAAACGACAAAGTTGATTCCAAAGTACCAAAGAAGGACGAGGAAAGGAACGAACGAACGAATGAATGAATGAATGAAGTCACTTTCAATAATGATATTGCTACTGGTTGATTGGTGGGTTGGTTGGCTGTTGTTTAAGGAATTGAAATGCTGCATTGAATGATTATTTCATTTGGGCATATGACACAAATAAAATTCTGTAGCAGATGTGAGCAGGACTGTATTGTACAAGTAAGTATTTTAGTATAAACTAATGGTTTCCAGACAGTTTGCTCCAAGGTTTGTTTTTGTACTTAAAGAACGTAAAGAAAAAATCAACCATACAATGACTATAAAATCTAAAGAACAAACATACAAACTTATTTGTTTTAATATTACATGAGCTAACGAATAAACTTGTAAATAAAAGTGGAAATGGCTAAATATAAAAAAAAAAACAACTAAAAATATGTCGTTTATATTGTTGTTTGCATTGTATTATGGCATGCAACATAAAATTTGTTTTTCCTTCAGCTTTCTAACAAATACAATGTAGCATCTCCTTGTTTGGTAGATGTTGTTACAACTGTTGTAAGTTAGTAAGCAGCAGTGTTTAATATTCATACCAAGTATCAATTCCATTGCATATTGTGTGTATGCTGTTAAAATACCAAAATACATTGAAACAAAATGGAAGAAATTATATAAAACAAATTACAAGTTGTGTTAGATAAATTATATTCTACAAGATCGTTCTGTAGATACTCTACATTATTATTAAGTAAACATTTCCTGTTGATTTTTCTTTGAAAGATGATGAGCGAATAATTGTTTAAAGGATTTTTAAAATCATAATGAATATATTTGTTAAAAATGTTGAAAACAAATTCTAAAAATTTAAGATTTGCTTTTTTAAGGTTATTTAAAAGAATAAATCGAAAATTATTTAAACCCTTCTTAATTACATTAAATACAAGCAAGGTCATTCCCAGCAAGCCATATGAGTCCGAAAAGAGTCTTTTCTGACACCTCGTTCGTGCTCTTTATGAGCCCAAAAAACTATTTTTACCAGTTATAGGGTAAAAAATATAAAAACCCTGGTTTTGTTACTGTAGTCAAAAGCCCAAATAAGTCATTGTTGTTCCGAAACATTTTGTCCAAAATACTCGTAGAAGAAGATTGTTGTTATTGCTGCCGCAACAGCGTTTGCGACTTACACTGTTGTTGTTATAGATGTTTGTGTTGTTGTTTAACATTAAAATTGCATTGCCATCATATTGTTATTGCTTTGTAAATATGTATGTACATAACTATAGTTATTATTAATTTTTCCTGTTGATTTTGTTGCTGTAGTTATAGCAAATATAAAATCCAATTAACTACTGTACGAGTAGTAGTAATGAACAAATAAATATATGTATGCATGTACATCTGGATATCTGTATACGCACATACATGCGAGACTCATACTATTACGATAACAATAATTATTGTGTTGTAGAAAAAGTAATTCAATAATATGTACCTATATGTTCAATTCACAAGTGCTGTTGTATGTTGTACATTGTATGATACAACTACATATCTGGTTGTGAACACAATTTTGAGCAAATTCGTATGTTTATGTTGTCAAACCTTCAAAATGACAAAAGAAAAATATGTTAAAAACAAATATACAAACATTAAATATGAATATTTTCCAAAATTGAACGTAGAGGCCCTTTACACGATGCAATTTTTTCCATTATCTTTTAAAATTGCTATGTAAAATGTTGTGCATTTATACGATGAAATTTTACGTGCAACAAATCATGAAATTTTTTGACGTTTAATTACACATTCCTCTTTAGTTTTTCATTCGCAAAAAAGAAAACAAAATTTTAAAATATAAATATAATATACAAAAAATATACATATGTATGTATGTATATAAAATAATAAACATACATATACATAAATACAATATAAGTACACAATTTTTAAAAAATATAAAAAATGGAAGATTTTAATATATAGTAGCAGAAGTAATTGAAAATTTTCTTGCGCTAACTGAAATGGCTGCCGAAACATAACACACACTTCGAAGTCAGAATAAGAATAAAACAAAATAATTAAAACACAAACGATGGTAAAAGGAAATGTCAAAAATTTGCATGAAAAACGAAAGTCGTGCAACTTTTTCTACACCTCTTGCTTCTCTACCGCGTTCGCCTACAAACATCAATTGCATGAAAAATTGCATCGTGTAAAAGGCCTCATACTCTAGAATTTTCAACAATATTTGTTATAAAATTTTTTTGTTGGTTTAAACTTATCAACCAGTGTTATCATTTGGTTATTTTTTTTTTAACTGAAATGAGTAATTTTTCTGTTGTGATACATATTCAAACTTTTGGCAACACTTATAATTTCATACATTCGAAAATCATATATAAAAATGTTGTAGTTATATAGAAATAATCAACAACATTTGTAAAACTATTGTAAATTCAGATGACGCGTCGTACAACTTCTCTACGAAACTACAAAATATCTTGTGAATTGAACAATATTAAAAAAGCTATTTATTTATTTTGATTTGCTTGCTAAATGTAGCTAAAAATATGTTATAATTGTTAATACAAACAAGACATTTACTTTCTCCCCTCGCCAATATTTATACATGCAAGTGGCAAAGAAAAAAGTGTCCTTTTTATGGTGGATGTTGGTAGAGTCGATGTCTGTTGTCTGTTCATCAGATGACTTCGTGATGCGTATTTAAATGTTGCTGTTGGTATTTCAGTAGAGTAGTTGTTGCTGTTGTTGTTCATTTATTACCAAGTATTAAATTTAAGTGAATATAAATGTACTAAATACGAATTGCTCTGATTGCTTTTTTCAACAATTTTATTTTTCGAATCTAAACAGAATTGCTGCGAATACAAGAAACACTTTTTTTAGATGCTTATGCCTTTGTTCTTATGTACGTAGGTGGTGTTGGTTGAATACACAAATATATATTTACTTACATGTATTAACTTTTAAATGTGTGAATGTGAGCTTTCGTCTTTTTGTTGTTGTGTATCCAATTCAATGTAATGTTTCCCCCATTTTTGTGTTTTTTTTTTTTTTAACTTGTTGTTTTATTGTATATATTTTTTTTATTATTTTACCTTCACAACACATTAAATGTTTTATGGTCTCACGTATAAATGGTTGGAAATTTCAATTTTATTTGTTGACTTCAAACGAAACGCAACAAAAAAGCTCAACTCTGCCACCATAAAGCAATAACAACAACAACAACATTGTTGTTGTAGTTAATTGAAAACATCTGCAGGCAAATGTTGTTGTGCATAATTGGAAAATTATTTAAATTAAATTTTTGAATTTATTTCTTCTATAAATATTGCACCGTTGCAAATGAATACGAAATGAATGCGAATGGATAATGGATATTAGTGGACACTGCGGGAAAAAAGTATCTACATACACACATACTCGTACATACTATTTATGTGGCACATAATTCGACAACAATATTTTAAAAACAATAAATTGCTAAAATAATTTTACAAAAAAAATACGATAATGTTGGCGAAAATTAAGAGAGAAGCATATTAATTTTTATTTTAAATTGAAATGTTAAAGTTTCTTAGCTACTACTTTTAGTTGCCATATTTATCATATGTATATTATTGTATTTATCATATCATATGATAGCGTCAGTAAATTTGTTTAATTAGTAGTCACAGATGCTTTACGCATAATTAACTTGTGTTTTAAAAATGTGTTAACTTACATTAAGAACAATACGTACATTACTTGATATCTATATATATAAAAATGAAATGGTCCATGTACATATCTAATGACATCACGTGAGAACAGCTGGAGCGATTTGGCTGATCTTTTTTTATTCGATTCGAAATTCTCAGGAGATGATGGTTTGTAAAGAAAAAAATTCAAAAATTCCGGGTAAAACTCGGAAATTTTAAGTTTTTAATATATTGCAGAGATGATCATTTCATAGTGCAATTGCTTATTGACCCAACCCACTACTTTGCTATGCTCTTTTAATTCAGTTGTCTTTCACATGACAAATGGTACACATGCTTAGCGGATGCTATAAATGTTTTTAAAATACAGTACGTAAAAAAATTATGGTACCATTACGAAAATTTTTCGTAATAAAAAATGCATTTGTTAATTCAAAATGCCTTTTCTATTATAAATAATTTAAAGGTCACTGGGAAACCCTTTTTTAAATTTTCAAGATATGTTTAAAGATTTTGATTTTCAAGATAGGTTTAAAGACTTTGATGCCCTCGAACCATTTCTTGATCTTTTTAAAGCCCCCTTTAAAGTTTAAGTTACAAAATATGAGTTAAAAATACAAACACGACTCATTATTTTGCGAAACGAAATAATTTTTTATTATTTTTTAAACCGAAACAATTTTTTACGTTTACTATTTTATAAAAATCTTTCGTTTACTTTTTCGTTTTACTATAGCTTTCAATTTCTCTCATTTTCTCACCAATACATAAGCTTTTGAATTTTGATCATTTGCCTCCTTTTCACTTCTCATTTTTCTTAATAAGAGACATTTTTTTGAAGAAACTTAAAGAACTGGCACCAAAGCCTCCTTTTCACTTTTAATTTTTTAAGTATGAAATGATATGAAATACAAATCATTAGTAAACACCGAGGGGTGGTCAGCTAGTAATAAATATATTTCAAAATTAATTTTTTTATTTTGATAATTTCTCATAACTAAGAATCATTTGTGTCTAATTTCTAGTTCGTTTTAAATAGTGTTGAATGGACGGACATATTGTTTTTCAGCTAAGCAATTTTATATGTTTTCAATACCAACAAATTTCGAAATATTTCATTTCTCTAGGTCTTCTCCTAATTCTTGTAAATGTGGACAACACTTCAAATTACATTAGATTAGACAAACCTTAATTTGGTTTTGCAAGATCGAATGGACTGACATCTTGGTGAGCAACAGAGAATATTTATGCAAAAATTACAAAGCTTTTAAGATTTAACAAAAATCTTAGGATTTTGAATACATAGGTACAATCCACGACGATATGTATCGTCACCTTAAATCCAAAAGGTCGTAACTACGTCACGATTTTTTGATTAATTATTATATAATTAACCAAAATACATCTTTCTTTAAAATTTTATTCTCATATGCCGAAAAACGTCGATTTTATTAATACAGGGTGGGCCAACTTGGACTGACTGATTTGAAATAATTTTGAAATTTTGATAAAGTTATTGGTCCATATTTCTTCGAAAATGAGCTTAATGAACCACCGGACCATGTTGGAAAATTTTTTACGTCCGATAGTTCTCAATAATCGTAACATATGGTTCCAGCAAGATGGAGCTACAGCTCATACCGCAAGAGCCACAATGGCACTTCAGTCAGTCAAACTTGGCCCACCCTGTACATTTCAAAAGGTCGCAACTACAATGTTAATAACTAAATAAAAACATCGTAACTACACTTTTAATTAAAAAAAAACGAAATATATTAAAACAAACTTGGCCTTTGTTTAACTCTTGGTTAGAAGTTAAATTTTTTCAAATTAGTAACAAGGACGCTCGCTGTGCATATTTGTGTCTTACCAAATAACAAAATAGTGAATAGTGATAGCGAACATTATTCTCATAAGAAAGTTAAAAAAATTAATAAAATATGTGAAAGTTTTCTATAAAACCAATATTAAAGATGAATATGAGGTTTTGCCAAAGTTTGAAGATGCCGAATTAGTTCAGTTACATAAAGAAAAAATGCAAATATCCAAAAAGAAATGATGCCATCTCCAGGAACTTAAATGCTTACTTCCAGCGAATTGCCACAGTTTTTACGATAATTTATCATACTCAGATGAGATTTATAAATTTTACTTTTCATGTACAATAATGAATTTTCGTTTTTTATACCCTTCACCTTCATGAGAAGGGTATATATAAGTTTGTCATTCCGTTTGTAATTTCCACAATATAATTTTCCGATCCTATAAAGTATATATATTCTGGATCCTTATAGATAGCGGAGTCTATTAAGCCATGACCGTTTGTCTGTCTGTTGAAATCAATTTTCTGAAGTTCCCAAATATCTTCGGGATCCAAATCTTCAATAATTCTGTCAGACATGCTTCCGAGAAGTTTGCTATTTAAAATCAGCAAAATCCGTCCACAAAGAACGGAGATATGAGCAAAAATCCGAGACAACCTCTGAAAATTTCATCAAAGAAAAACTAATAAACTCATCAACAGATGGCGTTGATCACACAAAGTGTATTAATATTGTTAGGAACAAATTCATCAACAGATGGCGCTGATCAAACAAAGTGTTTAAGTGTGTTCCTAAACCGTAATATAAGTGTGTAAAAAGACAGTGTGTTCATTTTTAATTGTATTTGTGTACATTTAAATAAATAAAGACTCGTTATATTTTCTTCAAACTACTTGCTTTTATTTTGCAATTAAAAAGAATCCGGTTTATTTGAAGGAAATAAACCACCGTTTTTAAAAGGTAAAAACGTAACAATATATACATATTATATATGTATGTATGTATATAATATAAGTATGCATCCACAACAAAGGTGAAGGGTATATAAGATTCGGCATAGCCGAATATAGCACTCTTACTTGTTTTTTTTTTTAATTTTGTTTTCTTTTCTTAAATAAAGTATGTAGGTATATTTTTTTATTAAACTCGTTGTAATGAGTTTTGTATCTTTTTGTTCAAACACACAGAAAAAAAGTAAAAAATGTTTAATAAGAGTGAAAAGCGGATTTTTTTTATCCTGATTTTAATTTTTATTACATATTAAAATTTTTTGTTGTTACGGCTTTTTGGTTTTAGAAAAAAAACGATTCCAAAAGGCCTTATTTTATAATTTTTTTTTATTAAACCAAATCCGCAATAGGTTTTTAAGCTTAATTCTGAAATTTGGCCAATTGCTTCTCCTGTAAAAAAGTAAAATGTGTTGTTAGGGCCTTTTGAAGTTTCGGTGACGATATATAGATATTATATTTTTATTTATTTATTTCAACTTTTTTAGCGGTAGACATAAAAGTACTACAATTCCACCGAATACTAATTTTTAGTTTAAATATCGACCTAACCCAAGGATTTATGTATGTACCTAGGTATATGTATATTGTACTATAAAATGTAACAGAATGTATTACTTATTTTAAAAGCATAGTTCTGTTTCATTCTGAAAAAAAACCTGTTTCGGACTTTAAAATGGACATTTGGAGACAAAATTTGGAATTTAATTCATTGATTAAAGAAAATTCTAAAAAAAATATTGACTATCAGCAAAATTTATACATCCTTCGCAATTTTTAATAACTCTTCTTAGGAAGGATGACTTAGGCTATTATCTAGGAATAATAACGCTTTTATTGGTTCTAAAAATTATTCTACTAATTATAAATATTCAGGCTTTATTTGAATGAAGATAATTTCCAGGTAACACTTTATTAATAAACGAGCTGGAGATCTTTGCGTTTCATTGTAAATTGTTATTCTTACCTTTGATAACTTTCTTTCTGGAGCACTATTTTCTTTCGTTTTTACAAATATAGACCAGTTTCATTCACAAAAAATAACATCAGGTGTTTGATTGTGCTCAACTATAATTCTTTAATAATTTTTTGAAAGCTAATAAATTATTTCTAGACGATAACTTCTATCCTAATTGCTTGAGTTTTACACTGTAGGTATAAGTTTTTTTTAATACATAGTAGGTACCTATTGCAAAACTATTTAGGAATTTCGAAATTTTATTTGATTAGAAGAATATGTATAGGTACCTACCTTAAATTTTATCAGAACTTGGAAAAAAAGTTCAATGTTTCAGCAATATAAACTTTTAAAATTTATATTTTTCTAATGGCATCATCATCACTGGAATATAGCGGGCATTATGTAATTCTCTTTCCCAAAAACCACTTGAAGAAGACGCAATGATGGTGTGTAATCATATTGATAAAAAAAAACCAAAGAATCGACCACATAACGGTCAATTCAAATAAATTAAACAACAAAAAATCCAGCAAACAACGACTCATCTCAATTAGAAAACACTTTTAGTAAAAATCCATAAACATTCATTTAAATCCGTACAAAAATATGTACGTACTCGTATAACCATATGTTGCAAATAAATATTGTAAATGTATCTTAGACATTTTGTTTCAGTTTATTTATTTGACTATCAACAAAATGCCAATAGTTTGAAGATTAGAAATGCGAAAATATAAGAAAATAAATAACTAAATAACAAGACCATTAGAAAACAGCAACAGCAAATAAAACAACAATCGAGTTAAAAGACATGGTTCAGGTATTTAACCAATGAAGATCTTAAAAAGAAAGACATTTGAGCATAAAACTGCAAAAATAATAAAAGAAACGAAAAAAAATCGACAATGAAAGAATGGTTTGCTAAAAACAGGCGTTAAGAAGGGGAAATAGAGAACCTCAAAATAATAGTATGCATAGAGTTGTACACTTAAACTTTCTGAACGTTACGACAGCATACTTGAAATGTACCTACCTACCTACATGTTAAAAAGTTTAGAATTTCACACACGTTTAGTAACTTATTTTTAAGAGTGTAGTCAAACGTTAAAGTCTTTATATTCTGCTACATGATTATCAAGAGAAATTTCTATTTAAAATTAAAATTGTTTTGTAAGTAGAACGTTTTAAATTAAATGTTTTACTACCTATATTGTTTTCTAACGACTTTTCAGCTTGCCGGTGGTATTATCTCATCAATATAAATGTATCCATTAGTATCTGTGTATATTGTGGTATTTGTGTATAATTTAAACGCATGTTAGACAGAAAATTGTTCAATCACAGATAACAACATAAAACCCAAATCGATAGACAGACACTTTTGCACATATTCTCTAATAAACCTAAGCACAAACACACACATATACATACCTACATACACTTCATGTTAAATATGTTTGCAAACCCAACCCATTTATACCAAGTGGCTCTTAAATGATTCGCACCCCAGCAAAAATAAAAACAAAAAAACTGACAAAATGCTGCTATTACCAATTGTGCTATTAATCTGCCACATTTGCACTTTCCACAATAATTTCAACGTTTAAAATACAATCCTATCCAGACTCCTTCCTCGAAAGATTATGGCAAAAGTACAGCTACAAAAGCAATATGTTTGTAGGTATGTATGTACGTAGATGAAAAAGTACCTATTTGCTCAATTTCAAAGATCTTGTAATGAAAGAATACAAATAGAACAACTCCCACCACCCAAAAGGATACAAACCTTTTACATACTTTACACACATACATACATACATATGTATGTACGAGTATGTATTGTAAGTATGTATGTGGGTGTTGAAAAAAGAAAAACCCCAAAAGCGAAACGTTTTCCATTTAAAATGTCGTCACAATAAGACAAATTTACACACACACACACGGGGCAACAATGCAAAACAAGAAACTTTATGAGAAATAGGGTTGCCAAAACAAATTAAAATAATATAATACCCAAAATACCATTTCTCAAAGTCTTCATGACTTCGTATATACATATGTAGGTATAACAAAATTGAAAGAATAATGCAATTTCAAAGCAAAATACCTACATGATTATCAACCTAGTTTGGGAATCAACATATGCAATGCGAGTAATATGTAGGTATGTAAATATTTATTTTAGGAATTTTAATAAAAACTAAAAATAAGTATTTGAACTTACTTTACAGCTGGAACATGATGTAATCTATAAACTAAAAGAAAATATTTATTAGTTTGTTTATATTAAAAAAAATATGTAGGTACCTATGGATTTTAAAAAATTTTAAAATTTATGTTAAAGTTAGTTAAGACCAACCACCACAATAAACTATTTCACAGTGGTAATAAATACACATATCTACTCTAAACTACTGGTACGATAAAAACAAACGGCACTTAAAAGGTTTTTGAAAATGTGTTCAAACTACTGACATTCAAATGGGAAAAATCTTCATTTACATAGAATGCAGTCGCATAAATGTGTAAATATACATGTATGTAAAAATAAATCATAAATTACTACTCTTTTACTAATATTTAAGCAAAGCTATAAAAATGCAAAATTTGTCGATCAACCTGAGATGTATATTTATCTAAAATCACTAAAATGTTTTACTGTCAATAACGCACAATTTAACAACAAACAACTTAAATTAAAAATCAGAATACATAATTATTTTAACTAAGGACTTTTTACATATTTACGCTTGAGTAGCCGAACAAAATTCAATATACAAAAATTGCCACAACATTTTTCAGCTAAAATTACATTTTAGGCATTTTTGTAATTTTTATTATAAAACAATTAGTAAAAAATTTAATTTAATAATATTTTTGTTAATTTGAACCCCCGAAAATGTAGAAGAATATTAAGAATTACAAAAAAATATTAAATTTAAGAAAATTTCGTTAAAAAGTTTAAAAGAAGGAAAATTCTTTTAATTCTAATAATTAAAGAAATTTACTTAAAATTAACAAATAGGTATATTTTAATTAATTTGATTAAAAGTAGGTAGGTAGGTATGTAAAATTTAAGAAGTGTCTTCAATATAAAAATTATGGTGTGCATACCTTAATTAATTAATGGAGTTTAGGAATTCAAAAAAATATTTATGCAACATTTTTTTAGTTCATAATGTTTATGAAATGCATACATATTAAGCTTTTTCTTTTCCACTTCTAAATTTTGTATAACATACTATAAACGTTAAAGGTACCTACAATGAAAATATTGTTCATAAATCTTTATACCTATATGTAATACACTACTAGTCAGATTATATGTAAATGAAATACCCATAAATCTTAGAGCAAAACTTTCAAAAAATTTAATTTGCTACCAAACTGGTCGAATAGAACGAATAGAACTGCGTATTTCGATTCGAAAGCAAAAGCTTTCGAAATACAATGTCAAAAGTATACAAATACGAATGATTGTCTTTTCGAATCGAAGTACACAGTAACTCCCCAGGCTATCAAAGTCTATCCCCATCCGGTATACATACATATGTATGTATACCCGTAACTTGTACAATTATGGACAGATTTCAATGAATGTCAAGAAATTTAAACAAGTCCTGTAATAAGATTTAGTTTCAATTTAGAAATTCTTGTTTTTATGTCGTTAATATTATGTTCCTCAAATAGGTATCTTTGGTAACAATTGTTCCATATTAGTACATATTACAAATATTCTCTTATTCCTATTAAACTCTAAAATAAGAAACAAAATTTAGAAGTGGAAAAGAAAAAGCTTAATATGTATGCATTTCATAAACATTATGAACTAAAAAAATGTTGCATAAATATTTTTTTGAATTCCTAAACTCCATTAATATCTGTAACGTTCCCCGAAAACACAATACTAATCGCAGACAGGCAATATTTAGCAAGAAGTTTTTAAAAAGAAACACCAACAACAAACACTACCCCTTATTAAAATAAAAAGCCATACATACAGGTCATTAGCTTGTAAAACAAAAACAACTTTAAAATAATAAAAGAAAAGCAACACAAACACAAAACAATTAACACGCCTGCGTACAACCAATTGCAAATAGGCAACGCCCCATTAACAGTGAAAAGTGATGCCAAGTTTGTGTTGAAAACATAAACCTGTTTATTCTCTTGATAAATGAGAGCGTTTAGAAAACACGGAAAACACTCGTTTGTTTGTAGAATTGAGGGCGGAGTTATCGTGCCCAGTGTTAAGGCAATTGCTATTGTAATCATACTACATGTGTACAAACATAAATAAAGCAAGTGCCATTATTACCGTAGGTTAGGTCTAACTCTGCTGCACTCTATCATAACAACAACAACAACAATTACAACAATAACACTTAAACCAAGGAAGGAAGCAGTTAAACTGGTCTAACAAGCTAAAGAGCTGCCGGTGTTTGTGAATGATGATGACGATTGTTGTTGTTTATTTTTTCGTTTTGAATTTTTAAACTACGACGGCGATGGTGGTGGTAGTTAAACAAGAAGAAAATACATATTGTACATACCAGCAAAAACAACAACAACAATAAAAATAATATTAAACATCATTAGCTTTGCTAACAAGACAAGATTCAATGTTGATTTGTAAGTAAATGGATGGAAGTAGTTGTTGTGTGTTTTTTGTTTGTTTCGTTTTTGTAGTGGTATTGGTAGATATACAATTTGGTATCTGCTGGTGGTGGCAGTAGTGGTGTGTGGTTTAAACTGTATATGGTCGGTTAATGTTTTGCAACGGGGAAGTTTACCATTCAGTTGGCGTTAACACCTCAATTTGTCGAGTTCGTTAAAGCGCTTAAATGTTAAACGGTTCTTTATTTGCCCCCAAAACAAAGTATCAATTCAAACACAAACCAACCGACAGAAACCCATTTGAATTAAACGGATTAATATTTAAAAACTTCGGATACGCATAAAGAAACGTTTCAAATTTAAATTAAGTTAATCGAAACTAACTAAGCCAGAAAAGCGTCGGCTTTTTAACTTAGAATAAAAGTGGAAAATTAATTAACAAAAATAAATATGAAATCATTTTTTTTTTTTGAAACTATAAATACCTATCTACCTACATATTTATAAAATACCTAGGTACCTACCTACTTAATAAAAAGAAAACAAATAAAACAAAATAGGTACCTATTAAAAGAAATTAATAAAAACAAGTTAAAACAGTTGAAATACAAAAGTTTGGTTCTTGCACAAATTTTTGTTAAAACACATTGTGCAAATTGGCTCCCTACAGCTCCAGTATGTCATCCTCACATGAAGAAGATGATCGTGATGATATTGAAGATCAGGAGATACACGTCGATGTTGATTCTGATTCCCGCCTGTCGTGTGGCACGGGCTCAGATATCGATATGGATGGTGGCAGTTGTTATGATGAATCTGAAGTTCCCCTAAGGTAAGACCAGCTTATAAAGGATCTTAGCGCTTTTACAACAAGAAAAATATTTATACCTACCTATGGCGAATACAAAAATGTATTTAATTCTGATTTTAAAATGTAAATTTGGAATAAATATCGAATATTACAAACTGTCGTTGGTGAGGTTGAAGAAATTATTTTTACATTAAAAGTATGTACCTACCTATTGAGGTATGTATGTAGGTATGTTTATTTCATTAAGTCTTTACTTTCTATTCAAAACTAGAACTTTTAAAATTTACCGACGGAAATATTGTAAATTTTATAGAGATTTATTATTAAATACAATTCATTTAAATAAATGCGTTCCATATAATGCACTATACTGAGATCTTAATATTTATCTCCATAAAAGTGCCGATTCTTAAATTTTGAACTTCATCAAAACGTTCTTTATTAGGTTTAAATATTAAACTGCGTTTAAAAATCATTAATAGACAGTTAAACAAAAAGCTCTCCTGTACCTACAGTTTGTAAGTCGCGAGGTTACAATATTCTACAATATAGGTATAATAAGTACCTACATAATTAACAGAATTTACGTAAATTACCCTTGAGGCCTTAATTAGATAGTTACAATCTATTTGAATTCATCGAATTTAAAAACCGAAATTGATAATATATATGAAGCCGTAAGTGTTAATCCCTATTTTTGTGGATAAAGATAAAGGGAAGAAACAATAAATTTGCGCTTTTACAGATACTTTTAACAGTTTGAGAAAAAAGGATGATAAATTAAGTCATAAAGTTTGTAAATTTAAATTGTCGTTGCAAATTTCCAAGTTTCTTTATACTTCGCTGGAATCGCCCTTGAAATATCATTCATTTCATATACATATGTACCTATATAAACGGCCTACATATGTATGTATCTATGTACAGAACGTAGTATCCTTTAAAAATTTCGCTTGATCCGGGGGGTTACTCTCTATTGCGATAAGCGTACAAATTGATACTCTTACGCATCGAATTTTCTTTCGCATCGCAATCCCCCCGAAATAACGGTTTCTCAAATATCTCGTTTATTGACGAACCAAATTGAACATATATCTGGTTACGTCCAAAAGCCGGTGGGCGGGCTTTTGATTATATCTCTGTAGTTTATGGGCCAATTTTACCGATTTCCATTCCCTGCAAATAACGCGACTAGTCCATACATGCATGTTAAGACTAGACCAAAGAGGAGTAGGAGTACTCCAAAACTACTCCAACTACTACTAGGATTGGACCATATAACCCATCGGAGTAGTCCCACTACTACTCCATGCTTCTACTCCATGGAATACTCAAGAGGGTTAGTTTTAAACAACAACAACTCAAAATGCAATTGTGTTAACACGAAACCATGTCGTTTAACTACAAACTCTTGTTTAACTATCACATGGTCCATGACTGCATTACATTGAACCATGTTGTAAGTAGTCCATTTTATCTAAAATGGGATCACGTAGACCAATATTATTTGCAGGGTAGTACCTACATATACATATGTATCTGAAATATTTATACCATATGCGGGCTAATTAAAACATACTTAAACAAGTACTCGTGAGACAGATAGTTTATAAACTATCTTTGGAAAAAGAGTTAAGAGTTTAAATCTACATACCTACATACATATTTAAATAATATCTTGAATGTTGCAGTATCAAAATTTTAGATTTGTGACTCGGTAAAAATAAGACTGACTTAATTATTTAATGCAAAAGTGTTTCATTAATTTGTAGAAGACTCTAAATATTACACAATTTCAAATCTGCATAATTTACTTAACAGTGTCCTCTTCTGATTCCATACATATATACGAAGACATTATATTCAAATAGAATTTTCAATATTTGAAAATGACAATAGTCGTGGTTTGAATGTTATTAGTTATAGGTACATACATACTAACCGAAACTTGAATATTACCAATTTAATTTCACTACTTATTAATTATAATTGTTGTTAAGCATGCCATGCATGAATAAAAGTACTTAATTTAATTTTTTGTAAAAATTTTTTCATTTTTAGACTCATATAAAAATGTTGATTTTGAGAATATTAGACAATCAAACGCATAAAAATATATGTAGGTATATCTGAATAAAATCGTCTCACTAATGTCAAAGTTATTTGCCAAAAGCAAGCTAAAAAATGCATGGTAATTGGTCCCGGGAAACTTAAACCTGAAAAAAACCGCGTAAAAACAGACATTGATCGTATGCAAAATAGATGATTGGTTCCTTATCTCTAAAACCTATTGAAATTAGGGAAAAACAAAGATTTTTTGAAAGCAACTATTCAGGTTTATAATATTAAATCACATACATAGGTATAGGTACAATGTGTTTTTACACAAGCTTAAAAGTAATGTAAAAAATGTATGTATGACAAGTTCATTTGATTGTATGCACTAAAAGGGTGATGAATTTGTGATAATTAAAATTGCACTGAGCAGTAAAAATGCTTGTATTCACAAAAAGGCAATTTCCCTAAATTTACAATATGAATATAGGTATTTTGCAAAAATTTAATTTAATCAAAAATATTTAAGCCCAACAGAATTTAAATCGTGCTGAATGGAATAAAAACGTGTAAAAAAAGACCGTGTAAAAACATAATTCATCTTTGCTATATTATTTGACATAATCTGTTTGTTCATATGTATTTAAAAAAATGTGTCGATAAGTTAACAGATTTTAATGAATACCCTTAATATGACTACTTAACACTTGAGTTTCATTAATTTAACAACATTGTTTTTAATTTTTTATTCGAGTTTTATTAAAAATACTTAACTTGTATTAAGCGATTATAGACTTATGATGTTTAATAAATATTAAAAAAAAAAGTAACAACCGCACAAAAGCAACAAGATATTAAATTAAAACCAGCTTTAAAACTGCAATATAATTAATACGATTGACACTTAAGACAAGCCAAAACAATGTTTAAACATTGGAACACCACTATGAGTAAATAAATATTTAAATAAAAAAAAAAAATGTTTTAAAAAAAAACCCATAAAGTATGAGTATGGAAAGAATAAAACAATAAAATCTAAAATAAATTGGGTGTACTGAATATGTCAAAATCAATAGATTTTAATGGCAAACTGATGTATTTTTAATAGTATATGTAGGTATTATTTAAAATTTCGGTTAAAATTTATACAAAGAAAACCTACAACTTAAAAATAAATTAAAACAAAATCAAACGTTTTTTCTAACGATCAATAAAATTACAAAATTATTAGTTTTATTGAAAAAACATCATCGACACACAGAGATTAGAAATCTTTAGAAAAGAACAAGAATGAAAAAAGATAACCATAAAAGATGTTTAGAAGATCATTTCAAATGATTACAATGATCTCGTAAAAAAAAAACACAAACCACTGACTGAAAGGTGTCAATCTGTGTGAATGTTAGTAAGAGTTTGTGTGTGTGTGTTTAGTTGTGTTTGTTGTACGTTTATTATCTTATAAAACTGTTAAAAACAATGTAAAATTAACATTTTAATTGCTGTGTTTGTAACTGTGTACGAGAATGTTAGATTGAATGAAATTGCAGTAAAGTGTTTAATTTATTAGAGTGAGTTTGCAACAGGGTTGGAAATTGTAATAGTATTTTTATTTACTTTTTACTAAAGAAAAATTTTTTTTTTTTTTTTGTTAGTTTTAATATTCATTTAAAACTCTAAAATATAGTTTAATCTAAATTAAACAATTTTGAATGCGTTTTTATTAAAAATGTAGCTATGTATAAAATTTATACGACAAAATTCATTTTATATATAGCTACCTATAGTTATTAAATAAATAAATTTTAAAGAAATTTTGCTGTTTACACGAGTTTGAAGCATTTTGAAGAGCAATTTTGAAGAAAATTTCAATCGTGTAAATCTAGCTTTACTTCTTTCAATAACATTTTTAATAGTTGACCGCCATTTGTTTACAATTTTACCAATATCTGCGAGAGATTTTTCGTTGCTTCGATGGAACACTATTAAATCTATAACCTCAACTAGTAAATCTTTGCCACTTGCCATTCGGTACCTTAAACAATTTCCTAACTTTGTACTTAAAAAATTATTACTAATTTTAATTAAAAAAGTGCTTAATGTAGGATCTCATAACGGTACTATTTATTTTATTCTATTTTAACGTTCTATATAGGTACATACTATGAGCCTCAAAAGTGTGTAAACACAACAAATTATTTGATTTTTTTAAGATAAAGAAAATCCTAAAATCTATCCATCGATTGAAATTTAAAAGTTTCGTTTTGTTGGGTATTTGGTTGAATAATAGATTCGGTTATGAAAAAAAAAATTTAAGTTGAACTATAATGCTTTTCATAATCTTAAAAAAATCAAAAAATTCACTGGTGCTTACACACTTTTGAAGCTGTGTGTACATATGTATATAAATATTGATTGCATTTTTAAGAGGATTTTCTCTTTTAACTTTTAAAATATCTGTCAGTAAGAGCAAAAGTTAGCCTATCCGAAGCATTTTTATTTAAATAAGTTTTAAAAATATAGACCTCTTTTAAAGATATTGTTTTTCACAGAAATTATTGTTCGCTGTCTACTAAATTTTGACTCTACTGTATGTCGTTAATAAAGTCCTAAACAAATTCTTAAATTTTGAAAATAGTTTAACAAAATCTAATAACGTTTGGAAATGGTGTTAAAAAATTGCGCAAATTGTATTTCTAGTTAGGCTCAAATTCTTAGAACTTTTTTTAAATCGTAAGGTATGCAGGAATTTCGGAAAAAATCGTTAAAATCCCGATAAAGAAAAAATCGTCATTGTGAATTTTAAAAATCGTCAAAAGAAATCGGAAAGTAAAAAGTCACTATTTCTAATAGTAGGTACATATTTTGAAATGTTTAATTAAACGAAATCAGACAAATTCAAGTTTATATAGTCTCTTGTACAATACATATCAAAATACATAAATTTTAACTTTTTAAATATTAAATCACAAAAAATATAATGTTAAACACAAATTGTGTTATAGGTATTTTAATAATATCTTACAGTATTTTATAAATAAATATCTGAATTTAGCATATTTTATTAATTCAGGTTAAATTACAATGTCAAAACAATTTAGTTTATTAAATTTTAAATAACATTTTGAGTAAAGAATCCTACTCATCCAACATATACAGTACATACTTATTTTCAAAGAATTTCGTATTTTTGTTAAACGTCTTTCGATGTTTTCTTAAAATTGGAGAAGTTTCTGTAGAATTTCCCCGTTGAAGTTCAGAAATTGTTTCCACTAAACATTTTAGTTCATGCATTTAAAATTGCTTTTTATATTTACCAATTAAATAAGTAATTTCATCCTGACTCATAATATTATATGGAATTATTATACTTAAACTCAACAATTGGCTTTAATTAAGAAAACATCTTTATCATTAAGTTTGATTCTTGAATTATGTCATATTTTTAAATGAAAAAAATAGAGAATTTGGTAACAAAAACATTTATAAATTATATAAATTATAGAAAATTTTAATAATTCAGAAAATCGTCACTTTCAATGACAAAATCGTCAAATCGGCACTTTGCTATTTTTGAAACAAAAAATCATCAAAATGACGATAAATCATCAAATCTGGCAGCTATGAAGGTATGGTCGCACATGGCAAATATTCACTCAAATAGCGTAACAACTTTTTTTTTGGTACAAATTTGCTTTCGTTTACACTTACAAGTGTTTTTTAATATGAGGCAGCATCAAATAAAATTAAACTAAATAGTTGTTGTGACTTGTTCTAAATAAGTTTTTGAAATAGTTTTGAAATAAATAAATGAATATAGGTATGTCAAGTGTGTGCCTTTTCATTTATATAAATCAGTTAACTGCTGTTCTGGGCCGTTTTACTGGGCTATGCTCTAATTTACTGTGGATGTTTAAGCAGTTTAAACGTATTTTCCATCCCTGATATTATAAACTTTAAAATTTTATTACTGCAAAAACTAATTTTATTAGTTGTTAATACCATCAACAATGTTACATTCTCTGTTCCATTTTAGAGAGTTTTTTTTCTCAGGAAGAAGGTAATAAATTAATTTAATTTTATTGCTTTTAATCGAGTTTATTTAAATTTGTTTTTCATATTCATTCACTTTATGATTAACACTATCACTACAATCAGCTAAGTTAATATGTAGTGCGAAGTATACCTACTAAGTAGTTGTAGTAGTATTATTCATTCATTATAACCTTCAGAATTAACAAAAAAAAAAGCATTTAATTCATAAATATATAAAATACTAACAATAACAAATAAATACAGATTTAATCCATCAATGGTCACGCAAGTGTCTTAATTTGATTTCAAACATAAATCTTTATAAATTGTTGGCTGTTTGCTACTGTATTAAGCAATCATGATCACTACTTGTTGTTTTTGCGATGTTTTTGCTCTTTTTTTTTTTTTTTTTTTTTTTGTTGCATTATTCACCATTAAAAGCAACAACAACAACATGAACAGAGCTGCCATTATTCTGAATACTTTTAATCATACATACAAACCAGCGTTGTCAACTTTGAAATTTCAAAACGCACCAAAATAGAGAAAAAAAACGCATTATTAGAAAAAAACGGACCAACTTTAGATTTTATTTATTTAAAATGATAAATTAATATTTTTTGTGTGCACATACAATGTTCATACATAGTACATACATACGATATGTATTTTGTATCCACACAATTTATGTACATATGCAACTACCAAGGTTATTTATTTATTTGTTTTTTTTTTAAATGCCGGCACGGATAAGCACATGAACAAAGACAACAGCTCTGTGACATCAAATAGAATTATTTAAAATTTTATGTATGTACCTATATGTAGGCTTGCCAGACGTACTGCATTCAGAAGTACGCGTACTGCATAAGACCTAAAGAAGTACGCTAATGTACTTTTTGCAGCCTCTGTACTTCCTTTTGTACTTTTTTTAGTGTTTTTAAGGAACAATTTCTTATTTGATAGCAAATATTTTGCTTAGTGTATAAAAGAAGCATCTTCAAGTTATTTGAATCGCCCTGAGCACACTTGTAATTAATTTTGCAATTTTTTAAAAACAGAAGAAATGGAATAGTTAACCAAGTCCACAAAAGCGATAAATATTTATATTATTTTAAGTTGCCAAAAAACAAGTTGTATTAAAACATTTAATATAAAATAGAAAAAAATTATTTTATTTTTTAAAAATAAAATCTAATACACCTGACTAATTTTAAGTTATTTTTGATTACACAAAAATATTTATGATCTCTTATTTTGTTTTGTTTTTATTATTTGTAATTTTCTTCATTGAATTGTTATTGTTAATACTGAATTTCCTAGTTCTTAGTTACATCAATTATTTCTTTTTGATTTGATTTTTTTAATATAAAAAATGTACTTTTTTTTTATTTGTACTGCTATTTTCACTTCGATTTGATATCTGTAGTTTTTTTGTCGATTTTATGTATATCTGGCAACCCTATGTACCTATGCATGTAAGATAACTTTAAAAATATTTCTTTAATGAACATTCTATACTTTCAGTTTTAAAGCTTTACAGTTTTTATATACATACATAAGTATGTAAAATGTTCTTCACACTTTTTATATATGATTTGGTTGGTACGTTATGAATGAACGTCAGTCATTATTTGTGGCCTGTAAAATTGATTGTAAAAAAAATTTTGCAGTTGGTACTTCTGAATGAAACAGGTGTATATTTTATACAAAGATTTTTTCTCACACTGAAACAAAAAGTTGTTGTTGAATTTGTTTTGGTGCCACCAAAAATTAAAAAGCGCACCAAAATTTAAAAAAAAGCGCACCTCGCACCAACTAAAGAATTTTGCGCATCAAAATTTAAAAAAGCACCAAAAATGGTGCGAAATGCACCAAGTTGACAACGCTGATACAAACATGCATACAATTATACACCGTTATCTCCCAGCCATACAGGAGTTGCGTGGGTTTACATGTTTGATAGGCAAACTCTGTTAAATCCAATTGTTTGTGTGTCTGACTCTCACAGCAACAGAAAAAGCTTTGTTTGTAAATAAACAAAACACACTTACTCGCACCATTATTAAATGCATGCACGATTCCATCCATGCATGCATAAACATATGAACATATATTCATACATATGTATGTATGTATGTCTATTAGAATCAGACTTCAATTGCAGTGCCATTTGTTTACAATTTGTTTTTGTTCTGCATTCGCGCTTAAAAATAACAAACATAATTAAAAACTTTGTGCTGTTGTCGTGCTTTTTATTCTCCTAACATGTTTTTGTGTCACATGTAAATACATACTTACATATAAACTCGTACTTAAACACACATTTAAACATGCATCCCATGATCACTACAAAATGAAAACAAAAATCCATATAAACAAATCTGTTTTTTATCTGTGACAGTTCTTGTAAAACTCATTAATTTTTGTTTGTTTGTGTAAAAAACGCTAATAAATGAAACTTTTTTTTATACAATTCAAGGGAAAAGATCACGCAATTTTTGAGAAGAAAAAAATTAATTTAAGTTTTTTGGTCACGTTTTGTTGGAAAACAAATTTTAAAAGCTTTTTTTTGATTTATAGTTTTATTAAATAAAACTACTTTTAATATAAGTTAGATGGAAAAATTTACAAAAAAGAAAACAAACAACACGATATTTTTGTTGACAATTGAAGAGCTACATACATATTGCGTCAATGACAACCTAGCTAAATCTTACTTACATACATACCTACATACATACATACATACACAAAAATACTTTAACATTTAAATTTTTTTTCCATTTAATTTCTTTTCTAAATTCAATATTTTATTTTTTCAGTGAAACCCAGTCAGAGCAAACCCGTTCCTCGTCTAGTGAAAATCTGCCTTTTAGTATATCGCGCCTGCTTTCCAAACCCTTCGAGCACAACAACAACGTACACCACAACAATAACAACAATAGCAATAGTAACAAATTGAGTGAACAAGATTTACAAAACGAGCATGATTTAGCTGCCTATAAATTGGCCACAAGTTTGGCCTCATCTACATACGGCGGTGCTACTGCACTTTACACATATCCACACCTCTATCCATCAGCGGCAGCAGCAGCTGCTGGCCATGTCTTAAGAGTACCACCTCAACGGACACAACTAACATGGGCTTTACCGCCTTTGCATCATGCTGCGCTGGCGCATCAAGCCGTTAAGGATAGACTGGCAGGTGAGTTAAATTAATTTATTTGGAGCTTTTGGTTACAGTTTTTTTCCCCCTTACATTTAATTAAATGAGTAAGACATTAACGTAAATATTGTTAATGAGCTACTAATGTTTGGACAAACTGGCCTGGTTCACACAGTGGGGTGCCATCAGCACTGGGAAGTTTTTAACTATGTCAAAGAAATACATATGCAGTATTTTTGCATTTTTAGCAAGTTGTCAGGAAAATTTAAGTAATACATAAAACTATTAAACTTTTTCAAGACATAAAGTAACAGAATTTATTTTGAATTTGGTGTAGGAAGTCAGTATTTATTTATTTACTGGCGCAGAAAAGCATTAAATTGCAAAATTTTGTTCACTTGCTTTAACGGAAGTGAGTCCAGGTTATTAAAAATGTATTTTCTGCAAAAATAATATTAAATAAAAATGATGATAATAATTTATAAGGACACAGTAACATTTTTTTTATCCATTTTGTAGCGTTTCATAAATGCATTCAATTGAACAATACAAACCATTATGGTCGAAGAAACTCTTTAATGATGACTAATTCCAATTAGATATTAGTGTTGCAAGTATGGTGGTTAAAAAAAATATTGTATATTTTATTTTAAGTTAATAAATTTTAGAATTAAGTAGATACTGCCGTATTCATAAAAAATAAAGTAGGTTTGAAGTTTGCTTTTAGACAAAATTTTCATACAAAATTTTCTTAAAGTACATCTGAAGTCTATTTTAATTTTTTATGAATAAGGGCAGGCAATAGTCTTTAAGGATAATATTGTGTCCATACACTTAAATACATTAGCAATCGGTAAAATGATTTTTATATTATGCAAAACTCTTTGTTTCTAAAAATAACAATGATTGTTTTGCTATTAAATGTGTTGTTTTTTTTTCAAACTTTTCCAAACATTTTACTTTAGTCTTTACTATTGTCTTCAACGAAGAACTGTCTTTTTTTGAATTGACTGTAGAATTTAATATAATCAAAAGCTTATAATTTTTTTACTATACTTAAGATAATCTTCACCATAGTTTTGATCATATTCTTGACTATAGTCCAGACCATAGCCATGACTATAGTTCTGTCTGTTGGCTATAGTTTTATATACAGTCTTTGCAAAAATATATATTATCCCTTTTATAATTTTGACTATAGTCTCTTCTACAGCCTGAAAGTCTTTTATTTGTATTATTTTCATTAATTAATTATAAAGAAATTTCAAGTTTTTTTTTTTAATGGAACTTTATCCAACAATATATCTTTAATGCTGTGTTTGAAATTTATTGCCTTATAAAAAATAACCCTTCAAATGATAATTGGGTTCTCCTTAAAACATCACTATGACAAATTAATACTTTCAATTGTGTCTCCAAATAGAAATGAAACAATCTCCAATAACTTCCGTTTATCATTTAGGAGAATGAAAAAAAAGTCATTTAAATTGTCTACCAATGCTGCCAACAGCATCTCCATTATGACCACCTACATAAGTTTATTATTTAAACAAAACAGAAAAAGTTCTCATAAATCATTTTCGACAAAGAGTCAATTTAGTTTATGGAAGCAAAAGAATGAAAACATATGCGAGAGAGAAAACAAATATTCCAAAGGCGCCAGCTTATCAACATGGCACCAGCGAAGTATACGCACCATAAAAAATACTTATACAACCTTTAAGGTACAAAATCCCAGTCAAGGAATACACTGGCACATTTACATTTAATGCGAGTATTTAATTGATAAGGCATTAACCCTTTAATGACCACTAAATGAAGACAGAAATTGGAGAGGAAATATATATATACGAGTATTTATTTTGAAAACCCATTTAAGACAAAGAAACGAACATTAAGCATGAATACATTTGACATTTCTTCTGGGTTCCAGAAAAAAGCTCCACATTGAAATATTAAAAAAAAAATCAATTCCTTTCGCTTTTCAAAATTTGTATTTGAAGTGACACTGACGATGCTGATGTTGCTGATGATGAGCCTGATAAATCACGTTAGCAAAAACTAACGTCATTCCGTAATATTTTATAGCAAATCGTATAAAACGACCTCCCAAATGGTAATTAATTCGGTATACAGGTTGAAATTAAAAAGTCATGTTAATCACATCATTAAAATAGTTGCAAAAAAAAAAAAATAAAATACAAAAAACAAAAAAACAAACACTGCATCGAAATTAAGCAAATCGAATAAAATATTGGTTGATTTAAAAGCTGTTGTATGCAAATTAATAAAAAGCAAATCAGGTCTATCTTGTGGATGCCACAACCACCGGACTGTGTGTGTGCGTGAGCATCAAGCCGACACTTTATGTCAAATCGGTTAAAGCGGCAAATGTTTGATACCTTAAGTTTTTGTGTCGTTATTTTGTTTTTGCTGTTTCTGAAAGGCAGCTTTATTTGTTTGTTTTTAATTCGTTCTTTATTCAAATCAATACAAATGTTTATTGAAGCATTAAAGTAGAGCTTAAATGTGCGCTGTGTTGATACTGATAGAATTGAAAAACGTTGTTTTATCTTTAGCATCATGGAGGTCACTTTGAGGAATTATTCGGAACATTGTCATTTCAATATTGATACAATTGAAGCTTATTCCACAACAAATTATCATTTAACAAATGAATAAATGAATGAAATGGCTGCAAATTATTGCAAAATTTCGGTATAAACGGTGGTTTAGAAAATCATTTTAGAGAAGAAAATTTTTCAGATTTTAAAGGAAAAAGCTAGACTCTTTACATACAGCCATGGCACAGAGCTTAATTCCGTTCGGAAGAATTAATTCCGTATTTTGCATTTGTAGAAAAAGTAAAACGAACATATTTTTCGGAATGAAAGTACTTTTAATTATAAATTATTTAATTATTAATTTAATTTAAAGTGATTTCATTCCGAAAAAATGTTTCGTTATACTTTTTCTAGAGAAGTCAAATACGGAAATAATTCCACTTCCGAACGGAATTAAACTCTGTGACATGGCTGATAGTATGTATGTTTGTATATATGGAATATGCAAATGTTTTGTTTTTTGCAACATCCATAAGACAGTTCTAATTAATATGTTTTCACTAGTGTACAAATGCAGGGGCCAAATTACCGCATTCGTGATCGAATGAGCTATCGTATCGAAAATTGATTTCGATATCGAAATTATGATAAAATGTAAAGAAATGTAAATTTCTTGCTCGATATGGAATGCCATAATCTCAAATAAGAAAATTACGATCAATTTTACTCGATATCGAATGCGGTAATTTGGCCCCAGGACTATTTTTAGCTTACTTAGATTTATGAATGTTCAGTCATGAATATCTTTCTCACTAAGATTACACTTGTCCCTTAACATGAATAACCATAAAAAGATTTTTAAAGCTATTTCATAACTCCAGTTTAAAAATGTTCAAAACATTGTTAAATAAGTTTGAATAATTTTAGGAATATTTGAGACAATGATAAAAAGGAATTGGCTCAATAACTTTAAAAATTCAATTTGCCAGTAACCTTAGAAAGCCAAAAAAAATATATTTACTTTTTCTCGGCTTTTATAAAACTATTTCAAAATATTATTGTTATTACGTAAATAATTACCACATGTTTAGCTTTTAAAAGTTTTCCTTGAAGTTATTTTTTTGCAACGATTTAAAATTTTTCTTCACACAACACCACTGTATGTCTCATGATTTAAACAAGTGCTTTTAAACGATCTACAACATTATGCAAATTTTCTTTATTTATAAAAAGAAAGAGAAGTAACTCCTTAACCAACAGAAAAAATACATGTAAAACTTCTGGGCGGTTTAAAATATCAGGCTTAAATAAAGGTGAGATTGTATATTGAAAGCAAACATGTTTTCCTACTTTACTCAATAAGCAAAAGGATTTTTAAATAAAATTCATACATACATGCGAGTACATACTGAAATACAACAACGACAATAAACATTAAAAGGATATACTTTAATAAATATACGACTGCACAAGTGTAAGTGTAGCAGCATTGCTTCCCTGTAGGTACTTCTCTGGCAGTGGCAGGGTATTAGCTTAGTTTTTTTTTTTTTTTTTTAACCAAGCGTATGACATGCCGATATGCTTGTTACCTTAAAAGACTTCTCTGATCATACTTATTAGCGAAAACAAAAACACTATCTATATACACACATACGCTTTTTAAAGGCAAGTTGAGACTTTGGCCGAGACTGAGTCAAACAGTATTATAGATTTGCAACAATTTTAATAAGTTTAACATTTTGGAAAACGAAATTGGTCGTATGTAAGTTTTGGTTGATGTTTCTGCAACTACCAGCAGCAGCCTGTTGAAATGAGTTTGAGGATGAACTGCTGCAATTCAATATCAAGGGTTTGTTTTGTGGTAATTGTTGTTTTATTTTCGTTTTTATTGAGTGCGTGCTATGTGGCAATCATTGTGGCTTGTCTTTAATGTTTTCTTACGTATTTGTGCCTGTTTTGTTAGTCTGTTTGGCCTACAAACGCATTGTGCCTGGCTGGCTTTCACATTCATGTAACTATGTGGTGTTAGTTTGGAATTTACTGCCTGGCTTCAAGTACTTGCGCTTCTGTTGCAAAATACAGTAGCAACATACGCTTTCAAAAGAACAACAACGGCTAACGTTCGTTTATATTCTTTGGCGTTTTTCCTTCATTTTATGCGAGTTTTTTTTTTTATAATGTCTGAGTGCTGTTAATGTTTGTGGCACACGTTGCACGTGATTTTAAATGTACAGATGCTGTTTGTAGCAAATAATGAAAGGCAAATAATGGTACCCGTAAGAGGAACTAAAAAAAATATAATATGAATATAAACGTTAAAGAATCCCATCAACATCTATCTAATTTATCTTTCTTTCATTTTGCTACAGATGCGCTGCGCTAGTAGACACTTTAACGTCTCTGTCACATTAACATAATTAAATGTAAATTTTTAAACTGCTTTGGCAAAATGATATTTCAAATAGCATTACGTAAGTTGGAAGGAAGTCGTTAATGTTGGCTAAATTATAAAAAAAAAAAACAAGTAAGAAAGTATAGTCGGTCAAGCCCGACCATATAATACCCTATTATTATATTAATTAAACAGTTTTTTTTAGATATGGGCGCTATATGGGAGATATTACCTATTATTGACTGATCATCCAAAAATTTACTGCCATGACTTCCTTCCGTCAATATATAATTATGTGTGTTAAACTTTGTCTCGATATAAATACGCTTAAAAGATTTATGGAGGTTAAAGTGAATTACGAAGAGGGTCTTATATGGGAGTTTTGACTATTTATGAACTGACTATTATATATAAGAAACTTATTTGTGTAAAATTTTATTTGGATACCAACATTTTTAAGAAATTTATGATCGTTAAAGTGATTTTCGGAAGTGGACATTATATGGAAGCTACGACTAATTATGTACCGATCATAATAAAATTCTACCATATTATATGTATATGTACAAAACATATTTGTGTTCAAAATTATTTGGATACCAATATTTTTAAGAGCGGTATGCTCTTTTAAGTGATTTTCGGAAGTGTGCCTTATATGGGAGCTACGACTAATTATGGACCGATCTTCACGAAATTTGTAGATGTGATTTACCTTCATTTATTACTTATTTGTGGTGAAATTTGTTTGCATACTTGCATAATTCAAAGATTTGTGACCGGTAAACCCCAATTTCGGGAGGACATTTGTATGAGGGCCAGGTGAAATAATGGACCGATTTTCACCAGTTTCAATCCCATCCATCCTTGGGCCGAAAAAATATCGCGTATCAAATTTTTTCGAAATATCTTCATAATTGCGACCTGTAATCTGCACACAAGCTTTACATGGACAGCCAGCCTACGGACGGACAGACATCGTTAAATCGACTCAGAATGTGATCGATATACTTTAAGGTGGGGGTTGGACCAATATTTCTGGGCGTTACAAACATCAGCACAAATCCTCCCCACAAATACAAAAGTAACTAAACTGTTAAAAAAAATGCTCTTAGCCCTCCGATGAGTGAGAAGGTTCCTAGGGATCTTTTGCCTTTTCAAACTGAAATTACTCCTACTTCAGAACTGTCACTCATCGGAGGGTTAAAGTTACGATTTTAATTAAAAACTTATTTTAGTAGTTACTTTTGGGGTGTTTTTGTATAAAAAGTTTTTAATAACAAGTAACTGAATTCGATTACGAATTTAATTGTCTCCCCCAACCAGCGTCAAAGACTTTTTTCTATAAGACAAATATAAAACATCGAGAAAAATTCGACATTTTAAACAAAATCAAACTAAAATCTTCTTCAAATTATTACTGATTGATTCGTTGTTACTTTTGCAATTCAATGGTGAATTGCATAACATGAAAAACATGAGCTGCTTAAGAATAAAAATCATACTTAACCCTGCTACTACGTTTAGGGTTTTTTGATGACCCAAGTCGTATATAACATTGCATAACTTGCAAAAAAACGTGTTTGTCCGTCACACCGACACACATTCACTCTAACGACGATATATTGCATTAATCACAAGCCTTAAAAATATTTTTTAAATGTACAAATTTGGATTTTCTCAATAAAAAAATGTGGGGTCAAAATATGACCCGAACATAACATGAGTATTTTTTTTCTAACATAGTAGCAGGGTTAAGTAAAACGGTTTTCCATAAACCCATTTGGATGATTTTCACTACCATAGTTCTTGGAGACATTCTTGATACATAAATGATTCATATATGGCCGTCAGTTATGTGGGGTCTTTGAGCCAGAGCCACCAGGGGCCGAACATAATTGTCAGCAAAGTTCAAACTGTTCATTTCAATAGACGAACAGATAAATTAAATTGGCTTTTCCGAACTTTTAGGGCTGCAAATGAATATTATAAAATTTGCATAGAAATACAAACAATGACAAACAAGTTACTGTTGCCAGAATTGACAATTTTAAATGGCGCATTGCTTATTTGACCACTATAGTGGGAAGTTTATTATGCGCTTGTTCAACACACGCTTTAAAGCAAGATTCGACTCTCATAACCACCAGGTGCCAGTTATTAGCCTGTATGCAAAATGAATGTCAACGAAGTTCATACAAGTTATCAAATACATATGGAACAAAATTATAATCAACAGCTGGTTTGACTACAAGAGGGGAATAAAGTGCATAGTATGTGATTTATAAGCAATATTCTATGTTCCAAAAGTTTGGTATTTGTTAACTATTTTGGGTAACTCCCGAAAACAAAGAAAAACATACTATTCAGCATTAGCGTATAAAATTGTTTAAATACATTTCATTACAAGTTCTGCAATAAATCCTTGTGTGAAGAACTAAATTTGTATTTCAAGTATGCCAAAGATTTTGATTTTCAGATTTAAATCATTCATATTTGTAAAAATACAATTAAAAAGTATGTTATCTATATTTGAATGATTTTAGATCTGTGTGTTTATTTCAAATGCAGCCCGCAAAACTTTTTGCATTAAAACCACTATAAAAATATCTCAGTTTTACAAAATTTAAAAAACAAATTAAAAAAACTCAATCAAATTGAATTTTTGATTTGAAATATTTCCTGCAAAATCGAATACTTCTGACAAATTTACAACCATATGTACATATTTGGATTTCTTAACCTTAAATACCTTATATACACACAAACATAGAGATAGAAAGTATACATATGTACACGTTTCGTATAAGTATTTGTAACTAGATGAAGTATATTTCTTGCCATAAACATGCATATTTATAATTCATGTTAAAAGCTTTTTCCATTACGGATACTAACTTGGCTTATGGTTTATAACCACATACACATCCAACACGAAACGCTTATTTTTGTTGTTTAAAAACATTCAACTTTTCTTAAAACAGTCGTAAAACATCCCTTTGGAATATTTTACGGAGAAGAAGAAAAAACCGAAAACTTTATGTTTAACAGGAAAATGTAAGTTATAAGTAAAACAACCCACCCCCTTTACTTTTTTTTTCTAATAATAAAAATCCAGGAAAACATTTTTCAGAAAATGCTTTTCTTTTTTTCAAATTTAAATTTTATATATTTAGAAGAAAATAAAAACAGTTTAAAACCCCTCCAAACTGCCTGCTACACTTATGTCGGTCTCATATAATCGTATGTGGTTGCAACATGTTCTCTTGTCTGAATGAAATACATACTTAGGAATTTATATGTAAAACCCCTTTTTTTTGGTTGTTTGAGTTACCGATACGTTTGCAGAAGATCATGTGCTTATGATTTGATGTGTTGTTTATATTTATGGCTAAAAATGGCTTTTTATTGAAATTGATATTACATACAGCTAAAATAAGAGCTTAAGAAATAAAAACAAACGTGCTGTGTAAAACATCAATATTGATTTTTATGTCTTTGACTTGTTAAATTTTTAATAAACATTTTCGAACAACGAAGAAAACCTTAATAAACAACATGATTTGTCAGTTTAACACTTGCTTGAAGGGGTTAGAATTTGAAATAAATGTACGCAATATAAATATTTTACGTAAAATTTGAATGCACTGAAAGAAATAAATTAAACACACATTTAACAGTTATACAGTTAGAGATACATATGTTTAATTTCAAAATCAGTATTTTCAATAACTTTCTAAATATTTAATTGAGAGTTTATTTATACATATATTTTGAAATTGAATCAATTACTGGAGTCTATCTGAACGCTCTTTTTCAGACCCAACCGGATCTGTATATTTTAATTATCAAATATGAAAGTTTTCGTTCTAGTTATCGATCGCATAAAAGTGCAGTTAACGAAACTAAAATCGCATAAAAAGCAAACGATCTAAGAAAAGGATAATAATTTAAAGACAAACGTTAAAACAAATATGTAGGGAAATTTTATAAAATTTCAAAACATTATAATATATAATATAGTTATATCTATATTTTTATATTTTCCATATTTATATTATGCAGTATTTTCTACAGAAAATTTGTATGTATAACATTGTTTTCTATAAAAGAATGTGAATGTATAACAGTATTTTCTATAGAAAATCTTGTGTATAACAGTAATTTCTATAGAAAGTTTTGTGCATAACAGAATTTTTTATCAAAAATTTTGTTTATAAGAGTATTTTCTATAGAAGATCTTGTGTATAAAAGTATTTTCTATAGAAAATCTTATGTATGACAGTATTTTTTATACTTTCTATTGAAAGTCTTGTGCATAACAGTACTTTCTAAAGAAAATCTTGTGTATAACAGTATTTTCTATATTTTTTATAGAAAATCTTGTGTATAACAGTATTTTGTAAAGAAAATCTTGTGTATAACAGTGTTTCCTAAAGAAAATCTTGAGTATAACAGTATTTTCTATATAAAATCTTGTGTATAAAATGTTGTGTATAACAGTATTTTCTGTATTTCCTATAGAAAATCTTGTGTATAACAGTATTTTCTATAAAAAAAATGTGGTTAACAGTATTTTCTTTAGAAAATCTTGAGTATAACAGTATTTTCTATATAAAATCTTGTGTATAACAGTATTTTCTATATTTTCTATAGAAAAGCTTGTGTATAACAATACTTTATAAAGAAAATCTTGTGTATAACAGTGTTTTCTAAAGAAAATCTTGTGTATAACAGTGTTTCCTAAAGAAAATCTTGAGCATAACAGAATTTTCTATATAAAATATTGTGTATAACAGTATTTTCCATATTTTCTAAAGAAAATGTTGTGTATAACAGTATTTTCTATAGAAAATCTTGTGTATAACAGTATTTTCATACAAAAATATTGTGTTTAACAGTATTTTTTTTAGAAAATCGTGTGTAACAGTATTTTCTAAAGAAAATCTTGAGTATAACAGTATTTTGTATATAAAATCTTGTGTATAACAGTATTTTGTATAGATAATCTTGTGTATAACAGTATTTTATATAGAAAATCCCCTGTTTAACAGTATTTTCTATAGAAAATCTTATGTATATCTGTATTTTCTATAGAAAGTCATAAGTATAACAATATTTTCTATAAACTCTTTGTTATATTTTCAATAGAAAATCTTAAAAGCTTGAAAGAAGTAAATGTAGAAAGACAAACTTTTCAAAAATAATATAAATTCAAGTCTTCTGAGATATTTCAGAAAGTAGGGTTCACATTTTTTAAATATTTGGTAAAATAATGATGAGCACTAAAATTCAATATTTAATATCACATTAAAAGGTAATTTTTATATTGTTTAACGTAATTTTCTCCTACAAAATCAATTTGCTACTTAAAATCATTATAACTTGCAACAAACATTTACCTAAAATAATAGTTACATACCTTTATTTTAAAAATTTTAACATGCTTGAAGAATGAAAATGATCAAATTTGTTTTCATTTCAATTAACTTAATTTTAGCCGGCCTTAAGCTTGAAATACTACAACCATCTTTGTTCCATACAAAATAAAAGTTTCGAAAATAAGATTTTTACACTAAAAACAAAAACAAAAGAAATATTCATTATCACTATCAAAACCTCCATTCACCTTTTCTTTAGTTTACAACGCTTTCATAATTAATTGTTCGATGTCAATGTATCGTTTAAGCAACCACTTCAAACTGCAATGCAACAAACTACCAACAACAAAATTGTCTAAATAACCCATAAAAATATATAAAAAAAGTTTTTGACCAAAAAAAAAAACGCATCAACATCAGCTTATACGTGTAGTATGCGTATATAAATTTTTTTAGTTGTTTGCTATACCAATCCATACAATTTCCGCGGAGGCGCCAATTATTGTACTTCGGCGGAGCTATTAAGATAAGCTGGCGACAAAACACTACAAGAGGACACAAATACATAACCCAAAAACCAAAAACAGAAAAATAAAACCCACCAAAGATAACAATATGAATAAGAATGAGAAACTCATGGCTAAGATGAAGTAAAAGTCGTGGCGTTTCTTCAAGCGTAGCGTTTATAATGAAGAATTTAATATTTTATTAATTGTAAAACATTTTGTAAATGTCGTTGGAAGACTCTTTAATAAAAATGGCAAATTTGTGAAGTCAAACAAAAATTATACTACGTGTATACAGTGGACAGTGGTTAAAAAACATTTTATTTTGGAACAATTCGGTAGCTCATTAGCAATTGGAAATATTTTTATGAAATTACACAGTACCTACACAGTCAGAGCTGAGCTATTTCTAAGTTAATTTGGTTTCGTAGTTGCGAAGAAGACTGATGGTTAGAAACACCATTGCTCTAAATTTGTAAATTTTCATTTAGATATATTTGACGGTTTATCAAAATGGAATGTTTCTAAACCACAGTGCACTGTTCTAAAAAACAGAGTTGCCAAAAGTTAATTTATAAATAAAAATTACAAAGGATTTTCGTTCACCACCAACAAGAAAACAGCTTGGCAGCTGTCAGTTAGGGTTTTCTTGCCATAAACTAGAAAAATCAAAATATATACACTGATACCCCGATTAGCGTCGCTAATTGGGACCGAAAAAACGAGACGCAATATGAAACGACGCAAACCGAATCACAGTTTTCCATACATTTGTATTAATTTTCATTTAATTCGTTCCGAGACTCATAATTTTAGTAAAAAAGAATTTATTTTTCAATAGCAAATACATAAAAATATTTAGATTAGACTTCACTTCACCAATTGTAATTTAAAAGTACATACCAACGAAGACAAACTTGTAGACAATTTTCACATACAAATTTGCATTAGACTTTGACTTCGACTTTTTCTATTTTTACAAACATTTATTAACGACGCAAATCGAAGCACTAACGATGCAACTTCGAAGCAATGCGACGCAAACTGAAGCAAAAACGACGCAACATCGAAGTCACGGAAATTTTAAAAAGATGCAACTTCGAAACGACGCAAACCGGGGTATGAGTGTATAGCTTCCATAAAACATGATATGTGCATTTTAGTGCATTACGGAAATCAATAGTATTTTGAAAATAACCAATTAGAAACTAAGGTTATGCTGGCAACTCTAGTCAAATTCTTATTATACAAAAAAAAATAACTCTACGCGTTTCTTATCGCACCTTATAAAAGCCAAACGTATAAAACAGCGACAATAATGATGACGACGACGTCAAGAAACACAACGCAACAGCCACGATCTTAAAGAATTTTAAAAGGTTGCCCTGTCTGTCGGTATATTCAACCGTCCGTCCGTTCGTCTGACCATCAGGCTAGCTAGCAATCATTGGTTACACGCCTGCTCACTGCATTAGCTTGCACTGCGACAACAAGAAAAAAAAAACAAAAGTCTGGGTCAGTCAGTCAGCCAACTAACCAGCCAGTCACTCATTCCATTCATTCATTTGTTACTTGAATGTTGTTGTATTTTTTATGTCACCAGCAAATGACTCAACTCATGGCAACAGAAAATATTACGCGACAACGCAAATTGTCGCGTGCGTTAATGTCCAACAACAGCAACAACAACATAAATTAAACACTTGGAAAGTGGCATTTAAAGCAGGACATTTTCAATATTTCCACACAACCTACAAAAAACAATAACAATTAGGATATTTTAGACCATTTCAAATGAGTAAATAATACTAGCACTCGCTTTATCGCTTGTAGGCTAGTTAAACGTCTAATTGATTTCACAGCAGGTAGAGTCAGTCACTCACTCCTCTGCTACTTCTTCTCCTACTCCTAAAATTAATGGTTAAAAACGTTGCTAGAACTCTACGAGTAGTAAGTAAATATGTAGTAGTAATTAAGTCAATATGTGTATATCGGCATCACAATGTTTGTTTGTGTAACCACTTAAATAGTTTCGTTTTCTGCTGTAAACTCCCTAATGTCCTTTCTCAAACACTTGTTCACGCACTCCAGGTAGCGGGGCTATTCTGGCTTTTTGTTGTTGTTCTTTTTATGAAGCCCGGAAGTAAATATCGGAAATTGATTGTTATCTGGCAAAATTTATAGTTGCGTTAATTGTTTTTACCTTTTTTTTCGAAAACAATTAAAGGATCAGTTTTTTTTTATATTTTTTTTAAACACTTTTCTGGGGACTATCGTTTATTAAGTTGTCTAATTTTAATTGTTTATTCAAAAATTTGTCTTATTTGTGGTTTAATTTTATTTATTCGTTTGTTTACAGCTGCCTTTCCCATTGCCCGTCGCATTGGTCATCCATACCAGAATCGCACACCGCCAAAGAGGAAAAAGCCCAGGACATCGTTTACACGCATACAGGTGGCCGAATTGGAGAAGAGATTTCACAAACAAAAATATTTGGCATCTGCTGAGAGAGCCGCTTTGGCGAGGGGTTTAAAAATGACTGATGCTCAGGTGAAAACGTGGTTTCAAAATCGACGAACGAAATGGAGGTGAGTTTTGAGAAAAAGTATTTCTGTTTTAATCATTTTAAAATATATATGTATATGTAATTATGTTAAATTCCTTGTCAGCTAAGTAGTTCCTATTGCCAGTTATCAGGGAGAGCGCATGCAAAAATTCATATTTTCACAAGCTGTTTAAATTTAAACTTTTTTCACTTTTATTTTTCTTTCTTTCCCCTATTTTGCGTGGCCAGTCAAACTTGTACATAGATTAACCCGAGGATTTAAAAAAAAGTAGGCGTTCATCGATTTTAAGTAGTATATCAAAAAAGTCGGCGTGTCAATTTTTTCCCTAAAAACTTAAATTGGATTAATTTGATTAATTAAAGAAAGTAGGCGTAAAAGTGGGCATGGTGGGTTATGACGAACATTAGAATAAAACTTAGCCAAATCGGTGCGGTCGTTCTCAATTGATGCAATTACCAACGAAATCAAATGTCATTTTTATTTATATGAAAAACAGTAGGGCTTCCATAAAACTAACTTTAAAGGTGAAAATTTTAACTATAATAACTTCTGATTCAATACATTTGTACTTCCGAGAACTAGTTGCAGAACAGTTTATTTCACCACAGTTTTATCTGCCAAACGACATTAATCAGCTCTAAAAATGAATACGACTCATTAACTTTTATTAAGCACTTTGGAATAAGTTTTTAGAAACATTCGATTTGTTAACAATAATAATAATTAAAAACATATTAAAACTCATTTAAATAAAGCTACAATTAATGTTCAAATTCATATGAAAATTTGAATTTGAAATTTACTCGTTTAAAACCAAATTATTCAACTGATTAATAAACATATGTATGTATAAATAAATTAAATAAAATACTCATAGTCATAGTGAGCCAGTAAATATCTATTTAATGTATAATATAGGAAAAATTTTATTAATAAATAATTTGTGAAGTTTACGATTTGCCATAATTTGAATTTAGGATTTGAGTTTTGTTCATTTTGATCATTACGATCATTTTGACATTATTTAACAATTAAATAGTATTTACTTTCATTAGATTTAATAAATAAAATTATATAATTACAATAGTTTTAGATTTAAATAAACGTCGTATGGAAAATCCAACTAATTATCATTAAACCATAAATTGTTAATTTTAGTTTATAGCAATGCGCACATGCACAAACGATTAAATAATAATTCAATTGCTGTGCTTTTTGTTTAATTGGTAATAAATTCCTCTATCATGTTGACAATATCAGTTAAAATATTTGAAATGTTTAATACAAATACAGCTAAACATACTCGTACATTTAATGATGTTATATTAAAATGGCATGTACTTACATACATATACATACATATGTATGTACATACACATATGTATTAGGGTATCCTCCTGCAAATAACGCGACTAATCCATACATGCATGTAAAGACTAGACCAAAGAGGAGTAGGAGTACTCCAAAACTACTCCAAATATATGAAAAAAGGTGGTCGATTTAACATTGCGATGTCCTAGGATTGGACCACATAACCCATCGGAGTAGTCCCAGAACTACTCCATGCTTCTACTCCATGGAGTACTCAAGAGGGTTAGTTTTAAACAACGACAACTCAATATGCAATCGTGTTAACACGAAACCATGTCGTTTAACTACAAACTCTTGTTTAACTATGGCATGGTCCATGACTGCATTACATTGGACCATGTTGTAAGTAGTCCATTTCATCTAAATGGCCATTCGAGTAATGATCGTTCATATAATCAAACAATTTAAACGAATAATTCGATTTATTTTATGTAGAATAATCGAATAAAATGAATAAATATTTTTGTGCTAATTTATGTTTTGTGTATATTAATGTTTCTTTTAAGAATTTGTCACAGTTTAAAATTAAAAATAGTAATAATTTAACACCATTCCGTTTCAATTTTATTTACAATATAAGACAATATGAGACAATAAGTCCCGATTTACATGAAGCAATTTTTATTAAAAAGATTGATACAATTTTTTCCTTGAAATTTCTTCGGTGTTCACACAGCACAATTCTTATTGCTTAAATCGCTCGTATTTTTATTGAAGAGTACACACACATTTGTATACACATATGCATACAAGTAAGAGAGTAAAACGTATTTCAAGCAGGCCAGCCAAATGAATTTTGGAAAAAATCGTCAAATCCCGATAAAAAAAAACGTCATTTCGAATTTTAAAAATCGTCAAAAAAAAAATCGGAAAAATTAAAAAGTCATTTAAAAGAAAAGAAAAAAATTCAATTTTTTATAGTCTTGTACCATACATATCAAAATACATACATAAATTTTAACTTTTTAAATAAGAAATCACAAAAAACACAACTTGTGTAATATTTTTATAATATCTTAGTCCGCTTTCACACTTTTCAATTCTGATTCGTCCAGGCCGGTATTTTTGGATGAGATGGGAAAAGAGAACCGTGTCGGTACTAGTCAATTTTCTTATTTCCTTTTGTTTTTTTCTTTAATACATGTTGATTTGCTTGAAAAAGTACGAAAATTGAATTGACGTGTGTGAATGAAATGGCAAGTTCAAAAGAGAATCAAATAATTGCAGTCCAGGTAGTGACGGAATAACGTCAAAGTGTATGTTTGAATGTAAAGAGATTGTAACACCTTTATTAACTAAGATTTGTAATTAATCATTCAATATATCCCGATAAACTTAAAATTCATAAAATTATTCCTATTAACAAAGAAGTAAATGGAAATACACTGGATCAATTTAGACCTATTGCAGTCTTATCTGTCATTGATAAAATTTTTCAAAAAATTTTCCATAATCAATTACCAACATATTTGCACAACGAAGATTTAATATATCCCAATCAATGTGGTTTTCGAAAGGGTTGCGGTACAGATGAAGCGGTGGTGAATGTTGTAAATTATATTTGTGATGATTCAGATAGAGGTTTCACTGGAGTTGGTAATATTTATTATGATTTTTCCAAAGCTTTCGATCTAGTTAATCATTCAATTCTAGCTGAAAAATTAAAGTTTTATGGTGTAAGAGAAAGAGAACTCGAATTTTTAAAAAGTTATTTAGAAAATCGCAGGCAATATGTGGAAATAAATGAGTTGGTATTTGTGGCCTGTTCGATTCCCAGCCGCTGCCACTCAAAAACAACATCAGTTTCTTATAATTATTAGTTTGTCTATCCTATCATAACAAATATTTATCACAGCGCCCTCCTTCGGTGGTATAGCATTTAAAAACGCCACCGAAGTAAAATAATTAAAATAATGGCTGTAAATCAAGCTTTGATCAATGCGCCTACTCACCACCAGTGGCGCTGCAATACTGTACTATTAACAAATAATTTGCCCCTTATTGATGGGATGAACAAAATGTCAAATATAGTAAGAAACTGTTGGAAACAAGACGATATTACTAAAACATATTATTTCATCAAACAAGAATACACAATAAATAATAGAAAAGGCCACTTTGGTTTCTATATACACCGGTGCTTTATTGAGCCAGTGTCATCCTTATAACGTAACCTAAAATGGTGGCAAAAGATGTGTTGAATATGTTGAAGAAAGTTGTATTGTCATAACCTTGATAATGATAACGTTGAAATACACAAAGAATATAACTATTAAAATGTACATATATGTATAATTTATATTATTGAAGATGGCTTTACTTTATACTTTATGAAGGAAAACAATTCAAAAAACTTTAAATTATTCGTATAATTCAATTAGTTTTAATGTGTGATCGAATTATTCGAACAAGCTAAAATCCCTTTTACGAATTATTCGTTTTATTCGAACAAAAGAAAAATCGAATCATTTGGATACCCTAATATTTATGTGTATACGTATGTACATATGTATATGTTTGTATGTACATGTAAGTAAATAGAAATATGAATATTTTATTCTAAATGTCTAAAATACATGTATTAAATCATTTAACTTTTATGAATTTCCCTTGTAAACGAGCAAATGTTATGACCAATTGCCATTAGAATCTATTTCGATAAGAAACAACTCAATTAAGTCCAAATTATTAAAACGATTTTTTTCACGATTCATATTGTTGTCGTCGTCTAGTTTTCTAACAATACTCGTTGTGGAGTTATGTATGTCTGTAAGTTAAATACGCTGCCATTTTGTTTTACATTGCTTATTTAAATTCATGAAAAAAAGTTGTTAAAATAATGAGTGACAAAAAATGGAAACCTTTCCGCGTGCATCCAACCCCATTTCGTTTATTACGTTTCATTAGCACTAATGAGGGTTGTTTTATTAATTATATTTCATTTATTTTTTAGAAAATAAATAATGCATGTGTTTTTTTTTGGTTTTTTTTGACATTATTTTCTATACACTTAGAAAAATGTATCTATTTTAAGTAAAGATAAGTAAAAATGGCTGTAATTTGTCGACATTTTATAGTCTTTTAGAGTTTTCTAGGGATTCATTTAGTAACTAGTTATGTTGAAACAAGTTCTAACTCTTTTTTGCATTCTTTTTTTAAAATTTTACAATTAAAAAACACTAAGTAGTTGAGTATTAAAATTACTCTTTTGTCAAAGTTTTTCATGACCATGTTGTTACATGTGGCTGAATTTCGTTGATGCAGCGTTAAATTTCCTCATTCAATGCAACGTGGTTTAGGACTTGGAGAGAGATCTTTGATTATAAATAAACTCATAAAAATAAATCTCATGGTGTTAAATCATAGAATATAATACAACCAAGAAGTTTCTAATGCTGTAATTGAATTTGTCATTGTATTTTTGATGCCATGTCTGCCACATAAAAATCAATATCATCAAATTTAGGCAGAAAGTGCTTTGTTATCAGGCGATATCGGTCATATATTGAGTCTATAGACTGGTCTATTTTTTTCAAAGAAAAATGTGGTCGAAATTCGCACCAAATAATAGCGGGATGTCCATGGATGTTTTTAAACAGTCGAAACGAAAGATGATTTTACTAGAATTGTATCTGCCAATCTTTCCTTATTTATTAATATTGTTTTATGAAATAATGATGTATAATAATGATATTCGTATATATATTATATACGTCTGAGGTTTTTATACAGCTAGTAATGTGTCAAATTGGCGTTAGATTTAAATGATGAAACAGAACTGGGGCTGAACGTTTTTTTCCATACAGTTTGACATAAAATTATGCCAGAGAATGCGGTCGTGAAAATAGAATCTATTTCATTTTGACAGCGTTTTTTCTTATGCTCTCACTTTTAAACACAAATTCTCTCAACAATAAAGTATGGTGATACTTTTATAAAATTTTATACATTTTGTAAACAAAACCATGTGTTTTTGCAGCTTTGGCGTAAGAAAAATAAAAACAAAAAAACATGAAAGAAACGTTTAAAAATGAATTTAAAAGTGAGATTTTTGTAATCTAAAAGAAAATAAGTGATATTATAGAAAAATCAATTGAAGAAGTACAAAAGCATGATTGCATATATAATTTGCAATCGCCATTATACAAAAATTTTTATTTAAAACAAGATTTGTGGACAAAAATTGGAAAAGCCGTCGCCATTACAGGTTGGTACACAAAAGAAATATAAAAACATTAAATGACAGTTCGTGAAGTTGCAGCCGTCGTTTCAATTATGGGCCTGTTTTATCTGAGAGTCGTTTTTGCTTGAAGTTGCGGTCGTGTTCTGTTTCATCATTAAAACTAATTATCCTTAGAGCAGAAAAACTATATTTATATTGTTATCCATTATGATTCTTAGAAATGTATTGTAACAATTCTTTCTAGATTTTATTAAGCGCTAGTTTAATTCAATGAATTTTAATTAACATTTTATAAATAATTACAGTGGGCAAAATATCTTATTATTATTTTAATTTAATTAATACAATGGCCAGCAATCACTGCCTTTCCAGTTTAAAAATAACACATTGTAACTTTTAACAAGCGATTTTCTTTTTTGTTCTATAATAAAAAGAAAACCTGAAAACAAACAAGACTTCATTTAAATGAAAAAATAAAAAAAAAACAAGCAGACATTTAAATCAATAATTTAATGACATGATTTTATTTAAGTAACGGAGGCTAAAGATTGCAAGCATAATGCTTACATTTAAATTTACTACCCTTAATCGTTCAAGTTATTTTCGTTTTTACTGATAACAAATGTTCATGTCTCTCAATGTGACAGCTTTAGATCTGTTATATGTCAAGTGTGTAGTACGCTGTTGTTATAACATTAAATATAATTAAATATAATTGTTATTGCTGTTTCTGTTGTTAATTTTGGCCTGAAAGCCTGTATTTTTCCTCAAAGAAATAAATCTTCCTAAACTTTGCTGCGGCCCCAGGAAAAACAAAGAAAACGGAAACAATTTAATTAGTCAAAACATATATTTTCTGTGAATTAACACTCACACTCTCCAGCCCATTTATACTTGCAGATATTAAATGTTCGTATATACACACAAATTAATTTACCACCTGAAAATCTTGTAACTACAATATAATTTATCTTCTTGGCAAAGAAAAAGGCAGCTTAATTGTAACACACATATCTAAGAGCCAGCTGTATCTAGTAAGGAGTTGAGTGTGGCAACATTTTATTACAAGGATGTGGTGTTGAAAATTTGAAATAAATTTCTAATTAAAAATTTATACAAGTTTATGGTTAAATTGGTAAAGTTTTTGAGTTTTGCTGTTTTTTGGCAACCATTATAAATGAGTTTTCCGAAAATTTGTTTGCTTGTATATGGAGCAGTAAAAAAGCATTTTAATACTTTACTTTTAAGGGTGGCAGAAAAAACTTTAAAACCGCAAATAGTTGTTCTATAAATCATAGAAAATCATGCAGATTTATTTATGTGTGAACAAACTTAAAGTAATTCGCATTCATATACATAAAAAAAAAAGTAATTACAAATGGCTTAGATCTGTTTACCTATATATCAATTTATGAAGGAACGTTCACATTTCTAAATAAATAAATATTTGTCCTATAAAACTCGATATGTTATGTTCCTTAAGCTATGTATGTATAGACAGACGGTCGTTAGATATTACAACGTTGTTCAAAAAATGTCTACCAACCGTGTGAACTTAAAATTTTTGTCTTCCAACGTTGTAAGAAAAAGCATTTTCAGTACATTGCAAGATAAAAATATTGTCAGACATCTAACACAAATGTTTGTCATTGTCATTGTTTTAAGACAATTGCCAAACACTTTTCATTGTCAAAAAGTTTATGCATCTGCCAATGGCAGCATTGTAATAACATTTTGGAAAAACAATTTCGTTTGACAGATAAATTAATTGTGTGACAATTGTGTGCCAAAGAAATTGTTAGTTTTCTTACAGTCGTCTGAACTGACAATTTATTTTTTCCTAAAAATTTTTCAATGTCAGTACATTCCTAGCACATTGCTACATCTGACAACGTTGTAATATCTGACAACCGTCTATACATAGCTTTAGTGAAACATATGTGGCAATATCTTTCATATACTCTCTATCATTGAAGTGTCGAAAACATTGAAATATACATATCCTTTCAACAAAAATTTAGTTTAAAAAGCTTTAGTAAGAAAAAACTCACAGTGTTTATTAACTTTAGTTATCAATGGACATTGTTTGTTCTCACAAAAGTCATATAACATCAAATAAATATTTGCTTACTAAATTAAGTAATATAAGAACATAATATAGTCTATAAACAAAATAAAATTTAAAATGTTAATGTTTAGCAAAACAAACTTACTTATATGAAAATTTATGAAAAAGTCAAGCCCGACCATACAAAATGGGCGCTATATGGCCTATTATAGAGCAATCATTAAAAAATTTTGTGGCATGACTTCTATGCAAAGAAATATTTATTATGTCAAATATTATCTCGATATAAACACTTTTAATTTTTACATCACTTTTACAGATTTATACAAAGTAAAGTAAGTTTCGACGAGGGTCTTATATGGGAGCTTTGACTAATTATGAACCGACCGTTATAAAATTAGGTGTCATAATTTCTGTATATATGAGATTTGTGTTGAATATTATTTGGATACCAATATTTTTAAGACATTTATAGTCGTTAAAGTGGTTTTCGGGAGTGGGCCTTATATGGGTGCTTTGGCTAATTATGGACCGATCATCATCAAATTAGACCGAATGATTTGTGTACATACGAAGCATAATTTTTTTTGTTAAATATTATTTGAATACCAAAATTTTTAAGAGAGTTATGTTCTTAAGAGTGTTTTTCGGAAGTGTCCCTTATATGAGAACTATAATCAATTATAGACCGATCTACACAAAATTTGTAGATCTGATTAGGCTTCATGTACAACTTATATGTGATTAAATTTTTATTTTTGACCGATAAACCCTTATTTCGGGAAGACATTTGTATGGACGCTATGTGCAATAATGGACTGATTTCAACCAATTAAATCTCAACTATCCTTCAGCCGATAAAATATCATGCTTCAAATTTGATCGCAATATCTTCAAAATTTCAACCTTAGGGCGCGACGGACATCGTTAAATCGACTTTCGAATCGAAAGTGATTCTGAGTCGATCGGTATAATTTAAGGTAAGTGGGATAAAGATCAGCACAAACCCAATATACCCTCCAAACTATGGTGGTGTAAGGTATAAAAATCCTTTTATACAACATCATCCATTTAAATCTCCTTTAGTAGTTATAATTATTCTGTAATTATACTTGAACGTTTAAAATACGCTGAGACTATTAGTAGTCATTTTATGTCCTCATAAATAATTTAAGGTTAATTATAATATTTTAAACCAGCGACTACTTAAAACAAAACTTTCACAATATTTTGAACATCCCCTGCTCTTCAGCCGTTAAAATCAAAAAAAAAAAAAAAAAAAGCTGGAGTTTGCGCAATAATAATAATAATTATTTAATCGTTATATAGATACTTTGTTTGAAAAGACAAAAGTAAATGGAGTCATCATTTATATTCGTTCCTTTCAAAATATACATACATCCAAAAAATGGGGTGGAAATTTAGTAAATTCAGGGGTTAGTTGAGGCCATATTGAATATTTCATAATAATAACAAAATGTTTGTGGTTTTTGGCAGCAGTTGGGATGGGATAGTGGGGAATATTCTTATACATCTGTACATACATACATTAATTTTAAAGATAAAACTTTCTTGATAAACGTAAATCATTTTAATATGAAACTTTTGTATCATTAAATTAAGAATGAATATTTGTTTTTACATGTCTTAAATATGTAGTTAAAGGTATTTATAAATATGTATGTATAAATAGTTTTAGCTTTCCTTTAATAAGTATATAAGCTCTATTGCAATCTTTATTTGTATGTAATACTTTTCATTGTTAGTTTCAACAAGTTTTCATGTTAAAATGTGTAATTTTCTAACCAAACTGTTTCTTAATTATATATTCATTTATGAACGATGATTTTATATGTTGGATTTTATAAAAACTTATTTAATTATTCATGCTCATATGAGTAAAAATATCAATTTCAACAGGATTTAATTATTCTTTCGAGTATGTGTGTGAATTAAGGCAAACTAAAGTGAGTGAAAGGTAAATTAATAAAAAGTCTATGTTTTCATCTTTAATTTGGTTAAGAAGAAGATAGTAACTTTATTACTATTTTGATGAAAATTGGGAAACATTTGTTAGGTTGATAAATGCTTTATTTGCAAAGTGATTAACTACACTTTTTTTCTTGACAAATAGCTTGACTAACTTAATGTATATTCCTCTTCATATAAACAAGTAATAATTTATGAGCGATTATTAAGCATTAAACACATTCGAGACAGCAGACTACAGACTACAATATGTCAAAAATAAAATACACACGTTTATATGAGTGTGACTATATTGACGACAGCAGGCAACACGACTGCAGGTTGTTGTCCATGCTGATTTTTTCGTCGCTGTCAAAACTAATTTCTATTTTTGTTGGCGACAAAACAAAAACAGTGTTGACCATATAGCAAAATGTGTAAAGCAAAATAAAAAAAAAATAAAAAGCAAAATACACAATTAAAATGTCGTGATCATTTATGCGTCAAGAGTTGTTAAATGTATCAATAATATTACATTAATAATACTAAATTTTATATTAATAAAAATGAGTGAAGTTTATTAGCATGTCTGGAATCATATATATATGTTTTTCATGTTTCATAAATAAAACGCTACTTTAAACAAAAATAAAAGCCTTAAGTGGCACCACTGAAATATAAATGAATTACTACAACAGCTGTTTGTATTTTTATTGTTTTGTTTGATTAAAGTTTGTAAGTGTGTTATTGTTTAGGAATTATTATTTTTAATGTTTTTATTTACTTTTTTGTTGTATTTATAAAATCAACAAACTTCTTTTCAGCCATTATGTTATTTAAAAAATTCGAAGAACAAATTTATTTTTTATTAAAACGTCAGATTTCGGGATCAGCTGCTGACTATGTAGCTGTCGTTTTCAAAATAATTAAGTAGCTGACTAGAGGGCGGCATAAGTACCCAGCGGCATTTGCACTCGTGTAGTCGTGTAGCCTGCTGTCTCGAATGTGTTTAATGCTTTAAAAAGAATGTGTGTATTATCAACCTAAAGTAATGCAAAGAGTAGCGAGTATACGAGTAGTTCTTGAGCTATAAGTGAAGAACATAAAAACTGTATGCTTTTACTACTTATTGATCAAGTTCATTAGCATTGGATTTAAAAGTTGCAAATAATATATAAATGATGGCAATTGACACCCCTCTTTAACTGACAGTTGCTCTTCATATAAGTAACCGTTTCCTATCACTAAGAAAACGTTCACGTTCCCCAATTCTGGAAATGTTGGGTATAAATCTACCTATACTTACTTTTTTATGACTGAGGGCATTAACGAAAAGTTTTTATTATTAAATTTATATTAAGGATACTAGGGCAACATGGGAATTTGTTGCCAGTAATATTTACGTTGACAATGTAAAATTAAAAGCGGTGTTCGGCTCTCATAGCACCTAAGGGCAGAATTCAATCTAGCAAGCTAGTTCAAATTATGAGAAAGGGAAACCAAACGTAGATTGTGCATTAAAAACATAACCAAACAAATCGATGTGCCCCGATAGACTAGGCGATAGAGTGCCGGACTATCAGTCAAAGGGTTGCGGGTTCGATTCCCGCCTAAGACACTGGGTGTTTTCTGCAGATAAGCCAAAAGCAGTTTGTAATGAACATGTACTATATGTTTGTATGTCTCAACACGTCTTCTTAATTGTATGAACACAAGTGATGCCTAAGCTGAACACCGACAGAAGTTTTTCGCGCAATTCGGTACATACATATTTCCCATTTTGCGTTGGTCGTTATACGAAACTTTGTTCGTTAAGCGAAAAAAATGTTTGTTAAGCGAGGCGTTCGTTAACCGAGGTTCGACTGTATGTGGCATGTTATGTTTTTGCCGACCACTAATTTAAATAATCTTTAAACAGTAACCTTTGTAAACTTAAGATTTTTTATTATGAGTGACTCACATTGCATTTTATTCCCTTTTAAAGTTATTTAAAAGTGTTAGAGACTGCTAAAGCCCAGTTACAAGTATGAAAAGATAAATACATTTAGTAGTTGCCTCAATCTCCAGACAACACTTCAATTTATTGCAAAGATTTTCTTTTTCGAGTATTTTTGTTCAATTATTTACTACAATATGAATGAGTGTTTTATTTTCTGAATTTTTTGTTTGTTTTTTTTTTTTGTTTGACTTTATTAATCAAGTTGTACGACATGAATTATTGCGTGTGGATAACAACTTCCAGATGAAGAAAAAACAAACAAACAGACAAACACACAAATTTTTAACAAAAAGTGTAATAAAATCTATAGAAATGTTTAAATTAAAAACAAACACTCCAATATTTTGAAAGAAAGATATGAAAAAGTGAATGAATAAAGGTATAAACAAAGTATAAATAATGTTTAAATTGCAAACAAAAACGTTTTAAATTGCTACAAAATGCTTGCAAACATTGTAACATATTTATTGAAAATAATTTGAAAATTTTTAATTTGAAACTAGGGATTGCTGCCACTCATGCAATAAAAATTAAATATAAAAAATTTACTTCTTTTAATCAAATTATCAAATGTTTAATTTATAAAATGATTTATACATTTATACATATGTATGTATGTCATGTAGTCTTCAGTGTAAAATTTTCAACTTAATCTTTTTTTCAAATTGCTTCACTAAACTTTAACAAACTGTAAAATTCGTTGTAAAAGATTTTCTTTTATTTGTAACGACTACAAAATTTCTTTAGTTATGGCTTTTAATATTTATTTGGCCATAAATTTAAATTTAAAACATTAATGTTACATAACTTAACTTAAAAAGGTTATTACAACCTTTCTAACTCCCCTAGAAACTCTAAGAAACCATTTTAATAATAAATTTTACAAAGTAAAAAGTGTTTAGAAAACAGATGCTTCTTCATATGAGTCTAAAAGAAATTTTTCCCAAGTATTTCTACAGATACTTTTGCTGCCTAAGATGGTAATTAAAATGATTTTGTTAGCTAAAAAGCCACAAAGGATTTGCAAGTTTTTTGTGTCAACCACAACAACTTTAGTTTGAAATATCTCAAAAATAATCATCATTTATTTTAAGTTGAATAGATAAAAACCCCTCCCTGCAAACCATTAAAAATTAAATTGAAAATGACCAGTAAGAGCGGAAACGAGTCTCATAACATTTAGTTGTCTAAAGTGATTGTACAAAGAGAAATAAAATATGATATTAAGAAAGTTTTAAAAGCTCCTTATACTCGTATTTTAATCCTAGTCAGTGATGGAAAATGGCTTTTTGGATTTTGTAACAACTATATAATAAAATGTACTTTTTAGACATTCATGGTACCATTTTTAAGATTTGATAAATAATAATAAAACTTAACCAGAAACTCACTTTAACAAAAAATTCAATATACATATGTATTCACTTACGGCAACATTTTTAACATTACCTTATATAACGAATGTTTAAGCAATTTTATAATCGAACGATCAAATTTTTAACACTGACATTTATGTATAACTAGAATGTCTCAAATAATCCTCGAACTCTAATGGCAATAAAGCTTTGGTATTGATTTGATAATAATAAGGAATACGGTGTAAGAATTCTTTAAAGAATGACAATCTAATTCTATTGGAAAATGCTGCGAGATAATGTACAACTTGTGTTGCAGGAAGAAAGTTATCAAAGGATAGAGTAACAATTCTATAATAATGCATTTGAAACAAAGATAAATTAGAGGCAAAGAAATAGAGCTCGTTTCGTAATAAAATGTTTCCTGTAAATTATCTTTATTCAGGATTTGCCTGTATTTGTTTAAATGTATAGTTAGGCTACTTCTGAATCATTAGGAATATTATTTTCGTTTATTATCATGATTACCTATAACACTCTTATTTATAAAGTATCAGGATATATATTCTTACATACTTCAATTACAATTTCAAAATTACTAAATTTCTTTGTTTCAAGAAAATATTAAAAAAATTGAAAGGTTAATTTCTAACGTTATTAAAATTCCGATTAACTAAACATTAAGCTTTAGTTTCTGAATTCAGCCTCAAAATCATTTAATGTGAATTAATATTATAGAGGTTCCCATTTTTCCGATTTTTCGATAATTCAACCAGCAATTTATTGTCGTGCTAACCATCTTATAGATGCATATTTAAAGATAATATGTATATCAGTTCCAAAGTGTACATGAAATTGAATAAAATCATCTCTTCTACTTGCACTACTATACAAATGTGCAAAATAACTTGAATCATATATTTATCTATCTATATATTTCTTCTGGAATACCAAATGCAACAGTAATTTGGAATTGAACCAAATGACTCATGGCAGTACCATGGTACCAACTGAGTCTAAAATTTAACAAAAAAAAAAAAATACTGAGTGAAAAATGATATGAAACTAATTTTAAGTTCCTGTTTTGTATGCTTTTTACACAAACTTATTTGTATCTTACTCATCCTCTTCCTCTCTTTTAATTGCAGACGTCAAACGGCAGAAGAGCGTGAAGCCGAACGTCAGGCAGCCAATCGCTTAATGTTGTCACTGCAAGCAGAGGCCATAAGTAAAGGTTTTGCTCCACCGCCATCTGCACCCCTAACGTCACAAACTGTCAATGGAGCACCACTAGCGGCATTACATGGCTTACAACCGTGGGCTGAGGCATCGCATGCAGCGGGATGTTAAAGACAAAATGTTCGTTAAAAAACTTCAATCACATGTGATAAAACAAAAGTGTATATAGAAAATTGAAAAATTAAAACAAGAAATCTATTAAAAAATAATGGCTAAAATTGTATTAAATCACAATAAAAAAGTGAACACTAAAATGTAGATTTCAATTAAACAAGGTTTGCTAAAGAAAACTTTTAAAATTCCCTTTTAATTAAGTAAAAACAAAAAAAAAATTAATATAAAAAAACCTGCTGTTGTAACTCTTCAAGCAAATTTGTAAATAGTAAAATGAAAACTTTATTTGTTTAATTAATTTGTATTCCTAAGTTATTTTTTATTAATTAAAGTAAACTAAGTAAAATTTAAACTAATAAAAGCAATAGTAAAGAACAAAAATTAAAAACAAAATGATAATCAATAGCAATGCACTTAAAATATTATAAATACAAAACATATATATACATATATAACTAACTATAATGCAAAATAATAATGAATAAAAAATAATAAAATTATACGATTAGTATTTAATGTTTGAAAAAAGTAAGTCATTTATTTAAACAAAAAAAAAAAAAAAAAAGTTACTTGAAACCGTAATGATCTTTATAATTTGCTTGTAATTTAAAACTTGATAATGAAAAAAAACAAACAATTGAAAAAATGCTTAAAAATTTTAAAACAAAAAAATATAGAAAATTACTTTGAAAAAAATTAACAAATTGGCAGTTTTATTTACAGAATTCCCACGCTCGTTCCTAGATAAGTAGACAAATACCTACAACACGCCATAATACTTTTTCATTTCAGCCGACCCCACCTTAAACTATCAACACATAAACAAATTAAAAATTAAAAAATAAAAAACATTTCTCTTAATTAAATCTTTATTTTAACCCATCTCTAACTAACCAATTTGAGCAGCAAAAACAAACAGGAAACTCAAATGATATAATTATATGTTTAACACTCGTTCAAATTGATTTCAAATGAATTCTTCCGTTGTCTTTAGCCCATGTTATGTGATCACGCCATCTGTTGTTAAGCGGAAGTTGCGAGCCTTCTTTATTGTATTAAAATAAAAAATGTTTTTGTAGCTGCATTTTTATATCCTGATATCATATTGAAGCTGCCTTAAATGTTTGTTCTGCTTCAATTCAAATTCATATTAAAAAAATATTAATTTTCAAAGTTTACAAAAAAATATTCTATATTAGTAATCTAAAGACAAATTTTAAAGAGCTTAAAAGCACTTTTAGCAATCTGCTGTAGCTTAAAATCAATGTTTTTGTAAAACTTTAAAAATGTATGGGTTTCTTAAATAATGCACAAAATTAAATGGCAATTGCTCGAGAAAAATTGTAAATTCCTACAAATAAAAGCTACTTTAATGAAGACATTCATGGCAAAGTTTGTATTCAAATAAAACTTCCCATCCAATGAAAGAAAAATGTTGTATTGACTGCATGATCATTGATCACAACACTCAAAAATAACGATAAATATTAAATTGGGAAAAACTAGTTCTACATTCATAATTTTTCCCACAATTTCCTGCTTTCCGCTCTTATAATTGTAACTCCATTCTAATAATCATTGAATAAATGTATGTACCTAAATATCAACTTTAAAAGGCTGTCGAATGAAGTTAAGTTGCTTTACATTTATAAAATTTCACAATTGTTTGTCAATATTTGTTTGCCAGAAATTAAGAATTTTTTAGACTAAAGAATGTTCTAAATAAAACGTATCGAAATTTCTAATGATGGCATTCGATAACGAATGATTATTCGAACGCAACCTTGCGAGTTTTTACTCGTAAGCAAAGACGCATTCGAAATATCGTTTTTTAGCAAACAGAAGAAAAAAAAAAAGAAAATGTTAGTAAAAAATTTGTTACTTACTTTAAAAAATATCATAATATTAATAATTTTATTACTTTTAGGTCAAAAATAGCAAAAATAAATTTTAACTATGCTTGCTTTGTGAGCCTAAAACGTCTTTTGAGTCTAGAAAAACACATACATATGTACATTAATACATTAATACATATGTATGTATGTATGTATGTACTTATTTATACTTACTCATTGTTTGTCAATCTTAAGGGGTCGGAGGTGTTTCTTATTTGTTTCCTTGTGTCATTAATGTTTTCAATCTCGTCAGAATATATCCATTTTTAATTTCAAATAAAATCTTTAAAAACTTTTGCTTTTACTTGAGTTATTTTTTGCAGAACCATATGTGTTGTAATACGTACTTGTTTAAGTTTTTTGCAACACTGAAGCAATAAATCGATTCGATTCGTATCGAGTACCATCATTAGAAAATTTTGCACTGTCGAAATAAATTTCGATTCGAAAATAATTTCAGAATTAGCCACCTGATGTCACCGATAAGCACCTTCGTTCTGTGCACTGTAAGCGGTCCAGAAGCTCTAAACTATACTCGCATTAAAGGTATTTAAGCTGGCTTTAAAGTCTAAAGTTTAGACTCTACGATTTGAAGAAGAGAAAATAATAAGAAATTTCATCCGTATGCCAAAAAATATGAAATTCTTTTCTCTGTTGCTTTTTAAATTTACATGTTCGGTATGATCCCGGTATTATGAAAAATGTTAAATCGTATATTTCACTTTCGGAAATTTAAAAATGTGACAACAACATCAATGGCTTCCAATTCTTAAATAGCACGCAGATCAAGCAGCGTTACCCGTATCGCATTTGTATGTTAACACACAACATTGAGTCCTGCTAACATTCGAATCGACCCCGTTTCCATAAACCCAATAAATGTTTTTTCTCATGTTTTGTTGTTCTCATTCTGAATAAAGTGAATATTAATGGCAAATATTGTTATTATTTGTAAAAGAGCTAAGATAATTGGAAACTTAGGCATAGCTCATAATAAAATAAGAAAGTAGAGAAGGTGTTTGATGGAACCTCTGAATTAATCATGTCCACCATGATTAAATCTATAACTCGGGATCCAAAGAAAAATTCTATAGAAATCAAGAAGTTATTACCGACAACAGGTGTTGATAACCTTGCTCCATGCCAGACTCTATCAAACCTTGAGATTATGTAGAGATCCAATTAAAGAGAGTTAGGTATCTTGGTGAGCGCCTAATGCGATATTTATATACCACTCCAGTTCTGGTATCCCTGAATTCTGGCTTCGCATAGAATCTATACGGTCGAATATCTAAAAGCGGCTTTCCCAAACAGAAGTTTTGATCAATATAATCATTCACCCCTATCGTGAAAAAAAATTCCACATGAAATTTGTTCCCTTTTCAAATTTTTCCTATTAAAATTCAATGTTAAAAAAATAAAAGGAAACAAATTTCATGTGGAATTTTTATTCACGATAGGCGTGAATGATTATATACAATCTATGGAGTTTATGACATTGTGATCTTGGATATTGTTGAACATAGTAAACATGAACTCATTGATGTTGTGACTTCTATTATACATATTTTTATACATTTCACAGAAATATTTCAACCTACATACTATAATCTTTGTTTATAGACTGATCGACAGTTGTAAATTGATCATCAATGTCCCGTCTAAATTATATTTGAGATTCATTGAAATCTGTGATGCGTACATGTTAACAGCCGCCTATGTTCGGTTCCTATTCACCATGAGTATTGTTCTACAAGGACTACGCAACTGTGTAAGATATCTCCCTGTAGCTTTATTTTCCGTTTTAGAGATTTAAATATAGTCCGTAGGATCTACAAGGATGTTTAGGAAAATAATTTTAATTATTGGTAATGGATTATCAAAAATCTTCATTTTTTATTTCAATAATCTACCCTGCCATTACCTTTCACCTGCTTACATCTCAACTCATTGCAAAAATCCTACAAGAGAAACTAAATGAACCACATCATTCTACATCAATACACTTGATTGATTATTGACCAAACTTGTGGACAGTTTCATGTAAAACTAATCTGTTTATGTACAAACATGTCCTTTTAATGTAATCTGAAAAGAAGTTGTATAAAAACACACACACATCCTTGTGCAAAGAACGTATCAAGTAGGAGGAGAAGAGCTGACTTTAATGCCACAAAAAATAAAGAAAGAATGAAAAAACTAACCAATCAAGAATAAATGGATGGATGGATGTATGAATTAACTTTTGTGTATGTTAAAATGAAGACATGTGTTGAAAACAAGAACAAACTTTTTTCTACTTTTATTTGCTTTCGACTTTTTTAACATGACGAGCAAAATATAAATTAAAAGTGAATATTTTTTTTACCAAAATCCACAAACGCACCAGAAGTAAGAACGAAAAGGGCCAAGAGGAGGAGTAGATGAAGCCTTAAATAAAGGTAGCACACTTCAAAGATGCATCAGATGAGATTGTTGGTTGGTTTGTTCGTTTTACTCAAATTTAGCAAGCATTATGGCCAAGAGCACGTGTGTCCAAATTGAAATTTGATAGACATACAAGAGCTATGGTTGTTCATATGATTTGGTATATGGTCAAAGGCTGGATGGACAGATAGATAGACAGATAAGGTAGTTTTCTTTTTTGGTGTAAACGAAAAGGATTTAATATGATAAATTACTTTTTTATTTGGATATTGTATTTTTGTTTCTCTACTTAATACTTGTCAATTTTATTTAAGGTTACTTCGAGCCGCAAACAATTTGTATTAAACAAAGAAACATATTATTGTAATTTTTATTAAAATTTAATAAAAAAAAAAATGATATGAATATTTCCATCAATGGAAATTTCATACGAAATAAATGTAACAAATCATTTTTGTAAAAAATTCTTATATTAAAAGTAATTAGATTTAATTTGTTTATAAAATCACATTTAAATTATAAGCCTCAATTATTCTAAAAGCTAAAATATGACGAACAACAACAATAAATAAAACTTAAAATCACTTAACCAACTGTCACGTAGAGTGAATGAAGCTAGATTTTCTAAATGACAGCTGAAAAACAAATGATACTAATAAATAACGCTGAAAGCACAAATATAAAACAAACGACATTAACAGCAACAACAACAAGCACATTAAACAAATTGTCAACCATTTTACTTTGTTTGTTATTAAAGAGGACAAAGTAAAATTAAATAAATTCTAATATTGTAACTTGGTTAAATATGTATGTATATACGACAAACACATGACGAAGTCTTCAAAAAAGGGAAAATTACCATGGAATTGTTATGAATAGAAAATAAAATTAAAAATTTCCCTTTTAAAAAATGTTGCCTGTAAAATCGTCGATACACCTGACACTTGTTTCGGGGCCATATTATTATTTAAATTAAATATAAACACATTTAATTAAGACATAAATCTAAATATGGAGTTAAATTTCAAATGACCGATCCTGTGTAGTGACGAATCACATCATGTTACTCTGGATGCTCGATAAAAAAAAATCCTTTAACATTGCTGTTATCCGCACCATGCCAATGGTCTTATAACGCTGTCCTAAGGTCAGGCACAGTTTGATTGTTCTATATTCGACAAGGGACACTGTTGAATGATGTTACAATTATTATGGTTATCATCATTGTTACCATGTTTGCCCAACATGCTACCAAGATCTGCCGGGAGGATCGTGTTGTATGGACACTATTCAGATTTACAAATACCCTGACTTAAATGACATCTATCCATGTTTCCAGATATAGGGAGAATATTTTATCGTATCACAAGTGTCGAAATTATTTAAATCAAGTGTCAAAGCCTTAGTGAGCGTCAAAGTGGTCCCTAGTAAAAAAAAAATCGTGTTTTTTGAAGCACTTAAGAGAAAAAAAGAATAATAAAAGCGCTCTTTTGAAGCAGTAAATGCTTACGAATAAAATATATAAAACAGATGCTTTTTTAGTGCTGACAACGAAGAAGATTTTAAAGCGAAAATACAAAAATGAAATTATAGCCTACAGATTTACATATGACAACGAAAGTCAATTATAAAACGAATATCGCGCTTCTCAGTTACTATGCATTTTTCTTAAGCAAAAATATTCAGATATAATTTGTTCTTTGATTGGTGTGCTCAAAGTGACGTAAAACACTTTAGGAAAGTGCTTTATTTGCATGTTTGATCAGGTTAAAAGAAGCGCTTATTGTCAGCAGAAAGTAGTCCTCCAAACCGGGAACACCTCATACATAAATCATTCATCCCATCAGCAGGTTTGAAGCGATTTGAGGTATGAATTCATACATAAAACCTGCTCCTTTTTGTAGCACATTTTTTACTGGTCCTTATAAAGAAGCCATCCTGCAAATCTGATATATTGTCAGATTAGTACGCAAATTCTTGACGGATTTTCATAATTGAATGAACATGCAAATAGCCCTATTTTTATTACTAGACTTCGATAATGGGAAATCCGTATGAGCGACTAGTGGATGTTCGCAACTACATTATGGCTATTCTTGGTTAGCTTGATTATGCAACTATATCGGAAGAGATATGGCAAAGAGGGCTGACATTTAACCAGACAAATACTATTCTTGCGTTATTTACAACACGCAGATATCTGCGACTTATTAAGCCGACTTTGAACGGCTCGACTATTGAGTTCTCTGAGGATGTTAAATGAGGTCTTTAGCCTCATGTTCATTCCATTACATATCAAAAATGTTTAGTAGCGGGCAAGAGATAACAGTTTGGTAAATATATGGCTGCTATTACAGAGCTCGATGTACTTTTTATCACAACCTACAGTTTACTACAGTTATAATTGGTTAGGTTTTTTTTATTTTACTATACTACAATATACATATATACTAATGACTATCAACTGTCATATGCTCTGAAAAAAATTTAAAAACTGAAATAACAAAAATGAAACAGAATATGACAGTGGCAGTCAACCAACGGCAAAGGCAACTAAAATCATAATGTCTGCCACTTAAATTTAATTGTTATTATTCTATTTAATGCCGTGGTTACTTTTCAGTTTATTTGTTAAGTAAATAATCGCCGCACTCATTTTTATTTTTATTTTTTATTTTTTGTACAAATAAAGCAACAACAATATTAATGATAATAATATAGGAAGTGGTTGTTGTAGTAGTTGGAACAAAATAAACACACATTAATAAATGTCATATACAAACTCATTACGCTGTCAACATAAGGAAAATTTCAATTTTTTATGAACAAATTATACTTAATGATTCGGTTATTCGTTCGTTACTCTACCCTGATGCCAGTGGAATAGATGTAAGTATGTAGTTATAAGTATTCAATTATCAGAAAACTAATATGAAATGGAGGATTTTTTAAATCATAATTTCAACAAAAAAGTAATTTACATATAATTAAAATATGGAAAATAGGTTTACAAAACGTTTTGAACAGAAAATTTTCCATTCGATTTTCAATTATCTTAAAATAAAAAAAAAAATAAATCATATTTTGAACCAGTTAAAGATTCAATCCCTTATTCAAAAACGATTATTAAATTTAATAAACGTGTATTAAGCAAATTTTTATATGCAAATCTGTCTTAATAAACGTTTGTTAAATTTAATAATCGTTTTTGAATAAGGGGGTCAGTTTTTAAGACTGAAACTATTTTTGCATATTGTTGATATTGAATAAATAACTCATTTTACAGTCTAATCTTATTTAATAAACACTTTTACTTTTGTATAACAATTTCAATTCCAACATTTGAAGTATGATTAAAAATATTGAATTTAATTTGAATCTCCACTGGCCATTTAAAAAATATTATTCAAGCTGTTAAATATTCATGTAAGGGAATAAAATCCTTGAAAATAAAACGAAAAATAAATAACAAAAAATTTATAATAAAGATTTCCATTTCTTTGGTAAGATTAAGCTACATGTTAGATACCACTCCCATTTGACCTTTTGCAGTTAAACAAATTTAATATTTAATTTAGAAAAAAAAAGAGAAATACAAAGCAAATAACAAAAATACAAAAACATTTATAAATTTCTTTCCTCTCAAAAGGGAGTGGAATCTTCGCCAACAATACTTAAGGGTCATTTTGGAAGTTTTCTTTTATCTACAGTTACTGTTTAAACAATAATATAATTTGACGTTTTCATTTTGTGATTTGGAGAATATTTAAAATATACAACAGCAACACAAAAGTTAGTTTGATGACGAGTGAACAATAAAAAGGCATTAAAAGATTTTTTAATTTTTGTATACAATTTTTTATTTCAAGCCAAATAAAGTCTTCATTTCAATTCACTTTTGTATCTTCCTAACGAATGGCATTTGAGTAAAAGAGATTTTGCAAATTTGTAAACATTGCTTATAAATTTTCAGGTAATTAATCTTTTTGTAATTAAAGTTGAAAATGCCCGTTTTTGTGTTCATTGCTTAATAAAAGAGCTTAAATATAAAGTTATGAATAATTTAAATTTATTCAATTGCCTCGTGTTGCATGTCAAAAGAAAATGAGAAATCACTTTTTTACTTCCCCCTTTTTTCTGCTGGGTCTTTTGTGCGGCTGTAGAAAATAGAAACGAAATGTTTAAATAAATGCTTTCGAATCTAGTTGGTACAATAAAAACAGTGAGAGGTAGTAAAATAAGGAAAAGTAATGATATAAATACATACAATCTCATAAAGCTCTTTCTTGCAAGATTTTTTATCAACTCAGATATTACAAGATTGACGAGAGGCCGAATGTTTATCGATTCTGTAAGGAGATTTTCTTTGACAACATCCAATGGTCCAATATTATACGAGTCTTTTTGCCTCGGTGAAATTCACTTCAAATCTTAAGCAACATTTTTAAAATTGAATTTTATGTCCAGGACCAAGACTAAAATATGCAAAGATATGTTGGCAGCAAAATGTTTTTTTATTTAATATGAGTAAAATTATCAACCAATAGAAAGTTCTCAACTACAAGAGTACTGAACGTATTTTTAAGTACCATTGACCAGAAGATCTGATTTCGGATGTTTAAAAGGGAATTGAATCTTTACTTTAGGATAAAATGTTACTATCCTAGTGATGTTTTAAAAGTGCCTTAAATTTTAAAATTATGCTTCATTATGTTTCAAGATTTTGAAATTACAATTACATACACCAGATCTACCTCGGATTTTACTTCGGCGAAATCCACTTCAAATTTTAAGTAACGTTTGAATCTTCTGTCCAGGACCAAGACTAAAATATGCCAAGATATGTTGGCAGCAAGATGTTTTTTTTTTTACTTAATATGAGTCAAATTATGGGCGTATGTTTAAGTATCATTGAACGGTAGATCTGATGTCAAATGTTTACAAGGTGTAATTGGTGTGTTTTTTTGATTTAACGAAGGCTTTTGATATTATTGATCATCGCATCTTGCTGAAAAAGTTGAGTTTTTATGGATTTGCTGCTAAAGATCTTAATGTACTTGAAAGTTATTTATCGAACCGAAAACAGTTTGCTCAGATAAATTCACACAATAGCTCTTTTAAGATGGTTGAGCATGGAGTCCCGCAATGTAGTGTTCTGGGCCCTCTACTGTTTAGCATTTACCTAAATGACATTAAGAACCTTGGCCTTACGGGGAAACTTTTTATATATGCTGACGATATATGTATATTTTATCCTTACAATCATGAAACAGTTGCCAAAGCTTATAGTGAACGAGATGCTGCACTAATTTTAGAATTTACAAGAATTAATAAACTTTTATTGAACGCCAAAAAAAAGCAGATGGTAAGATTTGAACCAACCAGTCAACGAAATAACACATTTAGTGTATTTTTAGATGGAAAAGAAATAATAGGGTCTACGTCCATAAAGTTTCTGGGTACCTACTTGCAAAATAATCTCTCATGGAGTCTACATATTCAACATGTTAAATCTAAATCTTCTCAGGCTATAGGTATACTGTACAAATTCAAAAACAAGTTTGGTGAAAATACAAAACGGATGATCTACAATGCTTTAATTCAAAGCCATTTTAATTATTTGGCAATTTTGTATGGATATAAAAAAAACCTATTAATTAAGATCATTACAGCGCGTGCAAATTAAGGCCCTTAAAGTTGTTTATAATCTTCCTTTAATGTTTTCAACCACAGCATTATACCGAGACGTATCTAAAACTATATTACCAATATTTGGAATACATAAGCTACAGCTGCTCCTATATGTCTTTAAATGCATTCACAATATTGGTCATCATACCATTGCTTTTACACGAATTCAGCAAACATTTAACACACGTAACAACATGAACTTGGCTGTAGTCGCGAATATAATAATTTACCTCAACATTTAAAGTCAATAACTAGAATATCGTTATTTAAAAGTGATTTGAAAAAATATTTATTTGAAAATCTTGAAGAACTTTTGATGTAAAATCTATCTCAAAACTTGTTTTTTTTTATCTAACTATTTGTTTTGTTTTTTTTTCTGGCCAACTGGCCTGTTTAAAGCCTATATGGCGCTGAGGCACTACTTTATAAAAGAATTTTTTATGAATAAAATTTAAAAATTAAAAAAAAAAAAAGAATTGAATCTCTCTTTTAGCGTAAACTATTACTATCCTAGTGACGATTTCAAAATGCCTTAAATTTTAAAATGTTTTGTTTATACAAACTTGTACTTCATTATGTTTCAAGATTTTGAGTTTACAACTACATACACCAGATCTAGCAAGCAACATACACATTAATTCACTAGTAATAGACATTTTCATTTCGTCCACACTGTCTAAACAATAAAAGTTCATTTCAAATGCTACTTTGTTCTTTCTTATTTATTACACTCATTTTGTTTTTTATTTCGGAATTTAAAGGAAAATAAAAGGTGAGAAACCTTGAATTTTTCCCAAATGAATATTAAAATAATGTTTAAGTCATATAAAAAAAATACAAATTGGAGCTCATGGAAATATAACCCAACCCAAACTTTCAAGCTGCGAACTAACGAAAGAAAAATCTAAATGAATGAATGAAACCAAAACAAAGCAAGAATCAAAATCATCCCTCCCTCCTTTATCGTATAACCAAAAATTTCTCCACAAATCGGGCTATTTCCAGCAAATTGAATGACTTAAATGGAGTCTATATTTAAGAGTAAGTGTATTTTGCACAAACAAATAGTAGTGATTTTCTCTGGTTGTGGGTTGACAAATGTGAAACTGTAAAAATAAACGAGTATTGAAATGAATGGATATAAAATCAACCATGTTACAACATGATAAAAACAAATGTGGCAACATACATACACTTTTGCAACTTTCACAGGAATCTAAAATACACCAGTATTCGTTTTTTATACATTCCAAAGTCCCCAAGGACTAAAGTAAGAAAGATAGCAGGCAAGTAGGAAAAACAGTGACATAACAAAATCATTTGAAATTGATGAACTTGTTACAACAAACACAACCATGACAGTGGGCTGCATAAAAACGTTTTATTGCCCACCAGCCTGTTAAAATAAAATATATGTATGTTCCGTCGTTACAAGTGGACATCAGAAGCAAGTTCCTTTTACAACCAACCAACCACCCTTCCATTCATCCCTTAAAAACTTTCTTTATGTTTTTGAAAATCGTTACAAAATTGAATAATTGCTTTGTGATGTTTTAAACCAGTCAGTCTGTCCAGCCGTCAGTCAGTTAATTGAAGGGGTGGCAATCAAAAGGGCGTTTTTTTTCGCCGTTTGTTTTGTGTGTTTTTGAGTTTCTAACGCTTTTTTTCTCCGTTTACTTTGAGGTTACACGGGTATCATGTTGCAAATCGTTGTGACAATTGTTTTGCTCTTTTTCTGTTTATTTATTTTTATTGTTTGAATGTAATTGTCGTCGTCGTAGTGTTTGTTGTTACTCTTGTTGTTGTAATAATTCTAATTGTAAGAAGGGTGTTTTACAAGCAAGTGTTGGAAGTTTATTTGTTTCAAATTGACTTTGAGTTGTTGTGCCTTTTAATGTATGATTAAAGGCTTATAGAATATTTGATAAGAGTTTCAATTTACCAGAGATTAAGAGGGAATTTGAAAACATATTTCAATGATTACTTTTCAAAATAATAATCAATGTAGAATTTGTTAAGTGAATGTTGGAACGAGTATTTGTTGCAAAGTAGTTTAGGGGAACAGTGAGTACTTAACGGTAATTAAGATTGCTTTTGATTAAAGTTAAAATATGTCCTTCCCAGAGCCCCTAGATTATTATAAGAATTATTGAGTTTGAAATCACTGATATGACTCAACACATTTTTATTTTTGAATAAACATAATTATCATATCGTAAATCATGAATATATCTTAGTGAAATTTTGCAGAGTTAGAAAAAATCGGTTGCTGCATTGATTTTATTTGTACAGTTTTCATGGACTGCCCCTAAAATTTTTTACTTCGGATCATACATTATAAATAACTTTATAATATTTACAAAATATGCACCCTTGTTCACTGCTAGTTTCAAAATAAAATTTTAAAATGGGAAACAATTCAGATGTATGTTAACAAACATTCAATTTGTGTTAAAAGATTTACAACAACTTACCAGTAGTCTTTATTCGTTCTAACTTTCATGCTGATATTTCCGTTTCCGATAAACATATGAAGAAGTTATCGTTCTTCATTAAACTTCTACTATCCGGAAAGTTCAAAACACCCTGGTTTTTCCTTATCGATTCATATAAGTTCAGAAGTCCATGAGCAATAATAACCTCAATAACTAATTAAAATTTCTTAACCTGACCTACGATTTAATATTTTTGACAGGGATTAGTTCAATAACAGAATGTTGATGAATACGTTTCAATGCTATTTGCAACAAATTATATACAAAAACGTACTTTTTGTCCTCTCAATACATCGAAATAATGGATTAAGTTAAATGATTTAGTTCTAAATCAAGACTTCTTTTTTGATTCCGCAGATCAAAAGCCAATTACAAATAAAATGTATATATAGCTTTTTGAAACACTCTTTTCTTTCAACAACATTCGACACATTGCTGCAATCGATGATTGCAATTTGTCAATTGAGTGAAAACTTTTTGTCAACAACAGCAACGAGTTTCACAGTAACGCACAATGAAAGGTCCCTATTGATTACCTGTAAATAATTTCGGCCTAAAAATTGCAAACTTTGCCCACACACTGATATCAATAAGGATGAAGAGATCCGTACATAAGACAAAACATACGAGTATAACATATACATACCTACATACTATGTTTATATTACAATCGAAAAACAATTTTCAAAATTCATTGCATTAAAAGCAATACTGCATGCAGACGAAACTATAAAAGCAATTTCAATTACAATTGCACTATACTGATGATAACCATAAACAACAACGATAACAACAAATACAAGAACAACAACATCAAAAAGAAATATCACAACAAAATAACATTAACAATCACAAAAACGTTTTTCATGAGGCATACAACAACAGAAACAACAAACATGAACTTTGATACACATTCACAGCATCTACCCAAACTCACACACAAAAGCATGGGCGATTTTAATACTCGTGATTAGAGACAGACTCATGCACACAACAACAAGGATACGGAGACACGGGCACAACTTTTGCAAGTACGAGTTCATTTAATATCCTGGGAAAACATGTCACTGTATCATTGTTGAGTGTGTTGGTATTATTGTTTGCTGTTGTTGTCCTTTTGCTTGTTTGTTTATTCATTCATACAAATTCACTCACTTTTTAACATTTCGAAAATGGAACTGAACTGTGTACAACTCCTATGTAATTGCATTTTAATGCAATTATCCTTTTATACAACTACATTCATATTTACTTGTGCGAAGTATATATTGGTTAGGAGAGAAAGTGGTTTATGTATTGCTGTATAAATAATAATGTAAAATTATGGAAAATAAGATCTGATTTGAACCAAATTTCCTGATGTTACTTCTTTAGTAAGAGATACCAAGTGCTACCAGTGAGTATAACGCAATGAAAGTCGAGATAATTAGATATTAAATGTGCCGACTGCAAATTTGGTAATGATTATTAAGAGCCATGAAATATACCTTAATTATGATGAATTTGAGAATAAAAGTAATAATGCTTAATGTGTGATTATCAGGACAACCTGGTATGAATTTTAGCATCGATTTGTTAATGCACATTTTTGCTCTTTATATGTAGTATATAATCTTTGATCACTTCTATTTTTCACCAAAAATTTAGATATTTATTGCATTAATTTATAAAATAGGTTCTTGATCCTTTGAAAGTGGTATAAATTGTCATCACTTATATTTCCCAGCAAAAATTGCACATTATATGGAATTCTAAAATAGTGGTATATTTTTTAAACTAAAATGATATTTTGCATAAAGTTGTAAAATATACTCTTGATAATTTTATAGTGGCGAAAAAGAATAATAATAATAGAGATATCTATTTTTCATTAAAAATCTACACAGTGACAAACATTTGAATTATATATTTATTTTATTAATTTAATCGCCACACAATTATGGCCATCATTCACTCAAAGAGTTTAAAGAATTAAGATCGTTGAAATTCGTGTGTGCCAGAAATCGTTGTTGCGGACTTATCGTGAAATTGAGGTATGTTTATCATTAGTTTCATTTGTACAACTAAATTCCTTCTTCGTTTAAAAGAACTTTCAAGAAATTTCTTCTTCACTCACCCAATATATCATTTATGATACAGGTTATCATTGTCATACTCATGCGAGTAGACACTCTCTTACAAACAGCAACCATACCCATTAGTTTAGTGATATTTAACACAGGATAAAAACACTTGACAATAAACAGAAGTCAACCTCTTCAACTCGACTCATAACAACCCACCCCACATTATACAGCACAACTTTCAATTTGGATTCGTATATATATTTGTATAAATGATTTTATGATTTGCCCTTTTTTATATATGTACTCGTATGTATATATGTAGATACAACAATTCATTGTATGCTGTAGATGAGAAAGAATTTTCTTTTATTTCATTTCACATTTCAAGTGCAAGTGTTACTTGAACTGTATGTATAAATTTGTGTTTGTGTGTGAAATATGTTTGTAAGGTTTTTAATTTCCTTCCGTTTCTTTTTTGTGTGTCGAGATATGAAATCATATTCCCCAATTCCCTGAGCTCACATTGCGTCCAGAGACTTTTATAGCCCATTGCCGACGGCTTATGATGTAAGTGCGTATGTTTTTCGCATGCTTTTATTATCCCTGAGGATCGATTAGCTTGTTAGGAATTCAATTTGAAAACATGTTTTTGTGTTCATAATTTTCTGCTTCTGTCTGTAAAAACAGACAATTTAATTTTTTTATTTATACAACGACGAGTATTTATCACATTTATATATATGTGTTATTTGAGGGCCAGGGAAACCTGCATACATTTATCAAAAGACAAGTTCATTATTGTCCTGTTGTTTAAGTGGTGGATATGGAGAATCTGTTTTGAATAAGCAACACAAACATATTTAAATATCATTGATAAATGTATTACTTTTAATAAATGTAATGAGTTTTATCAATCACAATTGAAAGTGGTTGGTTGTTTTGGTGGATGCTGTTGCTGCAGTGGTAATTAAATTAGAAACACTGGGACTTGCATCTTTAAATGATATAATAAGATTGAATGGTTGTAGTGCTGCTCTTTTTAAAAACGAAAAATTAAATTATGTTGTTATTAACTTAAAGGGACTAAATAAAATAGATGAAGTCAACTAAAGTGCCAATATTCCCATGAAATCTCCTGATATTGGTCATACAGCATTATATAGCTCGCATGACAACTAGGTTTGAGATCCAAGAATTCCCAACCATTATTTTCCGAGAATTCCCGGGTAAAATTTTAAAATTTCCCTGGAAAATGGGATATTGAAAATTAACGTTGTTTTATTTTTTTTGTAAAAAATTAAAATTCTACTGGTATTATTGTTAAACCTACGAAGAAAAATCAGCAAGAATTAAGTTTTTAAACAAAAAATTTTAAATTGAAGCGTAAATTAAAATTTGTTTTACGAAAGATTACTGATTTTTGATAGAGTTAAATATTTTTTAATTTTTAATTTGTAATTTTTAAATTTTCATTTACCTATTGGGTGTACAACTTGAAAATATGGGACTATTTAAAATATTTAGCTTTCATTTTGAAACATTTGATCAACATAAATTTATTCAAAGTAGAGGTCATTGGCTATATCCTTTATCCATCTTTCTGTCAACATATGGATTCCGCGCTAAAGTAACTGCATATTTTTTGGGGCCAACAACGAATCAAGCCTATTCCGGATACCATGTTCTGAATTGAAGCGTATCCCGTTCTGCATCCATCAAAGTAGTCGGACGGGGCAAAGTCTGGACTGTCAGATGAGGTAAAACTTCCCAACAACTTTTTTCTAAATAGTTTTTAACATGGCCAAGCGTTGTCATGATGTAATATCTTCAACTTTGTCAAATGATTTTGCAAATTCTTGTTGAGTTTGACACTCATTTCGATGAGCAATCGGTACTTTTTTTAAATTAAAGAAGTAAAGCATAACTTCTCGCATATGTCGCTTTGTTGGAACATAATTCTGCAATTTTAAGTTATACACCCAATATATAGTAAATTTCATCAAACGTAACTAATCTTACAAAACAAACAAAGAAAACAAACATTTTTAAAGAAATTTAATTTCTTGAAACAGTCTGTCTTCAGAAGAATTCAGCAAAGTGTGCATTCTAGATAGAAAATATTGGTGGGGTTCATCCAGTTATTTCTTAAACTATTCCAGGGCTTATTCCACATATGATAATAGTAGTAGATGTTGAAAACTCTATTAAGGTGGCAGTAGGTATGTAAACATTCTTTATATACAGCTATTATCTATAATTTCTATGTATTTCCAAAATATGCAAAGTTAAAGAACGATATTAATGTCATTAATAAATCACCCAAAAAGTTCTAAAAATATAATTGAAGCGAATTGAAGCAGACAAAAAATTTTTATAATGCAAAAGACTGCAAACTTTATCAGTAAAATAACAAGTCGCAGGTAAGATGACTTTTTAAATGCATAGATTTTTTTAAAAGCACATTAAAACAACTTTGCTAGACGAACGAAATTTTTTTATATAAAATTCCCTGGAATCTCGGGAAATGCAAATTTTCATTCCCTTTTCCCGGGAATAAAAAAAGGCCGGGAATTCCCAAACCCTAATCACAACTCAACTTGGAATATACATAATACATAATACATAATACATTTTAATATTCCATTGTAACATCGATAAAATAGTGAACAATTCACATTGTCATGTTATTTCGATACTTGTTGCTTCTTGCCTAGAAGGTATCTATAACCCAAAATGAAGGATCGAGAGAAAACCCAAAAATTCTACATAATCTTATTAGAAACACTGACCTGAATAATCACAGATTAAGTTCATTTTCCCAAATAAAGCAGTATGTATTTGCAAAGTTGTTAGCGTTTTAAAATTTTTATAATTTTTCATAATATAAATCGATTTATGGTATGAAATTTGAAATATTACAGGTTGAATTCATTTTTCCAAACAAGTATGAATTGTTATACATTATTTTATACTAATTTATTTTTATGGTTATAGACAAATTATATGTATGTATTTTAAATAAACATTTTAACTTTGCAATTATAAAATTTCTATGACTTGACCATAAAACCAACAATGTTTAGAACATATCACAATATAGACTATCTAATTAAAAATGAAATATGTATGTATGTACATTAAAGTATTTTTCACACTTCATTTATAACATGTTAATGGAAACTAACAACCATCATCCATACTCTTTTTGGTAAATTCAATCAAATAATAATAAATAAATACCTTTAAGTGACATGTCAGCAAATTTTAAAATGTTGTAAAAAACAAAACTTTTATACACATATAAATAAAAATCATAATAAAAAGTTCAAATTTAAAATGTTCTATTAACACAACAACAGTATTATTACTCGAAAACTGCCCCCACAAATATGTTTGAATTTTATTCAATCAACAAAAGAAGAAAACTACCACCAAGTCAACCAACCCACCTTCATCAACTGCCATAACTCTAATGGAACGAACATCCTATAAATTTTTACAGGTATTCAATAATTTATAATAATAAAATACAGAAAAACAACAAACATACGGACGTATGGTTACATAAAAATTTAAAATATCTATAAAAATCATATAAATGCTGAATGGCTGGCAGCAGTAGCGGGTTTTTCTGCAACCAGTACACGAACGAATAAATGAATGAAAATTTTTTCAAATCAATTTTCAACTTTTATTGTCATGTGTTAAATTTATATTGGCAATAATTTGAAAGTCCAATATATATTTGTAATGTTATGACCGGCAATCTGCTTACACGTATTGTATGTAGTCGTATAATTTTATATGAATAGATGAAGATGTTTGTGCACACACATAGATTGTAGATAAAACTATGTTTGTGAAGTCATTATGTTGTCCTTATTTGTTACAAAAAGGAAGTGATTGAGAAATTTGTAATAAAAAATCAAACACATATACTACCAGAACCATTAAATTTGTAATGAAGTGTGAAATCACTCGTACTCTGCCGTGATGATTTTGACCACTTAATGGTAAACATTTATTTATTGTGATATCGGCAACTAGATAAATGATAATAAAGTTTTCGAAAGCAATTTACTGTAGATTGTTGAAAACTGAGTGCCAGAAATTAGTTTGGTTTAAACAATTACTACATATGTAGGTATATTGAAGATTTATTTCAAAATTTATTACTAAGATTGTTTTCTAAAATTTTCAGGCTCATTCATTAATAATTAGTTAAGTTTATAAGTAGGTAAATCTGTTTAATTCAGAGTCTGAAAATAACTCGTCCATATACATAATCAAAAATCAAAATTGTGATTTATATTTTTGTTTTTAAAAATAAATCACTCATAATAATATGAGTGTAGCTTAAGTAGTGGCAAATTCTTTTAATTTCAAATAGCTGGCATTCATTTTAATATTAAGTATTTACACAGAATACAAATGACAATGTTACAGAATAAAACAAGTAAGAAAATATAGTCGGTCAAGCCCGACCATATAATACCCTGCACCCAGTATATGTATAAAACAGTTTTTCAGAAATGAGCGTTATATTGGAGATATACGCTATTGTGGACCGATCATCCAAAAATTTAGTGTCCTGATTTTTGTGAATATAAATATTGTGTATGTTAAACAATGTTAAACTTTATCACGATATAAATACTTTTAAACGATTAAAGTGATTTTCGGAAGTGGGGCTTATATGGGAGTTTCGACTAATTATGGACCGATCATAATAAAAATTGTTCCGTATTATTTTTAGACATATGAAATATATTTTGGGTTAATATTATTTCGATATCAACATTTTTGAGAGAGTTATGCTCTTTAAAGTGATTTTCGGAAGTGGGTGTTATATGGGAGCTGCGAGTTATTATGAACCGATCTGCACAAAATTCGTAGATGTGATTTGGCTTTATTTATCACTCATTTGTGATAAAATTTATTTGGATACTTGCGTATTTCAAACATTTATGATCAGTAAACTCCAATTTCGGGAGGACATTTGTATGGGACTTAGGTCGAAAAAATATCATGCACCAAATTTTATCGAAATATGTATCTTTAAAATTGCGTACTGTACTCTGCGCACAAGCTTTACATGGACAGCCAGCCAGACGGACGGACATCGTTAAATCAACTCAGAAAGAGATTCTAATTCGATCGGTATAATTTAAGATGGGTGTTAGACCAATATTTCTGGGCATTACAAAAATCAGCACTATGGTGGTGTAGGGTATAAAAAGTACAAATTATCAGTATAACCTTCTAAAACGTAAAAAGTTCTGCCATTTTAAGCTTTTAAATTATCTAATAATTAACTAAAAATTAACAAGAAGCGAACAAGTAAAGGAAAAAACATAATTATTCTTGCCAAACGACATTGTTTCAAACTATAGTCTACACTAAAATTAATTTAATGGCAAACATTTTATGATTCTCATAACAGTTCATCAACCACAAAATTGTGAAAGAGACACCCCAAAAACTGAGAAGAAGATGATACGAAACATTAAAAGGATATAAAGCAAATGACAAGCATTTAGGCAGGTGTATTAAGTATATTTAGTAAAAATGTCTGTATGTATCTTGTTATGTATTCTATACTTAACATTGCATATTACATACATTGTTAGATCTAAGATGAAAAGAAAATAAAATTAACCTTAATCACTTTAAGTTGAATGAAATATAATCAAACCGAAATGAATAAAACAGAATTGTGTTCTTGTACAAAGTGAAATCATCAATGTGATGATTTCGTTTCTTGTATGTATTAATTTACGGATACATTTGTATGTACATCAGTCAAAGACATTTATTAAACATAAACGTAATTGTTTTTGCAAACCATACACACTGTTATTTATAAAACAATTTAAGGGGTGATGTGAATACAAAGACATTACACATTGTATAAATACAATATGTCTGTATAACAGCATGGAAAGGAAATCATTCAGAACTCGTGGCGTGACTGGTTCTTCGTAGATAGTAATCGCTATAGTTGTAGGTGTTTGTGATCTGGCTGGAAAAAATTAATATGTAAAATTTGGAAAATATAGTATATTGGTACCTCTTGGCATATGTACTTTAAGAAAATTTTGTATGATAATTTTGTCTAAAAGCACACTTCAAACCTACTTTATTTTTTATGAATACGGCAGTAGGAGTTTAATTTTATTTGAAAACTGAAAACAAATTATAAAAATGTTTGGAATTTAAATATTCCCTTAAATTTTTATTTATAATTCAGAAATTACAAATGTCATTTCCTGGAATGGAAAATTCTGAAATACAATTAAAAATTTCTGAAATATAATTGGAAATGGTCTAGTTCATAGTAATTTTTTTGCTAGATAGAAACCAAATTAGTTTTCATTAATTTTAATATGTTATAACTAGGTTCCGTCATAGATACAGCATGAAAATCATGGTTAAGATGCTTCGTGGCTATTGTATTTTACACGGTGTAATTATACACGGTGCGCACACAGCTGACTGACTTTATTTACAATTTACTTATGTCAAAAGTAATACTTTTTCAAGTGTTTTTGACAGTAGTACATTATTTTACACAAACATAGTTCCTGTTGTTTTTGTATTGTGTTGTATTTGTTACCGATTTCCACTCATCTTGGTCCCGGTTTACATTATGAAATTTTTGTCGCTGCGATTCTTGCTTTGTATGCGAGAGCGGTGAATCGTATGTACTCGTGAGACACGCTTTGTTCCCTCATTCGTTGTTTTTTTTATTTTCATACATGTATGTATGGATGTGCTAGCTACAAAATATATAAAAACATGTATACATCCACAAAAAATCTCACAATGTAGACGCAAATACAATTTTAAAGAAGATACGACAAGAATCGCAGCGACAAAAATTTCATAATGTAAATCGGGACTTGTATAGCTACACCATGGGCTTTTGTTTAAAACGTTATCAAAAAACATTATTTTGAGCAAACTTTTTGTATAATAATTTTTGACAATCCTGTTTTCAATTAGTTGTCATTTTCAATGATATCACTAGATTTAGTTTTTCTTAAAATGGTAACGAAAAATATGAAAAATCTAAACTACAGAGTATATGGGACCCATAAAGCAACTGATCTACTTTTAGCATAATATTTTATGTAAAATTTGGTTAAATAAAATTAAGTATACAGCAGCTCTTTGTTTCAGAATGCGCAGATTTAACGAATTTTTTCTTAAATTCTGATTTTTCACATCAAATTTCTATCATAATTCTTAAAAAATGACTCAGTAAACAATAAACATTTCACTTTATTTTTTTTGCAAAGTGACGCTAAAATTATGAAACAGAACTGTTTTATATTTGTTGAAACAATTTCAAAATTATGTATCAATCGATAGAAAATCTAAATTGCAAAAATAAATACAAATATTTTAAAAAATAAATTGATGTTATAGGTACATACCTACATAGGAAACGCAATTTACTATTGTTTTTGGTTTATTAATGGATAATATACATACATACATAGATATATTAAAATAAAGATTATTTATTGCTAAATATTTAATAAATCAATAACATTTGATAAGTTTCCAAACTCTTGACAGCATTTTCAATATATTTTTAGTAACACATATGTACATACATATATTTTATATTCTTAATATACAAATTATTTACCTTTAATTCACAATTATGCACACATACATATTTATTACTAACATTTTAATAAATTCCTAAATTTTTTTTAATTATCCCTGTAACCAATTTTTTATTTTTAAATTTCTTTTTCAACTTTCATGATTTGTTTACATTTATTACTTTACTTATTACCAGTAAAAACAACAACAACTAATACAAACAAAAACCAACAGCTATTCTCTTTGTTATTGCACTCACTCACTAAATAGTAAATTCTCATTTGTTGTTGTTAATTTCTTCTTTTTCGTTTTTATTTTTGCGTCTGCATTAAAAATGCAATGAATGATTTTACATAATTATAAAACACTTTTTTTCACAAATTTTACACAATTTTCCCGGGAAAATTTCTTTATATTCTTAAAGCTTATTTTGTACACATAATTTTGATATAAATTTTATATTGGAAAACTAATTTTTTATATGGGTTTTTTTAAATTCTAAAACCGATATTAATTAGCATTATTTTTTCCACTTGTTGAATCGTGTAAGTTAAAGTGCGAACTAATTGACAGATGATTAAAGAGAGAGGGAGTTGATTAAAAGAGAGCTGTGATGACATTATTAAAATATTGCTTAATACATTGAGGATAGGATATTAAATGGAGCTTAAAAATTGCAAAATAGAGTCAATTAAATGAGAATTTTTATTAAAGTCCTATTTTACAAAACTAGAAATTTCGCTCACAAAATTCATGCCTGTATATTTAAACACACAAATATAATTAATATTTTTCATTAAATAACCACATTTATTTAATAAGTTGAAAGATAGTAAATAATATTTACAAAAGTTTTTTATAAATTTACAAACCAGCCGAAAATAAATATTTGTAAATTTCTATATAGTATTTTTTTAATAATTTTTTTTTTGTAATTTCTGTAGCTTTTTATTTTCGCTAAATTGTATCTAACGTTTAAATACTTTCTGCCGTATTTATAAGAAATAAAGTAGGCTTGAAGTGTGCTTTAAGACAAAATTTTCATAAAAAATTGTCTTAAAGTACACTTGAAGTCTACTTTAATTTTTTATAAATACGGCAGTTTATGTATAACTCCTTTGGCTTTAAATCTAAAACGAAACATTATTCTTTTTACCAGCAGCAGAATCATCATCATCATCATTGTTTGGCAACATCTCATAATGGAAGAGATCTAAAATAGTTTAATGTTTCGTATAATCATTTGTATCGATTATTGTGCCACCGGCACCACCAAGTTCTTCAAACAATTCATTTGATTGATGGTTCCTGCCATATGGATTGTTGGTGTTCATGTTATTGTTGTTGCTGTTGCCATTACCATTTTGACTAGATGGGTTGGAAGGATTTAAAGCTAAAGCGGCAGCAGTTGAATGTAAATGTAAAGGATTTCTAACAAAACGTTGTAATTGTAAAAGACATCTTAAAAGTATGAAAGAATTTAGAAATTAATTTATTACTAAGTATGTATAGGTATGTATGCATTTAACTTACCTTTCCAATCTTCGTTCATTAGCATCCTGTACCTCAAACAACTCGGAAATGCTTTCATCATCTTTGTGAAAGAGATTGTTTAATGTTGTGGCTGTGTTAGCTCTTTTGCCATTAGTCCAGCCTCTAGAATATTGAAATGTTTGACCCATGCATGCCATGGAGAATAAAAATATTAACAAAGGCAAAACCACAATGCGCAACATGTTTGTAGTAGAGTTTTTCGTTGAAGCTGAAATGGGAAAATGTAATTAGTTTAGAGTGGCATCTCTGTTTTAGGGTGGGTGTCTTAGATATTTCCCTGTAGTTATTTTTGAAACCAATTCAATTTTATTATTTGTTAAGGGAAACGGAAGTTATATGTGTATAATATATATATGTATAGCATATTTATGTATTATCATTCATTATTATCATATATTATCAGTATTATCAGTTTTATTGAAGCCTATATATAGATATCTATATATCAGTGATGTCCACACCCATACTCACTCATATGTGCTAGTGTTGGAAGCAGCAAAAAACAAACGACCGCAAATAATCGTACACTCAAATAATAATAATAACAAAAACAATATTCATTTAATGCAGACACACGTATACTATAAACCTGTTTCGTTTCATTTTTCCATTCTTCATTAAACATTTTGTTTTGAGTGTGCCGCGAGATCAGACAGCGAAACAGGTTATAGTATACGTGTGTCAACGTCGCGCAGACAGAATTTTGTGCCTATACACGCGTGTATAGGACTGGCCTTCACTGCTATACATACATACATATATACCTATATATAAAAAATATGTTTTGGAAATTAATTATTTTTACATTTAACTGCTTTTTATTATTCCTATGTAACAAATCGGTTTAGATGAATTTAAAGTAGCGCCCTAAGGTTTAAAATAAATATTGTAATTAAATTTTTTCATGATTTTTCAATTAAACATGGTTTCTATTTTTTAATGAAAATTCGATTTTTTTTAATTTGTTTTTTGAAGAAACTGGCGTTTTGGTGAAAACTCTTTCAGAAACGTCCCAGATTTTGTTGATTATCAATAGCATAATTTCAGACATTATTCTCTACAGATAGCAGAGCATACTAATGAACGACATTGTAAAATCCAGCAATGATAGAAACCAATTTTTAAAGAGCTGTTAGATATACATATTGGTATATTTCAAGTTTTTCTAGACCAATTTTATTGAGTTTTAAAAACCAAATTCTTCAGAATTTTTTGACAAAGTAACCACTACTAACAATTGCATCTAAGTTTTTAATTTGTTATAAAAATTCTATATGTTAACGTTTTAATTTGGTTAAAAGTGTTGTTTACTAAACAATATCATTAATTTTTTAAATTTTGGTTTTTCTCTCATAACGTTACATTTTAAATATGTATATTATTAAACAATTTTTAAAAATTTTCTGCAACTTTATGTACATTCCAATTTTTATAAATATTTAATTGCCACTTACACTTAGTAAATGACTTTTTTAATTTATTTGCAAACTCTTTTCGAGTTCCGAGTTCGAGTTGGTATTTTGAATACGAGGTATGAAATAAAACTGAATACTGTTGCAAGATTTGTCTGTGGCTTTTATAGTTATTTTGGTTAAAGGGCCATACAAGACAAATCTTTATGAAGAAACAATCATCTAAACAATTATGCTGAGAAAAAAACTTGACAAAGACACAGAAAGAAATTTGTTAGCTAAATAATGAATACTACTAAATAATAAAATAGTAAAACAAGCTGTTTTCATGGTTAAACTGTGGTTAAATATTTAACTATGGTTAAGATTTATGATTTAACTATATTTAAAATCAAATTTATATAAATTTGTAATTAAAAAAATAAAAAATTTTTAAAAAGTCTTTCATAAAATTTTATTTAAACATTTGTAGTTTTGTTTTTTTTTTTTGTATTATTTTCAAAACATTTTTCCCATGTACTTAACTTTTGCTAACTTTTCAACCCTTTCTCTCCTTTACGAGTAGATTAAACGTTATTAGCTGGCAATTGTTTTTTGCAACTTTACCGAAAAGTAATATTTAAATATTGTGTGAAATAAAAACACTCCAACAAGTGAATAAAAAGAATGATAGAAAGACTTTCATCCCACTCATACTCGTATGGCATGTGTGCGACTGAACGAACAAATTGAATGCATTTGTTGATTAAAAAATTATCACTTTCACATGTTCGAAGGGGTTAAACTAGCGGCAGCCGTTCGACATCCCAATTAACAACCTTTTCTTTTATTTTTGGCCTTTAGACGCCACAGCCAATTTGCCCTAAGGTACTTGTAGATAAATATGTATGTAGAAAGATAAAGGATTTGTGTTGTGGAATGTGCTGGTTTGAATGAAATTGATTTAACAGTATATTTCACTTACACGGACAGTACGACTTCAATAAGACTATTATAACCAGTTTTATTTTTCATTGAATGAGAATTATAACAAATAGGTAAACATAAATAAAACGTGTTATAAAATTAGGCATATTAAAAACAGAAAATAAAATTTTCTTTCTCAATACCAAATAGATTCACATTATCGAAGTTGCACTGTTTAACATATAAATACTAGTAAATTTATTTATTAACGCAATTGTTTTTATTTATCTGGTGGTTTTGGGGGGAGGTAGTAATTTGTAGGTGTTAGTAAGTTGGATTAGGAGTTTATGTAAGATTTGTATTTTTTATTTGCTAAAAATAGTTTGCCTAAAATAAGAAAATAAGTTTTAGATAAGAACAAAAGGACATTATTTGTATTTTTAAATTTGAGAAAATTTCGATAAAAATAATTTTTTTATGAATTTGCTAAAAATAATATAATTTTTTAAAAATAATAATCAAAAATGAATAAAATTTAGTTATTAAAAAATTTGTTAATTACTATTTACACATGTCATTTACTACAATATACATATATACAATATTATTATACCCTAGACCACAAAATTTTTCAATTTTAAAAAAAGGTGGTTTACTTCCTTTAAATAAACCGGTTTCCTTTTAATTGCAAAATAAAAGCGTGAAGTAGTTTAAAGATAATATAACTAGTCTTTATTTATTCAAGTGTACATAACACAATTTTAATAATATTTATTTGTCTCTTAACATTATTTTACAGTTCACTTTAACATGCATTTAATTTACAACATAACGTATGTTTATACCAGCCGTTACAAACCGTTATAATATCGCAACAATAATGTGATTTCTGTTTAAATGTGCTTAAAAAATTCACATATCTAAACAAAAATCACAATATCTTTAAAATTGCGACCTTTATTTCGATTTGTACACCCCAATCCCACTAAATAATGTAGTTGACTATCTTGATATTGACATTTAAATGAAAAGTTTGATCATTTAAGTCAATGCTTCCAAACTATTTGCTGTCATTATCCACTTTTTTCTATTCAAAATCTTTTATGTCCGTCTAAGTATCATATTCTCAAAACAATTTTATTCGGAGTAAAAATATATGTTCAATTGATGTGGAAAACTGATTCTTAAATCAATAAATCGGAATTATGCAAAAACACGATTCTAAGCTAAGATTCTAAGATTCTAAACCTTTTTAGAAATGCCTCCAATTAAAGATAAGTTATTTTTTAAGAATAGTCTAGTAGCTTCCTTCCACTCTTAATATAAAAAGATATCTTCTGCTATAATGTCAAGATTCCAAGTCAGGTCGATATACATAAATATCAATTTAAAATTATATTAAGCAACATAAAATATCTCAGACTTGGGCTTTCAAAAATTTGGCAATTAAAATTCGAATTATGATTGCAAAGTTATATTGAAAAACTTTTGTTAAGTTTTTCAATCAATCATTGTCACTCCTAAGTCCCAATTTACACGAAGCAATTCTAGAAGCTAAGCTGATTAACTTTTAGACATCGCGGTGAGGGGAAGGTAAGACGAGTACACACTTGGTTGTACTAAGAATTCGTGTTATTCTCTTAATTGTATTACTCTTAAATAAAAATACGAGCGATTTAAGCAATAAGAAGAAATTTCAAGGAAAAAATTGTATCAATCTATTTTTTTAATAAAAATTGCTGGGTGTAAATTGGGACTTAGATATTTAAATTTGAATTGCCACCAAAGAGGCAAGCGCCCTGCGTTTGGCAACTGGTTAATGCTGTTTTTGGGAGTATTCCTTATATGGGAACTATTGTCACTTATGCTTCGATCGGAAATAAATTATTTTGTGGGATTTCTGTTGCGTTGAATATTATCTAAAGAATACACAACTTTTAAAATGGTAGGGCCTGTATGGATCAAATTGGAATTATGAACATAAAATCTCTAGTTGTTAAAAAATGTTTTTTTTTTGTTTTAAAATTATATCACACACATTTACGAGTATAAACGGATAGTCTGATAGTCATATTTAACATAAGTGAATACCACTAATACCAATTGATTCATTTGTTTACATTCAACTCAAAACATTGCAATGAAAAAGCAACAAGTTCTTGTGTTGAGAAACAAACGAGCAAAACAAAACGTTAGAAATGCTGTTAATGACATGCGCAATTAAATGGTTTTTAAATAAAATTGAGAAAAACTTTTTTGACACAAATGTTAAACAAACGCAAACTGTTGGCAAGTGAAGTTATTTGACGGTAAAAACTACAACGGATTACAACCAGCAGCGAACGCTTTTAAGAAATAAATTCGCTTTATTTTTAACAAATAAATGGTAGGTTGAAAAAATCTTATTTTTATACAAAAACCCATTTAAGATAATATTTATTTATTAACTAAATTATTCTATACAAAATACTCGTAAGCGTAAAGTAATAAATAAATTTTTAATAAAACAACAAACAACAAATGAATTGAATTTAATTTATTGCAACAAGAAAAAAATTGTAGCTCACATTGGAAAAATCAATAATTTTCCATATGTTGGCAAAATTGTGCGTTCGCAATTATAATTGTATCTTGTTGACCGTCTGTCTAAAAAATTTTATATTACAAGATGTCATAAAAACTAGTTTTTTTTTTATTAATTATTACTACTAACAACTGTTTTCTTTTGAATTTAGTATTTTTAATGCAAATGCCATCATCTTTATCAGTTGCAGTTTGTTTTATGATAAAATGGAAAATATGGGTCGTTTACGCAGGGTAAGTGGTGTGTTTTTGTTTCGGTTCGTTCATTAAACTTAATGTCCGCTTTGTGACTTGACCTTCTACCTTGAAATCGTTTAAAAAATTAATTTCTCATTTCTAAAGTTAAAGTAAGTAATAAATTAAGAAATTGAATTAAGTACGCATTAGTGAAACTTTTTATTGCTATTTTGTATTTCTGAAACGTATTGACCGTTTCATGCAAATGTTGGGAGTTGTAGCCCAGTGAACAAACTATCAAAAGATAGCAAGTTTGTAAACACGACTTTTATTAAACTTATGTATGCTTATTTATAATTGAATATATTCGGTATTTTGTTTACTGTGTTTTTTGGCTTATTCTCTCCCCCAACGATTTACTAACAAACAACATGCAATGTAATTAAAATTCCAAACACGATTGGCCCATTGTCAACAGACAAGTTTAAAAATAAACTAAACATTATTACTACGCTGACCACTTCTAGCACAGCAATCGCACTAGTACGCTAACTCTCCTCCGTTCACACAGTTTGTGGGCAGTTTGTTAAAAGCTTTTTGTTTAGTTTATTGCTAAAACTCATTGCTAACGGATCATTTTCTTTGAATTAATTTGTTTATAATTGAAAATAAATTTGTTATTAAAAAATTTCAGCCGGCCACAGCTGGTGGTAATGATACACAACTTTTGCTAAAGTCATCACCGAATATATTGGAGAATTTTCCTTACGAAGACTTCAAATCGAAATTAGATCGCACGAAACCGAAACGCATGACCTCGCCGCCCATACGTAATCATCAAATGAAACGTTCCAAGTCACCGCTATTTTGTGACACTTTGGAACGTCATGCCTTCATGCAGAATGTTATCAACACGAAACCGTTTAACAACTATGAGGCACGTTACTCATCGCCCAGTCAAAAGGAGGCCACCGTAAGAAAAAGCTTGGAAGAGATTTCCAAAGATATTAAGGAAATTGATGATTTTCTTACCGCCACTGAGAATCTCTTGCGTGAAGAAAAGGAAATGGATAAAGCAGAATTAAAGAAGAAGCGTTCTAAAGGTCAGGGCAGTCCGAATAAGGAGAATAAGTCTCCCTCGCCTAAAACCATATCGCGCAAGAATTCTGCCAAGAGCATTAATTATAAAATCAATTCCTTTCGTAATCGTAAAAAGAAGCCTGGTTCTCCTCGAATTATCAATTCACGTTTGTATTTTCGCAATGGACGCATTGGTTGTTTGGAGGCTGAAAATGCTACATCTAATGTGGAGAGTACTCACGCCTTGGTTAAGCATATTTTGAAATATGAAAATGAAAAACCTTTAGTTAGTCCGGACAGTGTTAGAAGAGTTTTAAATGATGAATCTGCTTCTCCAACAACGTTGGTTGAGGTTCTACCCAGAAGGGTTTCAACGGCTAGTACTGCAACTTGCACGTTGCCGGGTCAAATTATAGAGGTTTTTAAGCGCCAAGACGAAGAATCATTTGAGATGCAACCTTTACAAGATGTTATCACAAAAGCAACGGGAAAGGTGTTATTGGATTTGGAAGATTCGGGAGTGCATAATTCCCCACAAACAGAGAGTTTTGGTTCCAGTAGTCAACCTCTGGTAGATGAAGATGAACAAGATGTGCAGATTTGCTACGATGAATTGCCTGAAATACCAAATGAAGAACAAAATATGGGAGCTCTTATGGATAGTGAAGTGGATCGTGTTGATGCTGATGCTCCGGTTAATGTCAGCATCAATCGTTTGTCAAGTGCTGGCAGTTTGGATTCAGATGGTCAGCAGTTTTTAAGAGATCAAGTTAGACATTTGGTAAGACGTTTTACTGCTAGAGCTAATAAAATGAAAACACGTTTAGAAATGCCTCCTACTCCCAGCAGTAGTGCTTCTTCTCCCTCACCCCCACCGCCACCTTTAAATTCCAAGCGTACTTTTGGCAACAGAAATACCCAGTCGCCAGCCAAAAGATCCGCTATTATAACGCCGCATCAGTCTCCCAATAAAAAACCTTTATTTGTGGCAGATACTCCTCGTTCTAATGTATGGCTTTGTTCTAGTCTCTGCAGCAGCAACGATGATCAAAAGACCTTGGATCCTCAGGGTAAAATGTATATATCCTGGTTATGTGTGGTCTCCATTTCATTTCTCTACAATGCTTGGGTTATACCTTTAAGATCAACGTTTCCCTTTCAAACTCCCGAAAATACTAATATGTGGTTGATTATGGACTTTTGTGCTGACATTGTATATCTCGTGGATGTGGTTTTCTTCAAACATCGCATAATGTATTTATTTGAGGGCTTTTGGGTCAAGGATAAAAATCTCACCAGAAAGAATTACATGAGAAAACTGCAGTTTAAGGTACATTATAAATACGAGTACAGTATTTAAAATATAAAACATTATAACTTAATTTTTAATTACAGTTGGATCTTTTATCTTTGTTGCCATTGGAGTTGTTATATTTTAAATATGGCACGAAAGCGGTTTATTTGAGGTTTCCTCGCTTTCTGAAGATACAAAGTTTCTGGGAATTCTTTAAACTCTTGGATCGTGTCATATCTTCACCGCATATAGTAAGTGATTTTGCGTGTGATGTAGTTATTGTCATTGAATATCGTTAAGTATCTATTTAATTTATTATCTCTTTATTGTTTAGGTTCGTATCGCCAAAACTTTACTTTATATGCTGTACATGATTCATTTGACTGCAACATTATATTACGCCTACAGTGATTATCAAGGTTAGTATTTACTTTGAGCTTTTTCATAAGCTAACTTTTATTAACCAGTTTGATTTGCAGGTCTTGGTGTTAATCGCTGGGTCTTCAGTGGCAAAGGACATCCCTATGTCAGATGTTTTGCTTTTGCAACGAAAACGGCAACGTCTATAGGTGTGTAGAATGCTTATATTATATGATCTGTGACCACTTAAGTTCGAATTATAAATACAAAGTGAATTACAAATACTAACTTTATCCTATGTCATTGCAGGTAAAAACCCTAAACCGGAGCGAGAAGGAGAATTTGTATTCATGACAGCAGCCTGGTTAATGGGAGTCTTTGTGTTCGCTTTACTTATCGGTCAAATACGCGATATCATATCTACCGCCACTAGAACCAAACATGAATATCGCCAGCTGGAAGATGAGACCCTTGAATACATGAGACGTTTAAATCTTCCCCAGGATGTGCAGAAACGGGTTGAAATGTGGTTCAAATTCACCTGGGATCAACAGCGCACCTTAGATGAGTCCAATATATTAGATTCCTTGCCGATAAATCTCAAAACCGATATAGCTATATCGGTACACATACAAACTCTCTCAAAGGTGCAACTATTTGCCGATTGTGAAGAAGCTTTACTAAGAGATTTGGTGTTGAAGTTAAGAGCTGTTACCTTTTTGCCGAACGACTATGTCTGTCGTAAGGGAGAGGTGGGACGTGAGATGTATATCATTAAATTGGGCCAAGTGCAAGTAATGGGTGGTCCCAATAGCGATACCGTGTTAGCCACTCTCTCGGAGGGTTCGGTATTCGGTGAAATCAGTTTGTTGGGTATTAATGGTGCAGACCGCCGTACCGCTGATGTACGCTCCAAGGGTTATGCCAATTTGTTTGTGTTATCGAAAAGCGATCTTAATGAAGTTATTGCCCATTATCCTAATGCTCAGGCTATATTGAAAAAACGAGCGCGTGCTTTAATGCGCAAAAATGCCGCCAGAGAAAAGGAGGAAAGGGCACGCAGCTCTGAACAAGCTGATGTTGTTATTGGAAATCCTAAGACTCCAGAAAATCCACCAAAACTTTTACAAACTGTTATTCAAGCATTACCCTATGAATCCCCAGCTGTTATGCTTATCACACGCGGCTCAAAACGTATGCGCAAAAAGAGACACTCTATGAAAATGGAAACTATAGAAGATCGTGAAGTGGAGGATATAAATAAGGTTTATCATATTAAAGCGAGAGATAGTTTTATGCTGCACAGAGACTCACGTGCCTATTCTCCCGACTTGCTGTCATCGATTCAACGCGAGTTGGAGAATAAAAATCAATTCATAAATTTAACCGATTCAGAGAAGGCTTTAATTATATCCACTTCTAGTGCGGATTCGGTGACGGTGGAAGATATTGAGGGATATGGAAAGTAAATGAAAGTATTGGAATGATAAAATTTTAAATTTCTCTTGGTTTTCTAGTACGAGTACATGTTCTATTTTTGCGTTATTTTATTTTATTTGTAAGCTGGAAAGAGAAATTATGTTGCCAGATTTAGAAATAATGGTTGCTGTCAATTTAAGTAATTTCATCTCAACATAATTTTAATTATTAATTACATAAATATATTTTCGATGTGATACTTTAAGCATTAAAAAAAATATTAACAGAAAAATATATCTGCTTTTGTTGTAAAAAAATCAAGGAGTTTTAATGTACTTAAAAAGGAAAATTGCGATTTGCTAACTGTAACACTAAAAGCTGAGAGCAATGAAGTCGCATTAGTTATGTTTAAATACATAAACTTTGTGTTTAGTTAAACTATGAGTTTAGTTAAACGATAACGATAAACTTATGTACGTATATGTGTATCTTTCTCCGATAAATAAAACTATAGACATTATTTTTTGGTTAATAACTAAAACTAAAAATTGTTTATTATATATTTTATTGATTTATAGCTTTCAAACGAAGAGAGTTTAAAGAACAAAAGATAACTGAAGATAATATACCTATACATATGTTTCTTTGTATGTGTTTTACTTGTACATGAATTATTTTATTATTATTTAAAGCAACTTTAAAGCTTATGTGTTAAATTAAAATTGTTGAAAATTTTTTGCAGTGTTTGCTTATTTTGATTAAACTCCGTATTATTTACTAACTAACAACTTGTTATCTACAATTGTGGTTATACACGTAAATATGTATGTATATGTTTTTAGATTTGTTTTAAAATAAATTTCATTTACAATTATACAATGACATATGCATGGTGCAACTATACAAGGTGAGTGCAAATCGACAACAAATACAACACAAAACAGAAACAACAGGCATTTTGTTTGTGTAAAATAATGTACTACTGTCAAAAATACTTGCAAAAGTATTACTTTTGACATAAGTAAATTGTAAACAAAGTCAGTCAGCAGGGCTACTGCAGTCACCTTGTATAGTTACACCATGGACATATGTATATCTAAAGCTCATAACAATTAGTCTGACATTTGACAAAGAAAAAATTCCTGGAATTTTCTTTTCATAATAGTTTATAATAGATTGGATTTAAAATAAAATTTGTGATTTATCTACAATTTAGAAAGTAAAAGTGTTAATTGAATTGGTCACACAACAAACTCAGGCCAACAGTAAAACAATTGATGATTTAATTGTTATTAAAATAGAATTTTAATTAAAAATATAGTGCCAGAATTCTTAAAAATTTGTAGCACATTTATAGAGAAACAACTCTGCTTAAGCCATCTCAGTTCTCATCTGAGTTCAACCAGAAAGACGTATGAATATTTGTTCATTGACTGATACAATCGAACTTTTCAAATTATAGTAAATGACTTTAAACTGAGTTTAAAGTTTGATTAAACTTCGCATGACTATTAAAGGTATGTATATATGTAATTGAATAAAGTTTTGAATTGAAAAAGACCCCCAAGTGGACAATCACATGGTATCTAATGGGATCTAATTAGGGTTGTGTGGACAACTTTTTCCAGGGAAACGGGAATGAAATATTGTATTTCTTGGGATGCCCGGGAATTTAATTAATGTTTAACAAATAAGTATAAAGGCATAAAGTATTTTATAAAATTGTATAATTTTTTGAAAGAAAATCCGCGGAATGCACATGGAAATAAAATAATATTTTAAGTTCATCACAGAACGATTTTTTTTAAATTCGCTTTTAATATAACTAATGCATTTTATAAGTCATCTTACATCCGATTTGCTGTTTTATTGGCAAAGATTCCAGTCACAGAGAAAAATGTCTTTCATAAAGACAGTCTATTTTTTGTACGATTTGCACTTGCTAAAATTTTTAGGTTTTAGGAATTTTAGAAAGTTTTTAGCTAATTTTTCATTAAGTTTAATATCGTGCATTATCTTTACATATTTGGATATGTGAAGAATTTATACATAATAGCTGATCATAAAAAAAGCTCATATACCGTAATAGAGTTAAAAACGTCTACTAATATTTTTAAATTTGGAACAAGCTCTTTTTTATTGCGTTCTTTAGATTAAGAAATTACTGAATCATGCCAACTATTCTGTTTGTATTGGCATCTAGGTTTAGATAATACATTTTGCTGAATTCTTTTAAATATTTGTCAAGCAGACGGTTTTCACGAAATCATATTTCTTCAAAACTATTTCAAATGTTTGATTGTTGTATAAAATTGGTGTATGCGACTCCGCAACAAATACAACAATCCAAAAACAATAGGCATTTTGTTGTTGTTAATAAATACATATGTATGTAAAATGTCAAAATGTCAAAATGGTGCAACTATACAAAGTGAGTACAGTAGCCCTGCTGACTGACTTTGTTTACAATTTACTTATGTCAAAAGTAATACTTTTTCAAGTATTTTTGACAGTAGTACATTATTTTACACAAACAAAATGCCTGTTGTTTCTGTTTTGTGTTGTATTTGTTGTCGATTTGCACTCACCTTGTATAGTTGCACCATGAAATATACTAAACAAAATTAATTGATTTGTTTCATTTATTTTGACAATTTTTCTTACCACAATTTATTTATTTTTATTAATTTTACTTTTTCAGACTCTTAAATAATTTTATTTTTCCTTACTTCGTTTTTTATTTTAAATAACAAATGTAAACAAAACAAAGTTTGACGGATGGATACATTATTTCACAGTTAATTAAACATCATTTCCTGGCCGCGAATTTCAGAACTGCAAACCCTAGATCTAATATTTGTAAACTTATATAAATGTGCTCGTAATTTGGTTCTCATTTCATTAGAAGTACGTTTCGGAATTATTCTCTTGTGGACATTTTTCTTAATACATATATAGCTAATATTTTACACAAGTCCTTTCAAAAATAACCACTTGCTGTCACATGTAGCAAGTTTCAATCACTTTAATTCATTTAATACCAATGTGAACTCATCAGTAACATTTTATGCAAAAGGAAACTATAAATAATACTAAGTTTTTTTTGTTTTTGTTTTTAAAACATAAAACTTAACTAATTAATTTACAATATGTTATTTGATAATATAAGTATGTATATAGAGATTTTTAATTTTGTTTTTATTTAAATATAAATAAAAAGTTTTTTATTTTGATCCTGTTTTACAATAATTCATCTCTCTTTACATCCTTCTCTTTTAATACGGAGTTAGCTCATGTTTAAAGTTTTTTTTTTAATAAATTTATGTGAGTGTATTTAAAAATAAGTTAACATATTGTTAAGCTATTTGAAAAAAGCGTTCTCTATTAAATAAGCGCCTGTAAAGGATTTTGAGTTTGGTGTTGAAATTTGGACGACATCTGTTAGTTTGATGGATTAGTTTCACGTTCTTTAAAAAAGTGTTACTGATTTTTTGTTTGTTATAATATCTATAGAATATAAATTTGTATGCTGTATTGATTATAGTTGTATTATTGTTGTTTCGACAATTTGTATTTTAGTCAAATTAGAAAGCATTGGAGGGGCTGGGCCTAGGCATATTCATATGCGCATACGAGCGTAGGAGCCGATTGTAGGGATATTGAGCTGCTGGCCATAATTCGGGCTTCTCGGTTAAGGTATCGGATAAAGCTTGCAAAAGGACATCTGTAAGAGTGCAATACAATAATTACATTTTGAACGTTTTAAAATAAAATGTGTATGAACTTACGTATTACTTTTTGTTCCAAGTCTAATGGTATGATACCCAATTCATGTTCTCGCTCAAAGAAGTCCATTAATTTTTGTATTTCCCTTTGAGCCTCGTCACCATGAGCTAAAGATTCAGTGAACATTATCTGAAATAGCAAGGTTAATACTAATTTTTACAAAGCAAATAGCATTTACACTATCTAATTTTGCAATAGAAAAATTTATATCTTTTCGAAATTATCTGGTGCTCAGATGTCCTGCTGTGTCTCAATTGTTCAACTTAGATGCTTAGTTTGTAGGTTAACAAAAAGGGTAAAAATGTCCTCTTATACGGTTAAATAATATCAAAAATCTCGAACAGAACCATTGACTCCATATATTACATCTACAGTAACACAAACAAAACAAGTTAGAGTGCCGAATCTTAAATACCCTCCACATAAATATAAGGAGAATTACAAACACTACGCTGTTGTTAGGACCAGAATATCATTATTCAGTATTTCTTATCCGTAATTGCCAATTCTTACCATTATTTACAGAGTTTGTATGTTTATATGTAGGTGTTATAGTGAAAGTAGAGCAATTATGGACTGATATCATCAATATTCAGTATTCAGTAACATGATTTCTATGTGTTTGAGGCTTCTTTAGGCAGAATTTCATCTCAATAATACTCGCAAGCTAATTTTATTTGGGAGCTATTGCCAAATATGGACTGACAACTGCAAAATACATTGATAATTGCCATATGACCGATATTACTAAGATTTCTGAATTAAAATCAATGATCGGTATACAATGTTGGTTTGATATCGATATTTATTAGACATTTTTATGGGTTTACTTTTGTTTTTAAATTGGTTCTTATATGGGAGCTATGACCAATTATGGACCGATCTTCATATAATTTTGTACAGAGAATTTCATATATATAAGGATGTATCATGTCGAATTTCAACAAAATGTTGGTATATTTAAAAGAGATATGAGTATATAAGTAATTTGCGAAAGTGGACCTTATATGGAGGATATGGCCAAATATGGACCTAAATTCACAAAATTCAACAGTTTGATTTTGGCATACATATACATGATCTGTAAAAAAATTTGGATCGGTACCGTTATTTATAACAAATTTATACATATTTAAGTGATTTTCGGAAGTGGACTTTGTATTGGAGCAATGGTCAAACTTGGATCGAGCTAATGAAATTTTCATTTTGTGATTTATTTTCATATGAAAATTATTTTTGCTAAATTTTGTATTGATATTGCAATTTTATAGGCATTTATGTAACATTGAACCATATTTTCGGAAGAAATTTGTATGGGGGCTATAATAAATCATGGACCGATTCTTATTTTTTTGATCACAGTTTGTCATTCCATCGTAGAAATAACGTGTACAATATTATATCATGGTATTATCTGTAATATATTTAAAGAAAATAGCAAAAAAAAAACTGTTTAAAAATATCGTTACACGTTTTGGTCCATAACTGTGGTTCGCCTGAACCGATATTGATGATTTTCAATACCAAACTGCTTAGGAGAATTATAAAAGTTGTCTTGTAAACTTTGCTTATTTTGATTACATATTTTGGACGTGAGAGTGTTTTACACAGACAAACTTTGGAATGACAAACTTATATTATTGTTCGTTGTATACAAAATTTTGACTCTGACTGTAAATATTTGTATACTATTAATTACATTGAAAACTTGTATCTAAGTATCGGTTGTATAAAAGTTTCGGTATTCGGTCAAATATGGCCGAGTTCAGAATGTTGATATTAGGCTAATTGTTGGCCTAATACGAAACCGAATACGCGGTCAGACTCTAGTAAACAGTAATCCTCACTTACCCGAGCTAATTTGTAAATAATTTCCTCCAAATTGTATTCCGTATGCTGACAGTCTGTAATTTTCGGGCGTCTAGTCTGACTTTCGTACTCTGTAATATCTGAGAAAATAAATCAATAAAATTATCTCTTCTCATTGGTAACAATTCAAAGAAATTCAATACAAACCTTGTCGGCCTTCGGCATTATTCATGGCCTGTAATTTATGCCACAAGGAAATGCTGTCCAAAGTTTTAGCCAGATTTATACTGTCGGTATTCTCTACATTTTGCTCCACATTTAAATAGGGTAAATTGGGCTTAACAGTTGTGGTAGTTGTTGTGGTTGTGCTGGGCAAGGCTTGGGTCATATAACTTTTCTGTAAACATTCCAATATTTTTTATTAAAATAATATTTGAATAAAGAAAACCACTACTCACCTTAATGGTATTGTGTTTGATTTCTTCGGGGAATATACGGTTAGCATAAGATTTTTGCAAATATTCAATTCCCACACGTATTTCATGCAAGAACTTTAAGGCGTCTTCGCGAGTCATCTGTAAGTTAAAAACTTTTAATTAGTAAAATGTATAAATTTAAGCCAAAGCAATGAAATATTTATTACCAAATCTTGTTGTATTAACTCTTCTACTGCCCTTGCTACTCCGGCCTCATCACCCGTCCAGAAAACATATTGAGCCATATCAAATGAGGAATATTGACCATTGCCATGTCTTAACAAACTCTCAGCTGTCTGTAGGGCAAAAATAAAGAAATTGTTATTTAAATATTTAAAGGTTTTGAAAAGGTATTAGTTTATTAAAAAAAAGTTTTCAAAATTAGGAAAGAACAAAATAAAGCTCTTGTTTTGTTTTGGGTGCAAAATAATTTTGTTTGCTTGTTTGTTTGTAAAATATTTATTTTGTATTTTAAGCCGATTGATTGGGTTTTCTGAATGCATCTAAAGCCAAATAAAAATCCTCTATATATCATAACGAGGAACTCTATCTCTAGTATTTTAAACATCTTATTTTATGTATATAAAAACCTTGGGAGTCATATGAGCAACCGAACGACGGGAAGTTGATTTACGTAGAGCTGATTCATCTACAATAACATCGCCGATTAGTTGGCGCTCGGGTTCTTCCTCTTTATTGGTTTTCTTATTTGACTTTAGGGGTCTAATGGGATGTAATTGAGGTGGAGCTGGTGATGGAGTGACGGGAGTTCCTTCAGGCACTTCCTGAACTTCGGGTACTTCTTGTGCAGCCTCCACTCCCTCAGAGGGTTGTTGGTTTTCAGAAGGTTCTTCTACCGGCTCATTAGGTGCTTCCACGGCTTCATCTACCGTATCGGTAGATTTTTCATCTTCATTGCCACCATCATCACTGTCATCATCATCGTTCTCATCATTTTCTGTCGAACCGGCAGAATTTGCTTCAGGTGCAGCTGTAGTTGTGGTAGTGGTGGTGGTGGTGGTAGATGTTGTTGTGGAAGCAGTAGTTGTTGTGGGAAGAACTTCGGGGTTTTGACCATAGACTAAACGTGCGGCTCCATGCATACCACCCAAACGGCACTAAGAAGCAGTTTGTTCATTATAAAGTTCCTCTAAACTGAAATTTTGGAAAGTAATTGTGAACACCATTTATAACATTTACCTTAGCTTTCGGTTTGTCGCCATTATTTTCAACTTTGCCACCATCGTTGATCTGTAAAGTGGGAGGACGATGGGCACCCATACCCTTGGGTTCACTAGTTGGTACTTCAGGGGTTTCCCCAACATTTTCCACGCCAGCTTGTGCAGGATCCTGAGTACTCTGCACATCTGGTTTAGCAGATTCCAATTGCTGTTCTAATTCGGGTAAAGTCTCTTCCACTGCTAAAGGAGCTACTTCATCGGCCACTAACTCATCCTTCTTTTGATGATTAAAATTATTTGCGTCGTCATTATAAACTTCTCGCAGCTGTTCCAATTGCAAAACATCATCATCAGTCTAAAAATAAAACAAAGGTTTTTGAATTATACTCCCTTGCAAATGCCTTTTAAACTTACCTGCGGAAAACCCATATTCTTGTTATTTATTTCCAATTCATCTTCAACGGATCCTGGAAAATAACAAAAAATGTGTTTTGAATTTAAAAACAATATGAATTTATTACGCATTTTATATTATACTGACATTTTATAACAAAATTCATGTGGGTGGGTGGTGTTAAATTGTGTAAGAATACATTTTACGCTGTTGAACAGCGCAAATAACACATCCATTCAAATTTAGTTAAAGGCTGTAGAATACTTTAATAATTTTAGATAATCAAATTCATTTCCCTTAAAAGCTCAAGCTACCTTTATTTGAATTAACTGCACTGCATATTATGTTAACCATTGAAAAACAACATATTTGTGGTGTAAGAAGACATGTGTCAATAATCAGTGTAATCCACTTTACTTTTATTTTATTGTATAATGTGGCTGTAAAAATCTATGAAAACAATAACGTACGAGGAGAGTCTACGCCGACTAATGTCTATTAGTATGGCACATACATATAAACAAAGCCACACTGCCACAAATGCATCCATACATGCTGGGAAATATGTTTTTTTTTTTCTTCTATTAGTTTTAAATAGATACATGTGTTCATCACTACGAGTATATCCCGACACATATTTAGTCAATTCATGTGTAATCGTTTAACCAACTACAGTTGAGAGTAAAAATATACATAGCCTAAAATGTTTATATGTATAACTATAAATAATATATTGTTTTATTTTTAAATTTATAAATTTATAATTCTGTGATATTTACAACTCCGCACGCTAAAATTATTTTAGTTTTTCGTAAACTTTACCAACTAAGAAAGCTCTTTTGGATATTATGCACTTTACTCTTTGGCTGTAACCTGGTTTTCTGAACTTGTTTAGTTAAAGTTGAAATATATTTTTGATAATAACAGTAAAATACAAATACCAATAACTGGACCTAACTTCATACTGTTGGGATAAAAAGCCAATATATTAAATGAGATTGAAAGTGTTTTATTTGTCATATGTGTTAAATCGAGTTACATTATAATAAACAAAATTTAAATCAGTTGGAATATATATACGAGTATATCTCACAAATTACTGGATCAATTGAGAACTTATAGAGAGGGACAGGATTGAATTCACTTCATACAATTTTCAAATGTAGATCGATTAGAATTACATACATATGTTTACAATAATATTTTAGATTTTTAGATAGATTAAAACATATTAACTAACGTATTCATTCAATTAATGGGCGTTCGAATAATAGAACAAATTCTTGCCAATTGAGTGCAACTCACAGGCGACAAATGAAAACTCAATAAGCAATATATTTTCAATTTCAAAACAATGATGCAGTTTGCCTTTTTTTATATATATTTTGGGGCCATGTAAAATTGCCAAAGTTTACACGATTACGCTTCTAAAGAGACTAATAAAAAAAGTATAGTCGGTCAAGCCCGACCATATAATACCCAACACCCAGTATTGTATATGCAAAAACAGTTTTCCAGAAATGGGTACTATATGGGAGTTATGACCTGTTATGGGCTAATCATCCAAAAATTTAGTGACATGACTTTTATGAATATAATTTTTTTTTGTGTTAAATTAATCTCGATATAAATACTTTTAAAAGGTTTATACATATTAAAGTAATTTACGACGAGGGTCTTATATGGGAGCTTTGAATAATTATGAACCGACCGTTATAAAATTAGGTGTCATTATTTATGAAACTTATTTGTGTTGAATATTATTTGGATACCATTAATTTTAAGAGATTTATAGTCGTTAATATGGTTTTCGAAAGTTTGCCTAATATGTATGTGTGCTTTGGCTAATTATGGACCGATCATCATAAAATTAGGCCGAATGATTTGTGATAATATATTTTTAATAAATATGGTTTCAATAACAAAATTTGTAAGAGAATTATGCTTTTTAAAGTGATTTTCAGATGGGATCCTTATGTGGAGCTATAGTCAATTATGGACCGATCTGTACAAAATTTGTAAATGTGATAAGACCTCATGTACATTTTATTTATAGTGAAATTTGTTTGGATTCATACATAAATCATACTTTTATGACCAATAAATACTTATTTCGGGAGGACATTTGTATGGGGGCTGAATAAAATAATGGAACGATTTCAACCAATTTAAATCCCAACTGCCTCTTAGAATATTATGTACCAAATTTTATCGCAATATCTACAAAATTGCGAACTGTACTCTGCATACCAGCTTTACATGGACAGCCAGGCAGACTGACAGACGGACGAACATCGTTAAATCAACTCTGAGTCGATCGGTATAATTAAATTCGTGGGTGTTGCATGAATATTTATGGGCGTCACAAACATCGGTACCCTTTCCACAAATAAGAAACTCAAAAATTATCCACGAATGACTTGGTGTCCCCTGTTAACGAAAACAGGACTCTTTCGATCGGATGTGAATGATATAAATAGCTGAAAGACTTTTTTCATTAAAAATTTGCAGAATTTTAACTTCTATTTTACCTAGTATCTATCTATTGAGTTGTTAACAAGCTGTTTTTTTTTAATCGCTCAAATGTTCTATATATAAAATGTAAAAGATTTAGTATGTCCTAATTTAATTTTAATGGCATTTGGAAAATTTTATGATGTGAGAATAATACATTTGAACCTACACATGTGAAATCATTGTAGATTATATGATTTCGTATATGAAAAGTTGCGTTATTTTATTACAAATCGAATCCTTAAATGTACAATATTATATGCTGTATATTTGCATAAATGTTAAAAGGGTGTAACCAAATTTGTCATTTTTTTCAATATTATTATATATAATAATATAATTTCAATTATTTATAAAAGAAAAGTATAGTAAATTTCCATACAAAATTTGTTTTATAAACCTCTTATAATCCTGTTGTAAGTTTTATGAATAAGGGCAATTATGTTTATATAACTATAAAGTGCCTAAGCAGGCCTTGTGTATTCTAAATATGCTTTCTAGTAATATAACATAATAGGGAACATAACAATATTTAAAGGACTAAAATAATCTTGAATCTATTATATATTTTTTATTAAGTAGTATCCTACTTTTGGCACACTCTATTGTAATACCCTAAAGCACCATTGAATGCGGAGTGTAATAAGGAAACAGTATTTGTATGACCGTCCTTGGATTCGCAAGAAAAAAATACAAATGGCTATCAATATGTATGTGTATGTAGTTTACTTATTGTAACAAATACAACAATTATGATAAATTGATAAAATGTTTGTAAGTATAAGTGAGAATGTGAGCATGTATGTATGTGTGTCAGTTCTATAACGAGCTTTTAACCCACTAAAAGGAAATTAAATTATCAAAAGCAAAAAAATTTATTAATGAACCAAATCGTTTTTCAACGGATGTTAAAATATTCTTCATTAAATTTATAAGATAAATTGGTTATACATATGTCATTTGTCTGTACCACATACAGGGCTTCCATTGTATTAATAAAACTTTGGCACCTTTCCGTGGATCACTAGAAAATTTCATTGATAAATTTAACCTTATTAAATGTTATGGGACCCAATATGTCCGAATAAAGATGTCATGTTTTTTCCAAGTGTGAAATAAGTGGACAGAAATATCGCACTTGGTGCTCTAAATAATCAACCACAAGGCTATCATCGATGATTTAGCTTAAATTTGTACCTGGTTAAAAAAAAAATCTTTTATTTCCAGAATTTCCGGGGAAATTTAATAATTTAATAATTTTAATGCGATAGATTGAATATAGTAAGCATCTTGATGTAGTTTTTCAAATAATATAACATAATTGTTACCCCCGAGGGATCAGTTTTGTGATGGCTTCCTTTTCTTTTTGTTATTTAAATATCCATATCTATATTGTTGTGCCTCTAGCGGTTCAAATTTTGTAATAAAAAATTTTTTTTTCCTAAAATTGTGGAATATTATACAGTAACATTATAAAGAAAATTTATGATGACGTTTCAAAAATGGTGAGTTACTCAGGAATGGCGAAAAACTATTACGTGCCGGTTTGTCAAATTTCAGTATAAATAAAACATTAAAATGTAAATAGATACAATACACTATTTCAAAGTGTACTTACTACCTAATGAAACTATTTCATATAGCTAAATATTATATACAGAAAACCCGAAACCGGATATCGGTTAAGCATTTTGTGTTTATTTCAAAAACCGACCGATTTCGAATATTTTACATTTTCGAATTATTATTTTTGTTATTAAAAACATTTTTTAAAATTTGTCAAAAAAATTTTAAATTTTTGTAACTTTTTGGTGCTTTTTTTTAGAAATTACAAATAATAACTGAACAGAGCCTAATATCTATTCCAACTGATTAGACAGATAGATATTTTCGACGTATATTACGACGTTTTATCTTATACTTATAAAACAATTTTATTAAGAATATTTAGAAATCATTTGAGATTTCCAAAAAGTCTTCATAATTCCAAAACTTGTGACCCAAAAAAAGTTTGATTAATAGAATTATTGGTTTGTTTGCCTGTAAATTGTACATTACATGTAAAAATATATCACGAATTCATACAAACAATAAAAAAACTCAATTATTACCGCATATAATGAAAAACCATACAACCGGGTTTCTCAAAGAAACCAGTTTTTAGAAAATGGAATTGTTCGAATAATTTGCAACCCGGCTTTCCAAAAAAAAATCGGTTTTTTGAATACTCTACAGAATACCCATGAACTTATTTAAAGTAAAAGGGTTTGCAAAAACGTATATTATTAAATAATCTCTAATTGTTCTTCGACACTGTGAATTATGTTAAACAAACTTCTATAAATTTTGTTAAAATTTGTTATTGTTTACTTAATAAAGTAAATTACTATTAAGCAGCAATGATAATTTTAAAAGGGTTAAAACAACCCTCTTATTAAATAATTTCTTAAATTAAATTGTTTTTGGATTAAAGCCAAAACACACAAACAAATAAATCACATTTACAAAATGTAATTTTACAATAACAGAATGTTTTTCTTAGTATTTTAGTCTATTTTCGTTTTCAAAACAAACAGGAAATCAATAATCAACTTATTGTTAAATTACAATATACAAAATTAACAAATTCACCAAAGATCAGGGATTCGAACTATGCAAATTGTGTTATACATAGAAGCCTCAAAATAAGCAGAGAAAATAATAATAAATTATAAAAACAAATACTAAAGTAATAAGAAAAGAACGTAAGAAAAGAAAAGTTTTTTTGTAGGTTTAATACTCACTGTGTAAACGTGGCATTACCAACGATGGAAAGGACAGGCCAAAATCCAACAGACACATCCAAACGGTTAATAGACCCAGTACAAAAGCTGGATTATGTAAATACATTTTGATTGATGATTAATTTAATGAGCTAAAAAGACAGAACCAAAGAAAAATAATGAAATGAAATAGAAAGAAATAATAAAATCATACTACACACACATTTATAAGTAAATATATTTAGTCGTATCTATAGACATTTGTGTTAACTTTCAATTTAAACCAACAACAGCAACGACAACGGCAACTAGAAAAAAGTAAATTATTTTTCTTGGACTTTTTAAAAATAGAATTATTTTTTCCATTTAAACCCGTTCGAGCATGAAAAATGACTTAAAGCTAAATATAATACGGAGAGTGGCCTTTTGAGAGTCCTGTCAATCTGCTAGAAAAGTAAGCTGGCTATTAGTTACTTTCAAACCAGCAGAGAGTGAAATTATAGCAGATTTTGTAATGAAAGAAGTGATGTTGTATGTTGTACATTGTATGATATAACTATTTGATTGTGAACACAATTCTGAGCACAGTCGTATGTTGAAAATGACAACAGAAAAATGTTTTAAAAACAAATATGCAAAACATAACATAGGAATACTTTAGAAAATTAAAACATGTCGTAGTATTTTCAGCAATATCCATTATTAAAAGTTGTTATTTATTAATTTTATTTTCTTGTTTGAAATTTATCAATCAGGTTATGATTTGAATACTTTAGAAAATTAAAACATGGCGTAGTATTTTCAGCAATATCCATTATTAAAATTTGTTATTTATTAATTTTATTTTCTTGTTTTAAATTTATCAATCAGGTTATGATTTGAGTGTAACCGCTTGGTTATTTTTTTAAACTAAAATGAGTAATTTTTATATGGAGACAACATCTAAACTTTCATACAACATTCGAAAAGCATATGTAAAACTGTCGTAGGTTTTGTACAAAATATTTATGTATATAGAAGTTACCAACAACATTCGTACAACTATTGTAAATTCAGACGACGTACAACTTCTACGACACTAAAACATCACTTGTAAATTTAACAAACACATATTTATGTTTGGAAGAAATATGCAAACTGTTATTTTTTAAAAAAAAATATAGATTTGAAAAGAAATGTATATTATGTATTTCTGTGTCATCTAAACTAATAGTTCAATTAAAAATGCAACTAATAACCTCATTTTTGGAATACAGGGCAAACTACAAAATAAACAAAATGCTATTTATTTACTCTACATTGTAAATGCCAGTCATGTTTATATGTCTTGTCATTATGTAAATATTTTAAGACTATTTTAGTTGAATGTTGACTGGCTTGTGAGCCAAACATGCGAGAAATAAACAGAAGTAGGAGTATATGCAAATACGATGCCCCTAAAGGTATTTTATTTCTTTACAAAAAATGGTTACTATGTATTGTAGGAAAACAACAAATAAATGAAACCAAATAACAAAAGTAAAAACTAAACAAATATCTATATACAAGTCAGTTTGTTAGACAAATACAATATTTTATGTAGCTTGTGGGTAAAATTTTGAATGTTTTTTCTTTTTATTTTTTGGCCGAAAATAGCGTATGGCAAAACAACAGTAACAAAGGCACAATATATTTTTTTTATTTTGAAAATCAATAATAAGACTTTAAACAATTGTTGTAATATAAATAAAATAAAATACAAACAAATAATATAAATAAACTAAAAACAAAATGTTTTATATATTGTGTGCCAAACATTTAAATATGTATGTAAGTATTTGAAATAACAAATAAATCAACGAGTAAAAATTTAATGCATGTAATAATAAAATATACATATATGTACATACAAAAATGGGGTTTTAACAAAACGGAAGTTACCACACATACATACATACATACATACTTACACACAAAGTTACGTCAATTCACTTTTAGCTTTAAAAAGCAAACAACAATACACACTCGTATATTTCTACATAATGCATGCAGAGCTTAAAAGTATGCAATACTTTTTTCCATTAAATCCCTGTTGTTTTATAACAATTTGTTGGGTAATGGAAAAATTCTTTACAATTAAATTGAAATTTCCAAATTAATTTGAAATGCATACGAGTATATACATGTATGTATGTATGTATGTATTTACATACAAATATACATATGTATGTAGGTTTATATGAATTTGCAAAAACATACATACATACTTTTGTATGTGTATATGTTATCCTACTGATATTGTTTTTTTTTTTTTTTGCTAATTAATTCAGCTGTAATGAAATTAGCCCACATGCAGAAAATTGAATTAAATGAAGCAAATGAAGGCTTAATTTAAATAATTGGTATTAAAACATGTAATAACCTCTCAAAGGAAAAAACATATTCTTAACACAAAATTTGCTATTAATGGAATATTCTCTTTTGTCATTGCTTCACCTGATACACATAAAGATGTATATATGTATGTATGTACATATATATTTTTTTGTTCCATTTTTATCAGAAGAAATACGTACAAGTTTTTTTTAAACTGCAGAAATCTCAGATTTGTTCTATTCGAAAACATGTATTTTTTTATTGAACATTTTTTATTCTTTGAAATTTTAAAGGACATCTGACCTGATGAAGAAAAACAGAGTACACATTGTTACTATGTCTCTACTCTCACGTTTATACAGATTTATCATTGTGTGTGGAAAAAATATTAAAAGTGTTACAGTCTGGAATTTATCAATGTTTATAAATTCGTCTGCCGTTCTCGCTAAGTGACCCGACAAACATTGTGGCATTGGGATCAGCAAGGGTTATAAAATTCGCTATGGCATTGTTTATTTTAATATGTCATAGACGGAAGTTAATTGGTCCCAGATAAATTACAAAAACTTCGCACTTAAAAATCTTACTTAGGTAAATAGGATAGTTCCAAAAAAAGTAACTATGCTCTTGATTGATTGCTTTCTAGCTTCTAAGAATTTTCGCGTCAAAATAAAGTAAACAGACATATTAAAATTATGTAAAACATTGCATTTAATATTTTCTTTTCCGCCCTTTTGCCTTTATCACAGCTGACAATCTTCTAGACATAGACTCAGTGAGGTTTTTAGTAAAATTAGGCGAAATTTTGTTCCATTCATCCTGTATTACTGCCTTTAAAAAAATATAGTTTTTGCCTAATTTTTTTATACAGATTTCTTACAGTTGCTCAATTGAATTGAGGCCTGGGGACTGCGGAGGATGATCTAAAGTTGTGCAGATAGGGACTTCATTGTATTTTAAAATGTCGAGATAATCTTAATTTTTTGATTGAAGATTCTATAAGTGTAAGATTGCCGACCGCTGATGCCGCGATACAACCGGTACAACCGATACAACAATTACTGAGCCGCCGCCATGTTCTAGCTCTTTGTAATATATTTATTACTAAATTAACATTTTTAGCTATTTTTTAGCACTAAATGTTGGCTTTGCTCTTACTTCTCTTACTATAGCTTTTACTTCAGTTTTTTTTAGACGCTTTAGGTTTTCACACTACGTGTCAAATAAAACATAATTATATAATATTAATTCCGCAAAGTATATAGTCATTAGCTGAAATTACTCTTTAAAAATTAAATAGTAGTAATATTAGGTGGCCGATGACTATTTCAACTGCCTGGACTAGACATTTTTCTTATTTACGATTGTATAGAAATCGTCAGTTTGATGAAAAAAATGTTTTGAAGACGTTTGTTTTTAAAATTAAGATTGAATGATTTTAATTTGATAAAATAAAAACATAAATAATGCATAAGTAATTAATGGCCAACAATTATTGTTACCAGCCATATATAACATTTATATAGATAGGTAACTGAGAGCCAAAATTCTCAAAAATTCCAAAGTCAGTTGTCAAAAGCCTAATTCATATGTATGTTACATACATATGTGAAAAAAAAAATTTGTTTAATGTTTGTTACTCCTTCCCTTCTATTTATTTATTATATGGTAGTAACATCGTTGGAGGATATATTTCTATTATTGCTGGTAAGGATGTAATCACCGAAGTTCTGTAAATCGAGTTATTTCAAAAACTAAGGGTAAACAAACCAGTTTCAATATACCAAATCGTTCGATTAATGATTTACGCATCAATTTGACAATTATTTGAATTTTGAAATATTCAGAACCATGAACATTTTAAAAACTTGTTTTAAAAAAACTAATTCTTGATTCTTTTATGATAGTCTTCAGTTACTTTATGAACAAGTTCTGTGGAACACTATTTTGAAGAGTTTTAAAAGAACTTTGGCACTAGTTATATACTAGTTATTGATACTGAACTTACTTTTTTATACCCTACACCACCATAGTGGGGAGGGTATATTGGATTTGTGCCTTAAAGTATACCGATCGGCTCAGAATCACTTCCTGAGTCCACGTAAAGCTTGTGCGCAGAGTACAGGTCGCAATTTTGAAGATATTACGATAAAATTTGGTACGTGATATGTTTTCCAAGGACGGATGGGATTGAAACTGGTGGAAATCGGTCCATTATTTCACCTGGTCCCCATACAAATGTCCTCCCGAAATTGGATTTCCCCACAAATGAGTAGTAAATGGAGCTAAATCACATCTAAAAATTTTGTAAAGATCGGTCTATAATTAGTCGTAGCTTCCATATAAGGCCCACTTCCGAAAATCACTTTAAAGAGCATAACTTACTCAAACATGTTGGTATCCAAATAATATTTAACAAAAATATATTTCATATATATACAAATAACACGGTACAATTTTATTGTGATCGGTCTGTAATTAGTCGTAGCTCCCATATAAGGCCCACTTCCGAAAATCACTTTAAAGAGCAAAACTCACTCAAAAATGTTGGCGTTGGTATCCAAATAATATTTAACGGATATATATTTTATATGTATACAAATAATATGGTAGAATTTTATTATGATCGGTCCATAATTAGTCGAAACTCCCATATAAGACCCTCTCCGTAATTCACTTTAAGCTCCATAAATCGTTTAAAAGTATTTATTTCGATATAAAGTTTAACACATATAATACTTATATTCACAGTAAGATTTTATATGCATAAGTTGTATAATTTATAAGTTATAATTTAACTAATATAAATTAGTTAATTAAATATAAATTGTATTCTAGTGTATTCACTTCACATCACTGGAAACTGAATAAGAAAGATTTGAAACATTTATAGACAAACGTACGCCTTTCAATACATACATACATATGTATATTGCTCAACTTTGATGGTGTAGGCAAAACATGTTTCTTTCACAAGGTCAAATTGTAACGGCGCCAACCCAATTACATATCTTTATAAGCTAAGTAATAATTTTGTTCTTGTCAAAAATTATTGGCTTTGGTAGTAAAAAGGCAAACTATATTTTTTGCCCAATAAATCAAAGAACGTCTTATTTTTATCGTTACACAAAAATAAATAAACTCAGTCCAATTTGATTTTAAAAACCATATCAATATTTAATATCACTGATTAAATTTGTCATATATGTACATGCATATGTATGTATGTATGTATTACAGATATATCAAATCATAAAATATGACCTTTAATTGAATTCCTTTAAAAGTCTGCTTTACCTAAATAAATAGATATATAACAACGTATGTAATAATAAAAGGTTTTTTACATTTTTTCTTTACACTTATAGAAAAACAAAACACACATAATCTAGGTAAAAACATTTCAAATAAAAACAAGAAAGTTTATGGAATGAATAAGAAGAGGTTTTCGTGTCACGGTGTATTTGTGTGTCTGTGTATGTTTGTATGTGTATTAAACTCTAATCTGGTATTAGTGGATGAAACAACGTAAAATTGTATTTTATCCCAAATTAATTCTGCGATTTGAGTGATGACGGCGATGATAATGGTAATGATGGATATGATAGCAAAGGTCCTTTGGGTTTATAACATAGTTACCAAATGAACACCAGCATTAAAATAAATTAACACCTTAAGTTTTTAAGATTTTTAATTATATTATATAATTTAAAGTATGTATATAATTATCAAATACTTAATACTTATACGCCTCGTGGGGGTATTAAAGAGCAAATTATCACGTATACGCCAAAAGGCTTAAGAATATTTTTAAATAACCTTTTTCTGTCTAGATTTCTTTCCAGTTAACTTTTCTTTGAGTTACATACAATTCAACCAATTTATGTATAGAGTATATTTTGGTTGACCCGTTTTCTTACTTTATCGAACTAGTAGTAGTAATTACGTTTTGTTATTCTTTTGGCTCTATAGTAGTAATTGTCACAAATAAATTTTTATTTATTTTTTAAAGTTTTATCAGTTTCACGCGTTTACGTCCGTTGTTGACAAATGTTAAAATGACTTTAACATTCGTAAGCCATAAAATCGTAAATTTTCCTTTAGTTTTTCCTGAACCTATGACAACTGCTTTGAAAGCTTTGAAACACACAAATAAAAAGCTTAAAAGCTTTTCGCCAATAACTGAGAAATTTGACTGTGAATGACAAAACTGTGGAAATTGAGAAATTGAGATAAATTAAAATGTATCACTTAAAAAAAATTATTATTTTTATTTAACATTTGGAAAAAAAATTCCTGACATGTTTTGTCTTTCCCTACAATTTATTTCAATAGTCATTCAAGCCCTTAAAAATAATTGTTGGAATATTGTAAATATAAATATTGTTTAAACTCAAAAACAATTAAATTTTAAAATTAAAAAATTAAAAAAATTATTTGTAGAATTCCAGCAAAAAAAAATCGGTATGTAAGTAATTACATATATAATTTCTTATAAAGAATATTCAATCATAATCAAATTAAAAATAATAAATATCCTAAAATTATACTATAAAATATTTAACTTTCACTGTATAAGATACACACTCATACTTGTACAAATTTGTATGTGCCCATGCATACTCATATGTGTGTTATTTTCTTTAAAACAAGTTGAATGAATATAGGAATGAATGTTTTGGGCTTTGCTGTTTTTGTAACAGGTTGGATTTTCTTATTTTCTACTTTTTTGGTTTCATTTTTTTTATTACGTATTTTTGTTGTTTTCCTTTAATTTTATTTGTTTGTGTTGTTCCGCCATTTTAATGTTTCTTATGTGTGTGTGTATTTATTTTGTTATCCTGTTTTAAAAACAATGGTTTGTGGTTAGTCTATTTTTAGATCAACATAACAGAGTGATGGATTTTCTCTGCTTTTTTGTTTTGTTTTTCTATGCGAAAAATATACTTCCTCCCTTGTACTTCTAGAATTGGTTTGTTGATGATAACATATTGCGCTCGAATGTAAATTAATGATTATTAAGTTTAACCTATTATAAATAAAAACATATGGCCAAAACTAAAGGTGTTAATGTATACTGTTACATTTTCATATATTTAAAACGGGTTTTAACAAAAGGAACATGGAATTTAAAATTACATTAAGGATCAGAGTTGAAAAACTTCATTTATTTAGTGACTTCGTTGAAAATTATTTTCAGAAAAATTTGTCTGCAATTGTAGTAAATTTCATGAACATCACTTCAACATAAGCTTCATATAACATAAAACCAAATAAGTCATTATACGACTATTTCTAAGTTATACAGACGGTTGTAGTACATAGTGGTCGAAACGTGGGTTGTTGAATGAAAGTCAAATCTTTGCTGAGTATGTATTAATATCAGAATGAAAGACAGTTTGCTAAAAGGGTGTTGTCAACTTTGAAATTTCAAAACACACCAACATGGAGAAAAAAAGCGCCATTTGAAAAAAATCGCACCAAATTTTTAGATTTTCTTTTTTATTTAAAAAAGTTTATTGAAATAATTTCACATAAAAAATATAATATTTTTGTATTATAATAGTCTTTAACAAACAGTTCAGTGTTTTTTATAAAAAAATAAAAAACTTAACAAAAATAAAAAATAAACTAAACAAATTTGTTTGTATTCCTTTGTATCAGATGTAATTAATTTCTTCTCTTTATAACTTTTTAAAAAGAGATCAACGATTAATAGTAAAAATACTCATATATGCTATTCGGAATTGACAATGCAATACTCATATATGCTATTCGGAATTGACAATGCTGGTAATATTTTTTAATTCACATTTTTTAATTAACGCCTAATTGAATTTAATTATCCATACAAAATTTCAATTAAGATAATTGCTTCATTAAGAGTTAATTGTTCTAATAATTGTTAAAATTTAAAATACAACCCTGTGACTAGTAATAACTAAAATGGCAGTTGTTTCGATTTTAAATTAATAAAGAATATTTTTAGGCTGAAAATTATAATATTAGAACCAAATACAGTGCACTCAGAAAAACGTCAACCAATTAAAACCGCGGGTGTTGACGTTTAACAAATTGTTGACGTTTAAAAAAACCTGTCTTTTTTCTGCTGTTTTTTTCTTTCCAACACTTGGAAGAGAGACTTCTCTCTATTTATTTCATAAAATTTTAGAGTAGGTAATGTAAAAAAAAGGGTTGAGGTTTTGGGATGTTGACGTAAACGAGCGTTGACGTTTTCCCGAGTGCACTGTAAATGTATTATTTTTTGTCAGCTGCTGTCAAACGCTAATTAAATTAGCAATATTGAGGATATGTGAACACTTTTTAATTAACCAATAATTTACTTAATTAAAAATGCACGTGTGAACACCATGTAACAAGCATAATATTACATTGGATCACCTTGTTTGATTTTTTGGCTACAGGTTGACTCAAATATTTTTTTTGACATCCTTAAGTTATGCTGTAGAAATTTTCTTAAAAACACATTGCCTACTTTTATGATGGCAAATTTTCAATGACCTTAAAAATTTGGAATAACGGTATTTGTGGTGAATTTCTAAAAACTCACCACGATTTTTTATACTCACCACGATATTTTCACCACATTTTTAAATTCACTCGCTACACGAGCAAAAAAAAACTTTTCCTCTAAAATTTACACTTAACTAGCTAGCTAGCCCCCACCCACACACCTTGTTTTCTTTTCTTTCTTCTTCTTCTCGTCTTCCTCTCTCCCTCCGCATACACTCTCATAATTTTCTTCTTCCGTCGGTCGTCGTCGTTGTTGTTGCTGTGGCCGTTGAAATTCTTAGAAGAAAACCGAGTTCGTTGTAATATAATAAATAGCGAACTTAAAAAAAAAGAATATGGAAATTACTATTTCGTTTGTTAGAAATGATCAGCGTTACTTTAAACTTTAAAATTTCAAAACGCACCAAATTTAAAAAAAAAACGCACCGCCAACTAAACTAAAGAATTTTTCGCACCAAAAATTTAAAAAGCAGCAAAAATGGTGCGAAACACTCCAAGTTGACAACTCTGGTGTACAAACACCGTCTTGATGTTTTTAAAAGTATTATTTGTAGCCGAACTGTGGTCTATACGAAGAGCTTCCAAATCGTCGATTTTAAATTACCTATAACAGTTTTGGTAATTTTGCTACAAATTTAAATTGAGTAAGTACTATTTCTCTAAATAAACTTTTTCAGCAATGCAATATTTTTAAGGTTGAGAAATTTATAATCAATCCATAAGCTAAGCTTTTAGGTTTAATTGGTAGAAACTTAAAAAACTCTGCTGGACAATGAATTTAATTCCGTTCGGAAGTGGAATTAATTCCGTATTTTGCTTCTATAGAAAAAGTAAAACGAATTTTTTTTGGAATGAAACCTTTTTAAATTTGCTATGTGGAATTGTAATTTTAAGAATTTCTAGGTTTCATTCCGAAAAAGTTGTTCATTTTATTTGTTCTATAGAAGCAAAATACGGAATTAATTCCACTTCCGAACGGAATTAAATTCTGTGACATGGCTGTATATTATCAAATTATGTATGTACCTATTCTTCGTACATAATATAATATGGACATGAGATTTTATTGACAGAAAAATATAATTTCAATTAATTTATATAATTATATAAATTTAAAATCCTTACAATTTTATTATATTAAACGACTATTTTAAACCATTAAACATTAAAAAACTCTTATTTTAATTGCAGCCGGGAAAGGGTTCAACGCGATTTTTACGCAAAACAAATTGTATTTTACGATTCATGTCCTCATTATAAATGGCTTTACATTTTTCAAAATTAACACGACGTCTGACCTAAAAGAAATAAATATAAATAATAATTAAGCATATTAATAACAGAACTGAAATGGAAAATATTAAAACAAATTTACTTGGTATGGTTTCTCATAATAACGTGTACGGCGAAATTGATCGAAAATTTCCTCTTTGCCCAAAATGCGATTCATCAAACGGCAGGCTTCCTCCACATTGTTATTTTGCACCAAGACAGTGCGGGCCAAATATTGAATGTGTCTCATATTTAAACACTACACAATTTTATAATTTTAAGTAATATTTTTTAATTTAATTCCCAAATAAGTTGTTAAATAATAGAAAAGATACTTTTCCTACGAATGTACTTGTAATACAAGAAACGTCAAAATCATATGTCTTTTAATAAGAGCGACCCGAAACTGTAAGCATTCACAATAATTTGCTACTTTTTTAGAAACAGCGTTGTACAGTAAGATATGTAACATTCCTCTACACTAGTAACCCTGTTTTAGTATAGTGTATTTTGTGAATGGATTGGAAAAAAGTTGTGTCAATTACGAAGAATAAAAAATATATTGTGGAAAAATAGAAAAAAACCTAATAAAATTTAACGTAAAGCAACTAATTAAGACATTTGCAATTTATTCATTAGCATTATTATTAAATAGATAACATATTTTAGTGTATTTACGTGGAAATATTAAAGGTGTGTATGAAGACTAAAATAAAAATTAAAAAAACAAAACAGTGTATGATGAAAAATTAATGTTATTGATATTTCTGTTCGTTGATTGTGCATATTTTAGTAAAGTGTTTTTCGTCTTCTATTTGTTTTAATTTTTATTTTTTGCAAATAGCTCAAGTACTAATCTAACAATACTATTTCTTAACATTTTTAAAATATTGTGTATTGATGTTCAGATTAGGAAATTGCTGTTTTTCACTCACTTTTTGAGGACGTCATTAAGTCTTATAAATTTTTCTCAAACTGTTACAAGAGTTTTCACCTGGTTTCGTTTTTTTAACTTTTACTAATTATAACTGAATGCCTATAAAATAGGAAAAAAGTTGTTAATACCTATATGACTCAACTACCTTTGCAGCTTGGCAGTTGAAGTAATACGAAAGTACGAGTTAAATTAAAGTAGCTCTGAGTGTGTGTTTGTGTTGTTGTGTGGATTCAATACATTTCTCACCCTCTTCCTGTTTTCATATTGCTTTTGTTGTTATTTGCTACTGGTGCTGCCGTTAGTTTTGGTTGCTGCTGAAGAGGCCTTGTGTTTATTTAAGCCAGGCTTGCAATTTCTAAAAGTGGTTGTTGATTTGAAAATGGTCAATGTACCACCAATACCACCACTATTATGCAGTACACCACCGCCCATTGATTTCGGTGAAGACGACGAAGATGTCGACGCTTTGTCTCCTAATCTTGACGGTGTGGACGATGATGATTTTGGGAACTTTTTAACCGTAGATGATTCAAAAACGAATGGTAAGTTATAATAGATATAGGTATAATTGTTTGTATCCTAAAAATAAATTAGCTAATAGGAAAATATTAATTTATTAGTATTTATTTAATATTTAATTTTAAATTATTAATTTCTATTATAGAACCTCTGCCTTCACCAAGACCACCTTCGGTATGCGAGTTACCACCTGTCAGTATTTATGATGGCTTAGCAATGCCCAATGAAGAAGACCTATCAAATCAGACGACATCATCATCGCCACCATCTGTGGATAATAAAATAATAAGCAAAGCTTTAAATAATGCCACTAAATCTATCCACATAACTGAGGCATTCAATTTCGATGTAAAAAATACATACGATGAGCCTGAAAGCTCTGTGCAGGAAGAGGAATGCCAAAATCCACCAACTGAATTTGAAGCCAGGAAGCAAACCATTCAAGACGTTTTAGAAACACAGTCAACTAAATTAGTAGTACCAAATAGTCAGACCGAATGTCCAAAAGAAACAATTCACTCAGGCACCCTCAGTTCGACTAAAAATGTTAAAGATTTAACAATTGAAACTTTAAACGTGGAATCGAAATATAATAGTAATAAAACAAGTATAAACTGTATTCAAAATATGGTGTCTATTGAAGATATAGAAGATGATTTAAGTGACGACGAAATATATTCACCAAAAACAACTAAAAATTTTGGTGAAATAGATAATTTGAATGATTACTTTAAAATAGAGGAAATTAAAACGGCAAATAAGACGGGGAATGGCACAAAATTCGAATCTAAGGATGTAGATGAAAAATCTTTAGATTCTTTGGACAATAATGAATCTGCCTCACTAGGAAATGATAATGACAATGAATTTAAATCATTCTCCAGCAATAGTTTTATACAAAATAACTTTGATATACCGCCACCCCTGCAGGATGATACAAATAGTATCGACGAAGATGACTTTGGAGACTTTGCTGATTTCCAAGATTTCAGTACGGCAGTAACACCTGCAGAAACTCAAAACTTTGTAAATAATACAGTACCTGTCGATGACATAAACAACAAGCAACATAATAATAACGATTTAGAATTTAATGCTTTTAATGATTTTATCAATTATAATACAACTAAGGAATACACAGATGTAAATACTGCTGAGGATATTGCTACAGTTAAGAATATAAATGACGTTGAGAATAATGAATGTTATGATTCTGAATCAGAAGATGAGGAAGATTTTGATAACTTTACTTCGCAAACTACAAAAGTCATCGTTAAATTGGAAGAAAATTCTCAGGAAATTTCATATAATGATTATGAAGACTTAAATAAAGTAACAGCAATTGTAAACAATTCTGAAGATTCGGAAGAAAACTCCAATAAACGTAATAGTTTTGGTGAATTTAATTCAGCATCAGAAACTAATGATCATGATGATGATTTTGGTAATTTTGCTGTGTTTCCAGAGCCTTCTCAAATCTTGAAAAATATTAACACTGGAGATGTGCCAACTACTCAGGAACCAATGGAAGTTTCTAATTATATTACAAACGATGATAAAGAATTTGATGATTTTGCCGATTTTGAAACCCATCAAGTTCAACCCAAATTAAAAGAAGAAATTGCCACTGAAACACCTGCATTTACTTCTAACGATGATAACAACGTCAATCAAAATCATGATGAAGATATTGATGATGATTTTGGTGATTTTAATACAGCCGAACCCATAACACCAACTGCCTCTAGCATAACACTCACAAACACTAGTATAAATCCAACTGCAACAACAACTACACAACCATCATCACATAATCTTAATGAACGCATATCGAAAATATTACAATTAATGTTTACTCCGATCATAATTCAAGCAGACGAAACTGTTGGTGAACCAAAAACCAATAAAATACAAGATATACCCTTTACATCAATTGATGCGGCAAAAGCTTTGGAATATCAATGGTTAAATTCGGATACACGTCATTCGTTTATAAGATCTTTGGGCATAGATTCAAGAAATATTGTAAGTTTAATTAGCCAACCATTACAGGCTAATATAGCAATCTATCTAATTTGTTAAAATTTATTTTGTATATTTTAAGCTTTTCGGAGAAAATTGGAATCCTTCGTTGCCACGTTTCGCAGCTAATTTAAGTTTCAATCCTTTAAAACCCATGAAACCTGTACAATCATCTAACAGTACAACTGATTCTAGTTCAATATTAGAACCCATTTCAATGAATACATTAGAATCTACTAAAACATTGGAAGCGACAGGCAATATTAAAAAGGAAACATTGGAATTACATTGGAAATCCGCAAATACTGCAGAGCAGACAACAGAAGGTAGGTTTACCTTGCCTTTATTACCATTTTCACCAAAACATTTTCTTCCACAAAAGATTTCTTTTGCCAAAATATTTTTCTTAAATTCCAAAATTATGCAGATAAATATATCTTAAACTTATTAATTATATTCCAGCTTTTATAGATAATACCAACACAACAGCTGTTACATCAACTGAAACTACGTCTATGCCATATATATCCAATGAGCCGCCGCCTGCAGAACCTGTGTCGTTAACAATTTTCGAAAATTCTCTTGACAACGAGGAAAAATTTTCCAAAACTCCACCCATTAGCGAAATGGAATCGGTGACCTCGTTTTCAACCCCACTACCACCAACCACAATGGACAAGAATTTACCAGCAACGCAGAATAATGCCAACAAACTAGACGATTACACGATGAACGATGTGGAAGAAAACTTGAAAAATGCACTCAACATTAATGAAGTGGTAGTAACATCTACGTTTACGGGATCATTTAAAGAATCCCATATTTATACTCCACCCAAAATCAATGAGTTTGAAACCAAACAAACAGCAGCAACAGCGACGACAACAACCTCAACATCACCTACTAAAGTTTCGCCTATAGATTTTGATTACGAAAAGGCCGCCATGGGTGTGATAATAGATGAAACGGTAGTCAAAAAGGAATATAGAGATGTGGAATATAATCCACCTTTTACCATGGAATCTATTAGTAAATCTGTAACAATAAAAACTGACATGTTTGAGCCGAACTTTGGCAACACCAACGCAAACATGTTAAGTGCATCTGAGACAAAAACGTCGCCCACAGATGATGATCAAGAATTTAATGATGATTTTAGTGAATTTCAATCAGTTTCCAGTGAAGTAATCATGCCTGCAGCTGCGGCTATATCCAATCCCATAACAGTCACAAATGCAAAACCAGTAGAAGTACCTAAAACTAAAGCTGTGTCACATGGTGGCATGATTTTAAGTCCCGCCATACTAATACCTCAGGCCATATCTATGGAAAATCAGAAACCGAAAATTGAATGGGGCGATTCTACAGCTACTATAAATCCCGAAGAATTGGCTCGCATTGAGGAATTATTCCCCGAACCTAAATCTCACAAATCCTCCAATGGCTCTAATTCATCACAGAAATCTACTCCTACCCACCAAGTGGCATCTACACCTTCCATAAGCGCCACCGTAGCCAACAAGGAATTAGAAGGCAATATTAATAACATTAATGATGACGATGATGACTGGTCTGATTTTGTTTCAGTAACCGTAACGAATAATGCATCTGCGCATAACTCGACCTGCAATAATAATATTTTGCCCAAAAGTCCAGCTGGTTCTCCGTTTAAACATAGATCTCCCATTGTAAACCACAGAATGCCACCTTCAATACATAACAATTCCAATAATGATGACGAATGGTCTGAGTTTGTATCGAGTGCTCCGCCCTCACAACATCCACCATCATATAGAGTTCCTCAATTTAATAGTGGTGCCTGGCAGAATGCTAATTTCTATAACAATCCCTTAAGCATGTATCACAAGAGTCCTTTAAATGTACCCCCAGCAACGACATCAACGCACCTAGCTCAAAAATCTCTTTACAATAACAATAATAATTACAATATCTCACAACAGCCATACCAAATCGCAAATAATATACCACCTGTCATGATGGCCAACAATCAACAACTGTCCAACAATGTCTACCACCAACAAATACATGTTATGCAAAACTTCTCCACAGCACCAGTACCTACTCCTGAACGACTTTCAGCAACAGCAGTGGCCGCCGCCAAAAACAATCAATACCAATCCATCGGCTCAGCCAAAGTAGCACCTAGCATAGCCTTAATACCCGATCTGGGTTTTGTGGCACCAGCCATACCCACTCACACCTCGTTCATTAACTCTTTGCCCAAACCAAGTATTAATACGAAAAAATGACGTTTGCTCAATCATAATCACCATCAAAATCAAACTACACACAACCATCACAACAGCCAAAATTCCCAACTGCAACAACAGCAACATTCCCGTTCAACGAATCGTTTTCAAAAGACGACTGCGTTGGCAACGACCGCCATGATATCGAAAAATACTTACCGTTCCAATAATGCAAATGTATGTGTGTCTAGTTACAGTGATGATATTCTAATATAGAACCAAATTCAAACAAAACAAAAAGAAAAATATAAATGATAATTAGTCCTTAGATTATCTGTGTATGTGTATACTTTTTTATGTTAAATTTGTTTTTACTTTAGTTTTTAATACAACATTTTTACCATTAAACAGCTTTATAGTGAGAAAATTGCATAAACTACTCAATTTTCTCGCTATAATACTCTTTAATATTTATAAATCAAAAATAGAAAACAATATCCTCCGCTATTTCAAGAAAGAAAATATGCATATAACATACATATTTGTACTTAATTTTTTCTTTATTTTAGTCTTGTTAAAATCAAAAAACAAACTATAAATGTTTTTATAGTTTATTATTTATTATGTTTTTTTTTAATAATTATTATTCGCTTTAAAGTGTTGAGATTGTAAATATTATAATCACCATTTATTTAATTTAAATAGTCTTTAGAATGTTTAAGAGAAAATGTTTTTTGTTTCTTTGTTTTAATCATACTTTCGATTTTATTATACCGTCCTTTCGGGGGCGTAAATTTAATATAATTTATGATTTTTATTTGTTTTTAAACATATTATAACCAAAACTAATCATCAACTATTATATTATAAAAGTGACAAAATAAATAGATAAAATAAATATATTGTTATAATACTTTAAAAACGTAATACAAGCACTAAATGTGGTGTAATTATTTTATGTAAATTTTTCAAAAATTATTATAATGGGTTTTTTAATTTCAATTAGAAATTAGGACTAAGAACATTCGAAACTCTTTACGAAGGCAATATTAATCGAAAAGAATTTTCAACATTTTAATACAACGGAGATAATTTTAACTACTATAAAAATAAATATACATAAGTATGTATCTATTGGATACTGCTCTGGATATTTACTCAATACATCAAGGTATGTATATATAATCATGGCCTTGGTAACCTTTTTTTTTATTATTTGTGTACTTTTCATTTCCCAATAAAAAGTAGTAGTATTTAATATTTTCAATCATTATTTTCTAATAAAATTTGTCTCGCTACTAACAATAACAAAAACTAGAAAATGTCAAGTAAAATGATCGAACAAAATGCCTTATACAAATTAAACGAATTTGGCTTTATGGACTATAAAAAGCCCCTGAACAATCAACAAGATATGAGGACATCCACTTATCTGGGACATAAATCAATGGATGATACTATGTTGGGTAATAAGATACAGGCGAAATACAAAGAAACCAAACCTTATGAGGCAGATCCAGTTTTAGAAAAACATAGAACTAGTGATTATAAAACAAATTATGTGTGGAAGGTAGGCAGTCAAAATTCAGTCATATACATATGATACCTACCATCTGATCATTTTATTTCATTTAGTTCGGCAATCCCCATGAAATACGCAATATTTCTTTGGATAGAAATATTCAATATATGAAGCCGTTCTATGATTGCAATCTAAAGTTTATTAAACGCACGATGCGTCCAGCTAGCAGTGTTACACATTCCGATTATCTCTGGCAGCCAGAAACTCCTACTTTACCTCCAGTTTCTCAACGTATACCTGTAGCTGTATCAAGTACAAAAATCATTATAGATCGTAATAAACCCGACTTTTCAAAGTATTTAGATCCGGCTGCCACCACCACCACTCTAGATTATTGTTACCGTTCTCCGAAAGATGTGTTGAACAGCATTGCGGCCAAAGATAATATAACATTTTGGAATTGGAAAGACATTGAATATCGTGATAAAAAAGTGTTTCGCGCCAAGGATACACAATTATGTGATAAACTGTCGTCAAAAGACTGTACCAAAAGACGTTGTGAATTTCCAAGCAAAGTCAGAACTGTGCCCAATTCTGGTCTCACCACAGAAGTGCGAGAAAATTATCGAAAACCAAATAGACGTTCTATTGATTATGATGTCAGTAATATAAGACATGATTTAACTTTTGTGGCCAGTGAACCAGTAATAGGCAAGACGGAATATGATGTACTTGGTTCTGGTGAATGTACGCAAAAGTATGTCTAACATGAAAATAAAATATATTTTGATTTTATATATTTATAAATATATTTTATTTATTTTATTTGGGCCGTACTATGGTGTAACTATATATGTATGTATATATGTATATATATATGTATGTATAGTTACACTATAGGCCATACCAATAAATTTATAAAATTTATATGTAAATTTTTATAAATGAAACATATAAAAATATTATTTCGAAAACCCTTGCAGTTTCTAAAAAGGCTATATTGCCTGTAAATAAAATCGACCAAAAAAGGATTAATTTAAACATATCGATTCAGTTTATTTCGTTTGTCATCCTTATTGGCCAATTAATAAATTATTTGTAAAATTAATAATAACATTGTTAAAAAGCAAATAATAATAATTAAAATGAAACATTTCTCCATTAAAAAAATTCACATTCTTGGAAAAACCTTGACTTTTTAATGTCAAATATTTAAATGCATATCCAACTACAAGCTATCATTTTTATGCGTTAATACTAAAAACATTAATTCATTCAATTTTATTTAAACAAACATATTGTTAACACATTTTATTAACATACTAAATTAAACAAAAAAACAACTTAATTTATTATTCTCTAATGCATTTAAATTTGTTTCAATGTAGATATTCACTACAGTAGACACATCGTACTCCCTGACCACATACGAGTATGAATCACTAATTCATGCATACATTAATGAATAAATAGTCTTCAACGACCTAAGGGGAAGGTAAAACATTCAAGAGACATATTCACTCACAATTTATATTTCTGTTTGGTTCTCATTTATGAGTTCATACATATGTACGTTACATTTCAAATTCTATCAACTCGATCAGTTAACTCAGTTACTCTTTTTACTTTTTGCAGCGATCATATGAAACGGAAAAAGTTCATTGAAATAAAATACAAATTACACCCAGTGCGTTAAAGAAAAACTCTTACAATAAAACTTTAGTTTATTGGAGAACTTCAAAGTATGAAGTCAGCTCAATGATAAGAAAATTTAAAGCGAATTCGAAAAAATACTCTTCAATTGGAATTAAGAATAAAAAATAAATTGCTTATAAACAGATAGGCATGGGTTACCCAAAATCTTTTGTAAAAATAAACATAAAAAACCAAAAAGAAATCCATTTCACAAAAACAAAAGTTTAAATTATGTTGGTTAATATAAACCTAATAAAAATGTATCCTCGAAATTAAGTTGAAATAAGTGTAATTTCAGAATTGAATGCTTTGTTAAGCATTACTCAACATGGACATTTTTAAGTCAAAAGTCATATGATTTTCAAGTATTAAAAAATACATATTCATAATGAATTCCTGCTAATTTTTGAGATTGTTGATTTTGTGATTTTATGGAAAGTTTACAAAATCAACGATCTCTAAAAATGTTGAGCACACAAATACAAAAAATCACTACAATGTCACTAATATTAGAAATGGCTTTCTAAAATTGTTTATATTTCATGCTGAGTTTTGTATCCTTAATCCTATTATGTATCTTACTATGTTCAGCTTCAAAGTTTATATGTACATATATGTATATTATATGTAGTCTATTGACTTATATGTTCAATTTATTCAATTAATTGCAATTTAATATACCCATTAACAATTTCTTAAAACTCGAACTAATGCTTAATTTTAAATTCTAAAGTTTAGTTCACTCTAAGAAATGTTATGAATTAAATAGTAAAAGCTAAACAAAAATTTAAGGAAAAGTGCATTACCCAACCCCTTAGCACTCTTATTATGTATACAGGTGTGTTATTTTATCACTATCTACCTCTTTTATATCTCTCTTTCTCACGAGCTGGTATGTGCTAGTACTCTGCTTAATACGAACACATACACGTTATGCGCTGGAGTCAACAGATAGATAACTTGTTTTTGAACGTGGTTACAAATATTTATGGCTGAATAGGCTTCAGTAGTTAAACGTGTTTATCTGACGAATGCAACAATACTTAGTTATTTTCTTTCTACGTTTGTTTTGATTTTATACTTTACAAAAAAACTACATAAACAAAATCTACAACAATAAATAAATATAAAGTTTACTAATGAAAAAAAAAGTGAAATTTGAAATCAAAACATATAAACAAATAAACAGTGTATTTCGAAATATAATAAGTAAACAAAAGAGTGCAAAGTATCTTTAAAATACATTATTATTGAAATCCCGAAAACTAACTAAGAGAACAACTGTACTCGTACGTAATATAACACGGAATAAATAAAAAAGTACATTACAAAAACATGTCTTATGGAGCAGAGCGCGCTTTGGCCTACTTTTACCCTTTGGTTATAGTGTCCTCAGTTATATGCTGCATAACATCGGCTGTGGCCTGGACACATTGGCGCTACGTCTTAAATGCCTGTCCAGACACAAATTGCGGCTGTTATCTGCATGCCCAATCCACATATCATTCATTCCAGGGTGGTCCAATTGCGTACTGCCATTATGCCACATACGGTCTGCTGCTGCCTTTACTTTTCTGTGTAGTTTTAGGCATTTATCATGTCTATCGTGTGTGCATGGGCACTGCCAAGAGGAAGACAGGAACTACAACAATTAGACAAAGGTCAGTAGTATATTGTTTAATTGTTTAATAGATAAATAAATACGGCATACACACATACTTACATATGTATGTACAAATTATTCGTAATAATTAATTAGAGTCAATTCTGCATGTAGTAAATAAATTATGTTGTTTTTTTATTTGTGTTCTATAGAACATTTTTTAAAAATTGACCAAAGGTTAAGTAACATAAATAGTCTGACTAAAAAACCGAGTGAGTGGCTGGCAAGAAATAAATGAAACAAATTGATGATTCAGATTATAGTTGATTTTAATTTTCTCTTTTAACAGTTAACTGTAAATCTATGAATTGTATAACAGTTATGAATCGTTAGAACAAATTTGTTTAAAAATGTTGGGTAAATTTAATAGTTTCTTTTTACAAGCAATAAGGTCATTTGAATTTTATATAAAAATATTTAATTTATTTCTCTATATATTTATTTCCAATATTTCGCTATCACAATGGATAGCTTCTTCAGGGATAATATAAGTTTATAAGTTTTTTTAGTTTTAAACTTATATTATCCCTGAAGAAGCTATCCATTGTGATAGCGAAATATTGGAAATAAATATATAGAAATAAATTAAATATTTTTATATAAAATTCAAATGACCTTATTGCTTGTAAAAAGAAACTATTAAATATTAAAAAAAGGTCAAATAAACGAACTAAATGTTGGGTAAATTTTAAAGATATTTCAATAAAACTTGGTACATGATATTCCATTATTTCACTTAGCCTCTATACAAATGTCCTCCCGAAATTAGGGTAAATAAAACCTAATCACATCTACAAATTTTGTTCATATCGGTTTTTAGTGGTCTTTTAACATATAGAAATTCAGAGAATGTATGTTTTATACGTGGTTAAATGCACATCTGCATTTATTTTAATAGAAGTCAATGTAGCTATAACATATTTCATATATTATATTAATGGACCATTTGAAGAGAATTCAATAACTTATACGCCCCAGGTAACCTAATGTTATGCCAGTGGTCACTTTAATTTCTCTACGTAAGCTAGAGTGTAGTCTATAGAAGAGTCAATTATAAATATGTATAACATAACTAAATATGTAACTAATGGTGTCACCAATGATTTATAAATTCATTAGATAAAACTTTTACGTAGTTTGTTATTAAATTAATTTAGGATATCTAACTTGTTGGTGGTTAATAAAGTTTCGCAATGTTTTTTGTGTAAAAATTGAGTAATATTTTAAATGATGTAGAGCAAAACAGCAATTAATCGGAAAAATTAATAATATACATTACTATTGTAATAATTGATCCTATTAAATCTTTAATTTTTCACTTCATTCGTTTACAGATCTGGTGACATGGTTGTTGTGACTACTGAATCTGAACTAATCGATAACGATATATCACCTTATTATTGGCTACCGACAAGTATTATTGCCTGTTTTATGGCTATTTACACTTTGATATATGCCTCCATTTTCACTGATGGTTTTGAGGTCACATGCAAACAATATCGCGAATCATTGTTAAAGGAAATCCAGGGTGTGGGTAACATAGTACAAGTTATCAAAAGTCGCCTCTCGTGTTCCGCTATATTTGACTTTATGGACTATTTGGTGCAGAGTTCTTCATTTGAGAGGCGTAAATATGGACACATTAATAGTTCCATATGCCTTTATATGACTTTAATTTTCGCCTGGATTGCAGTTTTCGGTTGGATTTTTATAGCTATTATAAATATAGTACAAACAAAACGAACAAGACCAACAAGAGTTTAATTTATATAGCTTTTTCAATTTATTAATAAAACAAAGCCGAATAATTATATATTTTTTTAAATTTTTATATAAATACATGTATTAATGTAATAAAAACAATAATAATGTACGTTTTTAAACAAACTACTTTTAAAGAAGGTATCAAAATACATATATACATATAATAGTTTTTTATTAATCCTTTATAAAATATACAATTAAATCATTATTATTATTTTTTATACATACACATAATCTATATACATATATAAAATTGAATGTGTGTTTATTTGTTTGTGGGAAGAAGACCAAACCTCTAGACCGATATTTTTGAAATTTTCACTGCATTTAACTGGGACTCTGATGTGATTAATAGGGTACTTTTTCATCACGCCCACTTTTTTAAAATATTGTAATTGGAGACCAAACCTTTTTAGGAAAATTTAAAATCGTAATATAGTCTTAACTACTGGACCGATCGTCATTAAATTTTCACAATAGGATATTCTTAGGAAATAATAAATTCTTGACTATGTAAGTGGCCTCGCCCACTGAAATGCAGTATTCTATTATTTTTCCATATTGCGAAAATGGATTTCACTTTGAAATGCGTCAAAACAATCAAGCAACCCGTAAAGCCGTTAATTATTTCTTAAATTCATTCAATGTGCCAGGCTTTCGACCACGTGTGCTTAAAATTATATATTTCTAGTATCATGATATTTATTGTATGTGTAGCAGTGCCCTATGACAACAAAGCATTTTTTCTTGTCAATTTTAAAACCAATTCTGACAATATTAGTTTCTATGACACCCCTGATAAATACGTTTTATTTTATAACAAGGGGGGTAGCGAAGCGCACCGGGTTTAGCTAGTTAATTTTAAAATCGAATACAAAAATTATTCAGCACTAGCTGCATTTGCATTAGTAGAAGTTTTTATTTACAAACATTGTTATTAACATAGTTGAGCAGTATGACAACATTAAGTTTTAATGGCTTTGGTTGAACATTATAGAAAGGAACTTTCGATTATATCCTCTAGATGCCGCCGAATATTACTAGAACATGGCGCTAGTGTATAAATAGAACAAACAGGGCCACTCAAATGTTATCGTTGAGTGAACATCAAAACGTTCTCAAACTGTAATTTAAGTAAATTGTAAAAGAGTATTAGAAGACACTCTTTTACAATTTAATTTAAGATGTAATTTATTTTGCAAAATTTTCTTAATATTCTTGTTTTGTAACTTTGTGCTAATAAAAAATGAAGGCAACCAAAATATATTCATAATAAATAAAATAGAGTTTTGCATCATATTTTGATGACAATATGTATTTAGTTTTCTGAAAATGTAGTGCCTGACGTTCTTTTTAATATACACTTCTGTTATTTAATTTGAAAATATCGTTTTTCTATGTTTTTACTTTTTGCGTACATTTCTACAGCACCCTGTGTGTTTTTTAATTTAAAACATAGAACAGCTGATTGCTACTAAACATGTTTGTTTTTTGTTAGCATTTTATTTAGAAAAAGTTAATCAATAACAGTTTTTGATATTTAGCGTATACTTAAAGCAACTAAATGTCTCATCCCGTGCAAATAGCGGCCCAGCCTAGAAAGTATCCTTTCAAAAATATGCATTTGGCTGATCATACCGTGCTGGACACAATTGAGGGCCGCTCTGATTGTTCGAAATGTAATCGCTCCAGGAAATTCTTTTGTTACAGTTGCTACATCCCAGTAGGTGATCTGAAGAATTTTATACCCCTTGTAAGAATTCCTATCAAGATTGACATCATCAAACACAAAAAAGAGATCGATGGCAAGAGTACGGCCATACATGCTGCCGTCTTAGCGCCAGGACAAGTAAATATTTACACATATCCCGATATACCTGATTACACAAAAGAAGACGATGTTGTATTAATATTTCCTAGTGTGGAAAGTGTTACTGTAGCTGAACTATTTAAGCGTAATGTAAAACTTTGCAAAGAAAATAATTTTGGTTTGCCCAAGGGGCATAATGTAGGCACACTGTTAAGGAGACGAGTGGAGGAAGTTGTGGGAGAAGAGTTGACACAGCAAACGGAACATTTGAAGGAATACACATATGAAAACTTGCCCATCAAAAAAGCTATATTCATAGACAGCACATGGAATCAAAGTAGGAGTATTTATAAAGATGAGAGAGTTAAGTCTTTAAAACCAGTTGTCTTACAAAACAGATGTTCTCAATTTTGGCGTCATCAAAAAGGTAGTCCTCGCTGGTACTTGGCTACAATTGAAGCCATACATCAGTTTCTCCTGGAGGTGCACGTAAACGCTTGGGGATTAAATTCTCAGTATAGGGGACTAGATAATTTGGAAATCGTAGCAGGCTTCTACAAAACGGCCCGTTTAGTTAATGAGTATGAGTACAATATGGAAGCTGAGGCTCCGTACAATGGCCAATATGATAATTTAATGTACTTCTTTGCTAATATGTACGATTTAATACATAAATATTATGACCACAATGAATTAAAATCTTATCGCAGACCTATTTAAAATGAATAAAATTGCGAATATTTTAAATTTTGTTTAAAAGTATTTCATAATTTATTTTGTTTTTTTTTTATGAAATTGGGGAATGTTAATGCTAAATTTATACAAATTACTTTTTCTTCTTCTGTTTGTTTTCTTCCTGGCCATTTCCACTGTCGGAAGGTTCAAGACGTGGCTTTTGCCAGTTTAATGGATTGTGTCTAAACATGGGCCAGGGAGGTATGGTCAACTAAACAAAACAATCAAGATGTGTTGAGTTTTTATCGTTTTTGTTTGTAAATATAGATATATTAAACTTACCAAAGAGGCTAAAACAAACCCGGCTCCCAATATGTAAACAGTTTGTGAAAATTGTTGTATGACGGCACCCCAAATCAGACCTACAATACCGAACAATGTTATAATGAAACGAGAATACTTTTCAGCCTTGTGTTGGCCAACAAAGTCCTGTAAATATAAAATAAATTATAACAGTTTATTTCTTAACAAAATTAAAATTGTATTACCATATGAGTTGGTATATCTAACATTTTTTAATTGAATTTACTGTTTTTATAAAAATAGTTCACAAATAAACACGTCTACAGTATATGGCTGTCAACTAATGCTCAGCGTTGTCAACTTTGAAATTTCAAAACGCACCAACATGGAGAAAAAAAACGCGTCATTTGAAAAAAACGCACCAAATTTAGATTTTCTTTTTTAATTAATAAAAGTTTATTGAAATAATTTCACATAAAAAATATAATATTATAACAGTCTTCAACAGTTCAGTGTTTTTATAAAAATTAAAAAAACAACAAAAATAAAAAATAAACTGAACAAATTTGTTTATTGTACCAGATGTATGTAATTAATTTCTTCTTTTTTTTAACTTTTTAAAAATTACAACAAGTAATTGTCCCGATCCAACCTTGAGGTTGTCACCATATGATATATGCTACACTGGCAACTTGTCGTTTTGTGCGGCTATGACTCAGTGGGCTTGGGCGGGTGTTCGTTGCACATATACATATGGGTTATGGGCATTGTTAAGTTGTGCCAGTGATACCGACATTACAAAAATACAAAAGACAGGGCTCGAATTCTAACGATTTTGTCTCTTAATGCACTCACTGTAGATATTAGGTATTAGTTATCTACCTGGCGTCCCTCCCACACATTGCTATCAAGCAGCGCTCGTCCATTTGGTGTACCCGTTCGCCTCTTACCGGTATCACCCCTTCCTCAGACATTTCACTCCCAAATACCTACCCCTTTTTCCTCGCTCTCTATCTCTTCATTACAAACACTATTTTTTCAATTCCAGTTCTATATTCAAATTCATTCTTAAGATTATTCTTAAATTAGGCTTATTTAATAGTATTCAACACTTCATTAAGATACAAAATGGCTAATAGGGTATATTTTCAAAAAAAATATTTTTCTTTTATTTCCTGACTTGAACCTGCTGACCTTCCAGTTGATTATATCCCTACTTTTGGGTCCACTATGCTTAACTCAACTATAAAATAGCGCTATTTTTGTTGTTGTTTCTCGAGTGGCTAGGTAATCAACTAAAAGCTTAGGGCCTTAGACAACAATTATGTATATTAGGTCAATTCAAAAAATAAAAGAAAATACTCTTATATAGATTGAATTAAGTGGTATGTCTGGTTTACTAGCTATGAAACATTGTGCTGGGATATTCCCTAGCAAACAGCGTTCCAAACATTTAAATGGTTGGTTAAATGGTTACAATTCTCTATGCCTTAAATTTATAATAAATATTCTAAACTTCCTATTATTGGCGACTACAATTAGTCATTAGGGGTTTACAAAATGGCCGGTTATTACTTATAACCTATAGATTAAAAGTGGGCACAAAAATGCAAATCTAGGTACTACTTTTCTGTTTATTGATACTTATCTTATTTTATTGGTGAAACTGATGACCAGGGTGTAGACGTAGACCGATGTCAACTTGATGTCCTGTTGAAAAATTACCTATGAGGCCGTTAAAGTAGTAGATAACCCCCACGAAGGTTGCTGGTGAATGTTGTCTGGCAGGTAACTTGTGGTTGTAGTTCACGTATTCGCTGTTGAATTGCAATCGGGTTCGTAGCTGTTGTCTTTGCTGTTGTTGGAGACTTTATAATGCCGGCTGTTGTGCAATTTTCTGCTGCTCTGGTTGCTGTTGTTGAAGACTTTATAATGCCGGCTGTTGTGCAATTTTCTGCTGCTCTGGTTGCTGTTGTTGAAGACTTTATAATGCCGGCTGTTGTGCAATTTTCTGCTGCTCTGGTTGCTGTTGTTGAAGACTTTATAATGCCGCCTGTTGTGCAATTTTCTGCTGCTCTGGTTGCTGTTGTTGAAGACTTTATAATGCCGGCTGTTGTGCAATTTGCTGTTGCTCTGGTTGCTGTTGTTGAAGACTTTATAATGCCGCCAACATATCATCTGTCAAAAATTACACAGTCGTAACTTACATTGATTTTTGCATAGTTGCATTCGATAAGATGCACTAATATTTCGCGTAGCCAAACAATTTTTTACACTGTGAGAAAAGTTTTCTCATTATATCCGTTTGTTTTTTCTCGTTATTTTTATTTTTTTTTTTTTTTTTTTACATGCCTAACCCTTACACACACCCTTTCGTCGGTGGTTTTGATTTTATCATATTCGCAAACGCTTTTGCGAATATGATAAAAGGAATTTTGAGTACGGCTTTTTTTTTTTTCTTTACGCCTTTAGGTCCTTTGCATGAAAAACTCCTAGTGACTTCCCTTGTAGGGTTTCTAATTCGTACAGGCTATTTCCGACCATTCTGGCTATTCGACACTTTAAAAATTTTCGACATAACTTGGAAGCAACCTGTTTTGCGAAATCTGATTGTTGAAAATTCCGTCTGAACACCTCTTGTCCTACAACAAACTTGGTAGTCCTTACTCTCTGATTATATCGTTTCGCGTTACTTTCATAACTGCTGTGTAGGTTGTTTCGGATGTTTGCTCGTACTAATTCCAAAAACTCGTGTTTATTTTCGAACCTATTCTCAGGATCTTCCACTAAATTTAATTGTCGTGCCAATTTATACGTTGAAGCATGAGTAATCATGTTCGTGCCAAATAATGCAAAATACGGGGTCATGCCTATCGTTGAATGAACAGATGATCGTAGCGCACACTCTATCTCACACAAATGTGCGTCCCATTCTTGGTGATTGTTTTCCAAATATGACCGAATTGCATTCAAGATGGATTGATTAACTCGCTCCGAAGCATTCGCTTGTGGCGCATAAACTCCTGTTCTTATATGATTGATTCCGAAGTTATTCATTAGTGTGGCGAAATCTCTCCCGATGAACTGCCTTCCATTGTCTGAGATAAGTGTTTCTGGACAACCAAACTTACAAAATACTTCCTGCATGAGAAATTCGATGACCTTCTGAGATGTAGCTTTAGTCATAGCCTTAAGTAACACAAATTTTGTGTAGTAATCAAGTACTATACAGATGAATGTATTCCCCCTCTTCGATCTGGGATACGGTCCAAGAAAATCAATATATACACGTTGAAAAGGCCTAGTCGCATCGGTTTCCTTTCCCATCGGTGGTTTTAAAATTTGGTTTGATGGCTTAGTCTCCTTACACGTGTCACATCTCTGAATGTATTCCCGAACTTGTATATTTAAATGAGGCCAATAAAAGTATTCTCTTATACGTCTAATGGTTTTATATATTCCTCCGTGTGCCGTATTTGGTGGTTTGTGCGCATTATCTATGACACTTTCCGTAAGAACAGCAGGAATCCACAATTTCCACGCGTGATCCTCTTGTAACACCTCCCCTTGATAAAAGTTCGTACGTTTGTACACAAACCCGTCCAGAACACGTATATCTGGTAGCCTAGACTTCTCTGCTTCTACAGTTTTAATCAGTTCTAAATAATCGGGTGCTTTAAATTCTTTTGACGACATATCTACTAATGCCCTAATATCCATGTCCAACACTTCAATAGCATATCTTGATAATGCGTCGGGAACTATGTTTTGTGCTCCCTTACGATGTTGAATCTCAAAAGTATATCCTTGTAGTAGAAGGCTCCATCTTGCTAACCTCCCGCTTAGGTCTTTTTGTGTCATCAGCCACTTGAGGCTGGAGTGATCCGTAATAACAATAAACTTCATCATCTCAATATAAGGTCGAAAACGTCTTATGGCGGACACCACCGCTAGGCATTCCCTTTCGGTGACGGAATAATTTTTCTGCGCTGACGAGAGTTTTTTAGAGAAATAAGCAATAGGATGCTCTCCGTTATCGTCGTCCTTTTGGAATAACACTGCGCCAATCCCTACATCGGATGCGTCACACTGCACATAAAAAGTTTTTGAAAACTGAGGGTGAGTTAACACAGGGCTAGAGCTCAAGCGAGATTTTAACGTATCAACTGCTACCTTCGCCTCTTCTGTAAATTCAAATTTATTTCCCCTTTTTAGGGTATCACAAATTGGTGCTGTAATGGTTGCATATTCTCCAATAAATCTTCGATACCAACCGGTAGTACCTATGAAACTTCTAACTTCCTTTTTAGTTGTTGGATATTTGAACCTTGAAATTGCTTTAACTTTTTCCGGATCTGGTCTTACTACGCCCTCACCTACGATATATCCCAGATATCTCAGTTCTCTGCAACAGAATTTTGACTTGGCAACATTTATTGTTAAACCTGCCTTATTCAAGCATTCGGCAACTTCCTTTAGAATATTCATGTGTTCGGCCCAGTTTGGAGATACCACTAGCAAGTCATCCAAGTAGACAAAAACACGCTCCCGCAGGCGCGCTGGAACAACTTTGTCCATTAACCTGCATAACCTTTGGGCCGCGTTGCACAACCCAAAAGGCATGACAGTAAAATGGTACAAAGGCCTTCCAGGTACCGTAAAAGCTGTCTTTTCCCTACTGTTAACTGCTAACGGTATCTGCCAAAACGCGTCCTTAAGATCGATACTGGAAATGTAGTGGGTGTCTCCCAGACGGCTGAGAAGTCCCTCTATATGCGGCAGTGGATAGGCATCTTTCACTGTGATGTCATTAAGCCGACGGGCGTCCAAACAAATCCTAACTTTGTCCCCTTTCTGCACAAAGGTAACTCTACTATTCCAAGGACTTTCACTCGGCTCAATGACGCCAAGTGCTATCATCCTATCCAATTCCGCATACATGAGCTTCTGCACCGCTGGCGAAACTGGATAATGACGTTCCTTGAATGGCACTGCCTCTCCTGTATCTATCACATGAACTTCTAAAGATGTTTTACCTAAACCTTTTTCTGTAAAACACGGAAATAATGCTATGACTTGGTCCAATTTAGCCTTTTGAACTTCATTTAAGTAATGCATACGTGGATAAACACTTTCTTCTTCTTCATCTAAAACTATATTGTTTGTTGTTAAACCACAGATATCTAATCGCAGCAGGTTAAAATCCTTCATAAACTGTACCCCGAGATAAAGGCTATCCTTCAGCGTTGGCACCAAATAAAAATCAACATTTTTCGAAATTCCATTAAAGGTAATTAAGACTCGTACGCGACCAATTATGGCATTACGATGGCCGTCAGCAGTACTAATTTCAGACAACATTGGGTGAACTATCAGTTTTCCTTTTTCGACTAGATCTAGGCAATTCTTTCCTAAGCATGACACGGTTGCTCCGCTATCTAGCATTCCCTGCACAGGTAGTTCATTGATTTTGATAGTGGTATAAATTCTTGCATCAGAGCCTTCCCAAATTTTCGCTGCCGCTATCTCCAACCGAGTACGTTTTCTTCTCCTATACCGTTCTCTTGTTTTCGAAATTCTTTTAGATGGTTGCCCGAAAATTCTTCTTCTCACTTCTTGGTATTCTCTCATTCTAACATGCCATGGCTTCCTAATCACAATCTCCTTCGTTTCTTTCCCCTCTGTTTTTGGTACCTGACTCTCCAAAATGGCAACTTTACCTGGAACTAGGTTGTCTTCACAAGTTAACTTTATCTTGGGCGAAATATTATTATATGTTATTGTTACTAAATTTGTAGGTGTCTTGCATCTTGAATTTTCGAAATTTATTGGTTCATGGTCAGGTGTTGAGTCATCGTGTTCTTCGAACGAGCTCCTAACCCAACCTGAAGTTCGTTCGCGTTCCGGTTTCCCTGGCATGTCGGACATTTAGGTGTAACCGTGTTATCGTGACCACATTTATAACAAAATAATCTTCTCCTTTCGGACGGACAATCCGTAAACATGTGACCATCTTCTTTGCAATTCCAACATACTAGCTTTCGTTCTCTTGTAATTGCATTAATCTCTTCAGTCTCGTTTTCCGGTTCAAATGCTAATCCATTAACTTGTCTTTTCGTATACCGAGCTTGGAATAATTTGTGGTGGTTAAGTATATTTTCGGCCCTTCTCGCTTCCGTTCTGAAGTGATCTAACCCAATTGGTCTTACTGCGAATAATAATTGTGCCATCGATTGTTTTAAATTTCCTTTCATAATCTCCACTAGGTCCTGTTCCTTGATAGGGTTGGTCTGTTGATTCCTCAAATGTAAAACTACATTACAAAATTCATCAAATGTTTCATTGTCTAGCTGACGTCGATCTAAGATCTTCCGCTGTATGTCGAAATCACTCTCGAAGCGATGAAAATAAGCAACTAGAGATTTTTTAAACATTGACCAATCATTTACATTTGGATTCATCCTCCTGAAATCCCATAGCCAGTCATGCGCAGTTTTCTTCAGAAAATGATGCATGTTTCTAATAACATCTGTCCACGGAACTCTAAAATATGCCTGTAGGGTCTCTACTCTAAACACAAAATCTTCGACGCTAGGTGTTCTCGAAGTACCATCGAATTCTAGTCCCCACTTTTCGATTCCCCTTGAAGAGTCAACTGAATGATTCTGATTTCGATTCTGAAAATTGTTAGGCTGGTAAGGCTGTTGATTCCATAGTGACGTTTGGTTATTGACCACTGGTGCTTGTTGTTGACCAAAAGAATGAGTAGCTTGAGGGTGCATGTGTGGATGTATGTACTGTGGCGGAATATTAAAATTGTTAGGCCGACTGCTTCGCTCTATAGATGGAGTATTACTGTACGAGGGCATCTGTCGATCTGGAATGGTAAACGACGTGTTGTTTTGTAAATTAATCCGAGTTCTTGGGTCAGCAGAAGATAGAACCTGTTGATTCAACGGAGGCGGAGGCACTGTATAATTTCGGTATTGCTGGGATTCTGTTGCTGTGACATTAGTTGGTGGTTGTGTTGCATAGTTCTGTCCTTGTTGCGAAATGGTATTAACCGTTTCCCAAACGATAACAGGAACTATTGCTTTTAACTTCTCTTCCAATGTTCGCATTAACTCCACATGTTTAAGTCCTTCTAGTGCTGTTACTTGTTCACGTTGAATGGCACTTCTAGATTGATGTTGAAACTCGTCCCTCACTTTTCTTGCGGTCTGACTAATATATTCCGGTGAATTTATCGTAGGGTTTCCCGAAGACTCCCCGCTACTTCGTAATGTTTCCTCAAAACCAAGAAAATCTGTAGCTGTCGCATCTAGTGAAACTGTTGTAGTATGAGTTTGTTCTAAAGCTGACGTTCTTATTCCCGGAGTAGCTGGCATCCATGTTTGAGCTGAAGTGTTCGCTGTAGTCGTAAAAGCAGTATCAACTGTCGTTGTCTCTGAACTTGTCGTAGGATTAATCGGTGGTGACATGACTATTCGGATATTTAATATCTACTACTTAATGTTTGAAAATCTACTAGTGGCAATGCCTATCAGGCTCGCGCAACTCCTCCAAAAACTTTATCAAAATATAACCAGTTTCCTTTTTATTCGTCGCGTTACCCGTTGATACTCCAATAGGCTAAAGTAGTTACCTAATGGTTTATATTAGATCTCTACTAGAATATTGGAGCTCAATATTTTTCTTTCCACAATTCCAAGAAAATCAACTCGTATCGCCTACCCGAAAGTTTATAAAAAGTATAAATTGAAGTAATCAAAATTAGACTTACGTGTGGGCCTTTAATAAAAACTTGATATAAAAATGACAAATGTTTACCAAAATCAATAAAATACCTGTAGCCTGAATACAACATCAACACTTTCAGATGTTTGTAAAATTTCAAACAGTAGAAAATTTTGATCAAGTATCCTAGTAATTAACTTCAAAAATATAAAAATTAAGACTATAAGAAAAATCTACTAAATCAAATCAACAATAAAATAACATAAAATTTATCAAAAATGAAAAATATTATTTCAACTCCACTTTCAATTAATCCGCATATGTAACTGTGAATCAAATTGGCAAATCTAATGAATATCAGTTGTGTTTACAAACCAAAACGAAAATCTATAATACAGAAATGAATATAGAATTGAAACGAAATCAAATGTAAGATTACTTATCGCGTTCTTCTGAACTTCTCACACAATATGAACAGTTGTAATTATGATCCATTATAAAAGGTGGTATTTGGTAGTGAAATGTGGAAAATAGAAGTGCTAAGTTTACAAAATCAATCATGGGTCTATTCTATATGTCTCGAACTATTATTTTTCTTTAGAACCATCGGTATGATAATTCTTATGTCGCATATGAAGTGAATCACATTCATAGACTTACATAAGATTCCCATCATAAGCAAGTCAATCTCTTCTGTCGCGATAATGTTTTCAATTTCTAAAAAAAAACACCAGACTTACAGAAAGATATAACTTGGCGATTTAATCGTGACTAGTCGCTAACGTGTCAATAAATGATATCAACAGTGACTTACAAGTTGATTAAACCCGAGTTTACCGATCAAAATTTTATTTAAGTTCTACTACAATTTAAACATTATTCAAAAATAATTATCTAGAGATTCAAAATTCGGGCCCCACGTTGGGCGCCATTAACTGTCCCGATCCAACCTTGAGGTTGTCACCATATGATATATGCTACACTGGCAACTTGTCGTTTTGTGCGGCTATGACTCAGTGGGCTTGGGCGGGTGTTCGTTGCACATATACATATGGGTTATGGGCATTGTTAAGTTGTGCCAGTGATACCGACATTACAAAAATACAAAAGACAGGGCTCGAATTCTAACGATTTTGTCTCTTAATGCACTCACTGTAGATATTAGGTATTAGTTATCTACCTGGCGTCCCTCCCACACATTGCTATCAAGCAGCGCTCGTCCATTTGGTGTACCCGTTCGCCTCCTACCGGTATCACCCCTTCCTCAGACATTTCACTCCCAAATACCTACCCCTTTTTCCTCGCTCTCTATCTCTTCATTACAAACACTATTTTTTCAATTCCAGTTCTATATTCAAATTCATTCTTAAGATTATTCTTAAATTAGGCTTATTTAATAGTATTCAACACTTCATTAAGATACAAAATGGCTAATAGGGTATATTTTCAAAAAAAATATTTTTCTTTTATTTCCTGACTTGAACCTGCTGACCTTCCAGTTGATTATATCCCTACTTTTGGGTCCACTATGCTTAACTCAACTATAAAATAGCGCTATTTTTGTTGTTGTTTCTCGAGTGGCTAGGTAATCAACTAAAAGCTTAGGGCCTTAGACAACAATTATGTATATTAGGTCAATTCAAAAAAATAAAAGAAAATACTCTTATATAGATTGAATTAAGTGGTATGTCTGGTTTACTAGCTATGAAACATTGTGCTGGGATATTCCCTAGCAAACAGCGTTCCAAACATTTAAATGGTTGGTTAAATGGTTACAATTCTCTATGCCTTAAATTTATAATAAATATTCTAAACTTCCTATTATTGGCGACTACAATTAGTCATTAGGGGTTTACAAAATGGCCGGTTATTACTTATAACCTATAGATTAAAAGTGGGCACAAAAATGCAAATCTAGGTACTACTTTTCTGTTTATTGATACTTATCTTATTTTATTGGTGAAACTGATGACCAGGGTGTAGACGTAGACCGATGTCAACTTGATGTCCTGTTGAAAAATTACCTATGAGGCCGTTAAAGTAGTAGATAACCCCCACGAAGGTTGCTGGTGAATGTTGTCTGGCAGGTAACTTGTGGTTGTAGTTCACGTATTCGCTGTTGAATTGCAATCGGGTTCGTAGCTGTTGTCTTTGCTGTTGTTGGAGACTTTATAATGCCGGCTGTTGTGCAATTTTCTGCTGCTCTGGTTGCTGTTGTTGAAGACTTTATAATGCCGGCTGTTGTGCAATTTTCTGCTGCTCTGGTTGCTGTTGTTGAAGACTTTATAATGCCGGCTGTTGTGCAATTTTCTGCTGCTCTGGTTGCTGTTGTTGAAGACTTTATAATGCCGCCTGTTGTGCAATTTTCTGCTGCTCTGGTTGCTGTTGTTGAAGACTTTATAATGCCGGCTGTTGTGCAATTTGCTGTTGCTCTGGTTGCTGTTGTTGAAGACTTTATAATGCCGCCAACATATCATCTGTCAAAAATTACACAGTCGTAACTTACATTGATTTTTGCATAGTTGCATTCGATAAGATGCACTAATATTTCGCGTAGCCAAACAATTTTTTACACTGTGAGAAAAGTTTTCTCATTATATCCGTTTGTTTTTTCTCGTTATTTTTATTTTTTTTTTTTTTTTTTTACATGCCTAACCCTTACATAATAGATATTGTTGTTGCGACAGAGGAGCTTTTGGATGACAGTGGTCATCTCCACGTGAAACAATTGCCAGTTTAATTATTTCGCTGTGAAAAAATAATGCTGCCAGATACATTTCATATGTTTTTCACAAAATGAACAGAGTATTTGCAACATCTTTTCATGAAAATTTCATGTGATTTTTTTAAAATGTATTTTGACAGCATTCCACTTAATAGTAAAAATACTTAAATATGCTATTCGGAATTGACAACACTGGTAACAAGCATAATATTACATTGGATCAACTTGTTTGATTTTTTGGCTACAGGTTGACTCAAATATTTTTTGACATCCTTAATTTAAGCTGCAGAAACTTTCTTTAAAAAAGCACATTGCCTACTTTTAGGATGACACATTTCAATGACCTTGAAAATTTGGAATAACGGTATTTGTGGTGAATTTCTAAAAAATTAACCGATTTTTTATACTCACCACGAATTTTTACTCACAACGATTTTTTATACTCACCACGTTTTTCATACTCACCACGTTTTTCATACTCACCACGAGTTTTTACTCACCACGATATTTTCACCACATTTTTAAATTCACTCACACGAGCAAAAAAAAATTTTCCTCTAGAATTTACACTATCTTTTTTAACTACCCTACAGGAAATGTCAATAGTTAAACTGTACTGATTTACTATTGACACAGACACCAGTACTAGTGACTTAGTATACCCCAGACAATGCTAATTACTATAGACATTTAACATGTGCGTGTCATTGAAAATCCACTAATGACAGGTACTATTGACAAGGTAGTTCTTTTGGGACCACATGGCCACGTGGCTCACAATTAAAAAAATAATTGTATAATAATAACCATTGTGACAATGCTGTTGACAATGTCGCTAAACCGACACCAAAACAGTAGACAAAAGCGGTGACTTGGAGACACCTTTAGGGTAGCTAGCTAGCCCCCATTCACACACACACACCATGTTTTCTTGTTTTTTTTTCTCTCTTCTTCTCGTCTTCCTTTCTCTTCTTCCACCGTTGAAATTCTTAGAAGAAACCCAAATTCGTTGCATATATAGCGAACTTTAAAAAAAAAGAATATGGGAATTATTATTTCGTTTGTTAGAGATGACCAGCATTGTAAATTTTGAAATTTCAAAACGCACCAAAATAAGTAAAAAGCGCACCGCGCACCAACTAAAGAATTTTTCCCACCAAAAATTTAAAAAAGTAGCAAAAATGGTGCAAAACGCACCAAGTTGACAACGCTGCTAATGCTGTTTCTTTCAATGTAATAATCATGCTCAAAGAGATAATACCACAGTTTTTAAAATATTGGCAACTTTTACGATGATAAACGTCGAAAGAGTTGGCAATACAAAGTCTAAACTGTTTTTTTCCGCTTTTTAAAAATATTGGACTATTTTAAAATTCAATAATTAAAGTACATTTGAGTTGAATCTAATAAGTTTCAGCTCATTTATTAAATATATTTTATAATAGTTTGAATCTGTGCAATATTTAATTCATTCTATAAAATTATCCTCAAGTATTTTAAATATTGATTTTCAATCATAAATATTTTTTGAAGATACATATATCTGCATTTTTTATTTCAGATATTCACTTAAGTTTTCAATATGAACGATATTTAGAAAAAACAACTTAATAAATCTGTTAATTTTATTGGCAATGATCACGCCAAAAATCAAATACATTTGGTTTGCACTAATTTATATATGTATGTATATATTTTAATTATATATAATTTTAGTTTTCCATAAATTCAGAGCAATCTTTAACATGTATTTTTATGTTTTTCTCTTCTTTTTAAAACATTATTTCATTCCTTAAACATTAGATTTCTTTTTAAAATTATTATAAACATTAAGATAAAGAAAAAATATATAAATGAAAAAAACACGACGAAGGCGACATTACAAATAAAAATTTTATAATAATTTTAGAACTACTACAAAATAAACAAGGAAAGTTAAGATTATTATAACTTGTTAAACATCTTAATCATCGTCAGTTAATTCCAAGAATTGTGTACATACGTCGCGGCTACATTCGCCCTTGTTGTTGAAAAGGAATTTATAATAATGGCCATCCGCACATATTGCTAGTTACAAAGCGGACAAAAAAGTTAAATTAATTACTAAATGTTTTGCATTATGGCATATAGAACATACCTATAACAGAATTAGGATCTGAACCAAATGCACAAATGCAAGGCGGTTCCTTGGGTATTGAAAATTTAACAAAACTCCACTGACTCGAAAAATATTTTGGTACTATTGGTAGTGATGATTCCTTGGACTTGTTATCATCCAAATTGAATACGTGTATAGTACCATGGTCGGATGAAACTACCAGCATGGTAGACGTATGATTGAAATTTATACAATATATAGTCGCTTGATTGCTGCCACGTCTGAGTTCATTTACTTTTTTGCCCGTCTCGGTATCAAAGATTCGAATTAGCGTGCCCTTTTCACTGGCTGTAGCCAATCGTGTACCTTGTAGATTGAATGCGATACAACAAATATTGGCCTCGTGTGCTACCACTTCCAGGGGAGCACGTTCGGTGTTTCCTAAATCAACAATCTAAAAAAATAATTTTATGAAATAAGTGAATTTGTATAAATATTCAAAACTTTACAAAAAAAAAGCGCTAATTCAAAAATACATTTTTGAACAAAACACCATTAAAACATTAACATACATATATTGGCTCATTAGCTCCAATTTGCAAATTATATTATATTATCACAGTAGATTATAGAATATGTATACTTAAATTATAACATTGTATATAAATATTGTATATATGTATGTATGTATATAGAAATTATGTTAAATATGTATCTATAATTAAGTTGAAAAAGAAAAATCTTGAACACTTAAATACCTAATTATTAATTTAAATGAAGTTGTAAATATTATGGATAAATAAAATGGGTACCGTAGCAGTTAGATTTGTTTCATTAATCTCAGAATATAAGTTTTTTATATTTATTTTGTTGAGCAGAAATAAGAGTTATGTTTGATGTTTAAATTATATACAAAAACTGTTTATTACCATTGTTATTATTGTTATACATTTACTTCTTGGCAAAAATCTCTATATTGCCCAATTAGAAAATGTTGGAATGATTTTTTATTTTTACTTTTATTTCGGCACGAAAAATAAAAAGCAAAAATTAAACTTTTTTTTAACCTGGTAATAATAGAAATTATGATTTTAATTAAGGTATTTGTTAAGTACTTCCACTATGTATTATAGATAATGTTGTTGTATAAGCAATGTATGAGTATGAGAAATATTATTGTGTGGCAAGATAGTATTTCTCTTAAAATTTTCAAAATTAAACTTAAACTACATGTACCTATAAAAGTTAAATTTTATTTTAAAATTTACTATGGGCGTTTAGTGAAGCAAGACGCTAAGACGATTCATGTTAATAACCGAATGAATCATTTCGTTATATGAACCAACAAATTTTAAATCTCTTCATATTCGTTTTAAAATCTAATAAACCCACATTCTTACCTGCACATGACCAGTTCGACGTGCTGGGAATGCCAATAAACTTTTATTGCTATGAGGACACAAAACACATAGACCATGAGGATTAGCGTTGGTTTCAAAGACATGCAATTGTCGCGGCTGTTGTGTAAAGGTGAATACCTTTATAAAGCCAGCAAAAACAACAACAATACGGTCTCGCCTTAAGCGTACCGCTTTAACGGGTTGATTAAAATCCAATGAGATAGCTGGAGCTTTTTTCAAATCATCCCATATTATTAGTTTATTTGGAGGATACAGAGGCCGAATACCACCACCAACCACGGCCAAATAATTGCAGCGAAATAACATTTCTACGTAACTTAAGCCACCCTCGGGATAATATTGACGTTCTTTTTCTTTCAATGGATCACTGTTGAATACACGAAAACCCGAATCTGTGGCACATGCAAAGCATCCTTAAAACGTATTTAAATAATAAATGCAAAATCAGATAATTGCAATATTTTTACAAACCTTGATCTTGATTAAAACCCACATACAGCAGTCCATTGCCATACGGATTGTGGTCCACCAAATTCATGGTGTTTTTCCTTTTTATTTTGTCTTCACTTTACTCCTAATTTGTTTCACTTTTGACGTGACGATTTTATTTTCGTGATAAATTATATTTGTTTATCGATTATGAGGTCGAATCTAGAATTTTGTTAAATAAATTACATATCTTTTATTTGCTTATTATAAAAAGTTTTCCATAAATATTACGCTTACAGAAATTTCAATGTTTTTTTATTTTTGCGTTTTTTACAATTAATTCTTGCTGAGAAAAACACTTTATTATTGAGTTGGATGAAAAATGTATATTTATTTTTCTTTATTTTGCTTTTGTTATGTTATGTTACAGGGTTGCATCAACCAATATTTTTTGATATAATTGCCTAAATGTCATTTCTACATCCAACTGCCAGATTAGAAAAATTGTGTGTGGTTCACGGGAAAATTGAAGTAAATCTAGGCATTGTTTGGTTATATCAGGGTTTCGAACTATTATGAGGAAATTAATTATGTATGTATTTACTACCAATTAAGCGACAAAATTTAATCTAAAATATGCTAAAAATCGTTAATTTAAAACATCCCTGTTATAAATCAACAACGATTTTTGTTGATTTGTCCGTTAAGGTGTTGACTTTAATGATATGCATCATTTTTAAATTGGACACATTGGAGTTCTTTGTAATAAATTAGCAACGATTTTTTGTTTCCAATTTGCAAGATTCTCTTCTGAATTTGCAAAATCGGCGCTATTTTTAAAAGATTACTTGAATATGTCAAATATTTAGGTATTTTATTTTTCCGATATTTTACTTTCCCGGCTTTTAAATTCCTAAAATCGACAGTATCTTGGCACACCTAAAGATTTTAATGTGAAAAATTACCTGCGGTATCAGCACGTACAAATAATCCCTATATTTTTTTATTTAGTAGTGGATTGGAAACATTGCTAAATATATTCAAACAAATTACGAATATGAGTGTGGAAAGTAGTGTTGAAACAATTAATCAGAAGGGCGAGGAGGAATCATCGGCGAACAACAGTCCTCACAACACTCCAAATGTATCAAACTTAAGGAACAATGATGATAGACCGTCGTGTAAATTTGGAAGGCAATGCTTTAGGTAAATGGTGAACAATAACCGTAATCAACATAGGTATTACTTAAATTTTTTGTTTTAGGCAAAATCAAAGTCATCGACTAGATATAGCACATCCAGGAGATGTAGATTATATTGTTCCGGATATGCCGGAACCCATTGCTGATGCACCCAAGTGCAAGTATGGTCGAAAATGTTATAGGCTTAATCCAGAGCATTTTAAAAACTTTGAACACCCTCGTAATAGTGAGCAGCTTTTCTATTGTGAAATACTTATATAGATACATACATACATATAAATCATTCTCATTTACATTTCAGTTAATATACAACAAAACTATAGAAAATACTGCTTACAACGTCAAGGAAGAAGAAAAAGCGATAGCAGTTCTGAATATAATTATAGTGATGAAGATCCATTTGCTGGAGATTCAGATGGTTCAGAATATGAGCCGAGTGATGATGAAAAATAACTACGTAATTTTATTTTTGTTACTTAGTCGTACAAAGAAAATGTATTATTTTAATAAAATCCTTCATCGATATCATCTCCAGGTTTGTTATCAAATACAGCACCCCATTTAGCGGCTTCGCCACCGCGTACTTTAAGATTGTAGCAAACATGTTCGGATTTTAATACACTTTGACGCATGGTGTATATTTTTCGGGACAACTCCCGACATCTATGGACATTAAGACATATGTAGCTGCGAATAAATTTCAATTTTAATACAATTAATAAATAGTAGTTATCAATCAATTCTTACCCCGTATAAAACTGTTGCAGTACTTTACATGTAGATAAGCAAGTGCCAGTTTCCCCACTTCCCAAGGCATTAATGCAGCGACGCATTAACTCGCCGGTAAGATCAGAGACACCCAATATATATTCAGTGGGATCAACAAAGAACGAAAAATCTTTTGCAGTCGCGTCTTCATTTTCCATAGCCTTGTCCACTTCAGAATATTGCATTTGCTTTTGCAAGTCCATCCAATCAGAAATTGATTTCTCAGGAATTTTCTGACATTCCTTGTCTTCGTCAGCATATTTCATATACTCCATAAAAGTATATGCTTCTATAAATTCCTGAAGTCCCGGAGAATAAGCACCACGATAATGGTAGGGATCTTGACCCTGTAATTCTTTAGCCACTGCTTTAAAATTGACTTCAATTAGCTTTTCTAATCGTTGCTGCGCCTCTTCCATGACTTTTTTTTTGTTGTCTTTGCGTGAATCAATTGAGTGTAAAGAGAATATAATACGCTTTGATTCAATGGTGATATCACGACTGAGCTTTACAATACGCTCGTAACGATCATGTTTAGCATCCAGTTCAGCAGCATACGCTTGGAATGCCTTTAGCACGGGGTTATTTTCATCAATCGTAGGCTTTTCCTTAGGTTTTTGTTGTTTCCGATTATTTTGTCGAAATCCTGAATGGTTAGGCATTTTTACCTTGATTATTTAGAAAACAGCTAATATTTTTCGCTTTTGCAATTCTATTCTACTTCAATTGTAAACTCTGTTTACATTTATAATTCAAGTTTTGGGAATGAAAATACGTGTGTACACAAAACAATAATATACCGATAGGTTTCGGTAAAACTTGTAAGGTGATGCCGTATCGTAATATTGTTAAATATGAGAAAACGCTAAAACAAATATATGAAACATATATGTTTATGCAATTGCTTTAATAATAAAATAACTAATAATTTCGATAAACTTCAAAAATTAATGAGTTATAATTTGTTAATTGTTTTGATTTTTTAAAACCAGAATTTATTTCATTGCTACAAAGATCGGAAACTCTGAACTATCAAAACAAAACACAGCTGACATTATAATAAATGCCAAGTGGCGAAAAGAACTTTTTCAAGATTAATTGTAATAATAATTTGTAATAATAAAAAGGATGTTAGAACATAATCTAAATCTAAACAGCTCCTTGGACGTTAAAGGGGAGAAACTGTGTTTCGATAAAAATGAATTTCTTAAGGTAATGTTATAATGTAAGTAGGTGGTTATAAAATAACTATATTTTGTGGCAATATTCTAGGCAAATTTTTCCGTCGATGAATTTTTGCACAAAAATCGTAATGTTTCCAGCCTAGAGTTATTAAGAGATAATTTAGGTCTATATCTAAAAAGTCTAAGAGCTTCAATGATCGATCTTATAAATGAAGATTATGCAGATTTTGTTAGTCTATCGGCAAATCTGGTGGGCTTAGATCAATCTATTGATACAATACAAAATCCTTTGAAAAAATTCCGTGATGAAATAGCTGGTATGCAAGCGATGATTGATGAAAATATAAATGAAATTAACACTAAATTAGAAACTAAACGACAACTAAGAGAACTGAAAAGAAATTTACAAAGTTTAAAAAAAGTCTATGACACCAAACAAAAATTGGAAGATTTGCTGGCAAATCAATTAGGTGGCAATCAAATTAAATCTGTTGATTTGGAAAGAGCTGCCTTAGAACTGGTACAATTGAAATTTAATGAAAAGTTTTGTACGGAGTATTTGAATGAAGACCATTTAAATAGCATTTATAAGTTGGAGAGTTCAGTTCATCAAAAATTGCGTTTGCTTTTCAATGAAGCTTTAAAGACATCCAATTCCACTTCTACCGAGCCATTAGAACGTTGCCTACGCATTTATATAACACTGGATGCTTGTTCAGTTGCTGAAACTGCGTTCAAAGAAGACGTGGTAGCTCCATATATGACAGATATTATTTGCGAACACAGTTTGCAACAAACTCCCCAAGGTTTGGCTGGAGTATATAGCAAAGTTTTAAATTTTATTTCCTTACATATGACTGACTTGTTGCGATTAACACAGTACACGGATAAATTGAGAGGATTTAATTTTTTGATATATAGTTTTTGGTCTGATGTTGAAATGCGCTTAGAAACTCACATGTCGTCTATATTTGCTCCCGGAAATTCAGAAGTATTTTATGCTAAATACAAATGTACACGCGATTTTCTTAATAAAATTGAGGAAATTTTGGTGGCGGAGGAAACTATTAATGCTTTCAGGCAACATAAACAGACGAAAAGTTTTCATGCCAGATGGAATTTACCAGTGTATTTTCAAATTTGTTTTCAGGTATGTACATGTTAACGTTTAACACTTGACTTCTTGATTTCATTTTTTAAGTTTTGCACCCGAAAATAGAAAATCAAATTATTCAATATAACATTTTACTTTTACTAAATAACAGGAAATTGCAGGACAATTTGAAACGGTTTTGGAGCCTATACTTTCAGAAGACAGTATAAACAATCATACTGAACATTATGAACTTAAATCATTTTCTCGCGCACAGCACGCCATTTCGCGATGCTGGTCTGAAGGCGTCTACTTGCCTGAAGTATTTCCGAAATTCTACAAATTACACATACAAATTATACTACGATTATCACATTGGATCAACGATGCTTTAAAAGTAATCAACAAAAATGGTTTAAATTCTATGCAAAATAAAAAAACTAACTTTTTAGTGGCCCTGCATTCCGATATTCATAAATTACTCGTTGTCTTGCCACAACAACAGGAATTGGTTTTAAAGAGCTTAAATTGCTCTTCAGTACAGCAGAGAGTACAACGACTTGATGTTGTTAAAGATTCGCTGGATAAATCCTTTGGTGATTTAAACGAAATATTAAGCAAACATCTACTTGGCATACAACAGTCTTTAATAGATAACTTGATATTGGGATGTGGTCCAGAAAATGTCAAACAGGTCAATGACTTGCCACGTTTATATCGTAAAACTAATCGTGATGTACCCACTCGTTGCTCGGCGTATGTGGAACAAATGCTAAGACCTTTAAGATCATTTAGAGAAGAATATGAAGCGAAACTTACAAAAGAAATTGTTAAGAAAGTGTTGGAAAGCGTTTTAAATAAAATAACTAAAGAGTATGTATTAATCGACTTTAAATATTTATTATTTATTATTAACATCATCCTCTTTAAGTTATCTACTGGCCGTCAATGATGTATTAACTTCGGTACAAAAAACCGAGGAATCATTAAGACGCTTAAAAAACCTTAAGGGTGGTGCTTCTACTGCTGCTTTGGCAAATCAAGCTGCATCATCTGGCGCCATGTCTGATGATGATAAAATACGCTTACAATTACGTGTTGATGTCTCGTCTTGGACTAATGAATTATCGAAACTTGACTTTATGCCCAGCGATGTAGATAAATTACTCGAATTGAATTCTATAGTTGAAGAAAGTATTAAAGTCAAATAAATAATTAGATTTTAAACATTAGTTTTATTTTTTAAATTTGCAATATGTATTTTTTATTTCTATTTATAATATAATAATGACTGCATCTTATTATAATAGTGCACACTCTAAGACAATTTTTTAGTTAATTAAACATAAGTGATAATATTTATTTTGAAAACCATACAGTACATATGTACATATATTTTGGATTCAAACATGTAGAAATTTAATGATGCCTGTCTGTAGAATCTTACACCCAGAGCATTTTGCAAATCAAATCATATTATAGATACAATTCAGTCGGAGATAACTTTACAGAATATATTTGAAAAAGTTAGCCAATACGGATGGGTAAAAGATTCGGTACATGTTAATAAAGCACTCTAATTTGTTTTCATCAAGCTGATTTTAAATATTGTTTGTTTCCCTGACAATATTTGTATGCATTTAAATTATCATTACCTATGATAACAAATTGAGTAAATTTTACTAAAGCTATTAATAATGACACAATTCTTTGTGTTAATTAATACTAAGTTTGATTTATTATTGTTTAAATATACTTTTTTATTAAGGCACATTATGAAAAAAACAAACATTTTTGTATGTATGTATGTATATTTAAAAAAAAAATTAACACTTTTTTACTTAATTGTATGTAAACTAATTAATAACTTGATGAAAAAGACCAAACATTAGCAAAATAAATGATTAGCAATGTTTTGCAACATTTAATACGATTTCGTTAATAGGTAGTTGTAATTTATGTAAATGCGTAAAATCCTGGTACATAGTTATGTTTACTATTTTCAGAGTTTCTTTTACTTATTTGGCCCTGTGGAGAGAAAATGATATGAAATAAAAATAACGAAGAAATTATTTAGTTTTCACTTAAGAAACATAAATATTAAATATAAAAATCCAATATAAAAAATGGAAAGGCAATAACAAGTAATATTAAAGCGCATCATTATAAAATAATATATTAAAAATAAAAATCTTCCAAGCCTTATATTGTAGCTTGCAAGTGGAATGTATGCAAAAGTTGATAAAAGCCACAAAACTTACAGAAATTAATAAAAATTATAAACAAACAAAAGCCATTACAAAACAAAGTAGCAAACATTCATTCAATTTACAATTTTAATTCTTCGGTGTCTGGCAATTTGGCAAAGAACGATTGTACACGTTCTTCAGTTACGGCTTCTAAGGATTTTGGACTCCATTGGGGCTTTTGATCTTTGTCAATAAGTAAGGCGCGCACACCTTCTTTTAAGTCACTGTTCTCTAAATGACGTACTACCATGCGATATTCCATATTAAGACATTGTGGCAAAGATAACTTAGCTCCCAATTCTAATTGACGGAAAGTTACTTTCAATGAGGTGGGCGACATTTTAAGTAAAACCTAAAAATAAATAATAAAAAATCGTAAAATACTTTAGATTTTTTTAGTTTTCAATGTTTCAAACAAAATATCAAATATTTAAAAAATTTGTTTTATTTTTTTTAAAGAAAAGTTCAATTAAAGTTACTTAAAAACAAATAATAAAAGGCAAAGCAACATCAATAAATTCTAGCGGTGATTTCCGTTTTTGTTTTTTTTTTTTTTAACAAAAACTAATTTTAGACATTTTTGATATTTTATTTTGCTTCTTAATTTATTTTGTATAGATATGTACATATATAAATTTATTTGTTCGTTTGTTTTCATAATTTTCAGATATTCACTTTTAGAATTAAGTTTATAACTTTTTGATTCTCTGTCACTTAACTTTTTTGTTATAGGGTGTAACAAAAATTAACAGTTTTTCTTTTAAATTTTAAATATTATTGTTATTATATACAGAATATGTTAAAACGAAGGGTATATTAGATTCTACACAAACGAACATTGCATTTGTACTTCCTTTAATAAAAGCAATTTATCTAAAAGTAGCCCAATAAATAAAATTTTAAGTAGCAACAAATTGTAAACATTAAAAAATAATAAGCTAGCTTAATTTAGATAATGTGCAAAAATTATAACAAAAATTCATCAGATGTTGTTTATTTTATGAGTTTTTCAAAATTATTTAAAACATTTTGCGATAAAGTTAGTTCTCTCAGTTAAAAATATTATATGTACATATAAAAAACACATAAGTTTTTGACTGAATTCTTTGAAACCTCTGCAGAACATAAACTCATGTACATATGTTCTACGAGTATTAAAATCATTTAAATCGCCCAACTGCTGTTTTTTATAAACAACAACAAAATTATAGCACACGTTTATATTAAAAAATTAATTTAATCAATGGAAAATTATGCCACTTTGAGACTATAGATAAATAACAATTTACAGTTACTGACAACCCCCCAATGAAATTTATATGTTTGATATATTTAAACGTACCTCCTTAGTTTTTGTTGCCCATTCACTGCCATCGCTCTTGAGATTCTCAATTATTTCTTCTACACTTTCACCGACAAAACACTTATTGATTTGATCCAAATGGGGTTGTAAGACAAATGGTTTTGAGGATGGATTATTGAATTTCTTTAAAATTTCGGGTACTTCATCAGCGTCGGGACAATTGAGTAATGCCGTTTCCAATTCAGCAATTTTAGAACTTTCGCAATAATGAGTAGCAATACCGGCCTTGAAAACATCTTCTCCCTTTAGGCGAACACCTGTAAGACCCAAATAAATACCAAGTTTGCCCTGCAAACGTGGTAGGAAATATGAGCCTCCAACATCGGGAAACAGTCCTATGGCGGTCTCTGGCATGGCGAACAGAGTACGTTCTGTGGCCACGCGATATTTGCCATGCACCGACAAACCAACTCCACCTCCCATGGTAATGCCATCAATAAGGGCAATATATGGTATGGTGTAGTTGCCAATTAAGGCATTTGTTGTGTATTCTTCACGGAAGAAACTCTTTGATTCCTCGCTGAGGCCAGACTCTACAATAGCACGTACATCGCCACCAGCACAGAAAGCTTTTTCACCGGTACCTTTAATAATCACTAAAGACTTGGTTGTTTCGCATTTCTTTAAATGTTTATAGATTTTGCGCACCATATCCAAATTAATTGCATTTAAAGCCTTAGGACGGTTCAAAATAATCATGCCTGTTAATAGACGTTTTACACATTCATCATTAAAATCCTTTTATATTCACATATACCAACCTTTGTCAGATGATTCCGTCGCCAACACAGATCCAGACATCTTACGGATGGCCTGTGTGCTAACATGATTGGCTAACACAGGTAAGGTGCGATGACCAAAAGCATAAATAATACGTTGAATGGGCTAGAAAATAAATAGTTTTGTAGTTAACTAACTTTTATAACAACGCAATAGTGCAAAATAAAAACCACACCTCTTTGATTTATTCATTTGTTGTCATTGTATAAATAGAACTTGTATTAAATATTGTTTATTTTTAGCATGTTTTCAAAATTTCCAAAATATTTGGGAATTTGGCTACTTACCATATCGCAAATGGGATTTACAAATTCTTCTCCAAGTCCAACGAAGTTGCGCAATCGAATCTCTAGGGAGAACTGAGTATAAAAGTTGGCAAAATCTGCTTTGTCTTTGTGGCCACAAAAGAAAAATAGATTTGTACTTTAGTATTGCCATATATCAAAGAAAATCAGAATAATTCTAATTGTAGTAGATAGAGTTGCCATTTCTAATACTAAAATAGGCGATTTTGTGTAGGTAAATTATTTCCTAAATTTTATATCAAAATAAATTAATTATTAAAATTAATATAAAAATATAGGTTTTAATAAATTTAGATTTATTTTGAGACTTCATGTGTGGTTATTATACTCAGTTCTTTAAAAAAATTAAGATTCTCGTTAAGAATACCGAATGACAATAACTACAAACTGTCAGACCAACTTCAATCTACCTGTTTGTTATAGACACCAGTAATAAGTGGGTTCGTATGGAATTGTAGTTATAAGAAAAATTACGCATTAGAGTCGGAACATAGATGCACAAATGAGTAACATTTGACTTCTTATAAATGAACTCATTCAAATTTCGAAGTCTATTTCGAAACTCGAAATTACGAGCAACGCACAAAATTTAAAAATTAAAATTTTTGCTTTTAAAATAGTTTAAGTTAGAATCTGGCAATACATTTTTATATTGCATGGATACGGAATTTAAGCAATACTTTCACAAATATACACTTCCGCTTAATTTAGTTTCGTCTCTTTTAATTTTTCATGTTTAGATAATTTATTTATGTTTTTACTTATATGCTTATACTCGCTTCTAATATTTTTTGTAAATCTTGGCGGATTGTAATTTCATATGTTTTAGATTAAAGCAAATTAGGCTATTTAAATATTGTATATAAAACTATATACCTATGTACATAAGTATGTATATTTGTGTAAGGCGTATCAATCACACTATAGTAGTTTCGCGATTTAACGAACCATCGTTTTAACGAACAACGCATTTAGCGATTCCATTGAGTATCTTATATAACGAACAAAAAATATTTTTTGGTCTCAGTTTAACGAACAAATAAAATAAACATTTTACTTATTTTAGTTCTTTTTTGTGTTTTTCTTTAAACTTCGATAGTTAGTTAAGGTACGTACGGTCACATTTAGCAAATATTTGCGGAAAAAGACGTAACTACTAAACAACATATTTTTGAACTCGTATATTTATTTAAAAAAAACTTTTCTTATTTAGTCCAAAGCACAAGAAATATTTAGTTTGAATTTATTTTATGCTGTTTGATCTTGCAAAACTCTTGTAAGAGTAAACAACGTCAAACGAATATGTGCCAAAACAAGTGGTTACGCTTTTTTGAATGAATATTTGCCAAATGTACGGTACGGTAGTCTTGTACTCGTATGTTATTTTGTTGCGTAAACATTAAAATCGGAAGAAGTAAAATATTGTTTTTGAAAGAGAAAATATAAAAATCGTCGATGATTATCGGAGAGGTTTGCGAGTAAAAGATTTGTGTAAAAAGTATGGATTGACAACAATTTTAAAATCAGAGGAAAATCTTTTCAAATGTGTAAAAGATACAAATTTTGAAGCCCGAAATAGAAAAGCCACAAAGTCAGGTGAATTTCCAAGTATGGAAAATGAACTGTTGTCTTGGTTCCAAAGGCAACGCAAGTCGTTTACTCCAGTCTCTAGTGAAACTTTGCAGTTTAAAGAACTTCATAAGCACCTGCATGCTGGAGAATTTAATACATTTTTTTATTTTACATGCCAAAGTGATACGAATTGTTTCTTTTTATTTTTTATATTTATTAATGAAATAAATAATTAAAAAACATTTTTGCATTTTGTAATAAAACTTTATCGCGTGTATGTTTTAAGTAAGTACTGCGTTTACAACATTTCAATTAAACGAACCGGGCTGACAATATATAGATTCGTTAAATCGCGAAACTACTGTATATTTATTATCGGCATCAATTTCACATGTTACTCCTTAATCACTTGCACGTAGCTGTACTTGTTTTCCGGATACGGAATCTTTCAGTTATAACTCACATCGGCTTCGTTATTTTCATTCTCTCTCCCTCTCTTTAATAGTTTATCCAACTTCCTTTTCAATTAAATTTTGTCTTCCGGATACGGCTTTATAATTTTTATTCTCTCTCTCTGTACATTTCTCTTTAATCCTCATCAATTATTTATCCAACTCTCTTTCCAGTTTAATTTCGCCGGTTACAATTACGTTCGCTTCTGACCAAAGTTAAGTTAAATTAAAAGAATCGTTTAATTACAAATTAACTCTTTCATAAAATAATGTCAACTCGAGTTTTAAATAGTGTGTTTAATAGAAATATATGCAAATAATTTAATAAAAAACATGCATGCACACATACATGTTCGCCTCATACGACTTGTGCAATTAATGTTTGGCAAGTTGTATAGAGAAAGGTTCGTAACGAAAATTATGGTTATAGCTACGAATTAAGCTAATTTTCTTAAAATTTATTTGAAGTATAAAAAGTGTGTGAAAATCTAAATATGTGTGATCATTATAGTATGTTGAAAAAATCTATTGCATAAAGTATTAAGAAAACGTAAAATAAAGAAAAAATGAAAAAGAGCGCCAAAAGTTTAAGAAAATGAAAAAGAAAGTGAATAAATCATGTGATGTATAAAAAGAAAAATAAAATTATTTATTTATAAATAATATGGCCTATTGTTTTAATAAGTGTTTTTCAATAAAATAAAGTAATATTGTTTTCATACAGAATGAAAACAAATGGTAAAAAAAGAAAATGTGTAAAAGAAAACAGCATCCATCTTCACCAAAAAAAGTAGCTGACCGGTATGGTAAGCAATGTCAAGCAAGTAATCATTTTTTGCTGAAATTTTCTATTTGGAATATATTTTTTATTAAAAAGTTGTGTTCTGTATAATTTGTAAAATGTTTGTTGTTGCCTAAGAGCTTCTAATAACATTTTCTGTAAAAGTAATTTTGAAATTTATGGATTCTTGGGAATTTTGATTTTATAGATTCTCGGAATATAAAGAAATGTACTTAATTAGCTAGAAAATACTAATTTTGGAATAAAGAAATTATAAAACTTATTAAAGAATAATCATTAAAAACACCTTTCACGATGCTGCAAAGTATTATAAATAATCACATTCAATAGTTTATAATAATATCAAACAAGGTTTTTAAATATTTAATAAGTGGTATTTTAGATACTACTACGGTTAATAATGTATTGTATATTTTTAACATGACTATATAAATATAAATAAGACAGACAATAATTTTATTTACTGACTCCAGTCCTCTACTCAGCATGTGCTTTTTTATTTACTGGCAAAGTTTTCTTCATGGCCTTATTGACGGTATCGACCGTATTGTCGTATTCATTGAGTTTCTTTGCTAAGAAGTAAATTTCAGCTAAAGCAATAATTAAGGCACACATGATGCCCAATAATAAACGTAAACCAAATTCCATATTGCCAATGATTAGATTTATGCCTAAAAAACCGAAAGCAAAACCTGTTGCAACCGAGAAGATAAACTGTAGCACTGCTATAATTTGACTATTTATGGCTTTGACTGCAAAAAAATGACAAAATTTAACATAAATTAATTTCATTATACTTAAGAGTACTTACTTTGATAGGCCACCGTATCCTCGGGATAATGTTTGAGTACGGCATCTACATTTTTGGTCATTTTGCGATATTCTAAATTCTGTTGTTCTTCACGTAGTCTTTGGCAGCGTGCCTCTAATTCGGGATTTCTTTTAATTATCTCATTCTGAGGTAGTTCCAATGGACAAGCTTCTAAAACATCATTTAAGTAAACATCCATACCTTGATCTTTGCGCAGTGTAGTCAAAAAATTACTTAACCAGCGTAAATCACTTAAATATAAATGCAAGTCTTCATTCGAATTTCTATTTTTGTTGTTATTTGCTGATTTCTTCCCTTCCGAGCTTTTGGATGAATTTTCAGAAATTTCTTCCTTGAGTAGTTCTTTTAAAAGTTTTAGATTAATATCCTGAGTTTTTTGTATTGTTTCTTCTTTTATAATTTCAACATTTGAGGATAATTGTATAGATTTATTTTGTAGAAATTTGCGTATATTTTCGGGTACTTCCTTAAAATGAGTTTTATGTTTCTGGAGCAAATCTATCAGGTTTTTGGATGCAGTTACCTTAATGCGGTTATCATTTATGGTAGTTATTGAGTCCATTTTGTACAACCTACTTTGGTATATTAAGTTTCAATTGTAAATCTGTATACAATTCTGCAATTTCTTCTTCCTTTACAGTAAAGGAATTTTCCACTCGTTGATAATTATGTTCAAGTTGTTTGTTAATGTCTTCTTTACGTTGGGCTCTATCTAGTCGAGCTTCTTTTAATCTATCGCTGGGCTGAAATGTGAGTCAATTGTATTGTAGTAAAAAACATTAGATATTGTTAAATGTATATTACCTCATATGGTTTTTCTAATTCTGTTACTAAATTATTCACCTTATTTAACAAATTTTTGAGTTCAGTTGAAATATCCTTCAAATTAGCAGCTCCCAAATTAATGCATCTATCAGATACTTCGTATTTGAGTGCACCTACAGTCTCTGTTACTTTAAATAATGATTCTATTTCAGAATCGTTACGTTGTGTTTCGAAATTGTTAAGAAATGCTTCTATTTCACCATTAACAAATACTCTGTGGTCTAATACGCGATATTGGGCGTTGTAAATATCTATAAATGTGCAAGGATAAACTGTTTATTTCCTTTAATTTTATTAATACAATGAGTTTACCTTTTCCAAGCTGTGTTATCATTTTTCTTTGCCTGCCTATTTTAAAAACGTCACATGATGCATGTAATATAGGTGTTGCCAATTAAAATAATTGAAAATCATAAATTCAGTGTAGAAAATCGTTAAAAGCGTAAAAATAATATTAAAATATATAAACAGTTTTTATTTCAATTTAAGGATTTCCCTTATTTTTAAAATGTTTACTGCCGTATTCACAAAAAATAAAGTAGGTTTGAAGTGTGCTTTTAGATAAAATTTTCATACAAAATTTTCTTAAAGTACATTTGAAGTCTACTTTAATTTTTTATGTTTATGTTATTGTATGTTTTTTATTTATTTATTTATTTTCATACAAAATTTTCTTAAAGTACATTTGAAGTCTACTTTAATTTTTTATGTTTATGTTATGGTATGTTTTTTATTTATTTATTTATTGTATTTTCCATTTTCACACATATACAATTTTAACCAGGATTTTTTAAAATCATTTTTAAGTTGTTTAACTAATTTTGGCTCTACGGATGTAAAACATGAACGTAATTGAACGTTTTTTATTTTCATCCGTGTAGGACAAAAGTTCTACGTTTGTTCAAACATACACACATCTATAAATCTAAATAATATATATATTATTTTACATTTTAGAAAAATGTACATATAAATCATAAATATCAATATGCTTTGCTTGTAACATTTAAACACGGACTAAAAATTATTATGTGTACTTTGTTTTTGTACATTTTAAAAACCCTTTATTGGCAATACTAGAAATTGCCAACCATTTGTATGCACCATTTTTGTTGCAGGGAATTTCACTAAAAACACACATTTTGACAGAACGTACGTGCATTTTATAACGGCACCAAAAAAAGCATCTGGTTGAAAAAAAGAAACATCGCGAAATTATTATTAATTATCTTTACAGCAAAAATTTCATTAAGTATAATATTTTATTTCAGTACTCACTGAATAAATAGCTTAAGAATAATATGAGTGAAGAATTTAAGCTGCCAAAACGTTCACGCAAACGTACACGTGAGGTGAAACGCAAAGCCAGACCAGAATTAGACAAAGAAGGTTGGACGGCCTTACGCTATGCCGAACGCTTTGAACCATTTTGTGAGGTCAAAGACAATGTTGAACGTATAAATGAGCGGGAGGTTAGCAACCAAGAATTTATAAAACGTTTCGAGGAGCCGTACGTTCCGGTGGTGATTGAAGGATCACAACAAGATTGGCAAGCCCTGGAAAAGTGGACGCTTCCGCGTTTGGTGAAAAAGTATCGCAATCAGAAATTCAAATGCGGCGAAGACAATGAAGGTTATAGTGTTAAAATGAAGATGAAGTATTACATAGAGTACATGAAGACTACAAATGATGACAGTCCCTTGTATATATTTGACAGTAGCTTTGGCGAGCATCACCGTCGACGAAAATTGTTGGAGGACTACGTAGTACCACAATATTTTCGAGATGATCTATTTAAATATTGTGGTGAAGATCGCCGTCCACCATATCGTTGGTTTGTCATGGGCCCAGCCAGATCGGGTACTGGAATACATATTGATCCTTTAGGCACCAGTGCTTGGAATGCTTTAATCAGTGGTCATAAACGTTGGTGTCTATTTCCTACGCAAACGCCAAAAGAATTGCTAAAGGTGCCCTCAAATTTGGGAGGCAAACAAAGAGATGAAGCTATAACCTGGTTTAGTACAGTCTATCCCCGTACAAAGCAATTGGATTGGCCAAAAGAATATGCCCCTCTCGAGATTTTACAGAAACCGGGAGAAACTGTTTTTGTGCCCGGTGGCTGGTGGCATGTTGTGTTGAATCTGGACGATACTATAGCGATTACGCAAAACTTTTGCAGTCGCACCAATTTTCCGATTGTCTGGCACAAAACAGTACGTGGCCGTCCAAAGTTGTCGCGTAAATGGTTGCGTGTATTACGGGAAAAAGAACCTGAGTTAGCAAATGTAGCTGAGAATATTAATATCGATCAAAGTACGGGCTTTGCCTCCGACAGTTCCAGCAATTCTAGCTCATCGTCTTCGAGCTCTTCATCATCTGGCAGCGACACTGAAGCCGAAGGCAATAAGAGCGATGACGACTCCTGTTCCTCTAATACTGATAGTGGCCAAGAGAGTTTAACTGCCAAAAAGAAAAAGAAGAGACGTATGGGTGGGAACATGTCATCAAACTCATGATGGCCGCCACATTGGTGGCGATGTAGTAAATGCAATCAATCTGACGATCATTCGAATTCCTCAAATCAAGATAATCAACCCATAACTGGAATCGTACAAGTTGAAGAAGAGCTGGAGCCAGAAAACAGCCAAAACTCACTGATTAAATATCTCAATTGGCGTCTACTACATTTAGGTCTTATAGAAAATAGTTAACATTTTATTATTATCACTACTATAACATAAACCAATTAGCAGTTGTTAACAATAATTACACAATTAATAATATAATTTACTTGTTTCATCAACCAACCAACCACCCATCAATTAGGGTTGCTATATATACATATATCATCTGCTAAATTAGATTCTATTTTAGTCTTTAGAAACCTACTGGAATTTATTATATTCATTTTATTTGTAATTTTTTAGTTGACCTTAATTCTTAATTCCTTCAACCTTCAAGTATTTTTATGACTGAAATTTTTTTCCTTTATGAATCACAGTTCTAATGCTCATGCTAATATCATTTTTTACATCTTTGCTATGCTATTTGCTATCTTTTATAATAATTTTCAAACTGATAAAGGAGAGAAAACTTAGCAACGGAACATATTGATTTGAATTTGTTTAATTAACTAAATTTATGATAATAACCAACAATAAAACCAATTTCATATCTAATTTAAATGTGGATTTTTCTAAGTATGTTTTAATGTGGTTTCAGAAGTAAGGTTTTTGGTAGTTGATAAAGTTTAACATGAACAAATCTACAATTCGAAAAGGTACATTTTTCATAAAATTTTATCGCTTTGCAAAAGTGATTCATAAATGGATGAGTTTAAAAAACTATTTTCATTATATTTTACCAACAACCCAAAACAGTTTTGGATAGAAATCAGTAGAGGTGTGATATTTGACTCAAATCATAAAAATTTTTTCATATAAATCGATTTTTTCAGTATTTTGTTTTATTTCAAAAGATCGGTACAATAATAATTTTAGAAATTCGTAAAGTTAAGTGTTCAAATTTCAAAGTCTGCATCAGAACTAGTGGTGTGCAAGGTTCATAGTTATTGATCCATTTCGAAATGATGATTTTTATGTTTTTACTAGAAACGAAAATAAAAAATTGAAACAATAACATGATGATGTCAGATTTAGTGTACATATTACCATATCACACAAGTAACAAATTGTTGCCCCTGTAACAATCATAAATAAAACTGATATTTTCACAATAATAAAATTCTGAAAAGACGTAAAAATAATATGCAACAATTTAAAAAATGACATATTTTGTTTTTATTTAGGATATTGTTTTTCGTATTTTGTTTGTTTTGCACAGAGAATCATTAATTAGAATATTTTACAATGCCAAAATATTTACGCTAAATAAAATTAATAAAACTTATGCATGAAAATTTAAATAAAATAAAATCTAAAACAAGAAATATAATATTTTATTGAAGCTAAAAGATATTTTTGCAATTAGGAATAAAATTGAAAAAACATTCTACAACAAAAAATTAATAAAAGCAAATGGTGTAATGAATATAGAATTCTTTACATTTTGTAGACATCACAAGAGTATATTAAATATTGTATGGAATTAATGATGCATTAAGAAGAAACCACTAAAAAGCACTCTTGCTCTGTATAAAGTAAAAATTGCGCCTTCCCAGTAAATTTTTAAAATCTCAAAGATATTTTAATTTATTTTTTTTTTATTATTATCTTTATGGTTTTTTTATTTTACTGTTGTTTTATTTGTTGATTTTTGTGAATGAATAGTGTGTAATGTCTGTCTTCTAGTTTTGAGTGTTTTAGTGTGTGTGTTGTTTGCTCTTGTTGTTGTCTGCATAAGAAGGAGAAGGAGAGAAAACAATGGCTGCTGCAGTTACAAATATTGTATAATGCTTCTTTCTTAATTGATGTAAAAATTAATAGAAATTTTGTATAATCATGTTTTTGTTTTTTTTTGTTGTTTTGCCACCACAATTCGATATTCAAACAACCAAACTACACAACTTAATCAATATACTGCGCTAACCAACGGAAACCTTCGCCATAACCTTGTCGTTTCAGTACCGAGCACATGAACAATTCCAAGGGACGACCAGGCAAATCAGAACGTGCTACTTTACCCTGTAAATAAAAACAGAAATAGTTAAAATCACTTATTTACAAATTAAAAACCAAATAACTTTTTGAAAAAAGTAGTTTTTTGGAAAATAATACTTTCAAAACAGTACATTTTTGCAAATATTTTTCCAAAAAGTAGTTAGCGTGAAAAATTTTCTTGAAAAATATTTGTGTTAAATTCTTATTCTCATGCAAAAATATATGTACATGTGGAACTTACCTTGCCGGTGGTTAATTGATAGAGACCAAATACATTTCTAAGTTCATCTTCGCTGGCAGCACCGGGCTTATCGATTTTGTTGCCCAAAATCAGTACAGGACAATTTGACAAGGCCTCATCTGTGAGAAGGGAATCTAATTCATTTTTACTTTCTTGGAAGCGACCACGATCCCAGGCATCTATCAAGAAAACGATAGCATCTACAGCTGGGAAATAATCTTTCCACACACGACGTGCTAAAATAGGAAACAAATATATTGTTATTTTCAGAACTTGTTAACTAGTTTTTATATATAAACAGCGTAAAATGTAACTACATATTGTTGCAATCCATATTGCAACAAATGTTTATTAAATCTACGACGAGAATATATTTATTTATAAATATGTATTTTCTGTTTATTTTATAAATATATTTTCATACTTTTACACCTGCAAATGGTGTGCTTATCTGAACAAAAACATTTTCAAAAGTCAAATCAAATTGTTGATAATATTGTATGCATTGAATGAACATGAATGAGTGTTTTGCTTTTCACCTAGACTTTAAACAAAATTGCACAGTCATTTAATAAATATGCATGTAATTAATTTTTATATGTACTCGTACTAGTTTCCGTATAATAACTTTAAAGCTGTTTTGTGTTCTCTTATTGCTTTGTTCTATTTGTTTATTTTGAGACAAAATATAAAAATAATAAATGGCATGTACTACAATTAAAAACTAACTCACCTTGAGTGTGACCGCCCAAATCGAATGTAGTGAAACGCATATTGCCAATTGATAATTCTTCCGATGCTAAATGGAGTAAGGAAATAAAAGAAAGTAATGTTTAACTATATCCTTTAAAATAAATGAATTATTTCAAACAGACATGGAAATGATTTTGTCTCGCCAATTAATCGAAAATGTTTAGTAATGTGTTCAATACTTACTGGGATGCAAAGTTGGTACATGTTGGGCTAATTTATCATCTTTGAGCATGTGCAACAATGTTGTTTTACCAGCATTATCCAAACCAAGGAACAATAATTTACCAGATTTTTTCCAAAGACCTATTTGTTAAAAAAACAATAACTTTTAATTAGTATGTATTTCATAAAGGTGTAGGAATGAGCATTTATTAATTATTATTTAGTCCAAATTAGGTATTTTTTGTAAACTCATTTTAAAAATTTTTAATTAAATTTCATACACAAGAAAACAAGAAGTGCGTTTTCTGGAATAGCGCCTTATTTATTCAAACTTAAAAACATAAAGTTTGAATTAAAAACAGATGTTACTTAAATATACTTTCAGTTTTAATACCCTTTTTAGTGTAACGAAATAAGATAAAATGTTATGATAAAGATATACGTATGTATATATGATACTGTCAAAGCACATACATATCTACATACATGATTTGTAGTAACATATTTTCTAAAATACATAAATTATCTACTACACATAGGTACAAAATTTAAAGTTATTTAACATTACAAAAAAAAAAAAATGTGTAGAAAAAGCATGAAAATTAAATTCTTGGTCAATAAACTCTTTTTGTAAACGCTCAAGCCAAATGTCAACAACAGTATAAGCGGCCAACACACAATTGGTAAATGAGCATGTTTTATTTTATCAACGATGGCATAAACGTTAACACATGTTGAGGGTAAAATTTTGTTTATACATTTGACATATTAATGCTTTGTTGGCAACGGCAATTATAATGAATGCAAAATTAAAACAAACTAATATTTGCCAAAATTAAATTGTATTTATAATTATCTTCTAGGCCAAATATTATATTGGCCGAGTTTAGTTAGCTACTTACCCAAGTATCCTAAAACACCGGTGAACCAATCCCAGATGAACATTTTGTATGTTGTGGTTTTTATGTGCTTTTATATTACAAAAACAAGAAAAGAAAAAAAAAAAACGGGAGCAGGGAGGCAGATCTGATGGATTTGTAGGTAATGAATGTACAAGTGCGGCAGCGGCGTTGGCTGTTATTTTTGCTGCTTACTAAGCTAGAAGGAAAAGACAAAAAGAAATATAAAAAAAGAGAAATTAGGCACAATACAACAAAGATGAAAATTATGACAATTCCAAAACGATTTAATAAAAGTTAAAATGATGCAAGCAAACAAAAGACTAAGGAGAACTATATGCAACAATTTATAAATGTTTATATAAATTATCGAATATGAAATGTGTATGTACTAAATGTAATTCTTTAATGGCCAGGAAGTTGATTGAACTCATTTTTACAGATAAAAGATTCAACACAAAGTAGTAGCTAGTCTAGTAGATTGTAAAATAAAAAATAAACCAAATCGACTAGAGACATCAAAACCTTGACACAAATACACAATAAGGGTGTACTAGTTTTTTTTTTCATATACAAATGTGTATTAATAATTTTAAATTTCGGGGGAATATAATTTAATAAATGGTTCATTTATCATACATTGAGTTTTGCACTTTAGACTTTTTACTCTACATAATGAACCCATTGACAAACTTACTAGGGGTCTCCTTTTCTCCCAACCTCGGGATTTTCACTTTACAATTTTTTAATTTTTTGACCAATCATTAAGATACTAATCACACCACCACCACTCTCTTGACAACCAACGAACCAGCCAGTCAGCGTATATGCGTGTTTCTTTCTTTTCTAATTTTTCTTATTGTTCCCTAGAAAATTGCTTCTGTTTTCGTATCACAAATTGTATTTGATAGTGTGCTTACCTAATATTATTAAATATTAAAATAGAATTGTTAATTTTCAACTAAATGGTGAAAATTTTCAATAATTTATACAAAAAGTTTCCCCTTTATTAATTTTTTCACTAATTCTCCCGTATTTTTTTTCTTTTAACCACGAATATTGAAAAAGAAGACACGACAGCAGCAGCTGGGAGTAGTTGTTAAAAAGGGTAGTGTCATAGGAAAAGTACTGAAAGGTATGTTCAGTAATTTATTACAGAGAAATGAGTTTGTAAAACAGATGGCAGCACCTGTTAAAATGACAAACGAAATTCCAAAAATTCCCATATTCTTTTTTTAAGTTGTTTAAATACAACGAACCCGAGCAAAAAAAATGTGAGCCAGCCAGGCCCAACCACAACAAAAAAGAAGAGAGACGACGACAACCGAAGACGCCAAAAAAGGTGGGGGTCGGTGGTGGGCAGGGGCGCGCTCCATCTCCGCAGGGGATTTTTTTTAAAGTTTCGAGCAAAAAAATCATGATGAGTATAAAAAATTGTGGTGAGTTTTTAAAAATTCACCACAAATACCGTTATTCGAAATTTTTCATAGTCACTGAAAATTTTTGTCCCCCTAACCCGAGGTTTACACATGCAAGTGCAAGTTCGAAAAAGTCAATACATTCACACTTTTTTACTAATACACTCACATTTTTTCAAGTGCAGAGCTACTAGAGTTTTACCCGGCATTTGCACATGCAAGTGCAAGTTCGAAAAAGTCAATACATTCACACTTTTTTACTAATACACTCACATTTTTTCAATTGCAGAGCTACTCGAGTTTTTCGAATAAGTTTTCGTATATAATACGTACACAGCACTTGCATGCAAGTACTTGCATGTGTAAAGGCAGGGTTGCGAATAAGTTTTCGTATATAATACGTACGCAGCACTTGCATGCAAGTACTTGCATGTGTAAAGGCAGGGTAACAGTAGGCAATTGGGGGTTTTTTTTACAGTTTGACGGAGTGGTAATAAATCTGGCAACTTTTATGCTAATTTATACTGGCGCCACCTAGTGTTGCGTAGAACTACCACATGAGCAATGTTCATTAGAAATACAAAACTAGACGTTATTTTTCAAATAGAAGTAGTAAGAAATTAAAAACAAAATAATAATAAAAGTAAAACAATGTACATAAGTTAGGAAGTAAAATAATGACATTTATTATTTGAAATTTAATATGAAAATTAAATTCCAACAAATTTTAATACGTTATTAAACAGTTTAAAAAATAATTTTTTAATTTTTTGAATAATTAATATGAGTTTCAAAATTAAGTTTTAACTATGTATATGAGTGTTTTGATATTTATTGTTTTTTAATTTTTGTTTGCTTTATAAATGCTTTGTTAAATGTTTACAATATGCATGGAAAATATAATAAAAAATATAATATATTTTCTGGTTATAAATTAACTCGTCAGCATAATATGCATTATAATTATTAAATTTTTTAATTTATAACGTTTTTGTGTCAGTCATTGTCCATGCCATGACGTCTCATGGCTTGCATTGTTATGTCTTCCACCTGAACATGATTGGGTGTCTCCAGGGCATAATAAACAGCTTGGGCAACATCTTCTGCACTTAATTTAGGTAAATCGGCCACCGACTGGGAATATACACTCAGAAAATCTGTATCGACCAAGCCAGGATTAATGCTCTATTAGGAAAATAAAATTAATACTTTTATTAAACAAATTAAATTTAAAAATGTAAATATTATTAAAAATAATTATTATATTTTAGATATTCTACAAATTTAAAGGAAACAAAATTTGAATTAATTTTTTGAAATGCTTAAAAAAATAAAAACCTGATAGTTAATAAGAAATGAATTTGTCTGTCTAAAAAGCACGAAGTCTTTTCAAAATGTTTTTAATTTTCACAATTTAATTACGAATGGCAGAAGTGTTAAACGCACTTCAAATGTTTGTAGGTAAAAAGTGTGTGTTTGATATAAAAGCATTAATTAATCAGTGATGTGAATACATCGTCATTTAATTAGTATTTATGATGGCATACATTAGTGTATGTACAAAAGTATATAATGTATACATACATACATATGTATATTTATGTACATATATTGTACTATATGTGTTTAAATGTATAAGTATGTATATACAAGGTATTTCGTTATAATGTGTTATAACGAAATGTGTTTTTCCCGTTGGGTAACTTATGTCAAAACTTATACTGGTCCATGTATAGGAAACTTAAAAAATGAACAAGCAGTAAGTAGTTGAATTTAAAAATTTAATTTTTTTTTTCGAAATTAGGCAAATCAGATAAAAGCGAAAACTTATGTTTGCTCTTTTCCCATGTGAATAAAAAATGAGGATTATCGATATTCAGGATCACAAGTATCTCACTCATACAGAATCATATACATACATATGTACATATGTTTAATTTAGTGTTTCTAGGATCATTGTTGTAGATAATTCAAAAAGTGTCCTTAACTGGATTCAAAAATACTTTGTCAGCTCATTTCTTTAAGTTTTACTGTATCCCAGTTAATTTGTATGCTGTTAAGTTTATTAATTTTAACTATAAGTAAAACATCAGCATAAGAAAAAAGTATACATTTCTTAAACAATTATATTTTATTTTCGAGATTAAGATCTAATATTGTTTTTATTTTTATATAAAATTTTGTTATTGTTTCCCTAAAGATGCTACAAATTGTTGTATCGAAATATCGGAATAAATATAAAATAAAAATAAAACCAATATTAGAGCTTAATCTCGAAAATAAAATATAATTGTTTAATAAATAAAAAGATCGAACAATTAGTTAAATAATCAGTATACATTTCGATTATAAAATAAAACCCCCACTCTTCTGAATTTTTAAAACTACTCGAAAGATTGTGTAACCACAGTCCCATTTTCACTTTTGCACTCGAGTGCCATTTAACATAATTTCAATTCGTTTTAAATTTTATCTAAATTAGCGGAGATGAACCTACAGCTTACGCTTTCCTGTGACGAATCAGTCAGTTATGTAAAAATTTAATTTCCTTCTGCACTACAAAAAACAAAAAACAAAAAAAAAAACAAAAAGCATTTTAAAAGTTCTAATTTTATAATAAATATTAACAGCACTTTTCGTACAATGAAAGTTTTTATTACTACCGTATTGTAAATCATATTATGTACTATTAAAAGTCAATCAGCGTTTCAAACTCTACTGTAAATTGTTTGCTGGGTTTAACATTTTAATGGAAACATTCATTTATTCATAAATAGCTCTTTATTTTGTCACTATCAGCGTTATTCTTAAATAACCATAGTTTTCAATATTCCATTAAAGTGTGTGCTAGTGTTGTTTTACGGATGTATTTTTTGCATGATTTTTTTTTCCTCTTGCTGTTGATGGTGTTGTTGTGTTTTTATGAATCCAATATAAACGTCAGTTAAATTACATTTTAATTGCAAATTACGGAATATAAAAGAACTATATATTTTGTTTCATGGCGATAGTGACGATGAGTATGACGATAAACTCGTACATAGATGATGATTAACATGATGATGATGATGATGATGATGGCTATAGCTATAACTACTACTCACACATCTACATATACATACATACATAGAAATATTCATAAATATTAGCACATACTGCAGTAATGTTGACGATGTGTTTGAGTGTCCTAGAGAGTAAAAGCAACAAGCAATTTTTTACTTGTTTCCCATTTAATTACCCGCAGGCACTCACTACTTAAACACACACTCTTACTCACTTCCACTTCCACTTCCACTTGCACACACATGAACAATTGCTGTGCATGTACAGCAAGGGCAGGAGCTACTCAATGTTCGAGTGTCCAGTCTTTTAGTTTAAGCCAAAATGCCCACCACTAAAAATTTTCATTTTTCATTTTGTAGCCCCAACAGTTGTTGCTGAGAGTTGATATGTGTGTGAATTTACATTTTTATGATTATCAAGCGTTGAAAAGCATCAAACGGCAACAACACACACACGCTTCTGATGTGGAAGCAATTGCAACAAAAAAAAAACTTCAACTTTCAAACCAATACATTTTTCGAAACATTCATACATACATATGTACATGTATGCAAAAAAAAGGATCTGTACAAACCAAAGCAACAAAAATTATGAAATTTGAATAACAACTAATGCGTGTAAAATATTAGCAAATGGACACTGAGTCTGAGTTTTTGAACTAGTGATTCAAAACGATCTACATCTATCACATATTAGTAGAGTTCGAACGAATAAACGGTTTTAGATTAAACCAAAACCCGGTTAAAATTGTACATTAAATTTTTCCCAATTATTACCCTACCTTTACAGATGCAAGTACTTGCATGCGAGTGCTGTCTACATATTATATACGAAAACTTATTCGAAAACCTCGATTAGCTCTGCAAGTGAAAAAACTGTGAGTGTATTGAGTTTTTCGAACTTGCACTTGCATGTGTAAATGCCGGGTTAGAGAAATTTTTTCATTTTAATGTAATAATTGAAAGAATACTATTGCAAAGTCATTTTGGACAATTGACAAATTGGAATGCATTTTCTACCTTGATAAGGGCGTCATCAGCCATGTTAATTGTCCAAGATGTACTTATAATTATTCTTTATATAACTCACCATTATTAAGAAATTGAATTCGAGAATTAATCATATTTCCTTCACATGTTATGAGTTAGAACGGAATTTACATACGTTTGCAAAGTGTGTGTATTCTTCTTATTATATTAGATTTGTGCTGATGTTTGTAACGCCCATAAATATTAGTCCAACCTTACCTTAAAGTATACGGATCGACTCAGAATCACTTTCGTAGTCGATTAAAGGATGTCCGTCCGTCCGTCTGGCTGGCTGGCTGTCAATGTAAAGCTTGTGAAGATATTACGATAAAATTTGATACGTGATATATTTTCGGCCCAAGGACGGATGGGATTGAAACTGTTGTAAATCGGTCCATTACTTCAACTTTCCCCTGTACAAATGTCCTACCGAAATTTGGGTTTACCGATCATAAATATTTGAATTATGCACGTATCCAAACAAATTCCAGCACAAATGAGTGGTAAATAAAGCCAAATCACATCTACAAATTTTATGCAGATCGGTCCATAATTACTCGTAGCTCTCATATAAGGCCCACTTCCAAAAATCACTTTAAAGAGCGTAACGCTCTTGAAAATGTCAGTATCCAAATAATATTAAACACAAATATGTTTCATATACATACAAATCATTTGGTATAAAATTATGATGATCGGTTTTTAATCAGTCGTAGCTCCTACATATATGAGGCCCATTTTCGAAAGTCACTTTAATGACCATACATTTTTTAAAAATGTTGGTAATCAAATAAAATTCAACACAAATAAGTTTCATATAGACAGAAATGAAGACACCTAATTTTATAATGGTCGGTCCATAATTAGTCGAAACTCCAATATAAGACCTTCGCCATAATTCACTTTAATCTCCATAAATCTTTTAAAAGTATTTCTATCGAGATAAAGTTCAACACATATAATATTTATATTCACAGACATCATGACACTAAATTTTTGGATGATCGGTCCACAATAGGTTATATATCCCATATAGCGCCCATTTCTGAAAAACTGTTTTAAACATATGTATACTAGGTGTAGGGTATTATATGGTTGGGCTTGACGGACTATAATTTCTTACTTGTTTTTATTTTTTATTCTGTTTACACAGTGGGCCACAGTGGGTTCACCTTTGAAAAGTAATTTTTTGTTTTAAACATGTGCCGGAATTCTCAAAAATAAGACAAAATAGCCACAAATTGCATTTTTATAGTTCTAAATATATCGTCCACAATTTTACCGCGGCTGCTAAAATACTTTAAGGAATATATAAGAAATGTACATGCCAATTTGCAATGCATGCTAACGTTTTCTTATTAAGAGCTTCCACTTATAGGTTTGGTACCTTAAACAGGATTACTGTTAACTATTAACCGCACTATGCTGCTATTAGGGTATTCAAATTATACGATTTTTCTTTTGTTTGAATGAAACGAATAATTCGTATAAGAGATTTTAACTTGTTCGAATAATTCTATTACATATACATATAAAATTAATCGAGTTATTCGAATAATTTAAACTTTTTAAATAAAGTAACATGACATCACTTATATAAATATTAGTGGTTATGTTAATGTCTATTTCAATGTTGACTACTGTAATATCACGTTCAATATCTCTTTCTTTAACAAATTCAACACCTTTTAGGTTAGGTTATAAGGATGAGACTGGTAAATTCAGAACCGGCATATATAGAAAGCAAAGTGGACCATCATGATTTCTGTTCCATTATTTATTGTGTTTTCCTGTATATTCAAGGTACATATTTAAATTCCATGTATTGACATTTGTTTCATCCCAAAAGTACTATTTTATTTGCAATTATGTACTTTAATTAATACTATGTATGGCTAAATTCACAGTCTTTAGTTAGCTAATGTCAAAGATTCTTTATTCGCAATGCTTAGTTTGCCATTAGTTAAACCCCCAAACGTAGTTGGTTAACTATTAGTCAAATAAGAGCTGTTGCTATGAAAATAAAGTTTACAATTGTATGCGGCGATAAATTGTAAATATGTTTTACGAATTTGAATAATGGCTAAATTCACAGTCTTAATAGTAATAGTTAAACAATAGTTAGTATTTTAGTTTACCAATGGTTAACTAATGACCGAGAATTCGGCCCTTAAACTACCAATAAGAGGCCAATATTTCGCCACCATATTTGGACTATATCAAATATTTCTTTTAAGAAATATAAGTCCCAATTTATACGAAGCAATTCTTTAAGCTTTTAGACATCGGTGTGAGGGGAAGATAAGACCAGTACACACTTGATTGTAGTTGCAATTTGTGTTAGGCTTTTATTCGTATGTATATATATACAAATATTTGTATACTCTCAAATAAAAATACGAGCGATTTAAGCAATAAAATTGTGCTGTGTGAACACCGAAGAAATTTCATGGAAAAAATTGTATCAATCTCTTCAATAAAAATTGCTTCGTGTAAATTGGAACTAACTTATTGCTGAACACTTATATATTTGTATAGGGAGCAATCAGAGCAATTATTTTTAGTGATTGAAAAACTTTATTTAACTTTCGTTTGTGACTAGGTTAAAATGGGTTAATTTAATTTCATATTATAGTTTTTAACTAGACGGATTTTAAGACTTCTGAAATTCAAAATTCAAAAAGTTTAAATAATAATAATTTAATTTATATACACAAATATATGTTTATTAAACCTGTCTTATTTTGTAAATAAAATAATGTTACTTTATAGAATTTCTAATTATAAAAATACGAAAATGTTTAAAAAGAAACGATAAATTAACACAAAAATATTTATTCAATTTATTCGATTATTCTTTATAAAATTAATCGAATTATTCATTATTCTAAAATGAGCATTTTGAAATTCTTCGAATAATTATTTGTAAGAAATTGTTCAATTATTCGAACGATTATTACTGGGGGGGGGGGTTACACGATCAGCTTTTGTTTTTCAAATTTTATTACATTCACACTTTTTCACTAATACATTCAGAGTTTTAAAACTTGATACGAGTTTTATGTTCCAATTGTGTGTTTCAAGTTAAAGTCAAGAAAACAGGTGATTGCAATATTAATACACAACTTGTTTGGTTCTACTTTTGAAACATTCTGGCGTCATAATTTTTTGTGTTGTTCCTTTTTTATAAATAATATAATAAACCACCAAATTAAAAAGCAGTAATTAAAGTTAAATAAATATGTTTGTTGTAAAGGGTGGTTAAATTTCAAGGGCCGATGTTGATTTTGAATAAAACACAAACTATTTAGGAAATTATTGTAATTTTATTTTATTATGATATATTGGTATTACTCAATTATGTATGGAACAAAATATCGGCCAAATGGGCGCCGCGACCACGGCGGCGCACCTCCATCCGATGGTCCAAATTTTCGATGACCCTGAGGCATAATGGAGGTTCTATGCCGTTAATGTGCCGAATAATCTCATCCTTTAGCTCTTGAATTGTTGCTGGCTTATCGACGTACACCTTTTCTTTCAAATAACCACAAAGAAAAAAGTCCAACGGTGTCAAATCACATGATCTTGGCGGCCAATTGACATCGCCATTACGTGAGATAACACGGCCATTGAATTTGTTGCGCAAAAGAGCTGTGTGTTTCGTTAGCTGTGTGGCAAGTGGCACCATCCTGCTGAAACCACATATCGTCCACATCCATATCTTCCAATTCGGGCCATAAAAAGTTCGTTATCATCTCACGATAGCGAACACCATTCACAGTAACTGCCTGACCGGCCTCATTTTGGAAAAAATACGGCCCGATGATGCCGCCAGCCCATAAACCGCACCAAACAGTCACTCTTTGTGGGTGCATTGGTTTTTCGACAATCACTCTTGGATTCTCATTCGCCCAAATGCGGCAATTCTGTTTATTGACGAATCCACTGAGGTGAAAATGTGCCTCATCACTGAAGATGATTTTCTTCGAAAATTGATCATCCACTGTTGCCATTTCTTGCCACCATTCTGCCCATTCACGACGTTTGGAATGGTCAAGAGGCTTTAGTTCTTGAGCCAATTGCACCTTGTAAGCGTGTAAATGCAAGTCTTTATGCATAATGTTCATCAACGACGAGCGTGAAAGGTGCAATTGTTGGGCACGACGACGAGTTGAGGTGGACGGCTCTTCAGCCACACTATCGCGAATAGCAGCAATATTTTCTGCAGTACGAGCTGTACGAGCATGCACTGGTGTTCTCACATCTTCTACAGACCCGGTTTGCTCGAATTTTTCCACGATTTTTGCGATTGTACGCACATTTGGACGATCAAATTGACAAAAAAAATCACGAAGTGCACGATATGCATTTTGATTTGAACGCCCATTTTCATAATAAGTCTGGATAACTTTAACACGTTGTTGGATTGTGTATCTCTCCATGGTTCAAATTGAGTAAGTCTGAAATAGAGAAATGTCAAATAAAATTCAGAAAAAAGCTTGGTGTTTAGGTGTGGTTCACATTCAACATCGGCCCTTACAATTTAACCACCCTTTATATGTGCTGTCTTGAGGACATTTGAAAAATAAATTGCTTTAAATTTGCTTGAAGCCTTCGTCACAGCTTTCAATTTTTGAGAATTTTGACAAGCAGTGTGTGTTACAAATTTGAAAGCAAAACTTGAACGTGCAACTGCAGCGTTATTCGAATGAATGCCCTAGCTGCTATTCGTACAACCACATCTGCTGATTGTATTTGTATAAATATACATACATATGTATTTGTAAATGCGTTTGACTGACTTTACGTTACGAGTATTTATGTATGTATTTCATTCATGGAACTTAACATTTAGTTTTATTTTTGCCACTCTCTATGGGTTTTTTTACATTTATGTATGCAAGTGTTTTTACAATTTTATCTTACTTTTCTGTTGTTGAATGCTCGATGTTGGTGAATATGTCAACAACTGAAAAACAACAAAAAAAAAAAAGAAAAAGAAAACTACGAAAAACAAAAAAAAAAAAACATCAAATGTAAAAGTAAAGCAAAAAATAAAAGCACTACAATAAATAAAACAAAAGTCTGTTTGATTGTTCCGTTTTACATGTGCGATGTATTTTGTTGTTGGCCAGATTATGAAGTGGAAAAGGCTGCTGTTGATGAGCACGACAATAACGATGACATTGGCGGATAAAAATAAAATAATATAGACGAACTTTGGGTTGTATAGTGGGTTGTGTGTGCGGTTGTTTGTGTTAAGTTTTGATTGTTGATAATTCTGATAATTCAGTTTTAGTTCTTTTATTTAAAGACTTGATTGATATTCATATGGGAGATATAACCTATTGTGGACCGATCATCCAAAAATTTAGTGTCATGATGTCTGTGAATATAAGTATTATATGTGTTATAATTTATCTCGATATAAATACTTTCAAAAGATTTATGGAGCTTAAAGTGATTTTCGGAAGTGGGTCTTATTTGGGAGTTTTGACTAATTATGGACCGATCATAATAAAATTGTACCGTATTATTTGTATACATATAAAATATATTTGTGTTAAATATTATTTGGATACCAACATTTTTGAGAGAGTTATGCTCTTGAAAGTGATTTTTGGAAGTGGGCTTTATATGGGAGCTACGACTAATTATGGACCGATCATAATAAAATTGTACCGTTTTATTTGTATATATATAAAATATATTTGTGTTAAATATTATTTGGATACCAACATTTTTGAGATGTTATGCTCTTGAAAGTGATTTTTGGAAGTGGGCTTTATATGGGAGCTACGAGTAGTTATGGACCGATCTGCACACAATTTCTAGATGTGATTTGGCTTCATTTTCCACTCATTTGTGATCAAATTTGTTTGGATACTTGCATAATTCAAACATTTATGATCGGTAAACCCCAATTTCGGGAGGACATTTGTATGAGGGCCAGGTGAAATAATGGACCGATTTCCACCAGTTTCAATCCCAATCAAAATATCATGTACCAAATTTTATCGAAATATCTTCAAAATTGCGACCTACACTCTGAGCACAAGCTTTACATGGACAGCCAGCCAGCCAGACGGACGGACGGACATCCTTAAATCGACTCAGAAAGTGATTCTGAGTCGATCGGTATACCTTAGATGTTGGATCAATATTTCTGGGCGTTACAAACATCAGCACAAATCCAATATATCCTCCCCAGTATGGTGGTGTAGGGTATAATCTCCACTATGGTGGTGTGGGGTATAAGAAGCTATATTTATATGTACGGCAGGATTTATATTGTATGTTAATGCCGCACAATTGTGATTTTCCTTAAAACCAATAAACACAAACCATAAACTCTTTAAAACTATAAGAACTACTATGTGTTCACATCACATTTGCAAAAATCGTGATTATTGATGGTTTACTATAAATTGACTTATGCAATCCCATAGTTAAACTTTTACATACTTATGTATGTCTGTCTGTACATTAGGGTCGCTTAATTTTTTTTAAGGTAACATTTCTCAAACTTTATATATGTATTTGTATTATGTATATATAATAAAAGGTTTTACAACAAGAAATTTGTGCCAGAAAACAAAAAACTTGTTTAATTATTATAAAGCTTCTTAATAATTTCTCATTTTTCAGCCAGCAAAAACTTGGTAATGACTTGTAATTACTGAAAAAAATTACTTTTCAATGACGACTACACATCATCTGCATGACTTAAGGTACGGTAACATTTGGCAAATGTTTGCCGAAAAAGACGTAACCACTAAATAAAATAACATATATTTGAACTCATTTATTTATTAAAAAATAAACTTTTAGGCCAAAGCACAACAAATATTTAATTTTAATTCATTTGATGCTGTTTGATCTTGCAAAACTTTTGTAAGAGTAAACAACGTCAAATAACTTTGTGTTAAAGCAAGTGGTTACGCTTTTTTGAGTAAATATTTGACGTACTTTTAGAAGTAGTTTAGTAATTGCTGACATATAGTTTCGTATATAAGTACTTGTTTACGAGACACAGACTTAATTCATAATAAAATTCATTCCGTCTTTAAGTGATTACATTTTCATTAATTCAAACTGATTCATAAAATTTGTTCTTAATTTAATTTGCTTTTTAATGTCTTAAAAAAATTCAAGAACAATAATTTTTTAATGAAAATTTGTAATTAATTTATACCAATAAATATTTAAGTCCCTATTTGTAAGCGAACATTGTAATAACTTATTTAACTCCTTATTTGTAAGCGTTTATTAAAATAATGAGTTAAAATGCCATTGTATAAGTAGTGAAGAGTAATTATAAATATTAGCATTTTAACCCATGATTTGGCAATTAAAAACTTCTATTCTATTCTTTGTAATAATACGTGAAAACATTTTTTAGGTGGATTTAAGCTTTAAGTTCAGCCTTAATCTAAGGCTTAAATATGTATAAATAAGACTTTATGCCAGCCAACTAAACCAATCACTTGTAGTGCAGACGGTATATTCGTATAGTTGTCATTACAATGATTTTGCTGGGTAATTAAAATAACGTAAATGAGTCAGAAATATCATATCGATATTTCATCAAAAAAAAAAAAACTTAGTCCCAATTTACACAAAGCAACTAATTAAGCTAAGCTGATTACCTTTTAGACATCGTGGTGAGTGGAAGATAACACCAGTAAACACTTGATTGTACTAGCAATTCGTGTTGCTCTCTTTTATTCGTATTACATTTGTGTATACAAATGTATGTATAATTTCAAATAAAAATACGAGCGATTTAAGTAATAAGAATTGTGCTGTGTGAACCCCGAAGAAATTTCAAGGAAACAATTATATCAATCTTTTTAATAAAAATTGCTTCGTGTAAATTGGGACTTAACAATTTCCCTACTTGCTTTTACAATTAAATATTTCCTTTATACTGTAACGACCTTTCTTTTACATTTACCCACATGTAAATAAGAAAGATGGCAAGGGTGAGAGTATAAGAATATATTGATTGCTCCTGGGTGCTTTTTTGTTTATCTTTTTGTTTTGCTTTTATGGTTACAGCCCAACTCCCTTGATCTCGTTACCATGTTGCATTTGGTGTTGCGTGGTTATTTTACACGAATCAATATTTACTTACTGTTAATTTTATATTTAATTTGAGAAAATGTATTTCCTGACGCACTGTTTGACACAGTCCGGTAATTGCATGTTTTGTTGCGGGATAAACACTGAACAGAGGCACGGGTACGTCTGGTATACGATGACCCAGGATGCTATAAAGCAGATAAATTTGTTCGTTGTTACAAAAAACATATTAAAAAGAAAGATAAAGAAAGAAAAACCAAATAAAATGATAAATAATAGTTAGTATGCATGTATGTAAATATTAAATATGTAGAGTATGTAGAGTATGTGTGTAGAGAAGGGTTTAAGTCCGCGTATAATTAAAATAAACGGACGTTAAATATTACTATACTTAAGGGTATTCATTAATATATGTATGTATGCATGTATGTATGTATATATGTATGTATATATGTACCAACACACAATCTCTTACATTTATTTATACACTTTCGTTAAGAGCATGACTATAAATATAAATAAAAAGTTCAATGTATTTTCAATGTGTTTGTTTGCCAATGTGTGCATGTGAGGGTATATAAAGAGTTGTATGACAGTTTAATGAAATTGAACCATCAAAAGTGATTAAAATTTGCTGGATTTTTTGCTGCTGCTCAAGTATAAATTGTGTCAATCAATATTATGCTTAAATGTTGGTTGGTTTTATTAAAAACGAATAAAAGCAATCACAGAAATGTTGTTGAATAATTTTTGTTTTTGTATTATAAAATACTTATGAGAGTCATTTAAAAAGTTTATTATGCATATGAAAATATGTCTTTAGCTAAAGTTATCTTTACTGAATTATGTTTTAAGCATATTATTGTATTAAAAGTATAAAAATCTTTTGGAAAATAATCAAAATTTTTCTAGTTTAAATAGGTAAAATTTATATGATTGTTTTGTTTTAATAAAACTACTTTAGATTATGTATCAAAAAATTGCTTGAGATTTAGCAATTTCAACCACTTTACCGTCGGGGTCTATAATCAAGATTTTCAGTATTTGAAGTGTTTATCAATATTTTTACAATTGTTTAAGCTACAGTCACATTTGGCAAATGTTTGCCGAAAAAGACGTAACCACTAAATAAAATAACATATATTTGAACTCGTTTATTTATTTTAAAAAAAAAACTTTTCTTATTTAGGCCAAAGCACAACAAATATTTCGTTTTAATTTATTTGATGCTGTTTGATCTTCTAAAACTCTTGTAAGAGTAAACAACGTCAAACAAATTTGTGCTAAAACAAGTGGTTACGCTTTTTTGAGTAAATATTTGTCAAATGTGACCGTACCTTTAGTTTTAATAAAACAATTATAAATTTGAAATATTCTAATGGTTTCTGAAATAAGTACAGATAATTATATGGTGAAATTTTAAATTTTTATTAGAATCAAAAGCAAATAAAACCTGCCACACAATTTGGGTCAAAGTGACCCCTAAAATTATGTTAAAGGTAAAAGCTTAAATTCTTCAATCATTACTTCAAATGGGTTGTGGTTTTTTGATTTTTTAATCCTCTTAGTAGTCTGAGACATATAATGATCGGGGGATAATTGTAACAATTTGAATACTTTCCAACAACTGTAAGGTTTTTGTATCGTGTTAGCAAAATAATTCTGTTGAATTACCATTGCCAAAATTAGATAATGACATTACTGAATATCTTACTTTTCAATCACTGCAACGTACCATCTGTATTACTAAGAAGTTAATGAATAATGACAAATAATACATATAATTTCCTTAAAGTGGAAAAAATTTTAAAACTTTACTGCTTCAAAGTACCGCATAGTTTGTATATTGAAGCGAAAAGATGTACGAGTGCATTTATAAATTTCTGAAAAAAAGCAATGGTTTGGCAATTCCTTTAGTCACCTCTTTTATTATGACTTTGGAAATGTTTATAAAAGACATCAGGTCAATATAATTGAAAAATATATAAACTTTCTAATTGCACCCAATTGTTCGGTCAATTGTACAATATTATGCTATTGTCTAAGGAAAGTTAAATGCATTATTTAGAGTGCATTATGGGCCGGTGGCATCATTGGACCGTAATTTTTCAAAGATGACGAAATGGAAAAGCTGGACTTGGCTGATATGTGGTTTAACAAGATAGTGCCACATGCCACACAGCACACGAAACAATGGTCCACTAAAGAGGCGAGTTTGTTTATTTCACCTTTGGAACTGGTTTAATTGGACGCCTAGATCGATATGCTCATTTCTACCTGAACTAGCACGCAACGTTTGACCCACTGTAAGCTAATATTGAAGAATTTATTCGTGATATACTGGCCTATATTGGGAGAGAGTATGCCAAAACTGGACCCGGCGTATGAGGTGTAGCCTCGGACAACATTTACTTCAAGATTTGTTGTGGCATATAAATGACACAAAGTTTCCTACATTCAAAAATATTTAACAAAAACAACGCTGTTATAAGTTTATCCATTATGCATAAACTATGATTGCCCCCTTCCAAAAACACGCATTGAGACTCACTGTGCCGTTCTTAATTAGCATAGAGATTAAAAATGTTTGCCTTCAACAGTAATTAAGTTTAACAATAACAATAATGATGGCCATAATAATTCAGCCAGCGCTGTTCAATAGATCTAAAGATAAGTTCAAATTAATAACACTCATACGCACAGATGAACGAACACAATTTTTTCGAGTATGTTCTTTGTCCAATTTTTTTTTTTTTGTTAATATTCAACTTTTGTTTGTTTTTGTTTATTAATAATTTCCATGCAAATGATTTTTTGATGCGTGAGTGTTTTTTTTTACAAAGATTAAATTAAAAAAAAAAATTACAAAAATTTAAATTAAATTTTCATACAATTTCGCATTAAAAATAAATCAAATATCTACATATAACAAATTCAACAGAAAAGAATTGAAAAGAGCCAGAGATGGTAGCAAACCAGCGGGTAAAGATTCTGTAAGGCGATCTATCAAAAGGCCTCTTCTTGCAGACACAAGGACTTCCAGCCGCATTGCAAAATCGTTTAAATTTTACACAGCATGTCATTGTTAGTCACTACTGTTTAGATTTCATACTTGAGTAGGGCAATTAGAAGGAATACCAAGTAATGACTCATACAAGACGTAAATTAAAGGTTCGCTAAATTAATCTAGAAAAAATGCTTCATGTATTCAACATAAAACTTTAAAGAAGGCTTTTAAATTAATCACATGTCTTTTTGTATATAACGTACGTATTTTACACTACAAACTTTCTTAAAGCTGATAATGATAATAACAACCTTGTATATTGCTCAGATGTAGATGAGTTATTCCATTGTCTGAATTACCAACATCAACCGAACGACTGGAGATTATTTTTGGACGGCTCGTGGAAAAGTAAGAAATATTTTTTTTGTTATTCAAAAACCATTAACATATTTTTTAGGTAGTTTTATTACACAACGAGAATCAATTTCCCTCAGTGCCTATAGCATACGCTACTAACATGAAAGAGTCGTATGCAACAATGGAAAAAATTCTAGATTTAATATGTTATAAAAAGTATCAATGGCAAATTGTTTCAGATCTAATAGTTCTGACAATTTTATTCGGAATGCAAGGAGACTATACTAAATTTCCTTGCTATATTTGCGAATGGGACAGTCGTGGGAAAGACCAATACAAGCAAAAAAATCTGGCCATCAAGAACAATTTTTCAAATTGGCAAGAAAAACGTCTTAAAAATTCCACTAGTGAGTAGCGAAAAAATAATTTTGCCACCATTACACCTTAAATTGAGATACATGAAGCAGTTCCTGAAACACCTGGATAGGGAAAGCGATGCCTTTTTACACTTAAAATCAGTTTTCGCAAGAATAAGTGAAGCAAAAAGAAAAGAAGTTACAAATGTTTATTGATTTCTAAACATAATTGTATTATTTTTAGGTATTTTTGTTGGACCTCAAACCCGCAAAATCATGCTTGACGAAGAATTCACAATGAAATTAAATGTTGTGGAAAGAAGAGCATGGAGAAAGAAGCTTTTTTAGTTTATCTGAACATTTTTTGGGAAATGAAAAAAGTGAAAATTATATTGAGTGAAAATTATATTGAATGAATTTCTTGAGGCTTGAGGCAGAAATGGGATGCAGAATGTCCATTAAAGTTCATTTTCTGCATGCACATTTAGATTTTTTCCCCATAAAACCTACGACAATTTAGTGATGAGCAAGGCGAACGATTTCACGAAGATATTTTGGATATCGAAAGACGCTTCGAAGGAAAAAGCCAAGTAAGAATGATTTCAAATTACTGCTGGTCACTTAAGCGATTTGATGACAGACGATTTGATGTACAAGCGAAAGTGGTCCTAGCAAGCACTGTTAATCAAATATTCTAAATTTCTAAATAAAATATTTTGAATACTGTTATTTTAAAATATTTATATAATCATATCATTATAAGACTTACTGCCGTATTAAAAAAAAATTAACGTAGACTTCAAGTATACTTTAAGAAAATTTTGTATGAAAATTTTGTCTTAAAGCTAATTTATTTTTTATAAATATGGCAATAAAAAAATAAAGAAAGTGTAATATCTTGATCAATATTTTTAACTTTTGAAAAACCTTAATAACTTTTTGATTTTTTACTCGATTTTATTTATTGCAAGCTTGTTTAACTCAAAACTAAATTAGCTTTAATAAAATATATACATAAGGGTATGTTTCTAAACAATCTAATTTAAAAAAAATGGCGCCAAAGTTTAAAAACCTAGAAAAAATAAAATTAAAATCAGATATAATTAAAAATAACACTGCAAAAATTTAATATATAGACCAAAATGTGTACATATGTATTTAAAAAGGCACATATTTCTTCTTTCTGAAACCGTTTAAAAATTGAAAATCGAATTAAAATCAACTGAGTTACATGTTCATAAGTACTCGAACTTACCCGAAAATAGTTTTTTCGGAATAACTGCGAAATTTGAGGGTGTTTCCGAACTTTTAAAAATTGATTTATGATCTACTCAATGAGGTCTATAACCTACACTAGGTCTCTTTTCAAGTATTAAGAAGTGCTTATTTGTAGCACCGTGTAATCATAACATTTTCATTTTGTATTTTATTTAATTTGCTTTATATGGTCAACACTGTTTTTGGTTTGTCGCCAACAAAAAAAAAAATTAGTTTAATTTTGACAGCGACGAACAAATCAGCATGAACAACAACCTGCGGTCGTGTTGCCTGCTGTCGTCAATATAGTCACTCTCGTATAAACGTGTGTATTTTATTTTTGACATATTGTAGTCAGTAGCCTGCTGTCTCGAATGTGTTTGATACTATACAGGAATTGCAAAATAATAATAATTGCAAAACCATTCATGTTTGATATTTAAATCATAATTTATTGACCTTCTTTTGAACATCTTCTTAGAGAAGGCATAGTGGAATGAGTATCGAATCTTTTAGAATGTGTAAACAGGTCTTCTATAAGGCCTACAAATGAAAGCGTTGGCAATTTTTCACGCTGGGAAGTATAACTGTGTTTGTTTAATACAGTTTGCATTAAAATACACAAACATTTATGTATGTGTGTTTATGTATGGGTGTACATATATCTTTGCAATTATATGAGAATATTTGAGTAATTGTTTGTTCATTTGTGTATACATATATTTAATTTGTATGTGTAGCCATAAGTGTGTTTGTGTGTGAGTGAGCTGGTGTATTGATGTATGCATGCATGAAATGACATTATGCATTATATCTCGTAAATACTTAATTGTGTTTAATAATTGAGTTATTCTGCGTTTTATTTGTATTTAATGCTCACATATGCCAAAAATAAAGTAAAATAAAACAATATTAAATGAAATGCAAGCAATATTATTCAAACCATGAACAAAATTTCATTTCCAAAGAGATTTCTGTGCTTTAACTGAGATACACATGTATAGTATGTACGTATGTATGTATGCAAGTCTGTACATGTTCAACATCCAAGCAAAAGTCACACTAATACAACTACGAATACACACATGCAAACTCACTACTACACACACATACAATAACAATCAAGTGTTTGTTGGTACTAAATTTAACGACATCAACGGCGACGACAACAAAAGGCATGCAAAATACTATTTAAAGCACAGGTTTGTAACGCCATGCCAATCTGTGTGTGTTAGTTTGTACGATTTATGTATGTGGATACTAGACTGCTCCCTGAATATGAGAAATTTTTCTTACTAATATTTATTATTATTATTTTTTTTTAAATATACAGTGTACTCTCTCCCATAAGCGGACACCTCCCCTATACGGACACTTTTTTCAGTACCAAAATAATTGTAAGGAATTTTACTTAAGCGGACAACCCTCCCATAACAGGACGTGGACACTTTTTTCCACGATGTATGACTTTTGATTTCCCCATAACCGGACAGTTTGACGGTAAAAAATTGCTTCAGAAAAGCTGGTTTTAGAGAAAATTATAGCCCAAATGATGATGGCTGTTGGACTGCAGAAGACGAGCTTCTCCGATATCGTTAATCGAGTTCAGAGCCGGATACACGTCGAAGATTATATCAATTTAGATAATAACATAGTTATTAATGATGCACATGTGGAAAGCATTAGTACTGAAATGTTAATAGCTTTCGAAGAACTGGTGGAAAGCTCGACTGAAGATGAGCTAAAAAATGAAATTGAAGACAAGTTCACTACTTATAAAGAGGCTTATTTCGTCATAAGAAAAATTAAAGGGTTTTCTTTATATCACAGCGATCTTGAAAGTGTTAAAATACTGATTGATCTTCAAATGCGTTTCCAAGATATTGAAATTTAAGGAAAAACTCGCCAAGTTAAAATTTCGGACTTTTTTAAATCCACTTGAATATCTGGTCTTGCAAGCTTTTTCTTTTTTATTCGCAAAAATATTAAGGAATATTTTGTTTACTTTGCCTTATTTTAAAATTTTTTTTTTCGTTTTTCGCAAGAACATAAATGAAAATTCTGTTTGTTTTGTCTTATCTTTATATGGAGATGAAAGTGTTTAAAGATAAATACTTATATGTATGAATGTACAATATTACAGATTATTGATTATTCTTTTTGTATTTCTCTCATAAACGGATACTTCTCATAAGCGGACAAACTCTTCAGTCCCTTAGGCGTCCGCTAAAGAGAGAGTACACTGTACTTCATATATGTATGTACATACATATATTCAATTAAATTGAATGGTGGGTTTGTGCCGTATTGGTTTTAAGGAAAGAGCCATGCTAAAGTATTTGTAAAGTAATGTATGTTTCGTGAAATAAATGATAACTTTTAGCTTTTTATATTTTATTAGAAACATACATAATTTAGTATAGATACCGTGATGAAAATAATATTCAAATCGTTTGTGCAAACGATGATATTACAACAAAATAAACAGTTTTAGCAGTAGGCGTTAGACATTTGGAATTTTTTTTTGTTGGGGCACCCTAGTGTTCACAGTATTGTATCTGTAGTTTTATTCAAGTTGTTGCAAACAAAAGCCAAAACAAACAGGCGCCATTAATGCAATTTGTAAGTCATACAGACATTGGGAAAGATTTCTTCCAACAGCCATAGCACAGTAGGTTTAAGAATAGTTCCGTATAATAAGAGTTTTAATTAAAACGCTACATAACAATAAATTCGCCATTCTATTACCCAGTAAAAAAAATTCCTGTTTTTTGAAGCATTTAAGAGAAAAAGAGAATAATCGAGCTCTTCAATAAAAACGCTCTTTTGAAGCAGTAAATGCTTACCAACGAATAAAATATACAAAAAAGATGCTTTTTTAGTGCTGACAACGAAGAAGGTTTTAAAGCGAAAATACAAAAATGAAATTATAGCCTACAGATTTACATATGACAACGAAAGTCAATTACAAAACGAATATCGGGATTCTCAGTTACTATGAATTTTTCTTAAGCAAAAACATTCAGATAAAATTTGTTCTTTGATTGGTGTGCGCAAAGTGACGTAAAACACTTTAGGAAAGTGCTTTACTTGCATGTTTGATTACGTTAAAAGAGGCGCTTATTGTCAGCAGAAAGTAGTCCTCCAAACCGGGAACACCACATACAAAAATCATGCATCCCATCAGCAGGTTTGAAGCGATTTGAGGTATGCTCCATTTGGAGCACATTTTTTACTGGGTAGGTACTGATTGTGGCACAAAGTTCAGTAATGCGTCACAGTATCGTTTGTGGCAGCAAATCTAAATCTTTTTATAAAATATCAAGCCATGATTTTTGGCAAAAACCATATTTAGATATATATTTTGAATATATTTTGTTTCTGTACCCACTGTGCATCGTTAAAATATCATGAGACAATCACATGAGTTAAACAAACATAAGCATAAACACAAACGCCAACATAAACACATACTTTAGCATTTTGTCTTATTTACTTGTTTGCAGTTGTTGTTATTCAATGAGATATAACTGCATAAAAGTGCAACAGTTTCTGATGCAAACACACACACACAATTGCAACCAAATATATTTACATGTATGTATGTATGTATGTATTATGTTGGTATGTCCTATCAAACGTTTATAAATGTTTGTCAGCAATAATGTTGTATTTGTATGTAATTGTTCATTCATACGAGTACATACACATTGGCTGGCACATTAAAGAGTTTTCTACTCCTCTACATTTTACAAACTGCATTTTTTGTTTAAGTTTTATTGCCATGTTGGAGGAGCAGTGGGAGTTTGGCAAAAGTTTATTTGCTACAAGTTCAGATAAAAGATAAAACATGTGGAGTGTGCAAAGTGCATTGTGGCAAATATCAATGCTATTATCATTTAGCTAGAGCAAACCACCCATCCCCCTTTGTCAACCATGCTCCATGCTGGCTCTGGCGGCCGTTTGTCTGTCGCTTTATTTTGTCTGCCAGTGTTTCTGTGTCATTTGTAGAGGCCATTAGCATCAATGCCATGATTTTAATCAAATTTTATCAACCACTATGATGTATGAACGCATTTTGGTGGTTTTTAAAATCTATTAGGTTTTGTTCTTTTCTTTAATGTTTGCCTCCTGCAGCTACTTATTTTACCTGAATCCAGTTTTAAAATGGAATTTTACTTAAAAAATCATTGATGTGGTCAGATAAATATTTTGTTTTGTCTTGTTTTCATTAAGAAGAAAAGTAGCTTAAGTTGTACTTTAATTACGAGAATAAAGTAGTATTTAACAGACGTGTTCATTTTCAAAATTTCTTTTACTCATAATGTGCGTGTGTTTTTTCTTTTCAATTTCGTTTAAACGCTCTTTTACGTCAGTAAATAAATCGCTGGCATACAATTTTGTTGTGGAGATTTTTTGTACGATTGTGTATCTGTGAGATTTAATTTCATACCTGTTAAAAGGGTGTGTGTCGGTGTTAAATATAAGAATGGTCATAAAGTTCTAGGAAAAAAAATGTATGTATGTATTAATAAAATAAAAATGGTTTTATAAGGGGTATTCATATAGAGAAGTAAACTAAAAAAGTATTTGAATTGATAATCTTTCAATTCACCAATAACTTTGAAAATAAGACTCTTGCGACGCTTTCAAAAGTAGAAAGTAGACGAACTTTCCGCTTTTCAAGCGTCAACGCTTTCTACGCTTTTAATTCATTAATTTAATTAATTGTGTTACTTTCTTTGGAAAGGGGATAGATTGTAGAAGTAAAGGTGGTGGAAGTAGAATAAAACTTTATATCACAACTCTGCAATTGCGCATTATGTTTGTTTTATTGCAGCATTGCAGCGCCTCTGGTGGTGAGTAGGCGCATTATTTTTAAAGCTTGATTTTATAACCTTTATTTAATTATTTTACTTCGGTGGCGTTTGAATGCTATACCACCGAGGGAGAGCGCTGTGATAAATATTATTTATGATGTATAGAAAGAAAACTAATAATTATCAGAAGCTGATGTTGTTTAAGTGCAAGCGGCTGGGAATCGAACCCGAGCTACAAATACCAACTCATGCTTAATGATCAAATGCGCTAACCAATTAAGCTACAGCTACAGATTCGGGATTTGTCAAATCGAAAATCAAGGGATCGGATTTCGGGATTGCCATTCATGGTATGGACTATTGCAGTGCCATAATAAAATACAGTGGTGTTAAATCGCTTAATCGGTTCGGTCAATTAAGCGATCGTTAAATTTATTTTATAATCAATTCATTGTACATAATAGGCCAATATCGCAATCCATTGTAAGCATATTTTCAGATTTCCGTAAACCAAATTGGCCCAACAGCTTACGATACAGTGACACGTTCAGCATATGCAAAAAGTTCTCAACAATTGCTTATGGATTTTCAGAAGCTTAAATGCTGCAATTTAGCATGTTGACATAACCGGACAAATGAAAATGGAGTACGTCTGAAAAAAATGGGTTTACTAGACAAATTAATGAATTCAGCGAATCTACGACGAAGTAAATGTCGAAATTAAATTCATTGTAACAATTGTCAAAACTTCTGCTATTGATAATTTCATGGAAGTTGTTGCTGAAAACCCTTCAACACAAAAGATGCAACAAGTCTCTTTGAATACCTCTAATATTTTGCTCAATATTTTAATCAACACATCAACACTTGCGCCTATGGGCATCCATAAAAGAGTTTAATATAGTTCGACTATAACATCTTCTGGCATATGTCTGTTTGTATAAATGTTTGTGTGTGTGGGTATGTATTTGTGTGTGTAAGTGTGCGTAAAATGCTTTTAAGTTCACTTAATGTGTTAATAAGGTGGTAAATTTCCTTTTCATTATTCATTGCAATTTTCATCATGCCAGAAATTGTATTCCTACAGTGTAAATGCAAACATTATGAACTCGAAAGACATCAATGTACCACCCTCCTCTCTCCCCTCCCTCAGTCAATGGCTTTAAGACAATTTTTGTTGCCGCGCAAATACAATTTAATGGAATATAACAACACATTTACACAAACACATATGTATGTATGTACATATAAGTAAGTACATAATATTTTAATTATATGTATTGTACACAAACATATGTATGTATGTGTGAAATATAAAGAAACAGGGTTTTTAAAGATTGTAGCAAATTAATTAAATGAAATTGGTAAAAGGCACCTTCAATTTGTATTGTCTTTTAAAATCTGTATACTTTGCTCCATTAATAAGTAGTCTCAGTGTATATTTCAAAGTACACACAATAATTACCTTTTAAAATCATTAATAATTATTAGGTGGCACCTAAAATTTAAATAAATTTGCACAAAAATTCATAGAATTTTCAGATTAAACCACAAGTTGTTCCATATGGTTTCCTAGGAAAAACAGCTTGAAAATAAAATTTTGATTTTATCAAGTTATGTAAACTGGTATCAAGGAATATATTTGTTGGCTTACTACAAAAGCAGCCATCCTATTATATGTATGCAAATTTGTAAACATGTGAATATGAGTAGTTTTTAAATAAAAAATAATTTGTGTGTTGGCAGCTTATATTTAAACACGCATTCTTATATATGTTAATTAACACAAAATCAAAATAATTAATATTTTAAACATAAAAATACTCGTACACGCATAAATGCAACCAAACCTACCAACCTGTTCATAACTATAATGTGCCCCTTGGAAGCTGTTGCCAGTGTACGCATCAGTTTCAAACCCTCGCGCAAACAGATGGTGGTAGCGAACACATTCAAATCATACAATTCCTTTAGATCTTTCGATGTAGATTCTAAAAAAAAAAACAAACAAACGAACAAACAATTGTTGCAAACATATGTAAATATTCTATAAACAAATATGTGTTTGTTTCAACAATCGTGCAACTATTTCGGTTACATACCGGTTAAAAAATTCGCCTTAATTATGCCAGCATTACAAATCAATATACTAATTGCTCCGTAAGTGCTGCGTATCCAATTAAAGGCTTCCAAAATACTGTTTTCATCACTTAGGTCGCAATGGTGAGAGTAGATTTTACCATCGCCTTCAATATCTTTGTTTAAATCCTGCAAAATATTGCAACAAATTTTTAAATAAGAGTTTTAACGCGGAAAAGAAGTTTCATCATCTGTGATCACTTTTTATTCTAATCAAAAACCAATTTCTTACACTTTTTAGCTTTGACAAAAATCTATTTCGTTTTAGAAAACCTAACAAAAAAAATCGATTTACTAAAAATCGATTTTTTTATAAAAAACTTAGAATTGTTCATATGTCTGTAGATAATTAATTAATTAAGAAAGGGATATACTCAAAGTATGTTACATGTTTAACGAAATAGTCAGCCCAATCATGAATAAAAATTACGCGGGAGTTTTTTCCCTTTTTCCTATTCAAATTCAATGTTAAAAAATTAAAAAGGGAAGAAACTCCCGCTAATTTTTTATTCATGATTGGTCCGACTATGTTACATAATTAATAATTCATATGAAAAATATTGGAATGGGATCTCCTGCATCTTTAATTGTTGCAGATATTGTTATGGAGAAGTTATTAGATACATGTATAGAAAAATTAAGTATAAAACCAAGAGTAATGACCAAATATGTAGATGATTTATTTTGTATTATGTGAGAACATGCTATTGATAACATCCCAGCAAACCATATGAGTCCGAAAAGAGTCTTTTCTGACACCTTTTTCGGAGCTTTCATGCTCTTTATGAGCCCAAAAAACTAACATAATTGCTCCGAAAACCTTCAAAAAAGAGACATTTAATGATTTCAATCTATATATTAAATTTACAATAGAAAAAGAATATGATTCGAAACTTTCATATTTAGATACATTATTGATAAGAAGAGGTAAGAATTTATAAGATTGGTAACAGAAACTAACAGCTTCAGGAAGAATATTTAATTATTATTGTAAACATAGTAAACATGTTATTATTAATACATTGACATGGAATTTCATAAGAAGAACAATGAACAGATAAGGAATATATTAGAAGACAACAATTTCCCAGTTCAGCTAATTTATAAATTATAATAAAGATAATATAAGAACAAAAATAAAAATAATACAAGAAACACAATAGAACCGAAAATTTACAAATCATATAAGTTATTGATCCGGAAATATCAGAACGATTGAGGAGATCAAAAATTTTCGATACTGATAGATAAATAAATTAGTAAAACAAAAGATAAATTATTTAGTAAAACAAAAAATAAAATAGGAAAATGGAACATGTCAAATGTTTATATAAAATAACTTGTGACGGAAATGATAAAGAAAATTGTAATAAAGTATATATAGGTACCACGAAAAATAAACTAAAAACCATAATTGCTGGACATAAATCAGACCAAAGTTATAGAGACAATATTATTTTACAAAAAAAAAAAAAAAAAACTGCATTATCTTCTCATTGTAGTAAATTAATGGTATTAAACAATGAAAATAACTACAAATGTCGTTATATGTTAGAGATGTTAATTAACGTACCTACAACTAAAAGGATTAACTACAAAGCACATGTAGAGAAAAAACATGGTTGTGGTAAACATAATCTAAGAGCAACATATTATGATAAGATTTATGATTGTAGTTAAAACATATTCTGATGAATATAAGTGCCATGAAATATTATATTATGATCAATTATCATCGTAATATTTCATCATAATATATTCTTATTAATCATAATTTGATATTTAACATCATATTATTACCCAATATAACCATAAAATTGTCATACATGATCATATTATGACCCAAGGTAATCATATTATAGTTTAAAGTAATCATATTAAGATCTAATGTAATCATAATATGTATAAATTAATCATAATATAGTCTAAAGTAATCATATTATGATCTAAAGTAATGATATTATGATATAAATTATTTATATTATGCTAAATAATAATCATATTATGATCTAAAGTAATCATATTATGATATATAATTTTTTAAACACCAAACTTACAAACAATAGTTAATATTTTTTTAAATAGAAATAAATATTTGCGTACTTTCAACGTATGTATATAAAAAATGAAATTTAATTGTAATTTTTATGTATATTTTATTTAGTAATATTTATTTTTTAAATAGTAATTCCGATATCACGCAGACAAACTACTAAACTGATGCAAAAGCATTCTACAAATTGTTAACACAAAATATTACATAAATATGCGTTTGCATTTAAAACATAATATGAGTACAAATATTGAACCTTACCATTTAATGTTTATATGTGAGTTTAAATAAAATGTTTGAATAGTTATCATTCAATGGTTTTGGTAAACATTTTTTAAAAATAATTATGTTTCAGTGAACCATATTCAATTTTATAAATGCGATAAACATACAAATGTTTATAGTAACTAAATTATGGTTAAAATCACATAAAAATAACAATTATTTGTGTATCACAATCATATATTGTTACCAAAAACACAGTGTAGTTGTGGTAACAATGTCCAACCATGTTTTTTATAAAATTTATAAAATTAATTTTTTCTCCTGAAGAAGCCACACAAAGAGTATCGAAATATTAAAATAAAATTTAAAATTTTTTATAAAAAAGACCTAAAGCTTTAAAAATTACTAATATATTAAAAAAAAGTCAAAGAAGCAATAATACGAAATAAAGGGTGTCCCAACTAGAACGAAATTTTTAAATTTGGCGCCATTCGAAGTGTCATTGTGTGACATTTGAACAATTGTTATTGTTTGCTAGTAGAAGGTACGAGGTTAGTAAAAATGGAGCGCTACACGAATGAACAATGTATTCTCATTATGAAATTGTTTTGCGGCTACAGTTCGCAAATTGCAAACAATTTGGGGTCACAATAATGCTCCAAAAGAGTCAACTGTAAAGAGATTAATGGATAAATTTGCCGAAACTGGATCTGTTAGTGATGTAAAGACAACAGCGCGCCTTCGACCAGGTCGATCGACCGAAAATGTCGCAGCTGTACGTGATGATGTCACACAAACTCCATTCACCTCAATTCGACACCGAGCACAGCAAACAGTCAATGGTGTTCGGTATCGTGAAATGATAACCAGTTTTTTCTTGCCTAGAATTGAAGAAATGAATGTGGAGAGCATATGGTTTCAACAAGACGGCGCCACATCAGTCATTTCCCGGTCGTGTTATTTCGCGTTTTGGAGAGCAGAATTGGCCGCCTAGATCGTGCGAATTAAAACCTTTAGATTTTTTTCTTTGGAATTTTTTGAAGTCGATGGTTTACGCGAATAAGCCGAGGACGACTCAAGCCTTAAAAGAGGAAATTGGACGCTGCATTAATGAAATACAGCAGCATTTATGCAAAAAGGTCATTGAAAATTTCATTAAAAGATCATTCTGTCTAATTTACGATATAATAAAGTTTCACAATTTTTTTTTTTAAATATCTGTGTTTTATTTAAAATTTAAAAATTGCGTTCTAGTTGGGACACTCTTTATTTATTAAATTTTATATCAAATTAAAAATCTAAAATCAAAATCGCTTACAGGAAAATCTAGAAACGATTCGAAAAACTATTTACTTTGCATTTAATCGATAAAAGGACCTCGATCTGTAATCACTTATATTTTTTAGCAAAGCTCAGTTTTACATTACAGTCACAAAATTAACATACATACATATATTTATTTAAATTTCTTAGTAGGTTAGTGAAGAAACTTTATGTTTCTTCTATTATTTAAACTTACATCTATTAATTTAGTACGTCGTGCTAAGCCAATAACAATTACACCAGCATTTGCCAATTTTATAGCAATTTTAGCTCCTATACCACTTGAGGCTCCTGTTATAACAGCCACTTTTGTTTGCCAATATTGAGACATGATATTTTATTTAGATATGTACCACTTTTATATCGCAAATAAATGAAAATTACAACCGTCAATTTATAACTGACAATCACTTGCTTTGACAATTCGCTCAAAACTGCATACAGTGCAGTTAAAGTAGCTGTAATATAAATTTGAAATTTGAAAGCTGTGTGATCTTTGATCACAAATTAAAATGCAAAAATATGTGAGTATTACTCTCCATATGAATTTACCCATACATGAGTATGTATTTCAATACATATAGAAAGATAATTGTAGTATTAAATTCTGTTTAATTTGTATATATGTAAAAGTATTTAATTGCGTACAATATGTTTATGTGTAGGTATGCATTTGCTTGTGTGCTGGCAGTTTTATAATTTAAGTTTTATATATTTTTTTTTTTTTATTAACGTGTCACTTTTGTCATGACAAAACCGCAGTATTTCATTTATAACTGTTTTTGTTCATTGATTCATTTTATCTCGGTCTTCTACTCTCTAGTTTTCCCCCCTGATATTTGTTATTACCGCATGTGGGAGAGTTTTATGGGCCAAGTGGAGGTTTTTAGAGGCAATTCACTTTTCAATTGAAATAAAGTTTTTGTTCCCTATACTAGGCAAATGTTTTACAACAGCTTCTTTGGCTTTTGATAGAGAACAGCAATACTTTCATTAAATGGTGTTATATATATATATATTGAACCTTGCAGGAGTATTAGTTCCTTTCCTTGTAAGCATTATTTAATATTAATGATCAAGCCCCACCATAACCGAGTATATGAGTAAAAACTGTTTTTCAGTAGTGGGAGATTCGACCATAACTTTGCGCTAAATAAATTAGATTTTGAAAAAGACCTGACGTAGAGTATTTCAAGAAATCATCACAACCACAATGAAACCATATACATACACTGGCTTTATTGCTCCGTTCTTTGTTTAATGCAACTACATATTTCAATCCACTCACTAATCGTTTTTAATTAATTGCAATTTGCAAAGAATTTGCATAATAATATCGCAAACACAATTATAAATACACACACCAACACAAAACTACAACGATGTATGTGTGTATATATGTACGTATCTATGTTCTACATTAGAGTAGAAGTTTTTTTTTTTTTTTTTGTACAAAGTGTGTATAAATTATGTCGATAAAATTGTACTAGTTTAAGTGCGTGAGCCTGTGTGGTTGCATGTAAATAAAAAAAAATCTTTTAGAATATAATTGATTGCGTGAATAAATATGTAGATAATTTGTGTTTGTATGTGAGTTTGTCTATATGAATTTATGTATGTTTTTCTGGCTGCCTGTTCTGCCGCCACTCTGCTGTCTGTCTGTGTGCGCCCGTTTAAATAAATGGTTTTATACTTTTCTATAAATCGCTTTTGGATTTTTATTAGTTTTCAATTATTAGTTGCATTTTTTTTGTGCTGCATTTCTATTTAAATGTATTGTTGCTGCCGGTCCGCTGCATTCGCGTTTAAAAATAAACCATTCGACCACTGGTTGATTAAACATTAATCTCCTTAGTTGGTTACCAACCAATTCCAATAATTGTACTCGTTCTCGTTTACAGTCGCGTATTGCATTTGATTATGAAATCTAAAAATACTAAAACTAATCCTCCCATACGATTTTTATACAAATTTTATTATTATTATTTGCTATTGTTTTTATTATTGTTTTGTTTGTACGTAAAACAATAAAAACAACAATACATATGTATGAAATGAAAACAAATTAACAACATATGGGCTACATAAGATATATGGGTCATTCCAAATATATGTGCATAGATATAGATATGTATTTAAGATTTTATGAAAACTTGACAGTATTTAAGATAGTCCCAAGATTTTTAGTGCCATTCTTTTTACTAGAATTCTTGACGTACAGATATAAGTAGAGGGTGATTTTGACAGATACAGAAAGGTAACGATAACAAAGAAGTCAGGACGTAACAGTAATTTTTGTAGGATATAACATCATCAAACGTCAAAAGATGTAACCATTAAATACAATTTTTTGAACTCGTTTATTTATTAAAAGAAACCTTAGTTTATTTAGGACAAGACACAACAAATATTACACCACCATACTCGCTCATATATTTCATATGTATACGCAAATATATTTCATATGTATAAAAATAATACGGTCTAATTTTATTATGATCGGTCCATATTCGAAACTCCCATATACGACCCTCTCCGTAATTCAATTTAAGCTCTATAAATCGTTTAAAAGTTTAACATACATAATATTTATATTCACAGACATCATGACACTAAATTTTTGGATGATCGGTTCACAATAGGTTATATATCCCATATAACGCCTATTTTTGAAAAACTGTTTTATACATATACTGGGTGTTGGGTATTATATGGTCGGGCTTGACCGACTGTACTTTCTTAATTGTTTTATTTGATGCTGTTTGATTTTGAAAAACTCTTGTAAGAGTAAACAACGTCAAACAAATTTGTGCTAAAGAAGTGTTTATGCTTTTTTGAGTAAATATTTGCCATGTGTGACCATATATCTTTATCTGATTGTCGGAAAACAAATACTTTAAAAACGTGTTACTCTCTGATGCGTACTTTTGGCCTTTTGATTAGATCATACTTCTTCAAAAATTCAATAGGTGAAGCTGTATATTCAGTCTTTTCAAATACATACATATACATATATTTTTTTGTAACCCTGAAAGGTAAAATCGTATATGTCTATAACAATTAATGTTTTATGCACTTTATTATCATCCATTTCACTTAAAAAGTCCATATTTTTCAACCCAAAAAATTTATTTATTTTTGTTTGTTTGTTTGTTTATTGCCCGTATTACTTTTTGTTATAAAAATTAACATTTTTCACACTTTGTTGTTTTTAAATTTACTTATACAAACTTGTATGGCTTTATTATAATTTAAAACGAATTTATGTGTATGTACGTATGTACATGTACATGTATGGATATAAATTATTAGTGGTATTCATACATGAACACATCAACATCATGTTGTAAACAGTTGTTGATGCATGTGTTTGTAATTTAATACTCACTGTCATGCAGCAGTACAGTATTTAACAATACTTGTACAAGTGTACAAGTGCAGTTAATAATTTACATGTCCAGTTTTGGCTAGAAAGTGAATTAATACTGGGTATTAATGTACAAATATTTTGTGCATTATTATGCCCAAGAAGAAAGTGAAATTTTGTTTGTGCAAATGGTCAATGACCTGCAAAGTTGGCTACATATATTGATATAAGTTGAATCCAAAAGATTTTGGCTTATTAAGAACATAATACGTATTTCTTTATATTCCTTAGGAGACCAGTTACTAACAAAAAGCTCCAAGTGGAAGTTTATATTGTTAGCAAGTGAATTGAAAGGCTTTTCACACAAGTGTCATAACATTAGCAACAGTCTTCGAATTTAATCCTTAACATAAATCAAATCCTTTCAATCACTAATAAGCTTTCAACAAATTTTGTTTTTCTAATAAAATTTTATCTCTTTTACAAAAAAATCTCTTTGTAAAAAATATATGCACATATAAAGAAATGAATAGAATAACCAACAATGACGTGATTTCTTTACTTATTACATAAAGATAAATATTGTGTTTTTTTTTTGCATTTTATAGCCAACAATTTAAAATGTACTTAACAAAATCTGCTCAATGTCCTTGTGGATTAGATGGTTGGTTTTTGAGTAAATATTTTCATATTCATAAACTTAAGTAGTTATAAAAATCAACTCAATGTTTTTTTTTCACCATTAATGCTTTTCTTTTCAGCAAAAGACAACACTGTTACATCCCATATTAAACATGAGAAAAAAAAACCATCAAAATTTCCATCTTTATGATTATTCACAAGTAAAACATCTTGAGAATTTCTAATGTAATGTTCTACAACATTCGAAATACACTTAGATTTATATACTTGCGTGAATAAAAAAAGAGTCCTTTCAATTCCTTCTACAACTTTGCATTAGAATTGATTGCAAACTGCATACTTTCTTTCCATTTTTAGTGATTTTTTTTTTATTTTGTGACAAACAAATAGAAATTTCACAACTGTCACACAAAAAAGCTGTATTTGTAATATGTCTGAAATTCTAAGTAGAAAATAAACTTTGTGCTTTTGGTAACATTTTCGTGGCACTACAACATCTGAGGGGTATTTAGCGTTTGTACTGCAGTTTGTAACATAATGATGTGATGTTCCTGCTGATTCTAAAGATTTCAAATTCTTGAAAATACACTGTTTTAGTAGTTTAATTTAATTTGCGAATGATTCCGGGCGATGGCATTTTGGCGGAAAAATAGGGGTTTTCAACTTTCCAATTTTAAAATTTTAATGATTCGGTTTTGTAAAGAAATATTTGGATAAGAAAAATTCAACAAGGTTTTTTATGAAAAGTGAAATTTTATAGTTCAAAAAACTAACAGAAGTCAACGGAAATTTATTCAATGAAATTAGATTAAAATTATTGCCCAAATAAAGAACTTTTTTTGTGTTTAAGTTTATAGCTATGGCTTTTGTTTTATTTTTAGTGAAAATATAGCACTTACTGTTTTATAAAAAAAACTAATTATTGAAATTGGAAAAGTAAACTAATTATTATAATTTTTGCAGAATTATACTAAAAAATATCAACTTTTCACTTTTTGATGGAAAAAAACTTTATGTGCTTTGCCTTGCTTAGCCCTCTAACTATAAAAACAAGAAAGGTCCGAGTCTGTACTTTCAATTAAGAAAAAAAACAACCGCCAAATACCGTCCCTTTTAGTAACATCGATTTTAATTTCAAAAGTCACTTCCAATATTTCATACAAATGGTCAATAAAAAAATTGGGTATACTTTTAGGCTTTCGGGAATTAAAGCTTGAAACGATTTATAAGCGAAACATTATTTTTGTTTACGAATATGTAGGCGTAACGAAATTGAATGACATTTCAATCGAAATAAAAACATATAGCTTTCACGGCTTAAAATATATTAAATATCATTCATATACAAATTTAAATTATATGCGTCGGACACTGCCAAACTGTTCGTACAAAAATATAGTTGGTTTTATATGTCTGTTACTGTGCACAAAGTACTAATGCATGGAAAGGATATAATGGATGTTGCCGAGGAAGCCAGAAATAAAGATTACAAGAAGTATCGATTGATGTTTTCGAGAAACTGTGATCGATTTTCAACAAATACTGATGTATTCAACATACTTCTTATAACTTTGGATCCTTACATAAGTAGCATAAGGCGTCATTCGACCAAAATTTCATTAGAACTAGATCACATTGTTAAAGATATGGTGCTTCAATAATATTACAAATAAAAACTAACACAATTTTTCGCCTGTTACATATTCAATTAAAACATGTATATTATATTGGATTTTTATCAAGCTGAAAGGTATAAATAACCTCATTTGGCGTCTCAATATTGGCAACACCATTTTTTTTTCTTTAAAAATCATTAAAAAGGGTTCATAACTGTATTTTATATCAATTTGTATCAATGACAAAGGTGTTACACACTTTAACTTGGCATACTTGACTAGAAAAGCGGCATGCATTTGTGCGATATTTTCGAAAGTGTATTTGATGGCTAATATCTTTCGCGGAGGGTTGTTGGGAATATTCTCTTCTTTTGTATGGAGACAACACATGTTTAACTTTTGAATAAAAATTAACATTTTTTAACTTATATGAAATTTTCATATGATTCTAGACAGGGAAGAAAAACACCTAAAATCTACAACTTTCAATGGGCGTAAAATCGTAAGTGGGCGTGTCATCTCCAATATGTGTAATTTTTTTTTTCATAAGGAGAACTCAATTAAGAAGTGTTCCGAATTTCAAGTCGCTAGGTCGAAAAATAAAAATTTTGGCAAGTGCAGTTATATGGGAGGTGGGTGTGGCAGTAGGCGGTTTTCCAAGATTTTTTCAAAATTTCTTAATTTCGCCCAGAGAAGTGTTTCTGCAAAATTTCATTGCTGTACGAACATTCCTTCTATTTTTTTTGCAAGAAATGTATGGGGCGGTGCCACTGTGCGATGTTTGAATATGGCTAAACCCACTTTTTATCAGATGCTTAGAGGCCAGAAAGTTTGAAATAAAACTCACAACTTGATTCAATCACATCTACGTTGTATCGTGCATACATCATTCGGGTAACTATATCCAGATATACATACATATGTACATAGATACTTCTATGCACACTTTTTAGTTGTTTGTAATAGTGCTTTGTGAGAGAATTCCGAAATGAACTGAAATTAACTTTGGTTGAGATCAATCTATAAATGTCATGAACATCATTTCTATATTTATTCATATAATGCATGAGAAATACATCATAGATGTACCGTAAATTACCACCAACTTCGTCCAACATTACTCTCCTACGTCCTATTTGTTTGTAAGATTTTATGAATCTATTTGTGTGTTTGTGTGCCTAATACCAAAGGGAATTAGAGAGAATACCAACAAATTTTTGGAAATTTTTAAACAAAACTTTAAAAACTCATGAATAATAATCGACCAAAGATGAATGGATTGTAATGAATAGAATGAATGAATGAATGATAATCACAAAACTAATTTTTCTCTCATTTTGATTTTACCCACAAAATGCAAGACATTTTAAATACAGTGTTGAAAAGAATTTAGCAAGTAAATATAAATATTGAAACTGATTAAATGATACCTGTCAACAAATTTTGCATTAATATTTAACATTTTACAACTTTGAAATGCATCTTTTAGTAGATAGAAAGGTGGAATTTTATATAATATTTAACACAAAAATTAAGGTGAAGAAAACTTTAAATAGAGAGGTCTACGTTAATTGTTATTTCGTGATACGAATTGGGAGCAGCTTGTGCTTCGGTAGTAGGCTTGGAATAAAATTTCATGGGGTAATTTCAAAATATTTATAGAATTTTATGGGAATAATAAATTTAGAATATATATTTTAGCTTGTTTTGGAATTAAGAAAATACGTTGGGAGTAGTGGTTGTGAACTTTCGATTTTAATTTTTCTACATTGAAAGGTGATACCGCTAAAGAACGAATATTTCTTGAATTAATGAGCTCTTGTTCAAGAACGTGCATAATTCCAGCTGAATTCCTCATAATTCCCCATCTCAACGATGCTCTAGTGAATCAAATGCACCAGTGAATAGTTTCAAACATATACATATGTACTACATACTCCTACATACTACTTCGAAGCTTGAAAAATGTGTTTAGTCTAGTATATATTAGACTGAATTTTTATGCACATAAAAACAGATGAGTCAACATAATCTAGATCAGAAATATCTAGAACCACCGATCGTAGAAAGTTGTATATCTACCGTCTTCCACATTTTTATTTAAAGATCGCCACAAGGCCCTGCTTAAGCGTATTATTTCTTATAAAAGCAAAAAGTTTCGATAAAAGTCCACCATGGCGAACTCTATTTAACTTCTTAGAAATATCTAGAGCCATTGCTCTATAAAAGCTTCTACATAAGTCTACTTTTATGAAAATCTAGTTTATTCGCACACTTTAATTCAATAAGTGCCACAAGGACTTGCTTGTATACGACATAGATATACTCTACCGTATGTATACCTATAGGAAGCTAAATAACTTCTTGGACTTCATGGTTATCTTTATATATATAATTCTACTGTACGTGTGTTGTGACTGAACTCCTCCTAAACAGCTGGACCGATTTACATACATTTTTTTTGTATGCGTTTGGGTGGTTTAGATTTACAATTCGGTCCAATTGGACAAAGGGGCGTGGTACCTCCCATACAAACCACAAATTAAAAAACTATTATTTCTGCTCCTGATAACGGTATTTGAACAAAATTTGGTACGTCGGTTTGGTGTGCATTTTTTAAGTGCTGCTGCAAATATGGGCGCGATTGTAGAAAGGGGCGTGGTACCTCCCATACAAACCACAAATTAAAAATCTATTATTTCTGCTCCTGATAACTGTATTTGAACAAAATTTGGTACGTCGGTTTGGTGTGCACTTTTTAAGTGCTGCTGCAAATTTGGGCGGGATTGTACAAAGGGGCGTGGTATCTCCCATATAAACCAAAAATTAGAAATCTATTTTTCTGCTCTTGATAACTGTATTTGAACAAAATTTTATACGTCGGTTTGGTGTGCATTTTTTAAGTGCTGCTGCAAATATGGGCGGGATTGTACAAAGTGGCGTGGTATCTCCCATATAAACCACAAATTAGAAATCTATTTTTCTGCTCCTGATAACTGTATTTGAAAAAAATTTGGTACGTCGGTTTGGTGTGCATTTTAATAGACCGATTGGCATGAAACCTTTCCAATAAAAATAAAATTTGAAGGCAAAGCAACGTTTTCCGGGTCAGCTAGTCTATTATATATTATAATCATATATGGCTAAGCTGATATCCTAAAGTGGTTGTTCTACTATTATTCAATCATGAAACATAATTTGAGCACACATGATTCCACATGATTTCCAAAAAAAAAAACATGCAAAGAAAAGTATAATCGGTAAACCTCGACCGTAAAATATACAACACCCGGTATATTTGCAAAAACAGTTTTTAAGAAATTCGTGCTATAAGGGAGCTCTGACACCAATCATGTACCAATCATCCAAAAATGGGTAGAAGAAAAAATGGGTGAATTCTAAAATAAGGTTTCATGATTTCTGTATATATGATAATTATTAGCGTTGTCGTTATAGTGATTTTCGAAAGTGGACTTTGTATGGGAGCTATGAATAATTATGGAGCGAACATTATAAAATTAGGTGATTTGATTTGTGTATATATTAATTAGACTAGACAGCAGCATAAATCCAATATACCCTCCCCACTATGGTCGGAATGGATTAAATTATGGTTAAGTAGGTTCATATTATTGTAATATTTTATGATGCTACACATTAGTAATATTATGGTCATATACGAGCCATAAAATGTACAATTTCACAGCAACCATAAAATTCATTCATAATATGATGTTGTTTGATTATGGCAACCACAGAAACATATATTTTTTCTTTGTGTGATCTAACGCTATAAAATGCTGAGAGGTTAACTAATGTAGTAGCTAGCATCAAAGAAGACTGCTTCAGAACTAGTGCTGGTTTTTCATGCATAGTGCTGATATTTCATTTATATTTTTGTTGGCATTCGCTACACACAGAGAAAAAATATAGTTGTGCATGTTTACCACAACAATGTCAATATTTTTTACAAGTTTTTTCAACAATGTTATGGTTACTGTAATTGTTTATATGGTTGCGGTAACCACAATATGGTTAATTTTACAATTAAGATGATTACTACAATCATATATATGATGTATATATTTGTTGGAATCATATTTATGATGAATCCATTTATCATAATTTGTTGCTTTTAATTGTGATAGATAATAACATAATACGGTATAATCTTTCATCATAAAACTGAGCAACATAAACTTACATAATTGCTATAATCATTTATCATATATGTATATGATTGCTATAAACATGTGAACGGTAACTTAAGCGTAACATGGTTTCAGAAATCATATAAATAATTGCATTGACTATAATATAAAAAAAAGAACTGTTTAAAAATGTTGATATAGTTGTGGTAAACTTGCACAACTATATTTTTTCTCTGCGTGTAGATCCCATTTAACCGCCTGGATGTTTTAATAAGTCAAACGACTTTCAATATATTTTCAATTTATGATTTATTAGATTTGTTGTAAAGGTCATGCCGATGTCTATCAAATTACTTCTTAGTAATGCAGATGGTATAGCAGTTATTACAAAGTATATTAATGAGTAATGAAATATTATTACCAAGTTTTGAAATTTATAAAATATTATGTAAAATTTTAATTTTAATTAACTTTTTCTATTCAACTTTTAATTAGAACCATTAGCGTGTAAATTTGCTATGTACAATATCTCTGCATATAATAATACTAAAATTGTCTGTTTTATTTTTAGGTAAATAGATTTCAACTACATATTAAGAAGTCTAAAAATTGTTTAAATAAGGTATGTATGTATGTATGTATTTTATATAATCTCATTCAAATTAAAATTGTACTTTTAATAAGATCAAAACTAATTTTCTTTAAGTAATGCATAAATGAGTTCACAATATTCTTAAATTTAAACAAAAGCTAAGATACTGTCAATTAAGTCTATACTTTCTATTGCCATCAGTTTAGAACCCAATAGTTTTCATTAAAATACTAATAAAAGAAATTTACATGTTTATTAACACTTTATAGACAGAACTAAAAACATTCCGTTTTAAATGGAAAAAAGATGACAATATTAAGATTCTCATATAGTGATAAATATTTTATTTTGGTTTTCTGCTTATAAAATGACGAGCCCTCATCTTAAGCAAAAGAAACAGACAAAGAACAAAATAAACAATTAGAATTAGTATGAATGTACATACATAAGTATGTATGTATGTAAGTATTTGTACAAACATGAGTATGTGTATTTGTGAGATGTATGTATGTGTGAGTATTGTGTTCTTATTTGGGGTTAAACTTGTTGTATACAAATGTCAAATACAAAAATCAAGATATTGAAGGGATTTTTTCTTTATCAACTTTTTCTTTATTTATCAAAATCAACTTTATAACTTGCCCCAGCACAACACATACACTTGACAAAATAATATAAACAAAAGTAAATAAAAGAATAATAAACAAGCCAAGTTATACAAGGAGAAAATGGCCAAAACCGCCCAAAAAAAAAAATATAAAAAGACAATGTGCCATCATCATAACAAGAACAATAAAAGAAATGGCAACAGAAATACCAACAAGAAGTAGACAAAAAAAGAAATGAAAATAAACTAAAGCAACAACTGATGTCTTAATATGCACAAGTACGGGAATTGTATATTATGTTTGCATTTATATTTGTTGGACACTCAGCCTAAGTAGATCTGCTCATACTGGTGTAATATGGGTGTGAGTGTGTTTGTTTGTGTTGTCCTAAGAAGAGACATTTAAGCTTTAATCTCTAAATATTGGTGGGCTCTAGTTTCTACATGCTTCCTCCTGTTTTGCTTGCTTAAACACAGCAGCTGTCTAATAATGTAGACACAAACATTTGTACATGTACAAATAAATATTAGAAATCGTCTGCTCCTTGTCCCCTAACTTGCCCAAGAACACATATTAAAGCAGTAACAAGAAAGGACAATACGAAAAAACATATTGACAGTTTCAAGCATATAGCTGTTGTTGTTGTTGTTGTTGTTGTTGCTTGAATTTGTTTTGGTCTCGTTTTACTGTTAACGTTTAAGTATTTTGTTGCTGTAAATATATACGAATGCTTTAAGCTGCTATTGTCCATATTCCTGTTATGGCATTTCATTTGTTAACAGTGTGAGACAAAACAATCTTTATATATTCTTCGATTATCTGTAAAACATGGCATACTTTAAGGTTGTTATGAAAATAGTTATTGTTGTTACTTGAATACTCATAATTATAATTTTCAAACATTTTACTGTGAATATACAGTGAGCGTCAATATAAAGTAAACACTTAATATTATTTTAAAATATGTTTTATTATATATACCACAAGTACAAATTAAAAGGAATATAAAGAGATAATAAACTTTTAACAGAAATGTAACAGACTTTTCGCGTCAATTGTATTTAATATTTCGTTTGTAGTCCATTTGCTTTCACTACAGCTGACAATGTTTTAGACATGCAACAACGAGATCTTTTATATCAGGCGAAATTTTGTTCCCTTCATCCTGCAGTACTGCCTTGAGAAGAAATAGTTCTTTGACAATTTTTTTCTCCAGTTATTCCCACATGTGCTCAATTAGATTGATCTGGGACATGCGGAGGATGATCTAAAGTCTTTGAACAGTGATTAAGCAACCAGTCTTTCACAAGTATGGAGGTATGCTTATGTTCCTTGTCCTGTTGAAAAATCTAGTTCGGCGGTAGATCTAAATTCTCTAAACTAGAGACTACATTGTTTTTTAAAATGTCTTTGTAGATTCTATAAATGTAAATTTAGCGGCCCCTGATGCCGCCATACAAACCCAGACCATTACTGAGCCGTCATTTTGATACAAAGATATTCTAATAGTACTCGCGCTAACAGGTTTCCAGCAGTTTTGTAACATTGTCAGTATTTTTTACAGCACTAGGTTTGCTCTTACTTTTCTTAAGGTATGGTCACACATGGCAAATATTTACTCAAAAAAGCGTAACCACTTGTTTTAGCACAACTTTGTTTGACGTTGTTTACGGTTACAAAAGTTTTGCAAGATCAAACAGTTGTTGTGTATTGTTCTAAATAAACGAAGTTTTTTTTTTTTTTTTTTTAATAAATAAACGAATTCAAATATATTTTATTGAGTGGTTACATCTTTTCCGAAAATATTTGCCAAGTGTGACGGTACCTTAACTAAAGCTCTTATTACTTCAGTTTTTATATTGTTCTGTTTTTACGATATTATGTTTGTATTTTTATTCTACAGTGATGCCTTCCATCGAAAGAAAATGAAACGTAATTTCGCAATATAATATTATTTATACGTATAATTAAAGGGTGATTTTTTAAAAGCTATAGGAAAGTTAAAAAAAAACACATAAAATTCAGAAAAATGCATGAAATCTTTATTTGAATCGATAGTACGATCCATATAATTTAATGCAAATGTTGATATTGACTGCACCTCAAATGGTCCATACGCTTAGTTCAATTTTGGCATGCTCTTTCCAACATTTCGGCCGGTATCTCACGAATAAATGCCGGCTTGTCTGTATAGACATGAGCTTTAACATAGCCCCACAAAGAATAGTCTAAATGCGTTAAATTGCACGATCTAGGCAGCCAATTGACCGGTCCCGAACGTGAAATGAAATGTTCACCGAACTGGCCTCTCAATAAGTCCATTGTTGCGCGTGCTGTGTGGCATGTGGCACCGTCTTGTTGAAACTACATGTCATGCAAGTCGAAATCATTTCACGCTAACGCTCACCATTCAGAGTTACGTTACGATTCGCATCATCTTTGAAGAAGTACGGTCGAATGATGCCACCAGCTCATAAACCGCACCAAGCTGTGACTTTTTCTGGATGCATTGGTAGCTCGTGCAATGCTTCTGGCTGAATTACTCCAAAATCGACAATTCTGCTTATTTACGTACCCATTGAGCCGAAAATGAGTTTCGTCGCTGATCACAATTTTTCGGTAATTCATCGCGCGATGAACTTTCTTAACAGAGCACGCATTTTGATAATAAATTTCAATAATTTGCAAGCGTTGTTCGTTTGTAAGACGATTCATGGTTAAATTATAGACCAAACTGAAGATGTTTGACAGTGAAACAAAACACGAAACGTACGTCAGCTGTTTAAACCAATGTTGCCAAAAAGATAATAGCTAAAAAATCACCCTTTATAATTGAAAGTTGCACTGTGCGTATGAGTGTTGACATAAGTATGTACATATTCTATAATTTGGTATTATTTTTATAAAATATTTGTCCATCACTGTAACAGTGTAAAAACGTCTCTAAATAGAAGACAAAAATAAGAAACTGCGTCAATGTTACAAAAGTCAAATCAATTGAATACTTAACTTGGAATCTCTTACTCTCTCTTAAGTTGCCAAATCTTTCTATTTTTATATAAACATGACATCACGTTCCCTGGTGTATGTCGTTTTGTATGTGCCTTTGTATCCTTAGAAGTGTGAGTGCCTGCAAAAGTACTCGTATATATGTATGCGAGTGTGTAGGTTTTTTTTTTATTATTTCAAATACTTAAATATTTATGTTTGTGCGTCTTCATTGTTTTTTCTTGTTCTCGTTGCTGTGGCTTTGCCTGCTGTAGTTGTTATTGTTTAAATATGTTTGTACTATTTATTTTTGTTTTGTTTTGTGATTTTGCTTTTTGTTTTGTACACATTAAATTTGACACCACAAATTACTAAATACTGTAAAAATTCTTTTATTTTTTATACAATTGTACACAGAAAAAATTATTGCCCAACAAATTTTAATTAAACTTTTAATCGAGTCTTAATTGATTTTTAATTAAACTTTTAATCATATCAATTAAATTTTTAATTGAAAAACAATTTTCAATTAAATAATATAATATTTTTTTTAATTAAAACTACTTTTAATTAAATTTATACAAAATACAAACTTACAAATTCCTTCATCGGTCTACTTTCAATTAAATGTTTAATTAAATATACGAATATTTTAATTGAAAATCAATTTTAATTTTTTCTGTGTATTTTTTCTGGTATGTTTGTTCTTTTTGTACAACTACAACTACGAGTGCTACAACAAATCCAACTTAATACATTACCAAGCAAAAATAACAAGTAAATAGGCAACAACAGCAACAGCAACAGCAATAACAACAGCAGAAAAACAAGACAAAAATATTAGCTTAAACATGAAAAAAAACTACCAAAAAATAAAGCAACTTAACTAAAACAAATGTTAAGTAAAACTAAATGATAGAAAGAGAAGAATAAAATTAAGGCTATATTAAATTACTGTGAAAAACATAAAAGTGTAACCACAAGCAACATGAATCAAATGCGTTTTAAGGGCAAAAGAAAGCAGAGTATTTTTGATGGAAATTGTATGTATGTATGTCTTTAATGGTAAAAACATTAAATAAGGAATTGTAGTGAAAGGGATTATAAAAAGGAAAGTGAAAACTCCATTTTCGAAGACAATAATCCGTTTGAGAGCCCTTTTCAAGGAATGTAGCTAGCTATGTGTGTATTGGAGGCTTTGTTAGATAAATAAAGTTAGTTAAATTTCATTCGTTTAAATTGTTACAATTAATTACAATTTAAGTGTTGCAAAGTAAAATGAAATAAATGGAGTAATTTTAAGTTATGTTTTTGAAAGGATTTTTTTCAAGTATCAACTAAAAGCCAAGATATTAATACGAATAACTTTAATTTGTTTTGTCCTGTGCTTAATAAAAGGAAAATGATGTGTAAATAATTTGAATGATATTAAATCAATGAAAGCGGGTTGCAAATGAATGTTAACATCAAGTTATCCTGGGTATATCAATCAATTATAATTAACCAATGGCCTATAATTGTTCGACAATAATTGAATTTTTGATTATTTTTTTTTTTAAATATAAAAAATTTGTTTTTCTAACGTTAAAATAAATATTTACCTAGTAGTATTTATAGTAAAAAATAATAAATAAAATGAATAAAATACTGCATTAATATGTATAAAAATTGTATTTGTATTCACGTCTTTTTGTTTCAGAAAGAAACATGGTGTAACTATACAAGGTGAGTGCATAAGCCCAGCTGACTGACTTTGTTTACAATTTACTTATGTCAAAAGTAATATATTTTTCAAGTATTTTTGACAGTAGTACATTATTTTACACAAACAAAATGCCTGTTGTTGCTGTTTGGTGTTGTATTTGTGGACGATTTGCACTCACCTTGTATAGTTTCACCATGATAAAGAAATTATGTATATGATTTAGTTCTTTTTAAAAGCTTGCTATTTTCACCAAAAATCATAATCAGATATCAATGTTAAGTTTTTTTTTTATAAAATTAAAATTTTTTGGATTCGTAGTGTACAGTGGACATCAAAATAAACTCAATATTACATAATATTAAAAGAAAAGCTTAATTAGATTTTTTTTTATTAATTAAAAAAAAAAATTATTTCTTATTATTTACCATATTACAATAATAATGCCTCAGCGGCCCTTTGGGAGGCGCCTTATAGAGGCGAGTTGGTAAAAATATTACATAAATTAACCGCCTGGCCCACGATGTCGAACGATAACGTTCGCTTAGATAAGACTTAAGACACGAACTTTTTATCGTATCTATTTTTTTTTACTCAATCAAGTTTGTTTATTCCACAATCAAGTTTGTGTCTTAAGTCTTATCTAAGCGAACGTTATCGTTCGACATCGTGGGCTAGGGGGTAAATTTTCTTTAAATAAAAATAAAAAAAGAAGAAAAGTTTAAGAAAAACAAAAGTTAAATATGTATAGTAATATAATAATAAATAAGTGAAGCAAGTTATTTCGAGATCAAAAGTTACTGTTTATAATAAAAGTTCTCTTACATTTTGCAGTAAATAATTTTTAGAGCTGGGGCAAATTACCGCATTCAATATCAAGTAAAATTGATCGTAATTTTCTTATTTGAGACTATGGCATTCGATATCGAGCAAAAAATTTAGTACATTTTAACATAATTTCGATATCGAAATTATTTTTCGATACGATAGCTCATTCGATCACGAATGCGGTAATTTGGTCCCTGATTTTAATAATGAAATTCTATTAAGATTTTTTATGTATTGTGGCAAGTTGTTAAGTTCGAAACTATCGATATATTCAATTATTTGCTTGGTTGTTTCTAAACTACACCAGGCTACGGATAAGTTTGTGTTATTTCTTGTATTATGTGAGTGCTGAAAACCTGAAAACTGAATTGTATGATAACCAATGTGATGTATACATTTAAAAACATAAAATAAAAGCTGCATTTTGTATATACCATATTGTGGCAAAACCACATCAAAATTTTTACTATATAATAATAATGTTGAGTGCCTAATTGAAAGGTCACCTACTACTTTGAGGGATTTATTTTGCATCTGTTAAAGTGATTTCAGCTCGGTACTTCTCTTCCACCCATACAATATGGCCAAGTAGTTAAAATGATTTTGCATTAGGGCATTATATATTAGCAATTTAGTACTACGATCAAATTTGTTTTTAAATTTATACAAAAATCCAACAGCTTGTGCAGTTTTTGATTTCAAATATTGTATATGTCGACTCCAAGACAAATTATTTTGCAAAAATATTCCCAAATACTTTATAAAGCTAACTTCCATGATTTCTCTGCCATCTCTAGTGCAATACGGTTTAAATCTAATTAATTTTGTTTTATTGGTATTTAATATAAGTTTAATTATTTTTGATATATTTATTTAGTTAGGCATGAGTTCATTAAATTTAATTTTCATTAAATTAACTGAAGGTAAGAATTGTTTTTACAACGTGAAAAAATGTTTATTAAAATTTTTATTGATAATTTTCTTGGCTGAGCTGGGGATCGAACCTGGGTTGAATTTACATGTTACGAGAATCACCACATTCTCTCATCAGAATTCTTTGCGTGCTAACCTCTGCACCACTGCGGTGCCTGCTAGCCAACAGTCAAACATCAATCTTTATTTATTTTCGTGAATTCGGATATAAGAGCAGCATCACGTTTCATGTATGCTTTTTGCAACATTTTCGTATTTGTATGGGTAAAATAGGCAAATATCATCAGTGTAAAAAAAAGTTGACCTGATAGACCAAGGTTTTTTTTTTTATCATTTAGGTAGATATTATATTAGAAAATTATATTGCAGTTATATATAGTAGATTTGAATTTACTTATATTTGTTTAAAATAAATTGTAAGTTTTATAATTAATCATAAAAAAAGATAGTTGTGACGTTAAATAGTGAAAAATTTACAATGGGAAGGCAAACATCAATTAAGACTCGGCAAATCATAATAACTTAACTTACATAGAAAAGATAAATCTCTGCGTGAAATAGATAAAATCGTTGAAAGTTTAGTAAACACAATACAATATACAATTTGCCTGGTGCAAAATAACTAAAGCTCATACAGAAACTGAAGTAGAAGCTATAGTAGGAGAAAAAATATATAACCGAGACTCAAATTTTTGTAAAATTTTTCGAGTCAAAACCGCCTTAAAAATATGGTGAACCAATAAGCCTTTAGTAAAAAATATGTTAGCAAGTTGGTAAAACATGGCAGCTGCAATCTTACATTTATAGAATCTAAAATGAAAAACAATGATTATCTCGATATTTTAAAAAACAGTGTAGCTTCTAGTGTAGAGAAATTAGAACTAGCTCAGAACTGGATTTTCCAACAATACAATAATCCTAAGTATGCCTCGAAAATTGTGAAAAAATATGTATTTGCTCCATCATTGTCTAAAAACTTTCATATCATACTCCGCAGTCCCCAGACCTCCTCAATCCAATTCAGCATCTGGGCGAATATTTGCACAAAAAAAATTAGGCAAAGAAATATTTCTTGCAAGGGTATACAGGATGAATGGAATAAAATTTCTGCAGATTTCACTGAAAAACTCAAATTTAAAATTTCTATAATATTGCATTAACGTACGAGTAAATAAACGAGGTTTATTTACATTATTTTAAGGCCTTTTTGGAAATAACACTAATGATACCTAAGACAAAATTGTTTTCCAGCACTTGCCAACAATTGTAAAAGATACAAAATCATGGAAAATTAAGACAACATATGGGACATTCACATTAATGTGGCAGAGGAAAATAAATTTTTATTTTTATTACAATATGCTTTAATAAACATAAGCATAAGCATAACATTATATTGACCAAATTTAATACATATTTGCAATAGAAATCTTAACAATAGTTAAAGGAATTTAGGGATTTTATTAAGTTTAATTTAAATTCATCTCAAGCAAAATACATGCATAAATACATACATGTTCAATATGCAAAGACATGCAGAAGGAATAAATGTTCTTCGATTTTCAGAAGCCAAAATGCGACAATTTTATCGACCAAATTATGTTGATCAAAAATATTACGAATTTTATAAAATGTAGCTTTTACAAAACCACCATTTTCATAGTGAACTTTCGAGTAAAATTTAATTAATTTCAAAAATTCTACTACTTCTTCTTCTACTACTGAAATGTCAACAAGTAAACTGTCAAAACATTTATTTGATTCCAATATGCCGCTGCTGGAAAAAAGCAAGTAATGCATGTATATAGAAAGCAAAAAATGTAAATGCTGTCCCACCATCTAGCTTGTTTACAAGACAGAAAGATCCAATATTAGCCCATATTTGAATGAATATTTTTAGCAGTCATTTTTGATAGATGTAAAAAAAAAGTTGCTTTAAATCTATTTTATTCCACTGCATATGTAGTGTCTTATAACAAAGATACAATCTTTAAAAGACTGTAGTATTATTTTTTGTTTGTATTTGTGTCATTCGTCTGCCTTTTGTTGTTGCTCTTGTTATTGGTGGTTAGTGACAGGGAACAACAGATGTCGTCAACCTGCAGTTGAAAACCACAAAATGACATTATCTCTTTCATCATTTTCAGCAAAATTATGTTGTATGTTGCTGCTTTTGCTTTTATTGTTAATTTTTTTTATACATACATATACCTATATATATGTGTGTATTTCGTTGCTTTTTTGTTGTTGCTGATTTATTTATTTTCAGACAAACTGTGTGTATAAAAATAAAAACAAATTTTACACAAAAGGGAGAGTGATGGGGTGTATATAGAACTTGTATTCAACTTAGAGTCAATACAAAATTTATGGGGTTTTTGGCACTATGGTTTAGGAGACGAATTCTAAAGTTTATAATATTATTATATAGATAAGCATGTTCAAGGTCTCGAACGCGACATGCAAATGCCTTTGAAGAGAAAAAAAACAGAAATCTTAAAAAAATGTACTTGCCTATAATTATTTTTAGCTTTTCTTTTGCACTATGTTTAGTGCAAAATATAGGTTTCTTGATTAAATGTTTCCAATATATTAGCAATAATTATGAGATCCCTAATAAGAAAATAAATTAAGCCTGCCTCTAGAAAAATAAAAGAATTGCAACAATAAATAAGAAATGTCCTTAAAAGAATATAGTTTGAGTTATCAGGCCAAATTTATAATAATTAGAATTTTTTTTAAATATTAGACAAATCTTTTGCACCCCATAGTGCTGAGTGGTAAATTTATAGCTATAGGTATACAATATATACATATGTTTGCATTGTATGTAGTTACATCTACAAACAATAAACACAGTCAGTAACTCACTAACACAAACAAATAATTGTTGTGACTATACAAAACGTGAGTTGGTTTTTTAAATTTATATAGAGCTGATTGCATTTTAGTCCTTGAATGAGATGAATTTACAAAAAAAAAATAAAAAAAAATAAAATAAAATAAAATGAGAAAACTAACAACAGCCAACAGCTGAAGAAATGAATGAATAAGGAGTGTATGAATGAATTTGTTGTATTGTGGAAGCAGCTAAGTATGTGGTTAAATTGAAAGTGATGACACTAAAAAAGTCAATAACGTTTAGTGTAAACATACCCACACACATCTCTCACACATACACACACTCTCACACATTCATACATTCACTTACACACCTCTTGAACAACACAAACACACTTTTACAATTGTTTATAGTAGTGGGGTTCAAAATAAAAAAAAACTTATGCTAGGAACACAACTGTGACGAACGACGAATTTCGCCCAATACAACGAACTAGTTTATGACAATTGTCTGTGTAAATTCGTTGCATGAAGAACACTAACGACGATATTTAATAATAAAAGCATTAAGTTACCAAACTTTAAACTATGTATGAAACACAATATTTTAGGAATACCCTACAGATAGGATGGCCCCGGAACAGGTTTATTGAGTTTTCCTGGAAACAAATTTATCTTAGTTTTATTACTTAGTTATAAAGCATTGTTCACATAAAATGAAATCACTCTATCTACTTACAACTTTTTATTATTTACGTCCTACAAAAATCTGGCTTAATTTATTCCAATTTTTTATACCTAAAGTACTTACTTTAGGGTTCAATTGAGAAAAGGATGTCAAGCTTTGACCCCTCATGTTTCTAACCAAAAATTTATTTTCATTATAAAAACACGGAAATTTTTAAAACATTAATAACGCTAAAACGAGAAAATAAAATCGATCCAGAAATTATTTTTTCAATATGAAGAAATCGAGACATTTCAACTTTAAGCTTTCAAATTTGCAAATAAGCGTTAAAACTAAAAAGGAGGATCTCGATAACAAGCCTTAAAATGAGAAAAGGAAGCAGGGTATGTTTTTAAGAAGGCACAAATAATTTTGTCATATTTTGAAATAAGATCAACATTCAACATTTTTTGATTTTGAACCGAACTGAAGGAGTAGATAGATAGTAGGCAACTTTTTAAATTGGTTCAAGATTAATATAAAGATATTGAAATCTAATAAAATTTTTGAACCCGTCTAATGTCAACACATCATTGGCTATTGTAAAACCACAAATAAAAGAAATAAATTAAAATACAACAAAATAAAACGCAATAAAAATGCTGTAAAACACAGAATTATGAATGAAAGAAACTGCGAATTTTGTTAATGGAAATGTAAAAAAAAATTGAATTTATGTTTGCAAATGGATAGAAATGGTTGCGAGGAGTGAGAGAGCGGCAATTCGCTTTTATTTGGAAATGAAAAGCTTTTTTGCATTTTTTTTTAAATTTAAATAAAGGAAAAAAAAAAACATTTTTATTGCGTGTGTAATACAAATACAAAACAGCAGACATACAAACAAATATAATTTATTATTGGTATATTTTAGCAACAAATACATAAACAAGTAAATAAGTACTTGTACTTCATGCCCGGCAGTTTCAATAAACTAGTGATTTGAGAACACTACTGCTTACCGAGTTAGCTAAGTCTACAACTGATTAATTAAACAAGTGTGTAGGAGGAAGTCAAATCAACTTGTATATGTAAATCAAATATTACCAGTTACTATGAATCAATTACTTTGCCACTCAGTAATTGCTTACTTCATTAGTTATTTAACTATTAACTATCCAATGGTAAAGAAATTCTCCAATTGAAATAAAGATTCTGGCTGGATGGTTTACACTGGCACTATAAAAACCTAAGCCTTTTTCATTAAAATTACAATCTCTATCACAAACTTGTTTACAGAAAAAGTCATAATTTTATTTTTATTGGTTTTTCTCTGCAACCACATAAAATCCTTGATTTATTTAAAAATTCAATGAAAATAATTTTCTTTACTTAGAGTTGTTGTTGTTTTTTGGGGTTTCTTGAAAAAAAAAAAAAATAAGAATACAAAAGTAAAGAATATAATTCCATAATTTGTAAATGGTGGGTATTTATTTGTTGATTTTGGTTTAAGGCCAAATCTTTTATTTAGTTTGACTTGATGTTTTTCTTCTGTTTGTCTTGTTTGCATAGTCAACAGTTGTGAATAGAGTGTAAGGGAAAGGGAAAAATTCAAAAGAGGAAGAGGGGTTTTGGTAAAATTATTGAGTTTGTTTTTAAAGTTGTCTGGGAAAATAGGTTTAAGATATCTTTTAATTAAAAATTTAAATGGCTTTTGAAATGTGAATTCTAATTTAATCAATTAGCTTTTAATTTAATTAAAAGAGAAAAAATAAACACTTGGATTATAATTTCGAGAGAAATAAGTTCTATTAGAATCAGAATAAGAATAAAATAAAATATATTAACAAACGTTTATTAAGACAGATTTCCATATAAAAATTTGCTTAATAAACGTTTGTTAAATTTAATAATCGTTTTTGAATAAGGGAGTAAATCTTTAATAATAACGTTAAAAGAAGGAAAGGAGCTTGATCTGTTATCACTCATTTTACTGACGAAAAAACAAATCTCAGAATATCCTTAACCTTTTATAACTTTGTCAGTAAGCGTTTAATTCAGAAAAGAATCTGGATTTCTGATCATTTATAGTAAAAATTGATACATATATTCTATGAAAAACTAAAAATATTTAAAACCCGGGAATATGAGCTCCAATTGTGATCACTCAGATTTCTGTTTGCAAAAATTTTCCATTAAGAACTCAAAATATCTAAAGCCCTTTTTATCTTTGTAAATGAGCGTTTAATTGGGAAGATGAGCTCCAATTGTGATCACTCAGATTTCTGTTTGCAAAAATTTTCCATTAAGAACTCAAAATATCTAAAAGGTTTTTTAACTTTGTATTAGACCATTTAATTGGGAAGATGAGCTCTAATTGTGATCACTCAGATTTCAGTTTGTAAATCTAAAGCCCTTTTTAACTTTGTAAATGAGCATTTAATTGGGACGATGAGCTCCAATTGTGATTACTCATATTACTGATTAAATATCAACATTTTTGACAAAAACCTCAAAATATCTAAAACTTTGTAAATAAGAAAGCATTTAATTGGAATTACTCATATTTTTAACCAAATATAAATATTCTCAATGAATAAATAAACATTTAAGAAAATAAAAGCTCGATTTGTAATCTTATATTTCTGATTAAAAAATCGATATTTTCTATAAAAAACTCAAAACATCTAAAACTCTTAATAACTTTGTTTATACGAGTTTAATTGGGAAAGAAGCTCAATTTGTGATCACTCATATTTCTGATATTTTCTATCTTACCAAATATCAATATTTACTCATACCACCAAAGGTAATATACTAAAGTCCCGATATCTCCTTCTCAATTAATACAGGGTGGCCCAAAATTAACGAAGGGTTTTTGAATTCGCTATAACTTTTTATTTAAGAAATAATTATTATTTTTTTTAAATACAGTATATAAAATATTTTTAGTTTAGTTATAAAAAATAATATCTCACCACTTGGCCATTTTCTGATTCGCAAATTCGTGCTCTTCCAACCTTTCGCAAAACTTCGGGTGTTATGTTGTTTATTTTGTCGTGTATATTGTAGACTTTGTAGACCTTTCCTTTCAAATAACCCCAAAGAAAACAGTCTGGGGCGGTTAAATCTGGTGAACGCGTAGGCCAATTAAAATCACTTGTACGCGAAATAATTCGTTCACCAAACATGTCCCGTAAACGAGCCATTGTGTCAATTGCAGTGTGCATCTTGTTGGAACCATACTTTCGGATGGTTTTCCTTAAAAAATGTTCCAACATTGTCCGATACCTGACACCATTGACGGAAACGGCGACCCCGTGTTCATTTTCAAAAAAATAAGCCCCAATTATTCTTTTCGATGAAACACCGCACCAAACCGTACACTTAAGTGGGTGTAATTCTCGCTGTTGAACTCTCGGATTTTCCGTAGCCCATATCCTGCAGTTTTGCTTATTAACGTACCCACTTAATTGGAAATGGGCTTCGTCGCTCGTAATTCAATTCTGAATAAAATTTTGATTTTCTTCTGCTTTTTGCCGGAAAAAAAAACTGCATAATCAAGTCGTTGCTGGCAATCTGTCGGTTTAAATTCTTGGACAAGCTAAATCTTGTATTGGTTACTCTCTGCAGCGACGCTCGTGAGAGGCCAAGTTGTGTCGAACAACTGCTGGTTGATGCTTCTCCATCTATCCAAATACTTCTCTGTACGAGCTACGCGCTTGTTTGTTTTGACAAAAGAACACTTTTCTATAAAAAATTCCTATGATTAACCTTTGAAAACTTTAATAATAGTGTTTGAAAGTTGTTCTGGACATTTTCCTAAATACACAAACATTTAATTCAATAAACAATAAACAGTAGATAAATGTTGCAACTAGCTATTTTCATGAAACCAATTTTAAACAATCAAACAATTTTAGGATTTAACAATAAAAACGAAGGAAAATAACTTAAGTAAATATACTACACACTTATTTCATATAAAATTTATAGCTTTTCCTTAAGTCTTTCTAACACACAGAAAAGCAACCATGAAAATAACAAAAATACAAACAACAAAATTCAATACTTAACACTTTAAAACTAGTGACAACACATTCAGGCAAAGCCCATCATCAGCTTTATATGGGCAGGAGTAGGAGAACGAGCTGCTGGTGATGACAAAAACGATGATAAATAGACATCAATTCTGGGTAACATGATACTGCTCTTTTTATACGTATTTTATTGTCAGGCATTGTTACTAAGCACATACCCATCCATATACTCACTCATAAACTAACATACAAAAACAATTTGACATTTGAATCCTCTTAAAAATGTAACTACACTAACGATACAAATAAAATCGTAAAAGAAACTAAAATAAAAAGAACAAACTGAAACAATCTACATATGCAACCTACAGCCACTTTCGTATTGACATAAATTGTACCCTGATCAGAGGAGGCTGATACTAAAAATAATATTCGAATAACATGATGTTAAAATAGGATTTCAATTACTCACACCACAGTGAGCAAGTAGTAAACCCACTCAAACATACATATCTATGCACACACAGTTACTTACACACACTGATGCAGACAAATTTCTCTACATGATTTCTAATGTGTTCCGTTTTTTTTTCCTTGCATTCTGTTTTTATTGAGCAAAAAAGCAAACATGAAAAAAATAAAAAAATTAAAGAGCTTGTTTTAGTTGTTGTTGTTGTTCTTGGTAATTTGTCTACAACTGTCATTTTATGTCAAAATATTATTCTTATTATTATTACTACTATTTCTTTTGCTCAATTGATTTACATTATTTTCATTTTAATTTTTATATGTAGAGGAGTATTTATCTCCTTTCCTTTTTTCTTCATCTATGAGTTAAAACATTTGCAATTATAGGCAGCATTAAGGAGAGGTTTTTGAGTATATTTATGTGTGTACTTACGTAGTAGCGAAAAAGTAATATGACCTTAAAGTTTTGCTATTTATAACCTACACCATCATATTGGAGAGGGTATATAGGATGTGTGAAAATGTTTGTAACCCCTAAAAACACCCATCGACTCGGAATCATTTTCGGACATTGTCCGACCCTCATTCTGGCTGGTTGTCTAGGTAAACTTTGTCCGCCGATAAAATTAGATACAATAAATTTGTTGGGTTCAAAATTGTTCGGTCTATTATGTAAAATTAAAACACATCTACAAAGATCGTACACTTCCAAAAAATACTTAAACGAGCATAATTTTCTTAAAAATGTTTATATCCAGATAAAATTCAACACAAATAAGTTTCACATATACATAAATCATTAGGCCCGTTTAATAGATCCATAATGAGTCCATTTGCAAGTGTTTATATCAAATTAAATTTAACACAAATAATATTTATATGAACAAATGTTATGCTACCAAATTTTTTGATGATCGTTTCGTAACAGGTTGTAGCTCCTTTGTAGAGCCCATTTCAGGAAAAAGTTTTTGCTTATACTGGTTGTAGGATATTTTATGTTTCGCTATGACCGACTATACTTTCGTTCTTGATGTTTTTTATAGTTTTTGTATCAATATATTTTATGGTTTTGTATTTTTCTTTATTTGTTTGCTGTTATAAATCCTGACATCCAAAACAGCCACAACAAAAACAAAACCTATAAAGGAATGAACAATAAAAAAAATGACAATAAAACAAGAAAATTAAATAAAGTAAAACAAAATTAAACCAATTAAAGTTGTAGACAAACAAAAAGAAACAAATTTTTATTGAATATATGCATTTTTTAAACATACACATACATATATACATTAGGGAGGCCCCAAAATGAAGATGCAAGATGTTCCGGACTAATATGAAAATTTGATTCATTTAAAGACTACGTTTCTCAATTTTTTTTGTCCTGGGTTAAATATTTGGTGAGCTGCATCAAAGGATAAAAAGGTCCTTTTTAGAGGTTTTTTGATTTTTTCTCCATTTCTTCCAAAGAAACTATATGTAAATTTGGTATCATTTGAAAGGTCTTTGATAGGCGTATTAAATGGGTTATCAAAAATTAAAAAAAAAATTTTTAAATTTAAAAATTTTGAAAATTTTAGACAAACCATTTGTGTTAAATGGTATGATGTTTATAATCAAGAAATTTCAACTATTTATTTAAGTAAATTCTATTAAAAAAAAAAAATTTGTCTGAAGTTTTCAAAATTTTTGAATTTAAAATCAAAAAACCTCTAAAAAGGACCTTTTTATCCTTTGATCCAGCTCACCAAATATTGACCCCAGGACAAAAAAATTGAGAAACGTAGTCTTTAAATGAATCAAATTTTCATATTAGTCGGGAACATCGATACTGTATTTTTTCTCCATACAAACGGGGCCACCCTAATGTACATACATATAACAGTGTGTTATGCCAAAAGAAGTTACATATATAAATGTATGTATCCCCTTTTCAAGAAAGCTCATTCGTTATTATTTTCAAATAATGGCACTATTTGATGTGGATTTTGAACTTCTTCGAAAAACAGGCTGGTCGAGCAGAAACTGTTGGCAACAGAGTTCATTCTGCCTAAATTATATGATATCGATGGGTAGGGACATCATATGGTATCAACAAGACGTTACCTATGTGGCCATACAGGCCAAGAAGCATTTATTACGTGATATATAACGAGTAGCTGGTCTTGAACTTTTTCGTTTCAGTAATCAGAATTGTCCTTAGGAAGTTAAAGGTCTAATACAATAAGTTGCATCACCGAAATTAAGCCACATTTTTGCAAAATGAACAATTAATTTTTTTTTTGTTTCTTATAAAAATAAATTATTGCCTTACTTTTGGGCAATACTGTAGCTATATATATACATACATACACTTTTGTTGTTATTGTTAAATGTGTTTGTATGTACATAATTCTTTTAAAAAGTATTTCCGGTCAATGAGAAATTGATTGTTTTTTAAGTAGATATTTTACAAGTACTTACAACCACACTCACACCCATTTACTTGCATTTATAAACATTTAGACATACATATGTATTTATGTATGTGTGTGTATGCATACTCGTACATGTGGACCAATACCCACTTACTTACCCACTTAAATATTCTGGCTGGTTTTATAAATAACATTTAGACTTCTTTTTCTTGTTTCTAAAATTTGTTTTTGTTTTGGTTTTTGTCAAATTTTATTTATTTATTTGTTGTACAAATTGTGGTTTCTTTAATTGCCACAATTTTCTACAATGTGACCCTTAAATGACTGATTTATTTTTATTAGTTGTTTTTTTTCCATCTTAATTTAAAGAGAAAGAAATCATTGCAGCAGATTGGTTGGGGGTTCAAATAATGTCAGTATTGATTTAGAAGATAATTAAAAATACTTTAATTTTGTTAGGGGGTGTGGGGGGATTGGATTACAAGGTAGCAAAGGAGCTAAGGTTTCCAACAAGTACTATACTTGTACTTGATGTTATAAACGATACCAGCAAACCTTAAGCATAGATTGTAAACGAAAAGCGACCAACATGTTATTAAAAGAAACCAGGATCTAAAACTGGCACTCATTCTTTACGACAAAGTTTAACAGAATTCCACAACTGCCCTAATAAAGATGAAACATGTGTAAAAGTGAACTACCGGAAATTTACCCAGCGATACTGGGGCGATATAAATATACAATAATTGATAAATTTCATTAAAAGGTACTATTTGAAGAGCACTTATTAAGCAGCCCCTTAAGTCTTCCTCTATGCCCCGATTTAGATTATTCAGTAGCTGCAAGGTAATAGAGGAATGTATGAAATCTCCTAATAGTCCCCAGCTTCGGTCAATTAAACAATATGAGACTATCGCCAAAGGAAAGTTAAAGCGCAGGGTACTGTAATATTTAGTAATAATTAAATGTTAGATATTTGGAATAAGTACGCAGCGCAGTGGATAGAAATGTTGTTGATGGTGGACAAAAACTCGTTACATAAATATTAAAACATTTATGCGACCGGATTTTTGTAGCTCTTTTTGTTTGTTCCAAACATTGATCATCAAAGCTTCGCAGAGAAAAAATATAGATGTGCATGTTTACCACAATTATTTCAACATTTTAAAAATTTTTTTTTTTAAATTATGGTCACTGTAATTATTTATACGATTTCTGTAATCATAATATGGTTAAGTAATGTTTATGATGATCAGTTTTATGATGATAAATTATACCATATTATGTTGTTCTCTATCACAATCAAAGAGCAACAAATTATGATAAATATATTCATTATAAATATGATTCCAACAAATATATACATAGCTACTATAATCGCATATATGATTGTAGTAATCATTACTTAACAATATTATGGTTACTGCAATCATAAAAATAATTACAGTGACAATAATATTGTTGAACAACTTGTAAAATTGTTGACATTGTTGTGGTAAACATGCACAACTATATTTTTTATCTGTGTGTACTATTGACATGTCAGCAAATGAAAAGTCCTGTTGAAAAACAAAGCTACTGTTGAAAAACCCTTTATATAGATAAATGCTAGTTGAAAATAACCGAAATTAGTTTTGTTGCTCAAAGTTAAGCTTTTATTGAAAAATCATCTTTGTTTGAAGAAAACTATTGATATATTTAACTAGATTGCAATTACCCTTATCCAATAAACAGACATATTTTTATTATTATGCTGATATTGAAACTATAAAATTTTTATCTAAAACTCGATTTCATTGTTTCATATGTGTCTGTATGTTTGAGTTTCTATGCAAAATTCCGTACGAAAGTGTTAAATTTCATTGTATTCGTTTATTAATAGAGGTTAGAGTAGTTTATAATTGTTTTGTTTTTAAATATAAATTTTAATTCTCTTCTACTGAATATAAATAAATTTTTAAATACTGACTTGTGTTCATAGACAATGACTGCAAATGGGCAAGTATTTATTTGGCCACAAACACATACTTATGGAAAAGTACAAACACACACATTCATACAGACATACACACACACACACAAGTGTTTGTGTAAATCTACGTATGAAAGTTCTTGAAAGTGAGTCAAGTATCGGGAGAAAATGTTGTGTAACTGTACAGCTTTTTCAAAAAAAAAAAAAATTCAAAATTTAAATACCTATACAAATACATAGTAAAGAAGTACAACACTCAAACTTTTGTAAATCTCACACAGATGTAGAAAATGTGTATTCGTATGTATAAATATCACCAACTTGGCCAACCGTAAAGACCACATATTTGAAAATATATGTATCTTGTTTTTTTTAATATTTTTTATTACGAAAATATTCATATAAAATAATGTACGAGTATACAAGCGAGAGTACAATAATATTTGTATAAACAGACAAATACTCACATGTGTATAAGTAAAATATATATATATATATATATATACATATACATATTTCAATCACACATATACATTGATAATATCACAAGTAACAACATATCACAACATCAATGTGCTAAAAAATGGGATATCGTCATACAGGGTGTTGAGAATAGAGGTAAAAAGTCCTAGACCACATAAATTATGTGTAGTAACTGGTTTTGCAACAAGAATTTTGGTTGGTTTTTAAAACACAATAACATAAAGAATTTAAATGAAAATCATTCAAATGTTTATTGCACTGGAATGAGTAAAGCAGGTAAGGGTTAATATTCGTCTGTGCCTAATTTTATATACCCAGCATCAATGTGAACTTGAAACAAATTTGTAATACATTTTGTATCGAGGAACAAATCTAGTTTACCGACGCAGCTCCGTCCATAACTCGAAAACTAAGCGTTTGCGGCAATATTTTTATTTAATTTTTTATTCAATTTTCTATCCCCCTGGGCACTTTTTTTATTTGGAGCTGCGTCGGGAAACTAGATTTAAGCCTTTGAGTCTTATGGAGAATTTCATCTTAATAACGATATATTTTAGAGTTATTTGGGTATTCCAGTTAATCTCGGAAAGAAATGGAACTATGGCCATTATGGACTGACCTGCATAAAATCCAATAACAAAATGATTACTTACATGTAACTGATCTGTGTAGAATTTCAGTTGGATAATGATATTTATAATATATTACAAATAGGGAAGTGGCCCCCATATAGGAGCTACGACAAATTATAGGCCGATTTTATACCACAATGTTTGTTATGATGATTTATAAATATATATGTATGTAATTTATTTGTGTTGAATTTAAACATTATAATGATGTTTATAAGATATTTATGTAAGTTTTGGAAGTGGACTTTATGGTTAAATATGGGTCATCATTAAATTCAGTAAAATGATTTATAAATACATGTAGATTGTTGGTGACGAATTTGCACTTGTTAGTGATTTTTATAAAAGCTTTATAAGCAACAATGAATGTTTGGGAACAATTTCATTATTCCATTGTCTTTTTTCGAAGCCCTATTGTACCTTTAACAGACGGACAGACGGTCGGACATGGCTAGATCGCCTTAGTATTTTAGAAGGACCCAGATTATATAGACTGTTTGGTTCTACGACCTATATTTTGATGTGTTACGAAAGAAATGACAAACTTAATATACCCCCAGCTTTTTGGTGGTGGATATAAAAACAGTTGTGGTTTTAGCAAAATGTTCTGTCTATTTCTTTAATCACTTCACGAATTTTGAGTTTTAAGACTGTTACTGATATGTTAGACTCTATAATCAACATAGCTCCAAACAAAATGATGCTATGACCATTTTATACGTTCGTTAATTTTGGTTTGCAATCCATATCATCATTCATAGCCCAAAAATTTGTTGTTAACAATTCTCGATAGCGTGATCGATTCACTGTTACAGCATAATGTTCAAACTAAATCGCCTTCATATAGCGCTTCATAGTCTTACACTTTAGAGTGCAAAAGCTCTTGGCTTTCTAGAAGCCTAAACGAGGCAATTTTTGCGACCAAAGTCTCAGAAGGACGAGGATTTAGCTTTTACATTGAATTCATTATAACAATTGTCAACATGTAAGATGTGAAAACGTTCATGTTGAAATAAATACTTGTTGTGCTTAAGCCAAAGGAGTTAATTTTGCATGAACTTCGGCTGGTTTGAGTAACAATTTCGAAATATTAATTTAAATATTTCTGGATAATACGTTTATTGCTAAACATGGAAATGTTGTCGTTAGGTTTCACAACATTAATTGGAAAACCCTTTATGTACTGTATATACCAACCAAATTTGTATAATATATTTATGTTCCTTTGTATGTCGGTCTTCTAAAAAACCTTGTTGCTTTTGTTTTTCAAATATAAAATTTTTTTGTTGCACAAAAAGTATTTATTTGTGTGTGTTTATTTTTTCCATACACATTTTTATCTTATTTCCTTTAAAGTCACATTAAATAGTAGTTTGTGTATGTTTTGTAAAAATACAAGTGAGTTACTGCAGTCTACCATTTTCGTTGTTGTCTGCTTTATACGTCTATGTCAGTTTCAGTGCCTTTGTCTCTGTATCTGTTTGTATTTATATGCATGACTGTGTATTTGTGAGTAGTTAAATAAACATTTTTAATTAAATTATGCAACCACAAATGACTACAAAATATTTGTCCACTCACACATGCATTCATGAATACTGATTTTTGTTGTTTTGACTCAAACACACACGCACACTACGTTACTTGGCTAAATATCAAAGAGACAAAACGAAATATAGTTTTGCTAATGCATTTTTCAAACAGAAATAAATATTTGAAAACTAACAAAAAATTTTAGTTAAACTTTATTGATTTTTTATTATTAAACCCCTGTATGGAAAGTTTTTGTTGGCAGGGTTTTTCGATCACAGAAATTCCCAATAGTTCTAGCGATTAAAGCATTGTTCATATAAAATCCGATCGCATAAATGTTTTAATATACATATGTATATATTATTAAATACGTTTGAAAAACAAATTATAAACCTTAATAAAAATCAGTGTTTATTATCTGATGAATCGCATTAACTGTTGCACAAAATTCTAACCACCTACGTAATTATTCCAAGATCTACGGGGTACTGTTTTAACTTTCCTTTCGCAATAGCCTAGTTTTCGAATACGACCAGATTTCTGCCGGCGAATCCATTGCAGTTTTTTGAATAATGAACGGGAGATGAATAGGGCCAAAACATAACTGAAGAGTGCAGATGATTTCTAAATTGAGGCAGCTAACGTTACTGTAGACGTTATTTTATGAACATGTGTGAAGTCATGGTTCGTTATCTGACAACAGGACCACAATTGTATATTCATATTTTGATTGTTTAAAATATTTTATGAGTTTTGATCAGAAGTATTAGTTATCACGTATCACAACGGAATTTTAAGTTCTGATTGACTCCCTGTTAAACCTTCACAGTCTTATTCAGAAAAAATTAAAGTACACTTCAAATGTAATTTAAGAAAATTTTGTATGAAAATTTTGTCTAAAAGCACACTTCAAACCTATTTTATTTTTTATGAATACGGCAGTAAATCATTAGCTATCACAGCCATCATCAATTACTTTTAATTACGTTCTAACAATTATCTAGCATGGAATCAATTTGTTTCTTAATTATTCTTATGTTAACCTGTGTTCACCCGGTGCATGTCTTATTGATAAAATGCTTACTGTTTAAAAGAGAATGAGAGAGAGAAAGAGAGAGAGAGGAAAAGGGGAGAAAAACCGATTATACACTTGAAGCGAGTGAACACAGACTAATGTCGATTTAACTAATTTAACAATAAGACTTGCTTAGTGTGAACACCAAAAAAAGACCGAAGAAAAATACCAAATAGTAATCTTTTCAATAAGACAGACTAATCTCCATCGTATAGGTAGTTAGTTTAAACTTTTTTAAATAAATTTGTGTTTTAACTACGATATTTAAATACTTCTTGAAGTTATTAATTTTATATTTATAGAGGAACTGTATATGATCAATAATTGATAATTATTATCGACTTCCTGAGACATTACCAAATATTGACCATTAATAATTATTAATATTACTTATTATATAATAAGTAAAATAACTAGGTTGGGGACAATCAGCACAACCCTCCAGGCATATTACTTTGTTTCCCTATAAAATAGTTGTATAAATATTTATATCAGTAGATGTGTGTATTTTGGAAAATACCCTACGTTATGTATGATTTAAATTTAAATTTGTTAAACTTAAACAAAGATTCATGGCAAACTTGTTGTTATAAACTATCGTTTCTTCGCATTACCTTGCACCAATAAAATTACTAGTTCAATATCTAAACATTAGAGCAAAATTACAGAAAAAAAATTTCCAACATTTTTGAAGCACAGATATTTCTTTTTGAAACATTTATTTTTTTTCTTGGACCAACACTCAGGGGACGACCCCTACTTATGCAATGCGTTGTGTTGCAACTAGGAAAATAGGTTATGGGAAGGAGGATAGAGGGAGTTGTGTTTGTGAACATTTGACTTGAATTTTCCTATATTGAAAGTGTTCCCTGCCACTTCTGCTGGTAGTTTGTTCCACATACGGACAGTACGGCTAAAGAACGAATTTTTCCTGTAGTGTGTTGTGCGATCCACTGTCCAGTCGATGACAAATGGATGAGCCCTGACTGAAAAACGTGTTTTACGTAAAAAACTACGTGTTTCAGGAATAAGTTCCCTGATTTCAGCAGAACACATTCCATTTTAGTATCGATAAAACAGTGAAACACAACCCACATTGCGACGATGCTCCAATGAATCAATATAGTTGGATACCCTACTGTCACCGATAAGCATCTTCGCCCTGTCCTGTACGCGGTCGAGTAACTGCAAAATAGACTTCGAAGCACCGGCCCATACATAAGAGTTGTATTCCATTATAGGTGGTGTAAATAGTTTTAAAAAACCAAGGCACTTGAGCGCTTCTTTTGACACTCGATTCTCATGCCTAGAACGTCAAGATCGTCTGATTCCTTAATATTTACACCGCCCATAAAAACAGATGAAGCAACATGATATGTTGTGCGTTTGTGCGTTAGTAAACAACACTGAGTCTTACGTGCGTTTAAATTGACTCTGTTCGCACAATCCAATTCCGAGATTGTCTCAAGATCTCGGCTCAGCGTATCACTCATATTTTGTATCATTTCCCCAATCTCCAAAGGGTTTGGTCTATGCTTAAATGAGTATGAATGGTAAATGTTGCTATCATCTGCAAAAGAATAGATTGGGTTTGAAATTTGACAAAGAAGATCATTTATAAAGATGAGAAATAAAGTAGGAGTAAGAACGGAGCCTTGTGGTACCCCTGAAATAATCTTGAACTCGTCTGATGAGATCCCATCTATAACAACTCGTATAGTGCGATTTCTGAGTAAACTCGATAGAAATCGAGAGAAGTTATCACCGACACCAAAAGCAATGAGTTTGCATAAGAGAGCAACATGCCAGACTCTGTCGAACGCCTTAGAAATATCTAGAGCCATATGTTATAGTTACGATTCACATGATTGCATTTAACATATATGTGATGGTAGTATGTATTATGTTTGTGGCAATCATGTCCATGATGTCATAATATGTTGCTTTCACCTATAATTCTTTATCATAGAAATTATTGCCAAAAATATATAATATACTTAATACCTACAATTACATTATATACATATTTTTATTTAAATAATTATTTTACGTATATTGGCCTTTTAACTAGCTAAATGGATGATCAGGAGTGAAAGTACCCAGCAAGCCATATGAGTCCGAAAAGAGTCTTTTCTGGCACCTTTTTCGGAGCGTTAACGCTCTTTATGAGCCCAAAAAAACAATCATAATTGCTCCGAAAACCTTCAGAAAAGAGGGTCATTACATTCGAAAATGGTCCGTCAGAAAGAGCTCTTAGATAATGTCAGACAAAAATCTTTTATGAGGATTTTTTGGGCTCTGAAAGAGCTCTTAGATAATGTCAGAAAAGAGTCTTTTATAACGGTTTTTTTGGGCTCTTAAAGAGCTCTTAGATAATGTCAGAAAAGAGTCTTTTGTGAAGGTTTCTTTCGGCTCTTAAAGAGCTCTTAGATAATGTCAGAAAAGAGTCTTTTATGAGGGGTTTTTGGTCTCTGTGTAATCTTGTTTTTATCATACTTGTGTGGTACAGCTATGTTTTTTTTTTTTTGTTCAAAGCACAAATAACAGGACAACAACGCTTTGGTACAACATAATTAAGTGGAATTTATGAGTCATACTGCGTGCCGACTCAGGACAGTAACAAGCTAATTTTTCTTTCGCTCCGAAAATGCTCTTTGGTTGGACTCTTTTCTGACTACTTTTTTCGGAGCGCTCCTAGAATGGTATGCTGGGTAATTACATGTGCTGCCGGGTAACTGCTTGTATGTGAGTGTATTAGCATTTGTTTGTTGTATGATTTAATTGATATAAACATTGAATATTTAATAATATTTGAAGTGAAGCACATATTTTTTTTATATATAAAAATTGTTGTTTTATTTTCTGTTATTATTACAGTTGTTATTTTTATTTGATGACCATAAACTTGTAATTGAATTGTTGTTCTTTTTATCTTTTATATTTTATTTCAAAATACATTTGTTATTTTTGTCGATAAAATAAAATTTCAAACAAAAGCTACAAATAGGAAAACAAACGCCTAAAGGATACAGACAACATTTAGTTGGTGGTAGGTATGTTTATGTCAGTGTGTATGTATTTGAGATTTCAAAGAATTTTCAATGTAATTACAGAAAATGTAATTAAATACAACTGAGACAAAATGCAGTGACATGAAGAAAATAAAAATAAAGAAAATAAAACCATTATTAATCTATAACGAAACACTAAAGAACAAAAATTGTTTAATGTTTGTAAGCTAAACAAAATGAAAATACGTTCTGAAGAATATTATTATGTTATTTTTATATGCATTTACATACCTTTATATAAAGAAGAAAGGTGTTTTCTTAGCAGATCATATTCCTCATATTCTATTTGTTCAACTCTCAGGTTTTGTTGGATTAAAAATCATCTACTTCTTGTACGTCCATAAAGATAAAAACGTACATGATATTAAAATGTGTATAATTTTCATAAATTATACAAATAAAAACAAAAACTAACCAAACTGCAAACTTTGAAATCAAAATCTTGCCAAATAAACACGATGCAAAAATGCAAAAAAGCAAAAAAAAAAAAAAAAAATACGACAGGCAACAAATAACAAATGAAATGCAACGAATCCGCATAAAACGCACATACATTAACGTTCATGCAACTTAAAAAATAATGTATGTAGCAGCACATTGTTATAAGTACCTAGATGTTGGAATATGTTCAGCTTGCAGCAAAAGTGCAGCAACAACATAAAACAACAGCAACTCAAATAAATTCCCCTGCTCTATAAAGAAGTACAATCTATGAAAATACATAAGAAAGGTATAAAAAATAAGAATATAACACATACATACATACACACAGACACACACACTTGCATAGAAAACTTTTCGACTACTTCAGCAACAAATGCACACGCAGCCAACTCAACAGTGGATTGAGTGCAACGCTAGAAAACGAAAAAAAATCGAAATAACAGCTTAGAAGCTACATAACTATTGGTGGAGGTAATAAAATATTACATTATTTTAGAAATAAATTCAGGATTTTTAATATTTTGACAGGATATGGTCGAATTTGAGGGTTAACTCTTATCTGTAAAAAAAATCTTGGTAAGATTAAATTCTTTTTATTAGTAATTCTAGTTAAGATAAACAATATAGGTTTCTGTCCAAGTTAAAGCCATTGCAATTATTAAATTCAGAAATGAAAAGAAGAATGCAACTTTTTCCAAATAGGATTTGGCTAAAATTCTTCAGTAAGGAACCCAGAAGTTGGGGATATAATTGGATACAGCTTATTTAGAAATTATATTTAATACAAACATCTGTTGTTAAGCGAGCAAAAGATTGCATGATGATGCACTTCTTTTTAAGTTGATCATAGCAACTCACAACTGCCAGAAGTTATATATTCGAAACCTGCTCATTACTTCAACTTTGTGACTGTAAGATTGGGAGTGGATTTTGATTATATCTTAAATGCCTTAGGTTAGGTTTAAAAGTAGGACCGAAACAGCTAGACCGAAGTACTCATCCCAATTGTGCTGCTTAGTAAAAAATTATTTTGAAGGCCCAATATTTTGAATGTAGGTTAAAAGCGTCTTATTAGCTTTGTCAATATCTTACCTTAATAGTAAGAGTGACGGGCGATGTGTGCATATTTTAGAGCTAAAATCAAATTATTTATATTTATAATTTTACTATCAAATCCACCTTAGGTGTTATTAGCAGTGTTGCCAGAGAATAAATTTCAAAATATGCTAAAACTTGAAAAACTAAGTGCTAAAATGTACTACAGAAGAAAAGATAAGTGCTACATTTTTTCAATGTAACAATACAATTTTTTTTTTAAATGTTACAAATATACAGGCGTGTGCTGGAAATCGAAAACGATAACGAATGAGTTTTAGAAGTCAATTTTTTCGTAATATTTCTGTATTGAAAAACTTTTATCACATAAAATATAAAGATATTGCGCTACTAAAGAGAATCTTAAAACAAAAACTTCAAAAATTAGATTGTAAATGCATTAAAATGATTCGTTTTTGATTTCGATTTCCATCACATGCCTGATAAATTATAGTTTTTTCTAATTTTGTTCATAACAATTGTTGACTTGTTTTAATACATTACATTTCATATATTAATTCAAAAATTTCCATGTCCATTTACTTACCACACCGAAAGGAATTTAGTTGAAATATTAATAAAAGTTATTTTTTATTTCTCAAAAAGTATTTTTTGCTGTAAAAAAAAAACTTGTTTTTTATTAAGCAAATTATGCTAAAAAGCATTTAGCATAATTTTTAAAAATTTCAATGCATTTTCGAGAAAAAAAATGCTAAATCTAGCACTGAAAGTGCTAAAATGGCAACACTGGTTATTAGGTTGCTATTCGTTTTCAGGATCTCTCCAACTGCTTGAACTTCCGGAATTGTTTAACATTGTTCAGGGTAACTGTATTCATAGTGGAACCAATCGTTTAAAACTCGTGTGTCTCTTCGTTGGTGACTTTAGAGTCAAATGATTTCTTCATTGATGTAAGAAATTGCTGAATTTTTTTTTTTTTTAAGAGAAGTAACACTCAGGCAATTAATATGCCTTGCATTACTTTCTTTGGAAAGGGGATAGTTGAAGAAGTAAAGGTGGTGAAAGTAGAAGAAAGATTTTTATATCACAACTCTGCAATTGCGCATTATGTTTGTTTTTAGTGCAGAATTTCAGCGCCTCTGGTGGTGAGTAGGCGCATTCTTGTTTTTTTAATTATTTTACTTCGGTGGCGTTTCAATGCTATACCACCGAAGGAGAACGCTGTGATAAATATTAGTTATGATAGATAGAAGAAAACTAATAATTATTAGAAGCTGATGTTGTTTGAGTGGTAGCGGCTGGGAATCGAACCAGGGCTACAAATGCCAACTCATGCTTAATGATCAAATGCGCTAACCAATTAAGCTACTGCATTTTGTAGATTAGCACCAGTCTGAGATCTTCAGGAAGTTTTTGATATATTATATTATATATTATTTCGATTTAAAGAGTTAAATAAATGGCAAATAATTATGCAGGACGTGTACATTTAAACAATTTCGTTTTCATTCATCAGTCTATTTAATGCGTACGGTAATTTCCTCAGCTGATTCGCAGTTTCTGTGTACAATATATACAGGGAACAGTTACAGCTTAAAGCAATATATTATTATATTTAAACAGAAATTATTATTTATTTGTGAACTGGATTTTGAAAAATTGTTAGAGAAAAAACTTGAAATGCAGCAATTGATAGTAACGGAACACTGAATATTTTAATAATTGAAAGAATTTATCCAAGTTATGCAAAAATTGAGAAGGATTAAAATCTGTGACAATAACAATAATAATTTCATGATAGTCTATTAAATTACTTACCTAGCAGCCGCCTTTAATTGACACCGATCTTTAAATAAAACAGATATTAGTTTGAATCAAGCATAAAGGGAACAATGACCTCTCGAAAAAAAAAACAAATACGTAGGCAGGACTTCTGCGAGACTTCTGTGGAAAGACCTGAAATAAACCGGAAACAGCGCGTGAAAAATCGAGAGTCGTTAATACATTTTTGTTAACTTAACAGAAGAAAGTGAATTAAAAAAGAGGAGTTTTAAAATATTAGTGTAATAGAAAAAAGACAACACTGCCCTATTGGAGTGTGCAGTAAGACAACCAATTGTCTTATGTGTTTGCTTTTTTAAGACTATTAATATGACTTCCTTTCGAGCTAGTTGCTCAAATGAAAGAAGAGAAAGTTTCAAATGTTTAGAAAGTAATATATCGGATAGTTGTAAAGTACATACGATGGGAAAAAGTTTCCCGATATCGTCTTATGAAGCCGAAATATGAGCCGATTCCAACAAAAATTGCATCGTTTTTATGTTCCCAGATAAAGAAGTCAGTTTTTACTATATTGCCATTTCCATCGTATAAATTAGAAATGTTAATTTGCAGTGTATTATTTGGGATTCAAAGTAACTTATATTACATTTATCATGATAATTAGAAAAGTGAGGAAAAAGCCAGCCAAACCAAAAAATTTTCATGAAACCAGTGGGAAACAGAACAGAATAGAACAAGGAGAACTCAAAATAGAGTGTAAAAAATCAGTTTCAGCCTAAAATTTAACTTGATATGGCACAACTTTATTAAAGATTGAATTAATATTGTTATAAACCGACATCCTTTTAATTTAAAAATAAAAGCTTCAAGTAGTTTAAAAAAAATTATAACGAGTCTTAATTTATTCAAATGTGCACAAATGTACTTTAAACACACACCTAACTTACAGTTTGAGAACGCTTTGATGTTCACTCAACAATAACTCACAATAAACTAACTTTGAGTGACCCTGTTTGTCTATTTATACACTAGCGTCATTTTCTAGTAATTTCTGGCAGCATCTATAGAAAACAATCGAAAGTTCCTTTCTATAATATTCAACGAAAGCCGTTAAAACTTAATGTTGCCATAATGCTGAACTGTGTTAATAACAACGTGTTACAAACAATTTTTGTAAATAAGAACTTATACTAATGCAAATGTTGCTAAACATGCTGTATGTTTATACCAGCCGTTACAAACCGTTAAATTTAAATTCGAATACAATTCCGTAACAGTAGAAAGTAGTAAACAGTTTCGTAAGCGAATATGTAAGTATATGCAATTTGATTACTCCATTATACCCATTGTAGGGCAACGAATTAAACTTAAAAACTTACTCAAACTACAACTAAAGTTGACTACGACTGCTATTGCCGCATTCTCGTACAATGTTTGTGCTGATTACAGCGCAAATAGCTTTTGATTTTACAAATCAAAACTTTTGTGCGCGAACGTGATTTATGTGAATGAATAAAAACGGAACAGAAAAAAAAACAACTTGCAACATACAGTCAGTTGAAGTCCTAGCAAAAGTACAAAAATAAGAAGGATTCCCAAAGAACTGGACTTAATACAGAAACACACACAAACACACATACCTACACATACATATACATATTCATGCATATATAAGCATTTCTACAATCATTCAAACAAACATCTGCAAAATAAACTGAATTACTTTATTTCCATGCTTTTTTCATTTTGTTCTTCAAGGAAAACTGAAACGAAAAGAATTGAAAGTTTCCAAAGTGATATTCTCTCTAGTTTTTTATATTTTTACTGGTAGTAGCTGTGGAACTCTTAGTTTATGTGTGTAGCATGGACGACTAGTTCAGGCATCAACAACAAAATATTGCTTGTATGTGTTTGTGAATGTGTGGCATTATAAGAAAAACATTTTCTTTTAGTTTTTTAAATTTTTTATCAACAATTGTTAGAAAACTAAGGATATCACTCACAAATTTTTGCAATTGCTATAAAAAAAAAATAGAAACTGAAAATTATACAAAAAGTAGCAACATCAATAGCACCAGCAAACACGCTGCTGCTCACTGGGTAAGCAACATATAAGCACGGGTAGCAGCATTTACATTAACATGGGTCATGCACGAACGCACGCACTTCAAAAAAAAAAATGCAAGAAAGTTGCTTTTGCTAGCAAAAATTAAAGGGCAAAAGAGAAGTAAAGATTCCGTAGCAAAACTACTCATAATATATTCTAGCAATGAAGGAAGTTAACTGAAAGTATGTATTTTATACCCAAGATATGGCATTCTCTCTTCCCTGTGTACTTTACGGTCACAAATAATTTAAATTCTGTTGTATATTCCATTTCAAACAAACGTTTCCAACTATTTGTCTAGTTTTAAAAGCGTTAACTACCTTCATCAATTTATCCTTGAATGTTTAATGTAGACAAACAAATAAAACTAAAAGACTCAAAAAAATACAAAAAGCTCATAAAACAAACTTAAACGGTTTACATTCAACTTTGCTGTGTTCATGTGCTCGGCGGGCGTCTGTCCAGAGACATGGATAATTTTGAAATATACTTGGAGATTATCTTAAAAGAAGCCCAGTGGGGACATTGGAGTTGTAAGAGATTAATGTATTTATGACTTTAACTATATTTCTCGATGTAAGTTTATATTAATTCGGAAATTTCGCGATTGGAAAGGCACAATAGTTAAACAACAATATTTCATTCTTCTGGTTTAAAATGAGGATGGCTGACCTTTAAAATTTCTTTTGGCATTTCAAATTAAAACGTTTCTTGGACTAAAAACACACCATTCTAGAGATATAAGCTTTCATTTCTTTAAAGAAAACTTTGATTAGACTCAGAAAAATTTGGTTGAAAAATTGCAATCAGATCCAATGATGAATTCGTAATAGTAAAAATCTTTCATGACAGCATCCGAAAGACACTTGAATACAAAGCCTTTACAAAAGCTGGACCTGTAGAGAACTCCTTGCCTATAATATCAGTCTCTACAGATGACAAGGAGACTTAGACTACGCCAATAATATCTAAAACTTCTGAATATGTATTTTTATTCGACCTTTATTATTTCAATTATTACTAATTACTAAATTTGTTATAATTTGTTAAAAATTGTAAAATTAAGAAAGAAAAAAACCCTGACGAAGGCACTCAAGGAAGTGCCGAAATATTGGATTTAAATAAAAGATAAAAAGTTTTTTATATTTAAAAAAAAAAAAAAAAAAAAAAAAAAAGACCTCAAGCTTGAAAAATTAGTAATAATCTAAAACTTCTGCTAGAATCAGGAACAGAATTTTATAGCGATTCAAGATTAATTTGGGAAAACAATTACTACACAGTAAAAAAAATTCCTGTTTTTTGAAGCACTTAAGAGAAAAAGCGCATAATCGGGAGCTTCAATAAAAGCGCTCTTTTGAAGCAGTAAATGCTTACCAACGAATAAAATATACAAAAAAGATGCTTTTTTAGTGCTGACAACGAAGAAGGTTTGAAAGCGAAAAAACAAATTAACCCTATTGTACGGAACTGAACATGTTGCAGATATTTGTCAACATAATCTGAAAATGAGAAGTAAAATCTTTTGAAAAATCTTCCACAAACCAAACGCCATTGCAAACAGGGAAGCATTTGAAGATGTCTATCTACTAGGAAAACAGAGAGATATTTATTAAGTATTCTATTCTTAAGTTCTAGCTGCTCCCAGGCACAGTGAATGCATGAAACAAACACAGGTAAAAAACTTTTGCTGAATCGACAATCTGTTGGCGAGGGAAAATCGGGTTTTTTTTAGGAACGCAAATAGAATTAACGAGTCGAATTGATATTCGAATCAATAACTCTAAACTTTATTTTAAACTCTCTCACCATTGTGAGAGGGTATATTGAGTTTATGCTGATGTTTGACACGCCCATAAACACTAGTCCAACAACTACCTTAAAGTATACCGATCGACTCAGAATCTCTTACTGAGTCTGTCTGGCTATCTGGCTGATAAACTTAGTGCGCAGAGTACATGTCGGAATTTTGAAGATATTTCCATAGAATTTAGTATATATGTAATATGTTTTCAGCCCAAGGACAGTTGGAATTGAAATTCGTAGAATTCAGTCCATTATTTCTCCTAGCCTACATACAAATGTTTTTCCGAAATAGGGGTTTATCAGTCATTAATGTTTGATTTATTCACATATTTCGCTAAAAATATGTTGTACACGAAGCCTAATCACATTTAAAAATTTTGTTCAGAACGCCCCATATAAAGACCATTACCGAAAATCACTTTTAAGAGCATGCTCTATTAAAAATTTAATTTGATAACGGTCGGTCCATAACTAGTCAAAACTCTTATATAAAGCCGCTTTCGAAAATAACTTTAATGCATTAAACACATTCGCCACAGCAGGCTACCGACTACAATATTTCAAAAATAAAATACACGCGTTTATATGTGAATGATTATTTTGAAGACAGCAGGGCTAAATAATCATTCACTTATAAACGAGTGTATTTTATTTTTGAAATATTGTAGTCGGTAGCCTGCTGTGGGAAATGTTTTTAATGCTTAGCACGTATGAATCTTTTAAAAGTCGAGATAAAATTTAACACAAAAAATATTTCTATGCACAGAAGTCATGTCATGCAATTTTTAGATGATTGGTCATAATATGTCATATCTCCCATTAGTGCCCATTTATGAAAAACTGCATTAAAATATATACGGGTGTAGGGCATTATATGGTCGGTCAATACTTTCTTACTTGTTTATTATGTTAAAATGTTTAATTTGTTATTTCATAGAAAACACTCTCAATAAATCTCTCTACTGGGAAGTATTACGTATGCATGAAAAAGCTGCATAATAATAAAGTTTGAGGAAAAATAATCTACTAAAATCACAATGCATTTGTCATAAAAACAAGACAAACAATTGATAAATGTTTTACATTCTGTCAAGTCATGTTGGTTACTTTCAAACATTAAAAACTCTTCGTTTTCCTCTCTCTTTGTGATCCTCTCTTTAACACACTATTTTGTCTTAATGGAAAATAAGGACAAAAGTTAAATAAATTTACAAAGACAATTTTGCAACAGACAGACAAACAGCCAAACAAACGGACAAAAACAATGTATTGAATTTAAAAGCCAAAAATTCTCTTCTCTATGATTTAATTTCAAATAAACGAAAAGAATGAATGAATGAATCAATGCACGGACATACGAACGAATGTTGTTGAGTTGTGTTGCCTTGTGTTTGGGAAAAGTCACTGACAGCTAAATAAATGAATGAATGAATGAATGGATGAACAAACGGAATGAATGCATACTCAGCACTATACTAAACTCACACACACATGTGTGTTTATAGAAGAGTGCAAACACAAAAATACATAGAAATGAATTGAAAGTAAAATTGAAATGAAAACTTTTTAAATAAACATTTATATGTTACACTTTTTTCACAGAACTTACAACAAATTCAATTTTTTTTTTACAATATATAAATTTTGTTCCACTATACAGAAAAAATACATACAAATATGTATGTGTTTATGTGCATTTATGTATGTTTACACATGCATATGTATGATGTTCATAGACTTATGAATGTGTTTGTGAATATACTATTAGGTAAATGTGTATATGGACGTAGATGTAAAAATATATGTATTTCTTTTTGTTTGTAGGTTTTTCATGTTAGCGACAGTGGGCAATTCTAGCGAGGAACTTATAATGCAATTCTTAAGATAAGCGACAATAAAAGTTATTGCCTGAATAATTTATGTGTGGTACAAAGATTTACGAATTAGCTCGAAGCTGCTTTCTGGTCATATTCGATTCAACTATTCCTAGAAAATGGCTAAACAACGGCAAATGTTCTATATGATTTATGGTTCTAAGAAGGACATGTTGTGTTTTGTATTTTCTCTTCTCTAAAGTTACTTCCAGTACAAGAAACCATCAGATTTAAATTTTTGTCCTTATTAAATGCCACTCCATAGCTAAGTCCAATACTTTTGGGAAGAACCCTTTACATTTCTGCTGCTCAAAAACGAAAATTATTATCTGCAGTATTGCTTATTTTTGCCGTATTTTCTGTGGAGTAAATTCTCTTGGTTAGATCTCAACATTCATCTCAAGGGGATTGTTTTAAGATTGACAGCTTCTGTCTTAATAACTGATAGTTAATAGTCTTGGTGGCTCATCCAACCAAATTCAAGTGCTTTGGATGGTATAGTGTATATAGGACCATCTGAAAAATAGCATTGATTGTTATGGAAGTCCATTAGATTGTCTAAAAGTCCAGCTGGTTAAAGGATTTAGAATATAGCTTGAAATAGTCGGTGATATAAATAGAAAGAATTGTACTTGTACCAGCAACATTTCCAGGCTGCTGCAATTATTCCAGATTTTAAGCTTTACATTTCTATGTTTCTCAAACTCTACACTGAGATTAAATACATAATCAAACGATAAGTCTTTGACGATCCTTCAGCGCAACTACAGCGAGAAAACCTTATGGTAGACTTTGGTTGACATCAAGTCAATCTCGTATATTCGATCGTTGAGATATAATAAAGGAAGGAATAACTCTTTACTCATCTTTCTTCTATTAATTTATGTACAAGAAATTTAGATTCTATTAGGGTTTCGGACAATTGCCAATGGGAAAACGTGCGAATAACAATATGACTTCTATTTGTTGTAACAAAAGTAGGTATTGAATCTGGTTTTACCACATCATTACTGTTGCAATTAATGAAGTTAAGGAAATACTACCTGCCTGAATTTACATTCGAACTTTGTCAAACAATATAATGTGCGTTAAACTTTCAATCACGCAGATGAACTGCGCTGACGTAGCTATCAGTATTAGCATTTTCTGATCATTCTCTTGCAAAACATGTAGAATGACCATTTCGAAGTAAAAATAGTACTTTTCATGTGTTATCCGAAGAGGTAGCTGTTACTTTGCATTGCCCTATTTAGGTCAGTGTCAACGTGATTTTTCTGAAAGAGTTTGAGTTTGCTAACCAATTCTACTTTCAAATCATGTTTGCGTATGACCTAATCTTTAAGTTATTGGAAGCTAAGCATCACTGCAGGTTTAATCGATATTTCATGTATAAATCCTAGAGTGAAATCTCGTACATAATTCCTGTTAGAGAAATAAAGTAACCCCTTGAACCATACAATGTAGGTGAGCACCATTTGACAAGCAATTTTACTCAATTACTTGTATCAGTTACTTGGCTGAATAATCTGACTAATGTACAACCTTTTAATCTGTTGGAAACGGTGAATATGACAGCCTTCGTTAAAATGTTTCATTAGGAAAGCAGGATAATTTACATTACATACTATGTATATGTCAAAGTTAATTTTGCACAAGTAAATTTCTTGGCAAATATTTTCCGAAAAAGACGTAACGTAATATTTGAACTTGTTTATTTATTTAAAAAAACCTTTTTTTTTTTTTTTTTTGTTTTTTTTTTTTTTTAAAGAGAAGTAACACTCAGGCAAATAATATGCCTATATATACTGCGTTACTTTCTGTGGAAAGAGGATAGATTGAAGAAGTAAAGGTGGTAAAGGAAGAAAGCTTTTATATCACAACTCTGAAATTGCGCATTATGTTTGTTTTTGGTGCAGAATTGCAGCGCCTCTGGTGGTGAGTAGGCGCATTAATGTTAAAGCTTGATTTTATAGCCTTTATTTTTTTAATTATTTTACTTCGTTGGCGTTTGAATGCTATACCACCGAAGGAGGGTGCTGTGATAAATATTAGTTATGATGGATAAAAAGAAATCTAATAATTATCAGAAACTGATGTTGTTTGAGTGGCAGCGGCTGGGAATCGAACCCGGGCTATAAATACCTACTCATGCTTAATGATCAAACGCGCTAACCAATTAAGCTACAGCACAATAACTTAAATTTGTGCTAAAACAAGTGGTTACGCTTTTTTGAGTAAATATTTTCCATATGTGACCGTCCTTAAGACTTGTTTGCAGATTCATCGCGCACTTTGGAGATGCATAGCAGAAATTTGAGTCTACAAATTCGGTAAGCACTAGGAAAGTGCAACTTGGAAATCCTAAAACATCCTAGCAGCTTCTTGCCAATTTTGATGTTTTCCAGTATTTAAACAACTTCTTCTTATGCAACTTTCTGCATAATGTTTTTTGTGCAGTAAATGCTCATTTCTCCCCACAGTGACGAACATACTTTTTTTGTGTATATTTTGCTTGAAATGCATATTTGTTGAATAACAAAGTAGAAAAAACATTGAGTTTTTTTTCACAACTGGGACCATCTGTTTTTTATATTATTTTAATTTTTATTGCATTTCAAAAGTTTTTTGTTCCTTCGTTTATTTGGTTTTTTTTAGTGTAAACATATACATATGTACATGTATATTCATAGTTGTATTTGCTAATATCGGTGTATGTGTATTTGAGTTTCCATTGTATATATTTGTTTTAAAAGTTTGTAATTTAATTTACCACATAAAAGTAGGTGGCATCTCTAACAAGTTTTGAAGCACGTTTTAACTGATTGATAGACTTGTTGATCACACGCGAGTATTTGTTGCTACTTTTGTTTTTCTTTCATGTATTTGTAGTATGTTCTATATGTATTGTTGTTTTCGTTGGTGCTCTGACTAACAGCAGCATCACCAGCAGCATCGACAACATCAGTTAGATTCAGGTTCAGCTCCATCAACATCAACATCAGTATCAGTATCGTCATTCATATGTTGTTGTGTGATGTTCTCATACAAAAGTTAACAATAAAAAAGCACTTCTAAATTAAAGTTTATTAAAAAGTTTTATTTTTTTATATTTTTTCTTTTGTATTAAATAATTTTCACATATTTTTTATGTGATAATAAGCAAATATTTGCAAGTGCTATTATTAGTTTCCTTTTTGTTTAAATGTGTTCAAACGTTCAAGTGGCTCTATTTACTTTAATCCGTTCAAGGAGAGGTCATGTGTATGCACTTGACAAAATGTTGAAAATATGTAAAAACAATATTATTTAATAGCAGGAGTGTTATTCTATTATCACTAAACAATATTAAGTGTGTTCAACAATATTTTGTACACTTGAAGAAAAGTGGTGATGAAAGAAAAAGTTTAGCATGGTGGTATAACAGGTTAATAAATCTATTATTCAAACCATAATTAGTGTTCGCTTAATATAAATAATAAAAAATTAAATAAGAATGTGTCCAGTCTCTTATTCAGATGATTTAATGCATTTCACAATCCCAGCATATTTATTGTTTATTGTTATTGTCAGTATGTTGAAATAATACTGAAATAATTAGACTGGACATAACACAATTTCAATAAGTAAGAAAGTATAGTCGGTCAAGCCCGATCATATAATACCCTACACCCAGTATATGTATAAAACAGTTTTTCAGAAATGTGCGTTATATGGGAGATATAACCTATTGTGGACCGATAATCCAAAAATTTAGTGTCATGATGTCTGTGAATATAAATATTATGTATGTTATAATTTATCTCGACATAAATACTTTAAAAATATTTATGGAGCTTAAAGAGAATTACGGAGAATATCTTATATGGGAGTTTCGAATATGGACCAATCATAATAAAATTGTACCATATTATTTGCATACATATGAAATATATTTGCGTTAATATTATTTGATTACCAACATTCTTAAGAAATTTATGATCGTTAAAGGGATTTTCGGAAGTGGGCCATTTATGGGAGCTACGACTAATTATGGATAGATCATAATAAAATTGTATCGTATTGTTTGTATACATATGAAATATATTTGTGTTAAATATTATTTGGATACCAACATTTTTGAGTGAGTTATGCTCTTTAAAGTGATTTCCGGAAGTGGGTCTTATATGGGAGCTACGACTAATTATGGACCGATCTACACAAAATTTGTAGATGTGATTTGGCTTCATTTACCACTCATTTGTGATGAAATTTGTTTGGATGTTTGCATAATTCAAACATTTATGATCGGTAAACCCCAATTTCGGGTGGGGCCAGGTGAAATAATGGACAGATTTCCACCAGTTTCAATCCCGCGCAACCTTGGGCCGTAAAAGTATGACGTACAAATTTTATCGAAATATCTTCAAAATTGCGATCTGTACTCTGCGCAGAAGCTTTACATGGACAGCCAGCCAGCCAAGCAGCCAGACGGACGGACGGACATCGTTAAATCGACTCAGAAAGTGATTTTGAGTCAATCTGTATAATGTAAGGTGGGTGTTGGACCAATATTTCTGGACATTAAAAACATCAGCACAAATCCAATATACCCTCCCCACTATGGTGGTGTAGGGTATAATTAAGTAAATAAAATACAATTATCTTTAATATGTTTAAACAGTCAACTAGTTTTTTAAATCAAAATATTTTTTTTAATTCAACTTTAATAACTACTAAGTATGGATTTGCTTCTATTGCAGTCACTCACTACCTTCTAGCTTTTACTCGTACAATACAGTAATATTGTGTTCATTTTGTTATGCTTTGAATTACCCCACTTGTATTTAATATTTGTCTACCTCCAGCTAAATATGTTTGTATGGATTCGTATGAGTTGGAGTAAGAATTCCTTGGAATTATTATCTCTTCTAAATGTTTTTCTATTGACGTCTTTCAGACAATGTCATATCATGAAGACTGTATCCCTAAGGCAAGTGTGCGTGGTTTCCGAAACAGCTGCATGAATGTATTGTGTCTGTGTTAGAGTATATATACATATGTATGTATGTATATGTTTCTATACGTACATAGATACAATAGTTATAGTCACTGTGTTTGTTTGCCAGTGTAGTCACGACTACTAAATGATGTTTAACTATTTCTATATTGCAATCTTTGTGAGAAATCCGCTCTTCTACACGTACCTTAAGAAAGGCAAACAGATACAAACTAAAAACGCTTACACACATAAATACAGCCATCTATTGTTTACTATGTGTTAAAATATAATCTCTGTTTATGTATCTGTATATACATATAAACATGTGTGGGTGGTGTTTGCCATCTTTAACTAAAGAAAGTTTAAAACTAAGACGTCTTCGTTGAGAGTTTTGTGAAGGTTCACATAAATAGTTTGTAACAAATTCTTTTTCTACGCAATTTATTTTTACCAACAGCAATGAAAATGAGTTTAAACTTAAGTTCCCGGGTAGAGGTGGTTTAAAAATGGTGCAATAACGCTTATAATTTTATAGAAATTTCCGTAATGAAAAAAGATGCTGCAATAAATGCTCGTGGGTAAATTGTTAAGTAATTGCAATATTGAATAATGAGGTTTTGATTCAGAGGCAATATAAAATGACTTGTGGTATTTTAAGGGATTTCGTATTGTTATTTTAAAAAAAGAACAATCTATAAATAAAAAGATTAAAAACAATGATATCGTTTAAAAAATTCAGTCGGGAGTCTGATTGCAGTTTCTAGATCATTCATTCAGGACGGCTTACACGATCCAAATATTTGCTGACTTTTTCTAGGATGTGTGGTGAAAATGTGACCCTATTAACAGACTTTTAAATGTTTCAAATAAATTTAAGTTTAAGACATTAGAAAAATTTAGTTAATTTAGCACAATGGCATTTTTAAGAAATAATTTTGGTGAGCAGGTAATTTTGCGTTCCGGGCATGTGATCTGGTCGCCTACGTCGTGTGATATCACACCTCTACGATTTTCTTTAGCAATGCTGAAAACTTAATTTTCCTAATTCACCTAATGGCATCACAACCATGTTTTTCTTTTTTGCGCAAAGGATGTCACATTTATATTTGTTATAAGTATTAACTAATTATATTTGTACTAAATGAGAATTTTTCCTCGAGTATTAAAAAATTTGTTAAAAAAAAAAAATTTTTTATTCGAAGTCTACTTCAGTTAAATATACAATATATTTGAAAACAATTGTACACTTTTGTATATTTCTGTTATATGTTTTACATAGCCTTCCGTTGGAAAGCATAAATGCAACATCATACAGAAATTTACAAAGAGACACTAGCCTGCTAAAGCCGTCATCAGCATTCTTTGTGTCTAATAGTGTTTATTTTCAAACCTTGTATATTTAACTTTTTTTATGTACTAAATGATGATGGGAATGGCAGCCAGAAGCCTTCTTAGGCTGAGGGAGTTGGGGCTGTTAAGTAACCTCACTCAGGGTCATGTCAAGATACTAAGTGAGATTGGGGCTAACGGCTACCATCTGGGAACAACCGGCTCCACGGATTACGTATGCCGGAGGTAATAATGCCACCTAGAGAGAGCTGGTCAAATAAAAGCGGATTGTACACAGGATTTGCTATATTTACTGATGGCTCAAAGATGAGAGGTACAGGGGCGGGGGTCTACATTAAGGATCTTAACATCAGAAGATCATATAGGCTTCCCGACGACTGTAGTGTTTTCCAAGCTTAGGTTCTAGGGATCTTGAAGGCCGTGAAACTAATAAGAGATAACATTGACAAAGGTCTGGAGGTCACTATGTATGTGGACAGCCAAGCGGCTCTAAGACCGGTAGGGGGCTGTTATGTGACCTCCGGTTTGGTCGATGATTGTAGGAGAGCTCTAGGAGAAAACGTGCTGAGACTGTGCTGGGTACCGGGTCATTCCAACATCAGTGGGAGTGAACTGGCTGATGAGTTAGCGAGACTCGGCTCAGATTCGAAGGATCCTGATTGCCAGGTGGCGGTCAGGCCTCCTATAACGAGATAAATAGGGCCTGGGGAAACCGTACGGACTGCCGAGTGTCAAGGACTATATGGCCGGCGCTTAGGAAGTCCGACTCGGAATCGTTACTGGGCGAGAGCAAGGTCTCTCAAAGGATTCGTAATGAATATGGCCTGGCTGCGCAACAGGGGAAGGGGCTCTGTGAGGGCTTAGGCGCATTTCCGAAAGGCATCACAATGGACCGTATTGGTCTCTGGGTGATGGTGTGGGGACAACCTCACACCGGCCTTCTAACCTAACCTAACCTATGTACTAAATGAGCATTTTTCCTCTTGCGAGTATTAAAAAATTAGTTTGCACATTTAATGCAGTTACTTTTCAATTTACTCCTGTTAAGTTAAGAATGAAAGTGATCATTATGTGCACTTATACATACGAGTGCATATTAAAAAATAAATACACATACATAAATACATGTGCATTTTCTTACACATTCGTGAAAAATTATTATATTTTTACAAAATGAAGCAAAAACTGAAAAAAAACAAGGACAATGATGATGTTGCTGTGTTACTTAAATTCACTACTACCCCAGCAATTGCTACTATTATTAACTTGGTTAAGGGAAAGTAAGTTCGGAAAGTTAAACCCAAGCTCATAAACGCAACAAATTATTCGTATATGTATTTTTACACAACCAACAGATATTTAAAATTAGTAAAAATATTTGTTTAGTTTTAGTTTTAATAATTGCTAAGAAGTAATTAAAGTCCACCTAATGCTAACTATTGCAAGGTATATACTTATTTTCCCACCCAATACCGGGCATTATTTCCAATACTGGTAAGATACATACTACAATTCGAACCTACATACACTTGGATATTGCAACTGCATATTTCTGTTGTTGCTTCTTGACAGAGGGTACTGTTTATTACGACATTTACACACATACAACTAAATCGACACATAAACACACTCACACACACTTCTTCTGGCACTTGCACATAGAGAAAATACCACAACTACAACGATACAAAAAGTATTTACTGCAGAAAGTATTATAAATTTTGTTGCTGTTTATTGCAGTTCTTGCTGTTGTTGTTCTGTGCAAGTTTAAATAGCTGAGGCATAAATGAAAGTGTTTAAGTGTAGTAGTTATATTTATATACCCTGCAGTTTAAGATTTAGCAATTGTAAACTTTACACAATTTATTAATGCAATATTTATGAAAAATACCAAAAATATTGACACCCTCTACACAGAGGACAAGTAATTTCTGTAAGGAGGGAGTCTTTTTTTTTTTACCAACATTTTGGTTACTGTAAAGATTTCTACAATATGATTTTGCCAAATATAATATGATAAAGTTACGCTTTAAATGATTGTGGTTTTCACAATATGAGTGCAATAATAATAATATGATATAATGATTTATCATGAACATAATTGCTATAAACGTAAACATAATTACTGCAATCATATATATGATGGCTACAATCGTGTGAATCAGAAAATTAGCATATTGTTGTAGACGTTATCATATAAATAGTAACAATGACCATAATACAGTTCAACCTTGGTATAACGAATCTTAAGGGGATTAGCAAAAAAAAAACGTTATATCGAATAATTCGTTACAATGCGGTTCGTTATATCGAGATGAAGTTGCACTTCTATTCGATAATAAAAAATAAAAATAAAAAATTTTGTATATTAATCATCATCTGCTTACCATGTTATAGCGAACGATTTCCGCTAATAAATCAAAACACATTTGAAGAAAAACACTGTATTTTGTAGTTTTAAAATTAAAAAATAGTATTGTATTTAATTCAAATTCATAGTTTACATTTGTAAAACAATAAGTCTGAGCCAGTGATTAACTGGCTAGATTGCAACAACAACTGCTGCAACAAGCGTACAAGCTCTTGGGAACAATAAATTTTTCTTCGAATATTTCAGCTGTCGACTACGAATGTAGGTTTGCTGGCGACGTTGTCGTTGCAAACACAGAAAAAATTAAAATTGATTTTCAATTATAATATTCGTATATTTAATTAAACATTTAATTGAAAGTGGACCGATGAAGGAATTTGTAGTATCAATTAAAATATTTTTTAAAAATTTAATTAAAAGTAGTTTTAATTAAAAGAAAATTATTATATTATTTAATTGAAAATTGTTTTTCAATTAAAAATTCAATTGATATGATTAAAAGTTTAATTAAAAATCAATTAAGACTCAATTAAAAGTTTAATTGAAATTTGTCGGGCAATAATTTTTTCTGTGAACACAATTATTTTGTGTGTATCTGTTTCATATAATTTGGATTGATGGAAATCGTTATGCAAAGGTTGTAAGTTGACAAAATTCGTTAAAAAGAGGTAAATAATTTTTTTCTATTTCGTTGGTCTGCAGTGAATGAAAATTCGTTATAACGAAGCTATTGACAAATGTATTCGTAATAGAGAGGTTTATTTTATATTAAATCTATTGGACCGTTGTAGGGGTTTTGAAAAGATTCGTTAAATCCAGGAATTCGTAATAGTGAGGGTCGGTATATCGAGGTTTGACTGTATTGCTAAAAAGCTTAGAAGCTTAATATTGTAAAAACTTAGAAATTGTTGAGCTTATTTTTTTTAACATTTAGCACACAAAATCTATAGTCCAATATTTACATTAAATATTTGAATAAAATTTTCACAATAACAAAAAAAAAAAAATATATAAGACTTAAAGTGAATTTTGAAAGTTGAGTTTTTATGGAGCTATAACTTATTATGGTTCAATTTTGAAGTGCAAATTTTATTAACGGGTCTCTCCATTCGTATAACCAATTATTGTCGGATGCTTATGAAATTTCGTACTTTTGTGTGCAACTAGTTTAATTTTTACTGGTTCATATAGAATGACTCTATATATGCTGACCCAGTTCCAGGATCTACTGGAACCTTTCTAAGTGTGCAGTTGTATTTACGTGCAAGTGTTTAAATGTCTGTATATGAGTGTTTATGGCCACAAAAAGTAATTTTAAGGATTTATTTCACAAAATTTACGTAATGAAGAAGGAGTTTTTTTCTATTAGTTTCATTTTGTTGTTGTTGTATTGTTGTTGCTGTTGCTGCTATAAAAACCAACTAAAGGGTAGTTACAATTTTATTTTATTGCTGAGATTAAGGCCATTATTTTCCAAAAAACTTTTAAACACATTAAACAAACATAGACACACTTGCACACATATAAGTACGAGTATGTATGTATGTATCTTTTACTGTGAATATGTGTGTAGAGTTATAACCGAAAATACCTTTGGCGATGCAGTACAAGGAACGGAACGGGTAGTTGTTGGAAACTAACTATGTATAAATAGTTGTGTTTTTTTTTTGTATTTACATTTTTATTATTATTATTGTTATTATTTAAGTTGTTCTAAGAGTATTAAGTTTTTGTTATGTATTGTTGTTGTTACTGCTTGAGTTGCAAAATAAACATGAATTATAATTTTATGTTGGCCCCTACCCACCCCGTTTAATAAAAACAATGTTGCACAGACTGTTTAAGTTTATGTGCAAAATTTTAATGAATATTTATATGACTCTTGTATATTTATTTGCTTTATTATTTAATTTTTTTTTTCTAGAGCCAAAATCATTAATATTATAAACAGGAAATTGTTTACAGGTGGTTAATTTCATTTTGAGGCAGCAGGTATTTTTGGTTATAAATGAATTTGTAATGTTGTTACTTATATTCACAGCAAATAAATTAAAATAGAAGTTTTATATCTTGTTGTTTATTTCAAAAAAAAAAAAGTACGCAAAATTTTATTAACTTTTATTTATATTGGAGTATTGCTCCATACATTTTCATTTCCCCTGGATAATATTCATTTGATTGCTTGCTTATCAAAAATTCTACTCTCGCACGTAACTCAAACATTTTATTTTATAAGAATTTACCACCGCAGCATACTTTTTGGACTGACATTTACATATAAAATAAAATTAACAAAAATCATATTTCTTCCCGAAAAAAGAGGAAAGCAAGACTTAAAACTTATACAATTATTTTGCTTTTTCTACTTAAAATAAGAATATTTAAAACAAAATAAACTTATTTTTTTTCCCAAAAACTGCATCAAATCTTAGTTTTTTTTTTGTTTGCTACGCAAAGGAAAATGAAAATAATGAAACACTAGAGAAAAATTTAATTTATACTACTAAAAAATGAAAAAAGGAGTAAGAAAATAAAGGATCTGCTAACAAAGTTATAATTCATAGCTTTAAAGAAACACAAATAGTGTTACTTGCAGAAGCTGCCACACTCTAAGGCCAGAGAAGTGATAGTTGTAGAATGCAACAAACAGAAGATACTTTGCCAACAACCATTTGCCTGCTTGGACTTAAAGCAGCCGGCAATAACAAAAATATAACAAGAGCTATGGCACATGTGCCACAAGTAAAAATTTTTCCCAAGAACATAAACTTAACTTGGTTTTTAGAAAAACAAAAAAAAAAAAATAAAAAAATAACCTAATAAGAAAACCAGCACAAGCATAGAAACCTCCCAAAAAAAAAAATTGGTTTAAATAAACTGTATTTTTTAGGAACTTAAAAGTGGAATACATAATTTCATTTAAACATATTTTTTTAAGCAATGAGGATTAAAGAAAAAAATAAACTTAAATAATAAAAATAAACTTAAAATAAATATACTTAAATAATAATAATAGTAAAACTTAACTTACTTTCCTTTGCAGAACTTAAAGGAATAGATTCTCAGTGGTAGACATTTAAGTTTAACAGATTTAGATAAATATGACATATGTATATTATAACAGAAATAATTCAAAATATTAGTGTTCTCCACAAATTGAAAAATTGTCTTAAAAAAGCTTACTTCATAAAAAGTAATAAAAAGTAAAAAAATAAAAAGTACCAAAAAAAATTGGTACTTTTTTTTGTACCAAAAAAAATTGGTACTTTTTTTTAAAGTAGGTACTTTTAATAATTTTTTTTTTTATATTATAAATCATGATATTTTTGCTCTTTGTAAAAGCTAAACTTATAAAAAGTACCAAAAACAGCACAAAAAAAGTATCTAAAAAAATTACCAATAAAAAACGCCAATTTTGAAGGTGGCACAGTGGTCCAAATGCAAGCAACTAGAAATGCAAAATTTAGAATTGTTTGTTGAACTTTGCACAAAAAAATATTTGCACAAGTTGCATAAAGTTGACCCACAAATATATAAAATTTCGCTATTTTTCTTGAGAAATCTTAAATATAGCGAAATTAGATCTTTGACCTTCACAATTCAATGGTTAATGGTTTCGTGGTCCGTTTTTAGTAACATTTTTCGAAAGTATTTAACAATATCTGAGCTTTTATATTCTGTATGGATTTTTATAACACTAAGACACATTATTACAACTTGGCAATAGTTAAAGGTATGATGTTATCGGACAGATAAGAAGTATTTGCTTATAAAATTTTTACTTTAATCTAAAACCGACCAATAAGCTAGAGGGAAGATCATCTTACCTTTAAATTTAATAGTGAGGTTCAAGTATTTGAAGTTGTCATATGTTCTGGAAAAAATGTCAACTTCATTAAAAATAAATTAATTTTAATTTTGTTTTGGCAATAAATAATTTGATAAACAAAAAAGGAAAGCAGACGTTTGATTTATATTAATAACCTGGAGAATATTTTTGTAAGCTTCCACTAGTTCTACCAGTAGCACCTGTTCTTCATCACTATAGTTTTTGGCCCACTTCCTTGCTTCTTTATTTGTCATCGACATTTTTTATTTTGTAATTCTTATTTTTGAATTTATTTTCACAGACACAAACAATTTACTGTTTCTTGTCAGTAATTTGTCACTGGTATTGCCATATTTTAGAAAAAAATTATATTATTTTACAAGGAAGTTCAAATAACGAAAAATTTTAAAGGTCACTTTATTCCTCACTTTAATTAAAGTTACCTTTTACTATTAAGAACATTAGAGGCAAGTTGTAATAATAGCCCTAAAGAAATGAAGTTAATTCTCTAAAAAATGGCAGGACATTGACATAATTTGTTTATATTTTAGATACCTCACTTATCCTTAATAAATCCTAAAGAGGTGTTCTGAAAATTCAGAATTTAATTTAACAAAATTTTCAAAAAAATTTAAAATTTAGTTTTGAAACGAAAGTTATAGAAATCAACCAATTTTTTAGCATACTAAAAATTCATATATAGAAATAAATACGGATATATTTAAAATAAAACAAGTAAAAAAGTATAGTCGGTCAAGCCCGATCATATAATACCCTACACCCAGTATATGTATAAAAAGTTTTTCAGAAATATGTAAGATATAACCTATTATGGACCGATCATCCAAAAATTTAGTGTCATGATTTCTGTGAATATAAATATTATGTATGTTATAATTTATCTCGACATAAATACTTTTAAAAGATTTATGGAGCTTCAAGTGAATTACGGAGAGGGTCTTCGACTAATTATGGACGGACCATTATAAAATTAGGTGTTATTATTTCTGTATATTAGAAACTTATTTGTGTCAAATTTGGATACCAACATTTTTAAAAAATTTATGATCGTTAAAGTGAATTTCGGAAGTGGGCCTTATATGGGAGCTATGACTAATTATGGACCGATCATCATACAATTGTACCATATTAATTTTATAAATAAGAAACATATTTGTGTTCAATACTATTTGGAGCCCGACATTTTTAAAAGAGTTATGCTCTTTATGGTGATTTTCGGAAGTGGTCCTTATGTGGGTGCTGTGATAAATTACGGACCGATCTGCACAAAATTTGTAGATCTGATTTGGCTTCATTTATCACTCATTTGTTGTGAAACTTGCATAATTCAAATATTTATGATCTTTAAATCCTAATTTCGGGAGGACATTTTTATGGAGGCCAGGTGAAATAATAGACGGACTTCCATCACTTGCAAACCTATCCGTCCTTGGGCCAAAAAATTTAACGTACCAAATTTTATCGAAATATCTTCAAAATTGCAACCTGTACTCTGCGCACAAGCTTTACATGGACAGCCAGCCAGCCAGACGGACAGACATCGTTCAAGCGACTGAGAAAGTGATTCAGAGTCGATGGTGGGTGTTGGACCAATATTTCAGGGCATTACAAACATCAGCACAAACCCAATATACCCTCCCCACTATGGTGCTGTAGGGTATAAAAATTCGAATATTTCTGAAAATATTTTAATTTTTGTCCTACATAATTGCCTAAATTGTAATAACTTTAGAATTTGTTAACCAATTTATGTTTTTTATATCTTATTTTAATCATATTTATGCATACAGTTCGATTCTTTTACATTAATATTGTAAACAAATTAAAAAAAAATGGCAAAATTCACGCAAAACTGAAAAAATTTTTTATATGTAAATGCACCTCCAAACTTCAGAGCAGTTGCAGTACCTTTTGACGTTATCCTATAGTTCTAATATTTTGTACAACTTGTTTATATAATCCACTGAACATTTCTAGAACACAATGTCTTAAAGGTTCGCTACTTTTTAAGCAAGCAATTGACAGAAATCTAAAACAAAGTTGTTTGGGACTTGAGGGATAAGATTTATGGGCGAATTCACAGTCTTTAGTTAGCTAATGACAAAAGCTTAACTAATGATCCTTTATTCGCAATGATTAGTTTGCCATAAGAATAACAAGTAATAGTTAAACAACAGTTAGTATTTTAGTATAACAATGGTTAACTAATGACCGAGAATTCGGCCATTAGTGTTTTAGGTTTGTGTGATCTAAAAAAATTTTTCTCACTGAAATCCATGTGGTACATTTTCTTCAATTTATATCTTTGATTTTTGAATATGTATTTAGAAAATTTACTCTCTAGTTAAATAATGAAAACTCTTCTTAATCCTCTGACTTGCATAATATGTTTTAATCTCTGTTTAAGCATAAAAGTTCGCACACACACACATACACACACAGATAAACTAAAAATGAAGATTTATCTATAGACAAATTAAGTTTAATTTTCAGTTTATAAAAACCTTAGTTATTTTTTCCAGCATCTTTTTTATCGTTGACAAACAGCAGCAGCAACAACATTGAAATTCAAGCTGAAGAAAACTAGGAAAAATTATATGCAAGATTTTTGCTGCTGCTGCTTTTGTTGTTGTTGTTGTCATGTTAAGTTGCTTAAATGGATTATTTTTGTTAAATTTTTTAAGAATTCTGTTTTTTTTTCTTGCTGGACTAACTCGTTGCTTATACCATATATTTCGTTTATTTAGTTTTCGTTTCCTTTATTTTTTTTTTTATCAACAGCAAGCAGCAAATATTGTTGCAAGAGCTTAGAGGAGGCGGGTAAACAAGCTAACAAGCTGTATTTGTGTTGCACACAATCAACGTTTTGTTAAACAGCCAAACAATTGAAAATTTCTCGTACATTGCTTTTTTTAATGCATTGGACCGACCGACCGACCGACAGACCAACTTATTTTGTAGTTGTGCCAATTTTTTGCTGCTGCATTTTTAACATTTAAGTTTTTCTATATATTTTTAAAATTTCTTTCATTAGTTGGTACTAGAATGCATGAGTTTGTTTGTATACTTTAACACACTTGCACACCTACACAAGCTTTTATATTCATATATACGAGTAGTAGTTGCAACGGGGCAGCTTGTTTAAATTTTGTAGAGGCTGTGACACAGTTTAACTTCTATTTTGTTTTCATGTCTCTAACAGGCAACGGAAATTGTTGTGGACTTGATGGACTTTTGGGATAATCTTAACATCTTCATCGCATTCGTTTAGTGCAGTTAAGTTCAGTTTAGTTTACTCTCCATTCGCTTGCCCATCATCCGTCCATTTACGTTGTTGCCTTCCTTTTGTCATCCTGCCCTGTAGATAAAAACTAAACTTTGGGGAAATAGGAAAACGAATGTTAGCAACACTTAACACTTAGAACAACAACAAAGAAATGTTAACCAAAATATAGAAAAAAAACAACGACTGACTATTTAGTAAAAAAGGAAAATAAATGAACAAAAGATAGCGAACTACAAGAAGAAACTGCACATAAATTGAAAAAAAAAATTACCAAATTAAAGATACTGAGCAAGATTTAATGATGTCATATATTTTATACGTAAATATATATTTTTATAGTTTTTTTTTTAATGAACTCAAAATCTAAAACCCACAATTTTTATGCTAAAAGTGTCAGCATCATCAACGGAAGACTTTCAAGTCTTAAACAAATGATTAAAGGAAAAGTGATTTAAATCTCTTTAAGTTTATATTGTAGTTAGCTTTAAGCTGCTGTTTTTTATACTTTCAACTGCTTGTGTAAAATTTAAAATTTTGTGTAAAGATTGTAGGAGAGTTACATAGAGTTTCTTTAACTCTTTTCCGGTTTATTATTTAACTCTCCACCTTAATGTAGGGTACTTAATTATTTAAATAATAAACTAAATTTATATTTTTTTTATTACTTGGGTCAGTTTAATTTTTATTAGTTTTCTTCCCTGCTATTTTTTACTAAACCTTTTTGGGTTGGTTGTGCCACCAAAAAGATATTTGGTATTTTAAGATTGTCATTCCGTTTGTAACACAACGAAATTCTGGGTCCTTAAAAGATTCTATGTCTATGCCATGTCCGTCCGTCAGTCTGTCCGTCTGTTGTAGGCACGATAGAGCCTCGAAATAAGACATAGAACAATGAAACCAACCATTTTACCAAACATTTTTTTATCCACCGAAATGTTTGGTATTGAAAATGAGCAAAATCGGTGCAGTAGGATCCGAGTTATAGACCAAAGTTTCAGACAATCTCGATATTTTTCAGATATTTTTTGCTATTTTATTTAAATATAATGCAGATAATATTATGAAGGATAAGTTCTGTGTGATATGGTAGGAATCGGTCCATGACTTCTCATAGCTCCCATATAAATGGCTTCCCGGAATATGGCTTTATGGCACTTAAATGTCTATAGAAAAGCAAATGTCTAAACAAAATTCAGAAGAAATAATAATACTTAACGAGAAATCTCAAAACAATATTTTTTTTTGCATCGGTTCATATTTTTACATAGCGTCATACAAAGTCCCCTTCCGAAAATCACTTAAATGCGCATAAATCTCTTATAAACACCACCATCAAGTTGAAATTCAAAACAAATTATGCAAGTATGCATATAAAACGTCGTACCAAACTTCTTGATACTTGACCGTAGTCCCGTACTTTCGGAAATTACTTAAATGCGCATAAATATCTTATAAACATCACTTTCAAGTTGAATTTCAAAACAAATTATCCACATATTTATACATATAAATCGTGCTGATCGATTTATAATTCGATCATAGGTCCGTTATGAGGACTTCTTTCCAAAAACTCATTAAGCTGCATAAACATCCATATCGAACCGAAATTTTACAGTGAAATTTTAGTGAAAATTAGTCCATAATTGGCCATACAACGTTCACTTTCGAGAATAACCACAGAGTATGCAGAGGTGACAATTTTGACGTTGCAAAAGCCAATATCAGTTTCCTAGGGCTTCTTGGTACCTAATTTATTCTGTGGCAAAGTAAATCGCTTTATGTTGCACCCTGTAAAAATATAAACAAAGCGTAGTTCTAAAAGAAAGAGATAAATATAAAACTTATTTATCTTGCGTTTCGTGATACCTCCGTATACTTTGTGGAATAACTGAAATATGCATAAAATTCTTGAAAATATTGTTACCGAGATGAAATTTAACCAAAATAAACTTCAAATAAATAGAAATTACGGTCCAGTATTTTATGACGATCGCCCTATAATATTTGATGGTACCCATGTAAGGGGTCCACAAAATAAAATAACCAGTATAATTATCGTTAACGATACACAATAGAACGAAAATTAGTTTTAAGTCTCCTACACAAAAAAAAAAATCATGTTTTTTTTCAATTAAACCTTTAATTGATTTTAAAATAATTTTCAATTAAAATTTTAATTGATTCAATTACTTTTTCTGATATTTTCAATTAAATCTCAATTTTATTTAATTGATACTATGATTTTGTTTACACGTCCGATTTCAATTAAATTAATTGATTCCACAAATATTTTAATTGAAACTCATTTTCATTCTTTTCTGTGTAGATCACACATTTGGTAGTAGGTATATAAGAGTCGGTATAGCCGGAATATTAACTCTAACATGTTTTTATTATTATTTTTTTGAACAGCCTACTGGTCTTGTTTTTTCCCTCCAAGGCATTTGCTTTTGAGTTTATTTTAGTTTTTATTTTTTTTTTCTATCCCTCAACGCAAAGAGCCTAGAGGTGTCGGTTGGTCCCATACAATCAAGATTTGACAATAAAAGAAGCGTTTTTCTGTTCTTGTTAGACTTCACTCTAAGCAGAAGCTTAAAGTTTAAATGTTACATATTATATAAAAAAGATTTAAAGTATTAAAAAGCTTGGGTAAAGCTGTAGGCAAGTGATTAAGATAACAAGTCATAGAAGAAACGAAAGAAAAATGCTAAGAAGTTACTAAACGAAGTTTTCATTTTGCTGGTTACGTCTCTAAGAATGACATGCACGAGTACTAAAGTTTATAGGCAAAATAATGCAAAAAGCAGAAAAATTGATAAGAAGGCAGCAACACTAAACAAATTGGCTAAAGTATAAAGTGCCAAAATAGAAATGCAGCATTAAGAGCATTAGATAAAACAACTAACATTCAAAAGTTCTGTAATTTAACTCATATATGTGCGAATAAATAAAACATAACTGGTCGATATACACATTAAGTTGAATATGTAAAAAATACATGTTCAACGTAAAAAACGAGTACACCTAATTCTGTTTTTACACTGTCGTTTTTTTAACGGTTTTGATTTAACACGGTTTGAAAATAAACAAATTTTAATTTTTTTTACACGATTTCATTTCATTTAGCACGATTCAAATAAATTTTTGCGATATTTGTATGTATGTTCATATCAAAAATTTAGGGGAATTCCCTTTTTGTTTACACAAGAAAATTTATTTAATATTATCAAAGCAATTGCATATAGCACAAATTTAGGGGAATTCCCTTTTAGTGCAAGCTTGTCACTGATAAGTTGTCATACATTTTTTTTTACATTAGTCTCTCTCTAAGCTTAAGAGTGCATATCTTTTTTTCTTTGATAACTATGCTTGTGTAAAAACACAATGCATACATTTGTATGTATGTGATTTAGGCCCGTTTTCTCAATGTGTCGACAAACTGCCTGTTAATAAATTTCGACATAATTTTTTAGCTGAAAATATGTTTGTTAACAATTTTGGTTTTCTCAATATATGGACAGAAACATTATTTTCATTTGACAATACCTCTCAAAATTTATGTGAAAATTGCGAACTCTCTCTTCAAGTGACAAGTTGTTGACATAAATCAGCTGCTTTCCAAATGTGAAAAACTAACAAAAAATAAAATCAAAAAAACACATATTTTAAAAAATAAATATTAATAGCCATGTCTGTTTGAGTTTAGGTCTGGCATGATAAACTCTTTAAACATTCACTTGGAATTCATGTTTTTCGAGTTAATCCTCCATCAAATTAATGTTTATTCCTCTATTAAACATTTTTTCTAAAATCTATTTAATTTTTTTTTACAAAAACTCAAGGTACTGCCACATAAAAAATATGAACAGCAGCCAGCTGATTGAATTTATCTGTACAACAAATATATACTCGGCAGATGAGTGCTGGTTAGTTTCGCGACAGTAGAGAAGCAAATGAGACATTGAGAAAACTAAATTCTTTTAATCGGCAGTTTTTGATATTATAAACCTGAATAGTTGTTCTTAAAAAATCCTTGTTTTTCACAAATTCCAATAGGTTTTAGAGATAAGGAACCAATCACCTATTTTGCATACAATCAATGTCTTTTTTACACGAAGTTTCCTGGAACCAATTACAGTGTAAAAACAGAATTAGCTGTATTTGAAAGTTAATACAAAAATACCTTTTGACTTATAAGTAGAGTTTTTTTCCCGCAGTTTTTCGCTTCCCTGAAAAAGCGGGAATTTTTTTTAATTTCCCGGGATCCCGCTCCATAGAATAAATAAAACGTATATTTGTCTTTATTTATGAAAAAACTTTTATTAGAAAACGTGAGAGAAAAAACAAGGTAAAAAAATATTTAAATACTACAAACATTAGTTTTAATTGAAAGAGGAACTTGAATTATTACATTACGCTTTTAAATGTAAATTTCTTATTATTATGCTCTAGATACTAGATAAAAAAGAAACATAATCATAACAATTTAATTCATAAAAAAATAGTAAAAAAAATAAATGCAGGTACTCATGATATGAGCTCTTCCTGATTTTCCCTTTCAGCTATATCTTTCTCCCAGGATGTTTTGTGCAATGATTTTAAATGAGGAATTAATCCGCTGGTGCTGCGGCCTTTACATAAGATTTACAAAAATAGTAAAAAAAATAAATGCAGGTACTCATGATATGAGCTCTTCCTGATTTTCCCTTTCAGCTATATCTTTCTCCCAGGATGTTTTGTGCAATGATTTTAAATGAGGAATTAATCCGCTGGTGCTGCGGCCTTTACATAAGATTTACAAGAGCATATCGCAGAATCACTAGTTTTTTTCTGAAAAAACTTCCATACAATTGAGTTTTCCATCTAAAACAATTTTATTAATTTATCTAAATATGTATGTAAATATGCTTGTAAAACAAAGTTTACCTTAAAACTTTAATTTTTTTTATAAGAAAAAAATTTTAAATGTAAAGCTTTTAATGAAAAATTACTGATCAAAAAATGTTTATAAAACAGAAAACTAAATGTCAAAGTAAAAACAGCTGTTTTCTGAAAGTATAAGGCAGCGAGTTGCCAGTTTTTGTATTTCCCGGGATCACGCAAAAAAAAAAACGGGAAATCATAGCAATTGAAATTCCCGGGAATTTTCGGGACAGGAAATCCCGGGGGAAAACCCTACTTATAAGAGAAATAAATATGATTTTCTTTAGTTTTGTAAAATACATATTTCTACAACTTACGAGCTATCAATGTTTTCCAGAAGTGGTCGAATTTGACAAACGGTATCCCATCCTGCGTTCTGTGTCCTCCTTTGCGATTTCTTAGCAGATCATTTTCCTGTGTAACGTGAAATGGGAAAATTCATAATATCGTTTATTTTATTTTTTATTTTTTAATCAAATTACCATATTTTTTCGAAAATCCAAAAAAAGTAAATTCTTTCCCTTTTTAAGTTAAAGAATTTCAACTCTATATAAATGGTATGGTTGATATATGTTATGATTGAGATTATTATACCCTACACCCCCATAGTGAGGAGAGTACTATATTGGTTTTGTGCTGATGTTTGTAACGTCCATAAATATTAGTCAAACGCCCAGCTTCAAGTATAAAGATCGACTGAGAATCACTAACTAAATGATATCCATCCATCCGTCTGGCTGGCTGTCCATGTAAAGCTTGTGCACGGATTACAGGTTACAATTTTGAATATATTTCGATTAAATTTGGTACATGATATTCTTTGACCCAGGGACAGTTGAGATTGATTAGTTGAAATCGTTAAATTATTTCACTTAGACTCCATACAAATGTCCTGCATGTCGGTTGTAAATGTTTGATTTATCCACACATCCAAACAAATTTCGCCACAAATAAGTTGTACATGAAGTCTAATCACATCTACAAGTTTTGTGCAGATTGGTAAATAATTGACCAAGGCCCATTTCCAAAAATCACTTTAAAGAGTGTAAATCTTGGTAACCAAATAATATTGAACAAAAATATGTTCCATATATACACAGATCATTTGGTACAATTTTATGATGATCAGCCCATAATTAGTCATAGTCATAAGGCTCAATTGCAAAAATCAGTGTAAATATCATCTCTCTTAAAAATGTTGGTATCCAAATAAAATATATAAGTTTCATATATAGATCGGTATGATCGGTTCATAATAGATTATGTCTCCCATATAGCGCTCATTTTTGAAAAACTGTTTTACACTTACATTGGATGAAGGATATTAAATGGTCGGCCTTGACCGCGTATATTTTCTTACATGTTTTATTTAGGAACCATATTTTAAATTGAACATTAGGTATCAAATTAAATATCCCTCCTGGTCAATTGTAAACAAATACAAACATTACTCAAACTATATTTTTTTACATGTGTATTTGTAAATATTATCGCTGCAGTCCATGGAACTAGTTTCGCATAGAACCTAGAAACTTTCATTACCCAGTAACCCACTTAACACGAGTATGTCTCTGCCACTTGCAAATGGTGGCCAATTGTTCAGATAGTTTTATGTACTGTAGAAATATACATTCATACTCATTTACTTGGGTAAAGTAAAAGTTTATTATGAATGTAACTCAGAGTAAAAATTGGTCATTTAAAACTGCAGGGGCGGTACATGTGCGCCTTTGTGAGTCTGAATTAGTGTTCATCTGTGTATCAAAGATGACACCAGTGATAATAATATGCTTGTTGTGTCTGTTCGTGTGTTAACAGATCAATTTGTATTCATTTCTGTTGTTTGTGTGTAACAATTAACAGCACGTTAGTGCAAAATTGCATCACAATCAACATTTTACTTTTAGTTAAGCAGTCATTTGTTTTTGTTAAATTTTTATCTCACTTTTTACAATTTCAATTGTGTAGGTAGTTTCGTGTTAAATTAGAGAGAAAAAAGTCGTACTTTATTATTGTGGTTTTGTTTTCTTTTACGTAACATTGCTATTATATTTATTTTCAATTGATAAAACAAACACTGAACGAAAACTAAATGTAAAAGTTCAGGTGTATGTAAGTTTTGGCCTTAAACAATATTTTACAACGCAGTCATTTTACAAAATAAATACAATATTGTTAGTTGTATACATATATATGTAAGTATGTATGTATGTATATAAAAGAGTGTGTTTGTTGGAGAGTGCATTTAAAAAAAAATTAAAATATTGTCACTGGTCCGGCAAACAATAGAAATTACTACAAAAGAGTGCCGACAATGATGACAAAAACATCACCAGTTGACACTAAACGCGTAAATAATTTATTATTTGTTCGCACATTTATTGTTAGATTGGAGTTTGGCTTTGCTGTTTTTATTACTGCCTACACAGAAAAAATTAAAATTGATTTTCAATTAAAATATTCATATATTTAATTAAACATTTAATTGAAAGTGGACCGATGAAGGAATTTGTAGTATCAATTAAAATATTTTGTAAAAATTTAATTAAAAGTAGTTTTAATTGAAAAAAATATTATATTATTTAATTGAAAATTGTTTAATTGATATGATTAAAAGTTTAATTAAAAATTAAATTAAAACTAATTAAAAGTTTAATTAAAATTTGTCGGACAATAATTTTTTCTGTGTATACTCGTACAACATTTTCTATTGCCGTTTGCCAGTTGCTCAGTCTTATTCAATATTTTTTACTGCAATGGCTTCAGTGTATTAAATATGATATTGTAGGGTGATGTGTTTAAAGGTATTGAATTTATGTTATAACATTGCTTTTTATACTCTAGTACTTTTACTAAATAAAGGAATCCTGTTGTAATTACATATACTTCGCAATATAGCTTCTCAATAAGCCTCCTATTTTTGCTGCCAAAACACCAACGATATATACAGCATTTGGTTCTGTGACCGTAGGGCCTTTAAGCATTATGTAGGGTTTCAAATAAACTGACTGTATTTCCCCCTAGTTTTTCAATATTTTGTATACTTACAAATTGATTGGCATTATTTTACCTCTAAACTTTTTCTGTTACATTCAAATTTTTTTTTGTACTCCTGTGTGGCTAATGTAATATAGATGGTAAATTTTTATTTGTAAGTGTATTGTACTAGTACAACCGAGTGCAAATAAATATCAATAGACGTTAATAGACTGCAACTTAATTGTGGGGAAGAAAAACTTAAAAAACTATGGATATTAACTCTGCCAACATTTTTTTCCTTTTTTTTTTCTTGGTGTGAAAAATAATATTCAGGACACACGTGGCTGTCAAATTTTATGATCATATTATAATAGTAGTACAACCATAATGTAAATGTGTCTAAACATATTGTGATTCCACTTCAACTATAATATGGTTATATAAAAACATTGTAGGTGGTATGATCATATTATGATTATAACACAATCATGTTATAGTTGAAAATAATGTACATATATGTATGACATAGTTGCCAGATAAATAAGGGTTCAAATCGTCAAATCTTGAATAAAAAATCGTCAAATCGTCAAAATGCATTTTTCAAAATCGTCAAAAAATCGTCAAATTTATTTATTTTTTCAAATTTCTGTTTTTAATACATAAACAAAAAGTAGAAAAAAAAACAAACAAAAAATTAAATATGTTTGAGATCGATAAAAGTTAAAAAAAATAGTTATAAATATCAATATTAAAATAAAAAAAGAGTAACAAATAACAAAATAAAACACAAAAATTAATGTAAAAGGAACACAAAAATAAGTAATAAATTACTTTTCAAAATATAGTTTTTAAAATCAATTTTTTTAAGAAATTTTTTATTAATGTTTCTTAAAAAATTTATCTAATTTTTAATATAAAATAAACAAAACAATTTTTCATAGTAACAACGTAAAACATAAAAAATTTTACTTCTAAATACAACAACACTATGCGTTTTAGAATTTTTCAATTATATTTCAGAATTTTCTATTTAATTTTATATTTAAAAAAATTTCTGTTTCTAGTTGCATTTCAGAATATTCTTATCGTATTTCATAAAAGTTAAGTTAAAAATATGTTTGGATTCTGAAATAGAATTAAAAATTTCTCAAATGCATTTGAAAATTTCTGAAATACAATTTGAAATAAATAAACTCTTTTCTTTCTACGAAACCAAATTATAAATTTTATATGAGAAAAAAGTGATGCAAATCATTTATACTGGAAAATCGTCAAAATAGGGGCAAAGATCGTCAAATCGTCAAAAGGTAATTTTTGACACCAAAAATCGCCAAAATGACGATAAATCGTCAAATATGGCAACAGTGATGTATGATGCTCGAGTTCATATTAATTTCTAAGAAAGTCTGTTTATTTAATTTTTAATCATTTCAAAGAATACAGAAAATGTTAATGGCACTTCTTCTCCATGGCCTTCTTTTTACAGTGATTGTAATAATTAACTTTTGTTTATAATTAAATATGGAAATCTTTTTTTAGTTTTTTTTTTTTTTTTTTGGTTTTGTTACTCAGTATAATAGAATTAGACAAAGATGTTAAACGCGTTAGAACTAAATATGTATTCGTAGAGGTTTGTTGTCAAAATTTCTAAGAAATTTGGCAACTACTCAAATGGATATTTCCTTATTTGAGTTACTGAAATATTTCTTTGCCATATTTTTTTGATATTACCACAGGTGCTCAATTGCATTGAGGTCTGGGTATTGCGAAGAATGATCTCATGCTTTTGGGCATTGAGTGAGCAACAACTCTTTATAATTATGGATGATCCTAAACATGATCATTGTCCTGTTGGACAGATATATCACCAAAAATTCTTCCTGTATATGGCATACACAAAATGCAACTTCCTGTATATGGCCATCATACTATCCTATTTTTAAGAAATCAACATAATTTTGATACAAGAAATGCGAGAAATTTGAGTATAAGCTTCTGTCGTTTTGAAAAAACTAAACAAATAGTTGGACATATGGGTAGGTCTGGAGTATAATAGGCTACCAGAAACTATAAAAAACATTCAAAGAATATAAACAATTCTTAAAATTTTTAAACAAGCAGTCGACTTTGTTTAAATTCAGTCTATTTGGTATTAAAAAAAATTATTTTTAAAATACTTACACAAATAATTAGCAAAAAAGTTCAAATTCGAAAGGAAACATTTTACTTTTTTTTTTTACAAATATTGTTGGTAGACTGAGCCTGTCATAAAGCCAGCATTGGCTTTATGATGGACATTGCTGATTTTGCTTGAATCAGTAGTAAGCGTCAATAAAGAGTAAACGCCTAATATTGTTTTAAAACATGCTTTATAATATACTCGTATACTACAAGTACAAATTTAAAACAAAATATCTTGCAAAATATAGAAATATACAAAATATCTTAAGCAAAATATAACTAATTAGTAAAAACTAGAAATATAAGGAACGTAAAAAATAATTCAATTTGAACAGAAAAGTAAAGCTAGATTTACACGATTGAAATTTTCTTCAAAATTGCTCCTCAAAATGCTTCAAACTCGTTCAAATAGCCAAAATTCTTTAAAATTTATTTATTTAATTGTTATTAATAGTTATTAAATAAAAAAAATTTTGCTGTTTACACCAGTTTGAAGCATTTTGAAGAAAATTTCAATCTAACTTAACAGATTTTATGCGTCAAAATAAAGTAAAATTATACAATAAAACATTGCATTTAATATGTTGCTTGTAGTCCATTTGCCTTTATCACATTGAACTATTAATCAGACACAGAATCAACAAGTTTTTTTCTTTGTAAAATCAAGAGATATGTTGTTCTATGCATCCTGTATTATACTGCCTTTAGATTAACATTGCAAGAAATATTTCTTTGCCATATTTTTTTGATAATACCACAGGTGCTCAATTGCATTGAGGTCTGGGTATTGCGAAGAATGATCTAAAGCTTTTGGGCATTGAGTGAGCAACAACTCTTTATAATTATGGATGATCCTAAGCATGATCATTGTCCTGTTGCAAAGATATATCACCAAAAATTCTTCCTGTATATGGCATACACAAAATGCAACTCTTGCTGTATGTTTATAAATCTATGCATAGTGTTGGCCATCATACTATCCTATTTTTAAGAAATCAACATAATTTTGTTACAAGAAATGCGAGAAATTTGAGTATAAGCTTCTGTCGTTTTGAAAAAACTAACCAACAAGTTGGACATATGGGTAGGTCTGGAGTATAATAGGCTACCAGAAACTATAAAAAACATTCAAAGAATTTCAGTTTTTAAGAAAAATGTTAAAGAATGCTTATTTGACAACCTGGAAATGCTTCTATTGTAAAAATATTCCCTTTTTAATTTAATTTAATTATATATTTGCAAATACTTATAAATTTAATAATTTGATAAGCTTTTAAACTATTTGCCAACTGGCCTCAAAAATGTCCCTATGGACGCTGAGGCAATCATTTTTTGTAATAATTAAATTTCTGAATATGTTAATGAATAAATAAATAAAAAAAAAATCCAGTTCTATGCTAGTTCTAATTTCTCTACAATTTTTTTTTAAATGACGAGATAATCTTCCGTTTTCATTGTGGATTCTATAAATATAAGATTACCGATTCCTGATGCCGCCATAAAATCATTACTGTGGTAAGATATTGTGTACTAAAGGCTACGTTCTTGATTTGCCATAATTTTGGCTGGTTTTTGATTCCAAATATCTCAAACTTAATTTCATCGGTGAAAAGAATATTATTTTCAAAAAATTTAAGACTCGTTTATATATATTTTTTTTTGCGAAATTCAAACGTTTGGTTTGGGGGTTTCTTTGTTATAAAGAGCTTTTTACATGTCACTCTAGCATGTAGGCCATTTTGATGCAAAGATCTTCTAATCGTAGGTTGGCTATTAATTCTCTTACTACACGTGAGAATTTAATGTCTATTTATGTTAAATTATGAAACTTGCAATTATTTAGAACGGAACTTTAAACAAAGAAAAATTAAAAGAATTGCCGTGGATTTTTCGTAAGGATGATGCCAATGTTTACTTTATTTTGACGCAATCAATTAAATTTCTATATGCTTTAGTTTCTGTTTCTGTTTTTTTTTTGTTTATTCAATTCTTCCTTTATTACTCTATGCAATATAATTTTCCAATATAATATTATTTATGTACATATGTATGTGGAGTTGACTTTATTTTGACGCTCAGAGTATAACCAATAAAAGGAATTTTCTATTAAAATTGTTCTCTACTAATACATTGGTCAATATTTTTTAAAAGTTGAGAATTCACAATAGCGATCAAAAAGTGATGTAAATTTTACAATAGAACTGTATTTTTCATACCTAAAGCATTATAGTTATTCTTGAGTATACTTGATATTATTGACAAATATTAATCATACGCTCTAGTTGTTTTTAGTTAATAGATTTGTTTATTAAGTAGGTATATGGAGCAGGAATGGAAGATTTTATACCTTTTTTTTGGTTAATACTTCATATACAAACACATTTGATGAACTTAGGTTTAGGAACCAGTCTAATCTGCAGCATATGTAAGATTGAATGTGAGCATTAACAAATGCACGTACACAATTGTATTTGTACATTTATCCATGTGTTATTGTTTTGTAAATGTATTTGTATGCATTTGTTCAGTTATTTGTTTTTGTTTTTGTATTGTGTTGCCTTGTTTGCCAGTTGACGCGATAACATTTCAATTAAATAGAGTTATACATTTCAAACTCTTTTCTGCACCATTTTGTTTACCTTTTGTTTTGTTCTCTTGTATGCTGTTTTTTCTATTTACTTACTATTGTTTGAGTGTATAGGTGTTGTGTGCACCTGACTTTGTTTGTATTTCGGTGGGCATGAATATAATAACAGAGCAAACAAAAAAAAAATAATAATACAAACGAATGCAATTTTGAGTTAAAATTTAAAAATTGCAAAACAAAAGAGAACGAAAGTATGTGTGTAAACAATTTAACACTTTAGCTTTTGTAAATTGCATTTGTTTGAAGAAGAATGTGTCAAATGTTTTTATGATTCGACATTGTCAAGCTGCATACTTCCGGTTATTTGATACTCATGTTGTTACAGTGGGTTTATTAAAGAGTAAAATTATTTGTGGTATATAAAGTATAAAAAAAGAACAATTTTTTAGCAGTTTATTTCTTTTTCAGTGCTTTTGTTATAAAAAAAACATGTGGGAAGCAATTATATGTAAACGGGTTTATCGCTTCATTAGTTTTACTCCCGTATTTATAAACAATTAAAGTAGACTTCAAGAACATTTTGTATGAAAATTTTGTCTTAAAGCACACTTCAAGTCTACTTTACTTTTTATAAATACGGCAGTTATAGTTTTAATTTTAAATAAGTTTTAATTTAAATAAAAAAAAAAGTTGTCATCGCATTTCCGGTGTTTCATAGTCACAGAACAACAAAGAATCTACCTTAAAAGGACAAATGACAACAACAACAACGGTAGACGCAGCAAAAGTAACAACAAATTTGTAATAATAAAGAAGAATACACACACATTGTAAAATACATATAAGTAAATTTCGTTCTAACGCACAACATGTAATAAGAAATATGTTTAATTCTCGAACTCTATTTCCCAATAAATGGTGAGTTAAATAGATGATGTTTACAAGCAGATCTTGGACAATAAAAATTGCTGATGACGCCCTTGGCAGGGTAGAAAATTCATTCCATTCATTGCCATTTGTCTAGAAAAATATAGTTTCACAATGGTATTCTTTGAGTTATTAATTAAAAAAAAATGAACTCAAGCCAAATTAAAAATTTTCTCTAATAATAAATTTTAAATAACTTTATGTTTTAATCTCTTGTATCATATACTATAAGAACTCTTTAACCTATTTCATTTAATTAAATTCCTTATATATTTCTTATATATTATATATGTATATAAATGCATAAGTGTAGCGAATTTTATAAATGATTTCCAATATAATCTCTCACGTAAAATCCCACTACTACTTCTATTTGTTAAACCTTTAATCTTTTATAATCAACTCTCACAGTAGTACATTTACTTCTTCCATTTACTCTTCCTTTAATAAATAACTACCTCCATATCCATGGAACGCTGATGTAGTTTAGCAACTGAGTTTTGTTTAGTCATGGTTTAAATTATTTGGTTGTTGGTTGCCGTTGTCATTGTTTGTCTCTTGGTGTTGGTGCTGTTTATGTAGTTTCTAGTTCGTGTAAAATTAATGTTATTTCCCCAAAGAAAAATAACTAAAAATCTAAAATTAAAAAAAAAAAAATACAACACATAGATTTGAAAATATTTCCCCAATAACCTGTATATTCAATGGTTTTTCGTTGATTACAAACTCATAGATACCCAAGCACGCAGAGGGAGTAATTGATAACCCTAAAGTGTTGTGGAACCCACACGGAAGTGTATGGTACTGCTTTTGGGCATACACGCATAATTTAGCGAAATCAAACAAAAACAAAAACACCAACAAAAAGTAGAAATGGAAATAAGAAGGAACAAAAAAAGAAAAAACTCAAACAGCAGAAAACAAATGCCAGACACTAAATTGTCAGCACACCGCAAGTACCACTTCAACAAAACCTAAATTCACCCAACTCAACGCAACCACGTTATGCCATGTAACTCTTACTTTTTATTTTATTTGAACGTTGTCCCTACAACAACAATAACAATGGCGGCAGCAGCAGCAACAAAAACAACCACATCACTCCTTTTAATGTCATTGTGTGAGTTAGCGTGTGTCTGTGTATCTTACATGTATGTTTCAAAGTGTATTTTGTCGGTCATAGTGCATTTTTGTTTTTCGACTTTTCACAGCAAGGATTAGGGATTATAACACACACTGCTCTCTCCATTTACACTCAACGCTAGGATTGCCGGTGGCATACATACGCATTTTAGGTGAATGTTTTGGCGTGAATGTGTGTCTCTGTATGTGAGTATAAGTCAACCTTCTACACCCACTAACTAGTAGAGCATTGTCTAGAACGAGGGCTGCATGGCAAATTTTCCAAACATTCTATAAAGGATTTAGAAGCAAAAGTTTCTGTAATATAAAAACCAGAGACCTATAGCTCTAAAGTAATTCATATTTATTAGATGAATTCATATGCTCTGAAATTAATAATGCGGAATAAATTTTATTTTATATTATATATAAACTTGGTTGGCGGAGATTCAATCTCTCAAATTGCTAGGTTATCCCACGATAGATTTAGGAAAGTCCCAAATCTACCTATACCTTCATATAGGAAGCTACTCATACAAAAAATTTATAGCATGCGACTAATGCACAACTTCGAAAAACCGTAACGCGCTACAGTTCGACGACGACGCCAAGCATTAACCAATGCAAGAGTCAGACGCAAATTTTACGAAGGCAGCAAAAAGAAGGATGGCCTAAGAGTTCTTTCTATACCCAGAGCTGAATTACGACTGTAATTCTAATTATTAATAATTATTTTCTTTGAGTCGAAATTTCTTTCTATTCCAATAATTCGCTACAACAATGTGTAGCATCTTCAGAGAAGTAAAATTTATTAACAAATTTATAAAATATAAAATTAGATTTCATTTCCTTGAAGATGCTATACAATGTTGTAGCGAAATAAAGAAATAAATAAAAAGAAATTTTGACCTTACGCTCAAAGAAAATAATTTTTAATGAAGATATAAAGGTCGAACAATTAGTTAAATAAACCGTAATTCTAAAGCTAAGTTTAGACAATATGTTGAATCAGCATATATATGCTGACAGCCATATGATTAAAATTAGCAGCAAATTCCTATGGCATATGTTAAACGTTTACACGATATGTTGAAAGTAGCAAATTTTTTGATGTCAGCATATGTCAGCAAGAGTTAATATACGATTTTTGTGTTTATACGATATGTTGAATTGTATGTGGTGCTACATATGCTGAGTCGTATAAACATTTGTTTGTGAAATTATTCAGTTTGACAACATTTTTTAATTATTATTCAACTTCTGTATTTTATGTGTAATTTTTTAAATAAAATTAAATAATAAAAATAATATCAATAAAAAAAAACATAAACATAAATGATGACGTGGGATGAAATTGGTCTAGCTATTGCTTGTACAGTGCTGATTTTGGATGACGATGAAGTGGAATTAAAAGCAAAAAGACGCAGAGTTTGGCAAAAGAAATGGGTAGAACGACGAGAGGAAGAAAGTTATTGTGTAAAATTATACAAGGAATTGGTATAAAAAATAGAGCATATTTTATTGTAAAAAACAGCAATAATAATAAATAATAAAATATTGCAGAACTTACCAACAAAATCGAGCTAAATTATACACTAAATATGCAAATAATGCACGAAAACATTTATAATAATTTATTGTTTATTTCCAGAGACCTGTGTCGATTAATTTGAACAATGCCGCCGGCCACTATATTGCATTTTGTGTTCTTGTATGTTTGTAGGTACATATGCAACAAGAAGTCTCTTTACATAAAAAAAATATCGGCGGCTGGGCTTAAAGGTCATGATACACTATCCTACACAATCGTACGATTCATTCACTGGAATATCTGACCAATTTCTATCACACTCAAAAAAAAAATCGCAACAAAGTATGTCATAGGTGCCACACTAGTACACAAAAAAGATGCAAAAACATATGTTTTTGTTAATGTAAACAAACGCAGTTTTCCGCCATTCAAATAAATATTTGTGTTCAATTATTGTGTTGATATATGTCAATATAATAAATTATATAAACTATACAAACAATTAAAAAATTTTAAACGTCTGTTCTTTAGATTATAATTTGTGATTTAAATCAAAGAATACAACTCTGATCGCATAGACACTATCGCATATGCATATGAATTTGCCATATGCTGAAAAGCTTGCATACGCTTTTCAACAAATAACATATCTGTCAACATACGCAGGAAATTTGTCAAACACTAATAATATGCTGTTTACACGATATGCTAAAATTACCAACATACGTTTGTTGGCATTGGTAAAAAAGCTGAACAAATTTTGCGTTTACACGATATGTAAGCACTTGTAACAAATTTTTCAGCATAAATTTGCTAATTCAACATATCGTCTATACTTAGCTTAATATGAACAAAATATATTAAGAAAATTGAATTGATACTTTAAGCATTTTATTAAAATATTATTATTAAAATATTATTAGTATTAATAATGGAGTGTGCACATAGTTTGACAGTTTGTCAGTCTTTGTTTTGTTTACATTTGTTATTTAATAAGAAAATATGGAGTAAGAAAAATAAAATTAAGATTTTGGTAATTATTAAAGCTTTAGGTCTTTGTTTTATAAAATATTTAAATTTTTATTTCAATATTTCGCTACTCTTTGAGTATAAAAATTTTTATAATTTTATAAATTTCAAAAATTATTTGTCAATGACAATTATTTGTCAACTAAACAGTAATAAGAAATAGTAAAAAAAAAATATTTAAGAGTCTGAAAAAGTAAAATTAATAAAAATAAATAAATTCGCCTGGATTTCGGCATTTCACATACATATATACATATTAACAGAAAATAAATATCTGTTGTTCTTGGATTGTTGTATTAGTTGCTGGTAGAATTAATTGTTGGCAATTAATTCTTACATGAGCACAATACCCAGCCAGCATTTACATATAAAAATAAGCGTTTTGTAAGCGTTCAAATGTAAGCAAAACACTTATAAAATGCTGATGTGACCTTTGCAAAAGACATCAAAGCAAGGGTTTTACAATCGAAAAGCACCCAACCTTAAAGGCGTTAAAAAGGCGATTGCAAAACATGTTCTTCAAATACATAACGTAATTACACATTTTCTAAATGCTTAAAAAACACGTATTTTTAATATTAAATTTTTTTTTATTGATAGAAAAATATTAAATTAAAATATAATAATAGAAACTTCATTGTTGTTTCATTTAAAAAATCATTATTTTAGTTTGCTTTTCTTGTTGTTTAATTTTTGATACGATTTTTTGCGTACTGGAAATATGACTTAGAGGCAAAGTCCTCTTCCTTGCCTCCATTTTCAGCGAAAGTTTCTGGAATATAATTCAAATATGAATATAAAAATGTAACTAGAAACCTATTAAACGTATTTCATTTACGACGAATTGCAGTGGTGCCAGTGAATGCACTAATGCACTTCTGTAGTTCCTCGCCAGGAAAAGCTCTCAGCAACGTTGTCAGTCATGATCTTCTGCCACGCTTTCGTAACAAATTTTCTCGAATTGGAAGAAAATGATAATTAAAAGTATCAAACTTACATTAATTTAACAACTTTAACAACAATTTAAAATTATTTATTAACACAACTTATTAGCACAATTTTTAACAGTGCGAATGCCACGTTTTGCTTAAATTTATGAAACACTTGCATTTGCAAGCAAATTGTCAACGACATTCGCAAAACTCTTATTTATGCAAGCTTGCTGCAATCTTAATTTACAAAACGCTTGCCAATATGCTTATTGGGTATGTACATACATATGTACATTGATACTTCAAAAAAATTATTGGAATTGAAACCAAATCTTTTTTTACGCAATAAGAAAATAATAAGAAATTATAGTCAGCATATAAAATTGAGAGCAAATAGTATGAAATATTTTGCAAAATTTTGAAACTTTGCTGAGAGAACATAATGAGAGCATAGCAAAAGTGCAAAAATACAAAAAAAAAACACTGAAGTAAGATCTATAGTACGAGAAAAGAGCAAACCCAAAATCTAGTGCTGTAAAAAAGCTGATAATGTTATAAAACTTCTGAAAAACCGCAAGCGCAAGCACTATTAGAAGATCTTTGCAACAAAATGGCCCACATGGGCCATAATATTAATATGCAACCTGTTTACTTTATTTTGATGCGAAAAATCTGTTACTTTTCCGTTGAAATTGAATTATATTTTTATGTTTCATATATTTTTAGTTATATATTGCTGAAGTTATAAGTTCTTCAAGATATTTCATTTCAAACTTTTAGTATGTAAGTAACGGGTGGTTAAATTTCAAGGGCCGATGTTGATTTTGAATAAAACACAAACTATTTAGGAAATTATTGTAATTTTATTTTATTATGATATATTGGTATTACTCAATTATGTATGGAACAAAATATCGGCCAAATGGTCGCCGCGACCACGGCGGCACACCTCCATCCGATGGTCCAAATTTTCGATGACCCTGAGGCATAATGGAGGTTCTATGCCGTTAATGTGCCGAATTATCTCATCCTTTAGCTCTTGAATTGTTGCTGGCTTATCAACGTACACCTTTTCTTTCAAATAACCCCAAAGAAAAAAGTCCAACGGAGTCAAATCACATGATCTTGGCGGCCAATTGACATCGCCATTACGTGAGATAACACGGCCATTGAATTTGTTGCGCAAAAGAGCCATTGTTTTGTTAGCCGTGTGGCAAGTGGCACCGTCCTGCTGAAACCACATATCGTCCACATCCATATCTTCCAATTCGGGCCATAAAAAGTTCGTTATCATCTCACGATAGCGAACACCATTCACAGTAAGTGCCTGACCGGCCTCATTTTTGAAAAAAAACGGCCCGATGATGCCGCCAGCCCATAAACCGCACCAAACAGTCACTCTTTGTGGGTGCATTGGTTTTTCGACAATCACTCTTGGATTCTCATTCGCCCAAATGCGGCAATTCTGTTTATTGACGAATCCACTGAGGTGAAAATGTGCCTCATCAAATTGACCAAAAAAATCACGAGGTGCACGATATGCATTTTGGTTTGAACGCCCATTTTCATAATAAGTCTGGATAACTTTAACACGTTGTTGGATTGTGTATCTCTCCATGGTTCAAATTGAGTAAGTCTGAAATAGAGAAATGTCAAATAAAATTCGGAAAAAAGCTTGGCGTTTAGGTGTGGTTCACATTCAACATCGGCCCTTACAATTTAACCACCCTTTATATATAAAAAGCTTTTTCTTTAACAATATTAGCTGTTTACTTTATATTGACGCTCACAGTATATTGAAATGTTGCCAAAGTGTTGTGATACATCGTTTGACAAATTCGTTATTAAGATTATAAATAATTTGCAAAAATAAATTTTTGTAATATAATAGTTTGTGTACCACCCTCGTAGTTGTTGTTTTTACCATACTTTGTATATTTTTTGTTGTTCGTATCTATACGCCATATTGGTAACTGGCATTGTCTGCGGTTGCTTGTCACTTTATTCAGGCGGAAGTGAAACATTTGCTTGTTGTTTAATTAAAATCATTTGTTTTTGTTCAACTTTCTCTCCCTTAACTAAAATTTTTAACACATACATTTAACTACTCATACATTCAATATTACTAGACTGACGGTGATGAAGATGATGGTAGTAATATTGGTTAATATTGTTTGTTGGTATTTGTTTCACTCATTCAAACTCATACTCTGACATATTATAAAATATTCATTTATAATATTGTGAAAAATTTGCTACACGTGTGAAATAATAAAAAAATAAAACATGCAGTTTTGGTGAATTGCAGTAAAAAATACTGATGTTTTAATAGTTTGACATGACACAAATTGCTTAAGTGTTTGTTTAATTTCTTTTATATTGACTCGTTTTTTTTATCCTAGTTTTAATACACAGTATATGTAGTAGAGTTTGAAAAATTAGGTTCAGAAAAAAAAAACAAATAACGAATTTAAATTGAAATTAAATTTACGTAAAATATTCAAAGCTTTCGTTTTCGTTTAAAAATTTATAACAATTTCTACAATAAAAATAAATTAATTTCAATTAGTTTTCGTTATACAATATATTTACATATGTAGTACAAATGTATATGTATGCATGTACGCAGTAAATTTGTATTTTAACATGAAATGTCATAATTTTTAGTTTCCTAGCTTTTAATTAAAAATGGAAATCATTTTAATATTACACACACATAGACGTCATTTAAATATTCATTTACATTTACAGTCAGCTGGTGTAAAGGAAAATTATATATGCACATAGATATATATGTATATACATAATCGTAGACGTATAATATTTATAGTACCTATCTATGTGCATGTGTATTTTGTTTAAAATCAACTTATTTATCTTTATTTTTTATCTTTACCTCGATTTAAACATACATATGGCTGTGAGGTTGTATGTATGTTTGACTGTGTTTATTTTCACATTTAAGTGAATCTTTCTAGCTTTCAATTGTAGAGAAATAAAATCTGAATCTTTTGCAAATTGTGTGATTTAACCATGTGTTTTCATAATATTCACTATGACTATAAAAAAAAAAGTAAATGAAATCATATGTAGATAAAAAGTTTAAACGAAATTATAATAAGAATTAACTTTTCACAGTGTGTCGCATTCGTGTTTTATTGTAAATCTTATTTTTTAATTCTTTTTGAAAGAGAAAAGTAACACTTAGGCAATTAATATGCCTATATATGTATAATTGCGTTACTTTCTTTGGAAAGGGGCTAGGTTAAAGAAGTAAAGGTGGTGAAAGAAGAAAACTTTTTTATATCACAGCTCTGCAATTGCGCATTATGTTTTTTTTAGTGCAGAATTGCAGTGCCTCTGGTGGTGAGTAGGCGCATTAATGTTAGAGTTTGATTTTATAGTCTTTATTTAATTATTTTATTTCGGTGGTGTTTCAATGCTATGCCACCGAAGGAGGACGCTGTGATAAATATTAGTTATGATGGATAGAAGAAAACTAATAATTATCAGAAACTGATGTTGTTTGAGTGGCAGCGGCTGGGAATCGAACCCGAACCCACTCATGCTTAATGATCAATGATGCTTAAGCTGCAGCACCCTCAAATTACAAATTTACAGTAGGTTTAAAAAACGCTTTTAAGCAAAATTCCTTAAAGTTACATTCATGAACGATTAAGAGGCTATTAAATGTTTAATACAGCATCAATAAAATCTGAAATTTTATTTTAGGTTTTAATATTTTAGTATTTTATAATATTATTTAAATAAGTATTGCAACGAGATGGGAAAGTTATTCAAATGTTTATTGTTTATGCAAAGATTAAAACTTGACAACTATTAATGATCAACTAAATCGTCAGATGCCGTTCAATAATGGCGTTTTTATTTCCTTAATCACGTCAGGGATTTAGTGTTTTTAGATAGTAAGCGATTCGATAGGCCTTGTGCAGACCTTATCTTTGACATAGCCTCACAATAACGAATTCAGTTGTGTGAAATCACATGATCGGGTGACCAATTAGTAGCTTAATTTCGTGAAACTAAGCGATCAGGAAATTACGTTTGCAATATGTTGTTTGTCTCGGTGGCTGTGTGGGATGTGGCAGCGTATCAATACCACAAATCAGTGATAATTTGAGGGTGCATTTGATCATTAAGCATGAGTTGGTATTTGTAGCCCGGGTTAGATTCCCAGTCGCTGCTACTCAAACAACATCAGTTTCTGATAATTATTAGTTTTCTTCTATACATCATAACTAATATTTATCACAGCGTCCTTCTTCGGTGGCATAGCATTGAAACACCACCGAAGTAAAATAATTAAATAAAGGCTATAAAATCAAACTCTAACATTAATGCGCCTACTCACCACCAGAGGCGCTGCAATGCTGCATTAAAACAAACATAATGTGCAATTGCAGAATTGTGATATAAAGCTTTCTTCTACTTTCACCAACTTTACTTCTTCAAACTATCCCCTTTCCAAAGAAAGTAACGCAAGTATATATAGGCATATTAATTGCCTGAGTCTTCTCTTAAAAAAAAAAAAATTGTTAACATCTCTCGATCCACTCACCATAACCGTATTTCCAGGAACACGTTGAGCAAGCAAAAAATTCTTGGATTTTTAAAAGTTTTTGCGAATTTTATTGACATTTTTATTCGAAGTTTTACTTCAAGTTAAATATACAAATTGTTTGAAAACAATTGTATACACTACAATTTATTTTTGTATATTTTTGTTATATGTTTCACATAGTTTTCCGTTGGAAAACATAAATGTAAAATCATACAAAAATATACAAACAGACAATAGCAAAATGTAATGCATTTTCAAACAATTTGTATATTTAACTTGAAGTAAAACTTCGAATAAAAATGTTTTTAAAATTTTCAAATACTCGCAAGAGGAATAATTCTCATTTAATATATAAAAAAAGTTAAATATACAAGGTTTGAAAATAAACACTATTAGACATAAAGAATGCTGATGACGGCTTTAGCAGGCCAGAAAATGCATTACATTTTGCTATTGTCTGTTTGTATATTTTTGTATGATTTTACATTTATGTTTTCCAACGGAAAACTATGTGAAACATATAACAAAAATATACAAAAATAAATTGTAGTGTATACAATTGTTTTCAAACAATTTGTATATTTAACTTGAAGTAAAACTTCGAATAAAAATGTTTTAAAATTTTCAAATACTCGCAAGAGGAATAATTCTCATTGAATTTTATTGACTAAATTTTTAATAGCTGTTTCAAAAGGAAGTTAATATTGATTGAAATTTAATTCATTATAACAATTGTTTAAGCTTTTACTGCTACTAAAATGTCAAAACGTACATGTTATTCTAATATGCCTCAATTAGATACAAGGTTCTTGTTGCAAAAACCTTTATTATTAAAATCAACCGCAACTCGGCTCAAGTATTATTTACATTTGCATAAAGTCCGCTAACTGGTTTCAAAAAAAAAAAACACTGGTATTTTACCAGGATGTCTCTTCTTTCAAAAGTATATGCATGTCTTACTGACATTCAATACTAATTTAATAGTTTTAGTTTTGAAATAAGCCCTAATGAAATGTTAGCTTTTGTAGAGCTAAAATACTTTTAAGAGCTATTTAGGGTGTGATTTAATAACCCACATGGTTTTTAATCAAGCGTTACACTGTTTTGAATTTATAATTTTATATTTTTGTAGTAAAAATAATTCAGTTTTAGCTCAAACATAGAAACATACATACATACATACATACGCATTACATTTACCATGTGCAATTGTAGAAATGAGTCGAAGCATTCATTTTCGTTAGTTTCATTTAAATATAATTATTCTAGTGGATTTAGTGATTTTAATCTTAATCTGTTTAATTTGCCATATATGAGCATTTTTAAGCTTGGCTGCATTTAAAATAAATGTCTGCCTTCCTGCCATCCTGCAGTGGCTGCCTACTTTTCACTCAGCTTAACTCAGTCTCTCTATGAATCTTCAGCAAATTTCTACAACTTGTACTTTCATACAAGTAATTGTTTAGATGTACCCTGCTGTTTGAAAGTGTAGAAATTGTCTGCATTGCACTGATGACATATACGAGTATTTAAACTTTAGCTAACTTTGTCCCAACTGTTGGCTTTGTCGTTACACCTGAGAAGCTTTTATGAATAAGGAGACAAACAGGCGCTTAGCGTCAATTCATCTCTACACTACTTTTCTCCAACAAAATCGATAGTTTGGTATTTATATTAAGTTAATATCAACAAAATCAATTGATTGCATGTAAAACCGAACCTAATATTTGGTCTAAAGATCAATACTCTGCCGAAACCGAAACAAAAGGAAACTTTCCTAACAAACAGCACTGTAACTTACGGCTGAAATATTTTCACTTGAACATAGCATTCTCAGAAGGACGATTGTGTTGACCGCTAATATTACGGATTTTACGAAATGTAGCTTTCACAGATGCTCCATTTTCATAGTGAAATTTTTATATTTTAATGTGATTTTAGAGTTATATTAAATTCATTGTAACAATTGATATGTTGGAAACATAGCTCTTGTTGAAAACCTCTTTAACATGGATGTCTCAATTTCAGCGTGCATCTTTTCCTTAAATTGAAAAGTGTTTACATGGAATATTTTTTAAATCCACGTTTGTGTTTAAAGTTTCGGCCAAATCTTTTTCAAATACTGAACACTGGTCGATAGTTGGTGTTGGGCCCACTGAAAACTGAACTCTTATTATTTCGTATAACTAGCTAATAAATGCATTAAAGTGGAACCAGTTTCAAGGTTTGCCGGGTCTATGTGAGAAACCATGTTAAAATGTGTTCAAATGTCTGTAGTGGTTCTATCTATATATGTATATGTGCGAGTATGTGTGTGTTGAATTTGTCTTTTTCCTTATTGATGTTGTTGTTGTTGTTATTATTTTTGTTATTTTATTTAGTTAGGAAAATTTTATTTTATTATTCAGCAAAAATCTTATACATACATACTTACTTACTATTTTTTTTACATTTGGCATATAAATGCATATTTAAGCAAGTCAAGTGTATGTTATTTGGGTGTATGGCGAATTTGTAATGAGCTACTACAACATGACAACATTATTACATAAATTATAAATGAAGGCGAAAGGTTTTTTTTTTGCTGTCGAACTTTCGTTACATGACAAAACTTTCTTCCTTTAATATTTCTGAGGTTTTCAAAAGGATTCCTACATAATTAATTGAGTTTCGGTTTTCCTGAACTTTATTCAAGGCTTATCGATTTAATGAAATTTAGTTATATTAAGACATTTAGTGGCATGCCAATTTTACTTTTTTAATAATGTTGATCATTAGAGAGGAACATTGTGCTTACATTCATAAATTTTGGTTTGATCTTTCTTCCAAATAAGGAATTTTTACAAGTTCATTTCAAAGTTTTGATTTTATGATATGACACTTTTTTACAAGGTTTATACATCGGTATGATTGCAACTGTGGCCCTGATTATCGGCTTCACTCATAAACCAACTTCTAGCAGTATATATTAGTATGATTTTCAAACACTACAGTTTCGCTTTTATAACCCAAAATAATTTCTAGACACTTAAAAATGTATAGTCATATGTGTGAAAATTAATTTGTTGTAACTAGCACAGACAAAAACCATATTTTTAACATTGATAAAGTTACACTCAACAGAGCGCTGTTAAGCACTTAACAGTAATATTACTTGAATTTTTGAAAAAGTAACTTTTAGGATGAAAATCTTTAGAAGAATTTGCACAGTATCTCACTATATAGTGAGGGTAGTTCATAGGGTCCTAAATAAGACTACATTAGTCGAATTTCTGAAATAATTTTGGAATTTAAATAAAACGATTTTAAAAATAATGTATTTTTGCAAAAGGTAATTTTTAAAATAAAAATCTATAGAAGAATTTGGAATAGCACACGTATCCCACTATATATAGAGCATAGTCCAAATAGTCCTAAATGAGACTACATTAGTTGAATTTCTGAAATAATTCCATATTTGTCCAAATTCTTCTAGAGAATTTCATTCTAAAAGTTACTTTTTAAAAAAATTCAAATAACATGACTGCTAAGTTCTTAACACTGCACTGTTGACTGTAACATTATCAATGTTGAAAAATGTGGTTTTTGTCTGTGCTAATTTTGAAATTTATCTTCACACACATTAATAATTATCTATCTGCCTTTGTTCCAGTAGAAATCTGTAAAATATCATTAAAAATTACTTTTGAACAAATTTTAAATATTATTACAGCAAGATGTTAGCGATTGCAAAATAATTTGTTATCTGCAATAGGTCAATTCTGAACATACACCTCAATAGTAGCGTCTGTATAAAAAGAAAATAAAATTCATTCTCTTCCGTCTCATGCCGTGGCACTCTGCAAGTCAGTCAGTCAGTAAAATTTTTTTATTGCCAACAATAATATGAATTGAAATTACTCATACGCCAGCATGTACACAACAATTTGTAACAAATAAAATCAACATCAAAAGTAGCAGCAAAAACAACAATAGCAATAGCAACAAGGAAACGGCGACAACAACAGCAATAACTACAACAATACGAAAGAGATAAAAAAAAAATAGTTAAAAAAACCTAAAGTAAAGAATCCTCTTAAATGCTCGTTAATCTTAAAGCTTTGGTTAGTAAGTAGATAAAGAAAGAAAGAAATCATTCCTAGAAACAAACACATAACAAAGTCCAGGGCAACCATTTTATGACATCAATTGTAGTGTTTTGCTATTTGTATTGCCGCGCTGCTGCTGCTGCTATTCTTGTTATTGCTGTTGTTGTTGGAGTCATGAATATCAAAACGACTTAAAGCATTTTGCCTCATTTGCATTTTGAAAACAAAAGTCATCATACTAGTTCGTTCGTTCATTCGTTGTTTCGTAAACCAGACAATTGTCCCCATGTTGCTGTTTGTCGTTTGCTATTTGTTGCGATTGTCGTGAACGACAGAAATCTTTTGAACATGTCCTTTATTTCCATACTTTGAACGTTTGTGTTGTTTCCATCCTTTTTCTTCGCAACAGTTTATTTTTTCTTTCAATTTGGTTGATAAGTTGGTTGGCTGGTTGTACGTTTTTGGTTTTGTATGCATAATAGATGAATGCACGAAATGTTAAATGTTTAAAAATGTGAGTGTTTGTATGAGTGTGTGTGTGTGTATGTGGATTCTTGTAGATAAAGACGCCAGTTAGCAGTCGAGATGTTGATGGACGGCTGTGTCCTGTAGTTGTTGTTGCTGTGGCTAGTGTTGTGGTTCTGGTATACTGTTGTTGGCGTAATTAGACCATCAATTGCGGCAAATTCATGACTGTCATGAATGTCTAAAAAGTAGAATGTATGTATTGCCACAGAAATATTAGGAATAAGCATCTGCTAAAGAAACATACCAACCACAACAAAAAGTGTAGGAAAATTGGCGAAAAATACAGAACCAATCAAAAATTCAATATTTCAACAAGTTATGATTAAGAAGGGTTTAATAAAGTTTAAGAGAAATTTCAGTTTTTCCTTTAAACCTGGCTTGTAATTTCTAGAATGTGGTGCAAACAAATATTGCAAGATATTGCTGGCAGCAGTTTAAATATACTTGATATCATGGAATTATCCCGCAACCCACGCTCTTCAACAAGATCTAATACGCACAAAAACGCATAATAGATTAAACCAACTCAAGTAAAGTAAAGTGTACGAACGAATGAATGAATGAATGAATGCATAAATGTTGATATTTTTTTTTTATTATTCAAGTGTTGAATGTTGCTGATACCGATGCTGTTTGCTGATACTAGTGTTTGGTATTTGTGGCCTCAAAAAAAGGCCAATGCGCGCTACCACAGTTTCACTATGTGACTGTATGTGTGTGTGTGTGTGCGTTTATGTGTGCAAGTGTTTTGCCAGCAACAATAATTTGAGCCATCATCACCATCGTCGTCAACAACAAACAGCAGCATCATCCTCATCATAGACGTCATTCTATGGTAACAAAACAACAAAACAAAACCAAATAGATTATAGTTAGCCTCCTTCTGCCAGTCATAAGTATACGGGCAACATCAACATCCTCATCACCAGCAATAGTACCTCTTGGAAGCAGCCACAATAGCTAGAAGGAAAAATTAAAAAAAAATAAATTCAAATCAAAAGCTAGAAGGGCGTTGAATAGAGGTGGACAGTTGTAGCAGGGTACAACACATTTCTTTTATTTTTAAATTGAGCTGAATGAGTGCGAAAGCGCCACTTTGCAACTCATAAATATTCGAAACGTATCGTTTGCCATTTTGTATATTCCTGATGCTGATGCTGCTATAATGGTTGTTGTTATTGTTGGTTTTTCTATTGCCGAAGCACTAACTGTAAACTATTCCCGTTTGTGTCTAAATACAAGTACGTCATCGCATGTATGTGTGAGTATAAGTTTCTATGTCTATTTGTATTTTTGCAACAACAAAAATAGCATCAACCAACAGTTTATAGTCGTAGCAACAACACATTCAAGTGTTGAAGTTTTGGATTTTCCAGCAGTCACAAACTTGAAGAGGTATTTAACTCCGAGTGGCAACATGGAATATGAAAACCTCCATTAATACCCAAAATGCTGCAGAAAGTTAAATTTGTGAAAAAAAACAAACAAAAGCGTTGTCTTTTTGCCACTGTTTATTTAAGGCTTTATGAATATTTTCAAGTTTTTAAACTCGTATTTAGTTGTACTTTAAGTTTTCAAATATTTGAATTTATGATTAAAATAATATATTAGAAAATAACTTTGGACAAATGTCTATTCCACAAGTGTTTGACAGTCGTTGCTAATATAGAAGTGAAAGATGATTTATTGAATTTGTTTAACAACAATTTTAAATTGATATAAAGTTTCTAGATGTCACGACTCCATTTACGCCCATTTATATAATTAGAGTCAGACGCCACTTCCGTAAAAGTTCGTCCAAGTCGGTGCCAGCATTCAACGGTTTTTATTTAGTGAACAAAAAAAAAGGACTTTCAATGTGACCCTATCACTATGAACATTTTGCTTTAACATAACGAACTTTTTTAAAAGCAATTTTACAACCAGTTTTGTGGAAAATTGAAATCTTTTATTAAGTATTCAAGTCTTTTGCAACTTAATTTTACGATCAACTTTTAAACAACTTACCACACACGTATGAAGCCGGCTAATGCAAACTGTTTCCTTTTTTTGTTTCATTTCTTTGCAGGTATGCTGCAAGTAATTCTACTTATTTTTTAATAAGATGAAACATAAAATGCTAATACACAATGCTCGTTTAGTTCGCTCTATATATATATAATATTGGTAAGAAATTTCTTTAATACATTATTAAATGTTTGTAAAACGTTTTATAAGTAGGAAACTCGTGTTACAGAGAGATTAAATTTAATGAAGCCGGAACAAAGTCTTCACAAACTTCATGACCTGTTAAATTTGAAGGAAAAGGATTTAAAGGATTTAAATATGTGTAACACATGTGTCGATGTGTAGAGTAGGAGTTTTATTTCGTTTTGGGTTTTTATTTCTCACAACCAAAACATTAACTGGCAAATTGTGTTGTATGCTCATAAAAATGTGAATCAAATATTTAGAATCGTAAATGCAAAACAAACACTCACACTCATTCCTTGAAATAAAGCGTTTTTCAACAGGGACGCTACAAAAGTAGACCGACAGGTACAGCAAACGACGCAATATTTTTTGCCACTATTTTGACATTCCTCTTCAGTAAGGTTTGCCATTTCATGATGGAAAGATATACGAGCCAACAACGAGTCGAAATTATTAAAATTTACTACCGAAATTCGGAGTCAGTGACCTCAACGTTAAGAGCGCTACGTCCAATTTATGATCGTCATAATCGTCCTACCAAATCTAGTGGGCAAATTTATATCCACAGGCACAATACAAAATGTTTCCGTGCCAGTGAGACAAAGAAGTGCCCGTAGTGTCGAGAATATTGTTGCCTCTGAGGCTTCAGTTGAAGAAAGCCCAAATTTGTCTCTCACACGTCGTTGCGTATGTTGGGCATCTCTGTGACGTTGTTGTGGCAAATTTTGCGAAAAGATCTTGGCCTTCATCCTTACAAGATCAAATTGACGCAAGAACTGAAGCCGCCTGACCAACAGAAGCGTCGTATGTTCGTGAATTGAGCTGAGCAACAACTTGAAAATGATTCGGATTTTCATCGAAAAATCATCTTCAGCGATAAGGCTCATTTCTGGCTGAATGGCTTCGTCAATAAGCAAAATATGCCTTATTGGTCAGAGGCAATCCAAACGTACTCCATAAGTCATCATTGCATGCCGAACAAATTACGGTTTGGTGCGGTTTATGTGCCGGTGGCGTCAATAAGCCGTACTTCTTCCGTGATGCTCAAGACCGGCACGTTACTGTGAATGGGAATCGTTACCGTTCAATGATAACAGAATATTTTTGGCTCCAATTGGATGATATGGACTTGAAGGACATGTGGTGCCAACAGAACGGTGAATGTCACAATCAATTTATTGGAAACCAAGTTTGGAGAACGTTTTATCTCACGAAATAGTCCAGTCGATTGGCCGCCTCGGTCGTGCGATTTGACGCCGTTAGACTATTTCCTGTAAAGCTACGTCAAGTCTAAGGTCTATGCCAACAAGCCAGCGACGATTGATGAACTTCGTACGAATATCGAACATGAAATTGCAGCAGTATCGGACGATTTATGCTTAAAAACCGTCGAATATTGGGTTCAGCGTTTCGACTTCTGCAAAGCGTGCCCGTGGTGGCCATGCAAAAGAAATCGAGCATCGAACGTACATTCACAGGAATAAAGAATTTCATGGTTTATTTATAAAAACTTTTGTAGCGCTCTTATTGAAAACCCTGATATATGTATGTATGTTTGTATATAAACATGCATACTTAAACAACTATCTTACATATATAGATGTCAGTGTGTGTAAGCTGGATTGTATTTTTTATATTTGTAACAACATCATAATATTTAAGCTTTGCCTGTGTGAGTTCACGTTAATGTGAATCCTTAGCAAGATAACATAAAAAAGGAACTCATTTTCACAAACGAAATTTACACATATGGCCAAACAAGTTGTTTCTCCAAATAATAAATGTCTGCATAATCTGTAAGCAGCAGCAGCAGCAGCACCAACACCGTCGTCCTTACACACCCACACTTGTGTGGCCATTCTTTTGTATGTGTTTATATGAGTATGTGAATCTACTGTAGAATTATATGGTTTTTTTTTTTGTATGTGTATCGTCTTCCGATTTTGTTGTTCCCTTTTTGCAATACGTTACTTTACGTTTTACCGTGCATTGCTTTACTTTTGGCTCAAAATACTCCAACAGCATGGTTGTTGCTTAAATCCAACATCTGTTGTTTGGAATGCCTCCATTTTGTTTGTTCGTTTCACAAATACTGTTGTTCTTTTTTTTATTTATATTTTTTGAAAAGGAAAATACTATTTCAGTTGCTATTTGTAATACAAGCTCTGCCCTTCTATGTTGCTTCAGTTGAATGTAAAATTTACGCAAACAAACTAAACTTTAATTCATGGTATTGGGTGTTTTAGAAAGTGATTTCTGGGTTTTAGTCAATGGAAATTGAGTAGAGTCGTTAAAGATGATTTTAAATGTTTCCTGCTTTTCATTGCGATTTGGAAAACTAGTTTTCGTAGTCTTTTCATTGCCAAAGAGAACCTGATTTTGCATTCTTTTAGTTCATGCTTTGTGCTTAAGGTATCGTTTTATAACATCATTGGTACGGTAAATTGTGTTAAAAAACGATGCAAGCTTTTGAAAGCTTTAGCTTGTTGAACAAGAATTGAACCTAACGATCTTAATTTTTCAAGGAATTTGTACACAATTTTATTAATATTACGATTTGAAAGCACTCGTACAAATATATATATACATATTCCGACTCTTTTAAATTCTTTAGCTCAAAGAGCTTTTTCCAAAAAGATTGTTTAATAAGAAAAGCTTCCTTTCAAATACTTTCCATTGAAAAATATTATTTTTACTCAAAAAAAAAAACTTTTTCTATAAGAAATGTTCTTGTTTAAAGAGATTTTCTGCTGACATTTTCTGGTGAAAAAGTAAAAGAAAAGTGATTGTGAAGAGTTTTTGTTAAAATTTATATTCTAGTAGAAGGAAAATAAGATTTTCTTGTGAAATATTTTATTTCGAAAAGAGCTTTAATGGTTAAGCGAAAATTATGTTTTAATTATAGAAATATTTTGTAAAAGAGCTTTTCATGTTAAAGTAAGTTTCCCTGAAAATACTTTTTTTTTGTGAAAAGAGCTTTTCGTGTAAGCTTTCTTTGTAGTTAAATGGTGTTGTACCGTGCAAAGAGATTTTCTGAAGGAAAGTGAATTTGTTGGAAACCGTGTTTTCTTGCGCAAACAGCTTTTCTTTTAAAATTGTATTTTCTCGTAAATATAACTTTAATCTGACTTACACATTTCGTGTCAAAAGAAAATTTTGTTACATTTTTTTTGGGCAGACTTTTTTTATTGTAAAAAAAAACTTAAACATTATTTTGTAAAAAACTATTTTTTAAAATATGAACTAAACGAATCCAAATATAAATTTCGAATAAAGTAGTTTTCGTATAAGAAATATTAAAAAGTCAAGCACAGTTGCTCTAGCATGGTAATTGGTTTAATGCTGGTCGATAAGTCTTTCGAAGAGCTTTTACTATAAAATGAAATTGTATGATGATCTTTTGGAACAAATATGGGAATGTTCATAATAATATATTGTCTGATTTGAATACATGAATGGCTAAACTTGCCAGCAAAAAGTGGAGCTTACCAATAAGCAGATTATTTAAGGAAGAACAGCTAAACTTCTCTTACAAAGCTGCTTACCGAAGACATATCTCGAATTCCCACTTCGAAGAAATACAACATGCTTCCTTTTAAGGGATAAAAATAGGTTTAATGATTATTTAAATATTACACTTACAACGTTTTATTTTTTATACAAAAATCATATGAATTATATGTTTATTTGGTGCTTCTAAATAAAGTGTAATAGTATATGCTTACAATAAGGCTAACGTTACTTTATAGATTTCTAAAATCTTAATTTTTTCCTGGTTTATAACAAAAATGTTGTGAAATGTTATCTTTAAATTAAGTAAGCTTTTATTTCATCAACTATTAAACATGAGAGCCGACCTAAAGAGTGGCTAAATTTGTTTGAAATCAGGCAGAAACACTTAAACAACATGCATGTTTAGAATCTCTTTTAAAGGAAATTATCTCAATAGATGTATCATAAACAACTTTTTCACCCAACCAATACCTACAGTTATAGTTAAAGTGTGAAAGTTTGAATGTATAAATAAATGTAGATCAACTCTGTTCCACCACAATGATGAAAACTATGCACAGGGCATGAAAAATATATATTGTTTATATTTATTTATGTATGAGTATGAGTCCATGCATAAGTATTTGTGAATGCATTTATGCATGTATGCTTATGTATGTGCGTATATACATATGTATATAACCTACAATGTAACACTAAAGTCGAATATTTTATTTGGTAAAATAAATTACATGCTAAACGAGCAACTCTTACTCACACCAACACAGGCACAATTGCAACACTATACACACGTGTATGTACGTATGTGTAGAGGACTCTTATGCAAGCGTATATGTTAGGCAATGTATCTGAATGAGTATAAATGAGTTTCTATGAATGCATTGCAAAAGAAGAAAAATTTTCAAATGAATACATAGTTTTCGCCAGTTTTTTTTTACAATTTCAGTTGTTCGTTTTTTTTTGTTTTTGTTTTTGCAATTCTAAATATTCCGCTTCTACACAGGCACTTTTACTAGCAAACACTAACAATTTTTGTTTGAGATGCATGTACGAGTGTGTGTGTGTGTGTGTCTGTATGGTATATTTTAACAACAGCAACATTCAAGTCTAGCTTTGCTTAGCTTGTGACTGTAGTTGCCGGTAATAAAGTTGAATTCGCTCTTCCGGTGCATATCCTAGAGGCGTGTGCCACATTCATATGCTGTTTATACATTTCATTTCCGTAGCAAGTTAAAGACTCTATGCAAAATACATACAAAATAGGGGTTATAGCTTTTTTATCGCTATTTTTTAAGTAGGTTTTTCTTCGCTATACACTTGGAGGAATGGGTTAAAAATTTGTCCTTAACTTACTTACTCCTAGTTTCAAACTTAACTTTTGGTATTTCCAGTGACTTGTTTTTTGAACAACGAGTGCAAACGAGAGATCAAAATAGAAAAATCAGGTATGCATGATTTTGACCCAAATCGTGCAATTTCATATCCAAAGCGTAGTGAAAAGCAGAATTGTGCTCTTATAAAACGGGCAAGCGTTTTACGACAAAGTTTTAACAATATTCAACCGTTTAATTATTTACGATAAAACATGTAATGCACAAATTTTATGTTAAATGCGAAATATGAGTATGAGAGCGCAAAATAAAGTAGTATTAGGGCGATTCTATTTTAGACAACTTTTAACATCAATTTTCAAATCACACTATTTGATACTTTTTTTGATGCAAATTTAAAGTCAAATATCTATATTTTATAATAATGTAACTTTTTTAGACGTAAGCTTAAATATAAATTTGTTGTGCACCTCGAAGCATTAAGATTCATAGATTTCGCGCGAACAGAAAATTCATTCATGTTGCACCCCTCATGGCTTTAAGAGCAAATTTCTTATTTTTGAATTATATTTCTCTACGATGTTTCATTTGACAATCATCATCTTTCACAATAAAAAAGAATAATACAATAAAAGTTTAAAAATTAACAGAGTTTTGTGTTTTTGTGGTATGATCTTCTGAAAGTTGGCCAATTTGGTTGCACCCGTCATACACTTTAAAGCTCTCTCGTGGCTATCTGGTCGTTTCATATCAATTCTTGTAAATAGATAACAATAGCATATAGAAAAATATTACCCCTTCTAGAAATAACTTAATTGAAAATGTATTTCTTTCTATTAGTAAAAGACGTTTAAAGCGCCTAAATGTAGCACCCGTCAGAATATAATCGCCCATTAGTGAAATAATGCCGGCAGCCTAGTGGGGAAATAAATCTGTAATTTCTAGACAATTGGTCCGATTGGAACCATATCCGCAAAATTTTATCTCAATCATTTTTCAATAATTGCAAGAGATTGGTATCAAAGACATCAGGTCGATATATAGATAAGATAAAAATATGTGAACATCCTAATTGTCTGCAGCTTTGGTCAAAAGAATAATAAGGTGTTACTGTCAAAGGAAAGTTAAATCGTAAATGGTGTTGTAGTTCTTAACAATAAATTATTTTTTATCGATTTGAAATAGGTATGCAACCTAATCACAGATTTTTATTAGAGAAAATAAGTTGTAAGTTGTTTCCTTTAGGTTTTCTAAAATATTAATAAGTCTGTGGTTTATGGTTGAATTGCTATTTTTATTACATAAATAAAAATAATGCGCTACCGGATTTTAGGCGAACAATGCTTTAGTAATATCTAGCACTACCGAGCTGTTCTACTGTAATATAAAATTGTTTCTTTATGCTTTTAATGTCATATATACATATATATGTTCAATTCACAAGTGATGTTGTATGTTGTACATTGTATGATACAACTATCTGATTGTGAACATAATTTTCAGCAAAGTCGTATATTTATGTTACCAAACCTTCCAAATGACAAAAGAGAAATATTTTAAAAACAAATATATAAAACATAAAATATGAATATTTTCCAAAATTAAAAACTACCTACCGTAGAATTTTCAACACTAACCATTTGTAAATTTTTTTAAATTATTATTATATATATAAAAAAATTGTTATTAAATTTATGTTTATGTTTATGATAAAAAACGTGCGAGTATTTATACAACTATTGTAAATTCAGACGATATACAACTCCTACGACACTACAACATCAACAAGTTGTCAATAGAACAATAGTTTTATATTATATTACTTTTTCTCCAAGTGTACTAATTCCTATTGTATCTTATAATAAATTGTACTTGCATAAAAACAAAATTCATTTGTATTTATGTGCGTGCGAGTGTGACTGTCTGCATGTGGTTCGTTACAGTGTCGTTGTAGCTCAGTAAGAGTAGTTGTTATATAAATGATTCTCTTCTTTTTGTTGTATTAGTTGTTGCTGTAGAGATGGTGGGGCAGGCAACTAATTTAAATTAGAAGCTAAATAATAGAAAACAACAAAAGGAAGAATAAGTAAAACTTTTATATGTACGAATTTGTAAAATTGTTTTAGTTGCTGGTTTTTTTTTATTTTTTATAATTTTGTTCTCACATTCTATTTAAAAACATTTTCTTACACTCATCGTACTCTAGATACGAATGTGTATATATGCTGCATGCTGATCCTGTGAATTTTTTTTTTGTGAGCGAGAGTTTAAAGTGGATTTTTTGCCAGTTGTTTTTAAACAAATTTTAATTATTAATAAGACTGTGGTTGGGAAATACATACTCGTAAACGATGTATACGAGTTTAGTAAACATAATCTACCCTTCTTTTTTCTTTACCGCTCGTAAATGTAACACTGTAAATTTGCAACATAATTTTCATGTGTTGAATTGGTGTAACCCCAAGTTTTTTTTTTTGTTTTTTCCTTTTTGGCTAGATTTTTTTTATTACGTCTCCTGGTTGCTTTTTTGCAACTTAATTTCATAAAATGTATAATAATATTTTGGATTTACTTTATTACAAATACAAACATGTGTGCAAATGTACACATTCAGACCGGGATATAATTTTTGTTACTTACAAGGATATGTGCAGACAGTGGTGAGTAAAACGGCTGTAATATCTTGGGTTTTTAAATAATACTTAAATCATTTTCTAAAAGAAAAGATCACACTAAAGTTGAGTCAGTTAGGCCTATTAGCTTTTTATCTAATGAATCAAAGCTAATTGAGTAACTATTTGTTTCTAAATTATTCCCGATTCTAAATGAGAATGGTTGTATTCCAAATTATCAATTTGGTTTTAGAAAGAAACATGGCACAGTCGGGCTAGTAAACGTCATAAGAAAAGACTTTGAAGAAAAAACATTGTTCTGCACTATTCATCGATGTTTATCAAGCCTTTGATGAGGTGTGGCATGAGGGCTTAATACATAAACTGCAGCAAAATTTACCCATTAACATTCACAAGTTGCTGGAAAGCTATTTAATTGGCCGAAAGTTTATTATTAAAGAAGGCGATTTCGTAAGTTCTGCTTAATCAATTAATGCTGGTGTTCCCTAGGGAATCATTTTGAGGCCTTTATTGATTTTGATATATACTTCAGATATGTCAACTAATAACTACTCGGAAACATTAACTTTTGCCAATGATACAGCTTTTCACAAAAATCGCCATGAAGCATCTGGGCATTTGCAAGACCATATATTTCAGTTGGAAATATGGCTAAAACAGTGGAAAATAAAGGTCAATTAAAAAAAACGTGCACATATAACATTTACCTTATGTAGAGCATCTTGCCCTTCTATTAAAATAAATAATCATATAATTCCACAACTTGCGGCTGTAAAATATCTCGGTATACACCTTAATCGACGCTTAACATGGAAAAGTCATATAGAGGCAAAATTAACCCAAATTAAACTTGAAGTTTTTTCAACTTAATAGGCTAATTGGCAGAAACTCGGTCCTTAATTTGGACTGTAAATACCTATTCTATAACGCTATTCTAAAGCCAAGCCTTGGCCTTCAATATAGAGAAAATTCAAAGGCGCCAAAATAATATTCTGCGAATCATCATGGCCGCCCCTCGAATATTCACAATGCTTGAATTTTTTGTATAACAAGTTTTTTTTTCTAATTTAAATATTTGCATTTGAAAGTTTTTTTTTTATTAAAGAAGTGGTTTTTAAATTTGAACTAAACGAATTTCGAATAATAAAAATACAAAAGGTATTCGTACCACTTTTATTTGTTCTAGAACGCAAGCATGCAGCCTATACTTTTTCTGTGAAGGCGCTGCAATCAATGATTATACCCTACACCACCTTAGTGGGGAGGGTGTATAATTGGTCGTACCTCCCATATAATTCCCACTTGCGAAATTCACTGTAACGATCATAAATTTTTTAAAAAATCTTGGTAATAAATAAAAATAAAATTTGACACAAATAAGTTTCTTATATACAGAAATAATGGCACTTAATTTTATAATGGTCGGCCCATAATTAGTCGAAACTCCCATATAAGACCCTCTACGTAATTCACTTTAAGCTCCATAAATCTTTTAAAAGTAGTTATATCGAGATAAAGTTTAACATATATAATATTTATATTCACAGACATCATGACACTAAATTTTTGGATGATCGGTCCACAATAGGTTATATATCCCATATAGCGCCCATTTCTGAAAAACTGTTTTATATATGCATTGGGTGTGGGGTATTATACGGTCGAACTTGACCGACTATACTTTCTTACTTGTTTTTGTTTGAATTACAAAACAAAAAAAAAAAAAAAAAACATGTTTAGAAACAGTTCTAGGACTAATGCTTCCGTCAATGATTTTGTTTGATATTATCACGTTAGGAACTGTTTAGGAATTTTTATTTTAAAAGACGATTTATATTTACCGAATATATTTTGGAAACCATTCCACGGCCGTTCATATGAAAAGGTTTTGGAAAAAAGATTCGTATCGCAAATAAAACTGCAATATTTGTAATATAAAAGTTCAAAAACACGACTGCTTAGTGCATAAAGTCTATTATCGTTAAGGCGAATAACAACAGAATTATTAGTACTATTTTAAATTGAGAAAAAGTACTTTAAAATATTCACTGAGCAAGATCCATCTCAAGGAGTTGGCTTTATATCAGCCTTATTAGTCTAAGTAGTCACCTTTTATTAAAACTTTTAAATTTATTTAATATACATATATGTATACTTCTGAGTTAACACAGTATTTTCCTTCACTGTAGCTACTATATCAGCATCAATTTAAAACTCATGTGTATGTATGACTTCTTCTATAAGTTTAATATATTGTGGCTGTTAAAATACATTTGTATGTGTGTATGTGTGTAGGTATGACTACCCAAATAAATGGGTTTGTGTGTAAATCTACTATTAATTATCCTTATAATAAAAATGTGGTTTTCAACTTAGCGCAAAGTTAATGTCCTTTCTATTACTCTCTACGTTTACCATACAAAGTCGTAATAAAATTTTAGGTTTATACGTTCAGATTCTTTTTTATTTTTTTTTTGGTCGTTTGCCATTTGCTGCTTGTTAAATGTTGTTGTTGCTTACATGTTGTTGTATGCCTTTTCTAGCAACAAAACAAAAATTACAATTTTAGTGTTTATTTTGCGTTCATTTTTGTTAGTGTTCCTTTGACCTATATGACCTTTATATGGCTTACCTAGATAAGTGTATATATGTGTATGTATGAGTGTGCATTTTTATGTAGAAAACAAAAAACTGGTGAATATTTGGCATCATGTTTTTGGTAAAACAATTTTTTTTTATTTCACATTTTTATGCATCACGCGTTTAATTACGTGCTCCATATGATGATGTTTATTAGTTGCCATTTTTGGGTATGTATAAATGACTCTTTTATGTTAAAATGTAAGTAGATTAACATACATACGTATATTTTATATGCATACATTCATACAAACACGATATTGTACTGAAATTTAATATTTAACCAGCTAGCAAATGATTTCCTTAGAAGTGAAAGATTAAAAGAATTTACAATTCGTAAATAAAGAAAGAAAAAATAGCATCATCAGCAAGGAATCAACGATTAACTCAGAATTTAGAAGACTAGCTGAAGAGAACTTACACCATCTACCTCTGAAATTAAACTTTGCTTTACAACATTTCCAATTGTATTTAAGAAGAAAGGAAATTTTCAAGTCATATAAAGGTCATATAGTACAAAGACCTCAAGTACCAAATTGTATATTGTTTAGGAATAGACACCCATAATTGAGAGCTGCTTGGGTTTCACAACGCATTTTAAAGCACAGTATGTAAAAACCAACGCCTGTAGCAGTCATCAGTGAATAACTCGAATGTACTTTCCCTGGAGTTTGAGTCATCACATCTGTCTGTGGATTAAAGGTTTGGTGGTGCAATAATTAATTATTTTTTAAATTTCCAACAGTGATCTTAGCCATAAGATCAGCACGCAATTAGTTCATCATAATCTTTCTGATATATACTGTCAGCGTCAAAATAAAGTCAACACCTCAAATTATTAAAAGAAAAATTAAACTATATTAATATAAATATACTCGTATTATATTAGAAAATGAATTAGGCTGACGAAAATATTCACACACCAGCCAACTTTTGTTTTTAATTTTCTATATTTATTAATTGAAAAGACATAATGTTGTGGTTTTCTACAAAATTATTTGTTCAATTGTTATTTAAATTAAATGTAGAAAAAAACTGTTACTAACTGCGTCACATTAAAAGAAATAAATTACTAGTTTGTCAGTTGTGATAAAACCAGTCAGTTGTGATAATTAATAAAAACGCTTAAAAGCACATTATCGATATGTTTTTTATTTGAAAATTTTACATTCGTAAACGTCAACAATTTGTTAAACGTCAATACCCGCGGTTTTAATTAGTTGACGTTTTCCCGAGTGCACTGTATTAAAATTATGTTGTTAAAATACACTACAACTAATGTTGTAGTGTAATATGTCGTCTGAATTAACAATAGTTGTACAACTGGTTTTCGAATGTTGTATGAAAATTTTTAGTGTTGCCAAAAGTTAATATTAAAAAAAAAACAACCAAACGGTAACACTCAAATGATAAACTGCTTGATATATTTAAAACAAGAAACTAAATTTAATAAACAGACAATTTTAATAATGGATATTGTTGAAAATACTACGGTATGTTTTAATTGTCGATAATATTTGTTTTTAAAATATTTTTTTCTTTTGTCATTTTGAAGGTTTGGCAGCATAAACATACGACTTTGCTCAAAACTGTGCTCACAAGCAGAAAATTTTAATCATACAATGTACAACATACAATATCACTTGTGAATTGAACAAATGTTTTACATAATTTTAATACAGTGCACTCGAGAAATCGTCAACTATTTAATACCGCGACGTTTAACAAATTATTGACGATTACGAATGTAAAATTTTAAAATAAAAACCATATCGATAATGTGCTTTTAAGCATAAAACATAAACAAGTTCAAAAAAGAAACAAAAAAAGCATTCAACCTGACTAGAACCATAGAAGGCAACTAGAACCAAAAGAATACATTTTAAATGAGATCATATTTTTATGTCATATGCACTTAAAAAAATCTGTTTTTTTTCTGCTATTTTTTTCTTTCCTTCCAACACTTGGAAGATAGCCTTCTCTCTATTTATTTCATAAAATAAATGTGTGTGTGTACAAATGTGTGTATTTTAACTGTTGCTATCAGCGTTGCCACGACCAAAAAAAAATTTGAAACCAATATGTAAAAAAAGTAACCAAAAGCAAAAAAAAGTAACCAAAATTTTTATATATTTAAAATTTTATTTTATTTATACTTCAGCTAAAAAATGTTTGTAGATGGTTTTTGACGTTTTGTAAAGCTATATATACACGATCGTCAGATATTACAACGTTGTCAGATCTAGCAATGTCTGACATTGAAAAACTGTTAGCAAAAGGTAAATTGTCAGTTTAGACGACTGTAACAAAACTAACAATTTCATTGGCACACAATGAATTTATCTGTCAACCGATATTGTCGGTTCACACGGTTGTCAAATTATTGTGTGGCATTGACAAATTCGTTTTGCAGCGTTGTGTGTGTGTTTAAAAATTTTAAATATTGTCATGGAACAAAGACGAGCAATTGAAACCATTTTATTTGCACTCTATGAAACAGGATTCATCAAAAGATATGTCACTATCCATTTTTTATTTTCTTTAATTTAATTCTTTAATTTTCTTCCACTTTTTTCAAACATGTTATTAATGCACACTTGTTTGTTGTATTTAGAAATAATTTCTATGACAATGCTGCCATTGGCAGATGTATAAACTTTGCACATATGACAATGAAAAGTGTTTGACAATTGTCTTAAAACAATGACAATGACAAAATTGTGTATTTACACGATTGTTAGATGTCTCACAATATTTTTGTTTTCCAATGTACTGAAAATGCTTTTTCTTACAACGTTGGAAGACAAAAATTTTAAGTTCACACGGTTGTTTTAGTGTTGTTATTATAACGTTATAAAAACGTTTAAATTGTGGTAGTTTAATTTATCACCAAAATTAGTCAAAATGAAAAACAATGTAAAAAATTGTTACTTTTGTATTAAAAAAAAGTAGCCACAACGGAAAAAAGTACACAAGAACACATTGGAAAAAAATTTTGGTTAAAAGTAACCGTATGTTTTCAGTTTTTATTAAGTTATATTTTGCTTAAATTACTTATGAAACAAGCAATATGTTGTTGTTAAATTTGTACTCGTAGATTTTATAATAAAACACTTTTTACATTATATTGTTTACTTTATGTTGACACGCACTGTATATGTGTATATATATATAGTATATATGTGCAGTAATTTTCAGATGAGAACTCCATCTCTACAAGTTACACAAGTCTAATTAGTCCAAAATGAGGAATATGCACTACACAGAAAAAAATAAAAATGAGTTTCAATTAAAATATTTGTGGAATCAATTAAAAATTTAATTGATATCGGACCTGTAAACAAAATGATAGTATCAATTAAAAAAAAATGTGAGATTTAATTGAAAATATCAGAAAAAGTAATTGAATCAATTAAAATTTTAATTGAAAATTATTTTAAAATCAATTAAAGGTTTAATTGAAAAAAAATATGATTTTTTTTTTCTGTGTACCTTGTTGATCCTATTTGTACAAAATTTTGATTTCAGAAGACGTACTGACTGGTGGTTGCATTTCTTACCTGTTCAGTGTTGTAGGCAGACAATTATGCTGTTTTACGAAATCTGTTAGACTCAGAAGATCATTCCATGGCGCTGCAGTAAGATCTCCAAGGTTTGATAGTTCTTATTTTTTTTTTTGTGAAACTGTTTTCAAACGAGCCCCTGTCGATTACACTTCGTTAAACAGTTAAGAAGACCCTTAGAAATCTAATGGCTAAATTCACAGTCTTTAGTTAGTTAATGGCAAAGGCTTAACTAATGATTCTTTATTCGCAATGCTTAGTTTGCCATGAGAATAACAAGTAATAGTTAAACAATAGTTTGTATTTTAGTTTACCAATGGTTAACTAATGACCGAGAATTCGGCCATAAGAAGACAACATTGTGGTTGGTCCTACCTCTAGAACATCGTATGAATTTTAAATTCTCTTTTATTTGTAGCTACGAAAGTTTTTTTTAATACTTAATAATAGAAATGTTTTTTTTTTTAATTAAATACAGCTCTTCTTATTTTAAAATAAAATTCAATATATTGCAGTTTTGTTTCAGTTTAATAATAATTGATTTAAAAGTTTTATTAAACTAACTTCATGCAATTAAAAATGTAAAATTTTTTAATACGTTTAGTGAAATGTGATCAAGAAACCAGGTATGTATAAAAATATTTATTAACAAAAGTTAATAAATTAAGTTAATTAATTTTGACAACACTGATGATTTAACCAACATATTCTTGACGAAAAATATATTATCATACGATAAACTTGTGACAGATTTTTTGACAGACTCTTAATAAAGACTGAAATTTTGTTTTTTATTCTCTTTTCTCTAGGGAAATCTGGTCCTCTAGTTTTTTACTCTAAATTAAATTTTTTTGACTTATTTGTTTATTAAACTTATTAAAAAATAAAACATGCCCATATTACCGGGTGTAGCGTAAAAAAGCTTCCATCACACTGTAATTTGCTAAGTTTATCGTTTTAAAACTAGTTTAGCTGCAAAACCAACATCATTTAAAATACACCGACCAACTTCATTTCGTATGCAACAATTTACTGCTCATCATGCTGACTCAATGGCCAATTCTGAGAATGTTTTAGCGCGTTTTACATGGCTTCTTATACCTACATACATATGTACATATGTATCTATACCTATACAACTACGAGTACATACATAGAGAAAGAAAAACTCTTTAACTAGAACAATTTTATTCTTTTGAAAATACTCAGCACACATTAATATCTGTAAAGTGTTTGAAAAAAGGTATTTCCATCTCTAGATGACGTTGAAAATGTAGTTGTTTTCTGTTTTCTCTTGCTCAGACAGACAGACAGACGGACAGAGGTAGTGAGTGGGTGGGTAGTTGTTTGGTTGGTTGGTTCAGTTATTTCCTGTTAATGTTGCACATGTACATCCGTATGTATGTTCGCTGTCACTGTCTTTGGCAGCTTTTGCTGTGTATGGGTGTATGGGTGTATGAGTGTGCTGTGTGATTGTTGTCGTCGTTGATGATGCTGATGATGGAAATGTTGACAAACTATTTCCATTTACAATTAGTTCAATATGTATTTGTTGTAGGTAGTTTTGCTGTTTTAATGTTGTTGTTGTTGTTGTTGCTAATGATGATGCTGGTAGTTTTGTTGGGTTGGTTCGTTGGTGTGAATATTGTATTGTTGCTGATGGCGGTGTTGCTGTTGCTGTTAACAGTTTGTCGTTCAATTCTATCATTTACCACATTTGCCAGTTTGAAAAGTTGCTGTGACAGCTGTTGCTCTCATCCGATTTAGCCGCTTTTGTTGCTATTGTTAGTGTAATTGCTAATGCTGTCTGTTGTGTTTGTTGTCGTTAGTATTGTTTTATTCCTGCTTGATTGACTGTTAAAAGCCGCGTGTAGACTAAATTTGTTCGTTGCTGCTGATCTTGATGATTTTGTGGTTGATTTACACCATTTGTTTGGCTTTGTTTTCTGTTGTTGTTGTTGTTGTTTTTGTTGGTGCTGTACTATTGCCAATGTTTTGTTATTGTTTCCTATTGCTGTTGCTGTTATAAACTTGATGATTTTATTGTATTAAAATTCTTGTTAAAGTTTTCCATTGGTTGGCAACTGACACTGTTAATACGTTGTTGTTGTTGTTGTTATTTTCAATACCAATCTATACCAATATTTATGTTGTTGATACAACATTTGAATTTTCTTTTTCTTTATCATTTTCTTATTTTTCTTTTAAGTTTTTAAGTGTGTTTAATATATACATACATATGTATGTATGTATGTGCTGCTGTTATATCTCTGGTATCTTGTAGTTGATTTATGGGTCTTTATTGAACTTGGTGGCTTATGTGTGTATGTCTTGTTGTTTGTAGTAGTGAAGCTTTCATGAAAATTTCCAACACATGATTACTCAGCCAGTGTATTATCGATGATATATGGCTGACTGTTTTAAATTAACTGGCCCTCCTTGTTCTTTTTGCCCAAGCTAAACAAAACTGACTTTACATAATCAAAAGTGTCTGTATTTTTTTCATTTCGTTTTATTTATATCTTTTTAAACAGTTAGTCTGGCATATTATCGTATATTTGTTTTGCAGCAGATAATTATTATGGCCGTCATAAAGCAAATTATCAAATTGTTTCTATAAATAGCTAAAATGTTTTATGAAATGTGAGAAGTATCTCAACGAAAGAAGATGACAAGCATTAACCTATATGTAGGTACACTGCCAGATTCTATTGTAGGGTGACCAAATTATTCGATTTTTTTATTGTTTGTATAAAACGTAATATTCGAATAAGACATTTTAACTTGTTTGAATAATTCGATTAATTTAAAATTATTGACTAGACAATTTTAAATAAGCAGAAAACAGTATCGTCTAGTAATATCACTTAATAAGTGTGTTTTTTTTAACTATTTCAACAATACACAGAAAAAAATAAAAATGAGTTTCAATTAAAATATTTGTGGAATCAATTAAAAATTTAATTGAAATCGGACCTGTAAACAAAATGATAGTATCAATTAAAAAAAAATGTGAGATTTAATTGAAAATATCAGAAAAAGTAATTGAAGCAATTAAAATTTTAATTGCAAATTATTTTAAAATCAATTAAAGGTTTAATTGATTAAAACATGATTTTTTTTCTGTGTATCAGCAGTAAAGTAATTTTATTTATCAGTTTCGTAGCATTATTCAACAACTCATTCACTACCAACTTTGGTTATATTGTAATGATGACACTGGTTCAATTAAAAACCAGAGTATATTAAGACCAAAGCGGTCTATTATGATTCCATTTATATTATATAGTATGTTTTCTTGTATATTATAGGTACTATTTCAATTTGATGTATTTATATGTTTTAGTAATATGCTCGTATTTCGAAAAACTTCTTACTGTATTTGAATAAACCGTATCGTGAATAAAAATTCCACATGAATTTTTATACCACTATTGTGGTGTAGGGATTTTATGATGACTGGAAATTTATCTATAATTTAATAATAGTTTTTGCAGTCGTTTTTTGCTTCCTGAATAAAACAAAATATTTATTTGCATTAAACATCTTTAAATTCTTTTTATTTAACAGGTGAGTAAAATTCCCACGATTTCTCATACAATTATTTGAAAAAAAGTCTTTACACAACATCTTCTAGTTAATTTACATAAATGTATTTCTTTTATGGGAACCCAGAGAGTGGCAAGAATTTAACCTCTCAAGGTTTTTAAAGTTTGAGCATTTAACAGAGAAGTAACGTCGCCGCATTTTGAACTCATTACTTACACAACGCATTTGTCATTCAAAGAGAGGAGGGAAGGTGGTGGAACCATCATTGTAGTTGTTGCTATTGATTAAGAACAAATAAAACAAAAATTAGGAGAACTTTTATTTTTCTATTTGTGTTTGCCAAAAAAAAAACTTACATTATTTCTAGAGGTAAAAATGGTTTAAAAGAATTTTCAGTTGTTAATGGAAGTGATGATGATGATGATGATGATGATGATGATGATGTTGCTGGTGAGGAGAGACCTCATAAGGGCTTAGGTGTTGGTAGTGAGAATGGTATTGTTAATGCTATTTATTGTTGTTGCTACTGTTGTTGTATGTCTGTTGTTACTGTTAATGCTGCTGTTGATTGTGTAAATGTTGACAAACTATTTCCATTTACAATTAGTTCAATATTGTTGTAATATTGTTGATGCCGACACTGGCTCTGACTTGGTTGATAGTATTGTAATTGATATTGTTGCAGCTGGTGGTGTACTGCTGTTTGTTGTTGGAGTTGTTATTCCGGCTGCTGCTGGTGGGTATAATATTGAAACTCGAGTACTACTGATGCCGTTGATTGCCATTGTTCACAGCAGGAGTCTGCCGTTTATTTCTACGATTCACCACATTTAACAATTTAAAATGATGCGGCGACAGCTGTTGCTTCACTTTCCTTTGATTGACTGTTAGATGTTGCTGATTTTGATGATTATGTGGTTGATTTACACCATTTTGTATTATTGGTTTCGCCCCTGCTTCTCGCTGCCAATCCTCCTGCTGCTCCTCTTGTTATCCCTGTGTTTTTTTAATTTCATTTTGCTTGCTTAAACTTGGAATAATTTTTCATGTACCACTGATTGTGTGTTGAATGGTTTTCTTTGCCACCAAATACTTCTTTACTGTGCGGCATCTCCTCAACGTCATGTTTTGGCTGTTGTTGTTTTCTTGCAGATTTTCTTTCTTTTACTGTCGTTAACAGTTTTATGTTGGATTCTGTTACGTGTCTAAAATAAGGTTGGCTTTTAAAATGCTCTGCTCTATGTCTATTAGCATTACGATTGACAGCGTATTCCAAATTTTCCAGAGAAATTGCATAATACGATACCTATACAAATATATTATCAAAAAATAAAGCATTTCTTTCAAAATTTATAGTTATTTATACAATATTCGTTAAAAACTAAAACCCCCAACCTTCTCTGCTGAGTTGTTGTTATCAACTAATTAAACTAATGGAATAATTTTGACAAAAATATACGAATTGTCATTGAAAAGAAACTAGCAACAATAACATTAATATTTAAGAAATTAAAAAAAGCTATAGATTATTTGATTAAATATGAAACAAAACAAAATTTCAATACAGTATACGCTAAATGTTGTGTCAATATTTTCAAGTATCAAAAAGAAAACCAATTACTTAAATTTTGCAACTAAATCAGAATAAAATGAGCTATATTTAGCCGCAAAAATGCTAAAATGGTAACACTGATTGTGTTTTAAAGTGAATGTTACAAGCTGCAAAGAGATAAATATAAAACTTGATTATCTTTCGTGTCGTGACACCTCTGTATACTTTGCGAGTACATCATAGTTATCGTTAACAGTCCATAATAAAGAATAAGGTAATTTAGTCAAAGATTGATGCCGTTGCTCAGGATAAAATACAGCTCTGTTGTAATATTCCAGATGAAACAGACCTCTGAATAACCTGGACATTATACATTTTTGGACTGAACATAGTGCTACGCAATTTTTAAAACTAAAAAAAGAATTTATTTATTAAAAAAAAAATATGTTATCGCAGTATGGAAACAAGACAAAAATATTACTTTATTTTTCACTTTAAAAAAAAGTACGAATGTCGCGTTCGGGACGGTGGATTGTAAATTAATGTTATAGTTATATTCAGGTATGAGAAAGGAATGATAACTGCTCCTATACAATTTAATTCCATTGTTATTTCATTTGAAGAACTGATTACGTAATATCTTAATACCAGCGATTGTGACTATATTTATTAATAAAGATGCATCAATTTTTTAACAATATATCTTTTATAATTATGCTTTCAATTGTATTCAAACAATCTCAAATACATATATATTTGTATATGGTTCTGAAAATACATAGCTTATGATTACCAGTATTTTGTTTGCAATTGTTCTTTTGTAGTGTCACTCATTCTGAGTTTCTTATTTTCAGTTTCTTTCATTATTTCCACTGGCCTGTTGAGGTTTTGTAAATGGCTTTTCAAAAGCCAAATACTATTTCATTGTCATCTTAAGAGACACGAACATCGTTGTATTAATTTCGTTTCTTTTGTAAGGATGTTTGCCACGTTTAAAAGTATATTTGTGTTTGACTTTTTCATGGCAATACAATTACGATTAAAATAAATTTAAATACTGTATTTATATGTATATTTATATTATTGAAGATTTTTTAAGTTGAAAATTTTTAATTGTTTACAATACTTAATAAAAATTCTTTAAAGCTTCTACACACTAAACATTTGCCTCTAAATAGCTTTTTCTTTAAATATGTTCTTTTATACAATAATTATTTGCTTCAATTTTTAATTCTCATATATTTTTCATATGCCAATAATCACGTATTTATGAAATACATACAAATTTGCATTCACTAAAAATTATTAAATATACGATTATTAGATATGCTGGTGGTCTATATTGTACTACGCCTCTTCCTCACTCTCTAAGAGCAGCTGCTGCTTGGTGGGGAATCATGAATGTATTCATGTGAATCGTTTGTAGTATTTGTATCAAGGGTCATCATTATTGTTATTTTCGAAGGCTTAAAGCAAACATTGGTCGAAATCTAAATTGTATGTATTTAGAGGCCACTAATATTGCCTTTGCACTGATTGTAATTTATTGGCATGACTAATGCCACCAAAAGCCATAAACAAATACAAATTAACTAACAAACTAATACAAGTAGATTCTAAAACAAATTCAAATACATGCACGCACATGAACATATTTTCGCCTACGTGCACATAGAGAAAAAACTATAGTTGTACATGTTTACCACAACCATTAAAAATATTTTGTTGAACAATATTATGGCTACTGTTATTATTTATATGATTTCGGCTACCATAATATGTTAGAGTTACAATTTACTTGATTATATCCATTATATATATATATGATTATAGTAACAATGCATATGTTTGTGGCAAACACTCTTTGATTATGAGCATAATATTGCTAAACAATTTGTAAAAATTTTGAAATGGTTGTGGTATTTTCTCTGGGTGTGCAGAAAGTTCATATACACATACATACAACACATGTACATATGTATGTAGTTGCTGGCAAGAAGGAGTAAATATTTAGTTGTAGGGTTGTAAGCGTATTTATTATATTTTCATCATGTAAATACTTATTATGGAGAAATTCAAGTATGTGTTTGGAATAAACAAGTGAGTCCGTCTTAAAGTGTTTAAATGAATTTTGGCAATTCATTTGTACTCATATTATTCCAACAACTTTTACATATTTGGCTTACAAATTTGAGTGGAGTGAGTTTCAAGACACAATTAAAGTTTTAAAACATTTTTTAAAATTTTGTTTAAATTTCTTAAATAAACAATCACTTACTTCATTGCGCATTTTGTCATATGGTTCGCTTATCTCCAACCAACTCTAACTCTAGGACCACCGCCATTTAATTTGAGACACAAATACTTTCTAGAGACGTAAACTCTTTTCTTCATTAATCATGTTACAGCATGCCTGGTGTCATTAGACATAGAAAAATAGAAATTAGACAAAAAAATCAAGTTTCTTTATTTATTTACTTTTCGACTAATTACAAATGCCAATCAGTAACAACAAATCTACACGTACTTACGAGCATTTCATTCACATTTCACCACAGGCTACAATACACACTTCACTTTATGCTTCTACACTGTTTGGAACTGAGCAGCAAAGGAGCCAACAACTACAGCAACAATGACGACGAACTCTTAAAAAGTTTGGAACAAAATATAAATAAAAACAGCAATAATAACAACATCAACACAACAACAAAAAAAAACAGCAATAAATAAGCTGTTCTAGAACAATATGAAAAGAGAAGAAATAAATTCATACAATGTGTAAATGGATACAATTTGAAAGTGGTTTACAGTGATGTGTATGTATGTAAGAATGTGTTAGGTAAAGATGGAGAAGTATCCTTACTCTTTAGTTATGATTATGACAATGTATCCCTTTTAGAAAGTCCTTTTCACTTCACTTTTCAATTATATATGTATGTATGTGTATGTATTTGGTTTATTTGACAATTATGTACATATCTTTGATAATACCAGCAGTCACTTATATATCTTGACAAAAATTTAGAAAACCTTAAATGAATTTATGGTACTATACTGTCAATCCTGACTAATGCACCAGTAGTCTGGTGGCCAAAAGAAGAACCAATAAGAACAGATGCAACGTCAAGTCGCAAAGATACAAAGACAGTGAGAACTACCGCGAAAATAGTTATTGAGACAATTCTTTCAATTGCCGCAACCAGATTGACAGCCACTAAACATATTAAACATCTTACCAAGTTGCAGCATCACTATGTACAACAACAATGAAATAACTAACTACATTTAATAGTCCAGACCTGCGATAAATTATTTCGCCTACCGTAGTCACTCCTTTGTTCCGAACAAAAATTTTGTCCGGAGAAAAAATTTTTTACTGAGACTTTTTTACAGCACGATTCACCTATTTCGAACGATTCTGCTGGAAAATCAAAGCTGCCATATGTAAAAAAAAATCTATTAGTTTTAAAAGTGGTAATACTGCTTTGGTTTTTGATTTATTTGCTTTGGTTTTTAGTGTCAAAAAACAAATACATATTTAATTAGTTTAAAATACTCGTATTGTGAATTCAAAATTAATGCTGATGGCCATGGAAATACATAAGGCATTAAATTTTGTATGAAAAAATGCAAGCTATTGGCAACTCATTTCATTTTTGTCCAGACAAAATAGAAAATTAAACCAATTCAAGCTGCGAGTTGTTTGTAAAAAATATTTCTCTTCATATGAAAATCAACTTTGTCCGAACAAATATTTGTTCAGAACCTCAAGATGCAAATACTTATTTACTCCTAATTATAATTGACTCTACGCTAGATTACGTGGGATGTGTAAAGTTGTGTATTGTGTTCACTCATTGTGCTTTACATACATTGACTAGACATACACCAAACCAAACGTCATGCCTCTAACTGTCAGGCAACCTTCTCGGTAAACAAGTCGATGTTATATATTGTGTGTATATGTATATATCAATGTGACTGTGCTCTAGAGGGTGTTTCTTTTATTTAGTGTAACACTGCTTTTTATTAGGAAACAATTGGGAGACAGTAGACGCAAACAAAGTAAAACAAAAATAACTACAAAAAAAAACGTAAATAATGGAATTAGAAAAGTAAAACCAATGGATGCACGACTGAGTTATTTAAACTTTAAAATACGTCTAACAACTCGTTTTACATACCCAAACACACACACATATAGCCTTATTGGAGCACTCTAACACTGGCACAAATTAAAAATTACCAGTGAGTGGCTGGCTGGCTGCAACAAGAACAATAATAACTAAAACTACATCTAACTACTAACAAACAACAATCAAGTCGTTGTCATCGCTTTCACAACACAAATCTCTAAACTGCAAACAAACAAATAAACAAACATACAAACACATACTTCATACTTACAACTACAAGCATATACTAACACACATATACATAAATACGTGTAATATTGTGTGTGTGTGTAATTGTATGATCATGGTATTCAAGAGCACGTGTAACGAAGCAGTTAATTTCAAGAGATGTTTGGAAATAGCAACAACAAAACCAACAACAACCACAGAAATAGTGTAACGAAAAAATGAAAATAAACGTGTCTAGTATAGAAGTAGTATGACATGCTAACTTGGCTTCTCTAGTTTAGTCGAGGCTTTTATTACACACACTCATCTACACTTACACATACACTTGTTCACTTGCTCACTTATAACCAGGGAAACCAAAATATGCAAATGCATGTTTTTTCTGGTGAGTCTAATGGGCACATGGATAAGATATTTACACGTTTCAGAACTATTTATGAATTTTGGCATTGATTTGTTAGTGCATATTTTTGCATATTTTACCCTTTAAGGCATATTTTTGTCATATTTTTGCGTTTTTAAAGCATATTTTACTGTTTAATAGCATATTTTGACTTTATCAAAAACAAATTTTGTCCTACTTATTTTTCGCTGTTGTGTACAGGTTTTTACTTCCTTTGTTTAAAACTCAAATTTTTTTCAAATTATTACGCCAACAATTGTTAAAATATTTGTGAAGTTATCAATGCTTTTAATGCTGAGGAGTCTCAGTTTATTAACATTGTTAAAGATGCTTTAAATACACCTACAATAAAAAATGACTGGTATAACGTCAAATTTTGGATTTATTGAAACATTTATTAAAAAACTTCAAACAGCTGGGCTTACAATGACCGACCAGTATTATTTAGTGCAACAAGCATTTAAAAATTGAGATAAAATACTAAATTGTAGTGTGCAAACTAATATTAAAATAAAATTTGAACAAATAATAGGAAAAAATTAAGGATTAAAAATTATAGGAAGCATTTTTAAACAGTTTAAAGGACTTTCCTCATCTTTTAAATTTGCTCCTATAACATCAGTTGAGGTCGAAAGAACATAGACAACGATTTTTATTTGAAAATTTAAGTCAACATTTTGTAATTTATTGCAATAATAACCTTAATAGAAGAAGTGACTTTATATTTATATAAAATATCATCAAAAAATACCTCTCAAGGCCTTTTCTTAAGTTCCTATTGTTTTTATATTGTATTTATTTTTTGTTATACTCGTTTTAGTTCTTGTTATTTTTGTTTGTTTTATGTTACTTTACCTATTTAGAAATGAATTGTATTGATTTTTTTAAATAAAAGTATATTTTTGGTTAAAAATTGTGTAAAAGTTTGTTTTTTTAAGAGCATATTTTTAAATTTTAAGAGCATATTTTAAAGTTTTTACTGCCTATTTAAAGCGCTTAAACGCTTTTTTTACAGCATATTTCCGGTTTCCCTGCTTATATCAAGTAAATAGGGAATGGAAGCACTTTAAATACACGCACTGGCTTTTGGAAAGCTAAAAGTGCCACCTAAACGTATGAGTGACAATAAGTGTGTCGTATAGCAAACTCACACACACACACATAAACGAGCTAACGAAAGAAAATGTGATCAGAAAAGCGAGCGAGCGAGGGAATACATTTACAAACGACTGAGTGACTGACTGAATGACTAAATGTACTAAAAAGTATTGGTTGCTGATGCTTTTAAAATTTAAATTTATTGCCTGTTTTGCTTTTCTCTCAAATGGAATTGTTTGCCTTTTTTGTTTCACTTTTAGCTTTCGCTTCTACCGGCTCTAATTTTTTTCTTGCGTGACATTAGGAATTTTTGTTACCTACATACACAATGTATATAGTTTCATATGAGTTGCAATGTGTAAAGCTGTATGTATTTAGGTACATGTTAAAAGAGTGTGTATAGCTGCGTTTATTTAAATATGTTGGGGCTTGTACCGTGGGTGTTTTGTTTAAGGATTTGGATTTTTAATCAAGACAAAAACAAAATAATGCTTTTAAGATAATTAATATATTATGGTTTTCAACATTGATACTGTACCAATAAAAATAATGATCTTTAATTATGCTTTAGCTGCTGAAAACCGTGATGCAGATCTATAGAGATGTGCTTACTTTAAAGTCTATCCAGTCTGCTTTGAAATAAAACTACTTTTCTTATTTGAGGACTATAAATCAGGATTGTCAAACATGTTACAATAGTACTTTTTTTTTTGATATATTTTAAACACACTTGATACCGTGGTACTACCATGAGTCATTTGGTTCAATTTAAAAATACTGTTGCATCCAAATTTGGTATTCCAGATTATGTTAAAGTCTGCAGTCTCCATAATATGCACCTGTACCAAGTTGGAAGTGAGATACCGTCATTGTTTGACTTAGCTTGCAGATTAATGTTTGGTACCCTGTATTACAATGTTCTTCCACTATTTGACGGTCAGTGAATCTTTTTAGTGCCCCGTCTAAAGGCTTACGATAGCATTGTTAGTTATTGTAAGTCCGTGTTCTACTCGGATCAGTTATGACTGTATCAGTATAAGATTTTAAGAACAGTTACTCTTTGTCTTATATTTCCTTCAGCATCCTTTTCCCATCGGTAGTTAAATATTATAGTCCTTTAATACTTTCAGCAAATTGGGATATCAAAAACATTAACCCGTATCATAAACAGGATTTTATATAATTGAATTCTACTCACTATATTTCATATTTGCCATTTGATGAACTCAACATCGGTTATTTGAGGACGTTGTTCCTTGGACCATCATTTTTATTTATTTACCAGACGGTTTCATAAATGTCAATACTCATATAAAATTATTAATGTTCAATATTTTTATATAATTTTTATGGATCATAGTTTTCTAAATAATTGTAGAATGGACGTTGCATTTTGACACCCAGATTTAAAGAGTTCAGCTAGGGTCCAGTCAAAAAATAACTAAAGATTTGTCAAAAGTTAATTGATAGCGGTTAGAAATTCGTGGTGATACAGTTGTTTATTATACCCTACATCACCATATATTGGATTGAAAATGTTTGCAACGTCCATAAATACACAAGTATACACGGTTTTGGATCTAAGCAACCAAAAGCTGTTTCTAAGATTATTCGGGGCTCTGAATCCGAATCTGCACTCCGTTTTTTTTAAATTGGTTCTAGTATTCGAGATATTAAATAAACACATTTTTTAAAACTTTTGACAAATTAATCTCCATTTTATTCATTAAAAAGTGTTAAATTAGAAATGAAGAGCAATCGAACTGAGTCGCTTGTACTGTTTGGGATCTGTTTCACGCATTAAAGTCCAACAGCAGTCGCTCATCATGCCCTCGTCCCAAAATCATTGGTATCGTTTTTCGATTTTCGCCAAATCTTGATGTAGTCGTTCTCCTTGCTCGTCGCTTGTATCACCCAAGTTTTCAGGAAAAAATTCGAGATGGGAAAGCAGAAAATGTATTTTGAGAGACATTCGAGCTCCAATCTTGCAATAATTTTGCAACAAAGTGTCGATTATCTGCTCAAAATCCGGCTATTTGCGGTTACCGAGAAAGTTGTGAACAACATATTGAAATGATACCCATGCTGCTGCTTCATTGGGGGTTAAACATTTTGCAAAGTTTCTGTCGGCCATTAATTTTGGATTTAACAAAAAAAACTAAATAACGTTTGTAGCGACGCCAACAGCTGACTGTCGTTATGATAGCGCAGTGCTGCCAACATGCGCGAACTCATAAACTAGAACCAATTTTGAAAAACGAAACGGATTTGAATTCAGCACCTCAACTAACGACAAGATTTGTTCTCATCTGCTCTGATCCAAAAGTTGACCGGAATTTGTAAACTTGTGATATTAGTACAATACCCACCTTAAAGTGGTACGTCCGTCAGTCCATCAGTCCATCTGGCAGGCTGGCTGTAAACCTTGTGCGCAATATACAGGCCATAATTTTGAAGATATTGCGATACAATTTGGTACATGTTATTTTTTCGGAAAAGAACGGTTGGAATTCAAAGTCGTTGAAATCGTTGCATTATTTCACGTAGCCCCCATATAAATGCTTTCCCGAAATTGGGGTTAATTGATCATAAATGATTGATTTGTACATGCATCTAAACAAATTTGTACAGATCGGTCCATAATTGACCATAGCTCCCACATAAGACGCACTTCCGAAAATCACTCTCTTAAAAATGTTGTTATACAAATAAAATTCAATACAAATAAGTTTCATATACACAGAAATCATGACACCAAATTTTATAACAGTCGGTCCATAATTCTGAAAATAACTTTAACAAGTATAAATCTTTAAAAATTCTCTATATCGAGATACAATTTCACACAAATAATGTTTATATGTACAGAAATGAATGATCGTTCCAGAGCGCCCATTTCTGCACCCAAACTGTTTTTACACATATATTGGGTGTAGGGTATTATATGGTCGGTTGAACCGACTATACTTGATTAATCCGTGTAAGAATTTTGTAAGCATAAGTTTGCTACTTTTACAATTCCAAAATGAATACAAAACATACCTTACAACGTCCACTACTTCAAATATCCAAAATTCGAATTTAAGAATTCTATATTTTCAAAAGCACTTGCATACAATTACCAATATCCTGCAGAATAAAAAACGAGTTTGCAAAAACACAAAACAGAATATAACACAAAAATACTGTAACCCACTTACAACCACTGTAGCGTATATATGTATGTATGTATGTATGTAGGCACAATTATTTTGGATAAATGTGTGTTGGTGTGTACGAGTGCTTGATTGTTTTGTAAATTTAATTAGGTTGCTGGGTTGCTTTCAATTTTCATCAGAATTTAAATTGAATTAACTCAGTGTACGGAGTATGTGTGTGTGTGTGAGTGTGTATTTGAATGCTATTCTCTCATCTGTAGTACGGATAAGGGCATTCACTTTAAACTTAAGTCTATACCACTATGCTTACGCACATCCAATTTTCATACAATGTAGACAAAGTAGGTAGTAGTAAACAAGACGAAATGAGAAGATTCCGGAATGACTGGGTTTTCTGTGGAATGGTAAACAAATCAACCGTGTATGCTTTTAAGTGTGTTAAAATTAAGAGGACGAACAATAACAAATTGTTCGTTCATCAACACAATTTCTTTTTGTACAACATTCCTTGTTTGTCCTTACATTTCGTTTCGTAACGCTAGAAGAAAGAAAAAAAATGTGTTAAAAAGATGAAAAAGCTATTTGCATATATTGGAGTAGGTACAGAGATAAATAAGAAAAACGACAACAACAAAAACTTGGTTCCTTTTATTTTGGTAAAAAGACAAAAGAAGATGTTTAAGGACATACACTTACTTGTTGAAAGATGAGAGTGAGAAAAAAAAGTAAAAAAAACGTTATAGAAAGAATGCCTTTATTGTATAAAACTCTTTTATTTTCGGTTTTAATTGAGAAATAGCAGAAAGTTTACTTTATTTTTTTCTTATTTGTTTGTTAATTTTACTGCTTCTGCTGTTTTTAATGCCGCTCTACACATAAATAGTGGAGTCTGTTAGTTAAGCTAAGTGCAGACAGTGGTCAGATCTTACAATATTGTTAGAAAATGTCTAACAACCGGTTGAACTTAAAATTTTTGTCTTCCTAAGTTGTAAGAAAAATCAAGAGTAAGACAAAAATATTGTCAGACATCTAACAATCGCATAAACACATTCAGCTGACATAGGCAGATTATTGTCATACACTTTTTGTTGTCAATTGTTCGAAGTTTATGATCTGACAATGGCATCATTGTCAGAGAAATATTATGACGGTGTTTGTCCCTTATTTTATTTTCCAGCTTATTTGCTTGCCAAACACACTGATGAGTGAGCAAAAAACATTAACACAGAGAAAATGCGTGCAAAAATAACAAACAATTTTTAATTTATAATGAATATGAACATTTCTTTATAGAACATATGTTCATGTGCGGAGAAAATTGTTCCATGAAAAATTCTTATTATAGTTTATTTGAACTTTTTTTTATTAATATTTTAGTAATTGTTTAGACTTAAGGTATTTTTTGTAAATTTAGATTTTATTTTCAATATTTCGCAGCTTCTCCAGGAATTTTTGTTTTTGAAAATTACTAAAATATTAATATTGAAAAGTTTTAAATTTAATATAAATGCACCACACACAGTTCTGGCAATGTTTGGCAACGAATCTGTCAATTTGTGCCATACCACGATCTTAAAACAGCGATAACTGACAATTTCAGTTAACAGATAAATTTATTATGTGACAATTGTCTGCCAATGAAATTTTAAGGTTTTTTTACAATCGTCTGAATTGACAATTTATCGTTTTTAAAAATTTTTTCATTGGCTGTACATTTTCAGATTTGAAGAGATTTCATTTTTGCCATACCACGATCTTAAAACAGCTTGAACTGACAATTTCAGTTGACAGTTAAATTTATTGTATGACAATTGTCTGCCAATGAAATTGTAAGGTTTTCTTATTAACGGCTGAATTGACAATTTATCTTTTGGTAACAATTTTTCATTGTCTGTACATTTCCAGATTTGATAGCATTGTAACTACTGTCTGTACATAGCTTTAGTTATAAACGAGGTTGTATTGGAAAGTGACCTTAAAGATTAGCATGATTTAAATATTTAATTAAATTGTTGTTATCTCTTGATCAGTTTTTTCTTAGTTTTACCACTTGGTTCCAAAACTTAAGACAAAAAGTACTTTTTAAAAAAGCAAATAAAATATATTAGTAGATTTAATATTAATTTGAGAACACTTTTCAGTATTGAATTTTACAGAAAAAGAACTATTTCCAATAAAAAATATTTAAATTTTTTTCACAATTAAAAATACCTTTTAGGTATTGGTATGACAAAATATTTTTTAAAATTAAAATTACCAAAACCAAAAGTATACTTGTCTAAAATTAAATTGATATTTTTACCGATAGGTAGATAGTAATTTTACGATTTAGTACTAAAGTTTAAAGAGTTCGTTAAAAAGTACTTTTTTGGGTTTTTACTCTGAGTTGGTAATTTTTCGTCGAGTAGGTAAGAGAAATCGTTCCGGACAGTAAATCCAATTGAAAAAATCTCCAAAAAAGTTTGTGGCCATATAAATCGTGACAAACAACATTTTCTATGTGACTGTTCCCCTACTGCAGCACAGACAAGGTATCTTTCATGATCACGATTGTGTGAAAGAAATTATATTAATCCGTCAGAGGATCTATACAATTTTCCAGAATTACGAGTTAGTTCTCACGGGGATCACCGATTTGTTTAATGTTTAATATTATCAGCATCAGCCTAAAGTCCTTTGAGCCTATTTTTGCTTTTCCTAACACTTCTTATATCAATTCAAAATAAGTTATACAAAAATTATTGTACTTTTCATATCCTTGACCACGACCGACAAGGTTATTTATACAAGGTCTAGTTTGTCATTCAGTTTTTAATTTTTACAATATTCCTGGGTTGATAATCAACTATCCAAATATTTTTTGTTGTTCTACTTAGGAATTCAATTTCGATGATGTTGTGAAATTACTTTTCAGGCCTTTTAACCAAATTAATTGAATGCTCTAGAGTAATCCATCAACTGTTCAATTGTCTCTCGTTTTAATGTTAAGACTGTCTACAACAAATACACATGCATAATCACTCACTTACGAGTACATGTAAACAATGTATGTTTTTAGTGAACATACATTTAACGACATACATGGCTGACTACCTTTCATCATTTTCACCGTTGTTCTCATCATTCATACAATTCTATTATTCTGTCTGCTTATCCTTCAGTGGTAGTCCTCATTATCAAGACAATGTTCGGAGTAGAGGGAATGGGTTTATGAAAACAACGAAAAAAAAACACACACACAAAAATGTTAAACAAAATCACATCAGTTTCTTCATAAATTTAACTTGAAAGGAACATAATAATAAAGAAAAAAATACAAGAACATGTTACAATATTTGCCACTGTAATGAAGAAAAAGCGGGGCATACAAAGAAGGGAGAACATATTCCACATATAATCCTACTGCTGGTAATACTTGTATGCCATTAAAACTGCAATATCTACTTTAACACATTTTTTCCGTAGCATAATTCTGTGCTGTGCTTTGTAGTGGGAGGGTCTACACCAGACACATACTCATGTAGACAAAATATGAAAAAAATAAAATAAAATAAAAACATAAATATAAACTCTTTGTTGCAAGTTTGTTTAATGTAAAATTTGTTTCAAGTTGTTTATTTTTATTTATTTTAACACTCAACAACACCACTGCATTCGAATGAATAAGCAGCATAAGCATCGGGATAAGAATAAGAGTAGATGACACAAAATGTTGCATGTATAGTATGTATATAGTTGGGTATTGTTTAAAATTTAAAAATTATTATAACAAATACAAGTACAAATACACACACTGTTTAACACAAAATAAAAACAATACACTCATATACATACATAAATACATACGAGTATATACAATATTTATATATATAGTTTCTTTAAAAAAGGACATACATTTTTGCTTAGTATACGTGTGTATAACAATTTAAAGCCCTAGGACATAGATAAATTTATAGTAGATAAGAGTGGGGATATGCAAGAAGCCAGTAGAAGATGAGGAACCAAAAATCCTTTAAGTGATTGCACATGGTTGGTTTGTTGGTTATGGTTGCTATGGCATCTATTCCTGACAGATAAGTCACATATAGTCGCTTACGTTTCCATGCACTCTAACACACAGGCTCACTCACATATGCTACGAGTACATACTTAGTTTGTATGTAGTGATTTTATAGCATCTGGCTTGGCTGATGCATTCCATTCACTGTGTTGTGGCTGTTTGTGTTACCTTAGAGATGAAGTCCACCAAAGGGGAAAATTATGTGCATATATTACTCACAAAACGTTTCTTGTATGTATGTTACAACAAAAAAAAAAAAAAAAAAACGAAATAATAATTCAAGATTGAAAGGAAGTTGAGATAAAACTTAAAGTGTAAAATTAACCCTTTCAAATATTCAAACTACAAAACATTTTTGTTTTGAATATACAAAGACTGAGAAGTAATTTATTATAGTTATTTTAACATAAAATTTAGCTTTCTGGTTTCTTAGAAAATTCTTTAAAAGAAACTGTTTAGACTCAATATATTTTAATTTTTTTCCCAAGAAAAATTATGAAAACTCTGTTATCTCTCATGCCTGCCAAGAGACCGCAAGCTGCAGATAATGGAAATTGTTCTATTCACATGGAAAAGATTCCTGAACTTCAGGATCTTTAAACTTATTGGGAAATGTTCAATCTGAAGTTCTTAGATGTGATTTTCGCTTGTTATGGACTCCTAATTTGAGGTAGTCAGTAAAACCACGAATAATGTTTGGGTGTATAAAGCAAGATTGACTTGTGAATTACAGGAGCTAGAAGATGCAATGTGTTAAATACTGGAAATACATTAAAGATTGTGCTATTGATACTCAATTCAGCTGCAGTCAATTTGATGCACTTAAAAGTATAAGATCTCTCACACTTATCTTTGATATGTAAATTTCATTTAGGGAACACAAAAACTGTCTCAAATCAAGAAACCAGGAGATCAACACAAACATTCCTCGAAGATATAATTAGAGTCATTGAAATATGTGAGGAATTGCCACTTCAAGTAGTTGAATCTGATTTCCAGACATAAATAGGCTGACATCCAAGATACCCATAGATTTCTGCAATATTGTGGTCAGTCAGCCTCTACAATGATTTAAGAAAAACTTGCATTAAAATTGAGAAAGTTTAAAATTATTCAATAAATTCAATAAAACCACTAAATGACAAATGACATAAGGTCCTAAATGGGTTAACTGATATCTAATGACAGAATTTCTTTAGGCAATTACAATTTACACAAAACTTTTACAACAATATCATTTTGATTTGTCAAAATTACCAAAGACACATACACACACACAGCTCCCACAACTAAAACGATGCCATGAATCAAGCAAAACTACAAGAATAAAGACGTAAAGTAAAATCCAGCTGCAACATTAAGCTGCCACAACTATTTATTAGAAATCTTCTTACATATTTTTTTTGGAAAAAAATTTAAATGAAAATATTTCCACATCTTATTGCAATTATTTTTGGGAAAAGTAAAAGCCAAAATAAAATGACTAGAGTAAAAAAACACACACACAAATGCAAAGACAACTTCTTCATCTAAGTATAACTAAATTTGGTTTTACAAGGGCTGACTGATGGTTTCTGTTGTTGTTGTTGTTGTTGTTTTTATTGTTGCCGCTACTGTTGTTGAGGTAATCGTTTTTGTTGCACTACCTCTTCTCATAGTACGGCGAACACACTTCCACTACTTTATGGTATAGTTAGAAATGATCTGATTATAATTCATCGGATGCATGCGACGTGCTTCTGTTGAACCGCAAAATTCTGCACAAGCAGCAAGCAAGTAGGAAAAACCAGCACAAAACTTTATCTTCAACTAAATGCCGTAAGAGACTGAGGCAGAATAAATGCAATATTTTTAACCACCTTCAAAACGTGGCATCCTTATGCTACTCATATACTCACTCGCATTTAAACTCACACCTTAAAGAAAGCCAAAAAAAAAAGAACAAGTTAAAAGCATTTAGGACATTTTTTTGCATACTCACACAGTTACACTTACATACGACATATGTATATGGTTTGCTCAAGGAATAACCTTGCATATCTTTATACATACAAACATATTTATTCATATGCATACACAAACATATGTATTGGTGGAGAGGAATAAATTACATGATTTTTTTCTTCTTTAGTTTGGTAGCAAAATACCCTCAAATAGTCGATATGATGTTTAGAATCAACCACGTTAGAATTTGAGAGTAGACTTTAGAAGTTTCTTTGTTAGTACGTGCGATAACGACCATATATTGAATATAATTTCAAGTATGAGACTCTTATTATTATTGCTTCACTTATTGCCATCTAGACCGCTACTGATGTTGATAATACTGTTGATGCTGATTGTTGTTACTGCTATTACTATGGCAGTGGTGGTGATCTTGTTCCTTTAGACTACATGCAAATTTATATTATTATGAAATTTACTTTACGTACCACATGTTCACATGCATACATACATGCATACAATACATAACACCTACTTGCATCATTCTTAAGGTTTATTATGAGAACAGTGATGCCAAACTAAAAACAAATACTTAAATATTCAGTATTTGTGCGGCTGCCTTGCAGAAATGCTACTGTTACTTAACCATAATATATTGTACATAGAACTTCAATTAAAAAAATCATGAAGATAACGAGGAATATGGTTTATAGCAAAATTTTACATTTTCTTTTTCTGTTGTAAAGCGAGTTTTGTAAATTTTGTTTCATAATTGATATTTTTAGGCCGGGTTTTCACTATGTTTTCACTATGTCATTTTTGTTGTCAAATTGTCCAAATTGTTGGCAATTGTATGAAAACGGGTTGTCATATGGCGTCATCTATGTTTGTAATAATGATTGCAATATTTCCTAGCATATCGACCAAGTTTAAATACATTTTTTAGCCCCCTTAAAAGTCATAATTTCCAAAAGGTACCTATTGAAAATTTGCTTATTTTATATTTTAAATGAAAACACGATTTATTAGCCATGTCGCAGAATTTAATTCTGGAAGTTCGGAAGTGGAATTAATTCCGTTGTTTATTTTCATAGAGAAAGCAAAACGAAAATTTTTGTTGGATTTTAAGCATTTCTAGGTTTCATTCCGAAAAAAAATTGTTTGTTTTGCTTTTTCTATAGTAGCAAAATACGGAATTAATTCAACTTCCGAACGGAATTAAATTCTGTGACATGGCTAATATATTTTATTTCTAGGTTTGAGAGCAAAAAAAAATACCAAATCTAGTTTTTGCCCGTTTTCAGCCTAATAAAGTTCCAACCTTAAAAATGTATCAAACACTCCAATTTGATTTTAAATAAGAGTGTCTCAAATGCTTTTTCTATCTTTATTATTTTGGTAGATATAAGGCTACCACGTTTTAGTGTTATTTGCATTAGAATTTCCAAAAATCCCTTCTCAGTGGATCTGGATTTTATATACACACATATCATAAGGCCATTGAGAGGTAATGAAAGCGTCAGCAACTAAGTCGATCAGCACAGTTACTATTAAAACTCTTAAAACTCTATATAGATGATATTTTTTTGCTAAGCTAAATTTAAAATGAAAACTTATTCTAATCTGGCAACTTTTAACTAGATGACAATGTCAGCCCCTAATTGTTCATTCATAAGAGTGTAAGACAAATTTAATTTTCTACAAAATAAAATTTACTTTTAGTTTAAAAGTTTTTCCGTTTTTTATTTCTACATTTAAACATATAGAAACTTATTTAATACGTTTGTGTCGCTTACATTCATACATACAACGATAAAACGATGGTAACAAATGAATGCAATGGAATCTACTAAAATCATGCATGTACACGCACGTGTGGCCACTTGTGGCAACAATGTCAACTTTGTGGTCAAACAGTAATCAATTTAAAATACCAATTGAATTCTCTCTTTCTCTTTTTTATGATTTCATTAAGACCTCAAAATTGAAAGTACAAAACTTATGCTGCAGAGACAAACCAAACAAACAGCCATACATATGTATATTACATTCATAGATACATAAATACATACATCCATATAAGTACCAGCAATAACACAACAATAATAATAGCAACACTAAATAAACACCCATATAAAAATATCCACACAACAACACTTACGCTTACATTTACATTTATAGTTTACATTCATACAGACATATGAACTTTATACCCATACATACGTCCTGCTAATAATGGTCCTTGTGATCCTCTGTACATTTGGTGTGACTGTGTATGTGTGTGTGTGTTTTAAATTTAACACTCATACTATTTAACTAACACACTACCAAACAGACATATGTTTTTATGTCCGTTTCCGTTTCCTTTTCCGTTCCTTTCCCATTCATTGGCTGCTCAACTCGGTCGGTCATTTTGCTAAATTTCAGTATTGTGAAGTTGTTGTGTCATTGCGGGTGGTTTTATTTATATTTGTGTGTAAAATTTTAAATAGTTTTTTTTTTGTTTTTCATTGTTGCTGTTTGTTGTTTATTTTATTGCAGTTGTTAAATAAATTGCTGCATAATTGGATTACCAATAATGTTTAATTGTGTTTAAAGTATAAAAAAATCCAAACACAACAATCCAGGCGATATCAATATATATACGTAAAAATATACATACTCATACATACATATGTGTAATAAACTATTGCCAATAAAATAAATTCGACCACCAAAAATTAATTTTGTTTAATATTAAACGAATTTTAGTTTCTCTTAAGTTTTCTCAATACATTTGGGAATAAAAACGAATTTAAACTTAATTTAATTGCTCTCTTAAAATGTCTGTAAACGGGAACTTAGTGCAGCAAATTGCTGAAATTCTCTTTCAGCTGATATGTTTGAAAAACTTTAGTAATTTATTACTTTCCACGGTTAAATTTAATCTATATTAAGTCCAGCATTACAACTTGTACATCATTGCAATTATGCCTTTATTTTGCAATGTGGTTTAGGGCGTATTACATTTTTATTATCAATTGTTTCCCATTATATTTGTTTAATATTTTGTAAATCCGTTTGTATCAACACGTTAAATAATCATTTCAAAACAAAAATTATTCCTGTGGATACCACACTTGATAAAAACACGCAAAACACTTGTATTTTATTCATAACGGGTTTTTGCACAAGAACTTTGTTTGTTGTTTTGAATAGTAAGAACAATTTGGCCTTTTACTTATTGACATATCAAGAGTAGCAGCTTTGATAATTGTTACAAGGAATTCAATTTCGCCATTTACTTCCTTGTAGATTTGCAGAATTTATTCATGGTTCTTTTGGGTTTCAATTTGTCTGGCTACCACAACAAGCTTCCATGGATAGTGCGCTATGTTAGCTAATAATGTAAAATACACACAATCAAGAGATGTTAATTCCAATTTACATGAAGCAATTCTTTAAGCTAAACTGATTACCATTTAGACATCGTGGTGAGGGGAAGATAAGACGAGTACACACTTGATTGTACTAGCAATTCGTGTTACTCTCTTATATATGTTACATATGTATGTGTATACAAATCTGTGTATACTCTCAAATAAAAATACGAACGATTTAAGCAATAAGAATTTTGCTGTCTGAACATCAAAAAAAATTTCAAGGAAAAAATTGTATCTATCTTTTCAATAAAAATTGTTACGTATAAATTGGGACTTAACAACAAAATTTTGGCCAACTATTGATAATATGAATATCACTGGCATATGGTTACAATAGGACGGTGCCACATATCACAAAGCCACCGATGAATTTATTGCAAAACAAATTCAATTTCACAAAATCGTTTTCGAATCGATCACTCAAAATCCGTGATTATCTAAATATACCTGCCACTCTTTTGAATACAAAAAAAAAAAAATAGAATGATTTTCATATAATTCTTTGCTTTATTTTGTTTTGAAAATCAAAGTTCTTATTGAAAACCCATTACATGGCTGTTATTTGTGTGGAAATTAATTTTTAAATAATTTATTAGCAAATACAGCTTGCTCCTTTAAATTGTTATTGATGTTGGTTTATAAATTGTTAAATATTTTGTTTCTATGTAGTTTTTTTTTTGTTAATTATTAGAAAAATAAATATTTTATGGTGTTGGTGATAATGATAAACTGTTAACGATAATTATATTCTTGTTGTTTTAAATCATGTTGCACACTCAAAAAAAAAAAAATTGAGTAATCCGTACTTAAATCAATCCGTAGCGGTGTCAATAGTAGGGTAAGTACGGATTTTCTTATACAGAGTACAAAATACTTGATTCAAGTACGGATTCCTCAAGTCAAAAAATCTTAATTTTAGCTCTCCTTAAGAATGGCTGACTAGATTTAAGCACGAATTCGTACTTGATGTAAGCCAAAAATTAATTAATTAATTCAATCTCGGACATACTTAAATCCGTCTCAAGTATGTCCGAGATTGAATTAATCGCAAAATGAGCTTGGTTCAAGAATTTTGAACTAGATTTAAGCTCTAATTCATTTTTGATGTAATCCTAAAATCGGATTGATTTAAGAATGCCCGAGATATAATTAATTCTAAAATGAGCTAAATAATACGAGATAAATACTTCGGATCTCGGTCGGCTAACTACGGCTACACTATTATGCAGTAAGAACCAAGGCCTCGTCTGGTTATATTTTGTTCGTTCGGAACAGATTATAACTGGATCGGTACTCCTATTCTTACTTGCTTTATTGTGATATTCTTATATATCTTATAGTCACATAGACTATTTGAGAATTATAATAGTGTATTTTAACGTAGAAAGTAAGTCTTAATTTTCGCTTTAAGAGTTATCTTCTTGATTTAAATAAATAAATTATAAAAAATGATTTTGAGAGCTTCTGAGAGAGTAAGTTTAACTTCGCTCATTTCTTCTCTGGGATTGATTTAAGATTTTCGTTCTTAATTTAAGTAAAATAAGTCTTAGTTTTCGTTTTGAGATTTATCTTCTTGATTTAAGAACAAATTGGACTTAATGTAAGAGCTTTTTACTTAAATCAAGAACACTATTCTGTTTTAAGAAAATGAGCGCTTGATTTGTCAAATCAATCCCGATTTTTACTTATTTTAAGTATGAACTAGTAAAAACGTACTTGAAAATTTCAGGCTAAAACTGAGAAAAATAAACTTAATTTTAGAATGCCATTTTTCTTTCTGTGCATTAAATCATCAACGTTATACATTTTTTATCGTTTGTCAGAGAAAGTGTGATATTTTGTGAATGAAAAATTGTATTTAATTAAAATAAAAATGCACACATTTTGAACGATACAGATAACAGTGGAGCAGAACATGTTTTTGATTTTGTCAAGATGAACTGTTTACCAAAATATTGTAACTTAACACCGGGTGGGCTTAGTTAGCCGCTGTCGTATTTAAGATCGTTCTATTTTCCTCTTTTTTCTTAGATTATATGGAATACATTTCACTAAAATATTTGTAATTAGTAAGATATCCAAGCTATCGATCCTTAATAAACCGAGGAAAGTAAAACGTTACTTTGTTACATCTATAATCTCTGTGTTCAGATAGAAATGGTGCAAGGTGGTAATTGTTGTATAAGTCTGCATACCCATCTTATTTTCTACCCATTGGAACTGTTGTTTAGAATGTATACTGCATTAATTCCCGCTAAATGTACAAGGCAAATTTTGAAGTTGTTGGATATGTACGTGTCAAATGATAAATGTCACCAAATGTTATGACAACTGCCAAATGTCAGGTCTATAATATATGTTACTACCACAGTATTGTTTTTTTTTGTTTCTTTCACTTGTGGTCCATAAAGAGTTAATATTTTAAATTATAATAAATATTTTTATTTGTGGTCTGTGGCACATAATTATAGCAATTCAGCAACAACAAGAGCAGCTTATGTTGTGATATATTTTGCTACAACGCCTGAGCGAACAATTCACATAGATTTACTCATACATTTACTTATTTTAATAATAATTATTGAAATTTATATACAAATATATATAAACTTATATACTTTTATATGAACAGTGAAAAATAAAAGTTGTTGCAAGCGGATACATTACAAATAAGCAACATTTTAAAAACCTTAAAGGTAAATCTAAATTGTCATAAATTGTCATAAAACTTTTGTTTCCAATCATTGCATTACGAGTTTGACTGACTGAAGTGCCATTGTGGCTCTTGCGGTATGAGCTGTAGCTCCATCTTGCTGGAACCATATGTTACGATTATTAAGAACTATCGGACGTAAAAAATTTTCCAACATGGTCCGGTGGTTCATTAAGCTCATTTTCGAAGAAATATGGACCAATAACTTTATCAAAATTTCAAAATTATTTTAAATCAGTCAGTCCAAGTTGGCCCACCCTGTATAACTATATTTAATATTCAGTGTAACCATGTTAACATTTTGCTGCTAAATTTAGTTTATTTTATTTTGATTTAGCTGAAAAATTTTACATTTTACATTTAGAATTTGACATTTTTTAGTCTTTTACAAATTAATAAATACTAATTTATTTTATGAAATTAAAGTTATATGAACAAATTAAAGAATAAATAATAACTTCATATATTTAAGTGGGAAAATCAAAACTCAACTGTAGAATTTTGTAAGCAAGTTTGTAAACTTGAGAATACGTTTTATGAAAACCCCCTTTAAGCTTTTGTTATGAAGATTTTCATTATAAAGATTAGCTTTGTCACAAAGTAATTCAGAAGTTAAACGTATAAAACCTGGAATGAATTCTATAAAAATCAAGTAAGAAAGTTTAGATGGTCAAGCATGTTAAATTTATTTTCAGAAGTGGGTGTTTATGGAAGCAATGACTAATTACCCACCAATTGTTTTAAAATTAAGTGTCGGGATTTCTGTATATATGAAACTTATTTGTGTTGAATATTATTTAAATACCAAAAATGTTAAAGAGAATTAAACTCGTTTAAGTGATTTTCAAAAGTAGACCTTATATGACAGCTATGACTAATTATTGACTGGTCTTTATAAAATTTGTAGATGTCAATGGGTTGTTTATAACACACATTTATGAACGATAAAGCCCTTTTTCGAGAGGACATTTGTATGGGGGTTAACCGATATAATATACCAATTTAAAACAAATACAACAATCGAAATATCGTCAAAATTGCTACTTGTTCTTTGCATAGACAGCCATATAATCAAATCTGAGTCGATTGGTATACTTTTAGCTGGGTGTTACACTAAAATTTTTGGGGCGTTACAAACATCAGCACAAATGTAATGAATATACTCTACCAACTATGCTGATGTAGGGTATAATAAAATAAGAAACATAATGACTTTAGATATCGTGAATTATGTCCTGGATATCCTTGATGTAGATTAAAAAGATTAAATAAATATTTGGGCCTGCTGCAGTAAAACTTTTAGAACATTTGTCTAAAAATTTTGAATTTAGCATTATTGTGTATTTAACATTATATGTATTTGGGTAGCATTAGTTTTAAACTGATTTAGCCGCTTAACTTTTTTAGTTCTGGTCACACTATTAACATTTCTTCATTCACTGTAGTCTAATTTTTGGATGATAATTGGTTTAAGCACACCTCCAAACTACATAGCGCACCATGCAGTGGCACGTTCAGAAAGAATTTCAATTTTCAGAAGCCCAAATTTCGTAATTTTATGAATTTCATGAAATTCTTAATCGCAGTTTCAGAAGGACGATTTTCTTGGCCGAAAATATCACGAACTTACAAATTGTGACTTTTACAGATCCACCTTTTGATAGTGACTTTTTCAGTGAAATTGAATTAATTTTAAAAATTGTTAAAGTTTCTACTACTGATATGCGAACAAATAAAATGTCATAATTATTAGAGACATTTGTTTTATTTGGTTTGAGTTCATTTTTATTTAATTTAATTTTTTATATAATTTTTAATTTATTGTAGAAGAACTCTTTATTTGCTTAAAAAGTGTGTTTGCATTACCACTCACTGTAGATGCACCACAATACCCTCACGCGCACATCGATTTAATGTATAGATTTCAGTGAAATCGTTTCACTATTACTTAAACATTTTCACGCACTCTCATGCAAATTAATTTTTATATGTACTATGAGCCTCAAAAGTGAGTAAACACAACATATTATTTGATCTTTTTAACATAATGAAAACCCTAAAATCTATCCATCGATTGAAATTTAAAAGTTTCGTTTTGTTGGATATTTGGTTGAATAATAGATTAGGTTATGAAGAAAAAATTTTAAGTTGAACTATAATGCTTTTCATAATCTTAAAAAAATCAAAAAATTCACTGGTGCTTACACACTTTTGAAGCTGTGTGTATGTAACTGAGTGCATGGAATTCTCATTCTCATGCATATACTCGTAAACAATGATTCATACTGTGGCATACATTTGGGCAACAAAAGAAATATTTAATTGCAATTATGAGCAAAAAGCAACAACTGTAACAGCAGTACAGCAGAACTCAGTGAACAGGCAAAAAATTACCTTGAATAAGATCATCGTCATAATCATTTCAATTGCCTCGTACAATTGTAAATATCGTCATTACCGGCAGGTAATTTGTAAATAATAATAATTAATAATAAAAACGTTAATAAAAATGAAACGAGAATAAACACTCACTCGCATACCTGCACTTATACACAACTACTTGTACACAAGTACCAACATTAATATGACCAGCCAAAACACCAATAATTAATGATTGATGTCCTGATTAATCAAGACAACCGCAACCAAAGTCAATATTAACATGATTTTTATATGTTCAACTAGTACGTATGTGTGTATGTCACACATGTTTGCATAAGTATAGGTAGAATTAAAAAAAATATAAATTATTTATTAATTTGTTTTCCAATAACACTTTGATTTTTTCCGCTGAGCAATTCACAGAATTCGTACAACTACTTTGTGTTTTAAATGAGACTCGATGAAAGGGAGGACTGATGCACAAATGTTATTAATTGGCAAATGCTGGTAAAGTGGTAAAGGATTTTTTGATATCAATAAATAATTATTTGAATATTGTCAGCGAATTAAAGGGATTGTATTATTTTTGCCAAATACGATATTTATTGTACATAAAGTGTGGTTTAATTGTATCGAAAAGATTTATAAGTAAGTTGTTTCAAATAAAGTTAATTGTTTTAAATAATAATAAACAATAATAAAATTTACTTAAAGTATCTTGTTTAGAATAAATAATTGAATAATTGTATAGACAGTTGTCAGAACATACAATGTTGTCAGATCTAGCAATGTGACTGACATTGAAAAATTGTTAGCAAAAGGTAAATTGTCAATGCTTTTACTTACAGCGTTGGAAGACAAAAATTTTAAGTTCACACGGTGGTTAGACATTTTCTGAACATTTTACGGACAACGTTGTAAGATCTGACAACCATCTTAGGGTAACCAAATTATTTAATTTAACTTTTGTTAATAAAGCGAATTATTCGAACCAGACATTTTAACTGGTTCGAATAATTCGACGATAATTTTAAAATTTATCGAATTATTCGAAAAACTTAACAAATTTTAAACAAACAGAAAATAGTATCGTCTAGAGCCACCTTTAGTAATATCACTCACATAAATTTTAATAAATGTGTTCTTTGTCTATTTCAACGATATCATCATCAAAGTCATCTTATGTATAAGTTTTGTACCACATATTCAACACCACATACATTACTATCTAAGGTTAGGTTGTACTCAATTAAAAACCAGTGTATATTGAAAATAAAGCGTTCCATTATGATTCCACTTACATTCATTATGTTTTTTTTGTATATTATAAGTATTTCAATTCGATGTATTGATATGCTTTAGTAATATCTTCGTCTTTTTGTATGCAATTTCTTTCAATATAGCTTTCTTCGACGTTCTCTTTAGGGGTCAAATACATACTTAAATAGCGTCTAAAATACATGTTCGAAAAACGTTTTAAACTCGTTCAGTATTTTTTTTTTACTAAATATTTTAAAATTATAACTTATTGCAATAACAATCATATGTTTGTAAAGGGTGTTTTTTTTTGATGTATAGAACTTGAAAATGGAATAAAACAAAGATGATTTTTTTTAAATTGACATGGTGCTGTAGCTTAATTGGTTAGCGCATTTGAACATTAAGCATGAGTTGGTATTTGTATCCTGGGTTCGATTCCCAGTCGTTGCCACTCAAACAACATCACTTTTTGATAATATCACAGCGCCCTCCTTCGGTGGTATAGCATTAAAACGCCACCGAAGTAAAATAATTAAATAAAGCCTACAAAATCAAGCTTTAACATTAATGCGCCTACTCACCACCAGAGGCACTGCAATTCTGCACTAAAAACAAACATAATGCGCAATTGCAGAGTTGTGATATAAAAAAGCTTTCTACTTCCACCACCTTTACTTCTTCAACTATCCCCTTTCCCAAGAAAGTAACGCAAGTATATATAGGTATGTTATTTGGCTGAGTGTTACTTCTCTTAAAAAAAATACTTTATTTAAAAGATAATCTTCTGGCATTATAATTTAAATATGACTTCTGGCATATGACTGGCCCGGATATATTTTGATCTGGGGGTCCAATTTTCGATGACTTTTTCCAACATTAGTTTCCGTATATCGGTTGTCCTCCAAGTGGTCAATCGTTTCTGGCTTATCGGTGTCGACTAGCAACTTCACATATCCCCATAGAAAATAGTCGCGCGGCGTTAAATCGCACGATCTTCCAGGTTAATTCACGGCTCCGAAACGTAAAACGTGCAACACCATAACAGATAATAATAATTTTATTTATACACATAAATAATAATAAAATTAAAATAGTGTTAAATTATAATTTTTTTAATTAAAATTAATTTAAAATTTTTAAACAAAAAACGACAAATTTACATAAAACTATTTATATTCGTTTTATTCGATTATTTCTCATAAAATTTTCAAAATTATCATTTTGAAATTCTTCAAATAATTATTTGTAAGAAATTGTTCAATTATTCGAACAATCATTATTCACTTGGATACCCTAAACCAAACCCTTTTGTTATAAGTACCCTACACCACAATAGCGGGAAAGGTATATTGGATTATGTGCTGATATTTGTAGCGGCCATAAATATTGGTTCAACAGCCACCTTAAGGTATACTGATCGGCTCAGAATCACTTTCTAAGTCGATGTAACGATGTCCGTCCGTCAGGCTGGTTGTCCAACCTTGGAGAGTAAAGGTCGCTATTTTAAAGATATTGCCATAAAATTTAGTATGTTCGGCCCAAAGACAGAATTGAGTTTTAAATTTGGTTGAAACCGGTCCTTTATTTCACTTAGCCGCCATATAAATGTTCACCCGAAATAGGGATTTATGAACATCTAAATAAATTTTTTCACAAAGAAGTTGTGCCTGAATCCTATAAATTTAGTTCACATCAGTCCATAATTGACCATGGCTCTCATATAAGATAACTTCTGAAAATCAATTTAAAGAGCATAACTGCCTTAAAAACTTTGGTATGCAAATAATATTCAACACAATTTTTTGTCCAATTTTATGATGATCGCTCCATAATAAGTCAAAGCTCCCATATAAGAGCCACTTTTAAAAATCAGTCTACAGTGTTTACATCGACTTAAAATTTAACACAAACAATATTATTTATTTAATTAACCCTCCTCTAGGGACCTTTTTGCTTTTCAAACTGAAATTACTTCTACTTCGGCCACTACCCCCCTCCCCCCTCTGTATTTCAAGAGTATTTTGTTGCGCATCTTTTCATCAAGCCGACCGGATCATTACTTTAGGAGTTATTGAGGTTTTAGTGAGAATAGTACGCGGACGTGTGAAGAGGTCCGTATGGACCTTGCACTGAATTTCACTAATAAATGCATGTTTTTGGCCATCATTATAATTTTTTTATTGTTTCAACACATAATTTACTTGTTCTGAACACAAAGACCTAAACTCAAAGACATTAGGGATGATGATAAAAACAAAAAATTCTAAGAAAAATTCGAAGACATGAACTTTATTGCTTTCAAGGAAAGGCACAATATTCTAATTTTATACTACTAGCAATAAACCAGTTCTTAGAATTTTTAGTTTTTATCATCATCCCTAATGTCTTTGAGTTAAAAAAATTTAAAAAATTATTTTTCTATGTAGAATTTAGTTATAAACAATAAAAACAAAAAAAAAATCAAAAAAAAAATTTTTATATGAAAACAACATGATTTACAAAAAAGGTCCGTAGGGATCTTTTCACACGGCCGTGAAGTTCAGAACTGTCACTCATCGAAGGGTTAAAGAATTTAAAATTTTCGATTATTGGTCCATAATAGGTCATAGCTCCCATATAGCGGCCATTTCTTAAAAATACTTTTGGTTCATATACACGGTGTAGGGTATTATATTATTAGTCGGTCAAGGCCGACCATACTTTCTTACTTGTTATCACTGTATTTTTAAAATATGTATTTTGTTTAATGAATTGTTTTAAAAACATTTAATGTTAGTCTAAATATTTCTTTTATGTTTTTTTATACATATTTTCGTTTTTTATATTCAATAATTTTCAATGGGAGCATATAATTTATTTAGTGCTACTTTTGGTAAAATACCATTTTACGAGAATGTGAAAATTCTAAATAATTGTAAAGTTTTTCTTTCACAAAAGTTGGGTTGTTTCATGTTAATGTTTTTATTTAACAACACTTTATAAACAAATACAAAAAATAATATCTGCATACATGAATATATGGATGTTGTTTTTCGTCAAAGACAACAATTGTATTGAGGTGTTATGAGTTTGTGTTTTTATTTTATAATTTTTTTTGTGTGGAAATACCCTACATGTTAGCGTTATATACATAGTTTCCCAAATGAATTGCAATGGTCCAAAGGAAATTATTGTTTTTCCCTATGCAGAGAAAAAACTTGGTTGTTAACCGCTCTTGATAGTGTGATCCATTTATTGTAGGAACATTTTTGAAAGAAAAATGTTCAAAACTTATTGCCCTTGGATTTTCAGAAGACCAAATGTAGTAGCGCCAAACAAGGTTAAGTATATTTTTAGTTAGTAAAATTTAGTTTTAAATGTAAAAGTAAGTTTGCCTTTTCGTTTGTTATTCCTTCAATATTGATATGAAGTACATTCTAAATCCTTATTAATTAAGTTCAAGTTTCCAATTGTAGGATGTATAAAGTATTACCCAGCCGAGCTTAATACTTTTAGTTGTTTCATAACCATCACATCACATTTTTCCATTTCATATTCCGTTGATGTTTTTTTAAAGTTTTCAAATATTTTTTCACAGAAATATTTTTTGTTTGTATTATTTTGCATAAATCGCACAGTACACGCGTGCTATTGGATGGATCAAAGACATTTTTTCATAAACTTTTAAAACATAAAAAGTATGTTTTTTTCCGCTTCCATAAGGGAGCGTTTATTTTTTCTATTGTTTTGAAATTATTTTTGGCATGTTAAATATTTTTGTTTGTTTGTTTTTTATCTTAGTTAATGCTTTTGTTGTTTTCGTTGTAGATAAGGACATGATTAAAATTGTTTGTTGTTTTTTTCATGAGCAACGAAAATCTAATGAAAAGTTAAATCCTGCTCTATGGTGCTAACAAGTGAAAACTTCATGTTAAATAATTTATTTGTTCTTTTGTTGGCAAGACTCTTAATATAATTTTGTTGTTTTTGCTTGTTACTTTTAAAATTTCTGAAATGTAACAAAATTTCTTGGAAAATTTATACTTAATTCTATTAAAGTCAGTTCAGAATTGTTAGTGAAAGCAGTAAACTTCAAATATTTATTTAAACGTCAGCCATGCAGAAAGAAAGACTGACTGGTATATTTCCAAGGTATTTTATAATTTATATAAATAAAAGGAATTAAGAACTAGGTTTGAGTTTCCCAAACTGCACAACATTTGGCTCAATCTTTAAAAAATTTAGTGGAATGATGTTCTAAAAGCCTCTCATCGTAATTCATTTTAAAGAATCTCCATTCCATCAAATGTCTTTTTTCCATGCTGAACCTTTTTGTCTTTTGTGCTAGAGAGTTCTCGAAACAATTTTATTGCTCTCCCAGCCAACGAAATGGAATCGGAATCGCTGTATCGCTTTCATGTTGTAGTCGGATAATCATAATGTAGATTCAAGTTACCTACAGGGGCTCACAGCTTATTTTATGCAGTGCATTTTTTTCTTTTCAAAGCTCCATAAAAAAAAAACTAACAATAACTTAAAAAAATACATTGGTGTCATTTAAAAGAACAATTTTATTGCAAAAAAAAAAAATACATTTTAATAAAAATGCTAGTTTTTTCAGTTAACAGCCTATTTTATGCAGTCAATTTCTACTGCACCGATATTCGAATATTTCGCCGAATTGTTTGGTTAGTTGGTTGGTTTACTTGGCTGCCTGCTGCCTACAAGCATTCAAGTGAAACCTTTTAATACCGTTTTTAAGAAGCTTACACCACTCGTTGAATAAATGATAGGACTAGATATTTTACAGATGCTAGTATGTAATGGGTACTATATCCAGCTTGCTGCGTTCTGGTATTCCATGAAATCGCACCATCTAATACTTGATGTCTCCGCTAGGCTGTTTGGTATATGATTGTTGAAAAATTTGAGTCTAGAGTTTTGAAGAGCTGAACATTTATATCGAATATGAAACACTGTTTCTTCTTTCTCCCGGTCCTGGCAACTGCGGGAGATATTATTGAAGGGAAGTCCGAGTCAGCACCGCTATGATTCTCGAGATGTCCTTTCGTTTCATATTCAGGAGCTGCAAACTGTGCTTTTCATTATATACTGGCCACATATTTCTAGTGGTCGCGCAAGTGTCCAGATTGCGCCACCTAAATTATAGCCTTTTGAAAGTAGTTTTTCGTCGACTATTACCCAAAAACTGGTCGCTCTATGCCAAATCGCCTTAAATTTGTTGTAGATAATAAATGCTATAACACCAAACATTAAATCGTACAATTGCCAGTTTTAATTTAAAATTTTCGTAAGCAATAAGTGTCTGCATAAAATAAGCTGTGACGCTAAAAACGAGCATTTTTATACCCTACACCACCACAGTGGCCAGGGTATATTGGATTTATGCTGATGTTTGTAACGCCCAAAAATATTGGTCCAACACCCACCTTAAAGTATACCGATCGGCTCAAAATCACTTCCTGATTCGATTTAACGATGGCTGTCCATTTAAAGCTTGTGCGCATAGTGCAGGTCGAAATTTTGCAGATATTTCGATAAAATTTGGTACGTGATATTTTTTCGGCTCAAGGACGGATGGGATTGAAAGTGGTGGAAATCCGTCCATTAGTTCACCTGGCCCCCATACAAATGTCCTCCCGAAATTAGGGTTTAAAGATCATAAATGTTCGAATTATGCAAGTATCCAAACAAATTTCACCATAAATCAGTAATAAATGAAGCCAAATCAGATAGAGAAATTTTGAGTAGATCGGTCTATAATTTATCATGGCTCCCATACAAGGCCCACTCCCGACAATCACTTTAAAGAGCATAACTATTTTAAAAATGTCGGTATTCAAATAATATTGAACACAAATATATTTTATATATATACAAATAACACGGTACAATTTTATGCTGATCGGCCCATAATTAGTCATATCAACCATATAAGGCCCACGTCCGAAAACCACTTTAAAGAGCGCAACTCACTTAAAAATGTCGGTAACCAAATAATATTAAACACAAATATGTTTCTTATATATAAAAATAATGTGGTACAATTTTATGATGATCGGTCCATAATTAGTCATAGCACCCATATAAAGCCCACTTCCGAAAATCACTTTAACGACCATAAATTCTTAAAAATGTTGGTATATAAATAAAATTCAACACAAATAAATTTGATATATACAGAAATGATGACACCTAATTTTATAATGGTCGGTCCATAATTAGTCGAAACTCCCATATAAGACCCTCTACGTAATTCACTTTAAGCTCCATAAATCTTTTAAAAGTATTTATATCGAGATAAAGTTTAACATATACAATATTTATATTCACAGAAATCATGACACTAAATTTTTGGATGATCGGTCCATAATAGGTTATATCTCTCATATAGCGGCCATTTCTAAAAAACTTTTTATACATATAATATACTGGGTGTAGGCACCCACCCATACTATACAATTTTTTCGTTTATTTCTTTTTAAGATTCTGTTAGTTTTCTTTTAATGGGGCTTTGGAAACCAAAAAATGTACTGCATAAAATAAGCTGTGATCCATTGTATATATAGAAAACCCAAGCATATCAGTTGTTGCATCAAAAAATCTATGTTTCAAAAATCCAGGGTTATTAGCAAATGTTCATTATAACCACTTCTTCTCTAGTGGCAATTACATTCCATAAAGTGAATTGAAATTATTAAACAACTATTAATTATTTCAACAGTGAAAATTAAACATTAAGCACTTACCCATCCATCTTCTTTTGGCACTTTTTTTTTGTATTTTAAATGATAATACTTTTTTTGTATTTGTTTTTTTTTTTGTTTAAAATTAATATAGTAGAAATCCATATTTAGCCCATTTACAGCATATTAATTTTTTTTTATTATTAAATTTCATTGTTGTTTTGTTGCTGTTTAAATGTCTATTATTAATTATGTCATTATGTAAATATGCATATCTATGTGTGTATAAGTGTATGTGAAGAGGAGTATTGACAAAAAACCGAAAAGATTCCATTGATTTTTATAATGAAATAAATTTTAAATAAAATACACATGAATGAACATTAATTATTAAACTTAACACGTTGTAAAAACCCGATAATCTGTTAATATTGTCAATTTATGATTCTTAATTGGTTGTAGATAAAATGACAATTATTATAAATTCAATAAACTGCAAACTGTAACTGAAAAAAAAGAATAAACTATGATTAATTATTCTACATTGTGGCATAAAAACAAAGCGCTGCAGTTTATACGTTCTTCATGCCGAAATCCTGATGCGTTTTGCGTTTGTGTCAAAATGTGGAAAAGTGACATAATTTTGTGTAATTTGTCAGTTTGCTGACAAATGATAATTTCTCAAATTTGTTGACAAATACATACATACATACATACGAGTATGTATGAGTTTTTGATTTAATTTAGTAAAGGAAAATATGTATGTAACAGAAATGTTAATAGATTTTGGAATTAAATTTTCTCACTAAATATCATATTTTTTTTTTTTATTTTTAATATAAAAAAGTTCTCGCATCATAGTCGATTTTTTCATGTATCTTTTACACATGTTCGTAAACTATTTGGTGTCTTAAAAAAGTTCAATAAGCAGATACAGTATGCAGCACTAAAACGACTACGCCTTCTATAAGGATTTACAATGTGCAGAATTATAAAAATACATGTAGGCTTAACATTAATAGTGAAGCTATACAAATCGGAATTAATTTCACAAAACTGACGTCTCTAGTTTTAGATTGTTTTGCTATTGGTTGAGTATCTTTCAAAATACAACCGCCCGCAAAACATACTTTCTCTTAAGAATTATATTGTACATATGCTTACATACATATGCATGTATATAAGTAAGTATGTACTGGCTTAATCCTCTATTATATGAGAATATTTTTTTTTTCACTTTAAAGTCATTGAAATCCAACCGGGAGTATGTAATTGAATTATTTGTTGTACAAAAATTACTTTTCTTTCAAATATGAACTTTTTTTTTTTTTTGCTATTTCTGCAAAAATTACATGAGAAGAGGATAGTTAAACTATTTTCACTGACATAATAAAACTATTGAGTAATAAATGCAGCAATAAAAACTACTGACTACCCTGCATCCCATAGCACTAGCTTTACGTTGATCAAATATTTAAATATTAAAAACCAGCACTAATTACTCAGTAATCTACTTTCAAGCTTTTAACTGGCGAATTTGATACGTTTCCAAGTGTAATTTCTTTAAATGGAGCCGAATTAATAACATGAGTCAATTAATTATTGGCTGCACTAACCCGAAGCCTTCAAATAACTTACTTTCAATAAGCTTATCACAAAAGAAGTTAAAATCGTATTTATTTCACCTAAACTGAGAATGTTATTTTACATTTTGCTGCTAGGAAACAAATAGCATCGTACAAAACGGAAGTCATACAAATGATCAAATAAATAATCACAATTTATACAGCAGAGTAAGAAAGTTTATAGCCTATAATTACAACATTTGATCTATATTCTATTAATGTCGACCACTGTTACATTATATTAAGGTTAATCAGAAGAACCTTAGACGGCTGCTCTCTTGATTCGGTCTTATAATTTTAGAATCAGAACAGATGTTACAGAATATATTGATAATTGAATATTCCTAAATATGACATATATATATATATATAAAATAGGATGTATGTATGTATGTAACGTATGGACTCGAAAAGGGCTGATCCGATTTTGATGAAATTTTCACAGCATGTTACTGTGTCTCTGGAAGGAATAATAGGCTATATAAAGTTTCGATTGTGCAAACGTGTGTGGCACCGCCCATATAACCCAAAAATTTAAATCGCCATATTTTGGGCATTTTTTGACCTACGTCAATGACATGTGGCACATATGGTATTGTCATAATTAGGAATACGTACCAGGAGAAAAGTGGGTGGGACCACGCCCCTTTTTAGGAAAATTAAAAATTGTTATATAGTCTTAACTACTCGACCGATCGTCATTAAATTTTCACCATAGGATATTCTTACGAAATAATAAATTCTTGACCATGTAAGTGGACAAAGGGGCATGGCCTCGCCTACTGAACTGCATCGCTTATACGACGCGCTTCAGTATCCTATTATTTTTCCATATGGAGAAGATGGATATCACTTTGAAATGCGTCAAATTAATCAAGCAACCCGTAAGGCCGTTAATTATCCTGTTGAGTTCTTAAATTCACTCGATGTGCCAGGCTTTCCATCACATGTGCTACAACTTAAAATTGGAGTGTCAATTATTTTACTGCGTAATATCGATCACCACGGCTTTGCAATGGCACTCGACTTGCAGTAAAAAAACTGAGAAATAATTTAATAGAAGCGACCAATATAACAGGAAAATATAAAGCTACGCATTCCAATGCTACCAACAGATTTACCATTCGATTTTAAACAATTTTTTCCTGTTCGGTTAGTGTTTGCGATGACTGTTAACAAAGCTCAAGGTTTTTATCCCGTATATATGTGTATGCTCCTGATGGGTAAACTAAACCTAAACCATTGCAATAAATACATTAAAATTAAATAAATAAATGTTTGCAAATATATAAATACTTTTTTTTTTATAACGAGGGGTAGCGAAGCACACCGGGTTTAGCTAATTAACAAATAAAAATGTAACTATCGATTTTGTTAGCGAAAAGTATATACTTTTATGATAGAACAGTAACTAGTAACAACATTCTAGTTGATTTGACAACAAACAAATTTAAGAAGACCAGCCTAAAGATAGTTTTAGACGGTAGGTATTTTACAGTGTACTCGTCAGTTGCACAATACATATGTAATAGTGCATGTCTGTCAAAATTGGCAATTTACAGGCAACACGTCGGTTTTTAGTTTCATGTGACACAATCTGCAATATAAGACAACAGCTGTTTTCGTTATAAGTATTAAAGAGAAAATGTACCATATGATGCTAAAAATTGTTGCATTTAAGTTAAATTAAAATTAATATGTATTTATACATGTTTTTTCAATAAATTTTTCAATAGAAATTTATTGTTTTGTTTAATACAATTTGCAAAACAGCTCTTATTGAAAATTTTACATGGTAAATGCAGGCTGACATTTGCAGAAGCATTTTTTTCTGCTTTTACACAAAGATTTGACAAGCACAATGTAAAATACATACCGTCTAAAACCACCTTAAGTAGAGATACAAGTAGTTAGTTTAAAATTGACACTTAAAGCTGCAGGGTACAGGCAAAGTTTTCCTGATAGAGGGAAGGATTTTATTTATTGTTGCTGTTTCCTGTATTTGATGAGTATTTGTATTAAATAGTTTTTTTTTTCTAAACCTTTTTAAACTACACTTTTACACTCCTCCAGCTCTAGTTTCAACATTGTAATTTTGCTTAAAGTAGATCAACAACAACTCATTAATAATTTTATATTGAATGCCGATTGCTTTAGCGTTTTTTTTTATTCAACTCATTTCAAAGCATTTGTTTTACATATTTCTCCCTGATTTTATTAGACTGAATGGAGGCAAAACACTAAAAAGAAAAAAAAAAAACGCATAGAAAAATTATAAACAAATCAAATCTGTGCAATCTTCGGCCATTGACTTGTGTATGAATACATTTAGCGAAAGTGAATACAAAAACTTGTGCGTTTTAAATTATAAAATTATTATAAAGATTCGTTATAAATTTTGTATATTTTGAATATGGGTTTGATTTTATAATTAAAATCAAATGATGAAATTATGTTATTTCTTTATTTTTTTGTATATGTAGATATATTAAATTGTTTGCTTTTCTTCTTTTGTCTTTATTATCATCGTTGTGGTTTTATTTAAAATTTGTTTTTATTGTCATCATTTATTAATTTGTGACGAATTTACTTAAAAATAATAAAAACGTGCAAACTGGTTTTACACGGGGCGGCAAATATTTTGAGAAATTGAATAATATGTCAATTCCAGCCAAAAACGCGGAGAAAAACTATTTTGGCAACATGTTTACCAAAGGTAGCATACATTTCGCGATTGGTACTAAATTCTACCCCATTGAATTTGTGATTTTTTAAAAGTAAATTTTTTTTAATAAAATTTTTTTTATCTAGAAAATAAATTCTCATAAAAATAATTATAATACCACAAGAGTAATTTTGAAATTAGTAGGAAGCTTTGTCATAAGAACTCGATTTGATGCTAAATTTTATATTATTGAGTTGGTAATCCAATTTCCAAAAAGTACCACATTTAAAAAGGTCTTTTTGATTAGTAGCCTGCAGAATAATTTTATTAACAAAAGTAGGTTTTCAAAACCTAAAATAATAACTAAATGCTAAAACAAGAAAGAATACTTGTCTAAGAAAAATACAGTTTTACTCCATGTCCATAAAGTATCACATATTTGAAGGCCTATTTTGTACTAAAATAAATCAGTTTTTTAGTTTAATAATTTATTAAAGAAGTACCAAATTACTGTCGATTTAGCAGTTTGGTACATTTGACAAAAGTACCAAATTGTAATATATTTTTGTTTTAAATATCTAATATCTTGATTTGAAAAACTTGCAGGTATATTGTAAGAAATATAAATTTGAAGAAGAGCTTGATTGGCATTCTATATATATTTTTTTAAGATGTTTGCATTAAATTAACAAAAATTTCCCGGTTGGTACTTTTATCTCATTTTAGCAAACGTTTTGCAAACACTTACCCACGATGTCGAACGACAACGTTCGCTTAGGTAAGATTTAAGACACAAACTTGATTGTGGAATAAACAAACTTGATTGAGTAAAAAATAAAGGGTGGTTAAATTGTAAGGGCCGATGTTGAATGTGAACTACACCTAAACGCCAAGCTTTTTTCCGAATTTTATGTGACATTTCTGTATTTCAGACTTACTCAATTTGAACCATGGAGAGATACACAATCCAACAACGTGTTAAAGTTATCCAGTCTTATTATGAAAATGGGCGTTCAAATCAAAATGCATATCGTGCACTTCGTGATTTTTTTGGTCAATTTGATCGTCCATATGTGCGTACAATCGCAAAAATCGTGGAAAAATTCGAGCAAACCGGGTCTGTAGAAGATGTGAGAACACCTTCTTCATGCTCGTACTGCAGAAAATATTGCTGCTGTTTGCGATAGTGTGGCTGAAGAGCCGTCCACCTCAACTCGTCGTCGTGCCCAACAATTGCACCTCTCACGCTCGTCGTTGATGAACATTATGCATAAAGACTTGCATTTACACGCTGACAAGGTGCAATTGGCTCAAGAACTAAAGCCTCTTGACCATTCCAAACGTCGTAAATGGGCAGAATGGTGGCAAGAAATGGCAACAGTGGATTATCAATTTTCGAAGAAAATCATCTTCAGTGATGAGGCACATTTTCACCTCAGTGGATTCGTCAATAAACAGAATTGCCGCATTTGGGCGAATGAGAATCCAAGAGTTATTCTCGAAAAACCAATGCACACACAAAGAGTGACTGTTTGGTGCGGTTTATGGGCTGGCGGCATCATCGGGCCGTATTTTTTCCAAAATGAGGCCGGTCAGGCAGTTACTGTGAATGGTGTTCGCTATCGTGAGACGATAACGAACTTTTTATGGCCCGAATTGGAAGATATGGATGTGGACGATATGTGGTTTCAGAAGAACGATGCCACTTACCACACAGCTAACGAAACAATGGCTCTTTTGCGCAACAAATTCAATGGCCGTGTTATCTCACGTAATGGCGATGTCAATTGGCCGCCAAGATCATGTGATTTGACACCGTTGGACTTTTTTCTTTGGGGTTATTTGAAAGAGAAGGTGTACGTCGATAAGCCAGCAACAATTCAAGAGCTAAAGGATGAGATAATTCGGCACATTAACGACATAGAACCTCCATTATGCCTTAGGGTCATCGAAAATTTGGACCATCGGATGGAGGTGTGCCGCCGTGGTCGCGGCGCCCATTTGGCCGATATTTTGTTCCATACATAATTGAGTAATACCAATATATCATAATAAAATAAAATTATAATAATTTCCTAAATAGTTTGTGTTTTATTAAAAATCAACATCGGCTCTTGAAATTTAACCACCCTTTAGATACGATAAAAAGTTTGTGTCTTAAGTCTTATCTAAGCGAACGTTATCGTTCGACATCGTGGGCCAGGGGGTTAATCATAAACTTTGGAATATCAACTTATAACATTGTTTGATGCATTTGGTAAGAAGCTAATTTTTAAATATATAGGCAAGGTATTACTTTTTCTAGCAGTTACCCTGTTTTACATCTCAACTTTTGAATAATCCCTCTAAACTTTTACTTTATAAAAATTAACTTTATGTTGGCAGCAGTTGACTACCCAGCTTTTGTCGTCTAGTGTAATTAATTTATCAATCTGATTATGTATGCAGCTTTTATTGTATTTTCTTTTAATTTTTTGCTCATTGAGCTAAAGCGTAGGGTTCAGTGTACATTGTGCCAATGCCAATGCAAAAAAAAAAAAAAAGAAAAAAATCGATTGTTGAATTTTGAATTTCAGAATTTTTTCAACGCTGCTTAAAATCACAAGCAAAAAAAGTAAACGGCATTTCAAATTACAATAATTAACTGAAAATTCGTAATATTTTGGGTGAATTTTTTATTGAAAATTTTTTAATTGCAATATGTTATTTTGAGATTAATGTTTCAACAGCGAAAAAAGCCCACAAACAAAAAACTAAACCCGTTTCTAACTAAAAGAAAAAGTGTTCTCAATTTCAACAGTGTCGAAGTGTTCTCACTTGCAAGAATCTTGCCAAAAAATTAAGTGGGCAAAATTTATATAAAAATCACTGCATTTAGAAAATTAATTTAGTTATTAAACTTAAGATTCCATTGAATCAATGTAAAGAGACAAGGAAACGGATATCAAAAATGGCAGGAAATTTCAGTAAGCAAGTAAGTAAAACTTAAAATTAAAAAAAAAAAAAAACAGAAAAACAATTATTATAAAATTTTTATTTTCCCTTAACAGAACCCTAAAATCTTCACTATGTTATTTCTCGTTTGGATTCCTCTAACCTACGCTTTTCCCTCACCCTCCTCCGATGACAATATGGTCCACAACAATAACTACGACATGATTATGCCCGACGATCATGAGCCCGCCGAGTCTATACATTTTCAAAATTTCGACGAATTCTTTAATAGCGAGGTAGAGGGCACTGATGCCATGTCTGAGATGCAAATGGATGAAAGTCGTACTTCGTCTAAGATTCGTGCACCGCAACCCTTGAATGCCAAAGAGAAACGTTTACGGGAACATCTTGAAGAGTTGGATGTACAGCGTGAGAAACGTCTACAAAGATCATTGACTAAAGGATCGACACGGGCACGTTCAAATGTTAACGACTGGGATCAATTCGATTATGAAATGTTGGTGAAACATCGTTAAAAAAACGAATACGAAAGAAAATAATTTTCTATTAGTTTTGCTACAATAGATTGAGGGTTTGTTTTTGTTTTTATTTTTATTTGTTTATTTATAATAAATTATTAAATAAAGTTAAGTTTATTATTGTGTAAGTTGCAATCAAGAGGAGTTTTGTTTTTTGTACTTTTTTTTTTTAAAGGAATTTCAACTTAATAAAATTCAAATGTCGGAATTAGATTTCGAAAATAAGCAATATTTTTCTAAACAAATTTTTTAGTTAAATGTCTGTGAAGTTATCACCGATCAGATGGCTATTAACAGCTGATTATGTTCGAAAAGCTTTTAGAATGCGGTTTTAAAACAATAAAACTATTAATGAATAGAACGCATTGAACTTTAAAAGAAAAACCAGTAACTGGGTAGACTATCTCATAACAGGATCAGATAGGCATTTGTAGATGTCATGACTAACTTAGTCTCAAATATTTAATGCCCGCGACAGAAATTGGATAAGATAACTAGAATATTTAGGTTTCATTAGATATCTTAAGGATTGGGGTGTGATCTTCAGAAATCAATTGGTTATTTAGGCAGTCATTTCGAACCAGAAAAAACGAAGAGATTTTCCACAGCAAAAATGATTTATAGAACTCAGTTCAACTAAAGGTGCGGTCACATTTGGCAGATAACATATTTGAACTCGTTTATTTATTTAAAAAACCTTTTCTTATTTAGGCCAAATAACAACAAATATTTAGTGATCTTGCAAGCCACTTGTAAGAGTAAACAATGTCAAACAAATTTGTGCTAAAACAATTGGTTACGCCTTTTTGAGTAAATATTTTCCAAATATGATCGTAGCTTAAGATCAACTTTTTCGATTATTTAAAAATAAACTTAAAGATTTAACTTTGAGATTTTATGCTCATGAATAGAAGTAGAAATTGTTTATAAAATATTAACTTGCCCGATTTAAATTTATATATTTTTTCTTTGTAAGACAAAAAAATAACGCACTTGATTACTTTATACATCACAGGTAATCTAGCAAGAAGTCAATTGTCTCTTTAATGTATCTAGGTAATCAAGGGTGTAAACACATTCCTGTTTGTTTGCGCTACACCTTACGAATTATATTTTGCCCCTCAGATGTAAACTTTTTAAATAACTAGATGTCTAGCTAATTCTATAACCAGTGGTATCAACGGAAATTATAGCTGAAATCACTGTAAGCCAGAATTGCTGGAGCATGTTGACTTGGAAACATCTAATGATATTCAAAGAAACAAAGTTCAAGGCTTAGTAAATAAAAAATTAGAGGTTTCAGTAATGTTAAGAAATCAAGAACGAAATATTTTTACATTTTATCCTCTCAATTGATTGCAGTAGAAATACTTGAAAACAAATGTTTTAATTATTAATTGCGAAATAAATACCTATTAATACTTATTTAAATTTCCCTCTTATTATGACTCAAAATCTTCCTTGTCTATTAAAGTGTCCTGATACGGTGCAAAACGTATTTCTAAGGGACGATTTAAAGCCAATTCACTAAATTTCTTGTTCAAAGTAGCAAAACTTTGTTCACAGCAATATTTCACACTTTTATGCGAGTTTTATGCGAGTGATCTGCAGTAGAGACTTCATGCCTTCGTGCAGGGTGTGTGAAAAAATTTTATCTAAGTTGGGAAGTTGGTTCTCTTTTGTAGGTAACCGATAAATATAATCATTGTCACGATTTAGCAAGTGCTCTAAAGCTGCCTCTTGAGTTACTAGTGCTAAAGGATCCACCTTTTTAAAGACTTGTTTGTCCAATTTGTATTTAAGTTTTGTGTGTTCCAAAGAATAGCCAGCTGATGCTGTCTGTAAACTAGTCGTGCTACTGCTGCTGCTGATGGTGTTTGGTAATTGATTTAAAATTAATTTATCTCTTTTTGTTTTCACCACAGTTTCAGTTGTTGTTGTTGTTGGTGTCGCTGGATTTTTATTTGATTTTATATTTAAATTCGTTTCCTTTATTGCTGTGGGGTATATCGCTGTGGAGTTTTCAATTTTCTGTTTTTCATAAGATTTTTCTTGCACTTGCTGCTGCTGGTGCTGGTGTGCTGATGCTGTTGTTGCTATTGCTATTACCATTGTTCGTATGGGTTTTGTTGCTGTTGCACTATTAAGTTTTGTTATTGTAGCTATTTTTTCACTTGCCACTTTGGTCTTTGGTGTTGTTGGCTTAATGTCAGCATTTTTTGGCAGCATCTTTGTAACTGTTGGATATTCAAAAGCTATGCTGGGTTTCTCATAACGCTAACCCTCAAATGTGGGATTAGCATTGACGACCAGAAGCCACATGGCGGTAAAACACAACAGCGGGAGCAGCCTGGTCAGCAATAGTGTTGGTTACAATATTTTATTATTTATTCAGCAATTTTTTATTCGCTTGAGGACTTACCAAATTCATGTTGAATTTTATGTTTAATCTTTTATTTTCTTTTTTTTTATATGTTTAGTTTTGTTATAGTTTTATATGTTTTTCATTAGAATTTTAAGATATGACTAATATTGGTTTTAAAACATTTGCGGTTGTTCACCTTTGGCTAATAAATTAATTTTTAAATGAATTCAAACTGGTATTTCATATTTGTTTTAAAATAGAATTGGAACTAAATGTAAAATTAGAATTTTGCATACTGTACAGTGGTTAGTGTAAACAAATTTAATAATTTAGTACTAAAATCTAGTCTATAAAACTTTTCAAAATAGTAACTGTTTCGATATACTCAGCAAAAAATTCTATTAAAAAATAATGAGTTAAAATGCTGGAAGCAAGTACTTACCGCAAATGCTTACCCCTCGTTGCCGAATAGTGTCTTAAACAAATAGTGTCTTAAATAATATATCAGATCATGTATCAACCATTACCAAATTATATCTAAATAATGCAGATTCTACATAAGTCTTTGAGAAGTGATGCCATTTTTTTACAAATAAAATTTTTTTTTAATTTATTTTACCAAATAAACTTTTTATACCCTACACCACAACAGTGGGGAGGGTATATTGGATTTGTGCTGATGTTTGTAACGCCCGGAAATATTGGTCCAACACCCACCTTAAAGTATACCGATTGGCTCAGAATCGCTTTCTGAGTTGATTTAACGATGTCCGTCCGTCCGTCTGGCTGGTTGGCTGGCTGTCCATGTAAAGCTTGTGCGCAGAGTACAGGTCGCAATTTTAACGATATTTCAATAAAATTTGGTACGTGATATTTTTCGGCTCAAGGATGGATGGGATTAAAACTGGTGAAAATCGGTCTATTATTTCACCTGGCCCCCATACAAATGTCCTCCCGAAATCGGGGAATTATGCACGTAGGCAAACAAATTTCACGACAAATAAGTAATAAATGAAGGTAAATCACATCAACAAATTTCGTGAAGATCGGTCCATAATTAGTCGTAGCTCCCATATAAGGCGCACTTTCGAAGATCACTTAAAAGAGCATGACGCTCTTAAAAATGTTGGTATCCAAATAATATTGAACACAAATATGCTTTGTACATATACATATACGATTGGTCCATAATTAGTCCAAGAACTTTTTCTCTTAAAAAGATAAATATTAGTTCAATTCCTTCTCTAGTTAATAAAAGAATTTTTTTGTTTAATAAACGTCTTCATTGGCAAAGTTATTAAAAAGTAATTATTAGCGAATGTTTTTCTATTAATTTTCTCTGCAGAAAAAAATTATACCACAAACATTTTAAAGCTTTTTTTTTTTTTAAATTGCAAACAATGAACAAACACTAAAATCGTTGAAACAAATTTAATGTTTAACAGTTTAAATACATGTTTAAACTTTCCTATTAAACATGCTCTAAACCCACTGTGCTTGGTCAAAAGTATTGTTACGTATATTTATTTTTTGGTATCAAAAAAAAAAAAACAAGTTAAACATATTTTTTTTCATTTAAGTAAGTAAAGAAAAAATCAACATTAATTAATGAATCAAAATAAATAAACTAAAAACCCATTGTTACACAGAAACAGGTATTTTGAATCTTTGAGATAAACACAGATCTTCATATATATAAATAATCCAGTGTTGCCAGAAAATGATTTTCAAAATATGCTAAAACTTAAAAAACTAAGTGCTAAAATGTTCTATAGAAGAAAATTTTTTCAATGTAACAATACAATTTTTACTTCAAATGTTACAAATATAAATTATTTATTTACTTACCACACCGAAAGAAATTTAGTTGAAATATTAGTAAAAGTTTTTTTTATATCTCCAAAAGTATTTTTTGGAGTAAATTAGTAAACATTTTTTCGAAAAAAAAATTTTTTATCAAGCAAATTATGCTAAAAGGCATTTAGCATAATTTTTAAAAATTTCAATGCATTTTCGAGAAACAAAATGCTAAATCTAGTACTTAAAGTGCTAAAATGGCAACACTGAAATAATCGTTAAAGTATGTGTATGTGTATGTACGAGCAAGTTGGTATAAAATTTATAAAAAAAAAAAAAAAAAAAACAATTCGTAAAAAATAAAATATCTTAGCATATTCTTAGGATTATTGCAAAATTATTGACTTAAAACAGTACAAGCAAAAAGTGAAGTCCTGCGTTTCAGTGAGAATAGAAATAATTTTCAAATGTACTGTGTTTTTTTTTTTTAAATGATTAGAGTTTTGTTATGCATGTTTGATTTGCTAATTGTGGGGATATTGTGGTATTACGACCTCACTGTAGGCAAAAAGTCGACGGTCTCTTAAATCGGTGCCCTTATTAATGGCTATGCCTCTCTGGGCTTTGGCTGCATTGCCAGTCAGTGCATTTCCCGTAAACTGATAATTGAATTTATTTTGGCACTCATCTGTGCTGGGGCCAACTTGTGCCTTCGATTGTTTTAATACTTGTTGATGGTGGAAATCGCATTTAGTGATGATACGTGTAAATGGCCGGGGAATGCCATTTATTTGTTTGTACGGATAGACATCGAGTTGTGACGCTTCCGATTGCGAAACGTATTCATGATTATTGACTAAATCGTTTAGTGGATTATTGGCATTTGGCAGATTAGTGCTGTGTTGTGGTTGTTGCAGATACTGTTCGTATTGTGGGAGATAATAATTTTGTTGCTGCTGTTGTTGAGGTCCTTGGGGTAATGTAAATGGTTGTAGCTGTTGTTGTTGTTGATGTGCTTTAGGGTCAACTAAACCAACTTGTTGCTGTGGATTTTGGGAAAACACGCCGTATGGTTGTTGTTGTTGCTGTAGCCGTTGTTGTTGTTGTTGGTATTGCTGGCGTTGAGCTGTTAATTGATTGTAATGTTGTTGCGCATTATTGGCTGCAGGAATTCCATTGTACTGGTTTGAATTTGAATTGAACTGTGGATTATTGTAAGACTGCTGAATTTGGCCATAAAATCCGGAATCTGGTGAAGTATTTATGGCTGGCTGTTGGTAGGTATAGGGCTTGACATAATTCGTTGTTGTTGGCGCATTTGAAACATGATTGAAATGTTTCACTAAAAACACCTCTTCGGTGGGTGGTAAATGTGCTTCAAATATTTTTCTGGATGCTGACATTGTTACCTCGAAATCCTTGCCATTATGGCCCTTAATAATATTCGTTGTAGGCTGTGAGTTAGCTGGTTGAGTTACATCTTCGAGCTGAAAACCTATTTGAGGTTTGTCATAATGATACTCAAGACATTGCACAGCTATGCATAACATTAAAACCTAAATATTTAATTTAATTTCGTTTTTATTATTAACAAAACTTGTCTTTTATTTTGAAATTTCTTATGCATACCACTAATAAACTTTTCATTTTGTTTAGTTTAGTTTCTTGTGCGTGTTTTTATGAATGTTTTTTCTGCGACCGTTTGTTGTTTGTCACACTTATGCGGCCAAAGTTGAACTGCACGGTTGTGTCTTGATGTCTGATGCTCAGAGCTCATCTTTGACCAAAGTCTCACAGTTAAATGCTAATCACATTAATGGCTGCAATAGATGTGATGGAAACAGCTGTATACAATTTAATAGCTGCCGTATACATCATTATAACGTTAGTGGAATTGAAGACGAACGGTGGTGTAAAACATTTCAACATTAAAAATTGATTTATTATTTATTTCAGCGCTAACCAACAAAAGCAAACTATTAGCAGTTATTGTTATTATTTGATTAAGAGAAATTATTTCTAAGAAAAGAAAATAAAATAATAGCAAACTTACTGCTTTTAAAAACGATCTCAGAGAAAATTACAAAATCTTTGTTGCATTAACTGTAGGCATAATTGATATTGTGCAGGACAAAAAGTTGATATAATGCTATGAATGGCGATTTTATTGGAGCTTTTAACACACAACTTTGTTAGTAAATTTGTTAAAGTAAAATATTGTATAAACAATATAAAAAGTCTTTTAAATAAAAGTTTCAAGGTTACTACATACAATAATGCATAAAGTCAAAATGAACCATTAGATATTTACAGAAATAATTCAAATGTGACAAACATGTCAAATTTGCCCCTACTCCGTTTCGAATTTGACCTATTTTTGTTTATTGTAACTTTAGAACTCATGATCTAATTTTTTTTTTAACATTGTTAACAAACACAAACTGCGAAACTTTTTGGCTTGTCTGCAGAAAACCCCCAAAGACTTTGGCGGGAATCGAACCCGCAACCCTTCGACTGATAGTCCGGCACACTATCGCCTAGTCTATCGAGGCACCCATGAATAAAAGGGTTACATCATCCGTTGCAAGGTCCTTCTAAGACACTGTGCCCTGCTAAATCCCACACTGGCACCATATTTGTGATGTCTTAGACTACAATTTGTAGTAAATAGAAATGTATAGCCTTTAATAATTGGAACCATGATTCGTTAACATATTTTTAGATTCTTAGTCAACCATATCTAGGCAGCATAGTAAGTTTATAATATAAATATCTACTATTACAGTAACAAAATAACAATAGATCATTCTCGCTTTAAACTCCACAATTGACCATAATATTAAGCCTTGTAGACGGTTTAAGTTACTGACTGGCTATTGTATCAGTCAGTCAGACACTCATGATCGTCCAGCTGGAGACCAGAAATATAGGTTAGTTTTGTACATTCGTATAATACATTGGCTGTAAAATGTCTGAGACATTTGTTAAACATGATTACAAATAATGCAACAATATTTTAATTTAATATTGATGTGATTGCTGTTACCATATAAAGTTACCACATTATGTTTGTAATATATGCTGGTTACAATAATGGTTATTTATAACATTATATAAATGTCTACGATGTTCATCCATGTAAATTTCCCAATTTTGTGAAACTTTCCATGCCTAATTTTATCGGAATTTAATCGATTTGTTGACTATTATTATTTATTTTATTATAATGTGCAAATTTATTTATTGTAATATTCACCCATATTCTGTTTGGCGTCGTCGACATCGTCGTCAATTTGGAGTCAACGTCACTTTAATACGACATCAATACAAATTTGGTATTCCCTAACAGTCTTGTGTCGACGTCGTCATATTATCGATACATCAACACACATATAATATTTGAGTCAGCTGATTCGTTTTGTTTATTTTTTGGGTACAAACAAAACTGTGTGAATTAATAAAAACTTTTTCAATATGTATATTATTAAAATAAAATGATTTTTTATTCGGTTTCTAGCGAAGAAGAAAACAAGAAGGGATTTTCCCTTTATGGTATACAAAATACCGGCTTCGCACAGTAAAAATTTCATATAGACGTTTTTCCCGAATTTTTTAGATTTTATAAAAATATATCGGGTCAAAAAAATTATTTTCTGAAATTGACCTATAAATAAGTAGGTCATGTTGTACATTGTTGGAAAGGTCTTTAAAATACCCATCATTTGATATATATATCGTTTAATAAATAAATATAGTTTTCAAGATATATCTAAATATGTTACAAATTTTGCAGCCCCGCCCACTCAAAAATAGGCGTGGCCGAAAAAAAATATTTTATTTGAATTTAAATTTAAAACTAATTATTTAGTTCTTTTCTAACTTTTGCCAATACTTAAATTTAAAACTATATTAGTGATAAAATCTTAGAAATGAATTGAAAAATGTCACTGAAACCGACTTAAGCCAGATTTTTTTCAGTTCTTCCACAAGCTTTTCAAATTGATATGTGTTTGTAATTTGATTTTTTTTACATATTTTTTAATTATACATTTTTTATTTTTATTTTTACTATTTAAATTTTTTTTTAATTCTTCTTTGTACCCAAAAGAATACAACACTACACAGCACGATACTAAATAGACCGTCGACAAAATTAAAAGCAACATCGATCTCAATTCAAGTTACAGAATACCAAACAATGTCGACAGTCATCGATAAATGGCAATATTGACAACGAGAATACGGATTTTCAACATGTGTCGACGACGTCAAACAGAATAATTTTACAAGGACATCCATTTTGTACATAACTACCAATCCATTGGATATATTAGAAACTCTTTTGTTAATCAAATACTGGAGATTGTAGATTTTACATTTTGAAAAAATAACTTTTTAACAAATTTTATTCTAGTCTAGCACACTGTACTCTGTAAAGGTAACCAACTATTGGCTAAAAATGTTTGTTGCGGTTGTGACGTAAGTCACGAAATTTTTCGAAGAAATGCTTATTTAATGTTAAATGTTAAATTGGGGAAAAATTAAAAATTGATGCACTCTGTGCACTTTAAACACAATTAGTCTTCAATTTCAGCCAAAGGACATGAACATTTTTTGATAAAAGTAAAAGTTGTGAGTGATTAAACAACACTTATTTAAATTCACGTCCAAAGGTATGGTCACACTTGGCAAATATTTACTCAAATAAACGAAGTTTTTTTTTTAAATAAATAATGGAATTCAAAAATATTTTATTTAGTGGTTACGTCATTTTTGGCAAATATTTGCCAAGTGTGATCATACCTTAAGTGACAAACATATTGTTGAAGGCTTCGCAACAGGAATTAAATCAATCAATTCAAAATCTCTACCGGTAACAATGCTGGAAAGAGTATTGAAAATATGGACCTTCCGAATGGACCACATACTCGTACATCGTAGTTGCGGCAAAGATTTGAATGAAATTATTTTTTAAAAGTTAATGTAGAAGATTGTTTTTTCTGGCAATAATAAAGATTCCGGCAGCCAGTTTTGTTTTAAATGTTTTATTTTAAATTAAAAAGAGGCAGAAATGAATACAGCCTAAATAAACATAATCACCCCTATCGTGAATAAAAATTCCCCATGTAATTTGTTCCCTTTTCACATTTTCCTATTAAAATTTAATGTTAAAAAAATAGAAGGGAACAAATTTCATGGGGAATTTTTATTCATGATAAGGGTAAATATTAATTTACATTTGTAAGCGAAACGGTGTAGTAACTCATTTAATTCGTTGTTAATTTTGGTAGGTAATAAGGGGTTTCAACGAGAACCTCGTTTTCAAAAACAAAATAAAGCAAGGAATTTATATGAAAATCATGTCTACCAGGCTGCCAAATCTTTTATCAAAATTGTGAAAGACATTTTGTCAAAGTTATGAGTTTTAAGGTTGCAATTGATGAGAGTGGCTCTATATAGACTCTATGTTTAAAAAAACCACCCAAATAATAATCTAGTGGACTTAATAATCTATTGGAGTTAAAGGTGTAACATATTTTGGCTCTTGCTGTGTATTTTTTTGCTCTACACTAACAAAATATACAGCAAGAGCAAACATTTGCTAAACCTTTTTGCAAATTCAATGATGCAATACCATTTGCACAATATTATGAATTGCGCTAATGTTTAAAAAAACCCAAATAATAATTTAGGGGACTTAATAATCTGTTGGAGTTAAAGGTGTAACATATTTTGGCTCTTGCTATGTATTTTGTTAGTGTAGAGCAAAAATTTGCTAAACCTTTTTGCAAATTCAATGATGCAATACCATTTGCACAATATTGTGAATTGCGCTATTGTTTAAAAAATCCCAAATAATAATCTAGTGGACTTAATAATCTATTGGAGTTAAAGGTTTAGCATGTTTTTGCTCTTGCTGTATATTTTGTTAGTGTAGAGCAAAAAAATTGCTAAACATTTTTGCAAATGCAATGATGCAATACTATTTGCACAATACTGTGAATTGCGCTATTGTATCGGTGGCTGGCACAGTCCTGTTAAATCCACATTTCAATGATATTCAGACCAAAATTTAGGTGTCTACATCTCTCGATAGCGTATCTGTAACCCAATTTCCAGTCGATTTTTGGTAATTTTTGGTATTTGTAATATAAGTTTTGGCTGGGTTTTTATGCAAATACCTAAGAAAATATCCTTAATTCTAATCCTACATATTTACAAAACAATCGTCTGTTGTTTAAATATAATTTATTAAATTACATTTACAAATAAAATTTTAAATAATAAATATGTACTCGTATATGATTTCATATGTATTTCGTAAATACTTCACCCAAGCACTTCTCTCAATCATCATAGTCTTCATCATCAATAGTATCTGATGGATTGTTATCGGTGCTTAATTTAGGTGTTGGATTTACATTAAAGCTTTTCGAACTGGCCTTAAAAGAACCCTTGTAACCTGTCTCTTTGGAAGTGACATTAGGTTTTAAGGAGAATTTCGGCACCGATTTGGAAACACTAATGTCTCTGCTATTTACAGTGTTATATCTTATATTGGAACTTCCCCTGCCCTCTGGCGTTGGACGTTCCTTCTTTACGGCCACCACTTCATTGTGGACATGATCCTCATAGGGAGATGCACAGAAGTCATTACACTCATCAATGGATTTGAAATTGTTGTCATTGCCGGCACAACCGCCCCAAAAGAACATGGTGCATTTCATGCGTCTTATATCGAAGTAGTAACGTTGTACCTTGGCACGGCAGTAACCGAAATCCATGGGCATTAAACAGATTTCTGGTAAGCCTGTAACAAAATTGAAAGAAAGTCAAGGCCACTTGTATTACCTTAAGGCTGCTTGCTGGCTTACCTTCATATCTATCCGGGCCATATAAGCCCACAGTGGCTTCCACTTGAAAATCATTAGCTGATCTCAACGCAAATATGACTAAGAATTGTATTAACGTAGCGGTTGGAAACTTCATGTTGCTTACACTGGCTTACCAGCGTTGTTTGCTGTGAAGATAAAAATCTTTTTCAATGAATACTTGTATCACCAATTGGAATGGATGGCAAAACGTTAGTGAAACTAAAGGTAATTTTCACTATTTGCGTGGTCAGCGGCGTCTTTTAAATGGTCTGTGTAGAAGCACTCAAGTAGAACTCTTTTTGCTAATGCTGTTGGTGTTTTTTTTTTTGGTTTTGGTTTTGCTTTGTTTTCTCAAACTACAATAATGAAGATGAAAATTAATGCAAAATTATTGCATTTGCAACTTTTAATTGTTTCGTTTAGGTCCGAAAACACAATAAACACTCAAATCATTAACTTCAAATAGACAGTGCGAGCAACAGAAGACGTTTAAGATACTTAATGAATGGAATGTTTTGAGTTGGTACTTTTGTTATTTTTATTTTGTTTATTTTTGGATGTTTCAATAGATTTATGTTTTTAACTGTTTAGCGTGTTGCACTTGTGATCAGTTGAAGTATTCAGAATAAACTAACTCCGGCATTTAGCATGGAATCTGTATTGTAAACAAAATTATAGAAAAATAGCAACAACAATAACAACAAGAACAACAACAACGCAAATCTCTTTATAAAATGTATTGCGTCTACAAAAATTAAATTCCGTTGTACACAGATCTTTTTATATAGTTTTTATTTTACTTTTACAGACAAATCACCTTTAAAGTTTATGTAGCATACTGAGGAGTAGATGTTGTTGGTAACATAAAATTATTATTATTATTTTTTTTTTTAAAGAAAAGTAACACTCAGGCAATTAATATGCCTGCGTTACTTTCTTTGGAAAGGGGATAGATTGAAGAAGTAAAGGTGGTAAAGTCCCGGATCACACAAAGCAACTTTTGCTGTTCAACTTTTGAGTTTTTGGGTGAGAGGGGAAAGAGAGAGAGAGAGAGAGAGAGAGAGGGGACCACTCTTCTTTCCCCTATCACCAACAAACTCAAAAGTTCAGCAGCAAAAGTTGCTTTGTATGATCCGGGACAAAGGAAGAAAGCTTTTATATTACAAGTCTGCAATTGCGCATTATGTTTGTTTTTAATGCAGCATTGCAGCGCCTCTGGTGGTGAGTAGGCGCATTAATGTTAAAGCTTGATTTTATAGCCTTTATTTAATTATACTACTTTGGTGCTATACCACCGAAGGAGGGCGCTGTGAAAAATATCTATTAGTTATGATGAATAGAATGAAAACTAATAATTATTGTTTGAGTGGCAGCGCCTGGGAATCGAACCCGGGCTACAAATACCAACTCATGCTTAATGATCAAATGCGCTAACCAATTAAGCTACAGTACAATCAATAAAGAAAAAAACCCTTCAAACACAGGGTTTGTTTGTTAATAATCCTTAATTTTGAAATTATAACGATCTCCGGAGGGTTATAAATAAGAATTTACTAAACATGTGATTTTATGATACAATAATTTATATATGTAGGCACATACATATGTAACAATTACAAAGGTGTGTATGTACGAGTACACAAGCTTTCAGCAAATTGAACTTGCAGCTGCTGTAAATTCCAGTGAAAAATAACTTTTTGTTAGGAACTTGCTTTAAATTAATCCTTCTCACATATATAATTTTACATACATATATAATTTTAGATAGATTAAGATGATAATAGCAAATATTATATGTAGTTATATTTAAATGAATTATACAACTATCTTAACTTTAACATATTATGGTTGATGCAATCATATAAAGAATTATGTGACCATAATATTGTTGGAAATCTTATAATAATAATTAAATTATTGCGGTGATCATGAACAACAAAATTTGAATATCATGAATCGTTAGAGTCAGAATAAGGCAACAGTTGTTCTTTAATCCTGCTGGCTGCAAAGATCTTTGGGGTCGATCGATCCTGCTCTATAGTGTTATCGCCATTTTCTTTATAGGGCATTTACCAATTGAACTCGACCGTATACCCCTAACACTCTTAAATGTTTATTTTGCAAAAAAATAAAGTAAATTAAAACAAAAAACAATTTTTAAAGCTTTGTTATTGTCGTTATTGAATGTTGTTGTTGTTGCCGTTGCTGCTTTTGATCATTCTTGATCATTCTACAACAAGTGCGGCGTATTTAAAACCAGTCCTCTTTGCGTTTTGCTTTTCTCTAAACTAAACACTGCTGCTCTTACCTTCATTGAGCAGACAGAAGACAACATTTATAAAATACTTGTTGTATATTTACTCCAATAAAATATCAAAACACACGAAAACGCACACGCATAAGTATCACTGGCTGGATCACTTAAGTGGCATGACTTGAGCGGTGTGTGCGGCATGAGGTAAAAAATATTGTAAGTAAGAGTAAATTTGTTGCAGCAAAAAAATTCGATACCAAAAAATGTGAAAAAAAATTCTAGATTTAATAAATTTATTGAAAAGTTTTAAATTTTAATGTGATTTTTTCACCAAGTGCGTTTAGTTTATTTACATAAATGTTGATGTTGAAATACTTTCATGTTTACGGCAGGCAATAATGATGTCAGGTGTTTAAAATTCAAAGTTTTTTTTTTTTTTTTAACGAAGGTTGAAAACTGATTTGTACATAAATAATAACGGTATTGAAAAAGTATGAAGTGTATATTTATATATAAAACAGAAATACTCTACATATTAATGAGTATATGCGGGGTTAATAAAAAAGTTTTAAAATACTTCAATCACACCCGGTTATCAAAATCTAATTAACCTTAATTGTGGCATGTGATTACGAAGGTGGTGGTGACAATTAATGTTTGAATTTAAAATAAATTTAAATGATATAATATATATTTACATTGCTGTAGAGAATAAACAAATAAGAAATTATAGTCGTCCATAGTCGACCATAAAATACCCTGCACCTTGGTTATGTATAAAAACAGTTTTTCAGAAATGGCCGCTATATGAAATCTGTGACCTATTATGCGGTGGCATATAAATATGGTTTATGTTAAATTTCATCCCGATATAAACACTTTTAAATGATTAATGCATGTTAAAGTGAATCTCAGAAGTGAGTCTTATATGGAAGCTATGACTAATTATTCGCCGATCATCACAAAGAGGCTGCAAATCATTTTTAAATATTTGAAACATATTTGTGTTGAATATTATTTTGGCTACAACATTTTTAAGAGAATTATATCGTTAAAGTGATTTTCGGAAGTGGGACTTTTATGGGCGCTATAGTCAATTATGGACCAATCTGCATAAAATTTGTATCCACTTATGATTAGGTTTCATATACAACTTATTTTTTGCGAAATATGTTTGAATATGTTTATAAATCTCACATATATGACTGATAAAGTTTTATTCGAGAGGACATTCATATGGGTACTAGGTGAAATAATGGACAGATTTCATCCAAATTCAATCCCAATCGTCATTGGATCGAAAAAAGTTTACGTACTAAATTTTCTGGAAATATTACGGCCTGTTCTTTGCACACAAATTTGCACAAGCATCAGCACAAATCCAATTTACCAGAATTTAACTGAAACTACTACATCCCTCCCATAACCTACATAACCTATTACTAGTTCCAATAAAATACATTGCATGAGTAGGGGTCGTCCCTTGAGTACTGGTCCAAGCAAAAAAAAAACACATTTTTGTAACTTTCCACAATTGGCGAATGAAAAAAAAATTTATATTGAATGTATTCAACTGCTTATTTTCTAGCACGTACACATTATTATATGACTTATTTTAAAGCGGTTGTGGTAAGCACCACCAATAACTTATTACTTGGCAATGAAAGTGTGTTGACTTTTTTCTACCCTTTTGGAATTCCCCACAAAATTTACAATTTTATGGCATTTTCTTTTCTGGCAAAAATGTTACAGATTTTTCCCATTTCGCACCTTTTTTAATTTTTTTGTGTTCTTTTCTGAAAAAATGTCAACAAAATAAATTGTATATTTAACTAGAAGTTATCCCCAGACCCACGATGTCGAACGATAACGTTCGGTTAGATTAGACTTAAGACACAAACTTGATTGTGGAATAAACAAACTTGATTGAGTAAAAAAAATAGATACGATACAAAGTTTGTGTCTTAAGTCTTATCTAAGCGAACGTTATCGTTCGACATCGTGAGCCAGGCGGTAAACTTCGAATAAATTTTTTAAACAATTTTTACAATTTATACTCGCTAGAGGAAAAATTCTCATTTAGTAAATAAATAAATATTATTATTCAAAAGAGGTACTTAATATGTCTGTGGCTTTGTTTGATGGCAAGAAGCTCTGAGCAAATGACAATAATACTTTCCATCACAGACCTAAACATAAGAATTTCCGAAAAGTCCTTCTTAGTGAGAGAGAAATCCACATTTACTGATTTATGCAAGGCCATGTAATTAAATAACTTTGCATTTTTATTCCCGAACTTAGTAGCAAACATATTTGTGCGTTCCTAATTCATTCAAGGTGTATACAAGTTTATAAGTTTAAATTTGTCATCCTTTTTATAATTTTCACAGTTTTTATTTAGGAACCCAAAATGTCTATATTTTGGAGCTTTATCTTTCTGTTGAAATCAACTGAAAAACATGAATAATACATCAATATTTTTGTATATTATATAGAAAGATATATATTAGACTCAACATATCTCATGGACCCATATCTTGTATAAATATTTTTGATATAAGTTTATGAAATGCAAAAATCAGCAAAATCGGTTAATAAATGGCTGAAATAAAGTCTTCTCTTGAGAAATTAAAATTTTCAACCAACAATAATTTTTACTTCAAAACAAAAATAAATTTTCTTTTTGAAATCACTCTAAGGTGTGTGGTAGACAAGATTAGGCACAGTTTCAACTCATACGATAACTGAGACTATGTAAAGGCCACGTTCTATATATATATACAAGTATTTTTTATATATTCCGATAATTTAGTCAATGCGACACCTAACTTGTATCATGAACAAGCAGCAAAGTTAATAAATTGTTTTTAGTCTCCACATGTCATAATGAAAATATGACACATTGTTTGAAAATGTGCAACAAACCAAAACAAACAAACAAACAAGCAACATACATAACTCCAAGCACCACTTAAATAATTCATTGCAACTCATTAACTAAGTTTGTAAACGGATTTACAATTTTTTCTTCTTTTGATGAATCAATAAATAATTAACGCTTGCTCCAACGTCGCACAAGTAAGACTTGTGTGTCTTTCTCCATCATTCCGCACGTGAATGGAGTATCGCTAAGGAAAACTTGTTTTTTTTGTTGAAGACAGACAAATACGTTTGTTAACATTGCTCTGTATTCAAAACCATTTTTGCTGTTAGTTGCTGTAACTTCATCATACATAATTAACAATTTCTAATTTAATAGACAGAAATACCAGCAAGCAAACAACCAAGTTATACCCTACAGCTAATAATGGCTACACTGTTATTGTGGTTTTTGTGTGTGACTTTAATAATGTTAATAATGATGTCCGGCTGACATGAGAGATTTCTTAATTATGAACTAATTAATGACTTTCTAATTTCTTTATGAAGTTACAGCTTCCCTCCAAATAAAATTATACCAATTCGTTAATAGTAGTCTAAAGTTTTTAATAACGTAATAAGTGGAAAGTTTAAAATTAAATAACAATTTTGGTTAAAGAAAATAAGCAAAACATTTTCATATGTATATTTATATGATATAAGCACAAGTTTATCTTCATCAGACTTTCTATCATTGACTTAACGCAAATACTTAATTTAAAAAGATAATATAGTTAATAACTGCAGGAAAATAAGTGGACCCCTTATTTTCACACATTTTGTTAGGATAAAGTGCTACCACTTCGTTGCCATTGAAATTTTCTTACATTTGTTTATTTATATTTTGCAAACCAGTTAATCTTAGTTTCATTGTCATACAATTCATTTAAATTTGTTAGTTTTTTTCTAAACAAATATTTGTATTAATTTTATGTAAATGAATCATTTCGTCATTATGAATGACTCAACGATTCACATTTTATATTCATTTTTAATGCGTTGTTTTTGTTAAAACAATATTTTCATTTTTCCCATGAATGCCATAAACTACGAAAGAAATACATAAAAATAAAACTAGTATTGGAAATACTTTCATAAATTTCAAATCTACTAAAAATGTCTTCATAAATTTAATAAAATACATTCATATGACAAATGAGCGAGAGAGCAAGGCTAACAAATAAATAAGTAAAGCATTTGAAAGAATATAAACAATATACTCGTATAAGTTAAACGAAATGTCTTTAATAACCTAATAAAATATTTAAAAGTAATTAAGGGTTAGATGGTGCTGTAGCTTAATTGGTTAGCGCATTTGATCATTAAGCATGAGTTGGTATTTGTATCCCGGGTTCGATTCCCAGCCGCTGCCACTCAAACAACATCAGTTTCTGATAATTATTAGTTTTCTTTCTATCCATCATAACTAATATTTATCATAGCGCCCTACTTCGGTGGTATAGCATTCAAACGCCACCGAAGTAAAAATAATTAAATAAAGGCTATAACATCAAACTTTAACATTAATGCGCCTACTCACCACCAGAGGCGCTGCAATTCAGCACTAAAAACAAACATAATGCGCAATTGCAGAGTTGTAATATAAAAAGCTTTCTTCTTTCACCACCTTTACTTCTTTAACTATCCCCTTTCCCAAGAAAGTAACGCAAGTATATATAGGTATATTAATTGCCTGTGTTACTTCTCTTAAAAAAAAAAAAAAGAAAAAAAAAAGTAGTATCATGTGATGCTCTACACTTGATGCTTAATAAAATGTAAGAAATACATTTTTACCTCTAGAACACAGTTCCATAAACGACTGTAGTTACAGTTACCGCTAAAGTACCGTTACCGAAATAATCGAAAATATCATTCTGTACATAATTCTTAAGTACGAGTATAAAACAACCCATTCTTGTACATCCTACATTTTTACAAGTTACAAATATTGCGGCAACCATAATAAGCTACGATTCATACGATTGTTGAAATTAAGTTGGTTAATGTTATCGTCACAGTAATAATTTATAAAATTTATATAATTTGTGACAATCTTATATATGATTGTAGAAGTGTAACATATTCAATACGCGGTATAATATTTCATCATGAAAATGATTTCCTTAAACATATAATTTAGTTCTACAATCATTATATATGATATGATATGATTGCCATAATCATATGAATCATAACTTTGACATTTTATTGTTGCCGCAATCATATAAATAATTGCAGTGAGCATTCTGGTAATAAAAATAATTGTAAACACATTGAAATGATTGCAGTGAACATGCATAACTTGGATGTAGGAGCTGTTTGAGAGCATTTGTCTATAATTAAATTTTCCGCACAATCTTCAGTAGTAAATGTAAAAATTTTTGAATATATTCCGGGAATCTGAGTTTTTCTGCGAATAAAATCACCTATATTTGATTTTGATTGATTTTGACACTTTTTTTTTACCGACAAACAGGACACCTAGTGGGTAAAGCTAAATCGAGGTAAAGCGAAATTAAGCTAAATCCAGGTAATTCTGTCGCCGAATTTAGTTTTTTATTTAATTCAATATAAACTGAACAGTTTTGGAGTTATGCGAATATTAATTGCGTAGCCTCCCCCATTCTTTAAATAACGCTATATCTCGAAAACTAGATTTAGCTTCACCCACTGGATGCCCCGCTTGTCGGATTTTTTTTAAATACCTAAGTTGTGGTACTTTCTCTGAACTCTTTTGCTTTCTTCAATTTGTAAAAATTAGAGGCTCTAAAATTCGTTTCATACTTATAGTAATTTACTTTGATATCCTGTAGTTAACTTTATGTTGAATCCGTGTGCTTACTAATTTAATTATCATAAATATTAAGTTTGCTAATCACCTTTTTTCAACTGTCTTAGTAGTTTGGAAAACTCCTGTTTATATTAAATTTTTGCTTTCGACCCACAGGATAGAAGTTAAGAAAAAATGTGTAATCTAAAATCAAAGCTAATTTTTCTTTTGCAACAACAAAACTGCTAATGATGCATTAAATGATTTACAACATAAATCCTCATCAAAGAGATTTTAACACTGTCAAAGCATTTATACTTTCAACTTCCGTTTACACACACACACACACCGAAGAATGGTAACCGATTATAAAGATCAGCGAACAATAACCAGCCCAGCATAAAACAATGTATAAACAAGTAAGAAAGTATAGTCGGTCAAGCCCGACCATATAATACACTACACCCAGTATATGTATAAAACAGTTTTTCGGAAATAGGTATTATATGGGAGATATAACCTATTGTGGACCGATTATCCAAAAATTTAGTGTCATGATGTCTGTGTATATAAATATGTATTATATGCGTTAAACTTTATCTCGATATAAATACTTTGAAAAGATTTATGGAGCTTAAATTGAATTCGGAGAGAGTCTTATATGGGATTTTTGAGTAATTATGGACCGACTATTATAAAATTAGATGTCAGTATTTCTGTGTATAAGAAACGTATTTGTATCAAATTTTATTTGAATACCAACATTTTTAAGAAATTTATGATCGATAAAGTGAATTTCGGAAGTGGGCCTTATATGGGAGCTACCATTAATTATGGAGCGATCAGAAGAAACTTGTACCGTATTGTTTGTATACATATGAAATATATTTGTGTTAAATATTATTTGGATACCAACATTTTTGAGTGAGTTATGCTCTTTAAAGTGATTTTCGGAAGTGGGCCTTATATGGGAGCTACGAGTAATTATGGACCAATCTGCACAAAATTTGTAGATGCAATTTAGCTTCATTTACCACTAATTTGTAATGAAATTTGTTTGGCTACTTGCGTAATTCAAACATTTATAATCGGTAAATCCCAATTTCAGGAGGACATTTGTATGGGATCGGGGGAAATAATAGACCGGGTTCCACCATTTTCAATCCCATCCATCCTTGGACCGAAAAAATATTACGTACCAAATTTTATCGAATTATCTTCAAAATTGCGACCTGTACTCTGCGCACAAGCTTTACATGGGCAGCCAGCCAGCCAGACGGACGGACGGACATTGTTAAATCGACTCAGAAAGTAATTCTAAGTCGATCTGTATAATTTAAGGTGGGTGTTGGACCAATATTTCTGGGTTTTACAAACATCAGCACAAGTGCAATATACCCTCCCCACTATGGTGGTGTAGGGTATAAAAAAGATACTACAACTAAGCCTTAAGAAAAACGAGAAACTGTCAGTCAATGTAAAAGACAGTAAAACAAAACATGAGAAATTATGAATTAAAACCAGTCAAATCACTTGATTTCGTTGACAATTTCTTGGGAAAATTTACGTTAATGACACGCACAAATGCATGTCAAGTTAAATTCACACACTCCCACATATTTACCCAGATACTTAAGTGAAGTCAAACGCATACACACACATACTTTTAAATGTCACACACGATGACATATTCCGATGCACAAAATTACATAGATGAATAAGCATAATAATAGAGACATAAACATGCGTGTTTATATACATACTCGTATGTATGTAAATGCATGTGTGTATGTGTCTGACGGTTTGACATGAATGAGTAAAAGCCCCGACATGTATATGACAGACAAAACGCAGTTGTAAAAAGGAGTTGATAAAAAAAGAAAAACACAAGAAATAAAGAAAACAATTGGTCTTTTCATGTATTCAAGTTGCATAAATCGCGTATAATCTTAATACGAATCAACGAATGCATAAAAGTAATTGTTGTTGTTCTTGTTGTAATTGTTATTGTTAGAAAAATAACAATAAGACGCACCTGCACACCTCTCCTACTAATATTTTTGAAAAACACTTCCACACATACACTAACATGCCCATGCATACCAACAAATGTATGTATGTACGAGTATGTACATATTATAAAATATGCACTTGTATATTAACTAAAGTACACATACACCATAAGTAATAATAATATCCAGCAGAACATACAAAACACTCTTACACTTGTGTTGCATAAACAGTATGAGTATGTACTCGTAGTCGCAATAATACGTTAAGTGGCTGTATTGCGTATACGCAACATTGTATAATTTAACTTGACACATACAAACACACCCTTCCTTCTTAAAACATGGTAAATATGTTGCAGACAATAGAAAAGAAATAAGTATGTTGACTTTAAAATAATAAATGCATTTAAGTTAGTATTTACTTGGTTTTTGAGGGAAGGTTACCTTAGAGGAAGGCTCTAAAATTCATGTGGAATTTGTTAAAGCAAAAGAAATAAATTTTAACATAACTCTTCGAACATTTTTTCACCCAATACCAATACACATCAAACTATTGGTCGTAGAACTATATTGTGGTTCCTTATGAGATTCGAAGGCAATGTAGCAATATCCGTCCGTCTGTCCGTCTGTTGAAGACACGATAGAGCTTCAGAAAAAAGGCATGTAATAATAATAATAGAAATTTTTACCAAACATTTTTTGAACCACCGCAACGTTTGGTATTGAAAATTTGCCATAGCTCCCATACAAGCTTCACTTCAAAGAATAACCACACAGTATTCAGAGGTGACAATTTTGATGTTTTAAAAAGCAAGTTTCAGTTTCCTTGGGCTTCCTAGTACCTAATTAATTGTGTGTTAAGGTAAATCGCCTTATGTTACACGCTGCAAAAATAAAAACAAAGCACATTTCTAAAAGAAAGAGACAAATTATATCTTGATTAGTCCTAATTTATACGAAGCAATTCTTTAAATTAAGACATCGGGGTGAGGGAAAGATAAGACGAGTACATACCTGACTCTACTTGCAATTCGTGTGTATACAAATGTGTGTATACTCTCAAATAAAAATACGAGCGATTTAAGCAATAAGAATTATACTGTGTGAACACCGAAGAAATTTCAAGGAAAAAATTGTATCAATAAAAATTGCCTTTTTTTAGGTAACTGGAATATTCATAGAATTCTTGTAAATATCGTTATTGGGATCTAATTCAACCAAAAGAAACTTAAAAGAAATAGAAATTACAGTACAATTTTATGACGTTGACCCCATAATAGGTGATTTGGTGGTGGGTATATTAGATTCGAGACAGCAGAATATAAACTCTTAACTGTTAATGTTTGCAATTATTGATGGAAGACTTATGTAGATGGAGTGCTTGCATAGCTGGACCCAAAAATTAGATGATCCTTTATAATCCCAAGATCCAAAATGATTTCTTAAAGTCAGTGTTGCTGGAATTACATAATTACCCTAAAGAGCCAAATTGACAAACAATACTGAATAAAAATGAAGACGACAGTATGACACCAGAACGGTAATATGAAAAAAATATCACCCTTATATCTAGATTAAAATACAAAAATTCCCTGCAATAATAAATAAGAAATTAAAATAATTTATTGACTTGTTTCGATCCTCAAAGTAACAAATCAAAATTTTTGGCAAATCTGAAAAAACGGATTACGCAACATTCCTGTTCCCTTGAAAATGTTTGCAAAACTTCTCTAGTAATCTCTAGTAATACTGACAAGTAGTGCGATCAGTCTGCAAAATTTTTTTAATTAGCCTAGAAATAATTAATCTGTTGATCGAATATTTGTCACTCAATTGATGCCTTTATAAGCTGTCTAAGGAGTGGTTCCAGAACAATTTGATAGACGTTCTCTATTCGAGAACTTGTGGAAGATTGTTAACTTACAAATCAAACGAAAAAGAAAATTGCAAAACCAAAGAAGGTTTGGCAAAAATAGCCTGGGAATATCCTCTATGCCTAAAAGATGTGCGTATGTCATCAAGAATAAAGGATTCGCAACGAAATATTGATTTGAATCGTTTTTTTTGTATCCTAAATTGGGGGTGCTTTAGTTTAAGGTTTTTCTCACGGAAAACGAAATATTTGGGAGCAGTTGAAAGAATGAAGTGCATGTGTTTTCCGCACATGAAATACCTATTGCTTTTATTCTATTCAGCATTATTAGGTGCGCAGCATTAATCTGCCGCTAGGAAGACTCTCTTTATTAATCGGCCACTAGGTCCTCCGCCCACTAGCTTAGGCATTCATACATTCCTGTTGCCTGCATTTCTTTCTTCATTTCATTCATGTATTCGTATCAGCATCTGTGACATGTTTTCGTTTTTGCAGCACATTTTCCTCCTCAACTTAATTTTCAGTTTTGAATTTGAGTTCGTTTCGTGCGTTATTTTTTTATTTTAATTTTTATTTCCAGCTACAATGAGAAGCATTCAGGGTTATATTAAAGTGCACTTGTTAACGTCTGCCAGCCAGCTAGAGAGAAATTTGCTGATGTGTAAGTGAGTGTGTGTGTATGTTTGCTTTAGTGTCTGTAATTGTATAAGAAAGTGTGTGAGCAGTGTATACTTACGCGTTTGTGTGTGTAAAATGTTAAAATGCAACTGTTTAATCAAGTGGGGCAGACGTCATCAAATATGCACGCATTTATGTATATACACAGCCATGCACACATTTGTGTACACATACATACATACAAATAAATATGTGTGTGTATTTAAGAGTTATTGGTGGAACGTTGTCTGGCTTATGTAAGTAAGTATATTCTTCTTGTTGACAAGACTTATTGTGGTGTTGTCGTCATCGCTGTAGTTGTCGTATCCTGAGCTTTTTCTTTCTTAATTCTGTCATTCTATATTGTTTGTTTGTTTGCTTGTTTTTGCTTACTAGGTACGTTCATGTGTATGTATGTATGTATGTAAGTTTTTCTCCTGGTGAATGTGTAAATATGTATGTCTCTCCGTCCGTCTGTCCGTTTGTCTCCACTATTCAGCACTGTTCAGAATTCTGTGCTGTTTGTTTAATAAGGTAACAGGCGTTTGGTTGGATGGATATCACGTGACACTTTAGACACCTTTTCATTTTAATGAGTTGATGGTGCGTCACTTCAAGTGGCAACAAAAATGATTATAGTTTTCTTTAGGTTTTTCTTTTGTTTTTGTTGCAGTTTCTTGTTTCTTCTACTGTAGCTGCACAAACTGGAATTACAAAAAAGGTCTAGAATTGTAAAAGAAGTCGAAAGAGCGACAGCGACAGAGATTGAGTCGAGGAAGGTAATATATTTTAGATGCCTTTACTTTTCATCAGACTGGTGTTGCAAGTTAATTAAGTACGTTGCCACAATAGGTTTGAGGTATTTTTTTTTAGCTTGTGTAAGTTTTCTTAAAAGCGGTAGAAGGAATTAAAGAACAACGGCAACGAAAACAAAATGAAATGAATTTTTACAGCATATGGGGTTAAATAGGGTTATAGTATGTGCTTACACATACACATCTACACATGTTTAATATATTGACATTTTTTTTAACACATGCATGGATGGCATGGCTATGTGTGATTGTGTGTATGTGCTACATGCAGCAAAAAGTTTAATGACATTTCACAGCTTAAAATCTGAAGAATAAAAACAAAATAAACAAACAAAAAAATCGTCATCATTTACACACACATACTGAGACAAACAACCGTGTTGAAGAGTCAAAAACGACAATAACAACAACAACTAAAAACAAAAAAGTCCACATTCTATGCAGACAAGCACATGTATAACTTCTAAAAACAACAACAACAACAACAAAATGTATTTGTTACACCAACAACAAATACTGGCGAAAACAGAAATACAACAAATTTATACTAAAAAATAAAGAAAATTAAACAAAACACAAGTAAAAAAGAAAAAAAATAAATAAAAAGAATTTCAATTGCATAATGGCGCATGTGTTGCAGCCGCTACTGCTGCAATCGAATACGTTTTTTTTTTTTTGTTTTCGACTAACAAACAACCAGTAGGGACATTCATAAGTTGTGGTTGAAATTTGATTTTAATAGTAAATATTTTTATTTAAATAAAATCATCAATTAAAAATTGCCAGTTGTAAGACAAAAAGCTACAGGAGAAGAAAAAAACAGCACATTTGTGAGTCCTGAGTTATTCATTATAACTTATTATAACTAATGGTTTATCATTGAAATATTAAAAACACAAAAGGTTGTGAACAGTGGATTATAAGGAACGTGGTGGTAAGTCCTGTTTTATAAAAGCGATAGTTGTGTGGCATAAAAGAGGCGGTTTAAAGAAGAAGGTTGTAAAGCGAGTTTATCAAAAAGTAGGTTGTGAGTCGGGTTTAAGTCGTGTTTATAAAGATGGTGGTTGTGAATCGTGTGTTGTAAAGAAAAGGGTTGTGAGTCGTGAAATATACAATAGTAGGTTGTGAGTCGTGGGTTATAAATAAAATGGTTTGCAGCTATGAGTTCTAAAGATCGTCCGATTTAAATAAAATGGTGAGTTGCGGATTATAGAAACCCAAGCTTGGCTGCAGATTCAAAACGAAAAAAATTTAATGCTAACGGTAATTTAAATTATTTCGGTAACGATAGTCAAGCTAATGGGTATTTTAGGGGTAGCGATAACTAACCTTGGTTAACAGAAGATTGTTTTGAGTCATGAGTTATAAAGAATACGTGTTTGAGCAGTGGATTTAAAGAGACACGGTTTTGAGTTCTTGTATTGTAAAAATTAAGAAAGTCGTAGGTTATAAAGAAAACGGTTATGCGTCTTGGCGTATAAAGGTCATGATCATGTTGTACTATTCTAATATATTGCTAACCATTCACGATCGAAAGTACAGTACAGTGGTTTCCCGGTTTAACGAATTATATTTTGTCAGGCCCATTCGTTATATTGAAAAATTCGTTAAATCCGGCAGTTTTTTAAATATGTTTTTTTTAAATAAAAAATCATGTTTATTTATTCTAATTCATAACAAAAACAGAAAAAAAATAATAATTAGTTCATATCACATTCAATTAAAGACATAATTAGTTCAAACAAAACTAAAAAACGACTGTGACGTATAAATTTTGATTTTGGTGAGCGAAAAATTTCTTTACATACAAATAAATGTTTCTCTTAATCCATTTTTTCGTAAAGCGTCTCTTATAACATTGTACAAATGTAATTTCAATGACTCTCTTTTGATTGGAAAGAATATGACTGTCCTTTAAATCGCGAATTCGTTAAATTGAGTATACGTTAAACCGGGAAAGCACTGTATTTAGATCAGAGGTCGGCAAAGCGTAAAATGAGATTGTGTGTGTGAGCGAACTACCCAACAAACATAAACATAATTATATAAATTATACAAAACAATTTAGATTGGAAACATACACTCACAATATATTTTCCGTAACATATAAGAAATTAAGAACGATATTGATATACAAACGGAACTTCTACTACTTCAAAAGCTGATTACATGCATGTTACCAAATGCATTATCAATCATAAAATATTTTTCGTAATTCATTAATAATTTAAAAAATGTTTGTTGGGAAGTATTTCTGAAAAAAATATAAAAGCATCCGCCGCATGTGCACACATTGCTGTCTCAATGACGACTGAATGAAAGAGATTAAGTAAGTGTATGTGTCAAGTGCTCTCTGCACAATAGTGCTATAGGATGCCGACCTATGATTTAGATTCAGAAGCAGTTGATTTTTTAGAGAAAAATACTAATGGTTCTGAAATTCCATTCTAAAACTTGTTGCAAAACACCCCCTATTGCTACATATGAAGCACTTAGAGTTAAGATTAATTTTGCTAAATTATTGCAATGATTAGCAATTTTTTACTACCACGTCAAATTCTAGTCATGACTTAAAAAAAATATTTAGCATTATAGTGGGTACGAACCGAGTTTTTAAAAGTCATGACTTGAATTTGCCGTGGTAGTAAAAAATTATTGAGGACAGAAATGTTGCCCTTACAGAGCCATGAACACCGGTATACAAAATGTTATGATCGGACTAAAAATTGCGAGACAGTGAACAAAATATTTGCAGGCGTGGCAAAAAAATAAAAAATAAAAACATATTTCTGGAATTGTTTTACCATTATATTTAATCCTAGAGGGTGACTGAGACAACTTTTTTTCGAACCACTCTAATCAACGGTTGTGAGTATCAGGAATGCTTGTAAGTAATGGATTAGAAGGACGATGCCTGTGAATCATCATGGATTGTAAATAAAATTATTATGAGCAATATAGTGGTAATACACTTTAAGTATTTTCAGAATAAGTCTTCATGTTGAATACCCCTTTTTGTATTTAATGTAAAAACCTACAATCCTTCAGACATGCTACAACATTCTTAAAAACACATACATAAATGTGTGTTTGTGAGTTTATATGTCTGTATGTATAACAAAAAAAGTCTTTAGATTCTTTTAACATAAAAGTGTAGCCGTTTTTTTTATTCCTTTTTTGCATATATTTTTTTTTGTTTGTTTTTTTCTACTTTGTAGACTTTAAGAGCTTTTGTTAATAGCTCACAGAGGAAGCCATTTAAGTGGTGCTTCTTGAGAATATATATTCCAGACAGCTTTCCCTCACTTTCACAAATTACACATATACATACTGCAAGTATACTCACACATAGTGTGTGTGAGTGTGTGTGTATGCACTTGTTATCTCATGTATGTATTTGTGTAATAGTCACATATACAATGAAGCAGATTTTTTTTTATTCGAATTATTAGAATTCTAGATGTTGTTGTTGTGTTAACATTTGTTTTCTGTCATGTTGAAACAATATTCAGCCTACACTTTATTTTATCTATCGTACTTCTGCATACCGGCTATTTACACCTGTCCCTGTCCCTGTCCATGTACATTGTACATATGCAATTGTGTGACAGTATGACTGCTTACCATGGTTAGTTAATCAAATTGTTTACCAGTTGTTACCAGAAATCTAACAATCAGTTTTTGTTGCTACCAATAATAATGAAGATGGATTTGTTGATGATGATGACGGGACGAGGTTGTTGAGGAAGATGACCTAGATAAGACACGTTTATATTGTATAAAATGCAATGTATGTACACACAATTACAATTCAATATAGATACTGTACTTACTTACTTACTTTCCTTTATACACAATTACATACAACACAAATACTTATGTACATATGTATGTACATTAATGGCACAAACAATAATCGCATTTTCTGGATTTGTAATTATCAAACCCTATTTACACTAGTCCATATGTACTTGTGTTATGTTTGTGCTTATAATTGTACACTTGTATGCACAGTAGTGTATTCTATTTAGTCTACTAATGCTAAAATAAACATTGAATATTTTTACTGCCATAATATTTCTTAACAACATTTCGAATCTTTTGTGTGTGTGTATGTATGTATGTATATCAGTTATGAATATAAACATTACCAAAAATCCAAAAAAATCATATTCTCATGCCGAACATTTATGCATTCGTTGCATATGTGCAATGCCATTGCATGCGTGGGTGTTATCAGAAGCGTGGTTATTGTTCAAATGAAATTATGTGAAATTTGTATAAGTTTTGCTAACGTTTGTAACATATTGGGACATCTTGTGAAAATCACTTGTTGTTAGAAATATTTAAATTTGCTTGATATCAGATTGTTATGTGGTAATAGCGATATGTTTATATGAACTGTAACTTCAGTTGGAGTAACTTATGGTAGTATTGTAATGCTATTTAGGGCGGATATGCCCACCACTGTACTGACTCCTATACCAATTTCTACTGATGCTATTGCTTTTTTTTTTTTTTTATTAATAAAAATGAATTAAAATATAAATATAATTAGTCATTAGAGTCCGACCGAGTATTCAATTTCGGTTTCGGATTAGGCCAAATATTCGCCGAATACCAATATTCGGTTTTCGACCATATTTTGGCCGAATACTGAAACCGAAATTTTTATAAAGTATAAATATAGATAATAGAATTCTTAATTTATTTATATTATTCTTAATTAATATTTTATTGTAAAATATTTAAGAAAACGGTAAAAATTGTTCTTTAAAAAAATTGGAAAAATATGGAGAAGTATCGGTACTTTAGAGTACCTTAAAATAAACTAAACAGGTTATAAAATTAAAATAAATATTTGTTTGGAAAATAACAGTTGATTTGAAAAGTTTCGGATTAGGCCGAATATCGATTTTTTGGCAGAATATTAGTTTCGGTTCGGTTTCGGCCTAAAAAAACCGGTTTCGGTCAAACCCTATTAATCATAAATACTATTTTTTTTAAACACAATTAACAAACACAAACTTTTTTTTTTTTTATTTTTAATGAGAAATAACACTCAGGCAATTAATATATATACCTATATATACTTGCGTTACTTTCTTAAGGAGATAGATTGAAGAAGTAAAGGTGGTGGAAGTAGAAGAAAGCTTTATATCACAACTCTGCAATTGCTCATTATGTTTGTTTTTAGTGCAGAATTGCAGCGCCTCTGGTGGTGAGTAGGCGCATTAATGTTAAATCTTGCTTTTATAGCCTTTATTTAATAATTTTACTTCGGTGGCGTTTGAATGCTATACCACCGAAGTAGGGCGCTGTGATAAATATTAGTTATGATAGATAGAAGAAAACTAATAATTATCAGAAACTGATGTTGTTTAAGTGGCAGCGGCTGGCTGGGAATCGAACCCGAGCTACAAATACCAACTCATGCTTAATGATCAAATGCGATAACCTACAACACCCTGCACCAGCACCAGCACCGGGGCACCAAAATTGATAGCAAAATTTGATAGCATCTTAACAATATCACATTGATATGCTGAATAAATGGCTGCACAAAATATGCCCACATACATATTATTTACAACGCAATCATGTAAAATGTCATCGTTATTCCTACAATATCTATAATAGATGTATCGACTACGTATTCGTAGTTAGCGCAATTATTTCAACACTGTTTTGCTCAGACAGTCCACGTCCAGGACTTAGGTATCTATGCGAAAAGTTTATGTATATACATACATACATCTAAGTTTAGTTTTATATGTATGTATTTGTTTCAGTTTCAGTATGAGTGCTTGTAAAAAGTTTGTCTGAACCCCCTTTAACCAGGTCTAGCCCGACCGACCACTAGTCATGTTTCTTGTTATTGTCATTAATTGTTTTCTTGTTTACTTGAGTGCAGGGGGTGGGAGGGTTTTAAAGCCAAATTCTTTGGTTTAATTTTTTCATCTATTTTCTAGTTTCTTCTGGCATGTACAAATGTACACGTTGCATAGTTTAGTGTTGTTTTAGATAAACAGGGTGCAGCAAAATAAAGTAATATTATATTAAATAAATTTTATATAGAAAGCAATGGAATATTTTACAACTTAAATATATTGCAAGAAAATAAAATAATTCGTGTTTAGAGCTTAAAATTGAAATTAAAAAGTTGCAGCATCCTGTTTTAAAGTTGAAATAAGCGAGTGTATGTTTATCTGTGCAACATACAACATATTTGTGGTTTTGTTTAGTCTTAATTCTTGTGCATGTTGTGTAATTTGAAACCAATTCGGGATTGATTGACTTGCTTACATGCATGAATATGTGATACGTTTTTCATGTTATGGTACTGATTTGCTTGTAGTACATTTTTTGTTGGGCTTTTTGGTTTTTGCATTGTTGTTGTAAGATTTCTTTAGATCCCGAGATTATGGATAAAGTATTAGGGCGGTATTTTTTTTGTTTTCCTTTTGTTTGCAGCCATTTTTTTCTTGCTTGTTTCGTTTTTTCATTTTTATTGCAGTGTTTTTTGTGTACTTTCCTTTGTTTGGTGTATAGATATGATTAGCAAACTTTCTCTTATAGTTTTTATACGGCTGTATGCATGAGTTTGTGTCCTTAGTTGCATAATTAGTTGTCCTTTTGTATACCCCTACCAGTAAATAGTTCATGTTAGTTCAATAATTATAAAACATAAAACAAGCAATATTTAACAAGGGCTATTTACTTCACTTTAAATATTTAAAAATGTGTTCATTAAGATTCATTTAGATACATTTAAATATTAGAGGAAATAGTGCACATCGAACTAATGTTGGCGGATATTAAACTAATTTTAAATTGTAAGTAAAATATCGCCAACCTCACCGTATTTTATATCCTGCAATTCTTGAATTTGCTTCACAAATCTTTCTCTTAATACACAATTCTTTGAAAATAAATCTATGAAATCATATAATAACATAGAACTGACCATATTCAGTCATTCATTTTTCCAGATCTATTAAAATTCATTATAGGAAAACTATAGACATTTTCAATTTTGTTTACTTGACACGATTATAGTAATGATTTCGAAGCAACATAACTATAGTAAAAGTTTATGGGGAATTTGTTTCAGCAACATGTTTGGATTACAAATGTAATAGCGACATGTTTATTGTACAAATCTTGCAGCAATATATTTATGGCAAAACTGTTGCAACAACAAGGTTAAACAAAAAGTGTTGAAGCAACATGTTTATATGAAAAATGTTGCAGTAACATGTTTCTAGAAGTATATACAAAAATTAGTGCCTTAGGAAATCTTGCTGCACATAAATTAGTATAGAAAATTATATACATATTACATATATGGGTCAATTAAAAAAAAAACGTACATAACGAGTTTTGTTTTGCTTATTTTTAAAGTTTTTTCAATTCGCCTGTAAGAGTGGCCAATTTATATAGAAATTGATAAAGAATCCGGTGGTACTTTTAGGCTCTCAAACAAATCAATAATTTTGGGTTTTTTTTAGGTTTTCTATGGTTTCTATCTTGAGCGTCACACACCAAATATGTATAAAAAATCGCTAAAAATGCAAAAATATTTGAAATTCAAGCTTACTACGATGTTCTTTTGTTTCTCAAGATTGACTTTTGAGAAAATCACCTTTTTGATTATAAACAAAAAAATCACGATTCAGCTTGATTTTTAATTTTTTTTTAAAGTGTCTAGTTATTTTAAAATTTTAAGATGAAAATATGTAAATTTTTGTTAAAAAAAACTTGAACTTAGAGGTTACTTGCAAAGTAACAATGTATTTGAAAAAAAACTGCAATTATAAGCGTTTTAAGGAAAAAAACTAAGTGTGACGCTCAAGATATTGTTTGACGATCAAGACATTTTGTTGCACGTAAACAAGAAATAATGCCAAATCTAAAGTTTAAAGAAAAAAAGTTTATTCTTTTACAAAAAGTAAATAAAAAAAAAAACAAAAATTCTTCAAGAAACAAACACTTTCATACAAAACTAAACATCTACGTACATATTCTTTGATGTCTTTAACAAAAATGCAAAAAAGAAAGTAATTCTTGAAGAAACTTATACACATATGTATGTAAATATTTGACACAAAACAAAAACTTAACTTAATTTAATTTATAAATTTTCATTCGAATTCTTATTCTGAATCTGTATAAACTTCATGAAATGACAAAACGAAGCCGTTTTCTTTTTATTCTCATTGATTCATTTTTACCAATTTCGAATTAAGTTTGTGGCAAAAACAGAATCAGTCAGTAACAATAAAAACTAAACTCAAATATACCATATCTTTCTTTTATATACGTCATTACGCGCTTTATCCAGATTTATTTTCTCTCGATATCTCCGTGCTCTTTGAGCCGCCATTAATTTTGTTGTTTTACTCTTAAAAATAAAAAAATAAAATCAAAAATAAGCATTTTAAACTATGAAGTAATACTTTTCAAAAGTGATGCTCATGAAATGTTTGCCTATTTTGTTTTTTTTTGTAGGCAATTTATTTCTCAAATTTACAAATTATAAAAATATGAGTTCAAAACATGTAAACAATGATTGTCAACTTCAATTTTTTACATTTAATATATTCACTTTTAAAAAAATTATCTAATGCACACTTTTTTTAATAGATTTTTTTTCGCTTTTTCACGTTTGCAATAATTAAAGTTTGTACTTTCCTTACGTTATTTACTTTATTTAAACTTGAAATTGAATTACTAGTTATATTACTTGATTTATAAAAAAGTGACGCTCAACGCAAATTGTGGGGACAACCTTTCTTTGCAACGCCAAATTCGCACTAATTAAGTTTTGACGACTATAACAAATCAAAACACAAGAAAGAAACGCAATAATTCGAAAACTATTATTAAATGTAGCATATTTCCTTTTTTTTTGTTCTAGATTTTATTTTATTTTGTTTACAAAAAATTCTAACGGGGGACACATGCTTTTGTATGGAAGGGAGAAACAAAACACCATTCTGAATAAACAAAAAAACAAACATACAAATTTGAGAATTACGTTTTTTTGTTACTTATTCCTCGCTAATCATTCTCACATTTTTTTTTTGTTTTTTTTTTTACCTAAAATAGTAGTGTAAAGTGCGGGGACACAAAAATTGCGTTTTTTTTTTAAATTGACCCATATACAATAAAACACAATTAATATACAATAAAAATATATAATTTAAAGATATATTCAACATTTTTAAAAAAATTATCTCCTAACTACCTTTTGCCACTTAGAACACGTAGCAACAAAAGCCACTTAATTCATTTTATTTTTCTGCGGCATATATATTTTTTAAAGGACTACAAATTTCTCACTGGCCGGGCAACTGCACAAATATCACCTTGACCTCTTCAATCCAATTGAAAAATAAGAGCTTAAATTGCAAGTGACAGAAATTCATTCAAATGTGTATTAAACTAGAAGGAGATTTATGTTGAACAATGTTTTTGAAAAATTAATCATGAAAAATTTACAGTCACAAAAGTACACCAACACACATGCACCAAGCTACACTCATACTTGTTTACCTTGTTTAATTTTTTGTTTTTTGAAACAACACATCGTATTGAGTATAAATGTTTGTACTCGTACGTATGAGTAGATGATACGAATACAAACACTGGGTTTATGGTTTTGACTTTTATTTGTGGTCTTGTTGCATACGTGAGGAGTTCTTTTTTTTTTTGATTCTACTTTTATTTTTTGTATCTAGTCTCATATTTCATCATCCTAGTGTTGTTATGCCCATATCTTTGTGTCTAGTTAGTAGTGCAACAAAATAGAAGAGGAAAAAAACAAATCATAACAACAAAGACCAACCAACAGGAGAAAAAAAAAACGAAAAAATCCTTAAACGGAACATCTTCATGGATTTTTGTATTTTTGTTTTGATACGTTCAGTTCAGTTTAACTCGGTTCGGTTGAGTTTTGTATGCTGTCATCTCACAAATCCTGACTGTGTATTGCTGCCTTAGTTGCAGTTGTTGTTGGTGTATTGTTAACTGAGCCTAAAAATCAGTTTGCTTTATTTGTTGTTGCTGCTGTTGTTCTCTCCATAATCTCTATTTGCTGCTTATTTCGAACAGCAACTCCAAGTGCATGTTGTTGAACAACAATACGGCAAATACGACTACAACATAAATAAATATTTTTGTGTTGCATATAGAGTGTTGGATTTGTTTAGTGAGCATCCACAATACTAACAACAACAACAACAACAACAACATCAACATCAGTAGCAGTAGCAACGTGTGCATCTACAACATCGAAAAATGGAGTTTTTTTTTTATCTCAAAAAATAAAATGAATGAATGGAGTTTATTCGTCTGTCAGTGATTTTTTACTTTTTTTTTTTTTTTTGAATTCACAACTGAATATGTGTAGGTGAGTTGAATGCAGCCGCAGCAACGTTGCATATTTGTAAAAGCGAAAAAAATTAAAATAGAAACAAATATAAAACGCTGACTGCAGACGTAATTTAAGGATGTTGCATACTCAAATATGTGCTGCATATAATAATAAAAACAACAACAACAACTACTGCTAAAAAGCACAGATGATGTTGTTGTTGCTGATGATGATGATCAGGATGAGGACGATGACGATGACGGCGATGATGGTCTATTTTTTGTTTTCGTGTTGTGTTAATGTTTTAATATTTTTTAATCGTTGTTTTTAGTCTGTTTTTTGTTGTTGTTTGTAACGTTATCCTTGTTATTTTATATGAATGTGTGTTTCTGTGATTTAGTGAATTTTTATTTACACTGCAGCACATGGCTATATGACCAGATTAATAATTAATATTGTTTTTTTATTATTTTTATTATATGTAATAAAATTGGAAAGTTTATTTAATTTTGTTTTCATTTTAGAACAAATATAATATTATTAAAATTTCAATATAAAATGAATGCAATACGTAGAGGTGCTACTTGTGGAACTATATTTTTATTTTGCAAAGCTTTTTAATTGAAAATCTTGACCTGGAGTCTAATCGCCGCATATGATATCTAGCAATATGTAGCGAAATTTTTTATGTTGGTATTATGACATTCGATATCTAATAATCAACTAAGTTACATTTGATACGTCAATGGCTATCGTATGCACAATAATTTACCTTTTCAATCGCCAAAACACACAAGTTTTATTTTGTAAAGTTTCTCCATTATATTTTTATTTGTTTCTCCATAGGCGGCCCTCACCAGAACCAGTGAACCGGGATTTTTGTATGGAGTCATCAACTATGGTTCAAGCGGGTATCCTGATTTTCTTTAAGTGTTATATTTATTTTTCCTATGTAAATAAGTACGATAAAATATTTCATTATGTTTTAGATAACAGCCAAGCATTTTACGAATTGTTGTGATCGTAAACCTCTTCTAGCAACCTTTTTTCTGCGAAATGCCTCTACACATATGAGTCATGAGCAACGTGAGCATACATCTCGCTTATGGCGGGATTCTCCCGTTTTTTTTAAGGCTCATCCCGCCTAATGCTACACACAGAGAAAAAATATAGTTGTACATGTTTACCACAACAATGTCAACATTTTTACAAGTTTTGCAACAATGTTATGGTCACTGTAATTAATAATATATTATTGTGGTAACCATAACATGGTTAAGTTACGATTCAGATGATTAATACAATCATATACATGATTGTAGTAAGCATGTATATATTTGTTGGAATCATATTTATGATGAATCCATTTATCATAATTTGTTGCTCTTTAATTATGATAGAGAACAACATAATATGGTATAATCTTTCATCATAAAACTGATCACAATAAACATTACATAATTGCTTAGACATATATATGTTTGCTATAATCATGTGAATTGTAACTTAACCATATCATAGTTGCAGAAATCATATAAATAATATAAGTGACCATAATATTTAAAAAAAATATTTAAAATATGGAAATAGTTGTGGTAAACACGCACAGCTATATTTTTTCTCTGCGTGTAATCCGGAAGAAAATATAATAACTCAAAAATGTGATCGCTGGCCTCGTATTTAAACAATTGAATTTATTTTACGTTATTTTCCTAACAGATTTTAACGACATTATTATCGTTATCGTTAAAGTATTTTACCAGCCACGAATAGTGAGTATTGCGAGATTATTTGTGCACTTTTGTCCAAATCTGACCAGCCATTTAGAAATGGCAGATTTATTTCCCAACAATTAAAATTCTGACCATGTAGATTTTAAGTTTTCTTCAAGAATTCGTTTAGAATCCTTTTTGTAAATGGACGTTTTTTAATATTTAGCAATAATTCTGATTCTTTTAGTTTTAGAATTAATGATTTTACAAAAAACATGCATACTTTTAAAAGTTTAAAATTAATGAAGACTAGCTTTTAAATGGCATAATTTTCAAAATCCTGCTTTTTCATTATATTCACTTCGTAATGCCACTTTTTCATCCTTAAGAGCCCGCTTTTTGATAAAAACTCTCTGGCCACGTTAGTCATGAGCTACTCCACCATATTTCAAAATGCTCAAATTTGTATGTTCATGATCATATAGATAAGGATAATCACAGCAGTAATGAAGGGTTCATATTTAACACACTTCGATTTTTTATTTCAAATTTATTTTTGTCTGCCCGAAAAATCTTTCAATTTAATAATTTGTTGATATAAATGTATTACAATTTCTTAAAAATTACGATTCGAAATATATCGAATGCGGTAATGAGCTGATACAACTCGTATCGTAATATTATTCGATACGATAGTTTATACGCTATCAAATGCTGCGATTTGGCCTCTTTACTTGACTAATTGACTAAGTTTTTTCTCGTGCAAAAAACAAATTAAAAAATTAAATATTTTTTTAATTGATACCTCCCAAGCTAATCGTCCAAACTGTAACTCGATTTAATCATTTCCAAATAAATAATTTTGTATGCAGATTTTATAAGAATTCCTCCTTAAAAATGTACCACATATCATGTGTCTTGTAAATGTTGCAATACTACTTCTATATTGTATTGTATGAATATACTATAAACTCACTGCCTTTTAACTATATTAAAGCAAAACTACCTTTATAATCATTTCACATGCTGTATTTTTATTCAAAAAAATAATGATGAGTACTTCATTTGCTGTAACTTTTTTTCAGCTTCTCTTAATATTTTTTTTCCTTTTTGTGAAGCTTATACTTTTTCTTGTGTTATTTGCCACTAGATCCTAAAAAACCAGTTGTGTGGCATGACTGACTGGTTGATTGCAAACAAAAAAATAAACCAAAATGAAAAAACTTGTTAGTGACAGTGCCGTGTGAAGGTGAATACATATGTATGTATGTAGTTATTTCTTCTGTCTGTATGTCTGTCTGTCATATTTGTAAGGATTCCCAAAAATGTCTGTCCTTGCTATGAAAAAAATACTCCTCTCTTACTGTCTCTCTTTCCAACTCTTTAAAATATGTATGTTTGTATAGTTGATTTTTTATAAAGTTTGCCTTGTAATATCTAAAATATTTAGACGTTTTTGTGTGTGATTTATATGATTTGCTTAGGCTTATGTGCGAGTAGTCAGTCATACGCTCTTCTCATATATTGGTTAATGTTGGCTCTTCTTCATGTATTTGTTGGTGTTGTTGACGACAACGTTTCTTCATTTTATACAGTAGATGTTGTTGCTGTTGGTTTTGTATGCCACATAGTCTGTTTGTTGTAGGCTTTGTGGTATCATTTACACTTGCAGTAAGCTGCGTCGTAATCATTACTATACACCACCACCATTAAAATGCATGCATGAATATTGTAAATAGTAAAGTATGTGCACAAAATAAGTTTTATAATTATCATAACACTTTGACTAGTACTATATTAGAGAAACTTTCAAAATGAAAAAAAAAATTTTTTTTAAAAGAAAATGTTGTTTAGAGTGAATAATGTAGCAGCAATATGTCTAAAGTAAATAATGTTGCAGTAACATGTTTATAGTAAATAATTTTGTAGCAACATGTCTAGAGTGAATAATGTTGCAGCAACATGTTTATAGTTAATAATGTTGCAGCCACATGTTTGGTGTAAATAATATTGCAGAAACATATTTGGAGTGAATAATTTTGTAGCAACATGTTGAGATTGAAAAATGTTGCACCAACATGTATAGAGTAAACAATGTGGAGCCAACATGTTATGATGAATAGTTGCAGATAAGCCAAAGACTTCGCGGGATTAGAATTAAGAAAAATGTAAACCCACAGCAATTTAATAATAAAGAATTTGAAAGTCTAAAATAAAAAAAGTAAATAGAATTGCAGCAACATGTTTATAGTCAATAGTGTGAGGACAACATGTTTCTAGTAAAAAATATTGCAGCAAGATGTTTATAGTAATAGATTTTTGTTTAGCAAATTTTTTATACCTCTCAGCAATCTTCCTTATATCACAATATCAATAATTTATATAATGGTCACTTTAATTAATGGAAAAATCTTCTCCGTCACCACCCATTTTGCACGTCATATTCGTATCGTAGTAGCCCTATGGAAGAGCTGTAAGAGAAGTGTATGATTGTATGGGTGGTGTATTTTCTTCTTAATGGTGTGTGTGCATGTGTATGTTTTGGATATTTTTTTTTCTTGTTTTTGTTGTTGTTTTTTATGTTTCTCCTCAGCATTTTATGCATTTACACCAGTAGGTTCGAGCTGGTGTTTGTCAGCCTGCTGCACAGTTTGCTGGCGTGCATTGCATACTTTGGTTGGGTTTTTTGGTTTGTGCGGAAAGTATTAACAATTCGTGTTTCAAGTTGTTCTTCTTGTTTGCTGTGTGTTTCATTTTTTCTTTTTATGTTTGCTTCTTGCTAAATAAACGTGCTAAAAGTCTCGAAATAAAAAACAAAACCGAAAACGCAAAAAAGTCCGGTATAAACACAATAACACAAACGTGCAAAAAATTAAAGGAAGAATATAGAGGGACTGTTTTTTTGTTGCTGTTATAGTGTGTACACGTAGCCTCAGAAAGGATAACAAGCGTATAACGGGCCGTGCAACCGTGCGACCAGGTTAGCCAGCCTGCCTTACCCTTACCGTATCGTACCGTGCCGTGACGTGCCTTACCTTTAGCCTGCCAGTTGGTTGGACTATGCAATCAAGCTCTAAGTTGTCTTTGGACAGAGTTTTGCATTATTTGTGGAGTCAGTCGTCGTGTGATTGCAGGTGAAACGGTTCGTTTGTTTGCCCACTTGTGGCCTAACATTTGTGCTCCAATTTCATTTTGTGCCGTTTTTTTTTTTTTGGTTTTTGTTTGTTTTTACTCGTTTTATATTAAAGTGTGTTTGTGTGTGTGTGTGTGTGATTTGAAAATTGTGTTCAAACATTAGGGGCCGTTTAGTTTTGAAAAAGTTCTATTTTAATTTTTTTTTTTATATTTGTTCGTTTGTTTTCAATTGCTCAGTTCTGCCAACCACGAAATGGAATTGTTATAATCGAGGAAGAAGAGGTAGAAGATGAGAGCAAAAACTCGTAGAGAAGTGAATCAAATATTCAAATCTAACGTAAACTAGTTTTGTTTTTGGCGCGTCGTGTGTACACTTCCGTTTCCGTTTGACACCTGAACTAAAAGTGTTTATCTGTTTTTTTTGCTCTATGTGTTCAAGTAATCCATCAATTTTAACGCTAATAATGTCATGTGTGTGTTTCTAATTGTCTTGCTTAATGCATGTTAAACTTGTAGTTTGTGCGGCTGGTTTTATGTAGTGGTGCGTGCAGCATTTATTAAACAAAAGAATTAAATACGCATAATGATTTTTGGCGCACATTTTGCTTTTCCAGCTTTTTCTAATGAAGAGTTGGGAGTTGCTGCTGATTTTTTTTTTTTTTTTTTGTTACCAACACGCACCGGTTTCACTTTGTTTCAGTAAATACTCAATAGTTGCATGCTTTTGGTTTCCAGTTTTATAAACTTCTTTTCATTCCTATTATTGCCTTCTGCCGCTTCGCTCTATTGGTTTTTCCTAACTTCAAATGAGTTGTAATCCTTTTGGTATTATTTTTAGTAAAATAGTACTTGAAAGTTTTTATTAGTTAGAATTTGTTTTTCCTGGATATTTGTTCAGGGAGCTTGAGTTTATGAGCATGTTTTATATGTTAAACAAACTGTAAAAAAAAACCACAACAGCAGCAGCAACAACATAATACATAAAACATCACCAACAGCAGCAACATCAATAACTAATACATACAACTACTAAAATAACAAACGCCTATATTTGTAACTAATAAACTATTTATGATTTCAAAATTCCTACACAAAACCTTTACGAGCAATATACGGTGGGTAAATTGTAGATGTCTTCAATTTGATGGCTTGAAAGAAAACAATTTATTGGGTTTCGAAACTGTGTAAATATTGGATATCAATAAATCAGTAGGTTAAAACTCATATAAGAGTTTGACTTTAAAAACATTAATTCTTTTTGAAGATCATCTACATACAATTAATGATCTTTTTTCTTTAGTTTGGGTGCATTTACATGATATACTAATATTACATAATATATGTATGTATGTATAGAGATATATTAAAGAAGCTTTTTATATAGATATTTATCAAAATAGTAGAGTTCGCCCAAAAGCGAAGTGGTCTAATCCGAAACTGACCGAAACTTTTAAATGCATCAACTAAATCTGTTAAATTTATTTGAATTAACTAGATGGATTTTTGTTCAATACTGCCTCAAATCTTCATCACCGAAAACCTTTTCGCACGGTAGCGAAAGTAGCGAATTAGTGGGATTCACTTTGAATGTATTGAGAGTTCATGAACGAACAGGTTAAAATGAACGGATCACTTCATTGAACGGAATGAGCCGGTCATTTAACTGAACGGTTTTCGATCAATAGTGTACGGATCAATTTCGTTCAGCTGCTGTTTATCAAAAGAAAAGAAGAAAATCACATTCAATAAGGGTTGTATTCATTCGTTCAAAGTGAACGATTGAACGAATCAGTCTTGGATAAATGAACGAAAATGACCGGTCACTGAAATGAACGACCGGGCACAACTCTAATTGAGAGCATAGACCGAAAAGTACTCGTCCATATAATCAGAAATCAAAATTGTGATTTATATTGTGTTTTTTTTTTAAATAAATCACTTTCATAACTGTTATGAAATGATTTTTGTTTGCCTGGTTTGGTATGACATTTATTAGTTTTTGTTGTTTTTTTAATGCTTTGGTGAGAGACAAACTATTTCAATTGTGAATGATCTTAATAAACTTTGACATAATTTCTCTTTTATTTAAATACTATAGCCTATTTTTTTTATAAATTTTAAAATTGTAAATTAACCGCCTGGCCCACGATGTCGAACGATAACGTTCGCTTAGATAAGACTTAAGACACAAACTTTTTATCGTATCTATTTTTTACTCAATCAAGTTTGTTTATTCCACAATCAAGTTTGTGTCTTAAGTCTTATCTAAGCGAACGCTATCGTTCGACATCGTGGGCCAGGGGGTAAATATGTTGTATATGAACTAAAGCAGTGTCGATATTGGGCAAAAAGTGAAAAAAGTTTTCAAGTTTTTTATTTTATTTTAAAAGTTCGAAAATAAAAGTTATAATCTGGGGCCAAATTACCGCATTCGATATCGAGTAAAATTGAGCGTAATTTTCTTATTTGAGATTATGGCATTAGATATCGAGCAAGAAATTTAGTACATTTTATCATAATTTCGATATCGAAATCATTTTTCGATACGATAGCGGTAATTTAGCTCCTGACCTTTACGAAAAAAAATCAATTATTAATCACTCATCTCGATTATTTTCGTTATTTACTTTTCGGTTTCTCTCAACCTCAAACCTAAAATGTTCTCTTAAAAATCACTCTATAAAACAGATATAAAACAGAAAACAAATTTTAAATGGTAAATGCTGCTAAACCACTAAAATAAAAGTGGACCCACTATTTTTGGTCTCTGATTGAGAGACAAATAGTCGAAGGCAAATCTGATGCACAACTGGAAACGTTTAAGAGTATTTGTGTTCAATATTTCAGACAACACATACATACATACATATTTTTGCATATTCTCGTTTAGGTCTGTCAAGTTTGTAACTAATGAAGAAATACAAGCAAAGCGTGGGGGATGGGCGAACATTTCAGACTTATTTCAAAATTTAAATTCAGTTTCAAAATTTTTGTTTTAAATTCTCCAAAATATCTTCAATTTACAATTTAAAGATACTTTAAAAACTTGAATTCAATAAGTTGGAATCGCTTAAGGTACGGTCACACTTGGAAAATATTTACCGAAAAAGACGTAACCACTAAATAAAATATATTTGAACTCGTTTATTTATTATAAAAAACATCGTTTATTTAGGACAGGACACAACAAATATTTAGTTTTATTTTATTTGATGCTGTTTGATCTTGCAAAACTCTTGTAAGAGTAAATAACGCTTCTTTGAGTAAATATTTGTCAAATGTGACCGTACTTTTAGTCTGATAAGAAGAGTAAGGTAAAACTATTTCCACTTATAATTCTTTATGTCTGCAGTTAAATTTGCCGGTTGCGAATTACCATATTTTTATTAGCTCATTCGTTATATACAAATTTTGTTACGAATACCGATTCTTTATACCGACCTTTGCCCTCTTGACTTTTAAGAAATACGTATTACAAAAAATAATAATAAAAGCTGATCTTTAACGAAATGTGAGCAGTAAAGAATTGCATATTAATTAATTTACCTTCAATAGGTCTTTGTTAACTTAAATAAACGTTCTGTCTGTATTTAAGTTAACAAATATTTAATAAACAAAATTTGTATTGATATGAATCTAGATTTGTATTATAAAATCTAATAATTAGCAACGCAAAATATTTTTGTTACAATCAGGCTTTTTAAAAATATTGCAAAATATCAAAGACGCAAATTTGTTTTTCTAAGTGAATGAATTTTTAATAGCTGCTAAATAACATGTCCATATTAATTAACTAAAGCTATAATTTTAAATTGATTTAAGCAAATTTATTTTGCAAAATAAACCGGGTTTTATTTAGTTTAAAATAGTGTTCACATAAAATATGGTAGCATAAATGTTTTAATATTTCTGTGTTTTCTGCTGAAATGCAGTTTGTGTTTGTTGAAAAAAAAAAACAGAAGAAGCTGAATACTTTTAAATCATATATTGATACCCATCATTAGTATTTAAAAAAATTTAAAGAAAGAGTCTAACATTAATTCCATCTTATCCAAATTCGCTTTTGTGTTTTGTTGAATCGCATTAACTGTTGCACAACTTTTCTATCCACCTCATTCAAGAACTCGTTTGGCAATGGTGCAATAATGCCGACATGATTTATTTGATATTAATTCATTTCAACTCATCAATAATGACAATTGCTTAGCCATCATAGGAGACAGCCGGATTTTGCTTTATTGAAAGTAATATTTTCTTTGTACGATTCTGGTTTTGCTTTCTTTTTGTTTACGATCTGTGCTAAAGCTTTGCGTGTATCATTTTATAACATCATTTACAGATTTATTGTAATTATTTATACCGCATCTAAATTTATACATAATTTCTTTCTTTCGCGAATTGAATTAAAAAGATATATTCGCGAATTTTTTTTCTACGTAAAGAAGAAAATTTTAAATTTAATTTTTTTTGCTTTTGACACACAATTAGAAAATATGTACAGACAATGTAATGCATGTAACATACACGGGTCTAGTCCCAAGACTACTCCTTGGAACTACTTCAAATGTTTTACAACAACGATTACGGTTGTTAAAGCATGAATAATTATCGTGTAACAAAAACAAAAAGTTTTTGAAAATGAAATGGTCCATGAGTGCATTACATAGAACCATAGGCCCACTGTAGCACTACATTTTAGCTACACTTTACTGCTGTTACCTAAATATTGTAATGCAAATCAATAAAATGATACGACAACAACTGCACAAAAATTAATATTGTAAACATTTTCAATCGCAAAAAAGACAAATATATTTAATGTATTGCAGTAGTTATAAATAAATTATCATTTAAAATTCAAAAATTAATTAATATAAAAAGAAAAGTTGCAATTTAATTGCTAATTTCTTCATGTCTTCAATTTTTTCCTTATCAACTAGATAAAATTATTCAATATACAAATTATATACTTAACTAGTAGTTTTCATCCTGCCACGCATCATCTAATCAACCTTTACTGTAAGAAATACCTCATGTAATTTTAGTTTAGCTACAATAGTGTAATAAGCAATAAATATACAGTAAATCTAATAATTAAATGACACTTCAATTGCTAACATTTCTTAAAGACTTACCCCCTTATTCAAAACCGATTATTAAATTTAACAAACGTTTATTAAGCAAATTTTTATATGCAAATCTATCTTAATAAACGTATCTTAATAAACTTGTTTTTAATGAACGCAAAAAATGTTTCTTTCGTTTGCACAACTTTATCAATTATGTTTTTTGCTGCCGAGAAAGGAAGAGCAACAAAACAAGGAACAAATCTTATCGATGCACATACATACACATGCACATTTAAATGTTCGTGTGCAAGATCTTTTCTTTTTATTTCTTTCTCGCGCTATTCATCTTGTGTTTATTTCATTCTAGAAAGAATTTATATAAAAATTGTGTTCACAAACTTAAAAATAAAATTCTCGAAAAATCATTTTATAATTTGAAAATATGTAAATGTAATTTCTTTTGTATAGTGCGAATTTTACCTACTCTGATTAGCAGTGAATGAGAAAAATAGCATAAACCGAATACATACGAGTACAGACAGGTTCATTTTATATACGACGCGAAAAGTTTAACATTTATTAGCAAATAAATGTTTCCTTCCGGTGGCTATACTATTTAACTACAAAATTTACTTATCAATTAACCCACATTGCACTAAAATAAATATTTAATAGAGAAAAAACAAATCAAAAACAAATATAAGCACACTAATAATAACAGCATGTGTACTAGCAAAAGCACACACACACACAGCCACAGAAAATAGAAAACCATTTAATATATTAGACCGGTCCTTAAAAAATAGATTTGGTTTGATTGGGTCTTACTAAAATTTTATTTCAAATAAGATTCGGCGTTAGCAATTTTTAAAGCCGGTCTAATATTCATACAAACATATATTTTCTCATTCTGTCTCTCCCTCTCCCTCTCTCTCTCTCTCTCTATGTATGTTTTTTTTTCACTTGCCCGTTGTTTTTACAAATCGCATTAGTTGTAATTAATACTGCATGTTGTTTGCTGTTCTTCTCATTTGTTATTAGAGTGTTTCAATAATTTATACAATAATTTACGCATGCCATCGCATACTATAACGGATTACGACCGAAAGGATTGTCTACCAAAAGGATTAAAACGCAAATTACCATTTTATACGGTATGTATTCAATGCAAGTTTGTATCTATGTATATATGTATGTACATATGTATGTATGTACGAGTAGGTATGTGTCTGTGTATTTGAGTGTAAATGGATATTTTAGCCGGTTGGGGTCCTTGTAGTTTGTGTTTATGGGTGCTTGTAGATGTGTGTGTATGCGTGTGTATGAATATGTTTTTATAACTGTATTGTATGTTTATTTTATAGAAAGTTATGTTTGTTGTTATTTGCAGACATGTGTTTTTAACTCACTTTTATTGTGTTTGTTGCTGCTTTACGTTCAATATTCAGCATTCAGTTTTTATTTGGGTTTGAGTAATTGTATTTTTGTTTTGGAGATTTTGTATATCTTGTTTTTCTTTTTTTTGTAAATTTTTTAAACATTTATAACGACATTGTAAGTTGCCAATATACAAACTCATTTATTATCTACAGCATTTAGGTATTGTTGTCGTTTTTGTTGCATTTATTTGCATATATGTATTGACCTCCAACTAAGTTTTAAAATATTTTTTGTTTTACAATTGATTGATTTGGTGTTATTTTTGCAACATTTATGGAGATTTGTTTAATAAAATAAACATTTATTTATTTAAGAGAGATTTTAAAGTTAAAATAAATATTTATGCATATTAAATGCCAAATTATTTGTACAGATTTATATGTTAATTTTAAATTAAAGAAAAACTTTAATTTAACAAAATTGCTCACGGTTATTAGAAGAGTAGACATTTATGAATTGTTATGAAAGATATGTTAAATTAAATGAAAATTAATTGTTTAAATTTTAAAATTGAATATTCTTGCTAACAAATTAATACAATCGTTTTCGGGTAATTGATTCTTACGTAATTGTTATACCCTCTAAACAATGATCAATAATGCAATATGTAAATAGGGTGCTGTAGCTTAATTGGCTAGCGCATTTGATCATTAAGCATGAGTTGGTATTTGTAGCCCTGTTCGATTCCCAGCCGCTGCCACTTAAACAACATCAGTTTCTGTGAATTATTAATGTTCTTCTATCTATCATAACTAATATTTATCACAGCGCCCTTCTTCGGTGGTATAGCATTAAAACGCCACCAAAGTGAAATAATTAATACGCCTACTCACCACCAGAGGCGCTGCAATTCTGCACTAAACACAAACATAATGCGCAATTGCAGAGTTGTGATATAAAAAGCTTTCTTCTTTTACCACCTTTACTTCTTCAACTATCCCCTTTCCCAAGAAGGTAACGCAATTTAATTGTCTGAATGTTACTTCTCTTTAAAAAAAAAAAAAAAAAAAAAAAGGAAGTTGAGGAAATTTGGGTTTGAGTTTATTTTTATTGCTTATAAATCAAATTTTATAAAACCGGTAACGATAAGATGTGCATAATATTAAGTTGTCTTGAAGTCATTGGGTAACTACTAGGGTATCCATTCGTATAATGAACATTCGAATAATCGAACAATTTCTTATGAATATTTATTCGCAGAATTTCGAAATTACCATTTTCAAATAAGGAATAATTCAATTAATTTTCTGAAGAATAATCGAATAACGTTTATGTTAATTTATTGTTTATAATATTTTGAATTTCAAGAGTATAAACAACCGTCTAGTGGAAAATTTAATCTTTTTATTATTAACGAAAATTAAATAGAGTTTTTTAATCACTATCGATAAGTGGTTCTGATAGCTCCTTTTACGAATATATTAATGTTGTTGCAATTATAATTCTTAAAAGAAATCTGATATATAGTAAAGAAAATAATACATAAAGAACAGATATTTAAGAGCCCACATGTTGGCAAAATATTATATTAACTACGGTATACGTACACTCGTATTTGCCTCTCATTGATAGTTTATAAGAAAGTGACACTGAAAGTGATTGCCTACAAAATACTTAAATATTGTATTATATGGGATGAATCTTGTAAACACGAGGATATTATTAAAACATATAAATACTACAAATTGAAATAGAAATTAAAACTAGTTACTTTTTATGTGTACGAAACTGATACCTAAGATGACATTGATGATGATTACGTTGAAAGTTTTATCACTAACTCTGACTACTTTTTGTTTATTTAAAAAATTTTAAGCTATTCGAATAATTCGATTAATTTTGATTTTGTGATCGAATTATTCGAGCCAGTTAATATGTCTTATTCGAATTATTCGTTTTATTCGAACAAAAGAAAAATCGAATAATTTGGTTACCCTAGTCTTTATTTCAATTGCATATTAAAGGCACATGACTATAAAATTTGTTCCCGTTATTCTGAGAATTAAACCACTTAATAAAAAAAAAACACAACAAAAATCATATATTTGATCCTGCTTTGTTGCCTTTTCATAGTTTAAATACTCATATCACAAATATGTCAGGTGTTTTATTTCCTCCTTTTATTTGAATCGCAAGCAAAAACTTCATTTTGAAAAGTGCTGGCAACTTTGTATTTTGTTTTTTATAAAATGTCTTTTAAATCTGTCATTCAAAACTGAAATGGCCTTTAAAATCTGCATGTCAAAAGCATGAGTTAAATGGTTTCTAGCCAAATGTATGCACAAGTGTAAGTGCGTGTGCATCATGGTTATTTAAGCACACACACAAACATACATTTTGCAATTTTATAAAAAAAAACCACAAAGAAAAAACATTAAAAAACATTATTAACATTTCTTGTGACAAATTAACAATGCATCTGTTTTGTTGCTTTAATATTTATGCTGCTTCTCATTATGCTTTTCACAAGAATCATACTAATTTGAACACACAAAATTAGTATTTTGCTTTTCTTTTTAATATTAAAAAAGTTTGGAATAGAAACAACATCAAAAAGCTTTTTGCCGCAATGGTTTTATGTAGCAAAAATAAAGCGAAACAAATTTTCAAATAATAAATTAAATTATTTCCTTAATTAAAAACTCTATTAATTTTAATGCAACTCTTAAGTATAAAAACTTTAATGTAAATGACATTCAATGAGTGACAGACAGACATACAGACACAGAGACAGCCAGCCAGGCAACCTTGGCCAAAATGAATGTGATGATTGTGTGTGTGAATGTAAGCAGCAAATGTCTGAATAGTTGGGAATGTGCGGGTAAGTGTGTGTTAGTTAAATGTGAAATGTCTCAACAAGTACGAATAAGTACTTTGTACTTGTTATTTAATGTTGTTGTTTCCATTTGCAACGGTAATGACGTTACAAAAGCATATGACGACGATGACGTTGACGACGACGATGTCGACATTGGAAATGCGTGCCGATGGCAAATAACAACGTCATGATAACAACAACTTGCAATAGTGGTAGTAGTCGTAGAGCCATAGTCGGTTTTAGTTAACAAATACAACTACTAGTACCACATTAACGAGACACACACCCACACACACACACGAGCACTTACGAACTGAAACATATGTACATATATAAACAATGTTAAATATTGTTTTCTTTGCTAAAAGTTTGATTGACTGGGTGAATGTCTGCTTTTTCCAGAGATGGAAATTTAAACTTTAGAAAACAAAATGTATGTGTAGAAAGAATCATAAAAATAGCATCAAATGAAAATATTCATATAAAATGCTCTTTTTCTCACAAAAATAGATTTGTTCACGCTACAAAAAAAAAATAATTCCCAAAAACAATTTTTTTTACCAAAAAACGTTGCTTTTTTTCAACAAAAACACTTTTTCAACAAAAAAAAAAAAAAAACTTTATTCACAAAAAAAAACTTTTTTCTAAAAATCTCTTTTATACCCTACACCACTATAGTGGGGAGGGAGGGTATATTGGATTTGTGCATATGTTTGTAACGCCCAGAAATATTGGTCCAACCCCCACCTTAAAGTATACCAATCGACTCGGAATCACTTTCTGAATCAATTTAACGTATCCGTCCATCCGTCCGTCTGGCTGGCTGTACATGTAAAGCTTGTGTGCAGAGTACAGGGGCCAAGTCACCGCATTCAATATCGAGTAAAAATTGTTGCAATTTTCTTATTTAGATTATGGCATTAGATATCGAGCAAGAAATTTGGTACATTTTATCATAATTTCGATGTCAAACTAATTTTTCGATACGATAGCTCATTCGATCACGAATGCGGTGATTTGGCCCCAGGTCGCAATTTTGAAGATATTTCGATAAAATTTGGTACGTGACATTTTTTTTGTCCCAAGGATGGACGAGATTGAAACTGGTGAAAATCGGTCCATTATTCCACCTGGCCCCTATACAAACTTCCTCCCGAAATTGGGGTTTACCGATCATAAATGTTTTAATTATGCAAGTATCCAAACAAATTTCAAAACAAATGAGTGGTAAATGAAGCCAAATCACATCTCCAAATTTTGTGCAAATCGGTTCATAATTAGTCGTAGCTCCCATATAAGGCCCATTTCCGAAAAACACTTTAAAGAGCATAACTCACTCAAAAATATTGGTATCCAAAGAATATTGAACGCAAATATATCTTATGTGTATAAAAACAATACAGTACAATTATGTTGTTATCGGTCCATATTTAGTCGTAGCTCTCATATAAGACCCACTTCCGAAAATAACTTTAACGATCATAAATTTCTGAAGAATGTTGGTAATCAAATAAAATTCCACGCAAATAATATACAGAAATGATGACACCTAATATTATAATGATCGGTCCATAATTAGTCGAAACTCCCATATAAGACCCTCCCCGTAATCAACTTTAACCTCCATAAATCTTTTCAAAGTATTTACAAAGACAAAGTTTAACATACACAATATTTATATTCACAGAAATCATGACACTAAATTTTTGGATGATCGGTCCACAATAGGTTATATCTCCCATATAGCGCACATTTCTGAAAAATTGTTTTATACATATACTGGGTGTAGGGAATTATATGGTCGGGCTTGACCGACTATATTTTCTTACTTGTTTTACTTTTCACTTTTTGTACTAAAAAAGTTTTTTAAAACAAGAAAAAATTCGTCAAATAGCTTTAAAGAAAAATTTCACTAATATGATTTTGTCACCAAAACAAGTTTTTCCTGATAAAATTTTCTCATCAAAAATATTTTTAAAATTTATTCTGAACCAGTGATGGAAAATGGGTTTTTGTTTTCGTACCAACTATATAAATAAAATGTACTTTTTAGACCTCCATGGTACCATTTTTAATATTTATTTAGTAATCATAAAACTTTACCACAAATTTACTTTATCGAAAATTCGATAAATCTTATAGCAACATTATTGCGTTAATTGTCACGATTATCTAAAAATATTCTTTTTATGAAGTATCGAGTCATTTGCGAAAAGTTAACCTTCATGCAATTTAATAATATCTCTTTTGCTTGCACTATTACACAAATAGTAACTCATATGATATACAGCCATGTCACAGAATTTAATTCCATTCGGAAGTGGAATTAATTTCATTTTTTGCTTCTATAGAAAAAGCAAAACGAAAAATTTGTTCGGAATGAAACCAATACGGAAATAATTCCACTTCCGAACGGAATTAAATTCTGTGACATGGCTGATATTTATCTGTTTCATCTGAAATACCAAATTTTGATGCAACAGTACTATTTTAAAATTGTAGCATATGACTTGTGGTACCAACTGTGTTTAAAATGTATCAAAACAAGTACAATTGTACCATGTTTGCCATCAGTGTTCTGAACATATTGCAATTATATGTGATATTTCTATATATGCGAGTATTTATCTCTCAACCACAATACAAATTGATACCAAATACGAGTTAAATCCTTCTAACTCCCTCACCTCGAATAAATATCTAGAGTCTATATTGTTTATAGCCTCTTTTAGCAGTACAAAAGCCTTTGGATAATAAGAACACAGTAATGAAATCCTTTTGGTTGGTATTAGTTGTATTCTAATTGTAAGAATAGAAAACATATTTTATATTAGTGTTTGCATTTACATAAATGTTCCCTGATTTAATTCACAAAACCTTCAACAAAATTGCTGTAAACTGTGTATTGTTTTCACTACAGAGAAAATGTTTACTATAGAATTGCCAGTCTAACAGCTGGAGGGGGTTTGGTGGTAGCGATGGTGGCACTGATGCTTTGCATTGTATGCATATAAAATGCACTTTGTATGGCACTTGCATTAAACAGACCGACGGACGGACGAAATTGTAGTAGCAGGCAACATGCAAAACGAGTCAGCAGGAAGGTAATTCACAACATATTCAAATGTCTTTGTTTTGTTTTAATGATGATGATGACGATGACGACAAAAGCAACAACAACAACAACAGCGGCAGCAAGTATTCAGAATTCAGAAAGCATTAAGGCTCAACTTTACTCCCTCTCTCACTTGCTTTGTGTGCAATGATATTCTTTATGTTGTTGTTGCTGTATATTATGACGACATAATGCCTGCAAAGCATTCCTTCTGTCTCAGGCACCATGTGCAATTGTAACAGTTGTTATTTAAACACAACTACAGTCAAACGTCAATAATTGCAATTTGTGTGTATGAAATGCCACTGCGAAGACAAATTGTTCTGAAACTAGATTGAAATAAATAAAAATGTGACACATTTGTTACTGGCATTTTTGCTTGACTTGTAAGAGATTTATGGTCGCAAAAGGAGGCCATCATAAGACCAATAAGCTAAAAAACCCAAATAAAATGAAACATACTTTAAAGAAATTGAATTGCAGGTGGATCCACGCATTTGTTACGAACACAAATTTTATACGGAGAAATTTTTTTTATTCAGAGTTTTTGCAGCACGATTTCTGGAAAATCAAAGCTGTCATATGTAAACAAAATCTATTATTTTTACAAGTGGTAATACGGCGGCCATTGATTTATGTATATTGCTTTGATTTTTAAATGTTAAAAAACAAATATTAAATTATTTTAAAATATTGTGTATATTTTGCAAAAACAATTTAGAAAATTCTTAATGAATAAATGAAATGAATAATTTAATTTCACAGACACCACAGATAGAAATGTAACCTATCGCCAACTCAGTTTATTTTTGTTCAGACAAAATATATAATTAAACCAATTCAAGCGAAGAGTTGTTTGTAAAAAATATTTTCTTTCTCTTAAAAAGAGAAGCGTCAAACTATATATGAAAAAACTTTGTCCAAACAGACATGTGTTTCGTTCAGAACGAATGGGTGAATCCTCCTTTAAAGTTAAATAGTGCATTGTGATACTTTTCTTATCTTTGTTAAATTTTAGAAAATCATACGTTGAACGAAACACATAAAGGTTGGTCTATATCTGAGAATTTCTTCAGAATCGCCAGATGTGACAATGTTTCAGAAAAGTAGAATTTTAAATAATTTTATATTATTTAATCATACCCAGCAAAGACTTTACCTACAAATTAATGGCGTTTTCTTTTCTGGCAAAAATGTTACACTTTTTTCCTTTTTTATATGGGAAATGGGTAAAAAGTGTAACATATATGTAACATTTTTGCCAGAATAGAAAACGCCATAAGTTAAAAAGTGTTAGGAAAATTGTCGAGCAGACTACTTACAAATCTACTAAAAAAAGTACTTGTTTTTGTTCGCGGTGTCCCACAATTTTGCCAATTTTAACCAAATTTTAACTTAATAACTTATTAACTTATTTTTATATACTGATTACAACAAAATGTTATAGAATAAATAAACAAACTTAACATATATTAAAGAAACTTATTGGAAAATTATACTAGATAATAGTGATTTATAATTGTATAATAACTTCTTTAAATCTATTTATTTGAAGTAAAAGTTTTGAATTTTACAATAGGTCCACAAAGTTTCGAATAAAGCTACGAAATAATGAATTCTGAAAGTCATTAAAATTAAGAATAAAAGTAAAGTTTTTGCTGAGTAGTTTCTGGAATCAAACTTTTGAATCCGTGAATATTTAAAATGTTTGAAATTACTTTTCATATGAAATGTGTGTGTTTGTATTTAATAGATTACAAATATTTTAACTAGTTCTTCAATATTTTGTCAGTATCATTTAAAACAATGCATTCACGGCATGTTTCACTGTAGCTGTGTGGTAAAGGGCTGCACTTGGTTTCATTGCCGTTTGTGAAAAACGACAACAACAACATCAGCAATGCCAACAATAACATCAACTACAGCTACAGTAGCAACAGCAATGGCAACAGCAACAAAAACGAGCTGCTGCAACAAACATGGTCGCCTAAAAATATAAAGTTAATTGAAAATACTAAATTTTCCATGTCTAGACAGAAAATTATGTGACAATTGTTTTTGTTTCGAAATTTTTCATTAATTTTTTATAATTAATTACTCTCGTAGCTGTTGTTGTTTTAAAATGAGTTTTTTTTTATTAAAAATTAATTAACTCTAATAGAGTTAATATACTCGTATCTGTATGCGGTTGCTAGATTAAACAGCAAAGTGCTGCACTTTTTTTTATTTGTTATTGTCATTTTATGTTTGCTCTTGCAACATAAATTATCGCACGGCAACACTCTTACTCTCTCAGATGTATTTGAGCAATAAAAAAAAAACGCAGGTACTTATCAAATTGCAGCAGCAAGTAACAACATTTATTATAATCAATTTAATTATGTTTATTTGTGTAATGCGAGCGTATACTTATGTCTCTAGATCAGGGACAGTGCACAGTGGGGGGAATTAAAAAAAAAATTAATTTCTAAACGGTAATTTCGATTGCAATAAAATTTCACATGCCGAAAGAGGAAGTGTTGTTGAGTTTAAGTTTTGAATTTTGTTCTCATATGCCAAGCAGGCGAGAAATTAAAAACGATCCCAATTCTTCGTTTATAATCCGATTTCAAAGATTATACTATATATGAAATCTACTAGTCGAAAAAAAAAACTTTGATGTAGCTATATGTTAACTGCTATAGTTTACGAGATATTCGCATATGAAACTTAAGTTTCCTATTTTTGATAATAGCGGATCCAAATATTTCCCGATTTGTTTAAATATTTTTTTTTGTAGATTAACACTGTAACTCTCTCCTTGCGGACACCTCTCTATTGCGGACACCAACCATGTACGGATAGTTTTTTTAGTGCCAAAAAAATTCTTTGTTATTTTTACAATTTTTCCCTACTAAGCGGACAACACTCCCATAACCGAACTCGGGGAAATTTTGTCCCCCACACCCGGACAGATTACAGAAATGCAACAATCTTTTTTTGATTTCCTTCTTTCATGTTCTACAATTATTGCTTGTATACATAAAGGGAAATTCCCTTAATACGGACAATTTGTGGGTTTGAATGTAAAATGTTTATTGTATTCTTATATAACCATGCCGAAAGCATTGTTGAGTATTAGAGAAAAAGTTATTGACATTGAAATGTATAAAAATTAAAAACTTGGTGTACGCGCTCTAGAAAAGAAATGTAAGGTCGCCAAAATTCAAACTGCTTTCATTATTAAAAGTAAAGACCAAGTATTAAAAATGTGTGACTCCAGAGAGAAAAAGGATTATGTTAAATCCTATTTTTTTTTTAGGTAAAATTCATCTTTATGTTCCTAAATCGCATAGTCGATATCCAAAAATAATAACCGATTTTATATTGCCCAGTATTTTCTTAACTATTTTATTCGATAACCCCGCTCCTGGTATAGACAATATGGCCAAAAATCTAAAAAAATCCAGTTTAGAATTTTTCTAATTTTTTTTGGGAATTGTGGTATCTTATAAAAAAATTAAAATTTCGTTTTCATTTTAATATTTAGCCCAAAAATGCAAAATTTTATTGAACAATATTAATAAATAAAAATTTTTATTTCCGCAAAAAAGTCTTCTATGAATATTTTATTTGTGAAATGTTGAATGAATATATTTTTAAAAATACACAATTTCCTATCCATTGATATATAATATGTTTTCCTTGTGGATTATTAAAATATAATAAATACCTCAAGCTTAAAATAATCGGCCCAATCATGAATAAAAAATCCGCTTGAGTTTTTTTCCTTTTTATTTTTTTTAAACATTGAATTTAATAGAAAAAATGGGAAAAAACTTCCGCAAAATTTTTATTCGTGATTGGGCTGAAAATAATTTCAATGTTTTCCTTGCATTTTACACGCGTCAACTTAATTAAGGAACAGTTAACAACTCATAGTAAATTTGCTTAGATTTATTTCTCATTTTTTTCCAAATCCCTCCACTGCACTGTGGGTAAAAAGTAGGATTTTTTGGCATAAAGTCAATTTTTTTATGGATTCATATTTTGAAATTTAACTGATTCCCATATTAGAAAAAAAATAAATTAAATATAAATTTTGGTGACAACTCTTTCTTGCTGGCATGCTTTTAAAGTCAGCTGATTAAATATCACTTTGTTTTGGTACAACTGGCGGTAAACATCAGTTGAGTTCGAGTGCTTGTGAAAGTTGAAGTTGAATAAAATTAAAAAGTGTTGTTATGGAAAATCTTAGTGGAGGTATGTAAAATTATTACCTGCTACCAATTTGGTAATTAATATGCGTTGTTGTCCAATTGTGCAATGTTTTATTTATGTATAATATTAGATTGAACATAACATTTATATTTGAGTTTCGTGGATTATAATTTTTGAAGAGCAAACCAGTACAAAAACTTGCAAATGGCAACTTATTAATTAAATTGTGTTGACCATTATTGCTTCAACTTGGTCCATTTAAAAATAATCGTTTTTTTAAGGTAAAACCTAGTTGCATGTCGGCCAGATCGGCTATATAGCAGCTACATGAAATAGTGCATCAAATCATATAAAACTTGATAGGTCATCTTGGGAGCATAAAAAATGTACACAAACTAAATTTCAATTCAATAGCCTTAAAATTAGAGTTTATGCCAAAATAATCGAAAAAAAAACCATAGTGCACTGTGCTATATGTAGAAGGTGAGGAACTATAAGACAAAGTAAACAATTGTTCTATTTTGAGGAATGAAAACGAATAAAAAATAAATTTTTATTATTCAAAATGTTCTCCCTGAAAGAAAAGGAGCTGCAGTTTCATCTAATTCCACTCATAATAAGTAGAAATTTCAAAAACTACATTTTAACTTGCACCATAAATCTTATAATGAGTGCTAAGAGTAGACATAAATTTGTTATTTATGAAATTATGGAATTCTCAAATTCAATTTCTGGAGGAGTGGTAATTTAGTATTAACAATATTGCAGATATACACAATATGTAGGGAGCCAAAAGTCAGTTCAAACGCATGATAAACACTTTATCGTTATGTACTAATAATAACTAACAAACTAAAAATATAATTTTAAATATATATTTATACTCACTACCATGGTGCAACTATACAAGGTGAGTGCAGTAGCCCAGCTGACTGACTTTGTTTACAATTTAGTTATGTCAAAAGTAATACTTTTGCAAGTATTTTTGACAGTAGTACATTATTTTACACAAACAAAATGCCTGTTGTTTCTGTTTTGTGTTGTATTTGTTGTCGATTTGCACTCACCTTGTATACTTGCATCATGACTCACATACATTTATTTAAATGTATAACTTTGCTGTAAACTCTTTATTTATTTATTTATTGTCGGAAAACTTCTTTTTAAACTTACTTCAAAAGAAGTCGGAAAATTTAAAGAATAATGTTGGCCTAGAAAAGAATTGTTGAGAAACGTTACAAAAGGCGCCGGAAAATAATAAAAATAATAAAGCGAATACTTGGCCCAGAAAACTGAGGCAACAACATTTAATAAGGCCCAAAAAAAAGAAAGAAAAAATGAACAGCAAGTGTCTGCCAAAAAAAAAAAAAACACACACACAGCCACACACTCTTAAGAAAGATATCTCACACAGATAGCATAAGAGTAAATATAACAACTATTTTTTTTTTTTTTTTGATAAAGCCAGCAGTATGTTTTAAGTGAAAATTATGATTTTTAAACTTTAATAAAAAGTCTTATTTTGGTAGATATTTTGAAAATTTAAATAAAATAGTTATTAAATTTGTTCACTACACAGCTATTTAAATAAATTATTTAAATCTGCTTATTATTATGCATATCAAATGTAGTTACAGTCCTTTAACTAAATATTTACATTTTATAGTTTCATATGTCACATTATTTATATATTCATATTTGCATTTTATGAGATGGTTTTATAAGTATGTAGTACTTCAGTTAGGTATATAAGGTTTTATTTATATTACACTCTTACATGTTTAAAGTATGCTAAATGTTTTATTATTTCCATTATAAATCTCTTCAATAAGTCGAGGTTAAACTATAAAGTATAATATTTAACAATCCCTTGTTACTTTTGTCTTTTCACAAATCTGAGGAATTCAAATTAGTTTTTAAACTTTGCCTAATGTTGCATAGAAACCTCAAAAAAACATTAGGCATAAATGTAACTACACATACACTTACATGCATATATCAATACATAAATACATACATATATACATGCATACATATATTCATATTTCAACTCATACATATTTAAATAGTTATATTTACATGCATACGAGCCCAAACACAAATACATACTCACATTTTTATGTACAGTAAAGAGTAAAAGTTGTTCAGCACTTTACTTTTGTTATTTAAATACAAAATTATTAACCAAAAACTACCTACTGAACAACATACGACCACTGCATTACTTAGAAGTGCAATTCAATATTCAAATTTTAACGACTTTTGAGACATTACGAATTGTATTGTAACTAGTTTTAGTGTGTTTAAAGTAATGACTTGTTTATAAGCGGTGGCGGTAAACACTTGGCTCCAATCATTTACTTGTTACTGCATTTAATTAGAAAGCTGTTGTGTAAGTAGCGGTATATTAGAATATTATCTTTAAGAAAAAACTTCGATCTGGTTATATCCAATGTGAAACAACTGATGAGCTCCAAGTTTCCAAATACTTGGCTAGAAAAAACAGGTCACAAAAAAAAATGGCAAGAAACACGAAATAAAGAAAAAAATTAGTTTTATTTTAATATAGAAAAT